>OW285225.1:10000000-12970301 GCA_935421205.1 Xylocampa areola
TATTATATAAAATAAATAGTTAATGTCATTGAAGGTCAATATCAGTTTTTATTTCACGGGATTTGAGTGGAAAAAAAGCGGAACTGGGATGAAATATTCGGGACTCACACATAATTATGCACATCAATAAACTTACAAATCATTAGTTACAATATTAAATGGAAAAAGAAAAAAAAAGCATGCGTTAATGCTTTTTCAAAAACATATCTTGAATTACAAATCTTTATTTTTGAATCAATTCTAATTAAAATATTTTTTTAATTCGCTCGCCTGGAGTTTTTCTTTGTTCAAAAGCTGGCTAGATGAAAAATTGCGAATTAGGGTGTCGCGTTCAGAGTGCCGGCGAGACGCGTCCCGAGGGGGCTGAAAAGCGGGACATCTGGCAACACTATTGTACACCCACGTTTCACCAATGTTATTATTTAAGTCCCATGTAATAGCTGGTGAGCCTCTTGCCATCTATCGCGCATAATTCCAAACTCCGGTCTGCCCCTGATAATTTCCTAATAGAAAAACCCAATAACACTTTGCCCGACCTGGGATGTAACCTATAACACTTGTAAAAATATGATTATTGTGTATTAAAATTAACAAACAAACCTGCAATCAGTTTTGGGTGTTTGAAACGCCGCCAATTTGGCGCGCTTTTTCTGACGTCATGTGTACTCACACATCATAAAAGATATCTTGTATAGTATGGAGTTAACCACTCGATAACGATTAACGATTTATAAATTTTATTGTAGGGATTTTCTTTAAAGAAAATCTTGAAAATTGAGTTGTAACGTTAAACTCAAAAAGGACCACAAAAAATTATAAACACCCAGTAATAACATACTAAATATATTGTCATCGCGGATAGTGACGTCACGTTTCACTCCAACCAATAGCGTGTGTTTTGGAGTTTTGTCATTTTAAATTTCCCTCGCATGATTCTCACTTTTCAACTACAATATTTCATAAGTTCATCATCATCATCATCATCACCCCCGCCCTTATCCCAATTTATTTAGGGTCGGCGGAGCATACCTATACTGGTACGCTGCTAAAGTTTTGGCTATGTTTTATGACCGGCCGCCTGCCTGACGTCAACCATCTTTGGGAATAATAATAAATAATCTCTTTATAATATTTAATAGTTAAAACACGATTAATTAAAAAAGTTATTGAATAGGTGTCATTCTACAGCAATAAAGATTACGAATAAAAATATTTGCCCTAAATTTGAATTACATGCATATTCCCTATTCCGACAATAGGTAGGCACTCATCTATACAAAATACGAAGAAAAACCTAGACTTAGTACCTAGTACTTAACCTATAAATTAGGTCACCTCTTTCTACCCATCCAAAAATAGCCCAACCCATACAACACAGTGTGAGAACAGATTCACCCACATAAATCCGTACTTCCACACATTATCTCATACAAATATTTGTAAACTTGCCGAGTGCGAAAAATTTAACAGAAAAAAGTCTTTCCGGTCGTTGAACTATTGGCCCAAATGTGTTGTTTGATGTTTTTACCATAGCATGGTGCAGATACGAATTTAGATGTGGTACGTTTTTTTTTGTAATTTGTACATATCATCACGCTGCTTCCCAAGGGTTACGTAGAGATGTATTATTCTACAACCACATTTCAACGATGCTGCTAATAGGTATGTATCATAAGGCGGTGAGCCTATTGTCACCTGAGCCTATTGGGCATAATTCCTAACTACGACTGCTACTGAGTATTTTCAAAAACAAAAGAGAAAGGCATTTCCTGATTCGGGAATCAAACTCAAATACTCACGTTCAGCAGCGGCAAGGCCTTATGAAATTGTGCCTGAAATTTCTGTCATGCCATGACATGATTTTGGGGTGAACTGCTGAAATTATGCTGAACTTATGCATTAAAATGTCTAACAATCTCGTAGGTATTAGTATGGCTTTTTTAGCGTTAGTACCTGTAATCGATTCCCGGGTTTGGAAAAGTGTTATGAACATCAACAAATAAAAAAAAAATTTTAGTTCACTAGTCAAGACGTTGAGTTGTATATAACCTCTTTACGTAGCGTACAAAAAAAGGTAGTTAAGGCGTCGAAGAGGCCTCCACATCGCTATCATCTGATAAAGTATTGCCACGTTACATGGCAATGCTAATTGTTATTAGTATTGAATAGATTCGAGCGTTATCTTGCGAAAGTCAATTACAATGGATGCTACTTCCACAATATTTTGGGTAGTCATGCAATTTCCTGTGCACCGGGCCCGCCCGACCGCAATTCTATGCACATATACGCAAGCGATGAAATATTCCGACTACCACCAACTACTCTACACGTGTTTCGCCCCCCCCCCCCACGGGCCATCATCAGGAACTGTGAGACCGTGCAGTGTCCACCACTCGGTTGTATTTATTTGCATTCAAGTGATTGGGTTTTTCTTTTAGGAAATCCTGTCTATATATTGTCACGCGACTGCCCAAAAAAAGGAGTGTTATTATTTTAGGGTTCATGTAGGTATGTGTGTGGTAGTAGGATAACATGAGAACCTGGCGCGTGAATAACATTTGGTGTGATATAACTAGATAGAAGGAGACCGTATCGGTGGTGGCTACTACCAACAACAGCATTCCCAATGAGGGTTGACGTCAGGCATGCGGCCAGTCATAAAACATTGCCAAAAATTTAACAGCATGCAATTTCAAAAATAATTAGAAAGTGGAATAGGAATATATGCTGCGCCTATCCCAAATAAACTGGGATAAGGACAGGGGGATGATGATGATTTATGTATGTATGTTTGTGAGTTTCTTTATTGCACCATAACTTCTAAACGCCTGAACCGATTTAGATGTATGTGGTATCAATAGAATCCTTGCATTGTCCCGGGCAACATAGACTAGGAGAGATAAGATTTAAAAAATATGGCTTTCTACACAAAAAAGTGTGAAATGAAAGGCGTGCCTTAAAAAGAAAAACTTTCTTTTTAAAATAATGTAATATAGGGGAATTATACATAAATTGATCCCTAAAATCCTCGGTAAAGTGTATCTGAATACAGATTTATGTGTATGATTAACGCGATCTGTATGTATTTTGTTCTTGACATACATTCATGCGCCTGACCATCTGTACCGCTTCAGTTGTTTACCAGATTTGTAAGCATTCAGATTTTATCGTCATCGTATGCACTTATCGATGCATTAACTGTAAATCGATGCTGTGTGTGCATCGATTTACAGCTAGTGCATTTAACACAATATAGCATCACTCCTGTATTCATCGAGGTGGTAGGCAGAGATGTACACAGTTTTACACCTACGTTTCACTAATGATATTGTTAATTAGTCCCATGTAATCGCCATCAAACGAGCACAATTCCAAACTCCAGGCTGCTATTGAGAATTTTCCACCGAAGAATCCAATAAAACTTTGTCCGACCCGGGAATCGAACCTAGGACTTCACCCTCGGAAGCCGCCCTTGCGACAACTAGAACAATGAGGCAGTTACATCGAGACATTATTATTAAAACAATAGATAATTATTACTTCCTTAATTAATAATCAATGGACGATGTCTAATAACAAAAAATACAATTTCTCCTATCCATAAAATGTAATTGATATAAAAGCCAATAATTTACAATTTGGGGTCCAATTTGTTCAAACTTGACCCCATAAAGAGGTCACAGTGGGCCCAGTGGTCCGAAACGGCATGTGCTTGGACAAAAAATGTGCCGTTACCATGAGGGTCTGGTGACCATAATTTTGAGAAAATATTCGGAATAGGACTACTAGAAAATATAGTCCGATTTTTTTGCTAATAGTACTGTCAGTTTCGAAAAACGATAATACGCAATCTAGAAACTGTGAACATTTTTGTAGGCAGCATAAAAATTTCTTCAAAATGTTATCATTCAATCATTCAAAATCTTTCATTAGTAGAATTATAAAAGGAACTAGGTTATTTTTCAATAAATAATTAAACTAAGCTTTTTTAGTACTCAATAACAGACGAATAAGACGCGAGATGTTCTACCCCTTATTTCAAAGCATACCTACTTAAATTAAATGGTAGTTAGGTAAAATAATTTTTGTTCCGTGTGAAGATAGTGAAGTCGCGATCATATAAAAAAAAAACGACGTATATCTTCTTTAAAACTCAAACGAAATACGTAATCATGGTTTGTTTATATTTTGATAATATGTTTTTTTTGTATAATAACTTTCGTGAGACACATTCATATTAATCGCGGCGATGTCGCGAGTCAAACTCAGTTTGCCGCGGCCTCACCTCATGACTAAGGGCTCCGTTCGAGTTCGAAACTAGTCGGGCAATCCCGAAGAATGCAAGTGAGTAATAACCGTTAAACAATAATTAATGTTTTTTTTTTGTTTTTGTAAATACAATTTATCATTCAATTCAATTAATAAGATAAACTTGACAGAGACAAGATTCCCGTTCAAATAAATTCAAGAAATTTTGGTATACTCTAAAAAAAAAACGGATTGTAATTATAAATATTTTAAATGAAAACCGCATGAAAAAACCAAAAAGTCTGTTAATAATAAACGACATCATTGCGGGCTCAGCTCACGATTCAGGGCTCCGTTCGAGTTAAAAACTAGTTGTGCAATCCCAAAAAAATTACGTGAGTAGTAATCGGTGAACAATATATGAATGTGATTCAAGAAAGTAAAATAAAGCAGTGGTACTTGCTTTAAATTTCTACTTTTGATTTGCCATTCCAGCGGTCACTAATATCACTAGGATATCAAAGATTCGTATTTAATAGATGTTTTAACCTAAATAAAAATATTAATTATTGTTCACCGGTTACTACTCACGTGTATTCTTCGGGTACTCACGGCGGACTCAGCTCATGACTAAGGGCTCCGTTCGAGCTCGAAACTAGTCGGGCAAACCCGAAGAATACACGTGAGTAGTAACCGGTGAACAATAAATAATATAAATATGCCTCACGAAAGTTATTATACAAATATATAAATAAATAAATATTTTCTTCGTTTAAACCTACCCAATTCAAGAAACGATTCACCAGAGAGTTGAACTGGCTTATTTTTAGCATAGACCACACATGCGCAATGATAACCATATGTAGGAACAGTATTAAGTTATAAAATTGCATAAGTTATAACAAATTCTAATAGAAATCTACACCTACGTCTGCTATTGAAGACATTATGATAGTTGATTCTTATCACCGACGTGGGAAGAAAATCCGCCAATAACTTCACAATGTTACAGAAGAAATTGAAACTTGAATAGGTAACATTAAAAATTATAATAAATTTATTATAATTTTCCATATTTATTGTAGGAGCATATTGGATTTTGTCAATATCGATTTCATTTTTAGTGTTGATGGCTTTATAAAAATGCATAATATGGCAGATAGATTTACATTTATATCAATTTGTTTAAGCTCTTCAGCTCTTTCTATTTTTAATTGTAGATGCATTCAACATGATATAATGGAAATAAAAATCTCCCTAGCTTTTTTCCAAATATGATCCGCACTCGGTGAGACTGGAAGCTGACCCCATACAATTTAATACCAGCATTTAACATGGAGCGACTGCCTATCTGCCCTCCACAATAATTCGGCTGCATCCGGTTAGACCGGAAGCCGACCCCAATGTAGGCAGGAAAGGGCTAGGCAGAATAAGCTTAACTTTTCTAAAAACAATCCTTCTTTGTTCCAGGTACGGACAGTCCCATCAACTTCTCGAAACATGCTCGTCATCCCAAATATCTTTATTTGCCGTTCGCCACGCTCCATGGACACTGGGTGCGGTCGAGTCTCAATTATTGGTAATAACGCTTTGTCGCCTGCGTTAAGGTTCAGGGTTGTCAACCTTGAAATTAAGGTGAGAAAGGAAGGAGTTTACACGTCCGTGAAGACAAATTAAATTATATTCACTTACTCGCTTGTCTCAGCTGTCCAAAATATTAGTTTCCGATCTAAGACTTTCGATCTTTGGCAGTTTCTTGACAATAGTTATCTCAAAGCTTGTGACAAGGAAAGTTTTGAGTATGAATGTAGATGCCATCTACATTCATTACATCGAAAGACCGAGGAAGCGATGGATGGATTGTGTTAAAGATGATATGGCTAGAAAAGGAGTAACTGACGATATGACAGCTAATAAAGATGTTTGGAATAAGAATACATGCTGCGCCGACCCCAAATAAATTGGATTAAGGGGAATGATGAGTCATCTCAAAGCTTACATACTTAAGTTCTTTAGTCACATTATCAGGAAAAATGGTCACAATCTCGTAAAATCAATGGTAAAGGGTTTGAATAGAGACATTAAATCTCGCTAATGACAGGCACAAGTAGTGCAAGATAATTTTGTGGGCGAATTATGACCGACAGTAATCTGGAAAATTTGTGAAGATGAGGGTATTTTTAAAGACATTTTCTAAGTAGCGTTACACACCTACATTACACAGTGAACATCGCAACCTTTTTAAGGAGCTTCAGTAATTGTCATGATATTATATCAAAGAGAGAGAGATAGAGAGAGACGTTAAAACCCAGAAGAGCGGAAGCACTTCAAGATCTTGTAACCAACGTAATTTTGTGAGCTGTATTTGGTAAACGATCGTTGAGATTAGGCACTGCCTGCGCAGTCAACTTTTAAATGGATGACCAATAAGAGCATTATCATCTGAACGACTCCATGCTTCGGACTTAAAACAACGGTTTCAGCTGTTTCTATTTAACAACAGTTCGAGGCATACGCTGGCATACCTATCAAGAATTTGCTATAAATTTTAGTCATCCAAATATTCCGGAGGTAGCAGATTGGGATGTAGTTTCGGCGCCTTACAACAGTTTAGTAATTAGTAATGTTTAAATAACTGCTAAATAGATGTCAGTCAGGCGTCTCCTTACGGCGAGAGGAAGACAACTTGAAATTTAATAGATACGAACATGTGACACGGTAGCTCAGCCGGGAGAGCCATGACACGGTATGTCAAAGGTCGCGGGTTCGAGTCCCGCTTGTGTCTATTATTTTTTATTTTTTCCTTTAAATACGGTTGTGAGTAGCTTTTGAAACTCCGCCTGGAATCCAAACGACCTGCCGACTGAGTTATCCTAACCTCTGCTCATTCATCCCAATTCTTCTTGCACGTTTTAAGGTGACGTTATTGATATTTTATCAGGTGCTGTGCAGTGATTAAACAGCCACTACAAAATTTGCAGTTAATTCTATGTCTTCCAGACGCCATTACCTTAACGAATACAGAAATCTTTCATAGCGAACTCTAAAGTTTTACATTTTTGTAAAAAGAAAAATACGTTCGTGAGCCGGTTTGAAGATTCCGGAAGTAATCCGTTATGTCAGCGAGAATTCTTTTAATTATTTTTTTGGAAAGCTGTCAACCCTATCACCAATCCAAAATGGGCGTTGTAATTTTTTGGCTGATACTGCTTTTTGTTCATTTCGTTCGGTCTGTCGGTGACATCAGGGAACAAGTTTAAACTTGTATTTTATACCTTTTGGGGTAAGCCACCATTCTCGCCGGTACCTATTGAAGATTTAATGTCGTTTTATGGTAGGCAGCTTTTTGTTCCGTAACAGGAATTCTGATTAATTTGAAAACAAGCCTTTTCCGTAATCGATTTGTGATTAATTAATTGTTTTTGACGCTTATAGATGTTTATTGCTTTATTCTTGTCTAGATTTGGATTCTGTTTTTGATTTTACACGAGTTCTTTACGCGGCAATGAATTTTATATGACCAGTCATTCCTCAGTCCTTTGCTTAATAGGTTTTTTTTTAATCAAATGTATATACACTATTTACTACTATTTACTATTTGAATCAATATTAGGGTTCTGACTTTATTTCCAGGTCAAAGTCATATGGCATTATTCTATAACAGCAACAACATATTTTTATAACTCCTGAAACTGTTATAATAAAAAATTTGTGGAAAAAGAATTCGGTCGCGAGCAGGATTCGAACCTGCGCCTCCCGGGTAAATACTCTGATGGCGCTCTGACCACTAAGCCATCTCGACCGATCCGAGAGGCGCAGGTTCGAATCCTGCTCGCGATCGTATTATTTCTCCACAAAAAATTATAACTTTAAAGTTCGCTAAGCATGCGTTAATGCTTTTCAAAGATTCATCTGTATTTGTATTAATCTTAGCGCAGCAGAATAGAATAAGCTTATTTCTTTTTTAAATATTCTTTTATAACAAAGAAAGTATACAAAGTATTAACCCATGTTCATTAAGTTCCTTGCCTACCCCTTTCATGTTAATAGCGTGATTATACATGTATGTAATGTCCCATAAAAAGAGTATATCAACAAGCCGTCGCAGAAAGTGTCCGACCTAATTTCTGTGTGAAGTTTATCTTGTGGTGTGCGTTTCCATTGTGTTACGAGAAAACGGATGTCCCTCTGGTGCACGATACGATAACTGCGATGCGAGTATGAACTGCCTCGTTGGTCTAGGGACCACCAAGCCCAACTGCTGGGTATGAGATCTCGGGTCTGATTTCCGGGTCAGACAAAGTGTTACCCCTTTGGCTCACAAATACGTACTTCATAACAATAAAAATCTATTGTGTCTGCTAATGAGCGCGCCAACAGCTTAATAGCAAAAGCTAAGCTAAATCAGAGGCCTACGGGTGCCGTCTTGAACGACTCTGGATTACTACTGAGAATTTCCTAGTTGAAAATCTCAATAACACTTTGCCCTACTTGGAAATCGCATCCAGGACCTCACGTTAAGCAGTTCATGCAGCATTAGGCAGTCAATTAATAAATCGACATACATAAACTCACGCCTTTTACCCCCTAAGCAGAAACTGCAGTACGCTACTTGCTACGATCCTCTTATATTCTTTTTACTACATCCACGTTTATACATGCGTACCGGTTGCGAATAATGCGCCCCACCTTTTATCATATTATAATATTTGTATGGCAAATATCTTATCAGTTTCCCATGTTCTCTATTTCTCGTATCGTCGCAACAATGTTGACGTACATTTCACTGCGTTTGCGCAACCCGTCTAACGTTACAGCACATGTGCGCCGTATACGACTATCATATAAAGTATTTCAGGATCCACGCCAACCGACTCACGCGCATGAAGCGAGCGCTATTTTGAATATATTGTCCTAATATTGTTTGTGTAACCGCCAAGGCTGTGTTCCTTAAAGAAGTTTTGTTTTGCTGGTATTATGGATTTGACTACTGTGCAAATATTTGGTTTAATGGCATGTTATTTTTCATCCTCCTAACTGATCCAATTTTTTTTCTTCAAATATTCTGATTTCTTTGACTGCTTCCTCGTTATCAAAATGGTTTCCTGCGGTTTAAAAACTAAAAAATATAAAAATCTTTTTTAATTGAATTGTTACAATTTGTCATCTTCAGATATAAATAAAAAGAATATTAAACTAATACACTATTTTTCGCACAGTATTTGTTTTTCAGTATAATTTTTAATTAAGCCAGCCAATGATACTCTATTTTCAAATTGTAGCGCAAATTGAAAAGACATTTTTGGTTTATGGAACATTAAAACTCAATAGACATCAAGTCTGTGTACCTACACTAAACCAGTATTATTAGGCACGCGGTTTAAAAAAAAAAAATATGTATACAATTTGACAGATAGTTGACAGTTTTCTTTACAAACAGTGCCGTCTTGAAATACCAAGTTACTATGGCTATGTTGTACCATGTTGTACACTCCCGCACCAGCTGTCATTGTCAATTAAAGCCGCCATTTTAATTGAAACGTAAAGTAAACACTGCTGTCAATAGCTGCACTCTTGTTAACAAATGAATAGCAAGCAATCATCTTGATTGCACTAATGGATAAACCTATTAGGAGATGAATGCAGACGCATATTGGCAAGGCAGTATTGCCATTGTTGTAAGGCAAAACGTGTTAGAAATGGTGCCAGACCAGACCAGACCAGCTCAACAATCAGCTTGAGAAACATGATTATTATACAGATGAATCTTTCAAAAGCAATAACACATGCGTAACGAATTCTAAATGTAGAAATTTTGTGGAAAGGAAACTACGGTCGTGAGTGGGGTCCTAATTTACTCCTCCATTGTATAGGTCTTGAGCCAATATTGGTCCCTTGCCACACCATTTATACTCACAATCTTAAAATTCCTATCGCTATAAAATAACTGCAATCATCTAAAAATTTTAGGTCAATGCTAAAATTGTTTACTGTATCATTTTCGAGAACTTGAATTTCGCATGAAGAATTAACAATAAAATCGATGTTGCTCAAAACGAACAGCTAATAAAATTCTGAAACTAAAATATTTGTATGTTCTCGCTCGTTATAGGATGAAAGCAGTTTTTTGTTTACTTAACCTTGACTGATGTATTTTAGTTCAGGATGCGTTTTGTAAGCTGACGACTGGGAATACGATCCAAATTGTTGCCATGTTGATTTGGCTGTCAAGTAATCGTAAAAAGAAAATATAGCTACAGTTTCTATACAATGATAGCATTGTGATATGACCATTGCATTAGCAAATCAAAGGTCGAAAGTTTGAAGGGAGGTTGTGGTGAATGCAGCTGCAAACTCGGGAAGGTAAAAGTTTGTGGTTGATCGTGTGGTTTTCATTTGGTAGGAATTTGGTACAACGTTCATGATGGCTTTTTCATACATAAAATAGAGAAAATAAATAAAAAATTTAAAGTCACAGCAGCCATTTTATAAAATCTTACTAGCCTATGTTATCCGCAACAATATAAGGATTCTAATGATACCCCATACATCGAAATTGGTTCAGGCATTTAAAAGTTATGGTAGAATAAAGGAACTTCACAAACACACATACATTAACCCTTAAACATAAGACTCCTTTTTTGGGCAGTCGTGTAAAAAGGTTCCAGTCCATGTAGGTACGGCTGACTTTATAAAATCATGTGTGTATTAAAATGAATTACCTCTTTCTTAAAACTGATGAAAATCTTAAAGAAACCAGAGCATATCTGAGATGTGTTCTCGGTGGTGTATAAAACCATGTCAGAGTTCTATACGTGGCTTAAACTCTGATACTAGGTTGTTCATCAACTACCAGATAAGAATATTTAAGTTACGTTTTTAACCTACTTTATAAGGAGGTTCTGTGTTCGACCCGTATGTATGTATGGATGTATGTTTGTATATCCGCGATTTTCTCAAAAACTACTGATGCAATTTGAATGAAGTTTTCGTTATTTAAATACATATTTTTTTATTATTATTTTCTGGGAAGGTTCTAGTATATAATATATTGGGATCTGATAAAGATCTTTGGATATATTCAACGGAACTCTTCAATAACTAACAGCAAAATGACCCGCGATTGCGGCGGTTGTAGCAGTGCGGGTAACCTTTGAAAAAAAATATTGTCTAATAAAGCAGGTTTTCGGTATTGGTGGCAATTAAATGGTGTTGAGAGAGAAGGGGTTCTCACATCTTAGCATTCAAAATCAAAATCAAAATCAAAATCAAAATCAAAAATATCTTTATTCAAATTTCTATAAGGTGTTAACAGTCCGTCAGCTTTTCATCTATCGCGTGTTAATCCGAAAACACTCAAACTTACCACTTGTAGTCAGTGTGAATCCCTCATTAAAAAGAAGACCAGAACCGGTATGCCCTACAAAAAACACGTCCACAACTTTTGCTACACGACATTTCCCTTATCTCAGCACCCTGCTTTACAATAAAATAAATAAACTTCTGAATATTCATTCACATAATTTATATAATATTAAAAACAAAATAAAGGAATATCTCTTAACCCAAGATTATAGCAATACAGAGAACCTACTAAAATCGCAATATATAACATGACACCCTGACAGGACACACAATCACACATGCACACCACTCACCCGCCCACTTGCACTACAGACCTACATTTTCACACCGCACCTCACATTGCCTCACATACACACACACAAACACAAAGGCACACCCACACACCCGCATTCACACACGTACACACACTCACACTTACGCACGCAGACACACACATACACTACATATCTCCTATTATACTATCCTAGTCGACATACATTTCCTATTTTTGCATACCTTATTTTTATTTTTTAATTTGAAGCTCCTAATAATTTGTTTTGTTAATACTACTTACTTACCTATCTGTAATCCTATATGATGGACGGATAGATGACCCCTGTAACACAGGACTCTCCTAGCACGGGGGTCATTGATCAATATTTTGTAACATAGAAGTAAGGTGTAATGTAAATGTTGCACATTTTGTACCATTTTGAAAATAAAAAAATTATTATTATTAATTATTATTAAATTAGACCATTAGAAATGGTACTTTTTGAACGTCATACATAACAATAAGACAGTCCCCCAAAACGCCCACCCTTCACCGCTTCCTAGTGCTTCACTGGAGAGAAGAAGCGGCGCAACAAACTCCCCAGCTACACGTCTCTGTCTGTCAAGTTACAAATTAAACATTATATCGGAAACCAGTAAAAAAGGCCCATTAATTGTTACAATAACAATTGCACAACACAGTTAGATTTCTCAGAAACTCCGTCAAAAATATCACTATACAAATTCAATTTGCAATACGCAAAACATCAGTTTGATTGCTAATAAAAGTCGATAATCATCTGTTACCCGAACGTTATGTTTATCGATATTCGTATAGTGATGTAACTGCTATTTCTCGTGTGGCAGAACGCCAGATTGTCTTGGTCCATCCGGATGAATAATCCTACGTTTTTAGTCTATGTTTTTAGTTGAAAATACATTTTGGTTTACCAAGAATGTTTTATCACCTTCTAGTGTAAGTAGTGCAGCCAGCAGTAGGTGCAGTCATTAAACCAGTTGAGGTGAACCAACACGTTAAGGGTGACTGTTAAGAGCATTTTAATGTGAGCGTCTCCCTGCTAAACCGTCACTTGCTAAGCCAAATCAGAGGTCTACGAGCTGCTTGATTAACTCTAACACCAGGTTGGCTCCACTTTAATTGTTGCTTAACTTCAATGATCATTCACTGAGCGGATATTGCAGTAATCTATGCGCAAATACGTATGTTTATACGATTGTGTGAAGTTGTCTGAAATAATCTGTAAGCCATTACTTCCTTTGTTCAGTTGCCAAAATCAAAGGTAAACAGTAAAATCGTTAAAACTATTTATTTAACATTAAAACTACATTTACCCACTACAATTGTCACTACCATGGGAATAAGAACAGTAAAACGACAAAAACCATAAACAATACACCATTACGGGCAACGGGAGAACTCAAGTAAATTGTGTTATAAAAATAGTATAAAAATGTGTTAAACGGAGACGTGGTATGTGTGTGTAATGAGCACAGAGTAGAGTAGGAACAGAGAGTTTCATAGATCAACATTACGATGCTGCGATGAGTGAGGCAATATCTTTCTCCCAAACTGGGATCAAACCTATGGGTAGGTCAGGAAGACGCAGCCAACACATTTATAGTGATAGTGAGTAGTTGAAATCCCAAGTAGTGAAGTAGGTACACTTTTGTAGGCATTTACTCTAATTGGAGATCTTTTTAATTTAAAATGTTTTGTATAAGGCTGATACTCGTTTCTAGTCCGATTAATTTCAAAATTATACCAAATCATAGATGTATCAATTCATGTTAACACACACATAATCAAAACAGTTTTTATTCGACTGAAGCACTTACAAAATAAAAGTAAGTTTAACCAAGAAATAATTTAAGTATATTGAGGCATTTATCGTTAAAATTATTGAACTAACAATTCCGACAATGCACAAAGTCTCTGACCCAACCTACTCTGTACATAAAACCATATGCGCGCGAAGGAATGCATTTTACTACGCGACGGGCCTAACACTTGTGTTAACACGAAATCATGTTTGAATAAGTCAAATATGCATGTTAATGCCAGACAGGTTTGTATTAATCGGTTATGGCTGTCAGAAGCCAGAAAATCTGAGAGCACTTTAAATAAAAGTCGGCCCATAAGACGTGTTAAAATATGGAAGAAGAATTCGCGGTGGTGAGCAGAGGTCGAGATGGCTTAGTGGTCAGAGCGCCTGGAGTATCTATCCGGGAGGCGCAGGTTCGAATCCTGTTCGCGACTGTATTCTTTTTCCATTTAATATTGTAACTTTAGAGTTCGCTAAGCATGCGTTAATGCTTTTTCAAAGACATATCTTGAATTATTAAGGTAATTGCATTCTTTACGACATTGTATTAACTGCAAAGTTAGTCGTGTCGGTTCGGTCACTTGTATAGGTACTGAATTGATTGCAATGACGTCGCCATAAGACGTGTTAAAATATGGAAGAAGAATTCGCGATGGTGAGCAGAGGTCGAGATGGCTTAGTGGTCAGAGCGCCTGGAGTATCTATCCGGGAGGCGCAGGTTCGAATCCTGTTCGCGACCGTATTCTTTTTCCATTTAATATTGTAACTTTATAAGTCGGCCCTTTTATAAACCTAATTTGCAGCATGATTTATTTGGATTAGAAGCACAATCTGGTTGACCACCGGCACTAAGCTGAAAGTTAACTACGCAGCTTTTTTTCAACCAAGTTTGTGGCTTCCAGTCTAACTGAATGCTGCTTAATACCAGTATTTTACATGGAGCGACTGCTTATCTGACCTCCACAACCCCGTTATCTGATAAAACGATATCTCGTGGCTGAAACTGGTTGTCAGAATTTCAGTCATCGAACTAGCCGAAACGCTGTCTTGACTGACAACCGGAATCGACGTCCGACGGTTTAACGTATTCTCCAAGGTACGAAGGGGATGCGATATGTAATGATTTTATGTTGGTATTCTATCCGCAGACCTAATGCGGCAAGCATATCTTAACTTAAATCATACGCATTATAACGTATGGTTGACGAATAACGTAGTGTTAGAGTTTAAACCATCCGTAGGCCTCTGACATGGCTTTACACACCATCGAGAACGTCTGTCAGGTGTGCTGGTTTCCTCACGATGTTTTCCTTCACCGTGTTCTATATTTATTAATATATTAGAAGGCTGCATATGACATTCTCAAAGCCGTTAAAAGTATATCTGTCTTAGACCATATTGCTTCAATTCTAATTTAGTATTATTTAAATCACTATTTCCTATTACGGAATAATTAATAGCTAGCCAATACATTGGATTAGAAACCTAGATTGAATACACTTCAAAGATAGAAATCGTAGATTATTATTGTAATGCTACTTTTATTAAATCGATAGGCATCATTAACTTCTTTAAGACAGTTAAGGCCACACTCAGAAATAAGTTATAAGTAGCCAAAATTTTGTAGCGGATCAGGATAACACAGTTTGCAAAATTCTTCTTTTTTCATGTGAACACATTGGCTAGTCAAACGAAAATGCTTTTAGCGGATAGGTATCTACAAACTAGGTAAACCTACCAAAATTTGGTAAGAATGCTAAATATAAAAGAAAACATCTTGAAAGTCGAGGAAGAAATTAAGTGCGAGGTCTTGATTTGGAAGACAGGTTTGTAGATATGTGGGACGTTGACTCAGCAGTTAAGAATAGAATAAGAATAATGTTCATTCATTGGCACAGCAATACAGCAGCAAAAACAGATTTTAAATTAAAATAATAGTTATATGTTAGTAGTGCCAAAAGGGCCAACAGTTCAGCATAATGTTAGGTAGCAGTATAAATGCGAAATAATCGGCGTTGGGTAGCTACCCAGGGCAGCTGCCCAACGCTGATTCTCAGCTGAGACCCACGAGTGCCATACGTTCGCAAGAAGATGAATTTTGAGGAAATATATTTTAATTTATTGGGACTAAAGTCATTAAAGACAAAATTATTCATATTCAAACTATGAGCCTTGGATATATCGAAATAAAGGCTTCACGAGTAGAGGAAGACCGAGGAAACGATGGATGGATGCTGTGAAGGATACTATGGCTAGGAAGGGAGTGACTCTTTAGATGACGGCTACCAGAGATGTATCGAAGAAAAAGATCCTGCGCAGACCCCAATTAAATTGGGATAAGTGCAGGGGGGTGATGATGAGGCTTGTTACCATTCTGAAATTTTGCTCCCCTGTCATAGTTGTCAATTTACAGTATCTCCATCGATTATTATGGAGTGCGACAGTAACAGTATTAATATTAAAAATAACCATTATATGTCTGTTAGTCCTACTTAAGTCTGTCCCAGTTGTTCCAGTGTAAGTGTGACAGGCCCTATATGGACGCTGAGCTAGTCTTGGATTTCTGTTCTTGCCATTTAAGGGTTATAAGTAACGGGAAAGATTGTTATCGATAGTTTCTACGATTTTATTAAAGTTTTATGAGTTTTTTTATTACTTTATGAATATAATATTAATATAGATCTTGTTTTGCTGGATTTAAATAAACTCTCTCGGTATGATAATATTTATATTCTAGATAATTTTAATTAATTTACGTAGACAGTTGTTTTGGGGTCTCATTTCATGCGATAATGTACCTCAAATGTTTTGATATGGCAATATCATTATTACTAGACAGAGTGGAAGTTAATAATTTCATTCACTTGGTAAACCAAAATATGTATTGGTCTCCGAATTTACTAGATAACGCCTGTTACACCATGTATATATTTTACTACTACACTTAAATGATTTGAATGAAATAAAACAATTTTACATTACAATAGATGCAAATAAAAACAATCTAGCTACTCTCACAATATTCCTCAATATTGTGGAAGTAGCTAGATAATGTATTTATTTGCATTCAAATATAACAAACACCCAATTTAAATTGAACTTGCAACAATTATAGAAGTTAATCAATACAGTTATTTTAGACCGAGTGCAACCATGAAATACGTTATAAATAAGAATTACTCGTACATAGTCATAGCAACTAAATAGTAATGTTTTCAGTGTATCACCGTTTTAGATTTTATGTTTTGAAATATTAGTAGGAGTTAAAATGTATTTAAGGTTTGGCAGTGCAATGAGGTTTAGAGTTTATGTTTTTGTTTTGCTGTCTGAGAGTTCATTTATATTTCTGTTTTGTTTAGGAGTAGATACTTATCTACTGTTTCTTTTAGACCCTAAATTCAATGACTTTGCTAATAAAGCGGTTTTTTTAAGATTTCGATGTGTGAAGTGATTTTATTACTGGCTAAGATACTATAGCAAAATTTGAGCGACGAATCCCATATATTTCAAAAAAGCAACATTAATTTTATTAGAGAAGTAACTGATGGCATACAATTTATAAAGTAACATTACAGGTTAGTCATTTTCATCAAAATATCTAGGTAATCCATTTACGATATTACCTAGCCATTTGGTAACGGGTAATTCATATAATTTTAAGACAAAGGGAGCGTAGGCTTTACGAAGTTATTGCAAAATTGCGATCCTATCGTGAAGGTATATAATTTAATGATATTAGTGATCATTTTAATCTATTTTATGATCCTTTTTACTTTAGCTTTTTACGTTATTTTTGTAGAGTTCATTTACCTTGATTCTGGTAAATTGGTGTTTATTTTGATAGAATGATGAAAGATTCATTTTAATTATCATGAATACCTACGTATAATTTTGTATAGTGAAATATTCTGAATTAATTCATGCAATAATTTTAAAACTTGATTTGCAATATATTAAAAAAAACGTATAAAGTAAATATTCATACAACAAAATATCGACATCAGCTGATGCAATATCGATACATTACTGTCAATGTCACGTCACTAGCCACCTTGCCAAACGTTCCATTTAAAATAAAATAAACTCGATACTTATTGCTTTTGCTCCTAAATGGAAACGTGGGTATTTTTATATTAATCGATCAATGAAAGCGGTCTCACCTTATTAAGACGTAATGTGGTACTTTTTCTAATTGGTTCGCAGCTATAGGACCGTGGGTTATTTATTATACTTTCTGTCTTCTGTAAATGGTAAAAAGTGAGTGATCGGCTGGTAGTAAACCTATTAACGTCTTAGGAGTCAATGGGAAATGATATTCTTAAAAAAATTGTATCAAGTAAAATGTGTCAGGCGTGTTTGCCGTTTTTAATTCGCAGAAAAAAGTGACGTAGATTTATTTTAAGTGTTTCTGTTTTTTTTTTATGAATTGGATGGTTTGTGTTTATTTAAACTCGATTTAGAGGTTAGTGTTCCAATTTGCAGTGCTCTCTTAATTTTAATGAATATACAAATACATAAATCGTGCCGCGTTTAATCCCACGATCTTTAGTTGCCATAAAATGTTAACCCTTCTGTCCCTATGGGCCTCTGGGCCTTTGTTCACTTTCAAATATTAAATATTTACACATATTAAAACAAAACATTTTTTTTTGCGTTGATAACCTACCTTATTTAATTTGATTTTAAATATTTACTGTGAAAAACAGTCAATTTAATAGTGTTACAAAAACACGCTTAGCATCTAAAATTCTCGTTGAGCTCGATTTCCATAGTCGATTTCTTACTTTACTAACTCAACATAAAATACAACAGTGCGACAATGGTTCGTTTGTCGATTTTAAACGTCAAATTTGACGTGAGGGAAATTAGTAAGTATTTTCTAAAAACTCCAACACTTATTTCTCAATAAACTTTTACGCTCATTTCACACCTTGTCCGAGCTTAGACGGTTGAGTTCACACTCGAACCATATGTATCAGCAGGCCATATGTTGTGGCACGTGGTAGTAATGGCGCCGCCCACCGTGACTGCATAGATAACACCATTGATTAGCTGCAGATATGGCTTGGAGTTTAGTGAATGGGCTTGAATGATAGTGTTAGGTTATTTGGAAAAAGTTGTATGGAAAGATAACGGTTACTTTTAAATCAAGGAGCCGATTCACCTACGTTTGTATACCGATGTTAGTTTCAATAATAGAACGACATTTGTAAAAAAACTGATAGACTTACTTAATGTCACCAAAGCTGTAGTGCATACACGGATCTTTATCGATAAATTTGTCGAGTCGATAGTTTTTTATTAAATATATTTAATTTAATCGTTTTTAACCTTTTTTTTTATATTATTATTATATTACGTTACAATAAAATAACTTTGAATCGGATTAATCGCGTGTATTCGAACACTTTGTATTTGGTTAATCTTATTAAAAGCTGTTTAAGCAAACACAGGTACGATAAAAATAAAAATTTTGATCTGCTCTAACCAGATTATTTACAAAAAATCACCAATCCCTAAGCAAGACCTAAAAACTAGATAAACCCTACTCTTGGTTCACTCACCTATTTAGCTCTGAATCACGATGAAAAACACCTGATACAATATTTATCATTCAGAAATACACAGCAATATCTCAGCTGAACTAAACAAACAATAATGACTTAGATTTTGGCATAATGACAGACAAACATACGTTTTATTAGTAAAGCTATCTTCTTATTTGTGTCTGGGAGTGTGGAACTGCCTTGTTAGTCTAGTGGTCCCAACCGCGACTGCTGAGCATGAGGTCTTGGGTACGATTCCCAGGTTGGGCAAAGTGTTATTGGGTTTTTCTGTTAGGAAATTCTCAATAGCGGCCCGGAGTTGGAACTGAGCCCGGTAGACGGCAATAGGCTTACCACCTATTACATGGGACTTAATTACAATAATGGTGAAATGTGGGAGTACAAGTGTTTAGGTACACACACACCTTTGCCTAACCCTTCGGGGAAGACATGTGTGATGCTATGTTATGTTATAAGTGTGGAATTCTTACCTCAGTTAAATCACCCATCATTATTCGTATGGGTAGGGGGCAACTGGGTCCTTCAAAGATACTCTAGGGAGACT
The DNA here is from genome assembly GCA_935421205.1 of Xylocampa areola. NCBI lineage: Eukaryota > Metazoa > Arthropoda > Insecta > Lepidoptera > Noctuidae > Xylocampa > Xylocampa areola. Next base: position 10,019,821 of record OW285225.1, read on the forward strand.
GTAAAGGGGTCGTTGTGGATCGCAGCACGTGATCACTATGTCACCGTCTTCTCTGGGTTCACTTGACGGGTGGACAAAGTCCCCTCTGAGCACCCGCAAAACCAAAGGCCAGCCTTAAATGATGCAGGCGGAGTTTCGACTATTATGCGCCCAGGCGGTTTTCTGTGTCTCCCCAACTTAGAAGCTAAACCAGTCAGTTCCAGAGGCCTGTGACTTGGCTCAATAACTGCTATTTATCGACAAGAACCAGAAGAAATTTGTCTTCAAAGGTCAGCGTAAACAAAACCAGTATACGTTAGCCTAGCATAGTATTGAAACTCCCTACTACGATAGACCAACTCAAGGTCAAAGTATTACCGCGGACGTTGCGGCCTGCTGTACTCATGACAGTAGCAACTCCGTAAAATATCCTCTGAAGCAGGAACCAACTTAGTTTCAGAGTTGTTAACGCCATCCATAAGCTCTCACTTGGCTTAGCACCCTACCATCAAGCATGTCCTCCGAACAACGGGACGCTTAGATGAAAATCCACCAGTCACCCATCCACACATCGAACGAGTCCAACTATTCTTAATCTCGACGATCGTTTACCACCCAGAAGCTGCAACTGATATTGAGCTTGTTTTATTAGTGAATCAAAGAGTAAGGAATGAGTCACCTTCGTGATGAAAATCGTAAAAAAGTTAGAGATGTATGTGAATATATTTTTTTTTCCGTTTGTTACTCATTTACACGTACAGAATTGCGGTGTTTTGTGTTTGTTTCCATTGCACAGTCACGTGCCAAAAGTTGTTTCTTCTCGACGAAATCTAAAATAGTTAATATTAACAAAGGTCCTTCAAGTTATTATTAGTGAAACCGGTCAAACTTAATTCCGTAATGAGGTCCGTAATGTTCACACATGAATTCTGTAGGAATTTCTATTAGCTAGCTATACCGGTTAAAGAGATCAGATTAAGCTGTTGCCTCAGTCATTAGCAGACACAATAGATTTTTATTGTTACAACGTACAGATCTGTACGTTACTGAGCCGAAAGGTTAATAAACCCTGTGACAGACAAACAGACGAACAAAGAACTGTCAGTGTATATTATTTTATTTTTAAGGGTCTTATTAGCACCCTTTGAGTACGGATTAACGTCACCGTAAAATGATATCGATGCGTAGACACTTAAAAAAAATACAACGCACATCGATCTCATTGATAAATCACACAATATCGTACCGTACGTAACAATGGCCACGAGCACTATTTAAATTTACCACATCGTTTCACCGCCCGAAATACATGACACAGTTTATGAAAAAGCGAAACACGGTCAGTGTAATATTTTCGCGAAATATTTATATTGATTATAATGGATATTTCACGGTCTCTGTGACTGGTTGTGAATATATATTATATATATATTCTTTTTATTCTTCCTGCCCTAGTTTCTTTTTCTTTTTATACGACTACTGATCAAAAGAGGGAGTGTTATGTTTGATGTATGGGGTATCGTTATAATTCATAATCTGTCCCGGGTAACATAGGCTAGTAAGATTTAAATGAATGTAGTTAAGCCACACAAAAAGGTAATAAAAAAGAAATGGCAGGCTGGCATTTTTTTTTTATTAATTTCATTATGTTATCAAAGATGGATCTCCGTTCGGCCACGAACTCACCTGGCCATGAACCTGATGGTAAAAGACAGTGGACGAGGATGGAACACAGATCCAGAAGAAATCTATTCACTCTAGCCTTGAATTTAACTAGATTGTATTTCTCAGGAAACACTATGAATTTTTCTGTTCCATTCCCCTCTGTCAATCGTCACGCTATTGATAACTCCCTGTCATTCATATCATCCCTTGCACAATCCATTTATCTTTTCTTGGGTCTCCCTCTTCCCCTTCATCCATCAACATTTATATTTAGTCTATTAGGGTCTCTCTCTCCAATGTGTTTCATCTCTCCTCATCACGTGTCTATACCAAGACGACCGCTTTCTTTTCAATCTTTCTGTTTCTGACGCTACTTTTGAATTCCCTCTGTTATACTTATTACTCACCTTCCATTTAAGGTAATGAATCAATCATTTACATTTACTTGGATTACTATTTACCAAAGCTGTATCTATAATCTCAATCATTCGAACTATATAGTTGTAAGGTTGGCAGTTGGCCGCTTACAAATAAATTGCCAGGTGTCAATTTGAACTAATTTATTTAAATTATTTTCGGTTTTAAAATATAAATATGACAGCGCGGTTGGCGCAGTGGCGTGTCGCAGGTTCGATGTCCCACGACACAGGAAGAAAATCGTAGCGTTTAAAAAAAAACCTGCTCTAAGTTTCTCAAAATTATTATAATTTCTCATTTCTTGTACTTATAATTATTCTTATTCTTTTCGCGATCACTAGCCATGAAATAAAACAACTTTTAACCGGATTAATCGCGTGTATTATTGGTTTTTTGTTTTTCCTGACGCTTCGAATACTTTGCTGCGTTCATGGTCGCAGGTTGAATCGCTGTGCGACTTCGAATACTGCAAATAATACATGCGATTCATCTGGTTAAGAGTCATTCGAACTATGTTAGAGTCTGCTTCCAGTCTAATCAGCAGAGTATCTGCCTAGCCTTTTCGAAATTACATTGGGGTTGGCTTTCCGTCAAACCGGATGCAGCTTAATACCGGTATTTTACATGGAGCGACTGCCGATCTGATCTTCACAACCCAGTAACTGGGTAACACGATATCTCGTGGTATGACTGGTTGTCAGACTTTCAGGCCAGTGACTACCCGTAACAGCTGTCATAGATCTTAATTTGTCAACCGGGACCGACGGCTTAACATGCACTCCGAGGCACTGAGGGGTCTCAGTAAGAAATGATGGTCACCCATCCACAGACCGACTGCGGAAAGCGCAGCATAATCACGATAGATCGATCTGTGCGGCTGTTACTTAGCCACGAGCCCCATCAACGTATTCATTACACCAACGAGGCAGATTTCTTTTACATCAATCAAATTATTTAAACATTCACCAAAAACAACTCGAAACTGGAAATCAAACCTGCATCCTCAAGAATCAGATTTCCAATCATAGACAAACGTATCGAAACACATCAAAGTCTATGGTATTTATAGAATGCAACGCTTTCCGGCCGTAGACTAGATAGAATGTTGGCGTTGGGCCAACGCGGACATTGGTTGTCTATGGAAATAGATTCGGCTTCTATTACTTGATTGTCTATGCTTTTTGTCAACCGGCGTTTAGAGATTGGAGACAGTTTTAAGGACGTAAAAGGGTTGTCCGGTCAGGGACAAAAGCCACTAAATACAAAATCCAAATTTTTTAAATGCCTTAAGTTTATATTGTGGTTAGAAAATAAAATAATATCTTATAAATCATATATAATTATATTTTTTTAATACATGTTGAGGCCATGTAATGCCTATATTAATTACTATTTTGCAAAGAAACATTGAAAAAATAATGGACAAGAACGGGGTTTGAACCCGCGACCTTTGACGTTCCGGGTCATCACTCTACCAACTGAGCTACCTTGTCTCGCTATTCCCCATTGAAATTTTCAACCTTCTTTGTATTCGTCTTAAGGAGACGCCTGGCGATATTTATCTAGCAATCATCGCCAAGACGAATACAAAGAAGGTTGAAAATTTCAATGGGGAATAGCGAGACAAGGTAGCTCAGTTGGTAGAGTGATGACCCGGAACGTCAAAGGTCGCGGGTTCAAACCCCGTTCTTGTCCATTATTTTTTCAATGTTTCTTTGCAAAATAGTAATTAATATCTTATATTTTAACACAGATTGACATAATCTAACATAGTTTTCCTATATTACTGTAAGAAACAGTGTAACCAATAACTGCTAATATAAATTCTTATATAACCAGCCCATAACTGCTCCAGTGCAGGGCAAAGACCTCCTCCCATAAAGAGTAGGCACGAGCATTGATCACCACACTAACTCGCTGCAGGTTGGCGATTTCACACCATCGAGTCCAGGTTTCCTCACGATGTAAACCTTTACCGTATGTCTTAGATTTACTAAGAAAGTACATATGACATTGAAAAAATCACACCGGTACATAGGTACCAGATTTTTACCCACAACCTGCGGCCAAGACGCGGCCCCTTAACCACTTGTCTCTCACATACGACACACTCATCTATTGTAAATACCTATATGATGAAAAAGAGTAACCATGGAGTTTCTTGCCCGTTCTTCTCCATAGGAATCTTCACTTTGGTTGGTGGCAACTAGCTTCTGACAGTTCAAAAGTGCCTGTAAATGGTCTAATTGAATTAAATGTTTTGGCTTTGTAGCCACACTAAAGAAATATTAATAATAACCTTAAAAGTTTAATCCCTTGAATGTCGAAAATTTAACAAACGGACAAAAAAACTGCTTCGTCATTTAATCATATATTATATTACAAAACGTTTGTTGTTCTAAAAAAAAAACACCCCTGAATACATTTATAATTGGCAATGTTTAACGATAAATTATGATCGGTGTTGCAACGTGCGAAAATGAATGAATATTGCAACGTAACCCTAAACCGCTGAGTTATTTATGTGTTTTTGCACCTGGACCAACGAAATCAATGGGGCGGCAAATTGAGGGTTGTGGTCGGGTAATAGTTCTTATAAATGTTGCGTAAGCGCATATTTAAAAAACCTATTCGAATAATTTCAAAGGAAAATTTCCTTTGCTATCGCTACCGGAGTTTCGGGATAGAAATGGTCATTTACTATAAGTTTAATTACTAGTTTTTGTATCTATAGTTAACTTTCGTGAATACAAAATGTGCCCGTGCATAAAAAAATCACTACTTTGTCATTAATCAAATCCTTAAAGGGTCTTAATATCTCATTCACAATATTTATATTATTTGTACAACTTTTCAATGAACTCACGCGCAAAGATTATATCACATAAATCTTTGTAAATATCAAAGTGTCATTATGTGTTTTTCTCAATCCGCCATGACACAATTTTCTGTTTGTTTTTTACAACTGTTTACTCGATTACGTAGGCTTATGTTGCTGTTCGACGTGTGAGGTCACATCTAATGTCCTTAATTATATAGACATGGCTGTTGATAGACTAGTGTCAAGCGTGGCGTTACTTACATTTCCTTGATGTTTAAAAAGTAGTATTTTTGATTATTAAGAAATTATTTTCTAAGTACAACAGATAATTTTTTAAACGGATGCAAAGCGAACTCAATTTATATTTTTGATGTATAGAAAATTACTCGGGATGAATATACCCTTTGAATATACCAGATTCCAGGCGTTCTGCCGTCTATTGGGCACAATTGAATGTGAGCATCATGTAGGATGTTTTTCTTATTTTTTAATTTTTATTTATTGTTATACATATTTGAAATCTGGCGGTTTTGAGGTTTTTATATGGCCTACGCAAATGTCCTGCTGATCTGGTATCGCCTTGCGACAGGTCGTTGAGCTCCCTATAACATGGTTGAGCTACACGATGACTGATGCATGTGTGCCGTCAGTTAGGACAGGTCAACTCGAAACTCATATAGCTCTTTCTTAAAAAGGCCATTCCAGATACCCTGCATGGTTACGCTCACATAGGGATGTTTAATGATGTCTGGACTTTAAAAGAGACCTTGACCTTTGAGTTTGTTTCGGCGTTTCTTCTCAGAGGTAGTCAGATAGGAAACGCCGACGCCATCTAGATTATAATGACATGTAAAAGAGTTTTTAAAAGACCTACTTACAGAATAAACAATTTCATTTCATTTCATTTCATTTCAATTCCAAACTCCAGGCTGCTACTGAAAAACAGAATAACACTTTGCAATACCTGGAAATTAAACGCTGGATCTCATGCTCAGCAATCACTAGCCCAAGAAGCCAGTTCCATTATTAATCGAAGTCCAAAACATACAGTTACCAATGCTACTTATTTCACGGCTAAATAAACACGAAAACCATTAAACCCTTGAGTTATAACTGTCACTTACTTGTAAATTAATAGTGACAGTGCGAATGACATCAGGGCTAAGTAGAAAGGTGACGAAGTTACTTTGTGAGAAACATCTGAACACGATTTAGCATATTTAACAGGAATGCACAGAAGTTTAATTCTTATTCAACGGTTATTACTCACGTGCACGTTTGATTCGCGACATCGCCGCGGGCTCAGTTCCTGATTATGGGCTCCGTTCGAGTTTGAAACTAGTCGGGCAATCCCGGAAAAAAATGCACGTGAGTATTATTAACCATTAAACAATAATTAATATGAATGTTTCTCACGAAAGTTATAATATGTACAAATACAAGTTTTAGGTGTTATTGGGTTAATCTCGTAGGATGATGGCCATAGGCTCACTTCCATTACATGGGACTTTATAACTGTATCGTTGAAATTTGGATGTAGAGTAGTACAGAGAGCGTTGGCAGAGTTCATGGCACCTACGCCTGGACTGAGTTTTAACCTAAACTCTTTGCCTAGCCTTTTCACAACTACGTTGGGATCGCGGATTCTAGTCTAATTGGCGACTACCTATGTAACATCTACAACCCAGTTACTGGGTAACACGATATCTCTTGGTAAGACTTCAGGCACCTATCGATCTTCGTTTGATAACCGGGACCAATGGCATAACGTGCTTTATGGGGTATGGAGGGGTCTCGCTATGAAATTACGGTCACTCATCACGTCTTATGTTAAACATACTTAATGTTTTATCCAGAATTAGCCTTCTGTTATACTTGTTTTGTGATTTCGCACATGTTTACATTTGTATGATTATGATTTGTACCGTTACAAAACACACGATTTGTTATTCGGAATCTTTGAGAGGCAATGTTGATTTTATGATTTCTGATTTTATGATTTCTGTAGAATTAACGATGTCAATGACACAAAGTACGTAGGTCGGTTGGTTTTATAAACACCATCTGAGCCTCAGATGACTTATACAAATGTAACTTTTCAATGTCATTTGCACTTTCAAGAAACCTGGACTCAATGGTCTGAAATCACCAACCTGCAGTGAGCTAGCCTGGTGATTAATGCTCGTGCCTTACCTCCTATATGGGAAGATGCCATTGCCCTTTTTTTTGGTGGTCGCTGTGCCATACTCCTACTGACTAAAATCCACACGATCCACCACAAACCTATACCGGTTTCCCGAGATCGGAGCTGCACTCACCGCGACCCCGGCAGGTTATAGTCCGTCAAGGTATTAACAGACTGCGAAATTGTGCAGACCAGCCACAGGTGGCCTGCAAAGACATTTCAGAGTGGTGCACGTGTCGAAGCGCGGTAACCCGTCTCAGGCCTGTCGCTGGTTGGGTGGCGGACTACCCAAGTTCGTCACCCACGGTGGCCGGAGATCGTTGAATGCCCTCCGGCGCGGCGCATGGTGCGCCTTCTGCGGCAGGGGTGAGTAGGACTTGCTTCTCTCTCCCTTTCCGTTGCCTCCTTCGCGAGCATCACCTCCCCGCAGAATGCGGGTCTAATCACAGTCGGAAGCGACAGATCGCAAGAGGCCCTTGCCCTGCGGTAGAATAGTTATAGGCTAGTTCTGTTGTTATGCTGTATCTTTACTGTGGTTTTAAATTATTGCTTTTTTTATTTATAGACTAAATAGAATTGTATTGGGAGAATATTTCCCTCCTTTTTTTATTGCTGAATGGGCTCGGTTCATAGTTTCGATCAGGCCTGATGGAAAGCGATGGATGAGGTCTACGTTGAAACGAGCGTACCCAGAAGATGCCTATTATATCTTATTTTAAAGGTTTTGGGTTACAAGTAGTAGGAAACACATAATTTTATCAATTATTTGTTACGGGTGCTCACGTGAATTTTCGGAATTGCCCGACTAGTTTCAAACTCGAACGGAGCCTTTAGTCATGAGCTGAGTCTGCAGCGATGTTGTGAGTCAAACATAGTATTTCTTATCTAAAATTCCCATGACCAAAAATTTTTCCTCAAATTAAATTAACAAAGATAAATCTATCTTCTCATAACTATTTGCTAATCTCTCCCACTTTCATACCCTATTGAAAACAAATAAAAAACCGCGATATATCGACCCAATTCTATGATTACACAAAACTATTATTAAAATACAAACAATCAGACTAGATTTATCCGTAAAACAGATGCATCTTGTAAAACTAGGTATACCAATATAACTTGAACTAGCAAATAGAATAATTTATAGGTAGGTGAAGAGCCGATTAGTCTGGTATTTAACTACTGTAACCAGAATAACATGACCTACAAAATAGTACGCACTAAAGGTAGTGAAAGTCCAGGTTAGGTTAGTGTTTATCTCTGGTTAGTTTTTGTGGTTAAAATTAGGTTTTGAGGTTGAAATGATGTGGATGTTAGTGAGGCTACGAAATATTTCTTCCTTTTATTATTAGTAAAGTAACTAGGTTATTGAACATAGCAGCTGTTACGGGAACTATACTAATTTGTTTATAACGATATATTTAACCTATAATACTTTTTCTTCCTATAAATTCATGTTTGTCTCGCGTCATTACCGCCGGCTCAGCTCATGATATAAAATGATAGCAGTGATAGCCTAATGGTATGACCGTTGGACTGACAAGTTAAAGGTCGCAATTTCGAATCCAAGGCACTGACTTTTCGAAGTCATGTACGTATTATAAATTAATTATCACTTGCTTATAACGGTGAAAGAAAATATCGTGAGGAAACCAGCACACCTGAGAGATGTTCTCAATGGTGTGTAAAGCCATGTCAGAGACCTACGGGTGGTTTAAACTTTGACACTAGGTTGTTCATCAACCACACGATAAGAAGAAAAAGCTCATGACTTCGTTAGGGCTACTAAACTAGTCGGGAAAACCCGAAAAACGCACGTGAGTAGTTACTGGTGAACTATATTGTTTTAAAGATAAATCTTTGAAAAGTATTAACGCATGCTTAGCGAACTCTAAAGTTATTATATTAAATGGAAAAAGAATACGGACGCGAGCAGGATTTGAACCTGCGCCTCCCGGATAAATACTCCAGGGGCTCTGACCACTAAGCCACCTCGACCTCTGCTCACCACCGCTAATTCTTCATCCATATTTTAACACGTCTTTTGGCGACGTCATTGCTATCTATTCAGTCCCTATACAGGTGACCGAACCGACACGACTAACTTTGCAGTTAATACAATGTCGTAAAGATGCAATTACCTTAAAAATTAAAGATAAATCTTTGAAAAGCATTAACGCATGCTTAGCGAACTCTAAAGTCGGTCAGAACGGTCGCGAACAGGATTCGAACATCGTATTCGTACGTTATTTCACTTCGCAACAAAATCTTAGACGAACAGTTCTCAACGTAATCGCTTCTCTAGAATTCTGACTGACCGTTTAGCTTACACTTCCGCTGTAACCTATTTAACTTTATGAATGGGTTACAACTTACAGCGCAGTTTGTGGTTGTTTTGTGTCTATATCTTTTGTTTTCAGGTCGTAGGTGGTTTGAAAACTCGTAATAAATTTGGCTATTTCTAATGACGTAATTTTTTTATGACTAGTTACGATCGAAAGTATTGTTTAGTATTCAGTGATTATTTTATAGTAGATTTATGCTTGAGTTTTATATCTGTTGGGAAACATTAAAAATTAATGTAAATTCCAATCTAATTTAAATGTCAAAATTAACGCCTAAAATTAATGAGTACCTAATGTTAAATTTAATTTAGTGACATTATGACTGTCTCAATTTTAGAAGAATAGTAAAAAAAAAATTGTTGAACAATAATTAATATGAATGTGTCTCACGAAAGTTATTACACAAAAAGTATAAATAGTATTATAATTCTACTATTTATTTATATAAATAGTAGAATCGCGTAGCCAGTTTCATTTCTTGTCTAGGATTCCTTTTTTAAACAAATAATCCTGTTTCTTTGATATGAAATTAGGAACTAACATATTTCTAATGGCAATCCAGCGAGTAGGTACATTGGATACTTGGCTAAGTTTTGAAGATTGATGGCAAAATCAACATCTTTCAATACGATGAATTTTATTTTTGTAAAATTTCGGTCACGGCGGCCTATCTCCGAGGAGATCAGCCAAGTACGCAGGAGATATTATAGTGCACAAGTGTATGCGCAAACATAAGTGCACTCCCTCTTCCTGTACTCTCAATCGGCAATCTCGGCAATCCGACACGACCGGAGAGAGGTCAGGCCCAGGATCGACAGCTTTACGTGCTCTCCGAAGTATGGGGGTGTCATACATCAACTTCCTAACTCCGGGTTGCTATTAAAAATTTCTTAACAGTAAATCTTAATAACACTGCCATGGGAATCGAACCCAGGACCTCACGCTCAGTAGCCGCAGCTTGCGGCCATTAGACCAGTGAGGCGGTTGATTACAATACAATATACTTAGTTGAAATACTTACAATATAATATATTAATTATGATATACCTTCATTACATTCATAATTATGTGACGTACTGTGACACCTGTCCCTTCTTTTTACCCGACTGCCTAAATTAGGAGTGTTATGTTTATAGAGTTTATGTATGTATGTGCTCGTACGTACATATGTTTGTGTTGCTTTAATCCACCATAACTTCGAAACGCCTGAACCAATTTAGATGATTGGGTATCGTTGGAATCTTAACATTTTCCCGGGTAACTTATGCCAATAAAATTTAAAAAAATATGGCAGCCGTGCTTTTTGGTTCATTTAATTTTTTCGTCAATTTTTTATTTTAAGTGTCCGGGATTATTGACTAAATAAAGAATTACCTACGTAAATCGGTTAATTTAAATCAATTTCTAATTTACCTATAATATTTCCCATTAAGCATGTAATTGCTTTTCCATATAACTGATTGCTATAACTTATGATCATAGTAGGTGTAAGGCTATAAACATGTTCGATAAGTTTCGCAATCTTACTTAACCTAAAGAGGGAAACGCAGAGAATGAATGCATCCAAAACCTTCGTTGCAAAACTTATATTATCCAATCTTAAACCATACTCATCATCACCCCCCTGCCCATATCCCAATTTATTTGAGGTCATCGCAGCATATACCTATCTGGCATGCTGCTAAAGTTTTGGCTATGTTTTATGACCGGCCGCCTGCCTGATATCAACCCTCATTGGGAATGCTGTTGTTGGTGGTAACCGCCACCGACACGGTCTCCTTCTATCTAGCTATGTCACACCAAATGTTATCCATGCGCCAAGTTCTGATGTTATTCGTCTATCACACTCCACTAATCGGGCTAACAGTCCACTAACCGGTTTAATACTAATATCTATTAAAAATGCGTAAGTAACTCTGTTTGTTTGTTAACTTCTCACAACTAAACGGCTGAACGGATCGTAATGAAATTTGGCGAGGAGATATATTGTATCTTGTGGAAGGACATAGGCTACTTTTAGTCGCACAGACGAAGTCGCATACCTAATAAAGCTGAAGAGGTTTTGGATTGTTTAAACGCGCTAATCTCTGGAACTGTCAGTCGGATTCGAAAAAATCTTTTTGTGTATGATAGACAGATTCATGCGGAATAGTATAAGCTATTTTACATCACGCTAAGACATAAAGGAGACGAGCAAAAAGTAAAAAAACGGATGGAACACCGGAGCATATAAAATGTATCCGTGAACAATTTTTATCCTACCGACATCCGTAGATAAAATGCACGCGTAACATTATCGTAGATACCTATACTGCCTCATTGGGTTTATGGTCGCAGGGCGACTGCCGAGCATGAGGTTTTGGGTTCGATTCCCGGGTCGGGCAGTGTTATTGAGTTTTTCTGTTAGAACAATCTCAGTAGCAGCCTGGATTTAGGAACTGTGCCCGGTAGACGGCAATAGTCACCACCTATTGCATGGGGCTTAATAACAGCATTGGTGAAATGTGGTTGTACAACTGTGTAGGTATACCTCTGCCTACCCCTTCGGAGATAATAGACGTGGTCAGAGGCGGATCTATTTAAGGGCTTGGCCCCGTGGATGTAAAAGACCCCCACTAAAGACCATGGACAAAATTATTAATTAACTGTGTGGTTTTAGTCGGTATGAGTCCGGCTCAACGTATATGATGGATTTTCCACACATAAAAAGGCAGTCCCCCAAGAAGTATTAGCCCAGGGCCTCACAAACTCACGGTCCGCCCCTGGACGTGATGCCAATATAACTTTAACCCTCCGGTTGCGTCACTTGCGAAATCCGAGTACCCAACTCCCCCTGACTCCCACATACTTACCTACCTACATAATTACTATGTACATTTGTGTGTATCTACACCAAATATTGTCTCGTGAGAACTACAAACAGACAAACACTGGCTAATCTTATTAAGCAGTGACGTAATATCAATACTGCAGAAGGTTAATGGCGTAGGTAGTGAAGGAGAGATTCTAGTAACACAGATTTTAATTTTTCTATGTAACATTGAAAATTAAGAACCATTTTCTATTTAATTCTTGGTTTAAGTTTATCCATTTTCTATATTTTTTTTTGACTGATACAGAGTAACTTCTCCATTGGTCTATTGGCCACAAGCGCGACTGCTGGGCGTGAGGTTCTGGATACGATTACCGGGTCGGACGTAGTGTTATTGGGTTTTTCTGTTTGGAAATTCTCAGAAGCAGACCATAGTTTGGAATTTTGCCCGATTGATGTCAATAGGGTCACCACCTATAACATGGGACTAAATGACGGCATTGGTAAAATGTGGGTGTATGTATAACAGTGTACACCTCTGCCTGCCCCCTCGGGGAATACAGGCGTGATGCTACGTATGTACGTAAGTTAATTTATTCTTTTGCAACCACAAACCGTCCCAGGAACCAACCCAGGACCTCACGCTCGGCAGTTGCCATTGCGACCACCAGACCGATGAAGCCGTTTGAGTGAGCAAAATAATTAATTAAATAAAAAATGTTTTATTAAGTTTCTAGTTTATACCTACTTCTTGCAACTTCTCCTCTTCTCTTCTTGGCTACAATTCCAATCCTCCAAAAATGCTCAAACTTAATTTTGGAGGGATCCTTCTACCAAACATCCTGTATGTTACCACTTTCAAAGGAAGGTACCTAAATAAATTATGTCTTTATATTTGTGATGTGTGGTAGCCCGTTAAGTGGAGTGTGATATTAAGATAACATCAGAACCTGGCGCATGGATAACATTTGGTAGACATAACTAGATAGAAGGAGACCGTATCGGTGGCGGCTACCACAAACAACAGCATTCCCAATGAGGGTTGACGTCAGGCAGGCGGCCGGTCATAAAACATAGCCAAAACTTTAGCAGCATGCCAGATAGAGGTATGCTGCGCCGACCCCAAATAAATTGGGATAAGGGCATGATGGTAGGATGATGATGATGTGGAGTGGCATTTCTGTATGTTTTTGTTTAGTGGTAAAGTCGTGGGTGTTATTAAATTGCGCACTTTAGATAATTGTAGATTCAAGGACTGTGTTACAGCCATTTTAGTTACTTTCAGTGCTATTTTGGTATAAAGAATGTTGTCAGAAAAGGATTTGAGTAAGGTGTGTACATACGTACAATCACAATACTTAAGATTCTGATATACATTTTTGATTTATTGTTTAAGATAATAGTACCTGGATGACCGAGCTTTGCTCTGTGTTTTTTGGTAAAACGACGTTTTCTAAAAATGAAACCTAGCTAGATCGATTATCGCCCCCGAAATTTGCACACAAAATTTCATGAAAATCGTTGGAGCAGTTTTTTTTTGTTTGGTACGGGGCATCCGAACAAACGGCTCGCCTGATGGTAAGCGATTACCGCCGCCCATGGACACCCGCAACCCCAGAGGAGTCGCAAGTGCGTTGCCGGCCTTTTAAAGGGTTTGGACCTCCGGTACCCTCACTCACTCGACGACACACAACGCAAGCGTTGTTTCACGCCGGTTTTCTGTGATGCCGTGGTGTCACTCCGGTCGAGCCGGCCCATTCGTGCCGAAGCATGGCTCCTTCATGGCACTGTTTCCGAGATTCAGATTATATATATATATATACATGAATTGCTCGTTGAAAGGTATTAGATTAGATAAGATAGATAGAATACAACACTATAATATAGTACTAACTACTGACATATTAAATTAACTTATTTACTAACTACATACTATACACATATAATAAAACAAAAACTATTTTAATATAAACATAAGAAAAATCGGCGTCGAAGTTCGTCTGCATCGCTGTCTTCTGGGAAGGTAGCATTGCCACATTGGATGGCAATGCCGATTGTTTGACCAAGATACAAGCCAGCCCTCTGGTCACGCGAAGTATTTGGTTATATAGATAGTAATGACGTCACCATAACATTTGTTAAAATGTGTAAGAAGAATTCGGAACAGCAGAGCAGAGAGCGTTACACTCACATAGATATGTACATACTATTATGTCTGGAGTTTAAAAGAGACGTTGACCTCCGAGTTTGTTTCGGCGTTTCTTCTCAGAGACAGTCAGATAGGAAAAGCCGGCGCCATCTAGTCTATAAAAATGACTTGTAAAGGTTTCTTCAACATATCTATTTACAGTAATAAAATCATTTATCAGAGGCTGGATTAGCTCAGTTGACAGAGCCTGAAGTATTTATCCGGTGGCGCAGGGGCAGGTTCAAATCCTGCTCACAACCGTATTTTTCTTTCCACAAAAATTTATAACTTTACATAATTATTATCGCTTCATTTAAATAATTGTTCATTAACCAATTAATGAATGCTCGTGGGTTGATCTTGACCCGCCTTTTTTTGAGCACAGCCGCAATTTGATTGATGCAGTCGTTCTCAAGCGTTCGCTAATATTGACTTCCTACAACTCTTTAATCTACAATCACCTCGTGTACTGGAATTGTGACATAAACCCTTAGTAATCTAAGACTCGGCAAGGACTCAGTTTTGTCCCAACACTTCTCGATGATCACTGGATTCATTAGATATTATTTTCGACAGCAACTATTGACAATCTACTCCAAAAATTTGTTTATTGAATATTTGTAATTATAGATAAATCTTTGAAAAGCATTAACGCATGCTTAGCGAACTATAAAGTTATAATATTAAATGGAAAAAGAATACGGTCGTGAGCAGGATTCGAACCTGCGCCTCCAGGGTTTATCCGGCTTACAGGCGCTCTGACCACTAAGCCATCTCGACCTCTGCTTGCCACCGAGAATTCTTCATCCATATTTTAATGAAATTTTGTAACTAAAATTATCTATTTCTTTTTTACAGGTAAAATCAAAATTCTTTTCGAGGAACCATCTATTTAATCAAATTGTAAGTATTACATAAAGAGTTAATTTTGATGAAGTAACCTAAGTCAATGGTATTTCCTTCTCAACACGGCTAAGTGTAAGAAATAAATAAAATGCTTAATAAAAGTTAGTTGGTACTAATTAACACCTTTGATTATACCATTAAAACCCTATTAAAACTAATAGACTATTAGCATCAAGATTGTATCATCACGCTATAGAACAAAAGGCACCAGGAAATGCTTAACTCAACCTTCATCTACCACAGAGCAGTTAAAAATGGAGTGATAATTTTAAGTGTGGCGAACGCCGCGGCCCGTATTTAAGAAATTCATTTAAATATGACCTGATTAATAAGCAAGCAAGCTGTCAGAGCACTTGGTATAAGTGGTTGCTATTTGCCAGCCTTAAATATAGGGGATAGGATATGGTTAAGGCATATGGTTGATTTACCTAGTGTCAAAAGACCACTCGTAGGCTTCATTGACATGACTTTACACACCATTAAGAACATCTCTCTGGTGTATTGGTTTCCTCACCATGTTGTATAGAGTTAGAAGGATAACCGGTATAAAGCACAGACTGGACACTACGCACTACGGTACATTTTAGTAATTTGTAGCGCTTAGATTAATATAGGAAGTTAGTATTCATCTGAAACGACTACAAGATGCCTTCTTGAACTTGGCTACTTGGAGTGTCGAAAAACGCTGCTTACATCACTGACAAATACTAACAATTCAGATGTTATACAGCAGATGTATTTTTCCACTAGTCACAGACTAGTGATTGACAGATATTCGTTACAAGATTCCACGTATGAGCACTCCATTTAATTCCTACTCCGTGCCCCTACATAGCTTTGCGTATTCATATCTAATTCATCATAGCAACTACATTTCCCAACGAAGATCCCACATGATGAATATTAAACAGGATATTCATCAATGACTGGCTTGCATCATAATTCCATGAGCGTCGAAATATACATAAACAAATTAAGTTGACCTCTTATACTAAAGATTAATGTACTAAACCAGATATCTATTTATGTTAGTCGATAGTCAATTCATAGTTATTAATTGTATAACCAGATTGATCAGACCTATATTCGGGTTACAATTTGTCTGTAAGAAAGGTCTATTTATACTAGATAAACCACTTTATCAAGACCTTTGTACACTAATAATTAATTTTGTTTCATAGCTCTAGGATATTTGGTTATTAATTTACATAGATAGTTATCTACCATAGCGCACAGGTGTAAATACACTGGTTAATAAATGATTGTAATAATTGATTAATATTCAAGAGGATACTCGGAAAAACTATTGTGATAGTATGACTCAGATTTTAATTAGAAAGAAAGAACAGGTTCTATTCTGGACCAGCACAGGAAGCAAAAAAAAACATAAATAAAACATAACATAGAAATATGTGCTTAAATAATTAAAATAACAAACGAAAAGATAACTTGTGCAAGGACCAAAAGGCTCCTATCTCAGCATAATGCTGCGACATTGATTAAAATGTCGCAGCGCTGATATTCTGATGGGCCCATCGTGATGCCACGGACAGCCACGCCACCTACATCAGCTATACATAAACATTATTATGTGTGACAAAACAGAAATCATTTTTAATTTTAGATAAATCTACCAATTAGACGATAGGAAGTTATCTCTTTGTTCAGTATGGCTTCGAATTTTCAGATAGACAGACAAACTGGCTTCTATCATCAATACATATAATAAAAATATAACGGATCGCTATCTGTACATGGAAGATATGAGAAAGAATATTATTGGTACCTTTATCAACACAAATAGCACCCAAAACAATGATGGTTAGAATTTTTGTCTGTTTATCTGTTTGTCTGTGCGTTTGTGCACGCTAATCTCAGAAACGGCTTATCCGATTCAGATGTGGTTTTCACTAATATATTGTGGTAAGCTTCACATAACATTTAGTGTTTGTTTCATGTCAATCGGTTTATAAATAAAAAAGTTATGTCAATTTAAAGAATCACGTCGAACATTTGTTAATTATGAATTTGTGTTCATACACGACATGGTGTTAATTTACGACATCCACGCGGACGGAGTCGCTGGCACAGCTGGTCGTCAATATCATCACTGAAACTAAACGTGATCAGTTAAACCATCGCTTCCGGCAGTCGTTCACCTTGTTAGTAGGCGCTGTGTCGAGTCCTGCCGCGTTGGTGTAGCGGTCCCAAGCGCGACTGCTGAGCATGAGGTCTCGTGTTCGATTCCCGGGTAAGGTAAAGTGTTATTGAGTTTATCTGTCAGGAAATCCGAAACAGCAGTTTGGAGTTTGGAATTGTGCCTGATAGATGGCAATAGGCTCACCTCCTGTTACGTGTAACTTTAATAACAGCATTGGTGAAATTTGGGTTTAAATTCTGACACTAGGGTGTTCATCAACCGCACGATAAGAAGATTGGGGTAGGCAGAGACTATCAATTTCCCCTTGCTAAGATTATGATACACGTTTTTCGGTACACCTATATTTCTTTAAACTATTCATGCATGCTCGTCGCTCGATGCTCGTCGAGGTCACTTCTGACCTGCCCCAACGTCCACAATCTGATTGCGGTAAGTTTGTCAAGGTCTCTTCCATCCACTCTCACCTCATAAACTTAGATATTTGAAGATCATTTTGTAATGTTATTTTTTCATGAGCAATAGTACAGCACCTGTCAAGAACTCTATGGCTATATTGCTATAGTAAAGTTTGGTACAATCATAGAGCCTCCAGTATTGATTTCCCAACAAAAATTAGATTAATAATTACGAAAGCTCCTCTGTGTGGTGGACCTGTGTCTTCAGGTAAGTCGTCTAAAGTTTAAAACCAGCGAGAGTTTACTAAGGAAAATAACAATAAAAAGATATACGATAACAATAAGATAAGATGAAATCAAATAATTGACGTAATACCGTTAAAATTTTTACGATTCTAACAAAATAGCGCGGTGACTAAGCACAAAAATCTATTCCCAGAATCGAAAGCGTCGAGCATCTGTGAAATCAATTAAAATAATTGAATCGACTAAAAATAACACGGCTTCCTTAGGCGCGACGATTGATAATGTGATTTCGGTGTTTCCCGCCTAAACTCGCACACAAAATTACTTTATACAGCTAGTTTAACACAAATTAGTCGATTTTCAACTCTATTCAGCCAGTATTCAGTTTTAGTATGTTTTAATTTGAATTATGAACGTTTGTACGATAGAGTGCGCTCCCTTTCTTTTGTTAGTGATGTGGCTAAAAATAATACTGAATGGTTGTATCGAAACAAATCTATCGGTGTTTTGAGGTTGGTATGTTTCTTATTACAGCGTTCTTTTTATAGTTGTTATCCGGTTGCGTACTGTAAGTTGTTGTCTTCTTCTGTTCGTAAAGGGAAACTACAAAAATGGAATCGATTGTAATTGAAAACATGTATTAATACACCAACCCTATCTTACAAGACAAGTTAAATCAAACTTGTCTTCTTTTAAGATAGGGTTTATAAATTATTCTGTTGGTGTTAATGTTAGAGGTATACTATGAAATAATAAAGAAGGTATAATAAGTAAGTACCTATTTCGTTATTGATTAAAGGTACGATTTGCTATCACCAACTTGAAATATGTTTCCTCCAAGGTCACCGATAGCAATTATTAGTCTCCATTGTTTAGCTTTGAAGACTCTTGCGCCCTTCATGAGCCTGTTTAAAAGATCAATCAGACTCAAAATTCTGCCACTGATGAGCAATACAAGCTGATTTTGCGTATAGGAACCAGATAATAAAAACATAGATTGACAAGATCAAAGATATTATATATTTATAATATAGAAAAAGCTTTCTGGATAAACAGTTTCAGTTAATCCCAATCCCACTCTCGTTTCTCATCTAGATAAGAAAGTACGTATTTTTAGACCTTGCCCACAAACAAATTATTTTTGTTATTAAACAGAAAATATGTTTTATATTAATAATGATGTTACTTATTAGACTGGTCTGCATGCTTGATTAAAGGAAAACATTTCAATAAATCAAACAATCACAGGCTCCCACGGGAAGTTCTTCTAATTATATTTTGTTACAAATATACTTTGTGCTGTCTTATTTCTGTTAAACGATTTTATTTTTCATAGGAATTTTAGTACTCGTATGATTGTTTATTTATTTTTTTGTAATAGTAAGGCATCGTGCCAACAATCCTCAATCTTTAAATGTCTTATAAATTGATATTAAATGGGGTTACAGAAATGAATATTAACAAGAATCTTAAATAAATTTTTGTACTATTATATGTCCTTCTACCGAGCAACCGAACCCTTTAAAAAAAAAAAAACTATCCTATGTGTTTCCGACTATCCCTAACAAAACAAACCATCAATAAAATAATATACTTAATCTAAAAATACATTAACCCTAAATCTTTCTACCGGTAGCCGTTTAGAAATAAGTAAATGCAAAAAATAATAACCTGCTTTCATTTAACGCAAATCATTTCATTTACAAAAATCCACGCAAAAAAACATTACAATTGAAAATCCCCCATGACTCGATTCCAAATTCAAAACGATGATAGCAATCCATAACGAAAAAAAAACAGTAAGAATCATAACACAAATAGTATCGATTGTGCAGCACTACGGTCGTGGCACGCCCTAGCTGGGTTAATAACCCTCTAACTAAAACAATATGGGCACGGGAATTCGGTATAATGCCACCGTTTCACTAATGCTGTTGGTGAGAGAAAAAAGGTGTTATTACGCACATTAAAATTGTAGAAAAGTATCAAGGTAATTAAAACTTGGAAAATGGAATTTTGAACATTGTAAGTAGAACTTGGATTTCTCGAAGTTCAATCCTGGAAAAAACAAGTAATTAGGTAATTCTAAACGTTCGAACGTATGCAATTTAATATTGGTCTTCTATTATAGTCAGAAATAAATAACTTTGGTAACAACGATTTTTTTACAGCAGTAAATAACAATAGTCAAAATAACATGAAACTGTCGCTTTTGATCCCAGAACATGATTTTGTTTTGGCAATTTTTATTCCCAAATGTTTTGAATAACAAAATTTATATACAACAATATTAGATCAAATTCTATAAAATAATCGCTGTAGGTGTGCATCTTTGTGAATATAGAAAAAAAACGCCGATAGCTCCATTAATAAATTCAAAATTGGAACGTAATTAATTTATAGACATAGATATATTAATGCTTTTATACTTAATTGGATACTAGTTAATTAGGCCCATTTTCATGTAGTTGTATAAATGGAACCTTTTATTTCACAATTGGATTTCTTAGAAACGATCCATTAGATGTTAATTAGAGATCCTCAATTTTATAAGTATTCATTATTTACTAATGATACTATTATACGGAGTATTAGTAGTAAATTATTCAATATTCTTTATCCATCACACAGTAATTAGTTGATTTCTAATAAAATTCTAGTTGGAAGATGACATATCAAATTGATTATAATGTATTGATTACATAATTATACAAGATTCTTTAAAAGATGAAATTAAAAAAATACTCTTTACAGCTACACTTATTATCATTCGCTTTATTAATATCATAGAAACAATAAAAAAATAAAATAAAATCGAAATCGAAATGAAACTCAATACTTAACAAATTAATTTAATAGATCCACGCTTTTACCAAAACTTCCAGTTCATACTCAAAAAGTTAAGAAAACATTTTCAAGTCTATGGTTTAAATACTTTGGAAGGTATGGTAACATAACGCTTCCATTTTATCATTTCGATCTTACGTGGGTGTTCGATTCCTTTTCGTTTTGTTGTTGAATGTGACTAGACCAGTTTTATTAGCGACATCTTCACGTAGAGCCTCGCCCACTGACCACGGTGTACTGTGTCTATGAATGGAACTTTGATTTTGGATTTAGAAGTGGGTTGAAATGTTGTTACTGGTAGGACTTTCGAATTAATCTAAAAAGATATCTTGAGATATGGAAAATAAGTAATAATAACTTGAAGATTAATACCAGTAAATCGACATTCACACTCGTAGTTATTGATAAAGACAAAAATAAGCAAATAGAAAAGATGCAAATACTCTGAGTACAGTAAAAAAAGTATATTGCCGCCAAATATAAAAGGCCCCATACCTGCATCTAGGTCAATTCTACTATCAAAATGCCAGTCAGTGGTGTTAATGTGTTAAACAATTCTAATTTTAAACTAAATATACGTTAGCAGTGCGTGAAAAAACAATTGTTTGCTGTTAACCTAAAAACAATTTTAGGTTAGGTTACTTGAACCATGAGGTTGATTGAGCAACACTGCCTTTAGTTTATAATGATAAAGAAATAGGTTACAGAATCAAGTTTCTTCACTATTATATTGTTTGTATTCACTATCTCGAGAATAAGCTAGCTCGCTCAGAAGATTTTCATTAATTTACTGTCAAAATTGCAAGAGATATACACACATCAACACGGTCTAGGGATATTTCATACTCAATTAAATAACTCGAAAAGTACTGGCCGCATTGGAATCTTTTATACACCGATTTGTTTGTAATTTATCTCAGACTAATTCCAAATTCAAATTTTTGAAAATTATTTTGTTTCGGTGGCATAAAAATGTCTTGATGTGTAGGAGAGGGAATTTTCATTCGTGCGAAATTTAGAAAACAATACGAATTACATTTAGTTACAGTTTTTTTTCATTTCTAAACCAAAGATAAAGTTAAAATTGAGGTATTGTAGCCATGCAACGCCAACATTTGACGAGGGCGGAGATGTTACGAGCTGTGGGAATGCTGGAAGCTGGGTCTGTTCAGCGTAATGTTGCTGAGGCCATAGGGACCCACCAAAATGTAATTTCAAGATTGTGGACACGCTATCGTGCCACAGGTGAAGTAGCGGAGAGGCGCCGGGGGTCAAGTCGCATCACTACCCCCAGACAAGACCGATTTTTGCAAATTACTGCGCGAGCTCAACCAAATGCAACGGCGACTCAATTGGTCCAAAGGCTGCGAGTGGAACACCAAGTGCTTGTGAGTGACCAAACTGTAAGAAGGCGACTGCATGAAAGCAATCTACGCTCTCGTAGACCACTCCGGGTCCCACCTTTACGGAGAGGCAATCGTGGACGACGATTAGAATGGGTTCGGAACCACGTGGACTGGGGCCGTGAACAATGGTCCAATGTGCTGTTCACGGATGAATCCAGGTTCGGCTTCCATCCAGATTCACGAAGGACGCGTGTTTGGCGAGTTCCTGGACGATGGAGCCGTCTTCAGAACCCTCAGGAAGTTCACCCATACCAAGGAGGAACAATTATGGTTTGGGCAGGAATTCGTCTTGGAGGACAGACGGATCTCGTTTGGGTGCGGGGCAATATGACGGCAGAACGATACATCCAACAGGTGCTGGGGCCCGTAATCTTGCCCCACAGAACACAAATGGGGCAAGATTTCCTGCTCATGCACGACAATGCCCGGGCACACACGGCGAGAACGGTAGCAGCTTGGTTACATACACACAATGTTAGGGCCTTAGACTGGCCTGCTCAATCGCCAGATCTAAATCCCATTGAGAATGCGTGGGATATGCTGCAAAGAAGAACTCTGAAGGAAGTTCCTGAAAATCTGGCTACAGAAGATCAACTTTTTGCGCACCTCAGAAGGACATGGGACAATATTCCGCAGCAAGACATTGACAACCTTGTTCTGAGCATGCCGAATCGTTGCCGATGTGTTATGAACATCATGGGCGCTTTCTCAGACTACAAACTTCAAGTTTATAAACACAAATTAAATGACTTTTCTATTTTTTTTAGTTTTTACTCATAAATTAAAAGTTAATTCATATACGGTTTCCGTCTATGCTTCATTTTTTTTCCATAAAATCCTGAAATTTTAATCGAAGTACCTCAACCATTACTAGAAAATGGTAGAATAATAAATAACGTATCTTTTAAATATATACATGTCATTTAAATAATTAACATATTGATAGTAATTCGCTTTTTTATAAATATCCCTAGACCGTGTTGATGTGTTTATTTTTTGTTTGAGATTAATAGAAAACCTTGCTCTTCTCCTTTTTCTAATAGGAACTCTTTGCTTGACTTTATGTCAAATTCAAAGTGCTTTAAGGTAGAAAAACAAATAGGTAAACTCCATGATTCCCCTATATTAAAAAAGCTTCCTCTAATAGAACCGTATCGATATCTTTCCCAGCCCTATTTAAAATGATGAATAATATCGCACCCCTAGATGAAGACTCCGGCAACTCAAAAAACCTCATTTTTCAGAAATGACGAAAAACTGTTTTTAGGGTATATAAGAAAGATATCAAAGATCTAATGAGAGATTCGTAAAGGTAACGTTTTCTGAAGCTGTTTAATTAGCTTATTTGTATTTTATCAGTTAAAAACGTGGAAAATAACGGGATTTTTGAGTTACTCTAGTTTTGCAGCGGGAGTAAGCAAATTTTTTGTGTACTAAGTCAAGTTACTTTACTTTATCTGAAATAAAATTGAGTTACGTTACTTTTCACCCCAAAAATAAGATAACTTTTTGTCGGGGGTTTTGAGTTACTTATGCTATGAACGGGTGATTGCAACGTGCTAATTTTAGGAACGCAAGCTTTAGTTTTTATAGATCTAAAATAGTTGAAATAAATAAAATGTGTCCTCAAATAGAAAGTTATTTATTTAAGTACTAAATGAATAACAAAGAAAACTAAATACAATAATTAGTGTTATAAAATATTAGGTAAGTCCTTTTTATAACAGTTATTACTTAAATACTAGACATTTTCATGAAATTGAGATCGTACACGTACAATAATGAATAATTATGCGTTTTTAAATAATCACAGCAATAATACCTTTAAAAAAAACTCTTATCTCCCATAAAAAAATATAAATTTGAGTATTCTTATCTCTTTACGCACTATCAGAACAATCTTAAAATAAGTACAGCCTCTGAACAAACATTAATAAAAGCCAAAAACTATAAAATCAACCAGTCTTTATAAAATTCTCAGGCAGTCTCTATTTTCATCTTAGTTTTACTTACTTAAGTAATAGTACCTACCACAGTCTTAAAATTGCAAATCACAGTTTATTTATTGGTCTATTATTCTTAATCAGTACTCTCTAATCAATTAAATTTGTTAATGGCACAGAATTCTTAAACTAGTCTACCTACTTCTACTATAATAATTGTAATGGCAACGTCATTACAAAACATTTTTGTAAAAACTATCATAGTAAGGCTTCGGAATCACATCTTTGTCTACAAGTTCTTTAATATCTTTCTTTTTTGCTTCAGACAAACGAATTTTTTCTGTGTATGCTCTACTCAAACTCAAATTTATTGTATTACCAGGTGTTGACTCTACTGTGCGTCTAGTCTTTCTCTTGTTCACCCAGCATTTTTTAAATTCAGTCTCTGCAAAGGAAGTTTTATAGAAAAAGGCCATTGGACTTTCTTTTTCTACTTTGAGGAGTTTTATATCATGCCACTTAACTTGGTTGTTACTTTCATCGGTATTAAAATTTGTACCCCAAGCTTCTTGCAACACTTTTAAGTCATAAAAGCGGTCATGTGTCATTTCATGCACTTTGTATGCTGGTCCAGATTTTTTGGCAGACCTGATCAATGTTGTATATTGTTGTGGTGTATAAATAGGGCCTGATTTTATGTGCCTTTTTACCTGCTTCTCAATGACACTATGGACATTATCCCCTTCGTTTTGCGAATGGCCTCTAATTAAAAACTTATGAGTGATAGACTTCACTCTCATATTGAACACAGCATAGGCATAAGCAGACAATAAGTACTTGTTTTTTTGTTGCCCGCAACAGTTGTCTGAGTAAAATATTAGATCTATGTCTCCAGTGGGATGATTATTGAGCAGCATTTCGATGAAAGCTAAAACACAGCTTCCGATTTCTACTGAACCACGCTTTCCTTCAGTTTCATCCCAGAAAAAACAGTCCACATTCTTTGCATACAAATCACTTATGGTAAAATTAAAACAATTTATTCTGGACTTGTAAAAGAAAAGAGACACTTGCCCTTTAGGAATAGGCATTACTGCCTGGAGATCATAAACGACTACTATAGCATCTGATTCTTTCTTGTCCCTTTCTTTCTCACTTCGCGCTAGGTCTTTCTCAAATAGATGCTGTTCGTAGGCTTGCTGCAATGTCAATTTTTTTTCATCATCCGCATTTTTGTAGCTCTCACACAAATCGCACAAGTCTTTTTTTGGGCTAAAAAAGCCAATGTTGAATTGATAGTTGAATATGCGTTGAAATGTTGATTCGGAAGCAAATGGCAAGTCATTAGCTTGGCGTAAGCTTTTATAGTCCCGGTAAATATCTGCTAATGACCTTTCGCTTTGAATGTATTCCCGAGTAGTCTGAGCTCGAAGATAGTGCGATTCAACCCGTGGAATTGAGTTGATAAATTGAACAACGCTTTCTTTAACTACAGGATCTATCGTAGGATGATTTTTATGTTTTCCTCTGTACTCTCCCTCTATAAACCCAGCTTCCGTCTTTTTGGTTAACGCTGTTTTAATTACTTGATCACCTAAATCAAGCGTGGCCTTAAAAAAGGTCTTGCAAACACGAATGCGCGAGTTATTTTCTTCAAAATAGAAGGCCGTATTTAGAGCCCGGAAGTTTTCCGTACTTGAGTATCGGTATTTGGGCTTTATTTCATGGGTATGTCGTACAATGTACTCCCTCTGTCGCTGAAGGTCACCGAGTTTCCAAAATGCTTCAAACCATTTTTGACGAGTTGTTAAGGTGATCTTGGTACTACATTTCAAACGACACTTTTCTCCGCAAGGTGGTCGAATTTTGCGAGCAGGAATTTCTTTTTTTAGTTTACCCCTCGACTTGTAAGATTTGCCTGAATTTTTGAGGGTTTTGTTTATATTGACCTTCCATGTCTCCGGTTGCCTTAGTTTCTTTTTACATTGTTTTGGCCCTTCTTGCGCTAGAGTCTCATCACTTGGATTAATATTTTGACCCAGATTGTGATCCTCGTAGTTATTATCGGCATTGTTATTTTCGTTGCGTTGAATCTCGCAATTAGGGCCAGTATCGTCATGTTCATTCGTTGAGTTACTACTGCTGCTGCTAGAGCTACTGCTCGAGCTACTACTCGAGCCTGGTGAACTCGAACTGCTAGACGAAGACGAAATGGAGCGAGTTCGTGGCATTTGTGAAATAGGCGAGTTACGCAAGGGAGAGAAAATTATTTTTCTTTTGGGAATAGGGTCTTGATAGTGCGGATCTGCATCGGAATCGTCGAAATCGCTTTCATCGCCGCTATGAACTGGCGAGGTAGCATACTGACGTTTAGGAGCTCGTCGTCGTTCCTCAGCGTTTGTAGGCTCATTAAGACTCAAAGAAGATTCTAAAATGCTCGGTGATGGAGCTAACCTTCCTTCAGCTGGCAACTCAGGCTCGTTAATACTATTGAGCGTTACTATACCAGGAGATGTAATAGGTCTTGAATCATCTGTTGCTGCTGGTTGCTCAGGATCCTCTTTTTCTTCGTTAATCATTTGTACCATGAGTTTTCCTCGCCCCGTCATCATCCTAAAAATAAATAATATTCAAATTCAATAATGAATCAAGTAAAGTCAACCAACTCAAAAAACCCTCAAAAGCACGTACTGTGTTTAGTTACTGTATAACAAATAAAATAAAAAAATTGAACCTTTCATAAACAACCTATTTTCTCTTTAAAAATTACAAATTTCATTGAACAGGCAAAAATAAACAAAGTTAAAGTTAGATTCAACAAAACTACGGTAAATCGAAATTTACTTTTACTTTCATGTAAACCTGAGGAACTCGAAATATTTAAAAAAATATTGCAACATAAAATCATCAAAACCCCCGTAAATCAAAATTAACTATTACTTTTTACAATGAAATTTCAGCAAAACTCAATCAACTCAAAATAAATAAGAAACTTACTCAATAAATTTCGTAAACTCCAGCAACTCAAAATCTGCCACTATTCAAACGTGTGTCACTTACGCCAATCCGAAGACAACTAAAAATGGCGGACTAGTACTCGCGCCTGTCGGGGCAAGGTCATTTAAGTAAAGCAGCGTTTAGCGCCATCTTTTAACAATGGTTGAAGGTATCGTTACGCGAGTTATATTGATGCATAGGTCTTCGAGTCAGGAATTCGATAAGGCCACTAACTCAAAACTCGTACTTTTTGAGTTAGTGGGGTTTTTATCTAGGGGTGCGATTATGTTTGTTTTCCTATAACAAATCTTAAAATATCTGATTGATGTTCTTATTCTACTTAAAGGTAGGTAATTAGTTAAAGGAATAAACAGGGTAGTAGATCCGTTCTTCCTGAATTTTGACAGGCAAATTATGAAGTGAGAACGGACGAAACGCTTACAAAAATAGACAATACCTTTCGTAATCTTTATTAATTGTTGACAGAAGTTTGTTTACTAATTCTTTATTAAAATATTTGAAGTTAACTGTTGTTATAAATCTGTCAATTTTGTTACTTCAAAGGGAGGAGGAATTTTAATGTGTTTCATCATCATACATATTATTTTGTGATATACAATTTTTTTTAATTACAATATTTTTACCTTCTTGTTTGAGGCACTCATAATGCTTGACACCTCTGATCGATAATCGATATAAATATAATCGGTATAAAGGGATAATTGGTAAATAATCGATAAGGTCAAGCGACGCTAGGCACGGTCAATCTATAGATGAATGACAGCTTGGAGCATCTGTGGCCTACTCAAATGTCCTGCCGATCTGGTATTGTCTTGCAACGGTCGTTGAGCTCCCGAAATTATGGTTGAGCCACACGATGACTGATACATACGTTCCGTCAGTTAGGACAGGTCAGTTCAAAACAGCCATGGCCCTTTCCTCAAAAGGCCATCCCAGACCTATCCCTACAAAATTACACTCATATGTTGAATAAAATGATGTCTGGACTTTGAGATGACCTTTGAGGTTAATTCGGCATTTCTTCTCAGAGCAAGTCATGCAGACGCCATATAGCTTAAAAAATGTTTGACTTGTAAAAGTGTCTATAACAGATGTATTTACAGAAATAAATGTCATCATCATTTTTATCTGAGCGTTTGAGCGTCTCGGCTATTGTTAAATAAAATTAGACCCTAACCCAAGTCAAAAGGCCTTCAGATGGCTTAAACAACTTATACACTGGATTTGGTTCTTAACCTCGCCTAGTCTAAGATAAGAAGAATAAATTTAGAAAAAAAAATTTTTTTATAAAAAGAAAATTCTATATTTCTGTCTTTATTTTCTATTAAATTGAATGTTATTTTTAATTCAAACAAGAACGACTTCTTTTATGACAAATTACGATAAGAAACCCTCTTCCGTATGGTGCCTTTTCTTAGTAGAAATCCATTTCGAACCGGGACATTGTCTATGGTATTTATAACCTAAATATCTTCAGGGAAGCGTCGGGTCATAGGAATGCGTGACATTTCGAGAATAGCCATAATATTTATATAAATGGTCCCAACAAGATATATAAATATAGTCCGTGGATTCAAGAAATATATAGAATGTATAACAACTTACTTCTCGTATCTTGATCCTGTAAGTCGGAGAATATAAACATAGAAATTAATTTTATTTACAACACTTGCTAATTGGTAATTAACAGGGCTATTTTGCTATCTTTAATAATTAATCTAATCCTTTTATGCAAACATGACTTAATTAGAAAGCAGTTACTGGCATAAAATAGCAATGACTAAACAAATGAATAAAAAAATGTTTTGAATTAAATAAGTGCCTTATAGTGACGACTTAACAACACTAATGCATTCTTAGTAACATTTGTAATGTCCCCCTGTCTAATGCCTTATTGTCTCTAACATCTTATGCTACGTAATCTTAAGATTCAAATCAATTTCAGTTCATTTAAATTTGACTTCAACCGCGCAAGCCCGCATGCTTTCAAATACTTTCATTACACCAATTGAATGAGTTTTTTGACCTCAATACACAAAAGGGATGAAATTTTAATCGTGTCAATCGAGATCAAACATCGATTACGATTTATCGATTCGGTATTGTTATTGGAAGAATGAGTGGTTGTCATTGCCTTTTCGATAAGCCAGCAACGAATAAATCAACGTTTAGCGCGGGAAGTCAAAATTCGATTGTGACAGTTTTTAATATAATTTTATCATTTACTGCCGCCGAGTAGCTAAGCTGTAATTGCTTGCTGCAATTGCGTATATTGTATAAAATGAAAAAATCTTTATGATCTTTTCAAGCCGGTTGTTGATATTATTATTTACCTAACATGTTTGTATAATTTCATAATTATCATTGATCTTAGATGATTTGCAATTCAACACCATCACTACATGTACCGACTTTTTAAACGGCTTGCTTGGGCCGCTACATAACCATATTATTATAGACCATCCAATATAGATGTACTTGTAACTAATTTATTACACACATTATACCAGATATCGCCTCAAGTGTTTCTCTTAAAGTCAAGTAGGTAGCTAATCTTAAAGTGAACCAACTATTTCTTTATAATTTTGTAGTGTTATAAGTATAACACTCAACACGGTGGGCTAAAACAACAAAAAAACTTAAATTACATCATAATATTGTGTGAAATGTTTACACATTTACGATAATTTTCGAGGTTAGAAATGAAATGGCGGGCATTCTTTCGTTCTATTTTGACGCCATGTTGGGGTTATTGACCTGGGTTCGCGCGTCCCGTTCACGGGGAACGCTACTCAAACGAGTTAGTTGCATTTTGCATTCTGTTTAGTTAAATGGAACAATCGTAGCATGATTTGTGAATGTTCTTTGTTTTCATAACATGCTTTTTTTGCGGGAGAAATTGTTGTTTTTATGTTTGGTGTACAACTGTACACCAAAGAGGTAGGTACTTTAATTTTGTTACTTTTATTGTCAATACAAATAAATAAAATTTAAGTGTCTGTTAGTAATGTCAAAATAATAGTTTTTTTTTATGCTTATACAGTTATTTCCACAAAACATATGCCTAAAAATCAGTTTTAAAAATTTTTGTCACTCTGTCTGTGTGTTCCGGCTAATCTTCGAAACGGCTAAACCGATTCTGATAGGATTTTACTGGCAGGTAGCTGACAATTTAAGGAGTAACTTAGATTAAAGGCGAAAGCTAGTTGGGGATAAAATGACAGTATCTGTCCTTTCTTCGCTTCCTCCTTTTTACACGACTGTCCAAAAAGGAGTGTTATGTTATTAGGGCTCATGTATGTATGTGTAAGTATGTTTGTGAGTTTCTTTATTCTACCATAACTTCTAAATGCCTGAACTGATTCCGATTAGGGGGTATCGTTAGAATCCTTACATAGTCCCGAGTAACATAGATTTAAGAAAATGTTAGGCGTGCTTTTTAGTTTTTTTATTAATTTCATTATACCACTAAGTTGTCAGACAAGCGTGCGTCTTGCCTGATGGATGATTAGAGGTTACCGTGGCCTATGGATGCTTGCAGTATCAGGGGTATCATTAAATTCTCTCTCTAAGACGAATCGCCGCGCCAGAAATGAGACGAAAACAATCTCCCTTACTACCAATATAAGCAATTTAAGTATCCTAGAAATTTCTTTTAGTTCACAAATAGTTTTTCTTCAATATAATGTCAGTCTGTTTATTAAATAACAACTGAAATTCAGTCATATAGCTATTTAGACTAGACTCGACCCCGACATACTTGGCAAAAGTCTTGAATGATACATTGGTGATAAATTGAAGTTATGTCTGGTTGAAAGAAACGAATTAATTTGCTTTCTTGCATGCCAGACAGCATGGTAGTAATGTGACGACCCACGCAAGTAGTTAATCAGCTAATGGAGCATTATTTAAAATTAACTTGCATGCAAACAATCATTTAATGACTTGTTGGCCTCTATATAAAAAACATAATAGGACACCTGTCTTTCCCAAAGGGATAGGCTGAGGCGAAATTTTCTATAGGTTATGAAGTGGTGAGTCTATTGCTAACTGCTGCACACGATCTCAGACTCCAAGCCGCTACTGATAACTTCTTAACAGAAGTCTTAAGAACACCCGTTGTGAGGCTTTGAGATACCGTTAATGACTGTCATAAATCTTCGTTTGGCAACCATGA
The DNA here is from genome assembly GCA_935421205.1 of Xylocampa areola. NCBI lineage: Eukaryota > Metazoa > Arthropoda > Insecta > Lepidoptera > Noctuidae > Xylocampa > Xylocampa areola. The sequence continues at coordinate 10,051,335 of OW285225.1, forward strand.
GTATTTCCCGGGGTTTAACGTGCTCTCCGAGTCATGGAGGGGTTTCAATATGAAATTATGATCACCCATCCCTAACCCGAAAGCAGCAAATCACCCATCCCTAACGCAGCAAGCGCAGGGAAACCCCAATCGGTCGATTTGTGCGGCAGTTTCGTGGCTACGAGACCCAACAAAATTCTCAATTGTACAAAACAAATTGATGTTGAAGTTATATCCAAACAAAGGCTACTATAAAAGAATTAACCACCCACGATAACCTTGACTTCTCAACGAACTCTTTATTACATTCATAGGCTAAGCGAAAAAAAAACTTATCCGATTTAGCAGACTATGAAATTAGCTTCCTTAAATAAGACCAGAGACACATGTGGGCAGCATTTGTTAGTTACTATAGAAAAGTATTATTATAGGGGCTTAGGGCTGCCAGGTTTTTAAACCGAAAAGATTAAACATTAAAAACCCAGACCTTATAACCAGATACACTTTTTTGTCACATGTGAATCTTCCACCATGAGTGTTGTGCCGGACTTGCCTAAAAACCACAGGGTTCTGCATTAACCTTTACCAAGACTCCAGGATTCCAGCACAATTATTAAATATACTTTTTATTTGATATTATTTTATTATCACGAAATGACTCCAACTTAAAAAAAGGTTTTCGTACACATCTTTAAAAAGATGATAAATATTTATTACTAGCTGATACCAGCGACTTCGTCCGCATGGTTTTTTTTTTGCTGGTACCCCTAAGTGTCATCATTTAGAAAAGCCTAAGTTACTCCTTATAGCAGCTACCTGCTACTAAAATCTTATCAAAATCGGTCCAGCCGTTTCGAAGTTTACCCGGAACAAACAAAGAGCGACAAAAAATTTAAACCTGTTTTTAATCATAGGCATCGTGCAAATAACTGTAAGACCTTAAAAAAACCCTATTATTTTGACATTACAAATACAAATAGACACTTCAATTTTATTTATTTGTTTTGATGATCTTGCTGGACAGCTGATAGCCCTATGTACGCTTATTACGCAATTTTAATAGTTGCTACACGTGATTTTAAATTCATCTGTCTGAAAAAGACCTCCACATAACATCCTGTGAGTGCTAAAAGATGTGTCTGGCTAGGATTATAATGTATTGGGAGATGGTTCCATCCAGCACCTAATCATAAGGAGTGAACTGATGATTATTTCGCCAATCTGCCTAGACTTTTTCCAAGTTCACTGGGATCAGCTTCCAGCCTAACTGGATGTAGCTTCGTATACCTTAAAGATAAATCTTTGAAAAGCATTATGGCATGCTTAGCGAACTCTAAAGTTATAATAATAAATGGAAAAAGAACTAAGCCATCTCGACCTCTGGTCGCCACCGCGAATTCTTCATCCATATTTTAATACTTCGTACGTCTTTTGGCGTATTTATCCAGGAGGTGCAGGTTCGAATCCTGCTCACGAACGTCTTCTTTTTCCATTTAATATTATAACTTTAGAATTCGCTAAGCATGCGTTAATACTTTTCAAAGATTTATCTTTAATTGTTAAGGTAATTGCATCTTTACGACATTGTATTAACTGCAAAGTTAGTCGTGTCGGTTCGGTTACCTGTATAGGGACTGAATAGATACGACTAGCAATGACGTCGCCAAAAGTCGTGTTGAAATATGGAAGAAGAATTCGCGGTGGTGAGGAGAGGTCGAGATGGCTTAGGGGTCAGAGCGCCTGGAGTATTTATCCGGCAGGTTCGAACGTACAAACGACCGTATTCTTTTCCATTTAATATTATAACTTTATCTATACCTTAAGTTTAATATAACTTAGTTTTAACTTTTTAATTGCCCCGTTGGTCTAGTGGTCCCAAGCGCGACTGCTGAGCATGGGGTCTCGGGTTCGATTCCCGAATCGGGCAAAGTATTATTGAGTTTTTCTATTAAGAATTTCTCAGTAGCAGCCCGGAGTTTGGAATTGTGCCCGGTAGATGGCAATAGGCTCACCACCTATTACATGGGACTTAATAACGGCACTGTTGAAATGTGGGTGTACAATTGTGTCCACCTCTGCCTACCCCTTTGAGGAATACAGGCGTGATGCTATGTTAGTTCTAATGGAACTTAGGCAACATTCCATAAAATAATTGGCAATCTCCTATAACTATCTACAGAGAGGACTATAGTTAGAACAAGATTCTAACTCAATATGATGTCAAACGTTATGAAGTAACCACAAACTACCACAGTAAGATTTACTATGCTTCTCGGCTTCCAGTCTAACCAGTGCCCGTATAAGTATTTACTCGGAACCACTTTTGACCGCAACCCAATTAAGACCACGTTCCTTTGTAACCGATATCCTGAGGTTTGAATATTACGATTATGAAATGTGATAGGGATTTAGAAAAACAATTTAATACACCGATATGTCAAAATATGTATTAGACGACAAAAAAATAATACATACAGTAGATATAAAAGAATTAAAACAAATTTGACAAGATAAAAAAAAACGTCTCGTGAATCACGTGTCGTATACGTCGAATTTTTAACAATTGTATTTACTTCGCAGACAGTAGTTAGGAAGTTTAAAGTCGGTACTAAAAATCAATCAAAACTTTCAAAGAGAATTCACAGTTATTTGGACACATTGGCAAAAAAAATGCATTAAGATTATTGTTTTTTTTTTTTTTTGGATATAGATTGAAATTATTTTAAATGATTTTTATACATGTTAAGGCCATATAATGCCTATATTTATTATTATTTTCTAAGGAAAACATTGAAAAATAATATACACGAGCAGGACTCGAACAAACGACCCTTGACGTACCGTGTCAAGGCTTTCCCCTGAGCTATCGTGTCATGTTAGCATCCATTAAATTTCAATCAATCATGCACATCTTCAAACCTATGATCCACAATAAAATAATTTGAATTCGAATTCAATTTCCCTTTTCTTGAATTACTTAGGTTTTTTTTTTCGCTTTTTTCAAACTGTAACACTTTTAGAAGTATTCCTTGTGTCCTCAACTCTTTATGCCTATTTTAATTATAATTAAATGTGTCATGTCATCATAATATTATTAGATAGCGTAACGAATACTTGTTTTTTGATAAACAATTACATCTGAACCAGATTTTTCATTACAATTTAAAACCAAACAAAAAAGTAGTAACCAAATACCGCTACTGTATTTCGTTTTGTTTTTAACTGACCTTTTGTAACTGAAACGAGGTTACAAATAAGAACACAAAACTACAGTGTCCTTGTTTTTTTATAATCCCGAAAACATGTACCTTCATCGAGTTACGGCTCTATAATCCTTACGTGACTTACGTTATCTCTTTCACTCCTATTTTTTAAGTGGGTGTGGGAAAAGGATGGAGGACCGGTATTATAAACTCAAGACAAACTGTAGTGTTCATTCACATAGAGTCACTGCACCGCATTCTGCAATAGTGTTGTTACTTTTATCGATAGTTTGTTGTGATTTTATTTTGATCGACTACAAGATAGAAAAAGAGTAAGGAAACAGATGTAAGCATTGATTCGAATTTGCATGTAAAAAAGCTCGAGCCTACTGCCCGTTATTTAGTTTGAACAAAAAGCCAAACCCAGAATTAAAAATAAGTATATACAAATTTCCATTCAAATCCATACACGCAGAATCTGAGCTTACGAGTGGCAACTACAAGGCTAATGACTCGCGTCACTTGCACAAGCAAATCTTGTGGCTCCGGTAATTGACGCATTACTAGTATGTTAAAGAACTTAATCTACGAACTACCTCCTAGCTGAAATTAAAGCGTGGCCTGAGGCCTGAGGCCAAATTAATATTGCGTTTTTCTGTTAGAAAATTCTCATTAGTCACTTGGGGGTTTAGAATTGTGTCCGGTAGATGGGGCAATTGCCCACGACCATGGGACCACTACTACTGAACGAACCTCTGCCAAACTTTTCGAAGATGCTTGAAGCTATTTTACACTGGGGTTTTATTTAATTTCTGGTTATAGAATACTCGCCATTTCGTATTCTCGTAGTTAACTTGATGACAACTCTATTAATGGGTTAGTTAGGAAGTCCGTTCCGTTAATCGCAGATTGAATATTCAATCGCTTGTGCCGTGTTTGTGTGATAAGCAAGCCTAGTCACGACTTATGACTCGACTGGGATTAATACTTACTTGAGTACAAGAAATACAACAAGTAAATAGCGTAGGAATGAATAAATAATAAAGAAAGAAGGAAAGAAAACAAGTTTATTGAAAAAACACTATCAAATGGGATATAAAAAATATGACGAACCAAAAAAGAAAGAAACAGAGATTTAAAAAACACATAATTATCTAACTAACTCCTTCAATACATACACTACACACATAGATTTAAGAATACGGTTTTGTATTCATCATTATAGTAGTTAGCCAAATGTATCTCTCTGAACATTGTAAGTTTACCTGAAGTGCGCTCGAGCAGTGGCGCGAGCGGCTACAACTGCCGCAATATTCACGCAAGTGCGTTGTCGAAGCTATTCTGCCGCACTTCGAAGCCTGGTTGAAAAGAGAGGAGCACATCTCCTACGGGCTCACTCAGGTGCTCACCGCGCACGGTTGCTGGTTGCTTCAGTGAATACGTGAACGGGATTGGGCGCGAGGCCACGGCAAATTGCCACCATTGGGGAGGTGGCCCAGGGAAGACGGTAGCACAGTGGTCACGTGCTACCGTGCGTAGCGAGGCTTAGGAGAGACCCCTTTACAGTCTCCCCAGGGATGTGCCTTAATAAGCATTGCATAGCGGGGGTACTGGAATTGGTCTGCCTCCATATGCTGATGGTGACCACCGCGTTGGTTTTAGTGAGGTAAAAATCTCATACTCCCCGGTCTTATCCCCAAAGACCGGGCGCCTATTTGTAGGTTACCCCCGAAAACAAAAAAAAAGGTATTACCAAAAAGATAATGATTACTGAAAGGTCGACTGATAGATATGTATGAAAGAAGACACTGCACCGACCACAAAATAATTAGGATAAGGACAGGGTAATGTTGATGATGTGAAATAAAGAAAGTCAGTGTGTCGGTAAACTAAGCAGCATTTTATTAGCAGTTTTATATGTTTCGTGAGTACATTACAAGTAGTGAGTTTGTATGGAAGAAGAATACATGCTGCGCCGACCCCAAATAAATTGGAATAAGGGCAGGGGGATGATGACGATATAATTCGTGAGTATTTTATTATGCGTACTGTGAGTACTTTGCAAATACCTAAAGCTTTGATGAACGCTAGTGGTGAACCAGCTAAATGTCATAGCATTTTTAGTCTGAATTTAAAAACGATGTTTTTATCCAATAATTCATGCATAAACAAAAAACTATTCCATGAAACGGTCAGGGCATTTTTTGCGGTCGATTTAATTTCATCGTTTCGATGATGCCGTCACCATAAAGTGATTTAAAAGGTGGAGAAAGGTTTAGGCTAAGCGAGCCGTCATCGAGATAGCTTACAACTTACGAGGTTCGGATGTCCAAAAAACTCGGTAAAAAATAGTACAGAATAGTATCAGAGTTTAAACCACCCGTATGTTTCTGAAATGGGTTTACACACCATCGAGAACATTTCTCAGGTGTGCTGGTTTCCTCACGATGTTGTCCTTCACCGTTTTAAGCAGGTGATAATTAATTTATAATACGCACATGACTTCGAAAAGACAGTTGTGCGTGCCTTGGATTCGAACTTGCGACCTTTGACTTGTCAGTCTAATTGCCATAACACTAGGCTATCACTGCTATTTATCCAAACCATCAGCCAAATTTTATCTAGCTACCAAACTCGATTCTACGCTATCGATAGTCCCCAACTCATCGATACACCCCCATCCCTACCCACCGGGATAGCGAACCGGTTACCCGGTTGAATTGGCACAATCCTTGTTTTTGCCTACACCCTGCCTCGTGAGCGAGATATTTGTTACATACGTATATGGCGAATATATTTCATTCATAGATCTTCTGATTAGATGAATGAATTACATAGTGACGTTGTTTTAAAACAAATTCAAATTATTTATTCTGTAAATAAGTCTTTATTAAACACTTTTAAATGTGTATCTGTATCTAGAAAGCATTTCCTATCTGATTATTAATACTTCTCGTGACCGTATTTCGGTCACGGCGGCCTATCTCCACGGAGATTAGCAAAGTACGCAGGAGATATTATAGTGCCCAAGTGTATGCTCAAACACAGGTGCACTCTCTCTTCCTTCACTCTCATAGTCCGATGGGACGGCAATCCGACACGACCGTAGTGAGATCAGGCGCAGTACCGACGCCTTTACGTGCTCTCCGAAGCAGGGGGTGTCACACCACCGACTTTATGGCTCCGGGCTGCTACCGAGAATTTCGTTAAGGAAAAATCCAATAATACTTTGCCCGACCTTTGAATCAAACCCAGGACCTCACGCTCAGCAGTCGCACTTGCGACCGCTATACCAACGAGGCCTATCTGACTACCACTGAGATGAAACACCGAAACCAACTCAGAGGGTCAAGGCCTCTTTTGAAGTCCAGATATCATTGTTTACACGTATGTCAGGTAGGTACAGTCAACAAAAGAGATAGGTATCCAGGTTTGTCACAAATAGTTGAAGTTTTCTTAGAAACCGATGGATGTCTTCGATTGAAACTTAATTTAATTAATGTTAACTGTTTATTATCTATTTTTTACATAAAAATTTAGGCTTTGAAAAGACTTCTGAATTAAACTCGTCTGTTTAAGTTATATTTCAACAGAAAGGGATGACAACTCACTTTAGAGGACATATCATCATGCCTGTATACACCGAAGGGATGGGCAGGAAGTGTTGTAGTTATAACAATCTTATAACTAAGTCCTTATAATATGCAGATGAGCTGGTAAGCCTATTATATTTTTAATCTTGTCTATCTATAAATACACTCTAAATTTTAAAACTGTGTTAATAAATATATTTACACACATACATACAATTACGCATTCGGGTAGGCAGAGACTATCGATTTCCATTTGATACGATTCTGACACACCTCTTTCGCTTCGTCTATGTTCATTAACCTCTTCACACATGCTCACTGATTTAGGTGGCTTCTGACCTGTCCTTTTTTGAGAACATCCGCAATTTTATTGCGGTACGTTCGTCGAGGTCGGCCTGCCCTGACTGTTCCATCCACTCTCGCCTGATGTACTAGTTTAGTCAATCGCCTTTCATCCATCCTTTCTACATGCCCAAACCCTTCTCAATCTTTGTCACTACATCCTCTTTCACTCCACAACGTTCCCTTATCACACTGTTACCCACTTTATCTTTAAATATATTTTATTAATAGGTATTATTGCCATCTACCGGGGACAGATAAAAGATTCCTGGTGTCTGTCCCGGGAATCTTCTATCTATATTAAATCTGTACGGTTTAGGAATACGAGGTAAAGCTCACGATTGGTTTACATCATATTTAAACGGTCGTAAGCAACTAGTAGAAATAGAATATTTCAATAACCACACTAGAGAAATAGAAAGAGTAAGATCCGACGATAAACAGATAACAGCATCTATCCCTCAAGGAAGCGTTATAGGCTGCCTGCTATTCCTTATATATATAAATGACCTGCCAAAATCTATAACCGGACCTTGTGTATTATTCGCAGATGACATCTCATTACTCACCCAATTTCAAAATAATATAGACACAAATGACAAACTTTGCTCTCTTCTGTCTCAAGTAAATGACTGGATGTATAACCATAACCTAGAAATAAATTACACAAAAACAAAAATAATAACTTTACATCCCCATCAAAAACCCCCCCTAAACATTAACTTAAATTTCAAAGGTACAAATCTTGAACAAGTAAACGACTTTACACTTCTCGGACTAACAATCGATACACATTTAAACTGGAAGGCTCATGCCCAAAAGGTAAGAGCAAAGCTCTCAAAATTCTCGTACGCCTTACGCGAAATCAAAAAGACGACCAACATAGAAACTGCACTAATAACTTACCACGCGTATGCACAAGCATGGCTTAGTTACGGTATTATTTTATGGGGCAATAGCACGGATTCACACACAGTTTTTACCCTCCAGAAAAAACTAATCCGAATAATTGCAAGTATCGAACAAACAGACAGCTGCAAACCGTATTTCCAAAAATATAAAATACTTACCCTGACCTGCTTATACATCTTAGAAATATGTAAATTTGTTCGACAACATCCAGAATTCTACATAACCCGCGAACAAAAACAAACTAAATACACACTGCGCCACAAAAACAGACTAAACTTACCCACATCTCGACTTAAAATGTATCACTCCGGCCCTCTGGTAATGTCTATAAAAATATATAATAAACTGCCAAAAGAAATTGTAGAAATAGATAAAAACAATATATTTATACTAAGACTAAAAAGATATTTAATAACAAAATGATATTATACTTTGAATGACTTCTTTGATGAAACTAATAAATAATGTAATAATTTAATTAATATGAAAATACAAAAATGTGGCTTTGGACGACCGAGCCTGGGTACAGGCTACCCTCCCCATCCGGTTGGGAGGTCTTGGCGTCCGCAAAATTTCTAGTCTAAGCTTACCGGCATTCCTATCCTCGGTCCACAGTACTGAAAAACTAGCTAGGCATATACTAGCTCCTACACTAGCTGATTTTGAAGTATCTTGTATGACTGAGGCTGTGAATGCCTGGAGAATTGCGTGCCCAAGTACGGATCCGCCCGTCAACCCATTTTCACGGAGACAGTGGGATGAGCCGCTCTGCAGAGTGATACGGAATGAACTATTTAATACGTCAATCACTACTGCCGAGCGCGCGCGTCTCCTGGCTGTGTGTGAATGGGAGTCGGGTCTTTGGCTTCACGCACTGCCGTCGTCTAACATAGGTACTATGTTAGATGACACCACTTTCCGCCTCGCTACGTGCCTACGGTTAGGATCTCCATGCTGTACTCCGCATCGTTGCCACTGTGGTCAAGCTGTCGACAGCCTCGGACACCATGGCCTATCCTGCAGCAGGAGTGCAGGACGCATATCACGGCACGCCTGTATTAATGACATTCTTCGTCGTGCTTTAGCCACCGCCGGCGTCCCAGCTGTATTAGAACCAAATGGCTTGGCACGGGACGATGGTAAAAGACCTGACGGCATGACATTACTGCCATGGAAATTTGGTAGGCCTCTGGTGTGGGACGCAACCTGCGTCGATACCCTTGCGCCATCTCATATTTCTAGTTCAGCGTCCTGTGCTGGTGCTGCTGCTTCAGCTGCAGAGACCCTCAAACGGCGAAAATATGACAGTCTTACCAGTAATTATATTTTCGAGCCGTTTGGGGTTGAAACACTCGGGTCGTGGGGTCCGAGCGCTCGACTTCTTTTTAAAGAGATTGCAAGGCGATTGGTCGACAGTTCACGTGACCAGAAGGCTGGTCTATTCTTCGCACAGAGAATCAGCATTGCCATTCAACGTGGCAATGCTGCCAGCCTTTTGGGCACGTTACCAGTTGATAGCGATGCGGATGAATTTTTCGACGCTCTATAGTATATAAATATATATATATAATTATAATTTTTAGTTCTAAATATATTGTAGTAGGTAGTTTATTATAATTAATTTAAGTAGTTTATGTAAAACAATAAATAAATAAATACACCTATATAATAATATAAATATGATTGTAAGACATGAGTACCAATATTAAAAACAATACTATAAGTTACATATATGTTTCTCTCATGAATGTGATGTTACGTAGATATAGATAAATAACATAATTTTAATTTTAGTAATTAATAAAGCCTTGTAAGTTGCTGTGCCCGACAGGGTCCATAATGATCGAAAGTCCCATGCAAACATAACACCTACGTAACATTATGGAATGCAATAAACGTTTGAGTTTGAGTTTGAATCGAACTAGCAGCTCACGCTCAGCAGTTGGTCTTGCGTCCACTAAACATTAAACAATATTCACATTCAATTAATCTTCTCAGTAACCATCAATTTTCTTTAACGTAATGGTTAATCAGATAAGTTCACCAGTACTGCATACAAAACTGTGAATTACGAAATAGGTACAATCGGCTTCATAAATATGTATGCACTCAGAAATGGTGTATTTAGTTACATCGAGTGGTGAGCTGTCACCACTTCTCGACAGCTGAATGTTTGTGCTTATTTGTCGATCGTGATATTACTGAACTGGAAATTTATCAGGCTTGTGTACCATATTTGTGTATTGCCTTTATCTGCCTGGTCCAGTGGCCGCACGCGCAACTGTTTAGCGTGAGGCCTTAGGGTCGGTTCCCGGGTCGGACAGTGTTATTAAGATTTTCTGTTAGAAAATTCTCAGTAGCAGCCCGGAGTAAGGAAGTTGGCGGTGTGACACCCCCGTGCTTCGGAGAGCACGTAAAGCCGTCGCTCCTGCGCCTGATCTCTATCCGGTCGCCACGGATTGCCGTCCCAACTGACTAAGAGAGTGAAGGAAGAGGGAGTGCACCTGTGTTTCCGCATACACTTGTGCACTATAATATCTCCTGCGTACTTGGCTAATCTCCGTGGCGATAGGCCGCCGTGACCGAAAATTCGGTCGGGAGGAGTAGAATTACGTTCTCACTAACCGTAATTCCTACCGACATTGTAAAACATTTCAGAATAACATTCCTTCATTCAATTTCAACTCTGACCCAGTTAAAGTAACGTTATCAAGTTAGTAAGTGTTGAGTCATAGACCATGAGAAATGCTTATTAAAGTCAAACACAATACGGGTAGGCAGCTTAAGAAAAAAACATTTTAAAGTTATAAGTGGTTTTTGTTTAGTAACTTTCGTGAGACATATTCATATCAATTATTGTTCACCGGTTATTACTCACGTGCATTTAATCGGGATTGCCTGACTAGTTTCGAATTCAAACTGAGCCCTTAGTCATGAGCTGTGATGTCGCGAGTCAAACCGCGAGTTATAAGTGGTGTTAATGTTTGGGAAGGGTATGTAAAATAGTCACTACGGCTTTTCTTTGGTTAGTTTTGTATGGCTCGTGGCTAAGTTACAACAGACGTTCCCTCTCTCATAGTGAAGGAACGTCCGATGGGACGGCAATGGAGACAGATCAGGTGCAGGACCGACGGGTTTATGTACTTTCTGAAGCACGACGGGGGTGTCACACTACCAATTCCTAACTCTTGGCTACTAGTGTGAATTTCCTAACTGAAAAACCCAATAACACATTGCCTGACCTGGGAATCGAACCCAGGACTTTACGCTCAGCAACCGCGCTTGCGACCACTAGACCAACGAGGCCTTGTCTTAGCTTGTCCTTTTTTGAGAACGTCCTCATTTTGATTGCGGCAATTTCGTTAAGGACGGCCTGCCCAGACTCTTCCATTTGCACTCGCCTGATATACTAGTTTAGTTTCTCACCTTTCATCCATCCTTTCTACATGCCCAAACTATCTTAGCATATCTTTTTCAATCCTCGTGATTACATCGTCTTTAACGGTACATACATTTTCACGAATATGATATGTGATATTAATATAGCTCTCATGACGCAGCAGCCGATCCCTCGCTAATACATCAACGGTGCCGTCGACAACATCCAAAGATTGGCTTTCATAAAATTAAATAAAACAAAAACCGTAAAATTAATTTGAATTCTTAATAAAACAGATAGGATTCCTTTTACATCATAAAAGACGGTAAATGGCTCCAAACCAGCAGTTATCTCGTAAAAACCTTATCTTGATGTGATGACCATAAAATCCTCACGATTCTCTTCAACACTCCACAATCCTTTTGTAAACATACTTTGAGATATCACTGAGTATGTGGGACACTAGAAAAAATTTGTTACACAACTATTTTTTGTCGCTGAGTGTACTTTTGCTCTGATAATGATGAATTTTTGTCGAAATTCCAGGTAAAAGTTAGTTTTATTTATTCTGAGGTAAGGGGTTATGTTCTAAGTAATGTGTTACATTAATTGCCTTCAACATCACTGTCACAAGCAACGACTGTGTACTTCAACCTATTTTGTTATTTAAGCTTATTATGTTTTATCTGTGGAGGATTATTAATATCATAATATCTAAGGAAAGTATCTTTGACTGGTTGTTCGAATTTTACCCACCAAGATGACTCTTGTAATAAGTATGATGACACATTTTGAAAACTCCTGTTACGTCTACTATTTAAAAAAAAAACACATTATTTCAGCAATTAACTAAGTGAATTAAGCGGGAAAACGCTCATGGGTGTGATGGAGCCGCTTTGACGTCACGCCTCAGTAAGTATTTGTCAAAAGTTAAAGCAACACGTAGGCGGTGATTGACATTTACTGAGGCGTGACGTCATTCGCTGTGAATGACGTTTTAATGAACATGGCCGATTGCAGTATTTAATACTTTTATTATATTGACAATTTTAATACCTTAATGTTTTTAAAAAAACTAGTTTTTTTTTTTAAATCCTTTGTGCATATATTTTTCTCTAAAACTATTTATTCTTTGGTTATTTTATACTGTCGTCTTGCCTATTCTGACGAGGAATATAAGATGTCATTTAACACTTACACCCCGTTTTATTTACTGAGCCAATATAATACAGTCATAAAATCTCAGCGTCCACTATCTGCACTGCGGCACAAATTTTAAATGTTTTTAAATGAAATTGTTTTTTGACTTTCTTTCAATTATTGCTTGTTTCCGAGTGAATTTTTGTACATACGTCGTAAAGTCATGGAAATATTTGAATATGTTAAAATGTTGGTCAATAGAAAAATTCAACCACCATCATTCATTATTATCATCATTGGATTTGAACCTGCTGTATATTCGTTATTGCATCCAAATAAATATTTGTCTTTCTTTCTTTCTGTATTTACCCATACAATTTCTAACGTGATATCTATTATAAATTTTAGTTTATCTAAGACATCACAAACGGTGAAGCAAAACATCGTGAAGAAAACCTATTTATTTTATCTTAATAATTATTTCAACATTATATACAGAGCATCACGCATGTATTACCCGAAGGTGTAGGCAGAGGTCTACAAAATTGTACACCCACATTTCACCAGTGCTGTTATTAAATCCTAGGTGGTGAGCCTATTGCCATCTACCGGGCACAATTCCAAACTCCGAGCTGTTACTTATGTTACTATTACATGGGACTTATTAACAGCATTGGTAAAATGTGGGTGTACAATTGTGTACGCCTCTGCATACCCCTTCGGGGAATACAGGCGTGATACTATGTAGATTGAAATTCCATGAAATCGCGGGCACAGTAAGTGTTAAATATATAAATATTATTTTATAGCATCTTTGATCTCAGATTACCCTCAAAACCATAAGTTGACACATACGTCTAAAGAGTCCTCGTTCTGAAGCAGTTAACCTGGTTCTGAGAAATCAGTTATTGAATTTTCATTAGCCATTCGGCTTTAATTCGACCGTTTACAGAATGAAATGCATTTTGTACTTTCCAATTTTGTACGAGGCTAGGAAAAAAGATAATAGGCATCTTTTTTTACTCGACTGTCCAAAAAAAGGAGTGTTATGTCTTTAAGGTTTATGTATGTTTGTGAGTTTCTTTATTCCACCATAACTTCTAAATGGCTGAACCGATTTTGATGTGTGGTATCGTTAGAGTCCTTATGTAACCTTTCTTATGTAAAGTAGGCTAGTCTAAATTTAAAGAGACTAAATAGAGTAGCTGTGATAAGTAGGTACTTAGAAAGTATGAAATAAAAAAAAAATATTAAAAAAAATTTAAAGCACAGTACTGCGAAACATTTTCTTAAAGGTCCCCCACATCTAGGTCGGTTAATGTATTTAGAAGTTATAGCGGAATAAAGAAAGTCACAAACATACACACATACAAGAACCCTAAAATCATAACACTCCTTTTTTGGGCGGTCGTGTAAGAAGTTGCACGTACTTAATATTCATTAAGTACTACAAACATCGTCAATAAAAGTATCCATAAGAACACTAAATTACAACAAAACAATGCATCGAATGATTAAATTATGATTCCTTCGTAAATCGTAATACAATGCAATTCTTTTTTGTTTTGTATCGATCGTAAATAAACCCATTGAAACAATAATTAATGTTATTTATGTCTTCCTTTTTTAACAATCATTAAATAATGACTTCGTAATTATAGTAAAAGGCTTGTAAAAACAGTTGAAAATAAAAGTAGTCACATTAAATGTAAGAATATGTAATGTAATGGCAGTGATAGCCTAGTGGTATGACCGTTCGACTGACATGTCACAGGTCGCAAATTCGAATCCAAGGCACGCACCACTGACTTTTCGAAGACAATGTGCGTATTATAAATTAATTATCACTTGCTTAAAACGGTGAAGGAAAACATCGTGAGGAAACCAGCACATTTGAGAGATATTCTCGATAGCGTGTAAAACCATGTCAGAGACCTACGGGTGGTTTAAACTCTGACACTAGGTTGTTCATCAACCACACGATAAGAAGAAAAGAAGAAAAATAATGTAAGAAACGTTAAAACCCTTTGGAAACATATGAGTATTCATAATTGTGACAGGCGTTTGAAATATGGTGCTTTGGCGTTCATTTAAAAGTATAGTTTGAACAGTTATAGAGAAAAGGAGAAAAGGGCGAGGAAGACGAAGGAGATGCTAAAGTTTTAGAAGGATCTTTAAAAGTATAGTCTACCCTTGAAGGAATTAGTACTGGAGTAGTTTTAGCGGGCGCACCGCTCTCGCCACTGGCATATGATTCCCAATCAAACCTTTATATCTTTTACCTGTATGTTTACAATGATAGTACACTATTTTAGATAGATAGATTAGATAGATTATACTTTATTGTACACTGAACAGAACTTAAATATGAGAAAATAAAACAAACAAGAATGGTACAAATGGCGATCTTATCGCTAAAAGCAATTTCTTCCAGACAACCATTGGATGGAAAGAATAACTAAGAAATTTGTAGAGGGCAGTTTACAGTGTACTACTGTATATTTAATATAAAGATACAACTATAGATAATATATAAATAAATAATTTTAAATAATTTGGTATATATATATATAATAAATAAATAAGATAAAATACATATCCATACACAAATAAATGGAATAGTGAACGATATGTTAATAGGAAAAGAAATACGTAGGATTGGAAAATACAGAGAAGAGATCAAACAAAATAAAAATATAAATAAAATATATTTTAGAAACTAGAGAGACAAGTAATGATCCTTCACCATGCGCTTAAAAGATACCAAACTCTGAGCGTGCCTTACAGACACTGGTAAAGCATTCCACAAGCGAGCAGCCTGAACCGTGAATGAGAGGTCAAAGAACCTTGTGGAGTGCATGGGCATTTTCAGTTTCAAGTTCTCTGATGATCTTAAGGATCGCTGATGCGTATCACGGATGAACACAAAACGTTCTTTAAGGTAGAAAGGAGTAGTGGGATTGAATAGAATAGTGTAGAGTAGGAAAAGAATATGAGCATTCCGACGAAGGCGAATTGGAAGCCACTTGAGTTTAAGACGAAATTCGGACACATGATCATATTTGCGTAAACCAAATATGAATCTTATACAGAAATTTTGAAGTCTCTCAAGCTTGTTGAATTGGTCTTCAGTGAGATCAAGATAGCTAGCATCGGCATAGTCAAGGATAGGAAGAAGAAGAGATTGTGCAAGCGCAGTTTTCGTGGCTGTGGGTAGAAAGTTTCGAAGTCTTCTTAAGGATCCAGCCGATGCATAAATCTTGCGACTAGTCTCTTGCAGTTGTGCATCCCAAGTTAAGTTTTTGTCCATAAAGATCCCCAAGTTCTTTACTTTATCGGTTATTGCTACCTGAACACCGTCAAATGATATCTTAGGAAGTTGCACCCAGTCGATTCTCGAGACCATACGAGACCCACCCAAAACAATGACCTGAGTCTTAGTGGGGTTAACCCGTAACCCGTATGATTTACTCCAAACAGTTATCTGGGCAAGATCTTTATTGATATTTTGAATTGCTTCCGACAATTGTCCGGGTGCTGCTTGTGAGTAAATCTGAAGATCATCTGCATAAAGGTGGTAGGAAGAAATCAAATTACTAGAGATTGAATTAATAAATATTGAGAAGAGTAAAGGGGATAAAACGCCACCCTGAGGTACGCCGGCAGTCACATCGCTCCATGAAGATAATTTATCTTCAATACGAATACGCTGTCGACGGCCATACAGGTAACTATGAAACCAATCAATTGCCATTGGAGATACGTTAAGAGAGCTTAGAATTCCAAGTAAAATGTCGAAGTCAACAGTATTGAAAGCATTGCTAAAATCCAGCAATGCAAGTACTGTTAACTGCCCATTCTCCATGCCTAGCCTAATGTCATCCGTAATATGAACCAGGGATGTGACAGTACTATGACCGGGACGGAAACCGGATTGGAATGGATTAAGAAGTCTATTCTTACAGAGGAATGTACTCAACTGATTGTGAATAAGACGTTCTAGGATTTTGGAAAGGAACGGTAGTATGGATATGGGACGATATTCAGAGAAGGATACAGGGTTGGACTTTTTAGGTAGAGGGATAATTTGGGCATCTTTCCAAGCGCTTGGAAAAATACCACTGGAAATAGAATCATTGAGGATATGGCATATGACAGGAATAATTTCATCAAGAATAGGGAGGATCATATTACGGCTAACACAGTCACTTCCAACTGCATTAGAAGTTATGCTTAAGATGCTTCTTTTAACGTCACAAGCAGGGAATTGATTAAAGACGAAAGATGGATAATCGGGAATTGGAAGAACAGAAAGATTATTAAGCGTATTTGATTTAGTGGTCCTATCAAAATTGACCGAAGCAGAAAAATGTTGATTTAAAGAATTGATATCTAAATTATGAGGAATTGTATCTTGGCGAGATTTCCCAATTCCCATTGATCTTAGAAATTTCCATACTTTTGCTGGATCTCCATTTTCCACAGAGCTATGAATATGTTGGCGTTGAGCATTCCTACACACCTTGTTGCAGCGATTTCTAGCATTCACGTAATTTTCCCAATTTAAAGGGGAGGGCCGACGTTTATACCTTGATTTGGCTATATTTTTCTTTGTCATATATTTGAATATTTCATCATTCAGCCACGGCGATGGCAGGTGTTTCACTCTTACTGGCCGAACAGGAGCGTGGACGTCATATAGTGCAAGTAACTTTTTACTGAAAATGTCGACTTTGTCATCTACTGTCTCAGACGTCATAAGAGGTGCCCAGTCAATGCTACCAGCGTCCCTTCGAAGGTTCTCGTGATTCATACCACTAAAATTACGCTGCAAAAGAATTTTTGACTTTGCCTTTGGGGGACGGATTTTATAAGAGAGAAAAATAAGGTCATGGTAAGAAAATGCGTCAGCAGAACATTGGCCGTGCTTCGCGACGCAATCACGAGAAGAAACGAAAATGAGATCAAGCAGTGATGGGACAGAGTTAGGAAAATAATGAGTAGCCTTTAGTGGAAGTATAGTTAAATTGCAAGATTCTGTAATAGAATGAAGTAAAGAAGATCGGGAATCATTTTTAAGAAGGCAGGTATTAAAATCACCCATTAAGATAGTATGACTGTAAGTAGGGATTAAGTTTTCAAGGATATTTTCTAGAGAGGAAAAAAAGTTTACACGTAAAGAGGGACAGTAATAGACGCCAAGAAGAATTTTTGTGTGGTGAAGTTCTACCTCCAGGAAAAGATGTTCACCAGCGTTTGACGGTGGTGGTTGTGCAGACATGTCAATAATAGAAAAGGAGATATTTGATCGCAAATATATGGCAACACCGCCACCACCGCCATTTATGCGATCATTTCTGACCAGCTGGAATCCGGGCAGAGAGTAGGCAGAAGAAGGGAGGCATGGCTTTAGCCAGGATTCTGATATAAGAAGAAGAAGAAGAAGAAGAAGAAGAAGAAGAAATTTTAATCGAGTATGACACAATTTTAATGTGTGATTGTAATTTTTATGTGTGTTAATACTGTTTGAGGAGAGCTATTTTTGCTTTAGTGCAAGTTCTTTCGTGCTTTTATGTTTTTGTGTTACCTCAACCCCCGCCGAAAGTGGCGAGCAAATTTTTTCGATATTTAGGCAGAAGCCGTCTCACGTCCGGTCCTATAAGATACCCTACCCTACCTGTCAGAAAAACGTAGCGAAAAACTTGTCAAAAGGTAAGGTAAAGATAAAGGTCCCAGTATTTACAACCAACGTTTGAAAACTAGCCATTACTTGCAGACATCAACTAGGAGAACATTCAGAACTAGGTTATTGCGAGCACTTAGTTATGTAGGGATGCCGCCTGTCTGAATTTCCCCGGATTTGTGTAGTTTTGAGGGAGTTTGGAACCGACACTCATTACCGTCCTTACCTAAAGAAAAAGATTTATCTAGCTTTTTTCTTAGATAGATAAAAATATAACAAAGGTACTCGTAGTACGAACTAAAATTATGTGTAAACGTCATGCTGATTTCGTGAATTGATAAATTAAACTACCTATGCTACACATCATTCGAGAACATCTCTCAGTGTGCTGATTTTCTCATAATGTTTTCCTTCATCATTTTAAGCAAATGATAGTTATTTTATAATATACACTTGACTCGAAAAGTCAGTGGTGTGTACCGTGGATTCGAAGGAGAATGGATTCCGATGGTCATAGACTAAGCTACTAAACTAGGGCAAATCCAGAAAAACCTGGATGGATGACAACCCTACTTATGTTCTATGATACTAACGTTTTTAAGACCAATATAAATGTTTATGGCTTCTGTATATAGCATTTGATTAGCCCAGTTGTGATAAACACGTTATTGCTCTCTGTGGGAAATGGTGACAATTGGATACTGTCAGTAATGTATGTAACTCAATTTCTATTTAATTTTGAGGCTTGCAAACTGTCAGTAAACATTCGTAAAGGTTAATGGCAGTAGCCGGGAGGAGGGTTTTGGGGTTGTACATACCAGGTTTGACCCCACGCCCTTTTGAAAAAGAAGCGAGCGTGTAACTACTTGGGCATAAAAACAAATAATTATTTTGTTAATTATATGTTATCAAAAACAACCACGCAGTGGCCTCCACGCAGCAGAAACCTGCAGCGCGGCAGGCCCAGAAGGATATGGCGGGATGACTGGGTAGACTCCAACTTAAAGGACTGACTAAGCGACCCTAGACCGGGAAAAGAGGGAAGGGAGGCCTTTGCCCTTTAGTGGGAGGCTCATAGATACTAATAAATTATGTTTGTATCAAAATGGTAGCATAAAAGTGTTTTTGTGTGTGTGCTTTCATTTGATACCTATATAAAACAAAATAATTTTTCATCCCCAGCCCCTCTTTTTTATTTGTAGACGCCATATTTAAATATTCTTAGCCTATGAGACTCTTGCAATTGAGACGAATCTAATGACACCTCGTATAATAAAATCCATCAAGCCGTTTAGGCTATAGGGCGTGCGAAAGGAATAGACATAGGTACAAACATAGATACCTATACCCTTGAAAAACATAACGCTTTTTCTGGGTCAGTCGGGTAAAAATATCTATCACTCGAAGTCTCAGACTTTACACAAACCCATTTTACCTAAATGTAAAGTCATGATGATGTAACACAAAGTACAGGACAGTAATTTAAACAGTTATGTATCGTATGGGAGCATCATGGTGCATGTCACTGTAGATCTGACCAGATTTCATGTTATGACAATGACTTGTGGCCGATGATAGGGTCCGATTGAGACTGCATGTTACACCCAGCTATGGAAATGAAAATATTTATTATTATTTTTATTTCACCTACTGGTGGTGATTTTGTGTACAATGAAATCCTGTGTTCGATTTCCGAGTTGGGCAAAGTGTTTAGATTTTTCTGTAAAGAAAATTTCAGTAACACTGTTAATGACAATAGGCTCACCACTTATTCCATGGGACTTATTAACTGCATTATTGAAATATGAGTGTTCAACAGTGCTCCTCTGTCTACCCCTTCGGGGAATACCGTTGTGGTAATCCTGAGAGATGGACAACCTAGTGTCAGAGATAGTTATGTTGGTTTTAGACCTGGCACTACAAAACAGAGAGAATATCTCTCAAAATTAGTTTCCTCACGATATTTTTCGTCACCGTTTTCTAAGATGCACATGGTTACGCAGTCTTTGGTACGTGGTATGGGTTCGAACCAGCGACCTTTAATTTACCAGTCCAACAGTCATTGGTGCTAGTAATCTGGTATGGCCGTTGGTTTTTTGCTAACCTAAATATCTATAAAGATTTTGACTATGTTAGTATTTATGACTTGTATTTTTTTTTTACTCAAATAAAGGTTTATCTTTTGTATATAGTACGTAACCTCAGCCCTTTTTGGTGTTTTGTGTGACAAAGTTCAATCCTGATGGATTACCCTAAAAAAATCTATATTATAATAAATTATCTTATAAACAACATTTTTCTTAACCACACACTCTTGCGCATACATACGCGATGTCTTACTTAGTCATCTGAATAAATAATGCAACATGCCGATCACCTATGAGACCTCAAAGGGTAAAATACTTCTCTAATGACGCATAATCTTGACTCATGAGATGAAAGAATTCAATAGTTCGACGAGGAAAAACACATTTATAATCTGTAAGCTAACAACCTCTGGTCAAACCTCAGTAACAGTGCAATTCATAACCGTAGCCAGAGACTCAACCTTGGGGGGGGGGGGGGATCTCTAAATCCCCATAAATTCCACACAAGAAGCGTAATTTTAATGTTTATATGTGCTCCATACGTAAACAATGAAAAAAACTAAAAAGTAGGTCTTTCATGTGGACTTTTTTTTAATTCACAACTTTTTATGTACCATAGCCACTATATTTTTTTTTAATATTATCCTAGTTAGCCTATGTTACCCGGGACAATGTAAGGATTGTAACGATACCCCATACATCGAAATCGGTTCAGGCATTTAGAAGTTATGGTGGAATTAAGAAACTCACAAACATACATACATGCATACATGAACCCTTAAAACTTAACACTACTTTTCTTAGGCCAGGCGTCCGAGCACGGATCTTTTCATCAAAATTTGTCGACTCGATAAAACTTTATATGTATTGAATTTTATTGTTTTATCAACACTTTATTTCAAATTTGACGTTTAAAATCGACAAACGTGTCGACAAAAAGAATCATGCTCGCATCGCAGTGGTGTCAAAAGTAGATAACGCTGGCTCTAACTTAGCTTCTAATAACCAGAAGAAGATTTATATTTATGTTTGTATAAAAAATTACACGGTAAAGTAGGTAAAATAAGAAAAAAATTAGTTTTATCTCGATCCTGGAATCCTGGTAAAGGTTAGTGGAGGAGCGTGTAGTCTATTGTATTGGCAGAACGTCACAACAAACATGTTGGATTTCCACAAATAACCAAAATGAAGTATTTTTTTTTTGTATTAATATATAAGGTCCTAATTTATTAGGTAATTTCCTTTTAAGGGGTTGATGTATAAGTCATAAGTATTCAAATGCACAAGGAAATAAATTGCCAAAGCACACTTTAAATTAATAATAATAAAAAATTATAATGTTTGATTACTGCTCTTTACTGATTATGCTGTCCCCGAGCCGCCGGAGGGAACTACCGCGACATGCCCCCCCGCAGGCCCGCACGCCCCGCCGCCGCCCTGTCTCCTCGTCGCGTCAGCTGTTACTACCTACTTCTCTCATCGTGTGGTTGCTGAACAACCTAAAGTCTCAGAGTTAAAACCACCCGTAGGTTACTGACATGGCTTTACACACCATCGAGAACATCTCTCAGGTGTGCTGATTTCCTCACATGTTTTCCTTCACCGTTAAAAGCAAGTGATAATGAGTTTATAATACGCACATGACTTCGAAAAGATAGTGGTAGTGGTCGTTGATTCGAACTTGCGACCTTTGACTCAATCCAACGGTCATACATCTAGGCTATCACTACCTACTTAGTTGGCACGACCTTTTCCCGCGCTAACAGTCAACGCACCGGGCAGCCGGGGCACATGACCGTAGGTAATTACTAGGTAAAAGAAGGCCACGACAAAATTCAGAAAACCTACAGATAGTGACGTTGTATACCTATCCTTTATGACTACTTAACTAATAAAAAAGTTGCAGGATCATTAAATGTTATAATTTTACACGAAAACATCTGTGATTCGAAATTCCCATCACGCATAAACCGGGCTTTGGACTGACAAATTAGTGTAATGCTATGGTCAATAATTACGTTAAATTGATAGCATGTAGGTACTACGTAGGCATAGGCTTGCATTAAAGTACAAAGGTCAAATTACAGAAACTTGGCATGTTTAAAAGTTTGAACCACACATAAGTACCTACAACGACTTTAATTAATTGAATACTTAATTACTTACCAATAAATTAGAATAAGATTTGACAAACATTTGTAAATAACTCTTGTCCTTGAGATCACATCACTTACGTATTCACTTGAAGTTACTGCTTTACGAGACACTTATTTACACGAAATCAGTATCAACAACACTGTTTGGTTGGAGACTTTAAAACGGAATCACTTAGGTATCTACTTAGATCTGTTGCGGCGTACTTGTTGTTTTCCACTAAGCTCGTAGTGACGTAGCAGAGCCCTATAATCATCACAGAAGTATTCTCCAAATAGCGCAATTATTAGATTTTTGAACCTACGAATTTTTCGATTGTACAAAAGCGCCGTGCTGCAAGTGCAACGCTTTGTCGTCATCGGATCATCAAACGCGCCGGCGCGGCGCCGACTGAATTACTTTGTAGGCATACAATCACTCGCAGCGGGCTGCGGTGGCGAACGGCGGGCGGCGGGCGGCGGGGAGTGGCGGCGGCGTCAGCGTCTGTTGTGCTATCTCTTCCTTTCGTATTAATCGACGACACGCTTACTCTTTCTTCCTTCCGGGAAGTATGTGTGCGAACTGTCACCGTCGGCTTCTTTAACGGTCACGTACCTACTAAAATTAGTATTTAATTTCGCTTGTGTCAGATACCATCAAAGAATATCGGCTTGTTCTGTCGGCGATAAACAAAGCATAAGAAAGACCATGCCTACCCAGTAGTTCAAAAATACTTCCGTACCTACTTCGTAATTTCAGTCAGCTGCATGGTGCGGTGCGGTGATGTACGATGGTTCGGTGACGGGTGACGTTGCAGCGGAATGACCGCGACGCTTTTGTACAATCGATAAAAAATCGTAGGTTCAAAAATCTAATAATTGCGATATTTGGAGATTACATAAATGATGAATATGGTGAACAATCAGTATGTTGCAACAGATCTATTTTGTGATATCTAAATAATAATCTCGTAACAGTTGTAAAATACCTAAGTGATTCCCATTAAAGTCTTCAACCAAACAGTGTTGTTATTACTGAGTTTGTTTAAATAAGTGTCTCGTAGAGAGGTACATTCGAGTAAATACGTAAGTGAAGTGATCTCAAGGAAAAGGGTTTTTGCAAAATTTTTGTGAATACTTAATTTAATTTATTGGTAAGTAGGTAACAAATAAATTAAAATAGTTGTACTTAAACTGCCTCGTTGATCTAGTGGTCCCAAGCGCGACTGCTGAGGTCTCGGGTTCGATTTCCAGGTCGAGCAGTGTTATTGGGTTTTTCTATTAGAAAATTCTTGCAGCTTAGAATTGTTCCCGGTAGATGGCAATAGGCTCACATGGGACTTAATAACAGCATTGGTGAAATATGAGTGCACAAATGTGTACACCTCTGCCTACCCCTTCGGGGAATACGGGCGTGATGCTATGTATGTTGTACTTATGTATTTATGATTCAAACTGTTAAACACGCCAAGTTATTGTTATAACCATACCATTAATGCAAGCTAATACCTACGTAGTGCATACTATCAATTAAACGTAATAATTGATCATTGACAACTTTCTAGTACCTAATCGTTAAAATTATTTGTCAGTCTAATCCAAAGCCTGGTTGAGTGTGATGGGAATTTAGAAATACAGGTGCTTTCGTGTAAAATTTTTACATTTGCATTTTTTTTATTCGAGAAGGTAACGTAAAGAAAAGTTGCAACGTCATTGTCTGTAAGATTTCTGAATTTTTTCGTGGCCTTTCCTAGTAATGTAGTTTCTAGCTCTAGAGCCCCGGGTCACTTGGGTCGCTTGGCTGTAACGCGGGAAAAGGCCGTGCATAAGTAGGTACTCAGTAGTAAAATACTATCGCGGGGCGGCGGGGCGCGCGGCGCGCATTTCAGGTAATTTACCTACGCGCGGCTCGGTCTGTAAAGCCATGTCAGTGACCTACGGGTGGTTTAAACTCTGACACTAAGTTGTTCAGCAACCACACGATGAGAGAAGTAGGTAGTAACAGCTGACGCGACGAGGAGACGGGGTGGCGGCGGGGCGCGCGGGCTAGCGGGGGGGGGGGGGGGCATGTCGCGGTAGTTGCCTCCGCGCGGCTCGGGGACAGCATAATCAGTAAAGAGCAGTAATCAAACATTATAATTTTTTATTATTATTAATTTAAAGTGTGCTTTGGCAATTTATTTCCTTGTGCATTTGAATACTTATGACTTACACATCAACCCCTTAAAAGGAAATTACCTAATAAATTAGGACCTTATATATTGAGGGATCAAAGTGGAACATACCATGTAAATGACGCATACGTTTGACTCACGTCGAGATGATGGGACTCAATTGAAAAGCTGAACAAACCGCGCTTCACTGACTGACGCCGATGACTTGATGTGTGGTACAAGTTGGAAGATGAAGCGAGCTGGCAACATTTTGAAAATCTTTTCATGTTTATATAAAATTCGAGTGTTCGTAATTCTTGTGCTCCTAAACGGCTTGACCAATTTGCATGATTTTTTTGTACTTATGGGGGGCTTATTGGATGTTGCTAAGATCCAAAGAATGTGACAGGACAACGTCTGCCTACCGAGTCCACCTAGTTCAATTTTTAATTGCATTCAAGAGAAGTAGAGAGAATTCAATGTTATGGCACAACTTTGCGATATCTATCCCTAGTATAATCGACCACGAAATTGCTTTACCATATTTGACAAAAACTTCCAGTAAACTAAAATGTCAATAAGGTTGACAGTATCTGACTGACACTTTGATCTTGTAAGCGAAAATAGACCTTGTTATATTATGATGTGCAAACGAAATTCAGCATTAGGGTGGTACAGCAATTGTATGGTCGACTATACATTTCAAGTGACATGCGATCCTACATCAGTGAATAAAATGTTACTGGTCGCTGCAGTCAGTGACCGGTCGCATTTTGTATACAGGTGCGACCCGCTTTGTGCGAGAGCCATAAATTAAAGTTAATATGTATCATAATGTTGGATTTATTAGGCAAAATAATTAAATTCATTATAATGTCTAGTAATGTTTTTTGTGCTCATGTTTGATTAGTCTGTTTATAATTATTAAATCATTAACGTACTAAATGTATATCAGCGCTATTTAGTGCTTATATCACAATGGAGGCTGCCAAGCGTGCAGTTCTGAGTTCAAGTTCCTCATTGGCAGCAGTATCAGCGTTTAGCATTGGACTTAACAACAGCGTCGGTGAAATGTGGGTACACAGGCGTGATGGTATGTTTTTATACGATCTTAACTATTAAAATCCACCATCCCGCTGTAAGCTTATAAAATATACCCAACGCTAACTCACTCACGCGCGATCACTGTAACTTAAATTGCTCGAATAAAAATGCATCGACACTTATAAATTACAGTTAGTGGAGTACTTATGAGGAAGATAAGATGCAATGAGTTATGCCCAGCGCTGGCCAAAGGTCTGCCCACAACTACGTAATTAGTATTAATTGTGACAGCCGTCGAAACGCGTTGGTTAGTTGTTCTTTATGTAAAACTGGCCATTAGCAATTTTATGCGATTGTTAATTTGTTTTATAAAGGATGATGCATCATGACAATGCGTATTGTACGTACAGTAACCGGTTACAAAAATTCCTTAAGAGGATTTTTTTATTCATAAAGCGATTGGTATAATGCGAGAGAAAAAATAATGAAACGGAAAGTAATATTTTAAACAGTGTTTCTATACAAATAGATATGCAAATATTTTCTTTATTAAGTAGAAAATTGCTTTTGTATAACACTGATCCACGATTGACTCACTGATTTATACGGGTTCTCAATTCTGCTCGTTTTTTTTTGGTAGTCATTTATTAAGCCTCCTGACCGTGAACGGGTGCCACAAGTTGGGACTGTTCAGCTCAAAACTACCAAGACTTGTAACTATTATTACTATTGTACCTACGAGTACAACTAGTATCTGCATCGTTATCACATAATGTCTTTTGATCTTCATAAATGTACCAAAATTATTTTAACAATGTCACATCTGCTGACTTGCCCAGCGTCTCCTACCACCTGTACATGACTGGATCTATATAACGCCACAGACAATACCGTTTGTATGGCTAAGTATTGGTCTGACAAAAAATAAGATGCCATCGATCGACACGATAAGAAGAAGATTGTAACACAATATTTTAAAAGAGTAACCATGCAGTTTCTTGCCCATTCTTCTCCATATAAATCTACATTTTAGAACGTGGCATTTCTTGACTTACAAAAGTACCTTTATATGGTCTAATCGGAATAAATGATTTGACTTTAACTTTGCCTTTTTCCAGCAATATAAGTTCACTAGCTGATTCATTATTAAGATGATGATATAATGTCATATTTATCCTAAGTAGATGCGAAAGTTTGTGATGATGATGTTTGTCCTGAGCATGCAAAAACTACTGAACGAGCGTCAATGATATAATTAAACCATTATTACAAACTTGATTAGGACAAAGCGTACATTTTATTCAGAAAAATAGCTTTGTGAGTTCCTAAAACTGCAGTAAAGAAAGTATTACCCAGACAGCGTTGATATTAAAAATAAAAACCAGTGGGCTTACTCTTGAAACTAATTCCGGTCGATTGACATTGGATATATGTCAGTTCCTACTTTTAAATGCCAAAATGTCTAAAATATAATCATAGATTCGGGATAATATGAAGACAACATGCTTTAAAATTGAGGCAACTGTAATGTAGGTAAATTTATTTTAAAATTAAGCGTTGTTTTAAGGCGTCTATTTAATATTGGAATTGGATTGGAATTGGTATTAGTTTCAAGAGTAACCCCACTGTTTGATTGTACATAATCAATCAATCTGTCACATATATATGACAACGAAAAACATGTTTTAATATAGGTAATTTATGTCAAAGTAACATGAGATTATCACACGCGTGTGATGATTATGACAGCTATATTAATTGCAGTTGTTAATCATACATGATATTTTTATATCCATTGAAAATAAATGAGATACTATATTTTAAAATGTGCTTTAATTATTTCAAAATCTGTTCAGTTATTCGTTTATTAATTAATTATTGTTCAACGGTTACTAGTCACGTGAATTTTTCGAAATAGCCCGACTAGTTTCGAACTCGCCGAGCCCAACTGTTTGACTCGCGAAATCGCCGCGGGCAATTAATGGTCACACATCTACAGACTGACTTGTTGAATTTGAACACAATCTAATAATAATTTGAGTATTTCATTTCCAATAAAACTTTTACGTTTCATTTTACAAGAGACTGCGTGACTAATTAATTTATAGCAAATTATGTCATTAAATTATACAAACCACTCGGAAAAACATACAAATTAAAACATTATTTACATTCTTTACATTGTAAGGAATTTTTCCTAAGTAATTTTACATATACATTACACGTACATTTGCAAATACAATTCTTATGTGAGTCTTTGTGACTCACATAAACGTCATATTATTCTACATTGTAGAGATTTGTTGTAGCGAATCAAGCGATCGCTTTCTGTTCTAGAATATAATTGTCAATTTATAAAATGTTTTGAACTTCACAACCCT
Organism: Xylocampa areola; assembly: GCA_935421205.1. Classification (NCBI taxonomy): domain Eukaryota; kingdom Metazoa; phylum Arthropoda; class Insecta; order Lepidoptera; family Noctuidae; genus Xylocampa; species Xylocampa areola. The sequence goes on from OW285225.1 coordinate 10,079,363, forward strand.
AGTCCCATCTAGTGTTGTGAAATGCAAAACCTATTGCAAATAAGAGATAAAAACCTATCTTCAAATTGTAAAAATATAATGAGTAAGTTTATTTTTATAAACCTCAAATTGTATCATCTACGGTTATGTTATGCATAATGAAAAAAGAAGATACAATATCTTTTTTTTAAGAGGACCAAAAATGCTGGTCACATATTATGTAGCCTCCATAGAACGCTCTAAATATAAATAAATTGTTTATATTTAGAATGAATTTTATACATCTAAATTTGTCTTTGATTTGACGGTCGGAAATCTCTAACCCACAGTGAGCTAGTGTGGTGATCAATGCTTGTGCCTTCTCTGTATGAGAAGAGGCCCCTGCCCTGCAATAGGACAGTCATGGGCTGGTTATGCTATAGATCTAAGTAATGTGGTTCGTTCGTAATTATCTAAAAATCGTAAAATACTTGTGTGCAGCGGGAAGTATATAAAATTCTTTGTTTAATATTTGGATGTCATATTTATCTACCCATTGTTCTTTAAGATGAACGTTGTCGTTTAAACATAAAAATTGTGAATTTAAATTGTTCAAAATAAAATGCGTAGGCAGTAACTAGTAGACAATATAAAAGATTGTTATGAGTAGTGATAGTCAAGATAATAATTTGTCTTCAAAACAAATCGATAATCGAAACAACTATTTTCGATTTACGTTAGGCCACATCCCTAAATTCGTTATGTGACACCTGTCATTGAAGCCTTCCTCAAACGAATAGACTATAATGGTAACAAGTGGTACGACCGTTGGACCAGCAAGTCAAAGGTCACAAGTTCGAACCCTAGATGACTGACTTCTCCTAATCATGTGCGCATTAAAATATCTTATAAAAGAATATGGTCGTGAGCAGGATTCGAACCTGCGCCTCCCGGATAAATACTCCGGGCGCTCACCACTAAGCCATCTCGATCTCTGCTCACTACCACGAATTCTTCTTCCACATTTTAATACGTCTTTTTGGTCAAAGCGCCTGGAGTATTTATCCGGGAGGCGCAGGTTCGAGTCCTGCTCACGACCGTATTCTTTTTCCACAAAAAATTATAACTTTAGAGTTCGCTATACATGTGTTAATGCTTTTCGAAAATTTATCGGTGGTTTAAATAATATTCTCGTTGTCTCATATATGAGACAACGAGAATATTATTTAAACCCTCCCGAATACAGGAATTACCAGACAGTATAATACATACTTTCAACACATGACATGACAAAATTGTCTCCAATTATGTCTATCAATTGTGACAGAGGTTAACTTACCATATATAGTGGTGACTATAGTTCTTTGTCTAAACAGTCATGTTCGTGACTAAGCCTAAACTCTCCTAGCCTTTATGGCATATTTATGCCTATGCCTAGGCATGATTTGATGTTCATTTATAATATACGACTGTCAAGTATTAGATGAAATTGAATCTGAATCATTATTCTGGTGGTGGTGAGGTCACAGATTCAATTTCCGGGTTGCAGCGTTATTGGGTTTGCAGCCCAAACTACATAGCATAGCATCACGCCTGTAGTCCCCGAAGGGGTAGGCAAAGGTGTACATAGTTTTACACCTACATTTTACCAATGCTGTTATGAAGTCCCATGTGGTGGTGAGCTTGCTGCTATGTACCGGGCATAGTTCCAAACTCCGAGCTGTTACTGAGAATAACAGAAAAACTTATTAACAGTTTGCTCGACCCGGGAATCGAACCCGGGACCTCTTACTAAGCAGTCGCGTTTGAGACCACTAGATCAACGAGGCAGTAGCCCAAACTACTAAAACTATAGACAGGTTATGCAAAAAAAAAAAGTTGGATGCACTGAAATAAGTAGTTCTCTTTTTTTTTTAATGATATCATCATCCCCGTGCCCTTATCCCAATTTATTTGGGGTCAGCGCAGTATGTATCAATCTTCCAGTTTCTAATTGTTTTTGAAATTGCATGCTGCCTTAGAGGACCAGACGGGAGACGCCTTCAGACTAAATATCGAAAAAATTCGCTCGCCACTTTTGGCGGGGGGTGAGGTAACACACAAGCACAAAAGAATTTGTACTAAAGCGAAAATAGCTCTCGACATTACATTAACAATATGAAAATACATAAAAAAACTAAACACAAACAAAGAATTTTGTTATATACGTTTAAAATTGTGTACTATCATTGTAACCATACTTGTAAAAGATACCTTTATATGGTTGAGAATCATATGCCAGTGGCGAGAGGGGTACGCCCGCTAAAACTACTTCAGTACTAATTCCTTCAAGCATGCTGCTAAAGTTCTGGCAATGTTTTATGACCGCCCGCCTGCCTGACGTCAACCCTCATTGGGAATACGATTGTTCGTGGTAGCTTTTTTTTATTCATAATACATATTGTTTTCTGATTTACTTATGATAATTTCTTTTTGTTACAGGTAATTCACACAAATTCAATAAAGAGGACTTGGCGCCGTATAAGAATAACATCAAAAAGGTTTTTAATACTAACTTTAAGATAATTAATAATTAGTAGAGCCAAATTCAATCACAAAATCATATTAATATTATTTTTTATACCTACGTGTTTATTATGGCCATGTAATGACTATATTAAATTAAATTTTTCGAACGAGCCTTGATCCCGCGGCCCTAGACAGTCCATGTTATCACTCTCCCAACTGTGTCAGTAACCCTGTAAAAATAATTGCTAAATAAATATCGCCAGGCGTCTCGTTAAGGCGAATATAAAGAAACAGGAAATTTAATAGCATCGAACAACGACACGGTAGCTCAGTTGGTAGAGTGATGACACGGACTATCAAGGGTCGCGGGTTCAAGCCCCGTTCGTGTCTATTATTTTTAAATATTTTTTTAGAAAAATAGTATCCCTTCACAATCGTTTTTATTATTGTGTATTTTCAATCGATGTGCGAGCTGGGTCTGAACTCGCAAACCTTTGATCAGTACCAACGCATCTTGGAAGCCTTTGGTATTGCAGATATCCAAGAAGGTGGCTACTAACGCTCAGATGGACAGCCAGCTTGTTTACCACTCTATAACATAAATAAAATAAAATAATAAAGAACAAGAAACCCGACTGCACTGAAAAGAGGGAAACAAAATGAAAATAAAGAAACCAATATCCTTTTTCAAAAATAATAACATGCAGTTGGAGGCGTCTAGGTTGTAATGAACGTCGGCCGTAAAATATGGCTCCGAGACATACTTACATACAACTACAACTCGAAAAACATAACCCTCCTTCTGAGGCAGTCGGGTAAAAACACACTATCTTATATCTAAGGTTTCCATCAAAATATTTTCGTTAAAGAAACCCCAAATACCTCAATTTATCTCATATCGACTTCGAATAAAACTCAATTGGTTGTCTATAGCTGATATACAATATAAACTTTGACCCAATCGCCTGCTGACCACCCGCTGGGTGTAGCGTGATGATTTAGCTTTATTATAAGCATCTACTATCCCACGTTGTTATCGGTTCGTTATATCGTTTGAATACGCTTATTCTACTGAACAAAAAGTTAAAGTTTTAAGTGTATATAGGTTGTTTCAAAAGTCAATATCAATTTGATATCTGGGGAAAAGGGAATAAGTCTCGTATATGATCATACGGAAATATGTTTTGAAATAAAAATATTTTTTTAATTCTTTTTGGTAACTTAATAACCCGAGTACTTAGAATCACTTAAAAACCTTATTATACCTACCTACAACTAACAAATATTTTAAAAAGTAAGTTTTAATGTTTGCCAGTTGAAAATTTGTTCCAAAGTTTGTACATTAATCACACAAAAACTACTGAACGGATTTCGATGAAATTTGGTGCAGCTACTTTAGGTTAACTGCTTGAACCGTGCGTTTCAATAATAATTTTCGGGTCAGATGTCAGTGCCGTAATAAGACAAAAATAAACACACGAATATTTTTATTATTATGTGCTTTTTATTGAAATTTAAAAATGTTTACGTTTAATTTTTATGAATAAAATAATGATTACAGTGAAATAATGGTGGGCGGATATGAAATAATATTTAGATGTGCATTTTTATTATGTATGCACTTTATTAATGACTTGGGAATAGGATAGATAAACAGATAAATCGTCTGTGGCCACTTTGGCGGAATCATAATGGGATCCTAATATGATTCATTTCACAAATCGTAAAATGGTCACTTCATGGACAAAATTATTATTTACATTAATTCATCTATTTGACAATTTTCTATGGAGATTCGTAAAATGGCTCACAAAATAGGCATTGCTAATGTGTTAAAGAGCAGAATCTTAAGAAGTTACTCAATTCAAATAATAATTCATTTTTAGGAGAAATGCTCAAAGTGGCCGTTTCGGACCGATCGGTCGCGTCCGTCATAGCTTTTAAGTTTTTTTTTTTATATAGTTTGCAGACTCTAGTTTATGTTGACGGCGCGGTTAGTAAAGTGGGCTAGCAATTGGCTGCTGTGCCGCGTGTCATGGTTTGATTCCATCCCATGATCTACAGCTAAATGTTCCTGTTGAGTTTGGGTTTAAGTATATGTAATAAACTTCTAGATTAGGGCAAAAGTAAAAAAAAAACATTAAAAAAAATCTTATCCGATTGTGCATTACTATTCATCATCATCATCATCATCCCTCTGCCCGTATCCCAACTTATTTGGGGTCGGCGCAGCATATACCTATCTACTATTGCCATCCTAATATCTTCTGAGAGTATTTTGGTTCTCATCTAATCTTATTTCTCTTCTCTAATTGATCGGTGTCACACAATATTTCACTCACACAAAATCCTAAACTACAGAGCTGACACATCTTGTCCTCATTGGGTGACACAAAGCAAATTTGTTGAGGTTCTATTAACATAGAGACAGTTTATAGACAAGCTAGCTTGACCTCTACTGACCCACTTTTAGTGCCAATAATTACTTATTTGGTAAACATTTGCGGTAGATTTGGCATGCTATAAATATGGCTGTATGTGACTGTGGTTAGGGGCCCAAATTGACTAATTTACATAAAATGACATGGAATTAACATCAAACTGCTACACCATTGGGTTTTAATTACAATAGGATTTTTTTGCGAAATATAGCTACGTTTGGCTACCAACTCACCTGATGTTAAGCGACGGTGTGGCCGAGGATGGAGCACGTAGATCCAGAATAAATCTATTCACTCCAAGTATAGTAAATAGATTTGGGGAAAACGACAGTTGGAGATTTGTTGCAACTGCCCAGACCCGTCTCCCACAACGTTTGCATCGGACTACATCCCGAAATACGACTAGGTCGTTTCACGGCATGGCTTCGTCCGGTGGGTGGTAACCAGGCGCGATAGAAGCCTCCCACCAGAGTTGTGTTGCCTGTTTTGCACCACGCAGGGGCCACGTGTAGGGATTCCATTCTAAGGGTGCACTCTTAAGGACCCGGGCAACTCAGCCCTCAACAACTGAATATGCATGTGATTAAAATATAGCTCAAATATTTTTATTCCTAAACTTTATTGCTGTAGAATGACACTTATCAAATTATTTTTTACTCCAAGATAAATCTTTGAAAATCATTAACGCATGCTTAGCGAACTCTAAAGTTACAATATTAAATGGAAAAAGAACGTCGCCATAAGACGTGTTAAATATGGAAGAAGAATTCGCGGTGGTGAGCAGAGGTCGAGATGGCTTAGTGGTCAGAGCGCCTGGAGTATTTATCCGGGAGGCGCAGGTTCGAATCCTGTTCGCGACCGTATTCTTTTTCCATTTAATATTGTAACTTTATTTTTTACTCGTAGCTATAAAAATTAATTGTTAAAAGGTGAGAAAAATACGAGGTAAGTTTGAATTAACAAAACGCACGCCATTGGTTTGAACGAAACGTGACGTCATCGCCCGCGAAGACATTGTCTATTAAACAAGTATGCAGTTACTGTTTAACTATGAGTTACGTTTCCGCGTTTGCTGACATCAGTAAAAGCGCGCCAAAATTGGCGTTTTGAAAATTAGATCGCCCGAAACTGATTGCAGTTTTAATTGTTTATACTCAAAAAATAATATTGTTTATTCTGTAAAAAGGTCTTTACAAGCTCTTTTACATGTAATTCTTTTATCTAGAATGGGCCGGCATTTTCTATCTGACTACCTCCGAGAAGAAAAACCGAAACAAACTCAGAGGTCACTATATCTGCCTAGCCTTTTCTCAATTACATTGGGGTCGGCTTCCAGTCAAACTGGATACAGTTAAATACCAGTATTTTACATGGAGCGACTGCCTATGTGACCTCCACAACCCAGTTACTGGGTAACACGATATCTCGTGGTATGACTGGTTGTCAGACTTTCAGGCCTTTGACTACCCGTAACGGCTGTCATAGATCTTAATTTGACAACCGGGACCGACGGCTTAACGTACTCACTATCTCTTTTAAAGTCCAGACTGTTTCCGTCTTATTACAAAAAGTGGTTTAACTAAAAACCCAGGTTTAAATCTCTATAAAGCATGGTTTAAACAAAAATGATATTACAAATCGTGGTTTTGCGATAAACCATAGACCATATCGTGGTCTAACGCTAAACCTCGGCACCCCCTAGTTTAATGATGGTCTAAATCATATTTGTGAGTTTCTCTTTTAATTAATAGCATTTTTTTCATTATGTTGTGTTGTTTTTACCCGAAAATGGATATTAATATGGTTGAATTAATTGATATTGAGCATTTTAAAACCGCTGAGTTGTTGGAAACACCACGCCGACACAACAGAAATCGTGTTCGAATTCAAATTCCCTTCATGTAATTATCCGATGAAGATTTCAGGCAAAAGTATAGGTTTAATAAACGTTATGCATTATTACAGACTGATTTCAAGTTCATCGAAGTAATTTATGTTTACTTACTTACTTTTTCCTCGGTATTCCAATTCACAGATCGTTTTTTGGTCCATCACAATATAATATTAAAATTACTAAAGAAGGTAATATTATTAACAAAGAGGCAATTGTTCTTTTTAGAGACTTCGATAGCATAAAAATTCCAAAGCTTAATGAACTTTGTTCAACTTGCGATGGTTTTGTTTAATGTTATTGGTTTCATATATCGCGCGAGAATGTTACGTTTCGTTACAAGTTATATTATTAGTAATTAATACGAAATTAATTAATGTTCCTAAACCTAAAAAAAACCGCTGTCGACGAAATAACGAAAGTTTAAATCCATCCTTGCAAAATAACAAAGTTTCAATATTTTCAACACTCCTAAACATCATCTAATCATTAGCGTATTATTAAAATTTTTCTTTTCTGGGCAGACGGAACGTTGCAATAGAATGATATCATAGTGAACGAATGATATTTGTATTAATCTGTGGATAATACATAGTCAATGGTTCAAATGACGGTACTAAGAAATCCACGGTTTTTTTAGGTTTTGTAATAAGAAATATATAGTACAAATTTAAACCATGGTTCTGCAGATAAGCCTGGACTTCATAGTACAGGTTTAAACCAAGTTTTATTTAGTTTTTGTAATAAGACTGAGTATCCGTCTTATTACAAAAAGTGGTTTAACTAAAAACCCAGGTTTAAATCTCTATAAAGCATGGTTTAAACAAAAATGATATTACAAATCGTGGTTTTGCGATAAACCATAGACCATATCGTGGTCTAACGCTAAACCTCGGCACCCCCTAGTTTAACGATGGTCTAAATCATATTTGTGAGTTTCTCTTTTAAGTAATAGCATTTTTTTCATTAAGTTGTGTTGTTTTTACCCGAAAATAGATATTAATATGGTTGAATTAATTGATATTGAGGATTTTAAAGCCGCTGAGTTGTTGGAAACACCACGCCGACACAACAAAAATCGTGTTCGAATTCAAATTCCCTTCATGTAATTATCCGATGAAGATTTCAGGCAAAAGTATAGGTTTAATAAACGTTATGCATTATTACAGACTGATTTCAAGTTCATCGAAGTAATTTATGTTTACTTACTTACTTTTTCCTCGGTATTCCAATTCACATATCGTTTTTTGGTCCATCACAATATAATATTAAAATTACTAAAGAAGGTAATATTATTAACAAAGAGGCAATTGTTCTTTTTAGAGACTTCGATAGCATAAAAATTCCAAAGCTAAATGAACTTTGTTCAACTTGCGATGGTTTTGTTTAATGTTATGGTTTCATATATCGCGCGAGATTGTTACGTTTCGTTACAAGTTATATTATTAGTAATTAATACGAAATTAATTAATGTTCCTAAACCTAAAAAAAAAACGCTGTCGACGAAATAACGAAAGTTTAAATCCATCCTTGCAAAATAACAAAGTTTCAATATTTTCAACACTCCTAAACATCATTTAATCATTAGCGTATTATTAAAACATTTTCTTTTCTGGGCAAACGGAACGTTGCAATAGAATGATATCATAGTGAACGAATGATATTTGTATTAATCTGTGGATAATACATAGTCAATGGTTCAAATGACGGTACTAAGAAATCCACGGTTTTTTTAGGTTTTGTATTATGGACAAGTTTTATTTAGTTTCTTGTAATAAGACTGTTTCAGTCTTATTACAAAAAACTAAATAAAACTTGGTTTAAACCTGTACTATCAAGTCCAGTCTTATCTGCAGAACCATGGTTTAAATTTGTCCTTATTAAAAAACCTAAAAACACCGTGGATTTCTTAGTACCGTGATTTGAACCATTGACTATGTATTATCCACAGATTAATACAAATATCATTCGTTCACTATGATATCATTCTATTGCAACGTTCCGTTTGCCCAGAAAAGAAAATGTTTTGAGTATACGCGAATGATTAAATGATGTTTAGGAGTGTTGAAAAAATTGAAACTTTGTTATTTTGCAAGGATGGATTTAAACTTTCGTTATTTCATCGACTGCGGCTTTTTTTTTAGGTTTAAGAACATTAATTAATTTCGTATTAATTACTAATAATATAACTTGTAACGAAACGTAACATTCTCGCGCGATATATGAAACCATAACATTAAACAAAACCATCGCAAGTTGAACAAAGTTCATTTAGCTTTGGAATTTTTATGCTATCGAAGTCTCTAAAAAGAACAATTGCCTCTTTGTTAATAATATTACCTTCTTTAGTAATTTTAATATTATATTGTGATGGACAAAAAAACGATGTGTGAATTGGAATACCGAGGAAAAAGTAAGTAAGTAAACATAATTTACTTGATAAACTTGAAATCAGTCTGCGTTTATTAAACCTATACATTTGCCTGAAATCTTCATCGGATAATTACATGAAGGGAATTTTAATTCGAACACGATTTCTGTTGTGTCGGCGTGGTGTTTCCAACAATTCAGCGGCTTTAAAATCCTCAATATCAATTAATTCAACCATATTAATATCCATTTTCGGGTAAAAACCACACAACATAATAAAAAAATGCTATTACTTAAAAGAGAAACTCACAAATATGATTTAGACCATCGTTAAACTAGGGGGTGCCGAGGTTTAGCGTTAGACCACGATATGGTCTATGGTTTATCGCAAAACCACGATTTGTAATATCATTTTTGTTTAAACCATGCTTTATAGAGATTTAAACCTGGGTTTTTAGTTAAACCGCTTTTTGTAATAAGACTGTTTATGTTTTACTGTTTATGGTTTAGGCCTTTTGAAGAGAGAACTATAGTAATTTCCAGTTGCCCAGTCCTAACTGACTGACCCACATTATTTTTATTGCCGTGTAATAAAGTCTTGTCTAGTCTAAACCATTACTTCCCCCTGTGGTTAGCATATAAAATAAATGACGTCATATGCCACAGACATATCTAGGTCTCGAATGTTCTAGGATGACCTAAGTGTGCTGTAGGGCGAATACAATTAGTAATAATGGTTTTGTGTAGGCGAGTATGGCAGCTAGCTGTAACTATTAAATTCACAAGGGAGTTCACGGATCTGAAAAAAATACTGATGTAACCTTGTCCTGTCATAAGCGAGCGAGCATAGACTACGCACACACACACGAAGTGTACTGGCGCCGAGTGGATGAGTTTTAAGTAGTTGTATGCGTTTAGCTCGTGTATGACAAGCGGAATTGGATGAATAAGCATGCTTCTCAAATGTCGTACGCAACGCTACGTCCGTATTTATTTAAGGTCCATGAGGGAGATATACTGGTCTGTTGAATACAAGTCTTTTCATATATCAATGAACGGGTTTTTTTTTATTACAAAGTTAAGACTTAATTTATAAACACACATACATCACGCCTGTATGCCTTCCTCGAAGGGGTAGGCAGAGGTGTACACACTTGTACACTCACATTTTACCAATGCTGTTTTTAATTCCCGTGTGGTGGTGAGCCTTTTGCCAGCTATCGGGCAGAATTCCAAACTCCGGGCTGCTACTGAGAACTTCCTAACAGAAAAACTCTATAACACTGACCGACTCGGGAATCGAACCCGGGAACCCATGCTCAGCGGTCACGCTTATTACCACTGGACCAACGAGGCAATATTTTTATTAGACTTTTTGTTAGAGACGTTTAGAGCAATGTTCGGTGCTTACATAATTTGATTTATGGACTTCAGTAATGTTAATGTTAATATAACAGTGATAGCCTAGTGGTATGACCGTTGGACTGATAAGTCAAAGGTCGCAAGTTCGAATCCAAGGCACGCACCACTGTCTTTTCGAAGCCATGTGCGTATTATAAATTAATTATCACTTGCTTAAAACGGTGAAGAAAAATCGAAATATCGTGAGGAAACCAGCACGCCTGAGAGATATTCTTGATGGTGTGTAAAGCCTTGTCGCAGACCTACGGGTGGTTTAAACTCTAACTCTAGGTTGTTCGTCAACCACACGCTAAGAAGAAGAAGTAATATTAATAAATAAATAATATATAAATAAATAATATATAAATAAATGAATGCTGTCCTTACTGTACACTGCTTGCAATGTTTACAACACCATGCTGTACACTCGCTGTAGTAAAACGATACAGTTCTTTAATATTTACGAGGAGCTCCATTCTCCGCAACCTAGAATCGAACCCAAGGCCTTACGCTTAGCAGCCACCTAGATCAATGAGGCTGCCTCATCATGTACCTCTTCTGAAAATCCATAATTGAATACCATACATATCATTAATAACCCTCACATCAAATCTGATATGTTTACACTAACCCACTTTAAGGATATTCTAAATATCTGGATTATCTGCGAAATCCTAGCAAATGTTCTCCACTTGTCAAATCCAGGTCATGGTTATAAAGTACTAGCTTGTGCCCCAGACTTCATCTGCGTCCAGAATTTGGTCGCCTATATAGGGACTCAATAAATAGCAATGACGTCACCAAAAGACGTGTTAAAATGTAGAAGAAGAATTCCCGGTAGTGAGCAGAGGTCGAGGTGGCTTAGTGGTCAGAGCGCCTGGAGTATTTATCCGGGAGGCGCAGGTTTGAATCCTGCTCAAAACCGTATTATTTTTCCATTTAATATTATAACTTTAGAGATCACTAAGCATGCGTTAATGCTTATCAAAGATTTATCTTTAACCTAAATATCCATTAAGAAAACATGCAAAATTCTATCAAATCCACATGGGTCAGGGTTATTAAGTAAATAGGATTCTCATGTACTTGCTGTTTGCATACTAACTTAATGGATGACGTCACAGGCGACGATTACAGCTGCGAAGTAATGGGGTGAAAGGGAAATTGTAGGTTAATGTTAGTAGGTTAGATATTTATGACGTTAATGATACAACTTAAAGAACCTATATTTTGTTAGAATATTGCCTGATAAGTTTATAACGAAATATTAATTGTGTAAAATGAGTATTTATTTTTAAAACGTTTCTAGTAAACTACTAGGTGCTGAAGGGCTCGTGGCTAAGTAACAGCCGCACAGATCGATCGATCGAGGTTAAGCTGCGCTTGTCGCGGTCGGTCTGTGGATAAGCCATCGGTCCCGGTTATCAAATTAAGATCTATGACAGCGGTTACTAGTCAGAAGCCTGAAAGTCTGACAACCAGTCATACCACGAGATATTATGTTACCTAGTAACTGGATTGTGGAGGTCAGATAGGCAGTCGCTCCATGTAAAATACTGGTATTAAGCTGCATCCGGTTTGACTTTAAGCCGACCCCAATGTAATTGGGAAAAGGCTAGGCAGATGATGATTTAATATACTACTAATATTATAAAGGCGAAAGTATGTAAAGACGGATGGATATTTGTTACTCTTTCACGCAATTACTACTGAACGGATTTGGATGAAATTTGGTACACAGATAGTGTATCAACATATTTTCGGAACTAATGTCTCGGGTTTCGGAAGATTACTTAAGTAAGTACAACTAAAAAAAAAATACAATGGAATTGATAACCTCCTCGTTTCTGGAAGTCTGTTAATTAATAAAGTAAAACAATTACCGAGTTAATTTCCTGTTTCTGTTTAAAAAAAAACCGTAGGCACGACTTTTATTGTATTCAAAAAACTAAAGTTAAAAAGGATAATGAATTTATAACAGTAAATTAATAACAGTAATATTAAATGTACTTAAGCGATGTCCCTGAAATCGGAACAATAATTCCGAAAACAGAAATGTCGTAAGGGAGACTTCACTTTTTTTTGATATTTTATATCTATCTATTCTAATCACTGTTGATAAGGTAATAAATATGTCTTGACGAAATGATTTGCAATTCCACTATATCTTTACAAAAGCTTGGATTACACTATGAAAATAATGAACATATCGATTGCATGCCAACAAATCGTTAAACAAGTTATTTAATCGATAAACTTTCAACATGACATAGATATTAAGACATTATTTAAGCTGATTAATAATTTAAACGAGAATAATATTTAAGAAAGAAAATTAAAATATTTCTTTAAGGAATAAGCAGTGCCTCTGTACTTTATTTTCCTTATTTTGTTTGTCCATTTATTTGTATCTTGTGTGTACATAAATTAGTAAATAAATTAGTAAATAAAATTGCCGTCGATCATAATTCAAATTACCTAAACTTGCATTTCGTATAAAATACTATCGAATACATTCATCGCTATTATGCGATTAGAATGTCAAATAAAACTAATCGACTAAATCGTTCTCACGGTTCCACTAATTAAGAAAATAATTAAATACAATTTTATTTCTATTAGTCGATCGGATAATTAGATTTAATTGAATGTTCATTATCTTCAATCAAATTACCAATTAAACCTATGGTCTTTAATTACGTACCAAGAAACCATATAACCAAAATTTTTTGTTTAAGATATAAATAGGTAGTCTATTTAAAAGTCACATACAAAGACATTCAAATGTAGGAGAGGTTCATTCGTATTTTTACTTTTTTTCAATTGTTAGTTTCTTACACATTTTTTTATTTTTTTTTGTATTCAAACTCTGTCAGATTTCTAAATTGCTCGTAATAATAAATTAATAAATAAATCATGTAACGCATAAAAAATTGACAATTTAACTTTTAAGTCATTTGCTAAACTAAGGTTATTTATAATTTTAATTTTCTTATTATTGAACGGTTGATGAACAACCTAGTGTCCGAGTTTAAAATTTTACCCACACAAAAATATTAAATCGCAAACCCAAATTCAAACCCATTGTTTTTAAACAGAACGAAAACAAATAAACCTACCGAAATCATCTTAACAAAATACAGGGCTATCTATAAATACTAAATGCTAATAAAAAACCTATAAACAAGCAATGTATTATGAATGCGTCGATAAAACCTTTAAATGTGTTTTTACAGAGTAGGCAGTTAAATAGGGCCATGTGTTGTTAAAAGGAGTATTTATGGATTCATTTTTTGATGACCCTGAAAAGTCTCTTAAGTTTTTTTTTATATAGTTTTGAGTGTAATACGTTGTTCATTTAGTATGTTACGAATTTATGATGGAAATGTAAACACGAGTGCAAAATATGATATCATTGTGGCAATTATTATATGACATGGCTTTACTGTCTCGTTTGTACCAGCCGTGATCCCGAGCATGAGGTCCCGGGTTCGATTCCCAGGTCGGGCAGAGTGTTATTGGATTTTTCTGTTCGGAAATTCTCACTAGCAGCTTGGAGTTTGGCTCACCACCTGTTACATGGGCCTTAATAACACCATTGGTAAAAAAAATACACCACAAGAACCCCACATTATCTATTTAGCATCGGAAATTCCGATTCGTACAGTACGCAGAAAATAATTCGTCACCTCGTCTCCACTCACTTGTTTCAATAAAATGGAGGACGCACAGCGGGATTATTCCACACACACATGATTGCGTCATTGTGTGCGGATATATTACTGTTTACACACGATAGGGGTATTTTGTATGATGAAGTGCCGAGTGGGAAGAAAGTAGATTAAAAGTAGGTCAGATTAATTGAGCTCTAGGCCATAGGAATTAGCCATAAGTCCAGCTAGGAGTACCGGTCGGATCTTTATTTGCAACATTTGACTATATGTAAAGATTTTTTATACAAGACTATATAAATTATTATATTTCCAATGAAACTGATTGGGATGTTGTTCGGCGCCTTACAACTGCAAAGCTAAACTGCTACGATGAGTAAATCTGTGAAATGATTGCTAAATAAATATCGCTAGGCGTCTCCTTAGGAAGGAAACTTGAAATTTAATAGCATAGAACAACGACACGGTAGCTCAGTTGGGAGAGTGATGACACGGACTGTCAAAGATCGCGAGTTCAAGCCCCGTTCGTGTCTATTATTTTTCAATGTTCTCTAAGTTTTTTTTTAATTATCAAGATAGCATTACTAAAGTACTCCATACTTATTTTATTTTTTGTACACAAATGCACTAATTATATTATTTTAATAAACATGACCTTCCTTCTGGGGCAGTTTAGTAAACACACCAAGCTTAGGTGCTGAATACAGACTTAGCTTAGGTACTAAATAACCTCAAAGTAATTAAATTACCATATCTACCTAATTAAATACTAAACGACCTTTATAAACACTAGATTAGCAAAGTTATTACCTACATTAGAGACTAATTAATATCGACTAAATAATTAAAAACTCATATCATATCCAGACTAATACCATAACCATTTAGTCGATTACCTACTCGAATAGAAATGGCTCATCACTATTATGTAAATTAGTTTTGGTGCACCACTAATATTCCCAAGTGAGTGATTGTCATTACTAAGGCGCGTTTGCATTCAGTGTGAATCCACGCCATTCATTTAATTTTATTTACTTAAGTACCGATCTAAAATTGGGACCAGGGCAAGAACAAGAAAGACCGTACCAAAGCAAATTGGAAAAAGCAGCAGAAGTGATCCCTTTTGTGACTTCGTCAAGTTCTCAGGGATAGTCTTAGGAAATACCGTCGCGATTTAGTTTTAAATATGTATCAGAGACAAATATCATTTTATGAATTTTATCATTTATATGTACGGTAGACTGAAATAATTAAAAAAAAACTGTTGCGATGCCTGACGCCTTAGTCCTCCTGCGATCACGAACGCTGCAAAATGTTCGAAACGTCAGGAAAAAAAAACAATAATACACGCGATTAATCCGGTTAAAAGTTGTTTTATTATATGGCAAGTTTAATGGAATGCCTATAACTTCTGGAACTAGTGTTTTCCCAGTGTTACCTTGGTGAGTATTATACCAATGAAACAAATAGCTTTACATATTTATGGTTACATGGATCATTTTAATAGTCTGTAAAATGTACTACATTAAAAAATGATTGTAATTAAAAGTTAACTGCATTATTACTCAATAATTGTAATCAATGAAATTGCCTTGTGACATGCTGACCGCTACTTTATTAACATCGATGTAGTACTTAAGAAACGTCAAAGGCGCATAGTTCTAAAAATCTAATCACGTTATTTATTCAAGACTTGTCACTAGTTTACGTGAGCAGTGATAGCCTAGTGGTATGACCGTTGGACTGACACGTCAAGGTCGCAAGTTCGAATCCAAGACACGCACCACTGACTTTTCGAAGTCATGTGCGTATTATAAATTATATAATAATATAATTATCACTCGCTTAAAACGGTGAAGGAAAACATCGTGAGTGTGTAAAGCCATGTCAGAGACCTACGGGTGGTTTAAACTCTGACACTAGGTTATTCATTAACCATACGATAAGAAGAATATTAGTTTACGTTAGACTAGACATGTTTTAGTACTAGCGTAAGTAACTCGGCCAGTGTAAACGCGCCATCACTATAAAAATAGGTCGAGGATAGTAGCAAATTGTGTCATCGGATCAAGTTTATGGAAAAAGGAATTTTATGATACCAATTAATGTATTTCGCATAAAGTATAAATTGTAATAAATGAAGCTACGAAATAATAGGGAGTGGAATATTTTGGTTCGATTCGTTGACTATAGATTGTGAGGTGTAGATTCGATAATCGGGTCATTTGTTTAACATTATAGTAAAATATACAAGTTCCCAGTAATAAGTATACACCAAAACACTTAGTTATAGATAAAAGTTGCAGAATATGAAACCATTTTAACCCGTACGTATGGATGTAAAACATACCACTAAAAATCAATTGTGTGGGAGAGTAAGATTTGCGCTGCCATTTTAGGAGAAATAACTAGGAAGCAATGAATAAAAAAGAATGACTAAAATCTGTTTTCGACTTTTTTCTCGATAGCGTTTAAAGCCATGTCAACGGTGTAAACTCTGACACTAGATTGTTCATCAACTACTATATCTCTATCTGCCTAGCCTTTTCCCAATTACATCGGGCTCGGCTTCCAGTCAAACCGGATGCAGCTTAATACCAGTATTTTACATGGAGCGACTGCCTATCAACCTCCACAACCCAGTTAATACTGGGTAATACGATATCTCGTGGCATGTCTGGATGCCAGATTTTTAGGCCTCTGACTACCCGTGATAGCTGTCATAGATCTTAATTTGACATCCGGGACCGACGGCTTAACGTGCTCTCCGAGGCACGGAGGGGTCTCGGTTTGAAGTGATGGTAACCTATCCACAGGCCAACCACGGCAAGCGCAGCTTAACCTCGATCGATCGATCTGTGCGACTGTTACTTAGCCACGAGTCTTTCTTTTTTTCATCGACTATAGCATAAGAAAAAAACGACCGACCAAACTTTTTAAATAACGGCGCAGTACCTTTTCAAAGTGTCTCATAGACTAACTAACTACTCATATTACATGTTGATAAAATCAGTATACAATAATCATAATGACAACATTATCACCATTAAAAAAAAATATGTAATGTCAACATGATGGCGTAATGTTTGTCTGTCTATCTGTTTGCTAATCTTCGAAACGGCTGGAACGATTCTGATAAGATTTTACTGGTAGGTAGCTGACTAAGGAGTAACTTAAGCTAATTTTAATATAATTACACGCGGGTAAAACCGCGGGGTACAGCTAGTCATCGATATAAAGGTATAATATAAAGATCGATAAAGTCACGTACTCCAAAGCTACGGAAGTACTAATTTGATATTCAAACTAATAGGATATCGTCATATCCATCCGAATGATTTTCACATCCGTGACAATGAAGCGTAATGAAATAGATTAATCATTTTCTTAAAATAAATTTAACTTCAGTCACTATCCCGCGGCCCTTATCCCAATTTATTTGGGGTTGCGGGAGCATATATTCTTCTTCCACACATCTCAATCAGTCATCGTGTCGACCATATCTTTTTGAATGATCTTTCCTCGTTTTCGTCAACATACAATTACTATGTAAATGTGGACTAAGGTTTAGAGAGGATCGAGAGTCCTGTCTTGCATACAAAGATCAGCTTCCATGAGTTTTAGCCAGCGGACAAAGGATGTAGTTTGTCGCTAGACCTGTGACAGGCTCGAGATGGCTGCGCGCTCCCACCTCTGGAAGATATTGCGTAAGTCAGTGGCCAGCCTGATATTTAAGAAAGCTCAGTAATATCACTGTAGCTATAGCCGCAGCTCAGGGGCTGCATCAGGAGCTATTTGTACTATTATAATCTCCAGGTAACTGGTCTGGGATGTGTGTACATATGAAATGTATATCTGTAGAAGCACCCAAGATATATTCCTAGTGAATGATGATCACCAGTTTGCTCTGCACAGCATGTATTCTTCTTCCGTACATCTCTATCAGCAGTCACTAATTTTTTGCCATATCATCTGTAACACAATTTCAAGTATGCTTTAAAAAATACGTTAAATAAAATTCGACATTGACGCAAAGCAGTCGGAAATGACGAATATAAAGCTCTGACATTGCCATGTTTATATTATTACAATTTTTATAATTAGTAACACTGTGGAACTCTAGTGATGTCATCGCGGAAGTGACGTCGCGTTTTGTTTAGTCTGTGCTCCACTGTGAGAATGTTTAATGAGTTTTGTAAGCTCATATTTTGGTATCATACTTTTTATAGTACCTAGTTCCGTTAGTGATATGTGTAAAATGTAACAAGGTAATATGAAATAAAAAATCACATAGTATTACGCCTGAATCCTCGAGCGTTTCGGGAGAGGAGTAAGTGTACTACCCTACATAAATACTACTACTAAGTGAAGTATCCTACATTATAGATAGTGATTGAGGAGCCAAAATCAATCTGGCTCCTCAATCACTGTAGTTATGCCACAATCAGGAGCAAAGGCTCAAATTTTTTTTACGGTTAATACATATGGTCTACTGAATCACACGTAATTTTCAAATATATGCGTTGGGTAGTTTTCGAGTTTCATAGTGGCTCTTCAGTTCAGCCGTTGTAGGACACGGTTCTGGGCAGTGCATCAACTCTCATCTCTCCAAATCTATCCATTCTCCATCCTCGCTTACCATCAGGCGGGTAGGTGGCCAAACGTTGAATCCCCAAAATGAAATCCAGGCTTGGCCTTGGTGGATTATGCGCATTCTTGTCAGTCAAATGTCAGTCCAACGGTTATTTCTAATGACTCATAAGATCCTGTGTCAACTAATTACTGATATGTAATTCTCAGAAACTTCCTGTTTAGACTAAGATGAGACTATGTTTGACACGCCGCTTTAGGCTGTATTTCCATGAAAGATATGCTGCGTGGCTAATATTGCTATACGACGGATGTGTGACAAACCCACTAATCACTAATAGGATCGCTTGATTTTCATAGCTTACCTTCATAGGATCCTGGAGTACTTATCCGGCAGGCGCAAGTTCGAATCCTGCTCACGACCATATATTTTTCCACAAAAAAAAAAATGTTTAGAGTTCGCTAAGCATACGTTAATGCTTTTCAAAGATTGATATGTCTTAGCTTACATACTTATAGTTAGTTGAAGCAAGAGATGCGAGCTAAGGATGCCAGCTAGGGTTGCGTAGCTATGAAAAGTATCCGTACTTCTGTACTTCTGTGGTCCGCCACAGCTGAGCATGACGTAGGTACCACAGTAAGCGCGAGCAAATCTTACCTGCGGCGCGAGCATGGTTCTTTTTGTCGACACATTTGTCGATTTTAAACGTCAAATTTGACATAAGTTTATTTATATATTTTTTTACGACTTGACAAGTTTGTCGACAAAGATCCGTGCTCGGGCGTCTGCTTCGCTACACTACTTTGCCTTAATGGAAATAGATATTATGGCCAAGATAAATTAGTATTATTCCTATCACTATCACATAGTCAGACTAAAAATGCAAGATAAAACCAATCCGCCTAGCCTTTTCCCAATTTCATTGGGGTTCGCTTCCAGTCAAACTGGATGCAACTTCATAGCGTATTATACAGGATGCGATTTTATATCTGACTTTCACAGCCTTTACTTTATGGGACCACAGAAAATCACGTGGTATGATTGGTTTTCAGACTTTCCGGCCTCTGATTACCTGTAACGGCTGTTATAGATCTTAATTTGACAACCGGCATCGACGGTTTAACGTGCTCTTCGAGGCACGGAACTTCTTCTTATTATGTGATGATGTTGTTGATGTGTTAGAGTTTAAACCACCCGTATGTCTCTGACATGGCTTTACACACCATCGCAAACATCTCTCAGGTGTGCTGGTTTCCTCACGATGTTTTCCTTCACCGTTTTAAGCAAGTGATAATTAATTTTTAATACGCACATGACTTCCAAAGACAGTGGTGCGTGCCTTGGATTCGAACTTGCGATCTTTGACTTGTCAGTCCAACGCTCATCGACTAGGCTATCACTGCTATATATCACGGCACGGAATTGAAAGAGCAATATAGAAATGGGCAAATAGTTAAGCCAAACAACACGAGCTATAACATTTATCTATATTAGCCATAGATTCGTAGCTTAGCTTTAACATCGCTCACCGCTTAGCTAACTCGCTCATCTCTAGTGGAAAGGCAGCTTTAATTCGCTTCTTAATTATACTATTTATTTATTTTAAGATGATAAATCTGATATAAGGTTGGTTCTTAGAAATGTTGAAGAAGCGGCAAACAAAATTTAGGTATACATACGAGTACATGTCGACGCAAAGTTAAACAAATGAAGATTATTATTTATTATTTAGGTTTAAAACTTGCGTATCGATTTTAAAATTGAGAGATTTGACGGTTTCGTATTGTCTTTTATAATTATTATTAACACACAAAGCCGTCGGTCCTGTGCCTGATCTCTCTCCGGTCGTGTCGGATTGCCGTCCCATCGGACTATGAGAGTGAAGGAAGAGGGAGTGCACCTATATTTACGCATACACTTGTCCACTATAATATCTCCTATGTACTTGGCTAATCTCCTCGAAGATAGGCCGCCGTGACCGAAATACGGTCTGGAGGAGTATTATTATTATTTACAATTAACTTTGACTTTAAGTAAAACCTTATTTTAAATTCACATTATTATTGGTAAACAATAAATAATAGACATAGATTTTTAGGAAAAACTAAATTGAATTATTAATATAAATTTTAAGAAATTATGGTTTGGTTTTGTTTTTTATTTGCTAAGTAATTGGTAGCGGAGTGGTTACGGGGCCGCCTCTTGATCCACAGGTTGTGAGTTCATAACCATGATGAACATGATTTCGAAAAGTCAACAGTGCATGCCTTGGGTCGAAAACTGTGACGTTATAGTTAATCTAAGACATACGGTGAAGGAATACATCGTGTAGAAACTAAAAATAATTGTCTGAAACCGCCAACCCGCAGTGAGCTAGCGTGGTGATCAATGCTCGTGCCTTCTCTGTATGAGAAAAGGCCCTTGCCTGCCTGGTTTTATACCTATAAAGTTATACATCACAGTAGGTTGGCAGAGGTGTACTATTCAGGTTATACTAGGTGCAATCACATTTAACAGATGCCGTTATTTATAACCATTTACTAGACACAATTACTAACCCCAGGCTGCGACAATTTTCTGACAGAAAAACCCAATAACATTGCTCAACCGAGGAGTTGAACTCAAGACTGCACGCTCAACACCTGCGCTTGCATTTACTAGACCAAAGAGGTAGTGAATAATAATATTCATCTTACAAAGTACAACTCCTTTTATGCCCCCAAATTTCCCTATAAACTATACCATTACGAAATCTGACCTAAATCCGCCCATTACCAGAACATTTCCTTATACCGGACTGTTATTTATGACCTTTTTACTATAACGCATAAAACTTTATGAGATATGCCACATTTCAGCCCAAAACGCTTTCTTAGAAACCTTGATGAAGGGAAATGTGTTATAAAATTGGTATTTCACTATACTCCTACTTAGGTACTACCGTTCAGCGTACCTATTCGCTATCTCGGTTGCCAACCGAATTGATGGACACTTTGTAGTAAATTGCGTCGTGTAACAGCTTGTCTATGATGAGCAACAATAGTAAAAACTTACGACGCAATGTACTACAAAGTGTCCATCAATTCGGTTGGCAACCGAGATAGCGAATAGGTACGCTGGTATCAGCTTGCGACGGGTTGTTGAGCTCCCTAAATTATGGTTGAGCTACACTTACTGCATAGCTCCATGCAGCAAGTGTAGCTCAACCACGATGACTGATGCATGCGGGCCGCTGGTTAGGACAGGTCAGCTCAAAACAGCTATGATAGGATTGTTTTATCTATTTCATGTATTTTAAGTTTATGTATCCTTACTGCTCTGTGTGGAAATAAATGTTTCTCTCTTTCTTACTTTCTTTCTTTCTTTCTATGGCTCTATCTTCAAAAGGCTATCCCAGACCTATCCCTACATAGTTAGTTGCACTTATATCTTGAATAAATTGATGTCTGGATTTTAGAAGAGACGTTGACCTTTGTGTTTGTTTCAGCATTTCTTCTCAGAGCTAGTCAGATAGGATATGCCGACGCCATCTAGCTTAAAACAGGATGTTTGAGTTGTAAAAGTGTCTTTATCAGATGTATTTACAGAAATAAATATAATTTCCCTAATAATACTTTTTCTCATTTTGTGATGGACATTGCATGGTCTAACAGCTCCTGATGATGCGCCGTGAGGAGGCGAAACACGTGTCAAGTTATGCATTTTTGTGTAAAGCAAAATACGGTCGTGAGCATGATTTGTACCAGCGCCTCCCGGGTAAATACTACAGGCGCTCTGACCACTAAGCCACATCGACTTCTACCAACGACCGTATTTATCTTTCCAGAAAATTGCAACGTTAGTATTCGCTACGCATGCGTTGACTCATTTGTCTACGATGTCTTAGATTATCTAAGAAAGTACATATGACATTGTAAATGTAACATTGGTACATGCCAGATTTGAACTCATAACCTGTGGTACAAGAGGCGGGCCCGTAACTACTCGGCTAATTTTGCGTCCATTATAATTAAAAATACTTAAACCATAAAAAACTGACTACCGACCCCGGAGTCGAACCCAGGACCTCACGTTAAGCAGCCGCTCTTGCAATTACTAGGCCAATGCAATTGATCTGTCTACAATTACATTGGGGTCGGCTCCCAGTTTAACCGGATGGAGCTTGAGTATTTTACATGAAGATACCCATTGTGGGTAATACGATATCTCATGGCTAGACTGGTATCAGACTTTTAGGGTTCTGACTACCCATAACGACTCGCATAGATCTTCATTTGACCGCAACCGCTGATTTAAAGTACTCCCAGAGGCACGGGACACCATAAAAATACGACAATCCAAAAATCTTTCGTTTACAACGAGAAAAAAAAAACCCAATGCTTAGGGCATTGGGTTTTTTTTTCTCGTTAAGGGGGGGGTAGTCCATAAAAGGTTAACCTATGGTTTATCCATACATTTATAAAAAAAAACAAATATACGCATAGACTTGTAAACCCTCCATTTTTCGTCGGTTGAAAAAATTATCCCAGTAATCGCTGGTGCCTACACTTTGTACCACACAATCATTTACCACAAATATTTGAGTTCAACAGATAGGTGTTAGCTAAAATCAGTGAAAGATTAACCGGTTTTCCATTTAATCGGTTACTAGGACGACCTGATAATCTTAGTTTTGGGTGAAGGTTGTTTGAAAAATACGGTCAAATCGTTGGGAATGCAGTTTCATCATATATTGGTAATAGATTTAGAAATATTCGGGCAATCTTTTTAAGATACTTGTGTCTCAACAATGTTACTGCCTCGTTGGTCTATGGTCTCAACTAAGAGGACTAGACGGGAGACGCCTTCTGATTAAATATCGGACAAATTTGCACGCCACTTTTGGCGGGGGGTGAGGTAACACACGAGCACAAAAGAACTTGTACTAAAGCGACAATAGCTCTCGTCATTACATTAACAGTATTAAAATACATTAAAAAACTGAACACAAACAAAACATTGTGTTACACACGAATAAAATCGTGTACTATCATTATAACCATACTGGTAAAAGGTACCTTTATACGATTGGGAATCATATGCCAGTGGCGAGAAGGCTACGCCCGCTGAAACTACTCCAGTACTAATTCCTTCAAGGGTCCCGATTACGAATATATGAGATAGCCTAGTGGTTAGACCGTTGGATTGACAAGTCAAAGGTCGCAAGTTCGCATCCAAGACCACTGTCTTTTCTAAGTCATGTGCGTATTATAAATTGATTATTACTTGCTTAAAACGGTGAAGGAAAAAATCGCGAGGAAACCAGCACACCTGAGAGATGTTCTCGATGGTGTGTAAAGCCATGTCAAAGACCTACGGGTGGTTTAATCTCTGACACTAGGTTGTTCATCAACCACACGATAAGAAGAAGTACGAATGCTAACCATGAGGTGTCGGGTTCGATTCCCGGGTCGGGCAAAGTGTTATTGAGTGTTTCTGTTAGGAAATTCTCAGTAACAGCTCGGAGTATGAAATTGTTCCCGGAAGATGGCAATAGGCTCACCACCTATATTACATGAGACTTAATAACAGCATCGGTGAAATGTGGGTGTACAACTGTGTACACCTCTGCTTATCCCTTCGGGGAATACAGGCGTGATGCTATGTGTATGTTCAACAATGTTACATGCGATGCGCTATTGAATCATTTTACATACAGATACATTTATGTGTAGGTACTTATAAATATTAAGTACCTAGATAAGTACATGCAATATTAGTTGAAGTTGCACTTGAGAGATCTATCATATTTTATAAATAAATTAATAGATTGGAATAGTTACAAGAAATATTCAAGTGTTTATGTATGTATTATGGCTTTTTTACAAGCTTATAACATCTAACATTATTAGCAGTATCTGACGAGCTGAAGGAAGCGGGACGCTACAGACTTGCCGTTCCATCGGACTGAGAGTGAAGGAAGAGGGAGTCTACATATACTGTACAATTTTGGGCTCATGTATTCAAATACAAGGACGCTGCAGGTTTTAATACTTACAGAAGTGGAACGAAGGTTCAGTTAAATTAACACCATAAAGCAGGGCTTCCCAAACTGTGCGTCGCGACGCCGTGAGGCTTGGTGGCATTATCCTGGGGGCGTCGTGAGACGATCCACATACGGTATGTCGATACACTCGGTAAATTCAACAGACAGGCAATCTACATTATATTCCCTGTCTGTTGAGTTTACCGAGTAAGCGCCGACTATAAAAATTGTAAACGTTATTTGGTTTATTTTTGATAACTTGTTACTAGACTAAAACTACACACTGGTACGTACATTTGGCCAGAAGGGGGGAGGGGGAGTCTTAAAAAAGCGAACTCCCAAGGGCGTCACAGTAAAAATAAGTTTGGGAAGCCCTGCTATAAAGAACAAACTTAGTAACAGACTGGCTTCATCCACTCCATACTCCATACTTCTGATAAGGAATCAGTTAAAGATATTTCTTGCCAGATGATGTCCTGGCAAAAATCACTACAACCACTAAAAACCAAGTACTTCTACAGTGGAACCATCAACTTCTGCTACTTCAGCACCATTAGAAGTTGTCGAAGTCGAAAATGACGCAATAGATAACGAAATTTTAGTTTTTTTAAATCTGTAGGGATTTGATTATTTTGATTAGATGCTTGATTAAATAAACCTGCTTTTATTTACATCATATTTTGTTACCATGGAATATTTTGAAATATTTAGCGACATATAGTGGATTATAAATTTTTATTTTTCAAAATCTAGGTTCTATTTCATCGAGGTCTAGGGACTTTTTTTTCCTAACCGGCAACACTGTAGAGGGTGTGCACCTGTGTTTGCGCATACACTTGTGTACTATAATATTATATACTGCGTACTTGGCTAACGTCCGTGGTGATGCCGCCGTTACCGAATTACGGTCGCAAGAAGTATTCTATACTAATTTATTTGTGGTTAACGCAGTATGCCGTCTCTTTCAGACATCTCTCATCAGCCGTTATCTCGGTAGTCACTCCCTTTTACTCATATCATCTACCTATTACACAATCCACTGCCTCGTTGGTCTAGTGGTCCCAAGC
Organism: Xylocampa areola; assembly: GCA_935421205.1. Classification (NCBI taxonomy): domain Eukaryota; kingdom Metazoa; phylum Arthropoda; class Insecta; order Lepidoptera; family Noctuidae; genus Xylocampa; species Xylocampa areola. The sequence continues at coordinate 10,105,286 of OW285225.1, forward strand.
GCGACTGCTGAGCATGAGGTCCTGGGTTCGATTCACGGGTCGGGCAAAGTGTTATTGAGTTTTTCTATTAAGAAATTCTCGATAGCAGCCCGGAGTTTGAAATTGTGCCCGGTAGATGGCAATAAACTCAGCAGCATATTACATGGGATTTAATAACAGCATTGGTGAAATGTGGGTGTAGGTGCCTGCACCTTCGGGGAATACAGGCAATATGCTATGTTATGTTTTGAGTGTCAAATCCATCCATCATCTCCTCAGTCTTCCCCTACTCATGTAACTCAACATTTTCCTCGTCACATGATCCTCATTCGTCCTCCTCTCAATATATACATATAATATTACCTCGCCTGCATGTTCGATAAACACCAAGATTAAAGTACTGACGCGCGTGTGCATCGGTTTGTTGAACTTGGCTCTTGTAAGGTACTATCGCATTCGATAGCGAATTTACTATTTCGATAATGCTGTTCGCTATTTCTGGTCGGCATTGTAACGATTAGGCTTGGGATTTTGTAGAGATTTGAATAGGATATTTACTTATCTTCTTCATGTGCTATTTGTAATCCATTTTCAGTATTGGTTTACTCATAAGTAATTTTAAATATTCGTTTAGATTGTAGATGTAGTTATTTTCAACATAATTTTGCCTGTATTTCTGCATTTCAATCTTTAGTTAGGAAGCCCAAATTGTTACTCCGTCTAAAGACAAATCTTTGAAAAGCATTCACGCAGGCTTAGCGAACTCTAAAGTTATTATATTAAATGGAAAAAGAATTCGGTCGCGAACAGGATGCGAACCTGCGCCTACCGGATAAATACTCCAGGCCCTCTGACCACTAAGCCATCTCGACTGTTACTCCGTCTATTGTGTTATAATTACATATGTGTTCCTAACACATAAGCGGCTCAATATTTAGAAATACAAAGAATTATTCTATTGAATCATTCTGACCGTAATGATCTCTAATAGGAACTCAATTTTAAAATTTTCATAAATTAATTCTTCCTCCATCTGCGAACACCATAACATTATAATTCTATCGCCTATCTCGAAAACCACAGATCCTTTTTAGCCCCAATTTATTACCATGTCAAAAGTTCCCGCGTTTGTCTACGACCAGCATATCTTAAACTTTATAAAACACTGGACTCTTCCTTGAATTCCTTTCGTTCGTATGTTAGGGGAGGCGTGGGGGGGTCATGATAAATGGTGGGTTTTTTTCTTTAACTTAAAGGAGATTTATATGAGTAAGGACGTGAACTAATGTGTTGAAACGTGGACGTGTTTAGAAGTAGTTTTATTATGTGATAGTGAGCTTGTTCGGGATTCTTATGAATATTTGATAATATTGTTATATTTTGTAGCAATAAGAAAGGGATACATGTGAGGATAATTTCAGAAGCGATTTTTTCCGTTATTTAAATAATAAAATCTTAGTAATGTGAGCTACAAAACTGCTTAAGATTAAATGTAATTGTACACAAAAGTTTCAGTATCTGCAGCCGAACTAAGCATATTCCGTATTTCGGCTGTCAGAGCCAATCCCCTTGAGCGATATTATATTAACTAAGACATTTAGATCTGGAGGTTGTACTTAAGTTGTCTTTGTCAAATTTTGACATGCAAATGGTATTTGTAGGTAGTCACAAAGTTATTATATTTTAATTCATTGTCTAAAGTAAGTATAATATTTATAATCCAGAAACATTAATACCATTTATAATTTATAATACAGTAGTTTAAAACTATTGGTTTATTTAATAAATGTATGATCTATATATCTTGACTTAAAGTATTTGCTAGAAAACGTAGTATTACGGTCACTGATAGGTATTTTTGGGGTCTGGAAATCTTTCATGGTCGTCATGCCGAACTCCTATCGACTCACACAGGCCCCCGGCTAACCTTATCTAAGGTTCTGAGACCACTGCTGTTAATATTCGTCGCAATTTCATGATCTATTCAAATTTCACGCTGTCACGAGATAATTTAAAAAGCAAGAATTCAGTAAAGTTATAAATTTTTGACGTTGGCGATGTCAAGACGGCTTAGTGCTCAGAGCGCCTGAAGTAGTTCATCCAGTAGGTGTAGATTCGAGGCCTGCTCACGACTGTATCTTTCTTTCCACCAAAATGTATACCTTGAGAGTACGCTACGCATGCGAGTGTTTGAAAGATTTATTTATGTAATGATTCAGTATTTCAATCTCTGTCCACTCCAAAACGGCTAACACGCGCAACGATATCATTGAAACCCTTATTACTTGTATTATATTTACATAATCCATGACTCACTTGCGTGTGCGCAGCTGTTCAAATAATTTCTTCTCTATTATTAGATATATTGCTGCGGACGATACGCCCACTTTCACTGCCCGGCTCCATTTTGACATGGCGTTATATTTAGGTATTCCGTAGTAGGTACAGTCGTCTTCCTTGGACCCTTCTGAGAAATAGCACGCATTTACTTGTATAGGGCATTATATGCCGTATTATACTTTTTAAACTATTAAGATCTCGTTGAAAGAACTGCCTCGTTAGTCTAGAGGTCCCAAGCGCGACTGCTGAGCATGAGGTCTTGGGTTCGATTCCCGGGTCGGGCAAAATGTAATCGGTTTTCTATTAGGAAATTCTCGATAGCAGCCCAGAGTGTGGAATTATGCCCGGTAGATGGCAATAGCCTCACCACCTATTACTTGGGACTTACTAATAACAGTTTTAGTGAAATGTGGGTGCACAAATATGTACACCTCTGCCTACCGCTTCGGGAAATACAGGCGTGATGCTGTTATGTATGTATGTTTATGTAAGATCTAAAGTGGTTTATGTTACAGTATTGGAAATTCATATCATCTGTGTACATGTTAGGATAATTTTTAACCAAAATTTAACTTCTAAAGTGTGATTTGTAACCTTTTCCTGCAGCATTACTAACCAATAAAATATATACCTATCTACCAATTTTAAATTCAGTAAATCAACAATATGTATTTAAATCATAGAACAAAAATAAATTCAAATTAAATATCTCGGAGTCAGGGGCGCGGTTGCCGACTCCGTGGCTCGGGGGCTCCAGCACCTACGAGAGGAAAATAGTGGTTGCAGAGCAACTATGATCATAGACAATAACTGATCAAATTGCGACTGAACGCGTCGTAGTGTGCTGTGATAGTGGGCAAAATCTTTCTGTCCTGTCTGTTCTACTGGACGGATTTAGACACAATTAAGTAGATATTTATTTACTTCACGCGGTTCACCAGTCATCAAATGGCACGAGATTTGCTAAAATCCAGCGCCACTGCTCGGAATTTTAATTTTGTATCATGGATCATTTTTAACGTTGTCAATTGATGACCTGTGCTGCCACCTATGATTGAAAGACTAAAAATTTTCGAAATGAGAGCTGATGGTAAGGTACATTTAGGATATTATACTGACTTCAAAATCAGAATTTTATTTAAAAAGGAAACAAGTATTTTTTCGAAGTTACTACTATAAAAATTACACGTGCTTTATTAACAATGTTTCTGTCCTTATTTTACACGTGCTTTGTTAACAATGTTTCTGTCCTTATTACACGTGCTTTGTTAACAATGTTTCTGTCCTTATTTTACTGTTCTAGTTTGACAGTTGTGTGACAGTGACAGCAATAATTATTATTTATGAATATAATACTTATTTAATCTTCGTTTTACACGACTGCCCAAAAAAGGAGTGTTATGTTTTTGGGTTCGTGTATGTATGTTTGAGAGTTTCTTTATTTCACTATAACTTCTAAACGCCTGAACGGATTTAGATTTATCGTTATAATCCTTACATAGTAATATAGGTTATGACACACATAAAAATTGTGCAATAAAAAAAATACACAAGGCAGACGCCTGCCTTTTAATTTTTTTAATTATTCTTCATTCAATCTTATTCTTTTAATTTTATTTACACTGGGTGGGATAGTACATCTCAGTCGGCCATTTTTGGCGATATTTTATCTTCTGCGGCGTCTAGCCTTGGGTCTAGTCTTTGTGTCTGTCGAAGTCCAGTTTTTCGGCAGGCTTCCTCTTCCCCTTTTGTCCACCGCATCACTTCCATATCACTATCATTATATTAATCGCCAAAAATATTTCAAATATTATTTTTGAATCTTTTTGAAGTGTCAAACTCCTCCTTAAGTAGCTGAGTGTACCCAGAAGGGGTAAGGTTTTATTGCTTTTCTGTTTGTGTACTAACCGAAGTCTAGATTTTGTTGTTTTGGGTTGAAATAATCGAGATGTAAAGATGGCGCCAGCAGTCTATTTACGAAGATATGTTGTGTTGGCAGCCGTCAGTTCTAGGTTCACAGAAATTAAAAGAGAACTGCCAAATACGAATGACCAAACCAAAGTATATTATTTAAATAAGTTAACCTGTTAAGAGACTAAAATAAATACTTTTGTATAATAACTTTAGAGTTCCCTAAGCATGCGTTAATGCTTTTCAAAGATTTATCTTAAATACTTTTCTTTCTTTCTTTCTAAACAACTGCCTCACTATTCTAGTGTTCACAAGGGCGATTGCTGAGCGTGGGCTCCTTGTTTCTATTCTCAGGTTGGGCAAAGTGTGCTTGGGTTTTCTGTTAGGAAATTCTCAGATGCAGCCCGGAGCTTGGAGTTGTGCTAGGTTGCATGGCAACACCTTTTACATGGGACTTTATAATGGCATTGCTGCAATGTTGGTATACAGTTGTGTATACCTCTGCCTTCCACTTCGGGAAATACAGGTTGATGCTATGCTATGTTTCAAATTATAGCATATCTACTGTTTGAATGCCGTATATATTTTAATTTTACGAAAGCTTGTATGTATAGTTATTCTGACCCAAAAATGTCGAACCGTGATGGTTCATACAGAATCTTATAAAACTGATGTGTAGGTGTCATAGGTCACGTATTGTCTCTTTAAATGTAATAAACTCGAAACTACCATGAATTATTAATTTATTATAAAAGTTATTTTATGACCATTTCAAAGCCAAACAGTGGCGAACTAATCTATACATATATATAAAAATCAATTGCTGTTCGTTTGTCTCGCAAAAACTCGAGAACCGCTGGGCCGATTTAGCTGATTTTGGTTTTGAAATGTTTGTCGTAGTCCAGGGAAGGATTAAACGGTGAGAAAATGTAGAAAAATTGCGAGGAAGATAGTAAAAACAACAATTTCATTTGCCCATATAAACTGTTCTACCTACTTTCATTTGTCGTTCGAGGTGATACGAAGTACACCGGGTCATCTAGTGTTAAATAAAATAAAAAACTAAAAAAAAACCTTTTTTTAACATAGCTCATGATTGGTACGTAGGTTTTCTTTTATCAATAATGGGTCTACGTTTGGCCACCAACTCATCTGATGGTAAGCGACGGTGTGGCCGAGGATGGAGCACGTAGATCCGGAAGAAATCTATTCACTCCAAGTAGAGTGGATAGATTTGGGGAGAACGATAGTATCCCACAACGGTTACACCGGACTATATCCCGAAACACGACTATAATAGGTCGCTTCACGGCATGGCTTCGTCCGGTGAGTGGTAACCAGCCACGGCCAAAACCTCCTACCAGATAAAGTAACATACATAATAAAAAATAAATTATTTATTTGTTTTGTAAACACTATAGATACACATTTATGAACTTTTCATTTCATTTTGGGCATTCGAATTTAGATAAACAAGAATTTAGAATTGCACGCCATTTTCTTTTCCACCGTATAAATCAGTGAGCATCAAATAAATGCGACGTTGCCGTGTTAATCCGCCATAAATAACGCCATATTTATGTGACAGCTGCTCTATAGTCTATGGTCTTATTCGTCTATGTTCTATGATAATTGGGTCATGGACGCGCAAATACGTTGAAGCGACCTTTTTAATTGTTGCAATTAATTTGCAGCGATGAATCACATGGTTTTTTTATGACCGGCTAATTTTGAGCTATGGCCTATTTTTTTATATGGGTACCTACCTAATCTGTTTGATGTTATGATTTCTGTGTAGTTCACGAGTTAAGAAAACCGGCCATGTGCGAGTCGCACGCGTTTTTAGAGTTGGAATCCTGCTAGAGTTCTTTTTTTATAGTTTTAGTATTTCCCAGTATAAACGCGTTAAATTTTTACTGTAAAATGGTTAATTGGTTATTACGCTGGATGAACACTTAAGTGCTCTGCAGCTATCCTGGTCTCTGTTCAGTGTTTTTTACTTTGTTTTTCCCTACAAAAATAATTATTATAATTCGCTGCATATGAATAATGCGCTTAAAAAATATATATTAAGAGTTTTTTGTGTTTAAGTTATTAAATGACCTATTAAATATTGTCTTATTGCCAAATTTTATTTTGACATAACATTGCATGATACCTGTATTTCCCGAAAGGGTAGACAGTGTGCACAACTGTACACCCACATTTCACTAATGCTGTTATTAAGTCCCATGTAATAGGTGGTGAGCCCATTGCAGAGTCCGTGATGTCACTGAAAATTTCCTAACAGAAAATCTCAGTAACAACACTCAACCCGAGAATCTTATTTTGGGCCTTACCATATTGCTTCAATAGAAAAACTTAATACAGAAAAAGTTCGATAAATCATTTCAGTACAAAGTGTTTACTACTGTCGTGCCCATAGCAGTCATGGTGAATACCAATCGGTATGTTATGAGTTGCAAGACACCGTGTCGGCGACAACTGTAGCATATTGATGGGCAGGCTGGCAATTGTGGGGTTAACTGTGAATATTATTTGAAGTTTATCCAATTTTACTATCCTACTAATATTATGAATGCGAAAGTTTGTAAGGAAGAATGTTTGTTACTCTTTCACGCAAAAACTACTGAACAGATTTGAATGAAATTTGGCACACAAATAGTTTATAAGTTGGATTAACACATGGTATACTTTTTATACCGGCTGGACTCAATTTTGAAGTCCACTCCACTAGTACTTATATTATATCATCTCATCTCATCAAGTTCTATATTCTTCTGAAACATATAACTCAATTAGTATGTAAACAATCCAATTTATTACTTACGTACATACAAATGTATATTGCTTGGTTCCGCTCAGTTATTGAACCCAGTCATGCGCGCATTAGACCACGACTAGTAGCCGTTTCATTCATTACGTTATTTAAGTAATAGTTCCTGGTTTTATACAAAGAAAAATAAAAAATAAAATTGTAAAGTAGTATGAACTGTGAAGACTTAATTTCTTTATTTAAGTGGATAACTTGAGAGTACCTGCACACCAGAGAGATGTTTCTCTATGATATGTAAAACAAGGTTTACGGGTGGTTTAAAATTTAAATTCTGACAGACGTGCTTCATCAACCACACTATAAAAAGCAGAAGTACAGATAAATCTTTGAAAAGCATTCACACATGCATAGCGAATTATAAAGTTATAAATTGTAGAAAGAAAAATATGGTCGTGAGCAGGATTCGAACCTGCGCTTCCCGGATAAATACTCCAGACGCTCTGACCGCTAAGCCATCTCGAACTCTGCTCAATACCACAAATTCTTCTTTCCACGTTTTAAGGTAATTGCATCTGTACGAAATTGTATTAACAACAAAGTTAGTGGTGTCAGTTCAGCTTAGCGGTCAGAGCGCCTAGAGTATTTATCTGTGAGGGGCAGGTTCGACTCCTGCTCACGACCGCTTTCTTTTTCCACAAATAAATTTATAACATCAGGCGAGATGGCGGTCCAACGCAAGCCTAGTAAAAGCTAATAAAAAATAATACTTTAAAAAGTTACTTAATAAAAATAATACATTAAAGATCAGATGTTTTTTTGTTCCGTCCGGGAATTTATCCCGCGGCTCAATCTCAATCACTGCGCCAATCGCATTGCATTGACATTAAAAATGCCGTAGACTAATTTTTCTACCTCAGTTTTCCTCGACAAAATATGGTCAAGATAATCCACTCTATAATGACCATAGGCGGTCGAAAATAGGCTAATCAAACAGATGTGGATGATGAACACTAACCTATAATAGAAACCCGCAAAACTGTCCGTCCGTCCGTTAATAACGCTAATTGATATGCCCCGGTTTCGCCTGTAATTATATTGAGAGCGCTTCCTTAATATGCGGCTATGCTAGTTAGGGAAATATAGTGGCAAGGTTTGTTTAAATGAATTTGTGAGTATATGTACTTAAGTTGGAAAACAAAAGAGTTTTTAATACTTACTGTGTATAGATGTTATATAACGGGACGCTTTAATAACATAGCATACATAAAGTTTAATCACGCCTGTATTCCCCGAAGGGGTAGGCAAAACTGTACCTACACAGTTGTACACCCACATTTCACCAATTCTGATATTAAGTCCTATGTTATATGTCTATTGTCATCAACCGGGCGCAATTCCAAACTCCGGGCTGCTGCTTAGAATTTACTAATAGAAAATCTGAATAACATTTTGCCCGACCCAAAAATCTAACCCGAAACCACATGGTCAGCAGTCGCGCTTGGGATGATTAGACCAACGACACAATCTATAAAGACAAAGTTTAATAAAATTAAAAGCATCTTGCAATTTGGGAAAAGGTTAGGCAAAGATTAGTTAGTCTATCAGTTTACTGCAACATACCGAATACATCAACAATAAAGTTAACGCTAATGCCCTTTAAAGTTCAACTATAGCATTTAGAAATGTCTGTAATTCTCAAGATAAAGTTTATAATGCCGGACATGTCACAACAAGCCTAGGACCATGTCCAACGCACGTTCATTGTAACATGTTGCTCCTTAAATGGTGAAGTAAACATTAAATTGGTATACAATTTTAGAACTATTACTGGTTTAAATACGACATATGTGCGGTTTGTGGTGCAAGTAACAACCTTTATTAATAATATTTAATATTATAATAATATTAAAATAAAAAATACCTTAATTTCGGTACCTTCTACTCTCCAAAACCTATATAATTAAATCTTTTAAATTTGTTAATGTTAGGAGGGCTTAGTTGACAGAGAGCTTGGAGTATTTAATTTATGTGGGAGGCGTCGTTTTAAATTCTACTTGTGACTTCATTTTTTTTTTCACTAATATGATTGTAAAACGTTTTAAAGTTAATTTAAGTAGGTTACAGAGGAAAGATTTCTTCTGGATCTATGTGCTCCATCCTCGGCCATACCGCTTACCATCAAGCGATTTGGTGACCAGACCACAATATATTTTTAATAAAAAAAAACCTCACATACCAATTACTTAACGATTGAGAAATTAGTCCTTATGAGAGGAAAATTTCTCGGATTCAAAATATCTGACTACCGGTGGACAGAACAGGACTGGACAATGTGTTCCTGAAAATAAAGCATAATGGAATCCTATACAAAAACGAGTAGGACTTGCATAAACCAAGGCCATTGTTCATTTTTTTTCGATGGTGCTCGCCAGTTATTAAACGAATGATTTACAACGGCGATTTACAACTGTAAAGTGGTAACGCTGAGTTTAGTAGATCTGAAAATGATTGCTAGATAAATATCGCCAGGCGTCTCCTTAAGACGAATACAAAGAAGGTAGAAAATTTCAATGGGGAATAACGAGACAAGGTAGCTCAGTTGGTAGAGTGATGACCCGGAACGTCAAAGGTCGCGGGTTCAAACCCCGTTCTTGTCCATTATTTTTTCAATGTTTCTTTCAAAAATAGTAATTAAACGAATGATGAATCAAAAAACTGGTTGTAGCGCAGAGTGGTCAGTTTAGCTAACTCTGAGCGTTATGTTTTACTAATTTACGTCGTGTCCGTTGAGCTCGTGGCGATCGTGCCAACGAACAGCTATGAACAACAAACAAAAAAGGGCAGAAATGGACATATTTATCCCGTAGACCAGTGTCCCGCGCAGTGTGTGCTGCGGCATTCTAGTGTAGCGTGGTCATTTGTTGGTGTGTCTCGGAAAAATAAGGTTATCTCTTAAAGATAAATAGACAGGTGGAAGAAAAATATCTACTTAAACAGCCGCAACAAGCGAGACGTTTTGGACTAAATTTGGACCGCCTATGTTTAATTAAACAAGCCCATGTTTCGCATTAAATACCATTTGTGCAATATAAAGTTTAGGTTTGTTGGTTAATAATAAATGTTGATTAATAAAATGTAAAAATGGATTTTTCATTTCATTTAATACACCCTCCAAAATTTTCCGATTTCCCAGACGTACCATGAACACAAACATTTTGCGGAACACTGCAGTAGACAAAAGGATAAAAAGTCTCTACGCCTAAAAGAAAGTATTTATACATAAGTAGGAATAAAATAAATGGAGATTAATATATAATGCATAATTGTCTAAAGAGTCCCCTTCACTCAATGACACCAAGATGTACCTACATATTATAATAAAACAACTTTTAACCGGATTAATCGCGTGTATTATTGGTTTTTTGTTTTTCCTGACGTTTCGAACGCAGGAGGACAGATGTCCTCCTGCGACCACGAACGCTGCAAAGTGTAATACACGCGATTAATCCGGTTAAAAGTTGTTTTATTATAATGTGTAGTGATCGCGCAAACCTATGATATTACTATGTACCTACATAATATTGAAACGTTCCAAACTTGCAGCTTGGACCACCCGACAACCATTTACCGATACCGGTCTCAAATAACCACTGTATGCTAACTAAAATAGGTTTAAGTTAGCACTGAATTATTTCATTGGCCCACCACGCTGTTTTAAATGTTAAATGCTTTTTATTCAACATTGAAGTTAAAAACATTTTCAATTAGGTTTAATTGGCAATTATTTTGGGAAAACTAATTCCATAGGTATTAGAATACATTATAAAACCGTTATCTCCTCATTAAAATGATAGTTTAGAGTACGTTTTTTTGTACTATAGGTACCTACTTGTAGCAAACATCAGACTAAAAGTGAATTTTAAATTGAAAATTTTCTTTTCTATTTATTCATGGGGTCTTTTCAATCGAAAATTTTATGATTAATAAAAAATATGATGATAATATAAATATGATATGATGAGCCATTTTTTTTGTATAATTTTCTGGTCTTGTCTTCTTATCGTGTGGTTGATGAATAACCTAGTGTCAAAGTTTAAACCACCCGTAGGCCTCTGACATGGCTTTACACACCATCGAGAATATCTCTCAGGTGTGCTGGATTTCTCGATTTAGGCACTAAGACTTAAAAAAAAACTGGTTTGATTCACCGTTTAAATATAACCAGAACCGAGTATATTGGTTCTGGTTTATGAAATACACGTGATTAATCCGGATAAAAGTTGGTATTATAATAAGACAACGGCGGACAACCTTCGCCGTTTTAGGCAATTAAATGCACCGCTTTAAAATTAATTTATAATATGCACATGACTTCGAAAAGTCAATGGTGTGTGCCATTGACTAGTCGTCAGTCCAACTATCGCTGCTATGATATAAGTAGGTACATCAGAAATTAGACATACAGCGAAGGAAAACATCGTGATGAAACCTGAACTTAATAGTCTGAAATCGCCAACCCGCAGTGAGCTAGTGTGGTGATCGATGCTCCTGCCTTCCCTGTATGAGAAAAGGCCCTTACCCAGCCGTAGGACAGAAATAGTCTGTTAATGTTATATGGGACATTAATTAATACAAATTTGTTTTTATTGTTACAGATGCCCACGCAATGCAACGTCGGCAAGCCATTGATGACGTCAACTATGATGACCCGCTCCTCGGAGACGAAGCTACAGACGACGAAACAATGAACGACACCGAAGGAGGTAAATTATATGAAAATTGCATGTGTTAATGCATTTCTAAGATTTATTTAATTCTTTATTGTACACCAATTTCTTTTAAATAAATCTAAGTACACAACAAAAGTACAATGGGCGGCCTTATCGCACACGGCAATTTCTTCCAGGCAACCTTAGGATGGAAATATGGGTCCTGGATAAAATATATTTGGGGCAACAGATGGTGTACCTACTTACATATAAAATGAAAGTAGATACATACTATTATACATAAATACAGACAGAAAGAACAAAACAATACTATATATAGATAGCAGATAAGTGAAGCGCAGTAATACGTAACTACGATGACAAGTAGTGTTCCCTTACGAGTTTCTTAAACAGCGGAAGAGACTGAGCATGTCGAATAAAAACTGGAAGTGCATTCCACAACCGTGCTGCTTGAATCGCAAAGGATTTATCAATGAATTTTCTGAAATGCACTGGCATCTTAAGTCTTAAGTTCTCGAATGATCTCAGGACTCGTGTATGGGTGTCACTTAGGATCTCGAAGCGGTTTTTTAGATTAGATTTTTACTGTATTTGTTAAGGTAATCGCGTCTGTACTAAATTATATTAACTACACAGTTAGTCGTGTCGGTTCAGTCACCTATATAGGGACTGAATAGATGGAAATGACGTCATTAGAAGACGTATTAAAATGTGGAAGAAGAATTCAGAGTATTGCGTAGAGGTCGAGGCAGCTCAGTGGTCAGAGCGCCTGTAGTAGTTTTATCCGGGAGGCGCAAGTTCGAATCCTGCTCACGACCATATTTTTCTTTCCACAAAAATATATAATGATCTTAACAAATTCTGACCGTGGGAGAGCCATGCTTCGGCACGAACGAGTCGGCTCGACCGGAGTGATACCACGGCCTCACAGAAAACAGGCGTGAAACAACGCTTGCATTGTGTTTCGCCGAGTGAGTGTGGGTACCGGTGGCCCAAACCCTTTAAAAGGCCGGCAACACACTTGCGACTCCTCTGGGGTGGCGGGTGTAGATGTGCGGCGGTAATCGCTTACCATCAGGCGACCCGCCTGTTCATTAGACAATAAAATAAACTAGTTTATCCGCCAAGTCGTTCTAAATATCACAACTAGGTACCTAGAATGTTCTTTCCTATTTTGTTTTCTTCTAGAACCATATAACCTGTAGAATAAGATCCAGTCTACATCCAACTAAAAGAGCTAACTTAAAGACTTCCACTAATAAAAATATGAAGTAAAATTAATTAATCTTGTTTAAAACTGATCTATTTGTTTCAGAACCCCAGCCTGAGAAAATACCAGCAATCATAGAGACCACCCCAACACATTATGAGGTGAAAGCCGGTGAAGATGTTAGACTGGAATGCAAAGTATCGCCCGACAGTGAGTACCTTTCTTTATTAGTCCTTTGTACTAGGAGGAGTGCGTCTGATTTCATATAAAGTTATTTGGTATAATTTCATTTCAATAACTTTTATTATGTGTAAATAAACTTGAGATATATAACATGTATATAATATATCATGTTTATAGAAAATTGTTCTTTTAAATTTATTTAGACCTATCTTTTATTATAAGAAATAATTGTTATATCAAATAAAATTATAGACTCAGCCGTTATATTTTGGAAATATTATTGATTTCTTAGTTATATCAAATATAACTTAACCCGTGGGAGTTACGTTAACAATTTAACGTGTTGACTGTCCAGTTAATTATAAGAATTTCACGTTTCCGTGAAAAAATTCGGAATAAATAAAACAATTTATTAAAAAACAAAGCATCCGACTGTACTGAAAAGAGGGAAGCAAGATAAAAAAGTTTTTTTTTTTTTTTTCTAAAATTATAACGTGCTACCCGATGCGTCTAGGATGTAACGAATTTTCGAAAAATATGCCTCCAACTGCATGATAAGACTGCATCGCTGTAATTAACATATTGTCTGACTGCCTCGTTGGTCTAGTGGTCACAAGCGCGGCTGCTGAGCGTGAGGTCCTGGGTTCGATTTCCAGGTCAGGCAAAGTGTTACTGGATTTTTTCCGTTAGGAAATTCTCAGTAACAGCCCGGAGTTAGGCAGTTGGTGGTGCCATGCTTCGGAGAGCACGTAAAGCCATCGGCACCTGATCTCTCTCTGTACGTATGGGGTTGCCGTCCCATCGGACTATGAGAGTGATGGAAGAGATTGGCTAATCTCCTCAGAGATAGGCCGCCGTGACCGAAATACGGTCTAGAGGAGTAATATTAATTGTCACAGTCACTCCTGCAAGTGGGACAAATTTATCAACACTTCGTATGTTAAAAAGCATTCAGTCATTTGAGCTTTGGCATGCCAAAGAAATAGACATACATACATAGGTACATTCGAAAAACATAACCCTTTTCGGGAAAAAAGTATATCAAAACCCTCGTCTATTAAAATCCAAAGTTCAATCCACTACTTTTAGAGTTTTGCGGTCACAAATATAAAGAAAAGGGATATTTAGTTTTTCTTATTTAATCTTGTTTCCCTTTTATCAATAGTAGTCGGGTATTTAGTTTTTTAATAGTTTATTCTATTTATGATTATATAATGATATTCAAAGTCATCTTTTAGGTAATTCTTGTACTTTATTGTATTCAAGATTACACACAAATTCTCCATCGTCTGTGTCATTGTCCAAAGTTGAAAATTTCTCAAAGATAGTGTCTGTTATCCTAATACTTGCTTCGAATGCAGTTTTTATGTAAACTGTAATCGCCTCTTGTATTCTGTCTCCATTCCATCATTCCATAGCTGGAACCCATACAAATCGAGCATACAAAAAGGATATTCGAGTACGCACAGACTGCATTTAAAATATACCATCCTCCTTTCTAAATTTAAACACTGGCTGACATCACACATTTCCTTTGCATGTTCCAAATTTAAAAAACATATCGGCCGTGATTCATTGCGCAATAAAAAATGTTCATAACAAAATGGCGGGGCTTCCGGCTGGCGCCAAAACGCGTGCGCAACTTCCGGCTAACTGTCAGACGGATAAACGTACGTTTGGACGGATTTGGCTATCTTTGTAATTAAGTGCAATCGTAAATGGTGATGGCGGTATGTCTGTCATGGTGTCTCTGCCATCTTTATTGCTTTCACCAGGAAATGAACTGCTACATTTATTGCAGCCATTGCAGGCAACTCGCAATTACTATTCAACCATTTTTTTATACCAATAAGGTGGGAAACATTCTTGCCTGATAGTACGCGTTATTCAGATAGCCTATGGACGCATCATATCACTCGTGCATTGATTCTGTAAGAGTAATCACTGTACCAGAAATATACGGGACATGGTAGTCGTATTCTCATATAAATCGCATACTAGCTCGATGTTGACCTAAACATAAGTAAAAAGGTTAAACTGATGAATTATGCTATAGCAATTTCATATAATCAGAAAACTAACTACCTAGTAGCATTTATCGGAAGCCCGCCAGAGTTAAGGGTTTTGTTGATGTTTTAAATCCTTATATACCCGAAATAAAGTATGTTTGAAGACTTGGAGAACAAATGCGGCGCATTGAGCAGTATTACGACCGACATTCCAATATCAATCAACTGAAGTTTATTAGTGTCATTAGATACCTCGCCAATTACTACATCTCGCGGGTCATCACACTGGCCTCATCAGCTTCCTTGGCATAATGGTAACTATACCGACTACAAAGACTTAAGGATCGCAAATGTGTGCAAAACAGTCATACCAAGCCATGTAGACAAGCGCGGGTCGAACTCTGCTTAGACTGGGCTCAGCCTACAACAAAACATAAATTACATTTGTCCAGTTTACCAGGCATGAGTTAAGTGCAATTTCTGGTCAGCAACCGATCGTTGATTGTAAGCAACGCTTGGCGCATTTTCATCTGAGTGTCTTCTGGCTTCGGAAAGTATCTTATTTATTGATAACAACCGATCGTTGATTGTAAGCAACGCTTGGCGCATTTTCATCTGAGTGTCTTCTGGCTTCGGAAAGTATCTTATTTATTGATAACAACCGATCGTTGATTGTAAGCAACGCTTGGCGCATTTTCATCTGAGTGTCTTCTGGCTTCGGAAAGTATCTTATTTATTGATAACAACCGATCGTTGATTGTAAGCAACGCTTGGCGCATTTTCATCTGAGTGTCTTCTGGCTTCGGAAAGTATCTTATTTATTGATAACAACCGATCGTTGATTGTAAGCAACACTTGGCGAATTTTCATCTGAGTGTCTTCTGGCTTCGGAAAGTGTCTTATTTATTGACAACAGTCGCTCAGTCAAGTCAGCGGCTTCCAAGGCTTCAGTCGACATGAACAACAGCTCTGAAACCAGCTTAACCCAACCACACGAGAATATAACCTAGTTTTAGAAACTTATGTCATATGACATTGTTCTTGATAACCTCTTTTTAATTATGTTTTTTTTTTCTGTTTAGAGGGTGCCGTGGTCCAGTGGCACAGAAATAACCAGTCATACTTCATTGGAACCATAAACTTGCACCCTTCGGAAGTCAGATATTCCATGTAAGTATAAAATATTCAACATTCCCGCTTAGTCTGGGATTGAGAGGAGAATATTGAGGAACGGGTGAATGTACTACAATTATGATTAGACCTCTCTGGTCTTTTGGGTAATTTTGGAGATAGTCTGATGAAAAACAACAGCTCCATCTAGGGTAGATATAAAATAAAACATTTGCTTTCAAACGCAGCTCAATTTTAACCATTTTCCTGTTCCAAGAGAAGACATCCATCGGTTTCTAAGAAAATTCCAACTATACGTGACGACCCTGGACACTTATCCCTTTTGTAGACTGCACATAGTTGAAAGTCTTTGGTAACAATCCTCATTCAAGAAAACTTATGATTCATATCTTTAATTCCAGTGCGGAAGATTCCAAGGACTTGCTGATCAGGAACGCTCAAGTTGGAGACAATGGCGTGTTCAAATGCTCGATACCGCAGAAGGTTCCAGTTGCCATCAACCACACGCTTTTGGTTACACAGAAGCCTATGATTATCAGTAAGTATATTCTAGTAGACTTTACGATTGAAATATTAGAAGAGATTAGAAAATTCACTGAATTTATTTTTCTATAATGTGAAAGGCTAATAGAAAAACTGCATTTTAAGCTGTTGCGTCAGTCATTAGCAGACACAATAGATTTTTATTGTTACAACGTACAGATCTGTACGTTACTGAGCCGAAAGGTTAAATAAAACTATTTTTTATGGACATATATAAACATAAATAAAAAAGGAAGAGAGGCCTATATTCAGTAGTAGGTGAAGTCACACTGCGGATGATGATGATGATGAGGCGAATAAGACGCGAACTATTCTGCGACTTAATTTATACCATAGAGATTTGACGAGAGACGGATTTGAGACGGCATGGTTGGTGCACTGGAAATCCATTACTGGATCCCGTATCGCGGATTCGATTTACCATGGCCATGCGTAACTAAAGCACTTATATTTGGTGCAGTACCATTCCAAACATTTCCTTACTTATTCTTCTGGATTTTCGGCTTCCCTAATATGTAAAATTCTTTTACTTGCTTTCCCATCCTAATTCTAAATTAATTATTTTTCCAGACATGTCAGCTTCTAACAACGGGAACGTAGCAGTGGGTGGTGACCTAAAACTGACTTGCTTCATCACCGGGTCTCCTGTACCCACCGTCTTGTGGTCCGTAACCAGGAGGGATCGCCCTGTAAGTACACTTATTTTATAAACTAAATTATGACAGGTAAAGGAAGGTTAACCTAGACTCTACAGTACTCTTGTATGCTCTATAATCGGTAGCTAAGACGTTATCAGTGCAGAATTAGATGAAACCGGTACGCAATAAGGACGTTTGGCGTAATAGAAATAGGGCTTTAGCTTCTTGAAGCCACCCGTAGGTCTCTACGACTACTATGCTATGTGAGACTGCGTATTGCAAGACGTGCCGCAACCGTACCGCCAATGCTGCAGCGTTGCGTTGTTCCCATGCATAGTACGCGAACGTTTCTGAGATAAGCGTCAGATTTTACGAGGCCAACAGCACTGATCTCTTGGTTAATATTGTTTTTATAATTTTATACAATATTGTAATTACATTTTTCTTTCAATTAATGTTTTTTTTACAGTAATTCTAATATAATTACAAAGCATCACGCCTGTATTCCCCAATGGGGTAGGCAGAGGTATACAAAGTTGTTCACCCACATTTAACCAATGCTGCAATAAGTCCCATGTGATGGTGAGTGCCATCTACCGGGCACAAATCCAAACTTCTAGTTGCTACTGAGAAAAGCTCAATAACACTTTGCCTGTTATGGGAATCGAACCCAGGATCTTTTGGTAGACCAGTAGACCAACGAGGCAATCTAAAATTGTGTTGTATAAAATCCTTCATTACTTCCTTAAGTATTCAGTGTAATAACAAGAATCATACACAACAATGTTTCACTAGTTTCTAGCCATTATATATTTAACCTTGTCACTTCCGTTACTCGTCATATTAAGAGCAGTGTACGGTCGGCAAAATCCGCGACGACGTTCTGGGAATCGGTAGCAAAAAAGTATGGTGTGAATTTTGAAGATGTTTGAATAGGCATAGTATCATGCTTATACCGCGTGACTTTTTTTACCGTGAGGAAAAAAATTGGGCATGTTAGGTTAACGGAGTAGGAGCATATGACGTATTTATTTCAGTTTTTTTTATTTTTTCATTAACATTATGAAATTGATTAATCAATAAATACTCCTTATTTCAAGTAATAATTTCATACAAAAAACGTAAAACAATTTTTTGTGAAAATAATGAATAATTCTACCAAAAAACACCAAAATTCAAATCACAGACACCCTACTTGACGCGGGGCAATTATCAATGAATTCATAGGTAGTGAAATTGTATCCTTTGAAGCCTCATTGAAGCCGGCCCATAGGTACTCGCCGAACTTGCCGGCTGCCTCTTTGATATCCTGTCGCATTCACACATCGTGTGTGCTTGCGCATATCGTCCCCCGCGTCCCGTGATCTCATTTTAGTCACCTGCGATTAGTCATAGCGTGACGTCGCTGACGGTTGTGTTTACGCGTGTGTATCGGCCGCCTGGTGATTCAAATCATAAATATGACGTACGAATATTCCAACGTAGAGTACCTAGCAATGGTGAGATATTATATCCTGTCTGGTGAAAACTTAGAAAGTGCGAGGCGAATGTACCCCGAACAAGAACACTTACAGTTGTTGCGAAGAAACGGTATCCCTGCTCCTCAAATTCCCAGCACTAATCTAATATTACGGACGTATCACTGGTTACGTGATCATGGCCAGTTCCAGCTTCCGAGTCATGCCACAGGCAGAGGCCGGCCACCCCTGTCCATACACGATGAAGACGCCATACTGGATTATTTCCAGAGACACCCGAGAAGGAGCACTCGGCAAGCAGCTCGTCGATTTAGTGTAAACCAGTATGTAGTATGGAAACTACTTTATGCAGTAGACATGCATCCATACCATTTCTCACGCGAGCAAGCTTTGCATGCACCGGACCCCGGACCTAGCATAGAGTTTTGTCACTGGCTGCAGAACCATCCGCAAGCGAACATCTTGTGGAGCGATGAGTCCATATTTACTCGTGATGGTATTTACAACGTGCATAATGAGCATTAGTGGAGTTTTCAAAACCCAAACTAAATTAAAGAACATGCTCATCAAATTCGGTTCAATGTGAAGGTTTGGGCCACGATGTACTTCCAGCACGACGGATGTCCAGCTCACTACGAGCGATCTGTGCGTGCGTACCTGGATAGTCAGTTCGGTGATCGGTGGATAGGTCGCGGTGGACCTGTGAACTGGCCGGCGAGATCACCAAACCTAACCCTTTAGACTTTTATTTATGGGCTGAACTAAAACGTTTAGTGTACACTGAAGAAGCTCGTAGTCTAAATGACTTAAAGCAGAGAATAATAGACGTTTTCAATATTCTTGTTTTCAATATTCAAGTGATAGAGACACGCTTCAGTTCATCAAACAATTTGCAAAGACGTGCTAGTTTGTGCTTAGAAAAAAACGGTGGACTTTTGAACAATTACTCCGATATCGCTAAAAAGGTACCTACTTTTTTATAAATAATATTATTAATGTAATTTTGTAAACATCAATCACAACGAAAAAGTTCATAGAAAATTTTCATCACTTTATTATATCAAATGTTTATGTAATTTAATTTAACTAGGTAAATACAGCATATTAGATAGAGGGTTCTAAGCCCGAAAAGTATTAAGAAATGATCGAAATCAAAAACATATCGGAAGTAAAATACGGAAAGTTGCGTACTTAGGTACTTATTTTATTCTTCAATTCGCTCACTCTAAAGTCTCCTCACTTCATTTCCAATATCTGTTATAAATTTTTAAATAAAATTGTAAACAAACGGGTCATTAACTTGATCTTAGATGGTTCCGAACAACGGTAACGAACCTAAGCTCATGTCATATGTCATATGACTCGATTTGATACAAAATGATCGTTATCTAATTCTTATTTCTTTCATAAGTTAACTTTTCGCTAAAGATCAATTTAAATTTAATAATTGGAACAAAAGGTTCAATAAGTAAGAATAAGTCAAGTTAAAACAGGTGAAGTGTAAGTGATTGTGTAAGAATTTTAACTAAACAGATTTGTTTACATTAATATCAAAAGCTTGAAGAGATCTTAGGTACGAGTCGGTTTTCGGTTTCAGCGTGTGTTATGCTACACTCGAGCGTAATCACCCGACGCACGGCCTCTTAGGTACCTTGCGAAATAAATGTGTGTGCGTCTCGCTCACACTTTAATTCATACACGATCGCACTTCTACATCGTTTACTATTTCCTATTTTACCTACTATTATTTTTACGCACGTACCGTAGGATGGATTAATTTTATGTGTTTTTTTAGGATTTTCGGAACTTCTACAATCTTAATAGTACAAAGCAATTATCGTTGCGTATGGTTTATATTCCACTTACAGAACACACCATTTTTTTTTCCTCACGGTAAAAAAAATCATCCGGTATATTAGGGAGAGAGGGGCTCGTGGCTAAGTAACAGCCGCATAGATCGATCGATCAAGGTTAACCCATTGAGGGGCAGACCAGACACAATATAAATTTTATTTTCTGACGTCTAAAGGCGTCTACTGTCGTTATACTGTTGGACTATAATTTCATAACGAGACCCGTCCGTGCCTCGGAGAGCACATTAAGCTGTCGGTCACGGTTGTCCAATTTAGATTTATGATTGTTGTTACGGGTAGTCTGAGGCCGGAAAGTCTAACAACCAGCCATACCACAAGATATAGTGTTACCCATTTACTGGGTTCTGGAGTTCCATCATCATCATCCCCCTGCCCTTATCCCAATTCATTGGGGTCGGCGCAGCATACCTATATCTGGCATGCTGCTAAAGTTTTGGCTATGTTTTATGACCGGCCGCCTGCCTGACGTCAACCCTCTTTGGGAATGCTGTTGTTGGTGGTAACTGCCACCGATACGGTCTCCTTCTATCTAGCTATGTCACACCAAATGTTATCCATGCGCCAGGTTCTGATGTTATCCTAATATCACACTCCATTAACCGGGCTGTAATAAAATATACGGCCTACAATTCCTAAATAGCAAAATTATTTACAAAACCAACAAGCCGACCCCAATGTAATTGGGAAAAGGGTAGGCAGACTGAAAAAGTAAATAAATCAATCAATCAAAACTGATCACGCCTATATTCCCTGAAGGTTTCGGCAGAGATGTAGTTGTGTTAGCCCAATTTTCACCAATGCCGTGTTTAAGTCTCATGGTGGTAAGTAGCCATTTGCCGGGCACAATACAAACTCTGGACAGTTACTGAAAACTTCCTAATTACTGCTACTGACCAAAAACCACAAGGTCTTTCACCGGGATCGCAAATGCATCAGCCGCGAACACTTTTGCTTGATCCGATAATCGAACCTATGACGTCACGCTCAATAGCTTAGTAAAAAACAACACTACTTCTTAGCTATTTTAGTTATGTTGACCTAAGTTAGAATCTATGCAATTTTAGTTTAATCGATTAAATGATTGGGTAGTTCTATTTTCACTTTAACATAAATAAGACAAACAATATAATGATCATAGATGAAGCGAAAGAGGTGTGTCAGAATCGTAGAATGGAAATCGATAGTCTCTGCTTACCCCAATAGGAAACAGGCGTGATTGTATGTATGTATATAAGACATAAACATAACCAGCACATAACTGTCCCACTGTAGGGCGTAAACGCTTCTTCTCGTACAAAGAAGGTACGAGCATTGATTGACTACCACGCTAGCTCACTGCGTTGGCGATTTCAGACCATCAAGTCCAGGTGTTCTCACGATGTTTTCCTTCCTGATGTCTGTGATGTCTTTGATTAACTAAGAAAGTTCATGTGACATTGGAAAAGTCACATGCCAGATTTGAACCCACAACCTGTGGCTCAAGAGGCGGGCTCGTAACCACTGGGCCACCACGACATCTCCAGACATGCCAGTTACTCAATCCTCTCACAAATTAAACGAATCTTGCAGGAACATACTTCGAAACAAACTATACTGTAAAATATATTACATCAAATATCAAGACTAATACATCAATCTACACAGATGTTATCGACGCATACGCAAGCTTTCATATACATTTAATACAATGCATTTTCTACCTTATTCCTATACGAATAAAACAAAGTTTCTCTTGAACAAAAGTTTCTTTGAAATATAAGCTTTGGAGCGATGCGTGTGGGTTTAATCAATGGTACTATTAATAGATGGAATGTTGTATTAAGTAAATTGTGTACTTATGACGTCAGTTCACCGTAGAAAGTCTTGATAAAGGCTTATCAATTATATTAAAACAATGCCGTCTATCTGACTGAGGAATTAAGAAAATTTAAAAACACTTAGGTATACCACAACGTTTTAAGTGACCTGTAAAACCTATTTTAAATACACTATTGTCACGAGCATAAATTTAATACAACAGACAATTCGGCAATAATATATGATTTCATGATTCATGATCAGAAAATGGCAGCAAAAATATGTATATAATGTTTTTATTTTCTTTTCACAATAGGTATAGGTCTTATAATTAAATAATGTATGAGAGTCTCTTAAATTTCACCTATGTGATAGACTGGTGCCTGATGTAGGTTTTTAATTTAGAGCCTGAGTTCAGGTCACCAGTGCCCCACCCTCGGTTATAATTAAGTAGGTACAATCTTAATTTTACCAGACAATGAGGAGAAAAAAAAGAAAAAAATAAGTTAATTTATGTATAATATATTTGATCATTTATAGAAGGCATATTTATGTAGCGAAGAAATATATGTGACATCGCGGGAATACCAAAACTATCTGATGAGATACGGGACACAAAAATATAGAACGCTCCATCGTCTTCAAAAGGGCTTGTCACCTCTTAGAATGCTAAAATATCATGTATCTAACCTAACCATATTTTAAAGTGTACGACACGAAACTACATCCATCTCTTTCTTTCTTACAGAACGAGCGTCTCACAGAAAAGGATGGCGAGTTCAACGTTGAAGGCAATGTCTACTCCATGAACATCAAGAATGTTAAGAGGGAAAATGCTGGCCAGTACTACTGTTATGCTCTGAACAAACTAGGCAGTGACCAGGCTGAGACCAGTGTCGTTGTTAGAGGTAAGTTTGTCATCATTATATGAGCTCCTAACTGATTTTTTGCCAAGACATGGCAAAAGAAATGTTGGCAGACTAATAGCAGAGGACAAAGAATCGCGGAGAACACTTAGATACGACTAGGGGAGTATGACATAAAACACAAGAGGCCTCAGTATTGGGAGAAACAAGATTCTCTATGATGATTGATCAGCCCCTGTAGGTGATGGTTTATAAACCAGAACAACCAAAAATAATAATTATTCGCTTTCTCCCCTTTTTGCCAGAATTTGGAGATTGTTTCCCTCATAAATAAGTTACGTTATCCCCTATCTAAAAATCCTGTTTGCATCATTAATGCTGATCAAATTATAGTAAAGGTTATGTGGTTTTAGATTCGGTACCAATATTAGTTTGCCATCTTCTTCTTATCGTGTGGTTGATGATCAACCTAGTGCCAGAGTTTAAACTACCCGTAGGTCTCTGACATGGCTTTACGCACCATCGAGAACATCTCTCAGGAGTGCTGGTTTCCTCACGAAGTTAGTTTGTATTTCATATATATTTCATAGTACCTACGCGTGAATCAATTTTTAATTTTGTTGTTTTTTTTTTTACTTTATAGCGCTGGCAGTTTGCCTAAGTATCACGTCGCAAGTCACAAGGTTGTCCATCAACCATACGACAAGTAAGATGTGCCAGTAATGTTTTGTTTCCTTTTCAGGCAAACCTCAAGTGCACGTGACGAAGACTATTGTGAACTCTGACATCCAGATCGAAGCTGTTCTGCAATGCGCTGCTCATGAGGAAGCCAGGTAAAGGAGCAAACTTCTCGTGGACTAAGACCCTCGCGTTAGCTGTTATGGTGACCAAGAACTCATCAGTTATCATATTTTTTGGGTGTCTTCTGTTATCAAATTGAAATATAGATTCAGACGTCTATCAAACTGCCTTGTTGTTATAGTGGTCCCAAGCGCTACTGCTGAGCATGAGGTCTGGGGATCGATTCCCGGGTCGGGCAGTGTTATTCAGTTTTTCTGTTAGGAAACTCTCAGTAGCAGCGCGGAGTTTGGAATTGTGCCCGATAGATGGCAAAAGGCTCACCACCTATTACCTGAGACTTAATAACAGTATTGGTGATATGTGGGTGTTTAATTGTGACAATCTCTGCCTACCCCTTCGGGGAATACAGGCGTGATGTTATGTTATGATGCTATCTCTATCAAAATGCGGCTACATGCCTATGAGTGGAAACCCTAATGGTATCCCTCATCCTGGAAAGGGGTCTATCTCTGTCGGTATTTTACTAATTAAAACCAATTCTCAGTTCAGCTACCTCTGACATTCTCTGGTGAAGGTGGTCAAACCATCAATTAAAACTTCCTCTGGTCGCCTCCTGGTCCTTGCATGTGGTTTTAATCGGCAGAAGTCTGTCACAACGCCCATATCAGATGTGACATGCCAGGTTTCACGATAATACCCACCTAATAAAGTGCGAGGTTCTAGGTTGGACGCCACGCGCAGATTTTAGTCACAATAGAGGAGTAAGAAATAAATCTATTTTCCCATAAATTTTAGGCCACACATCCGCTGGTACAAGGACGGTGTTCTGATTGAGGACAGCGCCAACAAATACGTCATCAGCACTCAAGGGTCCCACTCCAATCTGACTGTCTCACCCAGCGCTGACGGGGACTTTGGTACCTTTACTTGTGAGGTAAGGAAACTTCCAGTACATTATGATTGCGTTAGTTTTGTCCCATATAACTGGATATCGGCCTCTCCTTTAAGGGACTTGTGTTTATAGATTTTTTGATCTGATTCCATAATGACTCATGTAAGTATAATGATATTTTTATATATGTTGAGGCTATGTAATGCCTATATTAGTTACAAGAACGGGGTTTGAAGCCGCGACCCATTCCATGTCATCACTCTACCAACTGAGCTACCTTGTCGATGTTCGAATCTATTGAATCTTCAAGTCTCCTTGTATACGTCTTAAGGAGACGCCTGGCGATATTTAGATTATTTAACAATCATTTACAGATCTACTAAATAATGACTCTTTGAAAACTACTAGCTCTCGTTTAACATAACAAAAAATTACTAGCTTCTGACCGCGTCTTCTTCTGCATGGACTTCAGAATTGGGCCTAGCCGGAATAAAAAGTATCCTATGTGTTAATCCAGGATATAAACTGTCTGTTTCGGTCTAAATTTCATCGAAATCTGTTCAGTAGTTATTGCGTAAGAGAAACAAACATCTATCGTCACAAACTTTTGCATTTATAATATTATTAATAGGATAGGGGATTACTCAGAGACTTGGTTATTATTAAGAAGTAATGCGAAATCACCATGCTATCCTTTCGTCCCCATTTACGCCTCCCGTGTTTATATCTTGCCAGATAATATAGAAAATTTTGACACAAAGCTAAATAAGCTCGGGTCCCTGTCGAAGAACACCAGTTCCATTTGTATTACCTGTAGAATACTCGAATACTCATTAAATTCCAGGCTGAAAACGACTACGGTACCCATAACCGCTCCATCGAGCTGGTGCAGAGTCCAGTGGTGGAGGACATCGACGTGGACGGCACGCGCCTCTCGTGGACCGTGCACTCGCACCAGCCCGTCGAAGAAATTGAGGTCCAGCTTAAACCCACCAGCGAGGTAACAAGGATTATTCTGTACTATTTACCCCCTTCATTGTGTCAGTAAGCGGTTACCATAGCTTATAGACACTTGTAACACCAGATTATCAAGTGGTGTGACCGAATGATAATCAAAAGCCGAGAATCTAACCCAGGACTTCACGCTTCTTACAAACTTAATTTCATTTCCCTGCCATGAAATATGGTGAAGAATTCCAGAGAAAACTCAGAAACACTTTGCCAGACGTAGAAATCAAACGCAGAACCTCATGCTCTGCAGCTGCGCTTGCGCAAATCAATGACACATTCACATAATCTATCAATTGTATTAAATTTTCATGTGACTTTTCTCAGGATGGCGAATGGAGGACTCTTCAAGTACCAGTGCCAGAAGGCAGGAGTCATAAATACGAGGTCAGCTACACCCTGGATGATAAGCAGGTTACACCTGGAGAGTACCAGGCCATCATCAAGGTTAAGAACTCCAAGAGTTGGGGAAGTTCCTACGACCCTGCTATCGTCAGCATTGGTAAGGATTTTATGAATGATGAGCGTTTGCAGTTGCAGAGGTTTGAACACTTAGATACATTCTGTCATGTAAATATATCATATTTTGGGGTGTGATAGTTAGGGTCAATAACAGGGATATAGGATATGAAATTTCGGATCTAGATATGGATACGGATAAATAATGTAATACTAGTTTCAGATACAGTTTCGGATATAAAAATATTTAGGATTATCCAATAGATTCGGATCTTTTCAGTTACGGTAATAGATGTTTTTTTAAATTGTAAAATGTAAATACTAATAGGTAGATTTGACTTTTAAGTATAGAATTATTTGGTACTATAATCACAGAGCAAAACCCAGAAAGAATCTGTGCCTCGGAGAGCACGTTTAACCGTCGGTCCCGGTTGTCAAATTAAGATCTATGACAGCCGTTAAAGTTACTAAGGCCCAAAAGTTTGATTACCAGTCATGCCCCGCAATATCGTGTTACCCAGTAACTGGGTAGTAGAGGTCAGATAGGCAGTCGCTCCATGTAAAATACTGGTATTTAGCTGCATCCGGTTTGACTGGAAGCCGACCCCAATTTAAATTGGAAAAGGCTAGGCGGATTGATAGATTGAATCACAGAAAAAAACTATGTCTCTGGCTTAACATGTCTTATAAAGTTTCGGTTAAGAACGAAGTCTAACTTCGTCCTCTTAGAGGACCAGACGGGAGACGGCTTCTGACTAAATATCGAACAAATTTGCTCGCCACTTTTAGCGGGGGGTGAAGTAACACACAAGCACAAAAAAACTTGTATTAAAGCGAAAAAATAGGTCTCGTCATTACATTAACGGTATTAAAATACATAAAAAAAATAAACACAAACAAAAGATTGTGTTACACACGATTAAAATCGTGTACTTATTTTGTAACCATACTGGTAAAAGGTACCTTTATATAAAGGTATCATATGCCAGTGGCGAGAGGGTTACGCCCGCTAAAACTACTCCAGTACTAATTCGTTCACGTTCGCCCTTATCCAAAATTATTCAAAAATTTAAATCATATTCGGTAACGGTTTCGAATAGATTTTTATTTCGGATATCCGATAGTTGCGGTTACATTATGGAGCTCAATAAGATCCCTGGTTAATACCTACCAAAATAGCACAAACTTCTGGAAAGACTAAAAATTTTCAAGTTAGGTATACTAAATTTCCCAAAGTATGGAAAAATAAGACGTTTAATTATGTATGTAGAGAAATAAAATATTTGATCGATAATAGAGTTGGTGAACACGAATAATTTGATGACAAAAAGTAATGTTTATTTACAAGGTCAATAATCGAATGCAAATGAAACATCTGATGTGGGGACGATTTTCCGATACTTTGGATCCTGTTTGAACATTCATTAATTTTACTTAACCTTAATAAATTTTCACTCATCATAGTGCCATCTAGTGACTGATGGTATAACTAATGACAACTGTGATTTAACAAAGTTTCTTTCGATTTGTTGCTGAAAAATAATTTAAAAAAAGTTTTTTTTTTATTTTTGTTTTTCTGTTTTAATATTTACATAAATTGTGTTTTTTTGTTGTGTTTATTAACATGTTTTGCTATTTTATTGTTATTTTATTTTTTATTTTGCTATTTCTTTTTTTTTATTTAGATTACGCTCAGCCACAGTCCATTCAAACTGCTTCAGGTAATTTTTATTTATTTTGTCTTTTAATATATTTTTTGTTATTAACCCTTAAGTATTTAAATAAAAATAATGTGAGAATATAAATAAATAAGTTGTTTTATATAGCTTTTGCTCAGAAGTGGGACCTATTTATAAACTACAAAAATGAAGAGATAAAAAATGATATATTTTCCAGATTTTGTATGTTATTTGACGATTTTCATTTATTACTTTCAGTGTTCCGCGACAATAACAACGGCGCGCATTCCATCCGACCAGTCTACACGGCGATATCTTCAATCCTGATGTATCTCCTTGTTCGAATGCTTTAAACTTACTAGCATAACTTATTTATTGTTATCAAAAGTATTCGAAGTTTATCCGAGACAAAACGATAATGCTGTTAAAAATATTAAACGCTTCAAAATATACATTTGATTAACAAAATGGAGAAAAAAAAATAGTAAAATGCTTTTCGATTTTTTCATTATATTTTTTACAGGTTGATAATTTAATTTTTTTTACTGATACTTTTTCTTTGTTTTGTCTCCGTTCCATGAGTTTTCATTATATATTATTGTACAGAATAAATGGTAAGGTAATTTTTATTTTAGCGTAAGTGAATATTTTGAAACTTATGTAAAGCGAAGATACTTAAAAATTGATAATCGTTGGCATCTAAACAAAAAAAACAACGCTTTCTTCGACTAAAAACGGATTTCGAAAATTCCCACGAAACTCTGTGCTTTTTGTTCCAAATTGAAACGCAGCATTTTGAAAATTTCGCAGCTTTTATTTTAATTAAGAAAAATAATAAATATTAAAAATGACAGCTCCTATAACCAGTTTTAGTAATGTAAATATTTATTCATACAATTCATTTTAATTCTAATATAACAGTGAATTAAGTGCTAATTATTTTTATTATTACGAAATTTCCTTTTTTTTATTATTTTTATTCCCAAAAATTGGAAAAGAAATCTGCACTTACAAAAGGATTTAGTTAGTATGTCTTTTAGTCTGCTATACTGTTCTTTTAGTTTATTATTGATTAGTCGATTTTCTCACATTAATATAGTTTTTTAATAGGTAAATATTACCAAAGTGTAATTAAGATCACATTAGTTATGTCTAAGCTTACGTTAATTATGTATTACAATTAATTAAATGCTTATTAATTATTAATAAAAAAATATTTAAACTGTAGATTAAAGGTACCAATCGCTTCTTAAAGACGGTCACACTAAGATTTTTCTTCTATTTTATGCTAACACTTTCTATGTAAATTGTTAAAAAGTACAATAAATAATAGTTTATGATAATAGTGACTTCTTACGATAAGTTTGGCTTTAGGACGAAGATATCATATTTTTTTTGTCGATTTTCCTATACCTTTTATTTTTTTAATCCATCAAGGGCAACCACTTTGAAATAAGAGCAGTTTTTGTTTCAATCGGATGCCAGATACATTTTTTCGTAGGAAATTATTTGAATTGTGTCAGTTTTAGCCTAAGGATTTAGCATAAAAAACTTGTTAATATTCCACACATAAAAATAATCTGACGATAAAAAAATCAGCCCTAATATAAATTCGCAGTTTTATTTTTGCTTTTATCACATTTTAAGCGATATCCTTTTTTAAAAATTATGTCTTAGTCTTAAAGCTAAACTTGTCGATAGTTATATGAAAATAAATAGTGACTAATATTATACAAGTCAACTTAGCTGCCATAATAACTTTTGAACGCACAAATAATTTCTTCTTAAAAGAACTGCACTGCAAATAAAAATAATAACAGAAAAAAGCACGAAGCATTTTGAAAATTTTGAATAAAAAAAATTGTTTTACTTATATTTGGAAAAGTAAAAAAAAAACATTTTTTGTGGTGATGTAAAATAAATATAGTAAACTTATAAAATAATTTAGAACGTGTTAAATGGCTCTAATAAAAAAAAACTGTTTATTATATTATGCTATAAATGCTTGGAAATTCACTATTATATTTCTGTCATACAACAATATATTGTGGTAAAAGCGTTCAAAGTGTTAATGAAATAATTAATAAGATTTATATTACCAGTTATAATAGTAGATATTATTATAATTACAATGTGCCTGTAATTTATTACGATACCTATACAATAGTTCCGATACGAGGTGCTTAGAACTTTACAATTACATAGAATTATTGCATTCTTCCATTTTTTAACTTAAAATATTAGTGAAAAAATATTACCTACTAGTCTTATTTTGTATTACAGAATGCTTTTTATTAAGTAATATACCAGTAGACGTAGATTTGGAGAAGTCCAAAAATTACATTGAAAAAATTGTATTTTTTTTTTCAGCTAAAATTGTTGATGTTTCAATCGAAATTAATCGTTCATCGTTGTCGCAAAAAAATGACGATGCAAGTTGAAAAATATTTTTATTTCAAACATAATTGAATAAATTAAAGAAGACGAAACACAATTATATTATTTAAGACAAAATACCAGTGAAATATGATTACGTAATATGAAAATAATGTGTCAAAAAACACGACTTTTCCGATTTTATATTGCCGTTCGATCCCTTATTTCCAATATTTGTAGCGGATCGAATAGTTTCGGAATCGGATATTCGTTGTTTCGTATTACACTTTCGATGTTAGGGGCATTAGGGCCATGTAGAGCCCGTTATTCGAATATCCGGTTCATACAGCCTTATGGAAAAAATAGCGACCGATAGATGGCAATAGGCTCACCAACGGCATTGGTGAAATTTGGGTATACAAAAGTATACCTTTGCTTATCCCTTTTTGGGACACAGGTGTGAAGCTATATAAGATCTGGAATTTTTAACCCTACAATACGCGATTACCAAGTACAACAATCGATTAAATGAATCGATTCGCATACCTACATTTTGTCGATGTAACCGAATGACAAATTGTAAAATATAATGTTCACATAATGTAATGTGCCTTCTTTATTATATTATAACTGAAAGAGGGTGATATATTTTTTTCTTTAATGAATAAACGATTAATGTTTGTAAATATAATTAAAATTATTGTTTTATTTTTTACCTATAATGAGTAATAAACAGGTCCTCAAACATATTTCGTGAATCATCACCCACCGCTTACTTTGAGAAAAAATTAAGTAAGATATTCTCATATTTTTTTTGTGTAAAAATATTAACTTACTAGTAAAAAAAATTAACGTACAGAGAAAGAAGGGGTAGATAAGAGTAAAGAACGAAAACAGGATATGCCTCCAACGCCCACAAGAAGGCGTTATCGACCACTTACCTGGAGAAACTGCCTTACATATTACCTAAAATAACGTTAATTTTTTTCTACAAATCTATTGCCCAATTAGCGGTTCTGGAGGAATAGACAGCATCATTAAAAGATTTAAAAATTTTAGAGTTTGCTAAAAAGCAACCTCATAACGATCTCGCTACGGTGCACTTTTGATTGAAACTAAAGAATTCCTGACTCTGTATTATTGACGGTGAACGCTGAGTGATCACTGTTTTGTAATTCACGTATAGGAAACCATTAGAAGAAGGTAAATATGGAATACAGTTAGATGTGGCCATCGACAACGGATCGCTCGTATGCAAGTGCCCTAAATCGTAAAACAAATCAAACCAAGTTATAATACAATTAAAGATTTATTGTGCCTTATTTTGAGTGGAGTAGCCATTTTTTTTGTCTGAACATTTAAGAAATTTATTGCGACTAGTTACTCAGCTGTGACTAGTGTTGCCAGGTTGACTATACCAAATTTCAGGACAGGTGGTTATCAAAATCGGCAATTAAGTTTTAAAATTGGAACAGCAAAAAAAATGCGACAGATGTTCAAACATTTAAGTTCGAAATGTCAGTAAAGACAAAAAACCATAATTAATCCGGTTAAAAGTTGTTTTATTATAATGTGATTTTCTTCATAATTAGAGATAGATTTACAATCGGAACATTGGGCGTCCCGATCTAGGGTAAATCAGAACGCGTCCACAGACCCTTGAAAATCGGGATCTGGCAATACTAGCTGTGACTGAGATTGCCCACTAAAGAGGAATTTAACGATTTATATGGATTTCTCATTTCTTCAATCAAGCCATCAATATTGTACAAAGTCCCTCCAAAAACGGCTATCAATCCTAATATTGTCATAGCCATGAATTTGACTAGTCTCCATTTATAACGACCCAGTCCTGGATACTCCCAGTCTACAAGAAGTTCAATGAAGGGAGGATATATTAATATTATTGGGCAACTACTGAAAGCGCCAAACTGAAAAAAAAAAGAAAATCTTATTTCCTAAAAAGTACTTCATCTAAAATAATTTTGGGGGCTGAGTCGCCCGCGTCCGTAGGAGTGCACCCTTATAATGGAATCCCTACACGTAGCCCCTGGGTGGTGCAAAACAGGCAACACAACACTGGTGGAAGGCTTCGGCCGCGGCTGGTTACCGCCCACCGGACGGAGCCATGCCGTGAAGCGACCTAGTCGTGTTTCGGGATGTAGTGTGATGCAGCCGTGGTGGGAGACGGGTCTGGGCCTTTCCAACTATCGTTCTCCCCAAATCTATTTCATATATTAGGGTTTCTTCTGGATCTACGTGCTCCATCCTCGGCCACACCGTCGCTTAGGCGAGTTGGTGGCCAAATGTAGATCCATTTTTGATAAAAAATATGTTTCAGAGAACGATTATTCCCGACGTCCTTTGGGGACAGCGTAACAATTTTTAAAAAATATTCAAGTTGTCCACCACTACAAAACTATGAATTTTAAACAGATCGGTTGTGGCACGGTTTGGTCACATTTCTTAAATAACCTACGAGATTAATTTTTAAAAGTTGCTTCGCAGTCCACCAGTGGTGGCTAAACAAGTGATGGACATCGAGAGTAATCACAATCAAAGCTACGTAGAATTTTTATGGATTATTTTTGTCTTGTCGTTATATACATAATATTTTTTATTTCATTCGTTTTTGTATACCAAGAGAGTCTATGTTACTTGGTAAAATGCAAGGATTCTCACGATACCAGTAAATAGCCCCCATAAACTAAATAGAAGATAAAAAGGAATGAAGAAATTCACAAATATACATCCCTAAACCCTAAAAACATAACTGTAACACAAATTTTTGGGCATTCTTGTTATATTAATTCAATGGTTATTAATCACGTGCATTTTTCGGGATTGCCCGACTAGTTTCTAACTCGAACGGGGCCCTTAGTCATCAGCTGATCCCGCGGCAATGTCGAGGAGTCAGTTTGAATTTCGACTTGACAGTCGTGTCATAATCTTAATATATATAAATCTCGTGTCACAATGTTTGTCCTCAATGGACTCCTAAACCACTTAACCGATTATAATAAAATTCGCACACCATGTGCAGTTCGATCCAACTTGAGAGATAGGATAGTTTAAATCTGAAATTATAGTCGCGTGCGAAGCCGGGACGGACCGCTAGTTTTATTATAAATAGAAGCAAATTATCTATACTTACGAGTCCCATTAACCTGATAACATTAGGTAGCGCAAATGCCACCATTGTAATGACAACCACATGCATTGTCCTGTACAGTTTCTCCCAAATCCAGTTATTCACCAGCCGGTACCGACGTTTTATATAGCACCATTCGATATCGAACGCCGAATAAAATTTTATTGCGAAGATATATAACAGTATTAAACACAGAAACATTTTCAAAGTTATTCCGATGCTGAAAAATGGTTTTCTTGTCAATATTATGGTTATTTTGGATAATGTAGATAAGGCACACATGGCTGTGACCACGGACCTTAAAAAATACGGACGGAGCGTTGCGTACGACATGTAAGAAGCATTTAGCTCGTGTATGACAAGCGAAGTTAGATAACTAGTATCTAACTTCGCTTGTCATACACGAGCTAAACGCATACAAATACTAAAACTCATCCACTCGGCTTCAGTACGCTGCGTGTTTGTGTGCGTAATCTATGCTTCGCTTATGACAAGGCAAGGTCCCATCCGTATTTTTTTCAAATCTGTGGCTGTGTTTAATATCCAAACTGCAATCTGTCTCAGGTATTGTAATAAAACTACATTTTATAACGTCAGATTAATTTGATAAAAAGAAAATATGTAGATATACAATAATTTTGGGGACGGTAACATTGTTATTTATTTTCAGTTTATTGTAAAATGGGATTTGTTTTAAATCTGTTGATGGTAATATGAATTTTAGGGGACGCTAGCGCCCACTGTCCTTTCTCCAGATTAGCAAAATCAAGTTTACGAGTTACCAAACCAAATACTTCTTGAGTAAATTCTTGACCTAAGAACTTTAAGGCCTAGGTCCTAGGCCTACACATAAAACGTAATTTTTCACCGATGTTATTATTAAGGCTCTTTGTCCTCTTTTAGTAAAAGGTTCTGAGACTCACGCAATGGTTTAACGAACCGAAGGAGACGCGGCTGATAGAGCCATAATTTTAAGTAGGAGGTGAATTTTTCAACTAGGCGTGGATGGCCAAGTCCAAAACTAAAAATACTCAAAGGGAGACTCCTTTTTTATCCGTCCGATTTTAATTAATACTGAAACTGCATAATTGGATTTTCGAAAAATCTATATTCCAGCCAGGACTCTAACTCGTCGGTTAAGGATAAAATAAGACAACTTAGTGTTTTTTTTTTTTAATCAACGTGTTCAATTCTTTGCTAGGAATATTGATATTTCAAATATGTAATGATACAATTTTAATCAAAATCGGACCGGAGACTCCAATAAGTGTTTTTCTCTTATAGTTTCAGATTTGGCAACCGAGGCCCATTTAAAAAATTCCCCCTGTATACTATACCTGAAAATAGTCTGTTCAGAAGTAACAATAATTTTTACACCATTTTATATTTATGCAAAGTTCGCGTTGGACACAGTACGCGGGCTTCCAGCTGCGCGTGCGTGTAACTTTATTAGTTTTCATAAGACATTATTTTTGTTGTAATATCTTAGGTTTGCGCGATCACTACACATTATAATAAAACAACTTTTAACCGGATTAATCGCGTGTATTATTGGTTTTTTGTTTTTCCTGACGTTTCGAACACTTTGCAGCGTTCGTGGTCGCAGGAGGACTGGGAGGAAACGTCAGGAAAAACAAAAAACCAATAATACACGCGATTAATCCGGTTAAAAGTTGTTTTATTATTATTTTTGTTGGTTCTATAAATAAAAAATATTGAACCCGTGTCTCGTATTTCGTACATACTCCACTCCTTAGATGATGTGTATGGCTTCAAAAATTAAATTAGGTCAGATTAGGATATGCCTGCTCTGAGTCCATGACATCTCTTGTAGGTAAAAAATAAAACACCAATTTGTTACGAATTTTTATTTATATATTATGTAAGCTTATCACAGAATTCGATACTTTAACACGACCTTTGTATATAAAAAATCGTTTAATTTTGTAATTTGAACGCAAAATTGGTAAAACTTAATATAGTCAGGGGACAAGCAAAATTATCAAAACGCACGTGCTAGTCATAGACTCACTCGTACGGTGACATTGGTCGCACAATGCAGTCGTTAGACTAGAGTCGTACAATGCAGTCGTTAGACTAGAGACGTACGAGTACAATGCTGTCGTAAGACTAGAGTCACACAATGCGTCGGAGGACTTGGTCGAACAATGCAATCGTTAGATTAGAGTCGTACAATGCAGTCGTTAGACTAGAGTCAACAATGCGTCGTAAGACTTGGTCGCACAATGCAGTCGTTCAATGCAGTCGTTAGACTAGAGACGTACGAGTACAATGCTGTCGTAAGACTAGAGTCACACAATGCGTCGGAGGACTTGGTCGAACAATGCAATCGTTACATTGAGTCGTACAATGCAGTCGTTAGATTAGAGTCGTACAATGCAGTCGTTAGATTAGACTAGTACAATGCAGTAGTTAGACTAGAGTCGCACAATGCAGTCGTAAGACATGGTTGCAAAATTTGTTATTTAAAATAGGTACAACAAAGCATCACGCCTGTATCCCTTAACGGGTAAGGCAGAGGAGAACTCTAATACACCCACAATTCGCTGATGCACTTATTATTAGGTCCCATGTATTTTGTTGATTATTGTTGCTTATTTAAGTAAAAATTCAAGAAATATTTTACTAAAACATTTTTACAACTCATTAACAAGGATTGAACCATTACCGCTAAAGGCACGCACAGAATTAATGACATCAGTATCATTAAACTTTTTTAACGATTTATTAACTTCCTCAATATAACCTGTGACATTGTAAAATGTTCCTGCAAACAATACCACTAATCCAAATGTAATGATAGCAAAACATTTTAAAAATCTCCACTTGTACCGTCCCAGTCCTGGATAATCCCAGTCTACAAGCAGTTCCACGAAGGGGGGATAAACGAACATAAGTGGGTTACTGCATACGGAGCCAAACTGGAAGAAAACGGAAATGAGTATAAAGCTGTCAGATTTTTTTTTGAACACAGCACAAAGAAAATCAAAAATGTCATATTCATAAAATGTCATGTCGTATTACATGTCATAGTCATAACAATAAAGAGAGCCTCTGTAACTGCCCAATAAAGGACAAAAGCTTCTAAACATTAGCGTCCAGATACCGCTGATGCCCTTGAACCACGGGTGTTCAGGGAAATGTAGACCAAAACCGTCTACCAGGCACAATTTCAAACTCCGAGCTGCTACTGAGAATTTTTTACCAGTCAATCTAAATAGCATTTCTAAAATTATACATTTTTGTGGATAGAAACATATGGCTGTGAGCAGGATTCGGACCTGCACCTCCCGGATAAATACTTTGACTGCTACACCATATCGGTATTTATCCAGGAGGCACAGTTTCGTATTCTGTTCGAGACCCTATTATTCTATCCAAAAAAAATTATTACTTCTTTTTTCATGGATTTATCTATAAATGGTATTTCTCGTACATCGTAAATCTGCGCTAGCCATGCCTACATATTAACCGATGGGAAATTAAAGGCTGATTATTTCTACAAAGCGTATAAGAGGAGAACTATACTTACGATTCCCATCAACCGGGTTACGTTAGGCAAAGCAAAAGCTATTAGAGTGACGATGATCACGTGTATTGCCCTATAAAGCCTTTCCCAAAACCAATGGTTTGCCACTTGATGATGGGTCTTTATATAAAACCATTCGATATCGAAGGCTACGTAGAAGTTGATTGCGTATATAACGTAAAGTACTAAGCACAACATAACCTTTATTTGTATAGCGAAGCTGAAAAATAATAAAAATATGACGCCGTTTTTTTATTTTTTTATTTAGAAACTAACAGCCATACAATTATTTTAAGTAGTAGCATGTTTACATGCAAAGTAAGGCTAATTACAGGTTGCCCTAATTTATTATACAAGTATAATTCGGATAGTGAACGGACACAAAAACAATAATAAAAAAGTAAAAATATCGAATATCTATTTCTATATATTATAATTATAATTATCGATATATAAGAATTTCCGGGGTTGATTTCCTATAATTCTAATTCAAACCGGATGTATTATGTTGCTCATGCAAACATAAAACACTCATAAAACTTAAAAGATTTGTCGTCTTCCAATGCCATGCCAGAAAAGGCATTGATATAGGATCGAACAATCATTGTGATGTGGTATCTTTCAAGGTACTACTAGCCCATATGGCTCTT
This sequence comes from Xylocampa areola, assembly GCA_935421205.1. Taxonomy (NCBI): domain Eukaryota; kingdom Metazoa; phylum Arthropoda; class Insecta; order Lepidoptera; family Noctuidae; genus Xylocampa; species Xylocampa areola. Next base: position 10,143,317 of record OW285225.1, read on the forward strand.
TGAGTATACTCAAAACAGTCGAGAGGCCTGCAAAGCGCGCGCACCATTTGTACCCCGTGCTCGTAGGTACTCGTATGAAGCGCCGTACGTACTACGTTGGCGCAACATAAGAGTGAGAGAATGAACGAAAAAGTTCGGCTCACTGATCCCTTGTTATACGTTATATATACGGGTATAGAGTTATCAGCATCTATCTCATATAAGAGTCAAATCAGCCGGCGCAGTGAACTGAGTTGGCGAAATTGCGCGGCGCAGTGCTAGAGATTTGTAACACACACATCTTTAGCTCGTCTAGCGAGGCCAAGCTTTCACTCAAGAAATATTGATCTTAGGGTAATTAATCTAAGCTAATCTGCGCTATGCTGCGCTTAGAAAAGCTAACTTTCTGATGCTGTTTCATAAACTATGCGCTGCGTAAGGTATACAAGACGTGACATGCATATGTGCTGAAGGCTGATTCGTCAAATGTCGATTTTGTTGGAATGACAAAAATGAGTGTTATAAAAATTATATGTTGGAAAGCCGCCTGCATATGGCCGGCATTTTTTTTTTATGGGATCGGGTGCAGCCGTGTAGACGGCTCGCCTGATGGTAAGCGATTACCGCCGCCCATGGACACACGCAACCCCAGAGGAGTCGCAAGTTCGTTGCCGGCCTTTTAAAGGGTTTGGGCCTCCGGTACCCTCACTCACTCGGCGAAACACAACACAAGAAGCGTTGTTTCACGGCGGTTTTCTGTGAGGCCGTGGCCCATTCGTGCTGAAGCATGGCTCTCCCACGGTAAAAAAATTAAATGTGTGTGCGTGCTTTCGTACGCTGCGATACGAAGTACAGCATGTACGTTATACCTTGATGTATTTGTGTGCGTGTAGATTGCGTATTGACAAGCAAAATTGTAAGACCATAAAAACATGCCATGTTGCATATTTTCTTTATTACATGTCGTCTGTATTTTTTAAAATGTATTTAATTAAAAAGCTTTTACTTACGGTGTAAAAGGAAAGTGTATAGTTATAGGAGCCATTGCAAGTTCTCCATAAGACCAATATCCAAAGAAACCCGTGATCATCATCATAATTGAAGCAATCGACAGAGCTGTGAAAACAAAAATATATTTCATGGAAGACATGTAATTACTGATAGATCTTTGATGATCAATGATGAATTATATTTATTTCTGTAAATACAAATGTTATAGACACTTTTACAAGTCATACGTTTTTTTTAATCTAGATGGCGTCGGCATTTCCTATCTGACTAGCTCTGAGAAGAAATGCCGGAACAAACTCAGAGGTCAACGTCTCTTTTAAAGTCCAGACATCATTTTATTCAACATATAAGTGTAATTTTGTAGGGATAGGTCTGGGATGGCCTTTTGAAGAAAGAGCCATAGATGTTTTGACCTGACCTGTCCTAACCGACGGCACGTATGCCTCAGTCATCGTGTAGCTCAACCATAATTTAGAGAGCTTAACGACCCGTCGCAAGACGATACCAGATCGGCAGGACATTTGCGTAGGCCACACAGAGATCTCAAAAACCGCCAGACAAATAAATTAATTATAACTTCAAACAAACCCTACACAATACTCACATTCACATTTTTATAGTATTGATAGACATTACATATAACAATTAACTTCATTAGAATGTCAAATATAATTAAATACAACATTTTTTGGAAAGCATTATTGCATGCATTAGGTACCTACTCCAGTGTGTAGTATTTATCCGGGAGGCGCAGGTTCGAATCCTGCTGGCGCCCGTATTCTTTTTCCATTTAATTTGTACTTTGTAAACAAAACTTACTTGCAATTTGAACAAAATGAAACTGATGCGGTTTATCCATATTATTTTCAATAGGTAGAGCAATACTTGCAGTCTCTAAGATAAACACACAGACACCAGTAAACTTAAAAATGCCTTTGACATTTTTGTAAGCTGGTCTATCTAAAGGACTAATAGTCATCCTCTTGAAGCCGTGCCAAATTGTCATTATTATGATTGCCACTGTAACGTCATAATATAGCATTAAAAACCTTATACAGCAAGCATGTAATGGCATTTATGACAGCTAGAACTCTACAATTAATTTCTAAATTTAATACACAGTAAGCAATAAGTTCTGTAAGGATACTCTTAAAATTAAAAATTAATCCACTCGATTAACATTGGAGCTATGTCAATTCGTACTTTAAAATGCCATTTTTTTTTTTATTTAATTGACTAAAAATCGGGTTTCTCAAAAACCAAATGATTGAGGTAACAGCCAGCGTCAGATAGATCTTATCAATTATTGTTCACCGGTTACTACTCACGTGCATTTTTCGGGATTGCCCGACTAGTTTCGAACTCGAACGGAGCCCTTATTTATGAGCTGAGCCCGTGGCGATGTTGCGAGTCAGACTGGCGCTGTGAAAAATGCACGTGAGTAGTAACCGGTGCACAATAATTGATATGAATATATCTCAGAAAGTAAGCATGTAAAAAATATATAAAAACAGATAGATCTTAGCTTTCAAATTAGCCAAAGTGATGTGACGAACATAAATTCAATTTTATGTTAGCAGCCATAGTGTTCAAATTGTTGTACATCAACATCACAACTATCAGTTTACAAAATTGTGTAAGCTGTCAGTGTTCATATTTATATTTATGAATAGTTCATTTAATAGTATCTATGCAATGTGATCAAAATTATCTTGTCAGATAATCATAGTCAACGTTGTTACCCACACCTACAATAAATCTTTGAGTAAATTTTGTTATTTTAACAAATAATCGTCCATCACATTATGCTTCCCTTTTTTTCTTGATTTTCCATTCCTTTCTTTACTTGCATGACGTCATGTGTGTATTTTGTTTTAGATATAATAGCTACTGACTCACTATTTTGATATTCGTGGCAATTGGTCAAATTATTATAATGAGACAAATAATTATTGACTAAATATATTCACATTAGATTCGTTTTTTATTAATGTCTGTCAAGTACCTCTGTGATTGACAGCGATAGTATTGTTGTTTTTTACATGGGCAAGGTTAGGTAAGCTACTGTTTATGCACATTTCCAAGTGAAATACCAGCTCGAGGAATCGTAACAGAACTTGCAAATATTAATGTTCTTAGAATAATGTTTATTTCACCAAATAATAATACAAAAAACTTAATAAATAGACTTATGAGCTAGTGTTAAGTATACAACTTGGGGGCATCTGTAGCCGAACTAGGACAAGTCCTGTATCTCGGCATACAGCGCCAAAACCCCTCAAAACATTATATAATATATTTATTAGCCCAACTGGACATGAAACTGCATCTTGATAAAGTTAACATAAGAAAAGAAAATTAATATAATCATAAATATAATATAATATAAATTAAATATCTACTACGAAACTTTAGGCGATGGCTACAAAAATAATTGCTCCAAAAACAAATCTCCAAAAATTCCAATGAATAAAATTACGGATGAAATTCGAATTCTTACCAGCATAGCTTATAGCGACCAGTGCGAATGGAGCAAGGTTCCTCAAATTTGTGACCATGCATACCGCAGTGCATGGCACCATTAAGGACAAAATGTACACTTTGAGTGGCGGATCCCCATCATCACTGAGTTCTTCAGTCCCCTCCACCAGTTCCTTCAAATTCCTGGCTATCATGAGCATAAAAACGCAGCATGATCCATACAAATGGATTAGCAGAGTTCCTTCGACTACATATCTGGAATTTCAATTGAAGCAATTGAAAACCAACAGAGGAATTCCAAGATATTTAAACTAATATCGTGTAAATATTTTTTTAAATGAACTGTCCTCGATTTGAGTCTTAATATGGATGGCTAGAAGAATAAAGGAAGACGAAGAAGAAGAAGGCTAGATTGCGTGAAAGATGATATGGCTAGAGAGGGAGTGACTTGAAAAGCATTAACGCATGCATAGCGAACTCTAAAGTTATACATTTTTGTTTTCTGTAAACTGACTACTACTACTATATATGGCAATGACGTCACCAAAATACGTATTAAAATGTGGAAGATGAATTCGCGGTAGTGAGCAGGGGTCGAGATGGCTTAGCAGTCAGAGCGCTTGGAGTATTAATCCGGGAGGCGCAGGTCCGAATCCTGCTCACGACCAAATTAACTTTTGTAGACATGAGTCCGATATATCATAACTAAAAACGGATATACACATATATCATATCGTATCGATATGCCTCACACAGAAACCCGTTTTAACAATATCGATCAAATCATATCGAGCTAAACGAAAAACGAACTATCCATATCCATATCCGTTTACGTAGCTTACTCAACTTCTCATATTCATATCTATCTCGTGGTTAAATATTCGCCGTCTCTCTGTCCAACTGATGACGTTACCGGGTGTGAAACGAGACGAAGCGAATATCGTTCAGCGTTTGCTGTAGATATCTAAAAACTCTCCATATCGATATCTAAAAACGGTTTTTCATATCGATATGAAAACTTCATGTTGGATATGTAACCGTTTTCAGAAAATACCAAAAGCGCCCTTGTCTAAACTTTTGAAGATCGACAGTACTGCAAGACCACCCGTTACTGCAGCCTCCCTATTAACCTCCAATAATCTCGTCTAGGTATGGACATTAACGCACCTGAAATATCTGGCAGCTTTTCGGAACTTCGGCCATGGTGACAAAAGTATAGCTGCCTCAATAACCTCAGGGTATGTTAGCTGGGTCATCTGAACGCGACCATATAATTTCTGTGCTGACCATACCAAAATCTGGTGACGAAGATGTTAGAAGGAGGAAGAAATAATTAACAAGGTTAAATAAATGAAAAAATAAAAATAAATTATTTCATAACATAACATCACGCCTGTATTCCCCGAAGGCATAGGCAGAGGTGTACACAGTTGTACGCCCACATTTCAACAATGCTCTTATTAAGTCCCAAGTAATGTTAATAGGTGGTGAGCCTGTTGCCATCTTCCGGCCACAATTCCAAACTCCGAGTTACAATGGAGAATTTCCTAACAAAAAAAACCCAAAAGCCCTTGCCCGACCCTGAAATCGAACTCAAGACCTCATGCTCAGTAGTTGCAACAAGGCACTCTACGTATACGTAATCACTGTTTTACAATAACCACAATAAATATGTCTTACGAAAGTACATAAAAAATATGAAGGTGCACTTACACAGACACTGTATGTGGTAATGCCAGCCAAGAGCAAGTTAAGAGCCATTGAAGTCCATAGTCCACATTCCTGGTAAGCCGAGTGTAGTGCCACAAGACCAGAGCCCAGGGCATACATTATCATGTGAATGACAGAGTCAGTGATACTGGAAAGAAATATAATATACCTTTATGACACCATCCTGCTTAGCGTTTTTCCAATTACGTTGGGGTCGGCTTCCAGTCTATCTGGGTGTAGCTTAACACCAATATTTTACATGGAGCGACTGCCTATCTGACCTCCAGAACCTAGTTAATCTATTGGCTCATTCCAGACAAAATAGATTTTATTGTTATAAAGTACAATTTTGTACTTATCCGATCAAAAGAGGAACAACAAATGAAAAAGTTTAAATTCCTGCGCGGTAATTAACGCAGCCTACAACGAATATACAATCTACCTCGTTGTCAAATTTCATTACGATCCGTTCAGCCGTTTAGTCGTGAAAAAGTAACTAACAAACAAATAAACAAACAGACTTAATACTTTCGTATTTATAATATTATTAGTATATTAGGATGGATTACTCTTTAACTAGCTTTAGAGTTTGCAACGGTGATCGCATCTGTACGACAAAGAAATAACTGTAACGTTAGTCGTGTCGGTTCAGTAACCTGTATAGAGACTAAATAGATGGCGATGAAGTCACCATGCGACGTATTTATGTGGAAGAAGAATTCGGAGAAGTGAGCAGAGGTCGAGATAGCATAGGAAGCAGTGCGGGGAAGCAGACGAGGGAAGCGGAGTGGGAAAGCAGAGCGGGGAAGCGGAGCGGGGAAGCGGAGAGGAGAAACGAGCGCGGGTGGGGCAGGGAACTAACCCAATTGCCCGCCACCAGCAGCTCAAATTACTCGTCGCGTGCTCGCGGCCTAGCTCCGCGTATGAAAAAACACAGTCTGCGGACTCCACTCCGCATTACTTTCTCACTCCGCTCCGCTACCTAGCTCCACGTCTATGGACAGACGCAGTCTGCAACTCCGGTCCGCATTATTCCCTCGCTCCGCTCCGCAGCCTCACCCCGCTCCGGTGGTCAGGCAGCCTTATGCGGAGAATGAACTCAAAATTCCACACGATTGGTATCCTTGTGAGTGAGTTCATTTTCAAAGAAGTGGTAAGTACCACTATATCTCCAAAATACAATACCAAAACAATTAAACAGAATCTGAGCTTCACAATGAAGTCTGTCAGTTGTTTGTGCCTGACAATTGTTGCCGAGGCAGGAGAAGTAAATTGCTAGCAGTGCCTGCGTGCCGTATTGTTGCGCACTAACATTCACCTGTATCGCGTTCTCTGTCGGAGCTTAATGCTCTCCTTAATTAGAACCCAGAGATTAGTTTGTGTGTGGGAGGATGTAGGGTAACACTGTTAGAATGTCTGAAGTATTGTAAGAAGAATGCATGAATGTAAGGCTTTCGTTTTGTATATTTATTCAACATATTAAGAATAATAATTCCTTCAAAAGGATATATTTATGATATATTTGTCTAAATAGTGTTATTGGATTCGGCCGTTCTATATGAGTAAATAAATAAATATACATACCCATTAGGATTTTTCAAATTTACTCTAGCGGCACGGTAGTCATAGGCTTTCGCATCGATTGGATTTTTTCTCTGTCTAAACCGTGCCGGCGGACCGTATCCACCGAAATAGCTGGGAATCTGTCGGTAAACAAAATTAATAGTAGTTTTAAAAGATTTTAAGTACGTCATTTCACTTTACTGGGCTGTGATTATCCAAATGCTAACTGCATTTTGAAAACAAAACATAATCGGTCCAGCCGTTTAAAATCTACGTCTCCACAGACAAATCTTTAATCATATCTAAGACTCGTTTAGTATTGATAATTTCACCAACTCTAATACCAGGTTTTGGTACGTTTCAAAAAAAAATACAACGGCCAAGTCCGAGTCGGACCCACGTTTTTACTACAATCGGGTAATTTGTAGAGCTTACTTCCGTAATTTCCTGTATGAGGACCTCCCTTAGGTTTTGTATTTTGCCTTTATTGCACCGCTTTTAGGTTAATAATTTCAAGATAAATCTTTGAAAAGCATTAACATGCTTTAATGCTTAACGAACTCTAAAGTTATTATATTCTTTACGACATTGTATTAACTGCAAAGTTAGTCGTGTCGGTTGGGTCACCCGTATAGGGACTGATAGCAATAACGTCGCCATAATCATAATCATAATCATTCGTGCATAAGCCCCGGTTCTATTCACACGTTTACCTAAGCTTATTTTTATAATTCTATTACGTCACCAGTTGTTGTCAACCTTTGGTTAATATCATAGGTAAAAATGAATTGTGCAACTTGCAATAATACTTTTAATGATGGTGTGCAGTGTAGTATTTGTGAGAATCACTACGACTTTGGCTGTGCAGGGATCAAAGAAGCTGGATATCGGAGATGGGGTGTTGATAGAAAGGCAACATGGAAATGTTCAATCTGTCGTCAAACACCAACATCTCCAATTCCTATAGTGCAGCCACAGGATGACCATATTGGAACCATTCTGATTAAGCTCAATGACATGGCCCTTAAGCTTGAGTGCTTACCCTCATTGTTAGATGATGTGAAGGGCATTAAATCGAACATGATAAAGCTACAATCAGCAAGTGAGGATGCATTAAAGAAAATTGATGCGTTTACGGCTAGAGTGGATGTTCTTGAATCGCGAATATCATCGTTTGAGTCGTCGGTGGCTATAATATCGGAATTAAAAACACAGATTGATATACTGCAACGCAATGATCTCGCGCGGGAGCAATGGTCTCGTGTTAACAACATTGAAATTAAAGGTGTGCCTATCAAGAAGACTGAGAACCTCTTCACTGTACTGGATCTAATAAGCAATTCCATCAATTATAAGATCAATAAGAGTCAAATCAACTTTATTAGTAGAATCCCATCTCAAAACAGTAAGGAGAAATCAATTGTGGTCAGCTTCTTAAATAGGTATATAAAAGAGGATTTTGTTGCATCTGCGCGTATGATGAAGTCATTATCAGCTGAAGATATTGGATTCACCGGTGTTAATCAAAGGGTGTATGTGAATGATCATCTCTCACCAGAGTATAAGAAGCTACTCAATAAAACTAAAGAAATAGCGAAAGAAAAAGGATTTCAATATGTGTGGGTAAAGTTTTCCAAAATACATATACGTAAAAATGATTCATCTCACACCTACATCATTAATAGTCCATTGGATTTAAACAAAATAAACTAATCAATTTCCTAATAAATTTTTTGTTATATTTCTTAGTTCTAATAGTGTTACTAATCAAATTTCACACTATATCGCTGTTTAGTTATTTAGGTAATTCTCATTATAAATATTTAAGCCAAATGTTATTAACACCTGCACTCATTAGTGAGCCTATTGTAAAAAAATATTACCTGCTAATTCTATTCATTCCGGTGACGACCGGTCCCGTTCTACTAGAAGTCCGCCTAGTGTTGTATCTAACTATCTTTGTCACTCTTACAGTAATTAATCAAGGTCATTGTTATTGTTTGCTCTTTTTTTCGCTTGGGTGGTCCAAGATTGTTGTTTTAATATGTTTTAAGCGTGAACGGTTGATGGTAGTTATGATTATTTATTTTGTACATCGTAATATGTTTACATTGCTATTCGACATAAGTATCTGCATATGTAGATATAATTGCGATATCATGTTGTTTTTGTTTTATTTGTCAATATGATGAATATTAGTTTGTACTACCAAAACGTTCGCGGTTTACGTACCAAAACCTCCCTTTTTCGTCGTAACATTTGTGTGTACCGGTATGATGTTGTTTTGCTAACTGAGACGTGGTTGAATGATAGTGTATTTGATGGGGAATTGTTCAACGATCACTATTCAGTATGGCGTCGTGACCGCTGTTATGATACTACCGGTCAGTTAATGGGTGGCGGTGTCCTTATAGCTACGCGTAGGGATTTCAATGTATTTGCTCGTCCCGAGTGGTGTTCTACAGCTGAAGATCAGTGGTTATCTATTTGTACTGGTAAGGGTAGTCAATTGCATATTTGCATCGTCTACCTCTGCAACCAGAATAGGGGTCTAAACTTCTCTCAACAATTAAATAATTTTTTAATCAAACTTCGTGATATCGTTAACTTGCACCCGACAGATCGGTTTTTAGTTGTAGGTGACTTTAATATGAGTACAATAAAATGGATAAAAGATGTCACTGCTAACTTTCTTGAGCCAGTTGTGGTAGTGGGTACAAATGAGAACGAATTTATTGACGAACTACTTGTGGTTGACTTACAGCAGTATAATCACGTGACAAATTACTACGGTAAATTACTTGACTTAGTACTTTCTAACAATGAAGTTCAAGTCACTGAATGCTTAAACCCTCTTGTACCACTTGATCCTCATCATAAAGCATTATGCTTGACAGTGAGGGTCGATTTAGACCCCTTGTTAAAACCAGCTACGCGCACAAAATTTTCTTTTCAGAAAGCTAACTATGATGCGATTAATGATAATTTATCTAACGTAAAATGGCTAGAAAATCTCACAAAGTTAACATTTAGTGATGCAGTTGATTACTTTTATCAATGTTTAATCTCATTACGGAATAAATACGTGCCAAGTAAAATAATTCGTCAGAAGTCTTTCCCGCCATGGTACTCACCGGCTCTCAAAAAAGTTTTAAAAGAGAAAATGAAATTCCTTAATAGGTATAAGCGTTATGGTATGCTCTCGGATGCTCTTTCACTAAAACTACTACGTAAGCGGGCGAAATTACTTGAAGATAAGTGTTATGCTACTTACATGATATCAGTGGAAGATTCAATAAAGTGCAACCCGAGGAACTTTTGGACTCACATAAAGTCGCTTTCTAAGTCAACTTCGATACCTGTCAATATGACTCATGGGACTAAAACAGCAACTTCTGGCAATGAAATCTGTGATCTTTTTTCGGAATACTTTCAATCAAATTTTTTACCTCCAAGTCATAATCAACTTTGTTTAGGTATATCTGATTTTCCTATGCCTATAGATGCGAATATTTCAACTATTGAAATAACCCAGCATATGGTTAAATCCAAATTAGCGAAACTGGATGTCTGTAAGTCAGCGGGCACGGATAGCTTTCCTCCAATTTTCTTTGTTAAGTGTGCAGAACAGTTATCGTTACCTCTGACTTTTTTGTTTAGGGAATCTTTGATTCAAGGTATTATGCCAGATATATGGAAATCTGCTTATATATCTCCAGTTCATAAGAAAGGACCAAAACACATGATTGACAATTATCGGCCTATATCCAAACTACCTATATTGGCTAAAGTATTCGAAAGATTAATACATGAACAACTATATGATGCCCTAAAATATCAATTTCCAGCATCACAACACGGATTTGTTAGGGGTAAGTCGACTGTTAGCAATCTTGTTTTATTTAATGAATTTCTAACCGACTCTATGGAGGGTGGTCACCAAGCTGACGTTATTTATACAGATTACAGCAAGGCATTTGATCGCATTAACCATAAATTATTAATTCTGAAGCTGGAAAGTGCAGGAATAAGAGGTGATCTGTTGAGGTGGTTTGGGTCTTATATTGATAATCGAAGCCAGGCAGTTGTATTAGGTAATTATATGTCTAAGTGGATATGCGTTCCAAGTGGTGTGCCTCAAGGCTCATTGCTTGGTCCGCTCTTATTTCTTATCTTTATCTCTGATATCGAAGGATGCTTTCTTAATTCCTCTATTCTGAATTTTGCTGACGACATGAAAGTTTTTAAACTCATATCTACTAAAAATGATTCTCAATTTCTGCAAGAAGATCTTTTACGTTTGGATGCTTACTGTGTTGTGAATAAACTTGACCTCAACGCTAGTAAGTGTTCTTGCATCACTTTCACTAGAAGTAAACGTCCTATTCAATTCGACTATACTTTAAAGGGTCATAAACTTCAAAGAGTAGAGGAGGTCAGGGATCTTGGTGTTCTACATGACTCGAGACTAGTCTTTGACAAACAAATAACTTCTATAGTCAACAAAGCCTCTAAGGCGCTTGGATTTTTGATGCGATCATCAAAGGATTTTAAGCAGGCTAAAACCATAAAAATATTATATTCGACATATATACGTCCCCATTTGGAATACGCGTCACAAGTATGGAACCCAAGATATGATGTCTATATTAAGCGCTTAGAAAATATTCAAAGAAAATTTATAAGATATCTTAATTACCGTACTAAATCAAATTGTGAAAACTATATAAAATCATGTGAAAGGCATCATTTCTTGGAACTACGTAAACGACGTGACATTGCAGATATATTGTTTCTCTCGCGAATCCTCACGTCTTCCTTTATAAATTGTCCCGAATTATTAAATAAATTAAATATATATACCCCAAGACATGCATTTCGCCACGCCCCTTTTTTTACACTTCCTTTGGTTAGCACAAACTATCGTCAGAATAGTTTCATAAATCGTTCCTGTAACACCTACAATGGACTTATACGTAACCATGACCTTGATATTGTTATAACTAGTATACCTATAATGAGAAAAAAATTAAGCGCACTATATTTTTGAACACAGACTATTGATTGGCAGGTGATATTTTTAAGTAATAAGAGAATAACAATTAAAATTAATATGGTGTATTTAATTAATTAAGAGCATGTTTGTGTGTATTTTTACATAAGTTGTTTCTATCTGTGGAGACTTTTCAATGGCTAATTATCGCTTATTTTTTTTTTACTTTTGTTGTTTTAGCTGGTAGTCTTCCTAAAAGTAATAAATAAATAAAATAAATAAATAAATAAGACGTGTAAAAAATATGGAAGAAGAATTCGCGGTGGTGAGCAGAGGTCCAGTGGTCAGAGCGCCTGGAGTATTCATCCGGGAAGCGCAGGTGCGAATCCTGTTCGCGACCGTATTCTTTTCCATTTAAGCTGTTGCGTCAGTCATTAGCAGACACAATAGATTTTTATTGTTACAACGTACAGATCTGTACGTTACTGAGCCGAAAGGTATAATAACTTTAATAATTTCACTTATTACACACGCGTGCTTTTCACTTGTCATACACAAAGCAGCGTAGCACTTGCAAAATCAGTCTGGGTAGGCCTTGCAATAGTGTCCTATTAACACCATATAGGTGCAAAACCCAATTTTTATATGGAAAATCCAAAATGGATGCAACCCCCCCCCCCCCCCCCGCAACCCCGATAGTGGGTGCATAACTATATAGATGGCTTACCATTAATATGGGGTCCGTGGTAGGTTTGTCTTTTGACTCCTTCTTGGCTTTTTTTGGTGACATTTTCTTCTATACTTTCAAAAGACTCTTGCGTAAGTTGATATAAGCTAGTACATTCCACTAGCAAGTTGGAAGAACTGAAATATTATGTCAAAAGTATGTGTCCGATTTTCAAGATTATAATATAAATACATAGCATCACGCCTGTATTCCCCGAAGGGGTTGGCACGGGGTTTACAATAAAGACATGCTAAAACATGCGGTGCATTGTAAAATAAAGTGGCTCTCATTTTAATGTCAATATGCCTGCTGGTCGGTTGTTATTAATTACGCCTGTATTCCACGAAGGGGTTGGCAGGTAGATATACACAGTTGTACACCTACATTTCACCAATGCTGTTATCCTATGTAATAGTTGGTGAGCCTATTACCATGAACCGGGCACAATTCCAAACTTCGAGCTGCTACTGGGAATTTCCTAACAGAAAATCCCAATAACACTGTGCCCGACCTGAGAATCAAACCCTCATGCTCAGCAGTCGCGCTTGCGACCACTAGATCATCGAGGCATATTTTTTATAGAAAATGTTAATCTAAGGACGTGAGCAGCATTTGAACCTGCGCCTCCTAGATAATTAGAAGCGTGACATTATTCTTATTGATTGAATTAAAAAACTCACCTTAGATAGAATTTATTTTGTTATAAAAAATCCAAAAGTTACACAAGAACTACAAAATTAAACGGTCATAATAAAATAAATATAAAAACACAACAATTACAAAATAATTCTACAAAAGACGTCGTGCCTCAAAAAATACAAAAAATAGACAATGTCTGAAGTCATAGCAGTGTGCCAATGTCAACAATCAGATATTTAATCACAGATTAGTAATATATGTACAAGAATAAAAAATATAAAAACTCAATCAAGCTGCTCATATAATACCATATATAACCACGCCATAGCTGTCCCACTGCAGAGCGAGGGCCTCATTTGAAGCGGCTAGCCGGTCAACACCCTGGGATTTTGAGGTGTCACACGTCGCGTCCTTGTATCGCGTGGCGCGGTGAGGCGCTAGATAGGGTTTTCCGACCTGAATTCGTGGCAAAGCGGTTCGAGCCACTACGGATCCTGGTAGCGGAATGGAATGAACAGCTTGCGCAGCCGCGAGCAGGGCATGCCATTATAGCGGTAGTAAGTCCGTAATAGTAGACTAATTGGCGAAGTAACAAGGCGTCCTCAGCTTTTAAATGTCGCAGATGCTCTCGGACTACGTGTGTTTTGGGAAGTATCTGCGTCGCATAGGCCGGGAGCCGACGTAGAGGTGATTTCGATGCGGTGACTCCCCCGAAGACACGGGTCAGCACACGCTAGAGGTGTGCTCAGCCTGGGCCGAACAGCACCATGTCCTTATAGGGGTAATATGGAGGGTAATCTCTTGCTACCGGCCGTGATCAGATACATGGTCGGGAGTGAGAGCGCATGGGAAGCTGTCGCCACCTTTTGCGGGGAGGTGGCGGAAAGGGAGAGAGTAGCGAACCCCTCTAAGCACTGCCACCGTCGATCTTCGGCCACCGTCAGCCGTAGCCTGTGGGTGAAGGATTTGGGTACTTCGTTGTCCGACCAGCAACAGGCTCGAGACGGCAGCGAGGCATACCTTTCTGCGCCCATCTCTCTAGAATCTCTGTGCTAGCCATCTGCGGCCGACCTGCATTGACGACGGAGAAGGACTCCTTTACTCTCGCCGGACCATAACCTAACGGGGTTCCGGTGAATGCAGTTGCAATTCGTGCACCCCGGTAAAGATTAAAGGACGAACACACTGTTTTTAGTCGGCAGGAGTCAGAACAGCGTTCATTAAGGGTTTTCACAGGAGATAAAAAAAGGAAGGGCTTCTTCTCATACAGAGAAGACACGAGCATCGATCACCACGATAGCCCACTACGAGTTAGCAATTGCGATAAAGGCCTACGGACGCGACTTTAAGACTATTTTTTTTCAGAAATCTCAATAGTACTGCTCCAACCGGGAATGGAACCTGACACCTCACGCTTCAGCAGCCGTGTTTGGACCACTAGACCAACAAGGCAGTCGTCATAGCGCACTATCAGAAGAAACCGCATTTTTATGTCTGCTGATTAACCTTATCTACCTACCAAGATATTACATCTCAACATCATTAACTTAAACTCGACTAGAAGACATAGGCCTCCCCAAGCAGTCCCCTGCCCGGCATCGTAAGTAAACCATCATAGATATTACAGAAAAATAAAAAACACGTACGTTTAATTAACTTCATTTAATATCTAATTAATTCTTACAAGAAATACGATATTTATTATTTTATTGCGGCCGTATAACATAAACTTGAATAAAATTAATATACATAATTAAATACCGCTGATCCCATGTCGGTATCTACTTGAATCAAATCAAGAAGAAAATCAAAATAATTAAAACACCATTAAAGTTGGTATATAATATGAAGTACGTGGGTAACTTCTTTTTTTATCAAAATGGATCTACGTTTGGCCACCAACTCACCTGATGGAAAGCGACGTTGTGGTGAAGGATTAAGCATGTAGATTCAAAAGAAATCTATTCATTCTAGCCTTGAATTTGCCTAGTCCGACAATTCAAAGGACATTTTAGTTATAGTATTTAGTGGTGTCAATTCAGATGTAGTAAACTAAATAAAAATTAGAGCATTGCTGTCTTTTACTAACATTTAAATTGAATTAAGAAGAATTAAATAAGAAAAAATTATTACGAAAAATAAATAATTTAAATTTATTCATAAAAAATAATTAAATTAAATAAAGTTAAAATAAGAGCAGTACTCTTGAAACTAATACCAATTTAATTAAATTGACGGTTTAAATCAACGCGTCACTTTAAAATAAATTTACCTACATTGCAGTTGCCTCAATTTCAAAGCATGTTGTCTTTATGTTATCCCGAATCAATCTTTATTTTTTAGACGTTTTTGCATTTAAAAGTAGGAACTCACATATTTCCAATGTCAATCGAGCGGAAACACTTAAAATTATGCCCACAAAAAATGGTGAGATATTTTAATTTGACGTGCCTAAATTTGTATTAGACCTTTTTTAATTGGCTCCGTCTTGCTCATATAGTGATTGTTAGTAAAATACAGCAATTCTCTAATCTTAGTTTAGTATGCTATATCAGAATTGAGTCCAGTATTTAAAGCCTCGATGCTTGAATCAATTACACACAACATAATGTTTCATCATTAGTTTAATAAATTTTTTTTAAATGATATATGGGATTCTTTAAAAAATATATAAAATCTATTTTTATCTGTTTTTGCATATACTACGTCCACACAGTGTAACGCCAATGGGCGGCGTTGTGTTGTCATAAGCATAGTATACAAAAACTTCTGAGATAAGCGTCAGATTTTACGAGACGAATAGTAACTGACCTCTTCCTTATTAATGTTTTTATACATGTTACAGCTCTACCTGCATATTTTTGTCCAATAAATGCCCACTGTATAAAATAACAGCTTGTATACGTTATGAAACAGTTATATAAAAAACTTGAAGTTAGCACATTACTTAGGGCCGTTTCGTTAAATTAATTGGTATAACAATATCTTGGTAAATTACATGGTGCTCATCAATATCAAAGTCGGACAATGCCACGCTAATATTGAACGGCTCAAAGGTTGACATTTGTATAGTTTCCAATATCATGCCATGCACATTGTAGAAACTACCTCCAATAGTAACCATCAATGCTAATAATAACATGGAAATTGATTTGATAAGTCGCCATTTAAACCTCCCAAGGCCTGGATACTCCCAGTCTAAGATGAGTTCAATAAATGGTGGATATACAAAAATTATAAAGCTTGTAAACAGACCACCAACCTGTAAGAAAAGTTAATAGTATCATTAAGTTTCCTATCCATTAAGCAGACACAACATTTAAACAATCAAAACACACACACAATGATTAGTTGGTGGTACTCGGAATTTTCACCGCTTGCGTATGTGCATATATTTGCGGGCGGGCGGTGCACAGGTAATGCATGACTACCCTCAATATTGTTGAAGTAGCTAGATATTGTATTTATTTGACACATTGTAATGGTCTTCCGCAAAGTAACGACTGAATATATTTAATAGTTAAACAATCGCCGCGTATCATATGTAATTCAATTAGGATCGCCATCTCTGTAAAAGGTTTAGAGAGATGGCCCTTTATCAACGCAAATAGCACCCAAAACAATGATTGTTAGAATTTTTGTCGGTTTGTCTGTTATACTGTGCGTTTGTGCACGCTAATCTCAGAAACGGCTTATCAGATTTAGATGTGGTTTTCACTAATATATTATGGTAAGCTTCACTTAACATTTAGTGTTTGCTTCATGTCAATCGGTTGATAAATAAAAAAGTTATGCCTATTTAAAGAATCACGTCGAACGTTTGTTAATTATTATGAATTTGTGCTCATGCACGACATGGTGTTAATTTACGACATCCACGTGGACGAAGTCGCGGGCACAGCTAGTCGTCAATAAATCGATTGTATTTTTTTTAAACAAGCTTTATTTGAACGCTCTAAAAAGAAGAAATACTCACCAAGGCAAAACAAATTAGCCCTAACTCGATTGGTTTATGTTGTTTAGTCAAGAAATTTTGCCGTCTTTCAGTTCTATCATCAGAAGAGCTCCATGGTACCATATTATTGTATTGTCACCCAAGATACATATGCAAACCAAAATTGAGCCCACTCGGACATCGGGAAGTGGTTCTAATTTAGCTTCAAAGATTCGTGCCGAACACACATACACACATACAAACATTGGAAGTTAAATTAAAGCTTGTAAAATGGTCCCCCTCCCCCCTCAAATTATGAACACAAACACACGTTACAGTTTGTAGGTGTGTGAGCAACATCAAGATTCACCAGTCTTTGAGAAATCATTGTGACTAACAGACAAGCAGACTTCCGAAAGACATTCACACGAACGCATTAAAACTAAAATTGCATAACAACTAGAAAGGTATCATCATCATCATCCGTTATCCCAATTTATTCGAGGTCAGCGCAGCATCTATCTGGTATGTTGCTAAAGTTTTGGCTATGTTTTATGACCGGCCGCCTGCCTGACGTCAACCCTCTTTAGGAATGGTGTTGTTGGAGGTAACCGCCACCGATACGATCTCCTTCTCTAGATAGAATGTCACACCAAATGTTATCCCACTACCACACTCCATTAACCGGGCTATAATAACATAACTAAAAAGGGGTTTTGTTAAAAAAAAAAAACAATAAAACTTACACATCCCATCATTCTGGTGACATTGGGCGTTGCAAATGCTAACAATACCACCAGAATAACATGAAAGAACCTATAAAATCTTTCCCAGAACCAATAGTTGACCAGCTGGTGATTCCTCCTCAAATAGAACCACTCTATATCAAACGCATTGAAGAAACTCATCGAAAATATGACGTAAAGTACCAAGCACAGAAACACTTTCAATTGGACTGGAAATCTGAAGACAAAAATCATTATGCACGCTAAGAAATATACGGTTGTGAGCAGGTTTGATACAGTGCCTCCCAGATAAATACTCCAGGCGCTCTGACCACTAAGCCATCTCAACCTCTGCTCGCTACCCCGAAATCTTATTCCACATTTTAATACATCTTTTGGTGACGTCATACTCCAGGCGCTCTGACCACTAAGCCATCCCAACATCTGCCCGTAACCACGAATTCTTCTTCCACATTTTAATATGTCTTTTCGTGATATCATTACTATCTATTCAGTCCACCACCACCAGTACATGTGACTGAACGGAGACGACTTAATTTGCAGTTAATACAATATCGAACAGATGTGATTACCGTCACAAATACCAAAAAATCTTTCAAACGTAAAGCGCATACGTAGCGACCGTATTTAACAATCCACAAAAGTTTATAACTAGAGTTCGCTACGCAGGCGGTAATGCGTTTGAAGGATGTATTATTCGCGCTTTTAATAGATTTAGGGTCGATTTGAAACAGATTTTGCAAAGCTGTCACAATTCTAATTTATAACTAATTTAAAAGAAAATATATGTAAGTTATGGTGGAGTAAAGAAACTAAAAGAAGAAGAATACATAAACCCTGAAAACATAACACTCCTTTTATGGGCGGTCGTGTAAAAATTATCTGACGATTGAAAAACTATAAATTTTTAGGCTATTGCATATCTACCAGATACCAAATTCGGTCTGCTACCGAAAAATTAATGACAGAAAAACCCAATATCACTGCCTGACCCAGGGATCGAACCCAGAGCCTCAGGCTAAGTAGCCGCGCTTACGATCACTCAACGAACAAAGCAGACAAAATCATCAACACATGGTTGTAATTTGTAATAATAACTTTCGTGGGGCATATTTATAATAATTATTGTTCACCGGTTACTACTCACGTTCGTACATTCTGTCTGACTCGCGACATCGCCGCGGGCTCAGCTCATGACTAAAGGCTCCGTTCGTTGAGTTCGAAACTAGTCGGGCAAACCCGAAGAATGCACGTGAGTAGTAACCGGTGGACAATAATTAACATGGTTGTAAATCCATACTTACGGCGAGAAAGGAAAATGGATGGTAATAGGGGAAATTGAAACTTCTCCAAAGTGCCAATAACCGATGAAGCCTATTAACAACATTGCCGTGGTATAAATCGGCATTGCTGCGAAAGAGATAAAAGAATCGTTAAACCAGTATAAAGGATAACTAAAGTTAGCATATGTCCATCCCCAAGATACAATCTATCTCAAGATAAATCTTTGAAAAGCATTAACGCATGCTTAGCGGACTCTAAAGTTACAATATTAAATGGAAAAAGAATACGGTCGCGAACAGGATTCAAACCTGCGCCTCCCGGATATATTGATTACAATGACGTTGCCATAAGACGTGTAAAATATGGAAGAAGAATTCGCGGTGGTGAGCAGAGGTCGAGATGGCTTAGTAGTCAGAGCGCCTGGAGTATTTATCCGGGAGGCGCAGGTTCGAATCCTGTTCTTGACCGTATTCTTTTTCCATTTAATATTGTAACTTTACAATCTATCTCCTTGCCAAATTTCATAATGTTTTAACAATTTTAGTCGTGGAAAGGTAACAAACAAACAGAGTCACCACCATAATCATCCCCCTGCCCTTATCCCAATTTATTTGGGGTCGGCGCAGCATGTATTCTTATTCCATACATATGTGTTAGTTGTCATATCGTCAGTCACTCCTTTTCTAGCCATATCATCTTTAACACAGTCCATCCATCGCTTCCTCGGTCTTCCTCTACTCTTATAGCCATCTACATTCATACTCAAAACTTTCGTTGTCACATGACCCTCATCCCTCCGCATCACATGCCCATACCACGCTAAACGATTTCTAGACAACTTCTCAGTCACCGGTGCCACTTTCAGACTTCCTTCGCATTTTAATATTAGTATCTATTAGGTTCTGCCCGCGAATTCACCTGCGTGGACTTTATAGTTGGCTCCAGCCGAGATAAAAAGTATGTTATATTATCCAGCATATAAACTATGTGTGTGGGAAATTTCCTTCAAATCCGTTCAGTAGTTTAAACCCAATAAAGCTTTCCCCGTGTACCAACGCAACGAAATCGTCACACCATCGAGTGACATAGCTAGATAGAAAGCGACCGTATCTGTGGCAGTTACCACCAACAACAGCATTCCCAAAGAGGGTTGACCTCAGGCAGGCAGCCGGTCATAAACATAGCCAAAACTTTAGCAGCATGCCAGATATAGGTATGCTGCGCCGACCCCAAATAAATTGGTATAAGGGCAGGGGATGATGATGATGATGATGATGATCGAGGCAGTTAGAAAAATAAAATATAATAATAATCTTACCGATAAGTACGACAAAACTTATGCCTATTTAAAGAATCACGTCGAACGTTTGTTAATTATTATGAATTTGTGTTCATGCACGACATGGTGTTAATTTACGACATCCACGCGGACGGAGTCGCGGGCACAGCTACTCGTAAATAAATCGATTGTATTTTTTTTAAAACAAGCTTTTTTTTATACAAATTAGCCCTAACTCGATTGGTTTATGTTGTTTAGTCAAGAAATTAGGCGTCTTTCAGTTCTATCATCAGAAGAGCTCCATGGTACCATATTATAGTATTTTCACCCAAGATACATATGCAAACCAAAATTGAGCCCACTCGGACATCGGGAAGTGGCTCTAATTTAGCTTCGAAGATTCGTGCCAAACAGACATACACACATACAAACATTGCAAGTTAGGTTAGTTGAGGTCGGCGCAGCATATATGTGGTATGCTGCTAAAGTTTTGGCTATACATCGGCTATATGTCGCCGACCCCAAATAAATTGGTATAAGGGCAGGGGATGATGATGATGATGATGATCGAGGCAGTTAGAAAAATAAAATATAATAATAATCTTACCGATAAGTACGACAAAATGGAACTTTGCTGGTTCCTTCATATTATTTTCTATTGGCAAGGCGTAAGTGATAACATCTAAGATGAATACGTTAACGCCTAAAGATTGAAATAGGCCCATCATCGACTTAAATCCTGCCCTGACAAAAGGACTTGGGGTTCTGGTCCTAAGTCCGTACCAAAGGACCACAAAAACAATCGCCACTGAAAATGTTAAAAGTTTTTAAAGCCACCAGCCGTCAGAAATTCAGTCAGTTTTAGGAAGGTTTATACAAACAAACACAAAAGTAGCCTATTAAAATTATTATTTCGTTATCATTTATTCACATAAAATTTACATTTCGTTCATTTTGTCATTGTTATGATAGATCGATCCAGGTTAATTTGCACTTGCCGCTGTCGGTCTGTGGATGGGTGACCATCATTTCATATTGGAACACCTCCGTGCCTTGGAAAGCACGTGTAACTGTTGGTCTCGGTAGTATTATAAAGATCTACGACAGCCGTTATAGTAGTAGTCTGAAAGTCTGACAACCAGTTTTACCACGAGATATCGTGTTACCCAGTAACTGGGTTGTGGAGGTCAGATAGGCAATAGTTCCATATTAAGCTGCATCTGGATACAGGAAGCCGACCCCGGGAAAAGGCTAAGCAGATTAATTGATTATGAGGCGTTCAAAGCCCGTTGCATATTGTGGTCAGTAAACGATCGTTTTGGTTAAGCAACGTTTACCGTGGTCGATCTGTAGATGGGTAGCCGGTAGAAGTAGCTTTTCTGAGGGTTTGTGAAGCTGTTGACCCTGGTTGTTATTAATTAATAGCTTGTCGCTAAGACTGCCTCGTTGTCTAATGGTGCCAAGCGCGACTGCTGAACACGAGGTCCTGGATACGATGCCCGGGTCGGGTAAAGTGTTCGTGAATTTTACTATAAATAAATTCTCGATCATAGTCCGAAGTTAGGAATTGTGCACGGTAGATAGCGATGAGCTCTCTACTTATTACATGAGACAACACCAATTTCACTAATGCTGTTACCTATATTTGGGTGCAAAACTGTGTGCCTACCCCTTCGGGAAATACAGGAGTGATGCTATGTTATGCGAAAATTAATAAACCCTATTGGCTTTCAGAACTTTAATAGTTTCCCCGATTCTGGAATTCAAAGTCAAAGTCACAGCATTTATTTCAATTAGTCCACTTACAGGCACTTTTGAATTGTTAAAAAGAAACTAGTAGCTACGTTCCAAAGTGTAGATTCCTATGGAGAAGAACGGGCAAGAAACTCCACTGAAACTCTTTTTCATCAAACAATTACAATGTTGTTGGTTACATTGTGTTTATAATATAGGAATCATATGGGAGAATTAAAAACTATACCCTCAAGCTCAGTATCCGCGCTGGAGTAGGTACAATAAGCCGCACGTTCACGGTACCTAACAATTTGATCTTGACCTAGCCTATCCTAGTAGGGAGTTTTAACACTATGCGAGGCTTTACAATTATTCACACGAACATAGACACGAATGATGCTTGCACTCGCGACCCTTGACATTCCGTGTCACCACTCTACCAACTGAGCTACCGTGTCGTTATTCGAGGTTATTGAATTGCAAATTTCCTCGTATTCGTCTTAAGGATACTAAATTTGTCACCAGTAATGTGCGGTGTACTGTACGTACATTAAATTCATTAAGCAGAAAGGGTGGTAAGAGAAAAAATAAGTAAAATACATACCAGCATACATATTTGCAATCAAAGCGAATGGTGCTAAGTTTTTTAAATCTGTCAACATACAGATAGCCAAGCAAGGCACTACCAACGACAATATGTACACCCTTAAGGGTGGTTCACCCCCATCGGAGATTATTTCATCACCTTCGACCAACTCCTTCAAATTGCGACCTATCATGATCACTAAAACGCAGCAGGTACCATACAGATGCGCTAATAAGAAACCTTCGACTGAATATCTGAAATCATGCAATTGTAGGAAATAATCGATTCTAATAAAAATTAAAAAACTAATATTATAGGTGTAGATTTTTATTATACCGAACCCGACCGAATTTTCGGTGAATACGGCCTATCTCCATGGAGGATTAGCCAAGTACGCGGGAGATAATATAGTATACAAGTGTATGCGCAAACACGGGTGCACTCCCTCTTTATTTACTCTCATAGTCCGATGAGTCGGAAATCCGACAGAACCGGGGAGAGATCAGGCGCAGAACCAAAGGCTTTACGTGCTCTTCGAAGCATGGGGGTGTCACACCGCCAACTTCCTAACTCTTGGCTGCTACTGAGAATATCCAAATAGAAAAACCCAATAAAACTTGGCCCAACCTGAGAATCGAACCCAGGACTTCTCTCAGTTTTCAAAGGGAAAATTCCAAAAAATTAAAAAGTTCAAAATTAAGGTAAATTTTGGTACTTACAAATTGTCGCGAAAATATAAATTTGCCAATATCTTTTTATCGTGTTAACTCAGGATCTGGATTTTTAAACACCTAATAGCGACTATAGACCTCAGTATCTGGTATAAATTTCAACTTGCTAGGTCCTCCCGTTCTTGAGAAAATCGGTTGTGACATACAGACTGACGGACAAACGGACAAAAAAGTGATCTTATAATGGTTCCTTTTTTTACCTTTTGAGGTACGGAACCTATAGAAAATTCTATAGAATGCTGATTTTTTTTCGCGCATTCGTGATTAATTCCATAGTCAAAGCATAATAACTATTATACCACGATATTTACAGTACCTACGTACGGATTTCGACGTACCTGATACGTCTGGCATGTTTCCGAAATTTTGGCCAAGGTGACAAAAGTATGGTAGCTTCTACAATGTCGGGGTACGAAAGTTGTGGCATCAGGACACGACCGTACAACTTTTGTGCTGACCAAACTAGCATCTGGCGACAAAGAAGTATTGATGAAGAAATCTTGATGGTCGAAATGAAGAAGTTTTGATGGGCGAAATGAAGTAGTTTTGATGGACGAAATGAAGAAGTTTTGATGGACGAAATGAAGAAGTTTTGGTGGTGGAAATGAAGAAGTTTCGATGGTGCGATTACCCTAATAAATATAGATAAATCTTTTAAATAACGAACTTTTAGTCACCTGTATGGGGACTGAATAGATAAAGATGACGTCACCATAAAACGTATTAAATGTGAAAGAAGAATTCGGGGTAGTGAGGGTTGAGATGGATTTGTAGTCAACGCCTGGAGTATTTTTCGACAGGTGCAGATTCAAATCCTGCTCACGACCGGATTTTTCATTCCACAAAAATGTATAAGTATGTATTATAATCTATTAAATAACAGCTGTCACCCTTGATTATGCCAGTATGTTTGTACGCGATGATTGAGTGGCACGACGCGACGCATTGCATTTTTGTGTGCATCTATATTTGTGTGCATGTGTGTGTGTGCAGGTGCGTGGGCGTGTGCATGTGCAGGTGCGTGGGCGTGTGCATGTGCGTGTGCGTATACGCGTGCGTATGCGCGTGTGTGTGTGTGTGTGTGTGTGTGTGTGTATGTGTGTGTGTGTGTGTGTGTGTGTGTGTGTGTGTGTGTGTGTGCGTGTGTATGTGTATGTGTGTGTGTGTGTGTGTATGTGTGTGCGCGCGCGCGTGTGTGTGTGTGTGAGTGTGTGTGCGCGCCCGTGTCTGTGTTTGTACCAAATTTTTTGAATGAATATTTGAGGCTATTTTAATGATATAGTGACAGAAAACTAGTATACACAAGTTTTCAAGATCAAAAAGACCATACACTTTGGTTTACATTACAAAACTACCAATTCAATAGAATTTCTCCATTTTTTTTAAACTGGCGTCCGATTTATCTGACGTTATGCTGTAATGGGTTAGAACAATTATTTTACCAACATATGTATTGAATCCAAGATATGTCTTTGAAAAAGCATTAACGCATGCTTAGCGAACTCTAAAGTTACAATATTAAATGGAAAAAGAAAATCGCGGTGGTGAGCAGAGGTCGAGATGGCTTAGTTGGTCAGAGCGCCTGGAGTATCTATCCGGGAGGCGCAGGTTCGAATCCTGTTCGCGACCGTATTCTTTTTTCCATTTAATATTGTAACTTTAGAGTTCGCTAAGCATGCGTTAATGCTTTTTCAAAGACATATCTTGAATTATTAAGGTAATTGCATTCTTTACGACATTGTATTAACTGCAAAGTTAGTCGTGTCGGTTCGGTCACTTGTAAGTACTGAATTGATTGCAATGACGTCGCCATAAGACGTGTTAAAATATGGAAGAAGAATTCGCGGTGGTGAGCAGAGGTCGAGATGGCTTAGTTGGTCAGAGCGCCTGGAGTATCTATCCGGGAGGCGCAGGTTCGAATCCTGTTCGCGACCGTATTCTTTTTCCATTTAATATTGTAACTTTAGAGTTCGCTAAGCATGCGTTAATGCTTTTTCAAAGACATATCTTGAATTATTAAGGTAATTGCATTCTTTACGACATTGTATTAACTGCAAAGTTAGTCGTGTCGGTTCGGTCACTTGTAAGTACTGAATTGATTGCAATGACGTCGCCATAAGACGTGTTAAAATATGGAAGAAGAATTCGCGGTGGTGAGCAGAGGTCGAGATGGCTTAGTTGGTCAGAGCGCCTGGAGTATCTATCCGGGAGGCGCAGGTTCGAATCCTGTTCGCGACCGTATTCTTTTTCCATTTAATATTGTAACTTTATATGTATTGAAATTAAGTGATTTTCAAAATTGCAGTGTCAATGTCAAAAACCTTAAAGAAGCAAAATGGACGATACCGGAAAGGTTTTTCATATCACTGTAATTCTACCAAATCTTAATGTTGCCTAACGCCTACACATTTTGTGTCACCAGAGTTTCATTTAATATTGACGGCTTATAACGTCGCCGTGTCAAATTGCTTGATTCTCATTCATTTGCGTCAAAATGTTTCGCATTTTGACCCTTTCTATTCTAATGCTACAATAAATTGTAGTAAAGTACCCGGCGATAAATATTGCACATCGACCTTTGGAAAGAGACAATCGGCTAATTTCGGCTTCGTAGAGCGTTATCTCTGTCGATCTGTGCGATTGTCTCTTTCCAAAGGTCGACGTGCAATATTTATCGCCTGGTACTGTAATTGTACTTACGCAAGTACAATACCCAACAGCGGAGGCCAGAAATATGTTGAGACCAACTCCTACCCACAACCCACCTTCCTTGTAGAGTGCATGGATGACTATTAACCCTGAACCCATCCCACACATGAGGAAATGAATCACAGACTCCACCACACTGAAAAATAAAAGGAGAGCAGTGATAGCACAGTGGTATGACCGTTGGACTGGCAAGTCAAAGCTCGCAAGATCGAATTCAAGGCACGCCTGACTTTTCGAGTCATGTGCGTATTAGTAATTTATTATCACTTGCTTAAAACGGTGACGGAAAACATCGTGAGGAAACCAGCACACCTGAGAGATGTTCTCGATGGTGTGAAAAGTCATGTCAGAATTCTACGGGTGGTTTAAACTCTGACACTAGGTTGTTCATCAACCACACGAAGAAGAATAAAAGGATTTATGTGATTTTTATACATGTTAAGGCCATGCAGTGCCTATATATATTATTTTTCGGAGGAAACATTGAAAAATAATAGACACGAACGGGACTCGAAGCCGTGACCTTTGACAGACAGTCTGTGTCAAAGCTCTCACAACTAAGCTACCGTGTCACATGTAATCTTTAAATGATTACTAACTAGATATTACCAGGCGTCTCCTTAAGACGAGAAGAAGGAAACTTTAAATTTAATAGATGCGAACATGCGACACGGTAGCTCAGATGGGGGGACCATCGACCACCAAGCTAGCTCAACGCGGTTTTTTATTTTTTTACGTGATAGGAGGCATCCGAGCAGACGGCTCGCCTGATGGTAAGCGATTACCGCCGCCCATGGCTCACCCACGGTAGAAATTGGGTTTGAAACGGGGTGGCGATTTCAGACCACCAAGTCCAGGTTTCCTCACGATGTTTTCTGTCACCGTCTGTAATGTCTTAGACTAAAGAAAGTACATATGACATTGGAAAAGTAACATTGGTACATGCCAGGTTTGAGCCCACTACCTACAGCTCAAGAGTCGGGCCCATAACCACTCGGCCACCACGACCTCGGGCTAGTTATGATAAGTAAAAAAGACGCCTGACAAAATCTAATAGCAATCATTACAATAACTCAGCGTTACAACATTGCAGTTGTAAAAATGCCGAACTACGGAACTCATCACGAAGGAAATTAATTGTAAAAACTATCTTCTGATTACCAGAGTATGGAAAAAATAAAGGTAAGTAGTACAGGACAGGACTTCATCTGCGCAAGAGAAGGAAGCATAGATATGTCCTTCTCCAAGATCCCACCAATATTACTAGCTACTGACCACGACTTCCTCTGCGTGGACTTCCTAATTCGGTCCAGCCTGAATAAACTATTATTTGTGTTAATCCAGGTTATAAACTATCTGTATGCCAAATTTTATCGTAATCGGTTCAGTAGTTATTGGGTGAAAGAGTAACAAACATTAGTCCATCTGCACAAACTTTCGCATTTTTAATATTAGTCGGAAGTAGGACATGTAGAGCGAATCTCCGTGAATCCAAAAGACTAATTACTAGCGTAGCCAGATAAGTTTTTTTTTAAGTCGGGACTGGAACGTTTATAAAGCGGGA
Organism: Xylocampa areola; assembly: GCA_935421205.1. Taxonomy (NCBI): domain Eukaryota; kingdom Metazoa; phylum Arthropoda; class Insecta; order Lepidoptera; family Noctuidae; genus Xylocampa; species Xylocampa areola. The sequence goes on from OW285225.1 coordinate 10,170,987, forward strand.
CTGGGATTAAAAAAACTTGAGAGGTGTCAAGGGCCACCTGAATGGAACGAAGTTAAAGAGAAAAATATATATATATCTAGCTTGCTTTCTATAAGAGAGAGAGAGAGACAGACAGAGAAACATGCGCACGCCGCACGGCTTACAATAGCTTACTATAGCAAAAAGTGTCGTTAACTTTTCGTCTTAATTTTTTCCGTCTAGCCCCCTTTCGCAACGCGCTATAAGGAATTCAAGATATGTCTTTGAAAAAGCATTAACGCATGCTTAGCGAACTCTAAAGTTACAATATTAAATGGAAAAAGAATACGGTCGCGAACAGGATTCGAACCTGCGCCTCCCGGATAGATACTCCAGGCGCTCTGACCAACTAAGCCATCTCGACCTCTGCTCACCACCGCGAATTCTTCTTCCATATTTTAACACGACTTATGGCGACGTCATTGAATTTTGAATTGATTGCAATGACGTCGCCATAAGACGTGTCACGTCAGAGCGCCTGGAGTATCAATCCGGGAGGCGCAGGTTCGAATCCTGTTCGCGACCGTATTCTTTTTCCATTTAATATTGTAACTTTAGAGTTCGCTAAGCATGCGTTAATGCTTTTTCAAAGACATATCTTGAATTATTAAGGTAATTGCATTCTTTACGACATTGTATTAACTGCAAAGTTAGTCGTGTCGGTTCGGTCACTTGTAAGTACTGAATTGATTGCAATGACGTCGCCATAAGACGTGTTAAAATATGGAAGAAGAATTCGCGGTGGTGAGCAGAGGACGAGATGGCTTAGTTGGTCAGAGCGCCTGGAGTATCTATCCGGGAGGCGCAGGTTCGAATCCTGTTCGCGACCGTATTCTTTTTCCATTTAATATTGCGCTATAAGGAACTTCGTTCCAAAAATCGGGATTTAGAAAAAATGCACACCAATCAACTTACAAATCAATATTTAGAAATGAAGGTCCACCCCCTGCCCTTATCCCAATTTATTTGGGTTCGGCGCAGCATGTATTCTTCTTCCATTCATCTCTTTTAGCTGTCATATCGTCAGTCACTCCTTTTCTAGCCATATCATCTTTAACACAATCCATCCAACGCTTCCTGGGTCTTTCTCTACTCAAATAGCCATTCTTACTCAAAACTTTCCTCGTCACATGACCCTCATCCCTCCGCATCACTTGCCCATACCATGCTAAACGATTGCTACACAACTCAGAATTTTTAATTTAACTATAAAGATTATCTTATTATTATTCCGCTTACTAGCCTCATGCGTTTCCTTGTTCAGAAGCTGGCTAGATGATAAAGCGGGATTTTGAGGTCCCGAGAGGCCTGAAAAGCGGGACGTCCTGCCAAAAGCGGGACATTTTCCATCGCTACTAATTACGCATTCTATGACAGCACTTACCCATTAGTGTGACGTATATGTGTTCTAGCAGCACAATAGTCATACTTAAATGCATCAGCTGGCTTGTTCCGTTGTCTGAATCTTGCTGGTGGTCCATAGCCTCCGAAATAGCTGGGGATCTATTAGAAAACACTCTTAATTATTAATATTTTTTTTTTTAAATGTTGCTTTTAATGTGGGTGAATACAGATAAATAAGTATCTCACATGCGCATGCGCACATCCAAAGCTGCGTACTTTTGGCTATGTCAGTTACCATCTAATTGATGGCTTCTGTAGTAAAATGCGTCGTATATTAGCTTGTCTATGATGAGCAAAAATATTAAAAAGATACGGTGCAATGTACTACAAAGCGACCATTAAGTTGGAAACCGAAATAGGTAACAGGCACGCTGGTAAATTTATTTGTAAATCATTCAAATATTTTTTTCATTCGGAAATCGAGTCGAAGTTGCGCGGCATAATAACCAATATTTCGACCAGTGCCCAAAATAGGTTTTTTTTATTGTTATAGTTTTTGCAACCGAGCAGATGGATCGCCTGATGGAAAGCGATTACCGCCGCCCATGGACACCCGCAACACCATAGGAGACATAATTTTAACTGGGCTTAAAACGACAGCAAATGTCGTAGATTGCTTTCCTTTTCCAGATGCAAATTATTATGCAAGAAGGAGGAGATGATGCAGCTAATTCAAAATAATTCGGTATTTAATTTCGCCGGTGACCGGAGAGGTTGTTTGAAAATCGTTTGTTATGATATGGAGGACATGTAATGCGGAGGAATGAGGATCATGTGACGAGGAAAGTTTTGAGTATGTAGTAGAGGAAGACTGAGGAAACGATGGATGGATTCTGTGAAAGATGATATGGCTAGAAAAGGAGTGACTACCGAGATAACGGCTGACATAGATAATAATAATCAATTCAATAAAAATGAATCACCGAAATGTTTGTACGCGCATAACTTCCGAACGACTGCACCAAATTGTATTTTTTTTTGTGTTCGTTATTGTCAGGACAAGGTTTGTATTATTAAGAAAATTAAAAAGCACGGGCAGGAAAAAAAATTGCGGTACGAAATTCGCTGGGTCAGCTAGTCTTATATATAAAAATCTCGTGTCACAGTGTTTGTTATCGAACTCCTCCGAAACGGCTTGACCGATTCTTATGTTTTTTTTTGTGTGTATATTTGGTAGCTCTGAGAATAGGTCGTAGGCTATTTTCTATATCCCTAGATGATAAGGGAATCGCCGTTTACCTGCACAGCTAGTAATAAATAACATTTTAATTTCTCACCACAATTTTTGAAATTATAATGCGCTTCTAAGATGTATGGCAGAAATAGACATGCTGCGCCGACCCCAAATAAATTGGGATAAGGGCAGGGGGGTGATGATGATGATGAATTTGAAATTAAAATATTCAATTTAATTCGAATTTGAGATGAGAATAAATATCTTACCACGAACGATGGATCTGTGCTCTCCATTATAAGCTGAAACAAATAAGACTGCAAATATAAGGTCCTTACTATTTACTTATTAGTCTTCTTGAAGAAGCAAGAACATTCGGGTGGTTTAGAATTCTAGAATCCATTTCTCGAGTTTAGAACTAGGTTTTTGTATATTTTTTTTAAACGTTGCCCCGCTCTAGGTATTTCTTCCTGTGTCGTGGGTGCGTTTACAAACATATAATCTCACATACACACACCAAGACTCGGAACAATTATCTGTAAATCATACAAATATTTGCTCCGTGCAGGAATCGACCTATCGACCTGTTGCTGGTCGGGTTAAGTAGTACCCAGGTTTGTCGCCCACATGTCAATCTATGTTCAATACCTAGTAAAATTCCTTGTATGATGGAACCGGGGCGCCGATACCGCAGAGCTTGGGCGGGGATATTTTCTTTCGTTCTTCTTCAGGACGGGGTGAAGACAGAATCGACCATAAATATTAGGGTATTTTGGAAATCTTTATTAGGTATAAACGACGAACCTACGATCTCAACGGAAAATAGACTGATTAGATTTTTACCAAGCTGGGAGCTATGGACAAAAACTACCACGCTATGGCTTCCAAGCAGCAGGAATCGACTACGCGGCAGGCCCAAAAGGAGATGGCGAGATGAACTGGACTCCCACCTAAAGGACAGGCCCCAAACTGCCATTGACCGGTAAAAGTGGAAGGAGGGAAGGGAGGCCTTTGCTCTGCAGTGAGACACTACGGGCTCATATTAAATAATAAAAGATATATACCTGCTTTCAAATTGTACTGTTTCGATCACAAAATTAACTTTTGCAACAAAATCACATTTATTATTAACTTAATTTGCTTTCTTATAAAATATTAATCCTTATTTGAGTATCCACTGCTTCGTAGAATAGGCAGAAAACTCTTCATCTGAAACAAATCTGAGAAAAAAACACTTCACTGCCCCGTTTCAAGCACAAAATTGACAGCATTCTAATGACGCTGACGAAACGTAAATGTCATATTGAGGTTCCATCATTTGACGCACTTTCGAAGCTAAGTTCGAAGCTTAATTTAGTTTATTTTTTAACAGCATTCCCAATGAGGGTTGACGTCAGGCAAGTGGCCGGCCATAAAACATTGCCAAAACTTTAGCAGCATGCAATTTCAAAAACAATCAGAATGTGGAAGAAGAATTCATGCTGCGCTGACCCCAAATAAATTGGGATAAGGGCAGGGGGGACGATGATGATCAATTTAGTTTTTTCAAACCATGGTTGTCGATGAAAACGTCGATGTGACGATGCGACGCCATGCGGCATATAACTTTATAATACTAAAATAAAACTGCTGTTGTGTTATACAGTTGACTTAATTTAACTGTACATGTGTCAAGTGAGGAGGCTTTCCAAATGGACACTTGTATATAAAAGTGTTAATGTGGAAAAATATTTAACTCTTCGAATGGGAGAAGTATAAAATTCATAACAATAAAAATCTATCGTGTCTATAATTAATTAGCGAGCCAACAGATAAAATTTCAAGGTCTCTGCAGCTAGCAGCTCAAAACTTGCGTCCGTTCGACGAATCACAGGTAAACAGTCACAAACTATCTAGTATTCATTTGTTTTGAAAGCTGTATAGCCAATAAGTCAAGAGTTCAAACCATGGAACCGTGGATGTAGGAAGTACATGGATATATCTTAATGGATGCAAATAAATAAAATATCTAGCTACTTCCGCCCGCCCGCGAATATATGCAAATATGCAAGCGGGGAAAATACCGACTACCACTAACTACTCTACACGTGTTTCGCCCCTCCACGGGGCATCATCAGGAGCTGTTAGACCGTGCAGTGTCCGCCACCGAGTCGAGTCCACTTTCGGCCCTCAATTTTGTGGAAGTACCTAGATATTGTATTTATTTGCATCCATTGTAATGGACTTCCGCAAAGTAACGCTTGAATCTATTCAATACTATATCTTACTCAATTTTTGTCGTCATGTATCATGTGGTGTGAATGAGATAAATTCTTATTGGTTTTTCTGCTCCAATTTGAACGCGTCGTTAGGTCAAACGTTCGAACGTATATACTCCATTTTTATTTTTATATGATGAACACAAGAGGTTGTGTAGAAATGTAAATTGTCGTATAATAACTGCGCATGTCTGAAGTTAGTATTTCCATACGGCTACGCAAGTACAAACAATTTCATCACAATCGGTCAAGCCATTTTCGAGTTTTTGCGATACTAACGCACGGCAATAGACTTTATTTGTATTATAACTATAGATCACGGTATAAATTAAATAATTACATAAAGATAAAAACAAGTCAATAAATATGATTCATTTGTTTTTTATTTTATGTAAGCACACTCCTGGACTGAAACTGCAATATAGAGGCCATATTGGTTGAACTTGGATTGACTTCAACACCATCCTCCATCTGTAATAAAATAGCACTTATATTAAACGCTTTGTAAGCCTACCTCATTGGTCTAATAGACGCGAGCGCGGTTGGTGTTTGCTGAAATTCGATTCCCGCGTTGATCAAAGTATTATTAGGTTTTTAGATAAGGATACTCTCAGTAGCAGCCCAGAGTTTGAAATAGTTGCTAATGAACCACCGCACAGATTGGTCTAAATCTAATTTTTTTAAGGTTTTGTGATGTCCAATTGTCAGTCATCCTGCGACCGCGAACACTGCAAAGTGTTCGGAACGTCAGGAAAACAAAAACTACACACAATTAATCCGCGAAACCCTAAGATACTAATTATGTATTACCTGTGACTGTCCAATCTAACATAAACAGGTCCGGAGACGCTGCCGTTCAGAGCGATGTCTGACCACAGCCGCTCGGCAACTGCTGCCGCCCGTGGCCATAAGTGATAGTCCAGGTTACCTGGATACAACATCCCGAATGAAGGTATTATTGATTAAGGTATCATATTCATTGATACGTTATAGAAAAATCTAAAACTAGTAGAGATAGCGAAATTTATTCTAACAAAACATATTGCCTTTAATTTTAGAGTTAAGAAAAACTACTTATCGTCAAAGTTATTATATTAAATGGAAAAAGAATACGGTCGCGAACAGGATTCGAACCTGCGCCTCCCGGATGAATACTCGAATCCTGTTCGCGACCGTATTCTTTTTCCATTTAATATAATAACTTTAGAGTTCGCTAAGCATGCGTTAATGCTTTTCAAAGATTTATCTTGAATGCTTATCGTTATTTTGATAGATTTTCCGCCCAGTGGCTTCAGATTTTCCGTGGGCCCAGGATGAGGTAGGACCACAATCACAATTACAGTTTAGTACTTATATTATGCGCAGGAAACAGGACGTAAGGAACGAGGTGTGGTGTTCCTCTATTCAAAAGGGAGGATCCTCCGACCAGGTGGGTGATATTTCTTGGTAAGCCGCGGCTCGACGGTTAATGTTGGGTGATTGTATATATGCACGTTCGCCGTCTAACTCTGCTTGTATTATCCAGGATTTGTGACGTCATCTTAGTGTGTGCGTAGTAAAGGGGCTCGTGGCTAAGTAACAGGCGCACTGATCAATCTATGAAGGTTAAGCTTATCGCGGTTGGTCTGTGGATGGGTGACCAGTATTTCATACCGAGACCCCTCCGTGCCTCGGAGAGCGCTTTAAGCCGTCAGTCCCGGTTATCAAATTAAGATCTATGATAGCCGTTACGGGTAGCCAGAGGCCTGAAAGTCTGACAACCAGTCATACCACGAGATATCGTGTTACCCAGTTACTGGCTTGTGGAGGTCAGATAGGCAGTCACTCCATGCAAAATAGTGGTATTAAGCTGCATCCCGTTTGACTGGCAGCCGATCCCAATGTAATTGGGAAAAGGCTAGGCAGATATATAGCTTTGTGTGTGCGTAGTATGCGTGTATCGTGGTAGGTGACGCTAAACTTGGCCACCGTAAGCCTTTGCAGCTTAAGGCCTGAATCCAGGTGTTGGTGCTCCCAAGCCACTTACCACTATCAACTAAGTCAGTCCACAGCATAGCCTCCCCACCCTCGATGGTAAAAACTTCAATATTCCTCCATGACTTCCATGAATACATGTCCTGCCAGGGTCTGTGGATCGAAAGAAATTGTAATCAGAGATCAATAATAACACAAAAGTGAAATGACTATTTGAAACTGCTTCATAGCGACTATGAGGTCCTGGATACGATTCTTCGGTCGGTCAGTGTTATTCGAATTTTCCATTATGAAGTTTTCAGTAGGAGACCGGAGTTTGGAATTTTGCCTTTCAATAGGCTCAGCATCTTTTATATGGGCTTTAAAAATTACAAGACAACCTCGTTGGTTTAGTGGTCCCTAGCGCAACGTTTGAGCATCGGGTCACGGGTTTGATTGTGAAGTGTTATTGGGATTTTCTATTAGGAAATTTTCAGTAGCCCGGAGTTTGGAATTGGGCCCGGTTGATGGCAATAGGCTCACCACATATTAAATTGGATTTAATCACAGCATTGGTGAAATTTGGGTGTACAACTATAAACACCGCTGCCTACCCCTTCGGGTATGCAGGTGTGATGGTAACGGTAATTGATTATCATAACATAACGTTGTTATGTTAATCAATTACCGTTATGCCTCAAAGCCCTTTTTTCAAACCGGTGTTTCATTTTAATCTATGGTCGTACACGTCGACCACCAGACTGGTCCACCTTGCTTGCAATATGATACATATAATCATATACATAAAAATTAATCGCCAAAATGTTTGTACGCGCATAACTTCCGAACGACTGCACCAAAACGGATAATTCTTTTTTTTGTATTCGGTATTGTCAGGATCAGGTTTAAATAAAAGAAAATTTAAAAAAAGATGCTGGTCGAAGTTCGCTAGGTCAGCTAGTATATCTATATACTAATCAAAATATAAGTCTATATATATGTGCATTGATATTAAAACCGAAACGCATTAAAAAAAATAGAAAAAATTGTGAATGTGAACTAAAGTGTGCGTTTAACACACACACGCGAGTTTTTATTTCGCCCGAGTTTTAGCATCCCAAATGGACGAAATGGCATGGAAAGGAAATAGGAAAATAATGTTAATTTGGGTCCTGTGATTCCGTTTTGGAGCAATAGCGTCAAAATTACGAAATGACGAAATGATCGCAAATTTTCAAAAGCGCAAATTTTCGTCCGAATGTCTTTATAATCAGGTTAATTAATCATTTATTTAAGTACGGTTAGCAAGAAATTTCATTTTTCATTTCGTCTTTAATTTTGGACGTTAGACACTTGGGTCAATTGCAGAACAACGCACCAACTTCGGCTCGAGCTCACATTTTTAAAAAAAATTTTTCGTTCTAGAAGTACTAAAATATTTTCATTTTTTTTTAGGGACGGCAGTTGTCTATGTTAGATAGCTGTCTTTTCGGTAGAACTCCTATTATAAAATAAAGAAAATTGCTATTATTATGTCAACATGCTTACTGTAGGCGAGATGTACTGATAACAATTTTTATATTTTTGTATAATAACTTTCGTGAGACATATTCATATCAATTATTGTTCACCGGTTACTACTCACGTGCAAAGTTTGACTCGCGACATCGCCGCGGACTTAGCTCATGACTAAGAGCTCCGTTCGAGTTCGAAACTAGTCGGACAATCCCGAAAAAATGCACGTGAACCGGTGTACTATGTCTCTAGCGAATAAAATACAGAGGAGTGGACCGTGGAGACTAAAATAGTTTTACAAACATGATTGCCGGAACATATCGGCTTATGACACCTCAAGGACCTCACTAGACAAGGTCACAGAGAAATATTAAATATATATCTTAAAAGGAAATCCCTTTGAAATTAGGTCAAAGTATCAAGAAATCCTGTTCAAAGAACATGTAGGAAGCTTTTGATGGGTCAGTTAAGAATCAGACTACACTTAGAGTTCCGTATAGCAAAAAATATTTGTGTTTAGCTTACATACAATTCATACCTGTACCTCCGAAGGGTTACACAGAGGAATACTTTTGTACATCCATATTTCCATGATACAATTAAGGTACCACATGGTGAGCTTAATGCCATCAATCGGCCACAACAATTCTAAACTCAAGAATTTCTTAACGGTAAAACCCAATAACACTTTGCCTGACTCAGGAATCGAACCTAGGACCTCACACTCAGCAGGCACGTGTTACAAGAAAACTAACGAGACAATCATATTGTTTTTATTTTTAAGATTGAGCAGAAACCAGAAACAAAACACTAAAAAAAAAAATCAATTTTCGTTACACTTTCGAGGTTTCTTGTACATTCGCTTCGTTTTAATAAATATTAATAATAACTATATCCAAAAAAAGTTGTGGAATATCTGATCCACTTTAATTAAATATATTGAAAGATGTAGTTACTTATATTTAAAAAGTTGCAGTTAAACCTTTATTTGTTTTACAGATTAATTTTCCATGATAGAGGCCATTTGTTTTAGCCGTTGCCCCTCAAAGAATTTCTTCTGAATCGTGACCGATCACATCTCTTGAACATTGGGCTAACATAGCCTTGTTAAATCTCTCGTTCACAGCGCTGTATTTTTATGAAAAATGAATCTGACTATCTTTATCGGTTAAAAAGATACGGCCGTGACAGACAGGCATACAGACAGCCAGACGGTGACGTATGCTTAGATAGGGTCTCGTTTACACCTTTTGGTAACAGAACCCTAAGAAATCCATGTCATTATTTATTTACAAAGATAATTCTTTTAGAAATTTACTTAAATATCCAGTACTCTATTGATAAGAAAGTCAAAATCGATTCCGTCGCATTGACAGGTGCCCCATGGTTTGTTAGGAACCTTCAACTCCACCTCGATCTCAGAGTGTCCACCACTAGGCAATTCATGAAAAGGGCATCGAAGAGATACTTCGACTCCGGCCCTAACCATCCGAATCCCTTAGTTGTTTCTTCCACCGGCTACAGGCAGTATTAGTAAGGTCCGCTCACCACGTCACGCTCACCTCCGTCCCGATGATACACAAACACAATCCGACGCGCCCTACCGCCTCATGATAGACCTCGCTGGTGAGATCCGCGTACGTTGCGAAAAATCTCATAACCACCCCGATCCTAGCTCGAGCCGGCCCGCGCCGAGCCAGTTGCTTTAAATTCGTTCCCTAATATAAGGAAACTGGTCTAATCCACTAGTCCCTAGTTGTCCCCCCAGAACGCTCTAAGCCGAGGCTCGTGTCTCGCAGTGGTCGCCCTTAACGCTGTTATTAGTTTGTAGTAATTTTAAATATGTTCTGGCTGGAGGCATCAATTTGCTTCGCCATAGCAATTTACTCTTCCATCCACTCTCGCCTCATGTACTAGTTTAGTCAATCGCCTTTCATCTATCCTTTCTACATACCCAAACCATCTTAGCATACCCTTCCTCAATCTTTGTCACTACTTTTTCTTTCACTATAAAAGGAAGCGTTATAAGGGAACGTTGTGGACGTTCCCTTATCACGCTGTTCCTCACTTTATCTTTTAAAGTTACACCACACATACATCTCAAAGCTCTCATCTCTACTGCATTAATTCTACTTTAATTTTTCTTTTTCCACACCCAACTTTCACTACCATACATATGAGTTGGCACTAACACCCGTCCATAAACGGCCAGCCGCGCCTTTTTAGACACATTCCGGTTATCCATGAAATTGTGTACTGTCCGATTGACCTGGTTACCAGCAGTCACTCTCTTTTCTATGTCCTTCACATGCATCCCATCCCTCGTAAATATATAATAGATCCCAGATATACAAACTTTTGACTTCTTACACTCTTTGGTCACCTATCAAAATATTGCACTCTGTCATAATTTCGTCCCTTTCAAAAACCATAACTTTCGTCTTACGTAAATTTACTTTCATTACCTTATTCTGAAAAGTTATTTTTGCAGGTGGTCCAATTCACGGACGTTCTAATGAATATTGTCCAACCCTTTCTACTTGCCTGTATTTCGTACACCTCTGCTTCTTCACATCGCAAGATAAATCCCATCTGCTTGAGTGTATGACCTTAAATCTGCTCAGAACCTGATCGGATGGATTGGGCTGCCACTCTGTCAGTTGCACACCAAATCTAGAAATAAAAATGCCAAAAGAATTAAAATGATATTGTTTCGACGGGCGTGTCTGACAGATGACCGATGTGGGAACGTGGACAAAGAAAAATAAGTAGATTCTTAGCAGGTGATATTCTGTAGTTTCTGCTTACTCCATGGGATAAAAATAATGTATGTACAAAATTATTTCATATTAAACATAACATAGCATCACGCCTGTATTCCCCGAAAGGGTAGGCAGGACACATTCCACCAATACTGTTATTAAGGCTCATGTAATAGGTGGTGCGCCTATTGTACTTGGGCACAATTTCAAACTCCGGGCTGCTACTTTGCCAATTTATTTAGACCACTACACCAACGAGGAGTTTCATATTATACATAAATTTTCGTGGTTCTAAATTACTCTTTGCCCTCATCCGTGAGTGCAACTTACTTTTTAATTTTATGAGCTTAGGTCTTATCAGTGAAGCAACCGCCATTTCTCTCTGCCCTTTGCTTTTATTTGACTTTATAATACGACTGGATTCCTACTTACCCCGATCCATAGTCTGTTGAAGGTGGTATTAACGATCCCCATCATCTGAGCCACTAATTTGCCTGTCCTTTTGTGTTAAACTCCCAAAAACGTGAATTTGAGCATTTATTAGTTACTTGCAGGGAGCTAATAATTATAACCAATTCAATTCTATCACAAATTATAAACTTGACATTACCTGTCCCAAGTCCTAGATTCGAAGTCCCTCGTCAAATGCGTTGTATACCAAATAATAGGTAACTTTGGCAAAAATCCTTTATTTGCCACCTTCAGTCTTTCCAATGCCTTATCCAGAAACCCTTCCCTCTCTTCAATCAAATAAAAACAGTTGGCTAAAGAAAAAACACTGTCACTCATATGAAAAACATCTTCTATTTGTGTCATCTCCAATATTTCTGTATAAATTATTTGAAGAATATCAAAAACTGAGTCATGGATGCCCAATCTTAAACAAAGGATATTGTTACAAGTGAAATTCTTGTTCTTTGTAGGGCATGACGCCTCTGGAATCCAAGACCAGGCCCTTCCTACAGGTCCTGGGGCTGCCACCTCCAAAACAACTCTTATACCACGAACACCAGCCCTTTTCACGACAGCTCTTACATCGTCCTTAGTATAAACCAAGCTTTTATCATAAGCTCCATATTCAAAGAGTTGTGGAACCGCTGGTAGATATAAAGGAAAACTAGTAACGTCAGAGATTCTCCAATGAAAAGTGTTAAGTTTGCAAGAAGCCATAGCATCTATAGTCCTCATTATATCTGGAATTGGTATGTAGTTTCTTCCAGTGTCTATCATCAGGCCCCTATATTTATAACTGGGAGCATCTTTGATGATTATATTCGATAGGGTTATAAGGTACCCAGTTCTCTGGTCTAGTAAGATCAATTGGCTCAGAGTCTCGAGAGCATGGCGCATACCGCAGAAAGATGCAGCAAGGAGTTTCATCGTCACTTGATTGTTTAGCGTTTCAATCTTTATCATGTAAGATTCTTCTGTGTCTAGTCTAAGTCTAGGGTCAGGATCTGTTTCCACATCCATTTGAATGTACATTTTCTTAATGATCATGTCCCTTGTCAGATTTTCTTTCCTAGCTTCTTGAGAGTACCTTTCTAGCTTTGCTAGGTCTCCGAGAAAGAGTTTGAATGCTTCAGCTAGATATAAATGAACAGCTTCCGAAGGTACCGACTGGAATTTATATTCAAGCCTACTTGTGGCAAGAGGAACGATCTTCTTGCTGAAATATGTGTATCCTATAGGGTATGGCCATAGTTGTGGTCCCATGCATTGCAATATGCATCTACTGAGCGATGCATGAACAGGTTCTGATGTTGGCATAAACACCTTCTCACAGAGACTATTCTTGCAGACGTAGGTGTTCATCTGGAATATTCTGAAAAGAAATAATAAGAAAGTAATTTTATGAAGAGCTTTAATAAAGTTTACAAGGCCAGTTCAAATAGTTCATCAGTTCCAATGATCTGATGTGATTGATAGATTGATGGGTTGAGCTTATGGGTTTTTCCCATTATTGTTTTCGGGATTGCCCGACTAGTTTTGAACTCGAACGGACTCCTTAGTCATGAGCTGAGCCCGCAGGGATGCCACGAGTCAAATTTTTAACTCGCGAAAAATGCACGTGAGTAGTAACCGGTGAACATTAATTGATACAAATGAACCTTTCTGTTCAGGTCAATCATGGCCTGCCTATATCGAAAATGCAGTGAGAGGCGTTGTATGGCCTAAATGTTCTTTATTTGGATGTTGGCGCATGTGTCATTAATATCACGACGCAGAAGAAATACCTAATCCGGGACAGTTTCTAAAAACACAATTATTTATTTTAATATCAATTAATGTTCACCGATTACTAGGTACTCACGTGCATTTTTCGGGATTGTACGACTAGTTTATTTTAACATTTCTCACCTCTCCTCCTGACTTCCGCTCATTCTAAATTCTTTCATTTTGGATTCCATATTCTTTGTGACTGCGTTTCTTTTCCATTCAAAATATTTTCGCACACTAATTAGTATCGTTGCTATTAAGGCTATAATTAACACTGTCGCGAGGAGATACGTCTTCCAGTTACACTTGAAAGGGAAATATCTGAAAAAAGGTTGGTGGAAAATGGGCTAATTCTATTATAAAATTAAAAATTAAAAACTGGATGAGAAATATGAAGAGGAAGCTATACATTTTACACGACTGCCTCAAAAAGGAGTGTTATGTTTTAGCGTTCATGTATGTAAGTATGTATGTATGTATGTTTGTAAGTTTCTTTATTCCACCACTAGCTGTACCCGTGGCTTTGCTCACGTCAAAGTAATCTTAACGCCAAACTAAGATTTCAATTAATCATATAAACCAACTCACACCTGATTCCTATTCCAGTAGGCAGACACTATAGATTTTATATTACAGACATGAAGAATGTGTGCTCGACGGTTGAGTTTATTAACCTGCCTTTTTTGAGAAGGTCAGGTACGTTCGTTGAAGTCAAACCCTCCACCCCTTCCTTTTTTGGTAATAATTGTTGCATTATTCTATTTTTGTCTATCCTCATTGACGCCACCCTCATACAGACAGCCGTGACTTTTCAGATACTTGACAGTTGCCCTAGCAACCCAAACTCATACAGATAAATCATAGCAAACTCTAAGTTATAAATTTTAGTGGAAAAATAATACGGTCGTGAGCAGGATTCGAACCTACGCCTCCCGGATAAATGCTCCAGGCGCTCTGACCGCTATGCCATCTCGACCTCTGCTCACTACCGCGAATTCTTCTTCCACATTTTAATACGTCTTGTATCTATTTAGTCCCTATACAGGTGACCGAACCGACACGACTAACTTTGCAGTTAATACAATATCGTACAGATTTTATGCGAATTCGCGGTAGTAAGCAGAGGTCGAAATGGCTTAGCGGTCAGGGTGCCTGGAGTATTTATCCGGATTAGGATTACTTTACTAAACGATTCTTCATCTTCATGTCGATGGTACAATTTTAATTATTTGGTTGCCTAGATCCACACTTCCCGTGTCCAAAATTGTGTTCAGGTAGGTTCACTTTATGCTTACTTTGTTAGCGGGTGGTGGAAAAGTTCCTAGCCTCAGTTTTGCGGTGAGTCTCGACGGACATCTTGACACTACCTTGGTCAGTTTTAAATAACTGTGCCTGGCTTGTTAGGTGGTTAGGTGTTGTACTGGTAACTGGCCGTCATACAGTGGGTGTCTAGGGTCTGACTCCTGCTTGGATTTTTCCACAGTACACGCGACTTGTCTGTAGGTATGTGGGGGCGCTATATCAGCTGTCGGATACAGCTTTTGAAGTGGTGTAGATTATACGATGTAATATTAGGGTTCCACTCATCAATTAGATTTTTACATAATCTCAATGGGCCTGCGTTTGACCGCCAACTCGCCTGATTTTAAGCAATGATGTAATTGACGATGGATCACGCTTGACCACTAAATACCTATTCACTTGAACCTTGAAAACCAACAGATATATATTTATTGAGAAACACGGATGATAAACGAATTCGGCAGCAGTCCAATCAGCTGAAAGATGCGACATAGATGATCTTACGTTATTCTCCGTTTCCCAATAGTATTACCGAAAAATTTGATAAGCCGCCGTTACCGTTACATTGGAGATACCGGGATGTTTTACCACCTCTTCGATACCGGGAGTACTCCCGACTGAACGTTCCCGAATGACTGTACCGGCGCCCTATCTCTATGGAGTGCACTCGCTCTTTCTTCACTCACGTATTCCGGTGGGACGCCAATCCGACACGTCCGGAGTGAGATCAGGCGCAGAACTGACGGCATGACAATGTGTTGGCCAAAATGATAATGTCACATACATAGTACAGGTAGGCGACACTATAGAACGCCACCTGCTAAGATCCTTACACACTCTTTTTGCTTCTATCACGTTCATACGTCTGTTAATACACGCGTGCTGGCTGTGAGCACTACTTTTTTGACTTTTTAGTGAGTTTCGGTGGGTCAATTTATATCCATTTAGAGATCTCAGAATTTCCACTTACACCTGCCTCGTCTTTTCAACATGACTGTAAGCATATTTTTTTCAGTTTCTGTCACTGCATCTTCATTTAAAAATGAAAATATTAATAATAATATCATCAATCTTGTGCAGTGTAAAGAGAATCTTAGAAAAGCGGACTTATTAGTCTAGTGGTTGCAAGTGAGTTTAAGCGTAGGTAAGTCTTGGGTTTGATCACCAGGTCGAAAAAAGTGTTGTTGAGTTCCATAATGGAGTTTTCAGTAGAGCTTGGGTCTGGCTTGTTGTTTATTTTTCCAGCATTTAATACCCGATCTATAAAACGAATGCCCTAGATGCAGGTACTGATAGTCTGTTCCAATCTCCGCTTAGTAAACATTCGCTGAGGTTAAGCAATGTTTTACACGGTATTTTATAGGATATCATCGAGAATGTACTCTCCAACCACCTCAATAGCTGGACAGCCTCTAACAAAATCGTCAGTAATGCTTATTTGATGTTTCGCTATTACCTACTTATGGATTAGGCAATTAAATTAATCCTAAGGCAAGGCTGAGGAAATGTGTAGTTTTGTTACTAAATAGGTATTGGGGGCTGAGTTGTCCGCGTCCGTAGGAGTGCACCCTTAAAATGGAATCCCTACACGTAGCCCCTGGGTGGTGCAAAACAGGCAACACGACACTGGTCGGAGGCTTCGACCACGGCTGTTTACCATCCACCGGACAAAGCCGTTGTGGGAGTGGAGTTGCATCAACTCCCCAACTATCGTTCTGCCAAAATCTATCCACTCTACTTAAGAGTCAAATTCAAATTCAAATTCAAATCATTTATTCTGTAAATAGGTTTTTTGGAACTCTTTTACATGTCAAATTAAAAACTAGAAGGCGCCGGCTTTTCCTGTCTGACTACCTCTGAGAAGAAAAGCCGAAACAAACTCAGAGGTCACAGTCTCTTTTAAAGTCCAGACATCAGAATATAAGGCTATGTGAGCGTAATCATGTAGGGCGTCTGGAGTGGCCTTTTGAAGAAAGAGCCATAGCAGTTTCAAGTTGACCTGTCCTTACTGACGGCACGTATGCATCAGTCATCGTGTAGCTCGACCATAATTAAGGGAACTCAACGACCCGTCGCAAGACGATACCAGATCGGCAGGACATTTGCGTAGGCCAGCTAAAATACTCAAAACCACCAGACAGTTACGAATCATGATATAAAAGTACTTATCCTACATGATGCTCACATTTACAATGAATTATTCACAAAATGTCAAATGGAATGTCAGAAATATTCATAATTGTTTACAAAATGTCATTAGGATGTCAATAAAATGCATTAAATATGTATTTTCCATGTCAAGAGTTTTTTGCACAGTGCACTCAGTCCCATGCATTTTTGTCGTTTTGGTAATCTGAGATTGTGTAGTATCCTTTTTTACATAGTTTGGATTTTATAAGTTTTTTAAATTTATTGTAGCTTAAATTTCTAATATCAATGGGCAGCTTATTATAAAAGCGTATACAGTGACCCATGAACGAGTTGCCTACTCTGTGGAGTCGAGTGGCATGTACAGAAAGGTTGTGTTTTTTTCTAGTATTAACATTATGAACATCAGATAATTTGGTAAAATTTGAAATATTTTTATACATATACAATAAATTTTCATATATATATTGTGAAGCAACAGTTAGAATATTTATTTCTTTGAACTCCTCTCTGAGAGATACCCTTGGACCCAGGTTGTAAATAGCTCTAACAGCTCTTTTCTGTAAAACAAAGATGGTATTAATATCCGCAGAGTTTCCCCAGAGAAGAATCCCATATGACATAATACTATGAAAATAACTGAAATAGACTAATCTAGCTGTATCCACATCGGTTAGGTGTCTAATTTTTCTTACAGCATAGGCTGCTGAACTAAGTCTACCAGACAATTTCTTTATATGGGGGCCCCATTGTAATTTAGCATCAATAGTTATTCCTAAGAAAACCGTTGACTCGACAGGACTCAAATCTACTCCATTAAGTAATACATTAGTTTGTAAGTGCCGAACATTTGGCGTTGAAAACTTAATGAGTTTAGTTTTATTTTGATTTAGAAGAAGATTATTTGCATTGAACCACCGGACAACATCAGAGAGCGCATTGTTGACTTCGTCAAATTCTTTTAATTGTCTTCTTATTTTAAAAATGAGAGACGTGTCATCCGCAAACAATACAATCTCATGTTTATCCTTGACATAATAAGGCAGATCATTGATATAAATAAGAAACAGAAATGGTCCTAGAATCGAACCCTGCGGGACACCCATAGTGACTGCAGAACCTGCAGATTTCTTACCATTAACATCGACCCTTTGAATTCTATTGTTTAAATAAGAAGTCAAAAGGTCAAGAGCCTTGTTCCTGATTCCATAGTGGTGTAATTTCCTGATGAGTGTAAAATGATGTACGCAGTCGAAGGCCTTGGATAAGTCGCAAAAAATACCGAGAGCATCTTGCGAGTGCTCCCAGGCCCCGAAAATATTTTTCAGCAATTCCACGCCCGCATCCGTAGTTGAACGACCCTTAGTAAAACCAAACTGTTTTGTATGAAGTAAATTGTATTTATTAAAATGTCTTAACATTTGAGCTAGAATTAGTTTTTCAAAGATTTTACTTAATGTGGGTAGTATAGAAATAGGTCGAAAATTTGTGGGATCATAGGTGCTGCCGGATTTGAACAGTGGGATTACTTTGCTTTGTTTCATCAAGTCAGGAAATACGCCAGATGCGACACAAGAATTGAAAATAGTTGCTAAGTAGGGTGAAATAACATCAATTATAAAAGAGATAGTCTGAACAGACTGCCCCCATAAGTCGGCAGTCTTTTTCATATCAATACTTTTGAAGGTTTCTATAATGTCTCGCGCGTTCACAACTGAAAATTCAAAAAATCTGTCACATTCAATTACACTTTCTTTTAGTATAGAATAGGCAGATGTGGACGAAGATAGCAGAGTTTTGGTTGTTAGAATAGGAATATTGGTAAAGAAATTTTCAAACTCAGCTGCCACCTCCACATCCGCTTTAATGTCCATATTATTGATTTTAAGATGAAAGTCACGACTCCGTACTGTCGTCTTTCCCATTTCACAGTTTATAATGTTCCATGTAGTTTTGATTTTATTACTTGACAACTTAATTTTGTTTTTTAAGTGGATAGATTTTGCAGTGGAACAGGCTCAGGAGTGAATAGATTTATTCTGGATATACGTGCTCCATCCTCGGCCACACCGTCGCTTGCCATCAGGCGAGTTGGTGGCCAAACATAGATCCATTTTATATAAAAAAATATATATAATTTATGATACAGTTTAAAAATGACTTTTCTATGGAAAGAAGTACCATGATAATGATGAGATCTGATTGATAAAAAATGAACATAACGCTAACGTGTAACATCTTCACTGTGCTTCACCATATTGATATGAGACAGCAAGAGAAACACATAAAAAGTGGGTTTATATTACAAAAAGACACGAAAAACTAAAATAACGTTGTTTTTCTGCGAAATAACAGATAAACCTTGTATTATCAAAATTAAAAATATACAAAAATAATATCCTGTACAGGGATTCGATCGACATACTTATACTGTGCCAGTCACCTATGTATGGTATGCAACTAATTACTCAGTTGACAATGTTGCTAAAATAGGCATTCACAATCTACTAATCAAAATACAAAACCGGTAAGTGCTTGGTCCCTATGTGACAAAGCGCAATGATACCTTTTGAAGTGCTTATCATTTTTGATAAGCTATACAACAGTGCAATTTTTACTGAAATCTGTCCAATTTAGATTCTGAGTGTGAGATGTTTAACATCACTGCTCAGCTCCCTTGAGGAAATGCGCAATTTTGAATAGCCTATAAGTTGACCCGGCTTCTGACGATATTTTTTACAAATTTTCAGTTGTTTCTTTTTCCTGGTTTGGACGCCAACCTCGGACATACAAACAGACAAAAATACTCAAATTTTAAAAACAACAGATTTGGCAATGGTATCGATTAAATAACACATTACGAAAGAAAAAAAACCAAAAAGTGAATTTGAAATTTTCGGGCTTTCGAGTTACGATTTTATTATAAGTATAGATAACTTCTAATTGCCTCAACCGATTTAGATGTTTGTGGTATCGTTCGAATCCTTATACTTTCCCGATTAACATAGGCTACCATAAGAAAAAAGCAATAATATAGTACTGACAGTCCACAAAAAGGTATGAAATAAAAAATATTAATAAAGAATTAAAACACGTCACAAAAGAATTTCAGTCGGGGGCCAGTATCTATTGTGAAACATTTTCTTATATCGGATGGTTTTCCCCGACTGCAATGAAAATTCTTCAGTACCTTTTTTCACTTTTTTTAGTTCACACATGGAAGGCATGTGTTATATATTTTTTTTCTTGTTGGGCAAATCCGTCATGTACGCTGGATGGAGAAGTCATCTCCTACTACTCGAAACCACACTGTCCTCCACTAATAATTACCAGGGACCCAGGACCGCCGGTAAATTTCATTCACTGCAACCCCAGCAGATATCAAGAGGAAATCTTGCCTTGAAAATATGGGGGCCAGTAATGCTCAGACAAGACGAGTTAAACCAATACCAATACAAAAACAAATATATATCAACGTACGGCTTACGTAGACCTTTCTTTTTCTCTTTTTTAATTCCTTCTTCCTTATCGTCCATTGCTGCATCTTCATCTTCATCGCAGGCGTACATGGAACTGCCGGCGTCTCCGCAGCAGGGCCCGGATGGACTGCACCTACTGCAAGCGCAGTCTGGCTGGCAACGACGTTCTGGAGAAAGGTGGAAAAGGACTAAAAACATGACCTGCCAATAATAATGGTACGTCTTGATTTTTTTATATATATATTATTTATGTTAATTTTAGTTATTAGATATGAGTATGTAAGGAATCTAAAGTCACAATATTAAATGGAAAAAGAATGTGTAGGAATTGTTTAGCATGGTATGGGCATGTGATGCGGAGGGATGTGACGATGAAAGTTTTGAGTATAAATGTAGATGATGATAAGAGTAGAGGAAGACCGAGGAAACGATGGATGGATTGTGTTAAAGATTGTATGGCTAGAAAAGGAGTGACTGACGAAGGATGACAGCTAATAGAGATGTATGGAAGAAGAATACATGCTGCGCCAACCCCAAATAAATTGGGATAAGGGCAGGGGTGATGATGATTATTTATTTCTCTTTATTGTACACCTAGAAAAACAACAACAGAGGATATTCGAATAGGTAGAGATTTTTTTTTGTCATCAATGGCATAAATGCCTTAAACGTAGATATTTTAGAGTAATTCTGCATTTAGTTATAAAATGACTAGCTTCAGCCCGCAATTTAATCTGTGTGGAATAATTCAAAATGGAGTCTAATCGGGATGAAAAGTGCATGCAGATCTGTTTAGAATTTACTGTATGAAAGAAAATATCTAAAACTTTCATTCATAAAACTTCATGGACATATTAATGAAAATTTTAATATTTTGAGGTTAGCTTCATAAAAAGTTTTACGCTACGAAAATTACGCTAACAATCCAACTTGAAGAAGGAACCATTGAATACTGCCACAGATTCCTTGAACGTTCATATCATATGAACTGAATTAATCATATGCATCAATTAGCGTTCATATATATCCAGTGTCATATTTAAAAGCATTGATAAAAATCTGACTAGTTACAAACTCACTCATTTCAGCTGAATCCGATTCTAACCTCGACTCCACATTAACGTTTTCAACAACAGTACGTTGTACCGTCGGTGTTGTATCAAAGGGTTCTTTTTCGCTTACTTCAGATTTTGAACCATAATTAACCACATAATCGACATCAGAATATGATGACGTATCAGTTATAACTGATGGCAGCACAGTGACCGAAGATTTGAACTTGAGAGCATTGAATTTCTTCTTCATATTTTCTCTTGGTGATGCGTCAGATTCCATGGAGTTTATAGAGCGTTTATCAGGCGATCCTGGCGGTTCATGGGAGGATGATTTCATTGACTTGATTTTGGATGGTTTTTGGTCTTGTTCGGGCTTTCTGTACGACTTTGGTGCTGGTTTTACTGATTCACAGGCGTCTGGAATATAAAGAGCTAAATTAAATTTGACATTTAATTTTATTATTAGGATTCTAACCTGCGAGTTACTTCCCGGATAAATACTCTGGCTTCCCAAACTGTGCGTCGCGACGCCCTGAGGCGTCGTGCCATTATCTCGGGGGCGTCGTGAGGCGATCCACATATGGTATGGCGATACACTCGGTAAATTCAACTGACAGGTAATGTACATTAGATTGCCTGTCTGTTAACTCTACCGAGTAAGCGCTGACTATAAAAATTGTAAACGTTATAGGCTAGAACTACCCACTGGTAGGCACTATTTGGCCAGAAGGAGAGTGGAGGGAGTCTAAAAAAAATAGCGAACTCCCAAGGGCGTCGCAGTAAAAATAAGTTTGGGAAGCCTTGCTCTAGGCGCTCTGATCACTAAGCCATCTCGACCTCTGCTCACTACCCAGAATTCTTGTTCCACATTTTAAAACGATATAAAAAAATATGACTTTAAAGTTCGCTCCGCATGGATTAATGAGTTTGAAAGATGTAATTGTTATGCTAATCACCTGTACGACTTTGTTTTAACTGCAAAGTTAGTGGTGTCAGTTCAGCCGACTTTCGATTCGCGCTTTCGAAGTAGGTCCTTTAGTAAAAGTTGTTCGTATTGTGTCGGTTTAGCCGATTTACTTTTCGCGCTTTCGAAGTTTTATTTTATTTTTATTGGTTTTTATTTTTCGGCATGCGTTTGACCCCCATCTTGCCTAACGTTACGCGATAATGCGGTCTACGATGGAGCACGCTTGCTTATAAGAAACTGATTCACTCGCGTCTTGAAGACACACAGATTGGGTACATTAAACTCCAAAAGTATGACTACCGGCTTCTGAAATTAATTGTTATATGACATATTTATCAATGCCATAAAAATTAGAATGTGAGTATTGTGTAAAATTTGTTTGAAATTGTAATTAATTTGTCTGGCGGTTTTTGCGATCTCTCTATGGCCTACGCAAATTTCCTGCCGATCTGGTATCGTCTTGCGACGGGTTGTTGAGTTCCCTAAATTGTGGTTGAGCTACACGATGACTGATGTATACGTGCCGTCGGTTAGGACAGGTCAGCTCAAAATAGCTATGGCTCTTTCTTCAAAAGGCCATCCTAGACCTATCCCTACAAAATTACACTCATATGTTGAATAAAATGATGTCTGGACTTTAAAAGAGACGTTGACCTCTGAGTTTGTTTCGGCATTTCTTCTCAGAGCTAGTGAGGTAGGAAACGCCGACGCCATCTTGCTTATAAAATTGTGTGAGTTGAATAAGTCTCTATAACAGATGTACTTACAGAAATAAATATCATTTATCATGAATTCTGATACAAGATAAATCTTTGAAAAGCATTAACGCATGCTTAGCGAACTCTAAAGTTACAATATTAAATGGAAAAAGAATACGGTCGCGAACAGGATTCGAACCTGCGCCTCCCGGATAAATACTCCAGGCGCTCTGACCACTAAGCCATCTCGACCTCTGCTCACCACCGCGAATTCTTCATCCATATTTTTAACACGTTTTTTTTGGCGACGTCATTGCTATCTATTCAGTACATATATAGGTAACCGAACCGACACGACTAAATTTGCAGTTAATATAATTTCGTAAAGAATGCAATTACCTTAATAATTCGAGATAAATCTTTAAACGCATGCTTAGCAAACTCTAAAGTTACAATATTAAATGGAAAGAAGTTCTCATACATGTCGGATGGCAACACTATTTTATATTATTGGTGTTGCAACATCGAGTGCTATAGACGGTCGGCGACTACGGCGAGTGGAGGGAGGACGGTAGTCTCTTGTGAGCCGCCGTGGCGGACGGACCCCTACGCTCTGACTTATCTATCTAGACCTCTGATTTCATATTGTAATACCTACATTGTACATTGTAATATAAAGTGACTCACTACTAATAACTAACCCAAAGTAAACGTGCTCTCAGTAGCGGAGAGCCTTAATATTGGTTTTATTTACTATTACCTTTAAAATCCGGTCAGACATACAGACCTCTGATCCTATTCTACAATATATTTCCGACATACACTTTGTAGTAATGTACCTTTGATAGCACACTCAATATTATTAGCAGTGACTTCCATATCACTAAGTCTTTCACAAAACTTTAGAATCATTTCCTGCTCGTGCTTGTCCATGTTGACGCAAATGTCGCTGTCTACCATCCCGTCCACTGAACTGACGCAGCAATGGAACAGTAAGATGGTGTTCATGATGTACATCTTCTTTGGTAGGTCTTTGATGTCCCAGAAGTATCTTGAAGAAGAGAAGAAGGTGAGATGTTTTCAGAGGTTTGCTCTTTTCAATCATTGTTTGAATAGAGGAATAGTTATAAAGATCTGATTTCATAATAAAATGAAATTAGTTGATAAAATAAAAATCACGCCTGCCATATGTTTTTTTTTTATTTGACACCTATTGTGTTTTATAGTTACTACATTTTTTTTTTTTAAATCTCTGGTACTAATTGATTTTATCCGGGACGATGTAGGTAAGGATTCTAACGATGCCCCGACCATCTAAATCAGTTTAGGCGTTTCAAAGTTATGATGGAATAAAGAAACTCACAACCATACATACATACATGAACTCTAAAAAACATAACACTTATTTTTTGAGCAGTCATGTAAAAAGAGTACATTTTTCCAAATTCCATAGATTATTAGCGTCATGTACAGTCTCGAGCACCAATATGTAAACAAAACTTTAAAAAACTCACCTATAATATCACTAGCGTGTATTACTAAGATAATTAAGGATATAACACATATAGAAGAACATTTCAATTCATATATATTCATACACTAGCTGATGCCTGCGGCTTCGCCCGCGTGGATGTCGGTTATCGCGACCAAAAGTAATCATGAAATTTTGATACCGTTCCCGCTTTCCAAGTACCGCATTTTTGCCCATTTTTAAAGTATTAAAATGGATGTAGTATGTTATCCTTAAGAAATAGACATATAATACCTCCAACAAATATCATTATATTTTAGCCAATGTATATGTCGCAGATGGATTGTAGAATCCGCTGTATTACAAAATCTCTAGCTGCTTTACAAAACAGTACTATTTTATAAAACAGCTGAACAACGTTCAGCTGGATTGCCATTGGGATACGTTTAACAAAACTGCTACCCACCTTTAGACGTAATGCAGAATGGCATACTAGTGACATAATAGTGGGACAGGTTTGTTTATTGTATAGGTATATTAAATGGATAGTCACCATTCAAGTAAAAAAGCGATACTGTATTCTGATTTGACTTTCCGCGGCTGGGTAGACGGAGCCCCGCTTGGCGGGGCTCCTATTTTTGTGTCTGTAAGGTTAGAAAAAACCTAAACACGAAGAGGATGACGGGGGCCAGTGAGCGAGCGTAGCGAGCGAACAGCCCCCGTCATCCTCTTCGAACCTCACCTGTCCGTGTCGGGATACACGAAACTCCCGAGCTCGCTTCGCTCGGTCATGGATCAATTTCGTTTATTTTCTTTCATAATCCCGATATATTGTCGACTATTATAGTGGTTTAGTATTTACGTCAATAAAAATTTTCATCATTTTGTTGCTATTGACAAGTAAAATAAAGTTAGGTTATTATTGTTAAGACATACAGAGCCATAAGCGACAAAATTTCGAACTAAAATCAACAATCTGACAGTTCATTTCACATTGTTTTACATAATCTCTGATCGTTGACCCGCTGCATTGATAAACGCAAAACGTTCATTCAATTTTGCGTGTTATAGTTCAGTAATTATGTAAAACCGCTAAACGTCGTTCAGCTGTTTTTCATAACAGTACTGTTTTGTAAATCAGCTAGCAGTTTTGTAAAACAGCTTATTCTACAATCCATCTGCGACATATACAAAAACTTGACAAATTATATAGGTACTAAGGTTTTAGTCTGCCTCTTGAACCACTCTATCTATTAAAAAAAAAAACGCATCAAAATCCGTTGCGTAATTTTAAAGATCTAAGCATACATAGGGACAGACAGACAGCGGGAAGCGACTTCGTTTTATTCTATGTAGTAATAATATATTGCGATTAATATACCGCCTGTCTAAAAACAACGATGAATTTCTTTTGACGTTCCTAATTTCTAATTTGACATCTCTTGATTCGTCCCATCTCGCTTCTGTTAGCAGTTTCGCCCAAAATGTATCATAAATTTTTGATGTGAATGAATGATAAATTATCTTAGCCTGCCTTGTCGAAGAGTGTCGTTTACCGACGTTTTCGCGGCTGACTACGCGACACCAGTCAGCGAAACACGACGCCATTTCGTGTGCATAAGTTAAATTAATATGTATTTAAAGTAAAATATTTATTTTTGTGTATTTTATGTTATGAGCCTAAGTTGCCTGAAATAAAGGTTATATTATATTATTATTGAAGATTTTGCTGACTAATAATCCATTCACGATGGTAATGGAGTCTCAGTGGAGTGGCGCTTAGATAAATAAATAAAAATATGACTATTGTATATCATTTTATTTTGATTAGCAGATTCAGGCACCAGCTGTGATGAGAGCTTACTTTGTTAAATCTATTGCTAGTTTTTTTTTTATTATATGAATGAAGTATAAACAATTAGACTTTTGGTACGTCGATAAAACGTCGCGCATGTCACGCCTGCGTGAGAGCTCTAAATGAACATCCAGGCTTCAAAGAGACTAATCTTTCAAAGCTCACGGTGATTCTCTGTGATGTCATGTTATATTTTGATAGCTTTCGGGGTAAACGAATGATAAATTATCTTAGCCTGCCTTGTCACGCGGCACTCCTGATTAATAATATAAATAAGGAAATAGCCTAACTAAGATTTTAGTGTCCAAGTTTATTATCACCCTGTCCGGGGTCAAAAACGTAATTTTGATTAATGAAAAATAATTACAAAAAAATGTTTTGTAATAAATATTATTATCAGGCAAATATCTTGATCTTTTCTGTTTGTTTTTATTGTTAACTAGCTGATGCCCGCGGCTTCGCCCGCGTGGACGTCGGTTATCGCGACCATAAGATCATGAAATTTTGATCCCGTTCCCGCTTTTCGTTCAACCGCTTTATAATTGCCCATTTTTTTAAGTATTAAAACGGATATAGTATGTTATCCTTATGAGATAGACATATGCCATCGCGGACTTTTCTGTAGACCTATATAAGATACACAATTCCACCATACATCATTTTGTTACATCTCAAAGGGTTTAGGCAGTGTTTTCCTTGAAAGCTCCCAGAGGGCTTATTTTTTTCCGACACCTCCAACAAATATCATTATATTTTAGTCAATGTATACAAAAACTTGACAAATTATATACTAAAACCTTTCTCGAAAACCACTCTATCCATTTATGAAAACAGCATGAAATTCGGTGCAGTATTTTTTGAGTTACTTGGGACCATAAGACCAAGGAGGCGGTTCTAAGGCGTGACGAAATGATATATTTATTTGAAAGAAACCTGCCTTGGACATACCTCAACCTCAATATGGGATACTTATACTTGATAAAGGGCTCTAGATCAGCATCTGACAGTAAGATGGATCTATCAATATCATCCACACAGATGTCCTGTTTGTATTTGTTGATAATTTCCCCCAGACTCCTCGCATTCAGCTCCTTCACGTGTAATTTTGGGTGAACACATCTGTTAAGCTGGAAAATAATCACCATTTAATCTCGGCCCTAAAACATAAACATAACCAGCCCATAACTGTCCCACTGCAGGGCAAGCCTCTTCTCCTGCAAAGAAGGCACGAGCATTGATCACCACGCTATCACTATGTCTTGGCATTTTCAGACCATTAAGTCCAGGTTTCCTCACGATATTTCCCTTCATCGTAAGTCTGTGATGTCTTAGAATAACTAAGAACGTAGGTATAGTTGACCATACAATTGCTTTACCACCCTAATGCTGAATTTCGTTTGCACATCATAATATGACAAGGTCTATTTTCGCTTACAAGAACAAAGTGTCAGTCAGATACTGTCAACCTTATTCACATTTTAATTTACTGGAAGTTTTTGTCAAATATGGTAAAGCCGTGATCGACTATACATATGACACCGAAAAATTCCGATTGTTACCAGTGCCGGCCCGAGGCCAGATTTAGGTTGAAGCGAGATCGAATTTTAGCGCCCCCTACACCTTCAGTTGTTACGGCAACCATTGCTAAAGGCGTCTTTGGCGCTTGGAGCGGCAGTTCCGTTCGTCCTATGAACAGGCCAATATGGAACATGGTTCAAGAAGCAAGCCTCTAATCACTCGGCCACCACGAGACGAACCAAAATACGGATGTAACATTGTCTAAGCATCCTTATGAAGCCTTAAAATGGCCGGGCATTAAATGTGCATGCTTTCGAGCGCTGTGATAGGTAGTATTGACGCTAATTGTTATACCTTTATGTTAGTGTGTGCTCGCGTATTGACAACCGAAATTTTAAGACCCAATATCCGTATATTCTGTTTAATCAGATAATGTTTAATAAGACAAATAAATCAATCCACGAACACGCCTTTTTTGGTGGATGGATGAAATCCTCATTGGTGTTTTCGGCTTTGGGATAGTTGAAGGTGTCTTTTTTACTGGATCTACGTTGGCCACCAACACCCCTGATTACCGACGGTGTAGCCCAGGAAGGTGCACGTAGATCCAGAAGAAATCTATTCACTCTAGCCTTGAATATGCCTAGATTTCTCAGGTAATACGCAAGACGGCAGGGACTTCTGTCTGTCAGACTATTACTGACCAAAAACATCCACGTTCCCTCGTACACTAAAGTCAGTGGCCCCAAGAGCGAATGCGTCTTTTGCAGCCCCCAACTGGCACTGGCCCATTATACGGGTCCCGTGCGGTCAAAGGGGAGTCCAGTTATGGTTCCCCCTTGACATCAAACAGGGGAAGGCGTGGAATGCAACCTCAAGTCCTGTAATCTAACCCAACAATATAGCAGTGATAGCTGGCTAGTGGTAGTAGATAGTGGTGGCTTAGTGCCAGTGACCGTTGGACTGTCAAGTCAGAGGTCGTAAGTTCGAACCCAAGGCACGCACCACTATCTTTTTTATGTACGTATTATAAATTAATTATCACTTGCTTAAAACGGTGAAGGAAAACATCGTGAGGAAACCAGCACACCTGAGAGATGTTCTTGATGGTGTGTAAAGCCGTGTCCGGTGTCAGGGAGGTGGTTTAAACTCTGACACTAGGTTGTTCATCAACCATACGAAAAGAAGATCTAGCCTAACGAACACAAAAAAGTATTTTTGATTGCAATAATGTTTTCTTTTTACCCAGTTCAATAACAGCTGTGTCCACCGTTTCTCAATGATTTCCAGTTTACAATCAGAACAGGACGTATCATCTGAATACATTGTTTATAATAAATATTGTTTGTTCAGCTAAAAATAAATAGTTAAACAACAAATCAAATAGTAAACTTCTTGTAAAAACAACTCAAAAAGTGACATTGTCAAATTATCATAAAAATTTATAATTATGAAAGAAGGTTTTGAACATGGGATACTTTATCATTTTCTCAAAAAAAAAATACAAATTCACTTACAGTGAAAATTTAATCTAATGTAGTAAAATAAGGTTCGGTATTTAGTTATGGTGTTATATTCGTCTACGCACTGCCCACATCACTTGTATTTCAATCTCTCCTCTCGCAGGTCTGCTGGAAGAGATTTTTGTTAGAAATAAGCTGGCGTTTGTACTCGCCATTTCTATTATCTATACCTTTGTAGCGACATCTATCTCGCTACATGGTAACTACGCGCACAACTCTCTGCATCGCGCAATCAAAGTTTGACGACGAGTGTGTATATATACGACTTCCCAACATTAACCGTTGGGCCGTGGCCCGCCAGGCAATATCACCCGCCTGGTTGGAGGATCCTCCCTTTTCTGTGGAGGAACACCACACCTCGTTCCCCCATACCTTTAAACGAGCAATTCTTGTATATATATATATTATAATCTGAATCTCGGAAACGGCTCCAACGATTTTCATGAAATTTAGTATGCAGGGGGTTTCGGGGGCGATAAATCGATCTAGCTAGGTTTCATTTTTAGAAAACGTCGTTTTACCAAAAAAAAACGAGCTAAGCTCGGTCATCCAGGTACTATATTGTTATGTCTAAATGTGTGTACATAAAATAAATAATACGTATAAATAATAATAGCTTACATAAAACATAATTAACAATAACAGAACGCCTGTATTCCCCGAAGGGCAATAGCGGGCATTGCATATAGGCAAATAATAATAATAATAATAATATTCCACAACTATCACACAACGCCGTCTAGTCTCAAGCTAAGCAGAGCTTGTGTTATGAGTACTAGACAACTGATAAAAATACTTATATTTTTCTAAATGCATACATATTATAGATAAATTACACCCAGACACAGAACAAATGATCGTGCTCATCACACAAACATTTGTCCTGGGTGGGAATCGAACCCACGACCTCCGGCATAGCAGTCAGGGCTACTAACCACTAGACCAACAGGTCAGTCAAAATAAGCAGTAAAAGTAAAAGAATTACCTAAATGTAACCTATATCACTACTTTAGGGTAGGCAGAGGTATACATAATTGTACACCCACATTTTGCCAATGCTGTTAGAAAGTCCCTTGTAATAGGTGGTGAAATAATTGCTATCTACCGGGCACAAACCAAAATCAGGGATTTAATAAGAATTTCCTAACTAAAAAAAACAATAACACTTTGTCTACCCGGGAATTGATCCCATGACCTCACGCTCCTACAGTTACGACCACTGAACCAATTAAAAGTAAAATAAAATAACCTAAAAATTAATTACCCTTTCGCATTAATATTTCGTAATATTTAATTGTTTTACATAAGTATTGATTATTGAGTAAACGATTTTCTAATCTAATCTAATTGTTATTACTTTTTAATTACACTAGTCATTTACCCCCCGGCGTTTGAATTAATATGAACGCATTTTAAAAGAAAGAAAGACAGAAAGGACTGGCAGGAAATAGAAACAGGTGTGTGTGGAAAATAGAAAGGGTGGCCTTCTTCTTCTTGTGACGTTCCAATACGTAGTCAATACCAGAACCTACTCTATAATCGTCAATAAAAATCTTCAACAACAGAATGATGTAATGCCAGATGATGTAAAAATTATATAAATGTAATTGATTTTAAAAAAGAGATGAAAATGCAATTGACGAAAAAATGCCTTTACAAAATTGAAGATTTTCTGAATGAGTAGGAATTGAATTATTATTTAGTTATTACTTTATATCCATTAATCTTTGACATTGAATTAATTTTAATCTGACATTTTAACATAACATAACATAACATAGCATCACGCCTGTATTCCCCGAAGGGATAGGCAGAGGTGTACACAATTGTACACCCACATTTCACCAATGCTGTTATTAAGTCCCATGTAATAGGTGGTGAGCCTATTCCCATCAACCGGGCACATTTCCAAACTCCGGGCTGCTACTGAGAATTTCCTAACAGAAAAACTCAATAACACTTTGCCCGACCCGGGAATCGAACCCGAGACCTCCTGCTCAGCAGTCGCGCTACGGACCACTAAACCAGCGAGGCACAGTAATCCACTCTATTTAAAAGTGAATAGATTTATCTCCATCCTCGGCCAAACCTTCGCTTATCGTCGGGCGAATGGTGGCCACGTCTAGTTCCATTTTAGAAAAAAATAAATGATAATTACTGTTTTATATTATAATTTCATAACATTTAAATGTTTTACATGAGTATTTAAATCAATTAAGTTAATGAATTATTATTATATTTTAATGACACAATACATTTACCCCCCTTGGCATTGATGATTATGTATATTTTGTATTTTTTTTCAAATATTATGTAGTTACGAGTCGACTTTGTCTCTGTCACTTCTGACCTAGACTAGAGTCAAGAGCAAACCAATTAAAAAAAAGTTATAAATAGGTACCTAAATGTCTTAACTTTATGCTTTTCTAGCTGGTGTCCCCGATTTTGTCTGCGTGACAAAAGGTAGCCTATGTCCTTCTCCAAGGTCCAATGTATCTCCTTGCTAAATTTTATTACGATCTGTTCAGCCGTTTAGTCGTGAAAATGTAACAAACAGACAAACAAATAAACAGAGTTACTTCCGCATTTATATATTAATAGGTAATATAATACAATTATTCCAATTGTATTTTTTTTGACACTTGTTTGTTTATGTAAATTTACATATCCATTATCTAACCGCTAGTATTCCTACTAGTTTTAAATTTATATTAACATTTCTTTGTAAAATGTGAGCATTATGTGGACATTAATGTTATTTTTAATCTCATGTTACGTACATATTGCCCATTGTCAAGCATTATGAGTTTGTCATGCTCACTAAAATGTCCTGCTGATGGTGGCGTTGTACATCGGGTCGTCGAGTTCCCTACAAAATGGTTGAGCTAAGCGAGGCTGATGTGCGCGTCATGCTCGTGAACGGGTGCTGTCTGTCGGGACTGGTCAGCTCTTAACTGCTTTGGCAATCATTTTAAAAGGCTATATATTATATATTGCTTCTAGCGCTTTCCTTTATTATTTTGCTCATTAACCTGCATTATTCTCACATTACCTTATTTATTGTTATACCAATTTATTTTAAAAGAGTGTCTATGGAGTTTCTTGCCGGCTCTTCTCCATAAGATCAACGCCTTGGAACCGTGCACCTAGCTTTGACTTTTCATAAGTGCTTGTAATATGGCCTATATGAAATAAAAATATTTGAATTTGAATTTGAATTTGAATAATATAAAAACCTAATTATAATACTAACTGCCTCGTTGGTTTAGTGGTCCGTAGCGCGACTGCTGAGCAGGAGGTCTCGGGTTCGATTCCCGGGTCGGGCAAAGTGTTATTGAGTTTTTCTGTTAGGAAATTCTCAGTAGCAGCCCGGAGTTTGGAAATGTGCCCGGTTGATGGCAATAGGCTCACCACCTATTACATGGGACTTAATAACAGCATTGGTGAAATGTGGGTGTACAATTGTGTACACCTCTGCCTACCCCTTCGGGGAATACAGGCGTGATGCTATGTTATGTTATGTTATGTAATTATAATATAATAATATCTTAGGTTTTCGCGATCACTACACATTATAATAAAACAACTTTTAACCAGATTAATCGCGTGTATTATTGGTTTTTTGTTTTTCCTGACGTTTCGAACACTTTGCAGCGTTCGTGGTCGCAGGAGGACCGTTTTTTAATTATAATACATCAAAAATAACTTAAACTTATGCTTAGTGTAATAAATAAGTATAAAAATAATTATATTACGACGACAGATAAACAACATTCGGTAACATGTCTGGATTTTGTAGCTTGGTTGCCTGAACTAGGTTAAACTTGTGTTTCAGGCTATTATGCCCAATAAAAAGTGACTGTAAGTAATCTAAATAATTAAAGTCATCCTAATTATTACCATACATGAACTGTAAACGTTAACAGGTTCACTGTCCACAGACCACATACGGTCTGTAGAGAGACTTCCATATCAGTCCACAGACCGTATGTGGTATGTTCGCCCGTACAATATCTAAGCCATCTGATACTGTGGACGTAAGGAGAAAGTGTCATATTTAATGCGGACTTGGCGGGACACATCATAAGGATTATAAAAAGTGCTGGGACGTAGGGAAAAAGTCGTTTTTTTTTTTTCTAAAGGGTATGAAATAAAAAGTGTCAGCATAATTTTTTTTTCGAGTTTTTATTGTTTCATTACTTAGAAATAAGCTAATCAATGGGTAAGTAGGTAACAAACAATACTTAAGAAAACAAAATTTACTTATACTGTTACAATTTAGAGAGACTAATTAATTTATTATTTTACAACAGTAAGCAAATTTTCCGTATCAGAGTAGGTCAGTAATTTTAAGTGCTTAATTAACATTAAACTACATTGTTTTTTACTTATGCTATATATATCTAGAATCTTAATTAATTTATTGTACATAAAAGGTCCTAAGAATAAGAAAAACCTGTTTACATAGGCATGTTTGCCTTGAAGTGAGAGGGGCTCGTGGCTAAGTAACAGCCGCACAGATCGATCGATCGAGGTTAAGCTGCGCTTGCCGCGGTCGGTCTGTGGATGGGTGACCATCATTTCATACCGAGACCCCTCCGTGCCTCGGAGAGCACGTTAAGCCGTCGGTCCCGGTTGTCAAATTAAGATCTATGACAGCCGTTACGGGTAGTCAGAGGCCTGAAAGTCTGACGACCAGTCATACCACGAGATATCGTGTTACCCAGTAATTGGGTTGTGGAGGACAGATAGGCAGTCGCTCCATGTAAAATACTGATATTAAGCTGCATCCGGTTTGACTGGAAGCCGACCCCAATGTAATTGGGAAAAGGCTAGGCAGATTGTTTGCCTTGAAGTTTTGGACAGACTAGGTCTTTCCGTCTCTTGTTCGGGGGAAGTGGTATGAAAGGGAGCAAGGCATGTTGTATTAGTACGGTGGTATAAATAATTGGCGAACAGTTAGGACATCAGTAGACTGATATAAGTCATAGGTAGGGAATATGTAAGGGCGGAAAGTTGCCACCTTTAAAATTGTTTTGTGCGCGTTTTAATATTAATTATATTGATTTGTTAGTTAATAGTTATTTGTTATATGAATTATAAAATATGTGAGAGAAGTCTGTGGACATACTTTGAGGGGTGAATGTACAATGTTTACGAACAAATTTTAGTATGGAGTCAGCTTTGAAATCGCTAAGAAAAAATCTGCTTCTCTATAGGTACCTACATTTAAGTGAAGTAGGTATGACCATTACTATGGAGCAGATTTATTTATTATTCGCTTGCCATGTTCTCAACTCATTTTTTTTTTTCAAATAGACCAGATTACACGTTCTTAAGAAAAGTCAAAGCTAGGTGCACGGTTCAAGAAGTTGGTCTTATGGAGAAGAACCGGCAAGTAACTCCGTAGTCACTCTTTAAAAATAATTTGTTTTTTACAATTTTCGACAGCGCGGTTGGCGCAGTGGTCGAGAGACCGACTGCTGCGCTGCGTGTCGCAGGTTCGATTCCTGCACGGAGCAAATATTTGTACGATCTACGGATAATTGCTCCGGGTTTGGGTGTGTGTGTGCTTGTGAGATTATATGTCTGTAAACGCACCCACGATACAGGAAGAAATTCCTAGTGTGGGGCAACGTTTTATAAAAAAAAAAAAAATACAATTAACAATTCCTAACTCCGGGCTGCTACTGCGAATTTTTTAACATAAAAACCCAATAACACTTTGCTCGACCTGGGAATCAAACCGCAATTCACGCTCAGCAGCCGCGCTTGCGGCCACCAGACCAATGAGGTAATTAAGACAGACAAAAACTTAGGAGATGCTTAAAAACGAACTAAGCGGTTCAAAATCAAATTAATATTCGATAAAACAATGGGTATTGGATGCGATTAAGCGATTTGTGAAAGAAGTTTTGTTACTGGAGAATAATAGACACAAACGGGCTTCGAACCCGCGTCCTTAGACATACCGTGACATCGCTCTCACATGGAGCTACCGTGTCACTGCTCGCATCTACATATTAAATTTAAAATTCCCTTTTTTCGGGTTCGAGTCCTATTCGTGTTTAATATTTTCAAATATTTCTTAAAACAAATGTCTTTGGGATTTTGAGTTACGAAGTTACCAGTAGCACCCGGTCGTGTGGCGAGCCTTTATCTTTAATACTAGGATATGTTTAAGAAGCCTAGCCTTTTCCCAATTACATTGGGGTCAGCTTCCAATCAAAACCGGATACTAGTATATTACATGGAGCGACTGCCTATCATTTCAGGCCTCTGACCAGCCGTAACGGCTGTCATAGAGCTTGATTTGACAACCGGGACCGACGACTTAATGTGCCCCCGAGGCACGGAGGGGTTTCGATATGAAACGTTGGTCACCCAGCGACAAACGGCACGGGGCAAGCGCAGCTTGTCTCGATCGATCGACCTGTCATTTTATGTTGTACTATTCTACAATAAATAAATATCTATAAGACTGTGACCAATGTGGGTATGGAAAGTATGCGTGATTGGAATTTGAGTGAAAATGATTAAGTTTAGAATTTATTTATTTATTTTGTACAGAAAAGCTTTTTTATCTATCGTTGTCAAAATCAATGATAGACAAGTGGACAACGTCAATTTCAGTAAGTCACTACAAGACAGTAAAATAAAAAAGTGTCTGCCTTCCGAATTATGATAGTCTTGGAAAGGCCAAGAGAGGCCACACTTTCAGAAAACTGAACCGTAACGAATTAATTTTAATTCATAAAAGTGTTTTTTAACACTAAATATTTATATTATATATAATTTTACAAGGCCTTGAGCATAATAGACATTCTGTCCATACTTCAATATTAATATTATAAATTCGAAAGTACCTCTGTTTGTTTGTTCCCTTTTAACGACTAAACGGCTGCACGGATCGTAATGAAATTTGGCAAGGAGATAGATTGTATCTTGGGAAAGGACATAGGCTACCTTTAGTCGCGCAGACGAAGTCGCGGGCACCAGCTAGTTATTGTATAAACAAAACATGTCAATTAAAACATCACCGTGGTACTCAGCAGATGTCGAGATGGCTTAGCAGTCAGAGTGCCTGGTGTATCAATCCAGGAGGCGCAGGTTCGAAAGTCAATTTAAGAAATCGAAAAGCACGCCTGCTATGTGTGGATTAATATTTTTTATTTCATTCCCTTTTTGTAGACCATAGCCACTATATTACTAATTTTTTAGCTTAATTTCTTCGGGATTCTAACTATACCATATACATCTAAATCGGTACAGCAGTTTAGATGTTATGATGGAATAAAGAAACTCACAAACACATATATATTTACATACATACTTCTTCAATATAACAGCTCAGCTCTTCTCGGCTCTTTATCCTCTGCTTTCACTTTGACTTTTTGATACGACTCGACTTCTATTTTCTCCTGCACTTGTTGTTCACGTACATATATCCCTTATCCCAATTTATTTGGGGTTGGCACAGCATGCATTCTTCTTCCACTTTCTAATTGTTTTTGAAATTGCATGTTGTTAAAGATTTGGCTATTTTATATGACTGGCCGCCTGCCTGACGTCAACGCTCATTGGGAATGCTGTTGTTGGTGGTAACCGCCACCGATACGGTCTCCTCCTATCTAGCTATGTCATACCAAATGTTATCCATACGCCAGGTTCTGATGTTATCCTACTATCACACTCCACTAACCGGGCCATGATATAATGAAATAAACCATAAAACATAACACTCCTACAATTGGGCAGCCTTATAGAAATATGGTTCTTATAAAATAACTTAAACAAACTTTTTTCATCGATGTCTATTAAGACCCATAAAACTGTGACTTAAACTAAATAATTAATATAAATATTGATGGATCGCCTCATTGGACTAATGGCCCTAAGTGCGACTAATGAGCGCGATGTCCTTGCTTAGATTCTCAGGTCGAAAAAAGTGTTATTGAATAATCTGTTATGAAATTCTCAGTAGCAGTCTGGTGTTTGGAATTGTGTCCGTTAGATCGCAATAGGCTCACCACCTATTGAGTGGGATTCAATAAAAACATTAGTAAACTGTGGGTGTACAACTTGGTAAATCTCTGCTTACCCCTTCAGGGAATACAGGCTTGATATTATGATGTTAATTAAAATAATCACGAGCTCTCAGTACAAACCGCAAAGCTACTTATCCAGTACTGAAGAAACGACCACACGGCTGAGAAAAAACATTAAATTGACAACAGAAAATGATTTTATAATAATATTCTCAGAATTACTAAAGAACAATAGCCATATGGCCTCAGACCACACAGCTGAATAGGTCAATAGTCTAACTATTATATAATCGACCGTGAAAACCGAATAAAAGTAAAGTGATTGTAGAAAAAAATTGCAAGAAAAAATGTCGGTCAAGCTCAATGTTTGTTTTTAGAGTTCCCTTGGTGTTGTAGAAAATCTGTTGCTTTTTTTGTACAATACCTTTCGAGAGACATTTCATATTAATTATTGTTCACCGGTTACTACTCACGAGATGTTTCGTTGCCCGACTAGTTTCGAACTCAACTCAGTCAAATTGAGTTTGACTCGCGACATCGCCGCGGGCTCAGCCCATGACTAAGGGATCCGTTCGAGTTCGGAACTAGTCGGGCGATCCCGAAAAATGCACGTGAATAGTAACCGGTGAACAATAATTAAACTGCAACTATTTACGGTATAACTAGCTAATGTCCGTGACTTCATCTGTGCGATAAAAGATCGCCTATATCCTTCTTCAAAATCCAATCTATTTTATACCAAAATTCATCAAAATTGGTTCAGCTGTTTTGGCGTGAAAACGTTACAAACAGAGAGATACAAGAAGTTTATATGTTACTAGCTTCTGCCCGCGACTTTTTCTGCGTGGGCTTCAGAATTGAGTCCAGCCGGGATAAAAAGTATCATATGTGTTAATCCAGGTTATAAGCTATTTGTGTACCACATTTCATCTAAATCCGTTCAGTAGTTATTGCGTGAAAGGTTCATCTATCCATCCATTCATACTCACAAACTTTCGCATTAATAATATAATTGTTATGCCTCTTTCTTCAAATGGCAATTCCAGATACTCTATTTGGTTACGCTCACATAGAGATGTACCCATAATGATGTCTGGACGTTAAAAGAAACCCTTGAGGAGGTCTTGAGATAGGAAAATAAAATAATATATAACAAAAATTATAATAATAAAATAATCAAAAGATACCCGGCCTTTTAGATCTTAATGACATGTCAAAGAGTTTGAAAAGATCTATTTACAGAATTAACAATTTATATGTATATATATTTTTACTTTTGTAAAAATAAACCATCAATACCACACGGTTATTCATTAACGTGACTGCCGCGTTGGTCTAGTGGTCGCAAGCGCGGCTGCTGAGCGTGAGGTCTTGGGTTCGATTCCCAGGTCGGGCAAAGTGTTATTGAATTTTTCTCTTAGAAAATTCTCAGTAGCAGCCCGGAGTCAGGAAGTTGGTGGTGTGACACCTCTGTCCTTCGGAGAGCACGTAAAACCGTCGGTGCTGCGCCTGATCTCTCTCTGGTCGTGTCGGATTTCCGTCCCATCGGAATATGAGAGTAAAGGAAGAGGGAGTGCACTTGTGTTTGCGCATGCACTTGTGCACTATAAAAATCTCCTGCGTACTTGGCTAATCTCAGTGGAGATAGGCCGCCGTGACCGAAATACGGTCGGAAGGAGTATTTTATTTATTCATTAACATTTGAACTGCCCGTAGGTCTCCGACATAGTTTTACACAACATCGCATCGCAAGGGTACTGGGTTCTCTTAAGAGACCAGCTTCATAACCCCCTTCCTTTAAAAGTGGAGGATTCATCTTGGACGCTGTGCCGGAGTCCTACCAACTAAAAACCACACGATTAACCTGCACAGGGGTCCTGTGATCGCAGCTGCATTCAGCGCGACCCCGGCAGGAGCTCCAGACCTCCCCTTGTGTAGCGTCTATTAAGGCACATCCCTGGGGAGTAGCGTTTCCAGATCTGTGTCTCAAAATATCGGGACTTAATGGAAAAAAAAGCGAGACTGGGATGTAAAAACCGGGACGTAGAAAAATTCAATAGACTTACAAATCTTTATTTCTAAATAAATTCTAATCATAATACAATGATCGACCAATATTGCTTTTTCGCTTGCTCGCTTCGGCTATATGAAAAAGCGGGATTTTGGGCGTCCCGCTCAGGGTGCTGGCGGGACGCATCCTGAGGGGCCTGAAAAGCGGGAAATCTGGCAACACTATTGGGGAGACTGTAAAGGGATCTCCCCTGAAGATTAAGAGTACGTACTAGAAATAATTACTCAACATTTAATTCTGGGTGGAGCATAATTTAAATGCTTTTTCTGAAATTATTGCAAGGAAGGAAAATATCTTTCGATTTTATTGGTAAATTCTTAATGATGATAAGGGAAAATATTATAGTAAGTAATTATAAAAGTTGCTTAGTTTTCTTTAAAGAGAGAATATTTACCAACTGTCTTTTTATTGAAAAAAAATATTAAGCCATTTATCAAAACAACGCCGTAACAAAATGTTTTTTTTTTTATCAAAAATGGATCTGCGTTTGGCCACCAACTTGCCTGATGCTAAGCGACAGTGTGGCCGAGGATGGGGCACAAACTCGTAGATCCAGAAGAAATCGATTAACTCTAAGTCGAGTGGATAGATTCCGGAAGAACGATAGTTGGGAAGTTAGATGATGATAATGATGCAACTGCCCAGCGTACCGAGTGGCTAACTCAGTTACCAACGAATTGATGGCCACTTTGTAGTACATTGCGCCGCATGTTTTTAATATTTTTGTTCATCATAGACAAGCTGTAACGTACGACGCAATGAACGACAAAGTGACTATCAATTTGATGGTATCCGAGTTAGCCAATAAGCACGCAGACCCGTCTCCCACAACAGTCAACTATTGATAAGTAATTAAATAATGATAAGTAGTGTTATTTTTTTATTTTTTTTTCTGTCGACAACAGAACATCATTTAAATACGTATTTCGCTGACTATGCGCATGCGTCTACACGTGACTTAACTGACCAAAGTCTATATTAATTATGTTATGCGTGTCAGTACTTTTAATATGAAAGTACGTAAGGGTAATGACACATTGGTGTATTAGCGCGAATAACGCAACGCAACAAAGAATGTTACACGACTATTTTTTGTCTAAGAAACGTGTACGACGTAATAGGCATGATGACTGATTTTGAAATCTCCTTTTATAATATAGGTACACGTCTACTATTTCAGAAAAACACATTATTTCAACAATAAACTCTGTTCTAACGCAGTTTATTGCATTTTAATCTATCTAATTTGAATTAAGCGCGAAAACGCTCCTGGGTGTCGTCACGCTTCGATAAAATTTGACAAAACTTCAAGCAAAAACACGGCGGTGATTGACATTCAACTGAGGCGTGACGTCATTCGCTGTAATTGGCGTTTCAGTCAACATGGCCGATTGCAGTAATTTATATTTTTATTTTATTGAAAATCTTATTAATCGTAACGTTTTTATTAAAACTAAGTCATTTTTTAGAATCCTGTGTACATATATTTTTCTGTTAAACCTTTTATTCTTTGATTCCTTAAATACTGTCATCATGCCTATTGTACTTAATACACGAGGCAATAGTATAATTATTATGCATTTTTTCTTTAGTGGTCCCATCCCCAACTGCTCAGCACGAGGTCCTGATTTCGATTCCCGGGTCAGGAAAAGTGTTATTAGATTTTTCTGTTAGGAAATTTTCAGTAGCAGCCAGGAGTTTAGATTTGTACCAAGTAGATGGCAATAGGCTCAATGGGACTTAATAACAGCATTGATGTAGAACTGTGTACACCTCTGCCTACCTCTTCAGAAAATATAGGCATGATGCTATGCTTATTTTTGGTGAATAGTTACTCTTTTTGTATTGTATGACATTATTATGACATAATAAATGACCATGTCAATAGCCATGTCAGAGACCTGCACGTGGCTTAAATTCTGACACTAGGTTGTTAATCAACCACACGATGAGAAGAAGAAGAATGACATATACTCTATATTATTACTTTTTTTTTGAGTTTTTCTGTTAGGAAATTCTCAGTAGCAGCCCGGAGTTTGGAATTGTGCCCGGTTGATGGCAATAGGCTCACCACCTATTACATGGGACTTAATAACAGCATTGGTGAAATGTGGGTGTACGACTATGTACACCTCTGCCTACCCCTTCGGGGAATACAGGCGTGATGCTATGTTATGTTATTACATTATTTTGTACTTCAGACGTTCGATGGATAGTTAGTTTTTGAGAAACAACTTCAAAGCGTCTCCATCTAATTCCACATTTATAATGGGAGTAGCCATTAAACAATTGTTATCTTAAATATTGTTATAACTTGTGGTGTCTACTTTATCTAACATTTTTTTATCCAATTCTTTATTGTTTCTAATTTAGTGATAGTACAGCTAATCATTTACCCCGCGGCCACATACTCGACGATTGACGAGAGAAATAGCGAGGGAGGCGTCCAGAGACGTAGCGTTTCTCGTCATGCCGATCGCATGCCGGCGATCCATTCTATGTCGGAAGATTCTATCCATAAAATTTTAAGGTTCAATCTGGATTCATATTCGCACGCTGCTATAATGTCATTGTCATCAA
Organism: Xylocampa areola; assembly: GCA_935421205.1. Lineage (NCBI taxonomy): Eukaryota > Metazoa > Arthropoda > Insecta > Lepidoptera > Noctuidae > Xylocampa > Xylocampa areola. The sequence goes on from OW285225.1 coordinate 10,213,006, forward strand.
TTGCAAGGGGAATACTGGAATGCGGAGCGATGCGATGAATGTCGCGAGTAAGAGAGTGTGTGGCTGCTAGGTCAATTTTCGCGGCGCGCGTTGAGCAGCGCGTGAGGCATAGTGTAGCCGAGGCATTACACGCACCAGATTCTTTAAACTATGGAATAGGTATATCTTCCTAGCCTTTTCCCAATGAATTTGGGGTCCGCTTCCAATCAAACCGGATGCAGCTTGATAACAGTATTTTATATGGAGCGACTGCCTATCTGTCTTCCATAACCCAGTTACTGGGTAACACGATATCTCATTGTATGATTGGTTATCAGACTTTCAGGCCTCTGACTACCCGTAACGGCTGTCATAGATCTTAATTTGACAACCGGAACCGACGGCTTAACGTGCTCTCCGAGGCATAGAGGGGTCTCTGTATGAAATGAGGGTCACCCATCCACAGACCGACCCCGGCCTCGATCGACCGATCTGTGCGGCTGTTACTTAGCCTCGAGCCCCTCTCGTACTTCTCATACTTTAAAGTATGGAATATAACTAGGTTAAAATTATTATCAGCGAACAACTGTTTTTTTTTTTAAGATAATTGGCTGATTAGAAAATGAATTGTCATCTCAGATTAGAGGTTATCAGAGTAACTTCATCTGAACTGTGAGCTTACTCTTGAAAATAATTCCGCTCGATTGACATTGGAAACATGTCAGTTCGTACTTTAAAATACCAAAATGTCTTACAAATAATTATAGATTCGGGATATTATGAAGACAACATGCTTTAAAATCGAGGCAACTGTAGGTAAATTTATTTTAAAATTACTATCATAGTCTATTTAGTATTGGAATTGGATTGGAATTGGTATTAGTTTCAAGAGTAACCCCACTGAAGTATAATGCTGATTATATTTATTTGTCTATAAAAAAGGTACCTATACTTTTAAATGGTAAATACATAATATAAGAATTTTTCTGCGGAACCGACATTGTTTATCTGTGTATTTAAATAATGTTTATTATGTCACGACTCGATAGTTTTTTTTTTAAATTCGTAGTCGAACGCCATGGAATGTAAGAGTTAGTTGTGGTTTATCATAAATAATAAAATTAATTAAAATGTATAATATAGCATCACCCTGTACACCCACATTTCAACAATGCTGTTATAGTCCCATGTGGTTATGAGCCTATTACCATCTACCAGGCCAAAATAAACTCCGGGCTGCTACTGAGACTTTCCTGGCAGAAAAACTCAATAACACTTTGGCGGGTCGGGTTTGACGTTTTTATTTCGCTATCTGTTAGGAAATGTTTAGTAGCTGCTCGGAGTTTGGAATTGCGGTATTCAATAACGAAATTGATGTAATGTGGATGTACACCTCTGCCTACCCCTTCGGGGTATACAGGCGTAATGCTATATTAAATGTACAACAGTGTATACCTCAACCCCTCATAATACATTTATAATAATAACCAAAAACATTTTACGGATCATAGCACTTATATTATAAATTCATTTATATTTGTATCCTCAATTGTCACGGTATTGTAAACATAATCTATTTACCCACCACCCATTGATGCATGACCATTTGATGGACGCAAAAAAACAATTAAATTTAAATACTTAATTATATGATTATTCGCTTTAGTGTAGGACTAGGCTAGACACATTCAATGACATAGTAAAACTGCTCCGCTACTCCAGCGCATTAGTAATGTTCATAAATCACACAGTAACACTTCTCCGTTACTCCAGCGCATTAGGAATATTCATAAATTACACAGTAATACTACTCCGCTACTTCAGCGCAATAGGAATGTTCATAAATGACACAGTAACACTACTCGCTACTTCAACGTATTAAGAATGTTCATAAATGACATATTAACACTATTTCGCTACTCCAGTGCATTAGGAATGTTCATAAATGACACAGTAACACTACTCCGCTACTCCAGCGCATTAGTAATGTTTATAAATGACACAGTAACACTACTCGCTACTTCAGCGCATTAAGAATGTTCATAAATGACATATTAACACTACTTCGCTACTCCAGTGCATAAGGAATGTTCATAAATAACATAGTAATACTACTCCGCTACTTCAGCGCATTAGAAATGTTCATAAATGACACAGTAAAAGTACTCCGGTACTCCAGAGCATTAGAAATGTTCATAAATAACATATTAACACAACTCCGCTACTCCAGCGCAATAGGAATGTTCATAAATAACATATTAACACAACTCCGCTACTTCAGCGCATTAGTCATGTTCATAAATGACACAGTAATACTACTCCGCTACTCCAGCGCAATAGGAATGTTCATAAATGACACAGTAAAACTACTCCGGTACTCCAGCGCCTTAGAAATGTTCATAAATAACATATTAACACAACTCCGCTACTTCAGCGCATTAGGAATGTTCATAAATGACACAGTAAAACTACTTCGGTACTCCAGCGCATTAGAAATGTTCATAAATAACATATTAACACAACTCCGCTACTCCAGCGCATTAGAAATGTTCATAAATAACATATTAACACAACTCCGCTACTTCAGCGCATTAGGAATGTTCATAAATGACACAGTAACACTACTCCGTTACTCCAGCGCATTAGGAATATTCATAAATTACACAGTAATACTACTCCGCTACTTCAGCGCAATAGGAATAATCATAAATTACACAGTAATACTACTCCGCTACTTCAGCGCAATAGGAATGTTCATAAATGACACAGTAACACTACTCGCTACTTCAACGTATTAAGAATGTTCATAAATGACATATTAACACTATTTCGCTACTCCAGTGCATTAGGAATGTTCATAAATGACACAGTAACACTACTCCGCTACTCCAGCGCATTAGTAATGCTCATAAATGACACAGTAACACTACTCGCTACTTCAGCGCATTAAGAATGTTCATAAATGACATATTAACACTACTTCGCTACTCCAGTGCATATAAGGAATGTTCATAAATAACATAGTAATACTACTCCGCTACTTCAGCGCATTAGAAATGTTCATAAATGACACAGTAAAACTACTCCGGTACTCCAGAGCATTAGAAATGTTCATAAATAACATATTAACACAACTCCGCTACTCCAGCGCAATAGGAATGTTCATAAATAACATATTAACACAACTCCGCTACTTCAGCGCATTAGTAATGTTCATAAATGACACAGTAATACTACTCCGCTACTCCAGCGCATTAGGAATGTTCATAAATGACACAGTAAAACTACTCCGGTACTCCAGCGCATTAGAAATGTTCATAAATAACATATTAACACAACTCCGCTACTCCAGCGCATTAGAAATGTTCATAAATAACATATTAACACAACTCCGCTACTTCAGCGCATTAGGAATGTTCATAAATGACACAGTAACACTACTCCGTTACTCCAGCGCATTAGGAATATTCATAAATTACACAGTAATACTACTCCGCTACTTCAGCGCAATAGGAATGTTCATAAATTACACAGTAATACTACTCCGCTACTTCAGCGCAATAGGAATGTTCATAAATGACACAGTAACACTACTCGCTACTTCAACGTATTAAGAATGTTCATAAATGACATATTAACACTATTTCGCTACTCCAGTGCATTAGGAATGTTCATAAATGACACAGTAACACTACTCCGCTACTCCAGCGCATTAGTAATGCTCATAAATGACACAGTAACACTACTCGCTACTTCAGCGCATTAAGAATGTTCATAAATGACATATTAACACTACTTCGCTACTCCAGTGCATAAGGAATGTTCATAAATAACACAGTAAAACTACTCCGGTACTCCAGAGCATTAGAAATGTTCATAAATAACATATTAACACAACTCCGCTACTCCAGCGCAATAGGAATGTTCATAAATAACATATTAACACAACTTCGCTACTTCAGCGCATTAGTAATGTTCATAAATGACACAGTAATACTACTCCGCTACTCCAGCGCAATAGGAATGTTCATAAATGACACAGTAAAACTACTCCGGTACTCCAGCGCATTAGAAATGTTCATAAATAACATATTAACACAACTCCGCTACCTCAGCGCATTAGGAATGTTCATAAATGACACAGTAAAACTACTCCGGTACTCCAGCGCATTAGAAATGTTCATAAATAACATATTAACACAACTCCGCTACTCCAGCGCATTAGAAATGTTCATAAATAACATATTAACACAACTCCGCTACTTCAGCGCATTAGGAATGTTCATAAATGACACAGTAACACTACTCCGTTACTCCAGCGCATTAGGAATATTCATAAATTACACGGTAATACTACTCCGCTACTTCAGCGCAATAGGAATGTTCATAAATTACACAGTAATACTACTCCGCTACTTCAGCGCAATAGGAATGTTCATAAATGACACAGTAACACTACTCGCTACTTCAACGTATTAAGAATGTTCATAAATGACATATTAACACTATTTCGCTACTCCAGTGCATTAGGAATGTTCATAAATGACACAGTAACACTACTCCGCTACTCCAGCGCATTAGTAATGCTCATAAATGACACAGTAACACTACTCGCTACTTCAGCGCATTAAGAATGTTCATAAATGACATATTAACACTACTTCGCTACTCCAGTGCATAAGGAATGTTCATAAATAACATAGTAATACTACTCCGCTACTTCAGCGCATTAGAAATGTTCATAAATGACACAGTAAAACTACTCCGGTACTCCAGAGCATTAGAAATGTTCATAAATAACATATTAACACAACTCCGCTACTCCAGCGCAATAGGAATGTTCATAAATATCATATTAACACAACTCCGCTACTTCAGCGCATTAGTAATGTTCATAAATGACACAGTAATACTACTCCGCTACTCCAGCGCAATAGGAATGTTCATAAATGACACAGTAAAACTACTCCGGTACTCCAGCGCATTAGAAATGTTCATAAATAACATATTAACACAACTCCGCTACTCCAGCGCATTAGAAATGTTCATAAATAACATATTAACACAACTCCGCTACTTCAGCGCATTAGGAATGTTCATAAATGACACAGTAACACTACTCCGTTACTCCAGCGCATTAGGAATATTCATAAATTACACAGTTATACTACTCCGCTACTTCAGCGCAATAGGAATGTTCATAAATTACACAGTAATACTACTCCGCTACTTCAGCGCAATAGGAATGTTCATAAATGACACAGTAACACTACTCGCTACTTCAACGTATTAAGAATGTTCATAAATGACATATTAACACTATTTCGCTACTCCAGTGCATTAGGAATGTTCATAAATGACACAGTAACACTACTCCGCTACTCCAGCGCATTAGTAATGCTCATAAATGACACAGTAACACTACTCGCTACTTCAGCGCATTAAGAATGTTCATAAATGACATATTAACACTACTTCGCTACTCCAGTGCATATAAGGAATGTTCATAAATAACATAGTAATACTACTCCGCTACTTCAGCGCATTAGAAATGTTCATAAATGACACAGTAAAACTACTCCGGTACTCCAGAGCATTAGAAATGTTCATAAATAACATATTAACACAACTCCGCTACTCCAGCGCAATAGGAATGTTCATAAATAACATATTAACACAACTCCGCTACTTCAGCGCATTAGTAATGTTCATAAATGACACAGTAATACTACTCCGCTACTCCAGCGCAATAGGAATGTTCATAAATGACACAGAAAAACTACTCCGGTACTCCAGCGCATTAGAAATGTTCATAAATAACATATTAACACAACTCCGCTACTTCAGCGCATTAGGAATGTTCATAAATGACACAGTAAAACTACTCCGGTACTCCAGCGCATTAGAAATGTTCATAAATAACATATTAACACAACTCCGCTACTCCAGCGCATTAGAAATGTTCATAAATAACATATTAACACAACTCCGCTACTTCAGCGCATTAGGAATGTTCATAAATGACACAGTAACACTACTCCGTTACTCCAGCGCATTAGGAATATTCATAAATTACACGGTAATACTACTCCGCTACTTCAGCGCAATAGGAATGTTCATAAATTACACAGTAATACTACTCCGCTACTTCAGCGCAATAGGAATGTTCATAAATGACACAGTAACACTACTCGCTACTTCAACGTATTAAGAATGTTCATAAATGACATATTAACACTATTTCGCTACTCCAGTGCATTAGGAATGTTCATAAATGACACAGTAACACTACTCCGCTACTCCAGCGCATTAGTAATGCTCATAAATGACACAGTAACACTACTCGCTACTTCAGCGCATTAAGAATGTTCATAAATGACATATTAACACTACTTCGCTACTCCAGTGCATAAGGAATGTTCATAAATAACATAGTAATACTACTCCGCTACTTCAGCGCATTAGAAATGTTCATAAATGACACAGTAAAACTACTCCGGTACTCCAGAGCATTAGAAATGTTCATAAATAACATATTAACACAACTCCGCTACTCCAGCGCAATAGGAATGTTCATAAATAACATATTAACACAACTCCGCTACTTCAGCGCATTAGTAATGTTCATAAATGACACAGTAATACTACTCCGCTACTCCAGCGCAATAGGAATGTTCATAAATGACACAGTAAAACTACTCAGGTACTCCAGCGCATTAGAAATGTTCATAAATAACATATTAACACAACTCCGCTACTTCAGCGCATTAGGAATGTTCATAAATGACACAGTAAAACTACTCCGGTACTCCAGCGCATTAGAAATGTTCATAAATAACATATTAACACAACTCCGCTACTCCAGCGCATTAGAAATGTTCATAAATGACACAGTAACACTACCCGCTACTTCAGCGCATTAAGAATGTTCATAAATGACATATTAACACTACTTCGCTACTCCAGTGCATTAGGAATGTTCATAAATGACACAGTAAAACTACTCCGGTACTCCAGCGCATTAGAAATGTTCATAAATGACATATTAACACTACTACGCTACTCCAGCGCATTAGGAATATTCATAAATTACACAGTAATACTACTCCGCTACTTCAGCGCAATAGGAATGTTCATAAATGACACAGTAACACTACTCGCTACTTCAACGTATTAAGAATGTTCATAAATGATATATTAACACTACTTCGCTACTCCAGTGCATTAGGAATGTTCATAAATGACACAGTAAAACTACTCCGGTACTCCAGCGCATTAGAAATGTTCATAAATAACATATTAACACAACTCCGCTACTCCAGCGCAATAGGAATGTTCATAAATAACATATTAACACAACTCCGCTACTCCAGCGCATTAGTAATGTTCATAAATGACACAGTAACACTACTCCGCTACTCCAGCGCATTAAGAATGTTCATAAATGCTTATGTGGACTGCTTCTATGGTGCTCATCCCTGGTTCCTAGGGTACAGGCCAGTATTCAGCTTCTTAAATATGATGTGCTGGCAGGTATTTTTCTTTGTTCCTTTTAACCTGACCTAATGATTTGTTTAGGATGAATATACTCCAGATCCAGACGCTCCACCAACGAAACTATCCCGATTGAATACTTAATGAACAAAGTTAAATAAAATTGAATTTTTTATTATGTAAATAAGTCTTTCCAAAACTATTTCTCGGGACAAATTATTTGCCAGTGCGTCTAAAGCACTCTGCGGGTGCGCGGGTCAATTGCTGGTCGCGATCGTATTTTCTATTCCACCAAAATGAATGATACATTTTGGGCGAAACTGCTGACAGAAGCGAGATGGGACGAATCAAGATGTCAAATTAGAAATTAGGAACGTCGAATAAAATTCTCCGATGTTTTAGTAGACATGGCGCTTGACAGGCGGGATATTAATCGCAATATATTTTTAACAATAAAAACAAACAGAAAAGATCAGGACATTTGCCTTATATTATTATTATTACAAAACATTTTTTTGTAATTTATTTTCATTATTCAAAATTACGTATTTGACCCCGGACAGGGTGATAATAAAGTTGGACACTAAAATCTTAGTTAGGCTATTTCCTTATTTATATTAATAATCAGGCGTGCCCCGTGACAAGGCAGGCTAAGATAATTTATCATTCGTTTACCCCGAAAGCCATCAAAATATAACATGACATCACAAAGAATCACCGTGAACTTTGAAAGATTAGTCTCTTTGAAGCCTGAACGTTCATTTTGGGCTCTCACGCAGGCGTGACACGCGCGACATTTTATCGACGTACCAAAAGCCTTCATATGTATAATAAAAAAAAAAACTAGGAATAGATTTAACAAAATTGTAAGCTATCATCGAAGCTGGTGCCTGAATGTGCTAATCAAAATAAAATGACACAAGAGTCATCTAAGCGCCACTCCACTGAGACTCCATTACAATCGTGGATGGATTATTAGTCAGCAGAATCTTCAATAATAATATAACCTTTATTTCAGGCAACTTTGGCCCATAACATCAAGTACGCAACAATAAACATTTTACTATAATAGTATGTATGTAGTTTATCTACTTAAATACTATATACGTACATATTAATTATTTTAACTTATAACTACTGCACACGAAATGACGGCGTCATGTTTCGCTGACTGGTGTCGCGTAGCCGGCCGCGAAAACGTCGGTAAACGACACCCTTCGGCCAAAACTCTTCTTTGAGGAAGGTCTGAAGATGTTGGGTTGGAATCCGCACCACGAACGATATGAAGTTTATGTTGTGGCGCGAATCCAACTTCTCGACCCTCGAGCTCCAGTTGGTCTTCACTCAAATATACTCCACGATCTTCTCAACTTTCGTGGAGTATTTTGGCGGGACATCGCCGTCGAGAACTATTGTTATTCACCAAAAATGACAGTTGAATTGTGGTCCTATGGGAAGTCATTGGAACACTGGTCTTAAATAACTATTGAATAGATTCAGGCGTCACCTTGCGGAAATCCAATACAATGGATGCAAATAAATACAATATCTAGCTACTTTCACAATATTTAGGGTATATAGTCACATACGCAGGCTACAAAAGATGAGGCAAAGAAAATGCAACTATCACCAACTACTCTACACGTGTTTCGTCCCCCCACGGCACATCATCAGGGGATGTTAGACCGTGCAATGTCCGCCACCAAGCACTTATATCACTAACAGACTACCAAATGCCTAACATAATTTCATCAAGACCATATCAATGTTCAATTAAAGCATCGGTAAATTAGCAGACCGGCCCTTAAGTGGATGAACGTAGGTATCATTCGTACCGTATTGATTATTAAAATGTAAATAATAGGGTACCACTTGAAAATAAAGCCGCGATTAACATTGGAAATATGTCGATTCGTTAAAATACAATGTCATAAAAATATTTAAAGAATTGGGATACTTATAAGATAACTATGATATAGGTAAATTTATTTTAACATTACATATTGTTTTAAGGCGTTGATTTAACATTGGAATCAGATCAGAATTTTATTTATTTTATTTTATTACTCAAGAAAACTTACAGCTAGAATACAGTTAACACATAACATATAAAGTACAAGAAGGCCAATTAAAAGTTTCCACATATAGTAAAAGAATAGAAAAAAGTCGAAAGTAGACATGACAATACACACAACAAATTGACCAATAGAAAGATTGAGAATCAGGTAAGTAAAGTTACAAACAAAAAACCAATAATACACGCGATTAATCCGGTTAAAAGTTGTTTTATTATAAAGTAAAGTTCTAAAATGTATCACTGCTTTTCAAAGAAAAGATTGCACATCGTCCTTTTTAATTTCGAGACACTGGTATTGAATAAATCGAGATCAACTCTCTGACACAATGCGTTGTAAGTTCTGCTAGACCTTATCAAAAACAAATTTTGCCTATAAGTGGATTGCACTGAAGGTGTATATAATTGGTATTAATTTCAAGAGAAACCCCAATGAACTAATTCAATTCTATTAAGCTACCCAACGTAAATAAACATAATTATGTACTCGTAAGTTTTAAAAATAAAACCTTATCAAACTTTTTGGTATGCTGCTCATCTGTATGGCCTACAAAATAACGTCACGTATTTTCGAGTGACGAAAATTGTATTTATGTTTGGTCTTTTTTTCGCCTGATGGTAAGCGATATTGTGGCTGAAGATGGAGCACGTAGAGCCAGAATAAACCTATTCACTCGTTAAGTAGAGTTGATAGATTTGGGGAGAACGATAGTTGGGCAGTTGATGCAACTGCCCAGACCAGTCTCCCACAACGGTTGCACCGGACTACATCCCGAAACACGACTAGGTCGCTTCACGGCATGGCTTCGTCCGGTGGGTGGTAACCAACCGTGGCCGAAGCCTCCCGCCAGAGTTGGTCACAACGCAATAACAATACGTAACGTGGGTAAATACTAGTGTTGCCAGATGTCGCGCTTTTCAGGCCTCTCGGGACGCGTCCCGCCGACACCCTCAGCGGGACGCCCAAAATCGCGCCTTTTCTGATCAAAATCTGACAAGGCAAACAAGCGAAAAAATAATAAGATAAAGTGAAATTTGTTGATCTTTATTGTATTAAGATTAGAATTTATTTAGAAATCAAGATTTGTAAGTTTATTGAATTGCATTTGATACGACGTCCCGATTTTATTATCGCAGTTTGTACAAGAGATTTGACAACGCTAGTACGAACCGTAATATATTTGATGAAATAAATACGACTCAAGATAACCTAACTTTGTTATTTCATACAAATAATGATTTCAGACCATCTTGATATGCCTTGAACCTAGGTTTATAAACTGTAATACTGACAAATAAATTATCTTTCGTTTAATAAAAAATATATAATTATTAATTAATACAGATAGCAATGAAACATATATATTAGCTTACTAGTTTTATCTGAATTATGACTTAATTTAAAGTACATACGTTTTAAAGCAAAAACATCATAGTACAGTATTCTTTTGGGACTTATTGCGTATCAGTTTTTGGTACTGGGACTTCGCATTGCGTCACCGTGATGGTGTGTCTGCACCCTAAAGTTTTCGATTAACGCTTTTCCCCGAAATAAACTATTGGTTTGTAATTTTTATGATTTAATGGTGGATTTTACTAAAATGAAACACCAATAAATCCGAATTTTGATTGTAATTGTATGTCTCAAATTTAGTGTCAAAAAATATTCAATAAACAGGTTATTGATAAGAGTGATTAGTAAAGCAATCTTTGGAATAGAAATCTTATTTGAAGCATCTTCTCATTAACCGATCATAGCATAACATAGCATCACGCCTGTATTCCCCTGAGGGGTAGGCAGAGGTGTGCACAGTTATAAACATAACATAACAAACCATTACGGCTGTATTCCTCGAAGGGGTAGGCAGAGGTGTACACGGCTACACACCCACATTTTCCGCAATACTGTTATTAAGTCCCATGTAATAGGTGGAGACCATATTGCCATCTACCGGGAACATATCCAAACTGCGGGCTGCTACTGAGAATTTCCTAACATAAACACTTTGCCCGGCCCGGGAATCGAACCGGTCATAAGAAGCAGTCCTAATTTATTAGTAAACTATGTAAGGGAAGTAAAGGCAAAAATTAAAGACAAAAATCTAACAGAATTTGAATTACGATAACGAAATTAACTGATACTTTAGCAACTTGTATATTAAACAATAAACTCAACCTACTACAACCTTTCTTCTTCTTCTTCTTCTTATCGTATGGCTGATGAACAACCTAGTGTCATAGTTAAACCACCCATGGGTCTCTGACATGGCTTTACACACCATCGAGAACATCTCTCAGGTGTGCTGGTTTCCTCACAATGTTTTCCTTCGCCGTTTTAAGCAAGTGATAATTAATTTATAATACGCACATGACTTCGAAATGTCAGTGGTGCGTGGTGCGTAGGATTCGAATCGCTATCACTGCTATCACCTGCTTCGTCTTACGATTTCATATTATATAATATTATTCACAGTACCTATCATATAAGCAATGCCAAGGACACAGCAACTAATTATTTATTAGAATCCAGTTGAATATTTGATAACAGTATCTTAGCTTATCACATTAAATATTAGTTAGGTAGGTACAAAAAAAAATCGGCCAAGTGCGAGTCAGACTTCACGCACTCGGTTACGTACGGTAGAAGTATTCCACTTAGCGCACCAATTTGGAGCGCACCTTTTTTATTCCACGAACGGCACCTTTATAGGTGCGATTAGTGAACTAGTAGTAGTAGTAGTAGAACAGCACCTATAGTATACCTATATAGTAGTACATAAAACATATCGATAGCAGTAATTTATATAGTGTTTATTAGAGTTCTCTTCTAATAAAACAAAAATGGAATCAGTCGTTCGTTATAATATAACTATCAATTTAATATTTGGTATCAAGTTCACTGAACACATTGAATCTAACTGACTGAAGTAAGGTTGAAATATTTTAAGGAAAAAGATAAGAAATAATTATAACACGTCTTTTGGTGACGTCATTGCTATCTTTTCAGTTCCTTTACAGGAAACCACGCCTAACTTTGCAGTCAATACAATGCCGTGCAAACCTTAACAAATACAGATAAATCTTTGAAAAGGCTTCTTCTGGGTAAGCTCACTCCATTGTCGACTTTGTCTCTGTTACCTCTGACCTGGAATAGAGTCAAGAACGAACGCATCACAAACAAAAAAACACAGATTAAAAATTAAAAGCATGCACAATAGTAAATACAGTTGCAATCATTAGTAAGTACTAAAGTCGGTGCAGTTTTGTTGCATACATAAACATAAGCAGCCCATAACTGTCCCACTGCGGGGCAAGGGCCTCTTCTCATACGAACGACGAGCAATGATCACCACGCTAGCTCACTTCGGGTTGGCGATTTCAGACCATTAAGTCCTGGTTTCCTCACATCCTTAAACCTATTAAAATCTACTCCGGTTTAATTTAGTTTCTCTAATCTTAAACCCGTAAATATTGACGTCAAATTGCATTCGTGTAAGTCAGCTATCGATTACACGACCAGTTCATGTCATTACTAGATCAGAAACTGTCCAATATTTAGGAGTTGTACTGGTTGAAGGATAATCTGGCGCCAACATATATATAGACGTCATCACTGTGCGTATTAGAAAATTGATTTGGATATTTAAAACACTGAGGTACTCGTACGTGGCTGATTATGATCTTTTACGCACGATATATTATGTGCTCGCACAATCAGTCCTTGGATATTGTATTGGAGTCTGGGGTGGTGCGTGTAAGACTCATATTATACGTCTTGAAAGGGCTCAAAGATCCACCTTTAAAGTAATGACATTTCGACCATTTAGATATCCCACCACGAATTTATACGAGGAGTGTAAAGTACTAACAGTAAGGCAGATGTCCATTTTACACAATGTCATTATGCAGCACCTTATTTACAAAATACAACGAAAATTTAATAAAAAAACGAACAATACGAAATGTTTGCCCACTTTTTAAATGTCACACAGCATCTGTTGCAAGGCAGTGAAAGTATTTGCCCATCTGCTTGTACAATAAGATAAACAGAGTGCTTAAAATAAATCCTCTCTCATTACAAGAAACAAAAACTAAGATCAAATCATGGGCACTGACATTTGATTACATACAAACAGAATCCCTGCTAAAATAGAAATATATATAAAAGTTATTTCAAAACCACAACCATTTATTAAAGCTCACTCAACAACAACACAACTTCACACACACATACATTAATCACTCACTACACACATATACTCATAAACCTTAGTTACACGCAAACATTGCATTCATAAAATAATAAGCAAGAAAATACTAATATACTTTTAATCTATTTTAAATACTTTTCTGGATTGTTCATTATTTATTTTTAGTTATATGCATAAAATTTTGCTGATATGATTGTCGGGAGAAGACACAGGTGTTACAGGAGCCAGTCCTGTAACACAGGTGCTGTACCTATCGCAAAAATCAGGGCCTCAATAGTTTGTAAACCATTTTTAGCCAATAAATAATTTAAATATTTAATGTTTTCCTTCACCGTATGTCCGTGATGCCTTATTAACTGAGAAAATACATGTGACATTGAAAAAGTCACATTACATGCTAGAGTTGAAGAAAGAAGAAAGAAAGAAAGAAACATTTATTTGCACAGAACACAGGTGGTACCAGATTTAACAAAGGTGCATAATAGTTCAAGCTATATTATTAATATGCAAATATTTTTAATTATATATATCAATTAAAATGCTATTATATTATCATACTATCGAATGTCAAGTTCTATTATTATTATTATTACATTAAATTTTACAAATAATCAGATACATTAATTTTATGTTGCATAAACTCTTCTATCGTATAAAAGCACTTATCTACTAGCCATTTTTTTTACTTAATTTTAAAATATTTAAATGGAACTTCCATTTAAATATTTAGACTCTGAGGCAGTTTATTAAAGACGGATATGCACATGTGATAAGCATCCTTTTTATTTAAAGTTGTTCTGCAAAATGGAATCATTATTTTAGTAGGATCTCTCGGTCTGTATTTAGTGACATGATCCCCCTTGAATTTGAACTTTGAAAATTTGAACAAACAACCTGTGTTTCAAAAGAGGCCCGAGAAACTGTCGTGATGTTTGGTTGTGTGATTTCTGTCGCTGATCACCAAAACTGTTAGCTGATTTACAAAACAGTACTGTTTTATAAAAAAGCTGAACCACGTTCAGGTGGATTGCCATTGCGATACGTTTAACAAAACTGCTACCCACCTTTAGACGTAATGCAGAATGACATATCTACTGTGGGACAGGTTTGTTTATTTTATATGTATATTAAATGGATAGTCACCACTTAAGTAAAAAAAAGATATTGTATTCTGATTTGACTTTCCGTGGCTGGGTATAGGTATAGGCGCAACACAGACTGGAGTTTTTATCCGCGGGATAAAAATGGTCGCTTATGCCTGTCCGTGGAATTGTCTGTCGTAGCCACGTAGAATAACATGTGCATTTAGTTTCGCAGACAATAGCGTCAATTCTAATGTAGCGAACTAAACTAAATTTAGAGCATTGCTGTCTTTTACTAACCGTTACTATATGAGCAGGACGGGATGACGTCAAATTCAAATTGAATCATGTCAACCTAAAATTTCCATACAATTTTCGTTTGACGTCTCTAACTTTATTGGATTTACCTAAAACAGTGCATAATAAAAACGTTCGGAGATTCTGACGTGCCTAAATTTTATTAGTAACTAAAGTTATTATATTAAATGGAAAAAGAAAAAGAATGCAGTCGTGAGCAGGATTCAAACCTGCGCCTCCCGGATAAATACTCCAGTGATAAACCCATTAACACTGCCCGACGCGGGAATCGAATCCAGGCACATGCTTAACGTTAAAGGTCGCACTTGGGACTGCTCGACAAATAACTATTCCTAATATAATATTAAATTAATTTTAACACTGACTGACTCTTTATGAAGTATTTTATTCAAGATAAATCTTTGAAAAGCATTAAGGCATGCTTAGCGAACTCTAAAGTTACAATATTAAAGGGAAAAAAAAACACCGGTCGGTGGTTAGGTCACGTGTATAGGTACTGAATAGATAGCAATGACGTCGCCAAAAAGACGTGTTAAAAATATGGATGAAGAATTCGCGGTGGTGAGCAGAGGTCGAGATGGCTTAGTGGTCAGAGCGCCTGGAGTATTTATCCAGGAAGCGCAGGTACGAATCCTGTATAAACGACCGTATTCTTTTTCAATTTAATATTGTAACTCTAGAGTTCGCTAAGCATGCGTTAATGCTTTTCAAAGATTTATCTTGGATCTATTAGTAACTGTTTTGTAAAAGTCACGGATATTCTAAATTTAGTTTAGTTTGGTACATTCTATTTGGCGCCTTCTTCTTCTTATCGTGTGGTTGATGAACGACCTAGTATCAGAGTTTAAACCACTCGTTGGTCTCTGACATAAATTTACACAACATCGAGAATATCTCTCAGGAGTGCTGGTTTCCTCACGATGTTTTCCTTCACCGTTATAAGCAATGCTATACAGAATTCACTGCTATAGAGAATTGACGTCAATCTGTCGCAACGTAAGCCAGTAAGGCATTATGCAAACTGTGTTATTTTTCTTCCGCGGTACAAATATGACAATTTATGTTCATTGCTGTTAATGTACTTACGGGACCCTAAAAATAAACCTTGGCGTACATTATCACAAGTGATTTTAGCAATCATTGTAAATACAAGTTAACTGGTCAAGGGTCAGCTTCGGTGTTTTTTTCCGAAGGTAACTTAGGACAAAACCAGATACCTATCAGTATCTGTAATTCAGGTCGAAACCTCTTTCTATTTGCTACTAAGTAACTATTACATAAACTATACATAACATTGCTTTCAAATTAAATGTTGTGTATGTTATAAAATAAGTATTAAAAAAACTAGTATCACTATATTTCGCCTCCCAAGGTGTACAAATTACAAATAATATCATGACTAAGGGCTCCGTTCGATTTTGTTTCTTTCTTTTCTTTTGATTTCTGTTCAACTGTTGTAACGTCCCCTGTTTTGCTGGCTTATACATCTGGTGTCGGGAATGCAATCGCGCGAGATTTTAGATCTCGTTGAGATCTCGCGAGACCATAGAGCCGATATCGCGAGATCTCGGCTAGATCCCGCGTGACATTTTTTACTGGATATATGCAAAAGCTATTAATTCCATTAACTGATTATCAACATGTAAGATAAAAGCAAATACGCATGTAATGTGGCTTATAGGTAGGTATCTCCGTTAGATTTCAAAATAAAAAACTTATAATATATAATTTTAACATCAAGTTTATAATTTCTGTCTTAAAATCTTCTATATTCTTTAGTGCACACAAATCAAGGAACATACACAGATGCAATTATGCTAAAAATGTACAAAGGCGAGCTTAACTCAGAATGAGTTTTCTTCCAGCAAACCTTTTGGATGAAAGAGAAATTAAGAAGACATTAGAGTGGGAAAGTTAAGTGTACAATAATACATGTAATGAAATTGTATAAAATATATGTCTTAATATAATGCAATTACTAGTGTCAATACCTTATATATATATATAATATATATATATATATATATAAGCTATTGACAGCTATTAGATATATATACAATATACATACTCCTTCCGACCGTATGTCGGTCACGGCGGCCTATCTCCACAGAGACTAGCCAAATACGCAGGAGATATAGTCCACAAGTGCATGCGCAAACACATGTGCACTCCCTCTTCCTTCGCTTTCATATTCCGATGGGACGGAAATCAGACATGACCAGAGAGAGATCAGGCGCAGGACCGACGGCTTTACGTGCTCTCCGAATCATGGGGGTGTCACACCACCAACTTCCCGACTCTGGGCTGCTACTAAGAATTTCCTAACAAAAAAAATTTAAAACACTTTGCCTGACCTGGGAATCGAACCCAAGACCTCACGCTCAGCAGCCGTGCTTTCGACCACTTGACCAACGAGGCAGTCTAATATCAAGTCAATAGCTTATAGTTAACATACATATGGTTAAAATACATTAGCATTTTAAATTCTAGTGGTCATAAATCCTTATCACTTACACATTAAACTCTTAAAAGTAAGTTCACTAATAGATTAGGACCTTCCATAGATACTGATAAAACGAAGGAAGGGCTTGAAGATCACGTGGACCCCGTGTGATCTTTCTAATAGTATTTTTATCAATTATTACGAAACACAACTATCAAATCTATTGACCTCTTCGTTGGGTGCTACCGCGAGACTGCTCCTATTTCTTATCAATTAGTTTAAGTTACAACATAGTAATCACGTTTTGTCTATGATAATTGTGATGTAGAATATGTAAATATGGTGTAACAGCTAACAACTAAAATTATTTTTGAACGTGATCAGTTTTATTTTTCTAAATTTACTTTCCTTTTTGAATATGCGTGTGAATCGATGGAGGGGAAGAGGAAGACCAAAGAAAAGATGGATGGATTGTGTGAGGGATGATATTAATGAAAAGGGAGTAAACGATAACTTGACGATTGGCACAGGAGAATGGAAGAGAAAAACATATTGCGCCGACTCCAAATAACTTGGGACCAGGACAAGAAGAAGAAGAATGATAAGACCAAATAAATATTATTTAGTATGTGCTTTCTTATTAAGGGGCTCGTGGCTCAGTAACAGCCGCACAGGTCGATCGAGGTGAAGCTGCGCTTAGCACAGTCGGTCTGAGGATGAGTGACCATAATTTCATATCTGGACCCCTCCGTGCTTCGGAGAGCACGTGAAGCCGTCGGTCCCGGTTGTCAAATTAAGATCTATCTGACCGCCACAACCCAGTTACTAGGTAACACGATATCTCGTGGTATGACTGGTTGTCAAACTTTCAGACTACCCGTAAGCCGTTACGGGTAGTCTGAAAGTTTGACAACCTAGTAACTGGGTTGTGGCGGTCAGATAGGCAGTCGCTCCATGTAAAATACTGGTATTAAGCTGTATCCGGTTTGACTGGAAGCCGACCCCAATGTAATTGGGAAAAGGCTAGGCAGATAGATAGATGCTTTCTTATTATCGTTCTATCGGCCTTATTTTGTCAACCCCAAAAAACTTTGGTACAAGGACGGGGTTGCGATGAATGTAGTTTCGATCCTAGATCTCCCATGTAGGATTGCCAGGTCGTAAAACCAAAAAGCCGGACAGACCAGCCAGTTTAGCCGGACATTAGGGTAAAAAGGCTGAACACTTTTATTATTTTAGTCTCAATATAATAATAATAATAACTTTTTATTACAGAATAAACTTTATACATATTTCAATAAGGGGAATTTTTAACTGCACCTCTATTTAGAAATTTAAGCAAACAAAATTTATCCACTAATAACCTACTGCATATCAAATAAATGACTGTACTACAAATTAACTACTTGATTACCTAAACATGTTGTACTAAAAAATGTTTAAAATTCATCAAAATCTGATGGCTTTTTTATCTAATTTACAGCAAAAATCTAGCTGAAACCACAGATATACGCATTTTGAAACAATATTACTCACCGTAAAACAAAAATACTGATTTGCACACAAATTATATTTTTTTATGACGTATATACTAAACCACTATAATAGTCGACAATATATCGGGATTATGAAAGAAAATAAATTGAATTGATCCATGAGCGAGCGAAGCGAGCTCGGGAGTTTCGTGTATCCCGACACGGACAGGTTAGGTTCGAAGAGGATGACGGGGGCCCGTGAGCGAGCGTAGCGAGCGAATAGCCCCCGTCATCCTCTTCGTGTTTAGGTTTTTTCTAACCTTACAGACACAAAAATAGGAGCCCCGTACACTTTGCAGATTTTTTGTGAACTTTGATTAGATAAATATGACTGATTAACTGGTGTTTCATCTAAATGAACTTTTAAGAACATGGGTTATTCTAAAATAACCCATGTTCTTAAAAGTTTAATAGGTGATGTATTCCAAAAAAAAAATGTTTAAATATTTAGTTGCACTCGAAGAATTATTATTATTTACTTTTAGTTAACAGATAGTCATTCAGTAAAACAGTTAAGCTTTAAAGATCTAACAGTATAATATAATTGATTTATTTGATGAGCAAATTTAGTGTGCAATTCAGTATTTTTGGTGGTAATTTCGAATATTTTGATTGAAAAAAGGGGATTTACAGTTAAAGCATTAAATACCAACCTTTCAATAATAGAATAAATAAATAAAATTGTTTATTCAGAAAAAGTGCAATACAATTTACAAATATCTTTTAATTAAAATAAAGCAAATATTACATATTTGCCTGAACTAGGTTGAACCTGTGCCTCAGGCTATGAAGTGCTGAGAGTTTTATAAATTAACAATAAAATATACATCAATTAGAGAAAATTAACAGTTGTTATACAAAAATTAATATACAGTAGTAAACATTATTACATTATGACAGCAGTTTATTTGCATACTACGAGAAAATTTTCTGTCTGTTCGTAGGAAATGTTTTGCAAATATTGTCCTATAACATTTGTACAACTAAAATAATCTAACCTATAAATACATAGTTCTTTTAACCTATTGTACAAAAATGGGCCTAGGAAGGTAAAGAATCTCTTTATAAACGCATATTTTGAGGTAGAATTTGACGTGCAGACTATATCATTCCGTCTCTTGTTAGTAATGTCAACATTGTAGGTTAGCATGGTGTGCTATTTTAGTATTAAGTGCATAATGGAAAGTTGACGAACAGTCAACACGCTGCAGGATTTCAATAGTAGATGAGTAGGGAAGAAAAAGGGATGGAAGTTGGCTACTTTTAAAACTGCTCTCTGAGCTCGTTCAAGAGGAAGTATATACCCCACGACACAGGGAATCCTAGTGAGGGATCCAGGGAACTTGAAGAAACCTAGCACTTAAAGCTCTTATGTATCATCATTATTGATTAATTATTGTATATTGAAGATAAATCTTTGAAAAGCATTAACGCATGCTTAGCGAACACTAAAGTTATTATATTAAATAGAAAAAGAATACTCCAGGCGCTCTGACCACTAAGCCATCTCGACAAAGTCGAAGACAAGGTCGAGATGGCTTAGTGGTCAGAGCACCTGGAGTATTCATCCGGGAGGCGTAGGTTCCAATCCTGTTCGCGACCGTATTCTTTTTCCATTTAATATTATAACTTTATTGTATATTGTTTGGTTAATAATAATAAATTTAATTTAATTTAATTTAATATTAGTTTTTGGTGCGCCGCCCCATGAAGTTATACAATATTGAATTATGAATTGACATAGAGCTAAATAAACTCGTGTCGTGTGTGATTAATTTAGAATCTGCAATTGTCCGTAGTTTTTTGAAAACGTATATTAATTTACGCACTTTTCTAACCAGACTGTTGATATGTTGTCTAAAGGAGAGTGTATCGTCAATTACAACCCCAAGATATTTTATGTTGCAGGTTTTGAGGATAGTAAGGCAATTACACGTGTTGACTGACAGATTTTCACAATGATGTGCATATAAATGAGATAAGTAGTGTTAACTTGAAACTTACGCATGGAGAAGTGAATATATTTTGTCTTATCAGCATTTAATGTTAGTAAATTACTTTGAAGCCTGACTCACAGAATTAAAACCCAGTTGAGCATTCTCGTAAAGTTCGCTGCTGGTCTTAGCTGTAAAAATTAACGCGGTGTCGTCCGCGTACGATATAATCCTGCCGTGTTTAATATTTATTATTTTTATTTATTTATCTTTATATCACAAAGATAAGTATCTTATATTCTAAGCCCCACAAAACCGTTGCAATGGTTTGACTGTGAGGTCAACGAGTCTCTAGAAATTAAATGTAATTATAATTAAATATTATATAAGTATTATAACTTACACTTATATAAAACTCAATACATTTCTAAATAATATAACTTTAATTTACGTTTAAACCTATTTGAATTTGTTTCACTCCTTATGTCTGCCGGCAGACTATTCAGTAAATATGATATTCTCTTTTTTAATGTTCTGTCACCAAAATTATTGGTGACTCTGGGTACATTGAATCTACCAGCAGCCACAGATCGTGTATTATGGTTGTTCTTTACGTAAGTTAAGTTATGCTCTTGGGTACGGTGGTGGTTAACTAATAAAAGATATTTATCTTTGAAAGTAATCGGTAGAATTTTGCATATTTTAAATAATTTTCTATAATCTCCTTTACAGCTGCTTTTAGTTTTGTTAGCAACAAGTAGTTTTAAAAATCTAATTTGAAGAGCTTCCAATTTATCTAAGTTCGTTTATGTATACCAGGAAAGGAGTAGGGCCCAAAATACTTCCCTGTGGAATACCAAAACCCGTGTTTTTTTGATCATCGCTCGTGATATTATCGATTCTAACACATTGGTATCGATCGTTTAAGTAGTCAACAATGAGTTTCAGAGGGATACCTCTGATGCCTATGGTCTCTCACTTTTTTTAAAGTATGCATGTATTAATAACGGCAATAGTAAATTTTTAAGCAGATAAATTAAGCTTCTGTAGCCGAACCAAGCAAAGCCTGGCTTCGACTATCAGTGCCCGACCCCCAGAAAATTTGTGCTTAAACGGCTAACTTTACTGAATGTAAAGTTAGCCGTTTAAGCACAAATTTTGAGTGTACTGTGTATATAAATAAGGACCATGAAGTCGGCAAACTCGTCGTATCGGTGGCGGTTACCACCAACAACAGCATTCCCAAAGAGGGTTGACGTCAGGCAGGCGGCCGGTCATAAAACATAGCCAAAACTTTAGCAGCATGCCAGATATATGCTGCGCCGACCCCAAATAAATTGGGATAAGGGCAGGAGGATGATAGTGAAAGTCGGCAAAATTTGTACTACATTTGGTCTTACAATGTGTCGTGTTGTTACAAACCATGTATTTTCACCGTTTATTCAATAATTGTGTATTATAAATTAATTTACTATGCTATAGCAGGATTACCTTTAGTATGATATAAAACATTTTTTTTATATATTTAAAACAAAGGTTTTTATGGTTCAAAATAAAATCTTTATGTAAAAAAGGACAAATTTAAAAAGCCTAACAAATGCCGGACCGGCTTTATCCGGACGCCTGGCAACATTACCCCTAAGTATAATGGGTTCATGCAGAAGGACCCTGTGGTGGGCGGAGTACGGTAGTGTCCACGATAGATTTTTGCACTTAAAAAAGGGATGTTAATGATTGATATTTTGAATTGTTTTGAAAACCATGACCTACGTCAATAAAATGTTATCTCCCTACAACATTCTTACAAAACAATTTCATATAATACCTAATTACTTAATTTTATAATCACTAACTGCGAAAATACAATTTTTTTTTATAAGCGTAACAAAAGGTTATCTGTCCATATTCCTGTATTATTGTTTTATGGTTCTGTAGATATTGCGCATTTATTATTTGATTGTGCCCATTATTTGATCCTCATGTCCTGGGACTTTTATCCAAAGGTATCTTGTTTCGGGTTTCGACCGGGACTTTCGAGTTGAGTCTCAGGACACTCTTGTATCAACAACATTTTAGGTTAAAGCAGTATTTCTTTAAGTATTTTTGTTGTATGTACCTCAACTATCAAATCCCGGTATAATTGTCCTAAATTTATGTAAATTTCAAGCGTTTATTGGTTGTGTCAGTTTTTTGGTCCTCATGTCCCGGGAGTTTTATCAAATGTAACCTGTCTCGAGTCCCGACCGGGACTTTCGAGTCAAGACTCGGGACACGCTTGTCGAAACTAAATTTTAAGTTTGAACAGTATTTCGTTATGTAATTTTAATGTATTCATTTCTGAAAATGGCGGTAAGATACTAGATAATAATAATACAGCATCACGCCTGTATTTCCCGAAGGGGTAGGCAGAGGTGTACACAATTGTACACCCACATTTCACAAATGCTGTTATTAAGTCCCATGTAATAGGTGGGGAGCCTATTGCCATCGACCGGGCACAATTCCAAACTCCGGGCTACTACTGAGAAATTCTTAATAGAAAAACTCAATAACACTTTGCCTGACCCGGGAATCGAACCAGAAACCCCATACTCAGCAGTCGCAATTGGGACCACTAGACCAACGAGACAGTCTGTGAAAAAAGCATTTATTAAGCTTTTTACTTTCTTTTTCTTGCTGAAGAGGGCAGTAATATTGTCCCATGTATAATTTTATCTTAAAACTAGCTGACCCGGCAAACGTTGTTTTGCCATATAAATAAAAAAAATTGGGGTGGACTACCCCTAACATTTAGGGGGATGAAAAATAGATGTTGGCCGATTCTCATAGATACCGGATAAGCACAAAAAATTTCATCAAAATCGGTCAAGCCGTTTCGGAGGAGTATGGCAACGAAAACTGTGACACGAGAATTTTATATATTAGATACCTCACCACTTCTTTCAACTTTTGACTTCTATTTATAATTTTTTTAATATTTTTTCTTTTTTTTACTTTTACCCGCAACTACTACGTAAGCGCGGATATGAGAAATCGTAATAAAATATAACATACTAGAAACTACTGAACGGATTATGGTTAAACTTTACAATGTTCTAAAGTTGATAACTTAAAATAAGATTTATGATACTTATTATTCCGAAAAATAACATAGCTTACCCAAAAGCAAAGAGAAAAGAATTTATAAGAGGCTAACTTACCGGGGACTGCGGTCTTTTTATCCCGAAAGATAGCATAGTTTTCCCGGCAGAGTTAAATTTGCACGAATAGGCTGGCTCAACCGGAGTGATACCACGGCCTCACAGAAAACCGGCGTGGAACAACGCTTGCGTTGTGTTTCGCCGAGTGAGTGAGGGTACCGGAGGCCCAAACCCTTTAAAGGGCCGGCAACACACTTGCGACTCCTCTGGGGTTGCGGGTGTCCATGGGCGGCGGTAATCGCTTACCAACAGGCGATTCGTCTGTTCGTTTGCCCCCTTTCGGGTCCATGGTCAAACTGACAAAATACAATAAGCTCCACGTTTGTATCTCTAATTTTAATGAAAGTAACTCAGTTAAGATAGGTACACAATTTTAATTTTAATGGATTGTGAACTTCGGGTTAAAGTCATTAATTCGCAATGGAGCATAACAAACATCTTTTAAATTAATAACTTTTTCATAATGACCATTTTATTACCATTCAAAGATCAGAAAGGTGTCAGTTGTTAAAATCAGCGCGTTTTATAATAAACGCATTCATTTGTTACAGATCTTCATTATTTTTTTTCAATCGTTTTTGACAATTTTGGAGCAATCGATCACGAACACAGTGATTCGATTATCCGTTAAAATTTAAAACAAATATATCCGAGTAAGTTTTTTTAACCACATTCTAATAATTCCAGATAAATCTTTGAAAAGCATTAACGCATGCTTGCCTGGAGTATTTATCCGGGAGGCGCAGGTTCGAATCCTGTTCGCGACCGTATTCTTTTTCCATTTAATATTGTAACTCACATTCTAATAATTATTTCACACCATATTTCGTTGGTATATTTTGTCTATTAAAATTATTTAACGTAATTTTATCGCAAAAAGTTTATCGTGGAATATCTGACAGAGGAACGGGAACTTTATGGTATAAAGGTGTTTTTTTTTATAGAATTTTGCAAAGGCGTTACTACTTTTTTTAAATCATTTGAATGCTAGCGAAGAAATTTGGTTATTATAATCTACCTAGTATAAATATCGCTATTAATTATTACATTGATATCTTAATTGCCTAAATGTTAATTATGAATTTCTATATTCAATAATATAATTCAAGATATGTCTTTGAAAAAGCATTAACGCATGCTTAGCGAACTCTAAAGTTACAATATTAAATGGAAAAAGAATACGGTCGCGAACAGGATTCGAACCTGCGCCTCCCGGATAGATACTCCAGGCGCTCTGACCAACTAAGCCATCTCGACCTCTGCTCACCACCGCGAATTCTTCTTCCATATTTTAACACGTCTTATGGCGACGTCATTGCAATCAATTCAGTACTTACAAATTCGGTACTTAATACTTCGGTCAATAATATAGTTTATAACTTCTATGCCTACTATTCTTACGTAAATATATATTTAGGATTTAGATTCCTTTAAAAAAATATATTGATCCCGTTTTTTTTATTATCTTTACGGATATGTTCTGAGACTGTCACGTGCACTCATATATAAGTTTATCTAACACCACTGGGGAACAAAGGCCATCATAAAAAAAACACATATTAATAACATTATAACATCACAGCACTTCTCTAATAATTAGAATAGATAAGCATGGCGCAATAAAAAAAATATATTGTGTAACCAAAAATATTAATATCATTAAAACCACCAAGTTATTAGTACAATTCTTACACAATGTTAACTGTAGCACACTTTGTAGTATTTTTTGTATATATATAAGAAACTTCAGTGGCATAACGATCATTTGTGCATACGACGTGCTCGAATCGACAACTCCACAGATTTTTTAAATAATAATTCACTACCTTTTAGGAAAAAAAACAATTAAAAATTACCGTTCTCCTTTTTTGTCGATCGCGATTGCCTTGGCTGTATAGACGTAGTTGCACCAGTTGGCGCCAAAGCGAAGTGTCAAAGTGACGTTTGAAAACGCGCGAAACAGCCATAAAACTTTTTTCTTAATTTTTTAATTTGATTTGTGATAATGAAGGAGCTTAACGGAGTTGCTAGCAGCGTGGAGAACAACGGTGTTATTGTTGTCAAGAAGAAGACAGAAAATGGAAACAGTGAGTTTTTATTTTTTTATTTTACATATGTAACTACGTATTGCGTTTTATCGTATAATTGTTTCCAGCAATTTTACTGTTGATTCTTCAAAGTTGCGTGTTCATTAAGTTTTTCTAATTTCTAACTTAACAAGGAATCTATATCTTAAGTATCATAGACTTTAAAAAAAATACCTGCCTCGTACATAAAGAAGTTATAGCATTCGTATCACTGTATTTTAATAATGAATGGTAGCGGAAAACATTTTATGTTTTTATTTCTTTACAAAATCAATTAATTCATTTAATAATAGGTTATTAGGGCAGTTAAATTAATTAGGTAGTAAGTTTAAGGTTTTTTTTTGGATTTTATGTGTTTAATATGAAAAATGTAACTATTTTATTAACTATTAAAATAGGTACCTAAAGGTGGTTTATTGACAAATGATTTAATTCTAATATGCAACTAATTTATTATATAATTAATATGTAATGACAAACACTATACTTAATTACTTGATGTAGTTATTTAAATAGTTAAGCTAACTAAAATGCTGAATGCGAATTCTAAAAAAATATGGATCGTCAATTTTGCAGATTACAATCATATCGACGGTTGAAGGACTATTTGGCTTATGAGACATTTTTATGTAATATGAAGATGTATGTAGAGGATGTTGTTTTAGGGTCTTTTTTTAGCACAAAAATGTCCGTTGAATCAAATAGCCTTTCAGCTGTCGATATTTACAAATTACTTTTTGTAATCGTTGAACTGAACTGAACGGCTGAACTGAACTGTAGGGCTGTATATTCCGGTGCATTTAATGCAGCTGCGATGTCGGAACCGTGCGTTAGTAGAGGACTGATGGCGTTTGTCGGTCGGAAACAACACTATATTCAAGATGGGTTTTTCTTTAAAAACTCTACGTTTGGCTATTAAAGAGATAACAATTAGTAATCGTGCTCCATCGTAGACCGCATTGTCGCTTCACATCGGCAAGATGGCGGTCAAACGCAAGAATATAAGCTAAAAAAAAAGTAATATTAGTTAGGACGCTAATCTTGCGCCATTTAACTTCCGTCTACATTATCTATCGTAATTTTTATAAATGCCTTTTTTTAAATATGCAATAATTAATAAATATATTCAATCTTTATTAATTATTGTATATTAGCAACGAGAGGATTCTTCATTAAAAAAATGTGAGACTAAGTCTAATTGAATTTATATCAATTTTTTATAACATTATGCAGTTATGTCAAGATTTTATATCAGTTCAACGGAAAGCGTGCAAAGTTATTTATAATTATTCTTTATAGGAATTATAATTATTACCTACCTTGTAATTGATCAGGAATAGTAATTAAATTGCAATCGATCATGGGTAGCAACTTTGTTAGAAATATTTGTGTAATTGGTAGTAGGTATATGGAATTAACACTGAATGAGAAATGAAGAGACAAAATGATTTTTTATTTTTATGACGTCTATAGACGTCGTGTATCCGTGAAACCTGAATTATAATGGTATCAAATTAGGACCTATTTTATAAAAAGAGTAACCATGGAGTTTCTTGCCCGTTCTTCTCCATAGGAATCTACACTTTGGAACGTGGCAACTAGCTTCTGACAATTCAAAAAAGAAAAGGGTCTAATTGAAATAAATGATTTGACTTTGACTTTGACTTGACCAAATTCTTGAAACTGTGCACTAGCTTCAAATTTTCATTAAATACCTGTGCCTATTATATTATTTACCGAGCAGGTATATACCTAGTGGTATGTATCGTTGGACTGACAAGTCAAAGGTCGCAAGTTGGATCCAAGGCACGCACCACTGTCTTTTCGAAGTCATATGCTTATTATAAATTAATTATCACTTGCTTAAAACGGTGACGGAAACCTCGTGAGGAAACCAGCACACCTGAGAGATGTTCTAGATGGTGTGTAGCCATGTCAGAGACCTACGGGTGGTTTAAACTCTGACACTAGGATGTTCATCAACCATACGATAAGAAGAAGATCTAGATTATTTGAAATAAATATATTTGAGTTTGATAGTTTCGAATGGAATATTTGTGAATAAAAAAGTATAATTCGAGTCATTGGGTCAAAAAGTCTTCAAACATACTTTTATCAAAGTAAAGGTCGCATACATTCGAAACGACACGACACGCGACACTGACATGCGATTATGCTCATCTAAATTATTGCTGTGATATATCCATGAAAATAGGAACTATATAATCTGAGGATATTTCGTAATGTGGCTCACACTCCATCGCGCTCGACCGCCTCGTTATAGACTTCGCTGGTGAGGTCCGCGTCCGTCGCGAATATATCTCATCATGTCCGCCCCAACCCTTGCTCGAGCCGGCCCGCGCCGAGCCAGTAGCTTTAAACTCGTCCCTTAATTATAAGGTAACCGATATGATCCAGCTAGTCTCTAGTTGTCCCCCCAGCAAAGCCCTAAACCGAGGTTCGTGTCCCGCAGGGGACGCCCTTAGTGCTGTGTTGCTTAGTTTGAAGTTTATAAAAATATGCTCTGCTTGGAGGCATCAAAATGCCTCGCCTTAGCTATTGTCCGGTTACGCAGATCAAACCCCTACGTGTTAATGCAAGAGGCTCATTATAAAATAAATAAAAAAGTAATGTGACTCGACGCACCAGTGGTGCGCTGTCATTTTATATGAAATGACGCGTGAGACTGTAAAGTTCATATAAAATATAAAATGAATACATATAACAAAGTGTATGCATGCCGTGGCGAGTCTGTGTGATTACCTTGCCTATAGTATACATTTAGTCTCAAATAACTACATAAATTAATTATAAAAACACATCCGTATTATTCAAATCTAATGTTTTCAAAACGTTTTGAGGGCTGAGTTGCCCGCGTCCGTAGGAGTGCACCCTTAGAATGGAATCCCTACACGTGGCCCCTGAGTGGTGCAAAACAGACAACACAACACTGGTGGGAGAATTCTGCCGCGGCTGGTTACCACCCACCGGACGAAGCAATGCCGTGAAACGACCTAGTCGTGTTTCGGGATGTAATCCGGTGCAGCCGTTATGGGAGACGGGTCTGGGTAGTTGCATCAAATCCCTGACTATCGTTCTCCCCAAATCTATCCACTCTACTTATAAGTAGATTTATTCTGGATATACGTGCTACATCCTCGGCCACACCGTCGCTTAAAATGAGGCGAGTTGGTGGCCAAACATAGATCCATCTTCTTCGGATAAAAAAAAACTTTTCTTATGTTATACCTGTCTCTGTCTCTTTTCATTGGCATTCAATATATAAGGTCCTAATTTATTAGGTAATTTCCTTTTAAGGGGTCAATGTGTAAGTGATAAGGATTCACTTAAGACATAATTCAAACTTGTACAACAATTTTATTTTTTTCGTAATGTTCACCGTTCAAGGAGCAGTTTTCATCTTGCTAGTACTATGTTAATGACAAATAATTTGTTAAATCCATTTAATTATTAGCTTAAGTGAATGTATTTGACTTATATAGAAAATTACCTAATAAATTAGGACCTTACATAATGTTAATGAAAGAACATTTCAGCTGAAGAAAGAAGATATTTGAAGCACAATAAATTACAGACGTTAGGCCCGGTTAGAAGAGGGTGATAGTAGGATAACATCAGAACCTGGCGTATGGATAACATTTAGTGTGACATAGCTAGATAGAAGGAGACCGCATCGGTAGCGGTTACCACCAACAATAGCATTCTCAATGAGGATTGACGTCAGGCAGGCGGCCGGTCATAAAACATTGCCAAAACTTTAGCAGCATGCAATTTCAAAAGCAATTAGAAAGTGGAAGAATTATAATGTATGCTGCGCCGACCTCAAATAAATTGGGATAAGGGCATGAAGGGATGATAAATAAATTACAGACCTTTTTCAAGACTTCAGACTTCTTCTTCTAATAATGATATGCTGTCATCAAATTAAAACCGTTGGTCAAATTTTAATCATCTCATTTAAAAATTGATTTAATAAAGTATTACTTAATTAAAATAAATAAATAACCAGCCCATAACTGTCGCACTGCAGGGCAAGGGTATCTTCTCATACAGAGAAGGCACGAGCTTTATCACCAAAAATATATATTTAAAAAAATATTGAAAGCACTTTAAATGACCTCTATTATATATATATATATTATCTACTCTTCTTAGCATAAAACATAATTCCATACTGTCTATCTGTGTCACATGTTTTCCGTAACTACTGAACGGATTTTGTTTGGGTTTTCACTAATGAAGAGTGATTCAAGAGGAAGGTTTAGGTATAATTTGTATACAATAAAATCCACTGCCGCCTTTGTCTATCGGGTTCTTTGTTCCCATTTCTTTTCGTAACTACGGGACAGATTTTGATTGGGTTTTCACTGTTGAACAATATTTCAGGTCAGTTTTTGCATATTTTCAATAACTTTTACGAAGCATGTAAGTACTGCGTTTGTTTATGAATATGCCGTACGATCCGGGGCGCGAAAACTAGTGTTACATAAATAATTAATGGTCTTTTGTTTACCTTACTTTATAATCTGAAAAAAAAAACTTATCTAGACACCTGACTTTTTTAAATAAAAAAAAAACATTTTGAGTTTATTGGCTGGCGCAGTTTCATTACACAAAGAGGTTAAACTAAAAAGGTTTATGGATTTGAATTCATTTTATTTCGCCTTTACTTTTGTAAATTCACATGTCAAACAGAAAAAAAAAATCGTCATTTTTTATTATATTTAGCAATAATTTTTTTTACAAGAGCCTATCTTACTTTTTATTATAACAACCTTACCCTAGTTAATTAAATATTATAATGAAATAACAATACAAGAAAAAGAAAAAAGAAAAAAAAGTCCCAGTTTAGCCCGAAAAACTGGTCACACGAGCAGAACCACGTGTAAAACTGGTTTACCAAAATAATTTGCAGTTTCTCAGTGGCCTTTAATACGGTACAATGAAGCTTCTGTTTGGCCAAATTCTAGGCTACATTAATTATGTTATAACAAAGTGTTGAAATTAATCTGTGCATGATAATCATTTTCCGGTTACTAGTGCCACCAGTACGGTCTAGTTAACCCAAGGCTGCCAATGATTAATATAGGCAATTAACTACGAGTTAACTACTGTATTGTGACCAGATTGTTTGCTTGAGTTGGATATTTTTTATCTTTTTTTCCGTTTTTTTTTTGTATAAATCATGGTTACCTTAGTCGCGAGTTGACTTCGTTGCATGCATATTTGCGGATATTTATAATTTGTTTATGTTTTAGTATCTTTTGTGTTTTAATTTTGCTGAATTAAGGAAATATTTACTTACGTAAAAATTCACCTACATTTAAATTCGCATATGCAGCTTAAATATCGCCTTCATTAACTTTCCTACGTAATATTTTGCAAGCATTATTTATTATTCCTTTACCTACCATAAATAATGCAATGGACACTTTTTGTGGGTTGACAAAAAAAAATGCAAATTAACTTTTTGATTCAATTAAAGATAAATCATTGAAAAGCAACGCCTGCTTAGCGAACGCTAAAGTTACAATATTAAATGGAAAAAGAATACGGTCGTGAGCAGGAGAGGTCGAGATGGCTTAGTGATTAGAGTGCCTGGAGTATTTATCCGGGAGGCGCAGGATCGAATCCTGCTCACGACCGTATTCTTTTTCCATATAATATTGTAAGGTTTTGTTGAAATTTTTTATTGCCCGTTTTTGTGCCCGCCTTTTGGTGTACCAAATATATAATATTTTATTAATGGGTCAGTTATTTCTTTAAGTAGTAGAATAATGCTTAAATAAACGGTTCACAGATTGTACCTCGTAATTCAGAACGCTTTGCCAACCTATTTTCTCGCACTATTGTTGCTTCAATAATTAATTCACTGCCATGATTTTATTTCATTGCCAAATTAACATATCACAGCCTTCACGCTTGTATTAACCAAAATGGTAGGCAGAATTTGTTTTCCGTGCGCCTTTTCTGGATATATAGAGTTTTGCAGATGCCATTTTTAAAAATATCGTGTTAGTAAAAATATCGGCGTATTACAAAGTTTTTTTTTAAGAGGTTCCTTACCACAACCGTTTCCCTCTACTATCTTACTACACCTAAGAATGCCATTATTTTCTATGCGAAACAATAACTACACAAAAATGTATGAAAGGTATCCAACTGCACTATTTAATCATCGCGAAAAAAATATAATACATTTCAGATGTGAAAATCTCTTCATTTTGCGTTCTTTGTTATTTCTATAGATTTTTTTAGAAAGAAGCAAGGAAATGTATTTATTGTCGCAGAGCCAAGCGTACATACAGATACTTTAATAATTATTTAGTTGGTAATTGCAAGCCGTAGCTAAGCTGTGAAAATGAAGCTAGCATGATGCTGTGTTTTGGCTTGAGCCTCAAAACAGCGCTGGTTTTCAGTTCTAACCCCAGGCGACGGACAACAGTAAAACTAGCAAACTTACTTTAAAATTTACGCAAATCACAATACGGTTCCTTTCGCCATCTACGGTTCTTTGTCACCGTCAAAACTGCGTCATCGGTTTAATGGATGGAATCGCAATCTAGGTAGTGAGTCCAAATCCAGGGTCGAGAAAGAAGTTATTGTGTTTAAGTATTGAGGAATTCTAAGTAGGCCTGAGTTTGGAATTGTATCCGGAAAATATCAATAGGCTCACCTGTTTCATGGGCCTTAATAACTTCATCGTCAAAATGTAGATATACAACGTACACATCTACCTATCTCTTAATGGAGTAGAGGCGTGATATTAATTGTTATGTTATGTAAAAACTATAACTCTAATATATAAATCGACAGCCCAATTATCAATGAATTTTAAAACTGTCCCACAAACTCCCGTCATCATAGACGCCGCGAATAAATTTAATAATCGTCTCAAGTGTTTAATATACAACTCTAACGTACTTTAGTAATTATTCATTACAAAGAAATATATTGTTATCTTAATTTACAGGTTAAGGCAAACAATACTGGCAAAATTAGATTGCACCATAGTTTAGATATTAGTAATTTGAGTTCCTTTGAAAGCGGAATTTAATCTGTGTTGGAAATTGTACACTTAATTGTGTTTCGTGACTACCGTGAGTCGGATGGCGTGTAAAAATTAAAAAAAAAAAATCTTTTACTTTCTTCTTTCTTTCAAAATAATTAAAAAAAACCAAGGAATCACCTTCTCAAAATGTTGTACCTTTTTAATAGACCTCAAAGCTCATGTTCACACTGTCACATCCATAGATAGTAACGATACTTCATCTAAGGTCATATCAAAGGAAAATACTCCAGTAAAGTTAGTAAAGGACCACGTCGATGGGTGAAAGGCTTGGTTCAAGTGTAATTACTGTGCTTTAAAAAATAAACTTTAAAACAGCCTGTAGAGACATTTTCATAATTCACTAAAATGTCGCTTGAGCCAAAAAAGTGTTTTAAGTTAGTAGACATAGATAAAATTATATACTTTAAGCTAAAAAACAATGACAACGAGAATTGTGATAATAAAATTTAATAGTGTTTATATATTTGGCCATTTTGGCAAATGTAAGTTAAATATAAATGCTTCTATGTTCTTTTCATAGTAACCGTGTGACAGAAGTCAGTCATCCAATTCTAATCTGTCTCGTTGGTCTAGTGGTCGCAAGCGCGGCTACCAAGCATGAGATCCTGGGTTGGATTCCCAGATCGGGCAAAGTGTTATTGGGTTTTTCTGTTAGGAAATTCTCAGTAACAGTCTGGAGTAAGGATGTTGATGGTGTTGCACCCCCGTGCTTTGATGAGCACGTAAAGCTGTCGCGCCTGCGCCTGATCGCTCTCCGGTCGTGACGGATTGCCGTCCTATCGGACTATGAGAGTGTAGGAAGAGGGAGTGCTCCTGTGTTTGCGTATAAACTTGTGCACTATAATATCTCCTGCGTACTTGGCTAATCTCCGTGGAGATAGGCCGCCGTGGCCGAAATACGGTTGGGAGTACGTTAATTAACCAATTCTAAAGAATTAAAAGCTACTTCATGACACAGCGAAAGATACAATAAAGATACGTAATAACTTGACTACTTATCTGTTTGTCACATATTTCCTTGACTTTAAATAAATGTTTCCACGCAAATATGTAATCACCTTAAGATAAATAATTTATCAATAAACGCTGTTTGTTTTTTTTTTTAAGTTATCTGCGACTATTTTTCCTTGAGAAACTTAACGATAATAAATTATTCAATAAATTAAAAATGGCGGCATGCCACGCTGTCTGCCAATTTATCGTTACTTCGCCACTAAGAGCACAGATGGCGTGACCTATCGATACATTTACAAATTTTATAGGTGAGAAGTGAGAATCACTATCGAATTGAGAGAGATAAAGGGAGACAGGGAGATAGAGTATAGAATTAGACAGAGTTAAAGACACTTATTTACCTAACACTTTTTTCTTGATGACGGAATTAGGGAAAGCTTGCCTAATAACATTTTCTGTCAGTAATGTTACTAAGACTTGTATAAACACAATATAAAAACACGCCTGCTTTCAATTAAGGTAGGCAAATACTCTTTTTCTACCTGTTACGGTTCTGACACACCTTCCTTTTCATGCTGCTCGGTTAGTGTCCTTTAATGAGAACATCCGCAATAAAAAAATCTACTATTACTTAATAGCTAAATTTTCACTTCGAAACATTAGCGCCTTTTCAACACCCCGAACGGCTTTAAGAATACGTTGTTGGCATTGTAAAAGGACGGTGAATTTGTATGCCTACGAGAATGAGGCCGTATGCGCAAGAGTGACCTATCTTTTTCGAGTCATGATTGATTTTTATTGTATCTAGAAAAATATATGCCACTTCTTCATAAGTTTTTTTTTTTTTTTTTTTTGTTGTGCGCAGCGCCATAGCCGAATTTGTGTTTGTTTACAAATATATCGATGATTGAAAGGCTATTTGGATCAATTGTAATTACTGTGCTTTAAAAGAATAAACTTTAAAACAACAGACTGTAGAGACATTTTCATATTTGACTAAACTGTCACTTGAGTCAAAAAGCCTTTCACCCAACGGTATGGTTTTTGATACCGTTTTTTTTATCACCCGTGTTCAGAATCCGCGGAATTGTCACCACGATAATTTGCCGCGGGTACAAATCACATCTTGTATATTATGTAAGTTAATTCAACGCTTGAGAACAATAACCCCTTTGCGGTTTACGGTTAACCATTAGTTTAATATTACTTGCAATACAGTAGGTAATCTAACACCTATATCAGTTGTCATTATATTGGCTAGTGATTCATGTTGGGTAGGTACTTCAACTCGACTTTAGAAATTTTTATTTAATAAGTAGACTGTCTCGTTGGTCTAGTGGTCTCAAACGTTACTGCTGAGCATGAGGTCCTGGGTTCGATTCGAGGTCGGGCAGAGTGTTATTAGATTTTTCTATTAGGCAATTCTCAATAGCATCCCAGAGTTTGAGGTTGTGGTATGGCCGAAGTAATTCACATTCCCGAATTTTCAGACTTCCATAATGCTGTTATTAAGTCCAATGTAGTGATGAGCCTTTTGCCTTCAACCAGGCACATTTACAAACTCCGGGCTGCTACTAAAAATGTCCTAACATAACAACTCAATAATACTTTTCCCGGCCCGGGAATCGAATCCTGGACCTCATCAGACCCTCTTGGGACCAGTAGATTAACAAGGCAGTTACACCATGACACGGTTGTTTTAGAAACAACTCCGTTTAGACAAAGATTTATGACTCATATATAAACATTAGTATGGTAGGTATATACAGATAGCAATAGTTAACACAACCCTCTATTTATCAAAAGCTTTATCTGTGAGGCTGTGAGGATCCACCGCCCTCTCCCTCCCCCGTCACACTCACTTACACAATTGAGATTACGGTGACCACACCGTGAGACAATTCTTTCGGTATAATGATTTTATTATAACAACCCGACCCGTGCGGGTACCCGTAGGCCTCTGACATGCCTTTACACACCATTGAGGACGTCTGCCTCGTTGGTCTAGTGGTCTCAAACGCGACTGCTGAGCATGAGGTCTCGGGTTCGATTCCCGGGCAAAGTTTTATTAAGTTTTTCTGTAAGAAATTCTCATTAGCAGCCCGGAGATTGGAATCGTGCCCGGCAGATAGCAATAGGGTCACTACCTTTTACATGGGACTTAATAAGAACATTGGTGAAATGTGGGTGTACGAATGGGAACACCTCTGCCTTTCCCTTCCGGGATAACAGGCGTGACACTATGCTATATTACTATCATAAATACCGGGAGAATTTTTGGTCACGGCGGGCTATCTCCACAGAGGTCAGCCAAGTACGCAGGAGATATTATAATGCACAAGTGTATGCGCAACACAAGTGATCTCTCTCTTCATTCACCCTCATAGTCCGATGAAACGGCATCCGACACGACCGGAGAGAGATCAGGCGCAGGACTGATGGCGGCTTTGCGAACGCTTAACGCTAACCTAACCTAACCTAACTTGCCAGTAGCAAACCGTGGTTGGGAATTTGGCACCCCCGTGCAATTTCATGTGTTACGATACACCCACATTTCACCAATGCTGTTATTAAGTCCCATGTAGATGGTGAATCTGTTACCATCTGCCGGACACAATTCCAAACTCCGACCTGCTACTGAGAATTTCTTAACAGAAAATCTCAAATAACACTTTGCCCGATACGGGAATCGAACCCGAGACCGCATGCTCAGTAGTCGCGCTTGGGACCACTAAACCAACGAGGCATTTATTTATATTACGCACATGATTACGAAAATACAGCGGTGCTGGGGAGTGCTTTGGGTTCAAGCCTCCGACTTTTGACTAGCTAGTCCTACGTCACTGCAGTTAGTTATGTATTATTATCATTGCCTTGTGCAGTTAAATACTCGATTGTATCGGCAAGGTTTTGTACAAAAAACCTTGGCCGAGACATTGCACGGTTGACTACCGAATGGTAACAGTGTCAAAATGTTCATTAACGACTTTGTTTTCATTGAAATATGATTTGTTGTTATTATATGTATAGTTAAGCGTTTCTTATATCAACTTACTTAATCCTTGTCACTTCGCTGTCCATCTGCCTGTCTGTCTGTCAAGACATATTTTCCTCAGGAATCTGTGGAGATAGTGTGTGAACAATGTAATTTTTTTTATGAGGCTCCACATTAAATTTCTAAGTCAATAAAAAAAACGGCCATTCACGCCGCATATTTTGACAGTCACCAAGAAGTAGGTATTTCGTCTTGCCGTAAAATCATGACATTTGCTCTGTAATGCTTTCAGACAATATATTAACATCTTTGAATGAGCTTCAATACGTGACGACATTTTCCAATTAATAATATTAATAAGATATTACTGAAAAAAAAAAAAAAAAAATTATAGTGCGACAACGCGGCTCCATTTTTTTTGTATTTTGTATTTAATAAATTCATGGTCGATTTAAAATACTATAATACAATAAAATGCCAACCTCGCTCGGCAAACGTTTTCATCAGATCGCAGCAATAATTGGTACACAAATACAGCTCTTCGTGCAAACTAAATGCATCAATAGATATTTTTTTTTAAACTTTCGCGATTCGAACACATAAATAGTGAATTCAAACGGGACTTAATCGCGCTAAAAGGATAATATTTATTTACTTCGTTTCGATAAAGTTGCACTGATCTTGGTCACGAGTAGAAATATTATCCTTTTAGCGCGATTAAGTCCCGTTTGAATTCAATAATTATCAATAGATACTTTGTGTAGGTATAATTTTAATCGAATTATTTGGACACCCTACACTAATCCCTTTTGTATAAAATTACATTTCAAGATCACTTACAATCCTGAACCTTTGTGCAAATACTGGCTGCAAAGAAAAACGAATATAGGTCAGTAATAGATACTCTATTACTGACCTATATACGTTTTTCTTTTAATAGTATACAATCTTTCACCGTGGGAGAGCCACGCTTCGGCACGAATGGGCCGGCTCGACCGGATTCATACCACGGCCTCACAGAAAACCGGCGTGAAACAACGCTTGCGTTGTGTTTCGCCGAGTGAGTCAGGGTACCGGAGGCCCAAACCCTTTAAAAGGCTGGCAACGCACTCGCGACTCCTCTGGGGTTGCGGTGTCCATGGGCGGCGGTAATCGCTTACCATCAGGCGAGCCGTCTGCTAGGTTGCCCCTTATTCCATAAAAAAAAATAAAAAAAAATCTTCTTTTTAACCGACTTCCAAAAAGGAGGAGGTTATCAATTCGGTTGTATTTTTTTTTTTTTTTTTTTTTTATGTTTGTTACCTCAGAACTCCGTCATTTATGAACCGATTTAGAAAATTATTTTTTTATTTGAAAGGATTTACTTTCAGATTGGTCCCATTAAAATTTTATGAAAATTGGTTTAGTAGTTTGGTATTTAAATCAAAATAACTGAAAAATAATACGTCGTCGAAGTAAACGAAATGGTGTATTTTGCTTTCTTGTGACTTTCCGGTGGTGTTTACGGTCTCTAGAATAGTTCTAATGAACTATTTTCCAGCTTCATCATCAGATGATGATGATGATGATGAAACCGGAAGATAAGCATCGGAAATCCGTCATTTTTTTTTGCAATTTAATACTTTTTAGTGTAAGACCGCATTCTCAAACATCTCTTTTTACACGAGTGCTCAAAAAACGGAGTGTATTTATGTATGTATGTATGTAAGTATGTTTGTGAGTTTCTTTACCTATTCCACCATAACTTCTAAATACCTGAACTGATTTCGATATATGGGGTATCGTTAGACTCCTTATACTGTCCCGTGAGTAACATACGCTAGTCAGTTTTTTTTTTAAATTAATTTCATCTTGTTTTACGCAGTTTATTACTCTCTTTTGAAATAGCCTCAGATCTAGATTTCCTACTTTGATATGGATATGTCGCAGATGGATTGTAGAATAAGCTGTTTTACAAAACTGCTAGCTGATTTACAAAACAGTACTGTTATGAAAAACAGCTGAACGACGTTTAGCGGTTTTACATGATTACTGAACTATAACACGCAGAATTGAATGAACGTTTTGCGTTTATCAATGCAGCGGGTCAACGATCAGAGATTATGTAAAACAGTGTGAAATGAACTGTCAGATTGTTGATTTTAGTTCGAAATTTTGTCGCTTATGGCTCTGTATGTCCTAACAATAATAACCTAACTTTATATAACTTGCCAAAAGCAAAAAAAAATGAAAATTTTTAATGACGTAAATACTAAACCACTATAATAGTCGACAATATATCGGGATATGAAAGAAAATAAATTAAATTGATCCATGAGCGAGCAAAGCGAGCTCGGGAGTTTCGTGTATCCCGACACGGACAGGTTAGGTTCGAAGAGTCATCCGTCATCCTCTTCGTGTTTAGGTTTTTTCTAACCTTACGGACACAAAAATAGGAGACCCGCATAGCGGGGCTCCGTCGACCCAGCCACGGAAAGTCAAATCAGAATACAGTATCGCTTTTTTACTTGAATGGTGACTATCCATTTAATATACCTATACAATAAACCAACCTGTCCCACTGTAGATATGTCATTCTGCATTACGTCTAAAGCTGGGTAGCAGTTTTGTTAAACGTATCGCAATGGCAATCCAGCTGAACGTTGTTCAGCTGTTTTATAAAACAGTATTGTTTTGTAAAGCAGCTAGAGATTTTGTAAAACAGCAGATTCTACAATCCATCTGCGACAGATATATATGAACAGCGCGTTGAGTAGGTCTACCCATATTCACTTCCGATAAATCAGTTATGGTACGCAAGATTCACTAAAAAGTAAAAAATAAAATAATTTTTAACAAAATAATTTTTAACAAAAAAAAGAACCGACTCCAAAAATCTTTCTGTTAGGTAAAATTGCAGTAAAAAGTAATAAAATAATTGCATTATTTACTTACTACAATTTATATAAAAATATTTTTTTAATTTTAGAGGATTCTGAATAAAATCAATTTATTAGGACAATAATATACAATAATTATTATTTTTGGAGTCGGTGCCAGACAAAATTTTAAAATATTTATGAAGTTTCCTAAAATTTACAAAGTATATTTAAAGGTACATTAACCATCATTATTTTTACGATAATGTATTATACCTAATTGAACCTATTTGCAAATGAACACAACAACTGCCTAAAGCGAACGTAATACGCTACTTCATGAATGTACTTACACATTTATTATCCTTTACTGGCACCGACTCCAAAAATAATAATAATTGTATATTATTGTCCTAATAAATTGATTTTATTCAGAATCCTCTAAAATTAAAAAAATATTTTTATATAAATTGTAGTAAGTAAATAATGCAATTATTTTATTACTTTTTAGTGCAATTTTACCTAACAGAAAGATTTTTGGAGTCGGTTCTTTTTTTTGTTAAAAATTATTTTATTTCTTACTTTTTAGTGAATCTTGCGTACCATAACTGATTTATCGGAAGTGAATATGGATAGACCTACTTAACGCGCTGTCCATATATATCTGTCGCAGATGGATTGTAGAATCCGCTGTTTTACAAAATCTCTAGCTGCTTTACACAACAGTACTATTTTATAAAACAGCTGAACAACGTTCAGCTGGATTGCCATTGCGATACGTTTAACAAAACTGCTACCCACCTTTAGACGTAATGCAGAATGACATATCTACAGTGGGACAGGTTTGTTTATTGTATAGGTATATTAAATGGATAGTCACCATTCAAGTAAAAAAGCGATACTGTATTCTGATTGGACTTTCCGTGGCTGGGTCGACGGAGCCCCGCTTAGCGGGGCTCCTATTTTGTGTCCGTAAGGTTAGAAAAAACCTAAACACGAAGAGGATGACGGGGGCTGTTCGCTCGCTACGCTCGCTCACGGGCCCCCGTCATCCTCTTCGAACCTAACCTGTCCGTGTCGGGGTACACGAAACTCCCGAGCTCGCTTCGCTCGCTCATGGATCAATTTAATTTATTTTCTTTCATAATCCCGATATATTGTCGACTATTATAGTGGTTTAGTATTTACGTCATTAAAAATTTTCATATTTTTTTTTGCTATTGAGAAGTAAAATAAAGTTAGGTTATTATTGTTAGAACATACAGAGCCATATGTGACAAAATTTCGAACTAAAATCAACAACCTGACAGTTCATTTCACACTGTTTTACATAATCTCTGATCGTTGACCCGCTGCATTGCTAAACGCAAAACGTTCATTCAATTCTGCGTGTTATAGTTCAGTAATTATGTAAAACCGCTAAACGTCGTTCAGCTGTTTTTCATAACAGTACTGTTTTGTAAATCAGCTAGCAGTTTTGTAAAACAGCTTATTCTACAGTCCATCTGCGACATATCCATATCAAAGTAGGAAATCTAGATCTGAGGCTATTTCAAAAGAGAGTAATAAACTGCGTAAAACAAGAAGAAATTAATTAAAAAAAAAAACTGACTAGCGTATGTTACTGACGGAACAGTGTAAGGATTCTAACGATACCCCATATATCGAAATCAGTTCAGATATTTAGAAGTAATGGTGGAATAGGTAAAGAAACTCACAAACATACTTACATACATACTCGTACATACTTATATTCACTCCGTTTTTTGAGCACTCGTGTAAAAAGAGATGTTTGAGAATGCGGTCTTACACTAAAAAGCACTAAATAGCAAAAAAAATATTTTTCCGGTGCTTACCTTCCGGTTTCATCATCATCATCATCATCATCTGATGATGAAGCTGGAAAATAGGCAGTTCATTAGAACTATTCTAGAGACCGGAAAGTCACAAGAAAGCATTAATTTTAAACAAAAAATAAAAACCGCCTTCCAAAACCTACTACACTAAAAAGTTTAAAATAATATCAAAATTTGCTTATAATAAAATAATTTTAAAATAACAATATATAATAATAATCTGTTAATTTTGGAGTCGGAGCCTGTACTGGGAGAGGGTTATTGTTTTCCTCTTGTTAGTCACTTATGTTCGTTGTGCTGTGGTTATGTTACCGGCGTTTGTATCTGGTTGTAAACCCCACATACATCAGGCACCGACTCCAAAATTAACAGATTATTATTATATATTGTTATTTTAAAATTATTTTATTATAAGCAAATTTTGATATTATTTTAAACTTTTTAGTGTAGTAGGTTTTGGAAGGCGGTTTTTATTTTTTGTTTAAAATTAATTTATTTTAGTCTTTTTAGTTTTAAGTCTAATATATATATTGTATAGGTCATATATAAGTTTGTATACTTCATAAATAAGTTAATTTAGTAATTTAATAATATGGGTAGGCCTTCGAAAGCCGCTAGGACTTAATAACTGCATCGGTGAAATGTTTGTGTACAACAGTGGACACTTCTGCCTACCCCATCGGGCAATACAGGCATGATGCTATGTATGTATTGAGTGGCATGAACTATACATGAACATGCGATTACAGCAATTGCGAGTGATTTGCTGTGATTTATTGAAGAATTCCATCGTCTAACTTCGAAGATCTTCATCAGATCTTCACTAAATTGAAATGGGACCACCTCTGGGGACTACTCTTTCAAACAATTATATCGACGGACATACATACAAAACAAGGTAGCTACTGTAAAACGTTGAGGAGTTCCCTTGACTGTCCTTCGTCTTCATCATCAGACCCCTAATGACAGTCACAACCTATCTAGGTGTAAAGTTCTCATCAATACAAATTAATCAAGCCCAAACACCAGGTAATTGCTGTAAATCGTTAAAGAGTTCCCTAGATCGTCTTTCGGCTCCATCATCAGATCGACTCCAGACCTTCATTAAATAGTAGTGCTTTAAAATACTTAATGAAAAAATTAACAAATGCACTAGTCGCCCCTACGATTTTCGAAGGTTTCCCTCGATTTCTCGGGGATCCATCATCAGATCCTGGTTTCCTTACCATGGTACCACCGTTGGGATATCTTCTTTCCAACAAAAAAAGAATTATCAAAATCGGTTCATAAACGACGAAGTTATCCCCGAACACACATAAAAAAAAAAAAAAAAAAAAAAAAAAAAATATACTGTCGAATTGAGAAACCTCCTCCTTTTTTGGAAGTCGGTTAAAAATACACCATTTCGTTTACTTCGATGACGTATTATTTTTCAGTTATTTTGATTTAAATACCAAACTACTAAACCAATTTTCATAAAATTTAAATGGGACCAATCTGAAAGTAAAACCTTTCAAATAAAAAAATAATTTTCTAAATCGGTTCATAAATGACGGAGTTCTGAGGTAACAAACATAAAACAAAAAAAAAAAAAAAAAAAAAAAAATACAACCGAATTGATAACCTCCTCCTTTTTGGAAGTCGGTTAAAAAAAAAGAACCGACTCCAAAAATCTTTCTGTTATGTAAAATTGCACTAAAAAGTTATAAAATAATTTCATTATTTACTTACTACAATTTATATAAAAATATTTTTTTAATTTTAGTGGATTCTGAATAAATCAATTTATTAGGACAATAATTCTTCTTATCGTGTGGCTGATGAACAACCTAGTGTCAGAGTTTAAACCACCCGTAGGTCTCTAACATGGTTTGACACACCATCGAGAAGATCTCTCAGGAGTGCTGGTTTCCTCACGATGTTTTCATTCACCGTTTTAAGCAATTGATAATTAATTTATAATACGCACATGACGTCGAAAAGTCAGCGGTGCGTGCCTTGGAATCTAACTTGCGACCTTTGACTTGCCAGTCCAACGGTCATAGGCCTAGGCTATCACTGCTATAGAGTGTACAATCTAAGTATATAAATGTAAACAAAAAGTAAAAGCAAGGTTGGTAAGGAATTTACATTTATTTATTTATTATAGCACTCCAATGACTAGTTCACAATAACATTATCAGAAAGCACAGTACTTGCAATGTTTGACTTATTAATTCAATAATAAATTTCAATTTTTGACTTGTACCTAACTTAGTTAAAATAAAATAATTCAATAATAAATTTCAATTTTTGACTTGTACCTAACTTAGTTAAAATAAAATAATTCAATAATAAATTTCAATTTTTGACTTGTACCTAACTTAGTTAAAATAAAATAATTCAATAATAAATTAAATGAAATTAAACATATAAAACAAGAAATTAAAGTACTACATTAACAATTCCAGATAAATCTTTGAAAAGCATTAACGCATGCTTAGCGAACTCTAACGTTACAATATTAAATGGAAAAGAATACGGTCGCGAACAGGATATATTTAACCGGGAGGCGCAGGTTCGAATCCTGTTCGCGACCGTATTCTTTTTACATTTAATATTGTAACTTTATTAACAATTTAGAAGATGCAGTATGAGATATTTTCGAAATTGATCTCGGGTGTTTGAGAAAATTTCAATGGCATCGATGC
Organism: Xylocampa areola; assembly: GCA_935421205.1. Taxonomy (NCBI): domain Eukaryota; kingdom Metazoa; phylum Arthropoda; class Insecta; order Lepidoptera; family Noctuidae; genus Xylocampa; species Xylocampa areola. The sequence goes on from OW285225.1 coordinate 10,257,809, forward strand.
GGGTGTGATTATCATTGTACGTCCTCATAAAGCGATGCAATAGCGCTGATCTCCCGCTGAATTTCATGGCAGTCCTAGGGACCTATAAGAAAATGTTTCAGTTTCAATTCTTTATTTTACACAGATCAAGTAACATACATAGATACATTTGAAAATAAAAATTACAAAGGCGAGCTTAACTCAGAATGAGTTTTCTTCCAGCAAACCTACTGGGCCAAAGGGAGATTACGAAGACATACTGGGAATGTCAGTGTACAATTTTGTAAAGAAATTATTTTTAACATTATTAAAACATTGACAAAATATTGATATAATATATATAATACATACATATATAAATCTATCTGCCTAGCCTTCTCCCAATTACATTGGGGTCAGCTTCCAGTCAAGCTGGATGCAGCTTAATACCAGTATTTTACATGGAGCGACTGCCTATCTGACCTCCACAACCCAGTTATTGGGTAACACGATATCTCGTGGTATGACTGGTTGTCAGACTTTCAGTCTTCTGACTACCCGTAACGGCTGTCATAGGTCTTAATTTGACAATCGGGATCGACGGCTTAACGTGCTCTCCGAGGCACGGAGGGGTCTCGGTATGAAATGATGGTCACCCATCCACAGACCGACCGCGGCAAGCGCAGCTTAACCTCGATCGATCGATCTGTGTGGCTGTTACTTAGCCACGAGCCCCTCTTATACACTCTCATATATATATCTCTCTAATACATACATATATAAATAACAATCATATAAATCATGTTACATAATCTGTCCAGTTTTATCATTCACAACCATAGTAGTATCTAAGTTTGACTGCCTCGTTGGTCTAGCAGTCGCCAGCGCGGCTGCTGAGCGTGAGATCCTAGGTTCGATTCCCAGGTCGGAAAAAATGTTATTGAGTTTTCTGTTAGGAAACTTTCAGTAGCAGACTAGAGTCAGGAAGTTGGTGGTCTGACACCCCCGTGCTTCGGAGAGCACATAAAGCCAGTCGTGTCGGATTGCCGTCCCATCCGAATATGAGAGACAAGGAAGAGGGAGTGAACCTGTGTTTACGCACTCATTTGTGCACTATAATATCTCCTGCGTCCTTGGCTAATCTCCATGGAGATAGGCCGTGACCGAAATACGGTCGTGAGGAGTAAAATATTATAACGAATTACCTGAAACGAAAAAAAAACAATTACATGTACAAACAAACTAAAAAAAATTTTACTTAGTAAATGTTGTTATAGCTTAAAAGAATATTTAGACGATAAAACAATAAAACTTAAACAATAATATAAAAAAAAAAGTTATGTAAGTTAGTTTGTAACTCCTGTCTATCCTTCAAATGTCTTTGCTGTGCCCGACAGGGTCCAAGATTGTTACTTTTAAATTTTCTTACCACGTAAACATCAACATTGTGGAATGCGTTTCTTAGTAGAATCAACTTAAGAGTACCTAGCCGAAATCCCCGATATGCTATTAGGCCATTTAGTGTTCCCGCAAGGAAAACCGTACCGGGTCAAAATTCTCCCATATATCGTATCTGTAATTTTTTTTTTTTTATTTATTTATTTTACACAATCTTACACTACCATTACAGGTTTACACCCAATGCGATAATGTGATTAACATTTATAAGTTAACAAATCGAGAGTCACCCTCACGAATTCCGCCAACGTACAATTAAAAATGTCAAGTCTTTGTGAGGCGTTGTTAATTAACCGTATGGCTCTTACAACTGGTGCAAATTTGCCAATATTAGTGCGAGCCACCGGGATGTCGAAAAGCCGTGCCCTCGGCGCCTGCCGCAGCCTGGTGTTTGGAACGAGCAGCCTCAACGAGTCTAATATATCAGGATTATTTAATCTACCTCGAAACACTTCAAATATATATTTTGCCAACGCTAAGTTACGCCTTACCTCCAGCTTATAATATCCAATGATGAATGCAGTGGATCTATAGACATACATCATCTTTCACTCTCCAAATTCCGCAAAAGTCTCACCTGTGCTAAATAATAACGACGGATTGATAATTTTTCCCTTTTATTTTGTGGGCATGTTAGTTATTGTATCTTAAAATAAAAATAAAAAAATACGTATGTACTCTATTGTTTGTGGTGTTTGCCTGTAATAGATTATGCATTTAGCTTTAAGTTTTAGCATGTCATCATTTATACTTGGAATTGTGTAATAATAATATAATAATATTCCACAACTATCACACAACGCCGTCTAGTCTCAAGCTAAGCAGAGCTTGTGTTATGAGTACTAGACAACTGATAAACATACTTATATATTTCTAAATGCATACATATTATAGATAAATTACACCCAGACACAGAACAAATGATCGTGCTCATCACACAAACATTTGTCCTGGGTGGGAATCGAACCCACGACCTCCGGCATAGCAGTCAGGGCTACTAACCACTAGACCAAACAGGACAGTCAAATAGTAATAACTGTTGGCAATCCGAATAAATAAATGAAATAAATAAATAAATGCAATAAACGATTTACTTAAACCGTGTCATCATTGACGTAAAACTTAAACTAACAGTATGTTAAATAAGGTAAATGATGGCATTTGTGTACTTGTCTATGTCGTATGAGGAAAACTATATGGTTTGACGAAATCCCCTGATCTGAAAGTACATTCATACCTAGGTACCTACGTCATGAACCTGCATAACGGTATAACTAAATTTACTGACGAATTTATGAATTGGCCTCTTGCAGAAACCCAGAGGGGATTTGTCTGCGTAACCGGACAATAATTTGACGAAGTAATATCTTATTATTATACCTATATACATATAATATATACCTATATGTATATACTACATAAAAAATAAATAAGGATAATAATATTAAATGGAAAAAGAATACGGTCGCGAACAGGATTCGAACCTGCGCCTCCCGGATGAATACTCCAGGCGTTCTGACCACTAAGCCATCCCCAACTCTGCTCACCACCCTACGATCACGATAATAATATTGTTATGAATAAGCACTCAAATAGTTTGTGTTATTGTCATAAATACTAAATAACTAATAATTAACATATATATTATATATAATAAATTTTGGAACCTATATTGTTAAGTTGCTGTGGCCTTACCGGGTTTCATGTTGGAACTACTTTATAGTTTTCTATATATCTAATAAATTCTGCATCTTTGTAAACACATGAATTCAATAAAAAGTTTTGAGTTTGAGTTTATAATAACTGCCGCGTTATACTACACATAATAATAAAACAACTTTTAACCGGATTTATCGCGGTTTTTGTTTTTCCTGACACTTCGGACACTGCAGCGTTCGCGGTCGCAGGAGGACTCAACGCGTACCGCAGCCTCCTGCGACCACCAAAAACCAATAATACACGCGATTAATCCGGTTAAAAGTTGTTTTATTATAATAATCTGACTAAACCTACAGTTGAGAAAAAAAATGAAGGTGGTTTATTTATAGATTACCTATTTTATCGTCTACAATTTAATATTCACGCCTAAACCATCTCTGTTTTGCATGACTGCCGTAAAAAAGGAGTCTTATGTTTTTAGGGTCCATTATGTGGTGTGTATGTATGTAAGTTTCTTTATTCCACCATATCTTCTAAATGCCTGAACTGATGGCGATGTATGGGGTATCGTTAGAATCCTTAGATTGTCCGGTGTGACATAGCCTATTAAGATTTTTAAAAATGGCAGCCGTGTCATCTTGTTTACAAAATTAAATATCTTTATTATGAAATACTAGCTGACCCAGCGAACTTCGTACCGCATTTTTTTTCCTGATCGTTTTTTTTTTTTTAATTAAGACTAATCCAATTTGGTGCATTCGTTCGGAAGTTATGCGCGTACAAACATTTCGGCGATTCATTTTTATATATTAGATTTCATGCTAATTCATAAAAATAATGGAAACTTACGAATACCAGAAAACCACAAATTTATTTAAGACTAAGATGAATGGTACTTAGTCATAAAAATATGTCTACCTCGGGTTTTACCGGTACCTACAGTCAGCGTCAAAAGTAGCCTAAAGTCGATTTTTACTCGACTGACCCAGAAAGAGGGTTCTGTTTTTCGAATGTATGTATGTATGTCGATTTCTTTGGAACTGCCTATAGTCTAAACGGCTTGATGGATTTAACATACGAGGTGTCATTAGATTCGTCTCAATTGCAGAAATGTCATAGGCTATAAACATAAATAAATATGGCGTCAACAAATGAAAAAAGAGGATTAAAAAATATTTTGTTATTTTAATAATATGGGTGAAAGCTAGTACATAGCCGATTTCGAATATATTCTCTCAGATGTTATGTCCCATGTAATAGGTGGTGAGCCTATCGCCATCTACCGGTCACGGTACCACACTCCGGGTTGATACTGAGAATATCCTAACAGAAGAATTCAATAACACTTTGCCCGACTTGGGAATCGAACCTGAAACCTCATGCTCAGCAGTCGCAATTGGGACCACTAGACGAACGAGGCAGTGTTATTAAATAAGATCTTTTTTATCAAATAATAGCTGTGCGCTACGGTTTCAACATTTCGATGTTATTTTTTTTATCTTATGTACCAAAAAAAGAATTATCCAATTTGGTGCAGTCGTTTTCAAGTTATGGCGTGACCAATGGAAATAGGGATTCATTTTTATATATAGATTCCGTTTATTTTGAACATTTTACCACACTACTTGTGATGTTAACAGTACTTGAAAATCTGTGGTGACAGAGAAACAAACTATATAGGTACATATATAAGTACATGATTTAAATGCTTGGGCACTGGGGAACCCCGTTCTAAGTAAATTATTTTTTCCCAGATACCTACGTCATGACTTCCTTTAAGAGAAGGTGTGATAGACGTCATTTTTCATCTTCCTCTATCGTATGAATAAATTAATGGCAGAGTTGTTGACGCTGCCAATAGGTCTATGACTTGTCTCGAACTACGAAACAGCCGGGACCGATGGTTAACGCACTTCCCAAAGCAGCGTACTTACAGATTTTTATTTGAATTTTAAATAATAATTATTCTTATTATGTAATATCTTAGGTTTTCGCGATCACTATACATTATATGTATCAGAGACAAAAATAATTATATCAATTATATATATATATAATATATATTAATACGGTGGACTGAAATAATTTTTAATAAACTGTTGAGACGCCTGACACCTTAGTCCTTTTGCGACCACGAACGCTGCAAAGTGTTCGAAACGTCAGGAAAAACAAAAAACCAATAATACACGCGATTAATCCAGTTAAAAGTGGTTCTTATATACATAGCAAAAATCTCAACTAAAACCTAATACGAAAAATTTACAGAGCAAGGATTTAAAACTAATACATTAAAAATTAAAAACAAATTAAAACTAGAGGAGGGCATCGAAAAATTCGTCCGTGTCGCTGTGAACTGGGAGTGTAACAAAAGTCTGGCAGCATTGCCACGATGAATGATAATACTTATTCTTTGTGCGAAATAGAGACCAGCCCTTGGATCACGTGAAGTGTCGACCAATCGCCTTGCGATCTCTTTATACAGAATGCGAGCGCTCGGACACTATTACACATTAATCTCGGACTTACAGATTAATCTTTCCAAAGCATAAATTAACGTTATAAATTTATGTGGAAAGAAAAATACGCTCATGAGCAGGTTTCGAACCTGCGCCTCCCGGATAAATACTGACGGCAATAGGCTCACCACCTATTATTAATATCTGCATCGGTGAAATTTGGGTGTGCATTAGTACTCCACTGCCTTACCCTTCGGATACAAGCGAGATGTTAGTAATGCAGATCCCTGCGTACGTGCCGAACGTGCAACAGCGCAACGATAAGAATACTTAAAAAATGTTGAAACAATAGTCATTATTCGATGTGGATGTAATATGGATTAATTATAATTAAATCGGAAATAATTATAATACAGCGGAGACGTATCGAAATTATTGTATCGTCAATACTAATATTATAAACAGGAAAGATTAGATTTTTTGTTTGTTTTTTTGGAAGGAACTAACTCAAAAACTACTGAACCGATTTTGAAAATTCTTTCAGCAGTAGTAAGCTGCATTATCACTGAGTTACATAGGCTATATTGTATTTCAGTGATACTAAGATATCAGTCTGAAAATCCACGCGGGCGAAGCCGCGATCGCAGCTCATCGTTAATATGAGCAGTGGCGTAGCTAGTCCTAAATTGATGTTGTTTAATGTCATTTGTTGCGGGCATGTAGGGCAAAATGAAATAAACTAACAAAGTAGGACATTAGGATTCAAATTTGTTATAGTACACAATATTTAAAAGAGATGAATTTTTTAGGCCAAAATAAATAAACACAAAATGAAATTAAATCAAAAATTAAAAAGCACGCCTGACACGTGTGAGTTAAATTTTTATATTCCGCACCTTTTTGTGTACCCTAGCCATAGATACATCAGTATATTTTTAAATCTTATCAAATTCTTGGAGGATATTATAGACTATTTAACATCACGCTACAACCTTTAAAAGCCGAGCAAAAAGAATAAAAAGCGAGAGACTATATCACCATGTTCCCCCTACCCTTATCCCAATTTATTTGCGCAGCATATATCTGGCATGCTGCTAAAGTTTTGGCTGTGTTTTATGACCGGCCGCCTGCCTGAAGTCAACCCTCTTTGGAAATTCTGTAGTTGGTGGTAACCGCCACCGATACGGTCTGCACTAACCGGGCTATAGCGTATATATCGCGGGCGTGGCAAAGCTATATAAACAAAAATTAAATGCTATTCGTTGGTAAAAGCATCCGTTTAGAACAGCTGAACGGATTTGGCGATTTTATGTTTTAGAATTTTCATGATAGTTCGAGTTAAGTTTTTATTGTAAGATCTTTTTTTTAAGTTGCCTTAAGTTTGGCAAAAGCTTAAAGCTGTTTTTTTTGTGGGATTTTGGACAGTACGAAGTTCGTCAAGTTCGTAGGTAGCTAATAAATTAATATACTTAACATTTACATTACTGCCCTTTTCACATTTACAATCATCAATTTTACATTTTAATAAAACAACTTTTAATCGGATTAATCGCGTGTATTATTGGTTTTTGATTTTCCTGACGTCTAATCCAGTTAAAAGTTTTAATATTATAATGTGTAGTGATCGCGAAAACCTAAGATATTACTATATCAATTTTCCAATTTTCATTTCAAATCCAAAAAGTTTTAAGGCTAAAGCAATTTAACATAATATCTTTTGATATAATATGATTTGGGTACTAAACCCTAGAAACAATATCTCAATCCGAATTCCGATACGGAACCGATTTACATAGTAGATTTGTACGATTAATGAAGTCGGTCAAATACTTCAACTTTTTCTGTTTGTCTATGCTAAATATCGATCAAATATGGATGACGCAATCCAATAGACAAATTGCATGACATTCGAAATCTTGTTTATGGTGTCAGTTGTTCCGTAGGCCAACGAAACTAAAGATATCGTGATGGCCGACTTGTCACGAGCTACAGGTTGTGCTTTCAAACCTGACATGTAGATACAGTAGACCGCGTGTCAGTGGTAACACAACCAGTATAAGCTGGCCTTGCTAACTATTGAAACATCCTACTACGACAGGCCAGCTCAAGGTCAATGTGTTACCATGGACGTGCAACCTACTATACCAATATGACTCTTTCAGTGTCATATGTATATATTTTCTTAGTTAATCTAAGACATTACAAACATACGGTGAAGGAAAACATTAATTGGTCCAGTCGAATCCTGTACTTATTGGTCTGAGACAGCTAACCCGCGGTGAGCTAGCGTTGTGGTCTATCCTCATGCCTTCTCCGCCTGAGAAGAGGCTCTTTCCCTACAGTGGGAGAGTAACGGGCTGGCACTGTAATACAAAAAAAAAGCATTTTTTCCACACTGTATATTCCGTGCAGTAATCAAACCCGCGTCCCGCGGCGGTGTAGCCGATCTCTCAACCACTGCGCTTACCGCGCCACCTAATTAGAACATTGCTTTCTATTATTAAAAGTTACTATATGAACCATGATCCATTTTCGATATAAAAAACCTGCTATAGCCAGTTCTTCGTAAGGCCATTCTAGAGGCCCTACATGATTACACTCACAAAGCCATAAATAATGATATCTGGACTTCAAACCAGACTTGGATATCTGAGTTTGTTTAGGCATATTTCTAAGAGACATTTTCCTAACTGTTTTGTTAGGAAAAAAACTTCTCAGTAAATTTGTGACTTATAAAAATATGTTTTGAAAAGACCTGTTAATACAAAATAAAAATGCAACGCAGAAATGCAACTAATGAGCGTAAGGTTCTGATTTCGGTTCCCGAGAAAGTGTTAATGAGATTTTTTGTTTGAAATTCTTAGTAACAGCAGCTAAGTTTGAAATTGTGCCCGGTGGATGGAAATAGGCTCACCATATGGGATTTAATAACGGCATCGTAAAAAGTGGATCGAATTGTACCTAGACCTCTGCCTAACCCTTTGGGTAATACAGGCGTAATGCGTCAACAAAACAGAATATTGAGATAGGTACTTAGAAACTCGCATTTTCGACAATAATAAATTTTTCATTTTGTTATAAATTTGTTACGAAATTGCTGTGCTGTTTTGCGTAGTGCTGACTCATAGACAATAGTTGGCGCCTAAGTCAACAAGCAATGTTTAAGTAAAGGTGCATTCACACCGATGTTACTTGTAGTGGAACAACATTATCATATAATTTGTTTCTTTTTCGTCTCGACGATGGTATGAATTTCATAAACTTTTTTTTTCGTTTATAATATTTGTTTGACCAACATTTGGCATGTCTATGGCATTATTATTGGAAGTGCAGACGGCACTCAACGGACAATAACCTTTTGTAAGACCTTCTTGAACCGTCACTTTTATGAGTCAAACCCAAAATTGACATCTTCAGACTCTGTGTGTCATTTTTGTTTGATTATACCTAAATGACGTATCATTTAAAAAACACTTATCCATCCAAAGAAATCGCCGAGTGCGAAAAGGTCGTATTTTGTATATTTTGTATCTTTATTTTAACTGTAATATCCTGTTCTGTTTGTTTTATTCGATGCACAATAAACAATAAATGAAATTAAGGTGAATGCGCTGAGGTAACCCAAGATATTCGAACCTTTTTTGCAATTTCATGGTCGCAGCATTGCATTTGACTTAAGTAACTTCGATGTGCATGCACCTTAATACAGTAATATGAGACATATAAGTGTCTGAATTGACGTCAAAACTATCGTAAGCGTTTTTAGCATGTCGGAATTAGATTATCTTTTAGCTAATACAGCTTTTAAGTGCAATGCAAATTACGAAATATTATTGCAGAAATTAATAAATGCATCAACAGTTTTATTAAAACAAATCAGGGCAACTATGGCGTAACGGTTATAATATCGGATTGAAAAAAAGGTCGTAACTTCTATTATCATATATTGCAGTGTTCGTGTCAACACAGAAATTTTATTAATATAAGGTCCTAATTTATTAGGTAATTTCCTCATAAGGGGTCAATGTGTAAGTGATAAGGATTCATTTACGCCATAATTCAAATTTTTACAACAATTTTATTTTTTACTTAATGTTCGCCGTTCAAGGAGCAGTTTTCGTCTTGCTAGTACTATGTTAATTACAAATAATTTTTATATCCATTTAATTTTTAGCTAAAGTGAATGTATTTGACTTATATATCACCCCTTTCATACATCCCGAAATTTTTTTTGGTGACGATAATCTATCTCCACGGAGATTAGTCAAGTATACGCAGGAGATACTATAGTGCACAAGCGTATGCTCAAACTCAGATGCAATCTTCCTTCCTGTACGATGGGACCGTAGAGAGATCAGCAGGACCGACGGCTGCTCGTGCTCTCCAAAGCACGGGGGTGTCACATCACCAACTTCTTAACTCCAGAATTTCCTAACAGAAAATCCCAAATATCACTCTGACCCAGGAATCAAACCCAGAATTTAACTTAACGCTCAGCAGCCGAGCTTGCTGTCCCAAGTATTTTTTGGAGCCGGTGCAATATGCTTTCCTTTTTCTACCCTGTCACGTTATCATTCACTTTGCCACTTCTGTTGACTTAATATTTAGATGTCTGTGACGTGAACGTGGGTTTCGTGTCCGTACCTTATGAAAATGGGTTCTAATACCGTTATCAGAGTTACCTAATACCATGATCGGGGTTGCCTAATACCGGCCTAGTTCACAATACTTGACAGCTAAACTAAAAACTAGTTTTAATAGTAAACGCGTTGACGATACAGGAAGAAATTGGCATTGAAACTCTTTTGGTATTATAGCATAAAAAATTTAAGAAATAAAATTGTTGTGAAATTTTAAGTTACTAATCACCGTAAACCATAAAGTAACATTACCGTTAATAATTACAACTACAATAGTTATGCAATTAATTAATTATAGAATGCGCTCTCTATTGCATAAGATTTATTCTTATTATTTAATTTTTAATCGCGTAAAGTTTACCGATTATTACTACGACTCTATCACTGTTCTTAATTATTAATTGATTTAATTAATTAAATAGAGTTTTATATTAAAAAGAATAATGAATACTACAAAGTAAACATTAACCTGACCTACCGCAACTCAGTATTAATCAATAAATAATACATTATTCATAAAATCACGTAATAATAGTGTCAGTGTATAATAATTATATATTTTGCAATAACTTTTCCATTAAGATCAATATAAAATTATAATTCCTAATAACACAGTTTTGGTTGCAAAAAAGATGCCTAAATAATATATTATTGCTCGAAAAAATAAGTTAATGGTGTCAATTCCGATGAATGACTGAATGAATGAACTTTATTTACACACACACTCAAAATCACCTTATTTAAAAACATGTTAGATATATAATGATGTACATAGCACTAAGCTAATTAAAATTGTATCTTGATAGAGACGGGGACCTGGTGACCTGTAATACAGGTGTTTCCTACCTACGACAGGCACCAGCGATCCACAATCCAAATTGTTATAATTTATTAGCTAAAACTTTTGTTTGTAAATGTTTGTCTTTGGTTTGTGATGAGAATTAAACTTTTTTTTTATTTTATTTTTTATTTCCCTTAATTGTTAGTACAATTACTTAGATCTTAATAACAAGGTACAGGGCCGTAACATTTACTCATTGATTAGAAGTGACATGCAAATATTGATTTGTTATAACAAAATATTCCATATTTGCTGCACTTATTAAAATTGATACTATATTAAAATTAATTGATTACATTTTATTACAATATAATTTATATAAAACAATATGTATACCTTTTTATTTTATTAATTGCCTTCTCATAAACATAAAGATGTCATTTACATGATATAACATATTATCTAATAGTTTTGGACTTCCTTTTTTTTAGAAATTTAGGCAAAGGTAATTCTTTGATATGGTCTGGTATACAGGTCCTAATTTATTAGGTAATTTCCTTTTAAGGGGTCAATGTGTAAGTGATAAGGATTCATTTAGGCCATAACTCAACTTTTTAGAACCATTTTATTTTTTTCTTAATGTTCGCCGTTCAAGGAGCAGTTTTCGTCTTGCTAGTACTATGTTATTTACAAATAATTTGTTATATGCATTTAATTCTTAGCTTAACTGAATGTATTTGACTTATATAATAACCCTTTCAAAGGAAATTACCTAATAAATTAGGATCTTATATATATGCGTCCACAAATAGCATAGGAATTCTTACCACACATAGTTGTTAGGAATTATAATTCCTAACAAAGAACTATTGTATTAGGATTTTTTGTGTTCCTTAAGTATCTTTCATGGGCTTTATAAAATATCTCTGGATGGACATGTAGACGAACTAAACGATTTATAAAAACAAACTAGGAGTTTTACAGAAATCTCACATGCATATACACCGAGGCTACTTTTATCTACTGGAATCGAACACACGAACCGCGGCGCAGCAGCCATCTCCCGACCAAGGCGCCAACAGTGGCGTCAAAAATTTGACAATTGTTAACTTATACTTAAAATTACTACAGTTATATCTTCGAAAAGCATTAAGGCATGCATGACGTCACCTAAAGACGTATTAAAACGTGGAAAAAGAATTCGTGGTAGTGAGCAGAGGTCGAGATATTTAGCGGTCAGTGCACCTGGAGTATAAATCCGGGAAGAACAGGATCGAGGCCGGACCGTATTTTTCTTTCTACAATTTTTTTTCTAATCGAACAATATGAAATTCATTCAAAAAAAAAATTTAAACTTTTTACCTATATAACAATTATTTATTTTACTGATTTACTTTAAAGAAACTGTGCTGATATTTTTTTTATTTTTTACCTCCAAAATCCGGATTTTTCACACGTCCTGGTTTGCAGATTTTAGAGCTGGCAACCCTACTCGTAGTCATCTTGGTAGTCACACAATCCAACCGTCCTATTCTTCCTCTATTCTTGTAGCCATCCTCTTTTGTGGTCAAAACTTTCTTCGTGATATGTTCCTCATTCATGCCCATGTAAAAATAATATTACTGAGCCTCTGGACCTCTCCCCAAAATAGCTTTGACGGCGACTTACTAATGTTGTGGTGGCACAGTGGTTCCGTACCAGCTTCTTGGGCAACAGGTTCTGGCTTCAAAGTTTCAAACACGGCATGCACCAGTATGACTATTCTATTAAATAGAGTAAAATGTGGAGTGATATCTTACAAGAATTGTCTAATGTTTAATTCATTTTTATTTTCATCTGACCACAGAGATATAAATATTAAGTCAATAGAAGTGCCAAAGACGCGTGACCTTGTCGCCACGCTAAAGGTGTGTATACCACAAATATGTATAGTGTACGAATAGTGGGTGTGCGAGAGAGTGCGCACTATGCTTTACTCTGTGTAAGAAAAGCTATAAATCGGTGACACGCGTCCCAGTAGTGAAATGTAGTTGATGGCATTTCTATTGACTTATTGTTTATATTTCTGTGGATAAAAATACCCAAATATTCAAGTTTTATAATCTTCTTTCTTATTTATCTCCAATGTTATCTGGAAAGCATTTCATTATTGTTCAGCAAATCTATATAAATTCTAATGTAAGATTGTAAAACATACAATAATCCATACAATTACGGAATAACATAGAGCATAATCAACCAATTACATGGTTGATACACAATTTGATAAGACTATAACAAAAATCGGTGAATGAAATGCAAAAAATCAAACATCAAACAACAAAAAAGGGAACCTCTCGGACACATCCAATCACCCACACTAAATAATATATTAATCGATTCATCTAAAACTAGTGCAGTTATCGATATACTCATTCACACAAATTATCGATTCCCAAGTTTTCACGCATGCGTCGTAATCGCTGCTAAAGTACAAATAACATCTGTTGCATGTAGCTCAGCACAGTCAGTCAGCCATAGTCGTGTGTCAAGACAGCTAGTCCACACAATATTTAATTTATTTTCCGTGTTTTCTGTTATTAAAAAACCCGCGAACCGTAAGTAGAGATAGCAAAAATATTTTTATTTTTAAATACGTTCGTTTGTGTGCGGTATTTGTGCCAGTTTTGTTTTTTTAATTTTGTTTTTTTTCGCAACGAGTGTGTATTGTGATATCAACAAATAAATAGGTGTTTGCCTTCGTTTATCGCGATTTATCACGAGTTATCAATGTGATTTACTTTTTATGTATGTAGTTCCGGTTCCGGTTGGTAGAACCTAGGTCAAAAGTTGACCTAGGTATGTAATGTACCTATATTAATTAACCTTAATTATTTAACTGCGTAGCGGTTATTTTTGATAAACAATTGCGTGATAAAGTACAATTTAAATATCAAGGTTTGCCCGTTTTACATTTTATATAATTATTATTTATAAATAATCATGTGGTTTACTATCAATTATAATGTAATCAAACATACTTTTAGATCAATCATTTTTATTTTTCGAGTATTCCATAATGATTTCATTTAAAAAAACATTATTATCCATTAATTACAAAGTTTTAACCATATATTTATGGAGGTTTTTATGTGATTTATTGATTATAAAATTTCAACCCACATAGGTTTCTGTAAAGGTCGACAATATTTAAGCTCCTTAAGTAAAAGATCCCTAAGGCGTCTTTTATGACGCCCACTACTAAATAAATAAGGGTTCTCGATCATACTTAGGACCCGCTCATTGTATACCCAACTATGGTACGAGATTTCTTCAAAAAAATACATATACGTTTGAAACATAAACAACGTTTGGTTTTTATTATTTACAAAAAAAGTGCAATCATTTGATTTTTAATTTTTTATCATTTAAAATATTAACTTATTTCTTTTTTATATTTTTGTTTGGAATCTTTTTTTTTTAACTTTTATTGATTGCCTCCTTGGTCTAGTGGCTGCTGAGTGAGGTACTGGGTTCGATTAAGATCGGCCAAAGTTTGATGAGTTATCTTGTTGAAAATCCTCATTACAAGGTCGAATATTAGACTTGACAATACACCTCTGTCCAACCCTTGTGGGATACAGGCGTAATCTTACTTTATATTACATTCTTCTGTGTTCATACTTTCGCGTGTGATATAATTCATCTTAGGTTACTCTTGAAAATAAATCCACTCCATTGATATTATAAATATGTCAACTCGAGCTTTTATATGCCAAAATGTCTTAAAAATTTATTGAAGAGTCGGGATCCTACACCAACATGCTTTTAAAATGAAATAAATAAGTTGCAGGTAAATTAATGTTAGCATTACATATTGTTTTAATATGTCGAATTACCATTGGAATTGGTATTAAATTCAAGAGTAACTCAATGATCAAAACAATTCCGGTTTATTTCCAAAAACATTTTATTGAGAGCAAAGTCTCCTCGTTCAAGGTTTATTCGCCTTTTAAATAATAAGTAATAACACTTAAGATCCGATGATCACATACTTCAGGTACTTAAGATTATACTTAATATTATTTTGCTAATTGATTATGTCCATAACCGCGGTTAAGTGAACCGCCCGAGGTAACAACATTTAACAAAAATCACAGTTTTTGCAATTAGAGGTACGGTCAACGCAATTCGCAAATAATATTTTTTTCTTTTTTTTTCTTGCTGATGATGATGATGATAATATGCATATCAACAAAAATGTCACAAGTATCGGTTCATATGTACCTAATTTGTTATATAGATTTAGCCAAAATTACTCAACTGCACCGGCAAAAACAGTTCGATAATGATATGTAATGGTTATAATTAAGTTCCATTAGGATTTAAGGTGACTCAACCGTTCTTTAGCAGTCAACAGGGTTAAGTATGATTACTTTTTCTTAGGATTAAAACCAATTAGTCTGCTCAGAATTCATTTTTCCAAGAAATCATGGCTTCAAGGCGCACAAGTGTATATTTTTTCCTTTTTTCAAATAGCGAACTCTATAGTTAATTGATTAATACCGATTTATATAAAAAATAGTTATTAAAAAAACGCTAAATTGAGATTATTATTACAATAATGTAACATTCATTAGAATATAAATGAGTATGTGTACATTTTTATTTTTAAATTAATTTAATGTGTTATTTGAATCAGCGCTCAAATTACATTTTAATATGTTATTTTTTAAGATTGTAGCTGTTGTATAAAAAAAAATAACTTAGTTCAAAAACTCACAATCTAGCATGTCAGAGTTAGCTTTAAGTTCATATGTCTTGTTCGCATAATCGCCATGTTTATGTTAAATTTAAATTATAAGAATACTGTTCTTATTCTAAGCTAGTCGTTGGTAAAAATTTACCTCTATACAACTTTTAACACGTTTTTTATGATTTCTTTAGTATGAGCGTAAAATCAAACCTAAATCCTTTGCAACATCCAGTCAAGACCCTTTGACCATATACAATATTTAGAACGTAAGAGGAAAAATACCTCAAAAAATTCTTAATATAGTCTGCTCATATATAACTTATTACACCCCATATGAAGAAGTTTAGGACTGCACTTCGTAATTTTTAAATTAAACCCTGACAGTTTGGTCGTTATGTCCTAATTTATTAGGTAATTTCCTTTTAAGGGGACATATATTAGTCAAATACATTCACATAAACCACGAATTAAATGGAAATAATAAATTATTTGTTATAACCATATATAGTACTAGCAAGGCGACAATTGGTCCTTGAATACCGGTCAACAATAAGAAAAAAATACAATTATTGTAGTAATTTAAATTATAGCTTAAATGAATCCTGATCACTAACACAATGACAAGGGTCATTGTGTTAGGGAAATTACCTAAAATATTTGGACCATACAGTAAAATGAAAAAAAGAAAAAAAAAACTTAAACTTTCCTAATCCTATTACAGTATTTTCCTTTGAATCACTTTCTGAATTTTAAGTTTATTCCGATAATGGCAATTTTCATACTTAATGACCCTTTTTTATGGTCACTAAAGTCAGGCTTTAAATTAGAAGAGTGCAGATCTTCAAATTTTTTTTTATACCAACCTTTGTATTGTACCATACTTCAAGCAAATAAACTTATTCTATTCTAGAATAGTTATCATTTTTTATAGTTCCAAATAAAAACTTTTTTGCTACTTTTGTTGCTGGCGGTACCAGTGTCCGCAAAGGACATGCGTTCACTTTTGCAACAAGGACGTTAGGTACTACATTAGAACTATAGCGTTTTAATTATTATTGTTATGCAGGCTGTACATACTTTTAGGTGAAGGGGAATTTGGTTGGATTGTAATTTTAACCAACAAAAATATGAGACAGATAAAATAAAAATTAAATTTGCATACTAATTATATTTTTAAATATATAACTAAAACAGAATATACATTTAAAAATTAAAAAAAATAGCGGGCCATCGTCCATTTTTTTTATTATTATCTATGTTACTTAAGGCTATACAAAAATTACTTCATAACTTCAAACTGAGTCAAATGAATCTGCCTAGCCTTTTCCCAAATACATTGAGTACTACTTCCAATCTAGTCGGATACAGCTTAATACCATTTTACATGGAGCCGCTGACTATCTAAACTCCACAACCCAACTGGGTTAGTAACTACTAGGTAACACGAAATCTCGTGATAAGTCTGGTTGTCAGACTATAAGGAACTTGGCTACACGTAACGACTATCATAGATCTCTGTTTGACAACCAGGGCTGACGGTTTAACATGTCCTATGAGGCATGGGATCCCTATATGAGATGTCAGTCACCTATCAACTGACCAAAGATCCACGGTTGATCCGTGCTAGATGCACGCTTGCTTATCCACAAGCCCCTCCTATATCAAAATTATAATTATAGTCTTACTTTTTATAATTAACAGCGTTAAGTTACCTGTGACAGTTAATGTATGATGATTATTGCGTTGCGAGAATCCTGTTTGGCGTGCTAGTATTTAACCAAGTTTTACTAAAATCCGCTTTGCAAAAGTTCATGGCCTAATAAGATATAATAATACATCCTCACACTATTTTTATTAAACACTATCATTATTACACACTATTGTTATTACACACTATCATTATTACGAACTATCATTATTACACACTATTGTTATTACACACTTTTATTTCCAGTATCATTTATTTACATATGATTTACATATTTTTTAATATAAAATAAATCATAAAATAGTACGCCATCGGCATCGGGAACAGGATCCAAACTACCGGTTACACACTATTATTCTTACACAATATTATTCTTACACAATGGTGTCAATTCCTATGTAGCTTAGTTGAACTAAATTTAGATCATTGCTGTCTTTTACTAACAGTTAGGTACAATTTGAGCAAGACGGGACGAATAAAGAGGCGTCTCATTTAGGCAAAACAACAAAACATTTCCGATAAATTTTAGTAAGCACACTTTTAGGTGGCCACTAAAATAAGAGATACCAAACTAAAATTGTATGGCGAAAATTGTATTAGTAGAGTGTGATAGTAGGATAAAATCAGAAACCTGGCGCATGGATAACATTTGGTGTTACATAGCTATGTAGAGCTAGATAGATGGAGACCATATCGGCGGCGGTTACCACGAACAACAGCATTCCGAATGAGTCATAAAACATTGTCAAAACTTTAACAGCATGCAATTTCAAAAACAATTAGAAAGTGGAAGAGGAATACATGCTGCGCCGACCCCAAATAAATTATGATAAGGGATGATGATGAAACTAAAATTGTATGAAAATGTTAGTTTAACCTGAAGTTAGAATTTGACGTCTCATAATTTATCGTGTCCCGCTCTTATAGGAACTGTTCGTAAAAGATAGCAATGCTCTTATTTTTAAGTTTGTTACACAGAATTGATGCCTTTACCTACCATTTCTTATGTATAATAACTTTGGTTAACATTCATATTCATTTTTCAAACATTATTTCACTGTAATCTGACATTTCCGAGTACGAAACTAGTCGGAAATTCGCGAAGAATATAGATACAAATCTACACAGCAACAGTTATACTTAACTTCTTCAAAAATTATAATAACCAAAAGATCAGTGCTCTATTGATTTCGTAATAAGCTGTCCCTTATCTTAAAAATTTTCGTGTACTACGCATAGATTTGACACAACGACGCACCATTGCGTACGCTCGCCAGGCGGCGTCTGCTACGACACCGACGTAGTATACGCAAAAAACAGTAATAATTGGAAATTTTATTATCAAATCAGTTACAACCATAGATTCACGGCCTTTGTCTATAACCACAGACTGTATTAAAGTAGAAGTAACCCGCCATATTGGCACACAATAAATGGTCATGGGCGGGATATTGTTTGCATAAATATAAATAATAATTTCATATTAATATCCATCTAGAGTCTAGATGTCTAGATTCTAGACCTAATGTCAAAATTTAAACCGCCCCGGCTGATCTCCAGCCTGTATACAAAATTATCTCTCAAAAGGAAATATATTAAACTTTTACTATTGTTAGCAACCGAACTCGAAATTAACATATTGTTAAAATTATACAGTAATTATTACTTAGAAACTGCTTAAAACAGATTTTATTCACACGAATGGTTTTTTCCCTAATTCCTAACATAACATTTAGTTATGTAAAAATTAATTAAATGTTTAAAAATTACTATTACTTTTAAAAGGTCATGTTTTCGAGTAGATATGGTATTTAATAATAGAAAAAATGTTTTAATTTTATAGATTTGGAAGTAAATTTATCACTTGATTACCGGCACACCTGAGAGATACTTTTGATGGTGGATAATGCTATGTCCTTCGATTATAAGTGATCGAAGGCTATGTCATAGTTCCACGGGCGGGTTAAATTCTTACTCAAAGGTTGCAAATACTTACGTCGATAAGAATTAACTGTTAATCTACTAGAATCAGTACTCTTGAAAATAATGTCCTTCTCTATCAATTACTCAACTAACTAGGTGAAATTATAATAAAACAACTTTTAACCGGATTAATCGCGTGTATTATTTGGTTTTTGACGTTTCGAACACTTTGTCCTCCTGCGACCACGAACGCTGCAAAGTGTAATACACGCGATTATTCCGATTAAAAATTGTTTTATTATAGTGTCTAGGGATCGCGAAAACCTAAGATATTACTAAGGTGAACTTATTTAAAAATTAAAAAGCACGCCTGCCTTTATTTAAAATCCTACTAGCCTGTGTTACCCGGGATAATGTAAGGATTCTAACGATACCTCATACATCCATATACATCGAAATCGGTTCAGGTGTTTAGAAGTTATGGTGGAATAAAGAAACTCACAAACATACATATATTAACCTCAAAAAACATATCACTCCTTTTTTGGGCAGTCGTGTAAAAAACAATACTACATCACAGTTTTCTGAATTTTCTTTCTCAGAATCCTTTTCTCGTAAAAGTCAAAAGGTTTACATATTTGCAATGTCAATCAAGTGGAATTATTTTTATGCGTAACTTACGACTAACCTGGCCCCTATTTTACGCGGTAAAACCATAGTACAGTGCCTGTCATATTGGAAAAACACATGATCTGTTCTAGTTTTAAATCAGTTCTGACAGGCAAAGGAACTAATCGATAAATCCTATTTAAGATCCTGCATAAAAAATAAATTATTATTTTAATATTTATAAATGGGAAATACAACACGATTTATGAATATAGAAGCATAGAGTTTTTATTAACATTTAATTAAACATCATGATTGCATTGTGTTCATTTGTGAATGACACAAAAACTTAATGCGCGGGAAAAATTACTGATGACAACTCGTTTAGGGTACCATAAACAAAACTTTTTTGATCATTACCTTTATTTTCTTATATTTATATTAGGTCTTGGTACGCAGAGATACATTTATTTATTTGTATAATGTAAGAATGCGAAGTCGATCGTCGGTCGTATGGCCAGCTACATAAGTAGAATCAAACACACATTTTCTGTCTGTTTCATTACTATACTAACTTACTACTTACAAAAATGTTTAACCTATAAAATTATTCATCTAACTGGATCAGTGGGCTTACTCTTGAAAATAATTCCGCTCGATTGACATTGGAAATATGTCAGTTCGTACTTTTAAATGCCAAAATAATAAAACGTAATTATAGATTCGGGATAATATGAAGAATTGCTTTAAAATTGAGGCAACTGCAATGTAGGTACATTTATTTTAATATTACGCGTTGTTTTAAGGCGTATATTTCATATTGGAATTTGATTGGAATTGGTATTAGTTTCAAGAGTAACCCCACAGAAAATATTTCAATCTGTCAACTGTCAGTGCAGGTTTAGTGTGTCCACTTCTGTTGCTAACTGTACGTAGCTCGACATTGGAACCAAACCCTTGACCTTTAGGTCCAAAGCTCGCTGCCACTTGCCACTACACCTAGCAGGTGACTGATTAATTATTTTAATTTATTATCTTAGTTATTCTAAAGTATGTCAATGTCATATTTTAACATAAACCAGATGATAAATTCAGAAAAATATTATATCAATATTTTTGTCTGGTGGTCGCAAACGTGACTGTTGCGATCTTGGTTTTGATTCCAGGGGTTGGGTAATGTTATAGGGTTTGGTTAATATGCTCAGTAGAAGGGTGGAGTTTAAAATTGAACATGAGAATAACAGTATCTTGGAAATATGGATGAACTATCTAACACCCCTGCCTAACCATTCGTGAAATGCATAGGATCACGCCTGCATTTCCGGAAGGGATAAACAGAGGTGTACACAGTTGTACTGCCACATTTCACCAAATGCTGTTATTAAGTCCCATGTAATGGGTGCTGAGCCTATTGCCATCTACTGGGCACGATTCCAAACTCCGGGCTGCTACTGACAATTTACTAAACGAAAAACTCAATAGCACATTGCGCGACCCGGGAATCGAACCCGAGATCTCATGCTCAGCAGTCGCGCTTGGGACCACTAGACTAACGAGGCGATTTGAATTATTTAATTTGAAATATACGCCTGAGGATATCTATAAAATTCTGTCAAAATACACAGTAATAAAACAATTTTAACCGCATTAATCAAGCCCTTCAAATAAATTTAAAATTAAAACACTGCATTAATCGCGTGTACTTATTAATCCATTTTGTTTTTTCTGACGCTTAATCGCGTGTATTATTCGTATTTGTTTTTTCGTGGTCATCCTGCGACCTATTCAAATAGCAAAAAGAACTCAAGTAATTTAACCTAACTTCCTAACCTAGACTTACATTAAGTCGGTAGACTTTTCTCTTTTGTTTACCCCCTAGAGGTCAAGAGCTAGAAGGTAGACAAAAATATATAGAAAGCCGTCATACCATGACTATGCGAAGTCTTTGTCCCACATAGATAAATTCGTAAACCAAAAGCTAATAAAGATTATAGACTGTGTTGAAAACAACAAATTACATTTTATAGCACTCGAAGCCAGCAGAAGCTAAGTTTAAAGCATAGTTAATTAATCCACTTTACGTAGTTCAAAGCTTCAGCAAACTTAATAGGGCGCACGTAGGGTTGGAACGGCTGAACGCCGAGCAGCGATGTTTGCTTAAGGAGTGTTAACATATTTTATAGTTACATGCTTTTATACATAGCATCGCTAGTATTTCAGGGTTTCGCGATCACTACACATAAAAATAAAACAAATTTTAACCGGATTAATCGCGTGTATTATTGGTATTTGTTTTTCCAGGCGCTTAGAACATTCTGCGACCACGAACGCTGCAAACTGTTCGAAACGTCAGGAAAAACAAAACAAATAATACACGCGATTAATCCGGCTAAAGTTGTTTTATTGTAATGTTTTGGTTTGTACTCATTAAAGTATTCATACTCAGGTCTTCATCATAATGATATTTATTAACGGAATATTTCTCCGGGAGGCACAGGTTCGAATCCTGCTCACGACCGTAGCTACAGTTCCACAAAAAATTATAACTTTTGAATTTACTATTTATTACATACGGCACCATAAACTCAAATTGTTTTAATAATACGTAGTCAATTGTTTTTATATAAAGAGTTAATAAAGTGTTTGTATATTTCCATGCAAATGAATCATTAACAATAATTTATGTTCAATTCTCAACTCTGACTAAAAACTGGCTAAGTATTGTCAACTTATGTAGGATGAGACAATCAATAAATATAATAGCCAAACTAGGTCACTATCTCACGTCAGGGGATTGGCCTCTTCTTGTACAGAGAAGGCATGAAATTGATCATAACACTAGCTCACTGCAAGTCAGCGATTTCAGACCATTAAGACCAATATTCCTCACGATGTTTTCCTTCAGCGTATTCATAGCATCACGCCTGTATTCCCGAAGGGGTAGGCAGAGGTGTAGGTACACAATTGTACACCCACATTTCAGCATTGCTGTAATTAAAACCCATGTAATAGGTGGTGGGCTTAAAAATTTCCTTGGAAATTGGGACCTTGTACAATTGCAAAACAGCATGACCTTTTAAAGAACTATTTTTAGTACTCTCCAGCTTACAAATGGAATCAAATTCTCTCTTAAAAGTCTTCACGCCGACCCCTTGACCTTTAGTTGAGATTTTCACAATGTAGGTACAATTAACTTGCGTTGACTGCCTCGTTGGTCTAGTGATCGCAAGCGCGGCTGCTGAGCGCGAGGTTCTGGGTTCGATTCCTGGGTGGCCAGTAGTATTAGGTTTTTCTGTTAAACATTTCTCAGAATTGTGTCGTGATACCGCTTTTTGTTATTATAGAAAATTCTTATTTCATAACTGTTATGCCATTTTGTCCAAAATGGAAAGAGAAATCAACAATAAAAAAACGAAAGTGGTCGTTTACAAGATTAACCCGAATTAAATGTTAAACAAACGAGGTAATATAGATGCTTTGCACGTCTGTCGTCAGCTCATAAAGATTCCAAAGTAGATCATCACATTCACAGAAAGATATCTTAGAAATATTTCCGATACTAGTATAAGAAAATCTTTGTTGGTGATATCCGATGTTGTCTAGCTTCGAAGGAATTAGTACTGGAGTGGTTTTAGCGGGCGTACCCCTCTCGCCACTGGCATATGATTCCCAATCAAATACCTTTATACTTTTACCTGTATGGTTACAATGATAATACACGATTTTATGTTTGTGTATGTGTGTTAAAACTGTTAATGTAATGACGAGAGCTATTGTTGCTTTAGTGCAAGTTCTTTTGTGCTTGTGTTTTACCTCACCCCCCGCCAAAAGTGGCGAGCAAATTTGTTCGATGTTTATTTAGAAGCCGTCTCCCGTCTGGTCCTCTAAGTCTGTAGCTGTTCTTGTAATTCTTTGCTTCGGTTTGCATATATATAATCACCCCTGTTTCCCATTGGAATAGGCCGAGACTATGGATTTCCAATAGACGTTTTGACGTGCCTAAGTTAAAAATTGATATCTCTTGACGTTAAGTAACTGTGAGGCATGACAGTAATGCTCTAAATTTAGTTTGTGTTGCTACATTAGAATTGCCGCCGCTAAAAGGCTAACAACTCGACCATCTTAGATATAGTACCTATGCTGACAATAGCTTGGTACTTGCCACACGAAATAAGTTTAAATTTAGAAGAAAAAAAAGCTTTTGTCATATGTCCGTACATAATTATTTTAATACCCGTTTCATTCAACAATGATACAAATTTTTAATGTCATATCATCAACTTTGACTTTTGACCGTCCTCTTCATCATTTCCTTCTATTAGAGATGATGTATACTTAAAACTAGAAATACTGTCTCGATTTTACTTAATAATAACTAAGCCTTTATGCAACGAAAAATAGGAATTATAACTATAAACCAACAAGTATTAACGTGCATTGTATACCCTTGAATTTCTCGACGTTTCGTTCGACCAGTGGGGTTACTCTTGAATTTAATACCAATACCAATCCAATTCTAATATTAAATAGACGCCTTAAAACAACGCGTCATTTTAAAATAAATTTACCTAAATTTCAGTTGTCTCAGTTTTAAAGCATGTTGTCTTCATAATATCCCGAATCTATAATAATTTTTTTAGACAATCTGGCATTTCAAAGTAAGTTAGCCCACACGTTGCACTGATCGTGGACACAAGACTAGGAATCACTGATTCTGATAGCATTTTTTATTCAAGCACTTAAAAAAAAAAAATGCTGACCGATTTGCTCACGTCCTTAGGAGTGCACCCTTAAAATGGAATCCCTACACGTGGCCCCAGGGTGGTGCAAAACTGGCAACACAACTCTGGTGGGAGGCTTCGGCCGCAGGTGGTTACCACCCACCGGACAAAGCCATGCCGTGAAGCAACCTAGTTGTGTTTAGGGATGTAGTCCGGTGCAACCGTTGTGGGAGACGGATCTGGGCAGTTGCATCAACTCCCCAACTGTCGTTCTCCCCAAATCTGTCCACTCTACTTAGAGTGAATAGACTTCTTCTGAATCTACTTGCTCCATCCTCGGCCACGCCGTCGCTTACTAGGCGAGTTTATGGCCAAACGTAGATAAATTTTTGATAAAAAAAAAACCTAGCTCTTCTATAGCGATGTGTTCCTAATGGTGAGCGAGATCGCCAGTGCTCTTTAAGGAAGCGTTTTGTTGGCTGTATGGAGACCGTTATTGTTCCCTACATAGCTGATGCAGCGAATAGGCTAATAGGTCCGGCAACGCGCGAGTGATACCCATGGTGTTGAAACCATTCATAAGCCGTTTAACATCTCAGTAATATACAAAAAGATCACCTAGTTTCAGTGTAAGAGATCACAAATCCTAATGTATTTTAATGTATTAACGTAGTATTATATGAATAATTCCTTATTGTCAGCATAAAATTTTATTTCCTAGTCAAATCTTTAATCTCGAAACTCCTCTTAATTTCTTAAAGATCAATGTTACATGAGCCAAAACAGATCTCTCTACCACCCCAATTACCGTAACAATGTAAAACCGGAAACTAAAAACTTCACCACTTCACTAATAGGAAACGAACCTTGGTCCGACCTCAACTTTCATGTGTAGGTAAACGAACCGAAATCGTATCAAGGTTGCATATCAAAATACTGGCTGCTACCGGTTTCTTTGGTATAGATTTGGTCTTGAGATTAATATCTTGAGTATAGAGTTCCTTAGATAGAATTTGATTAAAGAAATTATTATTTTTATTGCAATTAATTTCAACCTCAGTCATCATCTGTCATCATGCGACGAGGAAAATTTTGAATAGCATGTAGATAGATGGCTTTAAGAGTAGAGGAAGCGATGGAAGGGTTGTGTTAAATATGATATGGCTAGAAAAGGAGTGACTGACGATATGACGGGTAATAGAGATGTATGGAAAACGAATACATGCTGCGATGACCCCAAATAGATGGGGATGAGGGCAGGGAGATGATAATGAGTCATCATCTGTTAGAACTTCTTCTTTCATGAAGTTAGGTTAGGACGGGCGATTTGAACATCCCTGAGAAAGGGATGGGCCCTTTCTCAGGGATGCTCAAATCGCCCGTAGGTGTCTGAATTGGCACAGTGAGAGCGACTGCAGTTATTTATTAATAGATTTTCTTTAATCATAGATAAGAACACTCTCGATCAGGTCACCTTTCTAACAAAAATACTAAATGGAAATCGGTGCATCTGTTTGGGAGCTGCGATGCCACGGACAGATACACACGTTAAGCTTACCCCTCTGTTTGGTGTCGGAATTTAAGAAGGCTTCTCTATTTTTGCTCATTTTCTTGTGAAGCATCGGTTTTGATTTTTTTTTAAGCGTTATTTTCAAATGTTAGATAAAGCCTTGTCCCTGATTCATTTAATTGTTTCAATTTTAACAGAATTCTAGATACAAAAAATGCTATATTGCTAACGACAATTTACTTTTTCTATGTTGATGGCAAATTGTCACTAACATTAGTACAAACATTTGCTATTACATAACCTTATGATGCTGATTCTTATGATTATTCAAATCAAACGTAATATTATTACTCGTGTTATGGCGTAATTATGCCAATGCCAATGCACTTAGAGTTGATAACGATTTGAATTCGCAATTTTTGCTACTTAATATTTTTTCTCTGCTTAATTAATTTAAATTCCTACAAGTATTGTATTGACTTTGTCTCTGTCACCTCTGACCTAGGCTAGAGTCGAAAGGAAATTAAAATAAAAAAAGTATTTATTAATGAGATATAATTGTTGAGAACCTTAATCACAGTGATACCCATAACAAATAAATTTTGTATTAAAAAAATGTCGGCACACACCGCTACCAGAACAAAACTTTTAAAACAAACAACATAAAAATGTTAACAATACCAAAAAAATTCTTAAATACTAGAATATTTTTTGTTTCATTATCACTACACTCTATCCGGAAATGTTATTTATTATTACTGACGAAATAACAATTATATTTAATAATGAAAAGATAAACGAAGCACGGGTTATCATTGCAATAAATTAAGACAATTTCGATGAGATAACCCCAAAGGCCTCACATCTTTGTAAATTCATTCAGTTGCATCGCACTATTCGCACAAAACGGACGTATTTCAAATTAAATTTATAACTCCTGGCATAAAATAACAATTCCAAAATACAAATTTTTAGTTCTAATAAAAATGGCCGCTGTAAACGGAAAGGACTCGGACCCGATCGTCCCGCCATCCTCTTTGATCAGAAGGGTTAGTTCACGATCAATAAGGAACTCGATATCGGAGGAAAAGGAAAATGGCGATGTACCAGTGAAGGGTTCGTTCGTGAGTAAATATAAGAAAGCCCCTGAAGCGTTAAAGAGTTTCCACTTGACTGATGCTGAAAGCGAGCTGGAGGTGCCTGGAACACCAATGACACCTAGAACATCAACGACACCTGGTTTGTATACTCGAATGTTGTTGTTTTATTAGTCATATTTACGATTTGACTCTTCTGCATATTTGGGGAAAGCTCGAGTAGTTTTGAACTCAAACAAAGGAACATATGTATTATGTTTATTTGTTTGTGCAAAGATTATTTTAAGCGAGTCCTTTCATCATCATATATCTGAGAGTTTATCTCTATTGTCTTGTTTGTGATGAATAAATTAATTTGTTTCAATAGCCACTTATCTTATGATGTCTTAAGCATCGTCTGCTTTTATAATATTTTTAATAGCTTGTTATTTTCCAAACCCAAATACGTCTCTACCTTGAAGTGTAACCATTAAATTTTATTAAAGACATTTACACAAGAATATATAACTAATAATATATATAAATATGATATTACATCCTTGAGTAAGGTAAACAGGACGTAACCTTAAGAATATCCTTCGCAGTTTCAAGGGTCTCCCTAAACTTTCAATATTAAGATCACACAGATTCTCAACAAAGAGGTTTAAATGTTTATTGTTGTTTGAACAGACTTACATACATACACATGTAATAAAATTGAAGGTCTTATACCAAATGGTGACTTAAATTCCGCAGTGATTAAGATTTTTTGCGTTGTTCGGAGTTGACTGTGGGGAAAAATATCTAGATTCTCCAAACGCTTTTGACAGTCTTTATCATGTTCAAATTTTGTTACGAAAAGATTATGGCTT
Organism: Xylocampa areola; assembly: GCA_935421205.1. NCBI lineage: Eukaryota > Metazoa > Arthropoda > Insecta > Lepidoptera > Noctuidae > Xylocampa > Xylocampa areola. The sequence continues at coordinate 10,285,915 of OW285225.1, forward strand.
CATGGGTGTTTATTATTATCTTAAACCGACAACACCTTCCCCCTCCCCTCAGATAGTTTTTGAAAGATTGTATAAAACGTGTTTGTAGGATACTACAATGTATAGTCTAATCATTAGAGGCTACATTGTACAAGGATAATTGTTTATTTACATTAGAGTCTAATGTTAACAAACCCTTTTCTCAGATAACACCTTTTTTGAAGTATACAAATGAAAAAGAGACGATTCAGAAATATTTACTTCATTGTTTACAACCAATACGTAAATGGAGCATAAAATTTTCTTATTAAGTGATATTGAAACAGTTTGGCATTGAAAGCAGGCTTCAATTAAAATATTTTTTATGTATCTAAGAATTTATGAACACGCAACTTTCCGGTTGGATTGCAACATATTTTCAAATGTTAAGTATAAAATTAATTAGTATGTTTAACAAAAACAACTTGCAACTTTATAACAATATTGCGTTATATTTCAAGCATTCATATCCTCGTCACGATTGTCTGAAAACCCATCTTAATTGTGCCTTACAAATCCTGTTATAAATGTGACCATCATTGGTCTAGTCTAGTAGATGCTAGCGTGGTAGTTAAGCTTGACTTTCCAAGTTCGATTCGAAGGTCCACCAAAATTTTTATTAGAAATATTCAATTTATAATATACAACTTTGAATCGAATTAATCACGTATAGAATTAGGTTTTGTTGCTTCTGTCGTTCGTCACTACGAACGCTACAAGTGTTCGAAACGTCAGGAAAAGCAAAAACCGATATTACACGAGATTAATCCGTTTTCTTTATTAATAATTTTATTTGTGTGTTATTTCCATTGTATCACGCTTGTATTTCCAGAAGGGGTAGGCAGGTGTGTGGGAACGATACACCCACATTTCATAAATACCATTATTTTGTTATAATAGGTCACAGCCTATTACCATCTACCGGGCACAATTCCAAACTCTGCTATTGCGAGTTTCCCACTTTTTGTAATGCCAAAATCCTGTGTCCTCTCATTCCTATATTTTGAAATGAAATGAAAAAGAAAACAGTCCAATTCCCCACGACTTGTAATGTCTCCAATTCAATGACAAATGTTCGAGGTGTTAATGAACCATTGTGTACAAAAGACATTAGAATCTGATGGCACAGTAATACTCGTATGTGACCACGAAGTCTAATGATATATTTTAAAGAGATTATAAATCCTCCTGCGCCCACGAACGCTGCAAAGTGTTCGAAACGTCAGGAAAAACAAAAAACCAATAATACACGCGATTAATCCGGTTAAAAGTTGTTTTAATATAATGTGTAGTGATCGCGCAAACCTAAGAGATTATAAATTGTTTAATTTTGTTATAAATTATTGGATATAAAGTAAAAGTTGTATTAATAATAAAAAATAATAAAATACAAATCGGAATAGAACACATGAAATCTATTTCTAAATAGAAACCAACATTTTACTAATTTTCAAGAAACTAACTACTTACATAAAACATTATGAACGAAATAATTAAAATACAAAATAGCACAAGGACACAATAATGAGCGTGAAATTTTGAGTTCGATTTCCGGGTCAGGCAGTATTATTATGCGTTTTTTGCCATGCCTTAAAAGGATAAAAGTTCCTAAAAATAAATAGGAAAAAAAAGCGTTTTTAGGCAATTCTCGGTAGTAGCAGGGAGTTTGGACTTTGCGTGGTAGATTTTGAGATTGCGAGGTCAATAGGCTTCGCGCCTTCTATATAGTAGTTAATAACGGCATTAGTGAAATGTGGGTGTACAACTGTGTACACATCTGCCTACCCCTTCGGAAAATACAGCAGTCCCTGTAAGAACCACGTGTAGCCAAATAAAAAAACAAAATACAAAATCTGAAGGCCTCTACAAAAACTAGACACATTTCTAAACACATATTTCTATTTGTCTCCAGGCCACGAGAACTGCACCTTCCACCATGACCTGGAACTGGACCACAGACCGCCCACCAGGGAGGCACTCCTTCCTGACATGGCCAACTCCTACAGACTTCTACTTACAGGTAAATATCTTTACATACTCATCTTCAAATACTATTAATAAGTTTTGGAGGTAAGGCCTATTAAAACTGGAGCTTCTCCAACTGGAACTATTTTGTGATACCCCCGTGCTTCGGAGAGCATGTAAAACTGTCGGTCCTGCGCCTGATCTCTCTCCAGTCGTGTCAGATTACCATCCCATATGACTATCAGACTGAAGAAAGACGGAGAGCTGTTATAGTGCACAGAGTTGTGCACTATAACATCTTCTGCGTACTTGGCTAATCTCCGTGGATATAGGCCTCCGTGACCAAAAATTCGGTAGGGGAGTACATTATTGCAGTTTAATTCACTTCCTTTACAATTATTTGTCTGGAGTAGGCCATATCTGCTAATTGCAGAAATTCGAGTATACAGGATTTGCAGCATTTGCTTCTAGCCGCACAGTAACATTTGCAGTTTTTTTTTTCTGCTATCGTGCCAATACTGAACACTTAGACTGGCCTACACATCACATGTCTAAATTCGTTATTAAATATTTAAATATATATTAAAGGTCTTTTTCATTCTCAGGTCTCGGAGAGGACCCAGAGAGGGCGGGTCTACTGAAGACTCCAGAACGTGCCGCCAAAGCTATGCTTTTCTTCACCAAGGGTTACGACCAGAGTCTCGAAGGTATGTTCTGAGAATTAAATATCTTGGACTCAGAGTTGAGCCAATAGAACATTTATTTTATTTTACTCAAGACAAACGTTGCCGGATAAATTGCAAGATTTGCTTCCAACTACGTACAAAAATTAACCTGGAGCAACTGCCTACATGACTGGTTGTCAGACTTCCATTTTACTACTCGTGACAACTTCAGCAAGACCTTGGATTAACAACTGGAACTGACAATTTAACGTTCACTCCATGGCGCCGAGGAATCAACTGTATGTCGATGAAATGATGGTCACTCATCCAAAGACCATGGCAAGCATAGCTTGACCACAATCAGTTGATCCGTGGCTTTATCACGAGCTCCTTCAGCCAGAGGTAATTAATAATTTGCCCATTTTCATATTCCAGAGGTCCTGAACAACGCCATTTTTGACGAAGACACAGACGAGATGGTGGTAGTGAAGGATATTGAGATGTTCTCCATGTGTGAGCATCACTTGGTACCCTTCTACGGTAAGGTGTCCATCGGATACCTGCCGCAGGGCAAGATCCTCGGGTTGAGCAAGCTGGCTAGGTAAGGAATATAGATTTTTGTTTATCTATGCACTAAGAGTACTACTAAAAGGGTATCTTCGAAGGGAATATGCGTACTTCGTGAAAAACTGTCCTACACATCAATTAAAAGTTAAAGTACACAAACGACCTTTAAAAAAATGCATCCATCGTACTTGAAATTGCTAACATTATTTGGGATTTCGAAACCAAACCTAAACATTGTATAACTGAGGTAGTCAGCGCAAGAGTGGCGTCGCCGTCATGCGTAGGGCACTTTTACGCTAACAGCCTCAAATGTAACGGCTTATTGAAGGCTAGGCAAATGATTAGGACTTATAGCCATCTACTTCAAAAATTCTAAACTCTATAATAAGGGCATCCTTAACTAATTAACGCAGCTGCATTAGAAATAAGTTAATTAATCATTTTACTTTTACCTACACCAAACTCTTTTTCATCACAAACTTGTTCATCAATTCCAGAATTGTTGAGATCTTCTCGCGCCGTCTCCAGGTCCAAGAACGCCTGACCAAGCAAATCGCCATCGCAGTGACGCAGGCAGTGCGTCCTGCTGGAGTCGCCGTTGTCATTGAAGGAGTGTAAGTACCTTTGAAGTACTACATTATTTACAGGACGTTAGAATTTGTAATGCTAAGATAGTGTAGGCATTTAGAAATGATAGAAGGACAAAACATATTCAAATTCAAAATCTGAAACATTCTACCTCCTAAGATGCGACCTTATTTGGGTCAAATGACGTCATAGCAGGTTAAAATTGTAAACAGCTTTACTTCAACGTCAGTTGAGATTTTTACTATTATAAACCACGATACTTCATCCAAGATAGAAACAGTACCATGTGAAACAACGTTAGTTTCCACATAAGCAAACCAGATGTCGCTACGATCGTCGCTAGATCATTGATCATGATCGATAGTAGTTAGTCAAAGGTTTCAAAGATTACAATAGATGGCGTTAGTTGTAACATGTAATTGTTAACTTTTTTTCTTTTTGATTTACATTGAGGTTTTAGCCATAAGATTATTGCTTTATTTTTACTATAAAAAACCATATTTTTAAGATTTAGCTTTTTAATTATTACCTTTTTGCCGTTTCCAGACATATGTGCATGGTGATGAGAGGGGTCCAAAAAATCAACAGTAAGACGGTGACCTCGACCATGCTCGGAGTCTTCCGTGATGACCCGAAGACGAGGGAAGAGTTCCTTAACCTTGTACACTCCAAGTGAGAAAGCGAGATTATGAGTTTACAGTTGAATCGACCGTAATATTTTTTCTTCTGTTACAATTTTTTTCTTGTCTAAAAACTCCTTTCTTGCTTCTTCTTTCAATCTATTGGAACATTTTTTTTTTCATGTTAGTTAAATGCCCTTCATATTATATTTTTCTGATTTAATTTGTTAAAGAAAAAATATTACGAAAGGCCAACTCTATATGTGGATTATTTAATAAGTTATTAGTTGTTAGGTTATTGCTTTTTATTGCTTTATTTGGTAATTCATTATTAACGAAGAATAATTAAAAATTCGTTGAGACAAAGTCCCATTTGTTTTCAACTAATTTGTTCCTTTTTGTTACTTGTTCTTTCTTTTGCAATAAAAACAACTCAATATTAAACACAAATCTGCTAAAACAGTATTTATAACTATGCAAATAGGTATTAATTTCTCAAAATAGATAAACGAATACTGCCTTAGTTTAATAGTATAGTGTAATTTTGATTTGCAATTTTGTTTTTTGTTCAAAGATTTTATTTTTATCATTTTTTTTTTGTTATAATAATTAGCAACATTTTCGTTTTAACTAAAATGACACATGACAATAAAATGACAAAATAATATTTATTAATTTAACTTATATTTAATGGGGAATGTGATAACAATATATATTGCCCAAACTTATCACATTTTCCAAAATGAAGTAATATTTTATTAAGAGATTTAGTACAAAAACATATGATTAAAATATTTTATAAAATTGTTAAACATTTATTGGACCAAATAGTTTAATTTTTTACAAAAATCTCAAGCACAAAATGGCTGATGTTTGACATTTTTGTAATATCTTTTTTTTTATTTTTTAGTAATATTAAAAAAATATGAAAGCCGACAATGTTGCCTTAAAATGTGAATGTACGAATTTTTGATATGTTTTAACTATATCATGATTTTATAAATAAATGTTTTTTATTTTAAGTTAATTATGCTTTTTATTACTCACCCACTATAAACGTTCTGATACATTAGGTATACAAATACTGTATATCAACAAAAAACCGTCATAAGCTTTTTTTCTATTTCAACATTTACTTAAATAATGTTCAACATTTGTACCTCGTCCGTACAATATCCCAAAAACATACAACATATTTAAAAGCATGTTAAAAAAAATCATAATATTATTTTAATAGTACAAGAAATGTTTTTTTTTTTTTCAATATGACCGTTTACAACTGAGCACATGCACTTTTATGACATAAAAACTATTTTTAGATCGGTACAGCTTAAATATCTTACAATTAATTTGTTTTAAAAACATACAATTAGAGTTAAGTGAACAAATTAATAATGGGTCAGATATAAATATCAATATAATAAGCATAAAATAATCTTCCTACTAAATTTTAATAAAACACCTTTTAAATGGATTAATTGCGTGTATCATTGGTTGGCAGCAGGAGTCCTCCTGCGACCACGAACGCTGCAAAGTGTTCGAAACGTCAGGAAAAACAAAAAGTTACAATACACGCGATTAATGCAGTTAAAAGTTGTTTTACTATAATGTGTAGTGATCGCGAAAACATAAGATATTACTAGGCTAAAATTACTATCCAAAAAATTCTCATATATATCCGTCAAGCCGTTTAATAGCCTATTTGAGAGAAACATTCAGAGAGACAGACAAACAAAAATCTAAAAATGGTCAATTATGATAAGATAATGTATAAGTAGCAGTTTTTAGCTTAACGACATTTAACTGAAGCATTATTAAATTAGCAGACCTGGCTCCCTGGTACCAACACAATAACCAGATGTCAAAGTTGTTAAAGCGGCCCGGGTACCTCTAACTTGTTTTCACAAAATTTCTATCAGGAATCATTTGGACCGCCGCCGAAGCACTCGGATGAAAATGCTTTTACATACATACAATTACACCTGTCTCCTATTGGGATAGGCAGAGACTACGCTACGTGGGGCTGTTCCACGCACGCCCGTCTTAAACGTCACGTGGTTAACCTAATACCTGACTCCCCCTTTTGACCAAACGAACTCGTATATGGCGAGCCAGCACCAGCAGGGGTAGCGGAAGACATATTCTCTCTCGGGGCCTCCGACCTACGTGTGTGTGGGTACACCCACGTAGGTCGGTAGGAGGTGCTAGGAGGTGGTTTTAGTCAGTAAGGATCTGACAGAACCCGCCGTCTACCTTAAAACGGAGGACATCTATGACAATTTCCACCCACACCAAAAAAATAACGGTAGAAACTATTGATTTTACGATTCTGATACACATGTGGTCACACAAGGTGTCTGGGCTCCTGCCCGTCAATGGGTTAATAGATCACACTAAGTTATGTTTAAGGTTCCCGGAAAAGGGCTGTAATAGGCTAAATGGACTTGTAGTAAGCCCTAGTTTTAACCGCACTTCGTTTAATAATTTTCATGGCGAACTCCCTATAACATATTAGTCAGACAGCTTTTATTCGTGCTAAAGATTTCTCTAATAAGCCATATGCATAACATAACATAGCACGCCTGTATTCACCGAAGGGGTAGCCAGAGGTGTACACAGTTGTACCTACACCTACATTTTACCAATACTGTTATACAGTCCCATGTAATAGGTGGTGAGCCTATTGCCATCTACCGCGTACAATTCCAGACTCCGGGCTGATGCTGAGAAATTCCTAACAGAAAAACCCAGTTACACTTCCAAAAACTCGGTTACGCTTTCAGAAACACAGTTACACTTTCAAAAACTCAGTTATACTTTGAAAAACCCAGTAACGCTTTGAAAATCTCAATGAAACTTTTAAAAACCCAGTTACACTTATGAAACCATATTCATTTCACGTTTTTCTTGCTGTAGGGTAGCCAGAATGTCAAGTGGACCTGGGGCCTCTCTTTCCAAGACCACGAACGCTGAGAAGTGCTCAGATAGTCTGGAAATGTTTATAGCAAAATAAACCCATACACTTATACACATTATAGTTTCATTTCAACAAATTTTTTTATTACCATCTGCCTAGCGTTTTCCCTGCTACATAACGAACAAGCATTGATCATCGCAACACCGCTAAATGTACATTAATTCAACCACAGATATCTAAAACATAACCAGCCCGTAGCTCTCACGATGCTACTTTTCTTTAATTTAACTTAGTTTTATTATAAATTTAAGCATGCACTACATAGCCTGAGTCACAGGTTCCTACCTAGTTCGGGCAATTATGCAATTTGGGCTTTATTAATATTGTAAGATAATTTGTAAAATGTATTGATCACCACATTAGCTCAATGCGGGTTGCGATTTCAAACCATTAAGTCTATATTTTTTTAACCGACTTCCAAAAAAGGAGGAGGTTTCTCAATTCGACCGTATATTTTTTTTTTTTTTTTTTTTTTATGTGTGTTCGGGGATAACTTCGTCGTTTATGAACCGATTTTGATAATTCTTTTTTTGTTGGAAAGAAGATATCTCAACGGTGGTACCATGATAAGGAAACCAGGATCTGATGATGAGTCCCCGAGAAATCGAGGGAAACCTTCGAAAATCGTAGGGGCGACTAGTGCATTTGTTAATTTTTTCATTAAGTATTTTAAAGCACTACTATTTAATGAAGGTCTGGAGTCGATCTGATGATGGAGCCGAAAGACGATCTAGGGAACTCTTTAACGATTTACAGCAATTACCTGGTGTTTGGGCTTGATTAATTTGTATTGATGAGAACTTTACACCTAGATATGGTTGTGACTGTCATTAGGGGTCTGATGATGAAGACGAAGGACAGTCAAGGGAACTCCTCAACGTTTTACAGTAGCTACCTTGTTTTGTATGTATGTCCGTCGATATAATTGTTTGAAAGAGTAGTCCCCAGAGGTGGTCCCATTTCAATTTAGTGAAGATCTGATGAAGATCTTCGAAGTTAGACGATGGAACTCTTCAATAAATCACAGCAAATCACTCGCAATTGCTGTAATCGCATGTTCATGTATAGTTCATGCCACTCAATACATACATAGCATCATGCCTGTATTGCCCGATGGGGTAGGCAGAAGTGTCCACTGTTGTACACAAACATTTCACCGATGCAGTTATTAAGTCCTAGCGGCTTTCGAAGGCCTACCCATATTATTAAATAACTAAATTAACTTATGTATGAAGTATACAAACTTATAGATGACCTATACAATATATATATTAGACTTAAAACTAAAAAGACTAAAATAAATTAATTTTAAACAAAAAATAAAAACCGCCTTCCAAAATCTACTACCTACACTAAAAAGTTTAAAATAATATCAAAATTTGCTTATAATAAAATAATTTTAAAATAACAATATATAATAATAATCTGTTAATTTTGGAGTCGGTGCCTGATGTATGTGGGGTTTACAACCAGATACAAAGGCCGGTAACATAACCACAGCACAACGAACATAAGTGACTAACAAGAGGAAAACAATAACCCTCTCCCAGTACAGGCACCGACTGCAAAATTAACAGATTATTATTATATATTGTTATTTTAAAATTATTTTATTATAAGCAAATTTTGATATTATTTTAAACTTTTTAGTGTAGGTAGTAGATTTTGGAAGGCGGTTTTTATTTTTTGTTTAAAATTAATTTTCCTTCACCGTACGTGTCTTATCTTAGATTAACTAAAAAGACACGAAGCCCAATATGACATTAACTTGCAATGGTTTGCTTCCGCTCGGTCACTATTTACACATTTTTAATCAGCACTGGCTTTGGGGTAGAGCGTGAGGAGTAATCGCTCTAGGCCTCAGATGTCAAGGGGGGCCAAAATACAATTTTGATGGCATGTTTTGAGAGGCATGGGGCGGCGGCGGCGTATACGAACTCATTATGTCAAAGAAGCAGGAATAATACGAGCTACTAAGATTAGCAAAAGTCGTTAATTAACTCTGATAATATATGTGAGTGAAAGCGTCTACCAAAGGGCACCGAAGGCTGTTTCTAATCATATTAAATTACTAATATTATATCTATTTTATTTGTAAATTCTTGACGCATAACTACTAAACCGAAATTTCATACAGGCATAAGCACGATCCTGAGAAACTCATAAGATACATTTCATCCTGAGTTTTCCCGTGAGAACCATTAAAGTTAAGAAGAAACTAACACTAGATGGCGCTCATAACATTTTGGTAGAGCAGGCCGCATGACCGTGGTAACTGATGGTAACACTTTGACCATGAGGTGGCCTCTCGTAGTAGGTAGTTTCAATAGTATGCGAGGCCAGCTTATACTGGTTTATTACCCCTGCCGAGTGGTGGTTCAGTTAAATTTGAATTGAATGAACTACGCAGGTAAAGTCACAGACGCAACCTAGAAAATTTCCCATTATTGTGTCCAGTTTTATCACGATACCATCTTTGACAAACCAAAAAAATATATATTTTAATAACTTTCGTGAGACACATACATATTAATTGTATTGTTCAACGGTAATTAGTCACGTGCATTCTTCGGGATTGCCCGACTAGTTTCGAACTCAAACGGAGCCCTTAGTCATGAGCTGAGCCCGCGGCGATCTCACGAGTCAAACTGGTCATGACTAAGGGCTTTGTTCGAGTTCGAAAATAGTCGGGCAATCCCGAAGAATGCAAGTGAGTAATAACCGTTGATCAATAATTAATATATTTTAAATTTAATTAACTTAATATTTCCAGTACCTTGGCATCAGTGGCACAAGCTTGAGACAATCATTAAAGGAGCGCTTCTTTGGCCGCCATTTATAGTATTTATATTAGGTACTAGCTGTGCCCGCAACTCCGTCCGCGTGAATGTCGTAAATAACAAATGTTCGACGTGATTCTTTAAATTGGCATAACGTTTTTATTTAAGAACCGATTGACATAAAACAAAACACTAAATGTTAAGTGAAGATTACCACAATATTTAAGTGCAAACCATATCTAAATCGGATAAGCCGTTTCTGAGATTAGCGTGCACAAACGCACAGACAAACAGATAAACAGATGTATTGATGATTGATTGATGATGATGATGATGATCTTGTAGGGGTGACCTATGTCACTACATATTGAATGATTACTAATTTTTGAGAAATCATGAGTGTGTATAATTGTGTCTTGTTATTATTTACCGACTTATATTAAAACTAGCTGTGCCTCGCGGTTTCACCCGTATAATTATATTTTAATTACTTAGTATTAAACAAAAACTAGCAAATAATTCGCGGGGGGTTGATGCGTCAAACAGCTCATTCGCGCGAGTGTTGAATTATTTTCATTTTACATTATCTCCTAAACTATGCGTCCAAATAGCATGCTGTAAAGAGCAAAGGTTATCTTCATAACATTTTCTTGATATTGAAGTAACTTTCGTTCGTATGGATTAATATATCATATATCATGGCTAATTATAATGAAACAACTTTTAACCGGATTAATCGCGTGTATTATTGTTTTTTTCTTTTTCGTGGTCGCAGGAGCGGATGGTTGCCCAGTCCTCCTGCGACCACGAACGCTGCAAAGTGTTCGAAACGTCAGGAAAAACAAAAAACCCATAAATACACGCGATTTATCCGGTTAAAAGTTGTTTTATTATAATGTGTAGTGATCGCGCAAATCTAAGATATTACTAATTATAATGCTCAAAAATCATTTATTAATTTTCAGTATCTTTATGGCACAATATACTTACGTTATTGTGGCTATGTATAAAGGATAGGCGTATGGCATCGTGGACTGATTTATTGACGTATTTTTGTAGAACACTATATTTACGTATCACTTACCAGTACGTCAGCGCTCTTTCTTCCGACTTACTTAATAAAAATCAATATTTAAGTTTAGCTGAGAGGTGTAGCCGAATGTTAGATAGCCTATACTATTCCTCATAAATCTATCTGATAAAGAATTTTTCAAATCCTTCTGATAGTTCCAGAGATTAACGTGTACAAACAAACAAAAAAGCGCTTTGTAACATAGTATCACGCCTGTATTCCCCGAAGGGGTAGGCAGAGGTGTACACAGTTATACATCCACATTTCACTAATGCTGTTACTAAGTCCCATGTAATAGGTGGTGGGCCTATTGCCATCTACCGGGCACAATTCCAAACTCCGGGCTGCTACTGACAATTTTCTAACAGAAAAACTCAATAACACTTTGCCCGACCCGGGGATCGAACCCGAGACCTCACGCTCAGCAGTCGCGCTTGGGACCACTTGACCAACGAGGCAGTTACTGCTGAGACTGAGAACGTGTTCAAACAAACAAAAAAGCGCTTTGTAATCTTAGTATATAATCTATATTGATCATCTATACTATAGATAGATGATCAATATAAATGATACGTATGGCATAATTAACTCTAAAGTTATAAATGTATAAGGACTGAATAGATAGCGATGACGTCACCGTAGACGAAATGAAATGCGGAAGAAGAATTCGTAGTAGTGAGCAGAGGTCGGGATGGCTTACTGGTCAGAGTGCCTGGAGTATTCATCGAGTAATTGTCTCTCCTCAAATAAATACAACTTAGAATTAAAGAATTTTACATTTTCCGGTAGATCTGTAGGGGTTACAGTAAATACATGTACTATCCCAAGACCCCCGTAAAGGTGATGGACTTACTATCCGGTGGGTAAGCTTGGAGGGGCTCACGGTTAAGCAATACCCGCACAGATCGATCGATTTTTGTATAATAATATTTGGTGGGACACATTCATATTAATTATTTTTTAAAGATAATTACTCACGCGCATTCTTAGGAATTGCCCGTCTAGTTTCGAACTCGAACGGAGCCCTTACTCATGAGCTGAGTCCGCGGCGATGTCGTCCGGCAATCCCGAAGATTGCGCGTGAGTAATAACCGTTAAACAATAATTAATACAGATCGATTGAGGTTAAGCTGCGCTTGACTGACCCTCCATGCCTCAGAGACCATGTTAAACCGTCGGTCCCAGTTGTCAAATGACTATATATGACAGCCGTTGCTAGTAGTCAGAGGCCTGAAAGTCTGACAACCAGTCTTGCTATGGGATATCATGTTTTATCGGGTAACTGGGTTGTAGTGACAATTAAGCAGAAGTTCCATATAAAATACTGGTATTAAGCTGCATCTGGTTAGATTGGAAGCCGACCCCAAAGCAGTTACAAAAAAGCTAGACAAATTGATTATCCGGTAGATAAGGAGTCTAGTCCTACAGTAGGACAGGCTGGATAGTATAAAATTATTTTTTGTGGCAAAAGAATACGGTCGCGAGCAGGATTCGAACCTGCGCCTCCCGGATATATACTCCAGGCGCGCTGACCACTAAGCCATCTCGACCTGCCGCGACCGTATTCTTTTTCAACAACAAATTGTAACTTTAGAGTTCGCTAAGCATGCGTTAATATTTATCTGTACTGGATAGTATTAAATTCTAGAAATTTTAATTTATTTCTAGAATTTTCAAGATAATGCTTGAATGTATCTCATATACAATTTCTAGACTTATATCTAGTATCTAGTGGACGCCAAGAGGACTTCTAAGCTGGATTCCCGGGTTGCGCAAAGTTATCTTGGAATTTTATGACAGGCACATCTTAGTAGCGCCCTGGAGTTATTTGCATAGATACCAATAATCTAGCCAGGATAATACGAAGAATCTCGCGATATCATGCTCAAATCGGTTTAGGCGTTTTGAAGACATGAGGGAATGGAAACACATAGGTACATATTTAATGAGCTCTAAAAAAATACATTACACTTTTTTTGGCAATCTTGTGATGAAAAGATGTCCTCCAAAAAGATCAGGTGTAAAGCATTCACAACCAGAGAGCGTGTATGACCAGATAAATAAACGTGGCCAAAGAAAAAGGATTATGTAATATTCGTAGCATGTGGCGTTCTGTAGTTTCTGTCTACACCACTCTGGGAAAAACCGTGAATTTATGTTTAAAAAAAAACCTAAATGTGCACTTAATTATTTCCAAAACTTTACTAAACGCAAGGTCACACAGTATAATGTGACAAACCAATTGATAAACTACTCATTATGTTGGAGTTATCTTATTTAACTATACAGGATGGTTTCTTTTAGATGCACGCCAGGATGGACAAATCTGAAACAATTTTAAATAGAGAAATAAATTTGTTTATTGCTAAGCATTACCTGTTTAGAAATAACTTAGTTCATACATAAAACCATATTACCCTTATCCCAATTTAGTTTGGGGTCGGCGCAGCATACCTATATCTGGCATGCTGCTAAAGTTTTGGCTATGTTTTATGAGCGGCCGCCTGCCTGACGTCAACTCATTGGGAATGCTGTTGTTGGTGTTAACCGCCAGAGATACGGTCTCCTTCTATCTAATGACATAATACCAAATGTTATCCATGCGCCAGGTTCTGATGTTATCTTACTATCAAACTCCACTAACCGAGCTAATACATAAAACCATAATAAGTAATAAATTATTGTCAGCCGGATTTTACCGGATATTTTACATTTTAATAAGCAATAGAAATGTCAGGGAAAATAAAAATCAATAATGAAAAGTCTTTATGTTGTTTTATACATTTATTTATTAAAAGTCTTTATGTTGTTTTATACATTTATTTATTAAAAGTCTTTATGTTGTTTTATATATTTATTTAGCCTGAGTGTTAATCCAGATTATATAAGTACCTAAGTTTGCAGTTTAATCACCTCCCGTCCCTTGCTCGTGCCAGACCGCGCCGCTGAGCCTGTCTTTAAATTCGTCCCATAATAATTTATTTATTTATTTATTTATTTAAGGGTCTCCAACAAAGAATATACACAAAAATTCATAAATTCACAATAATTGGGTAATAATTAAGTGTACTCCTTCAATTATAGGAGACCACAGCATGCACTAAAATAACAACTAAGTTATGATATTTAACAAATTTAACAAATGTAAGGAAATATTAATAATGAGATGTGTCCGGTAAGACTTATGACTTAATCATAATAATTATGATTCTTTTACGATCCAGCCAGTCCCTTGCTGTCCTCCCACCAGCGACGCCCTAAGCCGAGGCTCGTACAGGGGGTGTCATTAGCGTGTTGTCGCTTAGTATATAAGTCGTATGCCCTGGCTGGGGGCCTTACTAATAATTTATTATTAGGGCATCCACAGGAAAGTCCGGTTAAGCAGTCGACAACCTCCTAGGTTGACCTGCGAGATGCCATCACCAAAAAACAAAAAAAAAACTTCGGAATGATCAGCAAGTCTTTAATAGTACCATATTTGTCCACTCTCGTCTGAATCATCCTGTATATTTATCTAAAGCTGTATTAATTGTATAGTGTGTATCCATCTGTCTTTCTGTGAACACGCTTTGTCGGTAAGTAGTTTTTTATTATTCACGGTTAAGTTTTTGGCTTTATGAATTATCATTAACAAAGTAAGAGGCCTCCAAAGCCTATAAAGAAAACTAGCTGTACCCCGTAAACGTTGTTCTGCCATAACCATTTTCTGGATAGGGCCAGCCTTACCACCTGCTGTTATAAAAAATAGCCTAAGACCTATCCTCAGACCTAATAAATATACACAAAAAATTTCATAAAAATCGGTCACGCCGTTTTGGAGGAGTTCGATAACAAACAATGTGACACGAGATTTTTATACATTAGAAGATTTGCTCTATTCGAACTTATATTTGTGAAAGTAGCTCTATATCTGTTTGTTTGTTACGTTTTTACGCCTAAACCGGTGAACCAATTTTGATGAATTTTTGTATAACGATACATTGGACCTTGAAAAAGGACATAAGCTAACTTTTGTCGCACAGACGAAGTCGCGGTCACCAAATACTATTATATGTATACACAAGCTTTTATCTGTACCCGTAATTAAAATGGCGTGTGATTTTTTTTTTTCTATGCCGTGTATACGCGCGCAGATAGCTGTGAGTCACTGAAAGACGCCAAACAGCCTAATATTATTTATGGCCTAATATAATGTTAATTTGGCGACAAACCAAATAATTTTATGAATTGAATTATTTATTTGTATTATTTTATCTAACACAGTGAATTTAATCACAAAAATTGTAAATCTTTGCAAATCGTTTGTAGACATCAAAACTTTTGATTTGATGTCGACTCAAGTAGACCATTTCATATGTTTTTCAACACAATAATCAAAATTGCGAGGAAAACTATATAATAAACTTATTGTTTTAATATAATGGCGCGCGAATTTCTGAGGTCTATGGTATATGCGCGCGCAGGTCAAAGGGACAAAGTTTCCTAATATTGAAATATAATAAAGTGAATATTCTTTCATGTATAAAACAAATTAATGTTAATTTGTAGACAAAAATAATGAATTTAAAGAATCGAAATGTTTACTAGCACAGTCACGAAATTGTTCAATCTCATCAAGGAGTTTTTAAACATCAGAACTCTTTGCTGAAATTTAAGAGTACACATAAAGGTATCACGATCAGCAATACAAAACATGATCCTCAACTACCGCGCAAACCAGTCAAATCAGACTGCAACCTAGCTTGTTTTAGATTAGCAAGATGATTACAAATGACATAGAACATACTTATATGTAGTTAAATAGGTACTTACATATTTTAAGTCATAATCTTTAAGTTCAAAAGATCATATGAAACAAGATAATTTCATCTACACACGTATAACTTATCGTCGTGTTGACAATAACATCGTATAAGTGACTTCGTATAATTTAGTTTAGGAGAAATTCAACAAAGTGTCAGTAAAAATTGATCGCTATAAGCATCACTTTATTATCAATATGAAATTAATTAAAAATTAAAAAACACGGATGCCATTTTTTTAATCCTACTAGCCTATATTACCCGGGACAATGTAAGGATTCTAACAATGCCCCATATATATAAATTAGTTGATTCGTTTAGAAGTTATGGTTGAATAAAGAAACTCACAAACATACATGAACCCTATAAACATTAATCTAATTTTTTTGAGACGGTCGTGTTTAAAAAAAAATGCTAGGATAGTTTGGGCATGTAGAAACGATGGATGAAAGACGAGTGTGGATGGAAGAGTTGGGACTCGCTGACCTCAACGAACATATCGCAAATAAATTGTGGTCGATCTCGAAAAAGGATAGGTCAGTGCAACCTAAACTGATAGAGGTTAATTAATATGAATAGATGATGCAAAAAAGGTCTATTAGAATCGTAGCAAGTGGAAATAGATAGCCTCTGCCTACCTTAATTGGAAACAGACGTGATTGTATGCATGCCTGTATATATATATATATATTAACAAAAAACTTAAGGTTAAAAATAAATAAGATAAATAATTGGTAATAAAAATCATTACCCATTAAATAGATAAGATTTTTTCAAATTACAGATCTCATCATGAAGCTACTAATATTCTTCACGGCATCTCTCCTAGTGGGGTTAGCGTGTACCGCTCCAACCTCTAACGACGACACCGTCCAAGTGACCGAGGATTTTTTCCCGGAATCCTTAGCCATATACACCGCTAAACATGATGTCGTCAACATATTAATACCCCTCAATGCATTGAACTTCGAAGATGACTCCGACGATGATGAAGAATCCGACTCAGATACTATAGCCTTCATTGTTGAAGCAGACATAAACGCTAACGGAGAAAGGGTGGACCAAGGCCTGTTCATTCTGAAGAATGGAAACGCAACAAAATTACTAGACAATGGAAGAGACGCTGCTGCTGCAAATGATGACACTAAAACCGCATATTTCGCAGCGAAAGATGGTATTTACTCTTACAATGCTCATAAGAACCAAGCCGAGAAATATGGAACAGTGACTGACAGCCTCATCAGCATCGCAAAAGTTAACGGAAGTGACATCATTTACGTCTTGACTGAAGATCATGTTTTATACAAAGTAACAGAAAATGGAACTAACACGGAGAAGATTAGCAAAGTAGTTAACGCCAAGCAAATTGTGTTGGATTACCAAAATAACTTGTATTATTACACAACTGAAAACGAAATCTACGTAATGGTTGGTGATGAAGTCAAAAAAATTGAAGGTCTACCCCAGAACCCAACTTCGGTGGACATCTTGAAACCACCTTTTGTCATAGAGAATGGTATTCCAGTCATTGTCAATAACAAAGCTTACCTTGTCTACGAGAACGGGACCAGTGAAACTACAGATTTTGAATTCCAAGTGAAACCCACTGCTTATTCCATGGAAGCTACTCTGATTCATTACTACGCTTACAACAAGAAGATTTATGAATACAACATTCTGGCACTCCTTCTCAGTGAAGCTCTGTCAGAAATCAAGGAATTCTTGAATAATAACTCCGATTCCATTCAATCTATTGCCACTAGGTCGAGAAATGAATTGGTTGCGTAATTTCTCATAATACTATCAAAAATTATAATGAAACCATATAAAGGATCAATGTTACAAGCTATGAAAAATAGATACTTTAAATTATTGATCTTATTTTTTGAATATCCATATATTTTTATTATATAATGTATACTATACTGAAAGTAATATTATAGATTTCATTACAAACAAGAATTTCAAATAAAATTTTGAAAAGAAATGTCCTTGCCAAATGATAATGATAAAATGATAATCATCTATATCTGTTTAAACCTAAGGTCAAATGTAATAGAATAAATAATAATATTAAAAATAAAAACAGATAACAAAACCTCATTTGTTATATACTTTCATTTGTAGCAAATAACTAGTGTAATAGTTAAAATAATAAAATTGAGAAATTAATTAAATTTTGCAAAAATTATCACGTTGTTTTAAAAGTCACTTTAACATAGAGTAAATAAATGAAAAACATATAACAAAAATATAGAAAAGAGTATTTAATCATTATGCTCACATTATTAATATTAATAATTCTTAAAATTAAACATTATTGTTATTATTAGGTACTTGAGTATTCAAATTCAAAATTTTCAAAGGCATGTCAACACTTCTTGTACGAATTTTACACTTTTGTTTGACGCTTTTGTAGGAATTTTAATCTTTGAAAATAATTAGAGATCACACTCAATCTCGCATTTACACCAATAATCGCTACATCAACTTTCTGTTACACAGATAATGACGGTAACAGAGAACTATATACATTTTCAAGTCAAAATTGTGATGATGCAGACTACATTGAGTGCTACAATCCACTATCCATCTTTACTAAACCCAAACATACTATCTTTAGCTGTCTCAATGATCGACATAATAATTTTAGTAACATCTTTCGGCCATTCAGCGGCTACACCAAACATCGATCTTATTAAAACCTCCATAACATTGAATTCGTATATCTTTCCATTTAATGCTGAAACTAGATATAAAGCAGCATCTACGCTAAAAGCGGATGGCCTTTCTTTTATAACCAAATCTTTTTTCTCATATGTACCGTTGGCATATAATATGAACAACACACCGTCGCCAAAGAAAGGTATACAGTTCTCCATTATAAATGCAGGTCTTAAGAGCTTTATTTCTCTGAAATCTTCAATAACGCTTGCTGTCAAACTGAGTACATTGCCGTCTGATTTGACGATATGAGGCATTCTATCTCCACAAGAAACGTAATAGATGTTATTTGATGTGTCCAAAACAAATTCTAGTGCGCAACCGACATTTTGTATTCTTGTCCTAACTGTTCCATTTTTTTCTATCTTGTACAGTTTATGTTCAGCATTTAGTATGTAAATACTATCGGATCCATTTGCTTTTTGTAACTGTATGATATCATCTCTGAAAGGTCCAAATTTCTTAGCTGAAAGGCTGTCAGGGTGATATTTGTAGAGGCCATCTCGTGCGCCAAAGTAGATAGCTTTGTCAAAGCTGTAATCCGCGGTTGAGTCTCGTCCACCTTCAAGGATCTCATATGCTGCGAATCCTTCTAAAACGTAAATACAACTTCCTCCTTCAGATTTTGGATCTGACACAGTGAAGAAGATAGAAGGTATATCAGAAGAATCCGCTTGTAAATACTTCTGACCGTCAGCAGGAACCAATAACCTCGTGATGTTGAATGCTGATGAGAAGATGATTTGTTCGTCTCTGAACATTGTGGTGTTCTTTGGAGTGTGTTGCACAAATTTTGAGGTCGCACATATAGTTATTAGGAACGTCGTTAATATTGATGACCACATGTTGGATGAATTTGTAAATCTGTGAAAAGAAAGAAATAATTGTTAAAATGTTTATTTGGACTGCCTCCATTGGTCTGGTGGGTACTTCCGGGGCGGGTAATTATATTGTGATTTTATATTAAGAAATTCTTAGAAGCAACCTGGACTTGTGCCCGATAGCAATGATCCGCAATAGGTTCACTTACTGTTATATAGGACTTAGTCATTATTGTATAATTGGTGTTAGATGGGTATTATTACACTATGATCAAGAAAATAGAAAATTAAACGACATTACATAGATTTATCTTGAATTATTAAGGAAATTACATCATACGACATTGTATTAACTGCAAAGTTAGTCGTGTCGGTTCGGTCACCCATATGGGGACTGAATTGATGGCAATGACGTCGCCATAAGACGTGTTAAAATATGGAAAAAGAATTCGCGGTGGTGAGCAGTGGTCGAGATGGCTTAGTGGTCAGAGCGCCTGGAGTATTCATCCGGGAGGCGCAGGTTGGAATGCTGTTCGAGACCGTTTTCTTTTTCCATTTAATATAAAAGCATGCGTAATGCTTTTCAATAACTTATCTTGGACATTACATAATTATGAAATATAATATTTTTGAATTGTCTATATGGACTTGCTCATGGGTCTAGTGATCGCAAGCGCTACTGCTGAGCGTGAGGTCCTGGGTTAGATTCCTGCGTCATGCAGTGTTTGGATTTTTCTGTTAGGAAATTCTCGTAGCAGCCTTGAGTTAGGAAGTTACCGGTGTGACACCCCTGTGCTTTGGAGACCACGTCGGTCCTACGCCTGAGCTCTCTCCGGTCGTAGCGGAATGCCGTCCCATTGGACTATATGAGAAAAGGAACGTGCTCTTGCACATACACTTGTGCACTTTAATATCTGCTTGACTATCAACTTTACAGAATAATGATTATCATGCAATATTAACATGCAAATAAAGACTTTGAGTTTGAGTTTGAATAAAAAAATAAATACTAAATGAATAACTATTAGGAAGCATCGAAAAATTCATCCGCGTCGCTGTCAACTGGGAAAGTACCCAAAAGGCTGGCAGCATTGCCACGTTGGATGGCAATACTAATTATTTGTGTGAAATGGAGACCAGCCATTGGATCACTTGAAATGTCGACCAATCGAATAGAATTAGTTAGCAATATTTATGTTGCAGCAACATGTATTTATGTTGCAGCAACATGTAAGAAGTCATCATCCCCCAGCCCTTATCCCAATTTATTTGGGGTCGGCGCAGCATGTATTCGTCTTCCACATTCGCTATCCATGCGCCAGGGTCTGATGTTATCCTACTATCACACTCCACTAACCGGGCCACGTAAGAAGTCATAACCAACAAATAATTACGATTACTTATGAGAAGAATAAAAGAATAGAGATGGGTAACTAAGCAAAATTCCTTGCGTACTCAGTAACTCTGACGCAGTTCTCTGCGCAAGCTCTTTTAGTTAACTCAAATTTTGCGCAGTAAAGTGCAACGCGTCGAGTGAGCTGCAAAGCGAACCGTGCGCCATCTGCGCCTCGCGTTCGTAAGTATCAAGCAGCGTAGAGTAGCGTACGCACTACGTTGGCGCAGCGATTGAGTGAGAAAATGAACAAAAGAGGTCGGCGCGTTGATGTGTTGACTGTGCTGACCACACAGTACGTTATGTATACGCGTATAGAGGCACAAAAAACTATCGTATTCGTATCGTAAACGTATCGAGTCCACGATACGATTACGGAGCAAGACGTTAGTTCGTAGCACGAAGGTCTCTCTAGCGACTATCGAGAGCTCGATAGGTTTACGTTAGTGACGTCATCCTAACGTAAGTTGAGTGAGCATTGTTTTTTTCTTTTTTTTCATTACGCACGATAGAGGCGCCGCTGAAATCTCATACAAAATGGTTACGTTAACGATACGAATACTTTTTCGCAAGTATTTCGTGCTAAGCCCATTGGGCCCAGCGTACCTAGTGGCTAACTCAGTTACCAACGAATTGATGGTCACTTTGTAGTTCATTGCGCCGCATGTTTTTAATATTTTTGCTCATCATAGACAAGCTGTAACGTACGACGCAATGTACTACAAAGTGACCATCAATTCGATGGTAACTGAGATAGCCAATAGATACGCTGAGTCTGAACCGTCGGAAACCGGCGTTTTCGAATCTGTACGGAAAGTTTCCGATCAGAACCTCTAAGCGCTATTAAAAAACCTATGAAATTGATAAAGCATGAATTTACAAAATACATCAGAATAATATTTTTTATACAGTTTTTAAATTTTTTTACTACAGTAGGAAAAATTTTAATTCCGTTACGGAAAAGTTTTCGAATGGTTCAGAATAAGCGTCATCTATCTCACGCAGCGCTGTGCGCCAACACTTTTCCTTTAAGTGAGTCAACTCAACCGGCGCAGTGAACTGAGTTAGCCCAATTGTGTGGAGTGTTACCCGTCGCAATTATAAAACCACAACCGAAATTCCTCGCATAATCCTGACTGATATTTCCTATGGAATTCGCAGACCCTGTCCGACCCTGGCATACTAGTTACATACTCCAGTTTCACCTTGCTGGTTATACAACGACTGCACGCGATTACCCGACGGAGCGTGGAAGAAAAGGGTGCACGTGCGCATTGCGATGTTGCGTACGAGTTTGTTTATCAATCGTCATGTTTTTGCTGATACCCAGATATTAATACTCATAGCTTAAACATACCATAGCATCACGCCTGTTTCTCCGGGGGGGTAGGCAGAGGTGTATACAGTTGTACACCAACATTTCACCAATGCTGTTATTAAGTCTTATGTAATATGTGGTGTTGCCATCTACCGGGTACAATTTCAAACTCCAAGCTGCTCCTGAGTATTTCCTAACAGAAAACCCCAAAAACCCTTTGCCCGACCTGGGAATCGAACCAAAGACCTCATGCTCAGCAGTCGTGGTTAGCAACACTAGACCTATAAAGCTCAATACTCAATACGTTTATTGCACGCCACAAATTTTATTGAAGGTTTTTGGTATTTATGGAAACAAGAACCATAGATCAAAAAAGAAGAGTTATGTTTTAGGGTTCATGTACTTCACGTATGTATGTGTTTATGGGTTTATTTATTCCACCATAACTTCCAAATACCTTCTTTGTAATGTGGAGAATTGTCCTCGCATACCGCTCTGCGAGGGGGGACAGAGCGCTTATGTGGGACTCGAACCCACTAAAACTCCACGGTGTACCTCCTCAGCTGCTTGAGGGCGGGACGCGTGAACGCTCTCGCACACAACCGTGAACCCGCCCGCATCCGTCCGTTCCGGACTCTCTCTTACGGGGTTGGGTATTGCACTTCCCCACTACGACACACCAGACGGATGGCGTGCCGCAACCACCTCAGAGACCATATGCAATGGGCGCCAGACGACCCCGTGTCTGGACGCCCAAGGTCCCCTAGGATGAGTCAGGTCTGTGGCCCCGCCGTCTGCCACTACGGCCGCCGCAGAAGATAGTGAAAGCAGCGCCTCGCTATACCGGCACTCCTCCTCCCCTGCGGCCCCACCGCGTCCGCCATCTAACGGTGACGGCCCCGTCAAGGCCGCAGAAGTTAGGGAGAGCGGCGCATCGACATACTCCTCTCCCGCCGCAGCCCACCTCAGTTGCGGCACCCCCCATAAGGCCCGCAAACTACACCGCTCCAACATGGGCTTGGAGGCAAAGCCCAGAGGAACGGCCCTCCTCGGGTTCCTCTAGCTTCACCGTGGATGACCAAGCCACAGCTACTAAGCCCCCCCACCACGCCGAGGCGGAACCCCTGTGGGGGAACTTTCAAATGCCTGAACTGATTTAGATGAATCGTATCGTTAGAATCCCTATATTTTCACGGGTAAAATAGGCTAGTAAGATTAAAATACCGATTAAAATACCGTGGTACACAAAAAGCTATGAAACAAAAAATAATTAGTTAGTAGTACATTAAGATACAAGTGCCTTAAGTTGGTAATTACAGTCGAATTTGAATGGCTATCCGAGCGTTTAGGGAAGGGTAGCAATGACCGAGACTTGTATAGACCATTAGGGCACGCGTCTCATGCGACGTTTTTCAACTCTCCTGTGAGAAATAAACAATAAAATAATATTAATATTCTTCCATTTATAACACAAATTAATGTTAATTTGGTGATAAAAATATTGAGTTGGCACAAAAGAAATGAGACACTTGGTTTACGTTTTTTTTATTATTATTATTAGAATACAAACAGCTTAGTCAATGATGTAATCACCATTAGCATCTAAGACTTCTTGCCAACGATCCGGCAAAGTTTGCATGCCTTTCGCCCAGAACTCTGATGGCTGTGCCTCGAAAAAGTTGTTCAACTCCGCCTGTACATCATGGAAATCATTAAATTGTTTACTCCGCAATCTCCCATTGGGGTATCGTCTCCCAGCCCAAGTTCTGCAGCTGTTGGCGAACGGTAGATGCGACGTGAGGTAGAGCGTTATCATGTAGTAAAATTACATTGACTCGTCTTCGTCGTTTTTTCTTGATAGCAGAAGATAGTTCGGTGAGCTGGGTTGAATATTTGTTAGCGTCTACAGTTTCATTATGTAATAGTTCATGAAACAGCATGCCTTGCGCGTCCCAGAAACAGCAAAGCAGAACTTTTAAGCGATTCTTTTGACTCAGCTTCGGTTGAGTTGGTGGCGTTTCTTCTCGAAGCAGCCAAAAAGTACGACGTGTATCGTTCTCATAATAAATCCATGATTCATCTTCCGTAACCAGATCAGACAAAATCTCTTTACGTCGGGGTCGCAGCAAAAGTGATTGACAGATGGTGACACGGACTTCACGACTGGCATCGGTAAGGATGTGCGGTACCCATCGAGCCAAAACTTTTCGATACCCAAGCTCATGCAGATGGTATTCCACAGCGTGGTGACTGCAGTTAAGTGCTCCCGCTAATTCACGTGTGGTAGCATCCGGATTCGACTCCAGTTCGCGGCGTAAATCGTCATCATTGAATGCAGGTGGTCGTCCTGAGCGTGACTGACTTTCAAGGCTCCTGTCTCCTGATTCCAAACGGTCAAACCATCTGGACACCATGGCATGGCTAGTACTACCAGCGCCCAATGCAGTGTTGATATTGTCAGCCGCAGCCCGCGCACTGTGGCCTAACAAGTACTCGTATAAGTATAGTGTTCGAACTTGTCGCTCGTCCATTTTTCTTCAAACTGACTAAACCAATCGCGAGGGCGGCTTTATATACCCTCACATTAGAAGTACCTAGAATGTTCTACAACATATTAGAATATTATAGAAAACAATTAACTTAAGAAAGGAAATGTATAGAGTTTTGTAGAGTGTCTCATTACTTTTGTGCCGACCCAATAAATAATTCGAAGAATAGAAATGGTCATTTGTCATTAAGATTAGCGCAGTAACAAAAATGTATTTTTAATACTTTTGTTATATATTTATGTTTATTTGTATTCTGTTTCTGGTGTACAATAAAGTGGATTTACGTTATGTTATGTTTTAAACATCAAAACTCTTTGCTAAGATTTAAAACGAAATGTAAAGGTATCACACTGTTATTGTTTTAGATTACACTGATTACCAATAATGCGGTAAAAATGAATAAAAACCACGCGTGATTAATAAGCCTCATTAAGAACCTAAAAACGGTGCAATAAAAGCCACTTCACTAGCAAGTATTGAATTTTTTTTAATTAAATAACTAAACATTGAAAAATAAGGTACGTGACGACTTATAAGAAAATGTTTCACAGTACTGTCTCCTGACTGCAATGATAATATACTCCAGGCACTCTAACCACTAAGCCATCTCGACCTCTGCTCACTACCGCGAATTCTTCTTCTACATTTTAACACGTCTTTTGGCGACGTCATTGCTATCTATTCAGTCCCTATACAGGTTCGAATCCTGCTCGCGACCGTATTATTTTTCCATTTAATATTATAACTTTAGAGTTCGCTAAGCATGCGTTAATGCTTTTCAAAGATTTATCTTTAATTGCAATGATAATTCTCCACTTAACTCGAGTTTCACTTTTTTTTGTAAATTATAGGAATCGTACGTAATGTCCAAGCTTTCCACAATGGAAACACACGCCCTACTTCCTTCCGCAACTAGATATATAGCTGTTGGCAATAGAATAATTAACATTTACAAACATACATACAAACAAATAAGAGTAAAAATACAAATACATAAAAGAGAGAGAAAAAAACACAAATACAAAAAAGAGAGAAAATAATTTTATAAATTTTTGTTTAAGTATTCGGTAGGTAATAAGTTTAGTTTTTACTATTTATAAATAATTAATATATTTACAGTGAATTTGTGTAGTGAATAATTCATATTATTTGTGATTGTGACTGGTATTTGTGATCAAAACTTTTTTGTTATCGGAAAATTTGTGAAGTGCGACAAAAATATTATTGGCGCCCCGTTCCCACTTGCCGGTCTCAAATTATTGTTGATAAGACACACAGAGCCATATGCGACAAAAAATCGAATTAAAATCTACAATCTGACAGTTCATTTCACGCTGTTTTTGCATATTCTCTGATCGTTGACCCGCTGCGTTGATAAACGCAAAACGTTCATACAATTCTGCGTGCTATAGTTCAGTAATTATCCAAAACCGCTAAACGTCGTTCAGCTGTTTGTAACATAACAGTACTGTTTTGTAAAACAGCTGATTCTAAAATCCATCTACGACATATATATGTAAGTATGTATGTATGTATGTTTGTGAGTTTTTTATTCCACCATAACTTCTAAATGCCTGAACCGATTCCGATGTATGGGGTATCGTTAGAATCCTTACATTGACCCGGGTAACATAAGCTAAGAATATTTTTAAAACGAATGGCGTGATTTTTTATTTTTTTATTTATTTCATCTTGTTCTTCCATACATTTCTCTTAGCCGTCATCTCGGTGGACACACATTCCATCTATCATGTCCTCGGTCTTCGTCTCCTTCCTGAGAATGGTTTGTATATTTTGTGGTGACCACGTCATTTTCAGAGGCGGTCATGGCTACTGGGTATTTGACCTCAGCACGCTATTATTTCCTTCAATAGAAGTAGATAATGTAGTCC
Organism: Xylocampa areola; assembly: GCA_935421205.1. Classification (NCBI taxonomy): domain Eukaryota; kingdom Metazoa; phylum Arthropoda; class Insecta; order Lepidoptera; family Noctuidae; genus Xylocampa; species Xylocampa areola. The sequence goes on from OW285225.1 coordinate 10,312,666, forward strand.
AATGTATTTATTCAATACTATTCAAAAACTCAACCAATAATCCTACGAGTTCTAGTAGGTATGATCAACGACAGAAGTCGTATGACATCGAAAATTTAATCACAATCTTCTTATCGTGTGGTTGATGAACAACCTAGTGCCAGAGCGTAAACCACCCGTAGGTCTCTGACACGGCTTTACACACCATCGAGAACATCTCTCAGGTGTGCTGGTTTTCACGATGTTTTCCTTCACCGTTTTAAGCAGGTGATAATTAAATTATAATACACACATGACTTCGAAAAGACCGTGGTGCGTGCCTTGGATTTGAACTTGCGACCTTTGACTTGTCAGGTCATACCACTAGGCCATCACTACTATAAATCACAATTAAAAGCTGTGAAAGTGTGCTTCTAATGTCTGCTTGTTTCGACAGATTATATGACTTCAGGTACTTTTCATTATGCTGCATTCCGAAATACTGATTAATACCTATTTCGGATGCGAGTGTTCCAATGTTACGAAGTACTGCTAGCCTAGTAAATTGATCACTTCTTGTCGTGTCTATTAGTGCTTTGTGATAATGTGGGTAATGATTTTGTGTAATAATAAATTATTTAAATTCTATGTCACCTCTAAGTTCGATTTCAAAGTAGGGTTAAAGATTATGAGAATAAGTTATTGAGTTTTTCTGTTCGTAAAATTCTAAGTAGAAACGTAAAACTGTAATCTCGACGGCAACCGCCGGCCGGCGTGTCGACGGCAGTCGATACACAACGACGGCAGCAGTTACCTCGTTGTCGACAAGGTGGCACTCATCGTAGAGCTGTTATTTGACTTCTGTGACTGACTGTACTAACTCGACATACTATGCCGTGGTAGTGGCACTTACATGATACAGTCCAGATCAGTTGTACGACAGTATTTGGTGGATTTGAGAACACTATGTCCATGTTTGGTGTAAATTGGAATGTGCATGTGTGTGTTGTTTTTATATTTTTTTATGGGAGTTAGACGGTGGCTGGGTCAAAGATTTATTTTTAAACGAGATCAAAAACGCGTGACAACCGGTTGTTTTCTTCTTTATAATATTAGTGTAGATGTAGATTGTTCTCCGTTCGATTTCGAAAATAGTCGGGCACACCCAAAGAATGCGAAACCTTGGCGTTTTGATTGACTGTAACCTTTCTTGGCGAGCTCATGTCAATGAGGTCAGTCGAAAGGTGCACTTCTCCTTGCACTCCCTTAAATGCCTTCAAAATCTACTGCCCTTAAAAACTAAGATCTGCCTTGCCCAATCGCTCATTCAGCCTATCATTGACTATGCTGATGCCTGCTATTTGGATGCCACCGAGGAGCTCCTTAACAAACTTGAGCGCTTGCAAAACCTATCTATTCGCTTCGTTTTTGGCTTACGCAAGTATCATCACGTTTCTCACTTTCGCAAAGAACTCAAGTGGCTCCCTATCCGCCTTCGCAGGAACACTCGGATTTTATGTCTCCTTTTTAACATCCTCCAAAATCCGTTATATCCCTCCTACCTGCGTGAGCGATTTTCTTATGCACGCCCCTCTGATGCTCCCTGCAGGTCTCACCTCAGATCCCTCCTTAAAATCCAACCCCATAAATCCGACTTTTTTTCCTATTCTTTCACTGTCCATGCGGTGAGATTGTGGAACTCGCTTCCGGCTAACGTAAGAAACTTGCAGTCTATCTCCTTATTTAAAAAACAAGTTAAAGAGCACTACCTCTCTGCTTAACTGGTATTTTAGTATATTAGTTTATTTTAGTATATAGTTATATATTTATTTATTTATTTATTTTATTTAATAACAACATTACATTACAACATCATACAGATCACTCCAAGGCGATGTTATACGCATATATTAAAAACTAACACTAACTTAAAATACACAATAAAAATTTAACAACAATTATTATTTAATCTCTCATTTGAAAGTAATACCTCTTTCGATATGTATTTATTGTATTAGTTTAGTTATATATATTAGTTTATTCTATTGTTTACAATATTTTTTGTAACTATTAGTTCTAGTTTCCTCTTCCTACACACTGTGTCTACTGGAATTTTTAAAACATTTTTCCTTTTGCAGGTCTGCTGGTAGAAATTTCTTATGAAATAAGCATTACCTTTGTACTAAGTAGCTTTATGACTGTATATTTAAAAACTGTTATGTGTATATAAATAAAATAATAAATAAATACACGTGAGTAGTAACCGGTGACCAACAATTAATATGAATATGCCACAAGAAAGTTATTATTGTATATATTGTATTGTATTATATACAAATTAACCGTACATTAAAGTTATAATATTAAATGGAAAAAGAGTACGGTCGTGAGCAGGATTCGAAGCCGCGCCTCGCGGATAAATACTTCAGGCGCTCTGACAACTAAGCCATCTCGACCTCTACTCACCACCGTGAATTGTTCATCCACATTTTAACATTTCTTTTGGCGTCATTGCTATCTATTCAGTCCCTATACAAGTGACCGAATCGGCACGACTAACTTTACAGTGATGTTTTTCGTTTAACGTACATTGCCGACAGGAAGTCATAATTAACCTATTGTGACAAAATCAAATTCGTAAATCCGTTTTTATTGGTACAATGCCCCATTTTGATACAAGTCCATTCAACCCGAGTGGGACATGATAAAGATATTATAATAAACAATATTATATGTTTCTATGTTACAGTTACTGATAGGATTTCTTAGAAACCAGTTGTGAGTGTTATTCAAGTTTACAAGTACTTAGGTGAGTTCATAATCTTTCAAACGCATGCGTAGCGAAGCTATATTTTTTACGGAAAGACGTCACCAAAAGACGTATTCAAAATATGAAAGAAGACTTCGGAATAGTGAGCAGGTTTTTATTCTCGTGTGGAAAGTCTATCCCCATTTTTTTTTTTTTTTATGTGGAGAAATGCCCTCGCATACCGCTCTGACACGGGGAGACAGAGCGGTTATGTGGGACTCGAACCCACTAAAACTCCACAGTATACCTCCTCAGCTGCTTGAGGGCGGGACGCGGGAACGCTCTCGCACACAACCGCGAACCCGCCCGCAGACGTCCGTTGCCGGACTCCCTCACGGGGTTGGGTATTGCACCCCCCCGCTACGGCACACCAGACTAATGGCGTGCCGCAACCACCTCGGAGACCATGTGCAATGGGCGCGAGACGACCCCGTGTCTGGACGCCCAAGGTCCCCTGCGACGGGTCAGGACTGTGGCCCCGCCGCCTGCCACTACGGCCGCAGAGGATAGGGAGAGCGGCGCCTTGCAATACCGGCACTCCTCTTCCCCTGCGGCCCCACCGCGTCCGCCATCCATCCCCCTACTATTCCCCACGCATGAGTTAGGTACCTTATTTGAGGTCCTCGTAATCGCAAATTGAGAGAGTTACTCCAATTTCAATATTGAAAAACCTCACTTGTTACTGTCCTCATTTTAAAAATTGTCAAATTATGGCCTAACTGCCTCGTTGGTCTAGTGGTCCCAAGCGCGACTGCTGAACAGGAGGTCTCGGGTTCGATCCCCGGGTCGGGCAAAGTGTTATTGAGTTTTTCTGTTAGGAAACTCTCAGTAGCAGCCCGGAGTTTGGAACTGTGCCCGGTTGATGGCAATAGGCTCACCACCTATTACATGGGACTTAATAACAGCATTGGTGAAATGTGGGTGTACAATTGTGTACACCTCTGCCTACCCCTTCGGGGAATACAGGCGTGATGCTATGTTGTTATGTGACATATTATGGAATCGTGGTGCCAGTGGAGTGAGCTCAGTGAGCGAATGAACTAATTTGACCAAGTGAGATCCTCACGAAGTCACGTGGTGCCCCTCATTTGAGGCAAGAAATAGTTCAACGGCATACTAGTCACCTCCCCAGTTGAGCAATATGACCGTGCCACCGTAAACCGAGCGAGGGTTTATCCTAGACGTTTCTTTCACACACATATTTTTCTTTCGAATTACAGAACACCAAAATAAACGAAGCAATAACACTTTATTAGTAATATTATGTGTTAAAACATAAGGTTCATTTAAAAAAAATAACGCTTTTGAGCTATTGCTCACCTCAAATGAGGGGCACCTCGTGAGTTCCTCGCGAGGAAAAATGAGGAACTGTCTCGTCCTCACATAAAATTGATGAGTTAAACATCACTAAACAACACGCACCTCCTCTAAACTTTACCTAGGCCCTGGGATCGTAACTTTACTCACCGCAACCCCGGCAGGTTGTGGTCCGGAGTATTATTAGGTTCGAATCCTGGTCAAGACAGTACTCTTCATTTCACAAAAAAAAAGTTTAGATATATTTTTGGATCGTAAATTGATAGTTAAGTCGGTATTCAATTTAGTACCGGAATTTTTAACAAAACCAACTCATTACTGTCCCACAACAGAGCAAGGGCCTCTCCTCATAGAGAGAAGGCACGAGCAGTAATCACCACGCTTGCTCAAGGCGATTTTAGTCTATGAAGTGCAGATTTCCTCAAGATGTTTTCCTTCGCCGTATGTCTGTGATATTTTAGATTAACTAAATAAGTACATATGATATTGAAAAAGTCATATTTATTGGTACATGCCAGGTTTGAACCCACAACCTATGGTTTCAAGACCACGAGCTAACCCACTTTTCCTTTAATTCCATTGAAGGTTTTTAGCTTATTAATAATTATATGAATTAGCTTATAATTATTAGACTGCCGCAAACTTTTGTTCCGTATGGGAATCGAACCCAAGATCCGTGGCAGACTAAACGATCTCTCGACCAAAGAAAAAATATAACTAACTTCAATATATTGGTTACCTAATTACTGGACATATGATCAAAACTTAATAGAACATATATTATCAGTTTATATCTGATTATTATTATATTATTAATACAAATATGACCCCTAATATATTAATAGCTAGCGCAAGGTTAATTAATAGATCTATCTGTAATCTAGACTTGTATAATTATTAATATTATTTTACAATTTCCTGCAAATTAAGTATTTGTAAAAACTTTGGCCCTGTCTGGGAGTTAAGCACGGATTGTTTCGACAAAATTGTCGACGCGACACTTCATGTCAAATTTGACATTTATAATCGACAAAAAGAACTATGCTTGCAACGCTGGGCCGATGAAATTTTTAGTAGCTCGTAGTTACCTCATTTGAGGTCCTCGTAATCGCAAATTGAGAGAGTTACTCTCATTTTGCTTAATCTGGAATTGTAATCGGTAGATGGTAATAGGGACACCAGCCATTGCCGTATTACATAGGAGTTAATAACAATATCAATAAAATATAGGTGAACAACTGTGTAAACCTCTACCTTACCCCTTGGGAAAAAACAGGCGTGATGCTATGTTATTTTAGGATTATATTACAAGTATAGTTTATATAAACATTGTAAAAAAATACTACACGGTGGGTGTAGTAACCGAACACGCGAACCCGTAGAGCTGTCGCCGAACAATTAAAAGCAGGAATCGAATACTATACCTCTAGTAGCGCAGCCTCTGAAGTCTTCAACTATTAAGTGCGAAGCCAGACTTAGTTGTAACGGGTTGTTTAAAAAAATATTCAAAAACCAATCCAAAACGTCTTCAAAATCGAAATACTTAAAAAGTCACTTTCAGCTAGGGTTGTCATCTCTAAAATCTGCTTACCCGGACAAGAAGTGCGAAAACCCGAATTTTGGAGATTTAAACCCGGACATGTCAACACTTTTTTTAACGTTGAATAATAGTTCTAATTGTAATAACTTAAAATTGAATAAAATTTTCATAATATAATAATATAATAAAATTTCATGATATTCGCTAGTTCTCTATCTTACTTATTGATAATAATATAATATAACAATTTTAATAATAAGAAAAAAACTATTATCTAAACAAACTATTATTAATAAACAACTAGAGTTCGCTAAGCATGCGTTAATACTTTTCAAAGATTTATCTTGAAACAAAATTTAGTTATACAGTTTTAACAGCAGTCGACCGCGTATTTTTGGTAGATTTGTCAGCAGCCTCAAACCCGGACTACAAATGAAACCCCGCCCGGACGCTACCCGGACGCCCTCTAAACTAGGACAAATCCGAGGAAACCCAGACAGATGGCAACCCGACTTTCAGCGACCAACAAATCTGCCTAGCATTTCCTAATCACATTAGAGTCGGCTTCCAGTCAAAGTGGATGCAGCTTAATACCACTATTTTACATTGAGCGACTGCCTATCTGACCTCCACAACCCAGTTACTGGGTAACACGATATCTCGTGGTATGACTGGTTATCAGACTTCCAGGCCTCTGTCTACCCGTAACGGTTGTCATAGATGTTAATTTGTAAACTGAAACCGACGGCTTAACGTTAACCTCATTATACGTAAATATATTAAAAACTAAAATCTATCCTCTTTCACTTACAGATCAAAATGCTGCTCCCACTATTCCTGATGCTAATAGGAACAGTTTACTCCGAAAACTGTTCGTACATATACGATGGAATGGCCTACGACAAATCAGCGATCCTAACGATAAAGGGATTACCAACGAACCTAGTATTCAATCCAATCAATAAAGATCTACTTTTTACTCTAATAGACCTAGACAGCCTGCAAAACGATCATGTTCAAACTAAAATGGAACAATATGTATTAAGAGACAATCAACCAATTAAAATCGACAATGTAAATGGACAAGCTGCGGCAGTCGATATTAAAAACAAAAAAGTCTACATAGCAAGTGACAATGGATTAAATTACTTAAATGCCAGTGATAAAGCTCAATTTTTAAGTATGAAAGATGAAGACATAGTGCAGCTATTCAAACCTCAAAACAAAGAAGAATTATATGCGGTTTTCTTCCCTGAAAACGAATTATATGTCATCGACTTACAGAAGAATGAAAAGAGGAAAGTTGAGAATGTTCCATGTGCGTTCATTCTTGCAGTTGACGATAAAGATAATATTTATTATGAATGCGATTCTAAGTATGTTAAAGTTCTTCTTAAAGGTTTTCAAGAACCCATAGAGTTTGTGGGTATACCCAAGAATTCTGCTAGAGCTGTTGCTGTTGATACTTATAATAGAGCCATTCTGGCTACTAACGATGGGCTTTACCTTCTTAAGCCTGACAATATAATTCCTGCTAAATTGATGGATTTAGAATACATACCTTCTGGAGTTACGTTTGATGAAGAGAATTTCTATGTGTCAACCAGTGGTATTATTTATAAGTATAGCTCCAGTGACTGCGAATAAATTAATATCTTTTATTGTAGTTTTTTTTTTCCTAAATGCAACTGAATTCTTGCTCATTTAATTGTAAAATATCGAATCTTTTTCAATATAGCTAAACTCTTTTTCTATTAATTTACGTCTGCAAGGAATTGGGTCCACCAGCCTGGCCAGAAAGTCCTATGTTTTAATCCAGGTTGTAAATTATCTACGTGCCGAATTTCAACAAAATCCGTTCAGTTGGTTTTGCGTGAAAGAGTAACAAACATCCATCCATCCTACAAACTTTCCTATTTATTATTGGGGCTTCATTTATTATACTAAAATCATAATCACAGTCTACAAAAGAGATAAGTAACCAGGGTCGTCAGATATAGTTGAAGTTTTCATTAGAAACCAATGGATATCTTCGATTGAAACTTAATACGTAATTAATACGTACTTTCGCTAATTTATAATAGGCACTAGTAGTATTATACCTGTAAATGGAATAAAAAGCAGTTTATGTTTTAAATCATTTACGATTTCAATCGACCTTCCAAATATCTTCCTTCCTTGCCTTCCTTGAATCAACTTACCCGTAGTCTTTGAAGAATGAAAGACAGTGAAAGGTGCTGTTTATGTAAAATTCTGCCATCAAAAATAACCAATCAGTACTCTAAGTTGATCTAATAATTTTGACTAGACAATGTGGTGCGAATAGAAGACTGGATGACTGGAGGAAATGTATATAAGATGGAAGTCAAAAAGGTGTTCGCAAACCCTGAGCAAAAATTATAGACCAAAAGTTATCACTAAACATTTTTAAAACTAGCTAGACTGAAGTAGGAATCACTGTCTAGTGTCCGACATCGCCGCAGGAGGGGTAGCGAAAGTTTAATGGGTTGAGAAAGTAATGAAAATACCCTCTATTAAATGCAAGATACAAAGTTTTTCGTATATGCAACACCCACACATAACCATCCTGATTCCTCGTTTGAGATGAAATACGCAATAGTTCAGGAAATTTCTCCACCCAAAAATCTGGTTATCTCGCTCGAAAGCATTCAGACAGCAGAGGCAAAGAATGCCATGTTAATGGAATCGCGATTGAAGATGTCAACAAAGGTGGCAACGTCGTAGATGGCTTGACTATCAGGACCATTTAGTTTTACTATTTGATAGTCAAGAATTACTCCGGGTACCCTCTATCCTGGCTTTAAACAGACAGGTCTTTGCTCTATGCTTTTAGCACTACTCACAACTGATCCGTCTTCATTTTCAATTGAAATATGAGATCACAAAGGTTATTTACAACACATAAGAGTTTGTAAAGAAGCCATTTTTTTTATTTCTGGTTTTTCCAACTCTTTTAAATGTCACTGTAATCTAGCATGCGCCGCATTTCCTCCGAGAAGAAATGCAGAAACAAACTAAGCAGAAGTATGCGTCAACGATACAAATAAACCTTCCCAAAGAGAACCCCTATCAATTGATTAACATAACCAGCCCATAACTGTCCCACTGCAGGGCAAGGACCTCTTCTCGTACACAAAAAGCACGAGAATTGATCACCACGCCAGCTCACAGCGGGTTGGCGATTTCTGACTAATAATCAAAACTCAAAGAAATGTAAGAGTAGAACACGATAATGAAAAATCTTATACATACCTTGTCCTCCAAATTTGAGTACCAAAACCACAGGACTGGAACCTCCAAAGGGTTGCTAACTAATGACTAGTTTTCTAGTTCACAGTTAGTTTATTTTTTTATTCAATTATAATACCTTTAGTGATGATTACACAAATTACATCATTAATAGATTAGCAGTTATATTTGTATGTACAGAGTGTTTAATTTCTATTTTATCTTAGATGAGTATGAAAATCAGAAAAATTAAGCGTTGAATTCTGCTAGGCCTTTTCCAACTCCGTTGGGGTCGGCTTCTAGTCTAACCGGATGTAGCTTAATATCAATAGCTCCATAAATGGAGCGACTGCCTATCTCACCTCCTTAACCAGTTACTGGGTAACACGATATCTCGTGGTAGGACTCGTTGTCAGACTTTCAGGCCGTCTATGACGGCTGTCATGGATCTATATTTGACATTTGGGCCGACGGTTTAACATGCTCTTCGAGGCAAGATACGAGGTAAGGATTTTTTTTTTTTTCATTATATTCATATACAAGTGGCGATGTGTGATTTAGTTTTAGAGGACTCGTTGTTCAAGCCGCGCGAAGGCCTGTAATTTGGCCTAACAACTACTATATAATCCAAGTTCCATATACATATAAGTCACCTAATTTACGCCGTTATAAGTTTTTATAATTTTCCTTCTTATCATGTGATTAATAACCTAGTGTTAGAGTTTCAACCACCTAAAGGCCTCTTATAGAGCTTTAAGTACCACCGAGAACATCTCTCGTGTGTACTGGTTCCCTCACAGTTGTTCACAATATCTGTATGTCCCAAATAAAAATCTGAATTGTGTGCCGAGTTCTTTGACGACATATATTTTAAAGAACAGTTTCTGTCATATACGCAAAATGTCTTCTTAGCTCCCTACCTACAACTACATTAAACAGACCGCAGCGTCATGTGATTCACAACACACCAAGTTACAGGTCAGAGGCTCCAAGAGCGAATGTGTCTTCCGTTATACCCGATTGGTGCTGGCCCCCCTTAAACGGATCCCATCCGGTCAAAGAGGGGATTCAGGTGAAAGGTTCTCCGTATGATGTCTAAGAGGGGCGCGTGCAGAACACTAAGCGCCGCCACCTTGGGTTCTGTTGGATGGGGGGCAACGGACGTCTCCAAGTCCGCTGCCGAATGGCTTATTGGGCCTACCCCAACAACCTTTCGAAGCTGCCTCTCTCCTCTAAAAACCAACACCCCCTACATACCCAGCAGAACATCAACATGGAGTATGTTTACAAGCATCGAAGACACATGACACAATGGCAGATGTTTTATAAAGAGTTCCGATTCTGTCACGACAGCAGCATTTCATAACAAATCGGCGCCACCGACGGACGGTCAGGTAATATTAATAATATAAGTTTTAAATAATATGTTAATTAACTAAACTAACAGTTAATTAGATTAGATAGTTTTGTGAAGGTGCAAGTGTTTTGTTTTTGCTATTATAGATTCTCTTTGTGGTGTGGTTAAAATTTCTTGTCAAAGTCGATGATGTCACCCAGATGCATCATCACGCTTGGCTTGTCGACTGCTCTGCATTGACAACAAGTGGAACTAACGGATTGACCTACCTTCTGAAAAGATGAGAGACCCAGATGAAAATACTTCTTAGCATTACGCCTAGAACCCTCGAAGAATTAGGCAGTGGGGTATACTAAATCCCATATAAAAGGTGGTGAGCCTATTACCTTCAAGTTTAACAGTCCGTAAATTTAAACCGGCACATTTTAGGTTGAGGACTTGAGACCTTGAAATCCAAGTTTTCATCACGGTGTTTTGCTTCACCATTATGTCTGTGACGTCTTTCTTAGATTAACTAAGAATATTGGAAAAGTCATATTGGTGTATGCCAGGATTGAACCCACAATATGTTTCACAACAAGCGGCTCCGAAACCACTCGGGTGGTCCACCATCATGTCTTTGCTGCTATCAGCTTTTGGCTGTCCACATCTTAATGGATTTCTGTTTCAAAGTCCATATTTTCTGTGACTATTTACATCTTTTTCGTTATTTATCTATCTGTTATCACTGAACTTCATATCTGCAGCACTTTTATAGCCAAGTTTCAGCACTCCGTAACCTATCCAGTTAATAGAAACGATTTTTATTTATTCTCTTTTTTCCTATATTTATCAAACGCGTAGCTCAGTTTAAAATACGATTGTGAGCAGGATGTGAACTTGTGCCCCACGGATGACTACTCCAGGGGCTCTGCCAACTAAGCTATTCCTCTGTTCGCTATTCCGAATTCTTCTTCCACGTTAATCAAATCAAATCAAATCATTTATTAATCAATACATTTTGAGTACGATAGGGTCACATGTTGTAATTATTTTGTTTCATCAAAATCTGCCTGAAGAGGCGTTTGAGGATTATTTAAACATTAAATTGTACATCTTATAACATATTGTATTAATATAAATCATAATATAATTTTAAAAAGAAATGGCAATTTTTATTTATGATAATGTCAAAATAAATTAAATTTCTAAAAATTTTAAAATTTAAATAATACAGATGTCAAGAATGAAAACTAATTTAAATAAATGTCATGTCATTTCAAATTGTTATCATTAAGGAACTCAGAAATACTATAATAACATTTGCTGGTTAAGAGGATTTTCAATTTCTTTTTAAATATTTCTATGCTGTGAAGCTTAATATAGTCTGGAATTTTATTATAATTTTTTGGTGCCATACACAACAAACCTTTCCACATAAGACTTGTTTTAGCGCTATGCAAACACAATCTATTATTATTATTGCGTCTGTTACGCTTGACAACATCAGATATGCGTTAAAACAATTTAGGATTGCGGCGAAGAAACAATGCCACCTCGAAGATGTATAAAGACGGAAGTGTTAGGATTTTGTTTCATCATCGCCATCTATTCAATCTCCCATAACCAACATTCTTTTAAACTTCTTTTGTTTTTTCTCTAATTTCTCATTGAGGAAAGTTTCTTTCATAACATAGTTATTTCCCACAAGCAGTATATGCGTCACCAATATTGTAACTCAATCATAATATTTACGATTTCAAACTTCATTGAGGCCAGTCAATTATTATGTCGGTCATTGTCGCAATATTTTAATAATAAACGTTCATTGTATTGTTACTGTGTCTATCGGTCTTGTAAACATATGATGTCTTAGTAAGACTTTGCTATAGTTAATGATTATTATATTTATATAACATCGTTGAACAATCACTTTCACAAAGATGTTATATACTAAGCAAAATTTTAAACAGAATTTTCTTCATACACTTCACGTTTAACATATTTTTATTCATTATTTTGTTCACAGATACCACAAACGGTTGTCATGAACCTAAGTTTACAATGAGGAGCCTGACAAAAGTCCTGCCGTTCATTGCTTTTTTGTTCCATGGATACAATACAGAGAAATGTGAAAGGATAAAAATAGGAAACGAATTCTATAAACGACAACTGATCGCTACCATCGATGGATACCCCACAGGAATGGTCACAGACCCCAGAACTGACCACATCTTCTTCATCCTTCATAAAAGGAACTATACCAAAGGAATTCATTTACTAAAGCATGGTTCTTTAGGGATTAAAGAACTGCCGGTATCCGATGAATTAATAGGACAATGTGTTGCTATAGATACAGCAAATAATGTTATTTATATTGGTACTAATCAAGGACTTGTTACCTATGATTATTCAAGAACTGAAATAACTGCTGAACGACCTATAGGAGACGATGATGTCCGAAGTATCTTCATAGATAAAACAGATAACCAGATGTATATAGCAACAGGATCAAATCATGAAATCTTTCGATTTATGAATGGATCTGCAGCTGTCAAGAGATATGAGAAGATTCCAAAGGCTTACAGCTTTATCTTAGATAGCAAAGGAAATGCTTTCTACGAGTATATTGATGGGAGATTATATTTCTTTTCAGTGGATCTGTATGAGCCTATCCAATATAAAGGTTTTACTCGAGAATTGAAATATATTCTGCAGTTGAACAATAATGATGAAGCCATTGTTGCTGTTAAGGGATCTTTATTCAGACTTTTTACTAAAAGTATTTTGCCCGTGAAAATTGGACAGCTAGGATTCAAAATTACTGGTTTGGCCTTTGACCATAAGAATAATATTATTATTGGTACTAAGGGAAAGATTTATAGGTATAAGCCTATTGATACGAATGACCCGTGTCCTGCTGACGACTATTTTATGTCTAGCATATAATTAGTATAGACAAACAATTTTGGTTGCTCGAAAACTTCTAGTGTAATTAATTTGCTAACAAATGGTTTATGAAAATGTTTGGGAATTTGCTTGTTATTAATCTTCTGCTATGCAATTATCTCTACCTAAAAATTATTGTGTTGATATTTATATTTTGAGCAACTAAATTTGTTTTTTAGTTTAAGCAACGCCTTAATTTGGAAAATTATTTTGATTAAACATCAGCAATCATATTCGGGAAAACACATAAGAATTTTACGTACACGGATTCAAATAATTAATCGATAAACACCTGGAAATAAGTGGTAATATATTAATCGATTTTGCTGATATTTCCTTGAATAAAAACTGAGACTGATTGAAGTGTTACAGAGTGATAGCTTTTACTTGCTTCGCTTGGATAATTCCTTAAATGGTGTGAAGGAAAGTCATGCGTAAAATAGGCATTAGGTAGGTGTTTAATTGAATTGTTTGCTTAATGTAGCTTTGGAGTTTATTGAGGAATATAGGATTGATATAGTATTTAGATAGGTTTATATAAGATTTAAACATTTGTTTACGATCATTAAATGGGTTTGGTAGGTGTGGCCCTTACAACCAAGGTTGCCAGGACCATAAATTAAAAAAAAGCTATGAGTATAAACCATTTTTAAGGCTATCGCTCTGGCGGCTTCCTTCGTGGTTACGATTATTGTTCGGGCAATTACCAACCATAAGGCCAAAATAAATAAACTTTATCTATCACGTGATTTGGTTTAGCTATTGCCCATCCCTATCTTGCACTTGTAGTTTAACAATTGTGTGACAGAGACAAAAATAATGCTAAACCACAGCACGTACCTAATATTTATTTATCTTAGCCTAAGGCTTTGTCATCAGAATACTTAGGTACTATCCTTTTCTGACTTCGCCTGACAAAGCCAGGCAAGCCAGATGAGTAAATATTTGGCCTGATCACGCGCCGCTAGAATTCTAGTTCCAACGAGCATAAAATTTCTCGACCAAGCGGTGCGATTATGGTACTTTTTATTGATGCATTTGACGATTGTAAACGTCAAATTTGACCTACGTTGTAGATAAAACGATAAATCGAGAAACTTGTGGAGTCGATAAAAGTTTAAATGTATTGAAGCATTTAGACTTTTATCGACTCCACAAGTTTCTCGATATAGTTCCGTGCTCTGACGCAAGGCTCGCGTCCCTCGCGAATACTGCTCGGTTTGCGAACAAACGCACTTTTATGTATCCTTTTTTTGTTATATCAATGGATTTGTCACATAACAATTTCAGAAAGTCAAATATACATTAGTTAATTCTCGATTGAAATTTGTTTTCAACGTCTTAAGTGGCTTTTTCAATTCAGTGTAATTTTCCAAATTTTGACGTTATTATCTTTAATGAAAACTGTGGTTACCAAGTATTTTGCATTTTTCCTAATTTACGATAGATTGAAATCTGGGTTTGTTTATAAAAAAGTTATTTATTATAATAATTATGTCACTTAAGCTGTTAAATATTTAACGATTTATTAGACTTTGTGATACCAAAAAAAGAAGTTACCATAAAAACGAAAAACCTATAATTTAAGAAAAAAAAATTGTTCATTATTTTATTTCGTATTATATTTTTTAACTTATATTTATGCTAATACTTTTATTACGTTTATTTAATTTAAATTAAATTTATATTATTATAATTAAAATCCACCGAATAAATGCGTATTTTCTTGCAAATTTATAAATCGTTTAATTATATTTTGTGATTTTATTAGCAGCGAGATTGAAATTTTTAATCTAATGTGTTACAAACTCATAACTGATCAACTATAACTGTCCCACGGCAGGGTAAGGGCCTCATCTCACACAGAGAAGGCACGAGCATGATCACCACGCTAGCTCACTGAGGGTTGGTGATTTTGAGACCATTAAGTCCAGGTTTCCTCACGATATTTTCCTTCACCGTATGTCTTGTCGTTCTTTAACTATTATTAACTATGAAAGTACACATGACATTATAAAAGTCACATTGGTACATACCAGTTTTGAACCCACAACCTCAGCTCAGGAGTCGGGCCCGTAACCACTTTTTAGTCATTGGATGTATAACAATGTTTACAACTGAAAAGAGCGACATCTATCGAAAACATTATGAAGTAATCAATATATACTTTTATTTAGAAACACTAGATGGCGTTATTGCATAGGTAGACAAACTAAGACTGATTAAAAATAAAACCAAGTTGATTTGATAAAAAAACCAAAGTGAGACTTGTTTTATTTGGTAAAATATTATTCTTTAAATCAGGGATAGTAGATAAAGAAATAGATACCATAAATCGATATTTTATAAAACGAATTCTAGCGCCCAAACATAACAAGAAATATACAAAAAAACATCAAAAAGATTTGGGCTCGTCCGGGATTTGAACCCGGGACCTCTCGCACCCTAAGCGAAAATCATACCCCTAGACCAACGAGCCGGTGAGAATTATGTTGAAATTACCATTCATTTATTATCAACTACTACTTATCAATTACAATATTTATTTTTCCGTATTTAACCTAAAGGCGATCACACACTTGACTACATGTTTTAACTTTATGAACGGAATGATTTTCTTTAAGATTTATTTGAAAGTAATGAATCCTTACTACTTCATACATAGCTATCTATCGACTCGATCTATGACAGCCGTTACGGGTAGTCAGAGGCCTGAAAGTCTGACAACCAGTCATACCATGAGATATCGTGTTACCCAGTAACTGGGTTGTGGAGGTCAGATAGGCAGTCGCTCCATGTAAAATACTGGTATTAAGCTGCATCCGGTTTGACTGGAAGCCGACCCCAATGTAATTGGGAAAAGGCTAGGCAGATATATACATCTACTTAAAGTAGTTATATGCTCTAAGACATATGGGCATTATCCAATTTTTACATCTACTTAAACAAGCGTCGTGTTGCGGCTTAGGTAAGCATTTTAATTAAAATAAATCTCTCGTCTAAGCATATATTAATGCATTACCTACTTATTACATAATAATTATTAGGCCTTTCATCGGATCTTGGCCTTCCGGTCAACCACATACATAATTAAGTATAATAATAATAATAAATATGTATATGTTCCTACCAAAAATAACTTATGTCACACAGTCACACCATATTTCTTTCCTAATTTATTTGCAAATTATTTATTTAGGACGTATGAATTAACGATATTTCAAATTACAATATGTCGCTGATTTTTGTCTCAATTATCTTAGCTTATGATACATAATAATAAAAATAAAATAAATTATATACTAATTAATATAGGTAGCACTTAAAAAAGTAACCATGACGCCTGTATTTCCCGAAGACGTAAGCAGGGACGTACACAGTTTTACACACCCACATTTCACCAATGCTGTTATTAAGTGGCACAGGAAGTGATAGACCAGGGATTATTATACCTACTAATTTAGTCTTACTTACTTTAGTTGTTAGGTACTAGCTGTGCCCCGCGGATTCACCCGCGTATTATTATATTTTAACTAGATGACCCGGTGTACTTCGTATCACCTCGAACGTCAAATGTTTGACAGGAAAGTAGGTAGAACAGTTTATCAGTTTATATGGGCAAATTAAATTGTTGTTTTTACTATATTTTTCTAATTTTTCTACATTTTCTCACCGTGTAAACCTTCCCTGAACTACGACAAACATTTCAAAATCAATCCGTTCTCGACTTTTAGCGAGACAAACGAACAGCAATTGATTTATATATATAGATTAGCCTAAGTTACTCCTTATAATCCTGCCAGTAAAATCTTATCAGAGTCGGTCCAGCTGTTTAGAAGATAGCCGGAACAAACAGACAAACAGACAGTTTTTTTTTAACTGATATTTAGGCACATGTATCGTGCAAATAACTGTTTGAGCTTAAAAAACTATTATTTTGACATTACAAACACACACTTCAACTTTATTTATTTCTATTTATGTATGTTGAGTATTGAAAAGTTCTTGAGGTTTCGGGTTGGATTTAGGGGAGGTGAAAGGGGGCTTAACCTCGGGATTTCCTCAAGAGACGACCGCGCGACCCTCCAAATATACAGTTCTGATTTTTTTGGATATCTTGAAAAGCGTTCTGCCAAAAATAAAATAGTTCGCGATATCGAGGTAGGTCCCTATAGGTTGAATGTGCCGTAACGGATGTGCACAGCGGGGGTTCTGGAGCTGGTATTTCAAAGAGGACGCAGCGTCCCCCTTCAATTGGTGAGCACCGGAGTGATTTTAGTGAGGTGAAAATTCATTATTATAAGGCAAAATATAAAAAAAAATCGTTTATCCCTATTATTTTGCTAACGTAAAATGTGTTAGTATATTTTTTCAGTGCACCTTGGTATATGGGGACTACTCGTGACATCATTTTTAGGGTTACGTACCTCAAAAAGAAAACACGGATCCCTTATAGGATCACTTTGTTGTACGTCTGTCTGTCAAGACCCTTTATCTCGGGAACGCGTGGAGTTATCGAGTTGAAATTATAACCATATACTGAGGTCTACAGTCCCTTGAAGCTGTGAAAAAATCAATCTTATTGTATGTGCTCCAACATGCCCAGTATACCTAATACTTATCGGTTATTTCAGTTACCAACTAATTTATGGTCACTTAAACATAAATCTTTGAAAAGCATTAACGAATGCTTAGCGAACTCTAAAGTTATAATATTAAATGGAAAAAGAATACGGTCGCGAGCTGGGGACTGGGGTGCTACTCCGAAATCCGATCATCGAAGCTTGGACTGACGGATCGGACGTTTTGCTACCATGAAGTGTTTCGGATCTGATGATCGATCGAAGTTCGAGATTTGACATTTTGGCATTCGTTGACGTTATTTTGAAATGGTTTCTGACGTATCGGTTTCGTTGTTCAATCAACATTCAATCATATTTCACAATAGGTTCATTCAATTACTTGTTTTTGATTTCAAAGCGACGGCCGAATTTAATTACTAGTCGGATCCGAAGAAACTTGGTGCTACGGTTTTGTTCGGTTTTCGGAGTTATTAGGTTTCGGTCCGAACTACCGATGATCGGATTTTGGGGTAGCACCCCAGGACTCGAACCTGCGCCTCCCGGATAAATAATTCAGACGCTCTGACCACTAAGCCATCTTGACCATACCGCTTACTTGCTCCATACCGTGAATTCTTCTTCCACATTTTAGCACGTCTTATGGTGACGTCATTGCTATCTATTCAGTCCCTATCCAGGTGACCGAACTGACACTACTAATTTTGCAGTTAATACAATGCCGTAACGATGCAATTACCTTAACAATTATAGATAAATCTTTGAAAAGCATTAACGCATGCTTAGCGAATGTAATACCTGAGGCAGTATTTTTTTAATTTTTTTGCTCATCATAGACAATCTGTAACTTGACACAATCCTACTAATACTATAAACGCGAAAGTTTGTGGATGGATGTTTGTTACTCTTTCACGTAAAAACTACTGAATGGATTTTAATGAAACTTTACAATAATATAGCTTATACATCAGAAAAACACATAGGCTACAAATTATAAAAATATTGTGTGAATTGTCCAAAATATGACGATAAGTGTCAAGTAAGTAGGAAAAAATCTACCATCTGCGAGCTATTCTGGCGTGCGCTGCCAAAACCCTTTGAGATATAACAAAATGATGTATGGTGGAATTGTGTATCTTATATAGGTCTACAGAAAAGTCATCGATGGCATATGTCTATCTTTTAAGGATAACATACTACATCCATTTTAATACTTAAAAAAATGGGCAAATTTGAAGCGGTAATTAGAAAGCGGGACTTTTGGTACTTGGTACTTTTGGTCGCGGATATCCGACATCCACGCGGGCGAAGACGCGGGCATCAGCTAGTGTACCATAAAGTGACAATCAATTGTGAAAAGAAACAAAATTTTAAATTTCGAGTATTCTATATATATATAGCGTCTTTACTAACCGTTACATACTTTTATAAGAGCGGGACGGGATGACGTCAAATTCAAATGTAATCATGTCATCCAACATTTTGTTAGAATTGCCGTCAATAAGTACGCTGGTCAGGGTCAGGAAACGTACCCCGCGAGTACGAAATGCAGCCCTGACTTTATCCGGTCAAATAAATGTAGAATTCTAGACTCTATACATTTAACGCTTCATTAAAAATCTAAAAGAAGATCTCCTTCAACTGAGCATAGATAATTGTAATTATTTTGAAGCACGCGATCTACATACAGGATGTCTTATAAATAGTACGACATACTGCGGGGGGTTAAAGCTTGGGTCAATACTTAGCAAAATAGCACAATACAAATATTATAAAACTGAAGAGTTTGTTTGCTTGAACGCGCTGATCTCAGAAACTGCTGGTTGGAATTGAAAAAAATATTTAAGTGTTGGATACCCCATTTATCGAGGAAGGCTATCTATAGGCTATATAATATCAGTCTTCCACGCGGACGAAGTCGCGGGCACAGCTAGTACAATATATACATATACCATATGTCCCGCAAAATGTTACGGTTTTCAAAATATACTTTTTTTTTTCCAACAACTTGCCTTGACTGTTTGACTGAAGATGGAGCACGTAGATCCAGAATAAATCTATTCACTCTAGTCTCGAATATGCTATTATATTCCTCAGGAAACAAGGGAGACGGCATGAAGTTCCATTTATGAACAGTACGTATCATGAACGTGGATCCAAGAGTATGAATTTTCGGAATTTCCTCGCGAAACAGATAGTACTTAGTTTGCCGTCCTTCTAGTTTTCCAAAGTATTGAAAAATATCTGCCTCAATAAATTATTATTAACTACTTGCCTTTTGCAGATCATGCGTGAATAGTTACTCTACTCAATATTCGGCTCAGCCACGTACAGAATTATACGTTGTAACAATAAAAATCTATTGTGTCTGCTAATGAGCGAGGCAACAGCTAGTAACACTGAAAAACAAAGTTATTAAACTGTAGTAACAGAAAATATTTTCAAAATAAATCTTTGAATAGCGTTAACGCATGCTTAGCGAACTCTAAAGTTACAATATTAAATGGAAAAAGAATACGGTCGCGAACAGGATTCGAACTTGCGCCTCCCGGATAAATACTCCAGGCGCTCTGACCCCTAAGCCATCTCGACAATTTTTTTTTATTAAAATTTGGTATAATATTTTATTGAAAACAACTTCAAATAAAACACCTCAACTCAAAGTTTTTTGTAAACTGTCTTCGACTGCAAATATTAACGGAAACACTTATTACAAACGATGGTTCAAAATTATTCTTTGACTTCACAAAGTACTTGACTGAGTGCCACAAAAAAGGCATCAAAACCAAGACTGTATTTCAAAGTAATTGAGACTTCAGTCCCGTTTTCTGAGTCTTTTCTGAGTGTCTTGTTTTCCTTCTGTCCGCGAAATGGATGAATGTGTTAAGTCTGTTTATAATCGTCTATTTGTTAAATAATTCTTATTTTTCAATACTTTCGAAAGTTCAGTACAACTTGAGAACGTAACAATTTGCGGAACTTGTAATGTGATATTCGGGTAGGTATTGACACAGGCCATCACCCCCCGCAATATATCATACTATTTAGTGGACACCCTGTATACAGCTCAAATCACGCGATGGTTGAAAGACAACGCAGCTTCTATGAAATAAAATTCTGATATAAAAACTTTTTAGACAATGGATTATAAAATATTGACTGGTATTAAGAAAAAAAAATACCAAGAAATCAGAAAAAAATATGCAAAATTTGAATTAGGTACGTGTGTTATGTAGTAAGTAAACATAAATTTTAATATGATACACAGGTACCGTATTTAAAAAATCTAAGCATATTCAAGATCAATAATAGATTTCTTCTGAATCTACATGCTTTATCCTCGGCCACAACGTCGCTTAACATCACGCGAGTTGCTAGCCAAACGTAGACCGATTTTTGATAAATAAAATATAGGTTGGTAGTTACATAACAAAAACTTACAAACACAAAATAATCACCTTTATTATATTTTTATAAGTACATATAATTACACGCCTAACACATCGCGTGAAAAAATAAACAACTACTTACGAGTAGGTACATACTTAAAATTTAATCTAATAATATTATAATAATAAAGTTTAATTAACCGCGCGACCCTCGTAAACTGCGGTTATCGTCATTAAATTGTGAGTAAGTAATTACGCAATACTAAAGTAAGGCTACTCGTCCATTATGAGTTTATGACGCAACAAGAACAAGATGGCGGGTGAAATTCGCGCGAATATAGGCTAATTCTTAACGTTGTTATGATAATTATGGTAATTTGATGAGATGGTAAGTTTTAATAATGTATTTAGGTTTTTTAAAGGGTATTTGATGGTGTGATGATATATAATAAGAGTGGTAACTGAGTAGAGTTCTTACACGACTGCCCAATGTTATGTTTTTAGGGTTTGTGTATGTTTGTGAGTTTCTTTATTCCACCATAACTTCTAAACGCCTGAACCGATTTGTATGGGGTATTGCTAGAATCCTTACATTTTTCCGGCCAAAATAAGCCATAAGATTAAAAAAAAATGTTATTTAGTGGCATTTAGTACACGAAAAGGTGTGAAATAAATAAAAACAACATGCCATGCGTGATTTTTGTTTTTTTCATCAATTTCATCTTGTATAAAAAATGTACACGATCGAATGTCGATAATTAAAGCTGGCAGGCCTTTTGCCAAGCAGAAGAGTAAAACACGGGGCCTACAACTTCATGCAAATATGGCCTTTTAGTGTGTTAATAAAGAAAGTTAAGAATAGGGAGGCTGATTACGGTCGATTCCGGTTATTGGTGTAATATATTATAACTATTAGACTGCTGGCGGCCCACTTCTAACGATTTTAGATTGGTTTGCTTCCCAAACATAAATTCACATTGTGGGGAAATTAGTTTATGGTTTTTTATTTTTGAATTCGCATTTTAACAGTAAAAAAAATACGCTGTAATATTCTGTATGTATTATTTTTCTGTGATAAAGTACCTATATTACAGAAGACTACTATTAATATAAATATAAATTGCGCCTAACGTAGAAGCGATCAACCATTACTGGCATATTTTATGCTGTAAAAAAGGAAATAGAGTTAGCTTATTTTAAGACAAGACTACACAGATACTTCATTAACTAATTTGTTATTGAAGTAGCTCGGAGTTAGGAAGTTGGCGGTGTGTCACCCCCGTGCTTCGGAAAGCACGTCAAGCCCTCGGTCCTGCGCCTGATCTCTCTCCAGTCATGTCGGATTGCGGTGCCATCGGGGATTGTCATCCCATCGGACTACGAGAGTGAAGGAAAACTGAGTGCACCTGTGTTTGCGCAAACGCGTATGCACTATAATCCTGCGTACTTGGCTAATGCCCCTGAAGATAGGCCGCCGTGACCGAACATTCGGTCGTGAGTATATTAGCCGTGTCACTAGTTGACGGCAACCTTAAACTCAGTAACAAAACGTATTCCCAGCACAATTTAAACCACACTTCAGTTTCTTTGTTTATAAAAGTGAAATTAAACTCCCATGACTAAAAAACTAGATTGTGATCGACATAGAACCATTGTTAAACATTATCGGTCAAGCGTGAGTTGCGACGTGGGAAAGAGTTTGGTTCAAAAAAGATTTAAACTTTATCAATGTTCATAGACCTCCTGTGATGTCACAGTTTTGTAGAAAGAGCCATTTATTTTATGCGGAATTTGAATCTTGATATAGTATAATAGTGAAGGAAAACAAGGTGAGGATACGTAGACTACGTTGCCACAGGTTGTGGGTTCAAATCCTATGCTCTCGTTTTTTTTAAATCAAAAATGGATCTAAGTTTGGCCACTAACTCGCCTGATGGTAAGCGACGGTGTGGCCGAGGATGGAGCACGTATACCCAGAATAAATCTATTCACCCTTAAGTAGAGTGGATAGATTTTGGGAGAGCTATATTTGGGGAGTTGATGTAACTGCCCAAATCCATCTCCCACAACGGTTGCAGTGGACTACATCCCGAAACAGGAATAGGTCGCTTCACGGCATGGCTTCGTCCGGTCGCGGCCGAAGCCTCCCACCAGAGTTGTGTTGTCTGTTTTGCACCAGCCAGGGGCCACGTGTAGGGATACCATTTTAAGGGTGCACTCCTAATTTGTAATAATTGAGATCGTCGCTGGGATTGGACGATGGAATCAAGGGATGGCTTTTCTTAGACAACATTTAATATTCAGCTTAAAATCTACAAGGACGCACATAAAACATTATTTTTATTATATACGAAACCTGAGACACGGGTCAGATTTTTTTTATAGCATAGACAAACTGTAAGTAACAAATATTTTCGAAATGTTTAGTGAAAGCTCTAGCCCGGTTAGTGGAGTGTGATAGTAGGATAACATCAGAACCTGGCGCATGGATAACATTTGGTGTGATATAGGTAGATAGAAGGAGACCGTATCGATGGCGGTTACCACCAACAACAGCATTCCCAAAGAGGGTAGACGTCAGGCAGGTGGCTGGTCATAAGATATAGCCAAAACTTTAGAAGGATGCCAGATATATGATGCGCCGACCCCAAATAAATTGGGATAAGGGCAGGGGGATCATGATGTCTAATGAACACTAACAAAGTTACACGCACGCGCAGCTGGAAAGCCGCGTACTATATCTAACGCGAACTGAGTTTAAATATTAATTGGACAACAATTAACATGGTGTGAAATTATTATATTATATACGAAAGTTATGAATTTTTGTGGAAGTAAATATAAGGTCGTGAGCAGGATTCGAACCTGTGCCTTCCGGATAAATACTCCAGCCGCTCTAACCGCTAAGTCTCTACCTCTAGTCTACGTCTCGACCTCTGCTCCTCAATTCTTCTTCCAAATTTTAATACGTCTTTTGCTGACGTCATTGCTATCATATATTCAGTCCCTTTACAGGAAATGTTGTGTCGGTTCAGTTTAGCTGAGCGGTCAGAGCGCCTGGAGTATTTATCCGGGAGGCGCAGGTTCGAATGCTGCTCTCAACCGTATTCTTTTTCCATTTAAAATTATAACTAAAGAGTTCGCTATATATGCGTTAATGGTTTTCAAAGATTAATCTGATAATCGAATCTGTTACTGATTCTGAACAAACTACTTTCGTGTTTAGTATATACTTACCTACCTACATATATTGTAGACCTACAATAATCAATACAAACATATAAAATTAAGATGTCTGTTTGTAATGTCAAAATAATAGTTTTTTTTAAGCTCATACGGCTATTTGCACGACACCGATGCCTAAAAAAAAATACAACCGAATTAATAACCTCCTCCGTTTTGGAAGTCGGTTAAAAACAGGTTTCATCATTGTTGTCTGTCTGTCTGTTTGTCCCGGCTAATCTACGAAACGGCTGGACCGATTCTGATAATATATCTATATTCCTAGCTTTCTATAGAATCTATATAAAGAGTAACTTAGGCCAATTTTCTAGCAGAAAATATTGAGAGGTTCGAGCAAAACGTTTTTTTTTTTTTATCAAATTCCACGCGGATGAAGTCGCAGGTATCAGCTAATGTTGTATATTAAAGGTAGATTCCGGCAATTAAATTAAATATATCCCCAAATAAAAATGTTGGTTGATGTGTTCGTTGTAGCAGAACGGATAAAAAACGGCGAGTCAAAAAAAACATATGACAACTAATGTTTGCTAGGAAAAGAGGTTCAGTTTTATTTATGTCTTCAAAATTTGGTCAGCCTTTTAGATTTCATTTCATATACGATGTATATTGACCCAAAATTAAATAGTTTTATGACAGCATTCTCAGCATAATTACTTTATGTAAAAGGATATTGTAATAGCCCAAAATTGCATATCAGATGACTTTAATATCAGTTACGACATCCGTAATTCGACAATGTTAATGAAATTATTAAAAATTAATAGCGGTATTTATGAAAAATAGTAAAAAATACACATTATACAATTTAGAACATTCACTGTATAAACATTCCCATCATATACATTGCTTTTTTATAGAGCAGTATTATTTATAATGCTATATAAAAACAGTATTGGACAAGTCACACCAAGAACCGATGACTTACTCTGGCTACCAAGAATTACGTTAACTTTAAAACAAAACGATCCTAACTTATTAAATGCTACACATTGCCGCTTTCATTCAACTAGTTTCATAACAGGCCTGTTAGAAATGAGCAACGTACACCAAATAAGGCGATAGTTTATACGAATTAAAATGATAATTTAGTCATTCCACCTCCACGCACGAGGTCGATGGTTTAAAACGAAAAACGAACTTGTAAACGGCCAGTACCTATTTTATGCTGCATCGAGGCTGAATACTTTTGCACGTGCATTTAAAAAGTTAACGATCGTGTAATATTTAAAATTAGAACTGTCATTTGTGTTGTCTGTGACTTGAGGAGTTTCTTTTTTTAAGTTCGTTTTCACATGCAACGGATTTTGTATAATATGTAAGTATTTTTGTTTATATTATAGACGGACATAATTTATGGCTGAAAAATCAATCGATAATATTATTATACCTTAATGTCTCTTAAAAAATACTTTATAATTAATTCCAACAAATAAAAAGGAAAATAGATTAATTGAGACATAATTATTATTTTAATCGCCTATTTATGATAACATGTAATTGTCTATGATCAAGTGTTTATGAAATAAACTGATTAATATGTACTGAAACAAATCTATAAATAATTAACCAATACACCGTGACTTAACATCCTGAATGAAACCTGTGGGTTTACTCTTGAAAAAAATTCCGCTCGATTGACATTGGAAATAACTTTTAAATGCCACAATGTCTAAAAAATAATTATAGATTCGGGATATTATGAAGACAACATGCTTTAAAGTTGAGGCAACTGTAATGTAGGTAAATATATTCTAAAATCACGCGTTGTTTTAAGGCGTCTATTTAATATTGGAATGGATTGGAATTGGTATTAGTTTCAAAAGTAAGACTGTTCTAATTTTAATTTAATTTAGTATATTTACAAGATAAAAATTTGCTGATGTCACTCTCATGCCTTCCAATCGTCTCTGTACAAAAAATCGAGGAGATCTATTCAGCAGTTTAGACGTGAAAGATGAACAAACAAAAGAAACATACGTAAGGGTTTTCGTAAACAATACAGTAAACAATAATGATATCATCATAAAACTGCCTCGTTGGTCTAGTGGTCCCAAGCGCGACTGCTAAGTATGAGGTCTCGGGTTCGATTCCCGGGTCGGGCAAAATGTTATTGAGTTTTTCTGATAGAAAATTCTAAGTAACAGCCTGGAGTTTGGAATTGTGCCCGGTAGATGGCAATAGGCTCACCATCTATTACATGGGACTTAATAACAGCATTGGTGAAATGTGGGTGTACAATTGTGTACAGATCTGCCTACCCCTTCGGGGAATACAGGCGTGATGCTATGTTTATGTTTACAATACAGTAAGCAATAATTATATCATAATAATATTTGTAATTAAATTCTCAATATCAGCCCGGAGTTAGGATTTGTGCCCGGTAGATACTCGTAGCAGTAGCCCTACCACATAAACTATTACATGAGACTTAATAACTGGATTTGTAAAATGTGGATGTACAGCTGTGTATACCTCTGCCTACTCCTTCGGGGAATACAGGCGTGATGCCGTGTTATATTGTAAACAATGCTCTTCTAATTTAAAAGAATTATGGTTACGTAGATTATGTAATAATGCTATTTAATTAACATAACAGACATAAATAATAACTCATGTCTTTTATTTACCTTTCCATTTCTACTACAGTTGAACATTTAACCACGTCTTTTTATGGGCGAAAGCCTCAATGAGTATACTTTAAGTGAGAAAACATTATACATAACATTATAAGTATTAATAACCAGAAGTAACTATAAAATGTTAACTTAACGGACGGAAGGAAAATATTATAGAATACCTACCATAAAGTCTTCGCGTTTTCCAATATGGCCGCCACAGATGGAATGGACACCCATACCTATCTATGATTTAAATAAAAGCAAAAGTTTATTCATCGTTAACATTGTGAGGGAACCAGTAGGTACACCTGAGATATGTTCTCGATGGTGTGTAAAGTGTCAGAGGCCTATGGGAGGTTTAAACTCTAATACTAGGTTTTTCAATAACCTTATAATGGATTAAGATTAGGAAAATTAATTATTTTCAGAGCTCAACATGAGTCATAATGCAAAGTGCGATACATGTAACGAAATATCGAATTTCTTTGAACGGGAGTTGACCCTTCTACTCTAATATCATCAATAATAACGAAAACATATGATTCTAAAGTTTTCATTCATGAAACACGGCGAAACTATTTGAAGTGTTAATCTATAATATACTCCCAACCGTATTTCGGTCACGGCGGCATATCTACATGGAGATTAGCCAAGTACGCAGGAGATAGACACTTACGCAGGAGTACACTTGTGGTACGCGCAAACACAGGTGCACTCCCTCTTCCTCCACTCACATAGTCCGATGGGACGGCAATCCGATACGACCGGAGAGAGATCAGGCGCAGGACCGACGGCTTTACGTAAAGGGGGCGATGGGGGCGGTCCCCCCCGGGTCCCAAGCACCAAGGGTTGACAACGTGGTGACAACGTGGTGACAACTCACTCGCTCAGCTTAGCAATATTTGTTGTTTAACTTTGGGGGTGCTCAAAAGAAAACTGCCCTGGGTGCCAACCCATGCTACTCCGCCAATGGGTGGGAGTATTCGCATCGGACGAGCGTGTATGACCAGATTTATAAACGTGGACGAAGCAATAGAAGCAGGTATACAATCCTTCTTGAATCGTAGCAGATGGCATTCCTTAGTTTCTGCCTATCCCCATAGAGCCTTACATGTAACTCTATTCTGGCACAAGAGATAAAAAAAAAAATAAGCTGAAATTAAGCTATAATAATTTGTACATGCGTGTAAATAACATATGCAATTAATTGCCATATCTGATTTAATCGACTGACGAAACCGAGGATAGGATGAATTATTTCGTGTCGTGTTGAAATGAGACCACATGACAGTTTGGACTATATATAATAATATAAGATATATAATAGAGCATCACGCCTGTATTTCCCGAGGGGGTAGGCAGAGGTATACACATTTGGACACAGACATGTCACAATTGGTCTATGTGGTAAACTATTGCCATCAATCGGGCACAATTCCAGACTCCGGGCTGCTACTGAAAATTTCCTAACAAGAAAAACTCATTAACACTTTGCCCAGTAGTTCCTGAGATTAGCGCGTTCAACCAAACAAACAAACTCTTGAGCTTTATAATATTAGTATAGATTTTATTACATAGAAACATAGTATATTTACCATGTATTCGTGATGGTGCATTGCAGAGGAATTTGTAAGCCCAAGGCGTACAACTTTCGCTCAAAGTATGACTTTTGAGACGCATGCGCATCCTCGTGGAGGTAGGGCTTAGGTAACAGTGTGAGCGGAATAAGGGAATGCATTTAGTTGCTGCTACTTTAAAATACATTAAGTTTATATAAAGTAGAGACTCGATTAACCGGGTTAATTGTTGTCGTTATTCGTTTGGATAATCGAAAATCCGGTTAATTGAACATATTCTCGTTTTATTGTTGACAATCCGGATATTTTGACAGCTTTTCTATGTAAATTCTGTCAAAACGACACATTAATAGATTGATTACGGTTAAAGTTGCATTCGTGCAACTGAGCCTTCGGTGCGAGCATGGTTCTTTTGTCGATTTTAAACGTCAAATTTGACATAAAGTGCTGGTAAAACGATAAAATTCAATACATAAAAACTATTATCGAGTCGACCAGTTTGTCGAAAAGATCCGTGCTCGGACGCCTTACTTGATAAAAGCTGATGCAAGTAAATGGAACAAAATATTAATGGCCCGCTAACAATAGAACCTCAGCCTAAATGTTACAAGGTTTTACTTATAATAACACGTGAGTCGTTACCGTTACCGACCTTTTCTTTAATTTTCTGCAGAAGTTTACCAAAAATTTAAGTTGGCTCAATTTACTCTATTTAAAAGTCTTGCGCAAAAGCAACATTTATAAAATTTTTTGTTCACTTGTCCAGATTATTGATTTGATTTAAAAAGTATAACAACACTACATCAATCAATACATACATATAAAAAAAATGTAACGGATCGCTGTCTGTACATGGAAGATATATGAGAAAAATATTATAGGGACCTTTATCAACGCAAATAGCACCCAAAACAATAATTTTTAGAATGTTTGTCTGTTTATCTGTTTGTCTGTGCGTTTGTGCACGCTAATCTCAGAAACGGCTTATCCGATTTAGATGTGGTTTTACCGAATATATTGTGGCAGCTTCACTTAATAATTAGTGTTTGTTTTATGTCAATCGGTTCATATATAAAAAAGTTATGCCAATTTAAAGAATCACGTCGAACATTTGTTTTTTGCGACATCCACGCGGACTGAGTCGCGGGCACTGCTAGTTTTACAATATGTATATACTCGGGTCGTGGGGTCCCACAGCACGCCAACTTTTCAAAGGAATTTCTGGCAGACTGGTCGACACTTCACGTGACCAGAGGGCTGGCCTGTTTCTTGGTCAGAGAATTATCATTGCCATTCAACGTGGCAATGCTGCCAGTCTTCTGGACACATTACCGGATGACAGCGATACGGAGGAGTACTTCGACGCCTAATCACGTTTTTCTAGTCAATATAATTTAGGTTTTATTTTTGTTAATATTTTTAATTATTATGTAGATATTGTAAAACCTATAAAAATTGGCGCCCATTCATGGCATCTTAGATTTTCGCACGGTGTCATTAACATACAACATAGTCACAGTTATGGGCTGGGAACTGTCCCACTGCAGGGCAAGGGCCTCTTCTCATATAGAGAAGGCACGACTATTGATCACTTCGCTATCTCACTACGGGTTGGCGTTTTCAAACCGTTAGATTCAGGTTTCCATATGATTTGTACCGTTAATTCAGTATGCGATTGTTCAACCTTTCTGCACATTATCCATTATCTTCTATTGTATAAATAAAAATGGTCCTTTTTATGGTCCGGTTATTTCGATCACGGCGGCCTATCTCCACGTAGATTAGCCAAATACGCGGAAGATATTATAGTACACAAGTCTATGCATAAACACAGGTGCCCTCCCTCTTCCTTCACTCTCATAGTTCGATGGGACGGCAATCCGATACGACTGGAGAGAAATCAGGCGCAGGACCGACGGCTTTACGTGGCCTCCGAAGCACCGGAATGCTACTGAGATTTTCTTAACAGTAAAACCCAACAACACTTTGCCCGACTCGGGAATCGAACTCAGGACCTCACGCTCAGCAGCCGCGCTTGCGACCACTAGACCAACGAGGCAGTCAGTGGTAAATCTAGTCACTATATAATATAGTATTCTACATAGAAACAGGTACCACGCCTATTTTGTGAACTATTTCGCTTAATGCATAAATCTAAATACATTAAGTCCTGACCCCGGACCTTCAAAAAATACGGACAGAGCGTTGCGTACGACATGTGAGAAGCATGACTAGTCATCCAATTTCACTTGTCATACACGAGCTAAACCCTTACAAATACTTTAAGTATTACTCAACCACTCGATGCTAGTACTCTGCGAGTGTGTGTGTGCGTAATCTATGCTTAGTTTATGACAAGGTTACATCCGTATTTTTTTCAGACCCGTGGTTCTAACAAACTTTTACTTAATATCCACCACGCCTGTATCATTATCAAATTCGCTGACAGATTCTCTATAAATTTTCTATGTGAACAGGGACAAACGGTCTAAAAAATAAGTAAATATAGTTGTAATAAAAACATATAGTATAAAACGTACAGTCACGCCTGTTTCCCATTGGGGTAAGCTAAGAGGAAACATTTTTGTTTTTTTATGTAGGAAACTAAGACATCCTAAAATAAAATGAAAAAGGCGTCTCCTTAAGACAAGGAAGCTTGAAATTTAATAGTATCGAACAACGCCACGGTAGCTCACTTGGGAAAGTGATGACACGGACTGTCAAGGGTCGCGGGTTCAAACCCCGTTCGTGTCTATCCTTTATCAATGTTTCCTTAGATTTTTTTTAATTAAAATGAAAAAGTGAAAGTTTGCATAGCTTAGTTGACAGACCTTGCAGTATTCATCCGAGGGCGCAGGTTCAAAACCTGTCCACGAACATATTTTTTTCCACAAAATTGTGTTAGGTACTTTATTACAATGTCCAAAGGCTGCTTGTAGTTCGAAATTAAGTGAGATCGGTACTAAGGTCACGCCGGAAGTGAAGAGCGGCCATTTTGTTACATCACGACGTCGTTTCCGGTCGCGGTTGCGCTTGCGTCACACGCGTGTGATTCGTACATTTTATTCTAGGGCTGACACGGTTCACAAAGTATTATAATTTATGTATTAGAGAGATTTGATTTAAATGCTTATTTTATGATTGATAAATTAATGCTGTTATGCAAGATGTATTTTAATTTTTTAGATGCGAATTTATAATTTTGTATTTATAAATTTATTTTTATGTTTTGGCATTTTCTCTTCCAATATATAAGTAGCTACGTTCACAAACTTCCTATTTTTTGCTGGCTGGAGGCATCAAATTGTCTCGCCATAGCTATTGTTCGGTTACGCAGATCAAACCCCTATGGGTTAACAGCAAGAGGCCAAGTCAAAAAAAAAACTTCCTATTTCTTGGCCATTGCTTCACAGTAACGGATAGATATTTTTTATTTGGGGAAATAAACGGTAACATATTAAATAAATTAGGTAATACTTATACACAAATTGAAGATACAGAATTTTATTGAAGACGTTTAACATAAAACTCAAATATTATTTGACGGAATTGTTCCCGGCAGATGGTAAAACAGCCTCAAACACAATACGGGGAATAATGAAGTCTATGTTCGGAGACAGTATTTAAAAGTTGGATCTTGATTTTGTTTTTATTACAAACTAGCTGACCCAACGAACTTCGTACCGCAATTTTTTGTTTTAATTTTCTTTTATACAAACTTTATCCCGAATCTAACGAACACAAAAAAAAGAATGATCAAATTTAGTGCAGGCGCGTACAAACATTTCGGCGATTTATTTTTATATATATGATTCAATGACAAATTAATTTAGTTTAGCTAGATGGGGAAAGCCGAGGATCAAGTTTAGCGGCGTGCACTTGGAGAGGTATGACCTATGTTCAGTAGTGGACTGCCATAGGCTAATGATGATGATACTACTTAATATTTTATTTCATAGCGACTGCATATGATATAGCTTCACGCCTGTATTCCCCGAAAGGATACGCAGAGATATACACAATTTTACACCCACATTTCACCAATGCTGTTTTTAGACCAAATTCCAAGCTTCTACTGTATCCCGAACCCAAGACCTCATGCACAGCAGTCGCATTTGGGACCACTAGACCAATGAGGCAGTTATAAATATGACAGGTATAAAATTCTTCTAGTATCTATAAACTAGTATATCGAGAAAACTAAAAAAAAAAAAAAATCAACGACGAACTGTTTGCACGTGGAAGTTCGTGTTTAAAATAATATTGGTTATTTACAGATATTGGCAGCCCTAGCCTAAAAGTGAATAAAAATTACACTATTGAATAACATCTAACGTACTATCTTACCCACTAGACAATCTTGATGAATGAAACTAATGTTGAAAAAGCATTAAATGTAGATATAATAAATTTACCTATGTACTTTAATAACCCCGATCAACCATTGCGATTATAATTGAGTAAAAAGTTAGGCGTTTGGTGATTAATGTGGTTGGTGATTAATGTGTTTAGTGATTAATGTGTTTGGTGACTTCGATACTAGCCGTAACGGCTGTCAAAAACCCGGAACGACGGTTTAAAGTGCTTTGAATTGAGATTTCCTCCATACCTTTTTTACTCCACTCGTAGTCCTATTCAACGTGCACCCCCCCCCCCCCCTCACCCCCCATTATCCAGTAACTCTTGCTGTCTTACCTTAATTTTTATTTTCCTTCTATAACTGACTTTAATAATGATCTTACATAATCTAAATCTACAGTTCATCTTCTCATCACAAAAGAATGGCTTCCATTTTTAAGAATTGCAAATTACGTTATGTCACTGTTGTCAAGGAAACTGAGTAACAATGAACAATACCATTCTGAATTATTATTTATAACTATTTAAAATGTCTCATCAGTCTAGTGGTTGCACGGCCGACTTCCAAACATGAGCATCCTGGGTTTGATTCCCGAGCGGGCAGTGTTATTAGGTTTTTCTGTCGTTTGGAATTGTGCCCGGTTGATGGCAATAGGCCCCTAACCTATTACATGGGATTTAACAACAGCATTCATGAAATATGGGTAATATCGACTACTGCTTGTACTGGTATGTACACCTCTGCCTAGCTCTCGGGGAATACAGACGTGATGTTATATTATGTAATATAACTGGGGACAAAGGAATCAAACTTTAATCAAGTTTAATTGATAGAAATGTTAAAATAACATCAACGTCACCAACCAACTAAAAACTATAATGAAATTCTATCTTTAATACAATAGCACAAAGTCTAATTCTATTTGAGTTTAATTTGACGGTGCGGAGTGCGCAGTGGTCGAGGGAGGTGTTACGCACCGTGTCGCGGGTTCGTGTGTGCATGCGAGATTTATGCCTGTAAATGACACTACAACAAAGAATTTAAAAAATCTAGCGTTTTTTTTTTAGAGCCATTTAAAACGATAACATTGATAAATATATATCAACATATATAACTAAACTCTGTAACATTGGAATAAAGAATATTTTTTAATATACGTCTGTCACGGATCTTAAAAAAATACGGACGCAGAGTTACGAACGAAATTTGAGAAGCATGCCAAGTCATCCAATTTCGCTTCTCATACACGAGCTAAACGCACACAAATACTTTAAACTCATCCACTCGGCGCTAGTAAGCTGTGTGTAATCTATGTGTGTGTGCGTAATCTATGCTTCGCTTATGACAATGCAAGATTCCATCCGTATTTTTTTCACATCCGTGCTTTGTGTCAGCTTTTATACTTTGCTTACGGACTTGCCAATTTAACGGTCAGTTTTATCGAAAACATTTTATCAAGATTTACAAATGACCCTTCAATTCCATTCTTCGTCTCATCGTGTGATGAACAACCTAGAGACAAAGTTTAAACCGCCCGCGTAGGCATATGACATGGCTTAACACACCATCGAGAACATCTCTCAGGTGTGCTGGTTTCCTCATGAAGCAAGCGATAATTAATTTCTAATACGCACATGATTCGAAAAGTCAGCGGTGCGTGCCTTGGATTAGAACTCGCGACCTTTGACTTTCTAGTCTGACGGTCATACCTTAAATCTTAATTCCATTGTAAAGAATGAAAACCAACAAATTGAATAAACAAAATTCGTTTCTAATTATGATTTAATCAAAGAACTTAAAATAAAATGGCGACTCACAATCCGGAAGCGTAGAACAATACGACACAATGATATTACACCGTCACATACTATATTGTATTACTAGACAATAGACAAGAAATAAGGAATAACTCTTTGTTGTTTATGGTTACATAAAAATGGCAGTGAACTTGCAAAAATACAAAATAAACTATTTTGTAGAAACTCAATCAGGTACTAAATCTTTGCGCAGTACGCTTATAAATTATCCTATTAATATTATAAACACAAAAGTTTGTATGTACGGATGTTTGTTACTCTTTCACACAATAACTACTGTACGGATTTGGAAGAAATTTGGCACACAGATAGTTTATAACCTGGATTAACACATAGGGTACTTTTTATCACGGCTGGACCGAATCCTGAAGTCCACATACTTAGACGAAGTCGCGGGCAGAAGCTAGTTTAATATATGTTATAATTTTGGAGGAAATTTGTTGTATTTTTTACTCTATTACATGGGACTTAATAACTGCATTGGTGTAATGTGGAGTAGTACATTCTCTGCCTAACCTTTCGGGATTACAGGCGTGAATCGTGAAGCTATATTGTGCATAGTTAGTACTTCTAAAGGTACTTAATCATTGTCCTTTACGAAGTGAATGTACTCCACGATTGTGAATAATTGCCTGGCTGCCTAACAAGTCGTATAAAGGTTAAAATGTCTAAGTTTACCCACAGTATGACTAGGTGATGTAACTAAAGATTTATTATACTTAAGTGTCCTGTAATAATTCATTATGATTTAAACAGTATTTTGTTTGAGATCCTATTGTTAATTTAAATTCTAGAATCTTTCAATAAATTACTGATACAACTTCATGAAAGAAACTGACAGACTTAATCAATGTTTCTCAAAACTATATTTATATTTTTTTCAATTTTTTTTTTAACCTCTCTTTTACCTCTCCTCTATATAAATCTTACTTTGCTGTGCCCGATAGGGTCCATAATTGTTTCTATTTTTTAAAACTCTCTTTTACCTCTCCTCTATATAAATCTTACTTTGTTGTGCCCGACAGGGTCCATAATTGTTTCTATTTTTTAAAGCTCTCTTTTACCTCTCCTCTATATAAATCTTACTTTGTTGTGCCCGACAGGGTCCATAATTGTTTCTATTTTTTAAAGCTCTCTTTTACCTCTCCTCTATATAAATCTTACTTTGCTGTGCCCGACAGGGTCCATAATTGTTTCTATTTTTTAAAGCTCTCTTTTACCTCTCCTCTATATAAATCTTACTTTGCTGTGCCCGACAGGGTCCATAATTGTTTCTATTTTTTAAAGCTCTCTTTTACCTCTCCTCTATATAAATCTTACTTTGTTGTGCCTGACAGGGTCCATAATTGTTTCTATTTTTTAAAGCTCTCTTTTACCTCTCCTCTATATAAATCTTACTTTGTTGTGCCCGACAGGGTCCATAATTGTTTATATTTTTCAACATACCTGTTGTTCTACTGTTATGTGTACACATTATGGAATGCAATAAAATATTGAGTATTGAGTTTTGACTGGCTAATCAATCAACACAGCCTAAAACTCCGAGATTATTATTGTCTAACTATTGTATATTTTTTGGTTAATAAGAAACTTTAAATTTTGATAGCAGCGATAAATATTGCACCCGTAAGGGGTATTTTATATTGTATATAATTTTGTATGGAGATTCGTCATTTTTTTTTTTATATTCATAACAAATAACATAGCAGTATCCCCCGTAGCCTGGGCCAGCAAGTCAACAGCAATATTTATAAAAAAATATTTGACCTTAAACCTATTATTACGTATCTCACATATCAAATCGATAATCGACTAACGTCACTAATCTCGTCACACGTAACGTCATCAACCTCCAGCATTTTCTATAAATACAGTCGCGTAGAAAAGTTTAAGCGTTACAAAACACTTGATATTTTGTAACAACCGTCAGAAAAAACGTCACAATGATGATGATGCTTGCTGATCACACGATGTTACTTCGAATTAACTTTTTCTGTAGACTGTACGGGCGTCGCCGCGTCGTAACAAACACTAGTGCATGCGATAAGCTAATTACTGTTAAAGTGATGCATCGATACGAATTCAAGATATCGATATATTTTGACGTTGCCGTTGACCGAGATATCGCTGCTGAGCCTCGGGATCATAATGAAATTTGGCAAGGAGATAGATTACATCTTGGGGAAGGACGTAGGCTACCTTTAGTCGCGCAGACGAAGTCGCGGGCACCAGCTAGTGTATAATATTTCGTAGTAAGAAACCCACGAACCTATACACAATACAATATACGCGATTAATCCGGTTAAAAGTTGTTTTAATGAAACGTGGCAATGCTGCTAGCCTTTTGGGGTACGCTCCCAGTTGACAGCAACGTGGATGAATTTTTTGATGCTCTCTTATAGTTCTAATTTAGATAATAGTTTTTTCTTATTATTATAATTGTTTTAGTTTTAATAATAGTTAGTTTAGGTAATAGTTTTGCTTTTTGTTATTATTGAAATTTTTTTAGTTGAATTAATGTAAAACTTAGAATAATTATACAAATAAATTATTAGTTCATTCAATTTATTAGAGAAACTATTTCCGATATTTCTTTGCTCGGTAAATTTAACTAGCTAACGAAACGTTTTTCGCTATAAACTCGATAACAGCTATTCCCGTCTCAGACTTATCTTCCGAGAATAATTTATTAGAACGTACAGATTCATATCAGTACAGTATTTGCTTATTTAGTGTTAATTGGACGTACTGATTACGTTATAGATAACTACGTCTGTAAGGCGCCGCTTTTACGAAATATCGCCATGTATGTCACACGATTAAAATGATAAACTTTGAGAAAGTCGGGTTTTGCAAATTTGTGAGCTGAATTGCATAAGACTACATCCGAACGAAGTCAAAGACAAAAAATTTTATTTCAAAAATCTAAACCTATTTAAAAGGCACGTATGAAACGTCAAAATTTTGTTGCACGGTTCGAAAATAGTTGATTCCTACGGAGAAGAACCGGCAAGAAACTCCATGGTTACTCTTTTAAACTTTATATTTTTTACAGTATTTGTACATACAATTTAGAAAGAGGGATGCGAGATTAGTGTTAGGTATTTTCAATACAAAGTAATTAATATTAAAAATATTTAGCTATAATGTAATAAACACAACGAATTTAGCAAGTTTACTGAGTTCTCACATTTACAAAATATTGAAGTTAAAGAAGCTATACAAAACAAATCAAATTAAATTGAATGCATGCACAGTTAAAATGGCGTTTCATTTGATTTTTGGTATCTAAAAACCAGCTTTATATATATATGTATATTATAGCAGTATTTAAAATATTTACAAATACCCTGGAATAAAAATATTATTTATTTTATGATTCATAACTCTCATTGGGTTTATTTCTGAACGCGACAACATTAACAATTTTATTGATTATTATGACACGTTGAGAAGTTTAATCGATTTTCAAATATTTTCTTAGGAATATTATATTTAAGTGCAGGATTTAAAAAAAAAATTGAATACAATCTTATCTAAAAAAATTTTTTTATACATGCCAGTATTCTTTGATTGATTATGAATTGTGACAGTTACAGCACTAGATATGTGGGCTACTTAAAATTTAACGTTTGAGAACTTTGCCTGTAACGTGTGTAAAAAATATCGGTTCACTGGTTTTCAAGCGTTTGGACAGATATTTATCTATATTATCGATAGTATAATATAATTAATAAAAAAATTAGAAAAGTATTCAATTTAGTTTTGTGGAGTGTGATAGTAGGATAA
This sequence comes from Xylocampa areola, assembly GCA_935421205.1. Lineage (NCBI taxonomy): Eukaryota > Metazoa > Arthropoda > Insecta > Lepidoptera > Noctuidae > Xylocampa > Xylocampa areola. The sequence goes on from OW285225.1 coordinate 10,351,197, forward strand.
CATCTGAACCTGGCGCATGGTTAACATTTGGTGTTCATGTGCAACCACCAACAACAGCATTCCCAATGAGGGTTGACGTCAAGCAGGCGGTCGGTCATAAAACATTGCCAAAACTTTAGCAGCATACAATTTCAAAAACAATTAGAAAGTGGAAGAATAATACCCGCTGCGCATACCCCAAATAAATTTGGATAAGGACCCCATGATGCCATGATGGTGATGATGATGATCCAATTTACAGAAACAGCACCTCTACAGTTTTATTAATTATAGTATACTATAACACTACTCACATGAATCGGTCCCATAAAGAAACGTTGAAAACGAATGTATTTCTTTTTTTTAATTTCATCAAATAATCTGCCAATAATTAATTAATCATTTAAATTTAAAGTGATGTTTAGACAGTGACAAGATAATATATGATATACATATGAAGGCATAATAGTTAAATTAAATTAAAATTAAGTAACGTTACATGCACCGGACGTGAGTGAAAACATACGGGAAGCGGAGTTGCGCGAGCACGTCTGCACTTTCATTTATTTACAATGTCGTGTGTAATTTGATGACGTAATATATTCTTTTGTAGATGAAGTTGAATTAAAGATGAGACCGATGCAATCTTATTAGAGATTTTATTGTGTTTGAAATTAATTTTATGTATCCGCTTCCTCTTTAAAAAAAAAATATGACAGGTTGACAAACTATAAGTTGATTATATGTTAAGGTACCGTCAATATAAAACGTTTGTAAAATTTAAACACTACCGGAATTATTATTTATTTTTATCTTTATCATTCAGTTTGACCACGGCCAAAAATGACCATAAATTATAAACTAAAATCTTGCTTGACACATTCCGTTCATTACTGAAAATTTCTAATAAAATCCGTTCAGTAATTGCGAAGAAAATCGTGTACGGACTGACAGATGTGGCAGGACACAGAATAATACTATATACTTAGAGATTTTACACAAGAATCGGACCTAAATGGTTCACCATTACAAATATTGAATAAAAACTAACTTATCCATAAAAACTCAAGGTCATTTACCACATGCTTACATTGGAAACCAAACCAGAACTGTCACTTTCGATCACAAATCACCATTGCCAGAACGGGCCCGCCCGTCGCATTCATCCATATGTTTATAAAACGGACGAACGGACACAAAGACTGGTTTTAAGCGTATATCTACGTATGTATGTATGTATGTGTCGTGGTCAGGGAAAGTGGTCATGAACGAAGGTCATTGCGCTTATGGTACTGTCGCAAAGAAAATCTATAGGCATTAACAATGAACATTTTGAAGTTATTATATTAAATGAAAAAAGAATACGGTCGCGAGCAGGATTCGAACCTGCCCCTCCCGGATAATACTACAGGCGCTCTGACCACTAAGCCATCTGGTGATATTATAGTGCACAAATGTATTCGCAAACACAGGTGCACCCCCTCTTCCTTCACTCTCATATTCCGATGGGACGGCACGACCGGGGGGAGATCAGGCGAAGGACCGACGGCTTTAGGTGCTCTGCGAGGCAGGAGGGTGTCACACCACCAACTTCCTGACTCCGGGCTGCTACTGAGAATTTAAAAACCCAATAACACTTTGCCCGACCTGGGAATCGAGGACTTCACGCTCAGTAGCCGCGCTTGCGACCACAAGGCAAACCAGGTAGTCTAGGAGATATCGTGTTACCCAGTAACTTTACTGGGTTGTGGAAGTCAGATAGGCAGTCGCTCCATGTAAAATACTGGTATGATTGGGAGCTGACACCAATGTAATTGGAAAAGGCTAGGCAGACAGACTTTGCTTCGTGGATAAAATAAAAATATTCCGGGCGGGAATCAAACCTGAAATCAAACACAATCGCTTAACCACTGCGCCTATCTAGCCGCATGGTTACATTAGTCATATTCTAAATAATAACTATAAAAAAACATTATAAATATTACTATGTAAGTATAGTTTGGGAAATTATCTAGTCCGGAAATCGCCCAACATTGATTTAATTAATTTGCATATTCAATACAAATACATACATATTTATAAGCACGCCATGTAAATAAATTAGAATGGAATTAAACCGGATCAAGGGGTATATATTATGTCATATAATAATTATTCAAGATATGTCTTTGAAAAAGCATTAACGCATGCTTAGCGAACTCTAAAGTTACAATATTAAATGGAAAAAGAAAGCGCCTGGAGTATCTATCCGGGAGGCGCAGGTTCGAATCCTGTTCGCGACCGTATTCTTTTTCCATTTAATATTGTAACTTTATATAATAATTATTTAAGCCTAAGCTTATTTCATCATCATCCCGTTTCGTGTCTTCAAATTTCAATTTCGTGTCTTCAAATTTCAATTCTCGTGTCTTCAAATTTCAATTCGACTATGTAATTTGTGGATAACGTAGTTAGTTACGCATTTATACATCTAGATAATAAGCTTTTGTTAACCATATATAGTGTGTAATTGTTAGTTTTCCTTAATAAATAAAATAAAATAAAAAAATAAAAATCCCCTGCCCTTATCCCAATTTATTTGGGGTCGGCGCAGCATGTATTCTTATTCCATACAGTCATCTCTATTAGATGTCTTATCGTCAGTCACTTATTTTCTAGTCATATCATTTTTGACACAATCCATCCATCGCTTCCTCGGTCTTCCTCTACTCTTATAGCCATCTACATTCATACTCAAAACTTTCCTCGTCACATGACCCTCATCCAAGCTTATTTATGGTATAAATTTGCACTTACATAATATAAAATATGAGGTCACAGATAGATTCTTTGACCTCAAATGGGTATAAAACCAATAATAATAAGCAGTGATAGCCTAGTGGTACGACCGTTGGACTGACAAGTCAAAGGTCGTAAGTGCGATTCCAAGGCACGCACCACTGTCTTTTCGAAGTCATGTGCGTATTATTAATTAATTATCAGTTCTAAAGTTATTATATTAAATGGAATAAGTTAATTATCAGTTGCTTATAATGGTGAAGGAAAACATCGTGAGGAAACCTGCACACCTGAGATATGTTCTCGATGGTGTGTAAAGCCATGTCAGAGGCCTACGGGTGGTTTAAACTCTAACACTAGGTTGTTCATCAACCACACGATAAGAAGAAGAAGAAACCAATAATACTAATATATTTTTTAAACGTATTTAATGCACGTACACAGGTTATGAACCTACGCCTCCCGGATGTACTCGATTCATTAAGTACTTGTTGTTTATATTTGACCCAAAAATCTTTAAATGATTATTATCACCTGCCATGTCTTTTTTTCTATCTGTCTTCGCACGATTTTCTCCGTACCTAGTGAACACATTTAATTATTTTTTTATTAATGAATAGCGTTTTAATAGTATGGCATAGGTACAATTTGTGAGCACTTTTGTAGATATTTTCATATCACGCGCGTATTTCCCGAAGGGAAAAGCAGTGGTGTGCAAAGTTGTATCCAAATTAAACCAATGTTGTTATTAAGTCCCATGTAATACGTGGTGAAGCTATTGCCATCTACCGGGCATAATTTCAAACTTCGGGCTGCTACTGAGAATTTCCTAACAGACAAAATCAATAACACTTTATCCGACACGGGAATTGAATCCACCTCAATAGTCTTTTCCTCTAAATTAGCGACAGCTCTATAGGAAATAAAAATTATACAGTCGCCATAAAAATATTATTAAATATTCCATGGAACATGTTCGTGGCCCACGAACATGTTTCATCCTAGCTTGAGAGACCCTGACTTTGGCCTTAAGCCAATGGTCATTGACAATCAAATATAGTTACTACTATGTTATATCGATGCTGCAGTCGAGAAGTCCATGTTTTTTTTTTCTATTATGTGCTGATATGTTAATATTTTTTTTAATAGTCGTATTCGCTTCCTCTGAATGACTTAACTACTTATTTATCCGAAAGGGTGATTGTAAAAATTTTATCATTAAAATATTTACATCTACTTATTTATAATGGTTACATTAGCCTAGATTAATTATGTACTGATTTAGAATAAATGAACATTAATGATAACGTGTCGCTATAAATGGCAGAATAAAATTACAATTAGTAAAAGTTACGCAATGATATGAGGAACTTAATTTTAACACAAACATTCTCTTCTGTTTCAGACAAAATGCGCCACATCGGGCAAATGAAAGCTGCAGTAATATTACTAATACTTCATATTACAACAACAAAGACTGCCAAAAGCAGCGCCCCATCCGTCCATGAGGTCGTCAATGAGCAAGCAAGGATTGATGATAAAAAACCCTTTTCTTACGGTAATCCTCTAGCAGGGAATTCACAACAAAATGCTAAAATCCACGCGCAACACCAGCAAGCGATGTTCAATGCTGAGAGAGTAAGACAACATCGAGCGCAATTACAAAGATGGAATAATGCTCCACAACAAGTCGACAGCTACATGAAAGCTTACCACGAATCCCAGGAAAACCATCATCTAGCTCTAGAACAAATGCAATCCCCTCAATCAAAGGATAAAAAGACAAAATCCAGACAAGAAAGACCCAATTTGAGAAACAGGCCACAACTTGAACCTGTTAAATTAACTAGAGCTGATGCTGTAGATAAAAACAGGAATCATAGATCTTTCGGTTCAGTATATTATAATTCGCTACAAAATAAACATAAGATTTACACTTCACCAGGCACAACATACGATCAGGGTGTCACTATAAAGCCTAATGGAAATATAGGTCTAAATTCTCTGGAAAAGGAACACACTGGTTTATACACAGAAGTTATACCAAGTAAAACCCAATATGTATACCCAAAATTATACAGTCAAATGCATTCATATCAATCAGCTGAAGATATACATGCTCTAAATTCTTTGCTAACTAAATCACCACACGAACAAATATCAGAATTAAATACCTTGACACAGATTAATACGGGTACCGGTAAAGATACACTTGAAACTCCGATTGATTTATTCTTTTACATAAATGATCCTCATGCTGCAACCGGCAAATATAACGTAGAAAATTCCTACAACGGGCCCTATGCTACAAAATATGCAAACTATAATGACCACAAGCCAATTACAGAAGAAGTAGATGATATTGAAGATGTTAAAAGTGCTCGTGTAAAAACGTATATAGCTCAACCACCAACAGTATTGCCACAAATTCAGATTGATCCTGCAACGACTCAAGGAAACTACTATGAATTCGAACAGACTGTTCATCATGAGAATAAGCACGGGAAGCATGTTGAGTTCTCATCAGAAATCAAACCAAATTATGCAGCGTGGACGTATGAGAAACCTCTGAATTACTTGATACCTGAGACGACTACGGATGGTGTGACACACCTACAGTCCCAACATACAGGCGTTCGTCATTTATCTCAAGATGGAACAGGAGTCTCAGCATACGGAGACGACGACGTAAGTACTAAAAAACCTAGGACTAAACGTCAAATAGATTCAGGTTTGTTTATTTTAGGCAACGAAACTGTACCTTTAATTGAAGATGAATCTAAATTTAAATCAATTAATAAGAAAATAAGTGATTTAGATTTTGATGTAGCTTTAGATGATTTTAATACTACTAATGGTACTATTGTTGATTCTGGTAATGAAACATTAAATTTGGCAAGTGATAGGAATGAATCTTTACCGGAACCTGTTGAATGGAAACGCCATAGAAACTCTTACAATGAACATCCTGCTGGAGAAGCGAGAGACTATGACTATTATGAAGACGATATTAATGACAAAGATTATTCTGACGATGACTACGACCCTGATTACGAATTTAGCCCACCAGATCTTGATTATCCAGCACAAAACAATTTTAAACGTCCATCTCCATTAAACGGGCCAAATAGACAAAGAAATCCTAATACTAATCAAAATTTCAATGCAGACAACAGTTTTTCTAACAGATACGCCAGTTTTAAACATCCAAATTTTAATGATTTTCATTCTTATGCACCTAGTGATGACTATAGTCCACCCAATACGAATTATGGGCCCCCTAGTCAACAGTATGGCCCACCGGAAAACCAGTATGGGCCCCCAAAAAATCAGTTTAGGGCGCCAAAACAGCAATACGGGCCACCCAATCAGCACTCTGATGTGTCTAGTCTAATTGATTCATTAGAACCAGTCTACATGCTCACAGAATCACAATTAAAAAATATCGCAGGACAGCATGTAAATGTTCAACATTTAGATGTGTTTCAATACCCGTCAGTTAAAAAATCTAAACCTAGACATAGATATCCTAGACGAATTAAGAAGCATAGACAAAATAGAAGACCAAGAAAGTTAGGTAAGTTTCGTAAATTAAACAAAATAGTACGTTATTGAACCTAGTGTTACGTAGTTTGTAGGTTACGCTAACCAATTTTTTATGGTAAATCATTTTGAAAATATATAGACAAAAATCACTTTAAAAATCATCAGTAAGTAAAAATTTATGTTATCTTGCCGATAGTAGCTTTAAATAAAATGTAAGATCACATTAGTGAAAAAGAAAAAGTTATAAACTTTTAAACTATCGCGTTGCATGATAAAACTATAAACTAACAGGAATTAACGCGCAATAGAGTCTACCTCGACACGATCAGTGCAACCTGGGGCCTAATTCTGCTAATTTACCAATGCTTCAGTTGAGTGTCGATAGTGTGTCGATGGAATGATTTTAGTTAGACCGGTGGTCTTATTAAGCTAGCAGACTACCAATTAACTAAAATCATTCCATCGACACACTATCGACACTCAACTGAAGCATTGGTAAATTAGCAGAATTAGGCCCCTGGTCGAAAAATCAAGTGATTCAAAAGCTCAAAGGTGTTTTTATTGCGCGGTAATTCCTGTTGCTTTGCAGTAACAGATAAAAAGCAGCCAGATTCACCTGATACCTACTTGGAGAAATATAGAACTACTTTTAACATAAACTATACTAAATTCGACTTTAATTATTATTGTCTTCAAGAGCAGAGACACTACGAACTTCCAAGAGAAACTACACACCCTAATCGGTGTTTATTATGAATTTCCCTTTTTTTAACTAGAGCTAATTTTACCACACCTGTAACCACACCACACCATCTAGTAAGTATTTTATTATTTAGAAACCTTTTATCTAAACAAAATGATCAGTTACCTTCGAAAATACTGCTCTAAATATATTTTAGTCTTAAGTTAAAATAAGCAAAATAATATTAATTACCGCTAGATTTTATTTTACACAAAGTTAAGTTTAATTTAAATTATTTAACTGTTTTGTATAAATTAAATAAATTATGTCAGTCTAAGGAGTTATAATTTTTTTATTACACATTGTTTTTTTATTGATCAATCGGCTGTATTCCTCATATAGACTATACAAAGTGAAATATCCTTATTTAGTGTTAGAGAAACGGTAAAAACAGAAAAAAAAATCTTTCTGGAAAGAAGAAAATAACTGTTGGATTTACCTACCCTAATGGCAATCAGGCGTGATGGTAGGTATGTAACTGTTCTCTCAAAACAACAGGAAGATTAAATCATGTATTAATTTTCAATTGTTTACATTACAATCAAAAGTGCAACATTATTTACACTGGTATATGGTTATTTTGTAACATAAATTCTCCGATAGTTTTTAACATTTTATAGCCACTATAATTTTGATGCGAACTGTACAAACTATATCACAGCATAAAATATATAGCTAGGCGAAAATCAGAAGAGAGCTCCTTCTAAATTAACAGTTCTTAACTCATTAATTCAATTTATACTATAAGCTGCATTTCCACCAGCGAGACGAAACGAGGCGAGAATAGTAATCACGCAGGCCCATGTCCTTAAAAAAAATTCCTTCGTTATCTATGGTTACTGGTATCTGCACGCTGGCCGTCGTGAAACAGCGCAACTGTTTTTTTTTTGTGGTTTTATATGCAGTCAGTATCGATTTATATTTTACTAGATTATCAAGCATATCTAATGAAATGAAAACAAAGCGACTCAGATTTTGTGTGTCTTTATTAAATTCAAAATAGCAATAAAACATCTCCATTCATTAGCATAACTACTTCTGGCCGTTTACTGTGCCAAAATTTAAATTTTTTGATATCTTAATATGAAAACGGGGTAAACTAATATTAGCAACATAAAAGTTGGCGCCTACTTTGAAGCTAAATGACACACAAAGTATTTAATTCAATCTATATCTATGGAAGCAAAAAAAAATACTTATTTCAATTCGCGACCACGTCCACCAAAGATGCGCGGGAAAAAAAATTAAATTTTATCATATAATATTTTAATCATCGTCTTGCCTCGTCTCGTCTCGTCTCGCCGGTGCGGTGGAAAATTACCATTACAAGAAAATGACAGTAGAATAACAACGAGTGTAAGTGGTCGTCACTGATCTATCGAGTAAACTACACAAATGTCAAGTAAATGTCAAATAATTGTACAGTCAATTAGTTTATATTGTCATACGGTAGTTTCTATTTCATCATGGAGGTACTTGTTTAGAGAAATTGTCAAATTATACATGAACTGACTAATATATTCCCGTCGAGATTTTGCTTTTACCGGTGATGAGACAGCAAAATTTCGTGATATTTTGTTGTGTAAGATTTTATTATGTTATTCATTAAATAACTGCCTCATTGGTCTGTAGTCGCTAGCGTCCTGAGTACCTGGGTTCGATCCCTGAGTCGGCCAAAGTGTTATTGGGTCTTCTGTTAGGAAATTCTCAGTTTGGAATATGGGAAATGTTGATGTAAATTTTGTACAACGTAATACCTACATCTCTGCCTTCCCCTTCGGGAATACCAATACAGGCGTGATACGACACATTCTATTTCAGTCAAAGAATCTATCTATCTTTTCCTTAGTTTTATAGCCCCGTATCTCTTTCTATAGGTGTAGGAAGAATCGAATGAGGAAATACAAATAAGTTAGAAAGGAACAACATTACCAACTAACTAATAAAATAATTTCACGGCACGTTTGTCCGATGCTATCAAAAAAGAAAACTACGGAAGGATTTCTATACTAGTGCAATAAAACTTATGTAGTCGTGTGTATTTCCTTTATTTATTTATAAATTTATGTACACACAATAAATATACAAACAGTTTTGTACAAAGATACTGCTTATTTCTCAAAGAAATCTCTGCCAGCTGGCGAGAGGAAAATTTAAAACTACAGATGTAGACAGCAGTGTGTAAATATATATGAATTTTAACTAATAAACCTGCGTATACTAAAAGGTAGAACCAATTAAAAAGTCTAATATACATACTTAAATAAAAATATAAAAATAAAGATAAACATACATATACCTATACAAATATATCTATATGTGTATATATAAATTACAAACAAAACAACTAAGAGGTTAAGGAAAGATTATATTATTATACAACAATATACTCGCGAAACCATACGTGTCAAATATTTAAAATAAGAAACTTCTACATTTTTTTTTTTAATTTGACGATAGATTACTGACAAAGACAGTCGCACGACGCAGCTTGAACCCCGCGTACTAAGTATGTCCAACGCGTAATGGGTTTAAATATGACATTCACAAATTGTAACATAGCGTAAAAATTACTACAATCAATTCTGTTACTGATTCTGAACAAACTACTTTCAGGTATAGTATAATAATGTTGTATACAAACATTATCGTTCCAATATTGCACTGTCCATCATTAATTAGTTCATAAGTTCGATTTCTTGCGTCATTTTCGTGGCGTTAATATTTTCATGAAACTAACTTCAAAAATCAAACTTTTTCGTTATTAATTAAACGATTCGATTCGATTTCTAATTCTATACAAATAAGAATTTTGGCGAGCGCGGAAATACACACCACATAGTCCACCAATAACCGTTACCAGAGTTCCGGGATGCAGCAGGAAGTAATAATTACGTACTCTAGTTACTACTCCAATTGAAAGTGAAAATATAATACTTCTAAGAAAAATACATCCCAAATTGTCTTCCTGACAACACAACTTCTTAAACATTTTATCCTCATTAAGCTTCTCCATTACAGATCCACTATGCTGCCAACTACGAATTCGGTTACCGAGTTCGTGATCATGAAACTGGTAACGATTTCGGCCATCAAGAGGCCAAATCTGGTGACAAGACCAAGGGATCTTACCATGTTCTTCTGCCTGACGGAAGACTGCAGCAAGTCAAGTATTCTGCAGGACCTGATGGCTTCCACGCCGATATTTCTTATGATCATCTTCATGGGAATGTTTGAAATGTCACAGTGAAATGTATGGTTGAATTTCCATGTTTTGTATGGGAAAAAAACGAATTGTGTGTATGGATTTTTGATGTTATGGGAATGATTCGTCTCAAAGTGATTTATTTATAAATTAAAAAAATATTTTGTAGTTTCAGAGCAGGTGATTTCTGTTATCTCTGAAAGTATGAAATTAGGTTTAATTTAAGAAATACTTATGCATTATTGTGTTGTATTTATTTATAAGAATTTACAGACACAAGTCAAGCAATTACTTGTAAAAAATAGGTTAAAAATTTTATATATCAAAATAATATTATTTATTAAGTTATTATTTTTTGTAAAAATAATTTTGTAAATAAGTGACTAGTTAATTTAGTTTAAAATAAAACACAAACCAATATAACAATATTTATTACACAAAAACAAACACAGTAATTCTAAAAAAAAACTAAACACGGTTACCTACCGAGATATATAACCTCTTTGGTCCAACAAAGCTGTATGTTTACGCTCCAACGCCTGAGCTAATATGGCGCCAAAGAAAATCATCGCACTTCATTTTATACAATATGGCCGCTTGAGGAAACTAGAAGAACAAAAGTTGCAAATGTTATAATGGTAGTGAAAATAGAAAGTAGTCATATGTCATTACTGGCGAGCGAGATTACTAACGTGTTATATAAATAATGTCTTGAGGAAATAACGATGTCATTTTCGAAATAGGTATGTGCAATATTTTGATAATTAAATTAAAATACATAACTTCCGTTTTTCTCTCAAGGAAGTATTTGAGTTAGCATTTGGTTTTCGAAAAATTTTCTAATCATTGTTTATTTAGGAAAACAACTGGCGGTTAGGAAAATTTTTCGTAATATGTATCTACATTCTTAACACAAAACCATTTCTGAGACATTTTTTGACTTTCAAACACAAATGCATTCTAATTTTAAACTTTTGTTAAGATGGTTCCATATTTTTCTTGATTTTTTTAAACGCATGATCGAATGCGTGGTGACCCCTAAAATTCTTACTTTTTCTGGAAAATAATAATTCGACCGGAGGCGGGCACTTCCTGGATTGTAGAGCACTTGCAGTATCAACCAAAGGGGTGCAAAAATTACCAACCTTTAACCGGATTAAACACGTTTTCTTTTTGTTTTTTCTGTGATCGAAAGATGAATGTAACTTTGCTAGAAAGTTTGATGAACTTACCACACAAGAAACGACACGACATAAAAAACCATGATGTAGCAAAAATATCAAGAAGATATTACTACCATACCTCCGTTCATTTAAGTATATTAACTTTACTCCCGTCAATTTATTGGGGGAGGGGTATCTCTTTGCTGTGAACATTTTTATTCCAGCTAATAAAGTTTAAATAGTTAATTTAGGTTGGTCTAGTACCAAACGTTTTTCTGTTAAGGAATACTCAATACTAATAGCAGCCTGGAGTTTGGAATTGCGCCCGATAGATGACAATAGGCTCATCACTACTTGGGACTAACCTTTTCGTGTATCTTCCAAGATATGGACTTTTATCTCAGCTTGTACGGGTTTCCAAACACTTTATTTTTATGATACCGAACTTCTCGTGTCCGCCTCTACGCCATGAATCCTCCATTGACACTGAAATTAAAATAATGAATATTCGATGTCTCATACCTATTCCACAATAAATTATTTCTACCTTTCCTCAACTAAGTACCTACTTCAGTAACATAGCTTTAATTAGTTGCTCGTCATTCACTATCCAGAATTCTCATTCGTGCATTAAAAACGTTCGTTATATAATTTGAACGGTTTTTCGAAAACGACACGTATCTATACTACTTTCTATTTAAAAAAAAAACTGGTTTTTCTAATCAAAAACGGTATTCAGACAACTCATTTTGATACCTGATATTGTGTCTAGTTTTACACTCTAATGTGCGCATGCAGAAGTAGGTAGATGTACCGAATTAAAATAAATAATTAATTAATAATCTGTATGTAAATGTAATCTGTATGTTATAAGATTACATTTACATAGCTTTACAGAATAACTATCTGGTACGCAATTGTTCGGAGTATTTATTCATATATTTATATTTTGTTGTACACCAGAAATAATATATAAGAAAAATAATTAATGCACGTTTTGAAACAGAATAGGCGGCCTTATCGCGATCTGCGATTTCTACCAGGCAACTTTGGGATGGATTTGGACTGAGGAGTCAATTATAAATAAATGACTAAATAATTCCCATTACAAATCTGACTTAAAAAAAAGTTATCACATATCAGGCATTTTACCTGCACCGTGTGTATGCGCACACACGCTCAGACACGGAAAAAAATTATCCATCCGAAGCTCATACAAAAATGTGTTCTATATGATATGTGAAGTAGGCTGCAAATGACAACATGAGTAGATAGGAAATTAGATAGATACTCCTTTTAATAAATCACAAAGAAAAGTTTGGCCTCCAACTTTGGCTAGTTTAGAACCAATTCTAATAAAAAAAAGAAAAAATGAAAGAATGAATACACAATAATCAACCAAACACAAAACTTATACAAAATAAAAGAATCACATACACACACAACTGGCCTCGCACAGGATAGTGAGTCCTCTATTGCTGTTTTCTGCAAGTCCATGGTAACTTTGACCTTGAACTTTTCTTTCATAGTTTCTATACTACCTAAGCGAGGCTAGCATACACTTATTTTCTTAACACTGACATGAAGCCTACCGTATCTATGTCAAAATAAACTATTTTCTTTTCACGGAAGATATATTTTTTCATCTATAGAAACTTTAATTTTATTCTTTCTAATCCTCGGATTTGGTTAATATCGATATTTACTCGTACCGAATTACTATGACCCTCCTGCCTTTGATAAAGGATACTAAGATAATAAGAAAAATCTCTCCACGAACAAAAGTTTGACTAAGCCCAAGAGATTATGTCCTTTTTGATTAACTGACTAATATAAGTAAAAACAATTAGATAATAATTAACATAACAAGATGAAATTTATTTAAAAACTAACTGTGCCCGCCTCCGTTCTGACTCCGTTGAGTGACTCTGTTCGCGTGTATGTCGTAAATTAACACCATGTCGTGTATGAACAAAAACATCAAATCAAATTCAATCATAAAAAATCATAATTAACAAATTTTCGACGTGATTCTTTAAATTGGCATATCTTTTTTATTTATTAACAGACTGACATGAAACAAACACTAAATGTTAAGTGACCTTACCACAATATATTAGTGAAAACCACATCTAAATCGGATAAGCCGTTTCTGAGATTAGCGTGCACAAACATAAATAATTGTTTTGGGCGCTATTTGCATTGATAAAGGTCCCAATAATATTTTTTCTAATATATCTTCCATGTACAGACAGCGACCCGTTACATTTTTATTATATGTATTGATTGAAAATTGACAACGCGGTTGGCGCAGTGGTCGAGAGACCGACTGCTGCGCTGCGTGTCGCAGGTTCGATTCGTACACGCAGCAAATATTTGTACGATCTATAGATAATTGCTCCGGGTCTGGGTGTGTGTGTGCTTGTGAGATTATATGTCTGTAAACGCACCCACGATACAGGAAGAAATTCCCAGTGTGGGGCAACGTTTTTATTTAATAAAAAAAAATAAAAAAATGCACGCCTGCGACGTGTGATTTTTGGTCACACCTTTTAGTGTACATATTACAATTTTTGTAAATCTTACTTCCCTATGTAAGCCTGTATGTATGTAGTGTAAGGATTCTAACGATACCTTATACATCTAAATCAGTTCAGGCGTTTAGAAGTTATGCTGGAATAAAGAAACTCACATACATACATACATGAAACCTAAAATCAAAACGCTTTTTTTTTGGTCGTGCTGCCTCTGCCAAGTGTCATTAGCCGAGTATTGTTCTCAATGGTGTGACATTAAAGAGCCTTATGTCCAGACGTGGACCTCCTCTTATCCTATGGTTAATTAACAATTTAGTGTAGAAGTTTAAGCCATCCGTAGGCCTCTGACTTGGCTTTATACACCATCGCTATCATCTCGCAAGTGTGCTGATTTCCTAAAGATATACGTACCTAATGGTCATACCACTATCAGTGCTTATCAGTGGACTAAACGGTACTGTTGGACTGGAAAGTCAACGGTTCAAACCAAAGGCATGCACCATTGACTATTCGTAATTAAATGCATATTATAACATTATAATAAAACAACTTTTAACCGGATTAATCGCGTGTATTATTGGTTTTTTGTTTTGGAGGAGGACAGTCCTCCTGCGACCACGAACGCCGCAAAGTGTTCGAAACGTCAGGAAAAACAAAAAACCAATAATACACGCGATTAATCCGGTTAAAAGTTGTTTTATTATAATGTGTAGTGAACGCGCAAACCTAAGATATTACTATGCATATTATAAATTAAGTACCTAATTATCACTTGCTTTGTAAGGTGAAGGAAAACATCGTGAGGACACCAGGGCACCTAAGAGATGATCTCGATGGAGATGGTTTAAACTCTAATACTAGGTTGTTCATCAACCACACGATAAGAAGCCAATGTATCTATCTACATTGGCTTCTTATCGTGTACAAAAACACGGATCGCAATCGTATGGACGCGTCTAAAATGTTCTACGTTAAGGGTGTGTTAGGCCATAGCAAATCGATTTCGTAAACTCGATGAAACATGTACAACACATAGCAATTACGTTTTCATGCATGAATACACTATGTTACAGTAAGTTAAGGAATTGTGTATTTTTTTTATTTTTGTACAAATTGCAACTTCCCCTTATTAATTTGGACTGACGGTCGGAAACGTATTTTTCAATACGATGTTTGAATGTTGACGGATTTATTTTATTTAATTAGATTGTTATATGAGAGTTTTCGTAACACAATGCCACTTGTTGGTGCTAGGGATTTTTTTCATAGAGAGTAGGCACGAGCACTGATCACTACGTGGTACGATGTCAAACTATTAAGGCCAAGTTTCATCCAGATGTCTTAGACTGCCTAAGAACTAAGTAGGACATTACAAAAGTTACACGGTACCATTACGTTTGAAGCCACTACCTGTGGCTCAAGGAGCTGGCCTGTATCCACTACAAAATTTTGACGTTGTCAAAACATGAGGTATAGCCAACCTGTAGTGAGCTAGCATGGTGGTCAATGCTAGTAAATTCTCGGTATGAGAAGAGGCCCTTGTCCCGCAGTGGGACAGATATGGGCTAATTATGATTATGAAGTATTTATTGATTTTGCAATATTTATATCTATTTCAAATATACCTACATATTTTAATCAGTTTGATATATAACTAACCTGCCTAAGTGGGTAGGTAGGTGCCTGGGTGCTTAGTTTTTTAATAACCACGAAATGGATGTGATACGAGTTATTTTGTACAAAAGTTGTGATCATTTTTATCCGAATTCAGTCATGTTTGTGCAATAGTTAAGTTAGTTTTAATTGAGTATGTGTATAATAATTAAATAGGTAAGTAAAATAATAAAATTACTGTATGATTCTCATTTAAGTGTAATAGGTATTGTACAAAGAAAATAAATAGAGCAATAATAAGTTTTTAATTGTTTTCTTGAATTCAGCAGGCCGCCTAATCTGCCTAGCCCTTTCCTTACTACGATGGGGTCGGTTTTCAGACTAATAACAGCAATTTAACATGAAGCTACTCCCTATCTGACCTCCACCATCCAGTTACTGGGTAACACGATATCTCGTGGTATGGTATGGTTGTCAGACTTTCAGGCATCTGACTACCCGAAACGGCTGTCATAGATTTTCATTTAGCAACCGGGACCGACGGCTTAACATGCTCTCCGAGGCATGGAGGGGTCCAGCCCCTCTCAGCATATTTCATAATCCTTGTTTTAACAAGATATTTAATTTAAATCACTACCCTTCTTTTAATAAATCTTTCCAACGCATGCGTAGCGAACCTGAAAAGAAGTCCCTGCCCACGAAGCAGACACAATAGTTAAAACAATCGCCGTGTACCACATGTACACTTTAACCCTTTACAGTCCAATGACCCATTGGACTGTAAAGGGTTAAAGTTATACATTTTTGACCTCTGTTTACTACCCCGAGTTGAGATGGCTTAGTTCGTCAGAGCGCCTGGAGTATTTATCCGGGAGGCGCAGGTCCGAATCCTGCTCACGACCGTATTTTTTCTTTCCACATAAAACCTGCTTTAACATTTCGGACTAGCTGCGTCAGTAGATCAATGAGTAGGAATAAGAAATTAATTCCGAGACCTGAAATATCATTATAGTAAACGACTTAGATTGTTCACTATTTTTCAATGAAACATTGAAAAATAATAAGACATGAACGGGGCTTAAACCCGCGACCCTTGACATTCCGTGTCATCACTCTACTGAGCTACCGTTTAGTTGTTCGAAGCTATTGAATTTCAAGGTTCCTTGTATTCGTCTTAAGGAGACGCCTGGCGATATTTATTTAGCAATCATTTACAGATCTACTTATTAATATAGGCATTACATGGCCTTATCATGTATAAAAAATATCATTATATAAAGATTGTTGTTGGCTCCGTGGCCTGGTTAATGGAGTGTGATAGTAGGATAACATCAGAACCTGGCGCATGGATAACATTTGGTATGACAGCCAGATAGAAGGAGATCTATCGGTGGCGGTTACCACCAACAACAGCATTCCCAATGAGGTTTGACGTCAGGCAGGCGGCCGGGCATAAAACATAGCCAAAAACTTTAGCAGCATGCCAGATATATGCTGCGCCGACCCCAAATAAATTGAGATAAGGGCAGGGGGATGAGGCTTAGATTGTGCCCACGACTTCGTCTGCTCGACAAAAGCCTATGTCCTCAAAGTTCGAATCTATCTGTATACCAAAATTAATCAAAATTTGTTCAGCGGTATAGGCGTTACAACTTAACAAACAAAATAACAGCTCCTCTTGCTCATTTATATATTAGATTGTAATTTTGGATTCTATCCAAATTCGTTCAATAATTTTACATAGTTGATTTAAATATGTACCTACATATTAAAATCGCAAAGTCACGTGTATATAAGTAGGATTATAAATTTGGCAGTGTGACACTCCCGTGCTTCTGCTTCGGAGAGCGTTATGGCGCTGGTTCTGTGCCTGATCTCATTTCGGTCGTGTCTGATTACCCTCCCATCAGATTAAGAGAATGAAGAAAAGGGGAGTGCACCCGTGTTTCCGCATACACTTGTGCACTATAATATCTCCTGCGTACTTGGTTAATATCCGTGGAGATGGGCCAACACGATCTATTCGGTCGGGTGGAAGATTAGGTATCTATATTATTGGGTAGGTAATAGTAGAATGCCAGAAAGACCAATACAAAAATAAAGAAATAGGTAACCGCCTCGTTGGTCTAGTGGTCCCGAGCGCGACTGCTGAGCATGAGGTGTCGGATTCGATTCCTGGGTCGGGCCAAGTGTTATAGAGTTTTCTGTTAGGAAATTCTCAGTAGCAGCCTGAAGTTTGGAAGTGTGCCCAGTAAATGGCAATAGGCTCACCACATACATTACATGGGACCTGATTGGTGAAATGTGGGTATAAAACTGTGTACCTCTGCCTACCCCGTCGGCCTATATTATGTTTATGTTAAGAAATAGGTACAAAATCCCTTTACATTCATTTCCACACCAATATAATGTTTATATCGAACTTTCAAATTCTTTTTATATGCCAAATCGTTTCCTTTATAATTGCTGTTATTACATATTATTATTGCATCATATGTATTTTTTAAACGTTTTGTTATTTTGCTTTCACAACCTTTTGATTCTCTTATGTCAAGGACTTTAATTGCAATATTGCAAATAGACTGTAGCCTCTATGTACAGTGTGTTAGGGCTCGCGGGCACGTTTCCCGTACGGCAAACTTCAGTGGGGTTACTCTTGAAACTAATACCAATTCCAATCCAAATCCAATATTAAATAGACGCCTTTAAAAACAACGCGTAATATTAAAATAAATTTACCTACATTACAGTTGCCTCAATTTTACAGCATGTTATCTTCATATTATTCCGAATCTATGATTATATTTTAGACATTTTGGCATTTAAAAGTACGAACTGACCATAAACGTAGAATAGAAAAAATATTCTAATTCTATGGAACTGACATATTTCCAATGTCAATCGAGCGTAATTATTTTCAAGAGTAAGCCCACAGGTCTCGCAAACACTAAGGCTGTACGATAAATTGTGAAGTATATATACCTCTCCAAAGAGTATGTAATATATGTGAAGTATATATACCTCTCCAAAGAGTATGTAATATATGTGAAGTATATATACCTCTCCAAAGAGTATGTAATATATACTTACTTTTTAATATATGGTTGCTAGGCATTATTACTATTGACATTCCAAATAATGTCTTCAAAATATATATAAATAGTGCCTAACGTATTTACCATATTCAGTATCTTTTAAACATTCAACATCAATTGTGCTTATCGTATTTTCCACATTGATTATTTATTAAATATTTAACATCAAATAAATGCTTATTTGATTATATTTAACATGGTAGCAGAGCGTGTAAAAAGTAACGGAAAGTGAGTAGATACCCTTAGTCAAAAAATGGCGAATATTAAAATCGACCCTCTAACAAAAGAGAACTATGACACTTGGGTAATACAAGCTGAAGCCGTTCTTGTTCGACAAAAACTGTGGAAATACGTCGAAACTGACGCTGTTGCGGAAGATAAAGAAGGAGACAGACAGGCAAGATCTCAACTCGTCCTTATAATCGCTCCTTCAGAGCTTAAACAAATCAAAAATTGCACTTCCGCTAAAACATTATGGCAAAAATTGAAAGACATTTACGCCAGTAAGGGACCTGCGCGAAAGGCATCTCTACTAAAACAACTAATACTTACGAAACTAGAAGTAAGACACGATGTACGCGCCCACCTCAATAAACTACTGGACATTGTTGATAAATTGGGAGAAATGGACGTAGAAATCAACGACGATTTACTATCTATTATAATATTGTACAGTCTCTTAACAGAATATGAGAATTTCAGAGTCGCTATAGAATCGCGAGACACTCTTCCAAAGCCAGAGGAGCTTAAAATTAAAATTATTGAAGAGTGTGAAGCTCGTCATAGTAAAAACATGACCAATAACAACGAAGATGAACCTGAATTTTCTACGCAAGAAGAAGCACTATATACTTCATGTAAAATTTGCAAGCGGAAAGGTAAAATCTTTAAAAAAATTAGTCATCACAAAATATGCACTAACTGCTGGAAGAAAAATAATGAGAAACCTATCAAACACAGAAACGGTTCTCATAAGATCAATTTTGCTACGCAGTGTCTTCTTACACGTAACGAGAAGCCTGAAAACAGTATTTGGGTCTTGGATAGCGGTTGTACATCTCACATGACTTATCAACGTGACTTATTTAAGACCATAGAGAGAACATCCGGAAAACTGAACTTCGCAACTGAAGAACACACTGCAGAGATTAAGGGAAAAGGTACAGTCTCCTTTTATTCTAAAAATAATTATGGTATTGCTCTTACACATCTAAAAGACGTACTGTACGTACCTAGTCTGTGCACGAATTTGATGTCCGTAAACAAGATAACAGATGGCGGTTGTTCTGTCCTCTTCACCAAAAATAAAGCTACGGTCACCAATCCAAAAGCTGGAATAACTCTCACTGCACGTAAACAAGAAGATGGTCTGTACTATTTTAAACCAAATAAACACGAGCGCAACAATTTGGTCAATGAAAATGATGACACTGTTTCTACAACCAAAAAGAAACGAAAGTCATCAAACATCTATGATTGGCACAGAAAGCTTGGTCACATGAACGCCAAAGATCTGAAACTTGCACTTAATAACAAGAATATACTTGGTTTGAATTTTGATGCAGCTGAAACCTTGGCTGAGTGTGAAACCTGCATTCAAGCAAAAATTCATGGAGTACCTGTTCCCCTTGAGAAAACAACTCAACGAACAACAGAACGCTTAGAAATCGTTCATAGCGATGTATGTGGACCTATCCAAACGCCCACAGTAAGCGGAAATAAATACTTTGTTACTTTTATTGATGATTATAGCCGATACAGTCGAGTATATATGATTAAATTTAAGAACGAAGTCTTACAAAAATTTAAAGAGTTCAAAGAGTTAGCAGAAACGTACACCGGGAACAAAATCAAGTGCTTACAATCTGATAATGGCACCGAATATGTGAATAAAGAGTTTGACGCTTATCTAAAACATTGCGGTATACAGCGAAGGCTCACGGCACCGTATACCCCGAACCAAAACGGAGTTGCTGAACGGAAGAACCGTACCCTTGTGGAGAAAGCAAGAGCGATGATGATTGACGCACAGGCACCATTAAAATTATGGGGCGAAGCAGTATTTACTGCAAACTACCTATCAAACAGGAGTATAAACAGCGCCATTCAGAATGAGACTCCATTCGAAAGATGGGTTAGTAGAAAGCCATGTATTAATCATCTGTACGTTTTCGGTTGCAAGACATAGGTGCTTATGAAAGGCACCAACGGTCATAAATTTGCATCTAAGGCAATTTCTGGTATGTTTACGGGATACTCTGAAACATCTAAAGCTTTCAGAATATTCATACCGTCGAAGAATAAAATTATTACATCGAAAGATATTCGAGTGATGAAGACTATGTTCTACGATGGACTAGATAAAAATAATCACTTCAGACTTTTAAAGGACATAGTACCTATACACGAAAAACCTAAGCAAACATTGTCACGAGAAACACCACACAGACAAGTGGATATTTCGTTTGACAATAATGAAGGCGATGATCAACGACTGAGTGATTGTGACACAGATGATCAAGATGACGATGAATTGTTAGAACAAAATTTGGTCCATAGCTCAAGAAATGTTCTACAAACGGAACCAGCAAATAATGAAAGTGAATACGAATCTCTTTCCGGTTCTTTCAATGTCGATAATGATGATGAATCTGTACATGATGCTGGAGATAACCCTGCCGTTCAAATAAGGTCTTTAAGAGACAGGTCGAATATCACAGCTCCTAAACGCTATGATGATTACATTTTAGCAGCAGCTGAAGAAATTGAAAACCTTCATAAGCCTAAAGAACCTTTGACCTTCAAAGAAGCGATGGACTCTCCCGACAAAGAAAAATGGCAAGAGGCTATGTTCAACGAAATTACCTCATTGAACGATAACCAAACCTGGGATCTGGTTAATCTACCCAAAGGACGAAAAGCCCTTCCTTGTAAATGGGTATATAAAGTGAAAATGAACCCTGATGGTTCCGTCGAAAGATACAAAGCCAGAATGGTTATCAAGGGCTACTCTCAGACTCCTGGAATTGATTATGACAAAACATTCAGTCCAGTCGTTCGTCTGAGCACCGTACGAGCACTGCTTGCAGTAGCTGCTCGAGAAAAATTAAAATTACATCAGTTTGATGTGTCAACGGCCTTCCTAAACGGCACGTTAATGGAAGAAATTTATATGAAACAGCCTGATGGCTATCAGGATGGCACAAGACGAGTCTGTAAGCTGAAACGCAGTCTCTATGGCCTAAAGCAAGCACCACGTTGCTGGAATACCTGCATTTCTAACTTCTTAAAAAGTTCTGGCTTCCAAGAGAGCGAAGCGGATCCTTGCTTGTATGTTCGAATCAGAGGACAATCCAAACTTTATATTGCTCTTTACGTTGACGATGGTCTTATTGCGTATAACACAAGAGAAACAGGAGATGAATTTATAACAGAATTAAAAACAAGATTCAAAATAACTACCAAACCTGTGTCATACTTCCTTGGAATGGAAATAAACGTGCGCAAAGACAAAAAAATTACGTTAAGTCAAAAGGCTTACACAAAGAAAGTGTTGGAAAAATTTGGAATGTTGAACTGTAAAGCAGCACCAACGCCCATAATCAAAGAAAATGAGACAGAAGGCAAAGAGGATGCTAACGGTAATTTCCCTTACAGGCAAGCCGTGGGTGCTTTGGCATACTTATCAGTAGGCACAAGACCTGATATTTCGTATGCTGTGGGTGTCGCTTCAAGAAATCTCGGAGCACCTTCTAAAAAGGATGTCATGCTAGTAAAACGAATCTTCCGGTATCTGAAAGGGACTCAACAAAACGGACTAACCTTTACAGATACGTCACCTCAACACTTAATCTGCTATAGTGATTCAGATCATGGAGGAGACCAGAATACTGGAAGATCAACAACTGGAATGGTGTGCTTACTCTCTGGAGCTGCAATTAGCTGGAGAAGTCAGAAACAAACAACAGTCTCCATCTCCTCGACGGAAGCGGAGATTATAGCAGCTAGTGAATCTGCTCAAGAGATTTTATGGTTGAATCGTCTTCTTAACAACTTGATAAAAATTGAGAAACCCGTGTTGAACCTAGATAATGAATCAGCTGTAAAACTCGCACACAACCCAAAGTACGAATACCACAAGCGCACCAAACATATTAAACTAAAACATTTCTTCGTTAGAGAATGTGTTACTAACGGAGACTTTAATGTCAAGCAAGTTCCCTCAGAACTACAGTTAGCTGACATGCTAACTAAACCTCTATTCGGCCCCAGGCTGCAAGATTTGAGTTCCAGAATAGGACTGAAAAATTTATCCAAAAATTTTTAAAAGTTTCCGAGGATGTGAAGTATATATACCTCTCCAAAGAGTATGTGTACGGAGTGCTCTGCCGACCCGACACTATTCACTGGGTTGGAGGATATTCACGATTTCAATTAAACTCCTGGTTCGCTTGAAAATTATTTATTCTTGATCTAACATTATAACAATCTTGACTTACAATAATGAACTGAATTGAACTGAACTGAACTGCTCCGATTATATACAATTTTGTATGGTCGCAAGTAGTGGCAGGGGCAACCATGTTCAAAAGTTCCCATCCACCAATCACAACTCTCTTGTTCTGTGTTCCGAATAACAAAATACATGATCTAATACTATTTACAACTAATTATTTCCAGATATTAATTACAGACATTGATATAATAACACTAAATATTAACAGCTACTGTTATCGGCAGCTGTGCGCGGGCGTCCTGCACATTCCTCCCGCCGTGCGTCGTCCGCCGCTGACGTCGCAGCCGTAGAAGATGGTGCAGGATCGCCGTTCCCGATCGGTAGCACGACTATCTTCTTCACTGGACGTCGCAGGGTGCCGCCTTTGGTGGTCACATCCACCGTGCGAACAACTCCATCTGGTCCGGGGAATGTAGCGCAGATACGTCCTCGTATCCACATGTTCCGTGGAAGATTGCTGTCCACGATGAGCACCAGATCGCCAATCTTGGGAATCGTGCCTTTGTTGTGCGGTTCTCTGCGGTTGCGTAGTTCTGGGAGATATTCTTTGAGCCATCTGGCCCAGAATATATCGGCGAGTCTCTGAGCTGCTCGCCAACTGGCTCTTAGACGCAAGTCACTGTCATCAAATTCCCCAGGTGCAGCAATGCGACCTGGACCACCCAAGATGTTGTGATTGGGTGTCAAGGCTTCAGGATCTTCGGGGTTCACTGACACATGGGTAAGCGGTCGGCTGTTCACGGTGTGTTCGGCTTCTATGAGCAGCGTGTGAAGCACTTCCTCGCTTGGGAAACGCTCGTTCAGAGTGGTGGCGAGTGCTGTCTTTACGGATCTCACCATGCGCTCCCATGCTCCTCCCATGAAAGGTGCACCAGGTGGGATGAATCGCCAGTCGATCATCTTTTTCGAAGCTTCTTCTTCTGTAGCTGCGAAGATGGCGGTTCGTAACTCTTTCTGTGCGCCGTGAAAATTGGTCCCGTTATCTGACCACAACTGCGCTGGGCATCCTCGGCGCGCTATCATACGTCGTAATGCCATGATTGCCGAATCTGTGTTGAGCGATGCCACAAGTTCAAGATGGATGGCTCGCGTCGTGAGGCACGTGAATAAGGCGACGTATCTCTTTTGATGGCTCCGTCCCACTGTTATGGTCAGCGGTCCAAAGTAGTCCAACCCGACGAAAGTGAATGGTCGCTGATGGTGTGCCAAGCGACAGGAAGGGAGATTCCCTGTCATCGGCTGTGGTGGAGAGGCTGCCTTTATACGGCATCGTAGACACTTGCTGACGATGTTCTTGACGGTCGGTCGTAGACGGAGCACCCAATGTTGTTGACGGCATTCATTGACTGTCGTTTCAACGCCCGCATGATGTAATTGGCGGTGGACATGTTCGATCCACAGTCGTGTCGCGAGGTGGTCTCCGTCTAGTACCATCGGTTTCTTCAAGCGTTCTGTGACGTCCGTCATGGCGATTATTCTGCTCTTCAGGCGAATCTCTCCCTCTGTGAGTTCTATGCACAGTGCGCGCAGGCGACTATTCCGAGGTATGGATCTCTCGTTCTTCAGAGCTTCTATCTCTTCCTGGAAGGCTTGTTCTTGTGAAGCTCGCAAGATCAGATTCTCAGCGCTACGTAAAAGTTCAGCGGTGAGAGGCCGGTAATTGTTCGTGATGTCTGGCCTTTCTCTCGCTTTAGCTGGCAATGTCTGTTTGTTCTTTCTCCAATCAGGGTCTGTCCTGTTGTTCTGTTTGGTTCTTTTGTAATGGATGCTCTGCCCTGATTGCCGGCAGAGTTGCAGAAACTGCAGAACTCGTGCTGAGGCTCGAAGGTATCTCTCCCAGCGAGAGAACCTTTTGATATCTGGTATAGCTTCGCTGATCTGTACGTTCTTTGGTTCGTTGGCGATCAAGCTACAGGTTTTTTCTTCTCCTGTGATTATGATATGATTCTTCACGTCAGCTGGCCATGTCTCCGGAGGACCCAGAAGGAATTCTGGACCATTGAACCAGCGATGATCTTGTCCGTAGTTCTGTGGCACATCTCTTGTTGCATCGTCTGCTGGATTCAATTTGGTCGGGAGCCAGCGCCATTCGTTGGTGGAGCTATGTTCTTCGATTGCCGCTATGCGATGAGCGACATATGGTTTGTAGGATCTGGAGCCGGTTCTGATCCATGACAGCGTGGTTCTGCTGTCGGTCCAGAATGTGGTTGACTCTGGCGTTCGCTCGTGTTCTTCTTTGACTGCTGATGCCATGCGAGCGCCAAGTACAGCCGCTTGTAGCTCCAATCGTGGTATCGACATTAGCTTTAGTGGTGCCACCTTGGCTTTGGCTGTAACCAGGCAGACGTAGACTCTTCCGTCCTTGGTGACTGTTCGCCAGTATATTGTTGCTGCGTATGCAGATTCACTAGCGTCTGTGAACACATGCAACTGCAGCGAATCCGTAGCACTGAAGCCTGGGTACGTTCGTGGAATGGCGATGTGTTCAACTTCTCTCAGGTGAGTGAGCCATTTCCTCCAGCTTTCTGCTAGGTCACCGTCTAGGGCTTCGTCCCATGCTGTTCCGCGACGCCAAACTTCCTGAAGAATCTGTTTGGCTCTGATGGTCACCGGCGATACAAGTCCCAATGGGTCGAACAAGGACATTACTATTCTGAGTGCTTCTCTCTTAGTAGGCGTGTCATTCTGTAGGATGTTCTGAGGTATGCGTGCCAGATTCAAATTGAAGGCAAGCGAATCTTCTTTCGGCTTCCATATCAGACCGAGAACTCGTTCTGTTTCGATACTGTTTTCCAGCTTGATAGTATCTTCGGTCTTAGTGACTTCCCCTAGCGCTTCAAGCAGGGCGGTGGAGTTGGATGACCATTTCTTGAGTTCGAAATGTGCCTCCTTGTGGATGTCGCTTACTGCTTTCGAGACTTCTATAGCTTCTTCTAGGTTGTCGAAACTGTTCAAATAGTCATCCATGTAATGCTTTCTTTTGATAGCTTCGACTGCTTCTGGATGTTCTTGCTGATATCTCTCAGCGTTCGTGTTTTTTACATAAATTGCCGTTGCAGGTGAGCAAGAAGCTCCGAAGATCAGTGACTTCATGCGATATTGTTCCGGCGGCTGGTTATCTCTCCGATCTCCTCTCCACAGGTAACGGAGAGCGTCCCGGTCTACTGGTCGTAGTTCTATTTGCAGGAACATTTCGGTGATGTCAGCGGTCACGGCGATTGAGTGCT
This sequence comes from Xylocampa areola, assembly GCA_935421205.1. NCBI lineage: Eukaryota > Metazoa > Arthropoda > Insecta > Lepidoptera > Noctuidae > Xylocampa > Xylocampa areola. The sequence continues at coordinate 10,377,599 of OW285225.1, forward strand.
GACGGAATCGCATGATCACTCCTAACAGCGATTGTAGTAAGTCTGGACCTGTGAGTAGTTGGTCGTTCAAAGAGACTCCTCTGGTCTTGGCTGCAGCGTCACAAACAATCCTCAACTTCTCCGGTTTCATAGGGTTGAAAACCGCGAAGTGTGGTAGGTACCAGGTTCGATGCTTCGAGATTGCGGATGGAGCTGGTTCGGCGTATCCTTTTGATACTAGTGCTTCCATTTGTTCAGAGTACCTCTTCTTTAGTTCAGGATCTTTGTCAACCTTTTTCTCTACACTGATGAGTCTGTTCAGAGCGCTATCGTAATTGTCTGGCATTTTGATGTTTTCATCTCGCCACAATAGAGCAGTTTGATATCTTCCTTCTGGAGTTCTCTTAGTATATTTTTGAAGAATGCGAAGTGCTTTTTCTTCGGGATCGTTAATGGGCTTCTTCGGATTGATTTGCAAGTTGTCTATTGTGATGTATTCCTTCACCAGTTCATGTAGGTCATCTTCTGTGTTAGCATGTCTGATGAAGTTCACTCTGTGGCCAAGTGCTCGCGTGTGACTGCCGTGTAGAACCCAACCGAGTGGTGTTAGTGAGGCCACTGGTTGGTTCTTCCTCCCTGTTCTGGTCTCCGTTGTGATGAGGAGATCCCAGTTATCTTGGCCGATCAGGAGTCTAGGTCTGGCATCTTCGGTCACAATGTCATTAGCGATGTCTTGAAGATGTTCACAATCCCGTACTGCTTCTCCAGGGATCCTCTGTGCAGCCAATTCTAGCTGCTTGACTGTTCTTGCACGCAGCTTACGTTCTGATGTGTGAAGTCCTTTAATGAAGAAGTTCACTCGTCGAGATGATATGTCGACCGTGGGCTCGCCGTCGAAGGATGCTATTCGTAGAGGTTCACAAGATCCTTCTGCTCCGATTTGATTGGCTAGGCTCTCGTCTATCAGTGTCACTGTAGAGCCGTCATCAAGGAGTGCGTAAGTGTTTACAGCTCCCGCCGGTCCAGAGAGTTGCACTGGTATTATTTTAAGAAATGACACCTTCGGTGTCCATGCTGAGTGAACCTTTTCTTGTTCTTCTCCGGAGCGGTCGATTTCTTCTTTCTTCTTGGTAGCTGTACTAGTGGCGTGTAGCATCTTGTGATGTAGATGCACACAGTCGTTTATCTCGCACTTCTTGGGTTTACAGCTGTGTTGCTTCGTTCGGAATCTGAGGCAACGAAAACACAGGCGATGCTTCTTCGCGATGTCCCATCTTGTATCAGTAGTTGCTTTCTGGAACTGATCGCAGTCTATGATGCTGTGCCCCTGACGATCGCACAGACCACACTTTGGTTTGTTCGCTTCTTGTGCGGCATGTACCCGTTGCTGACGTCGCTGCGTGTTCTGAGGAGATTGTGTTGTTGCAGCGATGTTTTCAGGTAGTGCATATGGGCTGCATATCTCTGCTTCGATCTTGATGAATCGGGTAAATTTCAGAAGATCAGGTTCTGTTCTTGGCTGTGTTGCTGAGAATTGGTACCACTGTCTCTTCAAGGTTGGCGTGAGTTTCTCGACAATAGCCTTTGTGACTTCTGGATTGAAGAGATAATGTCCGCAGTTGAGTGCTTGTAGAGTCCCAACTATGTTTTCCACTTTAGTGGCGAAAGTGCAGACTTCACGAGGAGATTCGGTGAGGCGTGGTAAAGTTCGTAGACGCTCTATCTCTGCCATTGCAATTGAGTCTGGGCGTCCGAAGCGTAGCTCGAGTGTCTTCATGACTTCGTTCGGGTCTGCGTTTACTATTAGTAGACCTTGTACAGCCTCTTTGGCTATTCCTCGTAGGCTTCTTCTCAGTCTCGACATGTTCTCCACTGCTGTTAATCGATGCGCTGTCTCACAGTAGGCGGCGCGGAACGTGAGCCAATCTTGATGAGCTCCGTTGAAGCAGGGTAGTTCACTGTGTTTCATGGGCTGCTGGTACTGTGCGGCTTGCACAGCTTGTGTGATCGCAGCAGCGAGTTCTTTCAAGTCCGTCCTTGGTTCTTGGACGGCCAATGTTGCAGGTTGTCGCACGACGCGGGGTGATGGCATGGACGGCGGCACCCAGGGCGCGGCAGTAGGCCCCGGAGTGTAGCTATGATACGGTGCCGTAGTGTAGATCGGATGCCATGATGTGTTCGTTTCCACGTGCGTCGAGTTCTGTGGCCAGGATACGACGGGATCCACTGGCGCTGGCATTGGTCGCGGTTGTGCAGGCACGAAGTTCGGTTGCCAGGATGCGGCGGTGATCACTGGCGGAGGGTTCAGGTGTGTCTGCGTAGACGCGGGGATCTGTTGCCAGGCTGCGGCGGCGATCACTGGCGGTGGGTTCAAGTGCGGCTGTTCAGTCGCAAAGTTCGGCTGCCAGGAGGCGGCGATGCTCACCGGCAGCGTGTCGTTCACTGGAACTCCCGCTTGTAGGTGAGCGGTATTCCTAGGTTCAGGTTCAGTGTTCAAGTTTTCAGGCGGCGGGTGCATAGCGGCAACTCCCGCCGGTAAAGATGCCGGGATGACCCAGGACACGGCGGCGGTCACTGGGGCTGCAGGTTCGATCGACGTCTTCAATTCAGTTTGATGCGGTCTGTCAGCAATGGCGAGCAGCTGACTTGATTCTAGCCAAGTAGTCACTCGATGTTCATTTCCGGCTTCCGAGGCAACAGAGGATAAGTCTTCGTCTGTAGATTCAGCTTCGATTTCAGCGAGGCGCGCGGCTGCTAACTCGATCTTTAGTTGTGCTAGCTCTGCCTTGGCTTTGGCTATGCGGCGCGCTTTTGAAGTTCTGTCACTCTTCTGTGACACAGGTTTGCTGCGGCGACCACTTTCCTTGTTCTTATTTGCATCGTCTTGTTGCGGCGTGGTGCGTTTTTCTGTAGACGTAGTCGCGGCGGGTGTTTCTGTGATATTAGCTGTCGTTCCCGTCGCTTCCGTAGTGCATGTTTCAGTCGTAGTCTCTGTAGTAGCTTCCGTGGCGGTTTCAGTTTGTTCTGTGACTGTAGTCGACGCCTGGCCGCCTCTTTTCCCTGTAGACCTCGTAACTGGCATTGTTCTTAGTATAATTCTTCTAAATAATCTTCAAAAAGTTCGTTGGAGTCTTCTCAATAGTGATCTTCCTCGTATCCGGCTCGAAGGACCAATGTGTACGGAGTGCTCTGCCGACCCGACACTATTCACTGGGTTGGAGGATATTCACGATTTCAATTAAACTCCTGGTTCGCTTGAAAATTATTTATTCTTGATCTAACATTATAACAATCTTGACTTACAATAATGAACTGAATTGAACTGAACTGAACTGCTCCGATTATATACAATTTTGTATGGTCGCAAGTAGTGGCAGGGGCAACCATGTTCAAAAGTTCCCATCCACCAATCACAACTCTCTTGTTCTGTGTTCCGAATAACAAAATACATGATCTAATACTATTTACAACTAATTATTTCCAGATATTAATTACAGACATTGATATAATAACACTAAATATTAACAGCTACTGTTATCGGCAGCTGTGCGCGGGCGTCCTGCACAAGTATGTAATATATGTGAAGTATATATACCTCTCCAAAGAGTATGTAATATATACTTACTTTTTAATGTATGGTTGCTAGGCATTATTACTATTGACATTCCAAATAATGTCTTCAAAATATATATAAATAGTGCCTAACGTATTTACCATATTCAGTATCTTTTAAACATTCAACATCAGTTGTGCTTATCGTATTTTCCACATTGATTATTTATTAAATATTTAACATCAAATAAATGCTTATTTGATTATATTTAACATAAATAAAAATAATCTCTAGGTGCCGATACTGAACCTGTTGTACGTACCTTTTTTTTTTCGGGGAACCCATCTAAATTGTTTGTGAACAAAGAGTGTGGGATTCTTACCTCACTAAGTAGTTGTGTTTGTTCAACAAGCATACGATAAGAAGAACCTTACTAAAACCACCCCGGTGGCTTCAAGGGGTACTGGGTCCTAATCCTCTAGGGCACATCCCTAGAGACCCCACCTGGGGAAACTGTAAAAAGGTAACCTGTTGTAATATCGCGCCTTTTCCGCGTGACCACTTAATATTTTTGTCTAAATCCTGCGCCCGCGCCATGCCACACCCCCCTAAAGTATTCGCCTATTAGGAAAGCGAGAATGTAATTAATTGCAATATGCACTGCGCAACTTAGTGACGCATCACGTGTACTCCCTTTTGTGAATTTTAACGACGTTCTAATTTGACCTTGGCGGGGCTACAGAGCGCTTTATATCTTTTGAGTGCCAAGTAAAAATGAACTTAATGGTGGTCAGGCGGGAGTGCCCGCGAAAACTTTAAAGACTACACCTGGAACAATTTAGCCGTAAACATATATAAAAAAACACCATAATGACAACTAAAGTATATGTTTATTTTACTAATTAAGAGTATTGATATAATACGTTTTATACCATTTTAGTATAGATACAATACGCCCATTTGAATCACATTTGTTAGTAAAGGTTTCCTCCATCAAGCCTTACCTAATCGTTTTCATACAAAATGCTTTGTTTATTTTCAATCAATCAATAAGCCTTCAATTCCTATTATCAAAATACATCAATTGCTTTCAATCGTGGTTAATCAAAATTTGGCTTAAGATGCGCCCACGCCGCAATTATGTTAAGCGAGCATTCGAATACGATTATTCAAGTGTGAATTCGAAAACGAGCATTCGAAAACGTGTATTCGAATACGAGCATTCAAAATAGTGTATTCGAATACGAGCATTCAAAATAGTGTATTCGAATACGAGCATTCGAAAACGGCCTTTTGACCCCCTAAATATGAATAATAGACATAACTTTTTCTTGCATTCAGCACCGCAATTATAATCAAATATATTCATAATATAGCATGGCGTTAAGGCCACGGAAACTCCAACAAGACTGTGGCGTAAAAGCATTACAATTCCCTTGTAAGCCCATAATTCATTTGCAAGAAAACAGTGGAAGGGGGCAGTGTTCGTTGGAACATCTTCACTGAAAATACTTCATACTCGCGAGCAGCTTTGTAGCGCTCAGGTCAACGTACTCACAGCACAAATGCTCGTATCTGAATAATCATTTACGTAAATGCTCACCTTGTAGACGCATCCTCAAAAGTTACCCACTTATACTTCAGTTCTGTCCCATTAATAGTAAGAATAATAACATTACAATGAACACATACGTACGATAGAAAATCTTGGCGGTAGTAGTACCTTTAGCCGACTAAACTTCGCTAAACTGCTCGCGCAAAATTACACGTTAAACTAACACTGCGTTATGACGTGCTATGCACTCGATTTTCAATGGTCACCCGCCAAGTTTCCAGATTGTACTATATATCGCTTTTATTTTGCACTGTTACACTATGTTATTCACATTCCAATAAGTAAAACACACACGATTAGTAATAAACATACTATATGTTACGTGATAAATTCCCCATAATCGACTAAAAATATATACGCTAGTCGATTCTCTCAAAGTTATTGCTAAATACTATATTAAGAAAAATACACATTCACGATTAAAAGTTCAGTTATTATTTATAATATTATGCCAAAATTGCGTATGTACGATTCGAATCGAAATTAAAACGTAATCACAACTATCAGGCAATCGATTAAAAATCGACTAAGCATTTAATCGTTTGTGCGTCCTACTACAGATATTTTTAAATCATTACAAAAGCAAAGTTAATATTTTATAATGAATTATACTCACATTATTATTATACAGAGGTAAGCAGAAGTCTAGGTTGTATCAAAATGATGTTATTGATTAAATAAATCATATATTTCCAAGCTTCAATTCTAGTCTACCGATATAGTACTCAATATCGATACATTATCGCTCCGATAATTATAATATCGCTACTAGAGAAGTATCCAACAGAGCAATAGACACACAAGTTATACACCACAATAATGTTATAGTATACAATATTCGTTATAAGAATGACATTTAGGTGTTTCTGAGGGCTCCATGATCCCGTAGTTGTTCAATAGATAGCAGTCGTGTAGCCAAGTCAGGGGTTTCCGAACAGTGCTGTACTGTACTGTAACACCAAGCTTACGATAGAAGAAGAAACCTATCAGAAATGGAGCAGTGGAAAATTCGATCTATATCGGACATATTTGCGATATAGCAGCTATATCGGTACCAGAGAAAAGCTAGCGTTTTATATATCTATAGATACTATTTATTTTATAACATACCAAACATAAGATACAATATAATAATTTCTCACTAACTTTTATAGTAAAATTAAAATGACTTAAACGTAATTATTTGGATATTGTTGAAATATGACTTGTTTTATAAGGTGTACCGTGTTTATGCCGGTTCTTTCCCCGATATAGATTATTATATTATATTAGGTACTTAAATATAAAGAAAAATGGTAGTAATATCGTATTATAGATAAAGGTGGATGAAAATTCGAATACGTCATAGATGTAATTAAAGTAGAATAATATTTTTTATATGTATTTACCGATTTATTTTGAAAAGAGTATCCTAACTAAAAATAACAAGAAATAAAAATAATTATGGCTGTTAGAGACATACCAAAGTACTTTAAAAAATATTACTTACTTTTAATTGAAATAGATAAGACCTTTTCAGTTAAATTTAAGTCATGTGGTAAACATGACTTAAATATTGATATTTTCTAATGATTTCTCTTTACGAAATTTATAAATAAATTTCCAATAATGGCAACATGGAACCCATGTCCTATCATTTTTATTTGTATCTATGATTATATTAAAATGTAGTAATAAGGGGTTTACCTAATTAATCAAACAATTTACTTCAAATTTATCTAAACAAGTAAAAAAGCTACAAAAAGTAATTAGGCGGAAATTGACATTATTTTATTTTTAATTATAAGCAATCATAAAAATCCTCAAACTTGACGTTACCTACTTTTTTTACCCCACTGCCCCAGAAGAGGGCTGTTTTCTTCTTATATCTTGCACTGACGAATTGTGTAACAATAGGCATGATGACAGAATTTGAAATCTCCCTTTATAATGTATGTACACGTCTACTATATCCGAGAAACGCATTATTTCAGCAATAAACTAAGTTTCAACGCAAATTATTGCATTTTAATCTATCACCATTTTGACGTCATGCCTCAGCATATTTGACATAAGTTGAAGCCATATTGTACGGTAATGATTGACATTTAACTGAGGCGTGACGTCATTCGCTGTGATGGACGTTTTAGTTAATATGGCCGATTGCAGTATTTTATATTTTTATTTTATTGAAAATATTATTAATCTTAACTTTTTTTAATAAAACTAGGTAATTTTTTAGAATCCTTTGTGTCTATATTTACCTATAAAACAATTTATTCTTTGGTTCTTTAATACTGTCATCATGCCTATTAGCTTTTATTGGTAATAGTTTTATAGAATATACTAGTATCAATATATATAATCTGGAAATCAGAGACTTGGAGAAAATGAGCTCCCTTATATGCTGTCCATACGATTCCATCTCTCTATTTTAAGTGTGTTTATAAATTTATAATTTTATGGGGAACTAAAATAGTAAATAACTCCATGTCAAATTATATAAAAAAAATAGAAAGTAAGTAAACAGTTAATCTATCTTAACAAATAAAGATTCTGTAATAAGTATGTCGTATTATAACTGCGCATGTCCGAAGTTAGGCTTTCTAAACGGCGCAGGCACACTTATATAGAAGTTTTAACGTTACTAATGCATTTCAATTTGTTGGGAAAATTAACGTCTCTGAAACAATTCTGGTACCGACTGTTCACGTCCCCGAGCGAGCAAGACAGATGTGTAAATTTAAAGGAGTGAGTGAGATAGCACGCTATTAGTGCGCTCGCAAGATCGCGCATCTACTGTTAGTTTTTATCGAAGTTTAGTACTGAGCAGCCACATGCTAACAACTTCAGAAATGCGCAGTTATAATACGCGTCACGAAGGCATTTGATCTGACTTCTGTTGCCTATACCATAAGGTTCAAATTGATTTTACCCGCCTTTGTGACATTAAATATCTATACTGTACCAAAATAAAAATACTCGATTTTAAGTTGTATAACAAGCACTTCCTTTGATGTAGCTAATGTTATGTAGATACTATATATTTCTACATAGGGTAAGTATATAAGGGCCCAATTTATTTAGGTAATTTCCTTTTAAGGGGCCAATATGGATAAGGATTAATTTAAATAATAATTATTATTTTTACCATTTAATTTTCATCTTAATGTTCGCTGTTCAAGGAGCAGTTTCATCTTGCTAGTACTATAGTTATTACAAATAATTTGTTATATCCATTTAATTCTTAACTTTTAAAGTTATTAAAGCTAAAAAGTAAAACTAGAAGGCGCTGATTATCAACATGTGAACCAAGTTGATAATCAGCGCCATCCAGTGAATGTCTTTGACTTATATATTAACCCTTTCAAAGGAAATTACCTAATAAATTATGACCTTATTAAATCATTATGTATTTTTTACTACTTTTAAAATAAAATTCACGTTTCTATATAACTCAACTAAGTTATTGCTTTTTATTGCGATTCGTTATCTGTTTACATAACCTATGTACACTAATTTAAGATCAATTTCACGATATCGGCATAATTTACCGTTATTTGGGTAATTTTGCCATCTATGCGTCTTAATGACGATATCAATATTTTTCCACGATACTGTCCGTCAAAATAATTGTCATTTCGTCGAAAAAAGAAAGTGTGTAAGGTTAAAAACCTTATAAAACAAAAGGTGTTTATATATAGATTTGAAGTACAAAATGCGGAGCAATCAGTTTTTCGTATAGATGCATAATATCATGAAAATATAAATAATTTGAAATTATTCAAAATAATAAAAGAGACGATATTATTATTTCTAAGACTATAAGAAAAACTGTTTTATTATTTATTTAAAATTGGGGCCATATTCGAACTACTAAACGTAAAAATCTAAACCTTAACAAATACATTAACGTATTCAACATAAATTTTCAACTCGACTTAACAATCTGACCCTACAAACACTACAGTATAAAAAATATTCAAATTTTAAAGCGTTTGCAAACCAAATCGTTCTTTACATTCAACTTTCGTCTTTACCCCAACGAAATACAGTTCAAAATTCAAGTTTAATGAAACTTAATCTAATTTCTGCTTTTTACAATCAGGAATATTTAGTTCACTACTTAACCCTAAAGGACGTTTGAGTTTACTTTCAAAGTTCTTTGAGAGGTTACTCAGATGCCTTATTTCGTTAGTAATTCCTCTAATTTTGGCGATAGTGGACTGTGATCTGGTTTTCGGGCTCTGTTTTTCCACTGAAGTCGATGGGGCCGGGCTGAAGCGACTAGCATCCGTCTTCTGAAGTTTGGGAGGAGGTTCCGAGTCGTCTTCTGATAGACTGGGGAGCTTGATCAACGGTTTTCTGGGTTTCATGTTTGGCAGTACTGGAAATATAAAATTAAATATGGTTTAATGAATAATGGGATTAATTAATTTGGAGAAAGGAATGATGGAGACAAAACATGTATTGGTAGGGTGTGTTACTGTTACTGTCAGCTTGTATCAGCCCACTGCTGGGCAAAAGCCTTCCCCCATGATTTCCATGTTTGTCTGTCTAGAGCTATTGTGTTAATTTATTTTATAAAATCTCTGTAGCTCATCCCGCCGTCTTCTTTGGGGTCTGCCACGATCGTCAGGGTTTTCCATTCCACAAAATGTATAACTTTAGAGTTGGCTATGCATGAGTTAATGCTTTTGAAAGATTCATCTGTAAGACATCTGTTTCTATACTCACATTTGCTGTTCCTCTTAGAGGTCCCAATAGGTAGTACAGAGAGGTCCAACTTGATCTGACTGGAGAAGTGCCGCAGTGGCTGACTAGAGGTAGTCGCGACTTCACCTGCCGCACTCGCTACAAAGAAAAATAAAACACAATTAAAACTTATACTAACCCATATTCAAATGTATTAACGCTTGTGTCGAAACGTGGTCGCAAGCGCGGCTACTGAGCGTGAGGTCCTGGGTTCGATTCCCAGGTCGGGCAAAGAGTTATTGGATTTTTCTGTTAGGAAATTCTCAGTAGCAGCCCGGAGTCAGGAAGTTGGTGGTGTGACACCCCCGTGCTTCGGAGAGCACGTAAAGTCGTCAGTCCTGCGCCTGATCTCTCTCCGGTCTTGTCGGATTGCCGTCCCATCGGAACATGAGAGTGAAGGAAGAAGGAGTGCACCTTTGTTTGCGCATACACTTGTGCACTATAATATCTCCTGCGTACTTGGCTAATCTCAGTGGAGATAGGCCGCCGTGACCGAAATACGGTCGGAAGGAGTATTTATATTTTTTTGTTTCGAAAGAAGTAAACAGAATATTCTTGACACAGTAAAATGATAAAAAAAATAAAAATCACGCCTAATTTATTTTTATCTTATAATGTAAGTATTCTAACAATAACCCATACATCCAAATCGGTTCAGGCGTTTAGAAGTTATGGCGGAATAAAGAAACTCACAAACATACATGAACCCTAAAAACATAACACTCCTTATTTTTTTGCAGTTGTGTAATATTTTTACATGTTTTTTTCTCGAGGTCTTGGGGTTTGATTCCCAGGTTGGACAAAGTATTAATGGGATTTTCTATTAGGAAACTCTCAGTAGTTAGCCAGTAGAGTTTGGAATTGTGCCCGGTAGATGGCAATAGGCTCACCACCTATTACATGGGACTTAATAACAGCATTGGTGAAATGTGGGTGTACAGTTCCGTACACCTCTGCCTACCTATCATGCGTCATGTTAACGTGAAGTCATATTTTTTTGTGTATTATTTATCCGTGTGGTACTCCTAGTACACATCCGGGGGCGCAAGTTGAAATACTGATCACTGTTCATTTTCTTTTCATAAAAAATTACGTTAGTTACTAGCATATTATTATAAAGAAAGAAGAAAGAAAGAAAAAATATTTATTTCAGTCTCATAAGCAGGTAATACTAGACAACGAAACAAATCATAAAAAACTAAACATTAAAAATATAAAGAACGAGACCGAAAAGGGCATAAGCTGCTCCATCGAGATGTAGCAGCGCTGGTTTTCAGATAGGACCGAATAATTTAGGTGAAATCACGGGCAAACCACGGCGTGCGCAAACATGCAATATTTAGATCAAAATTGTGGTAAATATACATAACTAAAACGATTGATGAAATTTGCATATCACAGGTAAGTTTTTTTTTTTATATAAGACGACTATAAAATTTACTATAAAACGACATTTGTAAAACTATTAGAAAATAAGTAAGTGTTGATAAAATTGTGACAGAATAGATATAATAGAGAATTTAGTCATTTTTCTAAAATGAGTTTAAATACATTTTCATCAATAAATCTATGAAATGTTTTCTGAATAAAGATACTTAATACTTACATTTCAGACCATTTCAATCACTTTTTCATTCATTTTAAAGATCGATCGAATATGATTTGTGCGAAAAAAACACAACTACTTAAATATTGATAAATCTTTCAAACATTAACGTATGCGTAGCGAACTGTAAAGTTATAAATTTAGGTGGAAAGCAAAATGCTTCTCAAGTATTATCCGGGTGGCGCTGGTTCAAATTCTGCTCACGACCGTATATTTTCCTTTCCACAAAGCATTGATAACTTTACTGAAATTTCCCTCATATGCTGGAGATATTTACCAGCAATAGCCTTCCCTCCAACAGCTTGATTGGTGTGAGTCAGTTCACTGTACTTTATATCACATTCTTCGATACGCTTCTTCAAGTCAGCTGAAAAAAATAACAAAATGTATCAATATTTGGAGTTTTATGGGATTTAAAACAATGTTGTTAAACATATTTGACCGGTTATAAATTTATTATTATAATTTAAATCAAAATTTTACACAGGATGTCATTAATTAAAAATATACACAATATGCCATTAATTAAAAAAAATGTACAGAACTGTAATTGAATGACCCCCTGCTAGCCAATACCTGTGGGAGACATCCATTACTAATATTCAAGATTACAGATCCAAGATTAATATTACACGTCATCGTAATTAGAAACGTCAGGAAAAACAAAAACCAATAATACACGCGATTAATCCGGTTAAAAGTTGTTTTATTATAATGTGTAATTATTTATTTTACTTAGCAATTAAAAAAAGATACTGTTGTCAGTCCGGGTTTAAAGCTCCCAAATCCGGATTTTCACAGTTCTTACCCTGGTTGGCAGATTTTAAAGATGGCAACCCTAAGTCGTGAGAGTAATGCTAGACATTGATCTAGGATAAAAAAAAAACAATTTTGTCCCTGCAATGGCGTTCTCTGCAGTCGTATTGGCTATCTGTTACCATCGAATTTATCGTCACTTTGTAGTACATTGCGCCATATTTTTAAATATTTTTACTTTCCATTGACTAACCGTAACTTATGACGCAATCTATACTAATCAAAATCTGAAGTTTTTTGTTTGTTTGTTTAAACGCGCAAATCTCTGGAACTACCTGTCGGATTCGAAAACTTCTTTTTTTATATGTTAGCCAAATTCATGAGGAATAATATAGATTATTACATTTAGCATCACGCTACGACCCTTAGGAGCTGAGCAAAAAGATAAAAAGCGGGTGAAACCACGGAACACAGCCAGTATATTCTATAAATTGACCATCAATTCGTTATTTTTAGTTTATCAATAATGGATCTATGTCTGGCCACCAACTCGTCTGATGGTAAGCGACGTGGGACCGAAGATGGAGCACGTAGTTTTAGAAGAAATCTATTCACTCTATGTAGAGTTGGATAGATTTGTGGAGTTGGTGCAACTGCCCAGACCCGTCTCCCACAACTGTTGAACCGGACTACATTCCGAAACAAGGCTAGGTCGCTTCACGGCATAGCATCGTCCGGTGGGTGGTAACCAGCCGCGGTCGAAGCTCCCACCAGAGTTGTGTTGCCTGTTTTGCACCACCCAGGGGCCACGTGTAGGGATTCCCTTTTAATAGTACAATACTATGCACGCGAGCAACTCAGTCCCCAAATTGGGGGGTTTCGTTGGTAGTAACCGAGATAGCCAATGCAATGGGTACATTGGAGTTGGTAAAATAAAGTGTATTCTCACCAATAGCTGCATCTTGGTCCCTCTGTCTCTTACTTAGTTCCCTAATAGTCTTCTGTTGTCGCCACGCCACCTTTTTGTACTCCGTCATCTGCAATAGAACTACAATTAACACTGATAGTTTGTTCCGATACCCGTTGAGACTTCACTGCGCCGACAGGGGGCGCGATGAGCGGGATCGGGGCTTCGCCCGCTGTCTGCGGATGCTATACCGTAGCCCGTAAATACGGACTAGTCATTTTGTTGCCCTTGAGCTAGGTGTTGTACGCAAGCGCCTGCGCAACTTGCGTTATGTATAATTGCTATGGTGATTTGAATAGGAGCGCCGCGGTATTTTTCCACTGTCTTCACGGCGCCTCGGCGGTCTGTCCCCGCCAGGTGTGACCACTGGTTACCCAGTGGAGGCCCAGCGAAGAGTAACCAGACAGAGGCGCCGAGTTAAGGCACTCCCTGTTGAGGTTGGTGACCCCCGTCTGTCGCGCTTCCAGATCGAGACTGAAGGCCGTGGTGTGGGTGTGGGCAGTAAACAATTTGTTCTTATGTACTGGGTTTTTTAACATAAAAACATAGCAACGTTGTAGTTGTACACCCACATATTACTAATGCTGTCAAGTCCCATATAATGGTGGTGAGCCTATTGCCATCTACCGGACAAAATTCAAACTGCGGGCTGCTACTTAGAATTTTCCAACAGAAAACTCAATAACATTTATAAAAAATATTTTTGTAACACAAGTGCCCATAAAAGGAGTGTTATGGTTTTAGGGTTCATGTATGTATGTATGTTTGTGAGTTTCTTTATTCCATCATAACTTCTAAACGCCTGAACTGTATATGTATGGGGCATCGTTAGTACCCTTACATTGTCCCAGTAACGCGGTTGTAAGCCAGCCAAATAAAAAAAATATATAGTGGGTATGGTACACTAAAAAGTATGAAATAAAAAATATAACACACATAGGCAGGCGCGCACACACATAGGCAGGCGCGCCTTTTAATTTTTTTTATAAATTTTGTCTTGTTTTTTTTTTATTTTTATTAGGCTACCTCGGAGCTGTAGGGCGTATGCAAGTATTAAGAGATCTGTCTCACCCGTTTATAAAACTTCTTGTACTGCCCAGCCAAGTATAGCGACAGCTTCGCGTTGAGGATCGAGCGCCGACGAAGGTGCATCATCTCCTGACGCATAGCTAAGGGAGCCAGCACAGCTGTGGAAGAAATAAATAATATAATTATTATAAAAATAAATATTATATTTTTAGAGCCTCGTTGGTCTAGTGTTCGCAAAGGCGCGAGGTCCTGGGTTGGACTCCTGGCATGGCCGAAACATTAAAGGATTTTTTTGTCAAAAATTGGTCTATGTTTGACCACCAACTCACTTGATGGTAAGCGACGGTATGGCCGAGGTGTAAAACATGTCATTTTGTGGGTGGTAATGTTAAAATATATTTATATGTTAAAGAATTGATCACCGCCTTTCTCACCATGGACCTTATTCAAGACTTTTTATCAGAAAAATAAACAATAAAGTTGTATAATAACTTTCATGAGATTATTTCATACCAATTATTTTTCACCGGTTACTACTCACGTGCATTTTTCGGGATTGCCCGACTAGATAACGGCGATGTAGCGAGTCAGTTTGACTCGCTACATCGTCGCGGGCTCAGCTCATGACTAAGGGCTCCGTTTGAGTTCGAAACTAGTCGGAGTCTTAGTTTGGATGTCCCAAAATTATACCCCAACATTTTTACTGCTGGCAATGCAATGCTCAAGTAAGACAAAGCCTTACCATGTGAAGGTCTTGGTGCAGGCTGCACAACTCCCTGCTGCAGCCTCTTCCTGAAGGCGGGAGATATCTTGTCGTCAAAATGTTCTATGGCCATACTGGATATGTCGCGTAACTCTTGCAGTACTTCGTGCGCCCGCGGTGGAGTGTTCGATGTCTCTACTATCGTTAAAACGCGTCTTATTTCGTCTATTACCTAAGAAAAAACAATAATAGGTATATAGGTATAGAACTGCGGTGATGACAATACTCAGCGACATTAGATTTACACAGGACATTTTTTATCCCGTCTGGACACATTTTTGACATCCACGCAAGAAGTCGAGTTCGCAGGCAGATGCTAGTACTTAAATAAAACGGCTCTAATTTTAGTAACCAAAAGTGTCGCTTTAAACTATTCGGTTTTTTTATTTTATGTGCCTAAAGATTTTTTCGTCTGGATTCGTCCCGTCTCGCTCTTTTAGTAACTGTTAGAAAAAGACAGCAATCCTCTAATTTCGTTTTAGTGGGTCAAATTTTTTTTTTTAGCTATATGTAACAAGACGGACGGGCGCAGAAGTCGGCCTAGAAAGCTATGGAGGGATGATCTCGACGGCTTTGCAAAGGAATGGTGGGAGCCACTGACCAGCAGACTGAGACAAATGGCGACTTTTGATGAAGAGTGGGACGACATAGGTTAAAAAATAAGAATAAATACAAAAAAAAAACCAGCCCATAACTGTCCCACTGCAGGGCAACGGCCTCTTCGCATACAGAGAAGGCACGAGCTTAATCACCACGCTAGCTTACTACGGATTGGCGATTTCAGACTACCAAGTCCAGGTTTCCTCACGATGTTTTACTTCACCATATGTCTGTGATGTCTTAGATCAACTAAGAAAGTACATATGACAATAAAAAAGTCACATTGGTACATCCACCAGGTTTGAACCCACAACCTGTGGTGGCTCAGGAAGCAGGCCCGTAACCACTCCCCCCCCCCCCCGACATCTACAAAAAATTATGTACCTAACCAAATAATTTTGATTTTAGGCCTGAAATCTATTAAAAATGTCTTACCCTCCCAGGTATGAAGCAGCAGAGTCCGTTGTCAATAAACTTGGAATACGTCATATTGAGCATAGATATACGCGTCTCTATGGAAGTCAGGATGTCGCAGTGGCGGGACAAGTGATGGTATCTGAAATGTTACACTTAAAATATTAATAGATTCTTTAAACTACGTAAAGCGTATGTGGGACGGTTTACAGTCGTATTGGCTATCTTGGTTGACATCGTAATGGTACTAGGGCTTCGATAATAGGACCCACCCAAAATTGATATCCTGTTCGGATCTATGGAGCGTTCGGATTACACTATAAACATATTATGAAAGGTATTTTTTTAAATTAATCTAAGATTTTTGTTACGTACAATTTTTTATTTTTTATTTTAAATGGGCGTGGATGTCCAATCCGAAAAGTATAAGTAATCTCGAAAAATATCCAAAAGAGTCTCGGTCCGATTTTGATGAAAATGAAAACTGCATGATTGGATTTTTGAAAAATCTGTATTTTTAACAAGGAATCGAACCCCGCTGATTTTGAAGAAAAACCACAGTATATGTTATTATTATTACATCATCCGACAGTGTCACTAATAAGTATTAAATTCTGGAACATTTGAGTTATAGAGGCGTTCGGATAAGCGGGGTTTCGGATTATCGAGGCCCTATTGTAGTCACTTTGAAGTACATTCCGTTGTATGTATTCTAAATTTTTTGTTCATGAACGACAAGCTGTACATACTACGCAATGTACTACTACAAAGTCACCATCAATTTGATGGTAACCGGGACAGCCAACAGGTACACTAGGCAGCCCGGAGCACATACATTTTATCTGGCGCGTAGTTGTTTAGAGCTACATTACATATACGAGACGCGACGCAACACAACGTGCGTGTCGCCGAAAGAGTTTGACCCCTATGTCCCTCACATAGAGCATAATGTGACTTGTACGTGTAAGACACATCTCAGCCGTGTGCATCGGTCTAGCTTTAAAATCAAGGCTGGTTTTATAGTCACGCCGCTAGACGCGCTGCCGGGCAGCGCACTGTCAACAGAGTTTACCGAACGGCGCTGCAAAGCGCGCGACTTTAAAACGCAACTACTACCTCATACATCTCAGAACGCTCGCGCTCCAACGGCACTGCCGAAACGCGTAACGATAAAACCAGCCCAAAAGAATTGTTTCATGACTAGTACAGTAGGCCGCACATCGGAGGTAACAAAACCAGTATAAGCTAGCCTCCCATACTATTGAAATTCCCTACTACGATAGGCCAGATCAGTACCACGGAGGAGTCGAATGATGCAAAAAAAAAAAAACAGATTTACCAATATCGCTCAAAATGGAATAAGGGGCCATCCATTAATCACGTGATGTTTTTGTAAGCTGGTGATACGTGGTGAGGTTTAAGACTAACCCCACCCAAAATCACGTGTAGTTTTAAGTACCTACAAAAATCTTAATTTTTTTAGAATATTATCTTTAAATACAGAAAATAAATACACGTGATATCTTACTACAACCCCCTTCCCCTTGTGATATTTCGTGATTTTTGCCAAACCCCCTCCCCCTCTTTAGAGCCTCACGTGATTAATGGAAGGCCCCTAAGCGGCATGCAACAAAAGCGAGTTGGCGACCACTGACCAAAATCCTCCGTATGCGTCCATGACGATATTCGAGACGATTCTAGCAGCCACCGTTTAGGCACCTTTTGCAGGTTAAGTAAAATTCGTGTGAATGTTGAGCACCTCTCTTTTTCATCCCTAAACAGTCATCCCCGTCCCATTTTAATAACTGTATGCTTTATCAACATTTTATAATGAAAGAGGTTATCAACCTTTTACCAATGTGACAACATCAGGCGGCGGAAAGTTCATTGAACTCGATCATAACGGAAACACTAAAATATAGCATTTTTTAATTTCATAATTCTGGTAAAAATATCGCCATTTTAATTAAAACTGCGCTCTGACCCACCCGCACACTCTCCAGGGCTACAGCAAGACCAGCGTATTAGCTAACTCAGTTGTCATTGAATTATATGATTGCATCATATGTTTTACAATATTTTTGCTCATAATAGAGATGTTATAACATACACCGCGATGTATTACGATGAAACTGAACGCATCCTAATCAGAATAAGCTAGCCAAATTACACACGGTCACAAGCGTACTGGCACGCAAGTAGACACACACGCACACGCACTCTCACACTCGACGCACATACACGCACAACACTACACAAATCACCCACACACACACACACACACACAAATACTTATCTCATACAAATCACCTTCACATACACACACCATCTTACATACACTATAAATCGCACAAATACATGCTTAGCCTACTTTTCGCATAAATTGTAATATTACTGCTTTTGTTTACTTGGTTTCTGCATTTTTAACGTAAAATAAGGGAAGTTGCGAGGTATCCCCATCAAAAGTATAATATAACTTAACGGGGTTACCTCATATTTATAATGCAGCACAATGTATGAGAAACAATAAACTATTTTATTTATTTCAAAGTAACTATAATTTCGATGTCAACAAAGTTAACAAATAAGCCTGCAAAAGATCTTAGGTCAAGTATTTATTTACCTGCGCTCTGACTCTCTCCTTGGCAGCTGGGCCTTCACACTTTTGAGGGCCATAGCATGTCGGCGCTCTATCATCATGAACCCTCGGTTTAACATCCTCATGCTTATCTCATTGAAAGCTCTGGACACCTGGAAGCAATTTGCAAGATTTGTTACATGGAACAGATTTGTCAGATTATGTTGTATCAGATTTTGGTTTTGCTAGATACTTTCACAAGTATTAGTAGTACTTGCAGACACTTCAACAAGGACTACTTGCAGACACTTCTTCAAGCTCTTCTACCTTATCTTATGAACTGCAAGTGGACAGTTCTACAAGTAATACATACAGATTTAAAAAATACCATTAATAAACTGGGGGTCTTAACTAGAACCAATAATTTTGTAATTTTTTTTTGACTCGCAACAACCCTGTGGGCTCCTTCCAAGTTCAAAGCTAGTCTGGCAATTCCAAAAACGTGAGTAATATCTGGTGAATAATAATTTATATATTTCCCAGTTTGTTATTGATAAATGAACAAAAACCATAATAATTGAGAATTTTAAATTATACTGTTGGTTACAGTATCTTTATTCTAGTTTATAATCTACCATATTATTTGGGGAATTGAATTACTATATTTGACCATAATATTGATATCTTATAGCATATCAATTTTGATAAACATATAATGAATGCCAAGCCACAATTTTATGTGTTCTGTAATTATAGCTATAAACACTTTTTTTGTAGGCAACTGTGATTAGTGATTGATAGGGAGGGTAGTCATAAGGGGTACCATAGACAAGTAAATCAGGTAAGTATGCCTCTGTAGTATTTGAACATATTAATGAATCTAGTATGTAAACAAAACATACCGTAGATTTAAATATTATGAATTTATGATATGTAAGTATGACTAGCAATGGGCTTAGCATGCAAGCAGCAAGTTAAAAAAAAAACTTTCATGTGATATCGACGAAGAACGTCGATTTTATTCATCGACAGTTAAACTGTAATTAAAAATAGGTACAAACTAGTTATAAATAGAAATATATAAATAAGTACATATGTAGTACATATATGAAACGCCTAGAACATTACCTAAACGTTACGTGAGTGTAATGCACTGAAATTCATGACTGTAACTTCCGATATACGATTTTCTAATTGAACAGGCTCATTTCTATTAATAAATAACATGAATAATTACTAACCAATCTATTCTTTGCGATTTCATCGTAGGATAAATACGTGAAAATGTTTTCAATCATAACAACAGGCAGCCCTAGCAGATCCATTGTCACTTGCACCAACGAACACTTCAAGAATTCAATTTATTTTACCGCAGACACACGTGAACACCATTAAAATTATAATTGCAATGTTTACACATTTAAATTAAAACAAAGTGGTTATAATTCGCGACGTTTCTTTAGATTCCGTCAATTCGTCACTCATGATCATGATGCAGCGCGTCTGTTACTTTCAGACATAAGCATTACTCTAGAGAGTGAAAGAGAAAAAAACTATAAAACTAATTTGACATTTGCTACAAACGCGATCGTGCTTCATTCCAAAGCGAAGCCACTTGCGCCATCTGTTATTACTTCAACGCAATTGAAGTACAAAGGAAAACCTCGTAAAACATTTTGTTTGTAATAATAAATAGAACAAGAATAGCCCAATTAAACTGTAAATAAATAAATGTATTACATTTATGACTCCAAAGTTGTTTCTTTTATCTTTTATTGAATTAAATCTTCTGAATCATGATCCTAAATAACGAAATACAGTTAGTATACGTGGTTAGTA
The DNA here is from genome assembly GCA_935421205.1 of Xylocampa areola. Lineage (NCBI taxonomy): Eukaryota > Metazoa > Arthropoda > Insecta > Lepidoptera > Noctuidae > Xylocampa > Xylocampa areola. The sequence continues at coordinate 10,398,032 of OW285225.1, forward strand.
TATTACTCCATAGATGGTGTAACTTGTAGCTTGACTATCAATACAAAGTATCATATATCTTCACGACAAAAAATAAATAGTAAAATAGTGACGTCATTATGTTTTTTTTTTCTGAAAGGTCTAGAAATAAGTTCTACGCACTAAGTTGTGACTGCACTGAACACTCTCTTTGAGATTCACATTAAACTACCGAGACTTCGAGAGACGAGACACGATGCAGACGCTGTTTCTGTATATAAATTTGATTCATGTAGCTTATTACCTATTTAAAAAATTGACATGGTGTTAGACTAAATACTAAAACTGATTTTATTACGCGCTCTTTGCTTAATATTTCTTTGAGTTCTAATCTAATTTGCGCTTATCGTTGCCAACTGGACTTTCAATACATACTTCTGTTCATATTTGAGGATATGTAGGATATGATTCTACATTTTATTTCTTGGAGGATACAACATTTTAAGTAGGTATGATTTATCAAGATTTGGTGCATTTATGGAAGCATCGACTGTAACGGATGGCTATAATTCTTAATCATAGACTACACAATTATGTACCTACCATATTTCAAGTTTGGTACCATTAGTAAATACTGCCTCGTTGGTCTTGCTGAGCTTAAGCGAGGTTCTGGGTTCGATTCCCGGGTCGGGTAATGTTATTGAGATTTTCTGTTACACAATTGTCAGTAGGAATCCAAAGTTTGGAATTGTGGCCGGTTGATGGCAAGAGGTTCACCATCGGATGGGACATAATAAGAGCAAAACTATCTGTGAACACCTCTGTATAGATACAGGCGTGATGCGTCATAGTCGGTCGGTGTTAGAGATTTCATCCATCGTTATTACAAAATTACCAATTATAGGCGTAGTGATTATAAAAACATTTACTAATTTTATATTATCGTTTATTTTACTATATTAGATAACTCGTGATAACTATGTGTAACAGAAACCAAAATAAAAACATACACGTCAAACACACACGACAAAAATATAACACGTCATTGTTCTGCCGCACGTGTAAGGCTGGGGTTATACGATAAAGCGGTGGGCGGAGAGCGAGCGGGGCGTTTTGCATAAGCATAACCAAAGTTAATAGCTAACATTTTGGTACGCGTGTTTTGTTCTATTATAACTGTGCAGCTGTGTATGACTGAGAAGTGACAAATAAGCTAATCAATTCATACAAATAAATAAAATTGAAGTGTGTGATTGTAATGTCAAAATAATAGATTTTTTAAGCTCATACAATTATTTGCACGATACTTATGCCTAAGTATCTGTTTTTGAAATTTTTGTTTATCTGTTTGTTTCTTCCGGATAATCTCCGAAAAACGGCTAGACCGATTCTGATAAGATTTTACTGGCAGGTACCTGACCATATAAGGAGTAACTATGGCTAATAGTAATATATGCATTCAATCTCAAATAACTTTCACAAAAATTTATAGTTTATTTAAACATAGTCTTAGAAATGCACATAACATACATCTGCGTATGCTTAGAACAAATTACGGGAAGAAGAACATAATGTACGAAGGAGCTCAAATATTTAATAAATTACCGAAACAAGAAAGTAGTGACGTCACGGACGGTCCACGGTGCGCATCAGCTGATCGTATTTTTATATCACTTTTACTAAAACACAGACTTATTCCGCGAAAAAACTGTTTAATAATTTATTACAGAGTGTTACTTACGTGCGTGAGTGTTTGTTGACAAATATACAGTGCATAGTTGGCGAATATCACTTAAAATAACTCTTATTCAATTTAACATTTATCGCATACATAAGTTACTTACAAATAAATAATTTAAACTGTACCTCCAATTAGTGCCAGAACTTAAATCTATTTGTAATTGACAAACAGCTTAAAAAAAAAAAAGATTTCATAGATCGTGTGTCTTTACGGTCAATATCAATTACTTTAGAGGTGCCATCTAACGGTCTGATTCGTGGAGTGATACGTCACGCCATCTATTTAATACTTCCGGTACTAATATCGAAGTATCTGCTATGGCGAAGTGTGCAGCTTGCGGTAGATACATAGCCGTAAAAGGGGGCGCTACTTGCAGCAATTTTACCTGCTCTAATAGGTATCACTTGGCATGCTTACTTCTGCCGGAGTCCACTAAAATAAGCACCGATTGGCTTTGCCCAGAGTGTAGGAAAAAGGTACCCAGGGGTGATAATAGCGCTACTCCTGTTAAAGAGCTGAGCAGTGGCCCGCCTGAAACAATTGTTCCTGCAGTGACTTCTGTATCTGGTTCTCTCCTGAGATCGCCTGTTGTTGTGAGCCAGACTTTAGTTGGGAGCGTGGAATCCGCTCATCTGGAGCCCTCACCGGAAACGCAGTTGACTCTCCGCGAGGAAATTCGACTGTTCAGAGCCGAGCTTCGGGAGGTCAGGGACGAATTACGAGAGTTTCGTCGTGAAATTACTGAGCTTGGCTCGTCCTTGGGGGTCTGCACCAATCGAGTGGACGGCCTGGAAGCCAGGGTTGAGGCTTTAGAAAACAGGCAAGTTCACACTCCGACAGATGGCAAAGTAAGCGAGCTCGCACGTACCGTGACGCGCCTGCAGCTAGAGCTGAACGACCGTGACCAGGAGTTGCTCAGCTCTGACCTCGAGATCGCCAACATCCCGGAAATTCCTGGCGAGAATGTGCTGCACACGGTTGGGCTAGTGGCTGCTAAGCTCGGGGTAACTCTCGGGGATCGCGACATAGTGTTCGCGCAGCGTGTGGGCCCCCGTTCTGAGCGCGAGGAGCAGGCAATCGTGGCGGGCAGGTCGGGCGCGACCGCTGGGGGCAGCCCGGCCGGCGACGCGAGTCCAGTAGGAAGCAAACCGGTGGCAGCGGGGGACGCGGCGCGCGGCCGCCGCATCGTGCTGCGGCTGGCGCGCCGCGCGCTGCGCGACGACCTGCTGCAGAGCGCGCGAGTGCGGCGGGGAGCCACTACAGCTGACCTCGGCATCTCCGGGCGCCCGCGCCGCTTCTTCGTCAATGAGAGGCTCTCAAAAAATAACAAACAATTGTTTTACCGCGTGCGAGAAGCTGGCAGCCGTCTTGGGTGGAGATACACTTGGACGAAGTTCGGGCGTATCTTGGCTAAGCAGAGTGAAGGCAAGCCCACTCACTGGATTCGATCCGAGGAAGACTTCGCACGTGTTTTTGGGCCTGAGTTGTCAACTAACAAAGAGGTGTAAATGTAGGATGCTTATTTCACAGCTTTCTGATTTTATTTATGTAACCAACCCAAATCTTATTATGTTCTCTTATGCTTGTGTATTCTTTCTATTTGGTGATCTCTGCTCGGGGCCAACACTGTTCCTGTCTCAGTATATAACGGTAATATTCGGTGATACTTCTCGAGCGACTGCAAATCGTGTACATTATTTATATATCACACCCGCCATAATCAAAATACTATATTTCATATCACATACTATACCTACCACTATTTATAATATGATACCTACACTAATACATAATACACTACGAATTATATTAAATTTTATTTACAACATACGTGTTACATACACTTACAATTATAAAAATGAATAAAACAAAAAATTTAAAAGTAGGGTTATTTAATGCAGGCTCATTAGGTACGCGTCATGAGGAGTTCATTGTGGCGATGGAAAGTCTTTCAGTGGACATCATGGCTATCAACGAGACTTGGCTCAGGGAGGGACAAGAGGGTCGCGCGCCAGTAGTGGCCGGCTATCGGCTGCGGCACGTGCCGCGCCCGGCCGCCGTGCGCAGCCGCGGGGGCGGCGTAGGGTTCTACGTGCGCACCGGCGTGCGCGTGCGCGCCGTGCCGCATCCGCTAGCGCCGCAAGTAGAACAGATGTGGCTGAAACTTAACATTAAGTCACAGTCAATAATCGTCGGTACGGCATATAGACCGCCGTGGCTTGATGTAAACGTCTTCCTGGACGCTATAACTAATTCCATCACTTCTCTTGCGTATGCAGATAGAGTCATCTTACTTGGTGATTTCAATATTAACCTGATCAATCCTACTGATAGTAAAGTCATACTTCTCAATAACCTTTTGACATATTGTAACTTAAAACAGATTATTGCTGAGCCAACACATTTTACTGACCACAGTGAGTCATTGATTGATGTTGTATGTACTGATGCTAGAGTGTGTGGGATCTCAGTGTTGCATATACCGGAACTGGGTCACCATGCCATTATCTCAGTCGATTTTAATTTTAAAGTGGAAAAACCGACTCCACATTGGGTTTCTTACAGACCAATGAACAACATCCTGATTGACAATTTTAATATAGATTTAAACTATATTAACTGGGAGTATATTGAAAGCCTTCAGGATGTAAATGATATGGTAGCTTTATTCAATTTATATATATTAACATTATTTGATTTGCATGCCCCCTATAAAAAAGTATTAATTAAGCAAAGATCAAGCCCCTGGATCACTGACACCGTTAAAGAAATGATGAAGTTGCGTGACAAATCCCATATTCAATTTAAGTCAACCAAACTGGAAAGTCATTTTAAAACCTACAAAGAGCTTAAAAGTATTGTTTTAGCTGCAATGCACAGTGAAAAGTCTGCTTATTTCAGAACTTTCGTCAATAATAATATTAAACAGCCCAAGAAGTTATGGAGTCATATTAAGTCTGTCATTAACACATCTACTAAGCCAGTGCAGGGTTTACCTTTCTTCTTTAATGACACTGAAAGTTTAAATCAACACTTCTTGGAGGTACCCGGTAATGGTATGGTAACAATCTCTGAATTGAGTTATTTTGAGTTTAACAGATTTAATAATTACCATTTTCAACTACAAACTGTGCATGAGGACACTGTTCTTAATCTTCTCCGTAGCCTTAAATCTAATGCCTTGGGTTGTGACAGTATTTCTTTAGAGATGTTGATGATGACTCTTCCGCAGTCACTTGCAGCAATAACATCCATCATAAACACCTCTATTCTCACCTCTTCCTTCCCGAACCTGTGGAAAATGGCTATAGTTAGGCCCATCCCTAAAGTGCCTAATCCCACAGTTGCTAGGGATCTTCGGCCAATTAGTCTGCTGCCATGTCTTTCTAAAGTCTTGGAGAAAGTAGTTTGCAACCAACTAAGACAATATCTAGAGCAATCTAACATTTTACCTATGGTGCAATCAGGGTTTCGACAAAAACATAGCACAGCTACAGCTCTAATTGATGTGGTGGACAATATACTGGAGGCCAGAGACCAGGGTATGGTAACCCTGCTGATACTACTTGATTTCTCGCGTGCTTTCGACTCAATTAATGTTTCACTGTTGCTCTCTAAGATGTCATATTACGGGTGTCATATTGAGACGGTAAAGTGGTTCCATAGTTACCTCAGCAATCGGTTCCAGTCTGTACAGCTCATTGATAACGGGAGTGGAGATATTTTGTCTTCTGATCCAAAATTGGTGAACAGGGGTGTGCCTCAGGGATCAATCCTTGGACCATTGCTCTTCATCTTGTACAGTGCTGACATAGCCAACTGTCTAGTCAACACCAAGTTCCACCTTTATGCTGATGATCTGCAGCTGTACCTCTCCTTCCATCCTGAGAATGCTGAAGATGCTGTAAAGAGAATAAATGAGGACCTGGATAGGATCACAATCTGGTCAAATAGAAATTCCTTAGTTTTAAATCCAAACAAGTCCAAATTTATGATTTTAGGGTCCAGGGAATCTATAAATAAAACACTGGTTCATAATCTTGACTTGAGGATTGATGGTTGTCCTATTGAACGAGTCCAGGAAGCCCGAAATCTTGGAGTTGTGTTTGATGGGCAGCTACATTTTGAAACCCATATACTCGAGGCTGTGCGTAATTGTTTTTATCGTCTCAAGCTTCTTTACAGGGTTCGTCCCTACATAAGTGTGGATATGCGTGTCATGCTTTGTGAGTCACTTGTTTTATCCAAACTGAACTACGCTGACACTGTGTATGGGACCTGTATTCTTGGAAGAACTGAGAGGTTAATTCAAAGAGTCCAAAATGCATGTGCCCGATTTTGTTTTCATGTCCCACCTCGATCCCACATCACACCATTTTTAAATACCGGCAATTTAATGAAGATGCGAGCACGTCGACAGCTTCACCTGGCCACTTTACTATTTGACATTGTACTAACACAAAAACCCATTTATCTGTACAACAAACTGTCTTGGTCGCGCCACTTCAATAAGCACAACACAAGAGCGTCAGCCTATCTTTTAACCACGCCGAGGCATAGAACTGCAGCCTTTCGTGGAAGTTTCAAGTTTGCTGCTACTCGCTGCTGGAACGACCTGCCACCACCATTTCGTGCTATGAAAACCGTGCACACTTTTAGAACAAGATATAAACTATATTTAACAAATAAACAAAAAGAAGATGTTTCAACTTACCCATGATCTGCCTACCATTGTGTCACGATGATTTAGCAGCGTAGGTTAGTTTAGCAGCGAACTTGTTTGGTTATCTAACTTTTCGGTAAGAATTGCAGCTGTTATAATGGCACAATAACTACGGAACTACACTTTACGTCATTACTGTATCGCACTGGCACATTTTGTTGTACAGCTCACAGATTTCAAACTTTGTTTGAAAGTAGGTACCTTTTAAAAATACATATTTACACTAGAAAACAACTTAATCAATACACTTAAATTCTTAAACATTATGTTACTATTTGCATATTTATTTTGTGATGATAGCATATTGACAGCACCGTGTCGCGATAATTTTTTTTTTTTTTTTCCTTCGCCCTGATCGGGCAGGCTAAGGTCTTAGACCATACCGCCTCGTCTTCAGTGTTCTTGAATAAAAGTAAGGCTAAAGCCTCGTCTTCAGTTACTTCCTTCTTGTTTTAATCAAGTATAAAAAGTTATTGCAGTTATTGCCCCAGTAAAACGGTGGAAATTTTACTGAGTCTTCGATGGAGTTTAGGAGTGAACACAAAAAATCATGATTTTCAATTGTATACAATTTGCCCACACTCGCACACCTTCATGAATACATAATGGTTAATTATCCACCATAATTACACATTATACTTCGGAGAAACACAAGTTTTGGAAAACAATATAAAATCGACAACGTGCACTTTACATTTTCCCGCCTAAACTCGTGTCGCGATAAGCGCGTTTGCGCGTCCTTTTAGTGTTGCCATGATCTCCCTTAATTTGTCATGTCATAGACAAATTAGCGTTGCGGAGACTAGGGCAGGGACACGGCGCAAACGGCAAACGTTGCACTTGTAATGCGACTGATGTTAAATAATTTACATTTATTTATTTATTACTATGCTCATATTTATTTAATAAATTATTGTTAATATTTTTCATTACATTTGACTATGTAATGGTTTGATTATATGTATTTGTCACAATTTTTCACCTTTTGCATGTTTGCGTACGCCGTGGTTGCCCGTGATTTCACTGTCAATATTCGGTCCTATCCGAAAACCAGCGCTGCTTCATTTCGATGGAGTAGCTTATGCTGAGATAGGGGCCTTTTTTGGTCTCGTGCAGGTCCTTTAGTATTCTTAATTTTTGTTTTATGATTTGTGTATTTTCTGTATGTTTAACCTGCTTACGAGGTCAAAATAAATAATTTCTTTCTTTCTTTCTTTCTTAAACATATAAAAGAATTAAAATCTATAAAAATATTTTAAAAACTATCAAAACAATACATCACAAAAGTAAAATAATATAAATAATATTATGTAATATCAACTACGCTCAGAACTACGTGCATAACACTTCTAGTAAACGAATATCTTAGAACACTCTTCAGAGTAACTTTGCGTTTGCGCAACTACCTCACATTTTATAAAACGATAATGTTTTGTTCAATTCCTTGTTTCGATTTAGTTTAACCAATACTTCATATTGAACAATTTAATGAAAGTGACAGTGGACAATGTGTTTTAATACGAATTGGATATATTGTGTTGTTACAAATGTTTGTACTTGAGCTAACTTACGTACGTATGTTTACTATTTACCTACTTATTTTATCTCAAACCGTAATTATACGCGGGTGAAACCACGTGGCACAGCAATTTCTTTTTTAAAATAAATATTGCGTATGCAATGATAGCGTGATGTCTTACTCACTTCCTTACATCATCCCGAAAACCATTGAGGTAGTTACCATGTTTCATAGTCGTGTTGATTTTTTTAACTTATTAGAATGTTATCACTTTCTAAGATACGACTGCACTGTGCGACCGTTCGGAAATCCTATTTTCAGACATGCAGTGTTAGAAAACTTTTATTATAACAAGTGTGAGATTTGTAAACGTGGGCCTGGGAGCCTGGCGTCCTTATCTGGGAATGTTAGTTAGTCCCAGAGTTACAGTGGCCTGAAATCGCGGAAATAGGAAAGAAAAGACATTTGGTTTTGTATCAAGGAGCTTGTGAAGTGCGCTTGAGCATAAAAGCCACAGCTGCGTCTGGTATTATTGAAATTATTTTCAATATTTAAGTGATAACCCCCGTTAACTATATGTCATGAAGTCAGTCTTAGGCAATAATTTAACTTCAATTAGCTACTCAACTAAATTTATTTACATACAAACGTCGCTGGAACCCACTTTAGATAAACGCTCCGCTATACGCCCGCTGTCTTGTAAACTTATCCTAATACACACGTGATGTGTTATTGTTATCGAAGACAGAACGTGCACGTGTCTCGATGTTTTTCTACGATCGCTTAATGTCACAGAAGCATAGTCTAGAAAGCGCGCCAAACAGGCGTGGTCTTAGGGCGTTTTGAATTGAAGGAATTTGCACTGGAGTAGTTTTAGCGGGCCCAAGCAAATTTGTTGGACATTTAGTCAGACGGCGCCGTCTCCCGTCTGGTCCTCTAAGCTGGGCGTAGACTGCTGGTAGTAAACCATATTGTTTGTTGTTCCTGTAGAAGGAATACTGTAAATTATTCAATATCAGGAATGTACTCGAATAATGGACTTGTCCTCAGAGATTATTGCTATGGCAATTGGACTGCGTTTATTGATTTATGTGTACAAAATGTCACTGCGTATACTATTTATTCTTTGATAGGAACTACACAGTCACATGCCTATACTTGTACCTACACCATTTGGGGAATATAGGCGTAATGATTATGTTGTTTTCAAGATATCAATGTAGATCTATAGCGCTTTTAGTACGATGCTTTCACATAATGATCAACAGATGGCTAATATAAAGCACAAACTGCAGTGCCCTGCTGTTTCAGCCGCGTTTATTTAAATTAAATACCTACTTAGTACTAACCAACAAATAGAAAATAATTCACAGTTTGTCCCTTTGGCCAATGCTCAGTTCTCTTCGGGCCGGCTTAGGTTCACGCCGTGAAGAGTCACACGACTCGTTCACGCGAGTGTTGAATTATTTTCATTTTCCATTATCTCCTAAACTATGGATCCAACTAAGATGCTATACAGGGCAAAGTTTATCTTCATAAAGTTGTCTTGAAGTAACTTTCGTTCGTAAGGATTAATATGCCATGCCAGATAATAAAGCTCTTAAATCACATTTAAATTATCAATAAAAATTTGGCACACCTTATTGTGGCATAAGAGCCTAGCTGTGCCCACGACTCCGTCCGCGTGGATGTCGTAAATTAACATCATGTCGTGTATGAACACAAATTCATAATAATTGAAAATGTTGATGCTGAGCTCAGCCCAATGCAAAGCAGCTATTACTGGGGACTACGTTATGTAGTTTTTACGTAAACAAATAGTTTTAAACCTATTTTTTTCTGATTATATATTATATCTGTGCCCCGCCGTTTCACCCGCGTTAATTTGAATACCAAGCGCGACTCCTGAGCATGAGGTCTTGGGTTCGAGTCCCGGGTCGGGCAAAGTATTATTGAGTTTTTCTGTTATAAAAATCTCAGTAACATCCCGGAGTTTTGAATTGTGCCTGGTAGACGGCAATAGGATCATGGGATTTAATAACAACATTGGTGAAATGCGAGTGTACGACTGAGTACACCTCTACCTACCCCTTCGGGGAATACAGGCGTGATAATATGTTGTTATAAATGCGCGCGTAGTGAGTTATTTTAAAACTACGATATCTCCGAAGATATTTATTGAAATCAAATGATATAAAGGGCAATTTAGTTCTAAATTAAATGCTTGTGAGGAATAGCGTATTTATTTGGATAAGGATTAATATAATGTTTATAAAAACACCTTCGCAAATAATGCATTATTTTAGAACAGATTACTATAAAAAGATTATACTGAGTCAACCTTAAAGATAGACTTATGCTGTCGCGGACATTTTTTTAGAACTTTTAAAGGGAAACTACATAATTTTTACATAACTTTAACCGTTTACGCAGCGCACGCAACGGAAGCTCTCGAAAGGAATATTTTATTCCCGTTTTTGCAACATTTTTTATTGATGCTCCGCTCCTATTGATCGTAGCGTGATGTTATATAGCCTTCCTCGATAAATGGACTATCCAACACAAAAATATTTTTTCAATTCGAACCAGTAGTTCCTGAGATTAGCGCGTTCAACCAAACAAACCAACTCTTCAGCTTTATAATATTAAGTAGTATAAATAATAATATATTCGTTCGACATTTACGATATTAAAAAGATTTTGACTTATTGCTATTTAATATAGATAATAAATACAACAAAATCATAACACCAAATACTTTAATAAAAAAACATAAACATTTAACTGAATGTTGGGAGATCACAGTGTTTTTTCCTTACATGGAACCGAAGTGATGTGTTATATTTCGTTGCAAATGGACAAACTTCACATTTAAACCTCTTTTCTGTAGAATGTTTGTATTTATGCTGCACTAAATTCGCAGGCAGAATAGTTGCATAGTCACATTGATCGCACATATATCTCTTTTTCCCGGTCTCATGTGCTTCTATATGATATTTTAAAATATATTTATTCATCGTTTGGAACGGGCATTGCGTACATTGGAGTTTGACTCCTTGATCTTGATGTTTTCTTTTATGTTTCTCCATAGCACCTTCGTAGAATGTTTTATATTTGCAACCTGCATAGTCACAGTGTAATGTCTCAGCATTTTTATGCCTCAACATATGTTGGGTTAAACTTACTCTAATATTCGTTTTAAATTCACAATATTTACATTGCATTTCTGTATCTGTGTGTAGATTTTTAATATGCTTTTGTAGCTCATTTCCTGGTAGTATCTCGCCGCATATTTGACATTGTGTTTCTTCTATATTGTGATGATTGGCTTCATAATGCAATTTTAACTGTTCCCAAGTTAAGAATGTGTCTGGACATTTTGTACACTGGAAATAGTCTTTGTTATCTAAATCTTCCTTTTTAATTTCTACCAATTCTCTTTCTTCCTTCGTCATATCTTCTAGCTGACCGTGAACTATATTTATATGACGACAAAGTTCAAATTCGTCTTTAAATGTCTGACTACATTGTTCACACTTTTGCATTTGAGCATTAAAATGATTAGAATTAGGGTGTTTAAATAAAATGTGTCGTCGATAGCTCTCTTTCGCTTTAAAAACCTTCTTGCAGTATCGACAAGTGTAAGACACTTTTAAATGCACTTTCATAAAATGCGGTTTCAGTTGTCGTTTGTCGTGAAAACCTTCATTACAAATATTGCAGAACACAGTTTTAGCCGCATTCATTTTGTGTGTGCACCTCAAATGTTTCGCCAAGCCGCCTTGCGACGCGAAAATCAGACCACAAATATTGCATTCCTTAATAACTTTCATATGAGAATGGTTCAAATAGGTTTCTCTTGTATCAAACTGCTTGTTACACACTTCACAATATGAACCTTTATCGTGTTTTCTTCTTACATGCCTTTTCAGACTCTCGATCTTATCATAAGATAAATTACAAATCCGACATTTCAATCTAAAATCTTCTTTCAATGCATTATGCTTCCTTCTCATGTGTAGTTTCAAAAAATTCACAGATGAGAAGACTAGAGGGCATTCTCTACATGTTATTTCACCGGTTTGTTCATTCTTACAACTCTCCAATAAATTATCGGTAGTATTTTCTTGTTTTATATCATAATCAGAGACGTGATGCTTTCTTTGTACATGTCTTGCATATGTTTCCCTTTTCGTAAATATTTTTGGACAGAATGGACAGTTGTACCATTGACTGATTTCAGGCTTTTTATCATTAGAATGTTTACGTTGCACATGGACTATCAAACTTCTATATTTATCATAAGTTAAACCACAGTCTTTGCAAATGTGTTTAAAAGATTCTTGGAAGGATCCGTGTTTTCTTCTCATGTGCATACGTAACCGAGTCATGCCTTTGAACACTAATGCGCATATTTCACAAGTCCTTTCTTCTCGGTCATCAGGCACCGATTCTGGTCCATGTTTCCTCTTTATATGTGCAACTAAACTGTTCTTCATCTCGTAAGACATGCTGCAGTAGTCACATATGTGTTTAAATGATTTTCTGAAAGATTTGTGTTTTCTTTTCTGGTGCATTCGCAGTGTTTTGTGAGACTGGAAGACTAGGTGGCACACTTTGCATATATGGGTTGGAGCAGGTTTGATGGGAACATTTTCATTATATGGAAACATTTCAGTGTTTTCAAGAGTTGCTTTCTCATTGACGACACTCTCAAATGTAAGTAGGACTGCCTCATGATTCTGTTGTTCAATTTTGACGGCTGGTTCTTCGCTTTCGTAGTTTTGAGTCCCTTCCATCATGAGGCCGCTGTTGTCTGTGAACTGGAATAGATGAATGAATATTGGTTAGAAAAGTATCAAATCCATTGACCAAGATAATAAGGTCTGAGAAATAAACGATATGAGTTGTATAATGCCTTTTAGAAACTATTTAATACGGTCCCGAACAGAATTCGAACCTGCGCCTCCCGGATAAATACTCCAGGCGCTCTGACCACTAAGCCATCTCAACCTAGTCTAAGAATCCTGTTCGCGACCGTATTCTTTTTCCATTTAATATAATAACTTTAGAGTCGCTAAGCATGCGTTAATGCACCAATTTAACTTTAACCGTACCCGACACATTACTTTGTCATTTTGACAGAATTTGCATAGAAAAGTTGTCAAAATAATAAAGTCAAAGTCAAAGTCAAATCATTTATTTCAATTAGACCCTTTACAGGCACTTTTGAATTGTCAGAAGCTAGTTGCCACGTTCCAAAGTGTAGATTCCTATGGAGAAGAACGGGCAAGAAACTCCATGGTTACTCTTTTTATAAAATAGGTTTTCACAATAGCAGGTATTGGTTACACTGACTCTGTTAAATAATAATTTAAATATGTGAGAACAATGTAAGATAATACTAAAAGAGTGTAGTTTAAAAATTCAAATTTCCCGCCATGACAGTCCAGAGATGACCAGTCCCAACTGACGGCGCCCGTTCACGAACATGACGCATGCGTCAGCATCACCCAACTCAACCATGTTGAAGGGAATCGAATGACCCAACACACACGCCACCATCAGCGAGACATTTTAGTGAGCATGACATACTCCCAACTGCCAGACAACAAACAAAATAGAAAGTTTAGTAAAATGGTTACGTAGCACTCACATTTACAATATTTATATTTAGGTACTAGTTTATTGTTATTTATTATATATAGTATTATATATATAGTATTATATATATTTATTATATATAATAGAGTAATACATTGGTTATGGTGATAGTTATGTTGGTGCTACCGAGCCTAAAACGGTCTTCCTAGTTTAGTCAGTTTATATGACTTTAGCTTAACTCAATGATACTGCTGCTAGCCTTCACAGAAACCCTTGAAGCCTCTTCCAACAGATTAATGTGAAAAAGAACATCATAACATAACATTAACCTTTTATTCCCCGAAAAATAAGATGGCGATGTACTGTAATAGCATACTGCCATCTGGGCATGATTCCAAACCCTGGCTACTACAAAGATAAATTTAACAGAAAATTCCAATTACACTTTGCCTGACTCAAGATCAAAAAAATCTCAAATAACATAATAAAACATCAGGTGAGGTAGCAGAATGACGCAGGCCCATAAAAAAAACTACTTACATCATTAAAATCCAATTCCACTTCAATATCTTCAACCTTAATTTTGACTTCAGGATCCAACATGGTCATTGGCTCTATTTTCACATCCATTTTGTCATCAATATCCTTAAAAGGGTCCTCCTGCCGCTTTTTTTTCTTTTTCTTTTTTTTCTTAATTTCATACGACATCGGCTCCTCGGGTAAAAATGAGGTAGGATCTTTTCTTGTTTCAGCATTTTCAATCTTAACCTTAATTTCTAGATCTGCCATTATTACAAAGTCTAACCTGAAACATTTATTTTTCATAAATATCAGAAGTAAGAATGAATCAATAAATAATTATTTTATCATTTAGGTGGTATAGATAGATTAAATTAAACATAAAAAGGCTCAAGATAAATCTTTGAAAGTTACAATATTAGTGAACCTACACCTCCCGGACAAATTTATCGGTTCGAATCCTGTTTGCGACCGTATTCTTTTTCCATTTAATATTGTAACTTTAGAGTTCGCCAAACATGCGTTAATGCTTTTCAAAAATTTATCTTGAATTATTAAGGTAATTGCATTCTTTACGACATTGTATTAACTGCAAAGTTAGTCATGCTGGTTCGGTCACCTGTATAGGTACTGAATAGACAGCAATGACGTCGCCAAAAAGACGTGTTAAAAGTTAAAAATATGGATGAAGAATTTGCGGTCGTGAGCAGAGGTCGAGATGGCTTAGCGGTCAGAGCACCTGCCTATTTATCCGGGAGGCGCAGGTTTGAATCCTGTTCACAACTGTATTCTTTTTCCTTATAATATAATAAGGCTCACGATCCAGAATAAGAAATGTGAGAAGATTACTGAGGGAATATTAAATCTTTAATTTATGTAATTTACTCATAACTGTTATAATAAAATAAAATAAATATTTATCAATATACAATACGAAGCACAGTACACCCTTGGTGAAATATTGAATAACAATTGTACTATATCTTAGGACTTACTTTTCATAATTTATTATTTAGTTTTAAAAACTTTAAAGATATATATACTGAATACTTGTAAATTATATATATATATCATTATAAACTCTGCCCCTTAGGTGGCTCTCTCACCAGTATAGTTATAACAAAACCGTCTAAAGTGAATAGTAATAGCCTATATGAACTAGCATTTAAAAAAATCGGTATAGCAAGTCAAAATATGTATAATAACACTCTAAATACAATATTAATTGCAGATAATACTATAAATAACGCTGCAAAACATATCAAGGACAAACTGATAATAAAAAGTATATTGCAATAGAGTAAAATAGCTGTACCACTTCAAAACTAAGTTTTCTAACCAAAATGTTGATAAACTTTAGCAGAATTGACAATATTCAATAACAGTATTAATACAAAATCTTTACACAGGTCCAAAACCCAATGATAAAGAAAAATACACGTCATTTAGTCATAAAACTCACCTAGTTAATCATAATTTCTATCACCGAAAATATTCACGACCTAAGTTATTATGGCCGTAACTTTACGCTATGTTTTAACCTGTAAAAGCTTAACGACATTGAAACTATTAACTATGCATACTTAACCGACACCTTTGTGCTAAAAATCAATAATTTTATTATGATAAATCATTGAAAAATGGCTAAAATGGCCTTTTGCGATTATTGACATTTTTCAAGAACATTTGACGTTTATTAAACAGTGTTGTCATATAATCATAATTATACTGGATACACTATAAGACCACAGACTAGTTTTATATATATATATGTATATATAATGATCATTGATAAAAGTTTGATATAAACGAGTTTATTATATTAAAATTAACAGTATGCATAGGAAAACATATATTGTTAATATGTTTCTGCAAAATTATCTCGGTTTCATCTGTGCAAAAAAAATTGTCTAGGCTCTAGTCGCAAGAGGTTCTGGGTTGGATTCCTAGGTCGAGCCAAGTGTTTTTAGGTTTTTATAATAGGAAATTTTCAGCAGCAGTCCAGGGTTAAGAACTGTGCCTGTTCGATAACCAATAAAGAAAAAGAAATTGAGAAGAAGGATAACAAAACCAAAATTCCAATCCTATCCTATCTAATGTTTTGTCTATGGCTTCATAAATTCGAACGGTCGCTGTGATTGTCAAAATGATAATACCAGCCCACGTCAATGCAGTGTTGCCAACAATTCGATTTAAATCGTATTTATACGATCTTTTTAGCCCTGATACGATGTACGATCATGTATTAGATATCGTACGCAAAATATACAATCTTTTCATATCTCATAGTCTTTATATCATATAGTCAAAATTAAATAATGAAATTAGATTGTCTTTAAATAAAACAACAAACTTGAACCATCCATAAACTTCTTTATATTTTAAGGGATCCACCAATTTTCTATACTCGCTACATGTATAACTAATCTATGTCATTCGCTCTTCAGAAATACGTAGCGCTGTAGCGCACTCTACTATTGGCACGGGAATTCCACGCACAATCTTACCGTCACACTTTGTGGTTATTACACGACTGCCTAAAAAAAGGAGGGTTGATATATGTATGTATGTTTGTGAGTTTCTTTATTCCACCATAACTTTTAAACTCCTGAATCGATTTAGAAAAACATTCCTACATGGCAGGCGTAGTTTTTAATTTCAGCTTTTTGTACATCATTACAAACAAAAAAAACTGGTTTGTGTTGTTTTGTTCTGAGTTTTAAATGTAAATACGTCATAAAAATACCATATTATTAAGTTTTTTGGTGCTGGTGTATTCTGTTTCGTGTGGATGTCATTGCCAAATGGGATTGGTTTCTTCTTGTGTTTATCCTGAAGAAATAAAGTACGTTTCTTTTTGTGTCGATTTCGAGCCATCTAACGAGATGTTGTGCAAATTTAATTTATGTATATATACAATAATAAATTACTTTGGCTCCCGCAGCTACTGCTGCGATCATTAACTCCGATAGTATTTATTTTAAAATATTTTATTATTTATTTGTCTTCCGAGAGACATAAATATATATAATAGTATCAAAATTGTTGAAGAGGTTTCATTTAAGTCAGTGGAACTTATCGCAATGATAAAGGCGCTTTTACATATTCGATTTGTAGGATATAAAAAGGCAGTCATATGCACAGATAGTATAAGTGGCATGCAGCACATAGGTCGGTGCACCTCTGTAGACAGAGCTTATGATATGTTACAATATTAAATGGAAAAAGAATACGGTTGCGAACAGGATTCGAACCTGTGCCTCCCGGATAAATACTCCAGGCGCTCTGACCACTATGCCATCTCGACCTTTAACTTCTAACTTGTAACCTGTAACTTTAGAGTTCGCTAAGCATGCGTTAATGCTTTTCAAAGATTTATCTTGAATTATGATATGTTGTCGGAATTTTTTTAATTAAAACGAATTGTGTCGTAGACTCGTAGTGGTGTAAATTTGACGTTGCAATGGGTTCCATTACATATTGGGCTACAAGGTAATGAGGAGGCTGACATGTTAGCGAAGCAATGAATACTTCAGGGAACAGAAATTGAATTTAAACCAAATAACTCGGAATTATTGCCTAAATATAGGAAACGTTGCTAAAAATTATGGAAAGAATATTTTATCGAATTTTCACGAGAAAAGGGGATATGGTATAAATCAATGCAATGTGAGCATACCTTCCTCATATACCTTGTTTTCAGGGAATTCGATGGAATAGAAAACTTTTTGTAATAGCTTTCCGACTAAGATCGGGCCACATTCCGTCAAATAAATAATGTGTAAAAATAATGTACTCCAAATTGTGAATTTTGTGGAATAATTGATGACGTTCACCACATTTTGACGGAGTGTGTCCGATTTGAGTCGGAAAGGCAAGCATTGTTGACAGTTCTTAAATTAACAAACACGATACATACCTACTTAAACACAGTTAAGGAATTGTATAAATTTGTCAACCACTGTTTGAGTTAAGTCATTCAAGTATCTTTGTAAAGAGTACGATAGGACTTATATGTGCATTTGTGTTGTACAAGTCTATAAAAACATATATATATAAGGTCCTAATTTATAAGGTAATTTCCTTTGAAAGGGTTATTATATAAGTCAAATACATTCAGTTAAGCTAAGAATTAAATGCATATAACAAATTATTTGTAATAACAATAGCACTAGCAAGACAAAAACTGCTCCTTGAACGGCGAACATTAAGAAAAAAATAAAATGTTTCTAAAAAGTTGAATTATGGCCTAAATGAATCCTTATCACTTACACATTGACCCCTTAAAAGGAAATTACCTAATAAATTAGGACCTTACATATATATTTGTTTCTAAGTGCCAAATATAAAGTGTTACTACCCAACGTGTCAAATATTGATTTCAAAATAGAATAACATTGAATTGAAAATTATTTTATTAAAAAAATGAAGAAAAAGTGTTTTTTTTTTTTGTAGAATTTTGAGCAAAATACGATTTTTCCTTGACATGATACCATCTCTTCAAAAATTTTGTTGGCTAGTGGCAACCCTGCGCACAGAGTACTTTATAATATAGGAAATAGAGACCTCTCTCTCGTTCAATTTAGGAAACAGGGCACACAGACGCCATCTAGAGTATTACGAATGCACTACTAATGCCACGGCGCGGGGCAGCGCGAGGGCGCGCGGTACGAGGAAACGATGACGGCCGCGCTGACAACCGCGCAGCCTGAAGGGTGCGCGGGGGCGGGAAGTGACGCGGCGGTTGCCGCTCTTTTCCCCATTTTGGCGCGCAATACTTCTCTACGACGATTTTCCGCGGCGGTCACGTAGTACGATCGGGCGCCGTTTGATTTATCTTTGTTTTTTTATTATACTCTTTATTTATACAGTCCGCTCTATTGCTACTGCTGTAAACGATAGGACCCCGACATGCATATACATTTGTTTAGGTATTATTAGGTTTCTACTTAGGGTCCAACCAACAAAGATATAAAATACGTGATTCAAACGATTCCAATATATTCTTCCATTCATTTTTTATTGCTCATACATCTTATGAATAATTTGGAAGAATATAATGAAATAAAATTAATGGTTTTCAAAGATTTATCTTTAATCACTTAATACATATTTTTATTGCCTTTAATTTATTGCTGTCCTTATCCGTCTTCCCGCATAATATTTTATTTAATTTTTTCCTATAATGGTGAATAAAAAATCAGGATGACAAAGTAATCTTAAATCTATCAAGTTTTCTTTATGGATTTGGCAATGCAGGAAGTCGAAACTAATATGTACAAATATTATTACTTTTATAAATTGTTTTAAATTATTTAATGTTATATTTGTTTTTAATATGTCATCATAAATGTCTTGTAATTCGGATATGCAATTTATTAATGAGTAAATGGGACTGCGAAGCCAGTTCCGACCAGCATACTCCCGATATATAATAAATACAAGTTTACTTTTACAAAATTTATAAGTCTTCCTTACATATCTGAGATAGCTGTCGCAAAATAGCATTAAGTGCCATCTATTGATTCACGAAGGCAAAAAACTATTGATATAACCCTACCAAATTGCAAAACAATGATTGCCATACGACAATGGATGTGTAAATGAGCTACTTTATTTTGTCGATTTATAATTGTCCTGTTTCCTACTCATTTGTTCGAAGATTGTACACCCTGACCCTGCGTCAATGTCAAATTAGATCGCGAATTCGCGATAATTTTTATAACCAAACAAATCAATTAAAATTATTATTTTTCTTTAGTATGTGCATGTAATTACATAATGTTTCACTCTTTGTTGAAAAGATATTTAATTCTGCATAAATTGAAACCATTTAAGGCGCCGGTTTCTTTACAATTACGAAGAATTCACGTGACGTCAAGTAATTTTTTACGCTCTATACATTAATTGAATATTTAGTTGAAATACATAACCACTTGCCTATTCTTACAGATTTATGGCACGGGGAATACGAATGGCAAGATCCGAAGTCTGAAGATGAGGTGTAAGTATTAAAACACTATTACAATTCGTGAAATACGGTTATCGGTTTACGGCTATACTTCTAAATAAACAATACGATATGAAATAATATATGGAGCTACCTATTATACCATATATGTGTTATTGTAATGATAATCCGTTCTCGCAATGATTTAGTAACTTGTTATAAATAAGTTCTTTTTTTTGCAGTGTAAATATTGTTTATGTAGACAAAGATGGAAATAAAATTAAAGTGAAAGGCAAAGTGGGTGACAATGTCATGTATCTGGCACATAGATATGAGATTCCTATGGAAGGTATGTATATTTATGTTGTTTATTGAATATTGTTGTCGCACACCAGGTTGGACTATAAAGTCACCTTTCATCATAGTAAGAAGTTTATTTTTATACCATATCGGTTCTCAAGTTATCAGTGTTCGGACAGACAGACCAACAGACAATCAATGTTTCAAAAAATTTGTTGTTTCAGCTTCTATAGTACACATGTACACTTCACACATTTTTTTATTATACTGATTTTAAAGAAATAGTACCATATCTCTACAGTTTTGTTAAGTTACTAGCAGGTGCCATAATAACCTCCTCCTTTTTTGAAGTCGGTTAAAAAGTAGTTTAAAGTGTTAATACAGGTTATAAACAGTGTGCTAAATTTTATACAAATTTATTTGGTAATTTTTGCATTAAGGAGTAAGAAACATGCATCCATCCTCACAAACTTTCACATTTATAATATTATGTAGCATCATAATATCACACCTGTATTCCCCGAAGAGGTAGGCAGAGGTGTACACCCACATTTCACCAGTGCTGTTAAGTCCTATGTAATAGGTGGTGAGCCTATTGCCATGTACTGGTCACAATTCCAAACTCTGGGCTGCTACTGTGAATTTTCAAAAGAAAAACTCAATAAAACTGCCCAATCCGGATATCAAACCCAGTACCTCATGCTGAGCAGTCGCATTTGGGACCACTAGACCAATAAGGCAGTATAGGATACTATGTTTGTATGTAATTTTATCCTTCACTTTTATTTTCAGGTGCATGTGAAGCCTCATTAGCATGTACAACATGCCATGTGTATGTCCCACCAGATTTTTATGACAAACTACCCCCACCTGAGGAAAAGGAAGATGATCTGTTAGACATGGCGCCTTTCCTCAAGGAAAACTCTAGACTAGGTCATTATGACTATCTTAGCGTCATTATTAATATATTTATAATAAAAGCTGATATAAAAATGTGGAGAAGAGGCAGAGTAAAGCCTTTACCCAGGAGTGGGACAATACAGAAAAGCAAAATAGACGGATTAACAAATTCCAAATAAAATATATCCTCTGAAGGGCTAAGGTCTCCCTACCATCATATCATAATCAATCTGCCTAGCCTTTTCCCAATTACATTGGGGTCGGCTTCCAGTCAAACCGGATGCAGCTTAATACCAGTATTTTACATGGAGCGACTGCCTATCTGACCTCCACAACCCAATTACTGGGTAACACGATATCTCGTGGTATGACTGGTCGTCAGACATTCAGGCCTCTGACTACCCGTAACGGCTGTCATAGATCTTAATTTGACAACCGGGACCGACGGCTTAACGTGCTCTCCGAGGCACGGAGGGGTCTCGGTATGAAATGATGGTCACCCATCCACAGACCGACCGCGGCAAGCGCAGCTTAACCTCGATCGATCGATCTGTGCAGCTGTTACTTATCCACGAGCCCCCATATCATAATAAATGTAAAAATTTAGATAGTTGTCACTTGGAGTCTCTGAAAATAAAATAAATGTGGGCAATTTAAAATAAATTGAAGTCTTTTGTGGGCAGACATGTAAAAAAATATTTTTCTAGCACAGATATTTAGTTGAAGGCGTGTGGTATGTCATGCAGGGTCGTAGCTACCGCTGTATCAGCCGTATCAATGATACCGGGCCCCCGAGCCACAAGAGCCCCAACATCTGTACTGTGCAAGCAAAAATTCGTAAAAAAGAAGGCCGAATATAAATTTTCATCTAGGGCTCCTTAAGCATTAGATACTCCACTGATGTCATGTAACAATATTTACATAATTGATTTTAAACTTTCGCGATTTGTACACATTTTAGAAATATATAAATCGGGTCTATATCGCGATATTTTATATAAAAGGCTTTTACGATACCTTTTTGCAATGCATTTGCAATGGTGCAATTCGGTCGTAAAGTCGGGAAACAAAAAAGGTAACGTAAACGCCTTTTGTATAAAATATTGCGACATAGACCCGATTCATATATTTCTAAAATATTTACATAACTTTTCTCCACAAACCTTATTTTCAGGATGTCAAATAACTCTCACCAAAGACATGGACGGAATGGAAGTAACACTACCGAAGGCAACGAGAAACTTCTATGTAGATGGACATCAACCAAAACCACACTGAATTTGGAATAAGTTTTTACAATGTAGGCTTATTTGAATTAGAAGAAAAATGTTGAAGTATGGCCTCTATATTAGTACACTCTAAGTTATTCTATGAGGCCATTTGATAGTGTACCAAAATTCCAAGATATTCCGATGTAACTGCACAAGCCCGGTGGCTACAAAATCGATGTTTAAGTCGTAAATATTTTAGCAATACAGTCTTAAATTAAAGGCTCCAGCAGGCTTTACCAGTTAAAAGCCTCAAAAGGAATATGTTACTTTACTTAATATTTTGGAATAGTTGCTTCTTTTTTTCATAATCACTGAAACCTTGGACATTTCTTGTTAGCACAGCTTGCAAACTCTTCAATTCTTCAAAGCGGTTTGTACGGAATTATTACCGAAAAGTTCAGGGTTTAGCTGATAAACTTAATTTGTAATATTTTGTTTATGTAACAAATATAAGTACAATTGTGTAGATAAAGCCGTGTTAAAGTGTTATTCTAATTAGGAACTTTAATATCATTGTTTAAGACAAAACAAATCTATTTATGACGTAAACAATACTCATTCAATTCTAATTGCAAGTATGCAAGTGAATATTAAAACTCATGCTATAGAAATGGTTCTCTATTAGCGTGAACCCACTAGTAGCCTGCTGCAGGCACAATTTAACATGAAAAGATATTTTGCTGATGAAGCATAAATAAGGGCAGGGGATGATTATGAAATACATTGCACGGTTTCCTATTGCAATTCTCAGGGGGAGCAGATTGGCCCAGCGTGTAGCGTCAAAACACAGCTGATATAACATATATGACGACGGTTTCCTTTGCCTCATTCTGCTGCCTGCTTTCGTGCAAGGTCATCCACTGGCTTGATGAAATGGCTGAAATAAGATGGTCATTGCAGGATTCACCTTGGGAATGAACAAAAGTTGCTGCCGTCCGCACGCCCCACAATGGTTACATTTCGCAAAATAGTGGACATATAAACAAAATTGTAATTATAAAAAAAAAACATCCTTGGTCAACGATTTTTAAGTTAATCTGTTGAATTGCTAATTACTAGACAATAGAAATATTATTGTTTTCAAGTACAATTTTGTACTTTCGCAAGTATACAGTTTAATGGGTTTTCGTTTGACCGTCACCTCACCTGATGTTAAGTGATGGTGCGATTTAGTGGTGCGCATAATAAATCTTTTAGCCAAACGCATAAATTAGGATAGATTGATAGAATAATCTGTATTGCACGCAAATGGTACAATAGTTGCAAAAAGTCGGTGGTGTACTACACTACATATTTTATAACAATTATTTGTATATGTTACCGGCTAAACCCGATTTCTAACATAATAAATAATTAGGATTTATAAATATGTCAAATAAACATATTATCAAGTTTGATGGCTATGTCTACTATTTTGCGAAATAGAACCATTGTGCATCACGTATATTCATTGCCCCTGCAACAGCTGGTGCTAGATTGTTATTTAAATCGATTATTACCAGCGGGTTCCCGCGACAGGAGCATCACCCTATGAGCATGAGCCTTAGCTTTGTCATTATCTTTCACGTGGTTCATAAAAAATTGTTACTGTCGCTTCGCCTGGAAGTGACCAACACAGTACGAGATTTGAAAACTTGCTATTAAAAATTGAGTAGCTTATATTTACTTGGCCATCAATTTATCAAAATCCACTGCTGAACATAGGCCCTTACAAACATGAATCACATGAATGACACAAAAAAAATGGAGTACAATCTTATTGAATCACAGAATCTGCTTGAAACATGTAAATACATAGTTAATTGTAGATAAGAATTTGTTATCGAATAAAACAGAGTTGTTGTAAGTGGTATAAAATAAAACTATAATCTTTACCAATTTTTCTTGGTTTTATTTATTTACTTTTTGCATACAAAATTTCAGTCTCAGGTTCCTATGATTTTTGTTGGTTGAAGACTACATGCCATTTTGGATATCCAAAATGTGGATTGGACTTTGGCATTATTTTTGCTTATTATTGGCTTTTTAGTTCGAGTTGGGGAAAATGTGAGTTTAATTAAATTAAACAGTGAATTAGTTTACCAGTGCTACTGCTGATGTCAGTGGCACTTAAAAGGTTAAAGAACAATGCTTTTAAATGTCTCCTTGACATTAAATTTTATAAGAACCATTTTTGTAGTTTGAAAATTCTAAATGTCCAAAACCACACATTACCCACATGTCTGGATGTAAGCCAATAGACTCATTATATACCGAAGGGCTATAAATATTTTCTATAACTTTAATACTGTTTGTAAGTCAGAATAACGCTTTAAAACTTAGTCCTCACAGAATTTCTCCTATGACTATCCAAATGTTTCTTCAAGCTTTGTTTATAAACAGTAGTATAACAGCATTTGTCACAATATATCATATACTTTTCCTTTTCATGTTTTAATTGATGACTGTATAACGCTGGCTTTGCAGCACACTGGTAACTGCAACCGTTAAAACCACAAAAATAAGGTTTACTATTTGTGTGAATTCGTTCATGTATCTTCAAATTCGGTTCACGATTTGTTGTATATTCACAATAAGAACATTTCTTTTGATTATGTCTAGAATGTGTATTCTCGTGTTGTTTAAAATGTGATAATTTTGATGTACTATAGCCACATATTGAGCAGAAATGTAGCTTTTTTCCTGAACCGTGTTTGTTTGATTTATGCGTCAACATTTCAGCGTTGTTATCAAACATTGCATGGCATATGAAGCAAGATTTCTTTATGTTGTTGATGCCATGAATTTGTATATGTTCTTGCAAATCATTTGTCATTTTGAATCTTTTCTTGCATATATGACATTTAGGTTTACTTTTCCTGATCTTGTTAACTGTTGTGTTTTTTATATGGTTATATTCTTCAAAGTGTTTGTTTTTAACATGTTGCCGAACTGTTTGTACTGTGGAGTAGGAGTGGTCACAAAATTTACAGATATATCTTCCTAATTCATCCACTGATTTGTACCAGGATTCTTCATTTTGTGATACCTGTAAATTTAATTATAATTTACTTGGAGAATGCATTATAAGAGGAGAAATAAAATTAAAAGAAAAATAAAGAACAGCTTTCTTTATATCCACACTTACCACAGGATAGTAATTTTCATCATTTACTGTAGATCCATGATCAGCTAACCTCTCATTTACAATATCAGATTCCTGAAAAGCATGTGGGAATAATTAACTATATTTGGGTAATTAGTAATAAAAACCTAACACTTTGTTCATCCGGGAGGCGCAGGTTCGAATCCTGTTCGCGACCGTATTCTTTTTCCATTTAATATTGTAACTTTAGAGTTCGCTAAGCATGCGTTAATGCTTTTCAAAGATTTATCTTGAAAAACCTAACAATTCTAATAAGGTATATTGGATGGTATGTTTTTGACTATACACCAATTTTATAATCAACAACAATACAGGTTTGTACTTTTTTTTTAAACATTGCCACACACTTGGTATTTCTTCCTGTATTGTAGTGTGTTTGACATCAGGCAGGCGGCTGGTCAAAAAACATTCCAAAACTTTTGCAGCATTCCAGTACAAGTAGAGAGTATGAAGAAGAATTCATGCTGCACCAACCCAAAATAAATTGGGATAAGGGCAGGGGGATGATGATGATCATGGGTGCATTTACAGACATATAATCTCACACGCACACACACCCAGACCCGGAACAATTATCTGTAGATCTTACAAATATTTGTTTGTTTTTATTGTATGTTCATTACAACTAACATTCATAAAATGTATTGTTTAAAAGTAAGTATACTTATTTTATAAACAATAAGCTGTGCTTGCTGCTTAACCTGTATTGAATTCAGTTTGTGAATATAATATAGCCTATGTTACTTCTAGATGAAGTAGCTTTCTAATGTTAAAAGAATTATTATAACTGATTCAGTAGTTTCAGAGTGTATTGAATAAAAAAACAAACTAACAAATCTTTCCTCTTTTTGAGTTTTATTAGTCTAGATATAGTACTCTCTAGTGGTAACTTTGTATTTTTTTTAAATAAAAAAAAGTGGTGTCTAAACTTCCTCTGAACTGTGTAAACTAGAAAGCCGCGCCTTTCTGTCTAGCGGAATACAGCATCTTCCAATTAACATAACCTATCATGAATTAACAACAATTAGCAAGGAATGTCTGACTTAGTGCCTAAATTAAATCTTCCTATTAATAGTTTTTTCTAGTGGACGCGTAGGACATCAGTGATGATATCTGCCTGGCACAAAGCCAGGATTTCTTGATATTGCATTGCCGAGACTGAGTAACAATTACAGTTTAAAATACGATTATATATAAGATATTCTTTTATTTTTTATATCTATCTTACAGTTTTTAGTGCTACTTACTTGTTGATTTATATTTTCATCGGGATAATTTGATGAAATAGAATCATCTGTTAGATTTTCACAAGTTTGTTTTTCAGTATTTTCACACAGGGGATCTACGTCAAATGATTCGAAATACTCTATTTTTATTTCTTCCTCTTCTTCATTAACAGACATTATGCATTTGTTTGATAGATGTTTATAAATTACAAAATCCAAATTAAAAAATACTGCAGCTAACTTCATACAATAACAATTAGTGACGTTTGGCGGTTCATTAACCTTTTGATAGAAGTTATTTTGACATTACGTAATTGTTCTAAAAATCTACTGCGATACTCAACATTTTTAATGCCATAAAATTAATCAATTGCGCCGAGGCACTGAAACCAATTTTGTGGTTATATTTAAATAATGCTTATTATTCGCATGTAATGAAAAGTTTTAATTTAGAACAACATATCGGAAGAAACTTACTATTTCAGTAGTGTCTGCTATATAATGGCAATCCGGTTCCTGCGCGTCCCGCTCCTCATTCGTTCGCGACTCAATATATTCCATTCGTTCAATCAGTCTGCTCGAGGCCGCCTTGAAAGGAGGTGCTGTCGGTTTCGTTTCCAACAAAACGCGTTTCGGTGTGATTTGTGTTTTGTTTTGTGGTGCACGATGGCTTACAACGGTAGTGGTGGCAAGAGACTGTGTACAGGGACCGACCTGGACGTCGAAAGGGTAAGTTATAATTTTTATGTATATAAATTGTCAAAACCCATATCTACGTAGACCCGACGAAAATGGCCGTGTTTTGTACATTTCCCGTTCCATGTTCATGTTTCAGTCACGAAACGCTTTTGTAATAGTTCCTGTAATCTTCCGATTAATGATAATGATTGTTTGTTGACTGATACAACGTTTGGTTTACGCGTCATGTCATGATCACGTTACGTTGTTGATTTCTAGTTTTGAGGTTACGTTTTGTTGACACATGATTAAATAAAAAAAAATGTGTTAGGTGTATAAACATTTTTGATTTTCGTCTCCTCGCTTTTTTTAAGTCGCTAAATATTTTTTTCACGTTGCGACATACACGAAATGTACGAAAATAGCTTGTTTCCCAGACACTGTCAATTAATGTGATTGACACCGCTCGGTCATTAGGCCTTTTGGTGTTCTTGTACTTCTGGTTAGCGGGAAACAGAAGCATTTCCCGTTTTCTAGGTCGTTAACAATACCACAATACCAGGTTCCGTAGACAAGAAACACCTAACCTAACGATTTAAAAATAGTAAACTAATTATCTATGCTATATCGGTCTGGGCCTAATTTTGTTTTCTTTTTAGCCGGTATCGGCGGCGAATTTTATTGATATTTAGAATTTTTCAAATTTGATATTACTTTGCTCTATAAAATATTTTGGCGATAGTGTTTTTATCATTCATAGTCTTAAAATTCACGCAATTGAAATTCCTACGATTGCACTGACGACCAAATACCTATCTGCATTTGTAGGGATATAAAATGAAATAATGCGTATGTAGGTAGGTATTTATTAAAAACTCATGCAACGTTATCATACAAAAAATATTCTGGTTTAAAGTTTCCACGTTTTAATGAACGAGTTTTATGGCACCATTTTTATGATTAAATTAAAATTGTGAAGTGGGTAGGCATAAAACAAATACGTGTTTTCGTAGGTAGGTATCGTACGTATTACAGTTGTAATGTAAAATACTAAATTAATGTTATTCTGTGTTGTAGAAATCCATTTTTTTATTATGGCAAGTAGATATGCATTGTATTAAATGTTAAATACTTTTTGTTATACGAAAGCTTTAAAAAGTATTAAACAAATGAGACATAGACAAAACTATTTTTAATTTGAATTATGAATCTTTGATGACTGTCTTTTAGTAGATCAAAGTGTATTAAATTAATTTACGACCATAAAATGTTTATTGCTACATTTATCACTCGTATTTCTGTTAGATTTAAAAAATTGTATTAATACTAGGAGGTAGTAAAAATTCGTAGGTAGGAAAAAACATATAAATCAATAATAATACGTCATTAATTCGGATAACAGTTGTTGTAATATTTTTACGAATTTCAAAGGGTATTACAGTAAGGGTAAGGGTATATTAAAATGGTACCCTATAGTAGAAAATAAAAAGTATTTGAAAATAAAAAGCTCATAATTTGAGGCGCTTAAGAAGGTTTAAATAATTATATGAAACTGAATAAAATGTGCCCTAAAAATTGATTTTTTTTATAATTGTAATCTTCTCAAGTTCCGAAATTGGCTTCACAAACGAATTCGGTGATGATATTCCTAAAATAATCACTAAAATGCGTTTAAATCAACCAATTGTTAATAAATCCAATTCTCGTCCTACCCAATTTGTTTTATTGCCCACTAAAGTTCATCTAAATGATCTGTGTATCACTATATTAATTCCAACTTCAAAGGTGTTCAAAGAGTTGCCTCCACTTTGAAGATTTTCAACAAATTTAATTGAATAGTGTTGATAATTGAACATTTGTGTTCCCTTTGTATTTAAAATTGGAACTGCCGAAGTTGTTTCGTAAAATGCGCAGGAGGATTTCTATTTTCTTTACAATATGTTAAAAAGTTCTCCGATGCGAAAGCGGGGCATATCCCAATAACATTAAAAACTATTTCTTTCTAAATTTTAGAGAAATGTCTAAAATTGATGAGAACCATCGCCGCCGTCGGCGCACCTACCCACACTCCCTGTATTACCATGTAAAGTTCCCCATTTCTAAATGTTTTTCCGATAGCTTATTTTTTTCTTGTTTATTGAAAAGGTTTGGGTACATAAATTGAATAGAATCTCGATGCCTAATGATGCCTTTATGAATTGGATAGGGTTTTTTTTACTTATTGTGTAATAGTTAAAATATAAAATTAAAAAATATACAAATTACGTCGCGATACCACGAAAATTATAGTATTTATAGCTATTCGATAGGTACCTATGATATTTGAAAATCGAATGGCTATAATAGTTTCGTTAATGTCACGTATTCGGTACAGCTCGAGAGTGTAAAAAATAAACCTTCCGAAAACAGTAATTGGAGTTCGAGTGGATGCATGCTAAACGTTGGCATCTAAATCACATTATCACTGTATGAAAGGAATTCTTACAAATACTAGTTAATCTATATGTTAACACGTGTTAGGACATTAAAGGGAGGCAGGGCTCTGAAATATTTAACTGGAGAAATACCTCCATCTTGCTGAAAATCGTTGCCAAATAACACTGCTCTTTAGTAGTGTTGTGTGCCTAAAGGCGGGGAAAACGATTTGTGTCTCCTCCATTGCTGAGCGTAGCTTTTGCTCTTGGTGTTGGCTACCGCTTGCCATCAAGCAAACCATACAATTGTTTGCCGCCATAGAAAAAAAATATTACACATTCCGGTAAAAATAAATGCATGCACTATGGTTTTGATTGACATGAACAAGTGATTAACCCATTCAATGCGGTAACGTGGATTCGACATATTTTTTGCTTTGATACACACAATGGCCTATCCTCGTGCCCAATCTCTATTGTTATGTGTATTATGTTACCGGTTGTTGGATTTTGAATAACTATGTATCTCAGTAATCCATTTGTATGAATTTGGATTTTCACACTCAATCACGCTTTAACAGTTTTTATTTAGGAATTTAGATGAAAGTATGTGGACGAATAGTTTGTGTCTGCTGTGCATATTTACTGCAATAGCCGCACAGATCGATCGATCTAGGTTAAGCTGCGCTTGGCACGGTCGGTCTGTGGATGGGTGACCATCACTGCACACCCAGACCCCTCCGTGCCTCGGAGAGCACGTTAAGCCGTCGGTCCCAGTTTGTCAAATTAAGATCTGACAGCCGTTCACGGGTAGTAAAATGCCCGAAAATCAGACATCCAGTCATAACTATGAGATATCGTATTACCCAGTAACTGGGTTGTGGAGGTCAGATAGGCAGTCGTTCCATGTAAAATACTGGTATTAAGCTGCATCCGGTTTGACTGGAAGCCGACCCCAATGTAATTGGGAAAAGGTTAGGCAGATGATGATGATATGCATTAAGCTTATTCTCGGAAAATCTTTACGCATAGGCAGCAACGGGTTACACGGCTAGGTCCGAATATTTTTATATCTTTGATATTTTGACTGGTTTATTGTGGCTGTTCATCGCGGTGTGGCTGCTGGAGGTGAGGTCCTAAGTTTCATTCCCGGGTCGGGCAAAGTATGATTATTTTTTTCAGATTTTTTAACTTTTAATTAATTTTAATCTAAATTACGAATAAAGTTTTAACAAACAATTCTTGCATTTTAGACGTAATTTCGGCCGCTTATTTTCGGCAGATGTGTCAGCAGCATTAAAACCGGACTACAATATGAAACCCTGGACGCTCCCCGGACGCCTAAATCCGGGGAAACCCGGATGAATGGCAACACTATATTAACACTATTTCGATGTCTTACACAACACTGATAATCATTTATCCCTGTAGAGTGTAGAGCATCGACGGACTGAATAAATAATTATATCACATAAATATTATAAGGTATTTTTATCGCGGTATTAAGGTTTTATATATAGCGTAGGCGCACAAAACGTTTTCCTTGCCATTTAAAGAATTCTCGCAAACTTGCGTTGGATCACAAGAGACGTAGGTAGGTGTTCTTCTATAGAATTCTATTTTTGAAGTGTTTTTAGTCTATTCGTAAACACTTGACTAAAGGGCGATCTAGGCTATTTTTGAGTTTACCCACTAACTGTCTTTTTTTGCCATAATCTGTTTAGTGGCTGACTTATTGCTTGTAGATTCCCTTTATTTGTCAGGTTTTACGGTGAAATTTACCTCTTCGCTGGTTTTTGTGTTGGATGAATTTTAATAATGTCCCTACTGATTTTTTGGTTTCGGCGGCCTTTCTCTACGGAGATTAGTCAAATACACAGAAAATATTATAGTGCACAAGTGAATGTGCAAACACAAATGCCTCCCTCTTCCTTCGCTCATAGTCCGATGGGACGGCAATCCGACACGACGGAGAGAAATCAGGTGCAGGAGTGACGGCTTTGCGCTCTCCGAAGCACGGGAGTATCACACCGCCAAAATCCTAACAGAAAAACCCAATAACAGCTTGCCCGACCCGAGAATCGAACCCAAAACCTCGCGCTTGTCAGCCGCGCGGCTACTAGACCGACGCGATGAGGCAATTTGAATATTACCAAAATGTTTGAAACTTGATTGTTGTCCTTTCCGGAAGGAGTGATCCGAAACTCCGTCGGAATAAAAACGGCAACCTCGATGAAACAAAAGTTACAATCGTATTAAATTGATGTTCGGTTCCATATTGGTATCTATTGTCGGGTATCGCTATAAATAAACAATTAGTAATTACAGTTAATAAGCAGTTACTGTGGAAGTCCGTAATAGATTTAATATTGCGATGTAACTAGTGTTGGGTTTTACTTATAAAAGTCAGTATATTTCGTCTTGGACGCTTCGATCACCAATAAAAATTAGTGGTTATTAGAAATAATTTAGAAGTGAAACACTTTTAATGTTAAATTGTTATTTTGATTGTTAAGTTGTTTAATGATCTGTAACACAGTTTTACCTATCTCAGACACCAGTCTCTATATAAGTTGTTACTTACTGTACTAACTAACCCTGTAATGTGATGATGAGAAAATAAATATTTTATTTATTTATTATTATTTAATGTGTAGAATAAAATCGTTTCACTGTTATGTTAATAATTGCTATTTCAAAATAATATTTGTACTTAACTGTGGTATTATTAAACAGTCAAAAATAAATAATTACGCGGACTTTTCTACGGAACTCACTTTAGGAATCGCTGCACTAGTGTATAATTTTAGGAATTACTCCACTGTTGTAATAATCACGAGGATTTTAAGTATTCTTATCAGATTCCTTTATTTGTCTATTTACATATAGTTACACTTTGTAAATGATCTGTATAATATTTATTTTCACCTGGAATATATAAATCTGAGGGCAGTATTACAATATTTTTCTTAACCTCTTGTGTCCCACTTCTGGGCCAAGTTCTCCCCCATATTTTTTAATTAGTGTTACAATTTATAGGTAATATAATTAAGTAATACTTACTAAAGGAAATCTTGAAGAAAGTGAGTAAAACTTATTTTAGTCCAATTATGCCCTTCAAAAATATCACAGTTCTTCACAATATAACCAAAAAAGGCATAAATCAATAAATAATCATTAGATTTTTTACGCTTACCGAGGATATATTATACTAGCTGTGCCCGCGACTCTGTCCGCGTGGATGACGTAAAAAACACCATTTGGTGTATGAACACAATTCATAATAAAATTAGCAAATGTTCGAAGTGATTCTTTAAATTGGCATAACTTTTTTATTTACGAACCGCTTGACATGAAACAAACACTACATGTTAAGTGAAGCTTACCACAATATATTAGTGAAAACCACGTCTAAATAGGATAAGCCATTTCTGAGATTAGCGTGCACAAACGCACAGACAAACAGACAAACATTCTAACAATCATTGTTTCGGGTGCTATTTGCATTGATAAAGGTCCCAATAATATTTTTTCTCATATATCTTCCATGTACAGACAGCGATCAGTAAATTTTTTATTATATGTATTGATGATGATATTGATATATTTCACATTATTATTGATCATCTACTGTTAAATTTCTATGTCTAGTGAAGCCAAACCATTGAAAGATTCAAGTTATTTTTTGGCAGAAACTTTATAACACATACTCGATAGATATAATTGCCAACAGAACGCTACTCGTGCCAACATTAAAAAAGAAAGCAAAACCAAATATATGCACACAAAAACGATGAGCGAAAAGAGTTAAAAAAAAAGTTTATTTACGATGTAATGTCTATGACCGGAGTTTAGGCGGGAAAATGTAAAGTGCACAACACTGAAGACGAGGCGGTATGGTCTAAGACCTTAGCCTGCCCGATTAGGGCGAAGGAAATAAAAAAAAAAAAAAAATGTCTATGACCGACCCGGGCGGTCAGAAGGCTACAAAATAAAAAAGTTTACTAAATTATAGCGCGTATTTTTGGACTCTTTTTGAGTATTTTTATTAATGGTCTGGGCAGTGGCGCCGGATTTTAGCAAATCTCGTAGATGCTCATGCCCATTTGATGACACCTCTAAAATTGAAAAATAACGTGTGAGTAACGCACACCAACTCATCATCTCCCCTGCCCACATCCCAATTTATTCAGGATCAGCGCAGCATGTATTCTTTTTACACTCTCTAATTGTTTTTGAAATTGCATGCTGCTAAAGTTTTGGCTATGTTTTATGACCGGCCGCCGGCCTGACGTCAACCCTCATTGGGAATACTGTTGTTGGTGGTAACCGCCACCGATACGGTCTCCTTCTATCTAGCTATATCACACCAAATGTTATCCATGTTAATGCATACCAATTAATATATAAATATCTACATAATAGTGAACATCACTTCTAAACCCGTCCAGTAAAACTTATATTTTAAGCGTCTAGAAGAATAGAGAGGAAAGATTTTGTCCATCATCACACCTAAACTTACACAACACTACGACGTGTACATTACTGTATCTGCATATATACGCAATCTGGTCAGCTGTTATGCCTATGATCATGAATGCTACCCACTATTTTCCTTTTGTGGGTGCTGGAGCCTCCGAGCAAAGCCATGTCGCAAATCTACGGGTGGTTCGAACAGACACACGGATCTGAAAAAAAATACGGATGTTACCTTGGCTTGTCATAAGCGAAGCATAGATTACGCACATATACACACGCAGCGTACTGGCGCCCAGTGGATGAGTTTTAAGTATTTGTATGCGTTTAGCTCGTGTATGACAAGCGAAATTGGATGACTAGGCATGCTTCTCATATGTCGTACGCAACGGTCCGTCTGTATTTTTTTAAGGGCTGTGCTCTGTCACTACTATATCCACCGACCACACGATAAGATCAAAAATCCTCAGCCGCACCTTCGCTTACCATCAGGCGAGCTAGTTTCTAAACGAAGAATCGTTATTGATAAAAATATGGACAAAACTGTGACTGATACTGGCTCAAGAATAAAAACCCATACGATTTAATTATAACTTTTATAGTACTTTATTAATAGATTAACTTGGCGAGCGAATCCAACTCATTCGATCTGTTTAATATAATTTGGCCATCTTAAAAAAATAAAATTCTTTAGCGGGAAAAGTGGAGTAATGTATTTAATTGTTTTTCTATATAATGCAGTTTGAGGTGAATTCAAGGATAATGTTGTTTTAAAATTAAATACGATTGATTTAAAACTATTGGTACGAATGTACGTGGTAGTTAAATTGGCAATTGCCTTCACCTGTATCGCCGAAAATTTTGGCAAAATAGTTCGCCTGCCGGGGCTGTGATGAAAGCAGCTGTGATCTTGAGACCCCGGTAAAGGTTAATAGGAGTACCGTGTGGGCTTTAGTCGGTTTTTTGCAGTACAGTCTCATTTCACGGATACGGTTATTAAGTCCCATGTAATAAGGTGGTGTGACTAGTTTCGAACTCGAACGGAACCCTTAGCCATGAGCTGAGCCCGCGGCGATGTCGCGAGTCAAACTGGCGTTGCACCGCAACGCATGCCGCCGCGCGTGGGCAGATGATGTACTCGGTGCCGGCCTCGGGAGTGTTCGTGTGTTCCCGTCATTCGTCGTGTCCGAGTTACCCATTGTGCATATCGCGCTAACTGTGTCGCACTCCAGACTTGACTCTCTTCTGCATGATGTCGATGGTTCCAGCTGGTTTCCAGGCAGGAGGCAGTGTCCAACCACCATCTCTATTGAAGTTCGGGCGTCGACTTATTTCGATAGTTTCAGTCGGGCAATCCCGAAGAATGGAAGTGAGTAATAACCGTTGAACAATAGTGAATATGAATGCTACGGTTGCTACCCTAAATATAATCACGCGTGTTTCCAATTGGGGTAAGCAGAGACGATAAATTTCCACTGGCTGCGATTCTGACACACCTCTTTCGCTTCATCTATGTTCATAAGCCTAAACTTCGAAGTTCAGTATGCCAGTCCTGCGCAGCTACTGGAAATTTTCCAACAGAAACTTTCAATAAAACTACCCGACGTGGAAATCGAACTCGGGACTACACGATCAGCAGCCGCGCTTTCGACCACTAGACCAACGAGGCAATCAAATCAAATTATTCATTTAAAGTTTTACACAATTCAATTTGGATCGTAACACCCGGCACAGATGTGGTGGCATCAATTAATTCCGTAAATGTAACAGCCGTCGTTTACGATCTCTCGTCATAGTGAAATTCTACAATTAATGAAACTGGTTATAGATTTGTATAATTCTGATTCGATTTGCATTTCTAGATGATATATTGATTTGTGAATAGGGGCTCATGTCTAACAGATTGATCGATTGACGTTAAGCTGCACTTGCCGCGGTCGGTCTGTGGATGGGTGACCATCTTTTCATACACCTCTATGCCTCGGAGAGCACGTTACACTGATAAGAATCTATAGACAACGAAATTCTGACAACCACGAAATATCGTGTTCGTTCGAGTTCGAAACTAGTCGGGCAATCTCGAAAAAATGCACGTGAGTAGTAACCGGTGAACAATAATGATTTTTTATGAATATGTTTCACGAAACTTATTGTACAGAAATATCGTGTTCGTTCGAGTTCGAAACTAGTCGGGCAATCTCGAAAAAATGCACGTGAGTAGTAACCGGTGAACAATAATGTTTTTTTATGAATATGTTTCACGAAACTTATTGTACAGAAATATCGTGTTCGTTCGAGTTCGAAACTAGTCGGGCAATCTCGAAAAAATGCACGTGAGTAGTAACCGGTGAACAATAATGATTTTTTATGAATATGTTTCACGAAACTTATTGTACAGAAATATCGTGTTCGACCCAGTAACTGAGCTGTGGAGGTCAGGTAGGCAGTCTCTTCAACTAAAATACTGGTATTTAGTCCGGTTAGACTGGAAGTCAACCCCAGCGTAGTTGAAAAAAGGCAGATATATTGGTCTGAAAATTTTTATAACATAACATAGCATCACGCCTGTATTCCCCGAAGCGGTAGGCAGAGGTGTACACAGTTGTACAGCCACATTTCACCAATGCTGTGATTAAGTCCCATGTAATAGGTGGGACCGGGCTGCTACTGAGAATTTCCAAACAGAAAAACTCAATAACACTGTGCCCGACCCGGGACTCGAACCTGAGACCTCCTGCTCAGCAGTCGCGCTTGGGAACACTAGACCAACGAGGCAGTTTTTTTTTTTCAAATATGGTATTTCTAGTAATCAATGAGGCTATGTGGACATCTTAGTCGTTATATGTATTGATGAGGTTAAGCTGTTCCGGCTGCAGTTATTAAGCCGATTGGTGACAATATGTCAGTTAATTTCATCCTTTTTAACCATCTTCAAAAAGTAGAAGGTTTTCAATTCCACTGTTTGTTTCGCGATTATTCCGCCAATTATGAATTAATTTTGATGATTCTTATATAAAAACCTAATAAAACTTGAGATTATGACTTGAGATTTAGAACCCAGGACCTCATGTTCAGCAGTCACACTTGGGTCCACTAGACCAACGAGACAGTTTGAGAATTGATACAAATGAGATATTTTAAAATTTAGCTGGATTTTTTTATCATCTCTTATCCATAGGATATACAATTAGAAACTGCAAGTCTTGAAGTTGAAGACTGCAAGCTCATCTTATTAAAATATAATGATTTAGACTGAGTGTCGAAATATAAATAAAATAAATGCCACTATATAATTTAAATCGTAAACGCGATAGTTAAACACAATATCCTAGACAAAGAATAAGAATTACAGTCTGATCTCCTTATTTACGATCATGACGCAAAGTGTGGTAACATGTTATGCAAATTTGTCAATTTATTGATTAAATTGTGAAGCGCCAATATGCGCCCGAGTCTCTTCAAACGGGACTTTTGTCGCAAGACTTTCTAGTTGTTTAATACCGTTTGTTATGTAAAAATGTGTTAATTCAGTATTTTTATATCGTCTGCTTTGTTCAAATTGTTGATATATAATGTCATATCACTGGGGTTACTCTTGAAAATAGTTCCACGCGATTGACATTGGAAATATGTCAGTCCGTACTTTTAATTGCAAAAATGTCTAAAAAATAATTATAGTTTCGGGATAATATGAAGACAATATGCTTTAAAATTGAGGTAACTGTAATTTAGGTAAATTTATTTTAAAATTACACGTTGTTTTGAGGCGTCTATTTAATAGTGGGGTTGGATTAGAATTGGTGTTAGTTTCAAGAGTAACCCCACAGATAGCTCCAGTCAAAATGACGTGTCCTCAACAAATGTGGCTTGTGATCTCGTATGAATGAAATAAAAAGCACGTGGTTGCAGTGCAAATAACTCATTGCTAAGCCCGTCTCTGCGTGTTTTATTCGTTTTATTTGTCAAGACAACATGCGTTGGCATCGCGAGTATATTTGCATAAAAAAAACACGTGTAGTATAAATCACTAAGATATATTTAGCTCTAATTGTGATTAACCAATACATTTTTAACGTACAAGTTTCTATCACAAACATTCATTGGGTTGACACACAAAAATCCACAAATCTTTTAGTATAATACGGATTTGTAGTACACAAATTCGCCCGCAAAAAATTAAAGCGGATTAGTCAGAAATAAATCAGTGTACACGCGTTCGGCGTACGCGCTTGTCTCTTGTTTTGAACAATTACATAGATTATTACTGAATGCCCAGTCGACATGATGTGCGATATACATTCTAACGCACACATTGACGCTTATTAAAACAAAAATCTCGCTCATTCTATTTATCGTACCGATTTTGAATGTGTCATATGATTTTGAAAAACTGACACACGGTTTGTTGATGCGATGGCACAGTTGGCGCAGTGATCTGAGTGATCGGCTGCTGTGCCGTGTGTCATTATTATTGTCAGCCATCGTGTTTTTATTTATCTAAGGTAGCTCGAACTGCTACTTGTGGATAATTAGCATCATCCATGCAATTTTGCGCTGACCCAAAATAATGGCAGGACTCTTTATTTGAGGTCAGCGCAGGATGCCATTTTCTTCCATATCTGTCATTTCGGTAGTCACTTTCATTCTAGTCATATTAATTAATTCAGTTCGTCCGTTGTTTTTTTTTATGGTTTTTCTAGAATATCTTCTAGTCCACATTTATACTCAAAACTTTCCTTGTGACATTTTCCTCATGTAACCTCATTCATGAGTGAATAATATGGATAACCTTGGGGAATTCCAGTTGGTCTGTTGAAATGTTCTATCAAGAAGGATTCAAAAAGCATTACTTAGAAATGAAATTCCCATGAAAAAGGTGCAGAGTAAAATGTACTTGGACTATTGTTCATGTAGTTTGAATCTAGGTCTAACTAAATACTGACGTTTGGACCTTTGCCCCTCTAATTTTGTTGTAAAACTGTATTTTGTCAAACTGCCGTCGGCTGTCTGTGTCTCTCGAACGTCCAACGTCGTTCGTGTGACATTTTCGAATGAATCATGCGCAGACTATGCCAAGGGGGCGTGTCAAGCCGTCTACGAGCCAGATTGCTCGTTGACGCTATTGGACGACAAACGATTACAATAGTCACGCCCTTTTCGGTTGTGAAAGCATTTTTTGACGATGGAATTCGTGTTGCTATGCTGAAAAAGTTGTATTGAAGAGATTTAAAAATAAATACCTTAATTAATTAATAAAAAAATGTGACATGGATATGTCAAATTTCCCGTTAATAAAAATTATAATTGTTTCGTAACGTGGCAATAACTGTATTTGATTTAGGTTTGTATTCTATTTATATGTTTTTGAAGTGTTCGCAAAATTGTTCAAGTAAATTAAATCAAAAAGAAATCACAAATAAAAACTACAAAATCAACTGTATATAATGATATTGAATGGCCCCAGTAATTAAATTATTTAAAACATCAAAAGTATTCATAAAAAAACAACTGTGCCCGACATTTCCCAGTGAGTTGGCTGTTGGCGCCAAAACTAATTTTCTTTTGTCTCTCGCTGACAATTGGTGGAGTCTGGTGCCAATGTTTTAAATCATAATCTTGGAATGCATCCTAAGAGCCTAGACAAATAATTATCGTCGCGAGGCGCTAAAAGCTGGTTGAGTCATGTTTTTAACGATTTTAGAGGTGTGCCGCTGATAAGGGACAGTTAGTGGTTTCTAGAATATCGACCGAATGTTATAATAGTATACATGAATTTTATGTGATTATTTCCTGGTAACTGATATTCAGTGTTTTAAAATAAGGAAACATTTTTAGCATTTTATGAATTTATTTTTAGTTTTGACAAAAAGTAGTCGTTTAAATTTTGTTGTGTTGTCATATTTTCTCAAAGACGGGCAGAAAGTCTCCTTCAATTATTTTTCTCATAAGAGTCGGTCATCATGAATTTAAGCCTTTACATTTTTTTTATTTGATGGATACTTTAGGGACTTCTTGGTTTTTAAAGCATGTTTTTTTACATATGAACTCGCTTTTGATTGTTAAATAAATAATAGTTTTTTTCTCTAAAACATTTACAGATAAAACAGAACTATGACAAAGTTCTTTGTTTCAACTAAATAGATTTTTACGCACAACAACATTAACTACAAATAACTCAGGTTGACAGAAAACTGTCCCCATTACACTCCCACCCAAAAATGTTTGATTAACATTAAATGGCGTGCCCGAGGCGTGGCCTGTCTATTACAAATATTATATAGGTACCTTAATAGGCATCGCAAATCAGTCCTGCCCCACATCGCACGGAACTAGAACATTTGATCAATACACCAACCTTGAAACACAGCAATGTACTACAGAAATCAAATTTCGATTCAAATATATCGATTACGTATCGAGGCTTGTTATAGGGTTGTCGATTATATTGAATTATTGTGATAATTGATTAATCTTGTGATAATTTATTTGTGGGAATTAATTAATCTATTAATCTAATAATCATTATTGCTTATTGTGCTGTTTTCATAGAGCTCTAAAATAGTATACGTTGATCCAGCTACATAGCAGATACGCTTAAATAATACAGACTAAAAAGTAGTTAAAGATAAATCCTTGAAAAGCACCAACGCATGCTTAACGAACTCCAAAATTACTATATTAAATGGAAAAAGAATACGGTTGCGAACAGGATTCAAACCTGTGCCTCCCGGACAAATACTCCAGGCGCTCTGACCACTAAGCCATCTCGAGCTCTGCTCACCACCGCGAATTCTTCATCCATATTTTAACGTCTTTTGGCGAGAGGCCGCTATGACCGAAAATTCGGATGGGAGGAGTATATTAGTTCGAAGCGCCCGAAGGTTTCTCAATTTTCTCTCATTGAGGAGGATTGTCTCTTCCTAGAAAGTTGAGACTGTCAGGTCCGACTGATGGAAACACTTTCTAAACCGACGTAGATACTGGAGCAATACAGGAAACAATTCAAGATAAAACTTTGAAAAGCATTAACGCATGCTTAGCGAACTCTAAAGCTCTGGAGTATTTATCCGGGAGGAGCAGGTTCGAATCTTATTCGCGACCGTATTCTTTTTCCATTTAATATAATAACAATACAGGAAACATTTGACATTAAGACTTTTTACATATTAATGCTCTCAACACACTCCTAATAATCATATTACTCATAACAATGTCTCTTAATAACGACTTGGTTCATATAAAAGTTATTTTATATTAACCGTATTTACTACAAATGTGTTGTATGTTTTTTAATATCTAACGTTTACATCCTGCCATTACAACATACTGTTGACTTGGCTAATTTGAAAACTTTTTATTTGAACGCGAGATTCTCCCTCTGTACAGGATAATGGTTTTTTCCCTCTGTTTTCATACATTGCTCTATGCAGATTGCAAACCACGATGAGATTAAATAAAAACAGCGGCTTTCTGAATGCAATGCGTTTTTCCGTAATGAGAATGGGTAATGGTAGAACCGGCAGTTGATGGCGGAACAATTGTTGTTCAGCCTGCCAGCCCGTCAGTTTGACTACCTTAATTAGCCTAGCCTTTTCCTA
Source organism: Xylocampa areola (assembly GCA_935421205.1). NCBI lineage: Eukaryota > Metazoa > Arthropoda > Insecta > Lepidoptera > Noctuidae > Xylocampa > Xylocampa areola. The sequence continues at coordinate 10,440,054 of OW285225.1, forward strand.
ACTACGTTTGGATCGGTTTCCAATCTAACCACATGCAGCTTGATAACGGTATTTTATATGGAGGGACTGCCTATCTGATCTCCACAACCCAGTGAGTGGGTAACAAGATATCTCGTGCTAAGACTGGTTGTCAGACTTTTAGACATCTTACTATCCGTAACAGCTGTCATAGATCTTAGTTTGATAATCTGGACCGAAGGTTTTAATTGCTCTCTGAAGTATGGAGGCTCTCGATATGAAGTGATGGCCACCTATCCACAGACAGAGAAAGTGAATCCTATCCTACTTCCTACTAAATATCATACATGTGAAAGTTTGAGTGTTTAGCAGTTTGTGAAAAACAATAACTAAAAGGATTTGGATGAAATTAGCCTGACAGGAACTTAACATTAGTTTTTTTTAAGCGTGGAATATCCGTCGCCGTTGTGCCGGACTCCTACTGACTAAAAACCACACGGTCCTACTGTAACCTTTACCGGGGTCCCATCATCGTAGCTGCATTCACCGCGACCTACCATTTATGCCTGGGAAATTCAGAACTCCTGCTGGAAAACGAGAATTCTAGTTGCAATTGCAGGGCACAAGAAGTTCCGTATAAAACTGCAAGGTCCTTACACTTACCGTCCCTGATTCTACCGTGTGTGAAAGCAATAAAGTCAATCGAAATTATTCATGTACTATCTATTCCAAGTGATGGCACGCTTAGAATTCCGTTCGTAAATAATAACCAGGTATGAGGTAGCTAGCAGGAATGTACGGAATTTCTCGGATTTGCTATATTGATTTCATGCTTAAATATTTGATTGCAATTGGGAAATATTGTAGCGGACTTTTTGGACTCAATTCTTTAACACCAGATAGCGTGTGCATAATCTGGACGTATCAGTCACATTTCCAAGGATATCTAAGAATCTACCTAACTTTAATTGATCTCGGAGAGAAGTTACTATTGGCGAAGGAAATCAGGATGGGGTTTTACCTGGAGTTGACTGTATGAAATCGCCGTCTTAGTGAGTAATCACCATCACGGCGACGCTTTCTTCCTAGAAGCCTGAGGCGGAGGATGATAAGCAATTACCATAGCCTATAGACCTTTGCGATGCCAGGGGCCGACCCAGTTAAAGGAATCGTTGCGATTATAAAACATGTGGCAAAACACGGGTGATCAAGGCTCGTTCTTCCTTCGAAACCTTTGTCTTGCAGCAGGATGACACCAGGCTGATAATATTATTATGTGAAATTGGTTACATCATTCCGTCAATAAATAACAGACAGGTTCTAGTACCAAATTCCTTGGATTGCCAGCAATTGAATTGCAAAATATATGGTTAATCAGATCGAGGAGGTTCGCAAAAACGATCTCTACCCAGCAATCAGTGATTCCTGGCTTAGATGATGATATGATGATGTCTATCTGTGTTGCTACCAGGGATTTTAGACAGAAGTGTCGTATGCTCCAATGGGAGTATATAGGAAGATCTTTTCTAACACGAAGGTAAAGATTTTGAGAGTGCTTTTGTCATGTAAGGACATAAGCAGAAAGTTTTCTTTCTTTCCAGATATTAAATTGAGGTGTTGAGGAAGCTGCTGCAATCATTAAAGACATAATTTGAAATTTTGGTATTTTAGTATTTTTTTGAGAACCTTAAAGTAAACAGATATGTTGAAGGTTACTGTTAAGCTGAGATACTGATTGATTCTTAATTCCCATCTCACTGTTTTCTTACGAAAAAAAGTTTTGTTTCATTGCTCGTGAAACAAAATTGAGTGTCAATCGTAAACGAAGTAGGTACTATTGAATCGTGATGTATGTATGTATGCTGGAAAATTTGTCATCGTGGGGGAGCCTTGCTTCAGCACGAACGGGCCGGCTCGACCGGAGTGATACCACTGATGGCCTCACAGAAAACCGGCGCGAAACAACGCTTGTGTTGTGTTTCGCCGAGTGAGTGAGGGTACCGGAGGCCGGCAACGCACTTGAGACTCGGGTAGCGGGTGTCCATGGGCGGCGGTAATCGCTTACCATCAGGCGATCCGTCCGCTCGGTTGCCCCATAACCCATAAAAAAAAATGCACAACAGCTTTCGAAGAATGTTTCCTTCCCAACGATGTCTATTTCAGTGCCGCGCAAAGGCTTATTCTTCTTATCGTGTATTTAATGAACAATTTGATGTCAGAGTTTAAACCGCTCGCTTCTGACATGGCTTAACACACCATCGACAACATCAAGTGCTTGTAGAAACCTAACAAATTCCGAATGACATTAAAGATTTTAATAAACAATTTTGATTCACTGTATATTGTGTACATTTTACTGTATTATGTAAAACAGTTTGTGTGGCAGGTTCATTTGAATGCGAATCTTCCGTTTGAAGCCCTCCCGACATGCAATCGGGTATAAAATGTAAACACCGCCCAATTTTAATTCTTATACCGTAAGGATAAAGTCGAAATTCGTATAACCTCAGAATATTCTTCAGCTGGAGAAATATTGTCTTTGAAAATACTTAAGTTCAGGCAAAGGAATATTTTTAAATCTTGACGGAGTAGTAGAAACTGTTGGTTTATGGTTTAGGCATGATATAAGTTTAAAGTATGAAGTTTTGGTAGAAAATTTACTGGAAAGGCGTGTCTATAGATTAGAGTTCATACATAAACTCACGCATTTTTTCCATGGGTAGGCAGAATCTATAGAATGCCACCTGCTACGATCTTTACTCCGTTTACTTCTTCCACGTTCATACATCTGGTCAATACACGCGTAGTTTGTGAGTACTATGCACCTGATCAGTTTTTAACTGCCTCATTGATCGCAAGCGCGGCTGCTGAGCGTGAGGTCCTGGGTTCGAGTCCCAGGTCGGGCAAAGTTTTATTGGGTTTTTTAGTTAAAAAGTTCTCAGAAGCAGCCCGGAGTTAGGAAGTTGGTGGTGCGACACCCCAGTGCTTCGGAGAGCACGTAAAGCCTTCGGTCCTCCGCCTGATCTTTCTCCGGTCGTGTCTGATTGCCGTCCCATCGGTATATGAAAGTAAAAGAAAAGGGAGTGCACCTGTGTTCAACACCCATGGAGATAAGCAGCTGTGACCGAAATACGGTCGGGAGGAGTATGATCAGAGTTATTTTATAAAAGTATGATAATATTAACAATTATGTATCTTTGAGTCTCTGACGCTGAGTCGTGTTATGGAGTCTACGTTCGGTCGCGGCAGCCAAATCGTGTGTTTCAGCGTTCAGTCGCTTTATCGAGCTACCGAAAAGCGACTAAATCGTTGATGAAAGTATTAGAAAGTCTTCGAAGGCTCTTACTTTTGACTATTGATTAAATGTTAGGTAATCTTATCGATAAATCTTTCGTGAAAAATCACTACTGCCACTAATTACTGCAAACGTTTGTCCCTCCGGATCTTTAATGCCGTGCAGTGTTCACCACTAAGTGATGGTGCACAGGTAATTGCATCACTACCCTTTTTTTTTTTAGACGTTACCCCACACTAGGAATTTCTTCCTGTGTCGTGGGTGCGTTTACAGACATATAATCTCACAAGCATACACACATCCAGACCCGGAGCAATTATCTATAGATCGTACAGATATTTCCTCCGTGCAGGAATCGAACCTGCGACACGCAGCGCAGCAGTCGGTCTCTCGACCACTGCGCCAACCGCGCTGTCTGTGTCTGAATTAGCTCGGTATTGTGTTTATTTGCATACATTGTAATGGATTTTATTTTATTTTATTTATTTTTATTTTATTTATTAGGTTCACCAACAATTGATACACTTAGGATACAAAAGGTTTTACACAAGTAATAAAAAATGGAATAACAGTGTAACAATTACTTATAGGTAAACACCTCTTATAAAAATAGACAGTAACGTATGCTAAATAATAAAATTAAACTAAATTACAAAAACAAAAAGTTGTATAAATGTGAAAATAAAGAAGTAATTACACAAAATTAATTTTTAGATTTCCGCAAGGTATCGCTTGAATCTTTTGAATTCTGATAATGTTTTTAATTATTACTAGCGGTCCGTCCCGGCTTCGCACGGCTGAACATTTACACCTTGGGTTACATTATTTAAGTTTTAGTAAGGATCCCTAATATTTTTTAGTAATAAATATAGCCTATGTTACTCAGGGATAATGTAGCATTCTAATGATGGAAGAATTTTTTAAATCGGGCTAGTGGTTTTAGGTTTTATTTTTTCGTTACATACAAAAATACAAATCTTTCCTCTTTATAATATTAGTGTAGATAATACAGTAAGCGTTTAATTTTGTACGCAAATGTGCCGCAGCTTCTTTCCGTGCGGTAATAACAATAATTTCAATCATCATATTTCAATAAGGTATTTTCCATTTTTACCGTTATTGTAATATAGAGTGATGCTGTGTTATGTAAAATTAATATTTGTAAAAAAAAAAAATTGGAATGAAATATAAATATTTCATAAGACAAAATATTGAGATTCGAAAATTCTGGATCTCTTTTAAGTTTTTCAACACTAGCTGTCAGTTGTGACGAAGATATTTGGATCATTGCTCTCAAATAATCCTAGCTTGCTTGGCTGTGAGTCATCTCCATCAATGAATTGAGTTATCAATCATTTCGTATCACAAGACGTTAAAATTTTTGGCATACTTACCTTGGTCTAAATTTAGAAGAAATAAAAAGAACAATTCAAACCGACAGGTAGTTCTAGAGATTGGCGAATTCAAAAAGAAAAAAAAAAGAAATTTCTTCAACTTTATTATATAAGTGTAGATTACAAAGACACACCTTATGAACAAAAATTTTTTGGAGATAAAAGAAAAACCGAGTCCTGAGCAGGATTTGAGCCTGTGCCACCCGATGAATACTTCAGGCGCTCTGCTATCTGAGCTACCCGACCTTTGCTCACTATACCTTATTCTTCTTCCACATTTTATTACGTTTTACAGTGACGTGGTGAGGAAACGTGAACTTCATTGTTTGAAATCGTCTAACCGCAGTGAGCTAGCGTGGAGATCAATACTCGAGGCTTCTCTGAATGAGAAGACGCTCTTGCCTTGCATTGAGAATTATGAGCTGGTTATGTTATTACCGTGACCTCATCGCTATCTATTCAGTCCCTACACATATAATATCGTAGATTTTGCCGTGAGTTTTGTAACACATTTTTACTGCATTTTAAACGGATTATAGAGTAATTCTAGCTCGATCGATCGATCGAGGTTATACTGCGCTTGCCGCAGTCTGTCTGTGAATGGGTTTCGGTGTGAAGTGATGGTCACCCACCATCACTTCACACCGAGACCCCTCCGTGCCCCGGAGAGCGCGTTAACTCGTCGGTTCCAGTTTGTCAAATTAAGATCTATGACAGCCGTTCACGGGTAGTCAAAGGCCTGAAAATCTGACGTCCAGTCATAACTATGTAAACCAGGTATTAAGCCGCATCCGGTTTGACTGGAAGCCGACCCCAATGTAATTGGGAAAAGGTTAAGCAGATGATGATGATATGCATTAAGCTTATTCTCGGAAAATCTTTACCTATAGGCAGCAACGGGTTACACGGCTCGGTCCGAACATTTTTATATCTTTGATATTTTGACTGGTTTAGTGTGGCTGTTCATCGCGGTGTGGCTGCTGGAGGTAAGGTCCTTAGTTTAATTCCCGGGTCGGGCAAGGTGTGATTAGGTTTTTCTGTTAAGATTAGTCTTAGTCCGGAGTATAGAGCTGTCTGAGCTGTCCCCGTTAGGTGGCAATATGTTCGTCACCTTGGGACCTAATAAGAACAGCATCTAGGTCAGATAAGCAGTCGCTCCATGTAAAATACTGGTATTAAGAACAGCATCTAGGTCAGATAAGCAGTCGCTCCATGTAAAATACTGGTATTAAGAACAGCATCTAGGTCAGATAAGCAGTCGCTCCATGTAAAATACTGGTATTAAGCTGCATCCAGTTTGACTGGAAGCCGATCCCAATGTAATTGGGAAAAAGCTAGGCAGATGACGTATGTCATTTATTTATTGCTTCACCTGCAGATCATTCAACAATAGATATTTCAGGCCGTAACCGTCTAGTTCTGAAACATAGTCCCCGGTTGATAGCTCTAACAAAGTATCTTTGTTATAATGGGATATTATCACGCTTGGGGCTCGGCATAATGTCGTCAGTTAACAAACAGTACGAGCTAATACACTTAGGCTGAGTTGCATCAAGTTAAATATGACGGTAACCGATTCGACAGGAGTTATCTTTTGTTTTTATACGACTGCCCAAAAAATTCGACAGGAGTTATCTTTTGTTTTTATACGACTGCCCAAAAAAGGAGTGTTATGTGCTTAGGGTTCATGTATGTATGTATGTATGTTTGTGAGTTTTTTTTATTCCACCATAACTTCTTAATGCCTGAACCGATATCGATTTATGGGGTATCGTTAGAATCCTCACATTGTCCCGGGTGACATAGGCTAGGCAAGATTTAAAATGGCAGGTGTTTTTTTTTTTTTTTTAATTCATTATTATTCTATACACTGAACTACCTCGTTGGTCTTGTGGTCCCAAGCGCGACTGCTGAGCAGGAGGTCTCGGGTTCGATTTCTGGGTCGAGCAGTGTTATTGAGTTTTTCTGTTAGGAAATTCTCAGTAGCAGCCCGGAGTTTTGTATTGTGCCCGGTTGATGGCAATAGGCTCACCACCCACATGGGACTTAATAACAGCATTGGTGAAATGTGGGTGTACAACTGTGTACGCCTCTGCCTACCACTTCGGGGAATACAGGCGTGATGCTATGTTATGTTTATTATTGTGTTAATTGCCTGATTTTGTGGTGTTTTTCTTTCATAAAAATTTTTTTTTCTCTCTCAAAATTCTCGCATTATTACAAGTTTTCAGCTTCAGTCATAATCCTAAATAGATATTTAGGATTCTTAGTAGATACTAAGACTGGAAACTATCTCAGGGAAACTCGAATGATTAACTCTGTGTCACATTAACTGTAGCCCACAAATTGTTGCAAATAAACATTATAAGATGGCATATAAACATAAACAGACTAGTAATGACTCATAAAAGGTATGCGGGATAATTTTAGACGGGTCTTGTCGCGTGCGTACTGCTCTGGCACATATCAGATGTTGTGAGGCGCACGCGCAGCTTTGATGTTTCTTGTTAAGACGCGATTGTTGCCGGTTCATTGATTGGAGATCAGGGTTTGGGGTTTAAGGGATTTGTAGGACGTGAATTTTTGTATGTTGCATTTCCTGTCCCAAATTAGTTCATGTCGTAAAAGTTGGGTATCTGCAGGACTTGTTTTTCTTGTCCATTTAATCAAATTACTACTTCACCATTTGGCCCTGGTCCTCTATATATGTTAAACATTTCGTGTAGTTCTTCTAACGTGGCTCTCAGGTGTGCTGGTTTCCTCACGATGTTTTCCTTCACCGTTTTAAGCAATTGATAATTAATTTATAATACGCACATGACTTCGAATAGACAGTGGTGTGTGCCTTGGATTCGAACTTGCGACCTTTGACTTGTCAGTCCAACGGTCATACCAGGCCATCAATGTTCGTGCAGTGAAAAATGTAATTTCTGACATTTCGTCAAACTTCTGGATGGCCGGCTTTTTCCACTGACTGCTATCGAACAAACACCGTGTAGTCCTTATTTGGAGATGTTAATGAATATTGGTGACAAGAAAGAGATGTGTCCGAATTGTAGCGGCTGGAAATTGATAATCTCTACCCCAAATGGGAAACAGGTGGGATTCTATGCATGCATCTGTTCGGACTAAAAGTAGGACTTTATATATTTGGAAAAATGTAAAAACCTTTTGGGACCGTGTTACAAAACGCCTGTATAATTGCATGAAAATTACATATTAATTTTTAACCCCCGACGCTAAAAGTGGGGTGTTGTAAGTTTGACGTGGCTGTGTGTCTGTCTGTGGCATCGTAGCTCCAAAAGGAATGGACCGATTGTGATGCAATTTCTTTTTATAATTTACGTTTTTTTTTTGTCCCGGGGGTTACTTAAACTTTTTATTATTCAGCCATGATCGTCACTCTAGAACAAAGACCTTCCTTCTCTCCATCCACTCCTCCAGTTTATAGCTTTATGCAACCAATCCTTCTCGCAGATGTCACGCTGATCCTGCCACATCTTTCTCGGCGTGCGGCGACGTCGAGTGAGTCTCGTTCGACATGCGTCATATGTGGAACTGCCACTTTAGTCTTACGGCTTTCTGATCAACGCCGGCGATCTGAATGTTAGAGCTGTTCATGTTTAATTATATAAATTACTTGAAATAAAACTTGTATAATCGATCAATTGACTAATATCCTCATTGGTCTAGTGGCTGAAAGCTCAACTGCTGAGGTCCTGGGTTCGATTCTTGCTTCGATGCGATGCTTCAGAGAGCACTTAATGCCATTCGCCGCTTGATTTATGAACACCTTATATAACCTGTGATCCACAATAAAGTAATTGATTGATTGATCTCTCTCCGGTCGTGTCGGATTGCCGTCCAATCTTACTATGAGAGTGAAGGAAGAGGGAGTGCACCTGTATTTACGCATACACTTGTGCACTATATCGCCTCCGTAGTTGGCCAATCTCCGTGAAGATAGCCCGCCGTGATTGAAAATTCGGTCGGGACTAGTATTGAGAATGCCGTGAATCCAACTAACACTGAATGCCGGCTCCTAAGTAGATACTATAAACATGAGTACATTAAGTTTATGTATGTATAGTTGTTATGTATATTCATAACAGCCCATAAATTTAACGATTTGGACATTGATTCTACATTGTCAGAAATATTAAAGCCGCCGTAAAACTTTGATCATAATGCTAACTTGTATCATTATGTCTTTGTTTATGACGCATGCGTTCTACAATCTTTGATGGTTCTGCATACGAATACGAATTCGAATTCTGCATATTCAGGTCAATATCTCGATTGTTACTGAGTTATAGATAGTTCAGTAACCCTGGTTTGTACAGATGGCAAAATAAATTTGTATGCACCTCAGATGTGTTGACAAATTGTGTAATAACATATGTCAAGGCGCGAGTCATCAGACTGACGAATACACCTATATTTTTATTGTTTCCCTGCAACTTATTGTTATAATTTTATTTTATTTTTGTTTTTACTGTCCCTGTATATGCAAAAGAATAAAATTATCTTTCTTGGTTTCTAAACGCCAACGCTGTTAATATGCAAATAGCAATCTGTTTTCGTATTCTTCAAACCTTCAACTTAGTGCAGTAATCACTGCTGTGTATCAATTGTTCTGCAGCTTAAAGCTAACAATTAGATACTATACCTACTTTGTGTGTTAAGTAGTTCTTTATCCAGTTCTTTGCACTGTACAGTCGTCAAAGTACCAAGCATATAACCAACCAACTAATATCTATGCTTTCCACAAACAACCGCCATTATTATAGTGAGCGTAATAACAATTTGAATGCAAATCGCTGCAATGAGCTGCATACTTATCTCTGTTGCCACCTGTACAATGATTGGAGAATTGCGTACTACAGGTATTCAATTATTGAGGTCATGTATAAACGGAAGTTCTGGTCAATTGTAATGGTAATTATTGGGGAAGGAAATGGTTAGAGGAGTAATACATGCTATAGATGCCCATTGAGGTAGGCAGAGACTATCGGCTGAAGAGGGTAATTAACACAGATGAAGTGAAAGAGGTGTCAGAATATTACCAGGTGGAAATCGATAACTTGATTAATAATTATTAGTATTACTATATCTCGGAAGTAGGGCCGCGTGAATGAAGACAGAGCTAATGGGGGTGCTAATTGGTGATGTATATAGTCCTACTTATCGGTTTCGAAAAGGGCGACCACAATAGCTATGAGCCCTTTCGTCCGCCCTAATATGACTCGCTAGACCGAATGTGGTTTTGAATTCAGAACGAATAGCAAGGGTCTTCGGCGCAAAGTTAAAGTGGACAAGCGGTTGCGTTGGTGCAAGCTGCTTCTCGTCCTGCTCCCTGCAGTCCAATGGACTGGCAAACCAGTACTAATAATACTCCTCCCGACCGTATTTCGGCCACAACGGCCTATCTCCACGGAGATTAGCCAAGTACGCAGGAGATATTATAGTGCACAAGTGTATCCGCAAACACAGGTGCACTCCTTCTTCCTTCACTCGCATATTCCGATGGGACGGCAATCCGACACGACCGGAGAGAGATCAGGAGCAAGTAAGAAAGAAAGAAAGAAATCAAGTTTATTAAACCACAAAAACCACACATAGAAACCACATAAATTGCAAATTTCAAAAAGCGAAAAAAAAAAATATAATAGAACTTAAACAACACAAAACAGTTAAACAATTACACACACACAAAGACTATGATGCACACTAAAACGAATCGATCGTCACTCAACTGATTCAACCATCGCACATAGACTGATGTATATGATATAGTACAACAATGTAACTACCGAGGTATGTACGACGATCGTCGCGCGTCACATTTTATTATGGCCCTAGCCATGGTGCGGACTGTCTCGTGCCGGCAGTCGTATTGCTGCAGCTACACACGCCATACTATCCATGGCGATTTTACAATATTATGGTGGTCTTCAATACAATACAGAGACACAATGCTTATAGTTTAATTGCTCATCTCGCCGATGAAGCTCATCATAATGACGGAAAGCATAGAAAACGTGTGGTAAGTACACACACAGATAAATATTTTTATTACATACTGTGATGCCTATACAGGTATGTTAAATAAACTCAATGATAATTATAATTGTCCTTTTGCAGGTTTTGAGTCTTGTATGGGATTTTCCATCAGCGATTAGCAAGCACAGTAATTTATATACATGCAGAATTATTTTGAGTGCGCGATTGTGTACGGAGTGTGTGCTGTGATAAGGCGCTGCTCGCGCCACCTGAACAACGCCGAATGTTCGTCATCCACAAACATAAGGTAAAAAATAACATTTATGTAGGTGTATAAAAGTACGCATCAACAAATATACAGTAAACACAATAACAATATTACAAATGTTTTTGTTTATACCTTTAGGCTGCCCAAAAACACGATGCTGATTCCAGCGCCGCGCAGCAGCGCCACATCACCGGATTAACCGTAGATAGTTACGAGTATGTGCACATTTTTATATTATAGTAACAAATATCTAAATTAACCTCACAACATTGAAACGATATGTTACTCGCTGGGATCGGTGTGGAATTGTGTGTTTAAAAGGTCACAGCTCAGCATATGCTGCAGGTTACCTGCAGCGCTGATTTTCAGCTGAAACCTTAGGGAGCCACAGGTGACTTCCTGACGTCGACTTAAAGTTTTTTTTTATTTTTTTTTTTATTTTTTTTTTATTGAATACAAGCTAAATACTATTATAAATTCATTAGGATGAAGTTGAAATATAAATGTTTATATAAAAAGAATAAACAGGCAAGAGCTGATATTATATTTAAAACCACTTCTTGTATCTATCGTAATTACTGTACGGATATAATAAAATAAAATTAACATACGGGTAACTAAATGTAGTACTAAATTTGTTAATAATTGATAGTTAATGAGAGTAATAAAAAGTTTAGAATGTCAAATATTATCTGCGATATTTTATAGTTTTCATTTATTTATGCAAATTTATTTAATTATAAACTTATCGAAGTGTATACACCAGATATTGCCACTTAGGTAGGCAGGTGAAAAAGGAATAGGAAGACGTATATATCTAAGTGCTGTTTAATTTTTGCAAGTTATGTAACATATTTTTGTATTTATATTTAAAATTATAAATGTTCTTAAGGCTCCGAATTGGTGGTGGAATATTATTCCAGCACTTAGTAGCAGCATATCGGAAGCTACCTCGGAAAGTCCGACGGCTTTACGTGTTCTCCGAAGCACGGGGGTGTCGCATCACCAACTTCCTGATTCCGAGCTGCTACTGAGAATTTCCTAACTGAAAAACCAAATAAAATTTTGCCCGACCTGGGAATCGAACCCAGGACCTCACTCTCAGCAGTCACGCTTGCGACTGCTAGACCAACGAGGCAGTCAAACCAGTACTTAGTACAAGTAATGGAGTACAGATGCATAACCATCGATGTTTCATATTTTGAGGCACTTCCCCTGTCCAATGAATTACATATGATACATGCTGATTGTTTAAACTGTTGCGCTTCGCGGACAGAAAAACAGTTGAGCTGGTTTTCGAAGTGGCACAAAACACGACGATGTACCCAAAATCATGGCTAGGTACTGATGTAATAATCGGACTGATAATCCATACTAATATTATAAATGCGAAAGTAACTCTGTTTTTGTACTTTTTAAACTTTCGCGATTCGAACACATAATTATTGAATTCAAACGGGACTTAATCGCGCTAAAAGTATAATATTTATTTATTTACCTCGACGTTTCGATCAAGTTGCATTGATCGTGGTCACGAGTAGACTGGAGAATGCGGGTGTCATCGTCGGGAAGAGCGAATGGTTTTTGCATCCACCCGCACTTGATCTTGTAAATCCGTTTTCATGTTATAATCGCGACACACAACACTCACGACATCTATCGACTCCTTTGCAAAAGATTTTCGCGAACATTTGCCAATGACTGGGTTCCAAGCCGCCGCTAACTTAAATCCGTCTTCCCGGTTAAAATTTGGATGTTTTTTAATTTCAACCGCTTCACGTACAATTCTTGAGTAATAATGACGTTCATTGGAGAGGACTTTCGGGTCGTGGAGTTCAATCCAGTGGTTGGGTCCCGACTCAAGCAAATGCTCAGCGATCGCAGATTTGTTTACCTGGCGGTTTTTTACAGCTGCTATATGCTCTTTGACTCTTTCCGCTATGGTTCGCTTGGTCTGTCCTATATAAGATTTACCGCAACTGCAATCAATTTTGTAAACGCCTGGAGTCTGCAGAGGTGTCACGTCTTTGGGTGTACGGACATGCCTTGCCAATTTAGATAATGGGGTAAAAACAGTGTTTATAGAGTAGTTTTTAAACACTGCTCCAATTTTATCTGTGACTCCCTTTATATATGGCATGAAGACCGGCTGCCGTTTGACGTCAATCTTGCTCTTCTGATATCTGCGTCTAGGGCGCCATTGTCCAGTCACTTTGTAGCCATTTTGTTTAAGGACCTGCTGAACGTGCATTATTTCCGCGTCAATGTGTTCAGGATCACATAGGTTACTTGCCCTATCCATCAATGCTTTGGCTACGGATTGTAAGTGACGAGGATGATGATGTGACAAGGCGTTGAGATATCTGTCAGTATGTGTTTGTTTTCTATAGACCGTGTGAGACAACGAGCCATCAGGTTTCACCATCACTTTGACATCCAGGAAAGCTAAAGATCTGTCCACTTCCACTTCAAGTGAAGTGGAAGTCTTAGTAGGACTTGATACCTACGTGTGTACGCATAAAGGCGCGTAGTGATATTGCGCATTCCGATGGAATTCTACGAAACGCGAGTGTCCGTCTACTAAAACAATTAGTAAGAAATTGTCATGGTGACCTTGACCGAGTGAACATTCAGTTATACGAAGTGCATGTTGAGTGTTGTGCAGTGTTATCACGTAATGATTACGATTTGTGCGATCGGATTACTCACGAACAAGCTAGTCGCACGTACGAACTATGTAGTGCGGGTCACAACAAAAAGTTGGAGCAGCTATATGTTCGCCGTGAGTATTCTCATAATAAATATAAACATCCAGCCGAGGCATTTTCACATGAACTTAAGGACACTGTAGTGAATATTTCAAGCATTACGTTAGATAGCGCCACACATAGCATACTGGCTAAGGGATTGAATTTTGCATTGACACCACAGCGAATACCGTATGAAAGCGTAATCAGTACCGTAGAAGAGGCTATAATACGAAACAAGGTGCCGCCTAGTGCCGCAGAATCACTCAGGCAGGATGTTTCTATTATATTAAGAAAAGCTAAGTTACCTATGAGTAATGTTACCGCAGAGGAGCGTCTAGCACTTCGTAGCATTCGCAAAAACGAAGATGTTTTAGTTTTAAAGGCCGATAAAGGAAATGCCACCGTGGTAATAGACTCGTCTGATTATGACACAAAAATACGCAAATTATTAGAGGACAAAAGCATATACAAACCGGTGTCCTATGACCCTACAGCTAGAGTTACACGTCGTATCCGAGCCGTAATTAAGGACAATAAAGATCTTTTCACAGAAGACGTGTACGAAAATTTATTCAGGCCTAAGATAGTGCAATCACCTAAACTATACGGCTTGCCTAAAGTGCATAAGACCAACGTGCCCCTGCGTCCGATTGTGAGTCAGATAGATTCTCCCACTTACAGTCTCGCGAAACATGTTGCGTCGGTGTTGCAGCCATTGACAGGTAAAACTCCGTCTTTTGTAAAAGACTCCCATCATTTTGTTGAGATCATCGAGGAAATGAGACTGGAACCGGACGACATCATGGTGAGTTTCGACGTCGAGTCATTGTTCACTAGCGTTCCAGTTAAAGAGTGCCTCGAAGTCATAAAGGAAAAGTTGAAGGATAACCACCTTTCAGACAACTACATGGTTCTCTTGAGGAATTGCCTGGAAGGGAATTACTTTTTGTACCGCGGACAACACTACCTCCAGGTTGATGGTGTCGCCATGGGTAGCCCTGTGGCCCCAGTCCTTGCAAACATCTGGATGGAACATATAGAACAAAACATAGACTTGAGATCGTCAGCAGTAAAAGTGTGGAGACGTTACGTGGATGACGTTTTCTGCATCATGAAGGGTAACGCACAGGCAGTAGATGAACTCATGGGTCGATTGAATAGCATTCACGCAAACATCAAGTTCACATATGAAGTGGAAGTGGACAGATCTTTAGCTTTCCTGGATGTCAAAGTGATGGTGAAACCTGATGGCTCGTTGTCTCACACGGTCTATAGAAAACAAACACATACTGACAGATATCTCAACGCCTTGTCACATCATCATCCTCGTCACTTACAATCCGTAGCCAAAGCATTGATGGATAGGGCAAGTAACCTATGTGATCCTGAACACATTGACGCGGAAATAATGCACGTTCAGCAGGTCCTTAAACAAAATGGCTACAAAGTGACTGGACAATGGCGCCCTAGACGCAGATATCAGAAGAGCAAGATTGACGTCAAACGGCAGCCGGTCTTCATGCCATATATAAAGGGAGTCACAGATAAAATTGGAGCAGTGTTTAAAAACTACTCTATAAACACTGTTTTTACCCCATTATCTAAATTGGCAAGGCATGTCCGTACACCCAAAGACGTGACACCTCTGCAGACTCCAGGCGTTTACAAAATTGATTGCAGTTGCGGTAAATCTTATATAGGACAGACCAAGCGAACCATAGCGGAAAGAGTCAAAGAGCATATAGCAGCTGTAAAAAACCGCCAGGTAAACAAATCTGCGATCGCTGAGCATTTGCTTGAGTCGGGACCCAACCACTGGATTGAACTCCACGACCCGAAAGTCCTCTCCAATGAACGTCATTATTACTCAAGAATTGTACGTGAAGCGGTTGAAATTAAAAAACATCCAAATTTTAACCGGGAAGACGGATTTAAGTTAGCGGCGGCTTGGAACCCAGTCATTGGCAAATGTTCGCGAAAATCTTTTGCAAAGGAGTCGATAGATGTCGTGAGTGTTGTGTGTCGCGATTATAACATGAAAACGGATTTACAAGATCAAGTGCGGGTGGATGCAAAAACCATTCGCTCTTCCCGACGATGACACCCGCATTCTCCAGTCTACTCGTGACCACGATCAATGCAACTTGATCGAAACGTCGAGGTAAATAAATAAATATTATACTTTTAGCGCGATTAAGTCCCGTTTGAATTCAATAACTCTGTTTTACCTTGTGGTCTAAACGTCTGAACGTAATGAAATTTGGCAAGGAGACAGATTGTATATTGGGGAACGACATAGGCTACCTTTAGTCACTTAGATGAAGTCGCGGGCACCAGCTAGTTCTATATAAAAGTAATCTATCAAATCTATATGGTGATTAGAATCAAGTCTTTGTTGTAAACTATCGTTGACATTAAGCAACGCTCGGCGCGGCAACTAAGCCTTTCTGAATGATAAACTGGAGGTCCCTGCTGTTCCCAATTTATGGCAGTCAGCTAAGCCAAGTGGTTTACCGTGGGAGAGTCATTCTTTGGCATGAATGGGCCGGCTTGACCGGAGTGCTACCACGGCCTCACAGAAAACCGGCGTGAAACAACGCTTCTGTTGTGTTTCGCCGAGTGAGTGAGGGTACCGGAAGCCCAAACCCTTAAAAGGCCGGCAACGCATTTGTGACTACTTTGGGGTTGCGGGTGTCCAGGGGCGGCGGTAATCGCCCGGATCCGTCTGTTCGGTTGCCCCCTATAAAACAAAAAAAGTCAAAGGCCTTTGATCGACTTGGAACAGCTAAGACTCCTTACAACTAGAAGAAAAAAAACTATTAATATAAGTGTTGGAGAAAATCTATGCGAAATTCCATGAAATCTCCATTTAGAAAACCAAGCAAGTCATTCGCACAATTTTATCACGAAATATACTTCCAAATGACTGTCGTAATTCACTGGTAATATTAAAAAATGATATCATTATTCTGAATTATAATCCGGTGATGGGTAGCGCCATCTGTCATGGCGTCTGTTTGAAAGTTGCCTGAGGTTCCTTATTTCTCCATAATCTGATGACGTAATACGATAAGATAAATCATTTGGTAGCTCATTATTGAACGCTGATTCTCAATTTTATTTGTCTTTAATCATAGCAATGTGACATTTCGATCGTTTTATTGTAGAAACTTGACATAATTATTGTTCTGGTATGAAACTAGTTACATCTCTCGGAGTTTAGAAATGACGAAGCGGCGTATACATAAATACAAGCTGTTGATTTTATCCAAGCCATATTTGTAATGGAGTAACATAACGTAGCACCACGCCTGTATTCTTCGAAGGGTAGGCAGAGGTGTACACAATTGTACACCCATATTTCACCAATGCTTGTTATTAAATTCCATGGTGGTGAGCCTATTGCCATCAACCGGGCACAATTCCAAGCTCCGCGCTGATAGCTGATAATTTCCTGACAGACCACTAGACCAACGAGGCAGACCTGTCCATGCCTCGGAGAGCACGTTAAGCCGTCGGTCCCGATTGGCAAATTAAGATCTATGACAGCCGTTACGGGTAGTTAGAGGCCTGAAAGTCATCCTGAAACCAGTCATACCACGAGATATCAGATAGGAAGTCGCTCCATGTAAAATACTAGTATTAAGCTGCATCCGGTTTAACTGGAAGCCGACCTCAATGTAATTGGGAAAAGGCTAGGCAGATCAACTCATTCCCAATACAAATAAATAATAAGTTGGCCACAGAACTGATGGTTAAACAGGTACTGGGACACATATATTTGTAACTGGTTTCGATATAGTTTCAAACTAAAATATGGTACACAATTTTGAATACAATATGATCACAAAACAACTACGACACGGCTAATATAAAAATATAAATCCTTTTAATATGCATAGGAAAGTAATATCAATATTTGATTATCAAAAACCTCCTAACAGTCAAAACTAACATCCCACAGCCCAGGCCTAAAATGATCATGATCCCATTACCCTTTCAATCTGCCCCACTACCATCACGTTCGCTGGTATTTGGCATCCACTGATACCCTTTCATCATAATCCCAGCTGAGATGTTATATCCGTTGCACTGTTTACTTTGGACTTGCATCCAGTCAGTTTTAGACGTGATCGAAATAGGGCTGCTGAGAATTCAGTCTTATAGGTCTACATGAGGAAATTAGAGGCGGATTTTGCATTAGTTAAAGGCCTGTAGGTTGGGGTTGACTAGTTGCTTAGTACTTTTAAGTTTCTGAGATGAGAACGCCCTCCATTATTTCAGATCGTAAAAACAAAAATGTTCAACCAGAAACTTTGAGGCCAAGAAAATCAATAAACATTTCACTAATCGGCGTAGATACATAGAAACTATGTCGACAATATTACAGAACTATCGTATTTCTGCTTCACCTTAACCGCGGTAATAAGATTATTGATTAATACTCTCGTAAGTAAATCTCGCCAAACGTTTGAACTACGGCTTAATCCTGAAACTTGGACATCAATAAAGGGATTCGGTATGGACATACAAACAGAAATTCACATCAAATTTAACAGGTCCCAAATATTGGAACTCGGTCGCGGTGACCTATTTAAGTTTGCTGTTCAATTGGTTAAGATAAACCTGTTTAAACATGGGTTTTTCAGGCAGGTTATTTCGAATAATATTTGATAGATTGACCTGGGAAAGAGAATATAGTCTGTTACTTTATTCAGTAAGGAAGAGTTCGGCTAGGAATGGAGAGAATACAGAGATGGCGGGTGATACAGATGTACGGAAGTAAACGATTTATGATGTGGCTAGGAATGGAGAGAATACAGAGATGGCGGGTGATACAGATGTACGGAAGTAAACGATTTATGATGTGGCTAGGAATGGAGAGAATACAGAGATGGCGGGTGATACAGATGTACGGAAGTAAACGATTTATGATGTGGCTAGGAATGGAGAGAATACAGAGATGGCGGGTGATACAGATGTACGGAAGTAAACGATTTATGATGTGGCTAGGAATGGAGAGAATACAGAGATGGCGGGTGATACAGATGTACGGAAGTAAACGATTTATGATGTGGCTAGGAATGGAGAGAATACAGAGATGGCGGGTGATACAGATGTACGGAAGTAAACGATTTATGATGTGGCTAGGAATGGAGAGAATACAGAGATGGCGGGTGATACAGATGTACGGAAGTAAACGATTTATGATGTGGCTAGGAATGGAGAGAATACAGAGATGGCGGGTGATACAGATGTACGGAAGTAAACGATTTATGATGTGGCTAGGAATGGAGAGAATACAGAGATGGCGGGTGATACAGATGTACGGAAGTAAACGATTTATGATGTGGCTAGGAATGGAGAGAATACAGAGATGGCGGGTGATACAGATGTACGGAAGTAAACGATTTATGATGTGGCTAGGAATGGAGAGAATACAGAGATGGCGGGTGATACAGATGTACGGAAGTAAACGATTTATGATGTGGCTAGGAATGGAGAGAATACAGAGATGGCGGGTGATACAGATGTACGGAAGTAAACGATTTATGATGTGGCTAGGAATGGAGAGAATACAGAGATGGCGGGTGATACAGATGTACGGAAGTAAACGATTTATGATGTGGCTAGGAATGGAGAGAATACAGAGATGGCGGGTGATACAGATGTACGGAAGTAAACGATTTATGATGCATCGACTCCTTATGAATTTGTATAAGGACAGGAGAATGATGATAATCTGCTAACTGATATAGAAAATGGGAGTTTTCCATTGCTTGTGCTACTTGAATTGCCACAAACTTTCGAATTGTGCATAAATCTAAACATGGCCCTAAAAATATTGTTCGCATTTAAAAAAAAAAAAAAAATCGTGTGTTATACTGAGGGTGGTATCAGGACGAAAAACACGGTAACAAATAGTGGACTGTGTAATTAAATCTACGTTAACAAGGGTTCGTTCAAAGTATTCTAATATGTGACGCAGTGCTTGTGAATCCTGGCAAGTGCGCGCGCGCAGCCCTCTGCCGCGCCTCGCGCCCGCTGGTCCCCCCCCCGGGCGATGATATTCTCGACAGCATTCGTAAAAATTATATCTATCGCGTTCAAAATGGTAATGAAAAACCTTCGAAGCCTAAAATGTACGACTCTATAACTTTTCACTACCATTGTTGGTTAGTGACGATTATATTAGTATTCAACTTATTTTTATCATATTAAGTATATCTAGTCTATAGTATCAGTTCTAGTATCGAACAATTCCTTCCTATTTATTCAACAACAGACCCGAAGATAAGTAAAGCTTGCTTGAAATAGTAAACAAAATCGATACACTTAATAAGTCTCTGGGACGTAGAAACTTAATTTACGATGCTCACATGAAGATGGGTACTTTACATAATATATAACCTCATTTCATGTTACTCAGTAAATGGAAATTGTTCCATTTACAAGCACTAAGTATATCGCTTCTAGAATAGATCTTAACATTGTTACGGCTATCTGCTTAATTTAGTTTCTTCTAGTTTATTAACTGTAGTTCTTTGAATAGATCCTTTGCTAGACTCGACAATGTTTAATGGGACACTGGTTTAATATTATATGACTGCTAGTGGCAGTATTTCCTTTTCCCTTAGGATGCTTCTTCAGAGGGTAGTATAGGTTCATTATATGTTCTACGAGTACGTTCAACTTTTTTACTCTTGCGGTTTGATCATACAAAACGTCCTCCGCCTTAAGCATCTTTGAATCAACCAATTTGCAGGCAGAGTGAACCGTTCGTTAATCTGTAGCACAGAAGAAGGCGACACGACCAGCTAAATTCTTGCTAGTTCAAAAAATTTCCTCGGTATACTAGAAATAAAAACAAATAAAATGTCTGCAGATTAAAACCAGCATAAATTAATTCTGGCCACATGTGATCACCAAGTAACATTTGCATTTAATTATAAAACACTAGCTCTATCTAGATTTCTGACAGCCCTATCAAAACTATTAGTTTCACAATATCATGTGGACCAAACGAACAGATGTTTTCTTTCCATCTTCCTACATACTAAAATCGTACTGACGTTAACAATCCTAAGATTTTAATAGTTGTTTATAATTTACGATCCTATGATTCTTTCAAAAAGATTTATTATAGCATATTTATTATTTTTATGTCGTCACTAAATATGACAGATGTTGGATTTAAGAATGCTTTTAGAGACGACTTGTCGTAATTTAGACAAATCGTGTATTGTCCTTTTATTGTTGTAAAAACTGCCGACTGAGTGCCGGATCATATTGCATTGGGTTCTGCATCAGTAAATCAAATCTGATACTACGAAAATTCAAGGAAAATCGACCTTAGTTTTTACATGACTGCCCAAACAAAGGAGTGTTATGTTTGTAGGGTTCATGTATGTAATTATGGATGTATGTTTGTGAGTTTCTTTATTCCTCTGTAACTTCTAAAAGCCTGAACCGATTTAGATGTATGGGGTATCAATAGAATCCTTACACTGTACCGGGTAACATTGGTTAATATGACTTAAAAAAAAAGTAATATATGCAGGTACATGAAAAGGTGTGAAATTAAAAATTTCAAATGGCAGTGGTTTTAATTAATTTCATCTTTTATTAGTTGATATTAGCCCGGTTAGTGGAGTGTGATAGAAGGATAACATCAGAACCTGGCGCATGGATAACTTTTGGTGTGACATAGCTAGAGCTAGATTGCAGGAGACCGTATCGGTGGCAGTTAGCACTAACAACAGCATTCACAAAGAGGGTTGACGTCAGGCAAGCGGCCGGTCATAAAACATAGCCAAGACTTAAGCAGCATGCCAGATATGTATATGCTGCGTCAACCCCAAATAAATTGAGTTAGGGGCAGGGGGATGATGATGATTAGGTGATATTAGAAAGCAGATACTAAAAGGAGAAATTGTAAAAAAAAAAACTTTTTATATAGCTAACAGATTTGGTAAACCATATCTCGTAAACTTTTTGATGGAAGTCTGTCGTGTGATAATTTACATAATAATACACGGCTTCCATATTAAAACGTAGGGGACATATTGTTTTGACAGACGCACACGATGAAATTATAACTTCCTTGTTTATCTACGGTACCCTGAAAAGCTCGTATCTCTTTGTTTTGTTCGTTCACTGCTTACTCACATTATCCTGGATTATGTGTCAAATCTACTTTCTGCGTAGTGCTATGATTTATGACGGCTCTTTCGTTCTCGGATTTTTCTTTGTGAAAATTATCATGACATGTGTTGAAAAGGGACTGTTTTATTGCACTGTTTTATTTATATTTTGATATTCTTAAATATTTGTGAGTAATTAATTATCCTCTCAGCTGTCGAACAATTAATTTTCTATTGTGTCTGCTGTTTGACATCTGAAGGTATATACAATATAAGCTGATATGACTAATGACTGTATTTCTTAATATCAGAAACATGGGTTTCGGAAGTTCACAGTTCAATAAATTAAAGTATTAAATATATTAAATATTTTCTTAGACAGCCGACCTCCATGGCTTTTGAAAGCTATGTATTATTATTAACTAAATACTTATAGGACGAGACAAATATCTATTGTTAATGCTGACCATTTTTGTCTTATGCCAGGTTAGTCCGTAACTATCATAGACAACCAAGTATGCTCTATACAAAATCACACAAATATGCAAAATTTTTGCGACTACCGCAACCAAAACCTGAATTGGTGTCTACTTTTTACTAATTGTTAGCTTTAATACTACAAAATTGGGGTGGATAGTATTTATGTTCCCTTCTATGGATTCACATCTGAGCGATCCAGTGCTTCTAAGGGCACATTGATCCGTCGTTCCTATTTGTAGGACGGATTGAACAATTAGGACACTAGGTACTGTACTAAAATCAGAAAGAAATTCAAAATGCAAAAATTACTACGGCGCTGGTAGCCAGTAGCAAAATTGTTGCGGTCATTCTTTAGATGGGTGAACGCTTGCAACATTTTTATTTGAACATCTCCTTGCTTCTGAGGTCACGTTGACGGTCAGTCCTTCAGGTGGCTAATCAATAATAGTTGCTAAGCAAAACCAAAGGCCTACGAGTGGCTAGAACAACTGACACTAAGATTGCTCTTAAACACTCGAAAGAAGAACTAAATAATCTTCTAGTCCTTCAATTTTATTTACCACACCTATCTTATTTCTATGTATACGGTCGTTCATTGTGCCAATTTAGTTCGTTTCTGAGTAACAATATCATCTGCCCGTCTGGCCGAACGGTCTGTCTGTCATCGTCCATTATAGATGATTGAACTTTCATACGTTTTGTAACATCTACTAATGACTACTAACATCCATTTGTTATTTTGGTTTGGATCGATGTAGTGGAAGAAGGTCATTCGGCTAAGGTTAAATATTAACCGAATATTGTCTCCTAATAGAGTAGCATGTCGGTGTAGTTATTGTAGCTACTTGCTCACTTTTCTATTGGTGTTTGGAATTACTAATAATTTTAGACCACAAAATTGACTTACGCAAGTCAAAGTCAAAGGAAAGTAAAAATAAAGAAAGTAAGGAATAACCTTGAGTTGTGTCAGTTTTGATTCCCTTCTGAAGATAGTAAAATGAATTATTATGTTAATAGAAATTAAATCTAATTAGATAATCCAGTAATAAAACGCCAAAAGAGATACCATCATCCAGATAAACTTCACTTTCATTACATCGCGTGATATCAGGAGTTGAAAGAAATGAATTATTATCTTATTGGACGAAGCGGGGCGTATTGTAAATACCGGCGCGTTTGTCGCGGGAAGTCCGCCATTACGTTTACAATACCAGCCTAACACGATATTTCGTCACGAACTGTATTTGAAAGAAAGTACTCCGTAGTTCCACTCTTCGGTATAAGTTTTTTGTACGAGTCTTACTGCAAATAAGGACAAAGGATGGGCGATACCAATCTGTGAGTACTCTCAAAGCGTTATTGCTATGACGACATTTATAAGGCAGCATGTTTTATGGACATCTATTTTCAGGGTACTGAAAGGCGTTGTCTCACGCAACCTACATTGTGTTGTGCTA
The DNA here is from genome assembly GCA_935421205.1 of Xylocampa areola. Classification (NCBI taxonomy): domain Eukaryota; kingdom Metazoa; phylum Arthropoda; class Insecta; order Lepidoptera; family Noctuidae; genus Xylocampa; species Xylocampa areola. The sequence goes on from OW285225.1 coordinate 10,463,803, forward strand.
TATTAATTGCCTGCAAAACCAAAAATTGTACATGTTACATGTTTTCTTTATGAAAGCCTATTTCCTGGCAGTTTCTCGCACACAAATTGAACAGATATCGAAGCAATGTCGGGCACATGTCAGCAATCAGTGTTGTTCAAAGTCACATATCGGCAAAGCAAATCGGATTTTAGGATCGCAAAGAGAGTTGTCACTCAGTCGGTATCTGTTTTCTTATGTTTATTTTTCTTTATACTCGATTTCTCGATACGAGTTGCCAGCGTTCCGAATGATTGTCTTTTACCACATTAACATGGTGATCAAAGCCTAAACTTTTCCATTATTTTATATATTAAGACTGTCTTTTTGGTTTAGTGGTAGCAATCACGGCTGCTGAGTGTGAGATCTCGAATACAATTCACGTGTTGGACTGTCCAACTGTAACTGTAGTTGTTAAGTTGACTGTTAAGAAGTTCTAAGTATTAACCCGAGTTCAGCTAACTCTGCACACCTCTACCTGTATGTTGACCCCACATCTGCCATATTTTATATATTTACTGTTCTTAAGTGACACTTTTTACTCATAATCATCTGTACTCATAAGTCATAACATTAATATAATCATAATTCATTACCTTCTGTCTCTAACAGCGGAACGCTTTCGTTTTCCTTATTTCGTCATATCTAATAACCTACGTTTCTGTAACAACGGTATTGATTATACAATTTAGGGAGTAACTGATTGAATTATTTAGTTGATTCTTTGATTAATTACTCTCTTTTTATTTACCGTTTCCATTAGTTTATGTTGTTTGACTTACCCAAATTAAATTTGGACGTGAAAGAGTGTTCGAATGATTAACGAACCGAAATATTTTGGAAAATTACGTAAGTTAAATCTAATTTTAGGTATAGGTTATGGCTTTATCAAAACAAACGGGTGACATCATTATCATATACGGTGGGAGGTGTTCTGCAAATGAACCGCTTTTATGATTGCAGGGGTCTCGTCGACCTTCAGCCGAGTGTCCTAATGGAGGGCCGCCCCATGTTTCAAATTTCCGGTTCAAGGGAAAAGAGAAATGGTGTCGTAAAAATATCTTCATCCCTTCACTTTCTGGTGACTTTAGATTTAATCACCATTATTTCAACAAAGAAGATTTGATTTCAATTTAAGCCTTTAGTTTTAATCTTTTGATCGTATGGTTGCTAAATAACGTAGTATCAGAGTTTCGTAGGTCTCTAACATAGCTTTACACACCATCGAAAACATCTCTGAAGTAATTCTCTCCCACTGTTTTCCTTCGTCGTTTTAAAAAAGTGATACTTAATTTCTAATACGCACATGATTGCAAAAGGTCAGGGGTGCGTGCCTTGATTTCGAACTTGCTATTTTTGACTTGCCGGTCCAACGGTCATACCACTGCTTTATTTTTAATACGGAATAAGAAATGTTTGTGAATACATAATTTTGGGACTATAAAAGAGACTTTGTGACCTGGATTCATATAAAAGGGATTTGCCTCAGGGATAAAGGCAAAAAAGCAAAAAGTATCCTAATGAGATACACAATACAAATAATGATTTCTAATTAAACTCCTTACAAACAAAGCTTTTCATGTAATTACAAGTATTCGTACAGTTACCTCGTTCTTCTGGTTGTGATGGTCGCGAGCGCGGCTGTTGACCGTAAAATCCAGGTTCGCTGTCCGGGTCTGACAGTGTTAAGTTTTTCTGTTAGGCAGCATTCTGGAGTTTGGAATTGTGCCCGGTTCATGGCACCTACGACATGAGACTTAAATGGGTATATAACAATTCCTACTCCTCTGTTGAACTCTCCAAGCGTGATGCTATGCATGTTATTCCCACGATTCAAACACAAGTACAAACTTGTCGAGTCGAGTGACGTCATTCGTTAGTTACGTGTTATCATTTTAGGGCCTCTCTAGAGCTTTGATCATGCCCTAACGACTGATTGGGTAACTACAGTCGGTGCCCAGACTAATAGCGGTGACGTAAAGTTGAAGTTATGTGCGCATTGTTTGTAATCTGCGTGGTAGACGACACTCAAAATAATGTCAGAAATAATTGAAATATTGCCTAGTTAAAGAAGTCTCGATATTTGAGAACAATTTAAGTGAAAGGTTTTTTTTATCAATCATGTATCTAAGTTTGGCTACCAACTCGCCTGTTTGTAAGCGGCGACGGTGTCGCCGAGGATGGAGTACGTAGATCCAGAAGAAATCTATTCACTCTTAAGTAGAGTGGATAATTTAAAAATATGTATTCAAGTAACGAAAATCCTACCCAAATCGGATCGGTAGTTTTCGAGAAAATCGTGGACATACATACACACTTGCATACATACACCTTTTTAGAAATCGGTAAAAAATCGGTTCCGGTTATTGGTTCCGTTCTTCATTCATGGTTTCACTTTTGGGTACCGTTCCGGTTCCGATATCAGTTCTATTTTATCGGTTCTAAATACATGTCACATGTCTGCAGTTGTACTTACATATGCGGTTTATATACTTGCGTAACAAACTTGACATAACCGTTGCGTGTACAACCAGAAGACAAACTGTCCAGATACACACTGGACAGGAAGTAGCAGTTACGAAAACAAAGCCTGAATACATGGCATAAGATGTTCCACCCTACGGAAGGATTAATACTCCGCCTTATTCGGTCACCCATCCGTCCGGCGGCCAGCACGCTAATTGTGTCATGTCACGCGATTGTGTGGCTTTTATAAGGGATACTAATACCCGTAACAATGTATCATTAGGCTGAGTTTGTTTACTCAGAAGTTGTTAGGACTTGAGCATACTTACTTTTGTCATTATTGTATGAAATTTTGATGAAATGTGTGGTGGAGACAATGTGAAAAAACTGTTTAAAGTTATAAAATGTTTATGCTAGTAGTTTTATATTTAAAGAAATAGGTATTGTGGAAAGAAAAATATGAAAGTGACCAGGATCAAACCCTGCTCATTTTCGTATTTTTCTTACCTGCAACTTCTGGATGAATTCTCCAGGCGCTCTATCAATCAAGCTATGGACGGCATAGCGGCTTTATCATCTGGGGGCGCAGCATGTTCAAATCCCGTTTCAAGTTTGCTATGCATGCCTAAAAACCCTTATAAGTTTGCTACGAATGCCTATAAAACCCTATAGCTTTGCTACGCATGCCTAACAAACCCTATAAGTTTGTTCCGCATGCCTAACAAACTCTATAAGTTTGCTCCGCATGCCTAACAAACCCTATAAGTTTGTTCCGCATGCCTAACAAACTCTATAAGTTTGCTCCGCATGCCTAACAAACCCTATAAGTTTTGCTAGGCATGCGTTAACGCGTTTGAATTATGTTTGCGGTGTGTATTTACTAATATTTTGATTACTGAGCTGATTACTTGAACTTGCAGAAAAACCGTAGCTAAATAAAACTGCTCTTTTGTAGTGATGTGACTTGTGTCCCTAAAGATGAGCAAGGTGGCAGTAGAGAGGACAGTTTTATGCCCTTGCGTAATCTTTTCTCTTAAGGGTCGGGACCGCCCAAGTGATGCATCTGGTGCATCAAGCAGGCCGTATGTTTGTATGTCATCTTACTGCAGCTTAAACTCAAGTGTGGAGTGTAACTCAACGCTTTCCTTTAAAAGAGATTTGGCCTCAAGAACAGACGATGAAAGACTTTTTGTAAGGAAGAAAAATATTAGTAAGGAACTTAACCTCATAATCAATTCATTAATATCAAGATATTGTCGACTAAGCTTTTTTTGTATAATAACTTTGGTGAGACACATTCATATTAATTTTATTGTTCAACGGTTATTACTCACGTGCATTCTTTGCGATTACGCTTTTATCTGGAACTAATTCGTCTTCAATTTTTAATTATATTTCACTGTCCGTGAACTACTATTTCTAGTATAGGTATTAATTATTTACATGTCGTTTTTATTTTATTACTTGCATGTTTGATTTGATCACTAATAAAATCAGCCTTAGCTTGCATACTGCTATAAAAATAAATCATTTTTTTTGCACGTAACCGTGTACAACCGCGTCTGCTTCTTAGCACAATGTAATCTGCGCATAAAAAATTGGACTGACAATGGCGTCGTTTCTATCCACGTCTTGCTCACTCACTATTGGATTATAAGAGAGGTCAGAGTAGGGGATATAATTGTCTTACAATTAGACAGTTAAATGTACAGCTTATTAGTTTAACGACATGAAAACTGATGAGATGAATTCTAACTCTCAACATTGCGAATCACAAAAGGTGTAAAACGTCTCAAAGATATGCTAGTACACTTTCAACACTAATAAAACAAAATAAACACGGCTCCAACTATTTATATAAACATTCGATGCCCACGCTCATGCAACTGATTTGATTCGAGACATCATAATTATTTGTTATTGCCGCTAGATGTCACTGTGCAAGTGTTAATCTAATGGCTTTGAAATACGAAAGTGGAGCTGTCTGTTTGTTTGTTTTCTAAGCTGTTAAATTAATTTGGATCCAAATTGGAATCCAAAAAGGACATGTGGTTCTTTTCGTATGTTAATCTAAGACAAATTCTCGCGTGTGCAAACTAAAATATTTTCATTGTTAATGCGGGTAATATAAATATATTGTGGTAGCTGGAGCTTTGATTTATTAAACTGTGTTTATGAAGTATGTACGTCTGATTCCCATTGGTGTAGGCAGAGACTATAAATATATAATTTCCAATTCCTACGATTCTGAAACATTATAATTCAATTCGTTCTAAAATAAAAATATGTGCAATTATCCATTACAATTGGTGCCTATTGTTGCAAGCGTGGCTACTGACTATAATCCTGAGTTCCTTGTTTTTAGGCGTGGATGTGACATTGGAATTGGATTATAATTAAAATTAATTTTAAATGTAAACCTACTGATTTATTAACTAAATACTGCTTTAAAATCACTACGGAGGACTTTGTTTTATATATTATAAAGTGCCGCGTCTGTCCGTCTGTCTGTCTGTTCGCGATAAACTCAAAAACTACGGCACCGATTTTCATGCTGTTTTCACTAATGGATAGAGGGTTCTCGAGGAAGGTTTAAGTATATAATTTGTCAAGTTTTTGTATAAATTGGCTAAAATATTATAATATTTGTTGGAGGTGTCGGAAAAAAATAAGCTGTCTGGGAGCTTTAACGAAAACGCTACCTAACCTAACCAAACCCTTTGAGATATAAAAAAATGATGTATAGTGGAATTGTTTATCTTATATAGGTCTACAGAAAAGTCCGCGACGATACGATATGTCTATCTCTTAAGGATAACATTATGTATCCGTTTTAATACTTAAAAAATGGGCAATTATAAAGCTATAATTGGAAAGCGGGAACGGGATCAAAACTTCATGATTACTTTTGGTCGCGATAACCGACATCCACGCGGGCGAAGCCGCGGGCATCAGCTAGTAAGAAATAAAACGCCGTTGCTCAGTCTCACATGCACACACACTCAGACCGATTTATCTATAGATCATATAAATATTTGCTCCGTGCGTGAATCGAACCCGTCACACGCGGCGTAGGTCTCTCGACCACTGCGCCAATCGTGCCGTCAAAGAATTGTGCAGACAGAGTCACAGGCTAAGCTAGTATTTCATTTAAAATTGAGAGAGTAGTATGTGTAGGGCTGCTAATTGCTGGTGAATGCTTTTACCGTCCATTAATAGAACGAAAATAGGTTTAGGTGAGTAATATGAAATCTGGTGTAGGTATAACTATATGTAATATTTCTTATGTGGAAATGTGTAAAATTTCTTGCTATTTGTACAGTCCTCTCCAAAATATAGTGGCAATCAAAAATAAACCTTATAACAGTTCAAATACGATGCACCTTTTATTGAAAATGATACGCGTAAAATGTTTGTTGTGAAAATAGTTAAAAAGTATTTTTATTTTTGTGCTTTTTGTATCTACACATGATTATATGGTATTAAAAACACAAGTGACTTTTGTACCAATAAATGTGGGTAGATTAAGCTGCTTTAAAAATAACTTGGTACACAAACTCCCTATATTGCCTTACCATGAGAATCCAGATTCAGCATATAGTGCATTATTTAATTTAATTAATCATGAATTCAGTAAGGTATTCACACCAAAAACTATAGTGGTTAGTGATCGCGTTTCTTTTAGTGACTGGGCAACTCCTGGTATTTATAAAAGTAGACAGAGGCTATACGAATTATATAATGAAAAATCATATAATTACAATTCTGACTTTATAGAATATGTCAAAAAGTACTCTAAATTGTTTAAAAGAGCCTGTTCCGCTGCAAAATCAATCCATTTAAAAAATAAAATAAAAATATCTTCTAATAAAATTAAGACCACCTGGAACATTATAAATACGGAAACGGGAAGGACTACGGTGCGTAACCGTGACTTCAACTTGAAAATAGATAATAGAAAAATAGAAGCGGATATGGAGGTGGCAACAGAGTTTGAGCACTTCTTTACTAATATTCCCATCATTACAACCAAAACTCTTTTGTCTTCTTCTACTGCTGCTTATTCTCTGCTGATAAGTTGTGTAACAGAGTGTGACTCAATTTTTGAATTTACGTTTGTTAACGCGAAAGACATTCAAAATAGTTTTAAAAGTCTTGATGTAAAGAAAACATCAGACTTGTGGGGACTTTCAGTATATACTATCTCTTCAATAATTGATGTTATTTCTCCCTATTTAGCAATCGTGTTCAACTCTTGTGTCGCTTCTGGTGTATTTCCTGACTTGATGAAACTAAGTAAAGTAGTACCATTGTTTAAATCTGGTAGCGCGTCCGACCCCACAAATTTTCGACCTATTTCAATTCTACCAACCTTAAGTAAAATTTTTGAAAAAATTATTTTAAACCAAATGCTAGGTCATTTTAATAAAAACGATTTACTCCATAAAAAGCAATTTGGTTTTACGCGGGGTCGTTCGACTGCGGATGCAGGCGTGGAACTGCTGAAGAATATTTTCGAGGCCTGGGAGAATTCGCAGGATGCTGTTGGCATATTTTGCGACTTGTCAAAGGCCTTCGACTGCGTCCATCATTGTACACTGGTCAGAAAATTGCACCACTATGGAATAAGGAACAAGGCTCTCGATCTTCTAACTTCGTATTTAAACAATAGAATTCAGAGGGTTGATGTTAATGGCACAAAATCTTCAGGATCTGCGGTCACCATGGGAGTTCCGCAGGGTTCAATTCTTGGTCCGTTTTTGTTCCTCATTTATATTAACGACTTGCCCAATTACATTAAAGAAAATCATGAAATTGTACTGTTTGCAGATGACACGTCTTTAATTTTTAAAATTAAACGACAGTTACTCAATTATGACGAAGTAAACAATGCACTTTCCAAAGTTGTTCACTGGTTCAATGTTAACAATCTTCTCCTTAATGAGAAAAAAACTAAATGTATTAAATTTTCAACGCCAAATGTTAAACAGGTACGATCTAACGTAACATTAAATGGATTGGAGTTGGACCCTGTTGAGTCTACTGTGTTTCTTGGAATCACTATTGACAGCAAATTACAGTGGGGTCCGCACATAGAAAAACTGTCAGCGAGACTTAGCTCAGCCGCATTTGCTGTTAAAAAAATCAGACATTTAACTGATGTAGATACGGCCAGGATTGTTTATTTCAGTTATTTCCATAGCATCATGTCATATGGAATTCTTCTCTGGGGAAACTCGGCTGACATTAATATCATCTTTGTCTTGCAGAAAAGGGCTATTCGCTCTATTTACAACTTAGGCCCAAGAGTTTCCCTCAGGGAAAAATTTAAAGAAATTAATATTCTAACTCTTGCTTCCCAGTACATATATGAAAATTTAATGTATGTATGTAAAAACATTACAAAATTCATCAAATTGTCAGATGTCCATGCTGTGAATACTAGAAGTAAGCACAACCTTGCCGTTCATAGTACTCGTCTCCACAGAGTAAGCAACTCGTTCATGGGTCAGTGTATACGCTTTTACAATAAATTACCCATTGATATCCGAAATTTACCTGTAAATAAATTTAAAAATGTTATTAAAACCAAACTTTGTAAAAAAGGGTATTACACAATTTCGGAATATTTGAACGACAAAAATGCATGGGATTGATCCGCTATTAAAAATAATATTATGGATATGGAACAATATTTAATAATGTTCAAATTTCTTGAGATTGGTTGTTTTTGACATTGTTTAAATCTGACATTGTTTATCTCTGATTTTGACAATTTGACATTGTTTAAATCTGACATTGTTTATCTCTGATTTTGACAATTTGACATTGTAATAAAATTTAACTTGACATTTTAATTAAATCATAATATATTTTTACATTTTGAATATAATAATAGAAATTTGTGAATGTGAGCATCATGTCGGTTATATATTCCCTTTCTTTTAGATTTGTAACTGTCTGGCAGTTTTTAGTATTTGTATGGCCTACGCAAATGTCCTGCCGATCTGGTATCGCCTTGCGACAGGTCGTTGAGCTCCCTAAATTATGGTTCGAGCTTTACGGTGACTGATGCATGTGTGCCGTCAGTTAGGACTGGTCAACTTAAAATTGCTACGGTTCTTTCTTCAAAAGGCCTTTCCAGACACCCTACATGATTACGCTCACATAACCATAAAGATGATGTCTGGACTTTAAAAGAGACAGTGACCTCTGAGTTTGTTTCGGTTTTTCTTCTCCGAGGTAGTCAGATAGGAAATACCGGCGCCTTCTAGATTAAAAAATGACTTGTAAAAGAGTTTGTAAAGACCTATTTACAGAATAAAAATTTGAATTTGAATTTGAATTTGAAATAATAAAGAAAAAAATATGTAAAAGCTAATCTTTTGACTAAGATCATTTTGTTATTATAATACAACATTTCTTCCAAATGTACTTCCTTTTCTTACACCGATAATAGATTATAATAAATCATAAATGAACTGCCTCGTTGGCCTAGTGGTTCCAAGCGCGACTGCTGAGCAGGCGGTCTCAGGTTCGATTCCCGGGTCGGGCAATGTTATTGAGTTTTCTGTTAGGATATTCTCAGTAGCAGCCCGGTGTTTGGAATTGTGCGCGGTAGATGGCAATACGCTCACCACCTATTACATGGAACTTAATAACAGCATCGGTGAAGTGTAAATAGATGTACAACTGTGTACACCTCTGCTTACCCCTCCGGGGAATACAGGCGTGATGCTATGTTTAATAAGTACTCATCGACATCTGTGTCGAGAACAGGCTTCATATTACCTTTAGTTAGGGTTCCAGAGAGCTAAAACACGTGTCGATTGATTATTGGTTTCTGCATTCCAAGCGCCTCACGAAAGCCCCTTGAGATGTTGATCAAAGGTGTTGACTATGAGATCATTAGCAGAAACTATCTGGTACCGGCACGGGTAGTGTTACAATGTCTGCTGAAAAATCTCCCAAGTGATCGACAATTTTTTTTTAATTTTTTTCATCTATGATTATTTCTAGGAATGTACGCGTTGCGAAACGAGAAACTCCCGTTTTTTTATTTGCAACCAGCTAGAGCCTGCTCTTCGCAACTAACGGTAGCTCCTTCGCCGAGGTCCAACCTATCTCTGTACCAGAATCCATCCAATCCTGTTCAACAGTTTTTGCGTGATTCAGTAATAAACATCCAAGCATACAAACTGGATTACATTCTACAGCTTCATACGAAATAAATTCTTGGATATAGTATCAAACATTTAAACTTCTATAAAGAGATCACCAACTGGAAGATTCAGTTTGATATCCATCTGGAATTCTGTATGCAAAATTTCCACAAATATCTTGCTCATAAAAAAGATCAATAAACGGGTGACTAATACTCATGTTACTCTCGCTTGTGGCGCGTTTACATTGAGTTGAGTAAACAGTAGTGTAGAATGGAATAGTATTCATTAAATATTTTTTTTACGTGTAGCAGCTAAAATAAGTGTTGGAATTGTTATAGCCACCCGTAGACTTGGCAACTACTATTATTTTGCAAAAGCCGGGACCGACGGTTTTACGCGTCTTCCGAAGTCAGTGAAATACAAATACTAGTCAATTAGATAATGATACAGAGTGTAAAAAACGAGAACTGCCTCGTTGGTCTAGTGGCCCCAAGCGCGACTGCTGAGCATGAGGTCTTGGGTTCGATTCACAGGTAGGACAAAGTGTTATTGGGTTTTTCTGGAGATTGGAATTGTGCCCGGTAGATGGCAATAGGCTCACCACCTGTTACATGACACTTAATAACAGATTTGGTGAAATGTGGGTGTACCATTGTGTACACCTCTGCCTACCCCTTCAGGGAATACAGGCGTGATGCTATGTATGTGTACAAAACCCTATTGCTGCTAAAATCCGTGTGTAATCCCATCTACATAGAAAAAAATATTTGTACAGTTTTTCCTGAATTTCTCAAAAGTAATATATTGTTGTAACATGCACTCACACCTCTGCCTTATCCTTTGAGAATTACAAGTGTGATACTATTTATTCTCATTACTAGGTTAAACTTGAACGCCGACCCCAGAAAGCGAGTAGTATGAAACAGTTAATATATATTTATACTAATAAACATACTATATTTTTTACAGTAAATAAAGAATTCTATCCTGCTTTCTGTGTATACTCTACTACCACTTACTACTAGCTTGTTTACTCTGCCAATTCAAACGCACTCGTATTTGTCACTGCGCAGATGAAAGGGCAAGTTGTTTGTAAGACGACATTAGTCACAAACTCACGACTTGACTTTAATTCTGTCCTTAAAATGGATGTGTACGATGTTATTTGGTACGTTTTGATCTGCTGGATTTAGTGGCCAGAGAGCAGGAGAATATATTTGGAATTCTCAACGGAATTGACATTGGAAATTAAGGAGCGATCTCAATGTGAGTTTATGGAGTATTCAGTTTATATTGTATCCAGAAAGTTGAAACTGTTAATCCAACATAAATATAGCATTACGTCTGTTTGGAAAGAAATAAAATATTTGTTTCGGACTCGTAATGCTAGATAAAACAAAGAAACAATATCATAAAAGATAAAAATATTAACAAGCCGTACGAGACGAGAAAAGGCCTCTATCACAGCATAAGCTGCTCCATCGAAAGGTAGCCTAGTGGTATGACCGTTGGACTGAAAAGTCAAAGTCACTTGCTTAAAACGGTGAAGGAAAACATCGTGAGGAAACCAGCACACCTGTGAGATGTTCTCGGTGGTGTGTTAAACCATGTTAGAGATCTACAGGTGGTTTAAATTCTGACACTAGGTTGTTCATCAACCACACGATTTTTCAGATAGGTCCGAAGGGGAAAGCAGATGAGTATTGAATTTTATTAGATTAAATGACATTAAGTCCGCCTTATGTACCATAAATAACTTCACACCACAAGTCCCTATGAGCCTATTTTCAAAATGTCGAACTCCGGACTGCTTCTCAGAATCTTAACAGAAAAACTCATTGACACTTCGCGCCTGCGACCTTTAGACCAACGAGGCAGTAAACTATTACCCACCGACGTAAAAAGAGAGGTCCTGTTTGAAGCCCTTGTCTGTTTGTGGAATCGTAAATCCCAAACTGATGGACAGGTTTGATTACAGTTTTTTATGTAGGTATGTTTTGTTCTGCTGTTTTATTAGAATGATAGAGTATTTAGACGTTTTGGAAGTGCTTCGACATTGGAAATTAAAGAGCGATGAAATAAAATGAAATTGTTAATTCTGTAAATAGTTTTTTTTTAACTATTTTACCGTGTCCCTCTGATCTAGATCCTTAGTGGTCAACTTTTTGTTAAAATCCAGACATCATTGTACAAGCGAGCGTTACTACATAGGGTATCTGGAATGGCCTTTTAAAGAACCATAGAAGTTTCCACTTGATCTCCCCTAACTGCCTTGCATCATTCATCGTATTCCTCAAACCATATTTTAGGGAGCTCAACGACCCGTCGCAAGGCGATACCAGATCGGTATGACATTTAATATAACTGCATATTAAATGCAATTCGAGTTTTCAAAACATTCCTTGTTGACAGCCAAGACAGTTTACTTCAGTAAACTGTTTATCAGCAATACTTTACACATAAATAGTTGTTACTGAAACACTTGAAGTGGCACTAATCTATGTAAATAGTTAAGTGGGTGCGAAATGCGTTTACAATCAAATAGCATTGCAGAACTGATTGTATGATGAATTATGTAATGTTTACTATATAATTGTACTGTTTTTTATTTTTTTGGAACTGTGGTCTTTCTTTTTATGGTTTTACTAGCTTCTGCCCGCGACTTCGTTTGAGTGTCCACGCAGATGAAGTCGCGGGCAGAATCTACTAGTAGAAGTCCTTCAGAATTAGGTTCGGCCGGGATAAAAAGTACTCTATGTAGTATCCAGGTTATAAACTATCTGTGTGCCAGATTTCATCCAAATCCGTACAGTAGTTATTGCGTGAAAGATTAACAAACATCCATACACACAAACTTTCGCGGTTACAATATTAGTAGGATTAAATGTTCTAAAGATTTAAATCATGCGGACTATCTAACTATACATCACTCTAGTTTGATAATTATAACCCTTTTTACTAAATTTGAATAGCTTCAATAATAGTTTTGAGTCTAAGTGAAGCGAGAATAGATAAATCCCTCAAACGCATTGACTACGTAGCGAACTCCAAATTTATTAATTTCCGTGGAAAGAAAAATACGATCGTGAGCAGGATACGAACCTGCGCCTATCGTATAAATAGATAGCAAAGACGTCACCACAAGACGTATTGAAATGTGGAGGACGAAGGAATTCGGGGTGGTGAGCAGACTTCGAGATGGGTTGGAGGTCGGAGCGCCTGGAGTATTTATCTGGGACGTGCAGGTTCAAATCCTGCTCACGACCGAAATTAGTAACTTTAAAGCGGGAACATTTAGTTTCCCCAGTTTCAAATTTTCCTTAAAAAGTAATTTCGTCTGTGCTCGGATCGTGTATCTATTTACGACAAACCATACTTAAAGGAAATAAGTATCACTACTTTAGTCATCATCATCATTATTTCTTTCTTTCACACATTATTTCTATGAACAGAGAATTTCTCTCTTAAAATTCAAGTATTTCATACAAACCATGAGAAACATCAAAATATTATTATTGTCTTGAGACAATTTGGTACAACGACCTCTACATGGTATATAACAAAGTCTGCGTGTCTGTCTATGCACGATTTTCTTTGCAACTGCTGAACAGTTTTTTTTTTTTTTTAAACGTTGCCCCACACTAGGAATTTCTTCCTGTGTCGTGGGTGCGTTTACAGACATATAATTTCACAAGCACACAAACACCCAGACCCGGAGCAATTATCCGTAGATCGTACAAATATTTCCTCCGTGCAGGAATCGAACCTGCGACACGTAGCGCAGGAGTCGGTCTCTCGACCACTGCGCCAACCGCGCTGTCTCGATTTTGTTTGAGTTTACACTATTTAACCAGGTCGACCAAGTTTTTTTATATTATCTGCCTAGCCTTTTCCCCATTACGTTGGGGTCGGCTTCCAGCCAAACCGGATGCAGCTTACTACCAGTATTTTACGTGGAGCGACTGCCTATCTGACCTCCACAACCCAGTTACTAGGTAACACGATATCTCGTGGTTTGACTGGTTGTCAAACTTTCAGGCCTCTGACTACCCGTTATGGCTGTCATAGATCTTAATTTGACAACCGGGACCGACGGCTTAACGCGCTCTCCGAGTCACGGAGGGGTCTCGGTATGAAATTATGGTCACCCATCCACAGACCGACCGCGGCAAGCGCAGCTTACCCTCGATCGATCGATCTGTGCGTCTGTTACTTAGCCACCAGCCCCTCCAAGGTCGAGCAAGTCTGTGGATATTATAATGTTTTTCTATACATATTAATGCCATGTAGTTAATTAATACTTTCAAATTTTTTGAGTAAGGAACTTTGTAAAAAAAAAAAAAATACTACCGAATTGATAACCTCCTCCTTTTTGGAAGTCGGTTAAAAATAATAATTCAACATAAAATGTCCCGTTGGATGGAAGATCATTTTGAATATCTACGAAGGTCGTAGAATAGAAGCCGGGCGGTCCAGCTAGTCTTTATAAAGTACTGCAATAAAATATCATTTTTTCTGTACTGTTTTCCTTTGTCAAATACTTTTGTGTAGAAATTCCCATGGTAGTTCAAAAGTTAACTGTGTCAAATGACAGTTTTAGTAATTTGGGCTATGTTAGTGTCACGCGAACTGTGATCACTGTTAATTAAAATTATATGGTTATTTAATTTGACTTTTTTTGTTACAGGTATGTTATTTGCTGTTTGAAGTTTTGTGGGTCTACGTACCGTGGTTATTGGTAAGCTAAAAGCTAAGGGCACACTGCGAAAAAAAATCACACGATATATCTTCCGTGATTTTCATTATTTTATTTTTACGAAAATTTGCACTCTATGTATCAAAGCGTGATGCATGTATTTGACGGCATAAAATACGGTGTAAAGCTTTGACGGTAACTTGGGTTGGTACTGAACTCGAGGCAAAGTGTTTTCTATGTGTTCTGATGTTAATGCGGTTTAACAACAAATCTTCTTAGTGGAACCGTGGTTACAGCAGAAAGATAGCGTATTTAACAAGTTTATTTTCTTTAAGACAAACAATCGCCGTGTATCATATGTGGCCCACGTGACAGTGAAATGCTTATGTTTAAAATAATAGCTTCCAAAAGTCATTTAATTGAGACCTCATTTTTATTTCTAAAGCAAATAAACAAAAATAAAAATACTTCCCGTCGCTGTCGTAGTGCGTCTCCACTAAAACTCAAACTAAATAAAGTTAAAGACATCCATGATTAAATACACACAGTTAAAACAGAAATATTGCTTCCAAAAGATTGATCGTGTTCTAAAATAAATAATGGTCTTAGTTATTTTGACGCGGTGTCAGCTTGTCGTTGCCACACCCCCTACCCCCTTAGTGGGTGGGGACAGTCCCATTATCTATTGTAAAGGGGCAGCATACAAGATATTTCTAGCGATGGTATCGGCCATTTTGTGACTACATTTGGCTTGCAGTGGAAATCGCTCGTCTTAGCAACCGCTGTGAAAGCAGACGTGAGTGGGAACAGACTATCCTGCGATGACCTACTTGAAGTCGTGACGTCGGGCCCAGAGGTTGAGTCCTCACCTGCTCGGCAGACTAACGACGCAGTGCCCTTTAATTTTTTACGAACCTCAGCCTCGCTCCAACACCTTTTCCGGCGCAATATCCCGTTCGGTAGGTGGCGGTATAGGTACAGTGGGGGTCCCGCCACAACAATCCATGATGATTACAGTCGTGTTGGCATCATGACCGGCTGACAAGTCACCATTGTGACCAGAGGCAAC
This sequence comes from Xylocampa areola, assembly GCA_935421205.1. Taxonomy (NCBI): domain Eukaryota; kingdom Metazoa; phylum Arthropoda; class Insecta; order Lepidoptera; family Noctuidae; genus Xylocampa; species Xylocampa areola. The sequence goes on from OW285225.1 coordinate 10,479,218, forward strand.
TATCACCAATACAAATGGGGCTCAACTCTTCTGAATGCGATTGCGGGGCCTCTGCATAAAACGTCCAGCACATAGTGAATAGTCCCGGTCTCTTCAAATAATTCTCGGGATGTCGAGAAGATGTAAAGTGGCTGAGAACTGACTGACGGAGTTAGATCTCAGTTTCACATCCAGATCTTGGGTCCAACTAAAACGGAGAACGCGAAAGATTGACAGAACTCATGCATGAGCCCAATTTAATTGGCCCGAGGAAATCACACTGTCTGCGCTAATTCGGAATGTTGAACGTATGGGAGTGGATCGAGGAGTCAAAAGGACGTAAATGTGGCCATCTACTACTTAGTTCACATGCTGCAATAGCGCCCTGCAATAATAATAACCAGGTTAGGTTCGACAAGCGATTAAATCTTCGATCGCTAATGCTCTCTCGTGTGTGCCTAAGCCCTAGTAGCTTTAGGGGATAGTCTTTTTGGATGGTTAGTTTTTGTTATTATTATTTTCGTTTGTATTGTAGTGAATTGACGGCCTCTGATAACCGAAGGATATTGCTCATGTTTACTCTAGTAGAGCTTTTGACCTTAGAAAGGTCGTCTCGGGCTTCCTAACTGAATTGTCCAGAAATATATTTCACTGATGCCGTGAAGAAATTACCTGTTGCAAACTGTGATCGGTAAACGACCGTTTAGGTAAGGCAATGCTTGGCGCGGTCGATACGGTACAATCTTATTGTGTATTCTGAATGTGGGAAGAGGACAAAATACAAATCAAAAGCACAACACGGCAGACTACATCTAAATCATCATCATCATCCCTCTGCCCTTATCCCTATTTAATTGGGTTCGACACAGCATGTCCTTTTCTTTCATACATTTCTGTCAGCCGCCATCTGGGTAGTCATTTATTTTTTAGCTATATCATCTTTCACACAATCCATCCATAGTTTCCTCGGTCTTCCTCTACTCGTCTAGCCATCCACATTCATACTCAAAACTAAATTCTCTTATTTACAACAGAATAAATAATGATTAAATGTGACTGTTGAAAGATTTTTTGCTAAGGACGCTGATAGAGATTTTCAGACATGCATGTCTTATTTTTAAATTGTTTAAAAATGATGTGTGAAAGACCAAAAATCCGATTCTAAATATATTTTAGCCTCTTTGTGGGTAAAAGAGGAGTGGACTTGTCACGAGGAGGACGGAAATCATTTGTCTTGCAGTGTGACGGTTGCATTTAGACTTTCAACTGTAAATCGGTCATGAACTGGAGATTTTCTTAAGATTTTAAGATTCATCACTTGCTTTTCCTCAAAAACTCTACTTGTAGTAGACGTAATAGATTAACTGTTATATGAAACAAGTTGTGATAGTGTGGTATCTATAATCGTTGGGACTAGCAAACAAAGGTTCGGACCCAAGACACGCACTGCTGACTTCGTTATCATTATCATTGTAAAGAAACCGTCACACTTAAGAGATGTTCTCGATGTGAAGCTATGTCAGTAGAAGGCAGTTCTGACACAAGATTTCTCAAAGGTTTATGTTGTTTGTTTCTGTAGGGTCAGCTCGAACTGCATTGCACTAACACTTTCAATGGCCAGTCCAGACTCTACCCTTTTTCATGTATAATCATCATGGACGTCGTGCTAGACTGTTAGGTACCTATTCAAACCAAACAGTCCTTCACAAACTTTTATCATTATTCCGGGTTCACAACAGACTCTGTCAAACATAGTTCTCACTTCTGAAGATGTTTTAGCCCTTCTTCAAGCGGATCAGAAAGGCGAAATATGTTACTATAATAAAATAGTAGTGCCTACAGGATAAATCATTCCAAGATACTCAGGGACACCGCTTAAATCTTGCCAACATATTCGTAATAAAAGCTAAAAGGGATGAGAATCCATTAGTCTAATACTCGTGTATTATACAGAATCAATCATGCTTATGACCCCAAGGGCTGGGTGGAACCATTCTGATACGGTCCGGTCCTGGTTATAAGAATGAAAGATGAGTGTCTCGTCGTGTCGATTAATAAAGGGCTACTGGGTTTTACCTTCTGCATGTTATTTTTTCGTTATTGATGAACAACCTAGTGTCAGAGTTTAAACCACTCGTAACCCTTCGATATGGCTTTAAACACCATAGAGAACATCTCCGAATGTGCTGGTATCCTCAAGATGTTTTCCTTCGCTATTTTAAGCAAGTGATCATTAATTTATAATACGCACATTACTTTGTAAAGCCAGTGGTACATGCGTGCCTTGGATTTGAACTTGAGACCTTTGACTTGTCAGTCTAACGGCCATAACACTAGGCTGTCAATGCTAAAGGTGGCGGTTCGCGTCGCGACAGAAACAAGCGACCGAGACATGAGATTGAAACGGGAGACTGCGACAAGTGTCTCTCTCGGTCTCTTCATATCTTCTAATATATAAAATTCTCGTGTCACAGTTTTCGTTGCCATACTCCTCCGAAACGGCTTGACCGATTTTGATGATTTTTTTTGTGCTTATCCGGTATCTATGAGAATCGGCCGACATCTATTTTTCATCCCCCTAAATGTTAGGGGTAGTCCACCCCATTTTTTTTTTTATATGGCAAAACAACGTTTGCCGTGTCAGCTAGTATTATATATATATTGCGCGCACGGAGGTAGAGAAGCTATTTTCAATGCGTGCGTGCCTTCGGTTCAAACTTACTGTCTTTTTTGCCAGTTCAACAGTCATAGCACTAGGCTATCATAGCTGCTGAGATTCGATATTTCTGAGCTAGTTTGTTGTAGTACAGAGACTGATGACGTATGCGCGTAGTCGGGAGTACTATACGAGTTTTGCTACGGCGTTTAGCTCTAAAGGAGTATTACAGGATGTTTCATCATATAATTTTACATAGCCATTTAATATATACAGTAATATCGGACATTAGGAGCAAAAAAGACACGGCAGTCATAAGAGGGCACATGAGACAGCACACCGAAGGTCTCAACCACCATTAAAGTAAAGCCATAGAATGTAAATGTGGCCGAAATGAGCTTAGTGCTAATGCTCCATGATTTTGGCAAAAGTCAGTGCACTCATTATTTATTTCTAGATAATCTAAGAAGATTACATGGAAGTTACAAGCCCATTAAAGAGTGATTTATGCACAATAACAAGTTGTACAAATGTTAGTGATTTTTTTGTGACTTTGTAAGTTCGCAGTCTGATAAGGATCAGATAATATATGTTCGTTTTGTTCAGATTTGTTATGGAGAGAACAAAAATACGCGAGTGATTTAATGATAGCGTGTTTGGTGGGGGGAACAAATGTTGTATGTGTTATTTAGACAAATAAGGGTTAAATGCATATATTTTTATTACTTTACAAGAATAGAACCCTCGTAAAAATATTATTATATATTGAGTATTAAAACAAACAATTAAAACTTCAATCTGTTTCGGGGGTTTGGAACGCAGCCATTTTGGTGCGCATTCTTTGACGTCAGTGTACGCGACATACATACATCACTTGTAGACACTGTCATCACGGTAGATGACGTCACGTTTGATTCCAAACAAAAAATAGCATGCGTTTTAATTTTAAATTACCCTTCCATTTTTATTTTTACACTTTTTAACTATTACGTTTCATTATTTAAACACGATGAATTAAAAACTAATTGGATTGGGGTCATAATTAAATTGAAATAGATTCCAAAAAATAAAATGTACCTATATTTGAATGTGCGTGCATTTCCCTATTCATTCGGGTTGGTGTATGCAAGTGACGGGGTCCGTCAACAACTTCCGCGGTACATAGCCTGCCGAGGCAGCGGTGAATGGAACTGTGAGCCTGGTACAATTTACTGGTGAACTGTGTAGTTTTAGTCGGCCACAACTTTCATGATGGATTCCACACATACTAACAAATGGTTGTGTATGCTTGCATGTGAGACTTGCACGATACAGGGAATTTGAAGTGTGCGGCGACTTTTACATATACCTATATATATATAAATACTGTGTTTATACCACAATAAAATAGACAGTTGTAAATCAAATGTGTTCACACATAGTTAACACTTATCAAACTTGTTTTTAAATCCTATTATTAATTGCAAATGGTTTTGTTTGAACAAAATTAATCATACCGAAACTATGGAATGGATTTGAATGTAATTTATATGTAGGTACATAGTAGCTCCATTCATGACTTAGGACTTCTTTAAAAAATTTAGAGTATCTTCGGGAAAAAAGGGTTGTTTAGGTAATCATTTTTTGCTTATGAATCTTTAAAAATTGTATTAAATAAAAATAGGAAATCTACAGGGTATGATAGGGTTTCTGCTGAAATGTTGAAGGGTGCTGACGGGGTGGTAGCAAGCCTGTTGTACCGGATCTTTAATATGTGTTGGAGATTTGGTCGTGTGCCAGATGACTGGTGCAAGGCTGTAATCGTACCACTGTATAAGGGAAAAGGTTCACAGCAGGAGTGTAAAAACTACCGTGGCATTAGTCTTTTGAGCGTTGTCGGCAAACTATATGCGAAAGTGTTAATTAATAGAGTGGTAAGAGTAACAGATGAGAAAATATGGGATGTCCAGGCAGGATTTAGAGAGGGGATGGGATGTATGGATCAGATCTTCTCTTTAAGATGCATAGCCGAAAAACGTCTGGCAAAGCATAAGAAAGTCTACTGTGCTTTCGTTGACTTGGAGAAGGCCTATGACAGTGTGTGGAGGGAAGAACTATGGTCGACACTAACAGTGTATGGTGTGGACTGGCGCTTAGTGCGAGCACTGAAATCTCTATACAGGGATTCCAGTGCTTGTGTTAGGATAAATGGGGCTTTCACGGACTGGTTTAGCATCTCAAGGGGTGTTAGACAGGGCTGTGTAGCGTCACCATGGCTGTTCAACTTATATATGGATAGTTGTCTGACAGAGTTAAAAGAAAGTGAGTATGGATTGATGATGAATGAGTTGCCTGTCAAATGTCTTCTTTACGCAGATGATCAAGTTCTACTTGCATCGTCAGCGGAACAGTTGCAAGACATGGTAACTGTGATGAATGCAGCATATAAGGTGAAGGGGTTGAATATAAATGTAAACAAGACGAAGGTTATGGTGATTGGAAGAGAAGAGGATGTATCTGTATGTGATGTGAACATAGATGATATAAATGTGGAACAAGTGAACGAGTTTGTATATTTGGGAAGTATGTTTACAAGAGATGGAAAAATTGATGCAGATGTGGAAAAGAGTAAATGCGGGAAATAAAGTGAATGGTGCTATACATGCGGTGGTGGCCAATCAGTCGATGTCCAAAAAGGCTCGACTGGCTGTCCACAATGGTGTGCTGATACCTACGCTTATGTATGGAAGTGAATGCTGGGTGTGGCAAAAGAGACATGAAAGTAGAATAAATGCTGTAGAAATGCGTTCCTTGCGAAGTATGTGTGGTGTAACTGTGAATGATAAATTGAGGAATGTTGTGATACGACAACGTTGCGGTATAAAAGAAGACGTAGTGACGAAAATTGTAAAGAGTGTGCTAAGACGGTTTGGTCATATTGAGAGGATGAGTGAAAGACGGTTAACAAAATGTATCTACAAGGCAGGTATAAGTGGAAATGCCGGAAGGGGATGCCCTAGAAGGATATACACTGACCTTATTAGTGATATCCTCCAAAAAGGTAAGGTGCGTAGTACTCGCAACCGCCGCGCATGTATGACCAGATGTATGAACGTGGATGAAGCAAAAGGCATATGTAAGGATCGTAGCAGGTGGCGTTCTGTAGTTTCTGCCTATCCTCATGGGAGAAAGGCGTGAGTTTATGTATGTACATATATATATAAACGGTTCTGAAGAAGAATTCGGAGCAGTGAGCAGAGGTTCAGATGGCTAAGTTAGCAAACCGCGTAGAGCAGCCTAATACTAATATAATTTCGTTTTCTCTTTTGAAAAATATCCATACTAATATTATAAATGAGAAAGTAATTCTGTTTGTTTGTTTGTTATAACTTTTCAAGACTAAACGGATCGTAATGAAATTTGGCAAGGAGATAGGTTGGACCTTGTAGAATAACATAGGCTACCTTTTGTCACGCAGACGAAGGCACGGACATCAGCTAGTTAAAAATAAAATAAAAAACGTCTAAAACTCCACCTACGTACATACCTTCGCCGTCAGTACATTTGAACAGTCATAAATCAGCCGACGACAACATCGGACAGTTCTGACTGATGCCCCGCTATTTGCATCAGACCCGACGGAAACGTGCTTGTGCAATGGTTTAGTAAATAAATGTGCTATTTCCAAGCAAATACGTGGTATTGTACTAGTTTTATTAGGAAGGAGAGACTCAAATTATTTAATTGGATTAAAAATTCAAATATGTTACTATATTTATCAAAGCTGTTTTGTAGTTGGCGTTACTCAACAGGAAACCTAAAAGTAATTTAAAAAAAAACGACTTCAAAAAAAAACTTTTATTTCATAATTTTCTTTTTTTGAAGTCTATTAAAATTTTTAGTTTTGAATTTAAACTGGAATTTGAAGATCTACACAATTATTTCTTCCTTACATGCACTAGAATTTGACCAAGGTTTTGAGATGTTTTCCCTTTGACACCACACCCATAGCTCGTATCAATAAGCCATCAGGCCGTCACACTTAAATACACGTTTAAGTCCATATCTTGAGAACTACTCAACGGATTTGGATCAAGCTTACACTGTTCCCTAAGTTGGAGTAAATGGAAGCCAATCAAAAAAGAATGGTGACAATCCGATTAATAGTTTCCGAGAAATGCTAATGTTTATTTGTATGTTACGTACTATCGCGGACACTCCCGCCTGACCACCACTAAGTTCATTTTTGCAAAAAATAGAAGCGCTCTATAGCCCCGCCAAGGTCAAATTAGTACGTCCATAAAATTCACAAAAGGGAGTCACGTGATGCGTCACTAAGCTGCGCAGTGCATATTGCAACTAATTACGTTCTCGCTTTCCTAATAGGTGAACACTTTAAGCATAGCGCCGGCGCAGGATTTAGACAAAAAAAAATTAAGTGGTCAGGCGGGAAAGGCCGCGATAGTACTTTGTATGTGTGTGCAAACATATATACAAACGTACATACAAATGAACATACACATATAAAAAAATTATATTTGTTTAGAATCACTAATAGATTATCATATGTGAATATATTGCAGTTCCAATAAAATTACATACGTGTTGAATTGATAAGCTCCTTTTTTAAGTAAATTTCACTCCCTCTCACTTTTATCAGATAAATTGAAATCCATTACACACTCATTTCAACCTAACAAAATAAAAATAATGAAAATAAAATACAAAGGCAAACATAACTCAATCATTTATTGTTTCCTATAATCTAGGTAGATCGTTTATTAACTAGGTTATCTGACCTGGTCAAGTAGGTACCTATCCGATGTGTAACCGGTTCGCAGTGGACTGGACACCTGGTCGATGTGAACGATCGTAAATATTGAATTAGGTGTAGTTTATTAAAATAATTGTCTGCCTTTTTGTGTCGACACTTTTCTGTTTTATTTGCATTGTGAAATATGAGTAATTTTTTATTACTAGCTGGTAGGGTTGCGAGATCTTAAAACCGAAACGCCGGACTGACCGTTCCAACCAATTTTTTTTGTCTATGTAGGTATGAAACGACATTTTTTTCAAATAAAACTAGTTTTTTTATTATCTATACAAAATGGTCAAATTTAAAAAGCCTAACTGAAGCCGGACTGGCCTGACACCATCTAATTTGGCGGGACACGCAAACCAAAACGCCTAACTGTGTCCGGCTTTATCCGGACGCCTGGTAATGCTATTGGTGCCTACGACTTCGTCTGCGCGACATTAGGCCTGTCCTTCTCCAAGGTCCGATCTATCTCTTTACCAAAATTCATCAAAATTGGTTCAGCAGTTTAGGTGTGAAAACGTAATAGCCGGAATTACTTTTGCATTGAAATTGTTTATTCTGTAAATAGGCTTTTGACACACTTTTCAACCTAACACACTCGTTAGTGTCTGAAAGTCTAACAACCAGATCGGCAGTAGTACCATGAAAAATACGGGTATTTCGTTGCATTCGGTTAGACTGAACCCTCACGTAGTAGGTAACATTGCAGGCTTACCTTGTTAAATATTTAATCTCTTTTCAGTTTTGGTCAAGCAGTGTCCGTTCTGTATCAGGCAGTTTTTTTTTGTTATCGTTGCTTATGATTTGGACTATATCAATCGATGTATTAATAAAAATCAATTGCCGTGTGTTAGTTTCGCAAACTCTGAAATGGCTTGACCGATTTTGATAATTTTTTTAGTGTGTGTGGATGGTTTGGATTGGTCATAATTGGATTCGGTAGGTGGCGCTGAAATTGGGTTCAGGGCAGGACAGTCTGCCGGTACCACACTTTATGTTTAAATAATAGTCCTCCAGACCATATTTCGGTCACGGTGGTCTATCTCCGAGGGGATTAGCCACGCAAGAGATATTATAGTGCACAAGTGTTTGCGCAAACATAGGTGAACTCCCTCTTCCTTCACTCACATAGTCCGATATGACGGCAATCCGACACGACCGGAGAGAGATCAGGTGCAGGACCGACGGCTCTACGTGCTCTCCGAAGCACGGGGGTGTCATACCACCAACTTCCTAACAGTAAAAACCCAATAACACTTTGCCCCACCTGGGAATCGAACCCAGGACCTCACGCTCAGCAGCCGCGCTTGCGACCACGAAACCAACGAGGCAACGTGTTTAAATACGAAATGGTTGACGAAATACACTAAAAAATTTAAACTTTAAAAATGTTTTGATAAAATAATCTATTTAACCGTGTATTGTTATACAAATACACATACTTAAATACTAAATAGTCAATGTTTGTCTAACTAACAAATATCCTTGCAAAGATAAAAGAATACCGTCATTTACTCGACAGATATCTTTTCTGTAATATTAACGCGTCTGCCTAAAAACTTAGCACACCTAATTTGGAAATTCCGGCCCTCGTTTAGGCAAAAAGTCCTAGACATCTAGGTTGACTTGTAGGCAAGTCATTCCTTAAAGAATGTAGGTTCTATATCTTCAAGAATTTGTTTATTGGGATAGGCAGTTACTTTGCTTATGTGAAAAATAAAAAGGGGGTGAAACCGTGTAATAAAGTTAGGGATCGCGACTTCGTTTCCCGCTTAGAACAAATATTTATAACATCACGCTTATATTCCCTGAATGGATAGGTAGAGGTGTACACAGTTGTACACGCACATTTCACCAATGTTATTATTAAGTCACATGTAGTAAGAGCTTATTGCTATCTAACGGGCACAAATACAAACTCCGGGCTGTTACTGAGAATTTCCTAACACATAAATCAATACAACTGCCCGACCCGGGCATCGAACCCGAGGCGTTATGGTCAGCAGTCGCGCTTGGGACCACTAGACCAACGAGGCAGCAATATTTATAACATCAATCTTATATTCCCTGAAGGGGTACACAGTTGTACACGCACATTTTACCAATGTTGCTATTAAGTCCCATGTAATAGGAGCCTATTTCCATCTAACGGGCACAATTCCCGGGTGCTACTGAGAATTTCCTAACAGAAAAACTCAATAAAACTGCCCGACCCGAACCTGAGACCTTATGCTCAGCAGTCGGGCTTTAGACCACCAGACCAACGACGCAACAAATGTTATAGATACGGGCTTTTATGAATTCAAGATGGATATGAAATAATCAATTGAGGCTATATTAAAACATCCACTTAATCTTCATGAGGAATAAAATGCTAAAATAAATGGATGAATTTCTAAAGCCAGCCATGTCATACGCTTTTAGTTAACAATTCTTTATCTCGAGAATACCTGATCTAGGGTTGGGTTTACTCTTCGAGCTCATAAATCTAGACTATTTATCCCGAACCTCTTATCCAGAATATGAATATATTCCCCGAAGTTTAGTGATGGGAACATTTATATCCAAATTACTTTATATAGCGTGTAATGAGAACCTCATCCAACTTAATATTTATTTTGCATCACGCCTGTATTCCCCAAAAGGGGTAGGCAGGGGTTTAGGTACACTATTTCATGTCCACTGTTCACCGATGCCGTTTTTAAGTACCATACGGTGTTGAGCCTTTGGCTTCTGAGCACAATTCCAAACTCCGACTTGCTATTGAGAATTTTTAGGCAAACATACGAGCACTTTGCACGACCCGGGAATCGTCACGCTCAGCATTCGCGCTTAGGGACACTAGACTATCGATGAGGTTGAAGGAGTGTCCTCAAGACTCAATATTTCAAGCCTAATAAATATTTGCCAAAAGTATTTATTCTTTTAATGGTTAGTTATAACCATTTCTACAAACATCATAAAACCGATAAGCGTACTCAAACCGATAAGGTTTTGTTCCCAAGGGAATAGTTAAAGACAGGCTTCCTCAAACTTATAACCCGTCGTACCCCCAAAAAATCCTAGATGACAGCGAACCCTTGTATAATGTAAACTATTTGTAACAGAACAATTTAATTTAATTATTCAATAACAACATAATTATTGTATTGGAATGCATAAAATTAAAAAGAAAATAAAAATGATAAAATAAATAATGTTAAAAAAGAATTACAATGAACATTACATACTTGAGCGGTATCATTTCATTAACTAATTTGGGTAACTATAAACTCTACAAAAAAAAGTTTTTCATTACGTAAATATTTTTGCGTATCCCCCCCTACAACCAAATGATGTACCCCTAGTTGTACGTGTTACCGCACTTTAAGAAACCCTGGTTAATGAAATCCAACTCATACGTCTTCCATCAAAACTTGATTGAGCATGACTCATTTACTAGACACGTGTCAAAGAAAGAATAATCTATTGTACCCGGTTCCGCTTGCTGTTACCGGTACACGTAATCAACTTGACCTACTGTTGTTACAGTAATTAATCAGTTGGACTGACAACTGGACTGGCACTGTACATAATTAGTAGCGCGCTGGTGTCGGATTTTTGACAAATGTCCGATTTAAGGTGTTGGGATGTTGCGTTGTCTAGATTTTAATTTTGGTTTAAGCATATTGTGTTACTAATTGCATTGTTGGTGTCTTCATTATTGCATCGTGAAGAGATTTCCTAATTAATAAATAATTTACTGCCTTGTCGGTCTAGTTGTCCAAAGCGCGAGTGCTGAGCGTGAGGTCTCGGGTCTCGATTTCCGGGCCGGGCAAAGTGTTATTGAGGTTTTCTGTTACAAAATTCTCAGAAGCAGTCCGGAGTTTGGAATTGTACCCGGTAGATGGCAATAGGCTCACCACCTATTACATGGGACTTAATAACAGCATTGGTGTAATGTAGGTGTGTAATTATGTACACCTCTGCTTTCCCCTTCGGGGAATACAGGCGTGATGCTATGTTAAGTATATAAATAATTTATAGGATACAGGTAAATATTTCAAACGCATTAACGCATGCGAAACGAACACTAAAGTTATAAATTTTGTGGCAAGTTTTTGTAAAGTTGGTCGTGTCGGTTCAGTCACCTGTATGGTTATCGATGACGTCACCAAAAGACATATTCAAATGTGGAACAATAATTCGGTGTATTGAGCAGAGTTTGAAATGGCTTAGTGGTCGTTAGAGCGCCCGGAGTATTAGTATATGTATTGTTCTATACCAGAGCTGATACTATAGGCTAAATATGATATGATAACAATAAGTTCAATAAAGTTACAATATTAAGTGGAAAAAGAATACGGTCGCGAACAGGATTCGAACCTGCGCCTCCCGGATAAATACTCCAGGCGCTCTGACCACTAAGCCATCTCGACCTCTGCTCACCACCGCGAATTCTTCTTCCATATTTTAACACATCTTATGGCGACGTCATTGCAATCAATTCAGTCCCTATACAAGTGACCGAACCGACACGACTAACTTTGCAGTTAATACAACGTAGTTAAAAATTGTAACCATCATTGTTTTGGGTGCAATTTGCGTTGATAAAGGTCCCAATAATATTTATTCTCGTATATTTTCCATACAGACAACGATCCGTTACATTTTTATTATATGTATTGATGATTGTAGGTATGTGTTGCCTACTGGGGATATAACAAAAAGATTTGTTCCATCAGTGTTACTTCTCAAAACCGTTTCACGTCTTTCCGCCGTGTTCATCCGCATCCAGTCCATTTTAAACCATTTAAACCATTTATTTTGTTACACACACTTTACATAAATTATACAGCATACAATAAAAACAATACATGTGTAACAGGGGGTCCAGCTCAGTATATGCTGCGCTGGTGCACAGCACTGATTTTCAGCTGGCCCCTGACAATTTAAATTAAATATCACGCACACGACACTAAAAATTAAATCTAAGTTTATAATAATCTAGTTGTATATAAAACTAACAAAAATTAACTTTAGATCAGAAAATAACAATAGTAATACGGTGGTAAACTATATCTAAACAAAAAGTAGGAAACATATAAAAAAAAAGGCTGCCGCATAAGCTGATTTACATTCTCCTACAATGACTTTTGGATATTTAGTAGTTCTCTGAATAAATGCTTTTTCAATGTTACTTGGGACATACTTTTACGTAGAGGCGGGGGTAGGTCATTCCAGATCTTGGTAGCAGAATATTTAAAGCCGCCTTCATATTTAGCCGTTCTGTGTACTGGTATTACAAGTTTGTTTGCTTCTCTCCTGCGTGTAATTCTCTGCTGCACATTCTTAACCCATTCAAGCTTATTGTACAAGTACTTGGGCCTTTTTTTAAATACAATTTTATGCACCAGGCATGCGAGATGTATTTTTCGACGTGCTTCCATCTTTAACGTATCTGCATCGTTTAAATACGGTGTGATATGAGCTCGCTTGGGAACCTGGTAACAAAAACGTACACACGCATTTTGTATTTTAAGGAAGTAGACCTCTTACCTCATAAAGTACTGAGTATAGAATCTCATTTCACACCAACTTTTTTGTCTGAGATCTCATCGTTGTGTCACCTCTTCGTACTTTATGCACTTTATGAGTGTCAACTCGCATTTTCCTTGTGGCGTTCCAGCGAAGATTATGAAATTTCCTCTTTTGAAAAAATATAATTAAAATGCTGCCTTTCTTTTCTTTTATTAACTGATATCTTTTGACGTTCATAGATTTATTAGACACGTATGAAATAGAAATACCTACTTTTAGAATTTCCAAATTGTACTAAGTTCCGTGAACCGTTTATATAAATTATCATTATACCCTTTATATATGTTTAAAATAAATAAATATTAGAAATAAAAGAAGAATAATGAAATAAATTATTTATTTAAGTGGCACTGCAAATTATAAAACTTACAACTATAACAGAATTATGTAAAAGAATGTGACCACAAGAAAATAAACAATTAAAAAAAATCCAGAATTTACATATTAGATGCTTCATTAAGCCAACTGCACGAGACCAATAAAGGTCCCCATTTTAGCATAAATATCACTACATATTATAAAACAAAGTCCCCTGCCACGTCTGTTTGTCTGTTCGCGATAAACTCAAAAACTACTGAACGGATTTTCATGCGGTTTAAACTAAAAGACATAGTAATTCATGAGGAAGGTTTAGGTGTATGATTTGTTAAGCTACTACCCGTGCGAAACCGGAAGGGTTGTTAGTTATATATAATATCAATTGATAATGCTCCATTTGAACTAACCAAAAAATTCGTTGCGCTACATTTTATTGTCATAAATGCAAAATAACAGAATAACCTATTTAGTCACTCTTCAACAGCCTCCATGTAAACATTTTCCCAGTTAATAATAAAAAACCATTCATTGTGTATTTTCGTAAAATTTTCTGCCTGTCATCTAGGGATGTTTTACGCCCCATCACCAGTTGATGTTTTTCATCGGTTTTGTACAGATTATGCTTATAATAATCGTACAGAATCAAATGACAATAAAATCTTTGGGAGGTCGGTTAATGATAGGCAACGTCAGCTGTAAAAAAATTAAAAAAAAAAAAAATGGAGGGTGGATTTTGACAGCTCGTTCGGCGCAGTGTAAGCGCAGTGGCGGCATGAGCATGACTTGAATTCTGTGATGTGTTCTGCAGATTATTTTCGACACATATTTGTACCTATAGCCTACAGTTAGGCGGTTTGAACATCCACCTGGGATCAATACAAATAAATAAAATTAAAATGTCTGTTTGTAATGTCAAAATAACAGATTTTTTAAGCAAATGAAGTTATTGTACGATGCCTATGCCTAAAAATCGGTTTTTAAAATTATTGTTTGTCTCTCTCTCTGTCTATTTGTTCCGGCTAATCTTCGGAACGGCTGAACCGGTTGGACTGGAGATTAATGCAAATGCAAGCTTAGTGGTCAGAGCGCCGCGAGTATTTATCCGGGAGGCGCAGGTGCGAATCCTGCTCACGACCGTATTCTTTTTCTACAAAAGTTTATAACTTTAGAGTTCGCTATACATGCGTTTATGCTTTTCGAAGATTTATCTGTATACATTTTATAATTTGGCCAATTTTATGTCGAATGTAATGTCAATCGGTTAAGTCACCTTCCAAAGAATTTTAAATAATATGTAAATATTTAGACAAAAATCCGAAAACTCTACCTAGTGATTAAGATTACATTTAAATTTAATTCAACTTACTAGAAGTTTTAAATAACACAAATAATTATAGCTACTCAAGATAAATCTTTGAATAGCATTAACGCATGCTTAGCGAACTCTTAAAGTTATTAAATTAAATGGAAAAAGAATACGGTCGCGAATAGGATTCGAACCTGCGCCTCCCGGATGAATACTCCAGGCGCTCTGACCACTAAGCCATCTCGTCGAGATTATAATTATAGCTACTTTTTTCATTTCACGTTTCAATTCCATCCAACGTTTTAAAGTGTGTGGAAATCACGTTTAAAGATTCCGTCACACCAAACTAATAAAAGCGTGCTAATGATTATAATTAGATATCATTTCGTTTATTTAAGTAGTGTTTGTCACCTTTGACCGGGAATACCGTAATATCGTTACGGTTTCTCCCTTATTACGCTTAAAGGTGTCTAGAAAAGTCGTAATCTGAATCGATTCCCTTTGTACCAATCTGGGTAAAGGACCATTACACGAAAGTCCTTTTCTCCAGTCTTTATATAGGTCTAAATAAGTGTCTTTGTATACTATAGCCATAATGACCGTGCCTATGCTCACTTTATTAATTCAATTACTTTGGTCAAGGTTACAATTTAGGTTATGATTCGAAGTCGTGGCGGACTCTGCACTGTCTATCAGCTCCTGATGATGCCCCGTGGGGGGCGAAACATGTGTAGAGAAGTTGGTGGTAGTTGCAATTTTTCGCCGCTTGCGTATAAAGTGCATATATATGCGAGCCGGTGAGCGGTGCACAGATAATTGCATGACTATCCTCAATATCTTGGAAGTAGCTAGATATTGTATTAATTTGCATCTATTGTAATGGACTTACGCAATGTAACGCCTGCGTATATTCAATATATGCCACAGGCTCACCACCTATTACACGGAACTCCATTCGTTCGTGGAGCAGCGCGCACACTTGCGCAGTCGAGATACTGCACCTCTATTAGCTTTGATGCTCTTGGAATATTTTTAATAGTTGTTTTTATTACTTTTCGACATTATTTCAATCCGGCTTCAGATAAATACATACGTACATATACTCACACCTTTTTCCTTTAGGGGTGGGCAGACACTACAGAACGTCACCTGCTAGGATATTTACATATCCTTTTACTTCGTCCACGTTCATACCCGCGCGCATAAAAAAAAAACTCGTTGCTTCGTTGGTCTAGTGATCCTAAGCGCGACTGCTGAGCATGAATGAGGTCTCGGGTTCGATTCCCGGCTCGGGAATAGTGTTATAGAGTTTTTCTGACAGGAAATTCTCAGTAGCAGCCCGGAGTTTGTAATTGTGCCCGGTAGATGGCAATAGGCTCACCACCTATTACAGGAGACTTCATTGGTGAAATGTGGGTGTACAACTGTATGCACCTCTGCCTACCCCTTCAGAGAATACAGGCAAGATGCAATGTTATGTAATAAAAAAAAATTAATTCTCTAATAACCGAATTGTAAGACAATCTTAACACTAAAAGCTAAGATACAAAACATAATAAGCTATTTTATCGCTACCTCTCAAGATATTATTCGGGATGTTATCTCAAATCTGTGTAATACTAAAATGCCATTAAGATAACTCTACGCATTAATAGCTTTAGTGAATCGGGAATGTAATAACGGGGCTGTTTGATGGGTTCAGATTTGAACAAAGGGTTGGCCTAAGGGCTGCTGAGATTTAACTAGTTATGTTTACAAGATTGTGTGTTTGTCTGTGTTTATAATATTTGATTATGACATAGCATAGTATAGAATCACGCCTTTATTCCCCAAAGGGGTAGGTAGAAGTTCTTTTTTCTTTTCTTTTTCAAAGTCAAAGTCAAATCATTTATTTCAATTAGACCCTTTACAGGCTCTTTTGAATTGTCAGAAGCTAGTTGCCACGTTCCAAAGTGTAGGTTCCTATGGTGAAGAACGGGCAAGCAACTCCATGGTTACTCTTTTTATAAAATAGGTTTTTTCAAAAATTATTTATCACATTACTTTTTTATCAAAAATGGATCTTAGTTTGGCTACCAACTCGCCCGATGGTAAGCGACGGTGTGGCCGAGGATGGAGCACGTAGATCCAGAAGGAGTATATTCACTCTAAATAGAGTGGATAGATTTATGGAGAACGGTCGTTGGGGAGTTGATGCAACTGCCCAGACCCATCTCCCACAACGGTTGTACCGGACTACATCCCAAAACACGACTAGGTCGCTCCACGGCATGGCTTCGTGCGGTGGGTGGTAACTAGCCGCGGCCACAGCCTCCTGTCTGAGTTGTGTTGCCAGTTTTGCACCACCTAGGGGCCACGTGTAGGGATTCCATTTAAAGGGTGCACTCCTACAGAACCGGGCAACTCAGACCCCTAAAAGAGAAAAAAAGGTGTACACAGTAGTACACCCATATTTCACCAATGCTGTTGTTAACTCTTATGTAATAAGGTGGTGAGCCTATTGCTATCAATCAGGCACAATTCCCCACTCTGGGCAGCTACAGAAAATTTCCTAACAGTAAATCTAATAAATCTGCCCGACCTGGGAATCGAACTCAAGACCTCATGGTCAGCAGTCAGGCTTGGGACCACTAGACCAACGACGCAACTCGCGACATTGCCCGAGCTCAGCTCATGACTAAAGCCGAAATAAATAAGCATTATTAAGCGCGTGCTTAGTAATGTCATTATTCTTGTCACTGTCACACAATTGTCAATCTACAAGTGCAAGATAGAGACGGGAATAGCTAAGCCAATGCACGGGCTAAATAATGTTTAATTTTACGAGGCAGTGTTAAACGTTACGGTTATCTTAAATATTTTATAATGAAACACACCCATTTAGGGGGGTCCCGGAGCTAATCTCTGAAGAGGACACAGAGCTCACCTCCACGTGTTGATAGTAATCACGGGAGTAGTTTTGGTGAGGTAAAAATCCACTCTCCCCGGTCTCACCCTTTTTTCTTATGTGGAAAATCAATCATGGACGTTATGCTGGACTACTATCGACTAAAAACCACACGGACTTTCCTCTACTAGAGTCTCAAAATCGCAGCTGCATTTACCGCAACCCCAGCAGGCCCCAGTATCACCGTGAAGTCCGGGTGCCTTTCGAAAAACAGGTGTGGATTGAAACTTTTCCCCCAATTGACTCCTGATTTCATCCCATTTCTGTATATTAGGGTATATTTTTATAATATGTAACTGGATATATTTCGCGACCGCATCCCAAAAGTTTTCGGTATTTTCACGAAACTTTTTTCTTTACTAGTTTATCACTAAAGTTACACACAAATTTCATTCACCATTTCTCTTATGGAACTTTTGCCGGAATGTTTACAACAATTTTTTTCCCCATATGCAAGGTTTGGTAAGAAAAGTTAGCCACAAAATAGCTGGGAACAGAATTGACTCAATTCCTACACGCTGTCTCCTTTAACTTTTAAAGTCATTTGAAGAAGGTACCTTCCCAGACTTACTGAAAAAAGCATTGATTAAACCTATTCACAAAAAGAACTCCAAATTGGACCCAAATAACTATCGACCCATAGCTTTGTTACCAACTGCTTCAAAAATTTTTGAAAAGGTTATGTGCGACCGAGTCTATTCATTCTGTGAAAAATTTAAACTCCTTGATGACAGCCAAAATGGTTTTCGTAAAAATAAATCCACTACACTTGCAGTCTACAAATATGTTCAAGAAGCTCTAAGCATAATTAACAATAAAAACTATGGCATAGGTATACTGCTTGATATGACGAAGGCCTACGACAAAGTACAATTCAACATATTACTAAACAAATTGTACGGTTTAGGAATCCGAGGTAAAGCTCACGATTGGTTTACATCATATTTAAACGGTCGTAAGCAACTAGTAGAAATAGAATATTTCAATAACCACACTAGAGAAATAGAAAGAGTGAGATCCGACGATAAACAGATAACAGCATCTATCCCTCAAGGAAGCGTTATAGGCTGCCTGCTATTCCTTATATATATAAATGACCTGCCAAAATCTATAACCGGACCTTGTGTATTATTCGCAGATGACATCTCATTACTCGCCCAATGTCAAAATAATATAAACACAAATGACAAACTCTGCTCTCTTCTGTCTCAAGTAAATGACTGGATGTATAACCATAACCTAGAAATAAATTACACAAAAACAAAAATAATAACTTTCCATCCCCATCAAAAAACCCCCCTAAACATTAACTTAAATTTCAAAGGTACCAATCTTGAACAAGTAAACGACTTTACACTTCTCGGACTAACAATCGATACACATTTAAACTGGAAGGCTCATGCCCAAAAGATAAGAGCAAAAATCTCAAAATTCTCGTACGCCTTACGCGAAATCAAAAAGACGACCAACATAGAAACTGCACTAATAACTTACCACGCGTATGCACAAGCATGGCTTAGCTACGGTATTATTTTATGGGGCAATAGCACGGATTCACACACAGTTTTTACCCTCCAGAAAAAACTAATCCGAATAATTGCAAATATCGAACAAACAGACAGCTGCAAACCATATTTCCAAAAATATAAAATACTTACCCTGACCTGCTTATACATCTTAGAAATATGTAAATTTGTTCGACAACATCCAGAATTCTACACAACCCGCGAACAAAAACAAACTAAATACACACTACGCCACAAAAACAGACTAAACTTACCCACATCTCGACTTAAAATATATCACACCGGCCCTCTGGTAATGTCTATAAAAATATATAATAAACTGCCAAAAGAAATTGTAGAAATAGAAAAAAACAATATATTTATACTAAGACTAAAAAGATATTTAATAACAAAAAGTTATTATACTTTGAATGACTTCTTTGAAGAAACTAATAAATAATGTAATAATTTAATTAATATGAAAATACACCTATATAATAATATAAATATGATTGTATGACATGAGTACCAATATTAAAAACAATACTATAAGTTACATATATGTTTCTCTCATGAATGTGATGTTACGTAGATATATATAAATAACATAATTTTAATTTTAGTAATTAATAAAGCCTTGTAAGTTGCTGTGCCCGACAGGGTCCATAATGATCGAAAGTCCCATGCAAACATAACACCTATGTAACATTATGGAATGCAATAAACGTTTGAGTTTGAGTTTGAGTTTGAGTTTTAACTGTACTTTTACGATAGTTTAGATGTATTACTAAAGTATGTAGCATGTTTGATTGTTTAATCTATAATGCATGAATTAAATATAAAACAACTATTGCACGGGGGATAAAATTAATATGCTTCTGACCGTATTTCGGTCACGGCGGCCTATCTCGGCGGAGCTGGAGATATTATAGTGCACAAGTGTATGCGCAAACAAGTGCACTCCCTTTTCCTTCATTCTCATAGTCCGATGGGACGCCAATCCGACACGCCCTGGGAGAGATCAGGTTAATTTACTCATTTGTTTTTATTTCCTACCAAATGAGTATGAATCATATGACTTGCCACTTTACAGTAAATTTTTTTCTTGGAGTAGAAAATGGCTGTCATCAGCTGATCACCGGAAATTCGTCACACATCTTTATGTAGGTACTTCATTCGTCTAATATACCTCCATATATTTCTTTTCGCGTTTCAATAGAACTGAGACTTCTTCATAATCTTAATCATTCAGTAACTTCTAAAAAAGTCAATACAGCTAAAGTAATTTAGGGCTAATACGCATGAGGGTCCCTGAATGTATCACCGCAGGATTATATGGGTCCCGTATACTGGGACAAGTTTTAATGAGATTTAGGGGACAAACTGAGGGTCAAGATATCTTGGGCTTGTCAGATGTGGTGTGGCAAATTATATTTTATGTTCGATTGGTGTACATTATTAGAGCTGAATTCGATTTTAGTTACGAGCAGTAAAATGGGGATAAATTTGTTATAGAGCCGTGTCGATGCTTCTTTCATCAATTAAACTACATAATTTAACATCACGAATGTATTCCCCGAAGGGGTAGGCAGAGGTGTACACATTTTATACCCATATTTCGCCAATGCTATTATTAAGACCCATGTAATTTGAGATAAGAATTTACTAACAGAAAACCCAAAAACACACAGCCCAGGTCAGGCACTGGTGGTTTAAACTCTGAAATTAAGATATTCATGTATTAATAACATCAACAATCCCACATAAATTCTAAAATTTACCTACCTATTCAAACATTCCATATTCGTGTTTATCTATCTCACAAACGTACTATTGATAAATATTATACATTATTTCATAGATCTTTAGTACACAGAGGCAATTGAATCGTGCCGAGCGCAGACGACTAACTGGCTATACTGTGCTATTCGCTTGCAATAACGATATTGGAATTTGAATTCCATCGTGTGTTTAGCTGAGTATAAATGAAGTAGTATTGTATGTACCAGTTCAACGGTCATGTCACTAGGCTAACAAAGAAAGAAAGAAAGAAAGGAAAAGTTTATTCGACACAGTCAGTAAGGACAGTAATACAGGTAGGCATACAAAAAATAAGAAACAGAAGTAAAAAAAAAAATTATAAGTTATGAGTATCATGATCATTGTGTGCCTCACGGCTGCGCCAAATAGGTTCAGTCCAGCAGAATGCCTGACCACTAGTGCCCGGCGCGGCGCTGGTTTTCAACTGGGCTCTAATATTGAAGTGTGAAGTGTCACGGATGTAAATCAGTATTATAGAAATACAATAAAGAATAAAAAAACAGCACTAATACTGCTTATTATAACTTAAGGAAGAGATCTTCATCCCTTCCATGGTGGACAGGATCGCCAGGAATTATATATATATATATATTGGCACGGTCCAAGGACATTTTTGTCCCGGTAACAAACTCGGCTGTCGATGTAACGCCTAAACTGAGAACACCTATCCATAGCATAGCATCACGTTTGAATTTAACGAAGGGGTCGGCAGAAGTGTAAACATATTTTACCAATACCTTATACCGAGCTTAATGCAATTTACTGGACACAATTCTTAACCTAACCCAAGTTTTATTAATTATTGTTCAATTATGTCATGAGCTGAGCTCGCGGCGAGCTCAGTTCGCCTCAAAATCGAACAAGATATATAGTATACTACGTATCTTTTTCGATTTGGTGGCAGTGTTCAGGTGTTAAAGTGTGCTTATAAAAACCCATCCATCATTGGAGCCATAATCCGTATGTTCGGTTCCGGCTTCCAGTCGAACCAGATGTGGCTGATAATCAGTTTTACACCCAGAGACAACGTACGTCGTTATATTTTATGACAAAGACAGAAGTAAAACAATTTTAACGTTATAGACCGCTTATTAACGTTAAATCACACTATTTTGGGCGGCTAGAATAAATTAAATATAATAAATATTGAACCAATTAGATTAAACCGTTTAACAACATTAACATATATATTGTTTTTATTTTATATTTATTTTTAGTAGATGTGTTTTATCGTGCTTAAAACTACATTTATCATACTCTTTCATTTGGTACCCATATTAATGGGGTTGTATAATAAAGGTCATCCGCCATATTGGATCGTTCGTAGAAATTCTTTAAATTTAAATATTTGATGTGATTTTTAGTATGTACATAACTTTATTTACCTATAAAATTTGTTAATATATAATAATGAATAGTTTTATTGAATTTAATCACATTACGTTGGCTCTCACTAAGACCTTTCATACGTTAAACACTCGCCAGATACTTCACAGCCACACAAGATTCGATTTCGAACGACATTTAATGCATATTGTATTGTCATTAAATCAAAGCCTTGTGCAACATTTCATAAGAATTAACTATATAGAAATTAAAAAGAAAAGATTGCTAAATATGGATTAATTAAACTTTCAAAGCCACATATATACACATTAAACTTAATAAAACCTATAAACTATACTTCGTTTATTTATGTAAAAGTTAGTACACTGTTTATCTTACAAAGCATAGGTTGTAGCAGTAGTACCAGTGATAGCCTAGTGGTATGACCGTTGGACTGACAAGTCACAGTCGCAAGTTCGTATCCAAGGCACGCACCGCTGTCTTTTCGAAGTCATGTGCGTATTATATATTAATTATCACTTGCTTAAAACGGTAAAGGAAAAAATCGTGAGAAATACAGCGCAGGTGTGTAAAGCCATGTCAGAGATCTATGGGTGGTTTAAACTCTGACAATAGGTTGTTC
The DNA here is from genome assembly GCA_935421205.1 of Xylocampa areola. Lineage (NCBI taxonomy): Eukaryota > Metazoa > Arthropoda > Insecta > Lepidoptera > Noctuidae > Xylocampa > Xylocampa areola. Next base: position 10,502,097 of record OW285225.1, read on the forward strand.
ATCAACCACATGATAAGAAGAAGAAGTAGGAACTTATTGTTTCAACAACTTATATCAAACGGGAGAAACGTAAGAAAGTCCCGATATACATATGTCATCATATATGTACTTCCCCAAGTTTTATGTAGGTACCATCGATAAAGAAAATTACTACTTAGATATATGTACCTACTTACTTACCTTTTACAACATACAAATGGCTTTCTCCCAAAAAAAATGCGGTGAATAAAAGAAACGGGCGTCCTTGTAAAAAAGGGTTAGAGACTTTCAACCAAATTGAAAAGTTTTCTGTTACTTAAATGAAAACTTGAACCACTTCATCAGACCAAGATTTTAATATTTTTTTAACGATTCTGCCTAGTCTGCTACTGTGGAGTCTTCTTCCAGTCTAACCGGAGCTCAAAACGTAAAGCAACTGCCTATCTAACCTTCATAATCTAGTAATATCTTAGGTTTGCGCGATCACTACACATTATAATAAAACAACTTTTAACCGGATTAATCGCGTGTATTACTGTTTTTTTTTTTGTTTTTCGAGACGTTTCGAACACTTTGCAGCGTTCGTGGTCGCAGGAGGACTCAAAACAAAAAATACACGCGATTAATCCAGTTAAAAATTGCTTCATAATCTAGTTACTTTGTAACTAGGTTTTGGAGACTGATTGTCAGACTTTCAGACATCTGACTACCCGTAACGACTGTCATAGGGCTTCGTTTGACAATCTGGACGTGCGGAGGAGCCTCTATAAAAAATGGTAGTCACTAATTCCCAGTTTCTTTTTATCGAAACTCTATAGAAATTCTATCGGGTCCAAGAGGCACCAGCATCAGATAATGTCCATCAAGTGGATTGATTTTACTTCCACACTAAATTACAACCCTCAAGTATTGACAGAGGAGCTTTTTTGTTCATGGAGGAAGCGTTTTTATTTGATTTTCACGCTTATCTGAAGTTAGGGGAACGCATTGGTCATGAGTGTCTATTTTTACTGAAGGGTGATGAAAAAATATTAAAGGTATTATTTTTTCTTAATCCAATTGCACCTTTATAAAGCAAAATCTGTTGAGACACCGCAGACTAAAAAACATATAATCTACACCTTTTTTGGTCTCCTTTTTTGGAAATTACTAAGTCGCCGCAACAAAATAATGATAAATTACCACGCGCGCATTTATAACATGCCATAACATAGCAACACGTCTGTATTCCCCGAAGGGGTAAGGCATAAGTGTACACAGTCGTACACCCACATTGCTGTTACTAAGTCCCATGTAAAAGGTGGTGACCATGCTTTTAATTAATTATCCTTTTTAGCAGGGCTTTAAAAGAAAATCAGTTATTACATAGTCGAGCCCCTGTCAACAAATAAATATAGTACTCGGTAATAATTAAAGATAAATCTTTGAAAAGCATTAACGCATGCTAAGCGAACTCTAACGTTATTATCTCGACACGTGTCGAGATGGCTTAGTGGTCAGAGCACCTGGAGTATTTATCCGGGAGGCGCAGATTCGAATTCTGCTCACGACTGTATTCGTTTTCCATTTAATATAATAACTTTACTCGTTAATAGTCACTAAACCTTGCCAGCCTGCCACTAGTCAAAATCATTTCTTATACGATCGTGTTTCTTTCCCACAAGACCATAAGAGAAGTTTATACCTAAATACCTATTAAATAAATAAATAAATACCTCAACAAAATACGCAAAGAAAACTTTACAATCCCGCATCCAATTTCGTAAAAAGGAACACTTACTCCAAAACTGTTTACTCAGTACAACCCGCAACACTTAATCATTGCGATCCGTAGTTACGCGTACATAAAACGGGAGAAACTTGTTATCACTATCGTACAGCCGCGCTATGGAAGTCGTTTAAGAACAGAGGATTGAGATAATGGAGTGTACATGCTGCATTGGCGGCTTCTGTCAATCAATGAGTTTATTTGAATGTGGGGGAAAATCATTTACTGACAGTATTGTGTTTTCAAGACTACTTTTAAACTCTTGTTGTTAAATAACGGCTTCATAAAAATAAATTCAAAAAATAGTAAATCCTACGCTTAGTTTTACAAGACGTCATCATAATGAGACCTGTGTGCGAAAGATTACTAGACCGGTGCGTAAAGTCCGGCGGAGTATATAAGTAAATTTGGAGTCGTGCGTATTCCATTTGATATCTACTCCGTGCCCCACCACTAGTTTAGTTTTTCTACAGTACTCCTTCCGTCGAGATAGCAATGACGAGGGTTTCACAGGTTACCGAGGTTCAGATTTTCTTATCTGTATGCCCTTTTCACCTTTGCGAACTTGAAGAGTTTTTAGCTGTTTGACTCTTGAAGATGGATTGAGCTTTTAAACTCATGTTGGTGAAATAGCGGATGTTACTCGTAGTTTTCTTTGATTTATTATACACGTTATTATGTTTGTTATGTAGTAAAAAATAGAGGTGACAGTCGTATGACCACTGGATTGACAAGTCTGACGCCACAGTTTCGAACAGTCCGTGTTTCCTGGGAAATACAATCTAGGCATATTCAAGGTGGATAGATTTCGTCTGGATCTACGAGCTCCACCTCGGCCACACCGTCGCTTAGCATCAGGTGAGTTGGTGGCCAAACGTAGATTTGATAAAAAAAAACGCGACACTGACTTTCCGTAATCATATGTGTATTAAAAGAAAAACATCGCGAGGAATCCAGCGCACCTGAGAGATGTTCTCGATGATGTGTAAAGAGATGTCAGTGATATACCGGCAGTTTAGATGAATAAATCATAATATATCCTAAGGAAGCAAGATTATTTCTTGTATTTAACTATGCAGGGCAAGGGTTTCTTCTCATACAGAGAAGGCACGAGCATTAATCACCACGCTAGCTCACTGCGGGTTGGCGATTTCAGACTATTAAGTCCAGGTTTCCTCACCTTACGATGTTTTCCTTTACGGTATGTCTGTGATGTCTTAGATTTACTAAGAAAGTATATATATATATGACATGGAAAAAGTCACATTGGTATATTCATGAACCCAAAACCGGCGGCTCAAGAGGCGGGCTCATACCTCCTCGGCCATCACGACAGTTCAGTGAAGTATGAGAAAATAAACTCGGTTTCAAAATAAAACGTATCTCTGAGTTGACTCAACACATGCCTACGCCTAATGACGAATTCTCAAGACATTGTTTTCGTTTATTACAACATCTGCTATTCACAATCATTTTATTATTCATTTCCGTTGCCTAATATATGTTTTACATCATCCTCATCATCTCTAATTTATTTGATACTTACAATAAGGTATGTTAAAATTTCCGTCCACTTGCTTGATATCTTTCAAAAAGTAGTAAAATACATTTTATTTTGTTCTTCCTTTAATTAATTAATTTACTAAATATGTGAGTAGTATCCTGTTGTCGGCTAATATCATAGGGGTCGAGCCTCATCTCACCGTTCGGCAATAGTTTCCATCGCATTTTCTCGTTCAAATATATCGTTCTCTAGAGCGAGACATTGACTATGCGTGCCCGAAAAGTTGCGACATCAGCGGGTCGATTTAAATTTTTCTTAGCATAAGTAAAGGTGTAATTAATTTCAAAATTTAATTATTTTGCTACCTATAGCCGTATCCCGGTTTCCCAAAAAAACTAAAATTAAATAACCTAATTGAATAAAATACATATAAAATTTCTCAGGTCACTAGTTAAATCTAAAATGGGAACGCTTAATCTAAAAAAAAGTTATTATGTCGATCACTGAACTTCATATTCCCGCCACTTGTGACCATTAATCTTATTAATGATCAGTCGTTCGTTTTCAACGCTTTAATTACTATCTTAGATCACCGTTAACAGTTTAGATATATTTCTTTTACTAATTATTTAAACATTAATTATAATCTGAAACAGTATTATGATAATTTTGAGTGGTATTAGTTAAATGTATGACTAAATTACATACATATGGAAATATGAGTTTAAACGTGCCGTTTTTTAAACAAATTTTTGTACTGACTTGTCAAGGTCATTGCAAATATTTTAATTAACAACGAATTGATGTATGCTAAACCTTAAAGTATGCACCTTATTAAACAAACAAAATCAATATAAATGTAGTCTTAGCATTCATAATAAACAACTTACTTAGACGATACATAAACGAAGTTCAAATTCAAGATATGTCTTTGAAAAAGCATTAACGCATGCTTAGCGAACTCTAAAGTTACAATATTAAATGGAAAAAAGAATACGGTCGCGAACAGGATTCGAACCTGCGCCTCCCGGATAGATACTCCAGGCGCTCTGACCAACTAAGCCATCTCTTCCTCTGTTCGCGACCGTATTCTTTTTCCATTTAATATTGTAACTTTGAAGTTCAAATTAACAAATTTTAAAGAGCTCTTTGTTTTTCTCATAATTTTAAAGAGCTCTTTGTTTTTCTCATAATTTTAAAGAGCTCTTTGTATTTCTCATAATTTTAAAGAGCTCTTTGTTTTTCTCATAATTTTTATTATTAGGCATCGGTGTGATCACAATGTCTGTTCTCCGCTTTATTTCAGTTCAGGCCTTGAAAAGGGCGGAATGCGGCAAAGATTTATTTACTTTTAAAAATTAATTTGATTCTGATTTAACTGTTGTGTGTTAGACATAATGGATACGAGTAAATAATAAAGCTTTGCTCGCTCTGATGATTTGTTTTATATCCACTTGTGTCACAGTTTTGGAAAATAAATTCTCTTTCCTTTTATTTTCAAGTATTTTGAGGTGGGACTTGTGACTAAAATACACACATATACACAACTTTATAGCGACGAGACACTGATATGCTTTGAAAGCGCTTACGCATTGTGTTTGAATACCAATTTATAAGAAAATCAGGATAACAAGCGTTCGTCAAAATAATATCACCACTGCCTCGTTGCTCGCATGATCTCAAGCCCGATTGCTGAGCGTGAGGTACAGGGTTCGAATCCCGGGTCGAGCAGTATTATTGAGTTTTTCTGTTAGGAAATTCTCAGTCGCAGCCCGGAGTTTGGAATTGTGCCTGGTAGATGGCAGTAAACTCACCAGTTATTACATGGGACTTAATAATAGCATTGGTGCAATGTGCGTGTACTGTGTACATCTCTGCCTACGCCTTAGGGTAATACAGGAGTCATTCTATGTTATTTCGTAACGTATTTCCTTAGATCGGACATAGTTTGATGGCAGTCTTAGTGATTTTTTTTATTATTCTTAATGGGAGTGGTTTAGACCGCCACATCACATGTAGAAATTCAATATTAGTCGAGTGTAATAAAATTTTTTGCTTGTCTAATTTATTTTTAATTAAAACTTTTGTGAGATATATTTATATCAATTAATGTTCACCGGTTAATACTCACGTGCATTTTTTGGGATTGCCCGACTAGTTTCGAACTCGAACGGAGCCCTTAGTCATGAGCTGAGCCCGCGGCGATGTCCTGAGTCAAAACTCAGTTTTTCGTGCATAGTCAAATATTAATGTTTTCCATATACACTCCCCAGTTTACTAATAGAATTAATACCTACTCGTGTGAGCAATATTATAAGTAAATCTTTATAGATATTAATCATAACAAAAACAAAATACCGTTTGTTTAACGAGCCGTGGCTAAACATTCGAATATTTCAGCTTCCTCGATAAATCAGTATGCAACAGGTGCAAAAAATGTTAACCACATTACGTATTTTATAACTGTTTTGACGTTTTTCCATATTAATGGGCCGATAGCCCCGATAAAAGAATATTTTTTTTGTTTAGCAATTTTATGACGCTTTTGTTTCTATGCTGGATAAAAAATATAAGTCGCATACTACGTTTAATTAGTAGAGAGTAAATTGTGCTGAGTTACGAGACGTTTTTCGATTCTTCAGTGATAAATGGTGTTACATCACACAATGTAAGAGTTGAGTTTTATTGTTTAAAGCTATGCCCGCGACTCCGTCCGCGTGGGTTTCGTAAATAACAAATGTTCGACGTGACTCTTTAAATTGGCATAACTTTTTTATTTATGAACTGATTGTCATGAAACAAACATTAAATGTTAAATCAAGCTCACCACAATATATTAGTGAAAACCACATCTAAATCGGATTAGCCGTTTCTTTGATTAGCGTGCACAAACGCACAGATAAACAGACAAAATTCTAACAATAATTGTTTTGGTTGCTATTTGCGCTGATAAAGGTCCCAATAAAATTTTTTCTCATATATCTTCCATGTACAGACAGCGACCCGTAATTTTATTATTATATGTAATAATTATTCAAAAATATAAAAACGGAGCATGACAGGTAACGTTTAAATAAATTTTCATTTTCGTTTCAGATGTAGACTTTTATTAACTATACAATATAGCAGACCAATAAAAAACAAATGACACGCAATGTGAGGTTTCACCTTTATTTTAAAGTGAGTTTAAGTACAGTTAGCGAGAAAAGTTCCTGTACATACATACAAATTTACAAAATGTCTGAGCCCAAAAACTATTTGGAAGACAAATAATTACAATATTGTAGTCTCATTAATTCAGAAAATGGCATACAGTAATTTCATCACATGACATGAATCAGCAATACTGTCGGTGCAGTTTTGGTGCGTACTAATTCGAAATATTTGAGAGAAATGTCAACTGTATGTGCATTAAAATATTTAATAATGACATTGTTTAAAAACCGGTTATTATATAATATATTTCAAAATAAAAACTATTATAATGTTAAAAACTTTCTTGATGACAAGCTAGAAGATAGATGATAAAATGGTTGTAATTATAATGTCTAAAAATGTGTTGACTACTGTAGTAAGTAATAATTCTAATCATCATCAATCAATCTATATATATAATAAAAATGTAACGGATCGCTGTCTGTACCTGGAAGATATATGAGAAAAAATATTATTGGGACCTTTATCAATGCAAATAGCACCCAAAACAATGATTGTTAGAATTTTTGTCTGTTTGTCTGTTGTCCTGTGCGTTTGTGTACGCTAATCTCAGAAACGGCTTATCCGATTTAGATGCGGCTTTGCTTAACATTTGGTGTTTGTTTCATGTCAATCGGTTCATAAATAAAAAAGTTATGCCAATTTAAAGAATCACGTCGAACATTTAATTAGTTGACTATAGAATTTAAGACCAATTGTACGTACCATATTCTAGCAAATAAATTATATGATTTGATTTGAAATAATTTGTGTTGCATTTTTCTAGCCATATTCCAATAAATGCTGTTTCTTAACCATACTCAGTTAAACTGTATAAATAACTGTTTAAGAGATAAACTATTATTTTAGTATGTTAATATTTGCATGTTGTAAAACGATAAAATGTATCTGGTACTGATTGTTAAATTATCCATCGTTGCTTTAATCTACATTTTGCGCAAATAAATGTATTCTTATTCTAATAAAAAGTATATGGAAATCAGTTAATATTATTAACATAACATAGCATCACGCCTGTATTCACCCACGGGGTAGGCAGAGGCGAGGAGGTAGAGGTACACAGTTGTACACCCACATTTCACCAATGCTGTTATTTAGTCCCATGTGGGCACAATCCAAACTCCGGGCAGCTACTGAGAATTTCCTAATAGAATAGCCCAATAACACTTCTCGACCCGGTTATCGATCCCAGGACCTCGGCAGTCGTCCTTGCGACCAATAGACCAATGAGTCATAGTATTAACACCATAGATATTACAACATTAATATTCTACAACTCTCACGTTACCATTCTATGTCCGGTGTTACGTCCATTTTCCGCTTCCTTAGTAGCCCCAACTGTCACCGACGTATACTGAGACTGACTGTGTGGGCTAATATAAATTAATGTAAATAATCATCAATAGTTCCAGTGTAATAGGTGATTTCTTTACCAGTTACCTCATAGACAGGAAAATTTTATGATGGAATTAGTTTCTGTTCGCGGCTATGACTGTAATTCGTGTGTTTTAAGCATGTTTATCTGACTGCCACTAAGAGGTACTATCGCGGCCTTTTCCGCCTGACAACTTATTTTTTTTTTGTCTAATACCTGCGCCGGCGCCATGCCGCATCCCCTTAAAGTATTCTCCTATTAGGAAAGCGAGAACGTAATTAGTTGCAATATGCACTGCGCAGCTAAGTGACGTATCACGTTTGTGAATTTTAAGGACGATCTAATTTGACCTTGGCGGGGCTACAGAGCGCTTCTATTTTTTGAGTGCAAGCAAAAATGAACTAAGTGGTGGTCAGGTATAACATAACCAGCGAGGACAAGGGCCTTTTCTCATACGGAGAACGCACGAGCATCAACACCATGCTAGCTCACTGCAGGCAATACCAGATCATTAGGTCCATGTTTCCTCACAATGTTTTCCTTCAACGTATGTCTGTGATTAACTAAGAAAGTACTTTTTACCTATATAAGCAGAAGCACGGCTACTAACCTTACCTCTATCCGACAAAATTCTTACTGGGTTGCCTCGGATACGACTCGCTAGAGGTAAGGCGAGCTCGAGATCAGCTCACAATAGCCTGTAAGACGTTCCGTGGCGCTATAGACGCTCCGGATCTGCTTGATGCACTGGCGCGCTTCTTTGTCCCAGACTATTATTACTGCCGGGGAAGAAAGCACAGGCTGTTTGCCGTGCCTTCATGTAGTACTGTTGCACGTGCTAAGTCGCCAATTCCTCGCACTCTGGCCGCGCTTAATGATCTCTTAGAGTCTAATCCAACTTGCGATCTGTTTGCGGATGGATGGATGAAAATTTTATTGGTATGTCAGAAGTACTGCGAGAGGAATTTATGAAAGTGAAGTTAACTTTCTTTTATTTATGTCATGTTTTTATTTTTCTTATTAATGTTTCTACTTAATTTGATTTACTTGTTTGTATATTTTGGTATGTGTTAATTTTAGTTACTGTAATTGGTTGTAAACGCAACCGTTGTAATTAATTAAATAAATAAATAAATAAAATAAATAAATTGATTTGAGATTCAAAAAGTTACATTGGTATATGCTAGGTTTGATCTCACCATCTGTGACTCAGAAGGCGTGCTCGTAACCATTTGGCCACTACGACACCCTAAAAGGTATACCAAACAAAAAAACCGCTGTCCTATTCCAGGGCCTATAATAAGTCGTAAGTCATAGTTAAATCATTTATTCCAGTTAGACCATATAAAGGTACTTTTGAAAGCCAAGATATGGGTTACATACACAAACTCACGCCATTTTCCCATGGGGTTCGGCAAAACTAGAACATCACCTGCTACAATACTTACATTATCTTTTTGCTGTTCGTGCACGTTCATACATATAGTAATACACGCGCACCGGTTGCGAGTAGGTACTACGCACCTGATCTTTTTGGAGAACATCACCAATAAGGGCAGTGTATGTATATCTTTCTAGGGTACCTATTATATCTGCCTAGCCTTTTCCCAATCATATTGGGGTCGGCTTCCAGTAAAACCGGATGCAGATTAATACCAGTATTTTATATGGAGCGACTGTCTATCTGACCTCTACAGCCCAGTTACTTGGTAACACGATATCTCGTGGTATGACTAGTTGTCAAACTTTCAGGTCTCTGACTACCCGTAACGGCTTAATTTGCCAACCTAGACCGACGGCTTAACGTGCTTTCCGAGGCACGGAGGGGTCTCAGTATGAAGTGATTGTCATTTGATCGATCTGTGCGGCTGTTACTTAAACGATCACCAGCCCTCCCTTTTTAGGGTACCTATTGTGCCTGTAATATATCAAATATCATCTGAATGCGTTTTGGCGTGATCGAATAACAAACATCCAAACTTTTACATCTAAAAATTAGTAGATAGCGTAGGTAATATATACTTCTTTACTAATATTATAAAGAGGAAAGATGATTTTTTGTTTGTTTGTAATTAGAAAACTGGTCAACTGATTTTATAAATTCTTTCATCAGTAGAAAGCAGGCTACTGTCTCGTTGGTCTTAGCGGTCCCAAGCGCGACTGCTGAGCATGAAGTCTCGGATTCAATTCCCAGGTCGAGCAGTGTTATTGAGTTTGTCTAATAGAAAATTCTCAGTAGTAGCCCGGAGTTTGCAATTGTGCCCGATTGATGGCAATAGGCTCACCGCCTATTACATGGGACTTAATAACAACAGTGGTGAAATGTGGGTGTACGACTGTGTACACCTCTGCCTACCCCTTCGGAGAATACAGGCGTGATCCTATGTATGTAACATATGCTATATTTTATTTCAGTGATAATAAGACTTCTGCAAATCCAAGCGGGCGAAGCCGTTAACACAGCTAATAAATCATTTGCTCTGCGCATGTCACTTCTACGGTATACTACGATTAGTAACCGAATTATTGAACAAATCCTGTTATTAATTCCACGTTAGTATCTATACTATGTCGAATAAAGGCCATGTTTATGAGTTCATAAAGTTTTACAACCAGAACGAATTGCGTGCGCCATCGCAGACCGAAATAACGGTGATGTGTATAGTTAATTGATTGTTTCATATAAATAGGGGAATATATAACATAACATAAACATAACCAGCCTATTACTGTCCCACTGCGGGGCAAGGGCCTCTTCTCATGCAGAGAAGGCACGAGCATTGATCAGGGAATATACATATAAATTAGAATAAGTGCTTTATTGGTCGCAAACGCAGTTCTTGAGCTTTAGGTCTCGGGTTGGATACCCGGGTCGGGCAATAGGCTCATCTCATCACCAAGGCACCTATATGAAAAAGTTCCGCAACACTGTCCGCGACTGCGATGAAAATTCTTCTTCTACAACTTGGTTTTACACGACTGCCCAAAAAAAGGAGTGCTAGGGTTTTTTTTTTTATGGAATAGGGAGCAACCGAGCAGACGGCTCGCCTGATGGCAAGCGATTACCGCCACCCATGGACACCCGCAACCCCAGAGGAGTCGCAAGTGCGTTGCTGGCCTTTTAAAGGTTTTGGGCCTCCGGTACCCTCACTCACTCGGCGAAACACAACGCAAGCGTTGTTTCACGCCGGTTTTCTGTGAGGCCGTGGTATCAATCCGGTCGAGCCGGCCCATTTGTGCCGAAGCATGGCTCTCCCACGGTAAAAAATGGTGTTAGGGTTCATGTATATATGTATGTTTGTGAGTTTCTTTATTCCACCATAACTTCTAAACGCCTGAACAGATTCAGATGTATGGAGTATTTTTAGAATCCTTACATTGTCCCGGGTATCATAGGCTAGTAAGATTTTTAAAATAGTAATAAAATGGCTATGGTACAAAGGATGAGAAATAAAAAAGCACATTTTGTTGGCGTTCTTTTTTTAGACCTCATACAATCTCATAAACCCCCTTTAGAAGTGTGTTTAGCGAAAGTTATGATTTTTTTAGTTTACGAGTAAATTTTTTCCCAATAGTAGGAAAAGCATATTAAATCCGTTGCATGTCAGACAGCTATCAAAGACTGCATTGGATTATTATTAAAATGTAAAATCTAGAATGTTACATTTTAAAGTTGTTAACAGTAAATCTGTTGTTAATTTTCACGCGATGACGGATTCGTGCGGGAGTTTGTGGCGATGTTTCACTTAGAATGTTTTTTTTTATCTACCTACATTATCTATTGATATTACATTATATGATACTTAATTTATTAGGTAATTTCTTTTTAAAGGGTCAATGTGTTAGTGATAAGGATTCATTTAAGCAATTTTTTTTTCTTAATGATCTCCGTTCAAGGAGCAGTTTTCGTCTATGTTAATTACAAATAATTTGTTATATCCATTTAATTCTTAGCTTAAGTGAATGTATTTAACTTATATATTAACCCTTTCAGGAAATTACCTAATAAATTAGGACCTTATATAAAAATGAATCGCCGAAATGTTTGTACGCGCATAACTTCCGAACGACTGCACCAAATTGGATAATTCTTTTTTTTGTGTTCGTTTTTGTCGGGACAAGGTTTGCATAAAAGAAAATTAAGAAAAAAACAAACAATAAAATTGCGATACGAAGTTCGCTGGGTCAGCTAGTTTTATAATAAATTAAATCTTCATATATAATAACCATTTCTCTCTATGTTACCGTTCTTCTAAAACAATAACAGCATTGGTGATGTGTGGGTGTGCAACAGTGTACACCTCTGTCTACCCCGTTGTGGAATACAGGCGTGATTCTGTTTTGTTAAAATTATTATAATTCGGTGACATTTCTGAATGAAATAAGCGATAACTTAAGATCTGTAAATTACCATATTTCACGCAAATAAATATATATTCCATTCATATTGCCTTTTGTAAAGTATTTATATAAAAAAATCGCATCATCACCAAATTCTTTTATTTTCATCCCACAAAAGGAATTTGAAGCCCGCCACAAAAATTTGGTTGAAACGACTAGTTCAGATGAATTGTCTGTCTGTCAGTGTTTCAAATGGTTACGTGCAGTGAATATTCACTCTGCAGTATTTTGATACGCCTCGCCTGTTGAAACCCGTGAAACGATTTTGGTAATAAAATCTATTTCGTATCTGTTTCTCTGCAAGCCGTTTTATATATATATTATATATGTACCCGTGCCAGACTTAAGACTTTACTATTTCGCTCAAACTAAACACGAATTATGTAAAATTGGTGTTTAAGTAAGTCTATTTTTGTAAGGAGAAAGATTTTTTTTTAGTGTTGTTACACGGACTTTAAAAAAATACGGACGTAGCGGTGCATACGACATGTGAGAAGCACGCCTATTCATCCAATTTCGCTTGTAATACACGAGCTAAACGCACACAAATACTTAAAACTCATCCACTCGGCGCCAGTACGCTGCGTGTGTGTACGTAATCTATGCTTCGCTTATGACGAGCAAGATTACATACGAATGTTTTTCAGATACGTGGTTGTGTAAACCTATTTCAGAGACTTACGAGCAGGTTTTAACTTTGACACTAGATTGTTAATCAACCAAGGATAACAAGAGAACTGTCTCCAGGGAGAACCGTATGGTATCGGGAAGATGTCTTCCCATATTCGATAAACCTCTTTATGCATGTATTTACATACTAACAGACATATTATCATTTTTAAGCTTCATCTAGATATAATCTCTCTTCAATGTCCGTTTGTCCTGATTACTTTACATATTGAACGAATTTGGGTCTTCCATTTAAATGATCTTTTTTAAGGTTACTAGCTGTGCCCCGCAAAAGTTGTTGTGCCATATAAATTTTCTGGATAGGGCCACCATGACTGTCCTGTTGGTCTAGTGGTTAGTAGCCCTGACTGCTAGACCGGAGGTCGTGGGTTCGATTCCCACCCAGGACAAATGTTTGTGTGATGAGCACGATCATTTGTTCTGTGTCTGGGTATAATTTATCTATAATATGTATGCATTTAGAAATGTATAAGTATGTTTATCAGTTGTCTAGTACTCATAACACAAGCTCTGCTTAGCTTGAGACTAGACGGCGTTGTGTGATAGTTGTGGAATATTTATTTATTTATATCACCTAGGGGTATAAAAAATATCCTACGACCTATTCTCAGATCTACCAAATAAATATACACATAAAAAATATGATAAAAATCGGCAAGCATTTTTGAAGGATCTCAATAACAAACACTGTGACGCGAGGTTTTTATATATTAGATATTTTTAGATTATCTCAAGATTGACTTTTCTTGTAAAATTTTCTGAATGTGAATGTGGTCAGTGTCTGTGATTCTCTTCTTATCCTAAAATGGTATGTTCTCAAGCTACTGCGCCAAGAACAAACGTCCCATAAATCCAGGAGCCTGCTAAAATCTTAATCTTTATTGCCGGCTTACACTCCTGCCCACCCTTCTAGACGTACTTCAGGGCGGCGCCGGCGTCGATAATACGAATCGAACGCGTAGGCGACGTAAAAGCTTTTAACTTTTAATGTATTTCTTGAAGATTCGATACAGAATATTCAGAATAGAACGGGCTGATTGATTGAAGTTAATCTGAATAAGTCTCTTTTCTAGTCAAAATCCGAGGAAAACGTGAATAACATAACACTTTATTAATCTTGTATCCAAGAGTTGGGTAAAGGTGTATTCTGAAGCCGTTGGCTCGCTCATTAGCAGACGCAATAGATTTTTATTTTTATGAAGTACGTATTGGCTACCCTTTGGCTCAGCCACGTATATTTCACGTATATTTATCGGGATTGTCCGACTGGTTTCAAACTCGAACGGAGCCTAGGTCTATAAAGGCGGCGGGCCGCGACCGAGACAAGAGACTGAGACTGAGACGGGAGACCGAGACCGGTACTCGACTTTAGGCTTTTGTATGTGTGTCAGTTCGTGTGCGAGACCAAGACAAGAGACTGCGACGCGTGATAAAAGACCGCGAGACTGTCAGCTTAGATCAGCAGTGGTGACTTGGTCCCGCGCGTGTGGAATCACGTATGTACTTTAGTCATGAACTGAGCCCTAGGCGATGTCTCAGTTGGAGTGTTATATATATATTTGAGAATAGAGGAAGCGGCTGTAGGCCTTAGCCACAGCGATCTGCAAAGATATATTGTGAAACCTCTTATCTTACAGTAGTTCTTCGATTCCTAAGCCGCTGTAAAAGTTGACTTAAGGTCGACTCTAGGGTTCGAGGATTTGATCTCTTCTGGCGAGATGGTGTGACCATTTGAAGTGTCTTAAGAATGTTCTTAAGGTATTATACAAATTAAGATATTAGAAGTTTTGGCTAGAAGCTTACATATAGATAGGGTTATTGTACAAATTACTTGCAATAACTAAATATTTAATATCGTCGGTTTTAGTAATTAGTCGAGTTTTTGACAACAACGGGAGCGTTGGAACTCGAAGCACGTAGGCACTCGATGTGTATAGTAAGGTGGCCAACCGTCCCGCATTCTACAGGACCGTCCCGTAATGCCAATTGTTATAACGTTTTGAAATAATTATTAAAATAATCCCGCACATTGTCTAATGCGTCCAGCATACCAATAGGTGTTACCTAATTCGTAGATTTTCAACTCTATTAGACTATTACATATTATCTTTAAAGCGTTGTGCGCTTATGTAGGTGATCAATGTGAGTGTGATACATTCGTATTTCGTGACAAGAACAAGTTAGAGAAAATTCATATACCAAATAGTCAAGGTAAAAAGAGAGCGCCAATAATACCGTAGAACCATTAATACGGTTTTTAATGATATGATGGCTCTAGTATCTAAGTTTCTAGAGGACATTTGTCCTGCATTGACTTTTCATAAATTTGGTCACCTTAGTGTATAGTATGTTGTTTTTTTTTTGTTTTAATATTTTACATTATTTATATTTCAAATATATTTGCATAATGTCTTAATTCTTATTCGTTTACGATCTAAATATTAATGTACAGTTTAGGAGGATACTTATAAAAAGACTCGTTTATAGATATTTATGGTGTTTTTAGTACAAAATACATTGGTAAATACATTTTAAAGGTAATGACGGTTTATTATCGTCGAGTAAATATATGATTTCGTCGTTTTGGCTAAGTCAATATAGCAAGATTATATTATTAACCTTCAATTAACATTTAGAATATTCCTAAAATAGATTTTTGTGAAGGCATTATTCATTTTTAAGGCTTAGGTTTGACTTAAAATGGAGAGGCTCGTGGCTAAGCAACAGCCGCACAGATCGATTAATCGAGGTTAAACTGTGCTTGTTGTGGTCGGTCTGTGGATGGGTAACCATAATTTTACAGTGAGACACCTCTGTGTCTTGGAGAGCACGTTAAACCGTTGGTTCTGGTTGTCAAATGAAGATCTAATGTAGCGACTAAGACTGACTGGTTAGATTGGAAGCCGACCTCAATATAGTTGGGACAATGCAAATCTGTTATAATTAAGTAAAGTGGGTTTTGTATAATATATTGCACAATGTTTGTTGAATGCGGTTCTGATACGGCCAGAAATCGCGCAAGACAGGTAAAAAATGCGAGACCTTTGCACATAAATTTGAGTACTAAAACCAAACTATTGTCTCTTTTGTCTAGTGATGAAGTCCTGGGTACAATTCTCGGATTGAGCAGTGTTACTGGATTATTCTGTTATGAAGACTCCCAGTAGCAGCTCGGCGTTTCGAATTGTGCCTGGTAAGTAACCATAGGGACCTATAGATAACAGTGGATTTTAAAACAGAATCTGTGAAATTTGGGTATACGTGTACATCTCTGCCTAATCCATCAGGGAACAGGCGTGATGCTATATAAACCATATTCGCCAGCCCTATTAGTCTAGAGCGAGTCAGACAATACCTTTGGTATTTACTAAACTCAGGTATTCGACCGAAACGGGTTATTTTTAGTTACCTAAAAATTACACCATCTAAACAACAAGTATACATATTTCATAAGTATTGATTAAATTATGGGGCAGACTAAACTGTGAGTGCGTTGAGTTCATAATAATTTAGGTGAGGGTCACAGGGCTGCCTCAAATGCAGCTGTGATCTGGCACCTCGGCAATATTTAGGGAACGACCGTGCGTGTACACGTATTTGTCGATACAGTCCGACATAACGTACACGATACATGGACACATCTTCATATCGTATAGTTGATTAACACGTAGTGTCAGAGTTTAAACCAACCGTAGGCCTCTGTCATGGCTTCAAACATCGAGAATATCTCAGGTGTGTTGGTTTCCTCTCGATGGACACATGAAAAAAGTGTCCTTTGGACATTCTCCGATAGAATGGCCATAGCTGTTTTGAAATTTGAAAAGAAAACTTTTTAAATGGATATCGCATTTTACCTCTCATGTCAAATATGTGACTTTTAATTTAATATCTATCGAATTTATTAATATTGACGGGATGTAGGTATTATGTTATATATTTAATTAAATATTATGGTAAGAATTATAGTATATCCTTACAATAGGGTCACGTAATTGTTATGAGGTTGATTAAACAAACCAACGGCTTTCTTAGTTATGTGTGCAGGAGATCTTCGTCTTTCGTGTCAATAACACAAATAATTAACATTAACTTTCTTCGCTCATTAAGTCTAAACTATCCTAAGACAAAACTAAAGTTCTATACAACGTGAGGGGTGGGGGGCAGACAGGGAGTTAGCTCTATTCTTAGTGGGACACGGGCAGAAAATGAATAAATAATAATAATTTTCAGATACTGATCTCTATGTTCGCGGATATATTTGCCAATTGAATTATATATACAATTAATCTATCCCTACTAAAGATAAATCGGACCAACCTTTTCCTTAAAAGTATCTCTAACCAAACAGATCATAATTCCCTATTTGTACACTCTTACATAATACAATAAACACACATTTCTAACTAAAATCTTTATATGAAAGATCTGTCGAATATAAAGGCTGCCTCACACAGGCGTGGCTTGACACGCGATACGACACGACGCGCCAAGACTCTGCGTCAAACTTACCAGGCGGTATCATGGTTCTTTTTGTCGACACTTTTGTCGATTTTAAACGTCAAATTTGACTTGTTGTTGATAAAACGATAAAATTCAATACATTTACACTTTTATCCATTCGATAAGGATCCGTGCTGGGACGTCTGGGTCAAAGCTCTAGCACAGTTCAAATCGAAAATACTGCAACACTTACACCCACATAACCTTATTATGGCCGTGTCGTCTGGACTTTAAAATAGACTTTGACCTTTTAGTTTGTTGCAGCGTTTCTTCTCAGGTGTATTTAGATAGGAAACACCCCGCCGGCACCAAATAGATCGTAAAGTTAGAGCTTGAAATGACATAACAGCATCGGTGAAATGTGGGTGTACAATAGTACCTATCCTTCTCCCTAACCTGCGTGACGCCATTTTATGATTTTATGTCTTCATGAAAATACTTATTTACAAAATAAACAACTTAATTTCTTTTGATCTCGAGTCCCGAATCCGACAACTAAAAAGTCGCGTTGTGTAGTCGCGCCACGCCCGTGTGAAGGAGCCTTTAATCTGATCATCATATGTCAGGTTTTATCCCAAATATTCCATAACCCGCACCTTTCCATTAACGTATGATTGATATGAACCTGTGATCTATTGTCGGATCAGATGTAGTCGCGCCACGCCCGTGTGAAGGAGCCTTTAATCTGATCATCATATGTCAGGTTTTATCCCAAATATTCCATAACCCGCACCTTTCCATTAACGTATGATTGATATGAACCTGTGATCTATTGTCGGATCAGATGTAATAACCTTTTCGATTGTGGTTATGTAATGTATAATTCTACGAGATTATATTTCTGGATGTATTTTGAACATTTGTAGTTATAGTGACGACGCCTGTAATGTTTCGCTGGGTAGGCAAAGATGTACATAGGGGTTTCTTTACTTAACTAGCCGTTAACTAACGTCTCAATAGTCTAGTGGCCGCTGAGCGTAAAATCCTGGGTCGGGCAGAGTTATTAGGTTTTTCTGTTAGGAAATTCTCAGTAGCGAATCGGATTCAGGAAGTTAGAAGGGTGAGCTCCCCGTGCTTCGGAGAGCATGTAAAGCGCCTGCTCTGTCTCTGGTCACGTCCGTTTGCGCGCACATATTTGCACAATGATATCTCCTGCGTACTTGACTAATCTCCGTGGCGATAGGCCGGTTAGACCACTTTGTTAGAGTTTTTTACTGTGCTTGCCCAAAGTAATACCTTTTCTTTCTTTCTTTATATGTTAAGGATAAGTCAAAGTGCTATATATTGAAAGGATGTGTAAATATATTAAGCCGCATAGTGCTCTATATAAATTCAAAGCTCAAGTTAAGTTGATTATTGTGAAATCGGGCTGTTCTCGGACAAAATGGAGCATGTTATTGCAATGTGTTTGCGGTTGGGTTCGGGAGCTAACACCGTGCTTCCTGCTGTCTAGGATATCAGTTCCGGGAAACTGTAGGCGATTTTGTGATGCGGAAAGTGTAATTAGAGCAAGAAATTGAGAAACGTTACTTTATTTAAAAACGATGGTAAAATACTTGATAAATTGAAGCTAACGGCTACTTATTACAAAGTCTATTAATAGGAAACAAAACTCTATTAAAAATAAAATTTAAACTTGTTGATTTCGAAGCTGATTAAAATTTAGAATCTGTCATCTCACTGGTAGTATACCTTTTTTTGTTACGAAGGAAATGCCTGACCCATGCTCCACCACCTGGGAAAGCGATGTGGTTGTGTGGGGCTCGCACCCTCTTAAAACTCCGCCGTGTGCCTACTCTCGACTTGGATGGATGAGCCGCGAGAATTGCAACGTATGTCATTCACGACCCATCCAGTGCGGCTCACATCAGGGCCTTCCAACTTACTATAAGACTCTTTCGGCGATACCCTTCAAAATACCCATTCCATAGTCTCGAGAGTTCATGATATCATTAGTCGTAACCAATACCACAATTTAAACATAATTACATTATCACTCCCACCAGTTTTACCGGCAAAACAAACTCTTAAGCGATAAAAATAAACTCCGGAATCTATTAAATAAAGCAACACAAATGTACAGACAGACAGCCAGACGAAACATTTTAAAGAATTCTTCCAAAAATAAACGTTTCCTCAATAGCTACAATAATCTGCCTCATTGCTGTAGAGGTCGTAAGAGCGACTGCTAAGAAATTCTCAGTATGTAGCAGCCTGGAGTTAGGAAGTTGCCGGTGTGACACTCCCGTGTTTCGGAGAGCACGTAAAGCCGTCGGTCCTGCGCCTGATCTCTCTCCAGTTTTGTCGGATTGCCGTCCCATCGGACTATGAGAGTGAAGGAAGAAGTGCACCTGTGTTTGCACATACACTTTTGTACTTATAATATCTCTTGCGTACTTGGTTAATCTCCTTGTAGACAGTGACAATTCGGTCGGGAGTACATATTAGCTACAATATTTAATAGCCATTTGTAACCAGAAGGTTGTCAAATTGAGATCTATGACAGCCGTTACGGGTAGTCAGAGCCCTGAAAGTCTGACAACCAGTCATACCATGAGATATCGTGTTACACAGTAACTGGGTTGTGGAGGTCAGATAGGCAGTCGCTCCATGTAAAATACTGGTATTAAGGTGCATCCGGTTTGACTGAAAGCCGACCCCAATGTAATTTGGAAATAAAAGGAAAAGCAGATTGATTTTAATTAGAAGTACAGTCGGGAATATAAACCTATTAATTAGTGACGTGCAAAGATCTGGTAGGCCGTTGACCAGATAAGGGTCTTGTCAAAGAAATGAAAGAATATTAGGTATACTATTAAAACAAATGTACATACAATCAACTATGTGCAATCTATCGACATGCTGTTTCTATTTAGAAATATAGATGCAAACTCAGGGTATGCAGACTGTACAATCAAAATAGACATAACTCAGTTTAACAATATGTATTACTTCTTTCCAATAACATAAAAGCCAAGTTATATAAACTTTAAGTAATTAGCACGTGCTTTACTCATGTCTCTGTCACACAAAAAAACTACATGTGCAAGATAGGTACGGTACATAGTTAAGCCAGAGCACGTACTAAGATAATGTTTATTTATTTTGATCTCGCCCTTAAGACTCTTCGGACAGATTTCAACATTTATATTATTTAACCCCATGTAATAATAGGTGGAGAGCCTATTGCCATCAATACAATTCCAAACTTCGGGCTTCTACAGAGAATTTCCTAACAGAAGAACCCAGAAAGAACCATTCACTCTCGGCAAAAGATCTTGATTCTTGTCTTCAAATCGCGTTGACTTGCGGCAAGGTCTAGTACGTCTTTTTTACGGGATTGGGGGCAATCTAGCAGACGGCTCGCCTAATGGTAAGCGATTACCGCCGCCCATGGACACCCGCAACCCCAGAGGAGTCACAAGTGCGTTGCCGCCCTTTTAGGGTTTGGGCCTCCGGTATCCTCGCTCGGCGACACACAACTCAAGCGTTGTTTCACGTCGATTTTCTGTGAGGCCGTGGTATGACTCCGGTCGAGCCGGCCCATTCGTGCCGAAGCATGGCATTTTTCACTAGAAAAGAATAATTAATTGCAAAATAAATTGATTCTGAAACTTCAGTTTTTCAAACTGTTGCTTGTTGTACAAACAAACTGAAAATCCCGTTTACATTGTAATGAAGATATAAAAGCTGTTAAAGAAGCTATTGATAGTTTTCAAGTACAGTCGCGGCTGCAAGTTGTTCGCTGTTTTGTTTTTATCGGGAAACGTGCGAAGGAGAATCTTGTGTGGGTTTGTGTACGGTTGATTGGAGATCAATGACCTGGTAGTTATTCTCCTAAGAGGTTTGAGAGGTGAACAGCTATTTTCAATACCAAGATACATATTTGAAACTAGCTGTGGCTGCGACTCCGTCCGCGTGGATGTCGTAAATTAACACCATGTCGTGAATGAACACAAATTCATAATTAATTATTGTTCAACGGTTATTACTCGCGACATCGCCGCAGGCTCAGCTCATGACTAAGGGCTCCGTTCGAGTTCGAAACTAGTCGGGCAATCCCGAAGAATGCAAGTGAGTAATAACCGTTGAACAACAATTAACATGAATGTGTCTCACGAAAGTTATTATACACAAATTCATAATTAACATATGTTCGAAGTGATTCTTTAAATTGGCATAACTTTTTTATTTATGAACTGATTGACATAAAACAAACACTAAATGTTAATTAAGTGAAGCTTACCACAATATATTTGTGAAAACCACATCTAAATCAGATAAGCCGTTTCTGAGATTAGCGTGCACAAACGCACAGATAAAAATTCTAACAATCATTGTTTTGGGTGCTATTTGCGTTGGGACCTTTATCCCAATAATATATTTTCTCATATATTTTCCATGTATTTTCCATGTACAGACAGCGATCCGTTACATTTTTATCATATGTATTGACTACACCTTGCTCTGGTGGTTTTAAAATAAGTATCATCCGTTTGATGGGAACAGTCGACTCATATCTGCCGGATTCGATAAAAATATTCTGAAGCAATATTTACTTTTTGGACACTTGAAGGATAGATATCTTCGGATCGCGATTACCTTAACAGTTGAATAGGATGGTCAAGTTATCTCTGAAGAGCGCTGCAAATTTATTTAAGCGTAGTATTAATCTTAAAATGATCATCTAGATATATGTTTAATACATAATAGACCATAAAGACGATGAAAGCTTTTTATATAAAGAGTTATTTAAAAAAAACGGTTAAAGAATATATTGATCGTTTTCAAGTACAGTCACGGAGGCAGATTGTTCGCTCTTTTGTAGTTATCGGGAAACGAGTGAAGGAGAATCTTGCGTGGGTTTGTGTACGGGTTGATTGGGGATCAACTGTACTATCGCGGACACTCCCGCCTGACCACCACTAAGTTCATTTTCGCTTGCACTCAAAAAATAGAACCGCTCTGTAGCCCCGCCAAGGTCAAATTAGATCGTCCTTAAAATTCACAAAAGTGGTACACGTGATGCGTCACTAAGCTGCGCAGTGCAGATTGCAACTAATTTAGGCGTGACATGGCGCTGGCGCAGGATTTATACCAATACATTTTTAAGTGGTCAGGCGGAAAAGCCCGCGATAGTACACAATCCACCATTTTATACCAAAGAGAAATTTAAAAAAAAAAAACCTTATACATAAACATTAGCAAATCAAAACTTTTAACTCCACCAAAAAAATCAAATTTAACACAAACTCAATATTTTTCACTTCGTTAATTTCCGTAGGGACTCGAGAGTTTTCGTTTGAATCAATCAACGTTCGTTTCACCCATTGATTTCTGTCCCATTCATGCATTTAACTGAACATACTCAATATGAACTTGTTGCTTGAAAACCACTTGAATTACGAGATACATTGAATGATTGCATTCACTCTAGTTAAAAGTAGTTTAATGGACGAGATAGAGGGGCCATGAGCTAAAGTATAGCCGTACGGATCTGAAGTTAAGCTTGGCTTGCTGTGATTGGTCTTTGAACATAATTTAATGAGAATTGTTTTGAGTATGAATGTGGATGGCTACACGAGTAGAGGAAGACCGAAGAAATTATTGATGGATTGTGTGACAGATGATAAAAAGAGTGACCACAGAGATGTTCACTAATGGCTGACAAAGATGTATGAAAAAAGACAGTCATGTATGTACCTATGGAAGAAAAATCCCTTCGAATCATTCAAATCTGAATCCGATTAAAGTGGAGTGAGACAATTCTGTGTATGTCAAGACCCTTGCAGCGGGAGTCGGGACAGTAACAATATAAAGAACTTAATTAAATGTCAGGGTATATTGGTGTTTACGTCATACCCGTGGCAGTTGATTACGTCACACCAATTACTCTTTATTGTTAACATGTGGACTACACGGTAGTCATTAAATGAAGTCATAATTTGGAACATAATACCTAACATACAGGTACATTCAGTATACATTTATGGCCCTTCGACTGAAACATTATTTTTGTTTTTATAGCTTCTGTAAAATAGTTTGTCAACAGCTCAAATATAATTCGTAAATGAAAACACGCCACGAAACGGTCGAAGTGTGTCGACTATAAAATTTGAGTCCTAATGCTACTCTTTCGTGCTAAAGGACCAATAAAAACTTTGAAAAGGAGCAATGAACGTCATTCTTTGTGAAGCCATTGTGTAAACGGAATGTAATCTATGCTTCTAGTTTGTTTGGATGGACGTGCTAATCTCAGAAACTACTGGTTCGAATTGAAAAAGTATTTTAGTGTTGGATAGCTCATTTATCGAGGAAGGCTGTAGGCTATATAACATCACGCTTCGACCCTTACGAGCCGAACAAAAATAAAAAAGGCGGGTTTAACTGTGGGGCACAGCTAGTGAAATATATTCTTAAATTTAAAAAATACATACCCTTTGCCCCACTTCAAATATCATGACAACTACATTTATTCTTCAAGTAACTATAATTTAAGTATGAAAATAAGTTAATTAATTAATCCTTTTTTGTTTGAGGACCAAACAAAGCAATAGATAGAGATTATTTACAGTTCCAGGGATGTAGAAGAGTACTTCATGTCACAATAAAATGTCTCATGCCTTATGCGCATGAGTGTAGCCGCGGGTAAAAGCTATCATTTTATATATCAAACCTTTTTAGTGTTCAACACTCTAATTTTATTTTGGCGTTGGTGACATCAGTTTTCTAAAACGAATAAGTTATAAACATATTTCCTTTTGAGGAAGCTTGCTGTCCGTGATATTTTGTGGATTACATTTGAATTGACATTATAGTCAATATTAAGAGTATATCCTGTTAGATAAAGTTGTCCTATCGATTTAAAACTAGAAGGGTATCCTGCTTGCATAATGGATTACAAGATTGCATTGTTAACAATAATAAAAACTCCATCCTATTTTTTTATGTCGTAAAAAGAGACTTCATCCCCTGCCCTTATCCCAATTTATTTGGGGTCGGCGCAGCATATGTCTGGTATGCTGCTAAAGTTGACAGATCCATATTGAGTGATATTGTAAATCTGAACCGGTGGTGACGAAATCAATACATATAATAAAAATGTAACGGATCGCTGTCTGTACATGGAAGATATAAGAGAAAAAATATTATTGGGACCTTTATCAACACAAATAGAACCCAAAACATTGATTTTTAGTTAGAATTTTTGTCTGTTTGTCTGTGCGTTTGTGCATGCTAATCTCAGAAATGGCTTATCCGATTTAGATGTGGTTTTCACAAATATATTTTGGTAAGATTCACTTAACATTTAGCGTTTGTTTCATGTCAATCGGTTCATAAATAAAAAGTTATGCCAATTTAAAGAATCACGTCGAAGATTTGTTAATTATTATGAATTTGTGTTCATACACGACATGGTGTTAATTTACGACATCCACGCAGACGGAGTCGCTCGCACAGGTAGTATAAAATAGATTTTACCTTTCGTATCACGAATCACGATGTTAGGTAGCATATCCTTATATGGTAATACTAGCTTCTGTACGCAATAGCGTCCATGACGAAAATGGCATGATTTTGCAATATAGGCAATTTTGCGTATTAGGCGTACGACGAACGGAATCGCCAATAATTATAATTTCTTTGAATAATTGATTTGTACTGAACACGAAATATATTCGACAAAGATAATCTAATTGTATCTTTATTTAATTTCGAACGATTGTGATTACGACAGAAATTATGCAACGCACACCTCTAAATCGTCGCGATAAAATGCATTTCTAAAGTCACAACCATACGAAATCGCAGCATAACTATTTGCAACGATATATAGGGTCCTACGCGGCTGTGCCTTCATACAAAATATATAATGAAGGCTTATCGCAAATTTGTGTCAAAAATAGCAACGCGCCTGTGTGACAGCCAAAAGATTCATAGCGATCTCATGCCATTAAATTTCAATAATTTCATTTCCAGTCATTCTTCTTCAAATAAAAAAGTTGATCAGACACTCTTCTATAATATTATAGTTTTCTGCTCTCCCTTCGTCGACAATTTCTGTCAAGTTTTTTTTTAAACATTTCCAGGTAACCTTGTCAGTTCTATTTTAGTAGTTTTCAAAGATAAGAAGAACTAATGAAGGAAGGAACTAATTAAAATGACGTTACGAGAATGAGTCTAGGAAATTGGATACCACGGATATTATGTACAGATTTCTTAGAACATTTCCCACGCTGCCTTTCATAACGTTCATTACTGTCGGTAATAGATAATTCTTATTGAAAACGTCAGCCATATTGCTTTTCTTTATGCTTAGGCTTCCTTTTTTTCGCTTTTCACACCTACCCCATGTCGGCTTCCAGTCTAACCAAATACAGCCGTTATACATGTCTTTCACATGGACTGACTGCTTATTTGACCTTAACAACTTAGTTACTCAATTACCTGAAACTTTAGGTGACAAAGTCCGACATATTTTTTAGCTTACTTAATCATCTGTGAAGGAATACATCGTGAGGACACCTGGACTTTGATGATTAGAAATAGCCAACCCGCAGTGAGCTAGCGTTATGATCAATGTTCTTGCCTACTCTGTATGAGAAGAGGCTCTTGCCCTGCAGTGGGACAGTTCTGGGCTGGTTATGTTATTACTTAATCATCAATCATCTATCTCTTACTAATCTTGATATTAATATCGAAAAAAAAAACAATGATAAACTAAAGTACCTGTTGATTGTATTCACAACCGACCGACCTAAATGCGATTGCAGCTAGGCATCTCCAAATAATTGAAAAGTTCTCAAGATTCATTTCAAAATAACTTCCATTTTAGCTTAGAAAGTTACTACTGCAATATTCCAAGTGCACCCCAGAATAGTTGACCTAACTTCGGCAGTTTGGAAGGTTTTTAGACGTCTAGACTGCACCTCAAGTGACTAGTTTCTATTCCTGTTTGAGCCAGAATACGATATCAATCTTTTGTTGTGGTTGGAATTTGGGACAGTGAGAAGGAACGTGACGGAATTGGGTCACGAAATCTGGAAGTGCAGGTGATGTTAAAGGTCGGTGTTAGGATACATGAGTGTTCAGAAAATAAATATGTTCTTTTATTAACACGCTTTTAGAGTTTTTAGACTTATACTGTATATACATACATATTTATTAAAAAGATTAAAGGTTAAATTTTCTGTTACTCAAGAGGAAATTAGTAAGAATTCAAAGAAACGTTTTAAACAAGAGACCATAGATTTTCACAGTTCTCATGAAAACTGAATATGACACGGCACACGACGATTCTGCGAAATACGCAGTTGTAGTCATAACACAGTTTAAAATTAATATACAAACCCAGCATTATGAATTATACTGCTGACTAAAGGTAGGCGCTCACAGGCTACGGACCGTACCTAACAAATGGTTGGTTTTTTGTAGTAATAAATTAAGTCCACTGAGCCATACCAGATGGACCGCGTGCGTCGGCCTATCGGTAAATATATAAATATAATTTTTTTTTATAAAAAAATAATATAATATTATAATAATATGTAGGATACGTGTCGATCACGACATAGGAAATGCTGATCAGTAGACTAAATTGGTTTAAAATCTTAATACAAATGGCCGTCAATGCCGGATTGCTTCGGATATAGTGAACGCACTACCACAAACAATCCGTTTGATACGATCCGTCCGCCATGATGCGAACCTGTGGACGCGTACCTTAAATGCCAAGTACTTGGTATTCCGAGATCGCTCATATATTTAGTTTTCATTGTAATAACACTGTTGAAGATAATCATATATTCGAAATAGATTTACGAAAACTTATCAGGGTTTCCCATATTTTCTTACAAGGTCAGCAACGACGCGTTCTAATTCTGGTGTTGCATGCTTATCATCAGGCGAGTTTTTTTTTATGTCTGATTACGTTTTTCATTTTTATTAAAGATGTAATGGCTTCATGACATTCTTGGTATTCTTCTTCAAATTAAAATCACAATGCTTGTATAAGACTCTGAGCTTGAAATCTAAATTGTGTACGTTCTTGTGTAAGTAAAAATTCACTTTGTCTTGGCAATGTTTTCATGTGTTTACCGAACTCCACATGACGTGAAGTTAAGCCGGGAGCACTAACTAGTTCTATAATTTATGCATTCACTGATAGATAATACGCAAATCTTTATGAATGGGGAACGCTAGATGCGTCCGTCAAGGTCGACTGCTCGAGCCAAAATAAACATTCACATTGATGAATTAAATTTTTTGAATCTTACGCGCTCTTACAATTTTAGTCTAGTATTCTTATTTTGAATTATTTGCCACGTTTCGGAAGATAAATTGAATTAGCGCTTGCTTTTGATAGTTGTAAAAAAAACTGGTTATTTCAAATAATGTATGTTAGTGATAATTCGGATTGTAATAGAGATATGTTAACTTTTTATTTTATGATTTGTGTATTCTGTCTGCACATTGCTGCAATGTTATTTTTATGTATATTGAAATATGAATGAAGCGATATTTTTATACGAAAGGTTACTAACCTGTTTTATTCAGGCAGATTTTAGATTTCTTATTTAGCTTAATTCGTAAATGGATTGATTTGTGTAAAGGCTAAGCGATTGCCTTTGTAATTCAGAACCTAGATACTGTCCCCACGTTATTCGTAGAATAAGGTTCGCCTACATCATTTCGAGTTTAATTTGCTTGTAAGACTCGTTTCCATAAAAGTGGAACACTTTTTAACCTTGTTGTTGGAATTTCTCCTGCTTCGTGGGTGAGTTTACAGAAATACAGACAGACATACACCCAGACTCGGAATAATTATATGTCGATTATACAAATATATCTCCATTTGTAATCAAAAGTGCGACACGCGGCGTAGCAGCCGACTTCTCTACCGCTGTGCCAACCGCGCTGTCGTATACTGCGATAGTGGTGTTCAATTCGTAAATATAACATTTAATTATCTACTGATTAGGCAATGAAGTGCAGAGATCTCGAATTAAAAACATCTTCAAATGTCACACACCCCATTGTAAAGTTACCCTTGTCTCAGTATGTCGGCACATTATTGAAGGCACTTGAAACTGCTCACCTCCAGAACTATCGTAAACATAATCAGTAGCTGTCGAAATCTATGTTGCGTTTTGATATTCTATTTACGATATGTGCGGTTAGAATCGTTAGCGCTGTCTAAGGTTTGACGCAGATGGACAGAATATGAGCAAAATAGTGGAGAGTTGTAATTTTTTGTGGAAAAACAAGGATCGTGCGAGCAGGATTTAAACCTGCGCCCTCCGGATAAATACTCCAGGTGCTCTGACATCTAAGTTATCCCGAACTACGCTCACTATTCCGAGTTCTTCCTCCACATTTTTATATGTCTTATGGCGACATCTTCGTCATCTATAGTTTTAAAAAAACATAAAATTTGTGCAAGCTTGCAAAAAACCTGAGGACTACGAATTTGAGTTTTTTTTTTTCCGAATTTTCCCTGTATTCAAAATACACATTGACGATTGGAACCTGTAGTGTACAGGTAATGATGAATGAGTTAAAAATTGACATAAAATGTCTTACGAATACTGATTGTTTAAAAATCCTTCAAAACTTCATCGTGTTTCAATCCTTTATCATCGACAACCTTTTTACGTATTTAACTTTTACTGTTTATTCTGTTTTTCTGTACCTGTGTTGCACTTTGTGGAAATAAATATATCTTTCTTTCTTTCGTTATTTACTCAAGTGCGACTAATTCTTATCTTCCAATAACCGTCGCGCTGTTCCCGGCCTTAGATCGTGGGCGTATAGCCCCTGTATTTGTAATCCTTTGTCTTGTATCGTTACCGTGTATCTACGACGTGAATTAATTTGAGTTTAATAGCAATTCGCTAATATATCTAGTTTATCCTTTTTTATATCTACGTATACAGATTAGGAATTCTTGCGTAGAAGCTGCTCGTTTTCGAGAATGCGCATTAGCCAGATGAATTTATAGGCACATTAAGCACTGCGACTAGTGTGCGATCCAGGTTGGATCTGCATTTTCTTGCAAGTGATGGGAAACATTATAATTTAAAATGAGACGCGCATAAATTCTATTTTAAGAGGCAGCACAAAAAATATTTTTAAACTCACCTAGACAAAACGCTAAATAACAACCCTGTTGATATAAAAATCTAAATACCGACCCCTGCGAGCTTTTTCAACTCTATGTGTGAAGACGGAGGTTACTTACGTAATTCTAAATACCTCCAAAAATAGAGTAAACTACCTATTTGCCAGTACAGAATTAATTTTAAGCACGGTATTAGGAACGTGCTTGAGATTGTACATACCAATTACGCGGCATGAAGTGGTATTCCTTTGTGCGCTGCTTCTTCGCAATGAGCGCTGTTGTGTATAATGATTTTAATACTAATTTTACTTTGCTCTTGTTGGTTTTACCTCAGTTCATTTGCTGGGGTATTTCTGGAACAGCGAAATTAAAAGGAATTGATAACGTTAACATAAGTAGCACTGAACAGAGGACGATATTAGAGTTAAGTAAACTGAATATCATTGAAATCCATGGCACTATTGGGCTAATAACAATTAAAGTTATTAATTTCTAATTTAAAAGAAAAATTTTGACACTACTTTATCAAACCGTACTTTCGTTTGATTTTGTCCTATAATTACATTCGTGCTTTTTATTAAAAATGTATAACAGAAATCAAAATATCGTTCAATCTAATTAGACCATTCGAAAGTACATTAAGACAGTCCCCAAAAACGACCACCCTTCACCCCTAGCACCACTTCCTTGCGCTTCACTGGAGAGAAGAAGCGGCGCATCAAACTCACCAGCTACGCTTACCTACTTAAATAAAGCCCACACGAAACAACCCAGAACTATATATCGACAACCCGTGCTACCAAAACAGAATCCGATTTATTTCCGTTAGTGTCACTTAAGCAGGCACCGGCGCCACCAGGAATCCAGCTTACGCCATTACGATAAGAATAGCCTGGCCGGTCGACATCAATGGAATGGGCCAAGGTTTACAAGTACACAACAGGTGGATACCTATAACCTATACGTGTACCTAAGTATCGTTTGCACGCAGATATTTTAGAAGGCTAACTTATTGTGTCCGGAAATAAATCGGTGACTTTTTCGTAGTAAGGGTTCTTGCCGCGTATTTCAAAATCATATTCATATCAATTATAGTGTAATAGTCTGCGTCATTGACAGGTGCTCGCAATCGCTATTGCCTGATGTTCTCCCTTCGATTCCTGGACTCGGCAGTGCTATTGGGATTTTCAATGCTCACCACCTTCAATTGCATGCAACCCATTAAACCCATGGGTTTATACGATGTAATCTATTGGGTCGCTAATTAGCAGACACAATAGAAGTATAATTTTATACTACTCCCATTCGAAGATTAATCATAACTTCAATGGGTGAAAATATTATACAACAAAATATTGTACACCTCTGTCTACTTCTTTGGGAACCACAGGCGAGATAGTATGCTATCTATTAAGTGTAACATTTGGTTTCATAAAATATTAATTACATTTACCAGAAATGCTCCGGCAGATCCGTTAATTTAAAAATATAAAGACCAGGAATTCGCCATTTATTAATTAGAACGTCTACTCTAATTCCATAAAATCTAAATTAGTAATCATTTAATCGATCGTTTACATTTAATTTGCTCGGATTCCAATTACAGCTTACAAAGCTTTTATATTAGTTCATTTCAACATTCAAAGACACAATCAGACTGAATCCATAATCATTTTAAATTCCTAACAAACTTTATCGCAAATAAATAATTCTTTTATTTAACGACTGACATTTGAGACCAACGAGATCAAAGCTGTTACTATACATTAAAATCTCCGAACACGAACGTCATAGCGTCCATTCTTTGAAAATACCAATCAATCATCGAGTTTATTTACCAAATTCCCGTAGTAACAAGCTAAGAATGACGTAACAATTGGCAAAAACACGCGCCTAAAACATGCTCCCGAGGTTCCCAATACCGTATCGTGTTTAAAAACATGAAATAACCCCTCCTTATGAATCAACAGTACTTTAACGTATGCACAATATCAACCGATTGGAAGGACGCCAACAACCATTTTTCAACGTTAGAACTGGGACGGACGGGACGATATTCCGGCGTTTTTTTCCGCGCCTTGATGGAATTTTGACAGGAGTCTCGTGATTGCTGTCACAATTGCGAGGTTAGTGAACTGCGTAATGATGGGTTTTGGTATGCCACGTATTTTTGGGTGGCGGAATTAGCTTCAATAGTTTTTCTTGTTATTGTATGTTTCTATGCCAAAATGACCTAACATTTTTAATTTCTTTACTGGTTTTATAAAATGTTGGAGTAGCTTTATTTTGTTAAGCAAAAGGTTAAAAATCGCATCTAATATTAACCTAAAAATCGCAGTTATTCCAGTTGCAGTAATCGCTGTGTCTGCACCAATCCTTACGTTGCATACGATCCAATCAGATGCGATTAGTAGGACGACTTTACTCGCCCACACATTGCGTATAATCGCGATGTTTACTGCTATTTAATGTATTTCTCGTCCGTGTGTCGTGCCCTCTGTTTCTCAGGACTGACGTGTCACTTTGTACACGAGAGGACGTTTTTTACGCAATGTATTTTATGAAAGAGATTACGACCTGTTTTAAAAGTAAGTTAGAATTGATTTGTTTTTTTAATGTAGTTTGTATTTTTGATTGGCTATTGAACCTTGACTTAAAGATTTTGTTTGAGGTCGTTTCAATGTTTAGGAGGCTTTTTGTGGGTCTTCTAGTTGACTATTTATTTATCTACGGGGTACTTTGTTTTCTTTAGTCTATGGTATGTTTTTGTCATCTGTTTGGGTCGTCTATCTTGGTCATGTTTGAATCATTATCCGACATTGAATTATATGCTGCCATTAATCATCTTTTTTATCCTTTATTGAGCAGGTATTGCGGCATTCGTTTTGTCCGTTTTATTAAACATAGTCTTCATGTGCTAACCTACTATACTTTTAACTACTATTATATATATTTAAAAGTTATCTAATTGTTTTTGTTGCTAAAGTATAATCTGCCTTATTATGTTTGGTGTTCATTTAATTTTGTCATTCACTGTGTTGTCTATCGTAGATGACGCAAAGCAATACGATTTATTGCGCAATAGCATGCAAGCACCCTAATATTAAAAATTACACTCTATTCTATAATGAATACAGTGATAGCCTAGTGGTATAACCGTTGGACTGACAAATCAAAGGGCGTAAATTCGAATCCGAGGCACGCACCACTGACTTTCCGAGTCATGTACGTATTAGAAATTAATGATCTAGTTCGCTAAGTATGCGTTAATGCTTTTCAAAGAAAATATCTTGAATTAATAATTATTTTATTGCATAATGCGCACAGCAAAGGAGTGGAACTCTACCTGCGTGTGTGTTTCCGAACGCATTCAACCCCAATCTCTTCAAAGTTAGAGTGAACAGGTTTCTTCTGGGTAAGCTCACTCTATCGTCGACTTTGTCTCTGTCACCTCTGACCTAGACTAGAGTCCAGAGCAAACCTATTTCAAATTTAAAAAAAATATTCACCTAAATCCCGATATTTTTAACCTCCTGTCCCGAAATTTACATTTACAACCTGGCAACATTAATTGTAATAGATGTATTTTTATTCTAATCACCAGTTGTGCTCCGCGGTTTCACCCGCTTTTTTGTGTTGTTGCTCGGCTCCTTAAGGTCATTAATTAATGTCTTATAGCCTGTAACCTTCCTCAGCAACTGGGCAGTTAAATGCAAAAACAATTTTCAATTTGTTTCATACATTAGCGAATTCAAGCAATGATCAGCTTGCTTGAATGAGCTAATCTCTGAAACTACCAATCGGAATAGTTTTTTTATTATATTAATATAAAATAAGATAGATACCTAAAAATACTTTGTACCAGATCTTAGATTTTAGTAAAATGACGTTGTCTAAACATGAAACCTAGATAGATTGATTTATCGCCCCCGAAACCCCCTGCATACTAAATTTCATGAAAATCGTTGTAGCCGTTTCCGAGATTCTGATTATTTAAATATAGTAATATCTTAGGTTTGCGCGATCACTACACATTATAATAAAACAACTTTTAACCGGATTAATCGCGTGTATTATTGGTTTTTTGTTTTTCCTGACGTTTCGAACACTTTGCAGCGTTCGTGGTCGCAGGAGGACTGACAACGTCCAAACGTCAGGAAAAACAAAAAACCAATAATACACGCGATTAATCCGGTTAAAAGTTGTTTTATTATAATATTTAAATATATATATATATACAATAATTGCTCGTTTAGAGGTATTAGATTATATGTAGGTAACAGGTGAGCAACTCATTGCAAGGACATTGTAGTATTTGTAGATACTCGAAACTTATTTATTGCTGAAAGTTGTGTCATTAAATAGATCATTTATTTTCTTGTCTTCTTGTAAAAAGGAAAGGTGAGGTAACGCATTTCGTTGCAACACTTGCAACAAAAATTATCATTATATTAATGCATGAAGCGAAAACTTTGTACCCCTTTTTACTAAAATTACGTGGAACCCCTTCCACGTAATTTTAGTAAAATGGGGTACAGGGGAGTATGAAATTTGCCAAAAAAAAGGCCATTCCAGACGCCCCACATTATCACGCTCACATAGCCTTATATACTGATGTCTGGACTTTAAAAAATACTTATGATCACCTCTGAGTTTATTTCGTTATTTCTAGATTTTAATTTGACATTTAAAAGTTCCTAAAAACCTATTTACGGAATAAATAATTTGAATTTGTACACTTTACTGACGAACCTCTAAAAACGAAACACTTAAATATTGTCAATCGATACTGTGTACTGGACTCGAGTGTACTAAAGTTTCAGCATTTATTTTAAACAACTTCAAAGCAAATAATATTTGGTCTATAAACGTCTATATAATGACATTTACTACGTAAATAAATGATGTGAGAATTCTAAAACATTAATTATTATGTAATGCATTTCATCAAGTGTGTCATATGGACAACGACTGTGTCAATCTTACGTAGAACATTGCACTTTATAGCTATGAGTTACGGTTTAAAATGTGCTGTCGTAAGAATATGAGTGTTTTATCAAAATTTATGTTTAAGCGGTTTCCCTGAAGTGTTTTACTGTTTTGATAATACGTGGAGTAAGTGCCATTGCATTTGTGTTAGTGACTGCGTGTTGTACGGTTTGTGAAACACATGAATCTTAGTTTAGTATGAGTTGTGCGTTCACAGATGTGAGATGCCGGTAATGACTGAAGTTGTAGAGCTTCAAAAGTAATTTAGAGTTGCTAACATACAAAATTAATATCAAGACGGTTTGTTAATCTGATAATTGCGCGACTGCGCAAAAAAGGAGTGTGGTTGAACAGAATGGTTGAACATTATTTCTTAAACATTTTATTTTAAACCCATACATGACGTCAAACGCGACATATTCATGTTTATAGGGTTCATGTATGTATGTTTGTGAGTTTCTTTATTCGACCATAACTTTTATATGCCTGAACCGATTAAGATGTATCTTTAGAATTTCTACATCGTCCCAGACAACATAGGCTAGTAAGATTAAACAAAAATTTGCAATGTAGTGCCTATGGAACACATAAAGGTGTGTAATAAAAATGAAAATAAAGTGCACATGGCAGGCGTAGTAATTAATTTATTAAGTCAAATCAAAGTCAAATCATTTATTTCAATTAGACCCTTTACAGGCACTTTTGAATTGTCAGAAGCTAGTTGCCACGTTCCAAAGTGTAGATTCCTATGGAGAAGAACGGGCAAGAAACTCCATGGTTACTCTTTTTATAAAATAGGTTTTCACAATAGCAGGTATTGGTTACACTGACTCTGTTGCAAAAAAATAATAATTTAAATATGTGAGAACAATGTAAGATAATACTAAAAGAGTGTAGTTTAACAATTCAAATTTCCCGTCATGACAGTCCAGAGATGACCAGTCCCAACTGACGGCGCCCGTTCACGAACATGACGCATGCGTCAGCATCACCCAACTCAACCATGTTGTAGGGAATCGAATGACCCAACACACACGCCACCATCAGCGAGACATTTTAGTGAGCATGACATACTCCTAACTGCCAGACAACAAACAAAATATAAAGTTTAGTAAAATGGTTACGTAGCACTCACATTTACAAATATTTATATTTAGGTTTTTAAATTAATTTATCTTGTATAAGTAGTAAATAATTACCCTTTTGATCGTGTAATATAAAGATGGTCTCTTTAACAGACCCATCTATTAGCAAAATAGGCGAATGCTTATGACATTGACAGTTATTTGATTGGTCGTTGGTTTTCTTAAACATAACTTTATTGAATCAATGGCTATTGCGAATATCGGGACTTAGGAAACCGGCCAAAAGAGACCTCCTTTCTCATTAAAATTCAATATATATTTTCAAATAGACCAGATTACAGTCCCGGCACATCAGAAACGTCAAAGCCTAGGTACAAGGTTCCAAAAAGTAGACCGTAACGAAGGCAAGAAACTCCATAGACACTCTTTTTAACCGACTTCAAAAAAGGAGGAGGTTTCTCAATTCGACGGTATATTTTTTTTTTTTTTTTTTTTTTTTTTTTTTTTTTTTTTTTTTTATGTGTGTTCGGGGATAACTTCGTCGTTTATGAACCGATTTTGATAATTATTTTTTGTTGGAAAGAAGATATCTCAACGGTGGTACCATGATAAGGAAACCAGGATCTGATGATGGATCCCCGAGATATCGAGGAAACCTTCGAAAATTATAGGGGCGACAAGTGCATTTGTTAATTTTTTCATTAAGTATTTTAAAGCACTACTATTTAATGAAGGTGTGGAGTCGATCTGATGATGGAGCTGAAAGACAGTCGAGGGAACTCTTTAAAGATTTACAGCAATTACCTGGTGTTTGGGCTTGATTAATTTATATTGATGAGAACTTTACACCTAGATGGGTTGTGACTGTCATTAGGGGTCTGATGATGAAAACGAAGGACAGTCAACGGAACTCCTCAACGTATTACAGTAGCTACCATGTTTTGTTATGTATGTCCGTCGATATCTTCGTTTGAAAGAGTAGTCCCCAGAGGTGGTTCCATTTAAATTTAGTAAAGATCCGATGAAGACCTTCGAAGTTAGACAATGGAACTCTTCAATGAATTACAGCAAATCACTCTCAATTGCTGTAATCGCATGTTCATGTATAGTTCATGCCACTCAATACATGCATAGCATCATGCCTGTATTGCCCGATGGGGTAGGCAGAAGTGTCCACTGTTGTACACAAACATTTCACCGATGCAGTAATTAAGTCCTAGCGGCTTTCGAAAGCCTACCCATATTATTAAATTACTAAATTAATTAATTTATTATATACAATATATATATATATTACACTTAAAACTAAAAAGACTAAAATAAATTAATTTTAAACAAAAAATGAAAACCGCCTTCAAAAATCTACTACACTAAAAAGTTCAAAATAATATCAAAATTTGCTTATAATAAAATCATTTTAAAAGAACAATATATAATAATAATCTGTTAATTTTGGAGTCGGTGCCTGATGTACGAGTATGTGGGGTTTACAACCAGATACAAAGGCCGGTAACATAACCACAGCACAACGAACATAAGTGACTAACAAGAGGAAAACAATAACCCTCTCCCAGTACAGGCACCGACTCCAAAATTAACAGATTATTATAATATATTGTTCTTTTAAAATGATTTTATTATAAGCAAATTTTGATATTATTTTGAACTTTTTAGTGTAGTAGATTTTTGAAGGCGGTTTTCATTTTTTGTTTAAAATTAATTTATTAAAATAAAATGTTATTTACAATTGTATATTGATGTTAAGTGAGAATAATGTATAAAGAGAAAAACAAAAGCAAATAATTGAAATAGTAATATTAAATAAAGCTAAAATGATTACCGAGGCAATTACCAGCTGACCAGTCCCAACAGACATAGCCCATTCACGAGTATGACGTGCGCTTTAGCATAGCTAAACTCAATCATTTTGAAGAATTCTAGCCCATTCATTACCATCGAATGTACGCCTCGATACGCAGTTAGACATCAGCAACGTTACTTAACCTAAGATTAATCCTATAGACATTTTGCAACGGGCTTCCGATGCACTAATGAGCGTTCTAACGTATAATCCTCTAAATTGACGGTAATTATGTCTCAAACACTATCGTGTAAGTTCACGAGCTCGACTGTGGTTGTACAGTCAGCGACATAACTCGATGAACGTGCAACTGCACCTACTGTAATGTAACCAGCATTACAGTCGGTGCAGTTGTTGTTATTGTGATATTATGAAATGACTTCTAGCATTTTCTGTATTTATTTGATGTCAAAATTGTTATGTTTTGTACACCAGATAGTAAAATTTCAATAATTTGTAATATTTTTGTACAATAACTTTCGTGAGACACATTCATATTAATTATAGTTTAACGGTTATTACTCACGCGCATACTTCGGGATTGCCCGACTAGTTTCGAACTCGAACGGAGCTCTTATTCATGAGCTGAGCCCACGGCGATGTCGCGAGTTAAACTGCAGTTTGTAATATTCAAATCAAACGTCAGATGAACAGGAGAAACTCATTGCTTTTAAGTATTTAAAGATGATTCGTTTTTTTTCATTGTCCATGACGTCAAGGGCCTTAGACAGCTGACTTTGTATGGGTCTCGATTATTGGTACAGGTCCTTATAATTTATGAAATAAAAGTCAGTATTTATGAATAAGGCTGTAAGTATGTACTGAATCTATGCCGAATCTGAGGTCATTGGATCTTACGCCAAGATGAATAAACATTATTTTAACGCGTGCTTTAGGTTAGGATTATTTCTGTCACTGTCACACAACTGTCAAACTACAAATGACAACAGACACACGGGAACATAGCTGAGGCAAAACATGTACTAACTAATGTCTATTTATCATCGGCTTAGTGCTGATTTTAAATGGAGGAAAGTTTTAGGCGAACACATTATGAGGAAATTGATGAAGAATAAGTTTGATGACAAAATTGAAACTTGTTCCAAAGATTTCACGTTCAATATCTCCTGTTTTAGTGACATTTAATGATACCTTAAATATTTCAAACACACAGAACAAGTAGAACGACCTGCTTTAAGTGTGCACACAAATACATGTTTTAATTATACTCACATTCATATATTGTAAGATGAACATTAGCACAGAAATATAACACAAGCCTGAGAGTGCAAGATTAAAGATATTCGAATTAAACTAGGCCATACCATCCGGTATTATCTGTACAATTATAATATTTTTCAACCTGAACAACTAAACCCATTGCGTAACTATCAACAGAAGTAGGTTATGATATCGGTACGTTTATAGATGATGAGTTACATGTTGTTTTAAAAGATTAAGATAATGCTTTCAAATAGTTCGGAGAGAATAATGTGTTGGTTGTTGAAGAAAATGGAGATAGATAGCTTGAATTGGAAGGTACTTATGGGTCTGATTATGAATTTATGAGGGGGGATCGTGATTAAGGTATTATGGGAATCACTGGTTGGTACAGGTAAATGATGGCTGGTTTTAGAATGGTCAGAAAATAAAGGAGATGAAAATAAAATCTTGCTAGCGATCGTTTATAATATAATAAGGAGATAATTTCTTATACTGAGTACGTAACAACAAATAAAAGACGTATAAATAAAAAATATTAAACCTTTTTTTGCTTATACTATGTAAGTGTGTTTCAGGCGCGTTATGCGTACTAGCATTGGTGGGCTGTTGTGTTGATCCTATGTGTAGTATACGAAATTTTTTGAGATTAGCTTCTTATGTTACAAAACTATTATGGCTCTAAACTATTTGTATTATTTTCAAACAACTTAATCAAGCTTTTTGCTGTGTATTTGTACAATAACATGTATAAATATAATAAACAAGCAGACAGCTCATCTATAGACTCTATAGAAACTTGCTTCAAGGACACCACCAATTTGTTGCTTAACTTTAAAAAATATTGAGTAATACGAAGGAAATAATTGATGTCGCTGTTAATATTGCAAGATCTACAGAGCATTGTTCTAGGTATATGTCTGATGTCACTCTGTGTGTGCATATGAGATTTATGTCTGTTAACGCACACGCGATACGAGAAAATCTAGGAGATTTTAGTGCGGGGCAACGTCTCTCTTTGAATGGGAGAAGTACAAAATTGTACTTCATAACAATACAAGACTATTGTGTCTGGTATAATTAAAGAAGCAACAGATAAAAATAAAAATTTATAGAGCGGTTCGAGTGGAACCTTCCAGAAAGTCATAGTTAAATAACTCTGCTTCTAGGTAGGGCTGCGTTCCTAGCGGTCGACAGTACTCCGTGAGGAAGCCAAGTGTTGATAGTAGGGCCTGCCATTTTGGGCGACGGCGCAGGAATTCCTCTTACAAGATCGCGCGATTGATACCCCTGATGTGGCAAGCGTCAATCGGCTATGTTAACTGTTTACTGGGCAAAACTAAACGGTGAAGGAAAACTTCTTGGGTGCTGAGTTGCCCGCTTCCGTAGGAGTACACCCTTAAAATGGAATCGCTACACGTGGCCCCTGGGTGGTGCAAAACAGGCAACACACTTCTGGTTGGAGGCTTCGGCCGCGGCTGGTTACCACCCACCGGACGAAGCTATGCCGTGAAGCGGCCTAGTCGTGTTTCGGAATGTAGTCCTGTGCAACCGCTGTGGGAGACGGGTCTGGGCAGTTGCATCAACTCCCCAACTATCGTTCTCCCCAAATCTATTCACTGTACTTAATAGTGAATAGAATTATTCTGGATATACGTGTTCCATCCTCGGCCACACCGTCGCTTACCATCAGGCGAGTTGGTGCCAAAACGTAGATCCATTTTTTATAAAAACAAACGTCGTTAAACCAAAAGAGTATCTCGACGGCGTTTAAAGCAAGAAGAAGAAACAAATCCTATCCTACTAATAT
This sequence comes from Xylocampa areola, assembly GCA_935421205.1. Taxonomy (NCBI): domain Eukaryota; kingdom Metazoa; phylum Arthropoda; class Insecta; order Lepidoptera; family Noctuidae; genus Xylocampa; species Xylocampa areola. The sequence goes on from OW285225.1 coordinate 10,542,617, forward strand.
TCTAAATGCGACAGTTTGTGGGGATGGATGGATATTGGTTACTCTTTCACACAATAACTACTGAACGGATTTGGATTTGATTTGGCACACAGGTCTTCTTATCGTGTGGTTGATGAACAATCTTGTGTCAGAGTTTAAATCACCCGTAGGTCTCTGACATGAGTTTACACACCATCGAGAATATCTCTCAAGTGTGCTGGTTTCCTTACGATGTTTTCTTCACCGTTATAAGCAAGTAATAATTTATAATAGGCACATGATTTCGAAAAGTCTGTGGTTCACCAGTCAGCCTTGGATTCTAACTTGCGACCTTTGACTTGTCAGTTCAACGGTCATACCACTAGGCTATCACTGGTGCACACAGTGTTATATATTATATTATAACCTGGATTAAGAAAACATAGGGTAATTTTGTCCCGGCTGGACTCATTTCTGAAGTCCACGCTCTCACGTCTGAAGTCGCGGGAGATGCTGCTAGCACTAAATAATGCAATGATCACAAATTCATTTTCTCTTATTCAACAAACAATTGTAAATCAATCAAGTTTATTCCATGGCCCTTATCGTTTCCAATGGCCTTATCGTTTTGTGTTGGCTAAAATTAATTAAACGTAGTTCTGTACAGCGCTTTGTTTCTCTCCAACTTGGTCATTTGAGATATTCTTCATAAACTGTGATCCAAGATGGAGGATACAGCGGTCAGGTTGCGTTAAATTATAGCTTTTGATTGAATAGTTTTCTTAGAGCTTTCGCAAAGTGTTTCAATGGGCGTGAGGTCTAGAGTTCGATTCTTGGGAAGTTGTTATTGGTATCCACTAGAAAAATTATTACAGTAAGAATTTAGAATTGTGTCCTTACTTAATAACTGCGTACGGGGATGCAAACAGACCTATAGCCTATCGTCTGGCTAAATATAGTCTTTTTGGAGATAGCCTCGTTGGGGAGCTGAAATATATTCCGTGTATTCTCATCACTTGCGCCCCTTCACACAGTTGAAAACTTTCGAATCTTATTGTTCTAGAAAGTTCCGCCAGCTTATTGGTATTCGTCCGAGTTTCTTAGATATTACTTGTAGTATTTAATTATAGGGAACTACCGTATTTACTGACGAGGCTTTAGAAGGAGAGAAACGAAGAGAGAACTGAAAAAGGAAGCAAATGAGGAACTTTGCATTGAAATCAGAAATACAGTCTGTTGTCGTATTATAACTGTGCAAGTTTGAAATCGTACGCAAGTACGCTGCGCGGTAGTCGGTTTTATGATAGCATCAGCAGCCCGCATGCGTGATCTGGCGAGAGCACAGTAACAGCATGCTATGTCATTCACTCCTTTCCGTTCCGTAAATACACCTGTCTCGTTCCCTCAAGCACCGAGAACAATCGGTGTCATAAATGTTACGCATTCATGTTGATTTTCTTAACACAAAAATTTAAATATTTTAACACTTTTTTATGCAACTGTAGCTGCGCGGTTGGTATGACAACTTAAGACATGCACAGTTATATTACGAAAGGATAACATTTTTGGAATAAGTTCACTATTTTAAAGTTATTATATTAAATGGAAAAAGTCTTTTTCCGATAGCAATGACGTCGCCAAAAGACGTGTTAAAATATGGATGAAGAATTCGCGGTGGCGAGCAGAGGTCGAGATGGCTTAGTGGTCAGAGCGCCTGGAGTATTCATCCGGGAGGCGCAGGTTCGAATCCTGTTCGCGACCGTATTCTTTTTCCATTTAATATTATAACTTTAGAGTTCGCTAAGCATGCGTTAATGCTTTTCAAAGATTTATCTTGAATTATTAAGGTAATTGCATTCTTTACGGCATTGTATTAACTGCAAAGTTAGTCGTGTCGGTTCGGTCACCAGTATAGGGACTGAATTGATTGCAATGACGTCGCCATCAGACGTGTTAAAATATGGATGAAGAATTCGCGGTGGTGAGCAGAGCTCGAGATGGCTTAGTGGTCAGAGCGCCTGGGGTATTTATCCGGGAGGCGCAGGTTGGAATCCTGCTCCGGACCGTATTCTTTTTCCATTTAATATTATAACTTTAGAGTTCGCTAAGCATGCGTTAATGCTTTTCAAAGATTTATCTTTAATTCACTATTTCACTTATTGCATTTTATTTACGTTTCCCCTTGCGTCAGAGTTTATTTTCGGCATGACAGATGACAGTGTTGAGGTTACGAAAAGTGATTGATGTTAAAATAAATGGAATACACACATTTCTGATGACAAGGATTGTGTCAATGTAAGAATAATGATGCTCGTTCATCATGTTAGTCGACCTACCTGTTTACCTGCAGAGGTATCGACTTCTGGGTCACTGTGACCCCGAAAGTGTTTAAAAGAGGGTAGGGTCTCGGTCCCGGAGACCCAGTTTACGTAGTTGAGAGGACATGGAGTGGTTTTAGTCCGTGTCTGAGGGTACCAAAGTGTGTTACATAGATGACTTCCTCATTGATGGTCGTGGCTGCTGAACGTGAGGTCCTGTGTTCGATTCACGGGTCGGGCATATTGTTACTGGGATTATCTGTTAGGAAATTCTCAGTTACAACTGCGAAATTGTGTAGATAGCAATTGGCTCACTGCCTATTACAGGGTACTTAATAACAGCATCTGTGAAATGTGGGTGTACAATTTATAGTGTACACCCCTGCCTAACCCTTGGAAGAATAAACCATTTGACCAACGAGGCAGTGTTTGAAATGGTCCGATTATTCGAGTCCGATTGACGCTTTCTATGTATCTTCTCTGCTAATGCTAGCTGTACAACTTTAACGTGACCTTTTCGATATGCGAAGTCGTTTATAAAATTGATTTAAACTAAACTCCTCCATATAAGCGTAACTATCTGTGCTCTGCGGTTTTTATCTTTTTTCCGAGTTTCTAAAGGTATTAGCGTGATGTTAAATAGCCCATAGCTTTCCTCGAGAATTGGGCTATCAAATGCAGAAAGAATTGTTCAAATCCGACTCTTCAGCTTTATTATATTTTAACAAACTGACACAACAGTTTATTGCTGCCCAAAATAGAACAATCCATATTTTACAGTCTTCGCGTGACCCGAGTCAACCAATACGGCAATAAAAATGAAATTCAATATATAACTAGTCTTTTATACTTAAAACTTTGCACTTAAATAAACAAGGAGACTATAAACGCCTATTTCTGAAACATAACAATATATTATAGGCCCCTGGCGACTTATAAAATTTTGCCGAAGTCGAACCTAGTAAATTGTAAATCAGCGCCCCCTAGTGGCTGTTAGTGACGTTATTTAGTGCAATGTATTGTGAACCTTAAATGTATGCGATTACTGTTTAGAGTTTTATTAAAGTTTTATAGTCGATGAGGGTAGTTTTCGTTCGTGGTTCAGTGGGACGGGATGGCAATATTGATTATACAGAATGTATCTCTATGTATACAGTATGGAATATTTTAAAGATGGATTCTACTAATGAAGTTAAGGAAGGATATAATGGAGTTTGTAAGGGAAATCAACATTTTTTTTCTATCTTAATATCCCCCACGCCGAGCGAATCTAGAGCCCTTGTGCAAAAAACATGTTGTATAATTGTAATAGGTTGCCATTTTGTCACTGAACTAATTTTTGGTGATTTTTTCAAATTATAATAATATCTTAGGTTTTAAACATATTTATATCAATTATTGTTCAACGGTTACTACTCACGTGCATTTTTCGGGATTGCCCGAGTAGCTTTGAACTCGATCGGAGCCCTTAGTCAAACTGCTGAGACTAGAGATATCACGAGTAAAAACTCGTGATATCTCTAGTCTCTAATCGTCTAGTCGGGCAATCTCGAAAAATGCACGTGAGTAGTAACTGATGAACAATAATTGATATGTAACGTTTTCGCCATCATTACAGTTTCTTTGATTAATCGGGTAAAATATATAATTGTTGTTTTTTCCTGACGATTCGATAACTGCAGCGTCTGTGGTCAACAGAAAAAAGAAAGAAATACAGAAAAAATCTTTCCACAATATATAATAACTTTAGAGTTTGCTAACTGTACGTAGTTGCGTTTACAAATTTTGAAAGATAAATGGTTTATTCTGGCACACAAAAGACAAAATGACAAAAACGAATACAAATGAAGTCAAAATCAAGAATATACGGGCTTCATCTGGTTAAAAGTGGTTTTTATTAAAATGTCAATTATTTGTCCATAGGACATACCATAAATGTCTTTCTAAAATGCCTTTAGTACTAAAACCGGTTTGGCTGATCGACATACCTACTCAATGCTTGAATGAGTTCGCCAAGCAATTACTTTGAACTTGAACTTTTCTCAAGGTTCTTAACCGAGGAATCCTTGAGAGTATCGGCCAAGGTTACGAAGCCGTTGAGAAGTTACGTACGTATTATTTACCTCCGAATATTCATCTAAAGCGCTTATAAGGCTTAAATATAAATTAATTACTTGAAACTAACTTTAACTTGAGGTGTCGTGGTGGCCGAGTGGTTACGGGCCCGCCTCCTGAGCCACAGATTGTGGGTTCAAACCTGGCATGTAGTTCTAAGTTCATCTAAGACATCACAGACATACGGTGAAGGAAAACATCGTGAGGAAATCTGGACTTGGTAGTCTGAAATCGCCAACCCGCAGTGAGCTAGCGTGGTGATTAAGCTCGTGCCTTCTCTGTATGAGAAGAGGCCCTGGCCCTGCAGTGGGACAGTTATGGGCTGGTATAACTCTTAACTTCTCATAAATACATAGCAGGGGAAGGGAACGCCGTAGAAGGATATACACTGACGTTATTAGTGATATGCTCCAAAAAGGTCAGGTGCATACCGTACTTAGTACCCGCCACCGACGCGCGTGTATAACCAGAATTATGAACGTGGACGAAGTAAAAGGCGTATATAAGGATCTTAGCAGGTGGCGTGCTTTAGTTTCTGCTTACCCCCATGGGAGAAAGGCATGAGTTTATGTATGTAAATACATAGCATTCCTTGAACGTTTAGGCAAAGTTGTATTGATGTATTATTTTATTGCACCGATGTCCTTTAGTCCCATGTGAAGAAAGCCTATTCACATCTTCCAAACTCCGGGTTGCTACTGAGATTTTTTTACTGGACATCCATTACCTGCCTGAGAACAAACCCATATACATGTTGTTTTTCCTTCTTTATTTTATTTTTGTATGCCAACCTGAACAATCGTGTCATTAGTCATTACTGACTGTGTCGAATAAACTCTCCTTCTTTCTTTCTTCTTTCTCATTCTTCAGCAACGCTTCCGGCCACAATTTCAGTGAGGCAGTTCATCATATTGTTTTGATCTTGATGAAATATATGCCAGTGTCAATAGAAGTTACTTGTTAATTACCACTAAACTTTCTTAAGGATCAGAAAGCTTTAAAACTTAGTGACCCCACTGTGCGAAGCCAGGGCCTTGTCACTTGTTTTGGTTCATTCTTATATCGATCCCAAGATTTTATTTCAGATACACTACAAAGTTAAGACACTCGTAACTTTTTTAACCGTCTACCGAAATCTAGAAGCAAGTAGTCAGAAATCCATTGCTGACTCACCTAATCCGCATAAGATACAAAGAGAAATGCTGTTAAAACTCGATAAAATCGACTTTACCCGTAAAAATCGCTACTCGTGTCGCACAAGGGTACTTTTTTATTCGCCCCGACGTCACTAAAAAGGTTCTTATTAGAACCCCTTCTGGCCAATCCGGTACGAGTATCTATATATCGGGTTTTTGGTAATTTCCGAAGAGTATCCGTTGTCAGAATGTTTGAATAGGCTCTTAATGGACGGGATCGATGTCAGAATATGTGTTGTGATACTTTTATTCGGGTGAATAAACCTTCGTCGTTTCTTCGATCTTGGATTATTGTTCGACTTTCTTTATGGAAGTTGTCGGTTGTCGTAAGTGCTTTTAACTGCAACATTTTGATGTCATGAAGTTCGTTTTTAATATTAATGAAACATTGTATAATCAATTTATGTAGACGGGGCTTGAATCTGCGACATCTGCTTAACCGTGGAAAACGATAGCGATCGCGTGATCTCTTCCCTTCCATTTAGCCTTGCACTACCAAATACAATGAGCTTTCCGGATGACATAACCGAAGAACTGGAGTATTATTTGAACAGCCAACAGTAAATATACCCATGACATATAACAATGGTTAACTTAATGAAGCCTACACTTCTCCAACGTAACTTGAATCCGTTTTCGCCTGTGAGTTAGGGAAATCAAATATGTGTTCGGCAAAATTGCTGCCTATTTGATACCTTGTCACGTGCGGTGGCACAGTCAAGTCGCCTTAAATCAGCTCGAATATTTTATTTCATTCAGCCATTTGTCTTCGTACTGCCAGATTGGCATTAAGTATCCTTAGATAGGCTTAATTTAAGTAACATTTGAGTAAACCTTCCTAGAGCTTAGTGTAAACCTGCCGAAGATTGAACCAAGTGCAAGTACTCTTCTTATTATGGTAGACCAACGCAGATTGATTACGTGTCGCTGACTCAACGGAGTATTTTTGTTTTAACCCATTTTCAAACGGAGAGGATCTTAAGTTACAATATTAAATGGAAAAAGAATACGGTCGCGAACAGGATTCGAACCTGCGCCTCCCGGATAAATACTCCAGGCGTTCTGACCACTAAGCCATCTCGACCTCTTGGAGAGGAGAAGATCGGATCTTGTTTTGCGGTGAACTTCCATAAGTTATTGTTGATGGTCAAATATTACGAATTGAAGCTGTGCTCTACTTGTTTTATGTTTCCGGAGGAAACCTTTACCTTACAAAAGCACCCGTCCTTTAGATAAGACCGGAGAGTGTGGGATTCCTATCATTTTTATTCTTAAAAGACCCATCGCAGAACCCCCCTCTGTAAGGCCTTGGGAAAGGCTTGGAGGCCTGATAAGGGTCTCCTCTGAACCTGGTTGTGTCTTATCTGTGACTTCGCTTGATTTGTTACAAAGTCCACTCCTTCTCTGAGCACTTGCAATCCCAAAGGCCCGCCAGCCGTGCTTAACATACCAACTAAAATCGGGAAGTCGCTGTAGTCTCGCCAATCGTACCATCTTCAAATAAACTACAAATAATACGACCTCTCAAAACTTCGGACAGCACATATAAACTAGCACAGTCACAGCTGATTCGCAACGTGTTGTATCGCGTGTACCCTCTGCTTTGTTTATGGCGCCCTGGTACTTCCAAAACTTTCACACTAAAACGTCTGCACGAATGAGCGGTATTTTGATTGTATTTTGTTTTTATGATGTTCATTCACTTGGTCTTTTTAGGTTTAAGGTGCACGCGATGTTTAAGCTTTTTGATTTTATGTTTGCCTGGTTTAGATTTTTGTTTGTCGCTGGATGCCTTAAGAATAATGTGATAAGAGAGTATAAGATCGGTGAAAGTATTTTAAATTTCTTAAAATGTTGATAAAAATATTGCAAGTATTCTTTGCTATAGACAATATGTTCAGCTAAACTTCACCGATCTAAAAATACCCAGACGGAATGGTATGAAGCATACTAGGTACTACAATTTCGGTTGTCTATACGCGAGCTACACGCATACAAACACATCAGAGTCCGACAATCGGCGTCAGTACTACCTATCCCAGCGCACGAATGTACGCACACACATAAAGTAGGCAGCCATTTGCATACTTCGCCCAAAATTTGTATTTGTTTATTTTTCAAATTCGTGCTGAATTTTTCAAACTTAAATTGCTATTTCATACATCAATTCCAATTGACCTGACTACATAGACAATATCCCGTACTGCATTGTATAATAAATACTTTTTAACGACAACCATATCAAAATAATACAGCCCGCCAGTTTGTCAATGTAAAAGGATTTACTTTTATCAAGAACCGTCACGGGTTCCTATATAATAGGTCGACGGAACCAATGCTCCGTGAATAAATAGAGATAAATGCGAAAGTCCATTTTGTTGGATGTCTGGTACTTCCTAACGGGGTTTTATACAAATGTACGGTCTACGAAACAGAATTATGACCCACCTAAACATCTATTGTCGCACTGGCATTGTAATTTAATTTAATAATTGTGGCTACACAGCTCCACTTGTTAATAAAAACTTAATATGTACGGGTATAATATGTAAAATATACATAACAAAACAATAAAACGAATAAAAAGAAAGACAATTAACGACAAGGTTGTCCATGTTGCAATCAAAACAACAAAATGCTCCAGCATTGAAGCGTCATATTTATCCACTAATGTCTTCAAGATGCTGTTGGTATTGCTATGTATTCTGTCTAGTAAGGACGCGGTCTTCTTCCTTTTAATTGCGTTAAAATCATCTGTACGTGCTTCAGCGAACATAACGTAATGCTTGTGAATCCAAATTCACTTGACATGTACATCTACACTATATTAATATTATAAAGTGGAAATATTTGTATTTTTGTATGTAATGAATAAACTCAAAAACTACTAGTTCGATTTCAAAAATTCTTCCATCCTTAGAATGCTACATTATCGCTGAGTAACATAGGCTATATTTATTACTAGAAAACATTAGGGATCCTTACTAAAACTTCAATAATGTAACCTAAGATGTAAATGTTCACCCGTGCGAAGCCGGTACGGACCGCTAGTATTAAATAACAGTAGACTCTGATAGTCGGAACATTAACGCTTTCATGAACCATTGATGTTAATTCTCTAGTTTTAAAAGCTCGTAAGTGCAACTACCACATAAACTGAAGGAGGTTTTAACTCCTGTGATATTACCTAATTAAATATTGCGTAGATGGGTCATGATTCAATTTCCTTTGCTGTACCTATCGGTTAACGAAATCGTTTGAGACCTTTTTCAAAAACATTGTTGACACAAATTTATCTACATAGCTTTTTGGTTTAATCTTATTAATAAAGCAATTTTAGATTTAGAAATTCGGGTAAAACTTGTTTTATAAAGATGGGTTTGAATATACAGGAGGTATTTTTCAAATACATATTACGTACAGGATTGAACTAGGTTGTCATTGTTTGAATTTCAAAACTATTCAAAATGAGTTTGAAATTCAAACAATGAAATACATATTTTCAAAATGAATTTATAACTAAGCTTTCCTTGATTTTAATTTTCCGAAAATGACCTTGTTTTTATATAATTTATCATTCATTTGAATACTAAGAATTAACAATACCATCTTTTTTGTTACAGGTAAGACCTCCGACGGTGATGCCATCTCCCCTACAAATAAAACAATGCCCCTAACGACCTATATGTACAAACACAGTAAAATTTATGGTCCCCCATAAATTTGGCGGGAAAAATCCTTCAACAGAAAATATTGTCTTATTTTCCGCATTTTTCTTATAACTTCTATTGTATTATATAAAATAGCAATCCGTAAAGGGATTCCCTTTATAGCGACAGATAAGATGGCCGAATCAAATGTAGTTTTTTTTTTAGTTTATATGTACAGTGTGTTGTAGAAATTGTGGCAGGCCTAGTTTTTTTTCCTTGCGGTTATTTTAATACGGAGAAAAGATGTTAACGGTAAGTCTTAAAGCTTTATTTTTATTTATCAAGATCTACATGATAAGTGCTTTTTACGTTCTACTAGAAAAAATCGCATTATAAATACATTTATATCGAGATTTTTGATTAATTTTAAAGCTTAGGTAGCACGATTGTTTTATTTGAAATGTGCTCTGGTTTGATTTACTTTCGGCTTGCCAGTTAAGTTACACTTGAAGTTAAGCTTTAATTCCGCTGCTACCTTCGCCTTGTATTATTGGGGGTAGTAAGCGATTACCGGTGCACCACCCGCACAATATGCACATACGCAAAAACTGCTATAATATATATACCATCTACTGTCCCCCCCCCCCACGGGTCATCATCAGAAGCTGCAAGCAGCAAGACCGTGCAGTGTCCACCAATTTCACGCCTTTTTATATAAAGTCCTTATTTTACCTACAATCACTTAAGTATTCAATGTTGTGCAAGGTTTCAAGAATCTAATTAAAATTAAATAACAAAAACTTACAAACTTTATAGGGCATAACTGTTACTTTGATATTGCAAAATTCTAAGGAACACTTGTTCGGTGACTTATTTAATTATTCTTTATGAGTTAACTACGCCGTTCTTAAAACTTTTAATTGATCAAATAAAGCTGATATTTAAAATAACACCTTCCTAAGACCATATTTTGGTGGCAGTAAAATATATAATGTTATAGTTTTTAGTCTAAATAATTGTATTTATTTGCATATTAAGTAAGAACTGTTTATTCTAGCACACAAAACTTCAAAATAGTTTTTTTTTCAAGAAGATATTAAACAAAATGACAAAACGAAAATATAAGTAAAGACAGAAAAACACACAAACACAGAATTGAATTGAACATATTTGCTTAATACGTAACTCAAGGTTAAAAGCTTTTTGTGGTTTTCACTGGCATTTGGCATCAGTCCAACTCACCGTAGACACGTGCGTTTGGTTAAAACAACGCTCCGATTGTCAGGTACTTAGTCCTTCGGGGTCGTGGTGGGGTCGTGTTGACGCGGGGCCCCGGTAAAAAAGGGTGATGGAGGATCTTGCTGATTTTAAAGGTACTTAAGTCCTGCTTTGAAGGTCTTATTTAGCTTGGACTCTGTTCCACATGGATGCGTTCATGTGAAATGGAGTCGCAAGAGCGTCTCTAATACCATCATAGGATAGGTCTCATTGGTCTTGAGAATGCAAGCGACTACAAAGCGCGAATAGCAGTCTGGAATTCGGAATTTAACCCGATAAGTGGTAATAGGCTCACCGTCGGACCATAGGAACTTAATAACTGCTACACACCTAATACAGGGTTGTAAGGCTATGTTGAAATGTGCTAATACGTCAGATTTTGATATTTTCCATTCACATTTTAAATATATCTTTTACAAGGAAATTGAAAGCAAAGGTTTTGCCAGAAATGCTGTTCTCTATTCCAATGGAAAATTTGGAAATGTGAATTATATTACACATTTGAAAAATTCATTCTGTATAGTCGGGTGCTCGAGACATAAGTACCTATAATGCTTAAGTAGGTACTCTACGTAGAAAAAATCTATGGATCAACTTAATCGTGTCCACCATCTGTAGTATAAATCTTAATCCTCATGATTAGAGACTCCAAGTCCTGAAGCTTATCTCGTAATCCAGTTCTTTCAGTACTTTCAGTTCAGTGAGCACCAATATAAACTTGTATTATTTTATTGTATATAAAATTTCAATCTTTTTGAATTCTTTTTCATGTAGGTATATATATTTGAAAACGTTTATATTCAAGTATTTAATTTAATCACACGCTGGGCAGATACTATAATAATTTATCTTCCAGTATATGCACTTGATCACTTCTAATATATGTAGACATTATACACGCAACATAAATAATATTAATATAAGGAAGGACTTCCACTGCCGGGCGCCGGGTGCCCTTACGAGTGCCAGTGGCGCCGGGTTAGTAAATATAGCTTGAGAATTGTGCTACTTCAAGCAAGTTAGTAACGGGGCGTGGAGCTCTTATGAATGAACACTGAACATTCACTTGTCAACATTAAATTGGGTCCAACAGAATCGGCCGATATCGCGGAGTATCTGCAGATACTTAAAGATAAATATTACAAATCTCCGCAGTGTGTCGCGCCTGTTGGTTCCTGTGAAAAGCGATATCGTAAGGTATGTCGCTAGAAACAGATACATATCTTATGTTTGCCCTGTGTGTGAGAACCTTTATTGTATTGATGAAATCTTGCACACATATCATTTGCTAATACGAACTACCCCGAAAGTTCACCATGAATACCAGATCTTTAATGTAGACTAAAGCTACTTTAGCTTGTTCCGCCATTTCCACCAAGGTCTGCAGTCATCTGACTGTTTTAATAAAGGCTTTTATAGTAATTTTTGCTCACTGTGATTTTATATATTTGCCTAGCCTTTTAAACCCAATTACATTGGGGTCGGCTTCCAATTAAACCGGATGCAGCTTAATATCAAAATTTTACATGGAGCGACTACCTATCTGACCTCCGCAATCCAGTTACTAGGTAACACGATATCTCGTGGTATGACTGGTTGTCAGACTTTCAGGCCTCTCACTACCCGTAACGGCTGTCGTAGATCTTAATTTGACAATCGATACCGACGGCTTAACGCGCTCTCCGAGGCACGGAGGGGTCTCGGTATGAAATGATAGTCACCCTTCCACATACCAAACGCGGCAAGCGCCGCTTAACCTTGATCGATCGATCGATCAGTGCGGCTGTTACTTAGCTACGAGCACCTCTCTTACTGTGATATTATTTCTTAATTTTAATCGACACTGTAAGAGAAAACTGCTCTTAAATTTCGTTAAGTTAACAGATCATTTTACCCGTGACTGTACACACATCTAAACTAGAGCACGCTGTACACAGCATCTCGGCGGTTTTACGACACATAAAAGTTTTAGTTTTAATCGTCCGTTTACTGGTTTTTTTTAAAGCAATCTCTCTTAATGTCGTTACTCTAATTTTTATAGCGGTTGATTATGGTGTTATGTTTAGTGTGTTTATTAGTTTGTGGATTATGTTATGACTGTTATGAGTTCTTGACGTTAATGTATAATAATTAAGCTTCGGATACTTATTGGTTATAGCTTTGCTTAAGTGTATTTTTGGGCGTATTCAACTCGTTTCGACGAACGGAGATCTTAGTCATGAGTTGAACACGCAGCGATGTCGCATATCTAATAACGTGGGAATTAATAAAAGTATATACAATAATTTATCTGCATATATCTTACGAAAATCACGATACAAATAGTTAGTAGAATAGATGACGTTCACGTCACCATTAAGGGTATTAAAAGGTGATGAAAAATTTCGGCATAGCGAGCGGTGGAATGGTGACCCAAGCTGTGCTGGTTCAAAAGATAATTTTTCTTCTTTTAAAGTTTTTGCGCTTTATCCGTTATTTTCTAACTGTATTAGTAATGTTTTGTTCAACTATAATCTCGGTAATAATAAGTTAATAAGTTCTCTAGATACAAGATTTTCCACTTTCATTTATAGTTTCTTCAAAAGTATATGGCTGCAAAAGTCAGATAATTAATTTCTTTAATACAGTCCTGTTAAATGCAGTTGCTACGCTTATTTTATTAAAGTTTATTTTATTTTGTGCTGGTTCTAGAACTTTCAAGATAATCATAAAGGAAATGCTGACATCGTGTAGTTTAAAAAGAAAACAGTTGTAAATTTGGTATTAACAGATGTACTTAACTAAATATCATTTATACTCCTAAAATTGTTGTCTTATCTATAATATAAAAATCAATCGCTGAATGTGTTGCTAAGCGCAAATCTCGAGAGCAGCTGAACCGATTTTGGTAATTCTTTTTTATAATATTCCTTGAAGTACGAGGATGGTTCTTACGGAGAAAGATCTAAGGCTCAGTTGCACCAACTTAAATTTAACCGTGACCGACACGTTACCGTGTTATTTTGACAGAATTTTGATAGAAATGCTGTCCAAATAACAAAGTAACACGTCGGTTAGAGTTAAAGATATGTTGGTGCAACCGAGCCTAAATCATCGATGCATTTGTTAAAAATCGACCCCATATCAATCCAGATAAATTGCAGTTTTCATAAACATTAAATTCGCCTGTAAACAATTTAAATTTAGCCATAATCTTCTAATATATAAAAATCTCGTGTCACAGTGTTTGTTATCGAAGTCCTCCGAAACGGGTTGACCGATTTATATGATTATTTTTGTGTATATTTGGTAGGTCTGCGAATCGGTCGTAGGCAATGGGTTTTTTGTACCCCTAGGGTGACCCTATCTAGAAAATGTATATGGCAGAACAACGTTTGCACAGCTAGTATTAAATATAATAATATTTTGTTAACAATATTAGATTAGATTGTGAGAGGGACGGAGAGGATATCAATGAGAATTGAATGAAATATAGCGTGACGACCGTTAGAGGAAAATAGAAAAGAAAACGTATTGCGGGGACCTTAAATTAATTGGTACAAGGGTAGCAAGAAGAAAAATATTTCTTATTATCTCGGTAGCGCACACTGCACCGTCTAACAGCTCCAGATGATGCCCCGTGGGGGGCCGAAACACGTGTAGACTAGTTGGTGGTAGTTGCAATTTATCATCACTTGCGTATGTGCATATATTTGCGGGCGGGCGGTGCACAGGTAATGCATGACTACCCTCAATATTGTGGAAGTAGCTAGATATTGTATTAATTTGCATCCATTAAAAAAATATTTTAAACAATATTCCGATTATTTTGAGTCTGACTGTACATAAATATTAACCGTCTCAATGTTTATATTCAAATAAACTAAACTTTTAAACCATCCCGATTATTTTCACTTAGCTGCTACATTTTCATGATTTAACGATCAGTAGCGAGCAGTAGCGATGTTAATATGTTTATTTATTAACCCTTTATCGGTTTACGATCCAATTTTAGTGGTACAACCGTACCAGCGAATCCGACGATTGATTTAACTGTTGTTGTTGGGTTGAATTATGGATATACAAATGGTTGGATTTCTGGAAAAGTATAAAATGGACCCCTTCAATTCTATTCTAACGGGGAGTAGCGTTACAATTTTTGGATTCATTTGGGAATGTATTTTTGTTTCTTTTTATTTTATTTTAAAACGTTGCCCTACGTTTCGAATTACTTCCTGTATCGTGAGTGCGTTTAGAGACATATATAATAATCTCACCCACACACACACCCAGACCCGGAACAATCATGTGTAAATCACATAAATATGTGCTCCGTGCAGGAAACGAACCTGCAACGCGCAACGCAGCAGCCGGTCTCTCGACCACTGCGCCGACCGCGTCGTCCATGTTCATTGTGCCAGCGAATTGATGGCACTTTGTAGTACATTGCACCGTATTTTTTTAATATTTTTGCTCATCATAGACAAGCCGCAGCATACTATGCAAAATACTAGAGTGACCATCTTTTTTTAAATGTGGAATAATCATCATGGACGCTTTACCGGAGTCCTACTGACTAAAAACCACTCAGTCCTCCTCTAACCTGTACCGAGGCCCCGGAGTCCTTGCAGCAATCACCGCGACCCCTGGACCCTTATCTCTGGGTGATTGGGTGTTAGAATGGAAATAATTTCATGTCATTAAGTCCATAAAGGTGGTGAGAACCATGTACTGGATACAATTCCAAACATCGAAATGCTTTTCGGATTTCTTCTCAGGAAAATCAATTAACACTGCCCGACCGGAGAATCAAAACCAAGACTCTCTTGGAGAATGTTATACCATAATATTTTTTCAAATTCAAATGATATATTCTGTATAAATAGGTTTATTGGAACTCTTATACATGACAAATTAAAATATAGAAGGCAAGGCAAGGAAACACCAAAACTAACTCGGAGGTCACAGCCTCTTTTAAAGTCTACACATCCATATATAAGGTTATGTGAGCGTAATCATGTAGGTGGTCTGGAATGGCCTTTAAAAAGAGCCATAGCAGTTTCGTAATGGGCTTGCGTTTGACCTCATCTGATGTTAAATGATGGTGTGGTCGATGATGGAACGAGCTTGCTCAGCCGAAACCTGTTAACTCGACCCTTGAAGACCACCAGATGATACCTAGGTATCGGGAAACAGGCGATCTAAAGTTAAAATTTTTAATGGAAAAAGTGGACGGTCGTGAGCAGAATTTGAACCTGCGCCTCCCCGATAAATACTCCCGGCGCTCTGACCACTAAGCCCTCTCGATCTTTGCTCACTACCGTGAATTCTTCTTCCACATAAAACACGTCTTTTGGTGACGTCATTGCTATCTATTCAGTCCCTTTACACCGACACGACTTTACCGAACCGACACGACGAACTTCGCAGTTAATGTCGTTGCGATCAGATGCAATTACCTTAACAAATACAGATAAATTATATAAGTTAATGATTTGCAAAGATTTGTCTGTAACAGTTTTTCTGCAATCCGAGATCACTGAGCTAAAGTTTATTTATCTTTTATTTGATACCTTGTAGGTAAGGGAGGGCCAAGATAAGGTGGGAAGGCGGTATTTTTCAAGAGCTATTTTCGTCTGCGAACTTATTGTTTGTACTGAGTGCGTGGGTTTGATAAGGGACAGTCTTGGAAAGCATTTGGCTTGTTTATTTTTGTTTGGTGAGAACAGATTTTTTTCTGATGATAATGGAGCTTTGTGATGACATTAGAGATCTGTGATTTGAGAATTGATTGATGGACCAAAATCCTGATTTGGTCGAACGATTTTGTTTTTTTTTTCATATATTTTTATTAATATTTAATCTCCCCTTGATTCCATTTTACTAAAAATGAGTTCTTAACAATAGATAATAAATAATTTTCGCAGCAATTTACAAACGGTCTTCTTCTGTACATATAATAAAAATGTAACGGATCGCTGTCTGTACATGGAAGATATATGAGAAAAAATATTATTGGGACCTTTATCAACGCAAATAGCACCCAAAACAAAGATTGTTAGAATTTTTATTTGTTTGTCTGTTTGTCTGTGCGTTAGTGCACGCTAATCTCAGAAACGGCTTATCCTATTTAGATGTAGTTTTCGCATTTACATTTAGTGTTAGTTTCATGTCAATCTGTTCATAAATGAAAAAGTTATGCCCATTTAAAGAATCACGTCAAACATTTCTTAATTATTATGAATTTGTGTTCCTACACGATATGGTGTTAATTTTCGACATCCACGCGAACGGAATCGCTGGCACACCTAGTCTTAAATATATATCAGTAAGTATACAGGAGTGAGGGGACGGCACAGATTTTGATAAAATAAACCTTTATAGTTTTTATTATGTTTTTTCAAATCTGCATTTTATTCTCGTCGTCTGCACTCATTCACTGACTAGGCCGGTAATTATAAAGCAATATTAGTTATTATTGTCCCTCAATTACTTATTATGCCAACAATACAATATAAAACGTTGGTTCTCACCTAGTATCTTACTTCCACCACAACTTCACGTCGCAAACTTGCAAGAAGACTTCAATAAATGTCCTCATAACAGTACACGAGAGACATAAATCCACATACAATATCCTAAATTCCACCGAGCACGTAGTGTCCCGATATGTCATCCGATACGCGATAAAGCTCCCTTCTAAATCAACGTTGTAAACACGAAAAACATGAACCTATATTAAATTCTTAGCTGTGAAATATTGCTCGATGCTGGTTTAAAATTGCCCACAGGGTTGGGCTATAGAATGTCCAAGGGGTGTTCAGGGGATGTTGGTTGAAGGCGTGGGTTTTGGTTTAAATGCATGCTGAATTTACTAAAATAGATGAAAAAGCATTTGGTTTGGCCGTTAGAAAATTTAAATACAAAAATATTATATGGGCGTTGAAATAAAAAAACTGCCTCGTTGGTCTAGTGGTCCCAAGAGCGACTGTTGACCACGAGGTCTTGGGTTCGATTCCCGGGTCGGGCAAAGTGTTATTATTTAGCTTATGTATCAGTTTTTTTATAATATTATTTTTAGTTTTCTGGTTTTTGATTTTATATGTTTTTCCGGATTTCAAGTTTGATCATAGGTACATACATACAAACAGTCACGCCTTGTTCCCATTGGGGTAGCCAGATATCGATTTTACACACCTGCTCTAATTCTGACACATTTATTTCGCTTCATCTATGTTCATCTGAGGATTCTAACGATACCCCGTAAATCTAAATCGATTCATGCGTTTAGAACAACCAAACTAAACAACAAAAAGCGACCTCGAATCAATAGTAATTCAGTCTATCAACTCTAAAGAAGGAGCAGGTAAGCTATAACTCTGTAAATTTCATCAAATTCCATTCTAGTGTGATTGAGTAAACAACCCGTGATAATGGCAGAATCATACTTCAACCTACAAGTAGCTGCACGTGCCAATCCAAGGTTGTTACTTAGATGGAAACGCTCCACTTTTAAACCGGTAATAAATGATGTCCGTCCGATAAACGTGACCGGATATCCGGCTTTTTGCCTTTGAACGAAAACGCTTGGGGCTAAATTGAATTTTATAGAAAATTTTAAATGTTCCTGTTTAAAATGTAACGTCGGTTATTTTTGATTTAGCATTTTCATTTGAAGCTTCTGCCCTTTGGAGGACTCGTTGATTTTTACACGACTGCCCAAAAAAAAGGAGTGTTATAATTTAATGGTTCATGTATGTTTGTGAGTTTCTTAATTCCCCCATAACTTCTAAATTCCTGAACCTATTTCGATGTATGGGGTATTATTAGAATCCTTACATTATCTCGGGTAACATAGGCTAGTAAGGTTTTTAAAACGGCAGGCGTGCTTTTTATTATTTTTATTAATACTTACTCTTCATGTTGGTTTTGTATATTTATCAATCATTTGTGTATAGTCTCGCAATATTACCATTTATGATTGCATCTCTTAGTAATTCTTGGTCCTTGTAGTAGCGTGCACTGACGTGCAGAATAAAGTGGCGATGCATTGTGATCGTATGTCCCGGATATCCGGTTCACATGGCCCAGACCCGTGGCATACATTCTTAATTGATGTATCCTTTTCTCTTTGTTATTTATTACTTATCTTGTTGTTTCTTGACATAAAATTCTATAGACTTTAAAATTTTCCTTTATATAAGGTCCTAATTAATTAAGTAATTTGCTTTAAAGGGGTCACTGTGTAAGTGATAAGGATTAATATAAGCCATAATTCAAATATTTGTAACAATTTTTTTTTTCGTAATGGTCGCAGTTCTTGGAGCAGTTTTCGTCTTGCTAGTACTATGTTAGTTACAAATAATTTGTTATATGCATTTTATTCTTAGCTTAAATGAATGTATTTAACTTATATATTAACCCTTTCAAAGGAAATTACCTAATAAATTAGGACTTTATATACTCGTATTTTATATAGTTTTTCTATTTCAACCAAATGTTGCCAGCTGCCTAGGTATATTAATGATAAATGAACTTCAATAGTAGGACTATTTGATGCAATTCGACCGCTGAAAATGTTGTAATTGTGCACTTAGAAGCCCTCTCGCTCACAGCGATCTGTAAACATAAATACTGAAAAAAAAAAAACATCACAATTAATATTTTTTTAAAGAGATTATTGCTGAGTTGGTAATCTATTTAGGTAAAGTAGAAAATAAAATTGATAACTAAAGTTTTAAGGACATAGTTGTGTCTGGGTACTATCCCAATCTTCTACTCAAAATACCCTATTCATTCAGACTAAAGTAATCAACGAAAATATATGTTTAAAATGACCGAACAATTATTTGTTAAACTAAAAGTTCATTAAACTAATTTAATTAGCGACGAGCCGAGAGCCCCCTGGGGGCAGACTTTACTTTAATTCTTAATTTACAGCTTAAGTATTTAGGAGTCCATTTTATATTGAAACTTAGGTCCTTAGGCATTGTCTGGTGACTTGATGGGAATAGTTTTATTGGAGTCTATATTGTCAATGGATATATTTATTGATGTACGTACACAGCAACGCTCTGCCATGAGTTACGCATGCCAGAAGGCCCTAGTTATAGTTAGGGGATTCCGCGGCCGAGTTTTTCACGGGTGATGCTGACGCATGCGTCATGTTCGTGAACGGGCGCCGTCAGTTGACACTGGTCATCTCTAACAGTCATTACAAAATTTTCGAATTGTTAAACTATAGTCTTACATCATCTTACATTGTTCTCTCATATTGTTTTGCAACAGAAACAGTGTAACCAATACCTTCTATTGTAAAAACCTATTTTATAAAAAGAGTAACCGTGGAGTTTCTTGCCCGTTCTTCTCCATAGGAACCTACACTTTGGAACGTGGCTACTAGCTTCTGACAATTCAAAAGTGCCTGTAAATGGTCTAATTGAAATAAATGATTTGACCTTTGAAATTTGAGTATTTTTTAACGGAATATTTGTTATTTTACCTACGCCTATTAGAGCGAATCAATGCGGCAGTTATATGACTTGATTACATATTAACACTAATAAAGATACTAGCTTGGTGCCCCCGTCTTCGTATTAGTCTGTTCGTAGCCTGTTACCTTCTCTTAGGTGCAATCTATTTCTATACCAAAATACATCAAATTTAGTTCAGTGGCGTAACAACGTGACAAACAAACAGACAGAGTTACTTTCGTATTTATAATATCAGTTTGGATTAACTCTCCATGAAGTGGAACCCTCCACAAATAAACTAATAATGGTTTATAGAAATTAATTTTTAGATAAATAAAAACCACTTTCGATAAATATACCAACTTGCGAATGATTTGCTGTAATTCATTGTAGACAATGGTCTCTCTTCGATTATCACCAAATTTAAATGTGACCACCTCTGGACAACTTTCGAATACAAAAAGATTCTCTTATACTCTCATTCTCACAATTCTCACAATTGACGGCGACATCGCTGGACATACACACAAAAGCACAACACATTTTCGAAGTCGGTTAAAAATACAAAGTTAACCAATTCTCCAAAATTAGGGCACACATATAAACGTGATAGTATATTTAACGTGTCAATGGGTCACATTCGGTACAGCCTGTTTACGGGTCCCCTGGGGCAAGGCTTACAGTTTTTATGAACACATCACCAGAAAATAAATTGGATTTTGGCCAAATGGCTACTGTGTATAGTTACCCTTCAATAACTACTGTGAAACACTTTTATTTCCAACTTCATAAAGGAATTTCTTTATTTAACAGTGCCACAGTGCGAAAGAGATTGAAAATAACATAACATAACTAGCTGACCCGGCAAACGTTGTTTTGCCATATAAATAAAAAATTTAGGGGTGGACTACCCCTAACATTTAGGGGGATGAAAAATAGATGTTGGCCGATTCTCATAGATACCGGATAAGCACAAAAAATTTCATCAAAATCGGTCAAGCCGTTTCGGAGGAGTATGGCAACGAAAACTGTGACACGAGAATTTTATAACATATATAGCATCACGCCTGACTTCCCCGAAGGCAGAGGTGTACACAATTGTACACCCACATTTAACCGCGGTTGGCGCAGTGGTCAGCGACCGACTGCTGCGCTGCGTGTCGCAGGTTCGATTCCTGCACGGAGCAAATATTTTTACGAATTATAGATAATTGCTCTGGGTCTGGGTGTGTGTGTGCTTGTGGTAATATATGTTTGTAAACGCACCCACGATACAGGAAGTAATTCCTAGTGTTTTTTTTTAAAGAAAGAATGAAAGAAAAGAAAGATTTTACCAATGCTGTTATTAAGTCCCATGTAATAGGTGGTGAGCGTATCGCCATCAACCGCTCACAGTTCCAAACTCCAGGCTGCTACTGAGAATTTCCTAACAGAAAAATTCAATAACACTTTGCCCGACCCGGGAACCGAACCCGAGACCTCCTGCTCAGCAGTCGCGCTTGGGACCACTAGACCAACGAGGTAGTTGATAAAAAGGTTAAGAAGAAAAAGATAAAAAGAAATGAAAATTCTTCCACTTAGTCTCGACCTCTCGACCATGACCAAGGCAGCTGCTATCCTTGAAGCGTGCTAAGGGTTACTGGAGGATTTCACGGAGTGGTGGTCACTGAGTGTAATTGACAAACGTCACAATTTAAATAGGACTGTGGATGCAACTACCCACATATCCTACTAATATTATAAATGCGAATGTTTGTAAAGATGTATGGATGTTTGTTACAATTTCACGCAATAACTACTGAACGGGTTTTGATGAAATTGGCTTACAGATTTATAACCTGGATAAACACGTAGGATCCGTTTGGTCCCAGCTGGACCCAATTCTGAAGAACACGTAGACGAAGTCGCGGGCTAGAAGATAGTTAAGAACATATTAAACAACAAATACCATTTCTGTTTGAGTCGCGACATCGCCACGGGCTCAGCTCATGAATAAGAGCTCCGTTCGAGTTCAAAGTCAAAGTCAAAGTCAAAGCATTTATTTCAATTAGACCGTTTACAGGCACTTTTGAATTGTCAAAAAAATAAACTAGTTGCCACGTTCCAAAGTGTTGATTCCTGTGGAGAAGAACGGGCAAGAAACTCCACGGTTACTCTTTTTCATCAAACAATTACAATATTTTGGTTACATTGTATTTATAATATAGAAATCATATGTGAGAACAATGTAATATGAAGTCTATAGAGTCTAGTTACAATTCAAAACTTTGCCATGACAGTTTAGAGATGACCAGCCCCAACCAACGGCGCCCGTTCACGAACATGACGCCAGCGTCAGCATCACTAAACTCGACCATATTGTAGGGAATCTAATGACCCAACACAAACGCCACCGTCAGCGGGACATTTGAGTGAGCATGACATACTCTAGCTGCCAGACAATAATCAAATATATTTAATCATGTAGAATATGTAAATGATTACATGGTACTCACATTTACAGTATAATAAAAATGAAATGCTAAATTATTAGACAAACGTATTTTTAAATATTATTAGATTAAGGACTGAACAAGACAAAAAAAATTGTCCATCAAAATTATATAACAATGTCAAAAAACAAAATAACTACATTCTAAGAGACAGTACGTCGAAGTGATGTTGTTTGTAACATTGATTTGTTAGTCAGAGTGCTTGTGGAGCAGGACCAGCAGTTAGCCAAGCATTTTTGTCATCAATGTAATCTCCTAATGTATAGTATGTTCGAAACTAGTCGGGCAATCCCGAAGAATGCGCGTGAGTAATAACCGTTAAACTATAATTAAAACAAATACCATACAATGTGAGATATATAAATAAATAAAAGAGTTACCTTAATCATTATTTTATTACTTTTTCAGGACTCCTCTCTCGTTGGTCTAGTGATCGCTGCGGCTGCTGAGCGTAAGGTCTTGGGTTCGGTTCCCAGGTCGGGCAAAGTGTTATTGGATATTTTCTGTTAGGAAATTTTCGAAGCAGCCCGGAGTTACGAAGTTGGCGGTGTGACACCCCCGTGCTTCAGAGAGCACGTAAAGCCTTCGGTCCTGCGCCTGATCTCTCTCTGGTCGTGTCGGATTGCCGTCCCATCGGACTATGAGAGTGAAGGGCAGTGCACTTGTGTTTGCGCATACACTTGTGCACTTTAATATCTCCTGCGTACTTAGCTATTATCACCTCGGAGATGGGCCGCCGTGACCGAAATACGGTCTGGAAGAGTGTGTTACTGTTTCAGATCTATTGTGAAGTCGGTTTTTTTACTTCTGTAAATTGTATTTTTTTCTTTTCAATGACTTAAGTCAGGTCATACCAATTAACTGTGGTATGTGCACAGGTGTTACTGTGTTTGTTTAGAAGTCTGCTGACTGCAGATGTGTAATCTACTTCATTGTTATGCAATTAGGGTTAGGACCGACGTAACTATTGTAAGCGTGAAGGTTACGCCCGGTCCTCAAAGGTTATTTTGTATTTTCATAACATATAACATAGCCTCACGCCCGTATTCGCCGAAGGGGTAGGTAGAGGTGTACATAGTTAGTACATCCACATTTCACCAATGCTGTTATTAAGTCCTATGTAGTAGGTGGTGAGCTTATTGCCATCTACCGGGCACAATTCCAAACTCCGGGCCACTACTGAGAATTTCCTAACAGAAAAACTCAATAACATTTTGTCCGACCCGGGAATCGAATCCGAGGCCTCACACACTCAGCAATTGCGTTTGGGACCACTAGACTAAGGAGGCAGTCAGTTTATTTTCATAACATATTATCTAAAATGCACATGACTTGTGTTTAAATTGGTAGTTATATTTAAAAAAAAAATTTGCTAGGAATTACTTATTATTAGACAATCGAATTAACCTCCCATTGCCTCATTGGAGCAGTGATAGCCTAGTGGTATGACCGTTGAACTGACAAGTCAAAGGTCGCAACTTGAAATCCAAGGCACGCACCACTGCCTTTCGAAGTCATATGTGTATTAGACTAAATTGCTGATCACCGATGGTAAGAGCAGGCGGAAGTATTAATTGATGGTTGCACGATGAGGTGGCAGTCACTCATTGTGTTTCCCTTCCTGTCTATCGGTATTCCGCTTACTCATTAATGGGAACGAAAATTTGGTGAGTGGAGACTAATTGATCAATCAAACTTACCAAGTGTAGTTCGATTGAAATTATGCACCTTGTTGTCTCGTCCGAAGATGATGATTCCCTCCCTCCCTTACAGATATAATATGCGGTTGGCGCAGTGGTCGAGAGACCGACTGCTGCGCTGCGTGTCGCAGGTTCGATTCCTGCACGGAGCAAATATTTGTACGATCTATATCTATAGAATTATCTAATTGCTCCGGGTTTGGGTGTTTGTGTGCTTGTGAGATTATATGTCTGTAAACGCACCCACGATACAGGAAGAAATTCCTAGTGTGGGGCAAAGTTCTTATAAAAAAAAAAAAAAAAAACTACCCTAAGCTGTAGAATCAGTAATATAGGTACTAATCATCTTTAACCTTAATGACAGCAGGAAACGCGGCCCCGATGACGTGCATCTGGGTGCGTTCCGTTTCTTCAAATCTTTTAACTTAAGTGATGTCGGTAAGGCAACCACTCGATACTAACAAGTAGTATTCCTCATCATCGAGGACGAGACAACAAGGTGCATAATTGGCGTCAGTGCTTACAGTCCATCCATATGGCTGGTCATGGAAAAGGACCGATTTTCGAGAGAACTTTATCCACATTTATTTTGTGTTAGAAACTAGCAGTGGCTGTAGACTTGGTTCTTAAAATTCTTAGTTTTGCAGTTGTCATCATTAAAGTTTTTTTCATTTAAATAAGTAATTTCGTGGGTATTTTCTATTATATGGGTGTTTCAGTTGTGTCAAATTAATTACGTTTCTTACTTTATTTCCCCGTTTAATGGAAGTTAGAACTATACAAGTTCCGTAGTTAATTTCACCGAACTGATAAAATGCATCCAAACTCAAACTCAAACTCAAAATTTTTATTTGCTTTCCACAATGGTGTTTGAAGATGGTAAGTAAAATAATGTAGTACATCGTGGACCCTGTTGGGCACGCAAACATTAGGAGAGAGGAAGAACATTTGTAAGAAGGTACTTATAGCATTGGTAAGTAATTCTTTTTATTTATTAAAATATCTACATAAATAAATTATTTATTATATATGTAGTAGAATACCTATTTGCTATTCTTAATTTAATATTTATTGTAAGTATCTATAGTTTTTAATATATGTATTTATTATTTTTAATTATAATTATGTACTTACTTATTTATATTTAAAATTTTTACCTACCTATAATTTTAAGTAGGTACCTATCTAGATAAGCAAGTTTTTTTTTTTTTTTTTTTTAAATAGGCCTCTTGCAGAAACCCAGAGGGGTTTTGTCTGCGTAACCGGACAATATCTAAGGCGAGGCAGTTTGATGCCTCCAGCCAGAGCATATTTTAAGATACTACAAACTAAGCAACAGCGCTAAGGGCGTCCCCTGCGGGACACGAACCTCGGCTTAGAGTGTTGCTGGGGGGACAACTAGGGACTAGCTGGGTCATATCAGTTTCCTTATTATTAAGGGACGAATTTAAAGCTACTAGCTCGGCACGGGCCGGATCGAGCAAGGGTCGGGGCGGACATGATGAGACATTTCGCGACGGACGCGGACCTCGCCGGTGAGGTCTATAACGAGGCGGTCGAGCGCGTCGGAGTGTGCTTGTGTGTCTGTTAGACTCTTGAGCTACAGTGATCCTATCATCGGGACGGAGGAGAGCGTGACGTGGTCGGCGGATTTTGTTGATCTGGGACGGCTTGTAATCAGCGGAAGAGACAACTAAGGGATTCGGATGATTAGGGGCAGATTCGAAGTATCTCTTCGATGCCCTTTTCATGAATTGCCTAACGGTAGGCACTCTGAGGTCGAGGTGGAGTTGATGGTTCCTAATGAACCATGGAGCGCCTGTCGCTTTACGAAGGAATCGATTTTGCAGGGTTTGCATCCTATGGATTTTGTAATACTTAACGTGTGCGAACACGACGCTAGCATACGTCATAATGGGTCTAATGCACGTAGTATAGAGCCTAACCTTAAGGTTAAGTGACAATTTACTGCGCGCATTTGTCATGGGGAATAGACGGCCGACAGCGAAGGCCGCGCGGTTGCGTACCGTCTTAATGTGCGGACGGAAGGACAGTTTGTGATCTAGAATCACACCCAGGTATTTGGCTTGCAGTTCCCAAGGGATTGGCTTGCCGAACATTGTAATGGGTCGAAGCTGGGGAAGAAATTCCCCGGCGCCCGTTCTCGAAAAGAGAACGGCGGCGCTCTTATCTGGATTGACCTCAATCCTCCATTTCCTGAACCAAGCGCCTAAGGCGTTGGCCGAGGTCTGGAGATATCGGGTAATACAGTCAAGACTCCTACCGGTGTAATAGATGGCCGTGTCATCGGCGAAAAGAGCTAACTTGGTTTTGCCACTTTTGGGAATATCGCTGGTGTACAGCGCGAAGAGAAGAGGTGATAGCACAGAGCCCTGAGGGACTCCGGCTTGGATCCGATGAGGGGACGATAGAACGCCCTCTACGCGATAGCGGAAGCTACGGTTCGATAGAAAATCTCGAATGATGAGTACGAGACGGTCAGGCACTTGGAATTGGTACAGCTTATAGATTAAGCCGTTATGCCAGACCTTGTCGAAGGCTTTAGCTACGTCGAAGAATAATACGCCCGTTTTCATCTTGCCCATGAAGCCTGCGCTTATGTGCTCAACGATACGGTGCAACTGATGGATGCATGAGTGTTTGGCTCGAAAGCCAAACTGCTCGCTAGGAAGAAGCTTATTGGATTCGGCATAATCCCTTAAACGAATATAAATTAGCCTTTCATAGATCTTTCCGAAGACGTTTAGAAGACTGATCGGGCGATAACTAGTCGGCTCGCACTTGAGCTTACCGGGCTTTGGAAAACCTATAACTGTTGCCTGTTTCCACGATTGTGGGAAGATATTGTTGGCCAGTGCCGCATTGAAGATGGCGGTCATGAGTACTATCAGAGGAGCGGGAAAGTATTTAATCACTTTATTGGTGATCCCGTCTGAGCCTGGTGCCTTCCTGGGTTTGAGGTTCCTCACGATCGTTCTGACTTCGTCTACGGTGACGGGGGGCAAGGGTTCGTCGGAGTCGTCTGGGGGCGGGAGTGCAGTTCTACGTTTGACTTCAGCATCGACCTTGGACAGGTGAGCTTTGCCTACTGGTAGAGTGCTAGGCGTACATTGGGCTTCTAAACTGTCAGCTAGTACTTCTGACTTTTCGTCGTCATCAAAAGCAGGTCGTTGATTAGGTCTATTGAGCGGGGGTATAGCGGCGCATTGATCGGATTTTAATTTCCGCTGCAATTGCCAGAAAGCTTGATGGGTGGGTTCTATATCATCGAGCATTTTGTCCCATTTAGCTTCCCGCATTTCCGATATGCGCTTCCTCACAGTACGCTGCAAAGTGCGCATATGGATACGGTTAGCTTCATTGGGGAAACTGTCGTAGGCACGGATAGCTGCGTTTTTCTCTGTCAACAGTTCACGTACATCATCCGGCAGTTTCCAGCGGTGTTCATCCACCTCCGGGACTTGCCGTGAACATTCAGATAAGCAAGTAATAATTGATAAAGATATATATGTAACATAGAAATAACATAGTGATATTTGTACTGTTTATATATTATTGTAGTCATACAATATCAATATTTATTTACTTATTTATTATATTGTATTATGTTAAGTTGGCATTTAATTTATAATACTTATCGAGGCATTTATATTATCTTTATTTATTATTATCATAAATTTTATGTTAGGATCCTTAAAATTTATCATTTAAATATTCATTTATGTGGTAATAGCCTTTTTGGAGTAATAATTTCTTTAATTTGTTTATGAATGTATTATCTTTGTCTTCCTTTTTAATATCTTCAGGTAGCTTATTATATATTTTTATAGACATAACATATGGACTAGATGAATGCATTTTCATTTTTGAGCTAGGTAGGTTTAATCTATTTTTATGTCTTAGAGCGTAGCGAGTTTGTATTTCTTCTCTTTTTGTGTAAAAATCTTTATGTTTTCTTACAAATTTACAAGTTTCTAGGATGTATATACTGGGGAGGGTTAGTATTTTTAGCTTTTGGAAATGGGGCTTGCATGTTTCAGTATTTTCAATGTTTACTAAAATTCTTATCAATTTCTTTTGCAGAATAAACAGGGTGGGTGCATCTGTGCTGTTTCCCCATAGGGTGACACCATAATTTAGCCATGCGGAGGCATAAGCGTAATATGTTGTAAGCGCGGTTTGTAAATTAGTGGTCTTTATTATTTCTCGGAGGGCATATGAGAATTTCGATAGTTTAGTTTTAATTTTCTGTATGTGAGATTTCCAGTTGACATGAGTATCTATATTTAAGCCAAGCAGAGTGAACTCTTGAACCATTTCTATTTTTGTGTTTTTATATTCAAAGTTTAAAGTGAGTGGTGATTTTTGTGGTGGGTGAAATGTCATTAATTTAGTTTTAGTATAGTTAATTTCTAGATTGTGTTCAGTCATCCAGTCTATCGTTTTATCTAATAAGTTTTTTAATGTTTCATTCAAGTTAATGTTATTATTATTTTTACAGGGAACTAATAGGGAAATGTCATCAGCAAACAGTACACAAGGTCCCTGGATATTGTTAGGGAGGTCGTTTATATAAACGAGAAATAGTAGGCACCCTATGACACTACCCTGTGGTATTGATGCATTGATGATTTCTACATCAGAACGAATATTTTGTATTTCGTTACTGTTATTATTAAAGAATTCAATCTCAACTTGGTGTTCCCTATTTTTTAAATAAGATGTAAACCACTCATGCGCTTTTCCTCGTATCCCTATTCTATGTAATTTATCTAATAGTAGTTTATACTGCACTCTGTCGTAGGCTTTCTTCATATCTAACAATATGCCAATTGCATATTCTTTGTTATTTATGATATTAAGTACCTCTTGCATGTATTTGTAGACGGCTAATGTAGTAGACCTATTTTTTCTAAAGCCATTTTGTGATTCATTAAATATTTTGTATTTTTCACAAAACGAGTAAACTCTATTGCACATTGCTTTCTCAAAGATTTTTGATGCTGTTGGTAATAAGGCTATTGGTCGGTAGTTATTGGGATCTGTTTTTGAGTTCTTTTTATAAATTGGTTTAATAATTGCTTTTTTTAACATGTCAGGGAAAGTCCCTTCCTCAAAAGATTGATTTATTAGTAAGTAAAAAGGCAGGGTTAATTCTTTTGCACACTGTCTAATTAGTAATGGTGGTAGTTCATCAACACCGCAGCTCGTTTTACTTTTTAGGCTTCTTATTAGGTCATATACTTCTTGAGGTTCTGCTGGTCGAAGGAACATAGTATTTTCAATGGATTGAATGATATGAGTGCCATTGCGTATGCTTTTACCTGATTCGTGATTTTGACCTACATTCGCAAAGAAAGTGTTGAAGGTGTTTGCAACTAGTCGTGGGTCTGATATGTCCGCATCGTCTATTTTTAGTTGTATATTGTATTTTTCACTTTTTAGTTTTTTATTTGTACGCTCATTTATTATGCTCCACATTGTTCTTATCTTATTCTCTGATTTTTTCATTTTATTTATATAATGTATTTTTTTAGACTTTATAACAAGTTTTTTCAGAGTTTTTTCATATTTTTTATAATATGTAGTAAGAATAGGGCTCTTTATTTTCAATGTTAATATTTTTAGCAATCTTTTTTTATATAATGTATTTTTTTAGACTTTATAACAAGTTTTTTCAGAGTTTTTTCATATTTTTTATAATATGTAGTAAGAATAGGGCTCTTTATTTTCAATGTTAATATTTTTAGCAATCTTTTATTTTTACATCCTTCTGTGTGTGGGCTTACTCTTGAAAATAAATCCGATCGATTGACATTGGCAATATGTTCATACTTTTAAATGCTAAAATGTCAAAAAAAATATTATAGATTCGGGATAATATGAAGACAACATGCTTTAAAATTGAGGCAACTATAATGTGAGTAAATTTATTTTAAAATTACGCGTTGTTTTAAGGTTAATTTAATATTGGAATTGGATTTGAATTGGTATTAGTTTCAAGAGGAACCCCACGGATGTTATTTCTTTACTCTGAAAACTATTAATGGTTTCCTGAGAAAGGCTTTAAATTTTAAAAGGGAATGCAAAAGATTTTTAATCTAATATTTCAAAGACACCCAAGAAATGCATTGAATTAAATTTATTAAATACTCCACAGGTCCATTTCCAATGTTGTTACACGCAACAGTTGTACCGACCTTGCGATAATTAAAACATTTTATTGCATAGTAAAAAAAGAATGACTTGTCTGCAATACCCATTCTATGAGTAACCGTAATGATGAATCATGAGGCCATTGGCTAGGAAATTTATGACACAAACACATACATATTATAGAAGATTGTTCATTCTTAGTAAAAGAAATATAAATGTGTGTGTACTTTTGGCTGGATGACTGATGTATGCGTCTGTTACGACAGGTCGATTAGAATTGCTCTGGCATTTGTCGGAAACCCTTAACTATATATAATATTTGAACATACTTGTAATATCATGTCTGACGTTAAGGTGAAGGTGCACGGTAAGGTAACAACCAGATAAAAGTTCTTTTCTTTCTGTCCTGTTGATGACAGAAAAGTTGAATATTTTGTGATGGTAAAACACATTTTCGTCCATAGTCATCTTACGGCTTTGTTTTTCACTTTATTGTGGAGTGTACCAGAATTATTGTCGACCATGAAAAAGTTAAAAAGTTGTGTTTTCTGAAATAGAGATTAACTGGAAGGATAATTATGAATAGACGTAGATATATTATTTTTATGTATAATATATATATATAGACTATAACATCATAACAGACCAGCTTTACTCCTAAATATAATAATGTACGGCCCTCATCCCCCATTAGCACGGAAGGAGAAGGAGTATGTGGAAGAGAGTGGCAGACCTTTGCCCTGCAGTAGTACAACACACGCTAGATAGCATATTATGACACGCGTAATGATGACAGGTGGAGTAAAGTGAGACTGTGTGACTGAGTGGCGTCAAAGGACAGGATGTAAAACTGTTGGTCGCCTGGCGGCAAGATGGGTGGGTTACTACCGCTGGTAAAACCTGGATGAGACCAGCATATGAGCGTGGACATTGGCAGAGAGAGGCCTATGCCCAGCAGTAGGTGAAGTCGGGCTTTAGGTGATGATGAGGCTATCATATTTACGCAAGAATAAATAGTTTTTCACGATTTGTCACACCCACTTTGTGAATAAGCAAAATGATTGAGTCATCAATTTCAAGACCAATTTGCTGTTTGATTTATTGTTAGTCTTTTATATGTTTTCACTTTTATTATTATTGATGGCTGTTGCATTCCAGCTGTTTTATTTATCGTGTCTCTTTCTAGGAAGGTCGGGAAATTTGAAGACAAGTGGCGTTATTTGAGCTTGACTAAGCGGGAGATTTATACGCTCCTAATGTTTCGCAGTATGACTTTGAAGTCGTTTTTTTACAACCTGCGCCTTCCGGATAAATATTTCAGGCGTTCTGACCATTAAGGTTCGAATCATGTATTTAATTCAGGCGTTACTTTGTGGAAGTCCATTACAATGGATGCAAATAAATACAATATCTAGTTACTTCCACAATAGCGAGGGTAGTCAGTGGCGGACACTGCATGGTCTAACAGCTCCTGAGGATGTAAGTAAGATGAGGTAAGTATCTACTTTAAATGATTACCTCAGAATAAAAATAATTTTTAATAAATATAAGTTAAAGAGTTAGTGCCTAATAGAACTTGATCGATTCGATTCCTGCGATAAGCGGACTTGATTAGTAAATTCTTTGATTTGCCTAGATTCCTAGATTCATTGGCAGTTCTACTAAGAATTGGTTTTCATACAAAACTAGCTTTTACTCGCGGCTACACTAACGTGCTTATATTCGTAAGAAAAAATATTTTTACGAAATATCATCATAGCATCACGCCTGTATTCCTCGAAAGGGTAGGCAGGTGGTGAACATACTTGTCTCTCGCATTCCACCAATGCTGTTATTAAGACCCATGTAATACGTGGTGAGCCTATATACCTATATTATTATTATTTTCATCAAAAGTGGATCTACGTTTGGCCACCAACTCGCCTAATGGTAAGCGACGTGTGGCCGAGGATGGAGCACGCATATCCAAAATAAATCTATTTACTCTTTATAGAGTGGACGACTACTCTCAATATTGTGGAAGTAGTTAGATAAACTGAATCTATTAAAAAAAGGAAAATCAGTGCTCATACCCAAAAATCTCAACAAAATCCGTACCTAAACTAATATCCACATTAAAACCGATTCTCCAATTGGAATCGTTGCTAGGCCTCAATATACCTATCAAAATTCCAATACGCCGACTTCAGTTCTATTTATATTAACCTATTTACAAGCAATTGTCTAGGGCGCCGCTTTTCCGAGGGTCTAAAAATACCCAGTTAACTGTTTAGCATTAATTGACCGGTTTAACTAATGTTATTGCTTTTGGATTGCGGTTTGTGGGCGAGATTTTATTTACTGACGGTACCGCCAGTGTTCGAAATTATCGAAACATTTTAATACAAATTACCTGATGGTAAGTGATTACCGCTGCCAATGGACACCTGCAACCCCAGAGGAG
Source organism: Xylocampa areola (assembly GCA_935421205.1). Classification (NCBI taxonomy): domain Eukaryota; kingdom Metazoa; phylum Arthropoda; class Insecta; order Lepidoptera; family Noctuidae; genus Xylocampa; species Xylocampa areola. Next base: position 10,575,396 of record OW285225.1, read on the forward strand.
TCGCAAGTGCGTTGCCGGCCTTTTAAATTGTTTGGGCCTCCGGTACCCTCACTCACTCAGCGAAACACAACGCAAGCGTTGTTTCACGCCGGTTTTCAGTGAGGCCGTGGTATTACTCCGGTCGAGCTGGCCCATTCATGCCGAAACATAGCTCTCCCACGGTCCAAAAATAATATAAATAAATATGAATTGGCGCCTGTATGAGAGTTCATCATTTGAAAATGGCTCCAACGATTTGACTGATTTCTTTTTTGTTGTGATCGTAATTGTTACGTCAAGGTTATGAAATATTTTTTAGGAAAATCCTCAAGGAGAAGGCAAAAGCTTTGATGGTATTTTTGTATACATTGAACCCGTGCAAAGCCGCGGCGGGTTGCTAGTTTGGATTATTTTCACTATTGGCATAATTGTGCCTTATATTAAAGGCATCGGCCCTTGTAATACAGTTTATTTTATTGATCTAGCGGTTCCAAGCATGCCTGCTGAACGTAAGGTCCTGAATTAGATCCCCGGGACGGGCAGGGTTATTGAAACCCCATATATTATGTTAACAAATTCTACGTAACAGCTCGGAGTTAGGTAACTGACGGTGTGACACCCCCGTGCGTCGGAGGGCACGTAAAGCCGTCGGTCCTGCGCCTGATATCTCTCTGGTCGTGTCGGATTGCCGTCCCATCGGATTACGAGACTGAAGGAAGAGGGAGTGCACCTGTGTTTGGGCACACTCTGCACTTTAAAGAAAGAAAAATTAATTTGGTCAACATTGTAACTTTTATTCTCAATAACAAAATATAAGCGCTCATACTCTTCATAAAATAGGTTTAATGAATTTCATTACTCATAAATAACACAGTTCACTTAGCTTAAATAATGAATTATAACTAATAGCTATTACAATATTTAATTTATTTACAGTGATTGAACGGTTTTAAAAGAAGATTGTTATTTATAAATGAATTCCACGTTTCGCTGTAAACCTCAAGTCTAGAAATATATTTTATTTCATTATATTTTTATAGCGCTTGAATATAGAGCGGTCATTCTAATTAGAACGCGTTAACAGCACCATTTCACATAATTTTCTTAAAAATACTCACATAAAACTATAGTCTTTGTCTACTATAGATAATTTGGCAGGACTCTGCAATAAACCGTAAAGTAAATAATGAAAATATTCTTTTTAACGTCTCCCTAGTCTGTGCCAAGTATAGTTGGCTCTAAACTATTTTATTACTCTATGTTTATTTGTAGTATTTTATTAACAAATTTAACAATGCGCTTATCTTAGGTATTCGACATTGATATGAATGGAATTGAATTATTTGTGGTTTTATAAGCGAGTTTTTTTTCTCTCTGTATTGATGCGCCACACCTTTGTCTATTTTTATATCGACATTTATTTCATTTTCTTTTGTGGTATTATCAGTTTATAGTAAATCTTGTATTGTATATGTAAAATTATTACCAATAACATTACTTAATACAATATTTTTTACCGTGGGGTTTTTTACCATGCTTCGGCATGAATGGGCCGGCTCGACCGGAGTGATACCACGGCCTTACAGAAAACCGGCGTGAAAGAACGCTTGCGTTGTGTTTCGTCGAGTAAGTGAGGGTACCGGAGGTCCAAACCCTTTAAAAGGCCGGCAACGCACTTGTGACTCCTCTGGGGTTGCGGGGGTCCATGGGCGGCGGTAATCGCTTACCATCAAGCGAGCCGTCTGTTCGGCTGCCCTCTATTCCATAGAAAAACAAAAAACCATCAAAACCTGTCAAAAAATACCGAAAATGATATGTTTTAAAATTTATTTCTCTTGAGACTTGAATGACTATAAACAAAACCTACTTAAACATCACACGTCACATAAAAATACCACTTTATAAGTTAACACCTACAATACGCGCCATATAATTTATAACAATTACTAATACCATACCACTTATTACTTCGCGACCCATTTAACTTAAACATGATATTAGTTAAACTATTACTTAAACGCACGGGCTGTTACCGAAATTACTAGAACATTTAATCACACACGTAAATTTTGGTAACGATATTTCTGAAAGTTTGTATTGAATAGACGTATGAAAAGGTTTTGATATATTTGTATAATTAAATATAAATTAACACATCATAAAGTTATAATATTAAATGGAAAAAGAAGTAGTCGCGAGTAGGATTCGAATCTGCGCCTCCCGGATATATACCTCCAGGCGCTCTGACCACTAAGCCATCTCGACCTCTAGAGGTCAGAGCATTCTTTTCTATTTAATATTATAACTTCAGAGTTCGCTAAGCATGCGTCTATGCTTTTCAGAGATTTATATTTAAAACATCATACCTGTATTTCTACGAAGATTTAGACAGAGATGTCTTGTCGTAAGTATACCCATATTTTACCGATACCCTGTTGGGTCTCATGTAGTTAAAAGGTGTTGAGCTAATTTTCATCAACCGAACACAGTCCAAACAGTCTACTAAGAATTTCCTAACAGAAAATCCCAACAATACTGCCTCAGTTGGAACACCAGTAAGGCGTTTTAATCAAGGAACCTATGTCATCCCTATAGGTAATTTCTTTTTGTAATTATAATTATTTATCGATAATTATATCAAAACTATGTATATTAAAAAAAACATAGCCAAAATTTTGCAGCATGCAAAATCAAAAACAATTAGAAAGTGGAAGGAGAATACATGCTGCGTCGATCCCAATTAAATTGGGATAAGGGCATGATGATGATTTATATCTAAACTATTGTGTTGCATCACTGGGTCAGATATTTATTTGTCTTTCAAAATGCATGTAAAATGCAGTCATTCCCTATTTTACCTATTATCCAGCGCTTAGGGGTGTTTATTTTTCACATGTCCAATCTCAACTGAAGTATCCCCCATCCAGTAAAACAGAATCATTAAAATCGGACTTCTCTGTAAAAAGTTATGCGTAGTCATACATAAAAAAAAAAACAATATACCTGCGTCGACACGCCGGTATATTGTTTTTTTTATGTATGACTCCTATTTTTTTTCGGTTGAAAAAGACACATAGTACATGCTAGATTTTAACCCAAAACCTATGATTCAAGACTGCAACTACGGCGAAGATATAGTACCCACTCATATCTTCTTAATAAAAGAAAAAAAAACTTAAATGAACAACTGGAGAACACTAGGTAAAGTAAAAACTATTTTTAGAACAATATTATACCACCATAAATGTTAATCTTGTCACAAAAGATTCCCGGCATCGTCAAAAGTCCTCTATAAGGCAGCGATTTAAAAATAAAATTAGCATTTTCCAACGGCGAAATGACAGAAAATCGTAAAGTGTGGAAGAAAATCTGACTAGATGCAGATTGAACACAGATATGGTAATGTTTAATTATTACAATTAAGTTCCTTAAGTTGGGGTTGTATGGCACTGCAACTGTTCATTCCGTGTAAGAGAGCCCGAGGTTTTTTCTGAGATAGTCAAGTCAGACATGTAAAAGAATTTGAAAGTACCTATTTACAAAATAAACAATTTCATCTAATTTCCTAGCGAGACATAAAACCAGGTGATAGCTGCAGTGCATAAGGCTCAGAATCAAAATTACGTTAATTCAAATTAGAATTAAAATAGTACATATTGAATGTCATACATTAAGACTGTCTTCATGTATGACCCTGAACCGCTTCTTAGTCCTTGACTAGAGATGAGAAAATAAGGATATGGTGACATGCAACGTGTCCAACACAGATGTCAAAGTGGAGCAGCTAAGAATAAGGCTGACCCCCACCACTCTATGAGATTAACAGTCGGAACGGGAGAGATTACTTCTTTTGTGTAACCAAATCCGTCCCTGGGATTTGTTTTCATTGTAAACTAATTAATGGAATGCGTCCTGCACCGTTGCGCCCTGAATCCTTTATAGACGATTATGGTACTAAATACAATTCATAGCATACCGCCTGAAGCTTTAATACCCACCGTTTCTGTTGATCAGATGCCTTTATTCCCATGTGGTGGTGAGCTTATGGTTATAGACCAGACGCATTCCCATTCTCCGGTCTACTACTGAGAATTTCCAAAAAGAAAATCTCAATAACACTAATTGACCCAGTAATTGAACCCGGGATCTTACAATGGGGATAGTTTACTACCGTAATCGACTCAGTTTGATTTGCGATGTCGCTGCGGGCTCAGCTCATGACTAAGGGCTCCGTTCGAGTTCGAAACTAGTCGGGCAAACCGGATGATTGCACGTGAGTAGTAACCATTGAACAATAATTAATACGAATTTGTTTCACGAAAGTTATTATACAAAATATAAAAGTCTTATGTTGATGGATCCAAAACTGTGAATTTTGTTAAAGAGAGCGTATAGTACATACGGTTTGCCAGCAAATATTTATTTGATTTTGATAATATTACGAAAGAAAATCTAAAAAACAAACAACAGTAAGTAAGGATCTTCATATTATTTAACTACAGCTCACATCAAACATGTTATTTAATATAATCTTTACAAAAACAGAATGAATAGTCTACAATCTACATAAACACGTGTAAGAACTTTGTAAACAAAATATTACAGAGAAATATATTAGACAGCGTGGTTGGCGCAGTGGTCGAGACACCGACTGCTGCGCTGCGTGACGCAGGTTCGATTCCTGCATGGAGCAAATATTTGTACGATCTATAGATAATTGCTACGGGTCTGGGTGTGTGTGTGATTGTGAGATGATATGTCTGTAAACGCACCCACGATACAGGAAGAAATTACAGCCGTTTAAAAAAAAATAATACTAAAACGACGTATTATTATAGCACTTATTTGTAGCCCAATTGATTCAGCGCGTGAATCTTAATTTCGTTTATAAGATAATTTATATCGATAAAATAAATCAACTTTTAACCCGATTAATCGCGTGTATTTATGTTTTTTGTTTTTCCTGACGTTTCAAACACTTTGCAGCGTTCGTTCGTGGAGTCATGTCATCCTGCGACCATGAACGCTGATGTGTAGTGATCGAGAAATCATTGTTACAGAGGAAATACCTACGCCGCATATTATAAAACATAAAACTTGACTTGTAAAAATGTCTATTACGAATGTATTTACAGAAATAAATATCATTATTTATCATTTCACTTACAACTTTTTTCACGTTGTCTAAATTTACAATATTTTCTTTTATGTTACGCGTATATTATACGCTAATTTAGTCCGACTGTCACACTGTCTGTGTGCATTACATTAGATAAAACAGATTTTAAAATATTTTGACTTATACATCACGTTTATACGGATTGATATCTGACTGAACTGATGCGTGAAGCGTACCTACAACACAATACAGAATGATACATTGAGAAGCATCAGTGTGGACATATCTGAAACTAAAGTTAAGGTTATTTATTCTAATTAACCAATATTACCCTCAATTTTAGAAGTAAGAAATACTGCTTTCTAAGCTCGGACCGGGAATATAGTATATCAACTGGTGCCCGCGACTTCGTCTGCGTAGAATAATAATATCGAGTTGGTAGCCTATGTATGAAGTAGGGTCTGCAAGACACGACATATTATACCTATATATATAATAAATATTGTATTATATCTTATAGCTTCACTATTGTTCTGTAAAATGTGAGCATTATGTGAACATTAATGTTAATCTTTACATTATATAAGTACACACATATATGCATATGCCCAGGGATTATGAGTTCGTCATGCTCACTAAAATGTCTTGCTGATGGTGGCGTTGTGTATTGGGTCGTTGAGTTCCCTTCAAAATGGTTGAGTTTAGCGATGCTGATGCGCTCGTCATACTCGTGAACGGGTGCTGTCTGTTGGGACTGGTCAGCTCGTAATAGCTCTGGTTATAATTTTGGCTTTTTATATAATTAAAATTCTTCCTTTTCTAAAACATTACATCCTGCATTATTCTCACATTAATAAATTTTAATTGTAAAGGACACGAATTTTAAAAGAGAGTCAATGGGAGTTTCTTGTAACTATGCACCTAGCTTTGACTTTTCATAAGTGCCTATAATATGGTCTATTTGAAAAAAAAAAATTGTTTGTGTTTGATACCAAAAATTATCAAAATTGGTTCAGCGGTTTCGGCGTGAAAACATAAAAAAAAAGAAAACAGACAATCTGAGTTACTTTCGCATTTATATCGTTTGACATAGAGATAGCCGTGCTTTTATATTAAAATAGCTGGTGTTCGCGACTTCGTCTGCGTGACTAATGCCTATGTCTTTCCCCAAGATACAATCTATCTCCTTGCCGAATTTCATTACGATCCGTTCAGCCGTTTAGTCGTGAAAAGGTAACAAACAAACAGAGTTAATTTCGCATTTATAATAATATTAGTATGGATATTGAAAAGCTGATTCGGTATTTGTAGTGTGTATGTATGGTATTATTATATGCATAATATAACACTTTTGTTATGACCTTTATGACCTTATCCCGGTTTTTAGGGGTCGGCGCAGCATGTCTGTTTCTTCCATACATCTCTATCAACAGTCATCTCAGTAATCACTGCACAGTTCTGATGTGAACTGTATAAAATATCTAAAGCTAAGTAATCTTTTATGATATATTCCTTGGTAGAATTAATTTATCTGATACATTTACAGTGTATATCAGATAGTTTCAGTACCCTAGTCACGTCACAAGTTTTATTTAGCACCGTATTATTGAATTTTGTGACTTGCATGCTGGAAATATCAGAGGACTTATAAATCGAGACGTGTTGGTTAGGGCTGCCAAGTGATGCTACTCAATTAACTTAGTTAAGTTTTTTTTTTATGTATACATTGTTTTTTCTTATTCAGTGTAATTAATGAAATACAGATGACACCCGCATTTTTACCGAATGCCAAAAAAGGCGTGTTGTGTTTTTAGGATTCATGTATGTATGTTTGTGAGTTTCTTTATTCCGCCATTACTACTAAACGCCTGAACCGATTTAAAAGCATGAGGTATCGTTAGAATCCTTACATCATCCCCGGTAACATAGGCTAGAGACTTAGACTTGGTAATATAGTGGCTATAGTACATAAAAGGGTGTGAAATAAAAAAGAAATAATTCACACATGGCTGGAGTGCTGTTTAATTTTTAATTAATTTCATCTGGTTACCCGTTTCTTTTTTATTATAAAAAATGGATCTACGTTTGTCAACCAACTCGCCCGCCTTGTTTATGGGTTTTGAGTATTGTTGTAAGTGATTGTAAAGGCAGCTGTGATGCCGGAACCTTAATAAAAGTTAGTTTTGGATCTAGTCTATAGAAGTCCGGCACAGAGTCCACGAAGGATGTCTACTTAGATTTACGTATTTCAAATGATGAAAAGACAAACTTTTAGGGGTCGAAAAGGATGAAATAGTAACGGATTTCCAAATTCCACATAGCTTTCTCTCTAATTGCCGCTGCGTTTTTCAAAAGGTACTCTTTTACGAGTTTTGCTCTTGAGTATTGCAACCAGTTGGATGCTATCAGTAATTCTTGCTATGCACACAATAGTGTCCCCCTTCGTAACTTTTCGCTGTTATTTCTTATCTTCGTAGAGCCTTTTCTTGTAATTTTTTTTTTGTTATCTTAGAACGATATGCTTGCCAACCCTACAGTTCTGCATAAATAAAGGAACCTTTTCACTCTCCGGGGACTGATAGTAATTCTTCTGGACTTTTATGTATAGCCTGATTATGTGTTTGTTTATCTTATGCCCTATTTTGTACTTCTGTAGTGATTGGGGCTATGGTTTATGGTTGCATACTATAGTGTAATGGGCAGATTGAGTTGTAGTTTTGTGTGTGATGTATGTTGTTTTTGGAAGGCAATCTTGCTTAGTATCACGTATGGATTTCCCAAAGGGTTGGGCAGAAGGAATATTTTTATTTATTTATTTTATATTTTATGCACAAAATAAACATTGCAGAAAGGCGGACTACTTCACCCGTAAATAAAAAATCAATTAGTATTTTTTTGTTTCGAAATTTTCGCCAAAAGGAGAACAGTTTTCGAGAGGACTTTTACAAATAATATATTATTTCCATTTTATTTTTAGTTTCAATACTAGACTTATAATAAATATATATACGAGCCGACCCCAAATAATTTGGGATAAGGGCAGGGGGATGATGATGACTCATTATGGTTTGATTTAATTAATTAAAATATAATATCGTCATAACACTTTTAAGTTTATAAACATGGCTTCAATGAAAAGAAAGACTCGCCACAGACTAGCTTCTTTAAGTCGCCTAAACGCCATGTAATCACCAAATCGCTGACTGCTGATGCTAAAAGTAGCTATTCTGTGGCAGCTCCAATTGGTTATAATTTGAGATCAAAGAGAATATTTATCAAATCGGAATTACTTTATTTATTTGCCTTTAGAAAACGTTGGCAAGGCGAATTTTTTCATCTAAAAAATATATTTCACTTCAGCTGCCTCCTTGTTGATTCGGAGAGTTTCTAAAATATGTAAATTGAAGGACAAATGTACTTCATAAATATTTACTGCCTTGTTGGTCTAGTGGTTAGTAGCTCTGACTGCTATGCCGGAGGTCGTGGGTTCGATTCCCACCCAGGGCAAATGTTTGTGTGATGAGCACGATCATTTGTTCTGTGTCTGGGTGTAATTTATCTATAATATGTATGCATTTAGAAATATATAAGTATGTTTATCAGTTGTCTAGTACTCATAACACAAGCTCTGCTTAGCTTGAGACTAGACGGCGTTGTGTGATAGTTGTGGAATATTATTATATTATTATATTATATTATTATATTTATTAACATAACAATTAGAAGTCTGCCATCAAAGAGGCTTCGGCTCTCATTAGTGACTTTAGACTCATTAGTGACATTATAGACTTCAGTTCTTACGTAATTTTAACTAAATTTCAAAAACCTTGAGGTTTTCTTTGGTCCTAAATGGGAGAAAGGACCGAAGTTTCACTCATTAATATCTGGATGAGGAAGCTCATTAGATAATAATAATTATTACTGCTTAACTTCACTAATAATAAAAGAGAAGTTTAAGGCAAAAAATATCAGTTTATACGAATTTTAGTCTTTAATTATCTCTTGCTTAAAACTGTGAAGGGAAACATTGCGAGGAAACCAGGACACATGAGGGATGTTCTTAGTGATGTGTATAAACATATCACAAGGTTACGGGTGTTTTAAACTCTGACACTAGGTTGTTCATCAACCACACGATACGAACATAACATAAACACAACATAGCATCACGCCTGTCTTCCTCGAAGGTGTACACAGTTGTACATCCAAATTTCACCAATGCTGTTATTAAGTCCCATGTAATATATGGTGAGCCTATTGCGATCACCGGGCACAATTCCAAACTACGGGCTGCTAAAGAGAATTTTCTAACAGAAAAACTCAATAACATTGCCTGACCCGGGAATCGAACCCGAGACCTCATGCCCAGCAGTCGAAAACGTAAGAACACCAAGTATTACTAAAGAATATACTTAACATTATTCCTTTTTCTACGACTCAAACGATTGAAAGTAATAATTGTCTCACTAAATCCAGATTTCATCGCGACTAGTCTCGTCTGGAGAATCGATGCGGGTGTCATAAGACCCGATTAAGGGATTACGGGTAGAATAGCCAGCATCACTCACCTGGATACTAATAGTATTATAGTTCGGTCGCCAACTCGCTTATCCCGTCTTGATTATTGGACTAGGCTCTTCAAGATATTGAGCTGGGTTCAACAGATTTGCGTTAATCATTTTATTACTTATTTTAAATGAGTTTTTGGCAATACCTTTTATGTTTCGGTATTAAGTAGCATCACGCCTATATTCCCCGAAAGGTGATGCAGAGGTGTACTGCATTATACATTATTTGGAAATATAGGTGCTTGTTGTGTTTTTTTACAACCGCAAACGGGTTTTTTACAGCAAAGGGAACCTGCGCCGTCTGGATAGGTACTCCCAGTAATCTTTTACAACTTTAGGCTTCCTATTGCACGCGTTAATACGTTTTAAAAATATGTTAATACAGGTTTAAAATGTTTGAATTTAAAATCTGTATTTGATATGTTTTTAAAACCTTTGGATATAAACAGAAAATGATATACCTCAAAATGCAAAAGTAAATACAAATAACTTTTGTGAGGCACATTCATATTAATTAAATTATTATTCACAGCTAACTACTTACATCCATTTTTTCGGGAATACTCTACACTAATTTCAAACTCGAACGGTGCCCTTAGTCATGAGCTGAGCTCGCGGCGATGTCGCAAGTCAAACTGCGTCGCTAGTTTGACTCGCGCTCGCGGCGATGACACTAGCGTTGCCAGATCTCTTTTTCAAAATGTCGGGACTTAAGTGGAAAAGAAGTGGGACTAAGATAAAAATGTCGGGACGCAGTAAAAATTCATTTCAATAAACTTCAAATCTTTATTTCTAAATAAATTCTAATCATAATACAGTGAGATCAACAACTTTCAATTTATCTTATTACTAGCTGACCCGGCAAACGTTGTTTTGCCATATAAATAATTTCCTAAAATAAGGGTTGATCGTAGAAGGGTGAAAATTGAGGATTGTATGTATTTTTGTATGTTGTATCATAAAAAAATAGAAATTAAAAATTTTGTCAAAAAAATAATAAAAAAATTTTTGGGGTGGACTACCTCTAACATTTAGGGGGATGAAAAATATATGTTGGCCGATTCTCATAGATACCGGATAAGCACAAAAAATTTCATCAAAATCGGTCAAGCCGTTTCGGAGGAGTATGGCAACGAAAACTGTGACACGAGAATTTTATATATTAGATTTTATCGCTCGCTTGCCTTGTGAGATTTTGTTCAGAGGCTGGCTAGATGCGGATGGCGGGATTTTTGGCATCCCGTTCAAGGTGTTGGCGGGACGCGAATCTTCCCGCCGAGAGGCTTGACAGCGGGACATCTTGCAACACTAGCGATGACGTACTTGGGCACCAAGTAATGAGCTCAGCTCATGACTAAGAGCTCCGTTTGATTTCGAAACTAGTCGTGTAATACCATAAAATTGCACGCCGGTGAACCTAGTTAATAGAATTTTTGTATAATAACTTTCGTGAGAAATATTAATATGAATTATTATTCACCTGTTACTGTTAGTTCACGAGTTTCACTCGCGACATCGCCGCTCCGTTCGAGTTTGAAACAAGTCGGGCAATCGCCCAGACGGCGCAGTGGTCGAGAGACCGACTGCTGCGCTGCGTGTCGCAGGTTCGATTCCTGCACGGAGCAAATATTTGTACGATCTACGGATAATTGCTCCGGGTCTGGGTGTAAATGTGCTTGTGAGATTATATGTCTGTAAACGCACCCACGACACAGGAAGAAATTCCTAGTGCGGGGCAACGTCTTTAAAAAAAAAACCGGAAAAATGCACGTGTGTAGTAACCGGTGAACAATAATTTATAATAAATACGAAATGGCAATATTATTTCAAAGTATTTCTCTCTGTATTTTCCAATAGATATATTGCAGCATTTGCAACGGTCGCGTTAAATCGTCGCGGTCAGACGCAACATATTGTTTGACCTGTGTCAATCATTCACTCGCTTTACACTGTAAATACGGTTTAACGAATGCATTGTGGTATTTATTATTTACTCTATTGTGTTTTGTGTTTGTTTTGTTGTGTGATTGTATGTAGCATTCTTTAAGTAAGCGTAATTCGCTTGGAAGGTTCCCATCCCAGATTTATTTTTAAATTATTAATGCTCGTACCCTCTGTATGAGAAGAGGCTGCAGTAAGTTAGTTATGGGCTGGTTGGCATAATAATTTTATTCGTATGATAACGGAAAAACTTAATATGCTTTTCTATGAAGTTAAACAATACCCGTGAACTACGACAAATCGAAAAAAAGCGCCATCCATACGTCATTAATCAGTCTGACAATAATCCCTACAGGTCAGGACCAGAAACATAAAGACAGTACAAACAAATATTATTAATGAAAATTATTTTTAGCTTCATCACACACAATTTTATATCATATCTTTTACATGGTATCCTAACAATAAAACAATTCCGGAACCGAAACTGCTTTGATAATGTACCTAATAAACCCATTGGGAAAATATATATGTCGCAGATGGATTGTAGAATCAGATGTTTTACAATACTGCTAGCTGATTTACAAAACAGTACTGTTATGAAAAAAACAGCTGAACAACGTTCAGCTGGATTGCCATTACTTTTAACAAAACTGCTACCCACGTTTAGAAGTACCTAATGCAGAATGCCACATCATTTAATTTATTTTCTTTCATAATCCCGATTTATTGTCGACTATTATAGTGGTTTAGTATTTACATCATTCAAAATTTTCATAATTTTTTTTGCTACTGACTTAATTAAAAGTAAAATAAAGTTAGGTTATTGTTAATAAAAGACATTCAGAGCCATATGCGACAAAACTTCGAACTAAAATCAACAATCTGACAGTTCATTTCACACTGTTTTACTTAATCTCTGATCGTTGACCCGCTGTATTGATAAACGCAAAACGTTCATTCAATTTTGCGTGTTATAGTTCAGTAATTATGTTAAACCGCTCAACGTCGTTCGTAGTAGTTTTGTAAAACAGCGGATTCTACAATCCATCTGCGACATATATATATATGGTGTATCGGATCCTAGCTGTATTGGTACTTAAAAATAAGAACACACTGAAAGCAATAAAGATTGAAAAATAGAGACGAAATCCGAAAATTGCCGACGCATATAAAGATTGCCTTATTCGCACACCAAATAACATCGTCTGTAGCGACCTTTAATGCTTTCAGAGAGGACAAACAGTCTGTTTCACGGCCTAAATACTCTTTTTAAGAATGTTTTACCTATTGTGTCTATATTTACTTAGGATTTGGGTGAGACGTGACCTCTTCTCCAGATCAAAGGATACATAAAGGTACCAAATCCTCGTTTTTTACCTTGTGCGGTCAATTTTACTGAGGTAAATGGGTGTTTTGCTACCCTCAGAGTAGGTACAGGGGTGAGGCTTCCTTATTTTCTGGTGAGTTTTATTGATATATATGTTGTGTTTTTTTATTTTGACTGCCTCGTTGGTCTAGTGGTCGCAAGCGTGGCTGTTGAGCGTGAAGTCGCTCGTTTCGCCTGGGTTCGATTTGCAGGTCGGACAAAGCGTTATTGGGTAAAGGCAGACTGCTCGCTTAATGGTAAGCGGTTATCGGTTATCGTTTTATCAGTTGCTGACCCTGTAAGAGGAATACCTGCATCAGTAGTACAGGGGACAAAAAACGGACCTCTCTATTTCGCTTTAACAACCAAGCTTGCTCAAGGAGTACTGTGGTGACCCTGCTTACCCGTTCAGAACACGACACTATTTTTTTATTATTATTCGGCTACGATTTCTCAAGGTGGAGGCAGGCAGCTCCAGTATTTCCGAGCCTCACCTTGAATTTTCCTCTTTAAAGGTTGGTTGGAATCATTCCAAGACACGTTTAACAATTATATTTTTGCTCTTATATTCGCTTTTTGATGAGATGGGAATAACACCTCGGAGTCCACGTATTTTAAGACTAATTCGGTTCCAGAGGAATGATAACAGTCGTTCCGACAAATGCAAATATATGTGCTCAGATGGGATATGTTTCTGATTCAGTTATCGATGAGATGTGCATATATATATAGAAGCAGTCGTTATTAAGCCAATATCAAGCCTTGACTCCTTGTGGCTTGAACTGATTGCCAGCAAGCTAGCGTTGAACATTCTCTTCTAAGCCGATACGTCGTGCTTTGAAGTATGAGATACAAGATCAAAAAAATCCCTGACGTTTTGGCTGACTGTTTTTGGGGCATACAAAGCCAGAAATATGCACCGTATCGTACAATTTCTGCTGCAAGTCGTCGAGGGATTGAATGCGAATGGCAATCTTGCCTTAGATCGGGTCCTCGCTTCACGAAATAAATACCGGTTATATTTCGTAAGTCGCTCGTAAATATAGAACTTTTGTGGCCAATTAGGTACAATATTTTCGGTGGTAATATTGCGCCTAGTTCTGGCAGCATTCACAAGTTCATTCCGTGTTTGACGACGTACTAGCTACACCACTATAGGGCGAGGTCTTTTATCCATGGACGTTGGTGATTCCGTATCTGTTGAAATTTTGGGTCCTGCTCGGCTAATATCATCCAGGTCTGTCTCCATCAGTTCTACGGCTACTTTCTTAGCTGTCAAAAGCACGACATGAGCTAGGTTTTCATTTGTTTGTTCCAGTACACCAATTATTTCCAGCTCATTCCTGATCATGTATTGGTCTTGAATAGCAATGTATTTTGCTGTAATTGGGTAACAGAAGACTTGTGAGTTGCGATTTCTAAATCTTAAACTTCCACTACCCTAGTGTATTCCTTCTTATTCACTCCTTCTTATACTCTTGTGAAAGTTTGGTAAAGTACTTACTTACTACTTATATTCGTATTTGCACCCCATACTGAATAATATTTGACGGCGCGGTTGGCGCACTGGTCGAGTTACTGCCTGCTGCGTCGCGTGTTGCAGGTTCGATTCCTGCACGGATCAAATATTTGTATGATCTACACATAATTGTTCCGGGTCTGGGTGTGTGTGCATGTGAGATAATATGTCTGTAAACGCACGCACGATACAGGAAGAAATTCCTAGTGTGGAGGGGGTTCCCAACGTTTTATTTAAATCCTAATATGGAAATGCCAACACGTGTGGCAAGCGATCCATTTAGCTCTAATAATGTTGAGACGTACAAGATGACGTCACAGTAGTGACGCAACGTGTTGTATGAAGGATGAGGCTGCCATAATATTTTGCGAACTGTGTAAGTTCTGTGTGAGATACAAATTTAGACATTTTTATTTTATTATTTGTTGTGTACCTGTAAAATAATCCCTACCTATACGTTGGTTAGTCCTAGTTTCAATACCCGGGTCGGGAAAAGTAATAGAGTTTTTTTTGTTAGGAAAGTAACTGCGTTTTTGTTTTTACCAGCCCAGGGTTTGCAATTGTGATCGGTTTCTAATAGGTGACATGTAGATGTACAAAAGTGTACACCCCTACCTTCCCCCCTAGGAATACAGGCGTGATGCTATATTATAAATATAAATATTATTACTGCCTCGTTGTTCTAGCGGTCGCAAGGTCTCCAAGGCCTTAGCCGGGAATTGGGTGGGGGGACTTTGGACCCCCCCCCACCTCCACAACGGCAATGGTTCTCTAATTCTATCAACCGAACACATTACCGCAAATAAACATACTTACTCACTAACCAAACTTCAGGCTGCTTAGAATTTCCTTCCAGAAATACTCAATAACACTTCCCCAGACTCGGGAATCGAACCTTCGTTAACACTCCACCAATGCGACTGCACTTTACAGTAGCAGCATTCAAGCTATCGCCCCGAAAAGCGCTTTAGAAAGCGTAAATCTATGAACATATATAAAAATAAATTGCCGTGAAAACTCGAAAATGGCTCGACCGATTTTGTTGATTTTTTTAGAGGGACGTTCACAATTGGACCCAGTAGGTGGTGCTGCAATCGTGTTCAGGGTAGGACGGGTCCACTAGTGATAAAAAAATCAAGCGTCACTTACAATATCAAGCTAAAATGTTTCCGATTACAAGCATTTGAAACAAAATTGTTTATTCACTATGTTTTGAATGTTAACACGGATTAATTGATGTTTTGACAAACGATACGCCTGTTTCCCTGGTATTTGTACTAAGTAAAGCAAACAATTGTTATATCTGTATGTACTGGTTACTGACTCACTAATCTTATTAGCTGAGTATTGGATGACAGTAAACTCGGTAAAATGAAACGGCAGGGTTGTTAACACTTCGTAACTGATATTGAAATTGATTCTCCGAATACACTGTAATTATCGGCGGCCTATCTCCACGGAGTTCAGCCAAGTACGCAGGAGATATTATAGTGGACAAGTGCATGCGCAAACACAGGTGCACTCCCTCTTCCTTCACTCTCATAGTCCGATGGGACGGCAATCCGACACGACCAGAGAGAGATCAGGACCGACAGCTTTACGAGCTCCCCGAAGCACGGGGGTGTCACACCACCAACTTTCTGACTCCGGGTTGGTACTGAGAATTTCCTAATAGAAAAACCCCAACAGTTTGCCCGACCTGGGAATCGAACCCAAGACCTCATGGTCAGCACCACTAGACCCTTATAATATGTTTAAAAAGAATAAAAATTACCTATAACTCTGCCGTACCCTTCGCGAATACAGCCATTATGTTGTAGACATGCATAGAGTAAAGAATGAAACGATTTATTCAAAAAATATCCTATTTATAAAAAAACATTTTGCCATCCTCAAATTACCTGAAAACTCGCAGCCTGAAATAATGAAAACGTAGTTCATCAAACAATAATAATTAAACAAAACGTTTTAAAAGGTAACAAGTTATTGTGATTACAGTGGAGTTGGAGTTCGATTCATTATACAAAATGATTGCCAGTTAATTTAACTGATAAACTGTTAATGTTGATTAATGAACTGGTGTCAATTGGGTACAGGGAATATAATACAATAAATTGTGCTTGTGTCGATAAAATCACAACTAAGGGCCATGAAACAATGAGAATACTAGATTTTTATAAAATATAGTGCCCTACCACGTCTGTCTATCTATCCGTGAGCGATTTTCTCTGTAACTACGAACGAAATTATTGGGGTAAATAATAAACAGTTTTTCAGGAAAACAAATATAAATATAAATCTAAACTTTCGTTATCTTATTAATATTATTGCTGGTTGGGATTATGTTATCGAGCTCCTCCGAAATAACTTGACCGATTTTGAAGTTTTTTTTTTTGTATATATTTGGTAGGTCTGAGAATAGGTCGTAACTTCGGTCGTATTTTTTATAACCCCTAGGTGATAAGGGTGGCCTTATCCAGAAAATTTATATGGCAGAATAACGTTTGCGGGGCACAGCTAGTAGGTATATAAAATTCTAATAATTGCAATCTTGGTTAACGTTATCCGAAGTTAGTAAAAAGACCTCAGCAGGTAGGTAATCATTATATATAGTTATATAGGTAAAACGTTTTCTGCCTACCCCTTTTTGTTCTTCCATAAAAATTCCACTTGTTCATAAAACTTAGTATATTAAGCCGCCCTTTCATAACCGAACAATACCTTTCTTTATGAAGTACCCTCAAATTTACCGACTTCTGAAACAAGGGGACTTGAAGGCCCCACAAGTGGCTACCTACAATCAATTGATTGGTAACGAGTCAATAAATAAATATTAGCTATTGTACTTTAAATTTAAGAGGGAAATTAGAATTATGGTTCAAATTTCGGTTCCCTTGTTCATCTCTTTATTTTTAAGAAGTCCGACCAACTTTACGTAACACGTTTTCAACTTTGGTATCTATGACAGCTGACATTTCCAATGACATAATATCACAGGAAGGAATGATATCCAACAGCATCGCCCATCCCATTAGCCGATAGATCGCCCCGCTGGCCGATGTGGAAGTCCATAAAAAGACTTCGTACCAAAGTCTGCCGGTAAAATATATACATGCAGATGGGGCTACAGCTCGGCTAACACATGCGTGTGTGGTTTCTCTCCGCAGAATGGGACATGGTGATAATCTGCCCACCATGCCCCACCAGCAGCACACGCGAGTATCTGTCCTGTACGGTCAGTGACAAAAGTCGCTGAACACACAGAATTTTATCACTAACTATAACTTTACCAATGAATTGATGGTCACTTTACGCCGGAGTACATTGCGCTGCATGTTTTTAATATTTTTGTACATCATAGACAAGTTGTAACGTACGACTCAATGTACGAAAAAGTGACTATCAATTCGATGGTAATCGAGTTAGCCAATAGGTACAAAAATAATAATCTGGTCACAAATGAATACAGAAAATGCGACAAGTCATTTCACCATAATATTATAATAACCAGCACTAGAGTCGGTGCAGTTTCGGTGCGTGTTAATCGACTTCTCTCGCTGACTGTACAACGTTACTGACAATGCCGTTTGCGTGGCTAAGTACTGGTACGACAAAATATAAAAATGCGCATTATAAATCAATTATCACTTGTTTGAAGTGGTGTAGAAAAACGTCTGAGAAATATTCTCGATGGTGTGTAAAGTCAGAGACCTATCCAGGTTGATTAAACTCTGACACTAGATTGCTCATCAACCTTACGAAAGCTAGGACATAATTTTAGAAACTCCATATAATCACTCTAGCCTACCTACACCATCGTCACCAAAAACTTCAATTATAAGTTCGCCCTCACTTAGTGCTTAGCTTAAACTTCAGCAACCCTTAGTTAATAGTGAAGTTCAGTTGAAGGCTACTTTACAGCTTTAACCTCAAGTCGTAACTTTTAATCAAGGCTACAAACTTTGTGTGTTACGTATTCGTAAATAAATTATATACTGAAGCCTTCTCAGATGAGAAAGAGCGGTTTGAGAGAGTTTATTTGTATTTGCAAATCCTTTCAAGGACCATTGAAAGGAATAAAGGAAGTAAAGCAAAAATAAATCTAGCATTCTATGCAACCATCAGAGGGCATTAGAAATGTTCCTAAGATTAAAGGTGTTATATTAAAATGGAAAAAAAATACGGTCGCGAACAGGATTCGAACCTGCGCCTCCCGGATGAATACTCTAGGCGCTCTGACCACTAAGCCATCTCGACCTCTGCTCACCACCGCGAATTCTTCTTCCATATTTTAACACGTCTTATGGCGACGTCATTGCTATCAATTCAGTCCTTATACAAGTGACCGAACCGACACGACTAACATCACGACCTCTGCTCACCACCGTTCGCTAAGCATGCGTTAATGCTTTTCAAAGATTTATCTTGAGTTCCTAAGATTTTTATATTTGTACAATAAAGAATATAAGAACTAATTACTCTACAATAATGTTTTAACAGGAATTAACGCTCAATAAATACCTTTGAATCGCTTAACGTTTCGACCAGGTTGAACGGACTCCTTCGTCGGTTCAATATACGGACACAGTGAGTGTAGTGTGTCGCGGGATTTATAATAATAATGAGAATTTTGGGGTAGTTGAAGAAAAATTCGACCACAGCAATGACGGAGTAAACTCGCTGCATCAGTCTGCTTGTGACCACGATCAGTGCAAGCTTTCCCAACACTTTCTTTCATACAAACCTTGTCCTGACAATCACGAACGCAACAAAAAAATAAAAATAGCCTAATCTGTTGAGGCTTTCTCAAGTAATGATATTAAATATGTATCAGTGACAAAAAATATTTTATGAATTTTATCATTTATATGTACGGTAGACTGAAATAATTTAATATGAACTGTTGAGACGCCTGGCACCTTAGTCCTCCTGCGACCACGAACGCTGCAAAGTGTTCGAAACGTCAGGAAAAATAAAAGCCAATGATACACGCGATTACTTCGGTTAAAAGTTGATTTATTATAATGTGTAGTGATCGCGAAAACCTAAGATATTACTAATGATATTTCATTCAAGCTGCAATTGTTTTTTATTTACCTATATAAAAAGATTATTGTGGTCTAGTCTCGGGTTCTATTCCCGGGTCGTAAAGGTGTAATTGAGTTTTTCTGTTAGAAAATTTTCAGTAGCAGCCCGGAGTTTGGGATTGACATTTGACTTAATAACAGCATTGGTGAAATGTTGGAGTACAACTGTGTACACCTCAGCATACCCCTTCGGGGAATACAGGCGTTATGTTATGTTATGTTTATTGTGTTTCTAATAGTACCTATTTACCAAAATATAATTTCAGCATTCAATTTACTATTCTGAGCTTACGTCTTCTCCAACTGAAACTGTAACTTGTATATTCTCCAAAACTGGGCCACATTCTCCATCCATTCTTCATAGCACAAGTCTCATATCTCCAATCCTTTGTACCAAGCCACATGCACTCATAAGACCGGATAATGTTCAAGAATTTAATATAACATGCGTGCAATATTCACGAGCGAGTGTAAGGACAGGGCGTTATTGTTTGTTGGTGGGTTTATGTCTTGTGGTGCAGTTGGGGGGGTATTGTCTGTCTCCCTCACTCGTGTAGCTAAACCTATACATCCTGGTGGCTTTAGTCAGTTCTATCTTGTATAATAATTGTTATGGAGAAGTAAGAGTATTTTGAAGTTTTTCTGTTTGTAATATCCACTTAGGTGTAACAGCGCGGGATTTCTAACGTCATCGGTGAAATTTTGGTGTTCCACAATAGAATTCTGTTTCTAATAAAATAGATCCTAAACGTAATAATTACTAGGTAAGGATATAAAGCTTAGAAAAGCGTTAGGTTAATACACAGATAATATACAGATTTAATTACCTTAACAAATACAATACTAAAATACATTCTTCAAATCCATTGATGCATGCATGCATAGCGAACTCTAAAGTTATTCGTTTTCACGTTTGGTACCCGTCGTGATAAGGATTCGAACCTGCGCCTGCCGGATTTCTTCGACCGTTTTCTTTCCAATAACTTTAGAGTTCGCAAGCAAGTGTTGATGCTTAGCAAAGTTTTATCTTTAATTGTTAAGGTAATTGCATCTTTACGACATTGTATTAACTGCAAAGTTAGTCGTGTCGGTTCTGTCACATGTATAGGGACTGAATAGAGAGCAGCGACGTCACCACAAGACGTATTAAAATGTGGATGAACAATTCGCTGTGGTGAGCAGAGGTCGAGATGGCTTAGTGGTTAGAGCTTATAGCTTATATAGCATAGTATTTATCCGGGAGGCGCAGGTTCGATCCTGCTCAGGACCGTATTCTTTCCATTTAATATAACTTTAGATTTCGCTAAGCAAGTGTTAATGCCGTAGTTAAGTACCAGACACATTGGAAATACTGTTAACAAGTACAATTTTGTAATTTCGCGTGTACACAGATTTTATAAAAACGAGATAGTTGAATGCTTATCGACAACACGTGTGCGAGACCAAAATATATCCACATCAATCCAACACTAATTAAAACCTACAATTTCAGCCAGGAACACTCGAAATAATCCCTGTATTTTCCCGAAATTTTCCAATATCGCCCGTTCAAGTGATTCACAAACTACACCACATGGCAATTTGCCGGATAACGAAACGTAATCTACGTAGTAGCGTTTGGTAATTGCTACTGGTTATAATAAAAACGTATTTTGTTTTGGTCATTGGTGAATTATTATTTTTATAATAACAAAGGTTTTACTCGTGTTAATCGCTTGTATTATTGGTTTTTGGTTTTTCCTGACGTTATGAACACTGCAGCGTTCGTGGTCGCGGGAAGACTACACTAATACACGCGATTAATCCAGTTAAAAGTGTAATGTCTAGCGATTGCGAAAACCTAAGATATTACTATATTTTTGTGTGTTTGTATAACTCAGTTGAATGCAAAACTATTGCCATTTTTAGGGTGTCCTGTAAATATTAAGATATGCTCCAGGGGTGATCGCACATTATAAGTTTATTATATAAGTAATATGTTACGGTATTCAAGTTAAACACTGTTTTCCTTAGTATGGGAAAATTAGACTTATTAATAAAAAAAGAAAACCTTTTCTTTACCTAAACAATAAACCAATAATACACGCGATTAATCCGGTTAAAAGTTGTCTTTTTTTTACCTGTTTTTTAAAACCTTGTTATGACGTCTCGAAAATAAATTTTCAGTCAGTCTAAAAAAAAAACGAACTCGGTTCAGTGATAAAGAATCTTCCTTTCAAGTGAGTACCCCTAGTCTTTCAGCGCGGCGTCGCTCATGGCCACTAATTGCGACCAGTGAACAGGTCACTAATTAGGGCCGGCTTCATCACCACGCTCGATTGAGGCTTCGTTGACAATACGCGTACGTAAGACTTTTATCATTCTGTTTACGTAGTGACAGAGAACATGCATTCGTTTTGTATAATAACTTTCGTGAAATACATATTAATTATTTTTCGACGGTTATTACTCACGTGCATTATTCGGGATTTGCGAGTTTGAAACATGACATCGCCGCGGGCTCAGCACATGAATAAGGGGTCTGTTCGAGTTTGAAACTAGTCGGGCAATCCCGAAAAACGTGAGAAGTATCCGGTGAACATTAATTGATAAGAATATATGTCTCACGAAAGTTTATATACAAAAAATATAATGCGTACCACTTTATCTTAGAAAAGAAAGACTTAATGAAAGAGAATCACTTAGATATATATTTTTAGCTTGAAGTAATGGCGCTGAGTATTTTTTTGATATGTTAATTGGAACGCCGCGTAAGTACAGAGAGTAACACAAGTAGATTATATTTTTTTGTTTCATGAGGCATATTCATCGCCGCGGGCTTAGCTCATAAATAAGGGCTCCGTTAGAGTTCGAAACTAGTCGGGCAATTCCGAAGAATGCGCGTGAGTATTAACCGTCAAACAATAATTACATAGATTATCGTTTCGTAATTTTTATTAATATATAATAAAGACTTTATTATTTAAAAAAATATCTCGTTTACACAATAGAACAGAAGTAGCAGTATGCCTTTTGAAAACTTATAATGTACTTCTTAGATAATCTTAGACACCACTTACATGCGGTAAAGGAAAGCATCGAGAACCTACCTACTTACCTATGTTCTTAGGTACTCTCTCATAATTGTTGCGTGCCCAACAGAGTCCACGATATACTGTATTATTTAACTTGCCATCTCTGAATACCACTGTGGATAGCGAATAAAACTTTGAGTTTGAGAAGAAACCTGATCTTTTAAAGTCTGAAATTGCCAACAAGCTGTGAGCTTGCGGGATAGTCATCCCTCCTCCTTTATATGTGAGGATGCTTTGTCCTGCAGTGGGACAGTTATAACAGACTGGTTCATTCATAAGTTTGTATACTCAAGTTTATTAATCTAGAGTCAAGAATTTCGGCTCGAAGTCAAAAGAGTGCGTC
The DNA here is from genome assembly GCA_935421205.1 of Xylocampa areola. NCBI lineage: Eukaryota > Metazoa > Arthropoda > Insecta > Lepidoptera > Noctuidae > Xylocampa > Xylocampa areola. The sequence goes on from OW285225.1 coordinate 10,598,395, forward strand.
CAAGCCGAACTGGTGTCCATCGTTTTTTTTTAATGTTTCGTTAACAAGTTGAAATTAATTAAAAAATTAAAAATCACGCTTAACATTTTTAAATATCTTACTATAATCCCATGTTACCCGGGACAATGTAAGGATTCTAACGACACCCCATACATAGAATTCGGTTCAGGCATTTAGAAATAATGGTGGAGTAACTCACAAATATACTTGCATGAACCCTAAAACTTTACTCTCCTTTTTTTGGCATTCGTGTAAAAATCGGTAAATTTTAATCATTAACTACGTCCGGAACTTGGAAAGATGTCAACTCATTGATGTTGCTGGCTGTACTGATACAAATGGGCAATGGGTGTAAAATAAATTAATATTGATTGCTGTATGTTAGTATGTTCGGTGGGTTGTGGTTTTAATTGAGTAAACATTAGTTATAGTGTTACTATAGATACTAAGATTTAATAAATTGCAACTTTTTTTTGTATAAATAAATTATTTGTTCCGAATGTTTTCTATATCGACTTTATTACTGTACTAACTAGCTTCTGCGCGCGACGTCGTCTATTTGCACTTCAGAATTTAGTACAACCGAGATAAAAAGTATCCTATGTTATCCAGGTTATACGCGATCTGTATCCCAAATTTATTGCGTGAAAGAGTAACAAACATCTCAAGAAGTTTCGCATTTATAATATAAGAAGAATTTGTATCGCAAATATTGATTTGTAATTTAAATGCTTATATTTTTCTAATGGTCAATTATAGTTATTAATTAAACTTTGCAGCGATCGTGGTCGCAGGAGGGTCCTCCTGCGATCACGAACGCTGCAATGTGTTCGAAACGTCAGGAAAAACAAAAAACCACATACACGCGATTAATCCGGTTAAAAGTTGTTTTATTATAATGTGTAGTGATCGCGCAAACCTTAGATATTACAATTATACTTATGTTTTTTGCTACTTGTGACACGTGTAAATAATATCAGAAATTAATATTTGTTCATCGGTTATTACTCACGTGCATTCTTCGCTTTAGCTTATGACTGCTGGTCGTGCAATCCCCGACCAGCAGTCATAAGCTGCTTATTATTAACAGACTGATAATGGTTAATTATGTCATGTTACGCTACTCCTAAAGTAATAATAGGCACCATAGAAATATATAATACACTAGGTGCACCATATTTGAATACCAAATGGGAAAACATAGCTGAACTAGTTAGAACAAAATTTACCACCACAAATAAAGACATTTGCTTTGATTCGATTGAGCCTGCGGCGATGTCGCGAGTCAAACTGAAGCTAGTCGGGCAGTGCCGAAAAATGCACGTGAGTAATAGCCGTTGAACAATAATTCATATGAATGTGTCTACCGAAAGTAATTATACAAAAATATCAGAAATATTTGTTAAGGTGATTCGTTTATCATACGAATAAACTTCAATAGAACATTTTTTGTGAAGCGTGTAAAATAAATTGAGATTGATTGTTGTGAGTTAGTTGGTAGTGTAGCTGTGAAGTAGATATGTTGTGTTTTAATTGAGAGATATTTTTTTTAGGTTTAGTGTTATAACTCACCATTTATTGGGTTTTTTATGTAATCATTACTTAAAATTTGCATCCTTAATCTATAATTTTCGATGGATGCAAATAAATACTATATCTAGCTACTACCACAATATTGTGGTTCAGTACCAAATATTTGTATGATCTACAGATAATTGTTCCGGGTCTGGGTGTGTGTAAGTGAGATTATGTATTTGTAAACGCAATCACGATACAGGCAGAAAATCCTAGTGTGGGGGCAACGTTTTTTTTAAGGGAGTAGTCATGCAATTACCTGTGTACCGCCCGCTACCCCGCAAATATATGCACATGTATAACAAGTGTTGAAGCCCCCCCCCCACGGGGCACTATCAGGAGCTGTTAGACCGTACAGCGTCTACCACCGAGTGACATGACATCCATTGTCATGGACTTCAGCAAAGTAACGCCTGAATCTATTGAATACTTATAATTTTCGTGCGACATGTTTATATTATTTTTATCTACAGTTATTAATTATAGCACTTTTCGGGATAACGACTATTGGTAATAGTGTGACAATTACCAAATTAGCTTAGAACCTAATTTTGTAATTGCCACACTAATTTTATGTTCACAAATAAACGTTTTCTTTAATCATACGCAGGCAGGTGTGTTGTGTAAACAGTTAAAAAATATTTATTTAGGTGATACGTTTATTACGTTGCCGGTAGTACTAATCAAATGGACGTGACTAGAGTTATTTTTGTGAAGTTTGTGTGTGTAAAATAAATTGAGATTGATCACTGTGGTAATGGTTCGGTGGTGTTTCGGTATGTTGTATTTTAATTGAGTGAACACAGGGTTTTTTCGGAGATCTATCCGGCTCAATATGTTCTTTATAATTGAGTGTGATTTTTGACTTTTACGGCTGTTTTTAGAGTCGGGGACTGATTTGTTTTTGTTCAGTCACAACGAATAGCATGACATTTTAAATTAATTGTCGTACAGATGCGATATGGGAATTAAAAGCGCTCATGTTCTAAATGAAAAAAAAAAAAGGCAAGCGATAAATGGAAGAAGAAAAAGGAAAGAGAGATATATTTATTTCCACTAATGCAAGTTGCGCCCGGTAGGGTTGCTGTAATATTCCAATAAACGAATATCTCTAGTTTCTTTAGTTTCACCTGTGGAATTTTGCTTTTCCGCAGAAACTCTGCATTCATTTTTGCTATAACGGATTTTCTATGTCCTATTCGAGAACCTACTGTCCGATTTTAATCAGGTCCTAGGAACTATAAATAAGCAAAATTTCATCCAAATCTGTTCATTAGTTTTTGTTTTATTAACAAACATTCAAATTCACAAACTCATAACATTAAAACTTTCACTTTTATATTATTTGTGATTAAGTAATTAAATCCTTTTCCAATCGTTCAATTGAAGTGGAAATACTCAACAAGTACTTGTGAAAATAACTTTGCAACTATATAATTACTATACCCTTCATTCGTGCTTGTTCAAATTGACTCGGTACGTCCCGTGCCACGTCACACAACCCTTTTGTACCGTTGATGCAAATTGCAATCCTGCCCAACTATTTACCAAGGTTAATGGAAGTGGCGTGTTTATACTGAGAAGGAGAGACGGATTCTGTCCCCGTCTTTATTATGGATTCCTCCTCTTAATATAATATGGCGGTGAAGCGTCAACTGCAACTGGGACCCGGTAAAAACCTCCGGTGACCTTGCTAATTTCAGTATCTGTAATCCGCGAATTTAGTCGCTTGATACGGCGGCTTTATCATGACCAAACGCATAAAATCGCCAAAATACGACGCAGGACCCTGTGATTTGAACCCGAGGTGGAGACGTGTAGAGTTTCATGCTCCCCCTCTTAGACGTCACGGGGGAACCCCGAATCCTTTGACCTGATGGTACCCGTATAAGGCGGGCCAGCACCAATCGCAGGCAGCGGAAGACTGATTTGCTCTCGGTGGCTCTCGGGGCTTCCGAACTAGATGTGCGAGGGAACACCGAGTTTTTTTTAGCTGGGTATGAACCTGACAAAACGTTCATGATAGATTCCCACACGCCAAAAAGTCTCAGTCATTTAAAGTTAAAACGTAATTGCATATAATTAAGTGGAGAACGTAACAATGTTGGGTATCATCTAGAACTTTTTGAGTGGACCTGTCCCAACTTAGTACAAACAAAGTCCATTTCACATAATGAGTTGTACTTTCCTAGGTATGTCGCATCTAGCATCTATATACGTTTGGAGTCAGTTTAATTAAGCGCCGGCCCAAACCTCGGAGTCGTTATGTAAAACAATGTTACCGTTTAGTTGCTTATTAACTCTACTGGGATTACGTGCTGTCTGAAGTTCTGATGTGACTGTTATGGTTATGTACCTACCTATAATTAATAATACACTCCTTCCGACCGTACCGGTCCTTCGGTCCCGGCGGACTATCTCCACTGAGATTAGCCAAGTACGCAGGAGATATTATAGTGCACAAGTGTATGCGCAAACACGGGTGCACTCCCTCTTCCTTCACTTTCATATTCCGATGGGACGGAAATCAGACACGACCAGAGAGAGATCAGGCGCAGGACCGACGGCTTTACGTGCTCTCCGAAGCACGGGGGTGTCACACCACCAACTTCCTGACTCCGGGCTGCTACTGAGAATTTCCTAACAGAAAAAATCAATAATACTTTGCCCGACCTGGGAATCGAACCCAAGATCTCACGCTCAGCAGCCGCGCTTGCGGCCACTAGACCAACGAGGCAGTCACGTCGTCTACCTATAATTGGTGAAGATTCATACATACATATCATCACGCCTGTATTCCCCGAAGGGGTACTGTGTACACCCACATTTCACCAATGCTGTTATCAAGTCCCATGTAATAGGTGGTGAGCTTATTGCCATCTACCGACCAAAATTCCAAACTCCGGGCTGCTACTGAGAATTTCCTAACAGAAAAACTCAATAACACTTTTCCCGACCCGGGAATCGAACCCGTGACCTCATGCTCAGTAATCGAGCTTGGGACCACTAGACCAACGACTTAATTCTAAAGTGAATTTTCAAGCTCTCTCTTAGCTGTATTTACTTTAAAAAAAATTACATACTTTTAAAATAATGTTGCATCAGCTGTTCTTTGGCGTTCAAGACACTCATTACGAGATGTGTATTAATGTTATGAAACTATATTGTTGTCGAAATTGCTCTTTCATAAGTGGTTTTATGTTAAAATGTTACAGAAAGTATCTTTAAAAATAGTATCAACACTGCTTTCACCCACGACTTTTTTGCGTTAAAAAGACCATCAAAAGTAAATGTTCTTTGTTCTAGAATGTTCCTAATTTCTTTTTCTTATTTTCAGGTACGTACTAGTTCTTCATTAAAGGATGCTGTAAGCTCTCCTTCAAAAATATTAAACGTGTCCGAAGAAAATACCGGTAAGGGAAGCCTTTTTTTGTAATAACCGAAAGCTTTTAGTTCAATGCTATCTGGACGTCTTTTTTGTTCTTCGGCGTCTTATTTTGTATTTAGGCTGGGGATTCACGGCGCAATATTCGTGCGTGCCCGCAGCGGTATCGATTATAATTCTTTATTCATATGATGTGATCTCTTTGTGGAAAAAAATAATATCAACGGTGATACCGTTCGGCGCTTGCCCCTACCGCGAGTAAAAATTGCTGATCGTGTAGTGGTGCGCACGCGATTGCATTAAGACTGTTTCTTCTGAGTAATTTACCTCTAGTAAAGAATCGTTTCTAGTAATGAACAGTTGTTCATATCCCAATTTTACTAAATTATTTTTGTTAAGTTAAATGGTACAAAACATGTTCAAAACTATTGGGCTAATGTAATCGGGCTCTAAGCCATGTTTAGGGCTCTAGAGAGAAACCTCCTGAGATTACAATATCAACAACGTTTTTATAATCAATGGAGTTGCAGTCGGGTCTAGAAACCGCTGCGGTTACGGGAGAATATCGCGGCGTGTGTTCCCATAATGTTTTTCGTAGAACCTGCCATTTTGGATGAAGAAAAAGTGTACTCATTTTTTATAGAAGGACTGAATGAATAAAATAAACAATATTAAATGAATTATTAAGAAAAGGTCTTGCTTTATCCGCTCATTCGGTTTATACATTTTAAAAGGCCGGCAACGCACTTGTGACTCCTCTGGTGTTGCGGGTGTCCATGGGCGGCGGTAATCGCTTACCATCAGGCGAGCCGTCTGCTCGTTTGCCCGCTATAACATAAAAAAAAAAAAAAAACTATTATAAGAATGAGTTATAGTCGGCTAAAACTCCCGCGTTGGTCTAGTGGTCCCAAGCGTGACTGCTGAGCCAAGAGGTCATGAGTTCGATGCCCAGATCGAGCAAAGTGTTATTGAGTAATTCTTTTAAGAAATTCTCAATATCTTAAAGGCAATAGACACACAAAAAAGTAGAATAAACGAAAATCGCCATTTTATCAGTACTCAGTACAAATAAATAAAATTTAAGTGTCTATTTGTTATGTCAAAATAATAGTTATTTTTTTAAGCTCATAATTGCACGATACCTATGCCTAAACATCAGTTTTTAAAATGTTGTCTTTGTTCCGGCTAATCTTCGGAACGGTTGGACCTATTCTGATCAAATTTAATTTACTGGTAGGTAGCTAACTATTTAAGGACTAACTTAGGGTAATTATAATATAATTATACGCGAGTGAAACCGCAGGGCACAGCTAGTGTAAAGATAAAATCACTGCTTAATCCTATAAACAAATCTACGAGAAAATACTAGACCAAAGCAGACCTTAATACACAAACTCTTCTTAAGCTAAAATTACCTCTTACCCTTAAAGGTGATAAATAAACATTATCTTAACTTTACCTTACCCTATATCTTTATAACAATGGAATTAAACTCCAAACTGTTTACCTTAGGATGATCCTTCAAGCCTTAAAGCATTGCGATGATTAAGGCATGTTTACATTTGAATTGGTTGGTACGAATTAATACTTAAACTGCGATGGTCTGGTGGTCCCGAACGCGACTGCTGAGTTTGAGGTCCTGGGTTCGATTCCCAGGTCGGGCAACGTATTACTGAGTTTTTCTGTTAGAAAATTCTCAGAAGGAGCCCATAGTTTGGAATTGTGCCCGGTAGATGACAGTAGGTTCTCCATCTAGTACATTAGACTTAATAAACCTGTATACAGCCTACCCCCTCGAGAAATAATGGCTACGTAAATTCGAAACTACCCGGATAAATAATCTTAGATTATGCGGGAGGCGCAGGTTAGACTCTTGGTCACGACCGTATTTTTCTTTCCACAAAATTTTATAACTTTAGATCGCTACGCATGCGTTAATGCATTTGAAAGAGTTATCTGTACTGACTACGTAGTCATGTACCTACGTAAAAAAAATTAAGAGGAAACTAGAACGTCTGAGATATGTTCTCGATGGTCTGTAAAGCCATGTCAGAGACCTACGGGTGGTTTAAACTCTGACACTAGGTTGTTTAACAACCACACGATAAAAAGAAGTGGTGACGTGTTCTTTTGAAAGAAAAGATATACTTTTCTCGAAGAAATTGCCATGTTCCAAATACACCAAATTCGCAAGTGATTTTGTTAACAAATCGTCGTGTTCGGCGACATTTTTTTTTTTTTTTTACTCCAGGGATTCGAATATTGTGTCGCTTGTTTATCACAATTTTCTCCGAAGTAATTCCTGTGAGACATAATAATGTGAACCCGTAAAAGTCTTCTTACTTTAGGCCTCCCCAATAACTGTTATGGAGGTCATAGGAGATATTGTTATCTTCACGCTTGGTAGTTTGTGAACATTAGTTTATAATAGCAGTAGGTACAGCTACCTTCCCTAGAACATATGCCTTGTTTTTGACTAAAAATCGGCTTATTTTTACACGACTGCCCAAGAAAGGAGTGTTATGTTTTTAGGGTTCATGTATGTATGTGAGTTTTTTTTATTCCACCATCACTTCTAAATGCCTGAACCGATTTCGAACACTTTGCAGTGGTCGAAACGTCAGGAATTGAAAGGTTCGTGGTCGCAGCAGGACAAGTTAAAATTTGTTTTATTATAATGTGTAGTTATCGCGAAAACCTAAGATATTACTATTTTTATTCTCTGTTATAAATGGCATGTGTGACAGTGCCTTAACAAACCCTCAAGAAGAGAAACATTAAGGTGATACAACACGACTATTGTCGCTAATTAAACGTTCCTTATCACCATAGTTACGATATTATCGTATTATTAAACGTTCCTTATCACCATAGTTACGATATTATCGTATTATTTATTACCTCGTTACGTTAGTTATTTTGATAATTTAAACTGCTCCGCAAATTGCGAGTTTGTAACAAGATGTTTGGAGAAAATATGTTGTTTAGTACTTTAGTGATTTAGTGTTATTTACGCTGCGGTTGGCATTACAGTGTTAAGTTTTGAAAGTTTTGAAGGAATAGTGTGCAATGATTTCCTTTAGGGTTTAGTGTGGTTCTTTATAAGATATGTAGAACAACTAATTGAATGTACAGATTGTTTAAGAAATACTGAATTACATAACATAGCATCACGCCTGAATTCCCCGAAGTGGTAGGCAGAAGTCTACACAGTACGCTCACATTTCTCCAATGCATTTATGAAGTCCCATGTAATAGGTGGTGAGTCTATTGCCATCTACCGGGCACAATTCCAAACTCGGACTGTTGTTGAGAATTTCCTTTAAAGAAAAACTCAATGGCACTTTGCCCGACCTGGTAATCGAACCGGAGACCTCATGCTCAGCAGGGTGCTAAGGTAAACCAACCAAATTGAACTTATTTCTACGATAAAGGAAGTTTAAAGTTATATTGAAGATATCTCCCAGATAAATACTCCAGGCGCTCTGACCACTAAGAAGAAGCAGAGGTTGAGGTAGCTCAGTGGTCAGAACGCCTGGTGTATTTATCTGGGAGATATCTTCAATAATTCATTTTTATTCATTAATCGTTAATGCTTTCCAAAAAATTTTCTGTATTTACGTTATAAAGAGTACACTGTACACTGTAATTGTTTTTAAATGGAAGCAATAATAAACTCCCTTAAATGAAACAGTTCAGTCCGACTAAAGCATTTGTCATTTGTGACCACTCACACAAAACCATCGACAAAGGAGACCAAAACGGACTACCGGATTATCTTTTTTTTTGTCCGCGGAATGAAATCCGTTCAGTACAAGCTGTATCAGCTGGTTGCCGAAATTGTTACATGAAGAAAAAGGGGCAGAAGGCCCATTTCGATCGAATAGTATAAGGAAATTGCATAAAAGTTATCGATCAGGTGAAAATTATAGCCGATTTTAATGTTGTATTTCTGATCTGTTTGTGCCACCGTATCGTACTTCGGGACTTTTAGTTTAAATGAGTGAAAAGGTGCCCTATCTTTTTCTAGACAGTTAAAATCAATTGTGTCTCGAAAAAGAGGCCACTCTTGCGCATATGGCCTGAAATAACAAGAAGATTAGTTGGTGAAAGTTGTTTAGGGTTGCATTTTGATCGCTTCAACTTCAATCTCGTAACAAACGGTACTGTATATCTAGTCTTTGTTACAAAATTAACTGTTATGGATGGTGACATCTATTATGTACAGTCAACCGCACGACCATACGAAGTAACAAAAAAAAAAAAACACCTACACCACTAGAGTCAAATATGTAGAACAAGTAATCTAAGAAACACAAAGCTTTCGTCTGAGAATAAAATTTCAATAATTTTGTATCATTAGGTTTTCTGTATATTTCTATTATGTGACAGGATTGAGTTACGCCTCCACTGGCCGAAACAGATCCGTTTTGTGCAACCCTGTGCCTGTTCAATGGACGACGATTTCTTTGAACATCCATGACAATATTGTAAGTTTTGCCCATCACGTGTTTTTATCAGGTATTAAGAAGTTTCAAGGCAAAATGGCGGGTTAATCGTACTTTGGCAAGTTAACGTGCCCTACATTTTCGGGGGGAAATGTTACTCGATGTATTTATGTAGAATAAAATGTTTTCTCAATAAACTAAAAATCAAAACCTCCGTTTTAAAAGGTTATTTTCTTTATAAAGCAGATTACAAAGGCTGTACAAAATAAATCATTTGTTTCGAATTCACACCAAAGTAAAGCAGGTAATCGAGGTACCGAATTAGTAAATTTATAAAAATAATATATTTTATGAGTTGGAATAACCATCTACTCCTTCATTTATCGATAACACTCAGCAAAATCCCAAATACTTACATTTATCACACAAATGATAATTTTATAACACCCCAAAACTTCTAAGACGTGTCAACTATCCCATACAAACAAAGTCTTCGTAACCGTTGCTTCAGCCTAAGAAACAGGCGACCGAACGCCGTAATCGTAAGCACTCGTTCACAGAACGAGCAGAGACATGGGCGAGTACGGGCGCGGCAGAGGTAGCGACTAAGTGGCCATATATGTATTGCGAGTTGTTATAGAGTGTAGACTTTATAATTTATTATAAGCATTGATAACCTAGTGGTATGACAAGTGTTTATGCAGACAAAAGGTCACAATTTCCAACCCGAGGCATGCAAAACTGACTTATAGTCATGTGCGTAGGGTATATATCGCTCACTAACTACTCATGTAATGATGCGAATTTGGTAGTTTCATGTCAGTATAGCGTGTAGGGGGTAAGACCGTTTGAAAGTATCGCTCGGTTGCCGCTTGTCTTAAGCTTCGGGTGGCCGCTTATCGCGCCCGCCTTAGCACCCGCGTTACGCTCACACTATGGCCAACACCTTACACAAACGTTTAATCACAATCTTGTGAGAACAAGATAAACGTAATGGGGGTCGTAATCGAAACGTATTAACAAGGAAATGGTATTTACTTGGTCCAAGTTACGGTTATTAGAAATGGGTTAAGCGATTAAGTACGCGTTAGCATGTTGTTTAAAATAATTCGCGCAGTTCATTGTACGATGTTAGGTTCTTTAGTACCTATATCATAATAAAGATGTGTTCATGGCCCGTTGTTAACTGTGGTCGTTGAAGTTGAGCAACAATTGGTGCGGTCAGTTTGTTGATGGATTGTTTTTAATTAATAAGAGTTGCTAAGCCAAGTGAGAGGCCCACGGTGGGTGGCAAGTATTTAAGTACTTGCCACCCACCGTGGGCGAAGAAGAAGCATAAACAGCAGTTGTTTACTCTGTTTTTAATATATATTTTCTTGTATGGTTTTTAATTATCTGCAGATATTGAGCGATACTTGGATGTAGATATGTATGTAGGCTGTAGAGACTGAGTTATGAGTGTTCGGTTTTCATATACCTACATATAGTTTTTATGCGCATATACTGAACGATAGAATATTATGTTATTTATCCCGTGAATGACACTTTATCCTATTTTTTTTTCGCTGAGGATTTATTTATCTAATACCTTTAAACGAGCAATTCTTGTATATAATCTGAATCTCGGAAACGGCTCCAACGATTTTCATGAAATTTAGTATGCACGGGGTTTCGGGGGCCATAAATCGATCTAGCTACGAGTAGGTTCCATTTTTAGAAAACGTCGTATTAACAAAACAAAAACGAGCAAAGCTCGGTTATCCAGGTACTGTACTTAGCGAGATCTTTTCTATTGATATAATTATATCCTTTTAAGATTTAATCTTAACCTTCTTCTTCTTATCGTGTGGTTGTTGAACAACCTAGTATCAGAGTTTAAACCACCCGTAGGTCTCTGACATGGCTTTACACACCATCGATAAAATCTCTCAGGTGTGTTGGTTTCCTCACGATTTTTTCCTTCACCGTGTTAAGCTAGTGATAATTAATTTATAATACGCACATGACTTCAAAAAGTCAGTTGTTCGTGCCCTGGATTCGAACTTGCGACTTTTGACTTACCAGTCAAGCGGTCATACCACTAGCCTATCACTGCTACTTAATCTTAACTACGGTGGGATATCAAAGTATCAAGCTATAAAACCCATTCACGGTCTACCAACAGCTGCGGCATACTCTTGATATATCCGTCATTTTATCACAGCGAGACTAATCTGATTCCCCCCTAAATGGTGGGAGCTCCAAGTTATAGAGTTCCCATAAAAATTGACGGTAAAATTTGAAGATGAAAATCTTCTGTAAACGTTTTATTGGAAGCGTGGTCTTCAACCCTCAAATAAACGATAACGCTGAGCTCCTTACACGGAACGCAACGACCACGATACGATATTGCCGACATTCAAGTTTCATGAACAATAATGTCGTGTTTTATGCTCGACGTAACGGTTACGACACGATTTCAATTTTTGTATGCTGTTCGTGTCGGTGTTTGCTATATTTGATATGGGATTTTGTTGTGATGAGATTAGCCAGCCAGGAAGTTTATAATCCAGGATCCATTATATGCCCTAAATTCAGTAGGTGAATGTTTTTAAAAGTTTCCCCACGTGGTTTTGTATGGAACCTTTCTCATTTTCCATTTTCATGATATATAGTAATAGATAAGTGAAATAATGGTGTTTTATTATAAAGTTTATAGGACTAATAGCTCTCGCAATAAATATAATATATAATAAAGTATTGAAAAATTACGAAGTATACAACCGTCACTCATTGAAGTTCTTTTCATGTACTGCGTTTTTTTGTAAATGGTAATTTAGTTAGCATAATAAAATTCTTCATACTTAACATAACAATTCTTGCGTCAGTTCAAGATCGTAACCAGGACAGCATCGTCTTAAATGTCAAATAACAATACAAAACCTTGTTTGCTTAGTACCTACGTAACGATAACGATACGACTTTCGAGTATAAGGATAATGTATTATTAACAATCTCCTTTACGGAGATGGTGGTTTGTTCAATAAAGATATTGGGGCTATATTGGTACATAGTTATTGAATATTTAATAGCCTGCGTGTCTAGTAATATTTAATAGGACTGCGCCGCTGCTGAGCGTGAGGTCCTGGGGTTCGATTTTCGGTTAGGACAAAGGGATAATATTTCTGTTAAAAAAATCTCAATAGCAACTTGGAGTTTGGAATTGTAGATGGCAAAAGATTCGCTAGCTATTATAACGGCATTGATAAAATGTTGGTATACAGCTGCTGTGTACGCCTCTGCCTATCCTTTCATGGAATACAGGCGTGATGCTCTGTACAATAATATACATTAGTAACATATTTTTTTTATGAATTGCGTTCTCTTTTTTTCCTATTATAAAGTATTTTGCTGAAGTGAACCACAAACCAAAACGTTGTGTATATAATTTTGTAGATTTTACAAAAAACGCTGATTTAATTACGATAATAATTTCTATAGGAGCACCTCTGAAGTATGATCTACCAAACAATAAAAGAATCATCAAAATCAATTCATTATTGGCGGAATAATCACGTAACAAACATGATGGTGACATCTATTATGTACAGTCAACCGCACGACCGTATAAAGTAACAAAAAAATAATGAAACACCTACACCACTAGAGTCAAATATGTAGAACAAGTAATCTAAGAAACACAAAGCTTTCGTCTGAGAATAAAATTTCAATAATTTTGTATCATTAGGTTTAACATACAGTCGAATTCAGAACCTCCTCCTTTTTGAAGTCGGTTAATAAAATAATAATAATTTGAAGCAACAGAGTTGATAATGACTATAATTGAAAATCGTAGAGTGTAAAAACCAAAACATAACCCTTCCGTTGTCTTATCTGTAAGTGAAGGTCTGAACACACGCGATCCGCTACCGTAGGGTATGTAGGGTTGCTGCCGAGAATATATTAAATTCAAACTTTTTTCCTAACATTGTTGTCCTATTTTTTCTTATCCTCACGCTATGTCCCAAGAGAGCTGGGAAAAGAGAAAGTGTTTATTCAAGTAAAGTTTTCTGTTGTTTTTGTTAGTTTGTTGCGTACGAATATTTATTGTAAATTTTTGATTTGTTTTTTTTTTTTTTTTTATAACATATGTACATGGTTAACATTTGGTGTGACATAGCTAGATGGAGAGCGTAGGAGACCGTATCGGTGGCGGTTACCACCAACAATTGCATTCCCAATGAGGGTTGACGTCAGGCAGGCGGCCGGTCATGAAACATTGCCAAAACTTTAGCAGCATGCCAGAAATAGGTAGGTATGCTGCGCCGACCCCAAATAAATTGGGATAAGGGCAGGGGGATGATGATGATATGTAACCAGGAAGCACGTTAAGCCGTCGGTCCCGGTTGTCAAATTAAGATCTATGACAGCCGTTACGGGTAGTCAGAGGCCTGAAAGTCTGACAACCAGTCATACCACGAGATATCGTGATACCAGTTACTGGGTTGTGGAGGTCAGATAGGCAGTCGCTCCATGTAAAATACTGGTATTAAGCTGCGTTTGGTTTGACTGGAAGCCGACCCCTATGTAATTGGGAAAAGGCTAGGCAGATGTATCACCAGGAAGCAGAAGTTTATTCCTCGACATATACTATGTCTGACACAAGGGGCGTCACGAAAACGATATTTTATTGACATTTGTTTATTTGCTGGATTTGTTCTTAAATTTTCAGGTATTATGTAGGTCATATAATATTTAATATATAATATGACTGCCTCGTTGGTCTAGTGTTCGCAATCGCGGCTGCTTAGCTTCAGGTCCTTGGTTCGATTCCCGGGTCTTGCAAAGTGTTATTGGGGTTTTTTGTTAGGAAATTCTCAGTAGCAGCCCGGAGTTAGAAAGTTGGCGGTGCAATATCCCCGTGCTTCGGAGAGCACGTAAAGCCGTCGGTCATGCGCCTGATCTCTCTCCAGTCGTGTCGGATTGCCGACCCATCGGACTATGAGAGTGAAGGAAGAGGGAATGCACCCGTGTTTGCGCATACACTTGTGCACTATAATATCTCCTGCGTACTTAGCTAATCTCCTCGGAGATAGGCCGCCGTGACCGAAATACGGCCTGGAAGAGTCAATTTAGTATTCGGTTCGGATACTTCGGTAGGCGATACTCCCTACCAAAGTATTATTCCATTCGTAATCATTTCTGTGCGGTTGTTAATATACTTAAGAACCTCCTCATTTTTTCGGCGGCTGAAATTGTTTATTCGTTTAGTAAAAAGTTTTAGTTCACCGTAACTTGATATACATTACATTTTAAACAAAATCCAATAAATTAAACGATTTTCAATGCCAGTAACTGACCATAATGTTTGGGCATAACAGCCTTTATACTCAAAACATTAACCCTACCCGTGCAAAACGACCTCAAACAATTAAAATTAAAGCTTATCACTTCCAAAATACTGAGACAAACGGACACAATTAAGCTTAATAAAGCCGTACAGTTCCCACCGCGATCAAAACCACAGATAATGGAACAATCTAGCCTTTTGGTCGTATGCGAATTTTAATTCAAATTATGGCGAGCGGAGCCGCGGGGTATACGAGTAGTTACCACAATATGGACATAACGACATTACGGTCGCGGAAAAAGTGGTTCCGACCGGACATAATCGGTTTAAATCGGTTTTACGAGTGGGTTTTAGAACAATATAGTTTGGGATGTAACTCAATTGTTATTGTTCAAAAGGCGAGATCGTTTGAACCGTCACTTTTAGTAAATATGTATGTTGTAGCTGGTTATTGTCCTA
This sequence comes from Xylocampa areola, assembly GCA_935421205.1. NCBI lineage: Eukaryota > Metazoa > Arthropoda > Insecta > Lepidoptera > Noctuidae > Xylocampa > Xylocampa areola. The sequence continues at coordinate 10,613,591 of OW285225.1, forward strand.
AATAAAAAAAAAATTAATAAAAAAAATGGCGGGCTTCATGGACTTTATATTTCTGGCAACGGTGCTAAAATATAGTTGAGTCGTAGCGGATCTGTTAACTGCTACGCACACGTTCGCTTTGGTCTTGGCTACGACGTAGGCACTACAGTCGGCTACGCCGTACAATCATGAGGCTTTGGTTGAGGAAAAGAGATAAATACGAGAGGGGTGATTTAAAAAAAAAAGTATTATTTTGAATAAAAATTTTTGTTTTTAGAAATATATAAATCGGGTCTTTATCGCGATATTTTATATAATAGGCTTTTACGATACCTTTTTTTTTTATTAAATTATTTATATGTAGAACATTAACATAAAATATAATTTAAGGTATAATTACCAGGTATTTTTCTTATATAAATACAAAAAAAAAATATGTCGGTTTTTTTTATATCGGTATGTTTGCGCGTACCCTTTAAAATAGTTAATTTATTTATTCCAACATAACTTCTAAACGCCTGGACTGATTAGACGTATGGGGTATCGTTAGAATCCTTACATTGTCCAAGGTAACATACGCTAGTAAGCTATATATATAAAAAAATGTAATATAGTGGCTATGGTAGACAAAAAGGGTGAATAAAAAAAACCGCACAATGGCATCCTGCTTTTTAATTTTATTTATATGGAATCTATCGCCTTTTTTCAGATAATAATAAAAACAGAAATATAAATGAGGCCAGTAACATTATCAGCCGCATTACGTCATAGCAAACAGTACGGCTGCTCGCACTCGCAGTATTAATTAAAATGATATAATAAAGTTGTGTCGCCATTTTGACGACAGCGGTAATGGTCCAGGGCTGTGACGTTGTGACCTGTTTATGTTCCGTTTTAGAGGAAAAGGAATTAATATAAGTCTGTATATATATATTTAACTTAGTATCACGCCTGTATTCCCCGAGGGGGTAGGCAGAGATGTACACAATCCTACACCCACATTTCACTAATCCTATTATTAAATCCCATGTTGGTGAGCCAATTGCCAATCAACCGGGCACAATTCCAAACACCTGGCTGCTACTGAGAATTTTCTAAAAAATCAATAATGCTTTGCCCGACCTGGGAATCAAACCCAAGACCGCTCAGCAGTCGCGCTCGGTACAACGAGACGAATGAAGCAGTGTTTTTTTTTTTGTATATGTATTTATTGCGACTTACCTAGGTATACTATATGCCTGGTTTAAGTATATGTATTTATTGTTTCTTTCGGCATTTCTTCTCAGAGCTAGTCAGATAGGAAATGCCGACGCTATCTAGCTTAAAAAATTTATGACTTGTAAAATTGTCTAATAACAGATGTATTTACAGAAATAAATATCATTTATCATCATTTATCATTGCGACTTACCTAGGTATAATTGTTTCCTGCTTTTTACCTATAAGAAAATTAATAAATTTATTTCAAAAAGGTGTGTGATACAGCATTGTGATACCTAGGTATAACTGGTACCTAGGTATACTATATGCCTGGTTTTAGTATAGCTGGTAAATACTTACCTAGGTATACTATATGCCTGGTTTTAGTATAGCTGGTAAATACTTACCTAGGTTTACTATATGCCTGGTTTTAGTATAGCTGGTAAATACTTACCTAGGTATAACTGGTACCTAGGTATACTATATGCCTGGTTTTAGTATAGCTGGTAAATACTTACCTAGGTATAACTAGTACCTAGGTATACTATATGCCTGGTTTTAGTATAGCTGGTAAATACTTACCTAGGTATAACTGGTACCTAGTGATACTATATGCCTGGTTTTAGTATAGCTGGTAAGTACTTACCTAGGTATAACTGGTACCTAGTGATACTATATGCCTGGTTTTAGTATAGCTGGTAAGTACTTACCTAGGTATAACTAGTACCTAGGTATACTATATGCCTGGTTTTAGTATAGCTGGTAAATACTTACCTAGGTATAACTGGTACCTAGTGATACTATATGCCTGGTTTTAGTATAGCTGGTAAGTACTTACCTAGGTATAACTGGTACCTAGTGATACTATATGCCTGGTTTTAGTATAGCTGGTAAATACTTACCTAGGTATAACTGGTACCTAGTGATACTATATGCCTGGTTTTAGTATAGCTGGTAAATACTTACCTAGGTTTACTATATGCCTGGTTTTAGTATAGCTGGTAAATACTTACCTAGGTATAACTGGTACCTAGTGATACTATATGCCTGGTTTTAGTATAGCTGGTAAATACTTACCTAGGTATAACTAGTACCTAGTGATACTATATGCCTGGTTTTAGTATAGCTGGTAAATACTTACCTAGGTATAACTAGTACCTAGGTATACTATATGCCTCGTTTTAGTATAGCTGGTAAGTACTTACCTAGGTATAACTGGTACCTAGTGATACTATATGCCTGGTTTTAGTATAGCTGGTAAGTACTTACCTAGGTATAACTGGTACCTAGTGATACTATATGCCTGGTTTTAGTATAGCTGGTAAATACTTACCTAGGTATAACTGGTACCTAGTGATACTATATGCCTGGTTTTAGTATAGCTGGTAAATACTTACCTAGGTATAACTGGTACCTAGTGATACTATATGCCTGGTTTTAGTATAGCTGGTAAGTACTTACCTAGGTATACTATATGCCTGGTTTTAGTACATGTATTAATTCCGACTTACCTAGGCATTACTATTACTTGGGAATATTATATGCCTGGCTTTTTACCAGCTACGTTGGGGTGTGCTTCTAGTCTTACCGGATGTAGTTTAGTACAAGTATTTTACACGACGCTACTTACTTATCTGACCTCTACAACACATTTATTAGGTAACACGATATTTCCTGGTAAGACTGAGAGTTTTAGTCACCTGAGTACTTTAACGGCTGCCTTAATAGATCTACATTCATGTGGCATACGTAAGTTTTTTGGAGTTGCCCAATTTATTTTTAAGTCGAACGGAGTTCATAATCATGAGCTGAACCTGCGGCGATTAGACAATTCAATGACGAGGCCTGCTTTTACAATAAATTTTATTTCCGTCAGTATTTTATTATCACAGTTTAACCAAACTCACCATAATTTATCACAACAATGAAAAATATAGACACGTAAAGGCGTACAAATAGTATTTACTTATCCACCCTCCTTTCTCAACATTACACAATGCACTCGGGTCCCATTCACGCAAAGTAAACAGAATACGTGAACAAACAAAATAAATAAATATTACAATAGCGCGCGACAACCATAATGGGCTCAGTTTTTATAAAGCGTCGACGCACAGGTGTGAACCGTTCTGATCGGTCCATTTTTATTGGTACGTTGTTTCAAAATACGGATGCGTTTTGTTTTGGGGATTGTTGTTTAAATGAATTATGAAATATTTAAAATGTATTGGAGTACAACAATTCCTGAAGTAAAGTTATTATATTATATGGAAAAAGAAGAATATGGTCGTGAGCAAGATTCGAACCGGCGCCTCCCGGATAAATACTCCAGGCGCTCTGACCACAAAGCAGAAGACCGCGAATTCTTCATTCATATTTGTCCGACACGACTAACTTTGCAGTTAATACAATGTCGTAAAGATGCAATTACCTTAAAAATTTAAAATAAAGCTAAGCATGCGCAAATGCTTGTCAAAGATTTATCTTTAATACCTTCAGTATTTATCCGGGAGGCGCAGGTTCAAATCCTGCTCACGACCAATTTTTCTTTCCGCAAAACTTTATAACTTTAGAGTTCGCATGCATGCGTTAATACTTTTCAAAGACACATTTAAGTTAGTAGTTAGAAAATTTAAAAAGTACCAACTGAATTTTTTATCATCTTCCTAACTGGGGTTATAGGCTTGTCAACTTGTCAGCGCAACAGTTCAGCGTGAGGTCTTGGGCTCGACTCCCGAGTCGGGCCGTGTGGTTTGTTTGTTAGGAAATTCACTCATAATTGCATCGGTGTATAACATTACAACTTTGTCCCACTGCATGGCAACATGGCAAGGGAATAATGGAGGAACCAGGCTAGCTTCCAGATTTTCTCACAAAATTTTGTATCTATGCTTTTTCAGATTAGGTGAAATGAAATCGTTTATTCTGTAAATAGGTCTTTTCAAACTCTTTTGCATGTCACTATGATCTGGAAATGCATTTCCTATCGGACTACCTCTGAGAAGAAATACCATAACAAACTCAGAACTCAAGGTATCTTTCAAGGTCCAGACATCATTAGACATCCCTACGCGAACGTAACTAAAAATAAAAACATTGAAAAAAATCACATGGGTAAATAGTGATTTTGAACCCTTAACCTGTTGCTCAAGAACGCCTATCAATAACCACACGACCACCACGACATGTGTATTATATTTGCATATGAAAGGGTTATTTCATTTCTATAGTTTATGCAGTCGACTGACCAGCTTAGTCTCTATGGACCTGACTTTTATACTGAATATTAGATCTGTTCCGATGAGAAAAGCCTTGAGTATCTTAGGGTTGGCAAGCGTTGTTTGAGATATTATTTTTCTTGTAAGGCTGAATTAACGGCGCGCTATCAGTGATAGCCTAGTGGTATGACCGTTGGACGGACATTTCAAAGGTCGCAAGTTCGAATCCAAGGCACGCACCACTGTCTTTTCGAAGTCATGTGCGTATTATAAATTAATTATTACTTGCTTAAAACGGTGAAAGAAAATTTCGTGAGGAAACCAGCACACCTGAGAGATGTTCTCGATGGTGTGTAAAGCCATGTCAGAGACCTACGGGTGGTTTAAACTCTGATACTAGGTTGTTCATTAACCACACGATAAGAAGAAGAACGGCGCGTGTGTATGATCAGATGTATGAAGGTGGACCGAGGGGGAGTATATAAGTATATTGTAGATCGTAAATTGGGTTAGGAAGAAACTACAGAACGCCACCTTTCTGTAGTTTCTTCCTAATCCGATAGGAAAAAAAGGCATTTTATGTATGAGAATATCTCCCAGCAATAGGAATGTCTTCTATATTGTAGGTGCGTTTGTAGACACAAATCTCACATGTATACAGACTCAGACCCCGATAATTTTTCTTTAGGCCATAAAAAATAATTGTTATGTGTGATAATCGAACCTAACACCAGCGGTGCAGAAGACGATCTCACAGCCAATATACCAACCGTGCCATCAGTTTTCTTGTTCACAGTTTAAGGTTGCCAAGTATTGCTACATAAATTATAAGTGGTTTTGGAGTATTATAACATAAAACAAACAAATATATTTTTTAAGGTAAAATATTGGGTTGTTTATACTGAGCGTTACGTTGCTTGAGATTTTTATGAAATTGAATTATTATGTTGTTGAAATAATTGCCAAGGGTTGGAAATTAATTGAATGTAAGGCAAATAAAATATTTTTTCCACTGTGTCATACAGAAGTTAAAGGTAATGAGATGAAAAGACAACAGTGATAGTAAGTTATTACGAAAAAAATAAATGTTGTATACAACGTGTAATAAAAGTCCGTGGTCAAACTTCGAGAGGTCAATGGACTCATTTATACGTAAAACTTTAACTATGGAAGTAACTTCGAAAGGCGTTCAAAAGAAATCAGCTGTTCATAGAAATTTCTGTCATATCTACTCGAGCAAACTGTTTGTGGAGCAGCTGAATTACGCTGACGTGCTTTCGCGCTCACGGCATATGAAAAGACAAAGTGTTAGAAAGACAGGCATGCTGCCTCATCGGTCAATCCTTAACCTCCGAGCGTGAGGTCTTGAGCTCGGTGTTGGGGTCGAGCAATGTGTTTTATTAGGTTTTCTTTTAGAAAATTCTCAACAGATTGTAAGGTTAGATTTGTAACCGTTTGATAGCAATAGCTCACCACCACATGATACTCAATACGCCATCGGTGAAATGTGGGTGATACAAATTGTGTACACATCTGTCTACCCTCTCGAAGAATACAGACGTGGTATTTTGTCTATTTAACAATACTTATAGCGTAAATTGACACCCAACTGTCACTATCATCCCCCCAAGCTAAATGCAAACATTGCCCCACTCAAGAAAAAGTGTGTGAAAGTAACATGAAGATAATGTTCGCAGCATCGACTCTGAAATAAATTGCCCGGAGCAGTAAATAGAAGTGAACCGGTGACAAACGTTTATGTGGTGAAATGTGGGTAGGCATATAATATACAGAGTGGTATTTGGGTATTTATAAATTTTTTTGCAGATGGGTAGTGTTTTGTATTGGGAGTATTTTTCCTATAGACACCTTAGTAATCAGTGTTGTAGTTTTTTAGTAATTGACAGTTTAGTCTCCCAAGTAGAACCGCATGAAAACTTGTTAGTTTTTCTTTCCTATTAATGTGACTGCTTCTGCATTACAAAAATTTGTTTAGACGTCGTAAGCACGGGTGCTAAGTGTGAGGTCCTTAATCTTAATAATAGTAAAATGTAGGTGTACACCTCTGCCTATCACTTCGGGGAAAATAACCGTGATTGCATTATACAAATCACAGAATAAAACCAACTACAAATATTTATTTTTATTCTTTGGGCTAGATAGTTTTTAAAGTTATAAATACAGATACATCTTATGTATGCATAGCGAAGTCTAAAGTTATAAATTTTTGTGAAAATAAAAATACGGTCGTGAACAAGATTCGAACCTGCGCCTCCCGGATTATGAGATGGCTAGCGGTAGGTGGCTCAACCTCTGCTCACTACTCCAAATTCTTTTTCCACATTTTAATACGTCTTTTGGTGACGGCTTTGCCATCTATTCACTCCTTGTACAGGATACTGAACCGACACGACTAACTTTGCAGTTATTACAATGTCGTATAGATGCGATTACCTTAACAAATACAGATAAATCTTGGAAAGCATTAACGCATGCAGTGTGAACTTTAAGTTATAATTTTTTTTGGAAAGGAAAATAAATAATAATAGTGTTTGTCTTATAAGGTAAAACAATGGTTTTGATATCTATAAGTAGAAGAAAAAAAAACAACTTTATCGACCTTCCCGTGCCCCTGACAACACCCCAAAGATATGTATATATGTATGTGTAAAACTAAGTGTAACCCCTCTTTTGCTTCCCTTTTTCTTATGCCGCGTAATCAGGAGGGGACGTTGTCAATACAGCGTTAATGCGGATTGCAACAGAATGTATGCTCTCCGTATCTTTACGCTCGCTTTAACTAAAGGGATCAGTGGATATTGCAGTGTTTAGAGTACTGAGCAGATTGCGTGTAAAGGTCTTAAGAATTGGGAAGTGATCTAAGAAGATTTTTTTTACTTACAACAAAGATGATACAGCCATATGTAATGCAGTATTTTTGCTAATAAGGGACAAATTTTCTTCGATAATAACTAATATTTTGGTGCAAGAAAGCCTTAATCATTATAATTTTGCATCAAATTTTTGTGGAAGGAAATACGGTCGTGAGCTGGATTCGAAACTGCGCCTCCTGGATAAATACTCTTGGCGCTCTGACCGCTAAGCCATCTCGACCTCTACTCACTACCGCGAAATCTTCATCCACATTTTAATACGTCTTTTAGTGACGTCATTGGTATCTATGCAGTCCCTTAACAGGTCAGTGTAACGGCACGACTAACTTAAAAACATAAAACATAATATAGCATCACGCCTGCATTCTCCGAAGGAGTAGGCAGAGGTGTACACAGTTAAACACCCACATTTCACCAATGCTGTTATTAAGGCCCATGTAATAGGTGGTGAGCTTATTGCCATCTACCGGGCACAATTCCAAACTCCGGGCTTCCGGAATCCGGGAATTTCCTAACAGAAAAACTCAATTACACTTTGTCCGACCCGGGAATCGAACCCGAGACCTCATGCTCAGCAGTCGCACTTTTGACCACTAGACTAACAAGATAGTCGACTAACTATGCAGTAAAAAAAAAGTAATATGTGGGAGTAGAATTCGGGGTAGTTAGCATAGGTTGATATGTCTTAGTGATCACGGAACTTTAAACTTAGTGATCAGAGCGCCTCGGAACTTTAAACTTAGTGATCTGAGCGCCTCGTAGCTTTAAAGGTTAGCATCGCATGCGTTAATGCGAATAAAAGATTCATCTGTACTTACAAAAAAAAAAAATTTGTTTACCTTTGATTGATTTTTTTTATGTACTTATTAAACATACAGTAGATAATATATAAAACACAAGGGACTGCCCAATATTTACAGTTGAACAGATTTTTCTGTTTGTGAAAATAAATTTATTTCATGTAAAAGTAAGCCAATTCAGCGTTTTCGTAAAAAAATGGTTTTTGTTACAAAGAGTTAGTACAACAATTCAACCAATGTAAAAAATATTTTAGAAAGAAAAATCTTTTTACGCCATTTTGTGAGCAAATTGCTGAATAAGAAGGAATTGTGCTGGAATTATTGTTATGAAGCCTTAATATAAAGTAAGTTGTTGCTACGTATTATAAGATTTTCTTTAACCATAATGTGGATTTTGGCATGTTACTCGGGCTATAGTAATTTAGTGCTAGACATAGATCACTCTTAAAAAGTAAAGGGAATTTCGGATATTCGGATTCCACAAAATAAAGATCTTTTTTCAAATATCAATTCTATGTCTATGTCCCGAGCTCATAACTGCTATTAATATCATAAATAAATAATAGTTTAAAAAACTAAAAAACACACTTTTGTAACTAGTCGAACTAAAAAGTAGAAAATGATTTTCTATAAGTGCAAAAACAAAATAGAGTTATTATGAATAAAACATTTTATCGTAACAAAGCGTTGCTCGATGTCAATTGTTGTAAATATTTAATTGAAGTTATTATAAAATATCTTAAGAAGCACCCCACGCTTTTGTACAATAAAATGTATGAAGCGAAGGAAATTAATGATGGGGAGTTTGTTTACTTGTTATTTTTTTTAAACCATTTGCCATCTTATCAGTAGCTTAGTGGGCTCCGATCGTTACCCCTAAGCAAGAGATCATTAGATTTGAAAATTTAAATTATTGTGGATGATGAAACCCTGGGGTTTATTGAATTCTTGATGAGATTGTTAATGGAATTTCTTAGTGTAGGCTGTGATTGTTGTGTTTATTTAAAAAAGGGCTCATGGCTAAGTAGTAGCCCGCATGGACCAACCGATTGAGGTTAGGGTTGGACTACCCTTACTGCGATTGGTAAAAAATAAAAATATATTGAATAGATTCAGGCGTTACTTTGCGGAAGTCCATTACAATGGATGCAAATAAATACAATATCTAGCTACTTCCACAAAATTGAGGGTAGTCATGCATTACCCGTACACCGCCCGCCCGCAAATATATGCACATACGCAAGCGGTGAAAATTCCGACTACCACCAACTAGGTACTCTACACGTGTTTCGCCCCTCCACGGGGCATCAACAGGAGCTGTTAGACTGTGCAGTCTCGGTGGCGGACACTGCACGGTCTAATATTTACGGTCTAATATATTTGCGGGCGGGCGGGCGGTGCACAGGTAATGCATGACTACCCTCAATTTTGTGGAAGTAGCTAGATATTGTATTTATTTGCATCCAAAATAAAAATATTACGTTGACTTAACATGCATAAAAAATCATTATATAATTGACATTCCGTTAACATCAAACCGATTTCCTAATTTTAAGTACAACATCGCATTGTGAATGAAATACTTAAACTAAAGCAACCAGCATCACAATACCAATCCCGGCTAAAATCAATCAATTAAACTCTCCGTTTATATCAATAAGGAAATAATACAAACTGTACCAATACCAGTTACACTCCGAACAAATGCCAACATATCGCTATAAATAATAGTTTCGCCAACAAGTATTGCGAGAACATTTTATTCAAAACTATATTTCACTTCACTCACTATATCTTTCAAGCGAACATTATTTGATGTTTCACGCGGACAGATATTGGCTTCACCGACAATTTCCCGTCTTTTGACATGGTGTGTACTGTAATGAACGCATTCAGTGTGCAGACTGCCTTATTGTAGGGTTGGCGACTGGGCTTTTATTAGATAGATGTGCTGTGGGAGGTGGATTATTATAAATTATTATGTTATTCATACATTTAGGTATCTTTTATGTTTCTAAAGAGAATGTTGTCCAATAAAGTTGTGTCAGAGATTTTATAAAGAAGCATTTTAAGTAATGTAGGTTTTATTTAATTCTCAATAATTTGAGTTATTAAGTGTCAAAATCAGTTTTGCGATCATCTTAAAAAATTATAATGCCATTATGGTGTAGTTAAATAAACTGACTGGTATTAAAGACGTCAGAAACTGAAAATAATGTTGTAGATTTAGATCTTGATGACTAACAAAATTATTGTGAATCTATTTCCTAATACATAGTATGTTAGCTTTTGATTATTTCAATTTAAAACATATTTGAAGACTATTTTTATAAATATTATGACGATATCTTAAACCCAGAGGGCACATTCCTCCCTCCAGTCCATCTATAAAAGTCATACGCAATCACCATTAAACAATCCTTTAACAAATAATATTTCCTCAGATAATTTATAACAGCGAAACTTGGCACTTGTCAGCCCTTGTCGCTACCCATTTGCGCGCAAGCTGTAAAATCATGTTTATATTTTTATGGTCTATAAACCGAAGAAAAATACAGAATGCTATGTCTTATTTCTTCGAGTAATCGTGTGTTGGGATTTTAATAGGAAAATATTTAATTAAAAGCGGTGCTCTGGTGTGGAACAGTTTTATGAAATAAAAATCCATAGCAGGCGTGTATTGATATTTTTTTATTCTCAATTAGCTGATCCGATAGTCTTAGTGCTGTCAAAGTTCCCATTGAAAAAAACATAGTCAGTATTACCCGAATTTTCCAATTTTACAGGCAACTTTTCCAATGTGTCCATTAAAACCTTATTTGGAGTATTATACATTTTTCTTACAAAGAATTAATCATATTGGTCCAGCTTTTCTCTTGTTATGCGCTTACCAACAGAACAGAACAGCATTTCATTGTTATTTACGTATAAATTACTTTTTGGTTTATTTATTTATTAATGGCATACATATTAAGTATTCTAAAACTACACAATATGAAAAATGGATATTCATCCCCATTATAGGTACACACAGCATTCACTATAAACAAAGACAAAACTAATATTAATTAAACACGATGCTTATCTTAAAAGTAAATAACATTAATTATTTTTCATATATAATGATATTTTTTATACATATTAAGGCCATGTAATGCCTCTATTAATTACTATTTTTCAAAGAAACATTAATTTATTAGATATTTATTAAAACAACATTTGTAACAATTGTACAGAAAACACTATTACATAATATGAGATACATAACGGCGGATAAAAATAAAATACGTGATGTTGTAAATCATTTTAAATACTTTCTTTCTATTTTGTGTCAGTAAGATTTCAAAGTTAACTCGAACTTTCATGATTAAATCAACGATTCTATGTGTGTAATTAATTTTGTAATAAAATATGTGAGAAATGAGTGACCGTAAAATCAATTTGATTTTCATTTATTATATTTTGTGTGTGAAAGTATTGATTATAAGAAAAAAAAACTAATAGCTTAATATATAGCGTACAATTTTCTTATTAAATAGCTGATTTGCGTTCACTAGGGAGAAAGATTATTAAAAAAAAAATTACACTAATCGGCAACCAATTTATAATGCTACAGATTCTCTACGGCAGATTAAGATGTACATTTTATGATCACTAAGATAAAAAACAATTATTGCTCAAAGTGACGGGGTTCGGCCATGTTTTCAACGGATCAGGACCTGCTGGGGTCGCGGTGAATGCGTCTGCTATCGAGTCCCTGGTAAAGTTATTGGAGGACTGGGTGTTTTATATTTGTAATAGAAAGATAATAATGATTACGGTTACTACCACACAAAACAATCTAATGCATTGTGAAATGCATAAGAAAATACCTACTCTATCCTTCACTATTACATTAGATTTCATAATAGAATGACGAATGTATTTAACATGAAAAACGGGTCAAGGTTTTACCAACAGCTTTGTCTATTAATCCAACACTGAAATTTTCTATTGTTCGCCAACCCTAACCGCAACATTAGGCCGTCGACACACGATACGACCGGCATGTGCCGCTATTGTTCTCAACGCCGATTATGTTCGTCGATGGTGGGGTATTAGCCGTTTCAGCCTGTCTAGATACAGGCAGTTTCTGTTGTGTCATAATTATACGTGTTCACCGTTCGAAATTTCGATGTTGGTAGGAATATTAATGTATTTTCTTTTGGCTATGTTTGATGTGGAAACTGGTAAGTTTTATTATTATATTTTTACACGTCTGCCCAAAAAAGGAGTGTTATGTTTTTAGTTTATTATATTAAATGGAAAAAGAATACGGTTGCGAACAGGATTCGAACCTGCGCCTCCCGGATGAATACTCCAGGCGGTCTGACCACTAAGCCATTTCGACCTCTGCTCACCACCGCGAATTATTCTTCAATATATTGACACGTCTTATGGCGACGTTATTGCTATCAATTCAGTCCCTATACCTCGTTTTCCATTTAATATCATAACTTTAGAGTTTGCTAAGCATGCGTTAATGCTTTTCAAAGATTTATCTTGAATTTTTTGTTTATATTTAATGTATGTTTGTGAGATTTTGTAATTCCACCATAACTTCTAAACGCCTGAACCAATTTAGATGTATAGAGTATTAATAGAATCCTTACATTATCCCGGGTAACACAGGCTAGTTAGATTTAAACAAAATGGTAATGTAGAAGCAATGGTAAAAAATAACACAGTTCTCGCATGGCGTGCTTTTTATAATTTTGCTTGTTGTGTTGATTCAAAATAGATTTAATGACTTTTATTACTCATAGAGAACACAGTTTACTTTCGTATACCAAAAGCATAGATTACTAATTAATTATACAACCAGTGATAGCTATTATAATGTTTGAATTGTGTGCAGTGATTGAATGGTTCTAAAATATGTACTATGTTGTGTTGTTAGCACTTTATTGATGCTTTCTATCGGCCGCCCCAGTTAACTGCAGTAGCTGTGTTTCTATTTTATTTCTTGCTTTATATATATATTGTTATTTATTTTTTATAAAATACGTTGCCCCACACTAGGAATTTCTTCCGGTATCTTGGGTGCGTTTACAGACATATAATCTCACAAGCACACACACACCCAGACCCGGAGCAATTATCCATAGATCGTACAAATATTTGCTCCGTGCAGGAATCGAACCTGCGACACGCAGTGCAGCAGTCGGTCTCGACCACTGCGCCAACCGCGGTGTCAATATGAGTGTTTACTGACACTTAGACTAATATAAATAGTATGTAATTATCTTAATAAAGGTAGTATCTCAAAATCTAAGTAACTGCCTCGTTGGTCTAGTGATCCCAAGCGCGACTGCTGAGCAGGAGGTCTCGGGTTCAATTCCAGTGCAGTGTTATTGACTTTTTCTGTTAGAAAATTCTGAGTTGCAGCCCGGAGTTTGTGATTGTGCCCGGTAGATGGCAATAGGCTCACCACCTATTACATGGGACTTAATACCAGCATTGGTGAAATGTTGGTGTACAATTGTGTACACCTCTGCCTACCCCTTCGGGGAATATAGGCGTGATACTATGTATGTATGATGCAGTGTATTTCAAAAACAGACATTGTCATAAAAATATTTTTTTGTGTAGTTTTAAACTTAGATATCAATTGACTCTCCTTGATCTGTTGACTGGCTAATCAGCTATTTTTTTTAAACGTTGCCTCACACTAGGAATTTCTTCCTGTATAGTGGTTGTGTTTACAGACATATAATCTCACATGCACACACACCCAGACCCGGAGCAATTATCATATTTGCTCCGTGCAGGAATCGAACCTGCGACACGCGACGCAGCAGCCGGTCTCTCGACGACTGCGCCTACCGCGCCGTCAAACTTTTTATTACTGTTATAATTTTTTTACTTTAACCTTGATGGTGATAATTTTATAAACTGGAGTTTGGAATTGTGCTCGGTTGATGGGAAATTGGGAATATGCTATTATATAGGACTCTTACCACTAGATACTCTTCTGTCTTAACCTTCGGAGGATACAGGCGTGATGCTATCTTCATAATTGTAAAATTATATTTTTTTGTTGAAAGTAAATACGTTCGTGAGCAGGATTCGAACCTCTTGTTCACCACCGTATATTTATACCGGGTAAGAGTTCGCTACGCATAGGTACGTTAAATCGTATGAAAGATTTATTTGTTATCAATTAATTGTATCAAAATAATAATTTATCAAATTACCGTCTTCAAGTATTAAACCTATTCTTCAGATAAGATCCGACCTATATTAAATAAAGGCATACCCACTCAGATCAGATACCTTCTATTATTACGATTTATCAATAATATTTCATCTTTCCCAAATAAGGGGAACACGACAACCCAAAAATCACAATACACGCTCCGTATGTAAAGAATTTAATAAAAATAACCCCCAAGAAATAAGTCTTAACCAAATTGACCCAATGAAAGGGTCAAAAATACAATAAGGATACCAGGCAGGCGAGGGTCAAGACACGAGTTTCCATGTGACCATCCCCCAGGGGGATACCGACGAAATACTAAATGAAGTGATGTAGTGTGACCATGTGGTCAGTGGGAGTAGGGATAATAAAAAACATTCCAAAAGTAGCAAATTTAAGTCGTATTTTTTTTCCGTGAGTTTGTGAGAAAACAAAAGCAAATGGAAAGCAGCATTAATGTGTGATATTGTTGTGGTTTGCAATTAATAACTTTTTTTTGTACAATAACTCGTGAGACACATTCATATAAATTATTGCTCAAAGGTTATTACTCACGTGCATTCTTCGGGATTGCCCGACTAGTTTCGAACTCGAACAGAGCACTTAGTCATGAGCTGAGTCCGCGGCGATGTCGCGAGTCAAACTAATAAGTTGTCCCATGCAAAAACTCATTGTAAAATACAAATCAGGTTCCAGTTATTTCAAATTGTAAAATTTACGTAAATCTTTATACCAGTATCCATCGCGTCGTATATATTCACCAAAATACATAACATATGTTTGTTATGTATAACTAAGGTAGGTATATTATATCTGAAGTAGCAATTAAAACTTTAACACAATGTTTTTCTATCCACCTAACAAAAACAAGTCTAAAAAAACATTGTCTCGTTAAATCAGTCTCTAATTGCGTGATTAAAAAAGTATGAAAATCTCAAAGGTATAATTTCAGAAGAATATACTAACAAACCCGTACTGCAATCAGGTTAATCCGACCGCAAACCTAACCGGAACACGACCGCAAAAACACGGAAAATGTCATCAACAACGCACACACAAACTAAATTATTTACCAAAAAGAATGTTCAAATATTAACCCACTTTAATATGAAAAACACAAAAGAAAGACATGAAAATACCTGAGGGATTTACCTACATCGCAGGTGAGGTAACCGGACGTAATGCCCGGTTGTAATGCCCGGATACCAATGAATATACCAAGCATTTCGTTCGCAAATCCCCGGAAAATTTTAAGACGCCTTAAAAATTACTGTGTCCGTTTTCGTGCGGTGTCGCATGGTGACCCTACTTGGTGGACCTTGTAATCCGTCTTGAGTCTAACATTTTTATGTTATTATGGACACACTAACTCGATTTCTAATACTGTGATGAATACGTGTTTTTTAGTTATTTTTGGTGACGAAGTTAGTATTTTTCGTTGAAAATTTGGGTTTTTTATTACTAGTTAGAAATTAATCATTTGCACCGTGTAAACTTTTGTGATCGTCGAAAATATTCATAACAGGGCTATTCTCTCTTACCTAACATAACATAGCATCACGCCTGTATTCCCGAAGGAGTAGGCAGAGGTGTAAACAATTGTACGCCCACATTTCACCAATGCTGTTATTAAGTCCCTTGTAATAGACCTTATTGCCATCAACCGGGCACAATTCCAAACTTTGGGCTACTACTGAGAATTTCCTTAAAGAAAAACTCAATAACACTTTGCTCGAGAATAAAACCCGAGACCTCCTGCGCAGCAGTCACATTTGGGACCAACGAGGCAGTTATTCAATCTGAACCTGTATCAAATGATCAATCATAAATTTGATGGCGCGGTTAGCAGTGGTCAAGAGATCGGGTGTGCGCCGTGTGTCGCGGATTCGAATCCCCGCACGGATCAAATATTTGCATGATTTACACATAATTGTTCTGGGCGTGTATATGTGGGTGTAAAGGCACCCAGTACAGGAAAAAAGCATGGTACCTATTCGTATATTAATCGTTCATCAGATTAGAATAAATAAATAGCGATAATTTGTTGTCCTGCTTCTCTATGTTAGCAATACGACTCGCGCGGGCAGGCTCATGACGTCATGCGGGTGGAGTCAGGGCACGAGGAGGGCTCGCGACCCCGGCCAGTCCTTTTCGCGGTTATAATACAGACAGACGTGTGCGAGTATTAATTAAACTATTTTATTGTATCACACAAAAGTGTTTTATCATTCACACAGAAGAAGTATCAAAGTATTAACTTTACACGTGATTATTGAGTTGCTAGACTAAAATAAAATTAATAAATAAATTCTACTAATCTCGCCCGGAGGACTCGCACATTAAATTATTATTTATACGATACAATAGCGCATATTTATCAACATTAAGTTAATTTTATTCACACTTTAAACTAATTTGTGTCTTTATTAATTTTATTTATTAATTCACTCTTATCATTACTAGGGCTGTCACACTTTTGGGAGATGTTTTTTAAAGTCTTGTAAATTTTGATTGCTTAGCCAATCCAAGTATGTCTACGAGTATAGATAAAACTAGCTTCTACCCGTGACTTTGTCTGCGTGGACTTTAGAATTGTGTCCAGCCGAGATATAAAGTACCCGATGTGATAATCCAGGTTATAAACTATCTGTGTGCCAAATTTCATCCAAATCCGTACAGTAGCTATTGCGTGAAAGAGTAACAAACATCCATACATACAAACTTTCGCGTTTATAATATTATAGTATTTTATGGAAAGCAAAATACGGTTATTAGCGTCTTAGTGGAGTGTACGTTATTTGTAAGTTTAACAAAAAACTCAATAACAATTTGCCAGCCCCAGTAAGCGAACCCAGAACCTCACGCTCAGCAGTCAAACTGCGTCCACTTGACAACAAGGTAGTTCGACTCGGTAACGGGACTCAATATGGAAGTATATTAACTTTCGTGAGACACATTCATATTCATTATTGTTCAACGGTTAATACGGTTTGACTCGCGACATCGCAGCGGGCTCAGCTCATGACTAAGAGCTCCGTTCGAGTTCGAAACTAATCGGACAATCCCGAAGAATGCAAGTGAGTAACCGTTGAACAATAATTAATATGGAAGTACTTAGAAATCAATTACATTCAATCAAAATGTACTAAAATAGTGCATAACTTGGCAATCGAACGGCTATTACATCCATAACGGTAGTTTACAAATCATTTGCGCCAGTTGAATGCTGTGATGACTTTACTGTTATGTTTTTATGTTAATTTGGCGACCTTTCGGTCATCATGGTCATCCTGTAGATATATTAGTATTTAATTTGGGATTTACATTTATAGCATCACGCCTGTATTCCTTAAAGGCAGAGGTGTAAACAGTTGTACACCCACATTTCACCAGTGTGGAGCCTATTGCACTCTACCGGGCACAATTCCAAATCCAGGCTGCTACTGAGAATTTCCTAACCGCAAAACACAAGAACACTTTGCCCGACCTGGGAATCGAACTGAAAACCTCATGCTCAGCAGTCCCGCTTGGGACCACTAGACCAACGAGGCAACCTGCTACAAAAGCTGAAAATAATAATTATGAAGTTGTGTGATCACACCTGTATGCATGTCTTCAATGCTATTTACCAATCATTCCCGCCATTTTGAATTTGTATTGCGATGTTAATATCGTCGTGTATATGTCATCTGGGTGATTTTCAATTGTTGAGATATGATAATTATCGCTTGCGTTCTCGAAATTATAGCACATGCATTATATTTATTGTACTGTAGGCTTATAAGTTCATATATTGTATTTATTAAAGTCGTAATAATATTTAGTTTATATAAACAAAATTATAATTATTAATGCGTATAGTAACCAATTAATAGTATTAGTAGATTACCATTATTAATAACTAGCTGGTGCCCACGACTTCGTCAGCACGACAAGAAGTAGCCTATGTCCTTCTCCAAGGCTCAATTTATGTCCATACCAGATTTCATCCAAATACGTTCAGCTGTTTTTGCATACATGGTTATATCAGTAGAATAATAGTCACTGTCGTTATAATAATAGTCACTGTCGTTATAATAATAGTCACTGTCGTTATAATAATAGTAACTGTCGTTATAATAATAGTCACTGTCGTTATAATAATAGTCACTGTCGTTATAATAATAGTCACTGTCGTTATAATAATAGTCACTGTCGTTATAATAATAGTCACTGTCGTTATAATAATAGTCACTGTCGTTATAATTTTAGATTCGGAGATCATTATTTTCAGTGTTATTTTCGGTAACTCAATTCAGCTATTGAATGCGGAAACACGAGATTTGTCATGCATAAATTGCGATGCAGTAGCGATGCATTCACGTATCATCATCCCCCTGTCCTTATCCCAATTTATTTGGGGTCGGCGCAGCATACCTATATCTGGCATGCTGCTAAAGTTTCGGCTATGTTTTATGACCGGCCGCCTGCCTTACGTCAACCCTCTTTCGGAATGCTGTTGTTCGTGGTAACCGTCACCGATACGGTCTTCTTCTATCTAGCTATGTATATCCATGTTCATATCCATGCGCCAGGTTCTGATGTTATCTTTATGTCACACTCCACTAACCGGACTATGCAGTCACGAAATCGCCGGTGCTAAAAGTAGCATGTCTACTCCAGTGGTCTTAGATCTCATTCTGCTTGGATATGAATAATTTAAAACAGGAACAACACTGATGGCATTTACTTTTGACATCTGTCAAATCTCGCATTTAAAACTTTTGACAGATGTCAATTTGCGTGTTTTTATTTTTTTCGTTCTATCAACGTATGGTCGTCGTTTGTGTAGGATTTATTTATCCGTTCTTATCCGTGTTATTCATTTCATCGTTAATTTGTCGACGATGCCGTACTCAATTGTCTGGTTGACATAATAATTGTGTAACTGCCAAGCTTACAGATGAGCAGATGAGATCATTTCAGATTATAATTACAGTGGCGATGTTTCTTGGAAAGTAATTGTTTGTGAAAGAAAAACGACTCTGGACAGCTTTTAACTTCTGGCACTTATTTTCTTTACGACTATTATCCAACCGAATTCACACCGAGACCCCTGCGTGCCTCGGAGAGCACGTTAAGCCGTCGGTCCCGTTTGTCAAATTAAGATCTATGACAGCCGTTACGGGTAGTCAGAGGGCTGAAAGTCTGATAACCTGCAGTCATAGCACGAGTTATCGTGTTACCTAGTAACTGGATTGTGGACGTCAGATAGGCAGTCGCTCCATGTAAAATATTCGTATTAAGCTGCATCCGGTTTGACTGAAAGCCGACTCTAATGTAATTGGGAAAATGCTCGGCGAATTGATTGAACGAATATTACTCACGTGCATTCTTCGGCATTTCCCGACTAGTTTAGAACTAGAATTGAGCTCTTAGTCATGAGCCGAGCCCGCGGTGATATCGCGACATCGACAGCAATAAATAATATGAATATGTCTCACGAAAGTTATTATACAAAAATATAACTCTGACCGACACGGGAATCGAAACCAAGGCCTCATGCTCAGTAGCTGTGCTTGCGACCAGTACACCAGTTAGGTTGTCTATATAAATCAAGCCATTATTAAAATGTAATATTTTTATTCAATCCCTGTCTACCGAAATACATATTTTATTCGAAGTTTTCATTACCCATCAAAATATTTCTTACAACGTTCTGTGCCAAATTAATTAAGTAATGAATACAAGTATCTCGATCCTTTAGTAAATCCCCTTTTAATAGTAAAAAAGTACGCGTTTCACATTCGAGTTGAAAATATTTAAACTTAAAACTGAACATGTATTAAGAATTTAATTAACCGCTCATCATTTGTTATTTAATTTACTGTACTGTACTGCATTTAATGCTGTTAATTAATTTCTCTACTTTTTATTTTCGGTATCAATGATTTAATAAGCTTCATATTTTTACGCGTTTTTGTAGAATGATAAATTAAAAATGTGGAATAAGATTTCGGAATAACAGAGGTCAGGATGGCTTAGTTGGCAGAGCGCCTGTAGTATTTGTCCAGGAGGCACAGGTTGAAATCCGTCTCACGAGCGTATTTTTTCTTCACGTTTTTAATTCAGCGTAATAATTTGCAATATGGCTATTAATTTATTATTATAAACCATATTGTCTATCTTTAGATTTTCAGGCGAAAATCGAATATAAAACAGCATCATTTACTTGTGGTTGAAGTCGGTAAAAAAATAATTGCGTTCTCATATAGATACTTTGTTAAATATAAGTTTTTTAATGTTACAATCCTAAATAAAATTATTTTTGTCCCCGTCGTCAGCTGCTCGCGGCTTTCTTTGGATTAAAGGATCGTAATTAGGGGAACAAATTTTGAAAATTCGCTCTTTTAAAATCTCTGAGATTAAGTGTCGAAATTGGGTTGCTGGTAAGCCGGTCAAGTGTGAGCTGAGATTAATTATGATTAATGTCTGTTTTTGTTTAGATGAGATAAACTGATGTTGAGATGTTTATGAATCGTTTGTCGTCATTTTAGTTTTGATTTTTAATTTTTTACACGACTGTTAAGAAAAGTTAGTGTTATGTTTTTAGGGTTCATGTATGTATGTATGTTTGTGAGTTTCTTTATTACACCATAACTTCTAAATGCGTATACCTGAACCTAATAAGATAAAAAAAATAATAACATAGTGGCTCTGGAACACAAAAAGGTGTGAAATAAAAAATATAATAACTTTTTAATTATTTTTTATGAATTTTATTTATTCAAAGTGTCGTATGTGTCGTGGTGGCCGCGTGGTTACGGGTCTATCTCTTGAGCCACAACCACAAATTGTGGGATCTAATCTGACATGTATTAATGTAAAAAAAATATGTCATATGTAATGACTAAGAGTCATTCTAAGACATCACAGACATATTATGAAGAGAAGTATGGTCAGGAATTCTGGACTCAATAGTCTAAAATCGTCAACTCGCAGTGAGCTAGTGTGGAGGAATCAACACATAGAATAAAATGTAAAGAATTGGTGTCTGTACATGGAAGATATATGTGATAGAATAATATTGGGACCTTCATCAACGCAAATAGCACCCAAAACAATGATTATTAACATTTTTGTCTGTTTGTCTGTGTGTTTGTGCACGCCAATCTCAGAAACGGCTTATCCGATTTAGATGTAGTTTTCACTAATATATTGTGCTAAGCTTGACTTAACATTTAGTGTTTGTTTCATCAATCGGTTCATAAATAAAAAAGTTATGCCAATTTAAAGAATCACGTCGAACATTTCTTAATTATTATGAATTTGTGTTCATACACGACATGGTGTTAATTTACTACATCCACGCGAACGGAGTCGCGGGCACAGCTAGTACTAGTACTCAATATATTTATTGTTTACCTGCGTACTTATTAATATTCAGCTGGACCCTGACATAATAACATTATAAATAATTAATAATTTGTTTCGCGATTCGGGAGGGAAAATTCATTTAAAACATTTGCCTCGACTTAAAACATTTTTACCGCAAGGTCGTGCGGGGAGGGAGTCAGCTGAAACTCATCCCTCCAATTAGTTCCCGTGTACCGTCGACTGTACATGGATTTTAATTATTTGTGTTTTAAAATTACGGCTCACTCTTTCGTACATAAATGTTAATAACATGCTGAGTTTTTTTTAACATGCTTATATTATTTTTTATATTTGTAAGTAATATTGAATAGCATGGGCACTAGCGGGACTTGAACCCGCGACATCTAATGTAAATAACGTTCTGAATAACTTTTAACATGCTTATATTAATTTTTATTTATGTAATTAATATTGAATAGCATGGACACTACCGGGACTTGAACCAGCGACATTTAATGTCAATAACATTCTGAGTAACTTTTAACATGCTTATATAAATTTTGATTTTTGTAAGAATCTTTACGTATAAGAATGGACACAACAACTTGAACTCGCAACGCTTGCCGCGACAACTGTGGAAATCCTTGCCTACCCCTTTGTGATACTTTATGGTATTTAGTCAAACATAACATATCATCACACCGGTATCACCGAAGGGTTAGGTAGAAGTATACCATTGTACATTTCTTGTTAAGTCCCATGCAATAGATAGTTATAGCCAGGCACAAAAGCACATTCTGGCCTGATACAGAGAATATTTTACTAGAACAAAAAAAAATCATAAATAATAAAACCTAGGTCTTCACGCTCATCAGCCGCGCTTACATCACTAGACCAATAAGGCAGCCTCTCTGCGCTATGTTATGTAATTATAATCTTCCGCGAATATAATGAAGTGACGCCGTAAAGCCTTGCTATGGCATTGTGAGCTAACGACCCAACGTGGTTACTTCAGAAGTAATTTCTCCTGTATTTTCCTCGGTGTTCTTGAAAATTTCATATTTGTCAAAAGTAAGCCTTTGTGACGTAGTACGGTGAAGTGTTTGTTAAGATCTTTTTGTGTTAAAGGTTGATTAAATTTTGGGTAGGGTTTATTTGTAGAGTTACAGTAAGGACATGTTTGTTTGGCTGAGAGCAATATTTAAAATATTAATGTTCAACAAATTTACACTTATTGGAGAAGATTAAATGCCTCAAGATATGTCTTTGAAAAAGCATTAACGCATGCTTAGCGAACTCTAAAGTTCAATATTAAATGGAAAAAGAATACGGTCGCGAACAGGATTCGAACCTGCGCCTCCCGGATAGATACTCCAGGCGCTCTGACCACTAAGCCATCTGGCGTCGAGATCGAGGAGAGGTCGAGATGGCTTAGTGGTCAGAGCGCCTGGAGTATCTATCCGGGAGGCGCAGGTTCGAATCCTGTTCGCGACCGTATTCTTTTTCCATTTAATATTGTAACTTTAGATTAAATGCCGCTTGAGAACTTAATACTTTTCAATATTTCAAGTACGACTTTCGACACGATAAAAAAAGAAGATTTTAAGGCCAATATTTTTAACAGTACTTAGCAAATCTTCTCTTCTTTTTAGTCGTCTAACGTGTCGCTCCCATAGTCAAACCGATAATATAGTTTTATGGGACTTAGTGGTCATGATTAAGTGGTTTCTGTGTATCTCAAATAAATAAAGAAATAGTAATAGGCTGCCCGCTTTGTTGGTCTAGTGGTCCCGAGCGCGACTGCTGAGCATGAGGTCTCGGGTTCGATCCCCGGGTCGGGCAGTGTTGTTGAATTTTTCTGTTAGGAAATTTTCAGTAGCAGCCTGGAGTTTGGAATTGTGCCCGGTAAATGGCAATAGGCTCACCACCTATTACATGGGACTTTATAACAGCATTGGTGAAATGTGGTTGTACAATTGTGTACATCTCTGCCTACCCCTTCGGGGAATAAAGGCGCGATGCTATGCTATGCTATGCCCGCCTATTACGTGAGATTTATTAACAGCTTCGGTGAAATGTGGGTGTATAACTGTATAGAGAGAAATACAGTAGTCCCGTCAAGTGTTGCGGGTTCAAGTCCCCCATGTGTCTATAGTAAACGAAACTAAGAAGCTACAACACCATTTACACTAGCCACTGTCCGGCGACATTTTGTTGTTGACGTGTCTGAATAAATCCTTAACACTAAAGTAAACAAATACATCTTAGGTTTGCGCGATCACTACACATTATAATAAAACAACTTTTAACCGGATTAATCGCGTGTATTATTGTTTTTTTTGTTTTTCCTGACGTTTCGAACACTCCACAGCAAAGTGTTCAAACTCCAAAAACCAATAATACACGCGATTAATCCGGTTAAAAGTTGTTTTATTATAATAAACAAATACATTATATACTCTGGCTTACTTCAGAAATGTTGTACTCCCTTATATTCTAAATGTCTTGAATTTTCTTTGTATAACTCAGACACTGCGTGAAATTTGTCTTAATTAAGATTTAGTCTAACACAATTGTGAAACACATGGGTCTTAGCTCGCAATTTAAAATACAATTCATGAAGTGTCAGACAGAATTAAAATTATTTGGTAAAATGTTAAATTAAATTAACATCACTCAAAACAAATCATGTGTTTACAAATCATTCTCGTACTCGTAACAAGATAAAATTTATTAGAAAATTAATTAAAAAATACGCCTGCTATGTGTTTTTTTTTTTGAGGACTTTTTCTGTAGGTCCCGTAGCCTAGCATACTAACTAGCCTATGTTACCGGGATATTGTAAGGATTCTAACGATACCCTTTACATCTAAATAAGTTCAGGCGTTTAGATGTTATGGTGGAATAAAGAACGTCACAGCAGACATATGTACGTACATGAACGCTGAAAACCTAACACTCCTTTTTTGGGTAGTCGTGTAAATAGGATTGAAGGATTTCTGTGCTTCTGACGGCACGTTAAACCATTGGTTCCGGGTGTTCTTAATTTATTGCAGTCGCTAAGCTAAGAGGCCTACCTACGGCTTGAACAATTCTGACAGTAGGCTAGTAACGAATAATAAATAAATAAATAACCAGCCCATAACTTTCCCACTGCAGGGCAAGGGCCACTTCTTATACATAGAAGGCACGAGCTTAATCACCACAAATAATATGAAGGAAAAGGTTTTGTTCTTAAATATGAAGCCAGCTATGACGCAATCACACTTAAGAATGATTAAACTCGTAGTAAAAGTGCGTTTGTAATCAATAACATCCGTTACAACTATAACATTATATTTGATACTTTACTTTGATACGTAAAGATTATGTTTGCGTCTGTTCAGCAATTGGAATGCTTCAAAAGCCTTTACATTTCTACTTTTACTCCGTCGTAACGCTTTTGGCTGAGCGGTCGTGGTCATTATATTTTTCAGAGGCCACTAATGCGCTCAATCAAAGAACTACCCCAGGAATTATATGAACAGTTTTTTAAATTTTGATTTAGTTTGCACGGGAGACCTTCCGCATGTTCTGAGACTTTCCACTTTGCTTAATAATACAAATAATTATAGAAACAGCCTTTTCAATCATTGTTAGTTCAATCACAATTGAACTATTGTGCTTACGTGGATAAGTTCATTGCTTAGTTGGTTTTATTTAATTAAACGTTAGGTAGAAGGAGACTTTATCGGTGGCGGTTACCACCAACAACAGCATTCCCAAAGAGGGTTGACGTCAGGCAGGCGGCCGGTCATAAAACATAGCCAAAACTTTAACAGCATGCCAGATATAGGTATGCTGCGCCGACCCCAAATAAATTGGGATAAGGGCAGGGGGATGATGATGAAACGTTCTTTCTTTCTTTTCTTTTCTTTTTAAAAAAACGTTGCCCCATACTAGGAATTTCTTCCTGTGTCGTGGGTGCGTTTACAGACATATAATCTCACAAGCACACAAACACCCAGACCCGGAGCAATTATCTATAGATCGTACAAATAATTGCTCCGTGCAGGAATCGAACCTGCGACACGCAGCGCAGCAGTCGGTCTCTCGAGCGCTGCGCCAACCGCGCTGTCAAAACGTTAGATGAGAGGAATAAGGTTTTCAAGAAACATTGAAAAATAATAGGCTGTTATCTCGATATGACATTGTTCACAGGTTCGCGCACAGTCCATGACTATTGTTTAAAAAAAAAAAAAAAAAAGGTTTTTATTGGGCATACAATGTCTAACATCTTATTAAGGATATGTTTTGTCCTAAACTTTTTATAGTGTTAATCCAAGGAGCGGTTTATTAAAATTTGCCTAAGCTAAAGGTACACCAAATAAACCTATATTGCGTAAACAAACCTTTTACAGAATTTTCATATACAACTGTATCATCCCGCCACTTTTTTACAAACAGCCTTATTTTTCATACTACCCACATTCATCACGCACAATGTATGACCAAAGGGTAAGGGTGTCACATGATTTCAACCCTCCATGTTAAATTAACGGTTCGTTTGCGATAATTTGTACGACTGTATGAAATGACAACGGGTTTTTTCCCAACCTATTCATATTAATTCACATTTTTTCGTAAAATGGCCTGTCAGAATCGTAATTAATGAGTGTGTGCTTTTGCGGGTAGATGTGTTTTTGTTTTTTGTGGTAAATGGAGCGATCGAATTTTTAGATTGTTGTTGTTTTATGTTTTGGAGAATAAAAAGGGTGTGTGGTATTTATTTCTGTGACGTGACGTTACGAAAATGAAGTTTGAAATATATTATTGATTGTTAAAGCCTGTATATTGTATACATTGTCATCATCTATAGCCCGACTTCACCTACTACTGGGCAGAGGCCTCTGTTACTGTCACATGTAGCTTATCTGATGTAGCTGCGATTCGGGAAAAATCACACTGTCACCTTTACCAGGGGTAACAGTGTGATTTTTAGTAGGTAGGATATAATTATCACAAATGATAAATAAATTGGGCTTAAGACTCTCTCTGCTTGTGCCAATCTCCACGCGCTTGTGCCAATCTCCACGCGCTTGTGCCAATCTCCACGCGCCCATGCCAACCTCTACGCACCTGTGCTAGTCTCATCCATGTAGGTTTTACCAGCGATGGTAACAATATCGTCCACTTATTTCGCCACCGGCGACCAAAACTCCTCCATCCTGTTCTAAGAAGCCACTTTGTCACTACCTATGTCATCATTACGCGTTGTCAAGTTTCCTGCCCAATTCCATTTGAATTCTACCTCTCGTTTTCAAACGTCCAAGACCTTCGTGCCTCGTCGGATCTCAACGTTGGAACTCGGTGGTTGAGTTTTATCGAAATGCGTCTTATGTTTTGATGAAGTCCATAATATGGTCGAGATTTTTATATATTAGAAAATATTTAAAAATCTTTGTCACAGTGTTTGTTATCGAACTCCTGCGTAACGGCTTGACCGATTTTTATGATTATTTTTGTGTATATTTGGTAGGTCTGACAATAGGTTGTAGGCTTTTTTTTATGCCCACCTAGGGGTATAAAATGATAGGGGAATGAAATGGGTGGCCTATCCAGAAAATTTATGTGGCAGAACAAAGCTTCCTTACATTGATAACTTCAAAAATGCTGCATTTTATGACTTGCTTAGTTATATTATTTTCAATACAATTTTCAAATACACTTACAAATGATCTTATATTCCATTATATTTATTCATAGCTATTCCAAATAAACATTCACTAAATACAATTTGAATAGCTTTATTTTGGCTACATTTCAATATCCTGATTTAGTTGTAAATCCTTGCAATAAAGTCTTCCCACATGGCGTTCCCGGGTAAGCTGTACTCACTCATAAATACCGCTACAAAATATTAACGCTAAAATTAAATTCAAATAAAACTGAAAACGCACTTAATATTCCATCATGTAATCCCCTCAACAGGGAACAATATTTAATCTTAACACGTTAAATTTAAACCTTATTTCGTGCTTGATACAGTAGAATATACAATACAACAATATTAAAGCAAAAACCTCATTGATACTAAGAGAACTCATCCGTAATTCAGAATACATAAGGTTGAATTCCTGTTACGTAGTTGCCGTATTGTAATATTGGCGGCGAACGCCACCGAAGCGGGAAATTCAAATAAGGAACTAAAGTAGTTCTCGTTAAGGTAAAGTTTCGCGAGACTTGGTATAGTTTCGGACTAATTTCTGTATTCTATAGTGTGCCAGATTTAAATTCAAACTTGTGTATGCCTTTCTATTAGTGACGTGTTGACTTTAATAACGACTCACCATTTATTGGTTTAGGCTATGTTTGGCTTTCATTTGATATCCATATTTATTGACACACTTAAATACGCTTCTCGTACAAATAGATTTAAAAGGTATACGTAGAAAGCTTTGCTGTTTTGAGACCGTGTTTGTTATTGACTTTGTTTGTGCAAATATCAATAAATCCAACTCGCATTCCGGTATCGTACATACTCGTCATCATATGAATGAATATTGCTGTCGGATGTATGCGAAGTTCTGCAAGAAAAACAGATATCAATAAAAAGAAAATACGAGTACTTATACCCCTTTGCTTGATGCTCGCGCTTAAAATTGGTAAGTTTATTCTGGAAATTAATTTCAATCTTAATCCAATGTGAATTGTAAGCAATTCTAACTCGCGTTGCCTCATATTACTTAATAATAACAGGAATTTTAGACAACGCGGTTGGCGCAGTGGTTGAGAGACCGACTGCTGCGCCGTGTTGCGACACGGTTCGATAGTTCGATTCCTGCACCGAGTAAATATTTGTACAATCTATAGATCATTACTCCTGGTCTGGGTGTGTGTGTGTGCTTGTGAGATTATATGTCTGTAAACGCACCCACGATACAGGAAGAAATTCAAAGTGTAGGGCCACGTTTAAAAAAATTTATGCACGCATTTATTACCTTTGAATCGCTTGACGTTTCGACTTGATCGTGGTCACAAGCAGACTGATGCAGCGAGCTAACTCCGTCATTGGATGTTTTTATTAGGTATACGAAGCGATTCAAAAGTATTTATTGATTATAGTTCGTTGTTGTCCCGTTAGATTATAGTAATTATAAATTTCTAAGCTTCAAAATCATAAATAATTTTGAAATTAATTTCTCAAAATCATATTCATCTGATTCAAGATAAATCTTTGAAAACCATTAACACATGCTTAGCGAACTCTAAAGTTATTATATTAAATGGAAAAAGAATGCGTTTGCGAACAGGATTCTAACCTGCGCCTCCCAGATAAATACTCCAGGCGCTCTGACCACTAAGCTATCTCGACCTCTGCTCGTCAGGAAAAACAAAAAACCAACAATACACGCGATTAGTCTGGTTAAAAGTTGTTTTATTATATTCATCTGAATTTTGGATCACGCTTGCATATATATATCATGTTTCTCTAATTAGTTTAATAACAATTTGCCATTCAACAATATCAACTGACATTACGCCAATGTAATTCAAGCGGCATATTTTTCAAGAGTAACCCTGCTTTTGCCTTCAGTTAGCTTCAATCAACAAGAAATAGTGAGATCGTTTTTTAGAAAAATTTTAAGTCGTATCTAAAGGCGGAATTGATTGACTGATTGATAAATGCTCGATGAATAATACCCGCCTTTATCTTTATTTTACAATCGAAACGAAAAGGGCAGTGTTATCGTATTCCCAATCAAACTCTTCAAGCTTTTCATGAATAAGGGTCAAGAGGGCATCGAAATCGAATTCAAAATTAAATATTCGGACCTTAAGCATCTCCGTTTATCATAAATAATGAGTGATCCGTTTTAAGTCCGTTTACCGAAACTGTTCAGTCATAATATTGTGCGTAAAATAAACGCATGTTTTATTCATAGGCCTGAAATTGTACCATTTTGCTAGTGCTCGTTTGAGATTGATGGCCGTTTAGCTTTCGAACGTTTTTTTCCCGTTTGTACGATTGGTATCATTTAGTTTTGAAGAAATTGGTACCGTTTGTTTTTGATGTTTGTACACTTATTTGTGTTTTTGATTCGTTTGCTACAGAAATAATTAAATAAAAAAATAAAGCAGCCCATAACTGCTGAAGAAAGAACGAGCACGAGCTTAATCACCACGCTAGCTCACTGCGGGTTGGCGATTTCAGACTACCAAGTCCAGGTTTCCTCACGATGTTTTCCTTCACCGTATGTCTGTGATGTCTTAGATGAACAAAGAAAGTACATATGACATTGAAAAAGTCACATTGGTACATGCCAGGTTTGAACCACAGAAATAATTAGAAAATATAAATGCTATCAACTTTATTTTACTACCGGTATGCGTGTTGCCGGTTGGCATTGATTCTAAAACAGAGTATATCGCGTACTTGCACGCACAATTTGCACACTGTGCTTGTGGTGTACACGCCATAATGGTGTGTGATGTGAGATGATGTGTCTGTAAACGCACCCACGATACAGGAAGGAAATTCCTAGTGTGGGGCAACGTTTTTTTTAAATACTATTATACCAATACAAAATACTAAAATAAACGCAGAGACAAGATCTTTGGCACTTTTTATTAGTATTTTGTAAGGAAATATTGAAATATTATATACCTACACGAGCGGAATTCGAGCTCGCGACCCTACCGTGTCCATGGGTCTCCCAACTGAGCTACCGTGTCATGCTCGCATCCATTAAATTTCAAGTTCCCTTCCTCTCGTCTTATGGAGACGCCTGGCGATATCTATTTAGCAATTATTAAAGATTACTAAACTCAGCGTTAAGACTTTGCAGTTGTAAGGAGCCGCACGATATCCCAATCCTATATAATGTTTTTTGTTTATACATTTTAAGACAATGTAATGCCTATATTAATTATTATATTTTAAGTATAAATGGAAAAGTAAAAGTCACAAGGGACTTGAACCGGCGACCCTTGACATACCGTGTCATGGCTCTCCCACCAAGCGACCGTATGCGTTTGCAAACACACAGCATTTCATTTTTATTTATATAGATTAACTTTTAAAGGAACATATGAAAATCACACTTACATACGTACATACACCATTATCTAATCTATTTTCGATTCAAACATAATACGGGATTCACTCTGGATTCCAAGCGCGTAGTACAGAATTAGGGCTTTAACTAAATTACTTCTCAGACTGTGTTTTACCTACTGATCGTATCGGAGTTGTAAGCCAGTACTAGTTGCAAGAGATAAGAGCGGGCGGGTATTGTGTGTGCTGAATGTACAGTCGGGGACCGAGATAATTACCCACCTTAATTTTAAGTATACGAAGGAATTGGGATTCTAATCCTTAAAACGTTAACATTAAAAATGAAAATGATATTTCACCAAGTTGGGTGGCAGAGGCTCCCTATTTTGTTTACTAGTTATAAGAATCATGTATTGGTTATTAAAAATATAACAGCATGTTGTTGTTATCCTGTCCGAAGGATTGTGCCGAGATCATTTGTAATCTTTCTAAGTTGAAATTAGCTTGACAAAATATTTCAATAGACATTAGCAGTTAGAATTTTACTTATGGCCGTCAAAACAATCATATTAGAGAATGTTTTTTTTTTGTTGTTAAATACCTGTACAATGCAGCTGAGGAATTAACTGTTAGAATTTGGATTTTTTCATTAGCCTAACCTCTTGTATGCCGCATTTCCAGACACAATTAAAGTTCCATTGTCTCTCGCGTGGATCTACGTGGTATACAAGGGGTTAATTTGTGTCCCAGCCAAGCAAAAATCTCCCTTTTTCTTATTCAACTTTTCAGACGTGCGGCGTACTTTGACAATGTGAACAATATTTTGTTTAAGTGTGTCATGATTCTATTTCGCGGACAGTACAATAGAACACTTACGTTTATACATACTACATATATGTAACACTTATGTATTATTGTATACACGGTTCGTATTCCAGCCACACATTCAGATAAACTGTGTCGTTCAGTGGTTCTTTTATGTGGTCGGTTTTGGCAATTTTGTGAATTAGGAACTTTAGAATATAATTGTGTTGTATTGACCAATTAAAAAAAAAAAAAAAAAAACTTAATAGAGTTATGTCTATTTTGAGAAGCTCGAGAGTTTCCCGTGATCTTAAAAAACTGGTCGTGTAAGGGTTGAATTGCAATTTTTGTGTTTGTGTCGCAATTATTACGTAACGCACGTAATTATCAATTTGTTCAATATTCAATTTTCTTGTTTTGTGTTGCAATATTACCCTTTTTGTGGGAATCCGTTAGTGTAGAATACAGTCAAAACTCGTTTATCACAAAAATATAAAGTACTGTCAACAAATTCGTCAAGTATCCGCAAAAGTTTATATTTCAACCCTCACTAACCCCGTCGTAGTGGAGTCGCGATGATGAATATTCATACAGCGTTATTACGTTTGTTTAGCGCAACACTTAGTTGTTTGTACCAATTAATATCGCGAGTGACAAACGCCATTTTGAAATCTGTGAAATTTGAAATGCGACGGTTAACAAAGGTTAAGATTTTGTATAATTGTTCGAAAATTTAGCGATTTTTGGATTTGAATTTAGACACACACAGAAGAAAGGATTTTTTTAATCTTTCATAAAAGTTGTGTTATGTGTTATATTTTGGGGCTGAGCTGCCCGCGTCCGTAGGAGTGCACCCTTAAAATGGAATCCCTACACATGGCCCCTGGGTGGTGCAAAACAGGCAACACAACTCTGGTGAGAGGCTTCGGCCGCGGCTGGTTACCACCCACCGGACGAAGCCATGCCGTGAAGCGACCTAGTCGTTTTATAAGATAGTCCGGTGCAACCGCTGTGGGAGACGGGTCTGGGCAGTTGCATCAACTCCCCAACTGTCGTTCTCCCCAAAGCTATCCATTCTACTTAGAGCGAATAGATATTTTCTGGATCTACTTGCTCCAACCTCGGCCACACCGTTGGTTAACATCTGGCGAGTTGGTCGCCAAGCGTAGACGCATCTTCGATAAAAAAATAAAAACGTGATATCATTGCCCCGTGGTTGAGGGATGTCTGCTGCACCGCGTGTGGCGGAATCATTTCCGGTCAAAACATTCTGATCTACAGATGTGTGACGTGTGAGATTGTGTATGTGTGTGTGTTATCGCACGATACGGGATAATTACCAGGCAACGTTAAAAAAACGCACGCAAAATTGTTGTCTCTATATAATTCATATTGCATGGTTTTTGTTAACATGCTGAAATTATGACTCCAAATTGCGTCAACTGCCTCTTTGGTCGAGTAGTCCCAAGCGCAACTGATGAGCACAAGGTCCTGGGTTGAACCCACGACCTTGTGCTCATCAGTTGACTTGTCTTCTCAGGTTGGGCAGTTTTATTTGGATTTTCTGTTAAGGAAATTCTCAGTAGCAGCCTGGAGTTTGGACTTAATAACAGCATTAGTGAATCGTGGGTGTATAATTATGGACACCTCTGCCTACCACTTATGGGAGTACAAGCTATGTTATGGCGTCATATCTCCTCTCTTATGAAATGAAATGAAATTGTTTATTCTGTAAGTAGGTCTTTTAAAAACTCTTTTAAAAGCTCAACCATGTTATAGGGAGCTCAACGACCTGTCGCAAGGCGATACCAGATCAGCAGGACATTTGCGTAGGCCATATAAAAACCTCAAAACCGCCAGATTTCAAATATGTATAACAATAAATAAAAAATAAAAAAATAAGAAAAACTTCCTACATGATGCTCACATTCACAATTTCACAATAATGTCACAATAAAAAATGTCAACTAATAGAATGTCAATTGTTATGATATTATAATGTCAATTTTATCTTATTTAAATGTCAAATTTTTTCATTATACGTATACAATGTCCAAATTTTTTCAAATTACAATGTCAGGTAAAATCAAAACAATATAATTAAGCATTTTTCATATCACTCCCATGCCTTTTTATCGCTTAAACATTCCGAGATAGTGTAATACCCCTTTCGGCATAGTTTAGCTTTAATAGCTTTCTTAAATTTATTATAGGGTAAATTTCTAACGTTAATGGGCAGTTTGTTGAAAAAGCGGATACATTGACCCATGAACGAGTTGCTTATTCTGTGGAGACACTTCTGTTGTAGCATGTACAGCAAGGTTGTGTTTCTTCCGAGTATCTATAGTATGTACATCTGACAATTTAACAAAATTTTGAATGTTTTTACTCTCTCTTACTCATTCAATATCAAAGTGAAAGAGAGGTTAGAGAAAGTGACGTCATATCTGAGCGTTGTATTTAATTCTGAAAGGCTTGTATAACATATTTCAACATTAAGTATATGTTCACCGAAACGCACACAAATAAAGCGTAGTACATTAATCATATTGAGAGTGGTCGTAAATCCATTGCTTACGCGCACCGAATGACCCGTTCCCCTCAGTTGGGTTTATTACTCATACATAACACTACTCTGTGATCTCACAAGACTTGGGAACTGTACAAATTGTACTTTTTCTTATTTTTTTTGTAACAAGTGACAATTGTTGATGTTCACATGCATAGCATAGCATCACGCCTGTATTCCCCGAAGGGGAAGGCAGAGGTGTGCGCAATTGTACACCCACATTTTACCAATGCTGTTATTAAGTCCCATGTAATAGGTGGTCAGCCTATTGCGGGCACAATTCCAAACTCCGGGCTGCTACTGAGAATTTCTTAACATTTGCCCGACCTGGGAATCGAATCTCATGCTCAGCAGTCGCGTTTGGGACCACTAGACCAACGAGGAAGTTGTTCACATTACATACAATCACTGCTTTATATTGGAGCAAGCAGAGATTGACAATTTCCGCCTGCTCTCTCGCTCTCATGTAGTTGATGAACAAGCAAATGTCAGAGTTTAAATTACCCTTAAGTCTCTGGCATGGCTGTACACACCATCGAGAACACATCCTCACGATGAAGAAAGTGACAGATAATTTCTAATACGCACATGACTCGAAAATTCAGTGGTTACGTCCCTTGGATTGGACTAGTCGTGGTGGCCGAGTAGTTACGGGCCCGCCTCCTGGGCCGCAGGTTGTGGGTTCAAACCTGGCATGTACCAATGTGACTTTTTCAATGTCATATCTACTTTCTTAGTTAATCTAAGACATCACAGACATACGGTGAAGGAAAACATCGTAAGGAAACCTGGACTTGGTAGTCTGAAATCGCCAACCCGCAGTGAGCTAGCGGGGTGATCAAGCTCGTGCCTTCTCTGTATGAGAAGAGGCCCTTGCCCTGCAGTGGGACAGTATGGGCTGGTTATTATTATAACGTACAAAATATAGTAATAGTAAATTCTATTAATTATAGCGTTTCGAAAATAGTACTTAGTACTGTGCAAAATATAGTAATAGTAAATTCCAAAAACAAAATCTTACACCATTTAGCGAGTACAGTTGACAACCAAATTTGACAGCTATGCAAATCGCGGATTACCCACACATAACTCCGTCTATTTCCGACCGGGTCGGTAATGAGCACACAAATAAGCCCGCATTAGACTATCGTCGGGTCATAGATCATAGAGCGGACGCGCGGTGCAATTAAATGGCCGACCGTTACGTCGCGTCGGGCGGGTGTAAATCATTAGTGCGCTGTTCGGTAAGATGATGACGGGTGATGTTTTGTCTTCATGTTAAGTATTAATAAAACATGGTAGTGAGGTTAATAGTGGTATATGTTAAAATAAGTGTGACACTTGGACGATTAAGTAAATAATGCATATTGTGGATATGACGACCGATTTAATTAAATTTAAACGGAAGGCCCTAAACTAAATTATAATTGAGATATTGCTTAGTAAAATTCAATGAGGTAAATAGTAGTTATTTTTTTTTTTCTGTATTATGATGTGCCAGCTGAAATGTATATTTAAATATATTTTTGTTGTTTAATTTGTAACTTGACAGACAGAGACGTGTAGCTGGGGAGTTTGCTGCGCCGCTTCTTCTCTCCAGTGAAGCACTAGGAAGCGGTGAAGGGTGGGCGTTTTGGGGGACTGTCTTATTGTTATGTATGACGTTCAAAAAGTACCATTTCTAATGGTCTAATTTGAATAAAGATATTTTTGATTTTGATTTTGATGGTATTTATACGAAATCGACATGCATTTTTACATTGATTATAATAAATTTCTCTTAAACCCATATTAGATTATTGACGGGCCATAGATAGTAGAATCGACGCGCGGCACATAAATTTTAGTGCGCTGAGCTCTGAAAAATGATGACGGGAGGTGACGATTTGTCTTTATCAAAATAATGAACGATCAAATCAGAAATTATTCATCACTTCGCAATATTTTTTATTTGATCACAATTTATTTTAATTACCTATCACAGATAAGATATCAACATAGGTATATAGAAAAAATTATATACGCGGCACACTTCAAAATCTAATACAGTACAGGCAGCAAAACTGTTATCTAACCACCTCCTCTTTTATTTACAGAGTAATGGCAACAACTACATGGCGGGCGAGCCGCGCCGTAAGCGCGAGCCGCCAGCTCGACCCAACCACATACTGCTCTACACCATCATCAACCCAGCCTATCCCATCACTGTGGTAAGTACATAGTTTTACATAATAACGTCACTTTAAACATCAGTTTTTATCGGTTGGAAAGTGGTAAATTAGCAATTTACGCGTAATGCAAAATAAGTAATTATATTTAATGATTTCATAGGTTTCATAGCTCTATGTATTTTTTTAACTTTTTTGGTAGTAAAAGGAGAGGAGTATGAGTATGAATTAAGTTTACCCATAACCTATTCTTGAGAAGATTACATAGGTACTGCCATCTTGCAGTGTAGAATGATAGGCTACACTGCTACAGGCTCAGAGTAAATAGCCAAGGAGGTATTAAGAACAGGTGTACCCCTCTGTCACATTCCACGGTCATATGCCGTAATACACAGATGCGTTTGTTGGAGTGTATAGAATTTGTGACGTTACTGATTGCTGACGGAATCAGGTTGTTGACAAGCGGCGGTGTAGGGCGACATGTGGCGGTTGTTGAACGGGAATAAGTTACCCGTAGACAGGCGGTGTAGGCCAGACCTACTCGTATTTTCAATTCAAAGGTAGCTTGCACAACTCGGACACTGGCTTATCTATTAACCATACGAAGTGTTTCGAGTTTTACTTTAGTGTGATATGATTCCAAAGTTACCCTGCGCCCCGCCAAATGTGTCAGAATAAAATATCTGGGAGCAATTTCCCAGGCGCGTTGTTCACTCCTTAAGTACCTACTCTAAGACTGCAGGCAAATTTCTAATTAAATTCAAATAATTTATTTGTACTAACTATACTTCCTTGCAAACTCTAGCAAGCAATCTGCAACTTTTATTCGAGTTTGAATGGTCGCGGCAACTTTCATATTGTTGTTATTAAAAATAAATTACGTTTGTGCAAGTCGTTGGTTGGACAGCTCTTTGTGGCTTTGTGTTGTGCCCACTTGATATTGTGAGAAAGAATTTCTAGGAAAGTCATAATACGTTTCTGGGTTGTTTTTATCTGAGATTCTATTTAATGGCTGAAAAGGTAAAAACTCTGCAGACTCACTACTTTTAACATCGCATGTTTTGATAACTCGATGTTGAGATTAAGTTCTGTCACCGTATCGAGCTTCCGAAGCGAATAAATAGCTGAACGTCGATGCTAAATGTAGCATGACTAAGCTCTACGAGGATTCTGTAGTAGTTACGATAAAGAGATCATTTTAAATGCTGACAATAGGTTTATAAATTTGTTACCTCCATCACCTCTAATATTAACCATGTTTTAAATGTATCCGAATAAAGAATTGTAGGAGGTGGGAGGAATCTGAAGTTATACAAATATTTGTGTACCTAACTCAATACTCAAACTCTTGAAGGAATTAGTACTGGAGTAGTTTTAGCGGGCGTACCCCTCTCGCCACTGGCATATGATTCCCAATCAACCCTTTATAACTTTTACCTGTATGGTTATAAAGATAGTACATGATTTTAATCGTGTGTGACACAATTTTATGTTTGTGTTTAGTTTTTTTATGTGTTAATACTGTCAATGTAATGACGAGAGATATTGTTGCTTTAGTGCAAGTTCTTTTGTGCTTGCGTGTTACCTCACCCCCCGCCAAAAGTGGCGAGCGAATTTGTTCGATATTTAGTCAGAAGCAGTCTCCCGTCCCGTCCTCTAAGCCCAAACCCAAACATCTAGTGTGATATTTTCTGTACTGTCTGTGTTAAATAGCTTTCCCAGAACTACTAAGCGAGGTTTTTCGGGGTAAAAAGTGCCTTCTATCTAATTTTCATAAGCTATGTCACTATAATCGAAAGCTGTCCATTCTTTTTTGCGTGATTGAGTAACAAACATCCATCTTTACAAAGTTTCGGTTTCCATAGTAGGTTCCACAACTTCTTCACGCCATCACAAAGTACTCGGTAGAGACATAAGCACAAGCATAACACGCCGGAACAATTTTAACTTGCCGCGTATTTCACAATTTCACGCGCTATGAAACTTAAGCGGATTGTTGAACTTACAGTTTAGCTTGTGTGCGAATTAGTTTAGGGTGTTTACTGTGTCTTCAGAAGATACATGAATAAGATAAAGATAAAAGATGATTTATTTTGCAAATATGGGTACAAAATGGAGTTACATATGAATAGAGTTCCGCCATATTTTACCAATCGGCATGCAAAAATATTAATGAGATTTTTTTATTTAGATTACATCAATTCATCATAATCGTCATCCCCCTGCCCTTATCCCAATTTATTTGGGGTCGGCGCAGCATACCTATATCTGGCATGCTGCTAAAGTTTTGGCTATGTTTTATGACCGGCCGCCTGCCTGACGTCAACCCTCATTGGGAATGCTGTTGTTGGTGGTAACCGCCACCGATACGGTCTCCTTCTATCTAGCTATGTCACACCAAATCTTATCCATGCGCCTGGTTCTGATGTTATCCTTCTATCACACTCCACTAACCGGGCTCAAACAGTAATGTGTTTGAGCCTATGCCCGGATATAAAAAAAATAAAATTACAGGGACAAAGGTAATAGAAACTTACATTATTTAAAAAAGCATTAACACATGCTTAGCGAATTCTAAAGTTACAATATTAAATGGAAACAGAATACGGTCGCGAACAGGATTCGAACCTGCGCCTCTCGGATAGATACTCCAGGCGCTCTGACCACTAAGCCATCTCGACTTCTAAGAGGAGTGTTCGCGACCGTATTCTTTTTCCATTTAATATTGTAACTTTACATTATTTACTTATTATTAGCATTGGGAAGAGAAAAGTCCTTTTCATTTAAAAAAATCTAAAATGTAAATGTAGTACACTTTACTAACTAAAAAAATTCGTAGCTTATTTTTTTAAAGTGACAAGGGCTGTTCTCTCCAACTTTAAGGAAGTTTATTAAATATAATCGGAGCCATACAAAGACACTTTTGCGCATAAGGGTGGCTCCCGCAGTATGTAGTAATAGTAATATCTTCTTCTTATTGTGTGGTTGATGAACAACCTAGTGTCAGAGTTTAAACCACCCGTAGGTCTCTGACATGGCTTTACACACCATCGAGAACATATCTCAGGTGTGCTGGTTACCTCACGATGTTTTCCTTCACGGTTATAAGCAAGTGATTATATATAATACGCACATGACTATGAAAAGTCAGTGGTGCGTGCCTTGGATTCGAACTTGCGACCTTTGACTTGTCAGTCCAACGGTCATACCACTAGGCTATCACTGCTAGTTGGTACTAGATAGTAATATGTGATAGTAGAATTAAGCATCGGTTAATTTAGCCATCAAAACCACAGTCTCTCAGTAAACCATAACTCGTCTGGAATAGACAAACGGATCTTGATCTCTCTCCGGTCGTGTCGGATTGCTGTCCCATCGGACTATGAGAGTGAAGGAAGAGGGAGTACACCTGTGTTTGTGCATACACTTTGCGCTATAATATCTCCTGCGTACTTGGCTGATCCTCATGAAGACAGGCCCACTGACCGAAATACGATCAGGAGGAGTATTTTAGATCTACGAGGCAGTTCTAGCAATTAGCAATCTCTTACCAGAGAACCATTACAATGGACAAATATCGTGCAAGATATGGTAACTAGCAATGGCGGCGTGCACAAAAAATAAAACGTTGTTCACTTCGTATATTCAATGTTGGAGTTCTATGTTTGTTATGTATTCTCGGTACAGAAATAAAACAGAACGCTCGTTCTCACAGAATTATAAATAATATCTTAGCGATCGTTCTGCGTGACGTGCACAGATTATTAATTTTACGCGTCCCCTTGGCGTCCCTTCAATTGTCACAACATAGACAATTGATGTGGACACTGAGGCGGTGATGCCTTGGAGATGCGCAACCTGCACACGGTAAATTTAATTTTTATGAGTCATACTTCACACGTATAGTTAGTATTTTATTTAAGTAATAATAACATAATCTATTTTCTACACACATTAGTTTGCACATTTACGTACGCCGCGCCAGGCCGAGGCCGCCCGTGGCTTCACTATTTTTCAGGACCTATCTGAAAATCAGCGCGACCACATTTCTATGTGGCCGCTTATGCTGAGATAGGGACCTTTTTTGGTCTCGTGCAGATAGCTTAATGTAGCATGTACATTGTATGTAAGTTCTGTACTCTTATTTATTTAAATAATATTTTTAATTTTATGGTGCTCACATGTACCTTACATTAAGTACTGTTTTAGTTTAATTTTACTCTGCACTGAGTCTAGAATAAATAATTTCTTTCTTTCTTTCTTTCTATATGTTTTAACATAAGATTATTCTGAACGCCTCAACAAATGCTTATATTGCCATCCCATACTATTCGAACACTGCCTTTAGATTCTATCGAGCGTATCACATTCTCTCACTTCCATAGCGTCACTACCAAAGTTAAAGTAGTTTCAGTTTTTATAGACGCTTGCAAACTTCACGCCGTTACGTACAATTGTTAGAATTGTAAGCAATATAGATATTCTGGGAATGTTAGAAAATGTTTTTTAGGTGAAAATGTAATAAAAATTGTATTTTGTATTTAAAAATATCTACTTCAATAACATTGTACAATGGATGGTGTTTCCATGCCGTATCGTTTTTTTTTATTCCGTAGACTTTGGAACTAAAAGGAATCTTTTAGTTTTTTTATAACATGATTAAGATTAAGGGACTCAAATTTGACACACAATTTCCAATACTATGGCCACAAGTTCTATAAAATTATTTAAGAAATGTCATCTGTTCCTAATATATCAACTAATTATGAAACAACGCTATCAGCTGATTAGGGTAACGCTATTCTATATTCCTACAGTATTCTTCTTGTCCTAAGCCCAAGCCCTATCATCTGGGATTGGCTCTCCACCCGTCTGCCTTTTCAATTTAGGTCTATATTAAATACAGTGTCTAGCTCGCTAGCTAAAACCATCTGATTTAAACTCAAATTAAAACCCTTTCTCCGCCACACGGTGGGTATATACGAGACAAAACTAACAAAAGTGCACAATGTACACTAATTTGAGCCTCAATGTTAGCGTGACACGTAACATGTTACGTTTGAAGCTGCCGTGCCATTGTAAACTAAGATACTGAATTAAAAATAGCACTTGAAAGGGAAGCTTTTTTATATTAGAAAAATATAATATATGAGTAAGTAGATTCGCTACAAAAACATCAACATTTTGTTTTAACATACATCAAATACACAAAACCTCAAAATATTGTTGCAGTTAATTTCGTATAAGTAAATAAAATATTGTGCACTTATTTTAGTCTCTGCTGTAAACCCATCGCGCTATGATTTTACGCGGTCATTAATAGGATAGTTTTTGAACCTCTGACGCCTGTGGCGGGAGTGGGTTGTGATATAAAAATAAATTATTTATAGGTAAAGTTTAATAATATAACACTAATAGTTTTTCCAACGTTACCGTAAAATCAGCCATAATTTATTTTTGACCTAATATCTACAATCAACGTTAACAAATAAGATACAATATGTATTTTTCACTTCTTAACTAAAATATTCATCAACTGACTGTACACACTACTCAAAACAAACAATACAGTACAATGTACACTAATTTGAGTCTCAATGGTACGCAGCGAAACAACGCGACCTGTTGCGTTTGAAACAGTCGTGCGATTGTACGCGCCATTACCAACGCAGATGGAATGGGATAGTTTTTGAACTTCGGTACTTTTGACCTCCCGTAGCGGGAGAGGGTTGTGTATATTTGTTTGAGACGTAAGCATTTATGGACCAAATATTTGTTCTAAGATGTGACAATTACTATGCTGTGTTGTTTTTTGGGAAGCAGGTCAAAGAGGTCTGTAATAAAGACGGATTGAAAATAAAAACGTAATAAAGGTATGCTAACATAACTGTTGTTTCTGTACGGTTTAATTTATTATAACATCAGAAATATTTTAAGACAAACCTAAAATATGTTAAGCCCATCTTAATAAACGAATTACATTGAGAAACTTAAAATTCAACCTATGGCCTCATTAAAACTCGTGTTACGAACGCTGCAAAGTGTTTAAAACGTCAGGAAAAACAAAAACCAGTAATACACGCGATTAATTCGGTTAAAAGTTGTTTTATTATAAGTACATGTAGCTTTCGTTATGTATTGGAATACATGAATTCTTATATTTTTATGAAATTATCATATTTTTTGTCATAATCATCATCCTAACATTATCATAATTTATTTGAGGTCGGCGTCGATGTTATTTCTTTCATACAGGCTGTGGTTTTGAACAGTGGCCATATTGTAGGAACATATACAGCAACAAGTTATATGTTGTATAAAAATAATTATAACAATAATAGCCAAGAGGTCAACGTCCTATTCTTCTCGTAACAGCTAACGCTTCTCTGTGAAATTTTCGTATATGGCCTTTGTCGGCGCGCGGTGCCGTCCTTGTGCCTACTGCGCGCGACGCGGCGATGGCTATAACACGACGTATACGCAAAAATCAGTAAAGCTGCGAAATTAATTCGATTTTCTAAGGTATACTTTTTTTAATTGTTTTGTAATCGTTGACACCTATAGATCCACTTCCTTTAATTTGGCCACTGTCTAGAACCACAGCCTGTATATCTCTATCAGCTATCATTTCTTAACCCCACTTTCTATCATATCATCTTTCGCACAATCTATCCATCATTTCCTCTGTTAATATAAGATACATACTCGAATATATTATGTTTCTTCTCCATAGCACTCCCAACATTCCCCATCACCCGCCACTTGCCATAATTACAATATTATGTAAAAACTTCCCCCTCATACATTACTACTCACGACAATTTGTCATAGCGTGAAGTTC
Organism: Xylocampa areola; assembly: GCA_935421205.1. Classification (NCBI taxonomy): domain Eukaryota; kingdom Metazoa; phylum Arthropoda; class Insecta; order Lepidoptera; family Noctuidae; genus Xylocampa; species Xylocampa areola. Next base: position 10,656,695 of record OW285225.1, read on the forward strand.
CGAAGTTTGTGGAGACAGCCGCGTGCTAATGTACGAACTAATCGATCATGGGTTCGATGGTCGCGTCGTTTTATGGGATGGGTTTTTGATGGTTTGAGTGAAACGTTTTTGGGAATGGTTTTTGGTAATTTTTACGTTATGTAGGTAGATCAAAACTCCATAAATGAATCATATTTATTTAGAACTGTGCCGTGCAGTTTCCCCCGAAAACATTACAGTACAATAAAAAAAAAAAACTTATGTAAAATCCTTGTCCCGAAAATGACGATCACAATAATAAAAAGAAAAACCAATTTGGTGCAGTCGTTCTCAAGTTATGGCGTGACCAAGGGAAATAGGGATTCATTTTTATATTTATAGATAATTATGATGTCTTAGTGTCCAAATGGTTACGGGCCCGCCTGTTGGGCTACAAGTTATTTATTGTTTATTTTATGATTAACTGCTCACTGTACTTACAGTTGCCCAACACAAACAGTGAGCCATTCACAAAATAGTTGTATGTTCAAATCTGGCATGTATCAATGTGAGTCTTTGAATACTATTGAATAATAATACATACTTTCTTATTGGAAAATAATATTTAATAGTCAGTTATTGGTAATTTTACTTACACGTCTTTTGTTTATAAGGTACATTATTTGCTTTTGAAATAAATGAATTAAAATGTAATTATTATTAAAAAAACATGCAATCATTAAAATAAGTATTAATATGAATAATATGTAGCCCGGTTAGTGGAGTGTAATATTAGGATAACATCAGAACCTGGCGCATGGATAACATTTGGTATGGCATAGCTAGATAGAAGGAGACCTTATCGGTGGCGGTTACCAACAACAACAGCGTTCCCAAAGAGGGTTGACGTCAGGCAGGCGGCCGGTCATAAAACATAGCCAAAGCTTTAGCAGCATGCCAGATATAGGAAGGCTGCGCCGACCCCAAATAAATTGGGATAAGGGCAGGGGGGGGGGGGTGATGATGATGAATAATATGTACAATTTACAGAATAAATATAAACTACTAAAACTATGTATTATAATAAAAAATCTAAAACTGTTAGAACGTAAATTAAATAGACTAAAAACTTAATTCAATTTCTTAATTCAAGATATGTCTTTGAAAAAGCATTAACGCATACTTAGCGAACTCTAAAGTTACAATATTAAATGGAAAAAGAATACGGTCGCGAACAGGATTCGAACCTGCGCCTCCTGGATAGATACTCCAGGCGCTCTGACCACTAAGCCATCTCGACCTCAATTTCTTAGTTATTCTAATACACCACAGACATACGGTGAAGGAAAACATCGTGAGGAAACCTGGACTTGATGGTTAGAAATCGCTAACCCGCAGTGAGCTATCAATGCTCGAGCCTTCTCTGTATAAGAAGAGGCCCTTTCCCTGCATTGGGGCAGTTATAGGCTGGTAATGCTATGAACACGGAGCAGATAAATCCTGATACGTTTTAAAAGTATCATAGCATCACGCCTGTATTTCCCGAATGGGTAAGCAGGGTTGTACACAATTGAATACCCACATCTCACCAATGCCGTCATTAAGTCCCATGTAATATATGGTGAGCATATTGCCATCTACCAGGCACAATTCTGGACTCCGGGCCGCTACTGAGAATTTCCTAACAGAAAATCCCAATAACACTTTGCCCTTGGAATCGAACTCCAGACCTCATCCTCAGCTGTTGCGTGTCAGACCACAATAATACGATACGTTTTAATTAGTTTGTTATTATAGAGTCCTTTCCACCTCCTATTTAAAATCTTTACATATTTAAACATGAAAGTATTGAAATACACTCCCAACGGTTTTAAAGTGAAGTATTTTATTTCTCAATACTACCTTTTCCTACCAAAGTTCCTTCTAAAAATACACGCGTATACAAGACAAAGTTTTCTCAATAAAATTCAAAGTTATTTCCCATTAAACAACGCTTGAAGGAACTTGGTATAATCCTGAACTGTTTTTGTCATGAAAATAATGTGAGGATTGTTATTTTTATTCACGACTGATGACCCGGTGTACTTAGTATCACCTGGAACGTCAAGTGTTTGACAGGAAAGTAGGTAGAACAGTTTATATGGGCAAATTAAATTGTTGTTTTATCTTCCTCGCAATTTTTCTACATTTTCTCACCGTTTAAACCTTCCCTGTACTACAACAAACATTTCAAAACCAAAATCAGCTAAATCGGCCCAGCCATTCTCGAGTTTTAGCGAGACAAACGAATAGCAGTTGATTTTTATATATATAGAAGATTGTGACTTTATTTTTGGTAGTTATTGTGTGGTGAATAGGTATGTGTATCCGTGTATTGGTTGTGTACAGTCAGCTACAGAATTTGATTAACTGCAACGACTTTAGCGCTGGTTATTCTTATACATTTTCAGTACTTATTTGAGGACAATATTGTTACGTTTTGTGGTTGGTGGCCCACTAACAGCCGCACAGATCGATCTATCAAGGTTAAGCTGCGCTTGCCGCGGTCGGTCTGTGGATGGGTGACCATCATTTCACACCGAGACCCTTCCGTGCCTCGGAGAGCACGTTAAGCTGTCGGTTCCGGTTGTCAAATTAAGACAACACACGACAGCCGTTAGGTCAGAGGCCTGAAAGTCTGACAACCAGTTATACCACGAGATATCGTGTTACCCTGTAACTGGGTTGTGGAGGTCAAATGATGAAATACTGGTAGTAAGCTGCATCCGGTTTGACTGGAAGCCGACCCCAATATAATTGGGAAAAGGCTAGGCAGATTGATTGTTACGTTTTCTAATGCAGATAGTTAGATGAACTGTTCAACGCTAAGACATTTTAAAAATTTGTGTTCCACGACTTTTGTCGCTGACTGTACTTATGCTGCGTTTTATTACTTACTATGCGCTCATAATAAGAATAGAAACAGATAAATCTTCGAAAAGCATGAACGCATGCATAGTCTAAAGTTATAATTTTATCTGTATTGATTAAGGTAATTGCATCTGGACGACTGTGTATTAACTGCAAAGTTAGTGGTGTCGGTTCGGTCATTGTATAGGCACGTAACAGATTATTATTATTATTATTTTTATGGGATAGGGCAACCGAGCAGACGGCGTGATCGAAAGCGATTACCGCCGCCCATGGACACCCGCAACCCCAGAGGAGTCACAATTGCGTTGCCGGCCTTTTAAAGGGCTTAGGCCTCCGGTACCCTCACTCGCTCGGCGAAACACAACGCAAGTGTTTTTTCACGCCGGTTTTCTGTGAGGCCGTGGTATCACTCCGATCGATTCGTGCCGAAGCATGGCTCTCCCACGGGAAAAATAGATAGATAGCAATGACGTCACCAAAAGACGTATTAAAAAGTGGAAGAAGAATTCGCGGTAGTGAGCAGAGGTCGAGATGGCTTAGCGGTCAGATCGACTGCAGTATTTATCCGGGAGGCGCAGGTTTGAATCCTGCTCATGACCGTATTTTTCTTTCCACGAGTTTTTCTCCAACAAGGATATGCATACACACCCCGGGCTGCTAGGAGCTTGAGAAGATCCCAATAACACTTTACCCGACCAGGGAATAAAACCCAAGACCAACGAAGCAGTTTTTCGTTACATGATAGTTATATTAGAAATATCTTTCTTAAAAGCTTACTAGATCTTTTTATTTATCTAACGACCTGTCTAGACGCCATTTTGAGGTAAATAAAATCCTCTAGGGTTACATGAAGATGTCTGGTTATCTTATTTGGAAAGTTTATGATATATCATAATTGTTAACAAACAAAATATTAGTAAGTTAACCTTTTTGGGGAACGTTAAACTAATAAGCTTGTAGTATAAAGTTTTGTTTATATAATATATAAGATAAAAAGTAGTCGGACTACAGCAGTTTATCAGTTTCGTAAAAAATGCTGAAGCGAAGTCTAGGGTTTTTTGCAACGAAGTTCCTAATCGCGCGTTGCGAAAGGGGGCTAGACGGAAAAAATTAAGACGAAAAGTTGTAACGACACTTTTTGCTATAGTAAGCTATTGTAAGCCGTGCGGCGTGCGCATGTTTCTCTGTCTGTCTCTCTCTCTCTCTTATAGAAAGGAAGCCAGATATATATATATATATATTTTTTTCTCTTTAACTTCGTTCCATCCGGGTGTCCCTTGACAAAAAGATTTTTATTTTTGTATTTTCCACTAGCTGTGACCCGCGGTTTTACCCGCATTTTTTCTTTGTGCTCAGCTCCGAAGTGTTATAGTGTGATGTTGAATAGCCTATACTATTCCTCATTAATCAGACTTTTACAAAAATATTTTTTCGATTTCTACTGGTAGTGCAAGAGATTAGCGCGTTTATACAAACATAACATACATAACTTAGCATCACGCCTGTATTCCCCGAAGGGGTAGACAGCGGTGTACACAGTCTTACAACCACATTTCACCAATGCTGTTATTAAGTCCCATGGTGGTGAGCCTATTGCCATCAACCGGGCCCAATTCCAAACTCCGGGCTGCTACTGAGAATTTTCTAACAGAGAAACTCAATAAGACTTCGCCCGACCCGGGAATCGAACCAGAGACCTCATGCTCAGCAGTCGCACTTGGGACCACTGGACCAACGAGGTAGTATACACATAAACAAACAAAAATAACTTCAGTTTTATTAGTATAAGTACATCTTTTTCTTGATTCATTAGTATTGTAAAGTTATTATATTAAATGGAAAAAGAATACGGTCGCGAACAGAATTCGAACCTGTGCCTCCCGGATGAATACTCCAGGCGCTCTGACCACTAAGCCATCTCGACCTCTGCTCACCACCGCGAATTCTTCTTCCATATTTTAACACGTCTTATGGCGACGTCATTGCAATCAATTCTGTTCTTCTTTTTCCATTTAATATAATAACTTTAGAGTTCGCTAAGCATGCGTTAATGCTTTTCAAATATTTCAAGATAAATCATTAGTACTGTGTTAGTAGTACCTACCCAAAATCTTCTAGTAAACAATTAGATTTTTAGCTGCAGCCGAACTTGAAGTGGATTGTAATTTTTGTATTATTAAACAAAACTATTACTCAGGGCTGTTAAGACAACTTTAATGACTCCCAAGGCAACAGATAACATAGCATAAATCCTCTTTATTGTACACAAAAATACAAAATTTACAAAAAAGTTACGGTCTTATCGCAGTTCAACGATCTCTTCCAGACAACCATATGAAAGAGAGTGAAGCGATAAATAAACAGTCAGTTGTGCGACAGTGACAGGAACAATGTTAGCATTATTCTTGTCACTGTCCCACAACTGTCTAACTACAGGTGCAAGATAGGGACGGAAACATAGGTAAGTGAGAGCACGTGCTAATTAATGTTTATATATCTTTCAAAAGACCGGGAAGGACAAGTAGTTTCTGTTACTCAAATTCAGTACATTACTCCATAGGCAAAGAAAACGTTCTAAGACATAAAACTGAACACTATTTTACGATAATGTCGACAGCCATATCTTTATGCTGTGCCAACGCGAGGAATAATGTTACTATTATGTGCTGAAATATTAGCCTTTCATCGGGACAGTTATCTTACTGATAAAGTGTTACTATTTTACTAGTTTTTGATATTTTACCATATATAGTGAACTTTAAGCCAAAAAGACTTTATGTCATTTTGGCATCTGCTTTATTAAAAAGATTAAGGACACTAGATATGTTAATTATTGTTCAACGGTTATTACTCACTTGCATTCTTCGGGATTGCCCGACTAGTTTCGAACTCGAACGGAGCCCTTAGTCATGAGCTGAGGCCGCGGCGATGTCGTGAGTCAAACTGTCAAACCGCGGCCTCAGCTCATGACTAAGGGCTCCGTTCGAGTTCGAAACTAGTCGGGTAATCCCGAAGAATGCAAGTGAGTAATAACCGTTGAACAATCATTAATATGAATGTGTCTCACGAAAGTTATTATACAAAAAAAAAACACTAGATATGTATTTATCTCATTGGAAAATAAGATGGAGTATCATTTTACTCTTTCACTACTAAGACTAGAAATAAATTAAGTATTTAATATAAATCTGCACTCAGTCCATCCACCATATCTTGCAGTCCATTCTGCGTCCATCAAAGTTGGCAACAACCATCCAACTATCACGCCGCAGTCCAGAACGCGTTCCAATAACATTTGGCGACAATTAAGCAGCAATATTCTATAAAACGTAACAAGATTAGAGCAAGCTATAGTCCGTCCAACCAATCTTGCAGTCCATTCTGCGTCCATCAAAGTTCGCAACAACCATCCATCTATCACTCGCTGTCAGAACCTGTTCCAATAACGTTTGGCGACAATTAAGCAACAACCTTCTATAAAACTTTAAAAGATTAGAGCAAGCTATAGTCCGTCCAACCAATCTTGCAGTCCATTCTGCGTCCATCAAAGTTCGCAACAGCGATCTAACTATCACTCGCAGTCCAGAACGCGTTCCTATAACACTTGGCGGCAGTTAAGCAACAATCTACTTCAAAACTTATAAATATGAGAGCAATCACATTAATTACTTGATGTTTGTGATACATATTGGCAGCTAGCATAACATGAAATGTCTTGTCTGTTCACCAAATCTCGCAGTCCATTCTACGTCCATCAAAGTTCTCAACAACCATCAAACTATCACGCCGCAGTCCAGAACACGTTCCAATAAAACTTGGCGACAGTCCGCAAGCGGCAAACTTCTATGACATGTTGCTACATTTTATTACCTTTGTACATTGTACAGTGTGTGTGTACGATTGATGTTTCAATTACTTTCGTCGCTGTTGCTTGCTGGATTGGAATGTTAAGAAAGTTGGGGTGGATGATGTTCGTACTTTTGTTCGTTTCCATAAACGAGCATTTGCGCGTTATGGAAATTTGGCGAAAGATATCGTGCAGTGGACACCGAGCATTGCAAGGCTTTCCCGTGATTATGAAGTCTCTGATCAGGTATTCCGTGAATTCGATCTAAAACGAGTGTTTCGCAATTAAATTTTCTTAATCACGCGAATGCTCGCTTGCTTATTAACCAATCCTCACAATTTGGTCGTATATTATGGTCATCTACTTGTGAAACCTAGTCGTTATTAAATAACAGCCCTATGGTTCCATTGATCTTTGTTAAGTTGCGCTGGTTGCGGTCAGTGTGTTTGAGTGGAAAATTTGTCATGGAAACTCCTTATTGCCTCGTCGAGCACATGAAACAGTCAACAGTGCTTGTGACGAACAGGTCAGTCAGAAAGCAGTGACCAAACACTAGTGGGACCTTAGAATATCAGTGCCGGCCAGTACTTAATTCTAAAGTGGAGTTCGGATCAACGTCTAGGTGCTCTGGACGTTGTAATTAGAACCACGTGGCAACTTCATTCTTTGGCATAAAATCTCATAATATTTGTAAAAAGATACATAAAAGAAGTACGTGTTAATATTTACAAGGCACAAACACACTCCAGACTTTCAGTGTTATAAAAGTAAAAGTTGGACTTCAACTTGTCGAGATAAAATCGTATTAAGAGTTCAAAAGGTACATCTTTAACTTCACAACTGGATACAAAGTTGACTACGTCACTGATGGACAGTACGGTTCCTATAATATACTAGCCGTTGTTGGTAAAAACTGGAAAAGCAGTCGTAGAGGTATTATAAGACTAGAATGGAAATGCTTGTTACGCTGTGTTGTGCTTCAGTCATTTAGATTACGCATATTAACCGTCAAAGCTAATTTTAATGATTCAAAGGAAGCGTTACAGTATAAACTACGAGTTAAAACGACCAAAATCTTCAGAAATATTTTAACTTAGTCTCCAAAGCATATGCTGCATAAAGCTTGCAGAATTGACCTACGCGCCAACAGCAAAGTTCTTGCAAACCACTGCATCTATTAAGAAACAAAACGATCCGTTTTTGTATAAAGAAACGCGGAAAACTTGGAAATACACTAGCACAAGAGATAAAGTAGTTTGTCGACATGATTGTGTTATTTTTATGAGATTTTCTCTCGATGGAGTACGCTAGCAGTTGTGAAAAAGTTGTAATGTTTTTATGTTGGATTGGCGTTGGCGCAAATCAAAATGGACGAAGTTTTATTCAGCCGTTGGAGAAATATGGTGTCGGGCATAATGGCTTATGAGTTTGTGTTTATCTACAATGTTAGTTTCTACTTCTTTGTCAGTTGATGGTGGGCAGTGATAGTCTAGTGGTATGACCACTGGACTAGGAAGTCAAAGGTCGCAAGTTCATACGAAACAAGGCACGCATCACTGACTTTTGGAGTCATGTGCGTTTTAGAAATTAATTACCAATCATATGCTTATAACCGTGAGGAAACCAGCTCACCTGAGAGATGTTCTCGGTGATGTGTGTGTGTAAAGCCATGTCAAAGGCTTACGAATGGTTTAAACTCTGACACTAAGTTGTTCATCAACCACACGATAAGAAGAAGAAGAGTCGATGCTGAACCAATGACTTTTTTTCAATACTTACGTAAACATACGACTCCTAGAGCATTGTACGAGCCCTGTTCATAACTGACCTACAGGACGCCTTGGTAGTCACTTCTTTATGGGCAATCATCTTTCAACCGTCCATCCATCGCTTCCTCGGTCTTCCTCTACTCGTGTAACCATCCACATTCATACCATTACATGTACATACGTACATAAGAAAATGAACCACATGAAAGAATACTACATGTTTGTGACACATAGGTACTATTTGCACACATAATGTGGCACATAGTACTCAATAGATGGACAAAGGGCGTCATTCCCGACAAACGCGTCCATTCAACATCGATTACTATACAAGTTTACACTGTACAGCGACAAATGCGTTGCATTCAACATGTTGCAAACTATTGTGCACATGGCTGTGTTAATCAGTGCTTATTTCCTGGAAATTGGTAGAGAGACGAGAGAAACTCCGCTTTCTTATTATACTTGAACAGTCAATATATAAACTAATTAACTAATATAGCAAGTTGCAAAACAATAATGACTTAATTAACCCTCAGAAGTGTAGAATATTTTCATATTCCATACACAAAAGTATTATTTTGTTCTATTAGTCCAAATCTATTTAATTAATGGAATAGTTTATTCCAGTTTTTTTTTAAATTTTATATGTATATCTGCAATGAGACTTAAACTATGTGCTGTAGGTATATAGGTTGACGTGTAATAGGTATTTGACCCAGTGACAGCATCTACCCGCCTTGTGCAATTATGACCGTATTTGATTCGTTATAAAGATTCAATCGCTTTTGGGTGGTTGAAACATGCGAACGCTATAGCTAGCACATCACGATGGCTGTGCACTAGATATCTTTAGTACCTTTTGAATTCTTCTGTTGTGTTCGTGTATTACAAACTAGCTTCTGCCCGCAACGTCGTCTGCGTGGACTCAGAATTGGGTCCAGTCGGGATAACAGTAGGAATCCAATGAGTTAACATTATAAGCTATCTGTGTACGAAAATTCATCCAAATCCGCCCAGTAATTATTGCGTGAATGTGTAACAAACATCCTTCGATCCATCCTCACTAACATTCTCATTTATAATATTAGTAGGATGTTTGTTCCTCATTCACGCAATGACTATTTAATGGATTTGAATGAAATTTGACACATATTAGTTTATAACCCGGATTAACTTCCCAGCTAAAACACTAGGAAGCGGTGAAGGGTGGGCTTTTTGGGCGCAAATTTTTAGCCTAATTTTAATAAATAAATTTTGATTTTGAACACAAAGGACTACTTTTGTCCCAGTTGGATCCAATTCTAAAGTCCACGTAGTCGTGGCAGTCGTGGGCAGAAATTAGGCTCCTTCACACTCCAAGAGCTCAAACCAAATCGAAGTAAAGAAAAACAGAAGTAATAGGAATGAAACGGCAAATGTAGACGTTTGTAAAACAATAAATGTCAAACGCAACAACCCACACATTTTTCTTACCTAAACAGCACTTAATTTTCTAAAGAAAACTTTAGTAAACATCATAACGGAGTAATGAAAAAACCAAACTTATCCCCCCTTCCCCCAACAGTTTGTTTTGATGTTCAACTTTTATGGGCTCCTACACTCATTTGAAGTTTAAAAGATTTCTAATTTCATCATAAAACTGGTCAAGTTGTGTTGGGCCACACAAGTTGGGTTCTGTAGTCAAATAACATGTTACAAAAGTTAAGCTTTTATTTATTTACTGGATTCTTTTTGTTGGCGACTTTGTCTGCGTGGACTTCTGAATTCCGGGATAAATGTAGGCTATGTGTTAATTCAGGTTATAAACTATCTGTGCTCCAAATGTCATCCCAATCCATTCAGTAGTTATTGTGTAAGAGAGATACATACATTCCTATAAATCATCTTCTGTCGTGGTTAAGAGACAACCTTGTTAGTGTTGGTGTGGAGTGTGTGGTTGTGTGTAGTTGTATGATTCTGAATTGGATTAGCGATGCTATTGATACAATTTATGTGCACTTTTTCAATTATTTTTACACGACTGCCCAAAAAAGGAGTGTTATAATTTTAGGGTTCACATGTGTATGTATGTATGTGAATTTATTCCACAATAACTTCTAAATGCCTGTACCGAACTAGATGTATGGGATATAATGCTTAAATTTTTCCCGAGTAACATACGCTATTATGATTTTAACAAATAGTCATTTAATAATATAGTAATATAATGGCTATGGTACACAAAAAGGTATGAAATAAAAAAATACAAAAAATTAAAACAGACGCCTGCCATATGTAAACTAGTAGTACTCAGTACCTTGGTTTTCACTTTTTTTAGTTCACAGATGGCAGGCGTGTGTTTAATTTTTTAAATTTATTATTATCTTCAGTTAAAACATAACTTATGTCAGTATATATTGTTTTTTTTTTATACGTAGATATACTACCTATAGCTAGAAAATCCACGGGACGGACAAGACGAAATCATAAGCGTTCCTCACTTTGCCCATTACGGAACTCCAAAAAGAACAAAAACGTTTATTCTATAAACGAGTTTCGGAACGTTTTTTTTCCGGAAAGCCTGCTTCTGTAAAGTTTATCGGTTTTAACGTGCAACCGTGTTTTCTATCAATTTGCTTGCTTCGCGCGTTTTTTAAACGGACGCCTATTCAATAGATTGTTTTTCGAGGAAGCCGGGCCTGATGTGATTTTGAGCGTATTTTGTCGATGTTGTATTTGTGTACGGGTGGATTGAGTCGCCTGTTTTTATTTTAAATGGTAGAGTTTTTTTTATGCAATTATGCAATAGAGTGAAGTAAGTAGTAGGATTTATACAAACTGGAGCGTAAGTTGTTCCAGTTGCATATATTGTATAATTACATGTGGAATATGTGGGATTGTGACCAGTAAATAAATCTTCGATACACTAGACCTTGGACTGCAGTTGTATTATTATTCGACAACTGGTAAATTTATTTAAATTAACAATTATTAGCTATCACGTCTAAACGCACACACTGCTCACTCTATCCTCCATCTTTCTTCACTCCCTTTCTATCTTCTTTTTCATTCACACATTAACGTTCCGTTCCGCACTCCTTTCATACGTTCCGTTATTACCCATCCTACATTAATTAAGTACATATACATACATTCCTATAAGACATCTTCTGTACTCTTTATTGATAACTGTGAAAATTGTGGCGGTAAAATGCATAACAAATATCAACACGTTTCGTTTTCGCACAATCTTAAATTGAAAGCAAAAAAAAAGTAGAACCGTCCAAGTGCAAGACGCACTTGCGTACATTTTCGTAGAATCGGGCACATGCCATTTTCTGTGAAAATTTCAAATGGCTAACTGCTATGTTTCTAAAGTATTAAGTCTCAGCACCCTTTCGGTACGGAATACTAAAAACTCAGCTTAGTTCAACTAGCAGCTATTTTTTTTTTTGCGAAATGTGTTTGTATATTAAATAAAATATTCTTTTTGCACGACTGCCCAAAAATGGAGTGTTATGTTTTAAGGTTCGTGTATGTATGTATGTTCGTATGTATGTTTGTGAGTTTCTTTACACCATAACTTCCAAATGCCGGAACCGATTTTGATGTATGATATGAATCCTTACATTATCCCGGGTAAAATAGGCTAGTACCTAAAAAATAGTAATTTAGTAGCTATATTACACAAAATGGTGTGATATAAAAAATGTAATTCACACAAGATAGGATTTTATTGGTTTTTGAATGAAATTCATCTTGTTTTAATAATATAACAAAAGTTTAAAATCACAAGCATAATTATTTAACTTATTTAAAAAGGTTAACAAGAAAGTAAGTAATGAGTACTTAAATCGTATTTAATAGGTTACTAACACAGCGTCTTCCGGACATCGCAGTCAAAACAATCATCACAGAGATTTATAGTGTTAGAGTTTACATAAACAAACATGTCAGTTACTAACTACGCTTCTCTTTCGGTTAACAAGTTCAAGAACACAAACCAGACTTCAGACAATAAATAATCTGCATTTAGGCGCCCTTCATACGTTTGTGTAAATTGTTATGTAATGGTTAAGCTGCATTGTTGAAGTCTGTTGCGATGTATAGGGAGTGCTCGTACTGTGTCGACTGGATTATTTTAATACTAGCTGATGCCCGCCGCTTCGCCCGCGTGGATGTCGGTTATCGCGACCAAAACTAATCATGAAATTTTGATCCTGTTCCTGCTTTCCAATTACCGCTTTATAATTGCCCATTTTTTAAAGTATTAAAAGGGATATAGTATGTTATCCTTAAGAGATAGAAATATGCCATGGTGGACTTTTCTGTAGACCTATCTAAGATACACAATTCCACCATACATAATTTTGTTATATCTCAAAGGGTTTAGGTAGCGTTTTCGTTGAAAGCTCCCAGACGGCTTATTTTTTGCCGACATATCCAACAAACATTATATTTTAGCCAGTGTATACAAAAACTTGACAAATTATATACTAAAACCTTCCTCGAGAACCACTCTATTCATCGGTGAAAACAACATGAAAATCGGTGCAGTAGTTTTTGAGTTCATCGCGAACAGACAGACAGACGCGGCGAAGGAAACAATTAAAGTTTCAGGAGTAATTGTACTTAAATTTTTGTTTGTTTAGTTGTTAAGAATAGAGAAAAATCAAAGAAGCGATGGATGGATTTGTGTTAAAGATGACTGATTAAGAAAGGGACTGCGATTTCGACTATTAGAGATGTATGGAAGAAGAAGACACGCTGTGCCGCCCACAGATAAATTGGGATAAGGGCAGCAGGAAGACTTGCCGATACCCGTTCGAGTTCCCCCAGTAATGTCACAGATAAACTACAAAAGCAACTGTATGTTCCGCAGTAGTGTTAAGTAATCAAACGTTCCGCTGTTTATCGCCTTTTGTTGTGAACCGTTCATTGTTTCCGTTCACTGAGAAGCGAGGAATGGAGTGCGCTTTTACTTATTACATGATTACATTTCCAAGCGTATGTTCAGGCAATGACGTTAGGGAATTCTTGTTGTATCTTTTTGGCTGTGAATTCCTGACGTTTCGCTCATTACCGTATATCCATAATTATTATTTTATTTGATATTATATGGTAGAGAATATATTGGAAATTAAAAACAAATTAAGTTGGTATGACTTTCTATTCTAGAATTTGAATGGTTACAAACAAGATTGCTTGAGAATTATTTTACTTTTGTATGATACACAATTCATAAAATATTTTGTTACCAATTATTTTTTTCTGGACGCTGATTAATAGCATAAAAAAACATCCTTCAGTTAGTCGACACGACTGTTCTCTACAAGAAATAATCTGGACGCGTCGTAGAGCGTATTTCCGATTAATCCTTCCAACTCTCGTATTTGTTTTTTGTTGCTACATTCAACTTCACATTGTTTATCCATTCACTTCATACTCCGTAACCCTTTGTTTCCGCTCGACCGCAGCTCTCGTCTCTGGCTCTCGTTCGAGTTACAATCGTAAATGTGTACAGCGATGCATTTGAGTGATGAGTTTCTTTTTGTTTAACTATGAATTGTTTGGTTATAATCGATAGAACTGTTAGTTGGTTCAAGATAAATATTTGAAAAGCATTAACGCATGCTTAGCGAACTCTAAAGTTATTATATTAAATGGAAAAAGAATACGGTCGCGAGCAGGATTCGAACCTACGTCGCGAAGAATACGTCGCGGTGGTGAGCAGAGGTCGAGATGGCTTAGTGGTCAGAGCACCTGGAGTATTTATCCGGGAGGCGTAGGTTCGAATCCTGTTCGCGACCGTTTTCTTTTTTCATTTTATTGTTAGTTTGTTATTTAAGGAGTTTGTAGAGATATTTCTGTGCAACATAGACTTGTGAAAAAATTGTTCTCTTGTCATTTTCAATAGCTATTATAGATTTTTTCGATAAACTTATGAGATGTTTTTCCAGTAGCATAACAAAGACAAAACTAAACAAATTCTCAAATTGCTAAGACTAATTTGTAGTGGCTATGCGTTTCTTAATACCTATATGTCTAATTCTGTACTTCTATAGAATATATACTGATCAACTCTCCAAGAAACTTTGAAGGGAAATATACCAAAATTGAGTAAAGATTTCACTCAAAATATATCAAGTATCACTCAATAACATTGCGTAAACTTACAGTACGGAAAATACCACTTCATAGCTAAAGGAGGTCCCGATAACAAGGCCATAAAGATAACCAGACATCTTAAATATTAAGCACGCTTGTATTTAACGTAAGCTGGGATTCGATACTTAACTAGTGACGGGACGAGCCCCGGGATTTGAATGTACGGGATTATAGTGGCAGTTGTATCACTTGTATCTGATTTCCGTGTATGCGTAGATTCCGAATATATTGAGGGTGTTTAATTTCGTTTGCATACTTCAGGGCCCATTGACCCTGAACTATGCAAACAAAATTATGATGTATAGTGAAAGAAAACATGCTAAGGAAACTTGGACCTAATGGGCTAAAATCAAAAACCAACAGTGAGCTAATGCAGTGATCAATGCTCGTGCCTTTTCTGTATGAGTACATCCCTAGCAGTGGGACAGTTATGGGCAGTTATGGGCATGGGCATGAAATTTCATGGGTGTGTGCTTTTGGTTTGAGCCTGCGATCTTTGGTTTGCCAGTCCAAAGGTCTATACCACTAGCGGACACGCTGACACCTGCTAACACAGTGACACCAGCTTATCGTATTATAAATATGTAAATGAATGAACAGGGGGTTATTATCATTGATAAGGTGACCTGGTCGCTTCATCCGCTGATAACGACGACTCTTCCACACAATATCTTGAAAGTAAAGAGTGATGTTTAATTGTTTTTTTTTTCAATGATAATTGATTAATGATTTTTGTTTGTGTAAATAGATATTTTAAAGACACTTTTAGAAGTCATGGGTGATGCCGGCGTTTCCTTTCAGACTATTTCTGAGGAGAAACGCTGAAACAACCTCGAACATCAATACGTCTCTATTAAAGTACAAACATAATAGTAAATATTTCAATGTGAGTGTTAACACGCAGGGATCGTCTGGAATGGCCTTTTGAGGCGCGAGCCATAGCAGCTTTGCAGTGACCTGTCCTATCTGAAGGCATGTATGTAGCAGTCATCGTGTAGCTCAACCATAGTTTCTGTTTCAAAATGTATGTTATGTTCATATCGTACGTTGATTGGATTATGTAGATTATATTTTTACTGTGTTAGATTTATATTTGCATGGGGCTCGTGGCTAAGTAACAGCCGCACAGATCGATCGATCGAGGTTAAGCTGCGCTTGCCGCGGTCGGACTGTGGGTGACCATCATTTCATACCGAGACCCCTCCGTGCCTCGGAGAGCACGTTAAGCCGTCGGTCACGGTTGTCAAATTAAGATCTATAACCAGTCGTACCACGAGATATCGTGTTACCAATTAACTGGGTTGTGGAGGTCAGATAGGCAGTCGCTCCATGTAAAATACTGGTATTAAGCTGCATCCGGTTTGACTGGAAGCCGACCCCAATGTAATGCGGAAAAGTCTAACCAGATATATTTATATTTGCATAGGTGGATGTGTCATCATTTTATCGTGCAAAAAAACATTGTCTTACTTCATACAAGAACCCTTCAAAAATTTTCGCTATCTCATATCCAAGAAAACTAACAAATAACGAAACTATCCGGCATCTAGTTTGAATTTCCGAGTGGACTTGTAAGTTGTTGGACTTAAAAATAAAAGTTCCCGGGATAAAGTCGTTTCGCATCTCTATCTGTGTGCTTATCCCGGGCGCCGGACGTCCGGCTTGAGACGTACCTATCTGTTACTCAACCTTGTAGTTGTTGAGTGGTAAATTATTATGCTGATGGTTTTGATGGGTCGCTTATCTATAACGAGTTTTTGATGGAATATTGACTTTATTGACGACCTTTTTTACGCAGATTCGAGATTTCTGTAAGCTTGAGAGCTTTATATGCACCTCTTATAGATGTCTCATACTTTAAGTGTATCTATCTTTAATATCTCTCAAGTAAATATCTATCAAGATAGATCTTTAAAAAGCATTAACGCATGCTTAGCGAACTCTAAAGTTATTATATTACATGGAAAAAGAATTCGGCCGAGAACAGGATTCGAACCTGCGCCTCCCGGATAGATACTCCAGGCGCTCTGACCACTAAGCCATCTCGACCTCTGCTCACCACCGCGAATTCTTCTTGCATATTTAACACGTCTTATGGCGACGTCATTGCTATCAATTCAATCCCTTCTCTCAAGTCAAGTTTTACTAACTTTTCCCATTAGTTTACTTGTATTTATGACCTGCAATCACAGATTATTGTTCGTCTATGACCAGATTTATTAACGTAGACGGAGCAAAATGAATATGCGAGGATCGTAGCAGACGTTCTGTAGTTTCTGCCTATATTATTTAATAACACGGCATTTGTATAAAATACTAGCTGTGCCCCGCAAACGTTGTTCTGCCATATAAATTTTCTAGATAAAGCCACCGTTATCACCTAGGGGTATAAAAAATAGCCTGCGACCTATTCTCAGACCTACCGAAAAACACAAAAAAAAAATCATAAAGATCGGTCAATCTTTTTCGGAGGCCTTCGACAAACACTGTGACATGAGATTTTTATATATTAGAATTACGATTTACTTAGGGTTATGTACAGTCGACAAAAGAGATAAGTATCCAGGTTCGTCAGATATAGTTGAAACTTTCTTAGAAACCGATGGATGTTTTGACATGTAATTTAATTTAAAAAGTAGATAATAAGCAGTTCATTAATTTAATTGAGTTTCAATACATGACATCCATCGGTTTCTAAGAAAACTTCAACTATATCTGACGACTCTGCATGCTTATTTCTATAATATATCAATAAAATATGATGATGATGGTGACGTCATTGAAGCCGATTTCAACTACGGCGACAATTCCTGCCGAAATGTATTATGAACGTTGGTGAGCTCTGGGATGGCTTAATACTTAGTAAGAAAATATAAGGATTAGGAGTCGGGAGTATCCCTGGTGTATTGGCTATCTCGGTTGACTTCGAATCTGTAGTACATTACGTCGTATATTTTTAATATTTATGCTCAACAAAGAGAAGCTGTAACATACGACGCAGTGTACTACAAATTAGCCGCGTTAGCTAAGAGGTACGCAGAAGACTTGTCACGTTGAAATACTGATTAATGTGACTTTTTTATTTATGTTTATTTTTGTATCTTCATCAATTTTATTCACTGCCTCGTTGGTCTAGCGATCTCAAGCGCGACTACATGAGTTCCTGGGTTCGATTCCCGTCGGGCAACATGTTTTTGAGATTTTCTGTTAAGAAATTCTCAGTAGTGACTTTGGGTTTGGAACTGTGCTGTGGTAGATGGCAATAGGCTCACCGCCGACACATTGGTGAAATTTGGGTGTACAACTGTTCCTATACATCTGCCTGCCCTTCGGGGAATACAGCCGTGATGCTATATGTGCATGTGTGTGTTATCAATTTTATTTTGCTACAAGCAATTACATCTGAGAGGTAAAATATCTAGTTTAGTTATCCAGACTGGATTCAAAGACACCCTTTATCTAATAGTACTACATGAGTATTAAGCTCGCTTACTCCACAAAGAATTGAACACTTTAATTCCAACCACGTTCTTGTAAAATGTTCGCTATCGCATCGCTTCAAACGATAATATCTACCGAACAATTGAATCGACTTCACTTGTGCAACAGAAAAATATAAGATCCCGGGGTAGGTATATTTGTTTCACATCTCTATTTGTGTGATCCCGGACTTTCCCGGGGTCTGGATCTGGATCCAACGTATCTGTTACTCGACTGCAACTATAAAAATAATTTATAAGAAGAAGAATAAGACAACTTCTGCATCTTCCTTTTTGGTGAGCCAACCTAATCTCAGAGTTACTCAAGTCGCCTGGCTTAGCGCTTGTTATTAATTAACAAGAGGTAAGAGAATTATTAATTAACAAGAGAAGAGGGACTGATGGTGCAGTCTGTTTGCTCGCTAATTACCAAACACCAATGATTTTTATTGTGTTTTACCGATTACCCATCTACAAAATGACAGAGTCAAGCGTTGCTTAACATCGACTATCGTTTATCGGTGAGTGGCGTGAGATTCGGTAATTATGCTATGTGTGTGTCGTGTACGTACTTATCTACCGGCACACCCGCACGGGTTATGTGCGCAGCGCATAATGCACGATGCGCGTACCTATCTCGCACAATTTGCGACGCAAATGTTTGGACGCGCACGCAAAGTCAAAGTCATTTAGATCATTAACAGACACTTTTGAATTGTCAGAATTTAGTTGCAAGGTTCCAAAGTGTAGATTGCTGTGGAGAAGATCGGGCAAGAAACTCCATGGTTAGATGTATTGGTTAAACTGTTTCTGTTGCAAAATAACATGTGAGAACAATGTAAGGTGATAACTGCCTCATGTCTAGTGGTCTCAAGTGCGACTGCTGTGTATGAGGTCTCGGGTTCGATTCCCGGGCACAGTATTATTGAGTTTCTCCGTTAGAAAATTCTCAGTAGCAGCGCGAAGTTCGGAATTGTGCCCGGTAGATGGCAATAGGTTCACCACCTATTGCATGGGACTTAATAACAGCATTGGTGATATGTGGGTTTACAATTGTGTACACTTCTGTCTACCCCTTCGGGGAACACAACTGTGATACTATGTATGTAAGGTGATGCCAATACTAAAAGAGTTAAGTTTAACAATTTAACATTTTACCATGACGGTTTAGAGGACAGGCCAGCCGGTTGGTAACGTGATACAAAACAAACGATTGACCTGATAGTAAAGGAGTGTTCAAATTATTATGTTCAAACCTTGATGCTCGGGTAATCGGTAATGCGATTGTGATGGTAACATTTTGTGAATAGGTCGATATAATGTTGGTACACGGTAAATTGAATAGATTTGGTCTTAAAGGTATATGGAGTAGGGGATCGGGATATCTTTACGGGGTTTGTGGGGTGGGGTGTTTAATATAAGAGACGTGATAAAGTCGATATAATTTGTATTATATATTTTTTTAAGCGAAAGGAACACGAAAGGTTAAATTTTTGAGGTCAATTTAAACAATTGTGTGCGGTATTCGAACCCACGCACTCATATTTCGCACATTCATATTCATAAAATCGATTGTTTCTGGTAATTAATGAGACAGCAGATTACTTTCATCTTGTATATCTTCATTTTTGAGAAGTGATAAGGCTAACTATATCATATTGTAAGGCGGATAATGAAAACATAGTCGATGCTAAAGGCGGCAGCTATAGTCTATGGTGCTCCGTGTCGTCGTTGATCCCCGCAGTACTGTTTTCATTCTGACAATAGCGTTTTGCGCGTAAACGTTGTAAAGTGATTGAATTGTTATTTATTATAATAAATGTAATAATTAGAACTTTAACCAGTTCAGATTTCACCATATAACAATATGAAAGATGAATCCCCATATTACATATCATACTCCTGTTATCAAAATACGGTAGAGGATTATCTTGATCAGGATTTATAGCCTACTAAAATATGTCCCGCGAAAATCCCGGGTATCTACAGCACTATCGACGTGGAGCGATGGCGGCTTATCCCGGGAACGTCCGGTTACTTATCTGAGTTTAGTTAATGTCGGGGTATGTTGTGTGATGTTATGTTATTCATACAATTTGTATGGAATAAATTACAGACAGACGTGTTGCTGGGGAGTTTGTTGCGCCGCTTCTTCTTTCCAGCTAAAACACTAGGAAGCGGTGAAGGGTGGGCTTTTTTGGGGGCTGTCTTAATGTTTGACGTTCAAAAAGCGTTAATTTTTAGACTAATTTGAATATTTTATTTTATTTTATTTATTATTTGGTTTTAAAATGCTATTGGTTGAAATGAAAATAGGTATACTGCCAATTTTGTTTTGTTGTTGTTTATTTTGGTAAAGGATTTTAATTTAGTGGGATTGATGAGTTGAGATGGTTTAGGGGTGAGAGCGTCTGGAGTTTTTATCCGAGAGGTGCAGGTTCGAAACCTGCTCACGGCCATATTTTTCTTACCACAAAAATGTATAACTGATGAATTATTATTGCTTTTGTCATAATATTGTCGCATCACGCCTGTATTCTCTGAAAGGTTAGATAGAAGAGTAGGTACTCTTGTATATCCACATTTTAAGTATATTTTTTTTATATCCTCCCATAGAGATCAGAAAAAATACATCTATAATTCAAATTTAAATTCAACAAAACAATACTATTTAATAATTTAAAAATATATCACTTCAAACTAACAATAAAAGTGCTACAATGTACATAAACAAGGGAGGAAGTTAATTTGATTGCAGTCATTCTGAACGTAGTAGAAATGACGAAAAGAGAAAATATTATTTGCGCTGGATAGTTGGGTCGACACCCGGGAGCTTAACTAGCCTGTCATCTTAAATGTGACTCCATTTATCCTTACTATTTTCATCTGAGGAGATAATAAAGGGTACTGCTTTGTTTCAGAAGTACTGTGTTCATAATATGATCTTTAGGTACTAGTTCCGCCACGCAGTTTCGACCGCGAGATTTCTTCCTCCATTTTTCCGCAAAATGCAGACTGCATTTTTTCTGGGCAAATTCTATGTCCATCTATGACTTAATTAAGAAAATAATCCTAGTTCCTCTTACTTTTAAACAATGAGTAGTTATTATCGTAAATACCTTTAGCTTACAATAAAGATAGTTTAATAATACAGCGTGTTTTAGAAGTTTAATTTGTATACTCGCGATAGTACAAATTTGTAGGTACATAATAACAATAATATTAATATAGTGTCTGCTAATTAGCGAGTCAACAGATCTGTACAATATACCAGTGGGCTACTCTTGAATATATAAACATAACATAGCATCACGCCTGTATTCCCCGAAGGGCTAGGCAGGGGTGTACACAGTCGTACACCCACATTTCACCAATGCTGTTATTAAGTCCCATGTAATAGGTGGTGAGCCTATTGCCATCTACCGGGCACAATACCAAACACCGGGCTGCTACTGCGAATTTTCTTACAGAAAAACTCAATAACAATTTGCCCGACCTGGGAATCGAACCCGAGACCTCATGCTTAGCAGTCACGCTTGGGACCACTAGACCAACGAGGCAGTTGAATAAATAAAATAATAAAAATTTATAAAAAATAATAATATTAAATTCCAATCTGAAATCAACATGAAAACAATGCGTAATCTTAATATAAATTTACGTACAATTTTCACAATTTTAAGGCATATTTGCATTTAACATTCCGGTTAATAAATTATCTTTAAACCATTTTTACATTTATAAGTATGAACTGAGACATTTCTAATGTCATTCGAGGTATTTTATAGCCCAAAAAAGTAAAAATCCTATACTATCTCCCAAGACCGACGCACTATGTTCATTGTCGACGTACCTAAATGACTTTAAAATTTTATTGAATAGATTCAGGCGTTACTTTGCGGAAGTCCATTACAATGGATGCAAATAAATACAATATCTAGCTACTTCTACAAAATTGAGGGTAGTCATGCATTACCTGTGCACCGCCCGCCCGCAAATATATGCACATACGCAAGCGGTGAAAATTCCGACTACCACCAACTTACTCTACACGTGTTTCGCCTTCCACGGCATCATCAGGAGCTGTTAGACCATGCAGTGTTCGCCACCGAGGAACATTTTTAAATTTTAAATTGCATTGTCATTGCAAGAAAGGTGCATATTTACCTGTGTGACTATATGCGGCAGTTACTATTTTCCATATCCTTTTAAAAAATAACGTCAGTTACACTTAGAAAAATAAATATTGCAAAATCACTATCTATTCAAATTTCATCAAGAAATCTATTTCATGTAGGCAAAGATCATATCATGTTTCCAGATTGGATGAGACTCATCGGTTATTAAACATCGTCTATTGAAATCACCTGAAGTGGGATGACAAGCAATATTCTCCATGCTCCTTATTGAAAATGAATAGGTTTTTAGGTCTTGATAAAATATCTGGACCTAAAAGGTTCGAGGTGACAGGCTTGAAACCCTGTCGTTTTTTATCTGAAATATTGTCTGAAAAATATTGAGTTTTTCGTCCATTTTCTGTAAAAGGTCTAAAGGAAATTGCTTTTATAATTTCTTTTGCGTACCTAGTTTTCTAGTTTGAAACGAAAATAAACTCAGGTACCGTAATCAATCAATTGTGCAATCGATTATTGAAAGAGTATTTATGGAGTTTCATTTCAGAACAGTTTTTGAACTACTTTTTATTTGTGTACAGCTACGAGTACAAGTACGTAAACACAAACTATTAGTAACGTCGAACCTGCGCCTCCCGGATAAATAGTCCAGGTGCTCTTACCGCTAAGCCATCTCGACCTCTACTCTCTACCGCGAAATCTTCACTACGACACTAGGTTGTTCATCAACCACACGATAAGACAAAGAAGGTAATATTTTTCCCGAATAAAAAATACAAATAAAACCTTCAGTAACACACAAAATGCACAAACATGTGTCATAAGGCTATAACATAACATTAATAGCAAACTATTACCATAATCTGACTTCATGACGCGATACGGTGATAGAGAAACTTTGTGTCGTTTCACCCCGTACCCCCCGCAAAGATAGGGTTGTCAAACCACTTGACTGAAATGCCGGTCATAGCATAATATTAAGCCGTATATTTTAGTACAGCTGATTGTCATGTTTTAGGAACAGATGCGCAGATAAAAGGTTAGAAAATCTTATAAAGTTGAAAGTCCATTTACTTACCTTAGGTACTGTTTTTTACGTTTAAAATATTGACTCTAGTGAGTCTCAAACACGCGACTCTGGCCATGACGTGATGTTCATTAGAAAAATATTGTATAGACATTAAGAACACGGACATAAATGATCCAACATATAAAAAAAATTAAAACTATATGATTACTTTAAGTTTTAGTTATCTTAAAGAAAAAGACTACCTTATTAGTCTAGTGGTTGAAAGCGCACCTGCTGAGACTATTGCCATTTATCGAACACAACGCTATTCGCTATCTTGGTTACCAACCAATTTGATGGTCACTTTGTAGTACATTGCGTCATGTGTTAAAACTTGTCTGTGATGAACAATAATATTAAAAACTTACGACGAAATGTTCTACAAAGTGACCAGCAATTCGATGTCAACCGAGATAGCCAATATAATAAATATAAATAGATAGCTGCTATCGAAAATTTCCTTATAGTAAATACCCATTAACATTTACATGACCTCGAAATCAAACGCAAGACCCAGTAAGACTGACAGAGCAATTTTTAAAATTTTATTATGCGGCTTTTAACCGCATTATTCGCGTGTGTCCTTTTGTTTTTCCTGACGTTTCGAACACTTTGCAGCGTTCGTGGTCGCAGAATGACAGGTTGAATTTTATTTGGTTGGATAATAACTTGTCTATTTAAAACCGTACAACCCTACTCAGAGATCATCCGAACCTTACCAGTAGTTAATTCACTTAGTTGTTTATCATACATAGTTGCAAAGTTATCTCGTTATTGCGAGTTCCAGTAAAATTTTTGTATTTAATATTAATGACTTAGCATCACGCCTGTATTCCCCGAAGGGGTAGGCTAAGGTGTACACAATTGTACACCCACATTTCGCTTATGCATTCATTGGTGAAATTAGTCCCATGTGGCATAACTGGCATAATTTCAAACTCCGGGCTGAGAATTTTTTCACAAAAAAACCCAATAACTCTGACCGACCTGGGAATCGAACCCTGGACCTCAAGCTTGGCAGTCGCCCTTGTGACCACTACATCTGAGGCAGTTGCAATATAATTATAAATCTTTGTGGAAAGAAAAATACGGTCGTGAGCAGGATTCAAACCTGCACCTCCCGGATAAATACTACAAGCGTTTTGTTAACTAAGCCACCCCGACCGTGCCCTATCTGACGCCACCATTAAAAAATTAAACAAATTCAGACATGGTCATAGACAAGATTTATATTGCCAAGTTTCATCCAAACGCATTGTTACAACAAAAGTTCAAGCAACACGTACGGCGGTGATTGACATTCACTGAGGCGTGACGTCATTCGCTGTAATTGGTGTTTCAGTTAACATGGCCGAGCAGTATTTTATACTTTTATATTATTGAAAATCTTATTAACCTTTCGGCTCAGTAACGTACAGATCTGTACGTTGTAACAATAAAAATCTATTGTGTCTGCTAATGACTGACGCAACAGCTTAATCTAAATGTCATTGTTTAGAAGCCTGTGTACTTATATTTTTAAAACCATTTATTCTTTGATTTTTTAAGAATTAATACATCACACTAATGTCATCTATACAGATACTTTTCTTTTCAAATTTCATATTTGCAGGTCAAAGAAATGTAAAAGTTAAAATATACGGCATAAATGGGCGTAAATTTTTATTTCATTGGCATGGGAGCCGTTTTTACATACATAATTTCATTCGAAATAGTCTTACACGGGTTCCATTTTCCTTTTGACGAACCGATCCCTAAAAATACCAAAATAGCGGTGCCACTTTCTAAGTTGATTAAAAATACCAAAATAGCGATGCCACTTTCTAAGTTGATTAAAAATACCAAAATAGCGGTGCCACTTTCTAAGTTGATTAAAAATACCAAAATAGCGGTGCCACTTTCTAAGTTGATTAAAAATACCAAAATAGCGGTGCCACTTTCTAAGTTGATTAAAAATACCAAAATAGCGGTGCCACTTTCTAAGTTGATTAAAAATACCAAAATAGCGGTGCCACTTTCTAAGTTGATTAAAAATACCAAAATAGCGGTGCCACTTCCTAAGTTGATTAAACAAACTAATAACTAGTACGGAACCGTATTCTTGTTAATGAGGGGGTCCCTATCACACTGTAACATTGTGACCCTAGTTATAATGAGGTCCCGTGCATGTTCGTGTATATACAGAGGGTCGGTCCTCCCGGCTTAGAGGTCTAAATTGAATTACTTTCATGAGATAAACTTTAGTTAAGTTTCTAAGTTTATGTCGCGTTGATGATGAGTAATCAACATTCTCCGATCCTTTTAGAAATCTGAAGTATGTGATTAAGTATGCTAGAATATGGGTCAACACAAATACTCCTTGTTCTAGCTGCTACACGCAACTTTGTCTGCGTAAACTTCTTTAGAATTGGGTTTTACATGGAGCGACTGCCTATTTGACCTCCACAGCCCAGTAACTGGGTAATACGATATCTCGTGGTATGACTGGTTGTCAGACTTTCAGGCCTCTGACTACCCGTAACGGCTGTCATAGATCTTAATTTGATAACCGGGACCGACGGCTTTGCGTGCTGTCCGAGGCACGGAGGGGTCTCGGTATGAAATTATGGTCACCCATCCACAGACCGACCGCGGCAAGCGCAGCTTAACCTTGATCGATCGATCTGTGCGGCTGTTTCTTAGCCACGAGCCCGTCCTGGGTCCAGCCGGGATAAAAAGTATAATTTGTAATATCTTAGGTTTTCGCGATCACCACACATTATAATAAAACAACTTTTAACCGGATTAATCGCGTGTATTATTATAACAGGAGGACCTGCAGCCACGAACGCTGCAAAGTGTTAGAAAAGTCAGGAAAAATAAAAACTAATAATACACGCGATTAATCCGATTAAAAGTTGTTTTTTTATAAAGTATAATTTGTGTTAATCCAGGATATAAACTATTTTGTGTATCAGATTTCGTACAAATCCGTCTAGTAGTTATTGTTTGTATAAGTAACAAACATCCGCCTATGTTTACAAACTTTCGTATTTATTATATTATTTGTATTGTACACCATAAACAAGAACTTAATAAAATAAAAATAATCATCCATACTTCCATACTAATATTGTAAATGCGAAAGTAACTCTGTTTGTTTGTTACCATTTCATAACAAAACGGATGATGTAATTTGGCAAGGAGATAAATTGGACCTTGGAGAAGGATATAGGCTACCTTTTGTCACGCAGACGAAGTCGCGGGCATCAGCTAGTTAAGTATATAGAGGTACAATAGGCGGTCTTATCGCTTAAATGGGTAGAATATTCCGTGCTAATGAACTGAATAATTATTTTGATAAGTTTTTTTCTGCTTGATTCCCCTGTGTGAAAAAAATATCATGGACACCGTGTGGAACGCCTATCGGCTAAAAATCACAAAGAAAAGTTAAAAAGTTTTTATTTTATTTCACTTGCGTAGCCGTTAATAATAATGAAAAAATAATAGCACTGATCTGTACCTATGAGTTATAGCATGATGATACTCATTTACTTAAAAAGGTTGACCCTTAAGTATCGATGTATTGAAAGTTTCATCTAAATCGGTTGATGCTTTAACTATAATTAAATTTCATAATCTTTATTATATTACCCATTAAAATTTAACAGTTATATTACACTGATCATCACCTTTAAGTGATAGCGTAATGAAATATTTTTATAGTATTGCCCGAGCCACTAAGCTATGCTACAGTGAAAACTCAGTCTATGTCGGTCCACTGGTTCTCCAGGTATAAGTGTTCGGACAGGCAGACATACAACGTTTCCAAAAATTGTGGTTTGGGCATCTTTAACGGTCTTCTTCTTCTTATCATCTGGTTGATGAATAACCTAGTGTCAGAGTTTAAACCGCCCGAAGGCCTCTGACATGGATTTACACACCATTGAGAACATCTCTCAGGTGCGCTGGTCTCCTCACGATGTTTTCCTTCAACGTTACAAGCAAGTGATAATTAATTTCTAATACGCACATGACTCGAAAAGTCAGTGGTGCGTGCCTTGGATTAGAAGTTGCGACCTTTGATTGTCAGCCCAATGGTCATACCATCAGGCTATCACTGCTGTTCAAATCAAATCTATAATGATATCGATACTATATCAATACACCCCTTAATCAATTATCAATTAAATTTAAATTTTTAGAAATAATAAAAATATCGGTTTTATTTTGGTGATAGATGATAATTGTGCCACAGAAGTCATTCACAAACAAGATCATGAGAAATCATCGTTAGCAGGCAAGTTCTACTGACCCTATAAGACTTATAAACCCGTGAAGACGATATCAATAATGGCCTCCGTTATGTATTAGTGCCGACACGTTGCGGTCTATCTAGTTGAAACAGTCGACTATTGAGACCATACCATAGTGCCGGATTATATGCACGAGATACCGGGGGCAGTGGTGCTCAACTGTAGTGAGTTCTGTAGTAATTAATATCTTAGGTTTTAAAACGAAAACTAATAATATCCGCATCTAATCCGGTTTAAAGTTTTTTTATTATTATAATGTGTAGTGAGTACTCTTTGTAATGAAGTAGTTATCCAGTGATTTACTTATAAGCACATTTTAATCAGAGTCGTCAAAAGTCACTGGGACTATTTTTAACGATTTGTTGCAAAAAGAAAATAAATAAGTATCCAAATATTTTACGTACAACTACACACATCATGCATGTGTCCCCGTAGGGTTAGGCAGAGATACTCTGAAGAAGAAAAAACTCTGAGCTGCTACTGAGAATTTCTTAACAGAAAACCTCGATGGCTCTGCCCAACCCGGAATTCTAACACATGGCTTTCCGCTCAGCAGTGACGCTTGAGGGAAGCGAGAGGAATTAAGGAGCTCTTATAAAAAAATATTGTCCTAGTCATGTTTAGATAGGTTAACTTTGAATCAGTCATCTCAGTGTATTAGAATCAATTTGTCATTAAAGTTATAAACTTTATGTGGAGAAAAAAATACATTCGTGGGTAGGATTCGAACCTCTTCGTCTTTTGGTGACGTCATCGCTATCTAGAACCGACACAACTAACTTTGCAGTTAATACAATATTGTACCGACGCGATTACCTTAACAAATACAGATAAATCTTGCAAACGCATTACCGCATGCGTAGCGACCACGACCCTTTTTTTCTCCACAAAAAGATTATAGCTTTAGAGATCGCTACGTATGCCATTAATTAGTTTGAAAGATTGATCTTTTGTCATTATTCCGCCATTTAATCTGACAAAAGAACTTCGAGGTTAACTTTAAGTAAAATTTCGCGTCCAAACTTCAAACAGTAGCTCAGTTAGTCAGTCAGTTAAGTGGCAGTATGTTTAGGTGTCTCCTCCGCGTCGTTAAACTTAGAGTCGTGAAGTTCAGTTAAACTTGTTCGTTACCTTTAAATAACTTACGGTTAGTAGAGAGATGTTGGTTATTTAATAATGTGTGCTAACTGTACTTTGTTTTGTGTTTATTTCAAACTATATTTTGCCCGCGGCTTCGCTTGCGCTAATTAGGAGGAAAAGCCGGTCTATCGACACTCGAGACTCTGTATATATTCGTATACTTCAATTTAAAAAAGAAAGACGCGTGGCGCCATCTATTATCATAAGAACGTTATTGTTATTTTCCTCGGGAACAGTACGGGACTTTTTTTCGGGATGAAAGGTACCCTATGTCCGTTTCTGTACACCTGACAACCTATATGCTAAATTTCAGGATGATCGGTTCAGTGGTTTAGGCATGAAAAGTAAACAAACAAACTTACTTTCTGTTTACAGAATTTTATTTCTCATAAGAACATATTTAAGTTCACTTATAATGAGATACAAATACTATTATTAAGTTATAATGTTTACCTCTAGAGCGTTTATAATATTAGTTAGGATCAGTAACCCGCCTCAGTTTCGTACAGGTGCAATTTATACAAATACTAGCTGTGCCCCGCGGTTTTACCCGTCCCATTAAAAACATTACGTACGATTAAAAAAAATCTTATGTAAAAACATGGTCTGCAAAATGGCGAACACACAAAAAAATTTGGTGCAGTAGTTTGACGATATATGATTGAACAGGCTGTTTTCTGATCGTAATTTTCAGGTCAAGGTGTGTCTGACAAAATAAATTTTCGTACACACCTTGGAAAGGTCGGAAATTTGGTTGGAATTTTCGTAATTGCAACCGTGCGAAGCCGAGGCATAAATTAATATTTAAAGTTTGAGAAATGCTGTCTTCTCGTACAATGGAGGCAGTGAGCGTCAAACCGTACGACAGATGTCGCATCGATAGATAGCCACTGCAATTAATACGTACATACAGTTTTGACCAAGTGTAAGCATTACGGTATACCAGAAATGTGCAATATAGCATCATAGCATGACGACCGTATACCCCGAAGGGGTAGGCAGAGGTGTACATACGCAGTTGTACACCCACATTTTACCAATGCTATTATTTAGTCCCATGTAATAGGTGGTGAGCCTATTGCCATCTACCGGGCACAATTCCAAATTCCGGGCTACTACTGAGAATTTAATTATGTAATTATATATATATATATATATTTTTTTAAAAACGTTGCCCCACACTAGGAATTTCTTCCTGTATCGTGGGTGCGTTTACAGACATATAATCTCACAAGCACCACACACACCCAGACCCGGAGCAAATATTTATAGATCGTACAAATATTTGCTCCGTGCAGGAATCGAACCTGCGACACGCAGCGCAGCAGTCGGTCTCTCGACCACTGCGCCAACCGCGCTGTCATAATGTTCAATATCTTATAATTTAACAACTTTTAACCGGATTAATCGCGTGTATTATTGGTTTTTGTAAACCACCAATGAAAAATAAGTTATAAAACCAATAATACACGCGATTAATCCGGTTAAAAGTAGTTTTACTATATCAAAAAATCTAGTCAAAATAATTTATTTCAAATAAACCATTTACAGGCACTTATGAATTGTCAGAAGTTAGTTGCCACGTTCCAAAGTGTAGGTTCCTATGGAGAAGAACGGGCAAGAAACTCCATGGTTACTCTTTTTCATAATATAGGTTTTTAGAAAAGTATGTTTTGGTTATACTGGTTATAATGTGTAGTGATCGCGAAAACCTAAGATAGTAAAATATCTTTCTAAATATATTGTACTAGATGCCCGCGGCTTCGCTCGCGTGGATGTCGGTTATCGCGACCAAAAGTAATCATGAAATTTTGATCCCGTTCCCGCTTTCCAATTACCGCTTCATAATTGCCTATTTTTTAAAGTATTAAAATGGATATAGTATGTTATCCTTAAGAGATAGACATATGCCATCCCGGACTCTTCTGTAGATCTATATAAGATATACAATTCCACGATACATAATTTTGTTATATTTCAAAGGGTTTAGGCAGCGTTTTCGTTGAAAGCTCCCAGACGGCGTACTTTTTTCCGACACCTCCAACAAATATCATTATATTTTAGCCAATGTATACAAAAACGTGACAAATTATAAACTAAAACCTTCCTCGAGATTGAATTATTATATATAACTCGAATAATGTACACAATTTAATGAATCACAGTTACCATTCTATTTCGCTTATATAAGTCTTATAAGCTTACATATATATATATAGACGTGACAATAGCAAAATGCGCCTGCACACTGCGAAAACCGCGCCCATGCGAAAAAGTATTATTTGCATGGCCCCAATCATCACTACATAGTATAAAACAAAGTCGCTTTCTCTGTCCCTATGTCCCTTTGTATGCTTAAATCTTTGAAACTACGCAACAGATTTTGATGCGGTTTTTTTTAATAGATAGAGTGATTCAAGAGAAAGGTTTTAGTATATAATTTGGCAAGCTTTTGTATACATTGGCTAAAATATAATGATATTTGTTGGAAGTGTCGGAAAAAAATAAGCCGTCTGGGAGCTTTCAACGATAACGCTGCCTAAACCCTTTGAGATATAACTAAATGATGTATGGTGGAATTGTGTATCTTATATAGGTCTATAGAAAAGTCCGCGATGGCATATGTCTATCTCTTAAGGATAACATACTCTATCCATTTAAATACTTAAAAAAATGGGCAATTATAACGCGGTCATTGGAAAGCGGGACCGGGATCAAAATTTCATGATTACTTTTCGTCGCGATAACCGACATCTACGCGGGCGCAGACGCGGGCATCAGCTAGTCTATAATAAAATACCAAAATACTACAAAGATTTAAACACCAATATGCTGAAAAAAAAGATGCTAAGTTTATTAACAGAATTTTTATATTATCATGTAAATGACTACTTAAATTGATAATAGATTTATGACATATTTTTATTATTTATACTTTAAATTACTCCTTTGCAATCAATATTATAATATTTAATTTCAACATTATTAAAATCAATTCAATTATATTAATTTCCTATCAGATATATAAAATAAACTTGTAAAAAGTAATTTTGATTTGTATGCCTTTATAAACAAAACATGACGCATCCTCTTCGTGTTTAGGTTTTTTCTAACCTTACAGACACAAAAATAGGAGGCCCGCGACGCGGGGCTCCGTCGGCCCAGCCACGGAAAGTCAAATCAGAATACAGTATCCCTTTTTTACTTGAATGGTGACTATCCATTTAGTATAACTATAAAATAAACAAACCTGTCCCACTGTAGATATGTCATTCTGCATTACGTCTAAAGGTGGCTAGCAGTTTTGTTAAACGTATCGCAATGGCAATCCAGCTGAACGTTGTTCAGCTGTTTTATAAAACAGTACTCTTTTGTAAAACAGCGGATTCTACAATCTATCTGCGACATATATATATACATGAACTTAATAACGCATCGGTGTTGCGAGTGTCCTATACCTTACCCTGCAGAGAAAATAGTCGTGATTATATGTGTGTTCTTAAACTCAATTTACCCTATAGTGCGCAACTTTAATTCTATCACCTACTTCCCAAAAGCTTTAGCACCGATTCAACGAAGTTTCTAAATACTTTACCTCAGACTAAACTAAAGGTTAGTTTAGTTACGACGACGTGTGAGTGGCGCCATCTTGCTAATATATTTAGTAAGTGCTGGTTTCGTATAAATTGAGCATTGGGTAGCCGTTATTAGGTGGTTTTATATGGTAAAAGAATTTTTAAATTAGTTCAGTTGTTTCAGAATTTTATGTCGAAATGAAATGATCTGTGGGGTTACTCTTGAAACTAATACCAATTCCAATATTAAATAGACGCCTTAAAAGAACGCGTAATTTTAAAATAAATTTACCTACATATAGTTGCCTCAATTTTAAAGCATGTTAACGTCTTAATATCCCAAATATATAAATATTTTTAGTTTTTTTTTGCATTTATAGTTCGAACTGACATATTTCCAATGTCAATCAAGCGAAATTATTTTCAATAGTAAGCCCACAGTAGTATCAATCAGTTAAGTCATCTTCATAATGATTTTAAATAATACTACGTGACCCCGCAAACGGTGTTCTGACATGTAATTTTTCTGGATAGGGATACCCTAATCACGTAGGCGTATACAAAAATAGCCTATGACCTTATTCTCAGACCTACCAAATATACGTACACAAAAAAAAACATAAAATCGGACAAGCCGTTTCGGAGGAGTTCGATAACAAACACTGTGACACAAGATTGTTATATATTAATAGATGTAAATATTTAGATAAAAAATTTTCCAAGTTATAAAATTAAAATATAGGGCGATTGAAGTTGGCGCCCATTAAGATCTCAACTGTCTGTCCATAATAATATTTTGTCGGCAACACCGTCAACCCTTAGCATCGTTTGTAAGTACCGAACTTGGCCCTTTTTTACACATTTATGTTTTTGTTGGCATATAAATTGTGGTGTGTCGTGGTGGCCGAGTGGTTACGTCCCCGCCTCCTGAGCCGCAGGTTGTGTGTTCAAACGTGGCATGTACCAATGTGACTTTTTCAATGTCATATGTACTTTCTTAGTTAATCTAAGACATCACTGACATACGGTGAAGGAAAACATCGTGAGGAAACCTGGACTTGATGGTCTGAAATCGCCAATCCGCAGTGAGCTAGCGTTGTTATCAAGCTCGTGCCTTCTCTGTATGAGAAGAGGCCCTTGCCCTGCAGTGGGACAGTTATGGGTTGGTTATTTATTTATTTATATAAATTGTTTGAGCTCTTTACTGACCACATACTTTTAAAGTTACGTTTAAATTCAGCAAACTAACTCTACATCAAATAGACAGTGACTAATGTTATAAAACGTGCTTCTATTGTAAAACTCCGAGTAAAACATTAAGTTCCTTACCTAATACCTACACAAACTGGCTAACAGAATTATAGCGTAAAGTATTTCACCGTTTATCTACTGAAACGAACGATCCTTTTAAAATCTATTGGCTGGAAAAATTAAGGGAGAAAATATATCTTTAGAGAAATATATTTTTTAAGTCTTTATATAAAAGCTGATTAAAACAAACGGGGGAGGATCTTTCTTTTAGAATATTATGTTAAAATAATATTTTTGTAGTTAATATAAAAATCTAGCTTTATTTTAAACATCGTACTTAATTCCTGTTATAGTATTGATGGTCTTTGATTTGTACATTAAACTGCCTCGTTGGTCTAGTGGTCCCAAAAGAGACTGCCGATCATGAGATCCTGGGTTAGATTCCCGGATCGGGCAGTGGGTTTTTCTATTAGCAAATTCTCGATAGCAGCCCGGAGTTTGGAATTGTGCCCGGTAGATGGTAATTGGTCACCTCCTATTACATGGGACTTAATAATGCATTGGTGAAATGTGCGTATACACCTGTGTCTACCCCTTCGGGGAATACAGGCGTGATGCTATGTGAAACAGTATGTACAGTAGGCCACACGTCCAAGGTAAAACTTTAAACTTCAACTGGCCTATCATATTAGGGAGTTGCAATAGTACACGAGGCCAGCTTATACTAGTTTTGTTACCACTGACGTGAAGCCTACCCGTGACTTTCAGAATTAGCAGAAAAAAGCGCTTGCGTCGAAATATTAAAATATCTCTCCGTAATTAAAAGAAGCCAGCATAAAAAATTGTGTTGCCACTTAAAAGCTAATAAAAGACAAAAAACGCAGCAATGTAAGAAAATTAAAATTGCATAAAATCTCAAAACACTGCTCGTTAAATTGAAGCATACTATTTTTATGACAT
Source organism: Xylocampa areola (assembly GCA_935421205.1). Taxonomy (NCBI): domain Eukaryota; kingdom Metazoa; phylum Arthropoda; class Insecta; order Lepidoptera; family Noctuidae; genus Xylocampa; species Xylocampa areola. The sequence continues at coordinate 10,691,234 of OW285225.1, forward strand.
CCGATTACATTATCTTTAACAACTATATAAAAAAAAAATGTCCAGCATTTTACGACGTTTTTAAGTGTGACCTATTAAACCGAAAATTATTTCTATGAAGAAAACTTCATAGTTTTTTTTTTCTTATTGATTAAATGATGAAAGAAAATTAAAGCGGTGCAGTGTGAGAGCGAACTTTTTAGATTTTGAAACCACTGCATATTTATTGTTAATTTATTAAAAATTGGGACTCAACAGCGCCCCACGAGGAATATTTTTGAAGTTAACAAGACTTTTGATAGAAAAACTGTAATAAAATTAGGAGGAAGGTAAGGAGAAACAGTTGTGTAACTGTACGCCCAAATTTTACCAATGCTGTTAACACGTTCCCTGTCCACGAAGCAGACACAATATTTAAACAATCGCCGTGTACCACATGTGGGTCGTTGGATAGTGAAAGGGTTAAAGTCCCATGTAATAAGGTAGTGAGCCTATTGCCATTTTCCGACACTCTTGTACTGACAATTTCCGAACAGAAAAACCCAATAACAGTTTGCCCACTTTTGCAATGCCGTTATTAGGTACCATGGTGGTGAGGCTATTGCCAAAAATTCAAACTTCAACTGGCGCCCCGTGTTATTTCGTTAAGTATTCTTCTTCTACGTTAATACGTTTTATGGTGACATCATTATCGTCTATTCAATTTCTATAATAATAATAATACTCCTCCCGACCGTATTTCGGTCACGGTGGCCTATCTCCACGGAGATTAGCCAAGTACGCAGGAGATATGATAGTGCACAAGTGTATGCGCAAACACAGGTGCACTCCCTCTTCCTTCACTCTCATATTTCGATGGGACGGCAATCCGACACGACCGGAGAGAGATCAGGCGCAGGACCGACGGGTTTACGTGCTCTCCGAAGCACGCGGGTGTCACACCACCAACTTCCTAACTCCGGGTTGCTCCTGAGAATTTCCTAACAGAAAAACCCATTAACACTTTTCCCGACCTGGAAATTGAACCCAGGACCTCACGCTCAGCAGCCGCGCTTGCGACCACTAGACCAACAAGGCATTTCTATACATAACACGTAGACAGTAAAAAAATAATTAAAAGCAATTTCAACCGAAAAAGTAAGCGAATGTATTTGTTAATTAACACCTGTTATCGGGGGATACATGCCATCCATATATTATACATAAACCCGTTAAATTTATTGCACCCAATTGCGTAATACACATTATTGGAATAATTTTAGCCTATAATTTATGTTTAAATCATTGCTAGATCCTTCATAAGCCTCTCATGCATAAAATGACCGGTCCATAACTGTCCCACTGCAGGACAAGGGCCTCTTCTCATACGGAGAAGGCACGACCAGTGATCACCACGCTAGCTCACTGCGGGTTGGCGATTTCAGACTATGAAGTCCAGGTTTCCTCACGATGTTTTCCTTCACCGTATGTCTGTGATGTTTTAGAATTTAGATTAATCAAGATAAAACATATGTAATAAAACAACTTTTAACCGGATTAATCGCGTGTATCATTAGTTCGAACGCTGCAAAGTGTTCGAAATGTCAGGAAAAACATAAACCAATAATACACGCGATTAATGCAGTTAAAAGTTGTTTTATTAAAATGTGTAGTGATCGCGAAAACTTACGATATAACATAATTATGTAATTGAAAAAGTCACATTGGTACATGCCAGGTTTGAACCTACAAACTGTGGTTAAGAGTCGGGCCCGTAACCACTCTGCCACGTCGATACTATAATCCTCTCATTAACTTAAAAACATTACTTTCTGAACATAGTTGCGTTCTAGTAGATCCATAAGCTCAGACCCACCATTTTTACTTAATATGATCATTTCTATAAAAGAATAGATTAAAATATTGGTTCATTTATAATATTAAATGGAAAAAGAATACGGTCGCGAGCAGAATTCGAACCTGCGCCTCCCGGAAAAATACTACAGGCGCTCTGACCACTACGCCATCTCGAATTCGAATCCTGCTCGTGACCGTAATCTTTTTTCCATTTAATATTATAACTTTAGAGTTCGCTGAGCATGCGGTAATGCTTTTCAAATATTTATCTTTAATTGTTAAGGTAATTGCATTTTTACGACATTGTATTAACTGCAAAGTTAGTCGTGTCGGTTCGGTCACCTGTATAGAGATTGATGCAATGGTGTCGCCAAAAGACGTGTTAAAATATGAAGATTTCGCTGTGGTGAGCAGAGGTCGAGATGGCTTAGTGGTCAGAGCGCCTGGAGTATTTATCCGGGAGGCGCAGGTTCGAATCCTGCTGGCGACCGTATTATTTTACCATTTAGTGTGTATATATATTATACAAAGTGTGCATATATTCACTGTACCTGAGAAATACCGAAATCAAATAATCCTTGCGCTTGCGTTGCCTCTAATTGATAAATAATACATAAACCGATTAAAGTTATCGCACCCAATAGCTTAATAAACTGTATTGCTGGCTACAGCGTATTCACAATTTGCAGCGAAGCCGCGTTTATTTACAGATGTAGTTAATTTGTTCTAAATGAGCGGAGCCTTTGTAATAGGGGTGTGATTAACCGGTAATATATTAAAGAGGGTGTGTTATCGCATTTCTATAACTGCTTATAACTGCTTCGTTGATCTAGTGGTCCCGAGCGCGACTGCTAAGCTGGAGTTCTAGGGTTCGATTCCCGAGTCGGGCAAAGTGTTATTGAGTTATTCTGTTAGCAACACGCCCAGAATTCCCCGAAGGTGTAGGCAGAGGTGTACACCCACATTCCGCCAATGCTGTTATTAAGTCCCATGGAAGGTGGTGAGACTATTGCCATCTACCGGACACAATTCCAATTTCCGGGCAGTCCTTACAGAAAAACTCAATAAAACTTTGCCTGACCTGGGAATCGAATCCGAGACCTCATGCTCAACACTCGCACTTGGGACCACTAGACCAACGATGCAGTCTACTGACGACTCTACCAAAAAGCGGGTTAGATGAGTTAAATCAAAACATTGACGTTTATGGAGGAACGAGGTGTGGTATTCCTCCATAGAAAAGGGAGGATCCTCCAACCAGGCGGGTGATATTGCCTGGCGGGCCACGGCCCAACGGTTAATGTCTGGAGATGGTATATATACGAACTCGTCGTCTAACTTAGATTGCGCGATGCAGTGTGTTGCGCGCGTAGTTTCCATGTAGCGAGATAGATGTCGCTACACGTTTAACAACAACCGTTACCGTGGGAGAGCCATGCTTCGGCACGAATGGGCCGGCTCGACCTGAGTGATACCACGGCCTCACAGGAAACCGGCGTGAAACAACGCTTGCGTTGTGTTTCGCCGAGTGAGTGAGGGTACCGGAGGCCCAAACCCTTTAAAAGGCCGGCAACGCACTTGTGACTCCTCTGGTGTTGCGGGTGTCCATGGGCGGCGGTAATCGCTTACCATCAGGCGAGCCGTCTGCTCGGTTGCACCCTATACCATAAAAAAAAAAAAAACGAAAACAAACCACAGCGCCACCTATTAAGTAATTACTTCAGAAAATTCACTCCTTGATTACCACAAAAAGGAAAACCCTTGAGACATTTGTTACGCAAACCTAATTTGTTTATCTGAACTGTAAATTGTGTTACAAGAAAAATATCGCCCCCCAACGTGACAACAAAGAAATGTGTTCAATTAAACCTCCGGCATTAACGGAGGAAGGATCGCTGCGGCTTGAAGACTTCTTGTAATGAGAAGGGGCAAGTCAGAAGAGGGCGCGGGCGCGACAATTTTTTTCTTATGAAAATCGTTGCCTACACTTTAAAAAAATCCTCCATCGTAGGTGCTTTTACAGAAGTTAAGCTCACGCACACACACATACCTAGACCTGTATGTAACATTTAATTGTCACATAACATAGCATCACACCTACATTCCCCGAAGGTGTAAGCAGAGATGTACACGCGTACACCCACATTTCACTAAAGCTCTTATTAAGTCCCATGTAATTGGTAGTGAGCGCATTGCCATCTACTGGGAAACATTCCAATCTCCGGGCTTCTACCGAGAATTTCCTAACAGAAAAACCCAATAACACTACCCGACCGGGACTCAAAACCCACGACTCCATGCTCAGAAGTCGCACTTAGATTAATTAGACCAACGAGGCAGTCCATTATAAGTTAAATAATAATTTATCATAAGTTACTATAAATTATTGTTTTTTCTCTTGTCAAGTTAATAAAGCTAGTTAAATTTACTGATATCAGCAGAAGTAATAAATTTGTCTGCTTGGAGACATCTTGTAATCAATCAAGTCTTGATCATTTTAGTTGGGAAAAGTTAAAAAGTTTTGTGGACCTAAGTAACAAGAGGAAGCGAGAGCAATCAATCTGCCTAGCCTTGTCCCAAATACATTGGGATTGGCTTCCAGTAAAACCGGATGCAGCTTTAATAAATGTATTTTACATGAAGCGACTGCCTATATGACCTCCACAACCCGTGGCGTGAAGGCAAATTTGCACTGTCCACAACCCTAAAACCTCATGCTCGTAGTGTCACTTCGCCATGAGATACGAAACGAAATGAATACGAAATAAAACGAAACGGTACGAAATTTGAAGTCTATCTAAAATTTAATAACATTTTTAATAAGTTTTTTTTTTAAACCTATAACCTACCTAACCTATATCACAGTTCACTATATCCGTATATTATGCAAAGTTTACTAAATCTACGAGTATATTATACAGATATTGTAAACTGTGATATAGGTTGCATTTAGGTAATTCTTTTAGGTACGCGCCGCCTATTTGCCTATATGCAATGTGGCATGCATTGCATATAGGCAAATAAGCACTGTCCACAACCCTAAAATCTCATGCTCGTAGTGTCACTTCGCCATGAGATACAAAACGAAATGAATACGAAAAAAGATACGAATCAAAACGAAACGGTACGAAATTTTAAGTCTATCTAAAATTTAATAACATTTTTAATAAGTTTTTTTTTAAACCTGTGACTTACCTATATCACAGTTCACTATATCCGTATATTATGCAGAGTTTACTAAATCTACGAGTATATTATACAGATATTGTAAACTGTGATATAGGTTGCATTTAGGTAATTCTTTTAGGTACGCGCCGCCTATTTGCCTATATGCAATGTGGCATGCATTGCATATAGGCAAATAAGCACTGTCCACAACCCTAAAACCTCATGCTCGTAGTGTCACTTCGCCATGAGATACAAAACGAAATGAATACGAAAAAAGATACGAAACAAAACGAAACGGTACGAAATTTTAAGTCTATCTAAAATTTAATAATATTTTTGTAAGTTTTTTTTTTATATTAATATACCACATTATTTTAATCTAGGTGGCATTCTTCTCATTCAAATCTTTTCGGCCGTTACAGAGTTAGTGAGGTACGTACATACATCAGTCAACTACTATCAGTGGATTCTACGTATACATTCGGTCCTCACATAGCGCTTTGCGTAGCACACAGCAAAACCGTAGCCACCTGTAAGCTACATGATTTCGTAGCCGGTCGTAGCAATCTATTGAAGGACTATCTAGCGTAGCAACTTCTACACAGTAACATTTCATATGGTTTTATGTCATGCGAATTAATTAATATGATTTGTTAGTCTGCTGAGCGTGTGGTCCTGGGTTTGATACCCAGGTCGAGCAAATTGTTAATAGATAGAATCGTAAATTAAAAGTTCCTATTATCTCAGTATCACACGGGAGTTTAAAATTGTGCACGGTAGATGGCAATAGGCTCACTACCACTTACACGGGACGATTATAACCCTGCTTAGCCCTTTCAAAGAAAACATGCATGATGCTATTTTATTTCAAAGCTACATTTTGGTTCAACGCTCTCGGTACATCTTGTATCCAAGGAGATCCACAAAACAGATGCTGATTATCGTTCACCGGTTACTAATCACGCGCATTCTTCGGGTTTGCGACTAGTTTCGAACTCGCACGGAGCCCTTAGTCATGACCTGAGTCCTCGGCAATGTCGCGAGTCAGACTGGCGCTGCATCGTGCCGCATGCCGCTTCGCTCTCGTCGATGATGTACTTGGTGCCGCCGTCGGGAGTGTTCGTATATTCCCGTCATTCGTCGTGTCCGTGGTACCGATGGTGCATACAGCGCTGCCTGTGACAGACGTGTTGCTGGGAAGTTTGTTGCGCCGCTTCTTCTTTCCAGCTAAAACACTAGGAAGCGGAGAAGGGTGGGCTTTATTGGGGGCTGTCTTAATGTTTGACGTTCAAAAAGCGCAAATTTTTAGCCTAATTTGAATAAAGAAATTTTGATTTTTGATTTTGATTTTGTCACACTCCAGACTTGACTCACTTCTGCATGATGTAGACTTCACAGCTGATTTCCAGTGAGGAGGCAATGTCCAACCACCGTCTCTGTTGGAATTCGGGCGATGGCTTATCTCGATAGCTTCACGTACTTTTCGTGGAACAAAGTATTTCTCCCTCGCTAGTACGGATGCTTTATCAAACCGTATGAAATGAGCCGCAACCGTGTTGCATGCGTGTTCTGCAACTGCCGACCTGTTGGTATCCAAGCTCTTCATACTACGTATGTGTTCAGTAAGTCTGGTTGCGATGTTGTTGAAACTAGTCGGGCAAACCCGAAAAATGCACGTGAGTAGTAACCGGTGAACAATAATTAATATGAATATTAAAGATAAATCTTTTTGAAAAGCATTAACGCTTGCTTAGCGAACTCTAAAGTTATTATATTAAATGGGAAAAGAATACGGTCGCGAACGGGACTCAAACCCGCGCCTCCCGGATATTGTATTAACTGCAAAGTTGGTTCGGTCACCTGTTAAGGGACTGAATAGATAGCAATGACGTCGCCAAAAGACGTGTTAAAATATGGATGAAGAATTCGCGGTGGTGAGCAGAGATCGAGATGGCTTAGTGGTCAGAGCGCTTGGAGTGTTTGTCCGGGAGGCGCGGGTTCGAGTACTGTTCGCGACCGTATTCTTTTTTCATTTAATATAATATGAATATGCCTCAAGAAAGTTAATTATGCTGAATAATGCTGTGTGAAATAAAACAATAATGTACGTAGAATGTATGTACAATCGGTTTCGCATATCTGGTTAAATACATTCGAGGAATAATGACATGACCTGTAAAATTGAATTTCGCTAATAATAGTGTGGACAATAGCGACGTATATTTTCGGAAATTTACTATTTTGACAATTACTGACGGTATTTACTTAATTATTCTGAATTGCATTGTGGTAAAGTGAAATCAGTATTTCGTTAAATTCGTGTAAAACACACATGTTGAAGCCAATTTTGTTGAGTTTTATTTCGATATTAAAGCTTAAATAAAATCGAATTCGATTTTTTATAAAACTTTAATTAATGAAGAAATTCTTTTTTTTTTTTTCTTTTTTTTAAAACATTGCCCCGCACTAGGAATTTCTTCCTGTGTCGTGGGTGCGTTTACAGACATATAATCTCACAAGTACACAAACACCCAGACCCGGAGCAATTATTACAGCACGCAGCATTAGCACGGAACAAATATTTGTACGATCTATAGATTCGTACAAATATTTGTTCCGTGCAGGAATCGAACCTGCGACACGCAGCGCAGCAGTCGGTCTCTCGACCACTGCGCCAACCGCGCTGTCAAAATTAATTAATTAATTAATTAAATAGTACGACGTAGACGGCTGACAGATATGTATGGAAGAAAATTGGTATCAGGACTGGGAGATGATGATGGTATAACATACTGCCTGGTATAGTCGCGCAGTTTCGCAAAGCTTAAAGAGATTTTTCTGTTAGGTAATTCTCAATAGCTCGAAAATTCTCGATTATTAGCACTTTACTCACGACCTATTGCAATTTTTATCTATTCATAATGCACTTGCTTATGACCGCCACCTCACCTGATGTTACTCAGCAGAAACCTCACGAGCTTGAAGGCCACCAGATTATACCAATCGGGAAACGGTTACTAAATGTACCGGTAAAAAATTAGAGTATATAATTCATCTCTGCCTACAGAATTTTCATCTTATTATGTGAGTTTTCTTTGATCTGTGCCCAATCTCAGGCCTGACTTGAGCTCGTCCCATAATTATTTATGGCATGATAACCGTATCCATAAACAAATTACTCTTGTCTTAAACTGATACCTGATTTATCGCATATTAGCATTCTAATTGGCAGAACTGATTAGAAATCTAAAATTAGAAAAAGATTGCTCGCGTCGAATGGTGCACCTATGTATTGGCTTCTAATGCAGCAAGCAATGTACTAGGTAGTACTAGTTGTCCGCACTAATCAAGCAGTGATAGCATAATGGTACTGTTAGATAGCAATTTGAAGGTGGCTGGTTTGACTCTAAGGCACACACCAAATGATTGACTAAATTTTATCAATCACAATGTGCATATTATTTGCTTAAAACGGTTTTTTTTTATTTCCATCATGGACCTTGTGCCGAACTACTACCGACTAAAAACCACACGGTCTCACTCTAACATTTACTGAGGTGCAGGGTTCGCAGCAGCATTCACCGCGACCCCGGCAGGTTATGGTTCGTTGACGGATGTTAACAGAAACGATTTGTGCAGGCTGGCACAGTTAGCCTGCAGAAACACTACACCCTGACATGCAATATACATACACCCCTGAGAGATGTTCTTGATTATCTAAACGTCCACGTCAGAGCCCTTTAAGTGGTTTAAACTCTGCCTCATGTGAGCAACATGGTGTGGCTATGTGATGCGGAGAAATGATGATCATGTCTTAAGGAATGATTTTGAGTATGAACGTGGATGGTTACAAGATTAGAGGTAGACAGAGGAAACGATGGATGGATTGTGTGAATGGTGGTATGGTTGGAAATGATGTGACTACTGAGATGGGGGCTAACAGAGATGTATGGAAGAAGAAGACATGCTGCGCCGACCACAAATAAATTGGGATAAGGGCAGGGGGTTGATAAATATTTTTTAAACATCAGAACAATTTTCAATTTTTAGAGATAATTCTATTTACCATTATCTTACAAATTGGTCGAAACATACTGTTTGTAATAATTAGTTACTTAACTAAATAATAATATTGTAAAGTTACAATAAGCTAAGCATGCGTTAATGCTTTTCAAAGACATCTTGAATTAATAATATTATATCGATATCTCGTGCTGAGACTGGCTGTCAGACTTTCAGACATCCACCCGTAACGGCTGTCATAGATCTGTATGAGACAACCGGGACTGACAGTTTATCGTGCTTTCCGAGGTACGGAGGGGGCTCGGAATGAAATGATGGTCACCCATCCACAGACCGTGCTCGGCAACCGTAGCTTAATCTCGATCGTTTTATCTGTGCGGCTGTTACTTAGCCACGAGCCCCGAGCCGAGTTATATAGTAATAATTATTTCCAAGCAATTTTTTTTAAAGCGAATACGCTTGAAGCGAAAGTCGTCCGACTTTCGCTTCAAGCGTATTCCTTAGACCACACTTTAACCATTATCAAACAAATAGTAAGAAAGCAATTAGTTAGCGACACGGCTGCAAATAACTAGGACTTCGACAAATTACATTGTAGCCATCTTTACTCAAATATCAACAAAGTAAACACAATATCGGGTTTATAGCTCCAATGACACAAGTATTTCTCGAAGGCGGAATTCGGTTTAGAAAGATATTTCACAAATTTTGTACTTTGTATTTTGTGTTGTGTTCAACTGTTGGATGAATTTATTGATTCTGATGTAGCTCGACTTAATTAAAATTGGAGAATTACTGTCTTTTAGTATAGGTTTAACCCTTTCACTGTCCTATGTGGTACACGGCGATTGTTTAACTATTCTGTCTGCTTCGTGGACAGGGAACGTGTTAATATGGACAAATTAAGAAACGCCCATCTAGATCAATGGAGTATTTATCCGGGAGGCGCAGGTTCGAATCCTGCTCACGACCGTATTCTTTTTCCATTAAGAGTTCGTTAAGCATGCGTTAATGCTTTTCGAAGATTAATCTTCAAAAAAGGTGTGCGGATAAAAATAGTTCTTTTTTTTGTTTTATTTGCCTAAATTATCTGTATTAGAAGAGGCCTAAATTATCTGTATCAGTTGGACAGTTATGGACCGAATAAGTTAATGAATTTTACGTCTCTTAATTCGTTTCGCTCTTTTAGCAATTGAGCCTTCTAAAATTTCTTATTGTTAGTTTATTCCTTTTTATAGCTCTTAATCATAATATAAACCAATCAAATAATTAACAGTTAACTTCACATAACAAAAACAACGTGGTAAAACAAAGTCGGTTTTCGCGTCTGTCTGTCTGCTATCCGCTTAATTCCTCGTAAATCACGCAACGGATTTTGATGCGGTTTTTACTATCGTTTAGATAATTTTTCACCGATAATTTATATATAAAGCCTAATTACGTTTTTTTTGTAAGTAGAAAAAAAAACGTTAACTTACATGGCTTACGTAGGCTAAACGTATCTTCACTCTTTTTTTCTAATTTATACCCGTGCGAAGCCGGGGCGGGGGTCGCTAGTGAACCAATAAAATAAATAACAGTTATCTTCACATAACAACGTAGTCGTTAATAACATCAGTAACGCGACTATGAAGTACCATTACCATTAGCGAGACGTTTCCTTTCAGGTACACAGGAGTTTTGATATGTGGCCATTGATCTAGCGTATTTATTGTAAATTCTAATTTTTTAAGAACATATTAACAACACGGATAAGTCGATATGGTCATGTTTTTTATTATTCACTACTAGCTAAGCGCGCGACTACGCCCACGTTAAGTTTTTAAATAAAAGAGCATGCGATCGAATGTCCACATCGTCCAATAATGACTAAATACCTACCTGTTGTCATGACTGTCATTTGTTACTATGGCAATCAGTCCCAAATCATTGACGGGAAAAGCTCCAGCTAAAACAAAAATCGTGTGGTTAATGAGCAACCTAATGTCAGAGTTTAAATAACCCGTATGTCTCTGACATCGTTTGACACATCTTCAAGAATATCTCTCAGGTGTACTGGTTTCCTCACGATGTTTTCCTTCACCGTTTTTAAGCAAGTGGTGATTAATTTATAATATAAACTGACTGACTTTTCGAAGTCATGTGTATACGACACATGACTTCGAAAAGTCAGTGGTGCGCACGCACTTCGATTCGAACATGCGATCTTTGGCTTGTCAGTCCAACGGTCATACCACTAGGCTATCAATGCTATACATAATAAATAATAGCCTATGTTACTTCTGGATAAAGTAGCTTTTAGATGGTGAAAGGATGATTAAATAGTCAGTAATTTCAAAGTTTATTTATACAAACAAACAAATGTTTCTTCTTTATAATATTTGTATAGAATCCAACAAAAATTGACTGCCTCGTTGGTCTAGCGGTCGCAAGGGCGACTGCCGAGCGTGAGGTCCTGGGTTCGACTCCCAGGTCGGGGTAAGAGTCAAGTTTATAATAAAACAACTTAAAAAGATCGCGCAAACCTAAGATATTACTAGAGTGAAGTTTATTGTGCTGTCTGGTCAGCGAAGGATGTTTTGTTTATTTAAAAATATAACGTCTGCTTCGTATAGTGGGTGCTGTACGATCCTGGGTTTGATACTCAGGTTGGGCATAATTGTTATTGGATTTTCTGTTAGAAAATTCTCAGTAGCAGCCCGGAGTCGGGCAGTATGACACCCCCGTGCTTCGGAGAGCACGTTAAACCGTCGGTCCTGCACCTGATCTTTCTCCGGTCGTGCTCCTTGTCGTCCCATCGGAATATGAGGGTAAAGGAAGAGGGAGTGCACCTATGTTTGCGCATACACTTGTGCACTATAATATATCCTGCGTACTTGCCTAATCTCAGTGGAGATAGGCGGCCGTGACCATTCAGCAGGATTTTCTCACTAGGGAAAAATAAATTGCCTAGAATATGAAACTCGCTGATTCCATAGCCCCACCCGCCGTCGCAAGTTGAAATTTCTAACAACGTTCATCGTTATCACATGCCTGGAGGCGAGGGAGACACCTCACGATACCTACCTCTTTAATAATGAGGCGCTCCCTCTTCACGGATTTATTTATAATAGGTTTAAAGAACAGCAGGAGAGTGCAGGAGTCGTTGGTTAAGGAAGTTATTTATTATGTCAAGTCTTTACCAATATTTATTGTGTATAGTCCTAGTAATAACATAAATGCCTCGATGGTCTAGTGGTCTCAAAACACTGCTGGGCTTGAGGTCTAGGTTTCGATTTCCGGGTCGGGCAGTGTTGTTGGGTTTTTGCGTTAGGAAATTCTCAGTAGCAGACTGGAGTTAGGAAGTTGGCGGTATGAAACCCCTGTGCTTAGTAAAGCACGTAAAGTCGTCGGTCCTGCGCCTGATCTCTCTCCGGTCGTAACGGATTGCTGTGCCATCGGACTATGACAGTGAAAGGAACCCTTTAAAAGGCCGGCAACGCACTCGCGACTCCTCTGGGGTTGCGGGTGTCCATGGGCGGCGGTAATCGCTTACCATCAGGCGAGCCGTCTGCTCGGTTGCCCCCTATTACATAAAAAAAAAAAAAAAAAAAAATGGAAGAGGGAGTGCACCTGTGTTTAACTTTGCGCCGATAGCCCTAACTATTTAATACGAAGTTCGGTCTTGCGAGTCATATTAGGGCTCACGAAAGGCTATCTCTTGGGATCGCCGAAACCGATAAGGTGGACTATATATATTATTACAGTGAAGGAAGAGAGAGAGCACCTGTGTTTGTGCATACACTTGTGCACTATAATATCCCTTGCGTACTTGGCTAATCTCCGTGGAGATAGGCAGCCGAAATTTTGGTCAGGAGTATTATGTTTTCATTACTATTAAGGCATGTATTGAAAGTATATTTCTCATATGATCATAATATTAGATAGTGGGTTCTAAATAGTAGTGTAATTATGATTTATGGTCTAAAAGCAATTAGGAGACGCCATTAAACGTACCACACGTAATTATGAAATATAGGATCGTCGATAATGATTGGCTGTAGTTCGAAATTACGGTAGTACAAGTGAGAAACTACACGTATAGGCAGTCGCTCCATGTAAAATACCGGTATTAAGCTGTATCCGTATAGAATGGAAGTCGACGCCAATGTAGCTGGGGAAAAGTTGGATTGAAAAATAAACAACCATAAAATTAATCTTAAATTAAATGGCACAATTACAATTTTTTCTTAAAAAAATTATACATGCTCGGGGCTTGCACCCGCGACCCTTGAAAGTCCGTGTCATCACTCTCCCAACTGAGCCACCGTGTCGTCGTTCGATGCTATCAAATTTCATGTTTCCTTGTATTTGTTCCTGTCTATTCTTTTTTAATGTTTTCTTAAAAATATTGTAATTCATATAGGCATGACATGACCTTAAAATTCTCTTTCAATTTTTTGCCCCTGTATCGTGAGTCCGTTAATATTTTGATATTGGTAAAAGACAAACAAAGAGATTTTGTGGACAAAATACTGGTTTGATCCCGGATTCGAACCCGTCCCTGCCGCAATATATGTCGACCACTAAGTCAATAACATTATTCATCTATCTGAACTAATGTCATAAATGCAAAAGAAACCGTGGTTTTTCTGTTTATTATTTTGTTACGTTTTTACGTCTAAACCGCTGAGCCGATTGTGATGAACTTTGGCATAGAATTAAAGCTATTTTTTGTCGAGCAGGTAAGTCACGGGCACCAGCTATTTTTACATATTCTTAAAAAGGGATCCAGAAATTGTTTTAGTCTGTCTTGCATTTTGTTATTATTGTTTTTAAAATATTTATAATTTATCTATTTGTTACAGGTAAGTTATCATTTACAAAATTTCGACGTACGATTACTGGAAGTCATAAATGCAATGTAAGTAAATAAATTAATAAGTATCAAAAATCATTTTTAAAACAATTCTTTTCCTTTTTAAATGCTGTAACGGCAGAATTTTTTTAGTCTATGGTCAAGTAGTCGCGAGACTACTGTTAAACGTCAGGTCCTGGGTTCGATTCTCAGGTCGGTATTTGTTATTGAGATTTTCTGGTAGAAAATTCTCAGTACCAGCCCGGGGTTTGGCTCACCATCACATGGAACTTAATAACAGCATCGATGAAATGGGTGTCTAACATAAGGTACATCTCTGCCTTACCCTTCGGGAACACAAGCGTGGTTTTAAGTTATCAGAAACCTTCAGACTCAGTCAAAATCCTTACTTTTCTCTATTAAACAGCCAACAGGGCAACTAATATCACTGTTTTCACAATTTCCACATCAGTAAAGATGAAAGACACTTTTAATATTATCCTGAAATTCCTGAAAACGAAGCACAACAAATTGTTCCGAGTTTTAATATGAAATATGTTAAGCTTATAAATCAAGGAGCCTCGCCAAGTATGTTAAGGGTGAACTAATAAAACGCCAAAGTTTTCACGTACGTGTGTTGCGTACGAGTGGTTGTGTTCATGCGTGTGTGTGTCTGTGTCTGAGCGTGGGTGTGTGTGACTAAGTTAGGGGTGACAAACAAATTCAAAAAGATATGTTTTCTTTTTCATTTTATTTGTTCAAATATTCTGCTGTTAAATTAAAAAGAAGTATTAAAATAGAATATTATTAATTTAAAAGTGAGTTTTCATAATTAATTGTACATTTTGCGAGTTAAAATGTCAAGTGTCAAGTAAATATGGCAAGTAGACTTCATATATTTTTCTTACATTTTTGGTTTTCTTTGCGTATAGATACAGTAATTCAGAACAAGAGCATAGTCATCCCCTTGCCCTTATTCCACTTCTTTTCTAGCCATATATATATCTTAGGTTTTCGCGATCACGACACATTATAATAAAACAACTTTTAACCGGATTAATCGCGAGCGCTAACACTTTGCAGCGTTCGTGGTCGCAGGAGGTCCTCCTGCAAAGTGTTCGAAACTTCAGGAAAAACATAAACCAATAATTACACGCAATTAATCCGATTAAAGGTTATTTTATTATAATATATATATATCCTGCGACCACGAATGCTGCATGGTGTTTATATATATCTTTCATAATCCATCCAAAGTTCCCCTTGGTCTTCCTCTACTCGTGTAGCCATCTACGTTCATAATCAGAAGTGTCCTCGTCACATGATCCTCATTTCTCCGTATGACATGATGACATCCCCATACAGGAGCAGAGCAAGATATACCTAGGATATATATTTTCTTTAGATTCGACAACCCTAGTCGAAGTGTGTGAGTAAAACTCGCTACACGTGACGGTACGTTGATACGGTTCGGTTTGAAAGCAATTTTGTTGTGAACTGTACCTTATTCTCTTGTTGACAGTGTTATTTTCTATTTATTAGAGTATTAATATTCAGACTGATAATTCGGCGTATTTCGTTAGAATGAGAAATAGAAGTAGCAATTTTAATGATTTAATTCAGATGATACAATAAATACTAATATTACTCCTCCCGACCGTATTTCAGTCACGGCTATAATATCTCCGGCGTACTTGTATCTCAAGTACGCAGGAGATATTATAGTGCATAAGTGTATTCAAACACAGGTGCACTCCCTCTTCCTTCACTCTCACATTCCGATGGGACGGCAATCCGCCACGACCGGAGCGAGATCAGGTACAGGACCGACGGCCTTACGTGCTCTCCGAAGCACGGGTGTCACACCACCAACTTCCTGGCTCCGAGCTACTTCTGAGAATCAATAAAATCCAGGTATCTATCCGTGCCAGGTTTCCATATATTGTTTCTTAATTAAAGGATTTTTTTGTGTGACTATTTGGTCACCTAAATTATATTCAATTTGTACCTTAAATCTGTTTAGCCTTTTCCTACCTACGTTGGGGTTGGCTTTTAGTCTAATAACCGGATGCAGCTTAATACCAGTATTTTATATGAAGCGACTACCTGTTTGACCTCTACAACACAAGCAGGTTTGAACCCACAACCTGGCATGCACACAATTTGCACATCTATTGTAATAATCTATTCCGTACTGTAAATAAAAATGAGGCGGTTTTTGACTGAAAGTTTTTTTTCGAATGGGCTCCGTAACGGCTCAACTTATTTTAATGAAAACATTAGAGAAAAGAAAACTGGAATTTTGACTTACCTACATTCTAGTTTATGTTCCATTTCGATATCTTCCAAGAGTTCAGAAGGTATGGATATAAATATATATTTATCCCAGTCCAGCGTGAAGATTCGAGTATTGTTCAATGGTTATTACTCACGTGCATTCTTCGAGATTACTCAACTAGTTTCGGCAATCCCGAAGAATGCACGCGAGTTATAATCGTTGAACAATAATTTATACGAATGTGTCTCACAAAAGTTATTATACGATTAATTAAAAAAATAAAAAGCACGCCTGCCGTGTTTTGCGTTCCATAGTCACTATACCGATGTAACGATTCAAAAAATACCCTAAACATCTAAATCTGTTCAGGCGTTTCGAAGTTATGGTGGAATAAAGAAACTCCCAAACATACATACATGAACCCTAAAATCATAATACTCTTTTTTCGGGCATTTGTGTAAAAATAGTGAAGTTTATGCTCAGTAGTTGCGCTTGGGACTTGTAGACCAATAAGGCAGTTTTCACATAACGGACGCATAAATTCCCCCTAATCTTATTAGACCAATAAGGCAGTTTTCACATAACGGACGCATAAATTCCCCCTAATCTTGTTACCCATCCATTGGTCCCGTGTGTCCTCACTGGTTACTTACAGGTTGTTTAATTTTAAACACTCCAGGCTCAGCTTCGCGATATTTTAATTACTAAGTTGCCGATAAATTAAGCGAGCGCGAGCGTGCCGTCCGACACACTGTATAAGAGGACATTTTTGGGTTGGTTGTAATTTTTATGGAGGGTGTTAAAGAGTTTTGGGGTAGGTATATATTTTGGTGCGTTGTAGATATCTGTCTAAGGAAAATAATAATGAGTTTTTATATATAATTATGATTATTATTATCGGGTAGTCGTACTTTTTCTTATTTCTGTTTTAGTTTATTTTACTACATCTACGGGCGTTGGGCAAGTAAATGCAGCTTGTAGTGTGTCATATTATGTAGGTGTGTTTTGGTGAGGAGCAGTTTCGTTTTCGTCGATTTGCATGAACTTTCTGAAGTATAGTCTTTAATTTAGAATAGTCAAGTGTTCAAATGGCAGCTTTCTGTAAAGGTATGTATAACTAAAGTTACAATATTAAATGGAAAAAGAATACGGTCGCGAACAGGATTCGAACCTGCGCCTCCCGGATAAATACTCCAGGCGCTC
The DNA here is from genome assembly GCA_935421205.1 of Xylocampa areola. Taxonomy (NCBI): domain Eukaryota; kingdom Metazoa; phylum Arthropoda; class Insecta; order Lepidoptera; family Noctuidae; genus Xylocampa; species Xylocampa areola. Next base: position 10,708,558 of record OW285225.1, read on the forward strand.
TGACCACTAAGCCATCTCGACCTCTGCTCACCACCGCGAATTCTTCTTCCAAATTTTAATTTACTCAGACATTTGACTATCCATAAAGGTTGTCTAAGATCTTGATTTGACAACTGGGATCTCTATGAGAAATTATGATCACCTCTGCACAGACCGACCGCGGTAAACGCAGCCTAACCTCGATAGATTAATAATGCTAAAAATAACGGTTAAATTAGGTAATTTAAGTAATTATTGTACCGTATCAATTAATGTTCACCGATTACTATTCACGTGCATTTTTCGGGATTGTACGAATAGTTTCGAACGGAGCCCTTAGTCATGAGCTGAGACCCCGATTTATACGAAAATGATTGTACCGCTTGCAAAACTGATTAATATGAAGACAAAGGGCGAAACTGATATACATTTCCTTGATAATTAAGATTCCTTTACAACTTTTTAGAGACACCAAAGAGATGAAACACTGTCACCGTAATGATAAACACTGTATTACTGTTTCCCTCCCCTATACGAAGTCGATACCATACACTTCCCTTTAAACTTATTTCAAGTATTCAAACTACTAATTCCAACTTCACAAAACCCATCAGGAATTTAAATCGTTTTTCTTCCAATTTGCCCGCTAAGATACACTGGGTTTCCGAACCAATAGAAATCGATGAAAAGGTAAATTATTCCAAGTTCGTATCTCCAATCAGACATAAAAGTTTGTGAACAAGCAAGTTTTAACAAGCTGCTGTTATCGGGTCAGTTTAGAAGGTTCTTGATTTAAGGTACTGATGTTCCATGTTGTTTGGGACAAAATATCTTAAATTTTATGTTTTTTATACCAGTAAGCACAGTTAAAATTAGATCGAAAGCGTATAACAACATTGTTACTTGTCTTGTTGACGCCTAGTATCTGTGGAATATAGACCCTGTGCCGGTTTGTCACTGGCAGGTTTAGACCCTAACTTTTACTGAGGTCCAGGGATCAGTAGTCATCGCGACCCTGGCACGTTTAGCACACAAAGCATACTTACTAGATGCCCATGCAGTCTGTCATAGGACGGTATCTTTTTAATGTGGAAAATAATAAAAAGTCAAAGTCCAAGGACGATGAGAAAATGCATTGTATTCAATGTTTTTTATAAGAGGTCCACAGGAAACCTTAAAAAAAGTATTTTCTCTTTGTTCTTGCTATGTCATACATCTAAAATAGGTCAGCTATACATACATAACTTCCAGTCACATAATCCTACTCAAAACAACAATTAAAAATTTTCTCAGAAAGACAAAGGAAGTTCGCGATTTTCCGACTTCTAGAATTTCTAAAAGCATTTTAAAACAATTGCGTCCCAAAATAACGCCGGGTCCGGTGCGGCTTGTCAATTTTGACAGCTGTCAGGTGTCAAATTTGACACGTGTCATGTGAGTTGGATGTAGTTATGCGAAACTAGCTAATTATAGCTTGGTTCGCTTTTGTTATTAAGTCTGATACTTTTAGAATATTTTTAACGAGATCATATTTTGTTTTATTTTATGTATTTTGATACTCAAAAATAAACGTTAATGCATCGTTATAGAATACGTAGTGGTTGTAGAGTGTTTACATAAATAGCAAGATGAAATGAATTATACAGATAATAAATATTTTTTATTTCACACCTTGTGTACCACAGCCACAATTTTTTTTTAAATCGAACCCCATTTTAGCCTGTATTTTGTAAGGATTCTATCAATAATAATAATACATGTAAATCGGTTCAGGCGTTTAGAAGTTATGGTGACATAAAGAAACTCACATACATACATGAACCCCAAAAACATAACACTCCTTTTTTGGGCGGTCGTGTAGAAAATATATGCAGTTTTAATTTGGGAGTTTAAAGCGCGTACCTATCTACGAGTAGTACCTACACATAATATTTTGATACAAAATAGTGCTTTTAAATTGTTTTTACAAATATTTTATTCAATTACTGCAGAGAGTACAATCAAACAATTTTAATCAAAATAATAGTTGTTTAATCGTAATGTATAATGATTACTTAATACGCTCTGTGGCTTCTAAACTCACTGTTTAAGAAAAATCTCAAACAATAAACACAATTTTCTGTCATCATCCCCCTGCCCTTATCCCAATCTATTTGGGGTCGGCGCAGCATATACCTATCTGGCATGCTGCTAAAGTTTTGGCATGACCGGCCGCCTGCCTGACGTCAACCCTCTTTGGGAATGCTGTTGTTGGTGGTAACCGCCACCGATACGGTCTCCTTCTATCTAGCTATGTTACACCAAATGTTATCCATGCGCCAGGTTCTGATGTTATCCTTCTATCACACTCCACGAACCAGGCTAAAAACAAAATTTTCTGTATACATAGTAAATTGACAACAGAAAACAATTGGATATTTTTGTGCTTTTTACAAACGAGATCCTATTTTCTGGCTCATAAATCGTAAAAGCTCAACTTAATAGGTTATTATGGCGAAGATTTTCTTCAAATAGTAAACAAATTAACTTGTTTGATTTTGTGTTTTGAGCCGAAAGAAAAATAAGCCTTTTTCAATTTAATATTATGATTGAAATTAAACGAAACGGTGTAGAAAAATGTTTATTATAATTTTAGGGAATCGGCTCAAAAGATCTTGTGTGAAAACGTGTGGAAAATTATCTTTCAAAATCGTTTTTGTTTTTAATAATAAAAATATATTACTGGTTGTAAAATAGCACTTAGTTCCAACCAGTTTGGACTAGACATATTTCACTATATGATATGAATACAAATTAATTATTCGTCAAAGAGGCTTATTTTAAAATACAGATTTCTTAAAATTATAGAAGTTGGTAAAAAAACAATTCCCCATGTAGAAAATGGATAGCGGTTCGCGGACCACTGAATAGTCCGTCGTCTTGTCTGTCCGGACTCATGTGACTCTGATTGAAGTACCCTAAACCCTGTGGAAGTCAAGATGAATCGTGCGTATTGTCAGAACAGAGACCGAACTTGGCCGGTTTGTGAATAATTTTGCTATTTTGGTGTTTGTACGGATTGTAGCCCGTGTATATTATTATAGCCCGTTTAGTGGAGCGTGATAGTAGGATAAAATCAGAACCTGGGGCATGGATAACATTTGGTGTGACATAGCTAGATAGAAAGAGACCGTATCGGTGGCGGTTACCACGAACAACATCATTCCCAAAGAGGGTTGACGGAATGAGGCGGCCGGTCATAAAACATAGCCAAAACTTTAGCAGCATACCCATATATATGATGCGGCGACCCCATATAAATTGGGATTAGGGCCGGGGCTGATAATGATGTTGAAAAAAACTTTGTCACGATTATTGACATTACAATGCCAGGACGGGTCGACTGGTAATCTCTTGTTCCAAGAAATAATATACGTTGTATCAAAAGTAATATTATCTAATATTATATTTTTCTCAAAGTAAAAACCTGTCACTACCAGTAAACACAATGTAATTCGAACCAATGCGTTGAAATTTGGTTTAAATAATATTAAAAAGACAATTGACTGCCTCTGCTGGAGGCATCAAACTGCCTCGCCTTAGATATTGTCCGGTTACGCAGACAAAACCCCTCTGGGTTTCTGCAAGAGGCCATTTCAAAAAAAAAAAAAAATTGACTGCCTCGTTGGTCTAGTATTAGCTCGACTGCTGAGCTTGATGTTTCGGGTCTCGGGTTCGATTCTCAGATTGGGCAAAATGTTATTGAGTTTTACTGTTAGGAAATTCTCAGTAGCAGCCCGGAGAGGAATTGTGCCTGGTAGATGGCGATAGGCTCACCACCTGGGATTTAATAACAGCATTGGTGAAATGTGAGTGCACAAGTGTGTACCTCCTTTGGGGGAACAGGTGTGATGCTATGTATCAATAAAATTTTATTTTTTACTCAAAATCAAACCTTACTCTACCAGTAAACACAGTATAAATAGAACCAAAGCGTATATAAATATACTGTAAAATAATTAAGGATCATTCACACTCAACCGCACCGCACAAAATTGTTCGTGCGTACAATATAATCTTTCCATTTTTCATAGCGATTCTATTTATACACTATCCCGTTACGGACGAGTGTGATGGCGCGCTAATAACTGTGAAATTGATAGTCTTTGATGTTGCGCCGATTCCATTCCATATTTTTATATTTACGTAGCGGGGAAATTCAGGTTTTATATATTTTAGGGGATAAAAGATAACTGGATTGTATTGGTTGAATGAAGTTCAATACATGTCTAAACTGCCTGTTGAAGATGACAGAAAAAAACAAATCTCCTTCATAAAAGTATGCTCGATGAACAACCTAGTGTCAGAGTTTAAACCATCCGATTAAATATCTTTAAGCTGCGTTTCCATGTTTGGAGTTGCGTTGAATGTCGCTGTGATCCCGGTAAAGAGTTAGGGTTCCGTTCGTCAAAAGGAAAAAGGAACCTTTATAACATTGCTTCGTTGTCCGTCTGTGTGTCTGTCCAGACCGTTTTTCTCTGGAACACGTGGAGGTAATAAGTTGTATAATATCAATATAATATCAAACATAAGTCTACGGTCCCTTGGAGCTTTAAAAAAATTAAGCTTCTATATCAATGCAGTAATAAAATACGGCCATTTCCGCAGGTTTAAACTTTTGTCAGTGAATCAAAACCTAGTGTAAGTACCCCATAGGTTTAGATTCAATTTCATTAAAACGGGCAGTCCTGTTGACCTGGTATAATGAAATTTGGCAACAAACAAGACTCATATTAAAAAAATAAGGAAAAATCTGAAAATGTTTAATTACAATCACACACAAAAAATAAAATACGATTACTAACTTACATTTTCTGTTGGAGAATCGACCGTGTCTCATCTATATCGATGTGAAAATATGTTTTCAACTTCTAGTTAAGTTTGTCCTTCAATTCGTCTTTTCTGTTCATCTTTATAGTAATGTGATTTCATGGTTTACGGACTACAGTAATCTTAATTGTACGGAACCCTCGATACGCGTATCGTACTCGCACTTGTCCGGTTTCTCTGCAATATGACACGCGAACGTAGGTAGTCGTATTAATGGTCGTTAATTAGTACCAAGGAATTTAGTTGGTCATTTGATACAGGAAGGAAGTTTCGTCACTTTTACACGTAATGACAGCTTTTTTGTTTTAGTAATTATTTTTGTATTGAAAATTGTTTTAAGGGTGGTTTTAGTCGTGGCTAAAGTGACGAGGTGTCGGAATGGTTATGGGATTCAAACCTGGCATGTACCAGTGTGACTTTCTATGTTACTTTCATAGTTATTCTGAGACACCACAGATAAAATGTATATTTTTTTATGTAAATCATCTTTTGTTGCTGATTGTACAACCGCCCGCCTACTCTTAATATCTCCACAATGTCCATTGACTACTCACGACACTTGCGCCATTTACCCCTGCCCCCCTCTCTGTTACAATCGTAATGCCTGCGAGTTTCCATTGAAATTCACACAATAGTGAATGGGGATCGCGTGCTACAAATCCGGATGGTCTCCGCGTCCGGTCCGGTGCGATGACAATTACGAACTGTTACGAAATGAAAAGGGAACCTAATATATTACCTGTATTGTATTTAAATGTTGTCTTAATATCGAATATTGTTCTGCAATATGTTGAGGGTGGGGTAATGGCGGAATGGATGAGCATGTATGAAGAAGCATGAAAATAGATAAAGCGAAATAGGTTAATCAGAATTGTTACAGGTGGAAATCCATAGTCTCTAGCTTGGTAATAATATACTCTTTACTGAATTGTCGGTCACGGCAGCCTATCACCACGGAGATTAGCCAAGTACGCAGTAAATATTAGTACTTAAGTGTATGAATAAACTCAAGTGCACGTCCTCTTCCTTCAGTGTCATAGTCCGATGGGACGGCAATCCGACACGTCCGGAGACATATCAGGCGCAGGACCGACAGTTTTACGTGCTCTTCAAAGCACGCGGTGTCACAACTTCCTTATTCCGGGCTGCTACTAAGAATTTCCTAACAGTACCACCCAATAACATTTTGCTCTACCTGGGAATTGAATCCAGGACCTCATGCTCTGTAGTCGCGCTTGCAGTCAGTAGTTCAATGGAGCTGTTAGCTAGGTATCCCATTGGTAAACGCTAAATCACCATCGCCAACCCGCAGTGAGCTAGCGTGGTGATCAATGCTCGTGCCTTGTTTGTATGACAAGATCCCCTTACCCTGCAGTGGGACACTGTTATGGGCTGGTTATATTATGTACACGCTGCATATAGGTAGAGGCTTTGACGCGGGTGGAACAACGAATGACACTAGGTCGGCTTTTCAACCACACGAATGAAGAAAAATTGCGGATAAAGAAGCTCTGCCTACCCCCTCTTCGCCTCAATGGAGTGCCAGTCGAAGTCTGTCTCAGCGTGTGATTGACAAACAACCTAATGTGAGAATTTAAATCACCCATAGTCCTGTGACATGGCTCTTACACACTATCGAGAACATCTGTCAGGTGTGCTGATTTCCTCCCAAAGTTTCCTTCACCGCATATGACTCGAAAAATCTGTTGTCTTGGGTTCTGATTTGCGATCTTTGACTTGTCAGTTCAACGGTCTCAACACTAGGCTATCGATAGAGAGAGATAGAGATTTCTATTAACAGCTATTTTAGTACTTGCAATGTTAATGTTATTCACACCAACTAAATCAATCTAAATAAAGCGAGGCAACAATAATTCATGCTGTTTCCCACTTAGTATTCACTGGATGTGCTTATAAATTTATATGGCGACATTATATAAACATGTTGGTTCTCGATGCGAAGTTATGACTTCCTTCCCCTTGGTGACCTGGTCAGCATAACTCATATTAGTCCAGATTGGATGGGTTATACCGGTGAAAAGTCGGGGGACTCTTCACCGGATTGCATGGCACCACACATGCGGGAGGGAGGTGGCCTTGGTGAGCGAGGTCACCTCCCTCATAGCGTAGTGGCCCGGCTTGGCCGCTTACCTAGCCGGGGCAAGACGGTGAATGCTAGCGCGACCCTATCTTGCCCCATCTCGGCGGAGGACTGCTCACGGGACGGGGTTTTAGTGGGTTAGAGCCCCACATACCCCCTTCCGTCACCCCCGTGGCGGAGGAAATGCGACTGCATTTCCCCCCCGTCAAAAAAACGATTGGATGGACATAAAACAGGTGGAAAAGAATTAAATAAGCATAAATAGAGATTTTTTAACAGAAAACTTTGTAAAAATTAATCCATCATGACTTCTAATTGCCTGAACCGATCGAGATGTATGGTATATAGTTAGAATCAGTACAGTAAAATATAGAAACTAGTCGGGCAATCCCGAGAAATGCACGAGAGTAATAACCGTTGAGCAATAAATAATATGAACGTGTCTACCGAAAGTTATTATACAAACATAATCCCATAACGTAAATGTCTTAATGAAAGATTTAGGGACTCATCTCATACAGAGAAGGGGGCCTGAGGTGCCCGCGTCCGTAGGAGTGCACCATTAAAATGGAATCCCCACACGTGACCCCTGGGTGCTGCAAAACAGGTAACACAACTCACCGGACGAAGCCATGCCGTGAAGCGACCTAGTCGTGTTTCGGGATGTAGTCCGGTACAACCGTTGTGGGAGACGGGTCTGGGCAGTTGCATCAACTCCCCAACTATTGTTGTCCCCAAATGTATTCACTCTACTTAGAATGAATAGATTTATTCAGGATCTATTCACTCTTAGTATGTGCTCCATCCTCGGCACACCGTCGCTGACCATCAAGCGAGTTGTACCATCAAGAAAATCTAATTATGATTTCGTGGAAGTCAGAGGAAATGCTACAAAATGAAATAAACCCGGTCTCGATAGCCCTTCACTCCTGTTTTGTATACTTGAGTGTATTGGGCACTAGACTCGCAATCGAGACCAATAGGTACCTTAGCTGTTTATTTTCCTAGACATCTGCCAGCACTCGGGACGAGACAAGCGGAATATTTTACGAGAACCACTCCAAGCGAATCGATAATAAAGTGCTGTGATAAATTTATGAACGAACGAACAAGTGTTTCATCAATTTGGATGTTTTAAAAATATTACAATGATGAATTGATTATGTGAAGCTGATTGATTGGGCTAATAAATATGTCTGCCTATGTGTTGTCATATTTTTTTTGTAAGAGTCAAGTTTATAATAAAACAACTTAAAAAGATCGCGCAAACCTAAGATATTACTAGAGTGAAGTTTATTGTGCTGTCTGGTCAGCGAAGGATGTTTTGTTTATTTAAAAATATAACGTCTGCTTCGTATAGTGGCTGCTGTACGATCCTGGGTTTGATACTCAGGTTGGGCATAATTGTTATTGAGTTTTTCTGTTAGAAAATTCTCAGTAGCAGCCGGTGTTTGTGTATTTATTTATTTTATTATAAACTCTTTATTGTACACCAAATGAATTACAATATGAAATATTTAACTTAATATTATTGTACAATGGGCGGCCTTATCGCTTTCCGCAATCTCTTCCGGGCAACCTTAGGATGGAGAAGAAGAAATAATTGCTTGGGTAGATTTTGGCGTACTTAGTATAAACATACATAGCATCATAGCATCACGCCTGTATTCCCCGAAGGGGTAGGCAGAGGTGTACACAATTGTACACCCTCATTTCACCAATGCTGTTATTAAGTCCCATGTAATAGGTGGTGAGCCTATTGCCATCTACCGGGCACAATTCCAAACTCCGGGCTGCTACTGAGAATTTTCTATCAGAAAAACTCAATAACACTTTGCCCGACCCGGGAATCGAACCCGAGACCTCGTACTCAGCAGTCGCGCTTGGGACCACTAGAACAACGAGGCAGTTTAAACATACGTACTAAATAAATACAATATAAATAATATATACAATGTATGTGCCCGGTTATTGATAGGGGGCTCATCATCTTTGGGACAGGCGACATTGGAGACTGGTGTGTCGCCGTACCTGTCAGAATAAGTGGTAATCCTTGTCGCCGATGACCGACTCAAGCCTTAAGCCTTAGTAGACAAGATCAAATATCTTTGGCACTTCTGTCGCATCATTATTTAATTTTCTGCGAGATTATGTTCTATTGTATTTTGACTGTCCTGTTGGTCTAGTGGTTAGTAGCCCTGACTGCTAGGCCGGAGGTCGTGGGTTCGATTCCCACCCAGGACAAATGTTTGTGTGATGAGCACGATCATTTGTTCTGTGTCTGGGTGTAATTTATCTATAATATGTATGCATTTAGAAATATATAAGTATGTTTATCAGTTGTCTAGTACTCATAACACAAGCTCTGCTTAGCTTGAGACTAGACGGCGTTGTGTGATAGTTGTGGAATATTTATTTATTTTATTTATTTATTGATTAACTGATGAAGCTTCTTAACGTGTGGTAAGTTAACATAATGGTGTCAGAATATAAACTATAAACCGCCCGTAGGCCTCCGACATAGCCTTACACACCATCGAGAACAACAACAGGTGTGTTTGTTGCCTCAAGATATTTTCCTTCCCGTTTTAAACAAATCATAATAATAAACACATGACTCGGAAATTGAGTGGTGTAGGTATGCCTTAGATTCGAACATCGTCAAGTTTTACATGGCAGTCCCACGGTCATACCACTAAGCTATCACTACATAGGACAGGTCGAGATCAGCCCAAACCGATGATCATGATATTGCATTATCAAGTCTACTTACATCATACAAGCCCCTGTTTAAGAAACTCAAAGTGTTGACATTGACATGTCTGTATATATTTCAAGCTAGCTGTTTTGTAAGGGAACATAGTTTATTCTTTAAGTCGTTTGATGAAAAAAACAACTCCAGAATAAAAAACAGAGATCCATCAAGGTTAATCATTCCTACCCGAAATAGTGCTTTCTGCCACAAAAATTGTTATATTATGACTATAAAAATTTATAATAATGTCCCCAAATCTTACGCGACAATTTTAGACTAAACTCTATGGGTGGCTTTTAGAAAAGTGTTTTTAAAATATAAAAGATTTCTTTATGACATAGTTAATTTCATTATTGTTATGGTTTTACTGACTCATTATTCTTTTTAATAATTAATTAATGCGCTAATTCTAATCTACTGATAATTAAATACTTTTACATTATATGTGGATGTACAATTGTGTATACCTCTGCCTGCCCTTTCAGGGAATACAGGCGTGATGCTATGTTATGTTACATTATATTTCTAATTATAACATTTTACATGTTGGGCATATTGTATTATCTTTCCCGACGCAGTATGTGAGACTAAAATTATATTATGTATACCAACCTATTGTTGTGCACCATTATTCAAGCAAATATATTCATTCATTCATTCATTGTAGGTTAATTAACATAGATGGAATAACATAGGTATCTCAGATTCGTAGCGAGAAAGGAAATCAATAGCCTCTGCATACCCCAACGGGAAAAAAGCGATATAAATTTATATAGTTAATTCTGTTAACAGGTCTTTTCAAAACTCTTTTACTTTATATAGAACGAGCCATAGTAATTTCAAATTGACCAGACACATGCATCAGTCGTCGTAGTGCTCAAACCATAATTTAGGGAGCTCAAAGACCTGTTGTAAGGCAATACCAGATCAGTAGGACTTTTGCGTAGCCCGTATTAAATAGACAAATCCTCCAGAAAATTTGTATATGAAATAAAATTAAACTTAGCCTATATGATACTCACATTCACAATTCCTATAATTATGCTTCTCAGTATTACAATAATAAAATGTCATATAAAATAAAAATAATAAATTATATTAAAAGGAATTGCATTACAAAATCACGGTGTCACCAGACGGGATAAAATCCGCAGCAAGTACGTGCGAGCTAGTCTAGGTGTACGTGACATCGCCGACAAGCTACAAGAGAGTAGGCTGAGATGGTATGGATATGTTAGAAGGAGACCACAGCATTATGTGGGTAACACGGCACTGCAACTGTCCACCCCGGGTAAGAGTACCCGAGGGAGACCTAAAGCCAGGTGGCTGGATGCATAAGGATATGGTGACATGCGACGTTTGCAGCACGGATGTCAAGGATAGAGTGGGAAGGGTGGGCGTTTTGGGGGACTGTCTTATTGTAATGTATGACGTTCAAAAAGTGAATTTAAAAACTAATTTGAATAATGTTTTTTTTTTAAGGCGAAGTAAAGTACCCTGACCATATGGGATTAACAGTCAGGACGAGAGAGATTACATAATCAGGTCATTTTATGTGATTTTATGCATCTTTAAGTAGGTAGTTACATAAACTCTTGAACCGAATGAATTTATTGAATTCTAAAGATTGAAGTTTTACAAACTATGAATAAATCAGAGTTGCTGGAAACTGTTTTCAATACAGTGAAGCCAATTAAGTATTTTCTCCTGTATAAATATCGTTTGCAATACCTAGCCCGTGTCATGACACTGTTAAATGTTAGCAGAATGTTTTCATTTCACTGCTTTGATTTGATAAGGCTTCTGTTATTGGAATTTTATGAATGAGGAGTTGATGTTTTCTGCGTAATGTTTTATTACATTAATTTTATTTTTAATGTTGTGCCAATTTATGGGTTCTTGTTTTTGGATTTATCACCGAATAATATTAAAATATTGCATTCTTTTTACACGACTGCCCAAAAAAGGAGTGTTGTGTTTTTGGGTTCATGTATGTTTGTATGTGTACATATTACTTATTGTTCACCGGTTACTACTCACGTAAATTTTTGGGTTTGCCCGACTAGCATGCGGCACGATGCAGCGCCAGTCTGACTCGCGACATTGCCGCTGACTCAGCTCATGACTAAGGGCTCCGTTGGAATATTTGAATTGGAATATTGGAAGCGAGCAGACGGCTCGCCTGATGGTAAGCGATTACCGCCACCCATGGACACCCGCAACCCCAGAGGAGTCGCAAGTGCGTTGCCGATCTTTTAAAGGGTTTGGGCCTCCGGTACCCTCACTCACTCGGCGAAACACAACGCAAGCGTTGTTTCACGCCGGTTTTCTGTGAGGCCGTGGTATCAATCCGGTCGAGCCGGCCCATTCGCGCTGAAGCATGGCTCTCCCACGGTGAGAATACCTATACTTTATCTTTCGTATATTCGGAGAGTTGTTAAATCCACCCATCTCTGACTTGGCTTAGCAACAACAGCTGAGACAGTTTCACATGCCCTTCGAAGCACGGAGACGCTCAGATGACAATGATCATAGCGGTGGTCACCCAAAACTGACCGCGCCAAGCGTTGCTTAACCTCAACGAATTTTTACCGACCAGAGGTTACACGACAAGCTTTGAGTGCCTCAAAATAGCCCTCATTTTACTTAAAATCTAATATAAACAAATTGTTCTTTTTATTTTTATTTGAAGTGGGTTTGCTCTTGACTCTAGTCTAGTTTTTTTTGTAGCTGTGCCATATTCAAATTGGTAGTTGATTATACCGCTCATAATAAACACGAATAAATAATAAAATCAATAAAACATAAACCGTATTGAATTCTTTTATTAAATGAATTTAATTTATAAAATCACCCTTTTCAAAATCATAAAAAAGTGGGTATAGGAATTGGCAGTCCGTTGACAATGCCAACAACCTATTCTAAGAGCCGTTCGAGGTTCATTCTGTAAAACCTCGCTAATGTATGGAAGTGAAAATTTGGCTGTTAAAAAACCGTACAATTTACATGAGTAAGCATATTTTTTTATCATTTGTTCTATAAATAATAAATATTCCTTCCGACCGTATTTCGGTCACGGCGGCCTATATCCACGGAGATTAGCCAAGTACGCATGAAATATTATAGTGCACAAGTGTATGCGCTAACACAGGCGCACTCCCTCTTCCTTCACTCTCATATTCCGATGGGATGAAAATCCGACACGACCAGAGAGAGATCAGGCGCAGGACCGACGGCTTTACGTGCTCTCCGAAGCACGGGGGTGTCACACCACCAACTTCCTGACTCCGGACCGCGACTGAGAATTTCCTAACAGAACAATTCAATAACACTTTGCCCGACCTGGGAATCGAACCCAGGACCTCACGCTCAGCAGCCGTGCTTGCGACCAGTAGACTAGCGAGCAGTCTCGCTCTATAAATATGGCAAGTTCAACAGCTTGTATAATGAGAGACAGGATTTATTTAATTTTAACCTCGCAATTAAAGCTTTTTTCATCGTAAAATATTTGCAAGCTAGTACAATTTACATTTAATTACAAAATGAAATAAATTATGTTATACAAAAAGAGCGCTAAAATGGCGCTACAAAACGCAATGCGCGTCTTGGGAGCGCTAAAATCACGCTTAATCATGCCACAGAGTACAATAAGGTGATGACAGATTACAGCGATATAGCATGAGTTTTTATTTTATCTGTGTTGAAGGTACAATTGTTATAATAAATTGTACGTGATTTAGGATTTTTGGTCACTAATGATTATTTTAATTTTTTAAATTTCTATAAGAAAATTATATAACATTTTGTAATTTTAGGACAAAAAATTATGAAACATCAAGTTTATTAAGTCTGAGGACGTGAGTTATAAAAAAACCGTCGCTGCCATGAAATAAGTTGTCTGTTTTTCCGTTTAATCATAAGATTCAAATATAAAACGTGTTTGAATAACGCGGCGAGATGAGTCATAACAATTTGTCAAGGGACGTATGTATTGCTACTTTAAATGTAATAATTTCGTCTCGACTATACGCGAAAATAACGCCGTATAGTATAAAGTAAGTTCAACTTTTGACAGATAACCTTCAGCTGTAATATATTGCAAAAAATCTTTTTACTTTTAGCTGGAAAGATAATAAACTATGTATATAAAAAATCTTATATAAATATAAAATTTATGTGTGCGTGTGTTTGTGATTCTTGTCGTCCTAAATGGCTTCATCGTTTTATAGGTATGTTTTGCTTTTACTTAAGGGTTGACCGTAGGTGGCGCTGGTGTCGAACGTTTTCCTACCGGGTTCAATAGTTCATTTATAAAATAAATACTATTCTAATAAATATTTCACACCTTTTTGTGTCATAGCCACATCACGATTTTTTTAAATCTTACTAGCCTATGTTACCTGTGACAATGAAGGGATTCTAACGATACCCCATACATATAAATCTGTTCAGGCGTTTAGAAGTTATTGTGGAATAAAGAAACTCACAAACTTACATACAGACATACATGAACCCTAAAACATATTTCTCCTTTTTTGAGCAGTCATGTACAGAGAAATGAATATCCAAGATAAATCTTTGAAAAGCATTAACGCATGCTTAGCGAACTCTAAAGTTATTATATTAAATGGAAAAAGAATACGGTCGCGAACAGGATTCGAACCTGCGCCTCTCGGATGAATACTCCAGGCGCTCTGACCACTGGTCGAGATGGCTTAGTGGTCAGAGCGCCTGGAGTATTCATCCGGGAGGCGCAGGTTCGAATCCTGTTCGCGACCGTATTCTTTTTCCATTTAATATAATAACTTTAAATGAATATCCTTTTCCAAAAATTAGAACCTGCAGTCGGAGGCTTATTTTACGGTCGACGTTCGTTTCTCCGATGCTTCTGACTTCATGTTACGGTATTGCCGTTACGGGAAGACAGAAGCCTGAAAGTCTGACAGTCAGTCTTACCACGAGATATATTGTTACCCAGTAACTGGGTTGTTCAGATAGGCAGTCGCTCCATGAAAAATACTGGTACTAAGCTGCATCCGGTTAGACTGGGAGCCGGCCGCAACGTTGTTGGGAAAAGGCTAGGCAGATCGATTACCGCTCCTTACGCTTACACTTCTCCACTATAATATCTCCTGCGTACTTGGCAAATCTCCATGGGGATAGGACGCCGTGACCAAAAAATGTCCGTGTTAAAAATGGAATATCTTTTTACGTAATATGTATGTCGCAGATGGATGGTAGAATCCGCTGTTTTACAAAACTGCTAGTTGATTTACAAAACAGTATTATTTTATAAAACAGCTAAACAACGTTCAGCTGGATTGCCATTGCGATACGTTTAACAAAATTGCTATCCACGTTTAGACGTAATGCAGAATGAAATATCTACAGTGGGACAGATTTATTTATTGTATAGGTATATTAAATGGTAGTCACCACTCAAGTAAAAAAAAAACTTTTCATTTCACACTGTTTTACATAATCTCTGATCGTTGACCCGCTGCATTGACAAATGCAAAACCTTAATACAATTGTGGGTGTTATAATTCAATAATTATGTAAAACCGCTAAACGTCGTGCAGCCGTTCTTCATAACAGTACTGTTTTGTAAATCAGCTAGCAATTTTGTAAAATAGCGGATTCTACAATCCATCTGCGACATGCATAAACCACAGAACAGACATAACTACAAAATACTGGATTGTCACAATAAACAAATTCAGATAAACAGCCTATCAGACATGCAGTGGCGACCCAGTTTTAAAATAAACGTACAATGTACTCACAGCGTTATTATGGAAATATTAAAGGGAATGGTATGGATTATTATGAAAATTATTTGTACAAATTTATAAATTTTTGTGGAAACCATAAATACGTTCGTGAGCAGGATTTCCTTCACCCTGTATAGGGACTTAAAAGACGGCAATATTATATATAGAGTATAACAGACATAATTAAAAATTTACCATATAATGTAATTAGAAAAAGATTTAAAACAAAACTATGTTAGTATTGCATTGTCGTATAAATTCACATAAAAATCAACCAAACAAACAAACTATTCAGCTTTATAATATTAATATAGATTTCATATTAATTATTGTTCAACGGTTATTACTCACTTGCATTTTTCGGGATTGCCCGACTAGTTTCGAACTCGAACGGAGCCCTTAGTCATGATCTGAGGCCGCGGCGATGTCGCGAGTCAAACACAGTCAGTTTGACTCGCGACACGACATCGAAACTAGTCGGGCAATCCCGAAAAATGCAAGTGAGTAATAACCGTTGAACAATAATTAATATGAATGTGTCTCACGAAAGTTATTATACAAAAATATAGATTTCCAAATAGAAGAGGTTTTCATTAAGATATTTTTTTTATTATTAAGTGTACTATTTCGTTGGTCTAGTTGTCCCAAGCGCGACGGCTGAGCATGAGGTCTTGGGTGTTCGATTCCCAGCGTACCTATTCGCTATCTCGGTTGCCAACCGAATTGATGGACACTTTGTAGTACATTGTGTCGTAAATTTTTAGTATTGTTGCTCATCATAGACAAGCTGTAACACACGACGCAAAGTACTACAAAGTGTCCATCAATTCGGTTGGCAACCGAGATAGCGAATAGGTACGCAGGTCAGTCGGTGTTATTGGGATTTCCTGTTAATTTTCCTGAAAGTCTTAGAAGCATTCCGATGTTAGGAATTGTGCCCAGTTGATGGCACTAAGCTCACCACCTACCACATGCGATATAATAACGGCATTGGTGAAATGTAGGTATACACCTCTGCTTGGCCTTCGAGGAATACGGGCGTGATGATATGTCATGAACTGCCTCGTTGGTTCAGTGGTCCGTAGCGCGACTGCTGAGCAGGAGGTCTCGGGTTCGATTCCCGGGTCGGGCAAAGTGTTATTGAGTTTTTCTGTTAGGAAATTCTCAGTAGCAGCCCGGAGTTTGGAAATGTGCCCGGTTGATGGCAATAGGCTCACCACCTATTACATGGGACTTAATAACAGCATTGGTGAAATGTGGGTGTACAATTGTGTACACCTCTGCCTACCCCTTCGGGGAATACAGGCGTGATGCTATGTTATGTTATGATATGTCATGTTATGTACCAAAAAAAAATACAGTCGTTTTGGTTTGATAGAGTAGACAAGGGAAGTTCGTATGGGCTGGGCTTAATCCCAGTTGGTATCATTTTTATTAATAGTATATTATAAATATATAATAAATTTAGTAAAAAGAATTTATTTTTCCTAAAAACCCGAGTCGGGCTCTGACATGAGCTTTCGTTGTAGAAATATAAAATTTGCACGGTCTCTGAAATCTACAGTCATGGTTCAACAAAAAGAAAGTAAGTAATAAAGATTTTAAATATATATAGTTAAGTATATCTATGTTATAACTTTGCACGTATAAGATATCTCTCACGTGTTACGAGTACAAAACCTCATAAATTCTATAGAAACTTTATAAGAAAACCGAAAATTGCGTTTCACGTTTTGCATAAACATCTTAACATCTTTACATCTCTTGACACGTGTCTGCACACATACTTTCAACTGAAATTTCAATAAATTCACTGTTACCAGTAATTTGAGAACCGACCGAATTTAAACAAAGAAATACTTCGACAATATATTTATTATTTTTCATATTTTCCATGCCGGATACCCAGCGGGGCTGTCGACAGACGTACCCAAACATATTTCGTGCACTAGATCTAGAATAGACTTCCGTTTTCGTCTGATTAATTATTGCTATTGTTTTATATCGATATTTTACTGAAAGCTGGTTGTTCTAGTGGTCGCAAGAGCTGAGCGTGAGATCCTCGGTTCAATGCCCGGGACAGGCAGGATTATTGGGATTTTTTGTTACTTAATTTGCAGTTGCAGCTTTCTGCCTTTTTGGCGGCAATATGCTCACCACTGGGACTTAATAACGGCAACAGTGACGTGTGTGTGATAAAGTACATCTCTGTCTAACTTCGTTGGAGAACAATTAAGTGATACTGTTATCTATTGTTTTTAGGAAGAACGCTAGGCAGTATATGCTCCTTAGACAAAGCAGTCATTTGTTTTATGGGCTTTCTGGAGCACGTAGATCCAGAATAATCTATTCACTCTTAACGGAGTGGATAGTTTTGGGGAGAACGATATTCGGGGAATTGATGCAACTGCCCAGACCCGCCTCCCACAACAGTTGCACCGGACTACATCCCGAAACACGACTGGGTCGCTTCACGACATGGCTTCGTCCGGTGGGTGGTAATCAGCCGCGGCCGAAGCCTCCCACCAGAGTTGTGTTGCCTGTTCTGCACCACCCAGGGCCACGTGTAGGGATTCCATTTTAAGGGTGCACGCCTACGGACGTGGCCAACTAAGCCGCTAAAAAAGCCTTGAAGCATGCTGCTGACAGCCATTGATCATAGCAAAATTACGGCAGCTACACATGTTCTAAAAAAACGGATAAAAATTACGGTGCCCGCAGCCAGTTGTAAAAAAAGTTTAAGGCTTTTGATGTCCAATATTTCCTTAAAAAATGTTACTCAGCAAAATATAACCGACATGCATAATTTAAGACTTCATTGTAAACGTGCTTAGAATTCCAAATAAATTGTCTCATAATCAAAATATCAAGCGTTATCGCTGCTAAAGTTTCGGTGATAGTGTAGTAGAACCTTTACTCGCTTATTTAATTAATTTCATAGAAATTAGTAGTTGATAATTTCAGCATTGTTTTGCGGTTATTCCAATCAATGTGGCGGTTAACCATAATTATGTACGGTTAATATGAAAATTAATATTTTCATTAAAATAATTGCCGTGCATGATTAATTACTCGGTTTTGATATTAACATTTATTTGATAAATTGAATGCCTTTATAATAATTATAACGTCTCTACCGAAATGTTATTTTGCATTGAATACCCTAATTATTATTAAGTACCTTGATTATTATTAGTAACTGTTTCGTTGGTCTAGTGGTCCCAAGCGTAAGCTGAGCATGAGGTCTTGGGTTTGATTCCCAGGTCAGGCAGTGTTATTGAGTTTTACTGTTAGTAAATTCTCAGTAGCAGCCCGGAGTTTGGAATTGTGCCCGGTAGATGGTAATAGACTTCATAATAGCATTGATGAAATGTGGGTGTGCAACTGTGTACACCTCTGCTTACCCATTCGGGTTTTTTTTTGTGGAAATATAATACGGTCGCGAGCAGGATTCCCCGGGAGGCGCTATGCATGCGTTAATGCTTTTAGAAGATTTTTCTGTATTTGTTAAGGTAATTGCATCTGTACGACATTGTATTATCTGCAATGTTAGTCGTGTCGGTTCGGTCACCTGTTTAGGGACTGAATCGATAGCAATGACTTGACCAAAAGACGTATTAAAAATGTGGAAGAAGAATGCAGAGTAGTGACTAGAGGTCGAGATAGCTTAGCGGTTACAGCGGCTTGAGTATTTATCCGGGAGGCGCACGTTCAAATCCTGTTCCCGACCGTATTATTTTTCCACAAAAATGTATAATATAGAAGTATCAATGTATGTTTATATGCAGAATAAATGATTCTTCTATCACTGTTACATACCTAATTATCTTAGTAATACACGCTAGATATATGCCCGACAGGACAGGAGGGCATTCCATTTCCTGACTAGTTTCGAACTCGAACGGAGCCCTTATTCATGAGCCGTGCCCGCGGCGATATCGCGAGTCAAACAGGTTGACTCGCGACATCGCATCAAACTATCCCGAAGAATGCGCGTGAGTAATAACCGTTAAACAATTATTATAATTAATGTGTCTCACGAAAGCCATGAAAATTAGTTAGTTCACACGTGGCAGGCGTGCTTTTTAATGTATTTTTTATTTAATTCTTTTTTGTGCTCCACAGCTACCATATAATTTTTTATTTTATTTTACTATCCTATGTTACTTGGGAAACATGCAAGGTTTCTATCGATACCCCATACATCTGAATCGGTTCACGCATTTAGAAGTGATGGTGGAATCACAAACATACATGTACCCAAAAATACAACAACAATTTTATTGGCAGTCGTGTAAAATTTGAAGAAAAACTGCCTCATCGGCTATAACCACCTTAATTTATAATATGCTTGTCAGTTCTCCATTCATTCGAAACGTCACTCACTCTCCTTTCTACCAACATACATACTAATTATGGCAATTTCCTGTCAGGAAGTTTCGTTGTAGAGGACAATAATGGGACGTTCGCAGCTTAATAATGTACGTAGGTTCGTGATCGGTAGTGGACATTTAGGGGACATTGTCATTAAGGGTCTAAAGGAACTACATACAATACAATTTTAAAAAAACGTGACTGACATGTCACTGTTATTAAGATTTATGTAGGTGAGCGTGTATTTATTGTAGAGGGTCTCGTGGCTAAGTAACAACCGCACAGATCGATCAATCGAGGTTAAGCTGCGCTTGCCGCCGTCGGTCTGTGGATGGGTGCGAATCATTCCATACCGAGACCTCTCCGTGCCTCGGAGAGCACGTTAAGCTGTCGGTCCCGGTTGTCAAATTAAGATCTATGACAGCTGTCACGGCTAGACAAGGCCTGAAAGTCTGAGAACCAGTCCATACCACGAGATATCGTGTCACCCAGTAACTGGGTTGTGGAGGTCAGATAGGCATCGCTCCATTTAAAATACTGGTATTAAGCTGCATCCGGTTTGACTGGAAGCCGACCCCAATTTAAATGGAAAAAGGCTAGGCAGATGGTAAGCCTATGTTGATCAAGTGCGTGTTTCAACCTCTGGGCTGCTACTGAACATATCTTAATAGAGAGACTCCATTAAAACTGCTTATGGGAATATGTTAGATACAGAAACAGTTTGTTTTTAGCGTCCCGTTCGGGTTCCTTTCGGTAAGGTCCGTTTTAGAATTGTGACCGGTTAGGCAATAAACTCACCCCTATATGGAACTTAAAACGGCGTCGGTGGGCTGTGGGTATACAACAGTAGGTACGTCTCTGCCTAACCCTTTGGGGATACAGGCATGATGCTATAAGTAACAGCTTTACTTATGTGATATTTGTAAAGGTTAACCGGAGCTCCAAATACGAGGTAAATTTTTATTATAATAAATTCTCATTACTCAGATATTTTTTCAATTCTCTTTTAGGGAATTATAAATAAAGAATTCTCTGGAGCAAAAATAAAATAAAAGTTCTATACGATCCGATTTCAACTCTCAACCACCTGTTTGCTTATCGTTTCCTACATTTCCGTAATACGCAGCTCGACTGCAGTATTTCCGATTCACATCAAAATCATTACCAGTTATGTGTGATTGTTTTTCAATCAGGAAATCGCGTGCGTCGATGATGCAACGCGCGGGGCGTCCGCACGCTTCGGTGGTTGCGGCGAAAGTGAACCGATGTTATAATATATGGACGTGTCTTAAGTACGGGTATTTCCGGTGTTTAGTATCTATTACTTTGTTAGTGGTTTAATTATCTGTTTTGATACTAATTGTATGTAATGCTAAAAGGCTTTGACGACTTGTTATTTAAGAATAGATCTTCTAATTACGTGATTATTCGGCTTATTCTTCTTCTTTTGTGTGGCTAAGAGTCAACCTAATAGTGGAGTTAAAGGTAGTCGTAGACAGGTGATCTGTGTTAGCGCTATTAACTTTTAACAGCCGGGACTGACGGATTAATTATGACATTGTTGTCCAGCAAAACAAGCTACATAATCGCTAATCCTCCCGCCACGAACAGGGACGCCAGTTCGACGTCAGATCTAGTCCATCAGCCTACAATGCGATTCAGAATCAATGTAGTGATACTACGCGAGTTCTTTAGATACTCTATTTATTCAGATAATTACATATTATTTATATTATAGTAACTAAGTGTTAGTAGACACATATATATAAAATAATAAATAAAATATAAACACACAACTGTAATATTATGTGGGGCGGCCGTAGGCAAGCATAAATAATAAAGTGCTAACACCATCCATGGGCAGAGACCCATCTTTTTATTGTTCTGGGTAATTTTGTTCTTCTTTTACGTTCTTCACGGGAATACATTAAGTTAATCTCCTTCCTCTAGCAAAAATACCTCCAAGAATTTGACTCCCCGTAACTACTACCATTCGTTTGTCAACCGGGACCACCAATTTAACGTCCTCCGTCTCCTTATATGTAATGGTGTTCACCCTTCCTCAGACCCACCGTGGTAACTGCAGCTTAACCTTGATCGATCTGTTCTGCGGCTAACTTAATCACTAGCGCCTCTCCTTCGTCCAGCAGTACAGCAGGAATCACGGATATGAACTCGATACTGAACGATTATATTTCAGTAAATCAAGTTATTTGTATCACCAAGTTTCCACAAGTTACAGAGTAACATTTTTTTTCATTTCTTAAAAAAAAGAAATTTTCCTCACATTAGGAATTTCTTCCTGTATCGTGGGTGCGTTTCCAGACATACAATCTCATATACACACACATCTAGATCCGGAGTAATTAGATCTGTAGATGATACAAATATTTGTACGTGCAGGAATCGAATCTGTGACACGCGACGCAGCAGCCGGTCTCTCGACCACTGCGCCAACCGCGCCGTCAAAGCCTTTTACCGTTTGCTGCACGTGGCGTCTAATTAACCTTACCAAGGCTAGCTTATAAGTGTTCTGCAAGTGACGGTAATATTAAATTTATTTTCTGGAATATATTGGAGGTTACATAGCGTCACGCCTGTAGGTATTCCTCAAAAGGATAGGCAGAGGTGTACACACTAATACACCCACATTTCGCTAATGCTTTTATTAAGTCCCTTGTAATAGGTGGTGAGCCTATAGCCATCCACTGGACTAAGAGAATTTTCTAACAGCAATATCTCTATAACACTGCCCGACCCGGGAATTGAACCCGAGACCTTCTGCTTCGCAGTCGCACTTGGGCCCAACTAGTCCAACGAGGCAGAAATATATTGGGGGTCGCTCACGAAATAGGCGATCACTTGGACCCCGGTAAAGGTTCGTGGAGGACCGTGTGGTTTTAGTTGGAAGGAGTCCATTATGGATTTCCATCTCCTTCTTATGATATCGTTAATGTACAACCTAGTATTGTCAGAGCTTAAACCGCCCGTAGGTCTCTGACATGGCTTTACACACCATCGAGAACATATCTCAGGTGTGCTGGTTTCCTCAAGATATAATGACCATAGCGAATGTATTCTCAAAGGGCAGGACCGAGAGGTGCTGGTGTTTACCCGCATTTCAACGACGCTATTATTAAGTCCAATACACATACATAGGATTAAATAACAGCATTAGTGAAATGTTGGTTTTATTTATTTATTTACTAGCTGATGCGCGCGTCTTGGCCCGCGTGGATGTCGGATATCGCGACCAAAAGTAATGAAAAAATTTTGATCTCGGTCCCGCTTTCCAATTACCGCTTCATAATAGCCCATTTTTTTTAGTTTTAAAATGGATGTAGTATGTTATCCTTAAGAGATAGACATATGCCATCCCGGACTTTTCTGTAGACCTATATAAGATACACAATTCCACCATACATAATTTTGTTATGTCTCAAAGGTTTTAGGCACGCCAGAATAGCTCGCAGATGCTAGATTTTTTCCTACTTACTTGACACTTATCGTCATATTTTGGACAATTCACACAATATCTTTATAAATTGTAGCCTGTGTGTGTGTGTTATTCTGATGTATAAGCTTTATTATTGTAAAGTTTAATTAAAATCCATTCAGTAGTTTTTACGTGAAAGAGTTACAAACATCCATCCATCCATCCATACTGACAAACTTTCGTGTTTATAATATTAGAAGGATAATTCACAGAATAATTTAAAACAAAACAAAGTCTCACAAAACCGTATTATCGGTTTGACTGTGGGATCGGGAACGGTAACGTTAAGCTTATACATTTACAACATTAAATTAAGGATGTACAACTGTGTACACCTCAGCCGATCCCCTCGGGAAATACAGGCGTGATGCTATGTTATGTTATGTTTATGTAATAGGTGACGAGCCTATTGCAAACTTTGGGCTGCTACAGAATATATCTTACATGAAAAACCCAATCACACATTTTCCGACCCGGGAATCGAAACGCTCAGCAGTCGCCCTTACGACCACTACACAGTTCCTTCCTAACAAAATCTCATTACCTCTTAAAAAGAATCTCTAACACGACACGATCGATGGCAACAAGTCACATTTGTGGAGCGTGTGAGTGAGAGAGAGTATTTGCACGTACATGAACGGATCCGCTCCACAGCTTATTAAATGGAGGGTAGATTTCAATCGACGGTCGCCAAACATTGCGATCGTGACGAGCTCAGGGCTGGCAGTGAGAGATTTTTCATATGCTGTAGATTAAGTTTTTGTTATTGCAAAAATTTCCGAAATTGACGTTTCTTAAGGTGTCCACATCCGTACTAATATTTTAAATGCGAAAGTAACTTTGTACCATTTTACGCCTAACGGCTGAACGGATCGTAATCAAACTTGGCGAGGATATAGATTGGACCAAGGAGAAGGACATAGGTTACCTTTTGTCACGCAGACGAAGTCGCGGGAACTTAAGATTTATTAAGACGCTGATAATCAAATGCACTTTTCACGAGAACGTGTGAGTATTGTAGAGTGAAACTATGGTCCCGGGTTGCGGGTAATGCAGTTGCGATTCAGGGAACGTTTTTTTTAATTGTTGTGTTTTGCTATATAGACTGAGACGTATTACTACCGACTAAAAACCGCACAGTCCTCCTCTAACCTTTACAGAGGTCCAGAGATCGCACATTTCCACCCGCATTTCCCATCAAAGTCCCATCTAATACATATGTGGTGATCTTATTGCCCTCTACCGGCTGAATTCCAGACTCCGGGCTGCTACTGAGAATTTCCTAACAGAAAAACCCAATAACACTTTGATCGACCTGGGAATCGAACCTAAGACTTCATGCTCAGCAGTCGCGCTTAACCATTAGCCCAACGAGGCAGTCAAATACATCATATTTATTTAGTTTATGAGAGGAACATAAATATTTACACCCATCGAATACATTCAGACGTCACCTTGCGGAAG
This sequence comes from Xylocampa areola, assembly GCA_935421205.1. NCBI lineage: Eukaryota > Metazoa > Arthropoda > Insecta > Lepidoptera > Noctuidae > Xylocampa > Xylocampa areola. The sequence continues at coordinate 10,733,370 of OW285225.1, forward strand.
TCCATTACAATAGATGCAAATATAAACAATATCTGTCTATTTCGTCGTGGGTTCGATTCCCACTCAGGACAAATGTTTGTGTGATGAGCACGATCATTTGTTCTGTGTCTGGGTGTAATTTATCTATAATATGTATGCATTTAGAAATATATAAGTATGTTTATCAGTTGTCTAGTACTCATAACACAAGCTCTGCTTAGCTTGAGACTAGACGGCGTTGTGTGATAGTTGTGGAATATTATTATATTATTATTATTATTTGTTTATACTTTTTTTTTTTCTTCTCATTTATGAGAGGATATTGAAGTTCCTACGATGCGGGCCAGAACCAAGCGAGAGTAGGAGTCTAAATAGATAATGTTGATGAAAGTGTAGAAGAAGTTAGAAATTTTCGTGTGATACGGCAGGTGTTCAGTATGGTGGCTTTTTGGAGCATGTGGAGTGTGTGTGTTGGCATGTGTAAGGTGTTCAGGCTTTGTGTTAGTGTCTTAGGTATGATGCCAGTGGATGAGAGGACTATCGGGACTATGTGGACAGTCTGTGCTCTCCACTGGGATTTAATTTCTATAGCAAGATCTTGATATTTACTAAGTTTCTGAGATATTGTGGTTTGTATGTTGTGTGAGTTAGGGATTGCTATATCAATAAGGTAAACGACTTTATTTGATTTATCATGGACAGTTATATCGGGTCTATTGTAGTGTATAGTTTTGACGGTAATTATTGTTCTGTCCCAATATATTTTACAGTTAGCGTTTTCTAGGACTGTTTCAGGTTTATATTTATAATATGGAATTATATTTGGAACGAGTTGATATTTTAGAGCTAGGTATTGATGAATGATTGCGGAAACTTGATCATGTCGATGTTTGTAGTCTGTTTGTGCGAGAGATTTACAGGCTCCTGTAATGTGTTGTATAGTTTCGGAAGCAGTGTTGCAATGTCTACATAAGTCAGTTTGCTGGGTTCGGTCTCTAATTATAAATTTCCTGTAATTGCGAGTAGCTATTATTTGATCTTGAATAGCGAGCATGAAACCTTCTGTTTCTGGGAAAAGTTCACCTCGATTGAGCCATTCGTTCGACTTTTCCTTGTTATTATTATTATTTCCACAATATTCAGGGTAGTCATGCAATTATCTGTACACCGTCCGCCCGTTTACCCGCATATACATGCACATACGCAAGCGATGAAAAATTGCAACTACCACCTATGCAGAGTCTCGCCCCTACGGGGTATCATCAGGAACTGTTAGACCGTGCAGTGTCTGCCACTCAATATTGTGGAAGTAGCTAGATATTGTATTTATTTGCATCTATTTACATACATTCCGAGAAAAGTGTAGAAAAGATGTTTTGTGAAAAATCTGTCAGTTACAGAAAAGAGATTTGTGATATTTCAGATTGCAAATGTTTGTTAATCCCGACTCACAGGAAATCGGTTGTCTGGAACTCAAAACACTCCAATAGAGGTATAACCCTGATTAATAATAGATTAGTCTCATTTCCATGATCCATTACCGACTGAACAAAATTTATACGTAGTTACCCACTAAAACCGTGTTGTAGTAAAGTTGTAAATTTATTTCTGAGAAGAAAGGTCCTGAGTACGATTCGAACCTGCGCCTCTGATAGTACTATATCTTTAGTTGTACTGAATTATCAAAAAGCTAAGACAAAAGTAGCTAATAGTTGCTGCTAAAAGTATGACAGAAATAGTGCTGATACACTTTATAAGCATCTATATAAAATTCGGAAAACTAAAACTAAATGCTAAAGTAGCAAAACCTAAACGGTATTATTACAGTATGTACCACTAACCTTTCTCACGTAGTACGTTTTTTTTTTATGGGATAGGGGCAACCGAGCAGACGGATCCGAAGCATGACTCTCCCACGGTAAAGAACGTGAGCAGGATTCGAACCAGTGCCTCCTGGATAAATACTCCAGGCGCTCTGACCACTAAGCCACCTTATATATTCAGTCACCTGTATGTAGGGCTGAATAGGTAGCAATGACGCCACCATAAGACGTATTTAAATTTCGGAGAAAATTCGGAGTAGTGAGCAGAGGTTAAGATGGCTTAGTGGTCAGAGCGCCTGGAGTATTTATCTGGGAGGCGCGGATTGCTGCTCACGACCGTATTTTTCTTTCCACATAAATGTATAAGTTTAGAATTCACTACGCATGCGTTAATGCCTTTGAAAGATTTAACTGTATATGGATAACTTGCCAAACCTTTGCTTCAATGTTACGTTCTGCTTTTCTAAACTAGCTGGTGCTCGCTAGGGTAGCCTATGTCCTTCCCCAAGATACAATCTCCTTGTCAAATGTCTTTACGATCCGTTCAGCCGTTTAGTGGTGAAAAGGTAACAAACAAACGAACATACAAACAGAGTCAAAGTCAAAGTCAAAGTATTTTATTTGTAGAGTTATTTTCGCATTTATAATTTTTGTATGGATACTTAATTTAGAAACTGGTTACTGCTGGTCAGGTCTGCAGATGAGTGGCATCCTTATCCTAGATTGATGTCCTCCAGACATATCGGAGGTTACGAGTTAAAGGTTTGTTTGGCGCGCCCCGATTTATTTTTTGTCGGTATATATTTTTATGGAATCGGTTTCTGTGCCCGGGTACTATAACCAGAGATATTTCCGAGCTTTTTGGAGCTTTCTTGATATCCTTTGCGTTGATATGAATTTGGATTTGATAGTTCATTGTCATGTAAAAAAAATGAAGCCGTGTGAGAATATCTTTACAAAATGTGGAATTTCGGTCAAACGTCAATACCATTTGACTGTTTTCATTGCAAATAAAGTAATTTCTTCAAGTGTTTTTGCATAATATTTTATTTGGATATTAAAAATCCACGACGTTTACTCATTTCTCTCCCCGATGGGGTAGGTAGAGGTGTACACAATTGTAGATCCACATTTCACCAATGTTGTTATTAAGTCCCATGTAATTAGGTGGAGAGCCCATTGCCATCTACCGTGCACAATTCCAATCTCACAAAACTTTGCCTGATCTACCAACGCAGTCAGTTCTATTTTACATTTTAATAAATCATCTTATGAAATTCCACAAAAGCATTTTCTTGAAACATAAAATAAAATTCAAGCTCTTTTGAACTCCTAAAACCAATTCCCTTAACAGTTTATTAAGCACACACATACGTCTTGCGAGATACGCCACAGATAATATGTTAAGCACGCTAATAAAGAGGGCAGATACGAATCTACTTGGCAAACATTGATACTGAATCGATTGATGTTTGATCGAGGAGATTAAAATAAGTATAGAAGTAAGGGGTGAGTCTTGTGAGGGCGTTTTTTTTTGTCGGCGATGGCGTATAGTTGATAATGTGTCTAGGAAACGAGATTTCGGTCAGACCGTGAGTGATACTACGAGTGGTGATATTTTTTCCGTATTTTCATCCACTTACGAGATGAGACCACTGCGAACGTGATGTGGGGAACTACTTTTACTGACAACAACTAGTAACTCTTCCGGATGTGAGGATTCAAGACATACTTTGAAATGCATTGGTGGTGTAACTATTAAGTAATCTTTAGAACTGGTATTCATCCTGCCTGTCCACTCTTTAAAAAGAGTAACCGTGGAGTTTCTTGCCCGTTCTTCTCCATAGGAATCTACACTTTGGAACGTGGCAACTAGCTTCTGACAATCCAAAAGTGCCTGTAAATGGTCTTATTGAAATAAATGATTTGACTTTGACTTTAGCCACATAGGCATCCGCATGTTTTACTCTACCCCAAACTTAGTTACGTCCAGCTTACCTTTGGCAGTAAACCCCATCATCATCTGCAGCCTGATTTACCCACTGCTGAGTATAGGCCTCTCTTTGCTTGTGTCATTCTCCTCGGTCTTGTGCCTCATCCAGGTGCAGACCACGACGCTAACGACGTCATCGATCCATCTTGCCGCTGAACGTCCAACGCGTTTCTTTCCAAACCTTGACCACCATTCTGACAACGCCTTGCACTACCTTTCATCACTGTGTAACCCCTGTACTATAAAAATATTCATCATCATCGTCATTGATGCTAAGTACAGGCCTCCCTTTTTTGTCTTCCCTGCATACAAAACCTTTTTTTTTTATGTCGAAACTTCTTCTTGGACGCTGTGCAGGACCCCTACCGACTAAAAACCACACGGTCCTAATTCAACCTTTACCGAGGTCCCGGTTTCGTTACAGCAATCACCGCGACCCCGGCAGGCCTGCATACTAATCCTACAGACTTATTATTTTCCTCACCACGGCAAGAGCTATTGTCTCGCCAGCTTGTCATGCCGATAAATGAGCGCGATCTTTTTAAGATCACCCAAGGAAATCACCCTTTATAACTCAGCTAGTACATAAAAAAGTCGCATCACGCGTCTCCACGTGCGGGTCATAAAAATATTTTACTACCCGCTCCCAGAACTACGTCATACGACTATTGTTTTATCGTTAGGGGTCCGCGGTTCCGTGTTGTACGAGTTCCGTATGTTGGTTTTTATGGGGTAAGTTTGGTGTAATTTTAGTGTAGTTTTAGTTGTTTCAGCTACTATGGGAATTGCTATGATTAATCGGTTAATTAACTAATGGTAGGATAAGATACGACTTTGGATACGACTTTATAGTTTTTACCGTCGATATTACGGGCTTAGTTAAGGAAAATTTTGTGAAGAAACCTGGACTGACTCGATGATTTAGGCCGTCCACTGCGTTAGGCGGATGTCCACGACGGTCTCACTTTAGTCGTCATGGCAACTGAGATTCACAATCAAAAAAGAAAAAAAAATACGCTATGGTCTCTTTTTGTCATTCATAAGTCACGCGGCGGATGGTCCGAGAATGTAATTCATTCATTTTTCAAAAAGAGTTTGGTCGGGGGGTACTGCTTGCCCCCGATTCACTTATCAAGATTTCCGTCTCAGACTTTGGCATGAGATGAAGAAGGCCCCTTTTCTTTCACAAACGATAATTTACTGGTTTTATTACTAGATTGTTCATCAACTATACGATGAAATGTAAACTGTTGTGTTAAAAAAAAAGCCGGCTCATGTTTAATTCACCTATAAATTCACTTCAAACACTTCCTTTTTCAGTAACTCAAACATAATACTTGTTTATTAATAAACAGTAAACATACATATACAGTAGAAATCCCGAGGCCACCCCAAAACAAAAATACAAAATAATTTCACCTGTTATTTTTCAAAATTATGACCATACCGTAACCACCCCTGTAAACAGAGTGCGCTTTTGTTAATTTTTTCACCCTCCAGCCTTTTATGAATGTGGTTTTGGCACTTTTTGGGGAGAAACGGATAAACATGGCAGTTTACTTTTTCGCTTTGATGTTGGCAGACGAAGGTAATGATATCGAAAGACTAATGTAGCGTTTATTTGGATGACTTTATAGTGTTTGTACGACAAAAGTCGTTGAACGTAACCAATTACAAATACAAATCTTCGAAAAGCATTAACGCATGCACAGTGAACTCTAAAGTTTATATTTATTCATCGTGGGAGAGCCATGCTTCAGCACGAATGGGCTAGCTCGACCGGAGTAATACCACGGCCTCACAGAAAACTGCCGTGAAACAACGAATGTTTCGCCGAGTGAGTGAGGGTACCGGAGGCCCAAACCCTTTAAAAGGCCGGTAACGCACTTGCGACTCCTCTGGGGTTGCGGGTGTAATGGGCAGCGGTAATCGCTTACCATCAGGCGATCCGTCCGCTAGTATGCCCACAATCCCATAAAAAAATGTGGAAGAAGAATACGTTCGTGAGCAGGATTCGAACCTGCGCCTCCCGGATAAATACTCCAGGTGCTCTGACCGCTAAGCCACCTCGACCTCTGCTCACTAACGCGAATTCCTCTTCTCCTTCGAATCCTGCTCACGACCGTATTCAGTTCCACCAACATTTATGACTTTATATCCACACTTGTCCGTGTAACATAGGCTAGTAAGATTTTAACATAGCATCACGCCTGTATTGCCCGCAGGGGTAGGCAGAGGCGTACACGTTAGTCCCATGTAATAAGTCCTGAGCCTATTGCCATCACCCAGGTACAAATCCAAACTTCAGTCTGCTATTGAGAATTTCCTAGCACACTGCCCGATCTGGGATTCGAACCCAGGACCTCATGCTCAGCAGTTGCGCATGGGACCACTAGACCGCAGGCATTAAATTCTTAGTCAAACTAATAATTTATAACTCGCCTTCATATAAAATAAATTGATATAATAAAGATTTTCAATAAAGTGTGAACCAGTTTCTGTGAAAGTCACGCGCCACAGTTTGCACAAGCGCATGATTGAAATCTTCTAATAATAGCTGTGCGACAAACATGTGTTATAAACTCATGTTTGTGTTGGTGTCGGTTGTGTGGGATAAGTGGGGTGAGGTTTCAAGGCTTGTGGCTATATGGCAACATCTTTTTCTTAACAGAAACTTCTTAATTAACTCTTTTTATTGTAAGAGTCTTGAACCATTCAACCTTAACTTCTGAGGAGTCTTCACACACCATCGAGAATATCCCTCAAATAAGATGGTGAGTTTTACTTGACAGACGGGAACGACTGTTTAGAGTATTCTCCGAGGCACGTATCTCGAAATTAAATTATGGTCACCCATCAATAGATTGACCGCGGTAAGCGCAGCTGAACCTCAAACGATCGATTTGTGCGGCTGTTACTTAGCCACGAGCGCCTTTACTTACTTACACACAAACAAGAAAACCTATAAGCAAAAAATATTGTAATACGCTATCATTCATACCAATTATGATACAATAATATACCAAATAACATAACATCATGTTATAAAATATGACATTAAAATAACTTTGGCTAGATTTTTGTGTCTTCATATTAAAAGACTGAAATACAATAAAAATGCGACGTGCACCTGTACTGGTGATGGCATAATACAATAAAATGCAGAAAATCCAGTAAAACATTTAATAACGACTTTGCTAAAAGCTGATTGGTTAAAAATCTGACTAAAGTATCTCAGAAACCAGGCTAAAACAAGGTTTTTTTATGGATGTTATTCAACAGACCTTATACATAGTTTTTATTCAAGCTATTTGGGGCTCTATCAGAACTTTCGCATTGGTCAAGTCGCTGTAAGCGCTGCTACGGAAATAACTGGGGTTTCCAACAACGCAATTCTCAGTAGCAGCCTGGAGGTTGTAATTTATTTTACAGCAAATTTATTGACTTATCGATATTTTTGTAAACTCGTTTTCGTACACAATATGAACTTTACTTTCTGTAAATTTACCTTTGTCGCGGCACGGGTAGGTAAGTTAACCCTCATTAAAATAGCCACGTTGGAACTTTGGCAGTGTGCAGTGAACTTTTTTGTAAGCTTGTGTATAGGAGGTTCCTGTGTGTCTAGCTTTATTTTTAGTGGGCCTGCAAAGGGATGGTTCTATGCATGTCAGTTTATACTAGGTTACTGGTAATTCGACTTATATCCGACACGACAAGATAGAGCTAAAATTTAAGTAATTTTTTAGCTAAACAACACTTGGGTATGTAACGTAAAGAATATTTTAGGGTAATTTTATTTAAAAATGTAATTAAATGCTATACGATTTTATTTTATCTGAGTAGGCGGAGTTTAGGCTTGTTCTCAGTAGATGGAAACCTGTTTCCATCTACTGAGAACTCACTCATCTACTGAGAGCATTGGTGAAATATGGTTACATACAGCACAGAATAAATAATTGTAGAGTAGGTACCTAAAGTTCTGCCTTATCTACGAGGGATACAGGCGTAATGATATGGTAGGTAACAAAACAATATTAATTATTGTTAACCGGTTTTTCGGGATTGCCAGACTTGTTTCGAACTCGAACGGCGTCTTTAGTCATCCGCTAAGTCCGCGGCAATGTCGTGAGGTTGACTTGGACTCCGTTCGAGCAAAAATACACGTGATTAGTAACCGGGAACAATAATTGATAGGAATTTGTCTCACGAAATTTATTATACAAAAAAAAAACAATAGTTTTTTATCAGAAATGAAGAACTACTAATTTCACCACTGGATGACTATATTTTACTTCGACACGTGTATATAAAACATTATTTCTATTTCGTCCTTTTCTGGAAAATCTCCTGTGTCGTCGCCGCGTCGTTCGGAGTCTCGTCGCGTCGTGAACACGACCCTCGTCACAGGTCACACTAACACGTGTCGTGCCCGTCACGTTCCAGTCACAGTTACGTCACCTGGTGTTAATGTTACGTGTGTGCTGACGCCAGCATACACTTTAAAGGCTTTATTTGTTGATTTCATTTAAGGTGCAATACCGCTAAACTTCTAAAATGTTGAAGTAAAGAACCAAAGTTTTATTGTAGCAAATTACTAATTTACTTCGGACTACTTTTAAAAAGCATTAACGCATGCTTAGCGAACTCTAAAGATATTTACATTAAATAAAAAAAGAATACGGTCGCGAACAGGATTCGAACCTGCGCCTCGCGGATGAATACTCCAGGCGCTCTGACCACTAAGCCGTCTCAACCTCTTATTATTTCTAAGCAGAACACATTTCTTTTAAACCACACTTCCCCAGTTACCTCAACCGGGGTTCCGGTATCGCAATTTGCAACTGCTTCAACCCCGGTAGGTTATGATTCCTTCGTCGATACTTTCGACGGACGCCGTCATTACAGGCATGCCAGTGTTGGCCTGCACAAGCATTCCAGACCTCGGGCTGTTAAACTACCCAAGTTCGTTGCCCGTAGGCTACGACTAAAGCATCTTGCGGCACCTGGCACGCTATCTACGGCAGGGGTGCACGGGGACATACTCCCTTTCTGACGCCTCCTTCGCAACCATCATCTGACAAAAGGCTGCAGAGGCCATGCGCTAGCGCTTCCAATCATAGATCTGATCACAGCCGCAGGGAACAGATCGCCTGCAACTACTGCCGGGCCCATGAGGTCAAGACGCTGCTCGGCCCAAGTATGCTCAAGTGCAGGGCACACCTCCACTACCTCTGCCAGTAGCTTAGCGTCTTCCCACACGAGTTAGGGAGAAAATTTGCTACCCACCTCTATTACTTAATATCTTCGCAGTTCTGAAATATAAATCACATCTAAGATTTTAGCTCGTCGATACAGATTTGCGGTAGAACTTTAATTAGTTGAAGACATACCTTCGGGTAAGTCGGTAATGTGACCTTGTTATACGAATTTGTTGCGGTAGATGAGGGTACAAACTACGTGAGACGATTTGAGATGTAAGGATTTGGTAGTTAATTGTCTGTGTGATAATTGGTGGTGTTTGGATGTTGTGTGCTTGTTTGTGTGAGTTCACCAGCCTAACACATAAGCCAGAGCGATTTCTTTTTCACAGGTAATGCAAATTTGGCAAGTTTTTTATAGTCTATACGCTCAAATGTTTACGCTACACTCAAGCAGTAAGCAGGAATTTGAAGTAAAAGAAAAAATATGATAGAAGTTTATTTCTTTTATTATTAAGAATAACTTAGGCCAATGGAAACAATCATTACTAAGCACGTGCTTTTGCTTATCTGTATTCCCTTCTCTATCTTGAACTTGTAGTTTAACAGTTATGTGACAGTGACAGGGGTAATGATAAGCCGAAGCAGGTGCCAAGTAAAATTTATTTTTCTTTGCCTTAATTTGTTAAGTCATTAGAAATTAAGCTGATTTCAAGAACAATAAACATTGTCTTCAACAAAAGTCATCGCGACAACCAAAGCTGCAAAGTGAAAGAGAGAAAAAATAACAATAATAAACGTGATTAATCCGGTTTTATTATAATGTGTAGTAATCGAAACCTTAGATATTACTAAGCAGATTTGTTTAGTTTTAGCTTCGGTGATCAGCGATTTGGCGACTGCATCAGTGACGCATCATGTTGTGGTAACTCTTTGAGTTTTGTCGCTGCAGCAAAACGCGTGTTTCACAATTAAGTCGCTGTATCAAAATTCCGAAGACTAAAATCGCTAACTTTGGCTGGGCAAATCAAGATTTGTGTAACTTTGTTTGTTAAAAGATTTATTTGTTAAGTTATAGGTAACAGGATACGATCATCGATCACCCACGATACTCGTAGTTAATTCAGTGCCACGCTGATAGATTCGAGTATTCTGTTAAGTGGCGTGAAATTGGAGAGACCTGTCTCAAGTATTCTACTGATGTAGGCTGACGATGACTTTAGTTGGATTCGTAATTTATTGACTTCGATTCCTATCTTAGGTTAAAGCTAAGAATTTCTCTTAAATCCAAACCTTTTTATTTTCTTGTAGTTGATAAACGATATTGTCTGAATTGAATCCATTTGTAGGTCTTTGACATGGATGGCGTGTCTTTACACGCCATCGAGAGCATCTCAGGTGTGATAGTTTTCTTCGCGATGATTTCCTTCACCGTTTTAAGGAAGTGATAATAAATTTTTAATACGCACGTATCTTCGACTATTGACTTGCCTGCCCCGGTTTTACCATAAGACTTTTATTATCACCATGTCCTAACCACTCAAGCTGCTTACTCCTTAAATTGTTTTAAATGTACGTATGCCAAGGACTATCTCGATACATCAATACTGTTAATTTCATAGTAATATCTTAGGTTTTTGCAAACACTACACATTATAATAAAACAACTTTTAACCGAATTAATCGCGTTTGTTATTGGTTTTTGTTTTTGTTGACATTTCGAACGCTTTGCAAAGTTCGTGGTTGCAGGGTGACAAAACGTCAGGGAAAACAAAAACCAATACACGCGATTAATCCGGTTAAAAGTTGATTTTATTATACTGTTAATTTCACTTTTCCAACACTAATTTGTCTCTATTTTTTTTTTCAGGTATGTACCAGATCTGTTTTAAGCTACTGAAAAAGTGGTGTGGTATGTTTAAGTCACGTTATTTATATTTTTTAAGAAATACGAGATATTTAGACATGCTATGTCTGAATTATTCTCTCGAAGTAATGATAAAATAACATAGCATAAACGCCCGTATTCTCCAAGGGGTTTTATAGAGTACCTATGTGCAATGTGTGGAGCTGGCAATGGGCACAAACAGACACAATTCCAAACTCCGAGCTACTATTCAGAATTTTCTAACACTGCCCGATCCAGTCTTCCAATTTAGGACCTGACGTTCAGTAGCCGCGCTTTTGAACACTGCACCAATCATGCATTTAATCACCGAATAAAATAGTAGGGTTACCGAAAATCCGTCTATTATATCTATACATATAACAAAAATGTAACGGATCGCTGTCTGTACATGGAAGATATATGAGAAAAAATATTATTGGGACCTTTATCAACGCAAATACTTGTAGCACCCAAAACAATGATTGTTAGAATTGTTGTCTGTTTGTCTGTGCGTTTGTGCACGCTAATCTCAGAAACGGCTTATCCGATTTAGATGTGGTTTTCATTAATATATTGTTTAGTGTTTGTTTCATGTCAATCGGTTCATAAATAAAAAAGTTATGCCAATTTGAAGAATCACGTCGAACATTTGTTAATTATGACTTTGTTTTCATACACGACATGGTGTTAATTTACGACATCCACGCGGACGGAGTCGCGGGCACAGCTAGTCTATCCTAAACGAAGATTTCCGTTTACCACACAATAATACATAGGAATAGGAAACAGTCCAGCTACCCCGCAGTCAAGTGCAGGCCGCTCTAAGTTCTAAATCTTTAAAGTTGGACAAGTTTGAGATGCCTAACAAGGAACTGCAAGCGGCTGGGTGGTGGTACCGGCTTTTATATAACGTTCATTGGAGGGTAGGAAGCTCTCCGCGAAGTACACTTGAAGTGACAAATGCATCCTACAGTTCTGAAAGTAAAGGCTCGATTTTGAAATACATTTAAGCAGTGCAAGGAGATGCAACGGCACTGTGAAACGATGCGACTCGATCTGCCAAAGCTGTGTAGTTTTAGATTGGGTGACGTCATAACTAGATAGAAGTCTATCTAGTTATGACGTCACCCAGATAGAAAGTATAGACAGTAGACACTCAGATGAGTGTCTCAGTTTTTTAGAGAGCACGTTAAACGGTCGAGCAAAGTGTTATTGGGTTTTTCTATTAGAACATTCTCGATAGCAGCCCGGAGTTTGAAATTGTGCCCGGTAGATGGCTATAGGCTTTCCACTTATTATTATGTTGGAGAGTGGAGACTTAAGAGTGCGTACAACTGCAGTCCTCTGCCTACTCCTTTGTGGAATACAGGCATGATTCTATATAATGTCGTCTTCGTATGTATCCATTACCGGAAGAGTTATTAACTTTAAAGTAAACTTAAAATCACTTGGTTTCAGTTCATTAGGCACGCAGGTGTTTCTAAAGTTATCCACTTTTGTTCCAATCTGTTATAATAGTAGCGACCTAGTTTCAACTCGTATAATTTATTTTACTAAGTGCTAACTGGATAAGTTTATGAAGAAAAGTGATTTTGTTATTTAAGTTATGCTTTTAAGGATGTTGGACTTTTTAAGGGATCATTTGGATGTTAATTTATTTAATACTATAGCGGCCCGTCGCGGCTTCGCTCGGGTGTACATTTATTTTTTAAACATTTTGTGGTAAACGTAGAGTAAATGTACCGTTATGAGAACAAATAAAAATATAAAATAAGCCAGGAACGATTTAAGTAGATAGTTCCGAAAAGAACTTTTGATTAATAATGACTATAGAAAAAATGTGAGAATACAAATACTTTACAAATTAAACAGTAAAAGTAAAATGAAGTTATAGTTACATAAATACAATAGTTGGAGATATGGTATTCCGAAGTTTTTTGTAGATATTGATATGTTCTTTAATATTGTAGAACATTTTTTTGTTCTATCATCAATAGTTTTCGCAGCGTATCCCTTAAAGACTTTATCGATATTCCTTCAACTTCCTTCAACATTCTGTATTTTCTCAAGGCCTCGTTTACATTATTTTGTGCGACGCATTCCTATTCGTATTTGTCACAGTAACAAAACATGGCTGCCAATAAATCTTACATTTGTTATGTGTTCGTCAATATTGTTGTTAAAACTATGCTGTGGACTTGGTCGACATTGTATTTTAGTGATGCCGATTTTGTAGCGAGATAAATATGAATCGATGACGTTGAAATCGATTTCGTTTTTTTTTTGTTTTTTTTTTATATCGTGGAACTCGTAGTGGTCGAGTGGTTACGGACACACCAAATTGTTGTATTAACATAACATAACATCACGCCTATATTCCCCGAATGGGGTAGGCAGAGGTATACACAATTGTACATTCACATTTCCAATGCTGTTATGAAATAATAGGTGGTCTATTGCCACCTACCGGGCACAACTCCAAACTCCGGGCTGCTACTGTGAATTTCCTACCAGAAAATCCCAATAACAATTTGCCTGACCTACGAATCGAACCCATGACCTCATGTTCAGCAGACGCGCTTAGGACTACTAGACCAACGAGGCAGTATTGTTGTATTAGCATTTATATAAGTGACTTTCTTATTATATGTTGGCTATGACATCACAGACACACGGTGAAGGCAAACATCCTGAGGAACACTGTACTTCATGGTCTGAAATCGTGCCTTCTATGTTTGAGAAGAGGCTCTTGCCCAGCAGTGGGACAGTTATGAGCTGGTTATCTTTTGTTTTGTTTGTCACTTTTGTCACAAATATGAGCTATTGTGACGGACACGTTGGTTTATATAGTAAAGTTACTCGAGATTTTATACAGGTGAGATACTTGACATGTATGAGTCGATTATGCTAAAATCGATTTTGATCTGTAAGATCTGATCGTCAGTTTTGCTGTAAAACTTGACCGACATGTATTAGTGAGACTTTATTTAGATTTTGTAGGGATGTGATATGTTATCGATTGCTATCGATGATATTAGACTCGATTTAAGATTTGTAAGTCTTGTTTTTGTTTTATTTTTAGCACGTTAGGATTTAAATTAATAATGTGTAATCTTGCTTCTCTTTTATTTCTTTAAACTGGAAGTAGGTAGATCGGAAAAGCAGTTACTATTTTTAAAAGTGTTAATATAAGGTGTAGTGGCTTGTGCAATGCCTTTAGCAATGCTGTTTTAACACAGAATTATTGTTATTGAAAGCTTAATGTGTAAATGCACGTAACACTTCCGAACTATAAGTTTTCTTTTGAAAATAAATATTATATTCAATTAATTGAGTAGCAATAAGTTGCTAATATCCGTTTATGTTGTTCCTATTTCATCTGCACTTCTATTACAAATATATATAAGAATCAATTGCTGTTGGTTTGTCTCACTAAAACTCCAGAACGGCCGGGCCGATATAGCTGATTTTGGTTTTGAAATGTTTATCGTAGTCCAGGGAAGGTTTAAACGGTGAGAAAATGTAGAAAAATTACGAGGAAAACAGTAAAAACAACAATTTAATTTGCCCATATAATCTGTTCTACCTACTTTCCTGTTAAACATTTGACGTTCAAGGTGATACGAAGTACACCGGGTCATCTAGTTACAAATAAATTTTGCTTATACATAATACAAATAAACTACTCAGAAGTCGGAACGAATTCACAGTATCCACGTTTAAGAATTTAATATAAACTTCAATAAATCTTCCTTTTTTGGCGTCAAGAATCTCATTATACTTTTCATTACGCAGTCGGAAAGCAAAGGGCGTAATAAAATCGAATAAAATTATACCGATTATGCCGGTCACAGTACGATTAGCGTAATCGATCCTGTTGAATTTCATGAGCAGATTTATAATCGAATACATAAAACATTATTTGTGCATTCGTCTGAATTGAATGCTTTAATTTTGGTTTTGGAAGAAATTATTGGATTTTTATTTGTATTATTATATATATATTGTCATTTATGTATGTATCTATAAAATCTATATAATGGAATACTTTCGGAGTTAGTAAGGATTGTATCAAAGTCAAAGTCAAAAGGTTTTTATTTCAAATAGGCAAATTACATGCACTTAAGAAACGTCAAATGATTCTAGTTGCTCGGTTCCAAAAAGTTGATCATATGGAGAAGGGCCGGCAAGAAACTCCATACACACTCTTTTTAAATAAATAATAGTACAGTCTTGCATTGTTACATTTTTGTCATCAGAAATATTCGAGTGTAGGTTAATGCGTGAAATAATATTAAAAAAAAAATATACTGAGCAAACTAATACTAACCGCGGTATAGCATGAGATTGGTGGAAGATTAATGTTTTTTAGCCGATCCCAATGTAATTGGGAAAAGGCTAAGCAGATTGACTGAATTACTTATCTAAAATATTGAAATCGGTTAAATTGATACAAGAATTGAGTTAAATCGATACTATTCTTGTCTCTGTATCATGTATTGAATACAATCGATTCTAGTATTTCCTTATATCGGTGAGTTGTCAACATAACCCTCGTCCTGCGGAGACTTGTTGAACTTACATTCGGTTTGAATTATTCAGTTGTTTGACCTTTCCCCGCTGAAGGGATAACCTCCTGTGCGCCGCCATTTGTCTATGCCTTTTGTTTTGGTTTTTTTTTTTATTACGCCACGCTTTCACGCGTTTTGACTGATAACAGTTTTTGTTTGTTATGTTTGAGTTGAATAGAGTATAATAATTCTAAACTTTCCGTCCGTATTTTTCCTACTGATCTGAGTTCTATGTAGTTTTGTTGTGTCTATTGTAGTATAGGTATCTACAGTTAGTAACTTAAGTAGGAGAACAAGTGATTTGTGGCTTAATCTTTAAATCAATTATATCTTCCCAGCAATAGTAAAGTTAGCTTTCAGATGTAGTTATTTATTTATGAATATTTGTTTTTATTTCGGTTGGGTTTCCTGTAAAGGGACTGACTAGATGGCAATGACGTCACTGGATTCGACAAGGATTCGCGGTAGTGAGCAGAGTTCAAGACGGCTTAGCGGTCAGAGCGCATAGAGTATTTATCCGGGAGGCGCAGGTTCGAATCCTACTCACGACCGTTATCTATTTCCACAAAAATTTCTAACTTTAGAGTTCGCTTAGCATGCGTTAATGTTTTGCAAAGATGTATCTGTATTTGTTTTTATTTGTTATAGTTAGTGGTTAAATTCACGATCCATTAATTTTTACATCTAATTCTTTCGTATAGTTGGAGTTCTTCTAGCTGACATAGTTCCACAAAACTCGTAAGTTAAATAAATGCAGTTTAAAAAAGAAACATACTTCCTCTCACAATGGTCTTATTACCCTACAACATCTCATGTAAGATGTAAGACAACGACAAGCTCCCAACTTCCCAATCTGAACAGGTAACCTCTGCTATGGGAATTGACAATTCCCATTGAATCCCCGAACACAGAGATTTAAAGCGATGTATATTTTTAGGGTTATCAACACGTTATTTTTCTGTGTAATATTATCTATTATTAAATTCACTTTGAATATGTTGTTTTTATGTAACGTTTTAACGAGATAATCCGCATTAAAAAATAAGACAATTTCTTACAATCCCGAACTTTTCACCTCAGATAAGATAAAAACAACACTTCGTGCAACACCTCTAACTTTCCAATCTGAACAGGCAACCTCTGCTGTGGGAATTGACAATTCCCATTGAATCTCCGAACGAAGAGATTCGACTTAAGCAACGCTCGCTTTTGAGGGTTAACAATGTTCATATCTTTGTGAAATTGAAATATTCGCCGATTTACTGCTTTATTTTATGTTTGAAGATTTTGAATGGTTACGTATTTTGTTTTTGGAACTATGAACATTGTACATATTGACAATCACGCCTGTTTCCCATTGGGGCGGGCAGATACTATCGATTTCCACGTGCTACGATTCTGACACACCTCTTTCGCTTCATCTATGTTCATTAACCTATTCGTGCCTGCTCGTCGGCTTATATTGCGCCTGACCTGTTCTTTTTTGAAAACATTGTTCGTATCAATAAATACGCTGTAAAGAATGCTGCTTACACATTAACTAGCTTCACTGTATCTAACATTTCGGCGATTCATTTTTATTTATATAGATATTCATAGTACATATCAGTAATCGTCAGCTCACGTAGAAAATGAGAAAAATGTCTGTTTCCTTATAATATACTCTCGCGGGACCAAGGCATGGAGGCGAAATTCGTATTCGAAAATTATGTTCACAGATTAGAAATTGTATTTTATTTTAATCCTATTCCAACGTTCTTCTGAGCGTTTGTGACAGATTTTCGTGTTATGAGTTTTTTCTATAGCATCACGCCTGTATTTCTCAAAGGGATAGGCAGTATAGGTACCGACTGTTAAACACTCAAATTTTTTATTGGTAACGTTATTAACCCCTGTATGTAGTGGACTGTTGCAATTTACCGGACACAATTCCATAACATAACATTTCATCACGCTTGTACTCCCCAAAAGGGGTATGTACGATGTTTTCCTTCACCGTATGTCTGTGATGTCTTAGATGAACTAAGAAAGTACATATGACATTGAAAAACTCACATTGATACCAGGTTTGAACCCACAACCTGTGGCTCAGGAGGCGGGCCCGTAACCACTCGGCCATCAAGATAACCAAAACCCGAGTATTATATAAAAAGAAATTACTTTAACTTTACTTTCAATCTATCTAAACGACGAAATTAATCAGTTTCGTAATAAATCAACAGCAGTATTGAGTAAAAGTTAAATATTTCAATCTCGTTCAAGTTGCGTAAGTCTTCTCGTTCTTACTTAGTTCTCCAAGTTGAAACTTTGTACGACTTCAGGCTCAAGTCTGACCCAACGGTTATGATTGGTTTCTCTTACACTAACTTTAACTTGATATGAAAAACTTTAAATGTCGAAATAATGGATTCAAATTACAAAGTACTTTGTGTAACTTTTTGCGTAATAATTCAATGTCAAAAAAGTCATGCGATTCGGCAAAATATTAAACGGATATAAAAAAAAAAAATTGGGCCCACACGGCATATAAATCAAGGTTTTGATCCCTACTATACTGCTGAGGCTGCGAAAAAAAAAGTACAATTTTACAAATAAATCCGCTCGTGTGCTGCGCGCGACAAAAACTAACGCGCGCAGCACACGAGCGAATTTGTTTTATTTTAAAAAATACCAAAAATATTCATAAAATGCGCCGTCGTTTGGAAATGCCAACCACTTATTCGTAAAGCCGTTCGGGGTTTATTATGCAAAAAACCGCTAATGTTTCGAAGTGAAACTTTGACTATTATATTAATATAACCGTGGAATTTTTAATTTTACATCATTAAGAATATTTTTATCAAATACAGATAAATCTTCGAAAAGCATTAACACATGCGTAACGTACTCTAAAGTTATAAATTTTTGTGGAATGAAAAATACGATCGTGAGCAGGATTCGAACCTGCGCCTCCCAAATAAATACTCCAGGCGCTCTGACCACTAAGCCATCTCGACCTCTGCTCACTACTCCAAATTCTTCTTCCATATTTTACATATTTTATACATTTTATACATTATACATCTTTTGGTGACGTCAGGTTTCGTGATTGCTATCTATTCCTGGAGTATTTATCCGGGAGGCGCAGGTATTTTATAATTACCTCTATAAATATACCACGGGAATAGATCAACATCTACACTAATATTATAAAGAGAAATTATTTGCATTTTTGTATGTAATGAATAAACTCAAAATCGACTAGCCCGATTTGAAAAATTTTTTTACCGTTAGGAAGCTACACACACGCTATCCCCGGGTAACATAGGCTATATAACATCACGCTATGACCAGTAGGAGCGGGGGATTACCGCGGGTGAAACCGCGGGGCACAGCTAGTTTTTCATATTGTTAGGAGGATTAAATACCCTCAGTCGCTCCATGTACGAGCAGAGATCGAGATGGCTTAGTGGTCAGAGCGCCTAGAGTATTTATCCGGGAGGCGCAGGTTCGAATCCTGTTCGCGACCGTATTCTTTTTTCCATTTAATATTGTAACTTTAGAGTTCGCTAAGCATGTGTTAATATTTTTCAAAGATTTATCTTGAATTACTTGGTTAACATTTATCTCCGATTAGTGTTTTGATTAGATGCGTCTATATTCCTTACAACGGCTGCGGTAGTATAATGTTTATAATCTTCAAAGGCAACATATTAATATCAGCTTACATTATTGCCAGCCTAACTTTAACACCCTCACTTCTCGTTTTTCATTCAACAAAACTTCCTTTTTATAGTCCTTAAATGAAAATACCAATCCCAAGTTGTAAAAACACGCATTTTTGTCGTTAACTTGTTGAATACGACGGGCGACAGCCGACTTGGTGTGAAATATTAACCCTCGGAAGTCTCATGCGACTTTGAGCAAAATGAGACTTTTTATCCACACGCTTAAGTTTGACAGGGTTAACAGACGTGTAGTTAAAAAAATGCTGGAAAACGTGATTCGGAAAGAAAACGGTTCAAGGCCAACCCGGTGTCCCTCTCAACTTGCAATAAAAAATTCTCGAAATGACAACCGGACGCAAAGTGAAACAAAAAAACTTTTAAAACGAACCGGGAATCGAATACAGGACCTTACGCTCAGCAGCAGCCCTTACGACCGCAACACCAATGAGCAGTATTTAGCGTTAAAATTAAATTACCTGACAATATTTATCGTACCATCTGAGGGTAGTCTGCAAAAGGCGTGGAGTTTAAAATTTCGTGCGTGTTATGATATAGAGGCATTTTATAATTTAATGGGCTTTCATACGGGATGTATAAACGGTTAAGTGGGAGTCATTTTTATGACATTTAGGAGGGTAGGTGGATACTGCCGGGCACTTTAGAGACGGTTCAAGTTTGTAAGGTTTTTGTGCTGTTGTGCGTACATTGTTATGAAGTCATTTGTCTTCTTAACTGCGTAACAGCAAAGTGAAACATCGTAAGGAAACCAGCACACCTGAGAGATGTTCTCGATGGTGTGTGAAGCCAAGTCAGAGAACTACGGGCGGTTTCTGACACTAGGTTGTTCATAAGATGAGAAGAACATAGCAAAATTTAATATTTCGTTGTCGGAATTAATTTTATGACCAATATGTTTTGTTTCTAACTTAATTACTATTTTTCAAGGAAACATTGAAAAATAATAGTTACAAACGGCACTTGAACCCGCGCCCTTGACATTCCGTGTCACTGTACACGTGTACTGAGCTACCGTGTCTTTTTTTGTTTGTATTCCAAGTCCGCTCAACAACGACACGGTACCTCAGTTGGTAGAGTGACAGATGATACGGAATGTCAAGGGTCGCGGGTTCAAGCCCCGTTCGTGCCTATTATTTTTCAATGTTTCCTTGAGAAATAGTAATTAATAACATAACATAACATAACATAGCATCACGCCTGTATTCCCCGAAGGGGTAGGCAGAGGTGTACACAATTGTACACCCACATTTCACCAATGCTGTTATTAAGTCCCATGTAATAGGTGGTGAGCCTATTGCCATCAACCGGGCACATTTCCAAACTCCGGGCTGCTACTGAGAATTTCCTAACAGAAAAACTCAATAACACTTTGCCCGACCCGGGAATCGAACCCGAGACCTCCGGCTCAGCAGTCGCGCTACGGACCACTAAACCAACGAGGCAGTTAGTAATTAATATATAAAAAATATAAATATATATGATTTGTTTCTACCTTGATGCCTTCCACTACAAAGAGCGCCTCACTTATCTCCCTTTAAACTACTCTATCTGTAGATTCATAAAAAATATGGGATAATTCGGACTTCGAGGTATAAGCAGAAAATATTCTACTTTTAGCATCGGCAATTTGGCGACTCTAGGCGTTCAATCGCTGGATCGAGCAACTAAAACAACTAAATCTCTCATTGCCGATACAAAAAATAGTAAGTTTCATTATTTTTCTTTTTAATAAAACGTTGCCCCTTACTAAGATTCTCAGTAGTCGCGCTTGAGACCATTAGACCAACAAGGAAGTTGCGGGCTTCCAAAAAGGCAAGAGAGTCCATAGAAACTCTCTAAAACTAAAATAATTCAATCTTGCATCTTTGAATTGTCCAGAGGTAACGCAGATCTAACAAATATTAGTTACGTGAAGGAATGGAAATCGCGTGGCAGTCAGTCCCCCGACCAACCCCTCTTTTCCATTAGCCAATCTGGGCAAGTACCCAAACCCCGACCATCCATAAGACCTTCTTTTTCTTACTCCTTTTGTCTTTTGTTAATACTAAATAGTGCTCTGTCATATCATATTCATAGAGGCCTTGTCATCCTAAACTACCCAGGGCCTTCAATAGGTTCATGACAGCCCTGCTCCCGACCTCTGAACTAACCGCGAAATCAAAGTGAATGATCATCGTCGTTACCATCATCAACCTACACCAATCCACTCGTCAAGAACGTCTAAGACATCATAATCTGAAGAATATTTATTGCTTTTTTCCTCAAACTTTTCCCAGCCAATGCGATTCTGAAGATTTGTGCCTTCCTCCTATATATCCCTCTGACTTATTGGATCTTTAGAGTTTATTCATGATCTCTCTCGAAGCTCCGACCGTTTTATTGGCGCTACTTGTTGATAGAAAGACGTGAAAGGCTATTAACATGTTGTAAAACTATATATATTTTCTGCTAAATACCGTGGATGTCTTCAAGAAAATTTTTCAATATGTCGTGTCTGTACTGAGAGAAATTTTTTTTGCTAAAAACGTTATAGAGTTATCTCAAAAATGGAAATCTTAAGTCTATAGAAATTTCTATCAAAGAAAACCATTTTGTTTTTATTAATAATGCTGAATATCGGATTGTTCAGAAGTTTAAAATTATAACTGTATTATAATAAAACAACTTTTAACCGGATTAATCGCATGTATTATTGGATTTTGTTATTGTTGACGTTTCGAATACTTTGCTGCGTTCGTGGAGGATATCCTCCTGCGACCTCCGGTTAAAAGTTGTTTTATTATAATGTGCAGTGATCGCGTACCTAAGATATTACTATTATAACTGTACCAAGAAATACCTTGGAATCGAATCCAACTCCTGAAGTTCTAAGATCTACTAATGACAGTCTCAACAAGATTTATATTTAAGCAATAAATCTCTCTTCAATTATATTTTATTTCTACCTTGAAATATTAAACGGTCCCCACATTATTCCTTTAACAGCCAATTAATATTCAAAAGACAAACAGCACGCGTACTCATACAAAATCCCATCCAACTTGCTACCCACACTGTATCTAATTAATTTTCCAACTTTTAAAACTTCCATATTTGTTGAAGAGACGTGTTTACACTGTCAAAGTTAAGCGCCGAATGAAAATTCCCGCGCGTTTCGCGTTTAAATTTGAATTTAGAACGTTCACGGTAACCGACGACGTTTATGAATGCGTTCCGAAATTAGCCTTTTAATGGTCCTCTTTTGTGTCGGGATCAGGGATATTCTACCTAGAAATAAATTATGGGGTATGTGTTTTTTTGTCTGGATTAAAGGGAAATCGTGTTTTTGTAACAATATGTGGGAACAGTTACGTTTGCCTCTATAAACGTTGATTTCTTTGATGATATCAGGAGTACTGGTAATAAAAGTGTACAATTAATCTACTTTCAGTTTGAAACTAAGTATAGTTCTTTAGTTACTCAACATTTATATAGATTTATTATGACAACTGTAATGTTGAGTAGCACTTTGCATTGGAAATGGAATAATAAATGTTGCAATGGACTGAAATTCCACTATTTTATGTTCCAGTGGTTTAGTGTTCGGATTTAAAATATTATGCGGTTCGGTTTACGTTTGTGCTGATAACACAATTGTATGGTTATAACTTATTACCTAACATATGTTTAATATAACACACATGAACTGCAATTTAGTCGAAACCACAAATAACTATTTAGTGTTCGTTTCAAATAATTTAATTTGATTTCATGAACTGCAATTTAGTCGAATCTACAAATAACTTATTCGTGCTCTAGATAAATCTTTGAAAAGCATTAACGCATGCTTAGCGAACTCTAAAGTTATTATATTAAATGGTAAAATAATAAATAACTTATTCGTGTTCGTATCATTTTTTTTTTTTTTCGTTGATTATTAATAGGTACGTAGTAGCTATGATTTTTATATTGCAGGGTTCCTTCTACTCCTCTCAATTTAAAACTTTTTTTGGTCTTTCAATAGGTCCCCCCCAGGGGTTCCGCCTTGTCGTGGTGGGGGGGCTCTAGTAGCCGTGGCTTGGTCACCCACGGTGAAGTTAGAGGAACCCGGGTAGGCCCGCTCCTCTGGGCTTTGCCTGCAAGCCCATGTTGGAGCGGCGTAGGTTGCGGGCCTTATGGGGGGTGCCGCAACTGAGGTGGGCTGCGGTATCGTATGGGCGGCACCGCAGCTGAGAGATGAGGGCCGCGGCGGAAGAGGAGTGCCGGTATGCTGATGCGCCGCTCTCCCTACCTTCCGCCACCGTTAGATGACGGACGCGGTGGGGCCGCAGGGGAAGAGGAGTGCCGGTATAGCGTGGCGCCGCTCTCCCTATCCTCTGCGGCCGTAGTGGCAGGCGTCGGGGCCGCAAACCTGACCCGTCGCAGGGGACCTTGGGCGTCCGGACACGGGGTCGTCTGGCGCCCATTGCACATGGTCTCCATGGTGGTAGCGGCACGCCATCCGTTTGGTGTGTCGTGAGAGGGAGTCCGGCAACGGACGGCTGCGGGCGGGTTCGCGGTTGTGTGCGAGAGCGTTCCCGCGTCCCGCCCTCAAGCAGCTGAGGAGGTATACTGTGGAGTTTTAGTGGGTTCGAGTCCCACATAACCGCTCTGTCTCCCCGTGTCAGAGCGGTATGCGAGGGCATCTCTCCACATAAAAAAAAGGTCTTTCAATAGGTGTATATCTCGTCTCGCCTCTCGCCATCTATCTATCCTTTTTTTTTTGTTAAAAATGGATCTACATTTGGCCACCAACTCGCCTGATGGTAAACAATGTTGTGGCCGAGGATGGAGCACCAAGATCCAGAAGAAATATATTCACTCCGAGTAGAGTGGATAGATTTGGTGAAAACGATAGTTGGGGAGTTGATGCAACTACCCAGACCCGTCTCGCACAACGGTTGCACCGGACTACAACCCTACACATGACTAGGTCGCTTCATGGCATGGCTTCGTCAGGTGTGTATCAACCAGCCGCGGCCGAAGCCTTCCACCAGAGTTGTGTTGCCTGTTTTGCACCACAACATGTAGGTATTCCATTTTAAGGGTGGAGTGCACCCTTAAAATGGAAACCCCTACGGAAGCGGGCAACTCAGCCCCCAAAATCCCAAATTAAAATACTAAAGTAACACGTCGGTTACGGATGAAGTTATGTTGTTGCAACCTTACTTTACCATAGATTCGCTCCCAACTGCATGAAAGAAAAAGAAGAATCGTCTACTTATTAACTATAGAGTGGCTGGCTAGTACTAATGTTATTCCTGGTCGATTTGCAAGTTCAAGGCAAACGCACAATAAATGGTTTACGAGCACATTAACCTATTTTAGATCAAATATGATTGTAGAATGAGAAGCGGATTTAAATACAACACACATAGAAAACAAAAATGGCGCAATCCAAAAACCCGACGTTCTGGTATAGTCGTTTAAAGATTTGAATAGATGTAAACGTCTTTTTAAAAAATTTAAATGATGTAGACCAAACATTCTGGTCGTTTTGATGAACAATAGTATGAATAATATATACAATGCGAAACTAACTCTGTTTGTTTGTTGGTTTGTTACCATTTCTAGATTAAACGGCTGAACGCAACGGAGATAGATTAGATCTCGGAGAAGGACATGGGCCACCTACCTTTTGTCGCGCAGACGAAGTCCCGGGCACCAGCTAGTATTTCATAAATAAGAAACTAGTGGTTGTTACGCCAAATCAGAACTGGCAATTTTTGGATAGTGCCATTTTCCAATATGCGAATGATCACAGCATCGCGCCTGTATTCCCTGAAGGGGTATGCAAAAGTGTTTACATTTTTTTTTTAAACGTTGGCCCCACGCTAGTAATTTCTTCCTGTATCGTGGGTGCGTTTACAGACATATAATCTCACAAGCACACTAACACCCAGACCCGGAGCAATTATCCGTAGATCGTACAAATATTTGCTCCGTGCAGGAATCGAACCTGCGACACGCAGCGCAGCAGTCGGTCTCTCGCCCACTGCGCGAACCGCGCTGTCACTTGTAACTATACCTACGTCCACATTTCACCAATGCTCTTATTAAGTTCGATGTACTAGACGATGGGCCTATCGCCATCTACCAGGCCTCTAGGATCCGGCCTGCTGTTACTGAGAATTTCCTAACAATAAACCCAGTAACATTTATTCATTAGGTAGGTAGTTGCACTGACAAAACGTAAAATATGAAATTGAACCACATTTTATTCATTCTTGCTTACTTTGTACTCAAAGTAGCACCTTCCGAGATATTATATTTAACATAAGGAGGCCACGGTATACTTGCCCTTACAAACAGAACAAGTCAAAGCGACTTCAGCGAGCACACATGGCCGCGAGCCAGTTGGGAAAACGGGTGAGGTCACAGTGAAAGCGCGCTCGGTAAACTAGTAAATTAAATTATTATTTCCCCTGACACAAGGGGAAATTATTTTAAAGTACCTGTTAGTCTGCTAAAGCCTGCGATAGGCCTTTCAAATGGTCACATAACATCTCTCAGGTGTGCAAATTCGCATCGTGTATTGCGCGCGACATAATCAACCCGTGCAAAATTACAATAAATATGCATAGAATTTGCCGTCCTTTAACAATACTAACAACTTATTTTTGAAGCCGTTCGGGGTTTAATCTGAAAGCCCGCTAATGTTTCAAAGTGAAAATTTTGCTATTATATACCCGTAGAGTTGTCAAAGTAGTTTTAAATATTCTACCGTGGGAGAGCCATGCTTCGGCACGAATGGGCCGGCTCGACCGGATTGATACCACGGCCTCACAGACAACCGGCGTGAATTAACGCTTGCGATGTGTTTCGCCGAGTGAGTGAGGGTACCGGAGGCCCAAACCCTTTAAATGGCCGGCAACGCACTTGCGACTCCTCTGGGGTTGCGGGTGTCCATGGGTGGCGGTAATCGCTTACCATCAGGCGAGCCGTCTGATCGGTTGCCCGCTATTCCATAAAAAAAAAATACCCTGGTCGCGACCGTATTATTTTTCCACAAAAATGTATTATTTTAAAGTATTTTTTTTATTGTATTATTTTTTGGTACGGGAACAGATAATAAACTTGTGTTTTATGAATTCCATTATTTTATATTTATTCTTCCTCTAAAACTGAGACCCAACCTCAACCATTTACGCAGTCTCAAAAGCGCGCAGCTCAGCTAAGATTGAGCCTCCAAGACACTGCCTACAGCTATGAATTCAAATGAACGTTGGACAAACCTTGGACAAACCGCCAACATTTAGTCAAACTTTGGTGCAAGCTTTGCAGTAGTTTCAAACAGTTCCGTGCCATTTTAAACGATGGTTTGATCGTCTAACTTGAGCGTTAGTGAATTGATTTGATCTTCAGTAGTATTATTTGATTCCTGAATAGTTTGAAATGCGACTATTTTCGAAAATAAAAGTAGTTTATGGACCACACTATTGGTTATATTTAGAGTATTAATTAAATCATGGAGGTTATAGTTTCGTCATGTCATGTAAAAACTCACAGATAATTTAGAAACAGGCTGAAATCTCTTTTTATTAAAAATCAAGTAGAAGTTTCTTACATCTATTCAATGCCTCTTTGCCTTGTTCGAGCAACATCATAGTCCAGTTTGGTATAACTTTAAAAAAAAAACGTTAAAAATACCCACACTGGGAATTTCTTCCTGTATCGTGGGTGCATTAACAAACATAATCTCACATGCTCAATTTTATCTTTATGTTAATAAATTTTTGCAGTCGATATACATAGAAAAATCATATTATCATATGTTTGATGAACAATCTAGAAAAGTTTAAACCACCTCATAGACCTCCAACATGGCTTTCCACATAATCGAGAACATCTCTCAGGTGTGTCGTTTTCATCACGGAGTCAGTGATATCCTAGTGGTCATACCGGTCATACCGTTGGACTGACAAATCAGAAGCCGCAAGTTCGAATTCACGGCACGCACCACTGTCTTTTCGAAGTCATGTGCGTATTATAAATTAATGATCACTTGCTTAAAACGGTGAATGAAAACATCGTGAGGAAACCAGCACACCAGTGAGATGTTACCGATGGTGTGTAAAGCCATGTCAGAGGCCTACGGGTGGTTTAGACTCTGACACTAGGTTGTTTATCAACCACACGATAAGAAGATCACGAATTCTTCACCCTTGCAAGTTTCTTCTATGATGTATTCTGTGATATAAATAACGGCCTGCCTTTTCTACTGTCTTTCGAACATCCCGGACATCGGGATTAATGATAGTTATATATACATAAAAATGTAATAGAAATGATATATGAGCTTTATGAAGGAAGGAATTTATTCATCAGAATGTGGATTCACTTCCTGAACAAAAATTTCTTCCGAGGTTTTGATCACAACATTTCGCAGAACAGTCTATGACCCAGTTGGACTAACTAAATTTGTTACTTTGTTATTTTGACAGAGTTTACATAGAAATGCTGTCAAAATAATAAAGTATTACCTCGGTTACGGTCATTGTAAGGGACCTAAGGTCTTTAATGAAACTAGTGGACTGTAAACACTATAAATATATTACGACAGTAACAATTGTAGAAAATGACTCTAGATACGCACGTGTGTAGTCGCTGGAGACCGGTAGCGAAGTAGTGGACCGTAGACATGAGACGTGTTTACCCGTCCAAGTTTTAAAATCAGGGCTTTGCTTGAAAGTGCGGCGCCCTGGTACAAGAGGAAAATAAAACTTGCGTACGTGGTCGATCCTCCTGCGACCACGAACGCTGCAAAGGGTTCGAAACGTCAGGAAAAACAAAACCAATAATACACGCGATTAATCCGGTCAAAAGTGGTTTTACTATAACGGTTAATAAATTGCTGCATTGGTTCAGTGTTAGATAGAGCGATCTGGAAGAAAAAATAAATAAGGCTAAACCCCACTATCATTATATGGAATTAACAATTAGAATGAGAGATAGAGATATTGATCCAGTGGTCGCCAAACCACTTGCTGAAGTCGTGGGGCCGATTTCTGGGAAAAACTGAGTTAACATTGTCCTCTTTCAAATTAAATTACAACTTAACCTTTTTGTAACCTAAAACAGAAAATCCAAATTCATGACTTAATAATGTTTAAATCTATATAAAGAAAACACAGATTATCCAATCCTTTTGTTTACATAGGTTACGACTTTACCCTCAGCAGCAATAAGGTTCAGGGTTTATGTAAACGGATCACAAACATTAGACCACAGGGTCAAAAGCGAAATTAGGAAAATAAAGTAAGCCGGGCCGGCTTTGTGGATGGGAAATGGAGTTCTATAATCTCAGGAAATCAGAAAGGCTATTAATGGGTTTCCTTGTATTAGGGGTTTTTTACACGACTGCCCAAAAAAGTAGTGTTATGTTTTTAGGGTTTATGTATGTTTATGAGTAGCGGCTAAGGTTATAGTCCGTCAACCCGAACACACAGTTGGCCTGCAAAGACACTTCTGAGAGGCGCACCATCTCGAGCCTGTCGCTGGTTGGGCGGCCAACTATCCGACTAAACAAGATGAAATTAATTACAAAACAATTAAAAAGCACGCCTGCCATTTTTTTATCTGATTAGTCTATGTTACCCGGGACAATATAAGGATTCTAACTAACTAACTACCCCATACAACTAAATCGGTTCAGGCGTTTAGAAGTTATGGTGGAATAAAGAAACTCACAAACATACATACATACATGAACCCTAAAAACATAACACTCCTTTTTTTGGGCAGTCGTGTAAAAAAATGTTGACAGAAATAAATATCATTTATCATATTTACCTATTTTCTTGGTCAATCTAAGACATCACAGATATACGGTGAAGGAAAATATCGTGAGGAAACCTGGACTTGATGGTCTGAAATTGCTAACCCGCAGTGAGCTAGCTTGGTGATCAACGGTCGTGCCTTCTCTGTGAGACAGTAATCGGCTAATTATGTTATGTATCGGGGATTATCAATATCGAGAGTTCGAGAATAAGTAGTTGGTCGGTTCAGTCACCCGCAGGCTTATTACGTATCTTGCAGAATCTAAACGATAGCAAAAATTGCGCAATAATTGCTCTTGAATCGCAAATCGGTTATGTATCAGCGATAACCACACCATAGCTAACTAGCGATAGTGCTGCCTCTATGGAACAATCAGTAAACTAAGATATGCATTGCCCTCTATTACGTATGGTTTTTGACAGCAAAGCAATAGCAATCGCGAAGCAAATTTGGCTGTCAAATAGCGTTAGCCTTTACCCTAGTTGTTGATCGATTGCTTATCGCTGTCTGATTGCTGAATATATATTTTTATAAATCAGTACTATAATCTGAGTATTAAACCTAATATTGTATATAAATATCTTCGTAGGGTTTAATTTTCATTAAATTAATTGTTGTGAACTGCAAAAAAAAAAAACAGTTTTTAATCTGTATAATTATTGTTTGCGTTCGATTGTTAAAGATAGCTCGAGCTCTAAAGTCATATTAAATGGAAAAACAATACGGTCGCGAACAGGATTCGAACCTGCGCCCGGATAAATCCTCCACGAGGTCGAGATGGCTTAGTGATCAGAGCGCTTAACTTTAGAGTTCGCTTAGAATGCGTTAATGCTTTTCAAATATTTATCTTGAATAGCTCGAGCTGTTCTTTTGATTTTATACATAGCAAATAAATAATTAAATAATTATTAGATCTATAATTATTGATTGTTTGTTGAATTTATTACCACTTTTAATTTTATAAGTTTATCTATATTTTATATCTATGTCAATTGCGATTAAATAAGTTAGTCTGATTCTAAAATAAGCACGCCGGTTATTTTTTTCTGTGACGCATATGTAAACAGTTCTTTATTAACATTTGTGTTTTATTCTTGTTGCAGGTATGTACCGGGTTTTGTTTTTTATCATCCTCCAAACAAGCTCCACACAAGTTAGTATTGGTTAGTATGGAAAATCTTATGCATTTTATGTATCTAAGAATTTAAGCAATTTTTTTACTTTCATTATTAATCATCTCAATGTAGTTCTTTTTCATGGCATTTTATCAAGGACAAATTCTGAGGTAGCTAGAATAATTTAAGCTTACCTATAAAATAATAATTTAAAAAATGCTTTGTAAAGACGAATAAACTCTTAAAAGATCCGATGACTGGAAACACTTGTCAAATATTTGAAAATCAAATAGGTATTGCCATTCGGAACAAATATTTTTATTGTCTACGTTTCTACTGTTCTTTCGAGAGAAAGTTTGTGCATACTAAATTTGTGTTTCCAAATTTACCCACAATGCAGGCAATTATAAAGGGGAACAACTTAAGGCACTCCCATACAGACGCGGCTTGACGCGCGACACGACGCGCTGCGACTCAGCCACATGCCTGAAGTCGTAACTGTGTGTAGAATCGTGTGCGGTATCATAAATATACGTTTTTTCCAAAATAATAAAACATTACTTAGTATTATTCCTGTCATTGTCACATAACTGTCAAACTGTAAATGTAAGATAGAGACGGGAACATAACTAAGCGTGCTAAGAAATGTTTAATCATCTTGACATGAATAGGTATAGTCGCCTCAATTCTTCTTCTGATTGATCATTGCATAACATATTTTCTTGGAGAAATAATTAGCCACGCAAATGACATTGCCAGTGATACAATTGTACAAATCTTACAATGTTATCACCATGCGTCATTTTTGCGGAGAAAAACCACACTCGCATGTTACCCAAGCTTTCGTCGCATCACTGATGTGTGGAGAGCCTTAAAACAAAAAAAAAACATCGTACACGGTCGGCCGAAAAAACGTAGCGTCAAATCGTCACATTAAGCTTATCGCAACATCTGAGACAATTAACAAAACAAGAATTGGGTGACGAACAGAGGGGAAAGTAAGACAGTATTTGTTTAGATAACCATCTGGTTTGTAATGAGCCGGCCTGTTCATTATGTTCGTTTTAATTTTAATTTTGTTCAGTTTTTTTGGTTGGAATTGTAGTTTTTATTTTATGCATTGTTGAATTTTCTTTCAAGAATCGAGAGGGAATATTCCTATAGTGACATGATTTGAAAATTTGTGTTTTTTTTTGTTTATAACTAATATGCCTCCTGGTTCATACATGTATCACGCCATGTTTGCCGAAATGATTGGGCAGAAGTTGTCGGAAGAGACGCAGATTCAACTTATTAACAACATGTAACTTTAGAAGTACACTACACATGCGTTATTGCGTTTGCAAGATTCTGTATTAAAACTGATTGCAATACAAGTTGTTAGTCTATAACTAATCACGTTATAATGTAAGCTGGTCTCAAGTAAATCTCTGAAACTTATCTCATGAGTGTTACGGTTTCATTAACAAGTGTCGGCATTAATTTGCATGCTAATAGGTGGTTACGTCATCGTGTTATTAGTGACGTCATAGTTTGCTGTGACAGCACAGCACGGTGTTGGCATATCGATTTACTGTCGTTAGTGTGAAATTTGAAGGTGTATTTTACAAGAAAATAATTAATTTAAATAAGTGGGGAGGGGAATTAGGTCTTTGCCCTGGAATGCTAGGACTATTACACTACCGCCTTATTCACCCTACTTCCTAATAATATTTTAAACGCGAAAGTTTGTATGTATGGATGTTTGTTCCTCTTTCACGCAATAACTACTGCACGGATTTGGATGAAATTTGGCACACAGATAGTTTATAACCTGGATTAACACATAGGTTACTTTTTATCCCGGCTGGAGCTAATTCTGATGTCCACGCAGACGAAGCCGCGGGCAGAAGTTAGCGAAAAATAAAGAACTAAGTCAATGCAGTGATAGCCTAGTGGTATGACCGTCGGACTGGTAAGTCAAAGCTTTACTAACTTTTAGAGTCATGTGCGTATTAGATATTAATTATCACTTGCTTATAACGGTGAAGGATAAGTTTCTGTGGAAACCAGCACACCTTAGAGATGTTCTCGATGGTGTGTAAAGCCATGTCAAAGACCTACGGGTGGTTTAAACTCTGACACTAGGTTGTTCATCAACCATACGAGAACAAACATTATTACAGTCGCCATTGACTCCCGTCAATGGCGACAAATGACAAATGTAATAATGTTTTTTTTGTATATTGACGTTACCTTGTATTATTTACTAAAGGATAGGTATGCACAGATGTTACACCCACATTTCACCAATGCTGTTTTTACATCCCATGTAATAGATAGTGAGCCTATCGCCATCTACCGATCACAATTCCAAACTCTGGGCTGCTACTGAGAATTTATTAACAAAAATTTCAATAACAAACCTAGGAGCTCATTTTAGGAACATTTACATATTTTAATAAAACAATTTTTAACCGGATTAATCGCATGTATTATTGGTTTTTGTTTTTCCGGTTAAAAGTTGCTTTATTATAATGTGTAGTGATCGCGAAAACCTAAGATATTACTATTTACATATTTTTTGATCTTACATATACTTGTTGCGAGCGGGAATCGACCCCGTGACACTTAGTCTAACTGAAATTTTCTAGACTACCGTCGTCTGGAAAAGATTAAAAAATGCTCACGTATGTTTTGTATCGGAAAATAGCTGATCAAGATTAAACTGCTATCGGAGCTATAGTGTGAACACTTCGAGAGTTTTCGAGAGTTCTGCTCATTCCGCTAGAGATGTTCGTGAAGATAAAC
Organism: Xylocampa areola; assembly: GCA_935421205.1. Lineage (NCBI taxonomy): Eukaryota > Metazoa > Arthropoda > Insecta > Lepidoptera > Noctuidae > Xylocampa > Xylocampa areola. The sequence continues at coordinate 10,766,250 of OW285225.1, forward strand.
ACGACTGATCCGGATGACGATAATCTTAGATGTTAGATAATATACCGTAGGCAGAATATGTAGAAGGTTGCGAAAACAGAGCCTATTTTATGTAAAGCTTGTATGAGGTAATTCTTGGAGATGAGATTGGAAGTAATTGAAGTTATAATATTAAATAGAAAAAGATAAAGTTATAATATTAAATGGATAAGATATGCATAGGGACTGAATAGATAGCAATGACGTCGCCAAATGACGTGTTAAAATGTGGATGAAGAATTCGCGGTGGTGAGCAGAGGTCGAGATGGCTTAGTAGTCAGAGCGCCTGGAGTATTTATCCGGGAGGCCCAGGTTGGAATGCTACTCACGACCATATTATTTTTCCATTTAATATTATAACTCTAGAGTTCGTTAAGCATGTGTTAATGCTTTTCAAAGATTTGTCTTTAATTAATGAAATAATGAAAAAGCACTAGCCTATGTTACAATGTAAAGGTTCTAACGATACCTGTTACATCGATATCAGTTAATACTAACTACGATACTAATTTGTTGTGTTTACCAAACGTTCATCTCAGAAATACTTTAGAAACACGGTAAGTAGGTAATTGTACACCGCATTAATTAAGTATGTATTCTCTCGATAGATATTTTAAAGATTCTGTTTTTACGAATCAAACAAAATTTTCGTGAGACATATTCATATCAATTAATGTTCACCGGTTACTACTCACGTGCATTTTTCGGGATTGCCCGACTAGTTTTCGGCTAGGGTTCAGCTCATGACTAAGGGCTCCGTTCGAGTTCGAAACTAGTCGGGCAATCCCGAAAAATGCACGTGAGTAGTAACCGGTGAACATTAATTGATACAAACAAAATTATTGCGTTTTTTATATTCAAATTTGGAACGACTGAGCCTGTTGGTATTCAGTTCTCGTCAATCGGCCAGTTTTAATCTTGGCTACGTTACTCTTGACGCTGTTAAGACGGCAGCCATTTTGTGAAAGGAGATTATAAAATATTAAAATAATTATTTTATTTTTAGAATATTGATTCGCATTACTTACTCTTTTTCAAATATACTTAAAAAAAAAACTGTTTTTTAACCGACTTCCAAAAAGGTTATCAATTCGGTTGTATTTTTTTTTATTTAAAGTCATCGTTTCTATTTTAACATGTATTAAATGCACTCATACTAAAAAAAATTGTTAACAATATACAAAACGACCACACAACTCCCCTAAAATTTAATTACCCTAATTCTACTTTCATATTCAAGTCCTGAGGGATATAAAACCTTTGTTGTCTCACTTAACAAGCCTACGCTCACCGGACATGACGGCTGACGTCACTTTACACCTTCCAGTACACCAGAGGTACATGTAATTCGGAAAGTATTAAAACTAGTCAAATTAAAATGTAATTTGATGTGACAGCAGGTCGGGTGAAAGGGAATTTTTAATTGGTTGCGTTTTTGATGTAATTGCGTAATGCAAATGTTTTTAGTTTTGAGTAATTTTAGTTGTTGCGTGTGGCTTTTGGTAAATATTAATCAAGGTAAATATTTATAAAGAAAGAAATACATATAGAAGTAAAAATACACATAATACAGAGGTGTTCACAGCTGTATACCCACACTTCACTAATGCTGTTATTAAGTCCCATGCAATAGGTGGTGAGTCTATTGCCATCTATCGGGCATAATTCCAAACTCCGGGCTGCTACTGAAAATTTCTTATCAGAAAAACCCAATAACACTTTGCCTGACCTGGGAATCGAACCCAAGACCTCATGCCAGAAGTCGCGCTTGGGACCGAAAAAATCAAGTAGTTTATAATGTCGTGGTGGCCGAGTGGTTACGGGCCCGCCTCCTGAGCCGCAGGTTGTGGCTTCGAACTTGGCATGGTAACAATGTGACTTTTTCAATGTCATATGTACTTTCTTAAATAATCTAAGACATCACAGACATACGGTGAAGGAAAACATCGTGAGGAAACCTGGACTTGGTAGTCTGAAATCGCCAACCCGCAGTGAGCTAGCGTGGTGATCAAGCTCGTGCCTTCTCTGTATGAGAAGAGGCCCTTGCCCTGCAGTGGGACAATTATGGGCTGGTTATTATTATTTATTATGTACTCAAACACAGAAGTCGTTTTTATTTACAACGAAAAAAGTCCTGCCTGCAATGGAATGGTGAAAAATTTACATAAACATACATACTATCGCAGCAATCGCGGGTCATTTGCTGTTAGTTATTGAAGAGTTCCATTGTCTATCTCCGTAGATCTTCATCAGATCCTAATATATTATATACTAAAAACTGCCCTGAAAAATATGTTATTAAATAACGAAAGCCCTATCCAACAAGGGTCAGTAGTTTTTGAGAAATAGCGGACATACAAACATGTATGTACATGCAGGTCGAAGACATAACCTCCTTTTTTGGAGTCGGTTAAAAGAGACTGCTTTTATTTATCACTTTAGGATAACTTACCTATTTGTAATCATCAACTATTTTTTCCCGAAGGGGTAGACAGATGTGCACACACTTGTACACTCATATTTCAGCAATGCCGTTATGAAATTCCATGTTCCGCTCCAAATTGTTACTAAGAATTTTCTGCCAACATGAAATAATTACACTGCTTGACCCGGGAATCGAACCTATAACCTTACTCAGTGGACGCTTGCGAACATAAAACTAAAAGTATCACTTTACCTTACCGTGAAATTGACAGTTTTACTACACAGTGTGGTCACACTAATTAATAATGTACACAAATGATGTATACCGGTGTCCATGTTGCTGGCTTTTGTGGGACTTTCTCGAATTTTATTGGGTTGTAAAATATTTTGGGAATTTACTCAGGACGGTCGGTACGACAAAACGGGGATGTTTAAATATGGGTTTATTGAGTGCTTTAAAACAAAATTTTATAGAATGGTGAGAGGGAGGCGGGGTACTTCGAAATATCTTAATAATGTTCTGTCTAGCTCCGGTACATGCAAAAAAAAAAAAAACAGAAATTCTAAATAAATGAAATGTATTATATTTCTATTATATTTGAGAAGAAGAAGACCCCGATCGCTCGTGTTTTTGTATTCATAAAAATAAATTCATTGATTATGTTTTGGATCATGTCATAATGTAGAAAGAGTTATTGATCTCGAATCCTCAACCTTTTAGTTAGGTACACCAGTGACCAGGATAGCTTGGTTGACCAGATCAACTGGTGTACTTAACCAGAAAGTCGTGGGTTCGAGCCCTGCTCACGCTAAAATAATCTAACCACAAAATATTTTCTAGTCTTTTTTTTACATTTATCAATTTGTTATGACTTGGGACCAGGGTAGGTAGGAAGATTTATATATTTATTTTATCTTTAGTGTTCAATAAGAATGCATCAATAAGTGTTGTAAAAATATAGAAAATGAGTTCAAAAACGACTCGATAAATATTAAACATAAACTATGTAAAACCTCATTTCCCGTCCAAAACTTTATAGACCACGTTTAGCGATTATATCGATAGCTGGTCCGTCGGGGCTCATAATTGAGATGTATCCCGGCTTCCCGGACACCGGGATCGCCCGGGATAGCCGAACGGGAGTATTTATCATTTAATAAATAGTTGGTAGCAAGTTTTAATTACGGGCTGACTAAACAGGTTGGCTATTAAATGGTGGTTCTAACTTTTAAGCTAGTTACTGGCGCTAGTTTGTGGGATAGTGTTATGTGATGTAGAACGTATTATACATGTAAATATTTTACATGTTATAAAACAATAACGATGTTGAATGTAAAAAAATATATATGCATTTTAAGCCGATATGGTGCATCATAATGTACATAACTCTAAAAAATAAATCTAAAGCCTAATGATTTTGGTAGCGAATAGGTAATATTGTATAATATAGGTAATATAGCGAATTTTGGTAGGTAGTGAATTTTTATGTTATTCTTCTATCAAAACCCAGTCCATTAGGCATTGAACAACTTTGCTTTTAAGAAAATCATATTGCAAAGTTATTATATTAAATGGAAAAATAATACCGTCGCGAACAGGAATCGAACTAACGCCTCCCGGACAAATACTCCAGGCGCTCTGACCACTAATCGTCGCGATTGCTTAGTGGTCATAGCGCCTGGAGTATTTATCCGGGAGGCGCAGGTTCGAATCCTGTTCGCGACCGTATTATTTTTCCATTTAATATTATAACTTTAGAGATCGCTAAGCATACGTTAATGCTTTTCAAACATTTATCATGAATTAAATTGCAAGTATATAAAAAAAAATGTTCTTCCTCTCGATGTAGTGGTACTTCACACAACTTGCTCTAAATTCCAAATCAATAACACTAAAAATCACTTGAATTTTAAATACATTTATTGTTCGAGTCGATCGAGTCAGTGATTTAGCCCCGTTCACACGTGCGTCACTGTTTTATTATTCAGTTCAAACGAGCCTCCGTGATACTAGTTTTCAGCTAGATATAGTTTGGGACGAAACGTTGGCCGTAAATAGGAAATGGGCATATAGATAGAGGGTTCAACGTAGATATAACTTATTTAAACATAACATAGCATCACGCCTGTATTCCCCGAAGGGGTAGGCAGAGGTGTACACAATTATAAACCCACATTTCACCATTGCTGTTATTAAGTCTAGGTCTAAGGTGGTGAGCCTATTGCCATCTACCGGGCATAATTCCAGACTCCGAGCTGCTATTGAGAATTATTTTAACAGAAGAACTCAATAACCCTTTGCCCGACCCGGGAATCGATCCCGAGACCACATGCTCAGCAGTCGCGCTAGAGACCACTAGACCAATGATGCAGTCAGTATAACTTATTTTGATATTGATATACGTGTCCGTTCACAGATTGGTCGTGGATGTTAAGGATAAATATTCTCAACTGCGTGTAAAACCGTGTCAAGGGTCTACCGTGACTTTAAACTCGACACTAGGTTGTTCATTAACCTTACGATAAGAAGAAGAAGGGAAAATGTTAAGCTGGGGTACCGTTTTCGTGAAAACAAATGGTGAGTTTGGCCACGAAATATACAGAACCAGCAACAGTGAAAGTAAGGTATGACCAATAAATTGCCAAGTTAAAGGTCAGGTTTGAAAAGCTTGAACCCAACTAAAGATCGCACTACTTACCGTAAAATTGTACTGCATAAAATTGTGAAGGAAAACATAGTGATGAAAACAGCACACCTGAGAGATGCTCTCGATGTTGTATAAACCTATGTCAGACATCTAAATACAAATTCAAATCAGTTATTCTGTAAAAAGGTCTTTTCAATACTCAATTATTGTTCATCGGTTACTACTCACGTGCATTTTATGGGACTTTTGACTCGCGGTATTGTCGCGGGCTCAGCTCATGACCAGGGGCTCCTTTCGAGATCGTAACTAGAAGAATCGGTAAACAAAATTGATATGAATATGTCACATGAAACCTCTTTTTCATGTTCTTTTATCCAAATGGCGCCGGCATCTACATTCCTCGTCTGAGTGTCTTCGGAGAGCTCATTAAAGCCCTGATCGTTGCATTGTCTATTGGAATATCACAAATCTGGCAAGTCTATGCTAGTGTAACCCGTCACGTCATTCACCTTGGAGTGGATATCAATATCAAAGCTCCCATTGTCTGTATCGAGCTTAGAATTCTGACACCTTGCACAAGCCTTCCACAATACTTGCACAAGACGCCTATAATGTGGTATTGATAATACTTGATGGTATGACGGAATGATTGGCGGCTCTTCTCCATAAGACCAACTTCTTGGAACCGTACACCTAGCTTCGACTTTTCAGAAGTATCTGTAATCATCAATCAATCAATCAATCATCATCAGCAATCAATTAAAAATCAATCAATCATCAATACATATAATAAAAATGTAACGGATATCTGTCTGTACGTGTAAGATATTTAAGAAAAAATATTATTGGGACCTTTTTCAACGCAAATAGCACCCAAAACCATGATTGTTAGAATTTTTGTCTTTTTGTCTGTTTGTCTGTGCGTTTTTGCACGCTAATCTCAGAAACCGATTATCCGATTTAGATGTGGTTTTCACTAAGATATTTTGGTAAGCTTCACTTAACATTTAATGTTTTTTTCATGTCAATCGGTTTATATATAAAAAAGATATGACAATTTAAAGAATCACGTCGAACATCTGTTATTCACGACATCCAGGCGGACGTAGTCGCGGGCACAACTAGTCTTTGTATAAAAACTATCGTGAGACATACTCATATCAATTAATGTTCACCGGTTACTACTCACGTGCATTGTTCGCACGTCTTTTAGTTCCACAACAACATGTGGAACAAGAATTCACGGTAGTGAGCAGAGGTCGAGATGGCTGAGTGGTCAGAGCGTTTGGAGTATTCATCCGTGAGGCGCAGGTTCGAATCCTGCTCACGACCGTACCTATTCTTTATCCATTTAAAATTACAACTTTGACATTCGTTTATCCTAATATCCGACTGTCCCGAAGGAGGATTATGTTTACAAGTGTATGTATGTCTATTTCTTTGGCACGCACTGCAGCGTAAACTGCTTGATGGATTTTTAACACAACATTGACAGTGAGGCTACAATTTTCATCTTATTTTATCAAATCCTTCAGAATATCTTCAAAAAGTAGCATTTTACGAGTACGTATTACTTCACAATGATACGTTGTTCCAATCTATTGCGATATTCCTTTGTAGATTCGTAAATAAAATATTATATATTGAAGTTGGCAGCACCTGTCGAAGTATTGAAAATATACAACGTGTTGTGTTGTTGTGAAAAATGAAATGAAATATTTTTATTTACTTGTTTATAAAAGGATTTATAAAACTTGTACTGGCTGGATAAATAGTATTAGTTTCTTAAAATAACGTAGCATCGCGCCTGTATTTCACGAAGGGGTAGGCAGAGGTGTGGGTACACAATTGTACACCCACATGAATACTCCAGGCGCTCTGTCCGCTGAGCCATCTCGAAGTCTTAGTGGTCAGAGCACCTGGAGTATTTATCCGGGTGGCGCAGGTTCGAATCCTGCTCGTGACCGTATTCTTCATCGCGTTAATGCTTTTCGAAGATTTATCTGTATACCCACATTTCACCAATACTGTTATTAAGTCTCATTGGTGGTGAGCCTATTGCCATCTTCCGGGCACAATTCCAAACTCCGGATTGCTATTAAGAAAGAATACCAATAACACATTGCTGGGCCCGGGAGTCGAACTCGGGAACTATGCTCAGTAGTCGCGCTTGAGACCACCTAAAATTTGACGAAATATTCGGTGAGTTTTCCAAGTATAATTACGTGGCTTAGTCCTTAGAAGACCATACGGGAGATGGCTTCTGAATAAATATCGAACAAATTTGCTCGACACTTTTGGCGGGGGGTGAGGTAACACACAAGCACAAAAGAACTTGCACTAAAGCAACAATAGCTCTCGTCATTACATTCACAGTAATAACACTCATAAAAAAAAAACCGGTCAAGTGCGAGTCGAACTCGTGCGCCGAGGGTTCCGTACCTACCCATTATACCGTCTGTCCGTGTGTCACCATCGATTTCCTCTGGAACGGGTGGACCAAGAGAGTGATCTTATAAGGGTTCCTTTTTTAACTTTTGAGGTACGGAACCTTAAAAACTAAACACAAACATAAAATTGTGTCACACACGATTAAAATCGTGTACTATCATTGTAACCATACAGGTAAAAGGAATAAAGGTTTGATTGGGAATCATATGCCAGTGGTGAGAGGGGTACGCCCGCTAAAACTACTCCAGTACTAATTCCTTCAAGTTACGTGGTAATTAGTTGGTACTATTACACGATGCCCTTTCCAAAGGAATGCCATTTAGCTCCTTATTTCGTAAGAATGCAGCCCCATTTGTTACATTAAGATATTTATAGTTATTGGGTCACATTCATGGAATACCATTTATTTTCGTGGCCAACATTTTGAAAACCCAATTAGGAACAGTTTCCAAGGCGTTTATAACATAAAATAGCGTCACGCCTGTATTCCCCGAAGGGATAGCCAGAGGTATACACAGCTATACACCCACATTTCACCAATGCTGTTATTAATTCGGTGATGAGCCTATTGCCATCCACCTATTATTTACATGGGATTAAATAACAGTGTTGGTGAATTGGTGTGCAAGTGTACACACCTCTGCTTACCCCTTCACAACAATCATCATCATCATCATCCCCGTGCCCTTATCCCAATTTATTTGGGGTCGGCGCAGCATACCTATATCTGGCATGCAGCTAAAGTTTTGGCTATGTTTTATGACCGGCAGCCAGCCTGACGTCAACCCTCTTTGGGAATGCTGTTGTTGGTGGTAACCGCCACCGATACAGTCTCCTTCTATCTAGCTATGTCACACCAAATGTTATCCATGCGCCAGGTTCTGATTTTATCCTAATATTACACTCCACTATTCGGGCTATAATAACATATACGGCCTACAATCCGTACGATACCTAAATAGCATAATTATTCACAAAACGACCACGTTCGGTCTCTGTTCTAACAACATACACGATTCATCTTGACTCTCACAGGGTTAAGGGTACCCCTTCACAACAATATACTCTTAAATAATGTACCACAATAGTATAAATTATTCATAATTCAAAAATTCATTCGTGTTTACTTGTTAGGCCATTTATTTACACATAAAAATACCAATATATAAATAAATCTTATAATTTAGAAATACCCATTTCATCGTAATCAAATATAAAGACTCCGATGTGTGTTTGTGAGTGTATGAAATATTCTAGTTATATTTTTAGCTCTGACACGTTTATTTATATTTGACATTTCAGTTCGACTATAAATATTCTTATAATGAGTTTATTTCGGGTCATTGAAACGATTTTTATTGGCGCGTGAAATACTTGGGATTTTTTTTTTATTAAAAAGGGCGCTTTGGAATTAGCTTTGCCTAATAAAATAAGAAAGAAAGAATGAAAGCATATATTTCAGCCTCTTGGACGAACTTAGTTTTTTACAATAGCAGAAAAAAGAAAATGTAGATAAAAAATACAAGGTTTACTAAAATACGCTTGCGCAAGACCAAAAAAGGCCCCTATTTCAGCATAAAGCAGCAACACCGAAATATTGCCGCGCTGATTTTCAAATAGGTCCTAAAAGTGATGAGGTCACGGTAGATGGCAATAGGCTCACCACCAATTACATGGGACTTAATAACAGCATTGGTGAAATGGTGTACAATCTCTGCCTACTCCTTCGGGGAATACAGGCGTTATGCTGATTAAGTATATTAATTGCTTTAACCACCGTTGCATACTATAGTAGGTATATGTTTTATACACAGTGTTAAAAAAAACATAAAATATACCAGCCACTTATTCTTTTATGCCTAACAAAAATTACGGGCCCACTCGATTACGCTAAAAGTAAATATTATTTTTACATTCATTCCAAGTGACAGTTCAAGATGTCCCACGAATCATAATAAAGAATCCTTATAAAAATATATTCCGCATGACGTCATATGGAGCCCATCGGTATGAAATCAACCCCTCAAATCTGCGTAGGGTAGTTTATCCCTATATTTTGTATGTCGCCAAATCGTGATATTGTTATTAAAATTGTATCATATTTTGTTGGGAATGTATGGTGTATATGTAAATGTGTTATGGTGGAATACGTATTAGGTGCCATAGGAATGTACGAGAGCCGAGAGTATAGTATAGAGTATGGGTATTGCAGGGTTCGATATCATTCGATAATATTATACAAATTTTTTTGTATAATGACTTTCGTGTGGCATATTTGTGCATTTTTCGGGTGTGCCCGACTAGTTTCGAGCTCGAACGGAGCCCTTAATTATGAGCTGAGTCCGCGGCAATGCCGCGAGTTAGCCTGACTAACTAGTCGGGCAAACCCGAAAAATGCACGTGTGTAGTAACCGGTTGACGGCGAATAACAAGATAAGGATAAGAAAAAAATATAAACAAAAACAAAATACAAGTTTATTGTGCTAGGCCAAAAACGGTTTCTTATATCAGCCTAATGCTGCGCATATCTTATACATCAACATCATCCCCTGCCCTTATCCCAATTTATTTAGGGTCGGCGCTGCATGTATTATTTTTTCATGCATCTCTATCAGCGTCATATCGTCAGACCCTCCTTTTCTAGCCATATCCTGTAACCCAATCCCTCCATCGCTATCTAGGTCTTCCTCTACTCTTATCTAAATACATACATTCATACTCAAAACTTTCCTCGTCACATGATCCTCATCCCTCCGCATCACATATCTTATACACCGTTCAAAATATGAAATGACCCTTACGTATATACAACAGTTAACCCAGTTTTGGTCCCAAAGCACACCTGCACACTCAGACGCATTCCGGTCAACGGTGACGTCGTAACGATGACGTCATTACTTGCTAACGGTAATTGTTATTCTAACTTGCGCGGTGTGGTGCTTTATTCCTAAAAGGGAGGGGCAAAATTTCAGGTGGGAAGTTGGAAGTATTCATGCTTGTTGTCATATAGGATATCTCTTTTCTATCCATTTTTCTGTTATCACCTGACATAGTTACAGAGATGTATAAGAGATGGATATTTTTGGGTGACAACTATAACTGACAGATTATCGTACCCTAGTGGAAAGGAAGTAGTTTGTTATTAGCAATATCATTTAATACTACTATGGACAACGAATAGGAAAAAAAAACGATAAAAATAGGAAAATAAATTGTACATACATACATAGCATCACGCCTGTATTCCCCGAAGGGGTAGGCAGAGGTGTACACAATTGTACACCCACATTTCACCAATGCTGTTATTAAGTCCCATGTAATAGGTGGTCAGCCTATTGCCATCAACCGGGCACATTTCCAAACTCCGGGCTGCTACTGAGAATTTCCTAACAGAAAAACTCAATAACACTTTGCCCGACCCGGGAATCGAACCCGAGACCTCCTGCTCAGCAGTCGCGCTACGGACCACTAAACTAACGTGGCAGTTAAAATAAATTGTTAAAATAAATTTGAGGTAAAATAAATTGTGCTTGAGAAAATCTCCAAATAAACATAAACACACCTAAAACTGCAAACAATAATAAACTGACAACAACCATAATAAAATGCCAAAGAAATTTGACATCTATCAGACGGCGATAAACAATTATGCAAACGAGACGTCCTCGCTCCTCGACTGTGGGGACGCAACTGATCATATCGCGTCACGCGACGGTGCTGCCACGTGCCATCACCTGTTTATGTATAGAGCCATTTTGTTTAAATGTCAGAGGGTTTTTGAACTCAAATTTGAGTGTCTTTTTTAAATGTTTTGTATTTTTGTTTTTTGTATAACTGTGCGTTTAATATTCTCATAGAATCACGCCTGGATTCCTTGAAGGGTTAGACAGATGAGTCATTCTTATATCTACATTTTACCAATGCCGTAATGAGGCTTAGAACCTATTAGCATTTACCAGACACTATTCCAAACCCTGAGCTACTGAGAACCTCAAACTGAAAAACTCAATGAAACACTGCACAGCCGGGGCATCGAACTCCGGGACCTCTTAAAAACCATTAATTTATAGCACTAAACCAGTGAGCCAGATTCTCATTCCCATTTTATCCAATGGACCATTATAAAGCGAAACAAAGTTGTTTTTTTTTTCTCTTTCTGCATGAACGCTACAATAATGTCGTCTACACGTGACGGGAGGCGCGGACTGTGTGTGACGTCATACAGAAAGCTTGCCACGTGTATTGGAATGAATTACATATATATTTATTTAGTAAGAGTAAGGATTGTTATCTGTGATAGCCGTTGCGGGTAGTCAGATGCTGAAAGTCTGATAGCCAGTCATAACACGTGTTACTTAGTAACTGGGTTGTGGTCAGATAGGAAGTCGCTTCATGTAAACTATTGGTATTGAGCTGCGTCCGGTTAGATTAGAAAGCTGATCCCAACGTAGTAGGAAAAAAGTTACACAAAAGGATTAGTAATTATGGTTATGACATGATTTGATTTTCAATTAGTTAAACTCTCTACGGCGGTCGCGTTTAAATGCACAATCTTCGTAAAATATTTCCGAACATTAGCTGGCACGGCGGCAGCTGCGTCGCGTGTCGCGGAATTGATTCCCGCACTGAATGAGTGTTTGTTCCGAGACTGCCGTGAGTGTGTGTGAGATTTGTGTCTGTAAACACACCGACGCGAGTTAGATTCTTAGTGTAGGCAAAGAATTGATTGGTGTAGGGAAAAGGTAGGCTTTAATATTATAACTATTACCTATATATAAGTATTTCAAAATGACAGCTACAAATCATCCGGGTTATTTTATACCAATACTAGCTGATGTCCGCGTCTTCGCCCGTTTGGATGTCGGATATCGTGACCAAAAGTAATCATGAAATTTTGATCCCGGTCCCGCTTTCCAATTACCGCTTCATAATTGCCCATTTTTTGAAGTATTAAAATGGATGTAGTATGTTATTCTTAAGAGATAGACATATGCCATCGCGGACTTTTCTGTAGACCTATATAAGATACACAATTCCACCATACATCATTTTGTTATATCTCAAAGGGTTTAGGCAGCGCACGCCAGAATAGCTCGCAGATAGTTTTTAGATTTTTTCCTACTTACTTGACACTTAACGTCATATTTTGGACAATTCACACAATATCTTTATAAATTGTAGCCTATGTGTTATTCTGATATATAAGCTACATTATTGTAAAGTTTCATTAAAATCCATTCAGTAGTTTTTACGTGAAAGAGTAACAAACATCCATCGATCCATCCATACTTACAAACTTTCGCGTTTATAATATTAGTAGGATATAAATATAAATAATACGCAAACAGAAAAGGATCATAGAATCAACGGCCCATAAAATTTACGTAGCTTAAGCATTCTGTCAAGCGATGTAACAACCCGAAACATTGAATTTTCCCTCCATCTCCAATCTGCATGAAAAAATATCATAAGTTTCAAATATAAAAAGAAAAACTTTCTTAAGGGGACATGGAATCACCCATAGAATATAATAGACCATAAAAAGTTAGAACCCGTCAAAACGCAAAACGATAAACATGCGTATGTGGCAGTCAGTAAAGCAATATTAGACATTTCGTGTAATGTCTATTTCCGTCGTAACGTTTATTTTTGCGGCTGTGTTGCGAGTTAAAGTAAATATGTTGTTTGCTATTATTTTTTCTTTTGTAGTAATATGAGAAAAATCATGAGTCTTTTTATTATTTTTGCAGTGTTATTGTTATATTATTCAGAATAGTAAATTTAAAATGATGCATAAAAGTGTTCATCTTTTTGATGTGTAGTTTTTGGTTGGGGAAAAGTGTTATAATTTGTATTTTCTATAGGAATTTTGCTTTAAAAGTAGGTGCTATGTGTACATTATAATATGTAATGTTTACGGATGGATCTGAACTGCACTTTGACTCTGCTAGGCAAAGGTTTCCCCCATAATATCCTTCTAAACCTCCCTTTGTGCGGAAACAGCGTTTTATTCGATAGGAATTCGGTACGACTTCCATGAAGGTAAGATCGATTCTTGACAACAGTATCTTGGTCATTACACCAGCGCTTTACAGGCTTAGCTCAGCGATGTTGCATATTTTCAAGCACACACTGTGTTACGTTTCTGACCCATTTATCTGGGTGTATTCTGCTAATGTGACTCGCTCAATACCAGTTTGCCTTTTTTTTGTGTGGAAAATCTATAATGTACGCTTTGCTGGACTTCTACTGACTGTAACCTTTACCGCGGTCCCGGGTTCGCAACAGTGCCATTTTAGGCTGGCAGCCTTGTCAGGGATAAGTAAAATGTACCATAGGTATCTTTCCTATCCTGTCCTACTAATATAATAAATGTGAATGTTCGTGAATTTGGATTTTTGCCCTGCCACCCGGGAGAATCAATCATGGAAAAACTAATGAACGGATGCAAGTATTACTTTAGGTCCTATAGATTTACTAAAGTACCGGGTAAATGCAGTGTTCCTGCAGGAAAAGGAGAATTCCGCGGGAGAGACTGCGGAACGCAGTTAGTAACAGATGAAAACCTTGAAAACAACCTTAAGACCTTTTCATCAAAATGGAATGAAGAAAGGGTGTTAAAACCATAACTCAAATAAACACAGAGGTGGTGGACTATAAATTAACATTTAATCTAACGTGTATTTCATTAAACTGATCCCGTTATCAAGTTTAATCCTTCATCCCCTCGGGAGTTTGGCGTTAAATGGGAACTTTAAAGCTGTAACTGAAAGTTGTCTATATGTACTTATATTTGTATCCTCTTGGAAGACAGATTCAATATAATATTAAGTGGTTATCAATGGCAGGGATGAAATTACGGGTTGGTGACAGATGAGGTTTTTGTAGTTAGGGTTCAGTCTTGCTTGGCAGTGTAGAATGACTAAAGAGAGATGTAGCATAACTTAGGGTATTTATAATAATGACTATACTACTATATGAGTGTAGATTATTGATGAATCATTTTGTCAATGAGTTAACTCTGTACTGTATGGTCTAAAAGCCCCGTGAAGAGATGAAACCCAGATAGAGTAGTAGGTTGTTGATGCTATTTTTCAACGTTTGTGTAAGTGCATAGGAGCTGGCGGGGGTTGCACGGTTATTTGCATGACTACCCTCACTAGTGGGGCAGTAGGCAGGTATTGTATTTACTTACATTCATTACATCACACATAATGCACGAAAATAAATTCGCAAACATAATTCGCACAAAAATTATAAAATATAAAAAGTGAAGTTTAATATTCCTGTCGCTGTATCCCTAACTATCGAGTGAATTTATATTTTAAAGTCTGCACTCAACATTTTAAACTTGTTTTACACACATTAAAACATTTTGACTGGTCGAGCCGTGTTATTGGGTTTTTCTGTTAGGAATTGTCAGTAGCAACCCGGAGCTTGATATAAAATGGCAATAGGCTCACCACCATATGAGATTTAATAGCGGTATTGGTGAAATGTGTACTACTGTGTACACCTCTGCCTACCCCTCCGGTGAATACAGGCGTGATACTACGCTATGTTATGTTCTTGCCGGTAATCTTCAACTTAGAGTAAGTGTTATTACTCTAAGTTTTAGGTTACCGGCATTTAGCATCCTAACTAGTACTACTTATCTCAGGCTCGCTACTTAGTATTGCAAAGACAGTTTAGTAACTAGTAGAAAAACCGTTAATTTACAGCATTTATTAAGTAAATTACAAAGTAATCAGCTTGAAGACTAAATAAAATTAACCATAAAGTTTACTTGAAGATGAAGGCAACAGTGTCGGAGATTTGTAAGTCGTCGGCGTAAATTGAAGAAGTTAATTGAGTTTTATTGTGAT
Organism: Xylocampa areola; assembly: GCA_935421205.1. Classification (NCBI taxonomy): domain Eukaryota; kingdom Metazoa; phylum Arthropoda; class Insecta; order Lepidoptera; family Noctuidae; genus Xylocampa; species Xylocampa areola. The sequence continues at coordinate 10,781,656 of OW285225.1, forward strand.
TATCGTTAACGATAACTTTATAAACTGCTTTCCCAGTGGGGTTTAATCGCAGTAAAAAGTAGAAATTGATGAATTAAAAATAATTGAATAGTTAATTAATTTATTAGGACTGGCTGCATAAAGTAGTAAAAAACCATAAACAAAGGTACTACGAATATGTTAAAATTCGAATATATTTAAACGAAAATTTAAGTTCAAATAATATTAAAAAATAATATTGTTACAGATATACATTTTATAAGTTTCATTTGCGTACAATACTATTGTATTAAAATATATTAAATGGGTAATGAAATGGTATTTGAATACGTATAGAGTATATCAATATTGCTGAAGTTATAACTTTTTTGATACACAAATGTTGTTCGAAATAATGCTAATATGATGCAGAAAACTAAAATTTTACGCAGCATTTATCAGTAGCAGCGTTAGAGGATATTCGTGCCGCAAACGAAATATACGAATATTCCAATACAATTAGAGGAGACGAGCACAGGTACATGGCAGTACAATATAAATGGAAAGGAAAGTTGTGGACAATAAATCAACATTGGACGTTTCGTTTAACGTCTAGTTTCGCTCGCTCGTCCCTCGGGGCGGACGAGCCACGCTGTAGTTACCCCGTCAGCGAATGTGTTACAGAGAATGTGAGTTTTGTAGGAATATTTTTATTGGCTTGGGATTTTTAGGCTTCGGACAAGATTCGCAATAATGGCTTGTAATTTTACTAATAGTAAATGGGTACATCAGTTGCCTTAAAAAACTAATAATATGATGAAGTTATCAATTACCAAAAATTGCTACAAAAAGGTAATACAATTTATCTTTTTGGTTAAGTTTCATGCCGTTTTTTTTATAAAATATACATAAAGTGTGTTACACAAACCAGAAAACTTAACAATTTCCAAACGTAACACAATATATACTATGAAGTAGCAGACAATAAATTCATATCGGACATTTCGGTTAACGTCTACCTCCGTTCGTTGGCGACGCGTGTCCTCTGGGAACAATAAACTGCGGCCGGACCGTGGTAGCAAAAAAGTACCTTTCAGAAATAATTTATCATTGCGTTCTTATTCGCTATATCTTGATATTGTATAGCAGTAAATCTAGTTTGTTTATGAAAATAGGACTTTGATATAACTTACTAAAATAAGTAAAAATATTATATATTTAATGTCATGTCTTTATAATGTTATTATTTATCTAATTATTGAATTCAAACGGGACGTAATCGCGCTAAAAATATAATATTTATTTACCTCGACGTTTCGATCAAGTTGCATTGATCGTGGTCACGAGTAGAGTCCCATTTGTATTCAATAATTACGTGTTCGAATCGCGAAAGTTTAAAAAGTATTATTGCTTATCATCCGACTGCTGGGCAAAAGACTTCCTCCCCTCTTGATTTCCATAATATTTGATCTAGAGCTAATTCCTTCTAGTTTTAATTTAATTTGTCCACCGACTAACCCATCCGGCCATCTTCTTTGGGGTTTGCTGCGACGTGGTCTGGCGGTGTCAGGGCCTCACTGAGTGGTGATTTTAAGATTAATAGGTAAAATTATATAGGACTTCTCCTTTTGATTAACTTATTTAACAAATCAAATAAGTTAATTGTGGATATAGGTCAAGATATAAAAAATAAAGATGGCAAATACATATATTCCGCCTATTCGTGAAATCTAAATCCCAATCAAATAAATGATATTAATACAAACAATAACAAATAATAGATTCTCACCATTTTCCTTAGGAACCAATGGCAACATGATATAAAGCCGTATAGTCAGCCACTGCATACAGACATTTAATATTACTTTATAACATATAAATATAATATTACTGTCGTACATTGCTACAATTTCTGCCACAAGTATAGTGAAACCAGAAATATGCGGTTTCTTCCCGCTTTTCTGGGGGTCTTGCGGTGATAGCTGTGAGATAATGGTTGGGGGTAACTTCCCCTTTGACATGGTGAAATAGATTTTTCCTCTAGCTAACTGTGCGGGTGATATTTTTATTTTTTATTTATTATGACAGTTTGCTTTGCGTTGGTGACCGAAGGACTCGTTAGGCTTTATTAGATAGAGAAATTTATTGTTCTTTTTTATAAATAAATAATAATGCCCGGTTAATCTTGTTAACTTGAAATTTATTATAAAGATAAATGTTCCTTTTTTGGTTTGACTTTAACGAGACAAATAACTGTATAACTAACTGCGAAGAAAAAAAAAGCAATGCAATAAAAACGCGAACACTGAAGTTATATTTTTCTGTATATAGCAACTAAAAAACGACCGCGAGCCGGGTTTGAAGCCGTATCCTCTTTTTTATGTGTGGAAAAACATGACGCACAATGAACAGGTCTCCTATCGACTCAAAACCCACATTCACCACGATCAAGCCGCGCATCCTCTTGATCGGTGGTTACACAGGTAAAAGCACTCGGAGTACCAAACTAGAGGGCGTGGAGGGTAGTATTTTGCTATGCACAATAAAATATAATTCTATCTGTATATGTCTATGAACATAGATGAAGCCAAAGAGGTGTGTCAGAATCGTAGCAAATAGAAATCGATAGTCTCTGCCTACCCCAATTGGAAACAGGCGTGATTGTATATTGTATGTATCTATATAAGTATCTGTATAACCTTCATTTAACCGTTAATTAAACATGTTTTGAAACCTGTTAAACCTGTTACTGAAACAGCTTTTTACATAAAGTTATAAATACCCAACACTTTTAGTTCTTTTTTTTGTAAAGAAATATTATTACTCAATGAATCTAATTTAGGTTTCTGATCACGAAATTCGTTTTAGTTTACGAAAAAGGTTTGTAATAAGGTATGTTCTGAAAATAGGGTATCGTTCCGAAAGATGGAGTGCCTAAAACTAATCAATCATGACTAAAAAGGACACGGATTCACAAAAGGTGGGGCCAAAAATCTAGTATTAATTTTGGGTATTTTTCGTTTTCGGGTGAAATAAATTATTTACTTTAATCCTTTTATCTTCTTCTTTATATACATACATACATATATATATATAAATCTTGTGTCACAGTGTTTGTTATCGAACTCCTCCGAAACAGCTTGCCGATTTTTATAATTTATTCTGTGTATATTTGGTAGGTCGAAGAATAGGTCATAGGGTATTTTTTATACCCCTAGGTGATAAAAAAACAGGCTCTAGGAATTTCCTTACAGAAAAACTCAAATGACTATCCGGCCCGGAAATAGAAGCAAAGACTTCGCTTTCAGCAGCCATATACGAGTATGAGGACACTAGACCAACTAGGCATTTATTATTTAGTAGCTGGGATTAAATGTGGACTGTTTAAGCTATTTATTATAACAGCAAGGATGGAGTGCGAATGTAAAACAGTGTATTCCTCTACTTACCCTTTGGAGGAATGCAGCCCTACCCCAGTGCACAAAAAAAAATATCAACGGGTTATTCTGTTAGAAAATTATTTGTAGCAGACCGGAGATTAGAATTGTGCCCGGTAGATGGCAATAAGCTCACCAACTATTTAATGAGACTTAATAACAGCATTGGTGAAATGTGGGTGAACAATTGTGTACACCTCTGCCTACCTTTTCGGGGAATACAGGCGTGATTCCTGTGTGAGGCTACGTATGTAAACTCAACCAGTTTCCAGACTCCAGATTTTAACAATCTGTCTCACGTAGGAGATGTTATACTAATGTGGGTCTCAGATTTCATTATCATCCCCAAAGTGTACCGACTCCAAAACAGGAAATGGCCTCAAAGGAACAAAATAAAACGTTTTCCCGTATCAATATTCAGAACATTTAGGCATTTGCTACAAGGACAAAGTCAAGGCTTTTGCCTCCGGGAATTCGCTATATTGCCTTATTATCGAAATACTTAGCAACATATATTTTGTAGCTACATTTATTGAAATAGTTAGAAATATATACGCTTAAAGTCACAACTGTGGTGTATACTAGTATATTTTATAAGAATAAAGAATTCTAAATTGAATATTGTAGCCGTGTCGATGAAACTACTACATATTGCAATATCACATAACTCTAAGACTTCGCATAATAGTTGCGACAAACAAATATGTGACAAATGTTAGGGCGACTTTATGATATGCCGACCATCAGTGGTGCGAAAGCACATCAGGTCGAAGATAGCTAGCGCGACACATTGTTTTCCCGACAAACGATAGGACGATGGAACTTTTCGTCGGCGGACAGTACCGCGACACAACTTTTGCTCGACAAACTAAAGCGCTATTGGCAAACTCTGCAGTGATAGTATAATTATGAAAAATGGTAATTAGAAAATTGGATTTATTTATATTTTTAATCATACCGTATGTATATTTTGTACAGTACTTGGAAGGAAAATACTCAAAATACTGATGCTAAAATAGCAAATATTACACACAAGAAACATTTCTATAATAATAAAAAAAAGCAGAACTACATCCAACTACATGTTTGTTACAGAGAATTATTTCATAATATGGACTGTGTCGAGTGCCATAAAATTAGACATGCGCAAAATGTGTTAGTGAAAAGAAATGAATGAAGTATATCTTTTCGCTCAACGACGTAGTCCAGTCATTTAGTTCAGTACTTCATTTAATTCAGCAGATCAGGACGAGTCCATGAGATGAGATATCAAGCTTGCATAGAGTGATTTAGTTACGACATGCACTTCACTTAGTTCACTTTTTTATACATAAATCGATACTCCTTCATACTTTATACAGGCTTAGGACTGTCAACCATAAATATGAATGTAAGCAAAAAAAGTGCAGATCTGGTACCTAGTTTCGACTAAGTTTGGTAGGTCGTCATTGTGTGTATTAAACTGGACGAGCCACGACATGACACGAATGTGTATGTGCCGGCCGCCGCGCGCTGATCAGTTGACGTATCGCGAGCGTAAAGAAAGACTGAACTACAACTGAACTAAATGAAGTAAAGACACATTCGAATTACTACTGAATGAGAGATATATTTATTTTGCGAAATGAAGTAGTCCATTTCCTTCAATCGTTCGCGAACTACCTTCTCTACATAAAATGCACTGCATTTTTTTTTTGTTTTAGTGTCGGTTCGAATCCTCCGTGTGGGAAGATAATTTCCAAGAAACCGTTTTGCATTTCACTTTAATTTTGCCAAAAATAATGCCGCGTAGGTTTGTGTTAAAATTAAAAGGTTATAATTTTTTCCTGAAATTTTCATGACACTTGTCAGTTGCACGGTAATTTACAAATGATAACGTGGTATGGCAGTTTCACCGACAAAGCATAGAAGTATTATTTATTTCTAAATAGATAAACCTTCATCGCAAAATCTCATAGATAGACATGCAAAACGGCCCGACATTCAATCTCTAGACCGATTTCCGTCCCTCCGTACTTAATAACGCCTCATTAATGTCAGTGAGGGGCATTTTTACCTCGTTTCCTCCCCATGAGAGAGGAAATGAGCCTCTGTTTACCCCCCTCCCGTTCAACTTCACAAACAATTGTTTGAGCGCGGAGTAATTAAAAAAAAAATGCTCTTCCCTCTTTGTGGTGATGGGTAGGTCTGCCTTGAGGCGTTCTCTGAAACCCGCTCTAGCAGAAATCGTTTGCCAGCTTTTTGCTTTTTTGTGCTGACAACACCAGAAACGGTCACGTGTCCGTGTCGTGTCTCTAGAGGGTAGGGAGAAGTTTTTGTGAAACTAACAGTTTTCTAAAGAACGTAGTAGGTATTATTACTATTAAACGTCCACTTGGGAACGTAATGTTTTATTTTTATTGCAAAAGAAGCTATTTCTAATTTAAGTATTATCGGGACATTGAATGTAGTCGTAAGTCGATAATCGGTAGAAGGTAATAGTGAGCGTAGGCTGAGATACCTTAGTTCGCCGAGCGCGACTGGCTAATTATTCGGGGGGACGCAAGTTCAAAGCCTGCTATTTTTCCACGATAGTATTTTTTTTTTAAAAAAAAAACTGTAGTGTTCGCTTGGCATGCGATAATGCATTTAAAAACATATATTAAGGTCGCTTATGTTAACACATAGTCATTTTTAACGATTGGTTGACTTTCAATCAATGCAATATTAGGAACATCACAATTTGTTCTGTTTCACAAACTGAATACGACATACAATAATTTTCACAAAAACATCGAAAGTATTGATCATACTTGTAGTGTCTTTGTTGCAATAATTTCTGCCACAAATACATTTGTTTTCTCTTTTAACTACAATAAATAATAATGGAAGCAGACACCTTACTTTTATCGTTTTCGCTACAATGGGATCGCGTAATATTTTACAAAAAACTAGATTCACACGCGTTCGATCGTTAAGTAAGAGTTGTGGCCATAATGTATAAGCGGAAGCGATAAAATAAATAAATATTTTAACGTATTATTTAGATTGCTCACAATTCTACTTGACGCTACTAGTATAGAGGTTATCCTCACCGCGAGTTTTTGTTAGATTCCATGGATAAACAAAATGTCATTAAGGTGTTCTTTTCGTTAGTAGCCTGGTTCCAATAACCGTATTTATGCGGTAAATAGGCTTGCCGCAACATCCGTGTGTATTTCTTTTTTTTTAAATCATCGATTCCTGACTAAGAGCATTAAAAAAAAAAACCAGTGATGCAATTTTAGTTTTCATCAAAATCGGGCCCGAGAGTCCTTTAAGTATTTTTCGCTATTCCTCATAGTTTCCGAATTCATCCCCTATATTCGTTAACTTCCGAGTTCACTTCCTATTCCTATTCATATTTTACACGTTAGTGCACATAAAATGCAGTGCAATAAATATTTGTATATTATATCGTATTTTTATATTTTCCCCATCAAAAAATAAAATATTTATTTGATTTAGACTAGCAATTAATTATTTTTGAACGTCAGAATTTACAAAGACATTATTTATTTAATTTTCTTACCCTTCTCCACTTCCCAGTAAAAGCTTCATACTTATATATTTCATACATCATCATCATCATCACCCCCCTGCCCTTATCCCAATTTATTTGGGGTCGGCGCAGCATACCTACATCTGGCATGCTGCTAAAGTTTTGGCTTTATTTTATGACCGGCCGCTTGCCTGATAGCAACCGTCTTTGGGAATGCTGTTGTTGGTGGTAATTATATATTTCGTACACTTTATTAAAAAGGAATTTAAATACAATATCGCGAATCGCCGTTGACTTGTACCACACGTCAAACACACGGTTTTTCCGACCGTCAGCGCGAAAACTTTCACCGCACGTCTTCCCGAGTTTCATTGCACCTAGCAAACATTCTCCGACCCTCGTCCAAGCCAATATCACCCTCAACACCCTGGAAATAAAGTCTATACCACCTGCAAAATGTAGTATGCAGAAATCTCTATCTACTTAAAATGATTGCAAGGAAATGTAACTCTTATTGTAACGTTATTAAAGTCGAATTGAAATATGAAGGTGTTAGATTACACGGAAGCGAATTGCGCATGATTATGCTGATTAGATATTCATTTCTTTTCTATTAACTTGTTTGGTTTCAAAGAAATTTGCGTGGAGTGACGTAATGGCTCATAATTTTGTTTGATGACACTGATTGTATGCGTTTGCGGTCTTTTGGTTTCTGCTTAGGTTACATATTCCTAGCATCACCTGTATTCCCCGAAGGTAAGGTAGAGGTTCTATGGTAGGTAGTGAGCATATTGCCATCAAACGCTATTCAGTCCCTATACAGGTGACTGAACCGACACGACTAACTTTGCAGTTACTTCAATGTCGTAGAGATGCGATTACTTTAACGAATACAATTTATAGATACATTTTTGTGGAAAAAACTTTTCAGTCACTGTATATGGACTGAATAGATAGCGTTGACGTCACCATAAGACGTATTAAAAAGAGATCACTGGTCGCAATAGCTCATTTGGCAGAGGGCCTGGAGTATTTCTCCGGGAGGCGCAGTTTGAAAACCTCCGCACGATTCTTTCTTTCTTTCTACAAAGAATTATAACTTCAGATCATAATCATTACCTATCCGTATTCTGTCCGCAACTATTCGTAACTAGCCAGTCACTTCTTGTCGGGTACCGCGTCATCAATATTCATCCTGCTAGCCGAAGTCGTACCATCTAGAAGGGTGTAGTTAATCAGCCGTGCCGAACTAGTGGCGGTAAATTAAGCCGTTCAATTCCGGACCGAGCCGCTCCGAAGCGGTTCGAAGCGGTTACAACCGGATAAATAGGGTTGGGATACACCGGCTCTTCAGATAATGGAGTGAGGTCGCGTTGGGTGGGCATGTCACGGTGTGTTGTTATGTGTTTAGGGATGGTATATTGAAGTTATGGGGTTGGTTATGGTGGTGCGTGTATATAATGGTTTTTGTTGATGTCTTTGATAAATTTATAATGAGCAAGGGGGTTATCAAAAAGGGCATCAAGGACTTAAGAGGTCAGATTGTATAAAATTGGATTCTGTATATTTTAAGTACGAGGTCTTGCTGTAGTGGCAGTTTTATTTTATTTTCTTAATAGTATAATAGGGTTGTTACGAAATTTGTCGGTTATTAACATTGGTGTAACAAACGGATCAACAATTAGACATGGCTAACATTTATGCTTTGTAATATCTTAGGTTTGCGCGATCACTACACATTATAATAAAACAACTTTTAACCAAAAGTAAAAAAAGTTAAAAGTTGTTTTATTATTTATGCTTTGTTTCTTTATTTTACTAGTACTTTATCGTTCACACCATTGTGTAATGTGTTAATACATACTGTATCTAATCGATTAAAACCACTCTACCATCAAAAAAAAGGCCATCGCTTGTCCAATGTATCTTGGTCCTCATCCTCCTCCTTCCAGCGTTTTTAGGCCCTTAACTCTTCGAACGGTGAAGGAAAACATCGTGAGGAAACCTAGACTTGGTAGTCTGAAATCGCCAACCCGTAGTGAGCTAGCGTGGTTATTAAGCTCGTACCTTCTCTATATGAGAAGAGGCCTTTGCCCTGCAGTGGGACAGTTAAGGGCTGGTTATTTATTTATTTATTTTATTTTTAACTCATCGAATAGGAGAAGTACCAAATTATACTTGAATAGCTTCTGCCCGTGACTTCGTCTGCGTGGACTTCAAAATTGTGTCTAGCCGGGATAATAAGTATCCTATGTATTAATCCATGCTATAAACTATCTGTGTGCCAAATTTCATTCAAATCCGCTCAGTAGTTTTAACGTGAAAGAGTAACAAACATCCATACAAACAAACTTTCGCGTTTACTTTTTATAGTATTAGTAGGATTAGCGAGCCACGGATTACTAGTACTAATCCAAAACATAAAATATAATTTCGGTACCTGTGTTGTTTACACAATATTATATTAAAAACCTATAACCTTTGTGAACTGATGAATACAAGTTAAAAAAACTGAAATTTCCATTAAACAGAATTGGTGAAACGAATTGGAACCATCAATCGTATTTACAAGTTACACTACCCGCCCCAGGAGCGTAAACGAAAAACATCACACTTCACTCGAAATACACTCGCCAATAATTACTTTTCTTAATTAAGTTTTTCTACTGTTTTACCTTGGTGGCCGAGTGGGGCTCGGGCCCGCTTCTCGAGCCTGAGGTTTCGGGTCTAAACCAGACATATATATACCAACATCATCATCATCCCCCTGCCCTTATCCCATATATTTGAAGTCGTCGCAGCATGTGTTCTTCCATACATACTTTCTTGTACTGGAATGCTGCTAAAGTTTTGGCTATGTTTTTATTGCCACCTGCTTGACGTCAAACCACATTGGGAATGGTGTTGTTGGTGGAAACCGCCACCAATACGGTCTCCTATCTAGCTATGTCACACCAAATGTTAATCATGAGCCTGGTTCTGATGATATCCTACTATCACACTCCACTAACAGGGCAACAATATACGATATATATCTACCATTAACTTTAATGTCATATTTACTTTCTAAGGGAATTACAGACATACAGTGAATGAAAACCTCGTGAGTAAACCTGGACTTAATAGTCTGAAATCGTCAACCCGCAGTGAGCTAGCGTGGTGATCAATGCTAGTGTCTTCACTGGATGAGAACAGGCCCTTGCCCTGCAGTGGGTATATCACATCACAAACATATGGCAAAAGAAAAAAAATGTGTATAATAACTTTCGTGAGACGCATTCATATTAATTATTGGTCAACGGTTATTAATGACGCGCAGTTTGACTCGCGGGTTCGAGTTCGAAACTAGTCTGGCAATCCCGAAGAATCTACGTGAGTAATAAACGTTGAACAATTATAAAAAAAAAGGAAAGCACTTGATAATTTGAAATCGCCTACCCGCAGTGAGCTAGCGTGGTGATCAATGCTCCTGCCTTCTCTGTATAAGAAGAGGTCCTTGTTCTGCGGTGGTACGGTATGTTCCTGTTGTGCATCAACCCTTACTGGTGGGGCGGTGGGACGGTCCTTTCATTCGATCGCCATTAGGTACGAAACCAATTGAGCTGAGTGTATCCGTGTCGGTTGAAACATTCGGTCCGTTTATTAAGCAGTTTACTGTTTAGAGGTTGTCAATTTTGCCTAAGTTTTTTTTTTGAATTGTAATAGTCTCCTTAGATTTTGTAAAAATTTTGATTTTATTTAAAGCTGTTTCCTCTCGAACTTATAAATTTGTACGCATAACAACATTTCTATTGTGTCTAGTATTGGCGAGTGAAGCGTGGGTTATTGAGTTGTAGAAGAAAATTCGAGAAACCTTGGCCCAGTAAAAGCACAATACATGACACCATGACTGTATTCCCAAAAGGGGTAGACAGAGGTGTAGGAACACAATTGTCTGTACACCCACATTACACCAATCATTCACTCGTTCTCAGCACTCGCAATTTAAACTAGACCAACGAGGCAGGCACAGTACAGTGGGGTTACTCTTGAAACTAATACCAATTCCAATATTAAACAGACGCCTTATAACAACACGTAATTTTAAAATAAATTTACCTACATTACACTTGCCTCAATTTTTAAGCATGTTGTCTTCATATTATCCCGAATCTATAATTATTTTTCAGACATTTTGGCATTTAAAAGTACGAACTGACATATTTCCAATGTCAATCGAGTGGAATTATTTTCATGAGTAGGCCCACTGGACTCGCTAAATTAAGATTTAGATTTACGAAAACAGTACACGTAATTACAAAATTTACATAATTTGTGCAAACGACTTCAGTCTGCAATTCTTAACTGAAAGTTATTAATTTCCTCCACCTTATCGTCTGGTTCACAGGGATGAAAAATTATAGCCCTGTGTTGTTTGTCTGGCTCGGCTAAGGGCACGTGCTCACTCTGTCGTGACGTCAGACAGGCGGGTGTCGCAGCTAGGGCTGTGAACGGTAAAATATGATAATGTCGCATCACCATCGCTTACCATCATGCACTGCGAGTTCATGGCCAAACTTAGATCCACTTTCCGATAAAAGAATTTACTTCATGTAGGTAAAATGTGGGTGTAGAATAGGACAACTCTGCCTAAGTCTTCGGGCAATAAAAGTGTAATAAAAATAAATTAAATAATATGACTACATTTTTTATTTAACTACTTAGTGTCTACTTTATACTTTTGAAATAGCAATAAAATACAGCAGGTTACTTTGAGGTTTATCTTGAAGGAAAAATGGGATTTTCTATATGACACTTTTATGAAAAATAAAGCAAAGGCTCTACAGTTTTGATAACAAAATCAATCTGCCTAGCCTTTTCCCAATTACATTGGGGTCGGCTTCCAGTCAAACTGGATGCAACTGAATACCAGTATTTTACATGGAGGGATTGCCTATCTGACTTCCACAACCCAGTTACTGGGTAACACGATATCTCGTTGTATGACTGGTTGTCAGACTTTTAGTCCTCTGACTACCCGTAACAGTAGTCCTCTATCTTAATTTGACTACCGGGACCGACGGCTTAACGTGCTTTCCGAGGCACGGAGGGGTCTAGATATGAAATTATGGTCACCCATTCAAAGAACGACCGCGGCAGGCGCAGCTAAACCTCGATCGATCGATCTGTGCGGCTGTTACTTAGCCACGAACCTCTCTCGTCTTTCCTTAATTTTGATAACAAAATACTGCATACTATTTTAATGACGGAATGTAGACCCCAGACCAGACACAATTGTGTTATTGTTATAACGTCTATAGGCGTTTAATGGCGCTTAATGGGTTAATCAAATAAAACAAGTTTTAACTGGATTAATCACGTGTATACCAATAACAATAACACACGCGATTAATCCGGTTATTTTTATTAAGTGTGTAGTGATCGAAAATCTAAGTTTACAACTTAAGTGTGGCTTATCATATAGTAAAAACATAACGGATCGCTGTCTGTACATGGAAGATATATGAGAAAATATATGATTGGGACCTTTATCAACACAAATAGCACCCAAAACAATGATTATTAGAATTTTTGTCTGTTTGTCTGTGCGTTTGTGCACACTAATCTCTGAAACGGCTTATCCGATTTAGATTTAGTTTTCACTAATATATTGTTATAAGTTCCACTTAATTAGTGTTTGTTTCATGTCAATCGGTTCATAAATAAAAAAGTTATGCCAATTTAAAGAATCACTTCGAACATTTGTTAATTATGAATTTGTGTTTATACACGACATGGTGTTAATTTACGACATCCACGCGGACGGAGCCGCTGGCACAGCTAGTATAAAATATATATTTAAATCGAGCTTCATGATTCGTTTTTACTATAAAGCTGTCATCGCGTTACAGTGAAAACAAATGGAGACGATTCTCAACGACAATAAATCGTCACGACATAGTGTGACCGCGCCCTAAGATAAAAACTGCTTGTTAGTTAGTTTGATAAATTAAATTTGCTTTACGATGCCTTAGTGCTGTTTTCAAAGGATAAGCTAGCGATGAGCGAGCGGAAATTATGTTGTATAATATTAAACTGTTCATAGCATCATAGCATCACGCCTGTATGCCCCGAAGGGGTAGGCAGAGGTCTACACAGCTGTACACCCACATTTCACGAAAGTTGTTATTAAGTCCGTAATAAGTAGTTAGCATATTTCCATCTATCGGGCACAATTCCAAACACCGGGTTGCTACAGAGAATTTGCTTACAGAAAAACTCAATGACACTTTGCCCGACTCGGGAATCGAACCTCATGCTTAGCAGTTGCGCTGTTCAATGTAAAATATGGTTACTATCTATTAAATATTTATTTATATTAAAACATTAGGTATCTTTTAAACTGTCAGATGTAAAAAATCGAAGCGAGTTTCTTGAACTTAAAAACATTTTTTTGTGAGACATAAGCAATATAAATAAAAAACAATTAAGTAAATAGCCACCCAGATCGATCGAGGTTAAGTTGCGTTTGCGGTCTTTCATACCGAGACCCCTGCCTCTTACCTTGGAGAGCACGTTAAGCCGTCGGTATGGGTTGTCAAATTAAGATTGATAGCCGTTAGGGGTTGGTAATCTGGAGCCTGAAAAACGTCTGACATCCAGTTATACCACGAGATATAGACTCAGTAACTGTGTTATGGAGGTCTGATAGGCAGTCAATCCATGTAAAATACTGGTATTAAGTTACATCCGGATTGAGTGGAAGCCGACCCCAACGTTATTGGGAAAAGGCTAGGCAGATTAGATGTAGTCCTCAAAAACAGGCTGAAGTATTAGTATTTGTATTGTACGATTTTTACTATACATTTTATTATTTTTAAGAGTTTGAAAGACTATTTTAAAGTTAGGCTAAAAGCCTAACTTTAAAATAGTAGTAAAGAATTGACAAGAGTTTAGAACCACTCGAGTAAGTTGTTAACGATAGACGTTTAGTAATAAAATTAGCGATTCTACTGCTGTTCTCGAGTGTACGCTTGAGTGGAGTTAAACTGTGCGTTTAATAGCCCCATGGGGGTCGAGTTTCTTATGCTAGGTTGAGTTTTAAGTAGATTCTAGAAAGGGTAGGTACTCAAATTTTGGCTTTATTGATTAAATTACGAGGAAAGTTTTGAGCGCAGATATGGTGGCTTCAAGAAAAAAAAAAACCAATGAAACATTAGATGCATTTTGTGAAAGAAACTTTTGAAAAATAATACACAAGAATTGGGCTTGAACCCGCGACCCTTGACAGTCCGTGTCATAACTCTCCCAGTCAGCTACCGTGTCATTGTTCGATACTATTAAATATCAAGCTTTCTTGTATTCGACTTAGCTCCTTAAAAAAATAGTAATTAAGCCGTGGGCTCGCTAATTAGCAGATACAATAGATTTTTATTGTTATGAAGTACGTATTTATACGTGGCTGAGCGGAAGGGTAATAAAGGCATTATAATAAATATATATCATTATATTATATCATAGGAGTTAATTAGTGTTTATAAAAGTTTGTTTGGATGCAAATAAATACAATATCAAAATATACAATATAAAACACGTGTAGAGTAGGAAGTGGTCGCAATTTTCACGCTTGCGTATGTGCATATATTTGCGGGCAGGCGGGCGGTGTATTTATTTGCATCCATTGTAATGGACTTCCGCAAAGTATCGCCTGAATCTATTCAATGTTTATTTGTTTATAATACTCATTCGTATTTTTAATTTGTTTCAGGTAAGTGCTCATTGATCTTCGAGAAATAAGTCTACCTTTCTATTACCCAGATATGTAAGTTTAAATATGTATGAAGGGAGAACATTTTTTTTTATTTTTTTTTTTTATTTATTATTTGTGGCTTTAATGTCACAGGGACCTGAAAAGATCCATTGTGATCGCCACTCTTGCGTTTAAATTAGAGCTCATCCTTAAACCCTGCCGCTGTGATGAACTGCAAGATTTTCCTAGGGGTGAATTCTTTTATTTCATCCGGGCTTAGAATATGTTTCCCTAGATGAGCGTAGCGCTTATGTATTAGCGGTCCACATTCCCCAAAAAGGTGAAGAGGTGTTACCTCAGCCTCTTCACATCGTCTGCAGGTTTGTGTCTCGCTTAGCCTCAAATTAAACATGTGCTTATTTAAGCAGCAGTGTCCAGTTAAGGCTCTTGCCACAACGCGCAAATTGTTCCTACTCAGCTCTCGGACGTGGTTTGTGTACCTTTTGTCGTAGGCTTTAATGAGGATTTTGGAGTGAGTCATGCCTGGCGATTCCGTCCAGAGCTGGCTTGCACTGTTAAAACATGAGTCCATGAGGGATTTTTGAGCTAGGCTTTTAGGTATACCACAGAAGGGCTCGGGGCCTTGCTGTGTACCAATTGCTCCTGCTCTTGCTAGCTCATCGGCACGTTCATTTCCAATGATGCACGCATGTCCCGGTACCCACCTCAAAACTACTCTATTGCATTTGCCTAGAGAGTTTAGTCGAGCCATGCAGTCTTCCACTAGTTTTGATGAGACTACGTTTGAATCTAGTGCTAGGAGAGCTGCTTGGCTATCAGAATTAATATATATCGTATGGTTGATGTAGCCCTTTTGCAGGTTGGCTTCCGCACATTCTACAATGGCGTATACCTCTGCCTGGAAGATGGAGGCGTAGTGTCCCAGGTTGACGCTTTTGCTGAACCTAGGTCGTTCTCCATATATTCCACAGCCTACATCCTGTCCAATTTTGGACCCATCGGTGTACCATATTAGGCACCCGGCCTCGAAGTTTAATTGGTTACTGAACCAGTCTTCCCTTGAAGGCATTTCCACAGAGTATTGTTTTTCGAATACATGCCGCAGAAGCATGACATCTGTTGTCATGCCAAGTAATGGCAATTCCATAGCCGAGTCCTGTAGAGTCCTCAGTTTTTGGGAGAGCCAGTTTGTGTGTTGTGAGTGTGTGTTCCACATTAGCTTTTGGTCGATAGTGACGCCCAAGTATTTAGCTTCAGTGGAAAACGTAATCATTTTACCATTCAGCTTTGGCATCATGAGTTTTTCCAAACGCCGTTTTTTGGTAAAAGGTACTAAGACAGTTTTGTCCGCGTTGACAGAAAGGTCATTGTTGGCACACCACTCACTGACGGTGTTAAGACCTTTTTGCATGATCTGTGAGATAGTTGATTGACAGAAGCCCCTTACGACGATAACCAAGTCATCTGCGTAGCCTTGCGCATCGATTCGGAGTTCTGCCAACCTAACATAATAAATAAATAAAATAAAATAAGAGCCCATCCACAGCTAGTGTCCACAATAAAGGCGATAAGACTCCACCTTGCGGGCATCCTCTAACTGTGGTTATGTCTATTGTTTCATCATGAAGGGCAATTTTTGCCCCTGTATGACTAAGCATCGACTTTACCCATCTGATGGACATTTTTGCTAGTCAGCCCGTTCACCAGCAATGAGATTGACGAGTTGTCGAAGGCTCCTTCAATGTCGAGGAACGCACATGACGCTAATTCTTTGTCCTCCATAGCCTTTTCCAACCTGTCTATCAGACTTGTGAGGGCAGTTTCGGTTGATTTGCCCTTACAATAGGCGTGTTGGCTGCGGTGGATAGGAGATGCAACTAGAGCTGTATCTGTAATATACCTATCTAGCACCTTCTCCATTGTCTTTAGAAGAAATGAAGTGAGGCTGATTGGTCTGAAAGACTTTGGCTGGCTGTAGTCTTTCCTGCCAGCTTTAGGTATAAAAATGACTTTGACCAAAGTCCATTGTTCTGGTATATATCCCCAGGCCAAGTTTGCCCTGAAGATTTTTATCAGATATGGTATGAGGACGTCCGTTCCCTGTTGTAGTAACACAGGTAATATTCCGTCCTCCCCACATGCTTTATATGGTTTGAAGGAGTCCTTGGAAGGGAGACATTTTTTAGCTTGAAATAATGTCATATTACTTATGTCATATACTTAGGTACTATCTGTGGTCAGAGCGCCTGCGGTATTTATCCGGGAGGCGCAGGTTCGAATCCTGCTCACGACCGTATTTATCTTTCCACAGATTATACCAAGACAATTTCAATTTTACAAGATTATAACTTTACTACTAAGTTAATGGAACAGAAATGGAGTGGCAACCCTTTGTTTGTTCGTCGCCTGCCTTCTGTAATTGTCTGTAATCAAATCTGAAGCTGTCCACTTTCTAGTGACTTAATTCCTTTTGGAAACAGCTTCTCGAACTAAGCACCACTTTAAGCAGAGTTCATCTTTTAAGGAAATCGTTAGGCTAGTGCCAGATTACGAGCGAACGCGCTAGAGCGAATATTTTCGACGCGCTTGTGTGTAAACGCTGTTTAAAAACTATGTATCTACGTAGCGCGTTGAAAGGTAATTAACTATGTTTTGAAGATTTATTTGATTAAAATGGCTATGCACGCAGTTAGTATATTCAGGGTGATAGTTATGTATATATCTATAAATTATTAGGCAAAGCCTGCAAGTTTTTTTGTTTTCAATTTGTGTAAATCGGACAAAGCCGTTCCGGTTGTGTATATTAAATAAATAAATAAATGCAAAGCACCAAGATTATATCGCGTAAAATCGCGCATAAGATGGACTGCGAGCTTATAGACCTTTGGATCTGAGATGATGGTAAAATTGTTAAATTGTGTAACTTAACCTCTTGTCTGCTGGAACGTGGGTGGATCCTCGCGATGGGCAATGGGATTTTGATTGTGTCTGGAAATGTGGCATACCAGAGGTTAAACAACTGCAAATAAATATTGAAAAAACAAACTGTGTAATTACATCAGAATCAATAATGGTTTAATCTGTATTACTTATATTTTCGCTCGCTGGCACTCTGACGCCAGCTTTACCAATAAATGCCGCCTACTTAAGAGTCCAATAGGCAGTCAATGGAAATAAGATAATATTTTCCCTATTTTTATCACTAACGCACCCCTAGTCAACGACTGCTTTACTCTCCCCTCTATTTCGATATAAATTCCGTTTCCTTATTTCTTCCTCCTATTTTGTGAAGGAGTGTGCTGTGTTTTTTGTTGGTTTTGAACTCGTTCATCGTGTCTAAATCATAGAAAAGTTAAAATTATTGCTTCTGTTATAATAAAACAACTTTTAACCGGATTAAACGCGTTTATTTTTGGTTTTTGTTTTTCCTGACGTTTCGAACACTTTGCAGCGTTCGTGGTCGTAGGAGGACTAAGGTGTCAGGAGTCTCAACAAATTATTTACAATTATTTCAGTCTACCGTACATATAATTGATAAAATTCATAAAACTATTTTTGCCTTTGATACATATTTAAAACTAAATCGGGAAATAAAGTTGTTTTTTTTTTTTAAAATGTGTAGTGATCGCGAAAACCTAAAATATTACTATTCTCTGTTATAATTTTTATAAACCAGTTTTTTTATACATTGCCGTGTACTAGGAATTTGTCGTGTAAAGTGGGCGTTCATAAAACATAAGTGTCACATTAACCATCTGGAACAATTATCTGTAGATCATTAATGTATTGGTTCCATGCGGGAATCGTAGTCGTTGTACACGGCGTAGCTGCCGATAACTCAACCACGGCGGAATTTATTCCTCGAAATTTTACTTGGGCCGGTAAATTTACTGAAATAAAAACGTGTCTGTTTCAATGTCATATGTACTTTCTTAGTTAATGTAAGAAATCGCAGACATACGGTGAAGGAAAAACATTGTGAGGAAACCTGGACTTAATGGTCTAAAGTCGTCAACCCGCAGTGAGCTAGCGTGGTGATCTATACCTTCTCTGTATGAGAAGCGGCCGTTGGACAGTTATGGGCTAGTTATGTATATTAGTAATGACTTATGATATTAAACTGAAGTCAAGTGACTTTCAAGTTTCAACACTGTGACTGTTCTTCTTATCAAACAATCTAATGGCAGAGTTTAAGTCTCCAGTAGGCCTCAGACATGACTTAACACACCACCGAGAACATATCTCAGGTGTGCTGGTTTCCTCACGATGTTTTGCTTCACCTATTTATGCCAGTGCTACTCGTAGATAATATCGAACACGCATATGACTTCGAAAAGTCAGTGGTACGTGCCTTGGGTTCGAACTTGCGGCTTTTGACTTGCCAGTCCAATGGTCAGGTCAGTAGGCTATCACTGATATATATACATATACACTTATCTGCACACAGCTGTCATAATAAATAAATAAATGTGTTGGTGGGGTTTTATCACAAGATACAAACATCAAACAAACAGTTTAGGCTGATTCTTCAAAGAGTGTCTTAACTAAATCAGTTTACAAATTAAACTTGTAATAGTATTCATCAGTCTGTGCACGGTTATATCTGATCGCATTGTGTTTTCTATTTTCAGACGTATTGCTTTGGCGCGAGTCATGAGCGGTAGCGGAGCGGAAGTATTAATTAACGTATTATAAACAGCTCACAAAATGCGTACATTATTATTACATATTTAATTTTATTTATTTAAAACTGATTTAAATCTTTCATTTCATTTACTTAAAACTGATTTACATCTATAACTCCTGACCATTTAAAGCCCAGTTGAAAATGCGTCAGGCACTAGTGGTCTATTTTGCTGAACAGGCTGTTTTTGGCGCAGCCGTAAGCCGCACTAACATTCGTATTGCATTTTAGTATATCTACATTATTTGTGTCTTTACTGAATGTGTCAAAGAGACATTTTCTTTCTTTACATTTATTGACGTGTAAAAGTTTTGTGACACACATTCAAAGTAAATTATTACCATGTGTCAATTGTCTCAATTCTATAGTATTAAGAAGTTATATTAGCGCAGTATTCGAGCGATCGGATTTTACGTTAGTAGTAGGTACGAGTCATGCACGAAAAAAATATCTAAAACTCCTTTTATCCTTCAAAGTAAACCTTGGCATTTAACTGCATAAGAATGATTTTGAAACCTGTCTAAACTCCACCACACCCACATTTTAACAATGCCGGACACGATTCCACTCCGAGCGACTATCGAGAATTACTTAGCATTCGAACCTAAGACCGCTCAGCAGCCGCGGCCACTATACCAACGAGAAATTCACCATAATATATTTTTGCGAATAGTCTTTTAAAATTCTAAACGTGCTACTAAATTCAATTTTGGCTTTTATAAGTGCCTTTAAATGGTTTATTTGAAATAAGACCTTTAACTTTGAAAGTGTGTTTGATCCAAAATCATTTGGAATCTACATATTTCACAATTATCGCTTCGTCTCATCGCTTACACCACACACTCAGGCACGTTGCATCGCAACAATTCAACCAGTACACTGCGCTACAAACAAAAGTGCCCAGTTCAATTCGACTAATGGAGGGAGATAAGCTCCCTCGCATTACCGCTCTACTGTACACTCCAGACAGAAGTGTGTGCTCGTGATATGATTATGCACGTAAGTGTACGATTTAGTGGTTTTTAGAAGTTGATGAGGCTGAATTCTAAACTTTTTTGAGTGGGAAGATTAATCTCTTTTTAGAAGCTTGAATTTATAAATTTTTGTCTTGGACTTCTTACGGAGCTTGAAGCAAAAGCATGCTAAGTTCCTTATTGCTTGGATACAAGAAATGCCAATCTAAATAATTCTGTATTCACTAGTCTATTCGAGTATTATTTCCATTAGAAACATCAATAACTATTTGGATTGTTTTTCCTGTTTCTTAGGATATGTCGTGACATTTTCGTATACGCCATTCTAACTTAAATGTCTTGATAACATTTCTCGAAAAGTCACTCAAGCCATTATTGTCTAGCTAAAACGACTTGAAACTAAAAGCACAGATACAACTGTCACAAATATCTATTAAACTTTCTAACTAAAGCTAGTTCGAATCATTCGTTTCATGCAGGATGCAATTCACGCTAATCTCTCTTTGAGCTGTTACATTCCGTACTAATGCAACGCACGTCCGCATGCTTTGAGTGCCAGTTTGAAACTGACGGATCCGTGAATGGTACGTCATAAGCGATGCGTGCGGGTAGGCACTAGAGTTGCTTTATTGTGATACGTGAGTGAATCTGGGCATTAGCGCGTTTAATGATTAAAGAGAATTCTGAATGTATTGTATATTTACTCTGTTACAATATGCAGCATGAATTTGACACTCTAGTCTACACTTTTCTGAATTGACTTTTCATATCCCCTGTTTACCTTAGTTTTTTTTTGTGTATGGCATCTCGCAGGTCAATCTAGGAGATTGTCGACTGCTTAGCCGGGCTTTTCTGTAGTTGCCTTAAAGCCCCCCGCCAGGGAATTCAACTTATAAACTAAGCGACAACACGCTAAGGGCACCCCCTGCGGGGTACGAGCCTCGGCTTAGGGCGTCGCTGGTGGGAGGACAGCAAGGGACTGCCTGGATCGGATTCAAATCATTATTATTATTTAGGGACGAATTTAAAGCTACAGGCTCAGCGACGCGGGCTGGCACGATCAAGGGTCGGGGTGAACAATTACGGAGACGCTGCGACGGGCCTCGACGGCGGTCTGTTTTTGTGTACTGTGCTGGTGGCCCTATTGCTTTCTTGGAGGAGGGTTATAGCGTCGTCGGGATATAAGAGTGACTGCCTAGGTCGGCGAATCCTAATGATCTGTGAGGAGTTTTTAGAAATGACTGCTATAGACTGTTAAAGTTCTTTCAGTCATATGTTTAATCTAGGTTTATATAAATTATATATGCGTATTAGGCAGGCGATAAATATCAGATTAAATTGTGTGCCATTCGTGCGTTTAAGTTCATTCGCAAGATGCCAAGCTTGATTCATGGATCCTTAACTGAAATTCATGAGCATATTGAACATTCTGCGAATAAAACCCTATTACTATTAATTTTCATTCAACTATCTTTACTTTAATAAAGTTCTAAACTCGCGATAGCAATAATGATAAATATTGTTTATAGCCTATATATGTCTGTGTCATTTAATCACAAACCAAGTGCTTACTCAAATATTGTGCACACTCAGATAGCGATATCATGCTTTATCAGAAGCGACTAAATATAATACCAACAGTATTCTGCCGACTATGGCATAACATACACGAAAGATAACGTACAGGCACTCAATCATAAAATACTAAAAAGAAGCAAAAGAAACCACAAAAGAACAAGTTACAGAACTTGCAACAAAAAAGTGCTGGCAACAAAAAAGTGCTGAAATGGATTTTACTAATAAGGTGGTAATAATAACAGGTGCAAGTTCAGGAATAGGTGCAGCATCAGCCATCCTCTTCGCAAAACATGGAGCCAAACTCTCTCTTATCGGTAGAAACGAACAGCGACTCAGAAATGTTGCAGATAAGTGCCAAGAAGTCAGTGGGAATACGCCTTTGTGCATCAGACTAGATCTCACTTCGAAGGGAAGCTGTGCAACAGTGATCACCAGAACTGTTGCCCAATATGACAGAATCGATGTCCTAGTGAATTGTGCTGCAAAATTCCTTATCGGATCCTTATTCGATGATAACATTGATACGTTCGACGAAATGATTGATATAAATCTACGTGTACCATACAAACTGACACATTTGGCTGTACCTTACCTAGTCAAATCTAAAGGTAACATAGTGAATTTGCATTCAACAAAATACTCAAGAGTGAGACATGGATTCCTACCGTATTCTGTCTCTAAATACGGTTTAGAAAGGTTCACTAAATCTGCAGCTATTGAATTGGCAAGCGAAGGTGTAAGAGTCAATGCTGTCCAGCCCGGTTTGACGAGGACCAACATTCTGGCGAATATTGCGATGGAGCAAGACGAGATACAGAAGACTTACGATGGTCTGTCGAATAATATGAAGATCCTGGAACCGGAGGAGGTGGCCAAAATGGTGTTATTCGTTGCAAGTGGCGTGTGTCCCAATTTAAATGGTTCTGATGTTGGATTGACAGGAGCATCTACGTTATTGTGATGGTCCTGGACTTCTTTGGAAGGACTACAGCGATGGGGCTGTGAAAGTGGTTAGCAAGAAAAAACATCACTGGCTTAAGATGCTAATAGTCCGGTGCAAATTGTGACTGGCAAATGATCGTTCAGGTTAAGCAACGCTTGGTGCAGTCGGTCTGTGGATGGTTAACCCTAGGAGCATTTTTGTCAAAGCGTTCGATGTTAAAACGTTGGTCCGGACTTTTGTTAATTAATGGCCAGACTTGCTGGTGGTGGACGAAAGAAAAATAGAGTTAATGTGATGATATCTATGATTGTTTTTTCTTTATATGAGAAGCGTTTTGTGTGAGTAAGTGTCATTATAAGTTACCCTTTTATTAGTAATAGTGTTTAAAATATTGTTAGCTAAAAAGTCTATAGTGTCTGCTGACGTCTCTTTCCAATATCATTTAAGTGAACAAAGCGTATAAAGAATGACAGTTTTGTTCATAAATCTTTAGGCTGTTATCACAGCCACATTTTGTACTTTAAAGACAAAAAAAAAAATACCAATATTTATCTTTTATCGTACATCGCGCGACGTGTAAGATTATATCTAACTCCATGATAACGTTTGTAATAATAATTGTTATTTATAATAATTGTTATTTGATGGCATTGAAAATTTTAATAAAAATCTGCAAGTCAGCGGTGTTAGGAGTTATAATTTTCCTTAAAAATTTTAAGTTTGTTGTTTTTTTTTAAATCTAAAGTATCTCGTTTGGAAATAATTCAGCTGAGCTGTGAAGGATCGCCATCTTGTTTTTAATCTTTAATTATTTTAATATATATATTTAATAATAAAAAATGCGTCATCGTCAATTAATATTGTATCTTTAAAAATTTTCATGAATTTTCAATGAAGCGTAAGTTTTTTAGTATTTATTGAAGCGGGAGATGAGAGCTAAAAACGAGAAGGTTGCGCGAGTGGCGTAGCTACGGGAATGCGAAGTACGGAGTCCAGCTGACTATAAGACGTACTACGTAGTTAGCTCGCCTCGCACAGCTGCCTATCCCAAAATGCATCTTCATAGCCGACTTACCCGCTCCGGTACTACTTATACCTCTATATGCGATATACGCTACTGATTAGCATAGCATAGCATAGCATATCATCACGCCTGTATTCCCCGAAGGGGTAGGCAGAGGTGTACACAATTGTACACCCACATTTCACCAATGCTGTTATTAAGTCCCATGTAATAGGTGGTGAGCCTATTGCCATCAACCGGGCACAGTTCCAAACTCCGGGCTGCTACTGAGAATTTCCTAACAGAAAAACTCAATAACACTTTGCCCGACCCGGGGATCGAACCCGAGACCTCCTGTTCAGCAGTCGCGCTTGGGACCACTAGACCAACGAGGCAGTCCTGGCTACTGATTAAAATAATCAAAATGCATATATACTTAGTATCTACATCAATATCAAGTTCTTGATAAGATTACGTATTTTCCTGTTGGTAATCTGATGATAAACATTTGGTCAAAATAAAAACAGTGATAGGTGTGGTAGATTCGATGAGATACCGTGTTTATAGAACAGTAGAATGCAATTTATAAATGTTAACATAGCATAATATGGCATCACACCTGTATTACCCGAAGGGGTAGGCAAAGGTGTACACAGTTGCACACCCACACTTCACCAATGCTGTTATTAAGTCCCATGTAATAAGTAGTGAGCCTATTGCCATATACCGGGCACAATTCCAAACTCCGAGCTGCTACTGAGAATTTCCCAACAGAAAAACACTTTGCTCGACTCGAGAATCGAACCCAAGACCTCATGCTCAGCAGTAGCGCTTGGGAGTGAGACCACTAGACCAACGAGGCAGTTATAAATGTTGAGATGCAAAAACGTATTTAAATATATTTTTTAGGTTCAAGCAATACAAATAATATAAAATACAAACTCGGCTGAATAACGCCTTCGCCTCCGGCTCGGGCTGCAATCCAGACTTGTTTGTTCCTGATAGTTCACTGGTATGTATCAGAAAGAAAGAAAGAAAGAAACGTTTATTAGACCAGCACAAAACCACACGTACATAGAAACACACAATATAAGAAAAATAATAAAATTACACTTAAAGGATCTTAAATTATAAACAAGACAAAAAAATACATAATAGCATAAGTACTACCTAACACACACAAGAGAGAGGACGCACACACGGCACCTACACACAAAGGATGATAGTAAAAAAAAGAAATAGATATTTGTATATCTATTTGCAAATAAACATGCGGAGACACGGGCCGGCGCACGGGCCGGCGCGCGGCCCATGCAGCCTCAGGCGGCTGCGATCAGGCAGCGATGAGTGACGTGTATTACGGAACGTTTACGCTGCAGTTTTTAGTAATACACGAGTACCTAATTAAATTGTAAATTGTATTGGCAATTGTAGTTTTACCGGCCATGTTCACAGAGCACAGTGTAAACTAGTGAGTGTGTCTGGTGCTGTTTTCACACGCTGTCGGAGCTACCTAGCACATTCCTTTAGGCTAGACCCAAGGGGTAGGTAAAATTATTATAAAATATTATAAGAATGTACTTACTTTTTATAAAGTACCTATCTACGGATGTCTTACGGGTGGTTTAAGCTCTGACACTAGGTTTTTTAAGGAGCACACTATAAGAAAGCGCATTAACGCATGCGAACATAAAAACAATATTCTTGTTATAAACATAATTTGGGACACGAATAGGACTCGAACCCGCGACTTCCTGGTTAAATATAGGTACCTGTCGCTCTTGTCAGTACTTAACCAGGAGGCTGCGGGTTCCAATCCTCCTCGCCGTCAAAGTTTCCTTACGACAAAAATATTCTAACATTACCATAACGCAGATTGGTAACTTTGTCTATTTTTTTGTGTATCTATGAAGATTTACAGATAAAAATGCTAAGTCTGGAGCATTACCAAAAGAGATTAAGTTAAAAATCCTAGCATGTGTGTTATTATTTTACACCGTGAGAGAGCCATGCTTCGGCACGAATGGGTCGGCTCGACCGGATTGATACCACGGCCTCACAGAAAACCGGCGTGAAACAACGCTTGCGTTGTGTTTCGCCGAGTGAGTGAGGTTACCGGAGGCCCAAACCCTTTAAAAGGACGGCAACGCACTTGCGACTCCTCTGGGGTTGCGGTGTCCATGGGTGGCGGTAATCGCTTACCATCACGCGAGCCGTCTGCTCGGTGGCCACCTATTTCATAAAATATATATATATACATTCTTAACCTATATACAATGTGTAACAGAAGTCCGTGGTGACACTTTGAGGGGTCAATGTACCCATTATTACGAACTTTTAACTATGAAACCTGTTGGGGCTTCAGTAGACTTCAATGAAACTCCCGTATTGAGATCAGGTGATATAATTTTGATTTAATAATTGTTTTAACAATAAAAAGGTCGGATCAAAGATTTCGCGAGCAGGTATAAAAATCAAGTGAAATAACAAAACGAATGTCGGTACATGAAAATATAAATCAATGCGCCTTAAAGTTCTTTATAGCAACACAACACTGTCACACGACTTAAACACATTTTATAATAAGCGTAGGCGTACACATGCTCCCCCCGTTGAAACGCAGCGGTTTCAACCCTTCAATAACTCCTCTTCCGTAGGCAAAGGGCAAACACGAACCAAAGGACGTCGTATAATACCTCTAGTGGTGTTCACGTCAGCGACGCGCGATATTCCATCCGGTCCTGGGAACAGCCTTGAAATGCGTCCCAGTCTCCAACATAGGGGTGGGATGTTATCCTCTTGCAGCAAAACCATGTCTCCAATTTTAACAGTTGCGGTATTGGTCTTCCATTTGCGGCGATGTTGTAACTCGGCGATATACTCGCATTGCCAGCGTCGCCAAAAATGCTGATGTATTTGCTGCAGCCTAGCATAGCGTTGCAAGTTGTTTGGATTGCAGTCTTCCAGAGCAGGTTCAGGTAGTGCGGTGAGAGCTCGACCAATGAGAAAATGCCCGGGAGTAAGGCAATGGAAATCGTCAGGAGAGGCGGATAAGGGACAAAGAGGTCTACTATTTAAGATAGCTTCCACCTGTGCGAAAAGAGTTTGAAGCTCTTCAAAGCTTAAATGTGAATTACCCATTACACGCCTAACGTGAAACTTAGCTGAGCGGATACCGGCCTCAAAAATTCCGCCAAAGTGAGGAGCGTAAGCTGGTGAAAAATTAAATTGTATGCCTTCTGCACATGCAAAATCAGACAGATCACTATGGTAAGTTTTGAAAAAATCATTAATTTCTTTAGCCCCTGCGACAAAATTGCGTCCGTTGTCACAGAATACTTCCGCTGGCCTGCCTCTTCGTGACACAAATCTACGGAACGTCATAACAAAAGCGTCTTTCGAAAGATCGCTTACCGCTTCAAGGTGTGAAATTTTATATCTTAAACATATGAAAAAACAGAGATAGCATTTTACTAACGAGGCACCACGTCCCTTTCTATTCAAAATTAGAAATGGGCCAGCGAAGTCAATTCCCACTGCTTGAAAAGGAAAATTTGGCGTGACACGTTGTGAGGGCAAATGTCCCATCATAGGTGTAATAGTTCTACCCTGCAGGCGCCTACACCTAGAACAGTTATGAAAAGTGCGTCTCGCTAAATGTCTGCCGTTAATTGGCCAAACATATTCCCTAACAATGGCTAACAATAACTGTGGACCGGCATGTAATCCGCGTTTATGCTCGTACTCGAATATTAACTTGGTAAAATGATGTGAAGCATGCAGCAGAACCGGGTGTTTTTTATTATAATTAAAATCAGATGAGCCTAGTCGGCCACCGACTCTCATGACTTTGTCATCGCTTAAAAATGGATTCAGTGATAAAAGATTTGATTTAGAACTTAAAGTCTTGTTGTTACTTAATAAATTATATTCACTCAAGAATGATTCCTGCTGAGCAAAACAACACAAATAAAGAAACGATTTATTTAATTCATCAACAGATAAACTGCCGAGAAATTTACCTTTATTTTTTAAATTATTAATAAATCTTAGTACATAAGCAAAAGATCGTTTTAATTTAGTTAAGCTAGAAAAGTTTTTAAATTGAATAATAG
Organism: Xylocampa areola; assembly: GCA_935421205.1. Classification (NCBI taxonomy): domain Eukaryota; kingdom Metazoa; phylum Arthropoda; class Insecta; order Lepidoptera; family Noctuidae; genus Xylocampa; species Xylocampa areola. The sequence goes on from OW285225.1 coordinate 10,809,618, forward strand.
GTTCATTTTGAGTAACAACATTAGAGTTAATATAATTAGTTTTAGTTTCTGGTAAATTATTAATATCGTTCTTGTTATTTCCTAAGATAGGCCAATTACCTTCAGGCTCAGTGAGGAATGCAGGGCCTGACCACCACAGCTTGTTATGGCCGAGTTGATCAGGACCGATACCTCTAGATATGAGGTCTGCAGGATTGACAGACGTGGGCACATAGCGCCACGATGAAGCATCTGTTAACTCACAGATCTCAGCAATCCTATTGGCCACAAAGGTTTTCAAACTTTTAAAACTGGTGTGAAGCCAGCTTAATACTACCGAAGAATCACACCAGTGAATTTGATGTTTAACTTCATATCTTAGTGATTTCCTCACAGCCTTGCATAACTTGGCTGCTAGTAAAGCAGCACATAATTCAAGACGAGGAATAGTTGTACTTTTAATCGGAGCTACTTTGGACTTAGAACAAAGTAACTTGACGGTGATCTCGTTCGCGGCGTTAATAGAACGTAAATAAATACAAGCTCCGTATGCATGTTGTGATGAGTCACTAAATGAATGCAGTTCGACAGATGTGGGTTCATCGCAAAGAACACGCCGCGGAACATTTAGCGTAAGAAGAGAAGGTAAAAATTGTGCAAAAATATCCCAGTCTCTTTGAATTTCATGTGGGACTGGAGAATCCCAAGTTAAATTTTGCAGCCACAGTTGTTGTAATAAAATTTTCATCTTTATGACGCATGGACTGATCAATCCTAAGGGATCAAAGATTTTAAATAAACCGGAAAGAAAAGATCGTTTAGTTAAATGATTATTAGAGGAAAGTGGAACATTAATAGGAAAGTGTAATTGATCGGTAGATGGGTTCCATCCCATACCCAAAGTACTAGTTGACTCACTAACTATTAGATTGTCATCAGTGTGATTAATTGAATTGAATAAAGAAGGTAAATTCGTTTTGAACTTACGAAGATTGAAGCACCCTTGTTTTAATGCTTCTGTTACAGCTTGGTGGATATAACGTAAGTTATCCTCACTTTCAGAACCTGTGATTAGATCATCTACGAAAAAATCATGCTGTATTATGTCTTTCACCATAGGATCAGAGGATTCTTCACCAATCTGCCAAAGACACCGAGTGCTCAAGTAACTAGAACTTGCCATTCCGTAAGTCACAGTACTTAATTGTAGCGTTTTGATGGGCATAGACTCATCTTCTCTCCATAAAATGAGTTGAAGATTGCGGTCCTCCTCATGGACACGGACTTGACGGTACATTTTCTCGACGTCACCAGTGAGAAGGTACTTATACTGACGAGCTCTTACTAGGATAGAGAAAAGCGAGTCCTGCATATTAGGCCCAACCAAGAGGATGTCATTGACAGACTGACCTGATGAAGTAGGAGCCGAGCCATCGAATACAACTCTTATCTTTGTCGACTCACTACTGTCCTTAAACACAGCGTGATGACAAAGGAAATAAGATGTGGAAGGTATATGTACATTGGATTCTGAAAGGTGACCTAGGTCTGCGTACTCACGCATAAACTCTACGTATTGCGATTTGACATGTGGCTGTTTACGAAATCGCTTTTCTAAATTTAATAAGCGTTTTTTAGCTAGTGAATAGGATTCACCTAGACAGTCAGGTGTGTCCTTTAAAGGTAAACTTACTGAGAATCTACCGCTTTCCAGGCGGAAGGTGTGAGATAAAAAATGTGATTCACATGCCTTCTCGCTGTGACTCATAAGAGTTTTTGCTTGGGGAACATTTTCTATGTCCCAGAATTTAGTAAGTTCCTGATGTAAACTATCTTCAGATGGCATATAAGAAACGATTGAATGGTTGCATTTTATATAAGTATTTTTTGATCTCTTGTTAGTGGGTAAATCCAAATAAATAGGACCTGAAATCAACCAACCGAAATGAGAGCTTCTTAATATAGGGGACTTAAGACCGAGAGACAGTTGCTCGCGACCAAGAATGTCCCAGAAAAGATCAGCACCGATGAGAACATCAACAGGTGCTGATTGGTGGAAGTTAGGGTCTGCTAAAAATATATTACTGGAAATATTAAGTTGTTTAACATCAATAGGAATTTTAGGAATTTTACCGGTTAACGCTGGCAGCACCAGAAATGTAGACGTGACGTTAAAAGGCTTCATTAAAGATTTCAACTGCACCACACAAGTTTCTGTAGCCTGAGTGGTGGACTTATTGCCTATGCCAATTATATTAACATGCAAAGTATTATTAGTTTGTAAAGAAAGTTTTGTTTTAAGGGATTGAGTAATAAATGAGGATTGACTACCGCAGTCCATCAAAGCGCGAACCTTATGTGTTTGATTGGTCATCGGATTTGACACCTCAATAAAGGCAGTAGACAAGAGAACTTGGTTGGCCTTCTGATTAGAAAAATTCACTATAGTATCCTTATTAGTGGTGTCGGGTGAAGTGGTGACAACACTGGAACTATTATGGTTTTTATGTAAAAGTCTATTGTGCCTCGCATTACACATGCGACACGGGTGCATACGACAATTGCGTGCAGAGTGTCCACTCCTTAAGCAGTTGTGACATAACTTCAATCGGCTTACTTCACTGATACGTTCGTCCACACTCTTACCCAAAAAGGTGGGACAGTCATATAAGCGATGATTACCATTGCAAACGCCACAAGATATATCAGAAATATCACTGCCTTCACTATTAGAAACGTATGACTGATGAGACTTAGTATTAGACACTGATGGTTTCGATGTTGTCTGAGTCTTAGTTTTAGGGTATGAAAGATTTCGATTTATTGACTCAAGTACATCAGCGCGATCAATAAGAAACTTGAAAAAATGTTGCAAATTGGGTATATCTGTATTCAACGTGCCACGGTACTCTTCCCACTTCACAATGGTATGACTATCAAGTTTGGAACTCATTATATGAATGATTAAAATATCCCACTCACTTGTACCTAGTCCAAGACTAGTTAAAGCACGTAAGTTTTTAGTTATATGATCCACAAAAAATCGTAAAGATTTATCTGACTCACGTGTGATTTGCTGTGTATGTAACAATGAATTTATATGCTGACTTATTAATTGTCGTTTATTATCATATCTTTCACATAATAATTTCCAAGCACTCGTATAATTAACGTTGGATACCTCTAAGTTAGTTATAATGCGCGCTGCATCGCCAGTCAAGTACGACATAAGATAATGGAACTTATGAATAGGAGCGATCCGGTCGTTGTTGTGTACTATAGATAAGAATGTGTCACGAAACTCAAGCCAACGGAAGTAAGACCCGTCGAACTTAGCAATTTGAATACGAGGCAATTTAAAACCTACATCATGAAGGTCATTATTACACTGACCGTTAGTTAACTGACTTGAATTTAAATCTTTGCAATTACTTTCATCGTGTCGATTGGAGTTGTGTTTTTGTATAATACTTTGTGCAATTGCAATGTTAGATATAAAAAGTTGCTCGATAGTATCACGCTCATCTATCTCATTGGGTAGATTGTCCGAGTTTAACACTTCTATCTGATTTTGCAAGTCGTCAAAACGGCTATAAGTAGATTCAAACTTGTTTAATTTTAATGTTAATTCAGCTAACTCAATCTGAGAAGGTATTTCTTTAGAGGTAATATTAGACAAAAAGTTTCTGAATTTTGTGATTTGACCTTTTATGGAACTGCGTTTTACTAAAAGATCCTGTAAATATTGAGGATCCTTTGTGCTAGTTTCACCTCCATAATCTTTCCCCATTGTAAACTTGAAAATTTGTAAATATTGTAAATACTTTATGTACTTTAATATAAATTTAATTAATGTATTGTAAACAAACCTATAGGGTTGATTATGGTAATAACTACGCACAAAGATGGTTATATTTTGAGAGAAATAAAATTAGGTATAACTTAGCTCACGCTCCTCGCCTAACGTCACCTGAAGCCAGCCCTGTGCTGCAGTAGGCACTACTCCGCTCCGGTCACACGGCAACACGTCAAGGTAGCCCGAAGCAACGTGACCCGGAATAGTAGACCTGGAATGTTCGGCGAAGTGGGTGAAATATATGCTAATATTTTTAGGTAATAATCCTGTAAGGTTATAGAAAACAAACTATACAATAGGAAGATAGCCTTGGATTTGTTTCAATGGTTAAAACGTTTACCGTTATTATTAATTAATCTATAATGAACTACCTATTGCAGTTTAATTACTTTATCATTATAGACACCAATTAATGCACTCATAGAAACTATGTAAAATAGATATTACGAAGATTTCTAAAAGGTATAGGGTATGAATAGGTAAGGGTAGGTAGGTAAGAGGGAATTCACAAGGAAAAAAGGGCACTTAGCTGCATTGGCCGAGGCTGCGGTACGATGCTGAATGCTGATCGCTATCCGGCGGTGGCTGCAATGGCTGGTACACCTCCAGCAAATCCAAGAATGATGCTTGATTTGGATAAAAATTGGCTGCGGCGTAATAGCTACACCGGCGGGTCGTCGTCGCGATGATCGAACTTATTTTGGTCAAAAGTTGCAGGTCCTGTCACGGTCGCCAAAATGTTGGGGCTTCAGTAGACTTCAATGAAACTCCCGTATTGAGATCAGGTGATATAATTTTGATTTAATAATTGTTTTAACAATAAAAAGGTCGGATCAAAGATTTCGCGAGCAGGTATAAAAATCAAGTGAAATAACAAAACGAATGTCGGTACATGAAAATATAAATCAATGCGCCTTAAAGTTCTTTATAGCAACACAACACTGTCACACGACTTAAACACATTTTATAATAAGCGTAGGCGTACACAAAACCAATTTCGGAAGCGTGAAAAGATGAATTAATTCCCTCTGCCTAGCCTTTTCCCAATTACATTGGGGACGGCTTCCAGTCAAACCGGATGCAGCTTAATACCAGTATTTTACATGGAGCGCCTGCCTAGCTGAGCTCCACAACCCAGTTACTGGGTAACACGATATCTCGTGGTATGACTGGTTGTCAGACTTTCAGACCTCTGACTACCTGTAACGGCTGTCATAGATCTTAATTTGACAACCGGGACCGATAGCTTAACGTGCGCTCCGAGGCACCGAGAGATCTGGGTATGAAATGACGGTCACCCATCCACAGACCGACCGTGGCAAGCGCAACTTAAATTCGATGTGTGCGGCTGTTACTTAGCCACGAGCCCCCAAAAAATAAGAAATTGGTTAAAAAAGTAAAAAGCAGGTCTTAATTTTTTTTAATCTTACTTGCCTATATTAGTCGGGACAATGTAAGGATTCTAGAGATACCTCATATATCGAAATCGATTCAGGCATTTAGAAGTTATTGTGGAATAAAGAAACTCAGAAACATATATACTCGTACATACTTACATACATGAACGTACGTTACATACATACGTAACGTATAAAAGGAAATTTCTTGATAACTTAGTCGTAACACCGACAAGTCTGCCCACCCGTATTACAACTTATCTCGATCAATCATCAGCCACGACGCCGGTTCTTATTAACAAAATAGCTTTTCGCAATCAAACAAGTAAAACTTTGAATGAGCCCTTATCTCAAGTTTAAACTTTTAACTTTTAATCAACTTCGGAAACCGCACTGTCTTATAGAAGAAGAAGAATGAATGAAGACGATGGAATCTATACAGAGAATTAAAAATCAAGTGTCTGTCTGTGATTTAATAATAAATGCAAATATTTAAGTAAAAACTGCAATGTTTACGATGCTTAATTTTAAATGACTTGTAGAATTTTGTCTGTCTGCCTGTCTCAAAGCTGGTCTCAAATAGCCTCCGAAACGTCTGAACAGATTTAAAGGTTTTTTTTTGCGTTTAGTACGGAAATAAAAATATTTTCGTGTATATTATTTACACATTTCGATATCTTGATGATGTAGTTTTTCTTTAACCAAATAATGAATTTGTGGTTCAGCGAAAGTTACAACAGATTTCGATGATATTAAGTACGTTAATTGTTTATGGGTAAAGGAATTTTCCATCCTGATAATTAATTCGATTCCCGTATGAAGCAAAACAGCGTGTTGTTGTTTATCAGAGTGGCGGGCGTATGTTAATATTAAAATCAATACAATATCTTACATCATATTTTTTAAAGTTACAATATTAAATGGAAAAAGAATAAGGTCGCGAACAGGAATCGAACCTGCGCCTCCCGGATAAATACTCCAGGCGCTCTGACCACTAAGCCATCTCGACCTCTGCTCACCACCGCGAATTCTTCATCAATGTTTTTAACACGTCTTTTTGGCGACGTCATTGCTATTAATTCAGTACCTATACTACTTTGCAGTTAATACAGCAATTTAGAGTTCGCTAAGAATGCATTAATGCTTTTCAAAGATTTATCTTGAATCATATTTTTTTGTAAATATATGATGGATGATGAGTCAGTTTGTTTATTTAAAGAATTTGTTGCACTTTTTCTTATCTTGTTGTTGATAACAATCTAGTGCCAAACTTTACACCAGCTGTAGGCCCCTGATATGGCTTACATACACATGGACAACATCTGTCAGGTATGCTAGTCACAGGGGGTTGTAGGGGCTCGTGACTAAGTAACAGCCGCACAGAACGATCGATCAAGGTTAAGCTGTGCTTGCCGCGATCGGTCTGTGGATGGGTGACCATAATTTCATACCGAGACCTCCGTGCCTCGGAGAGTACGTTGAGCCGTTGGTTCTGGTTATCTAATTAAGATCTATGACAGCCCTTACGAGTAGTCAGAGGCCTGAAAGTCTGACAACCAGTCATACCACGAGATATCGTGTTACTCATAAATTGGGTTGTGGAGGTCAGATAGGCAGTCGCTCCATGTAAAATACTGGCATTAAGCTGCATCCGGTTTGATTGGAAGCCGACCCCAATGTAATTGGGAAAAGGCTAGGCAGAAGATCTCCCAGGTGTGCTAGTTTCCTAACGAAGTTTTCCTTCACCGTGTTCATTAACCTCTTCATACATGCTCGTCGCTTTCAAGTTCTTCTGTCTAACTCTTCAGATAAACAGGCGTGATACTATATTATTAAATCCACTGTATTTTAAATTGAAATATCCGTTAAAGCAATGTTTTTTCATAGCTAATAACAGTAAAATCTTGCAAACGATAAAAATTCTAGGGCAATTTTTTTTTTTTCCCAGAAATAAATTTGATATCTCCAACCCACACGAAATCATAGGCTAAGATGGATAACGTATAAATCTCTTTAAATGATGAGGACCATGTGACGATGACTCTATAAAACTTTTACGACCAACTGTTGCGCCGGATCACATGCCAGAAAATTTATAATAAATCATTTCTGCTATGGGTAATGTCGTTTTTGTTGATGAACTTAGTTTCATTGAAGTACAATTTAAATGTTGGGGTTTTCTGAATAAACGAGAATATTGCGATATTTTGGTTTTGTAAAAACATTAACATGCCTGTACTTCCTCAAGTGGTCGGCAATTGTAGGCCACATGCACGGAAAAGTATCTGCCTAGCCTTTTTCCAGTTACATTGGTCTGCTTCCAGTAAATGCGGATGCAGCTTAATACCAGTATATTACATGGAGCGACTGACTGCCTATCTGACCTCCACAATCGAGTACCTAACTGGGTAACACTTTATGTATCACGTGATAAGACTGGTTGTCAGACTTTCAGGCCGTACTACCCGTAACGGCTGCCATAGATCTTAATTTGACAACCGGGACCGATGGTATAAAGTTCTTTCCGAGGCACGGAGGGGTCTCGGTATGAAATAATGTTCACCCATCTACACAGACCGACCGCTGCAAGCGCAGCTTAACCTAGATCGATTAATCTGTGCTACTGTTCCTTAGGCACGAGCCCCACAAGCATGCAGCTCATATGAAAATTCTAGACTCTCTCACAAGACTCGAAGTGTGTTTAGCTATAACATTTTTCAGTAAGCATATAACCACAGGCCATAATATAATCTTGCAGTCCAGTAAATTTAATTCTTGGAAATGATCTTAAAGTCTATATATACATATATTAAGAACAACAAAGTTGTTTTTGTTTTTATGCACGTTTTGGCTATTAGTGGTCGCAATAATCGTTAATTGTTTAAGCTTTCAATATCTGGAATACATAAAAATAGCAATAAGTTATTCTCCGAACATTGGGGTTACTCTTGAAAATAAATTCGCTTTATTGCCATTGGTGACGCCAAAATGTCTTTAAAATAATTATAGAATTGAGATACTAATAAACCAATATGCATTAAAATTGAGATGAATATAATGTTGGTAAATTAATTTTAACATTACACATTGTTTTAAAGCGTTTAATATTAGAGGGAGTCGGTATTAATTAATTAATTTCAAGAGTAGGTAACCCCACATATCTTTAAAGTTTTGTTTTTTTGTATGGTAATGCGCAGGGCAGAGTTATTGTACTTAATAACTGCGTCAGTAAAGTGTGTACAACGGTACTGCTCTGCCTGTCCCCTCGGGGATAAAGATGCTATGGTAGGTTTATCTTTAAACACAGACTTCAATTTTGAAGCAGTTACATGCAATTTTGCTTGTACTCATCTTTAGAACGTTTTAATATCGTTCGGAAATCGTTCACCAGCATGCATGTCCTGGCAAACCTATCAAAACCCAATAACTTTACAACTGGTCTGTCAAACACGTATCGATTTACAACCATATCATATCAAGAATACGGTATAATATTGAATGGCAAACTGCCTCTAAGGCTGAAACTTGCCCGCAAAATTGGACTAAAGCCAAAAACGGGGTACCACTTTAGTTAGACTCAGACTGGTGTAGTCATTTAGTTGTGAACAGTACTTTAGACTTTGAACTGTGAAGACTTGTGGGGTCAACTTATACTGGTTGTTTAGCTAGTTAAAAATATCCCGTTACTAATAGATTGTGTAATTTATTACTAATGATAGTATCGCTTTGTAAAATCTAAACATTCTTTCTCTCAGTGTTATTTGTTTACTTGTTTTTTTATTAATAGAGTTGTCTCTTTGTATGTTTTTCGTTTAATGGCATTTTAGATACCTACGCTTTTGTTGTCAGTTTTTTGGGGTTTTTTTTCTTACACGACTGCCCACAAACAAGGGAGTGCTATGTTTTTAGAGTTGGTGTTGTGATTGTGTTGATGTATGTTTGTGAATCTACCATAACTTCTAAATGCCTGAACTGTTTTTTTTTTTAGTATAGTTGCTATGATACACAAAAAAGTGAGAAATGAAAAGTTATAATTCGCACATGACAGGCGTGCTTTGTAACTAATTTCATCTTGTTTTACATTTTGGATAAGATGTGATCAAGAATAAGGTTTTGTGTCAACATTTCGTTTTAATCTGCCTTGTTGGTTTTGTGGCCCCAAGGGCGATCACTCAGCATGCGATCCTGGGTTCGATTCTTAGGTAAAGAACAGTATTTTGTGTCTTTTTCCCCAATAATTATTGTTCTCCCCAAATCTATCCACTCTACTTAAGAGTGAATAGATTTATTCTGGATATACGTGCTCCATCTTCGGCCACATCGACGCTACCATCAGGAGAGTTCATGACAAAGGTAGAAACATTTTGATAAAAAAAAATAGTCGAACGAAAAACTTAAACTTATAAGAAATCCAAGATAAATCTTTGAAAAGCATTAACGCATGCTTAGCGAACTCTAAAGTTACAATATTAAATGGAAAAAGAAGAATACGGTCGCGAACAGGATTCAAACCTGCGAATCTTGAATTATTAAGGTAATTGCATTCTTTACGACATTGTATTAACTGCAAAGTTAGTCGTGTCGGTTCGGTCACCCGTATAGGTACTGAATAGATAGCAATGTCGTCGCGAAAAAGACGAATTCGCTGTCGTGAGCAGAGGGCGAGATGGCTTAGTGGTCAGAGCGCCTGGAGTATTCATCCGGGAGGCGCAGGTTCGAATCCTGTTCGCGACCGTATTCTTCTTTTTCCATTTAATATTGTAACTCTATAAGAAATCATTGATGTAACTTTCTGTTACCTCTAAAGATTATTCTAGTAAAGCTAATTTGATTTAGCCTTAAGAAAGGGTATGTAAGTATATAATTGCTGCAAATTCTCATGCCATATTATCTGGTGCCAATATGAACCAGTGTTTATTGATCTTAATCCTTATTTATGTGGCGCATGCGTCGAACGCATACCGAAGTACTGTGTGCATTTTATTGATCGTCTTGTATTGTTTCATGTTTATCGCGTTTATTGCGGCGTACATAAATAGCTTTCTATTAGTATCTACGTGAAATAATGATAATCTAATTCTGTTATTCTATCTCCATTGGGTTTTCAGCATGCCACTGCCTACCCTTTCAGTTATAAAAAGGGTTAACTCCTAATTTAGTTCCGTCGTAAAATCTTTTAAAAGAAATGTTCGAAATGTTCGACGTATAAAACAAAACCTCGAAACTTTTATTAAATCAAACAGATTGAGTACGCCGATATGGAATAAAAAGTTAAATCGCGCGGGTAGTCGGCGAAAAGTTTAAATTTCCGGTCGGGCGAGCTCGCGGGCGTCATTCCGTGATCGACATGCGATCCGGCAGGACGTGTCAGGAAATTAACTTTAACGTTCACGCGTATCAGATTGGCGTGATAGTGGAGTGAAAATAATGATTTTTCAATACACTATCGTGCCAATCTGATCGCGATACTGAAACTATGAAATACTTTGTTTTTATTTTTCTTGTTGAAGTATTAATATTTATCGTGATGTCTCGGAAAGTTTTATAAAGTTTATTGGAGTTTAAAATATTAATAGGCGTCACATTCATTCCAACCTTGTCATTATTGCCGAAATTGAGGCATTGATATACTTTCGTAAGAGTACATTAACTAGTTTGAAATAGATTTTCATAATATTATTACTCTTTTATGCCGCCTACGAGCAATCTACACGGTTTGAAGAATTTTCAACTAAAACTTGTCAGGTAATATTTCCAAAACTACGGTTTTATATCGCCTCTGTTTATTCTCACATATGGATTGATAAAGTATACCAAACTTCACTTACCTGAGCTAGAAATCTTTTGAAAAAAACCTAGGGTTATCAATCATCGCTTAGAGAGGGTACTTTATACTTCTAAAGAAAACTTACACTTAAATCGAATTTAGTCCTAGTTTCGTCGTTTTCATTTCGGTATTTTAAATAATAACACTGTCATAACATAGTATCACGCCTATATTCCCCGAAGGGGTAGGCAGAAGTGTACACAATTGTACACCCACATTTCACCAATGCTGTTATTAAGTCCCAAGTGGTGGTGAGCCTATTGAAAGCAACCGGGCACAATTCCAAACTCCGGGATGGTACTGAGAATTTCCTAACATAAAAACTCAATAACACTTTGCCCGACCCGGGAATCGAACCCGAGACCTCCTACTCAGCAGTCGCGCTTAGAACCACTAAACCAACGACACTATCATGACAAGTTTTTTTTTGATTCTGCGAAAAGCGACACCTCGGTATCTATCCTTATAGTTATTTGTCTGTTTTGAATAAACAAGAAAAAGGTTTTAAAGAAATCTTTCTTTAATAGTTTTACTTTATCGAATCGTTAATGAACGCGACTTTACTGGTTATTAATTTACTTGGGTACGCTACTAAAATGACCAGTTATAGTGACTATTCCATGTCAATAAAACACTATCTGACCTTTACTTTCGTTAGAAAGTGCGTTTTCTCTCAGCTAACAGCATTATAGGTATGTAGGTAGGTATATTAAACTTTCTTGTTTGCCTATGTGTGCTTTGGTATCGTCATGTTTATGTTTAACTAGCTTTGCTCGTGACATTGTCTGTGTGGATTTTAGAATTGCGTCCAGCCGGGATACATCGTATGCTATATTTTAATCCAGGTTATATACTGTGTGCCAAATTTCATCCAAATCCGTTCAGTAGATATTGCGTGAAATAGTAACAAACATTAATCCACCGTCACTAACTCTCGCATTTATTCGTACATCAATACACATATATAAAATTGAAGTGTCTGTTTGTAATGTCAAAATAATAGTTTATTTTTAAGCTCATATAGTTATTTGCACGATACCTATGCCTAAAAATCAGTTTTTAAATTGTTTGTTTGTTCCAGCTAATCTTGAAAACGGCTGGACCGATTTTGATAAGATTTTACTGGCAGGTAGCGGATGATATAAGGAGTAACTTAGGCTAATTATAATGTGGCGATGTGCGCGTGAAACCGCTAGGCACAGCTTGTCTTATTATAATTAAAGTAAGATTGAAAGCGAAACTGCCTGGTACTGTCTAGTGGTCGCAATCGGAGCTACTGAGCATAAAATCCTGGGTTTGACCGGGTCATCATCCGACCGAGAAATCAAATCAGAAAATTGAGTTTTTTTGCCACTAACGTGGTAGTCTATCGTACGGCCCGCTTAGTGGCAAGAAGATATCGGAGTCTATGGACGCTAACATCATTCATGATGAGCTTGTAGGAATGATTGCTGCATCGGCAATATTGAGGCCAAACAACGGCCCCACTTACTGCCAGCACATATCCACTTCCTCAAGGAGCACTATCGAACTGTTCACTGTTACGAACACAACACTTGGATTGACTACAATTTTCTGTAAGAAGGTGCTTCCAAAGATGGATAGCCCCAGTTTTTCCAAGGTCTACCTCTCTAATATAAACGACCAGCCTCAGACACATGTACAAACATTTATTTTTTGTTTGGAAAGTCCATTATTGGCGCTGTGCCTGAGTCCTACCGACTAAAAACCACACGGTTCTGCTCCAACATTTACCGAGGTCCCGGGTTCGTTGCAGCAATCACTGCGACCCCGGCAGGTTATGGTCCACTCCGGGATTTGTGCAGGCTGCTCGAACACCTCCCTATGTGGCACGTGCGTGACTGTCTCGGGCTGGACTGCTGATTAGGCGGCCACCCGTGCCCGCCACCTTCAGTCCACGGCTCACGGTGGCCGGAGATCGTCGAGCGCCCTTCAGCGCCTGGCTCGCCTTCTGCGGCAGGGGTGAGCAGGGCTTGCCTCCCTTTCCGCCGCCTCCATCGCGAGCATCACCTCCTCGCAGAAGTCGGAGACGGCTCCCCATGCGCTCTCACTCCCGACCATGAGAAACTAGTACAAACTAGATGGTCTAGCTCAGACAATCTAAATTCGATGCAATTTATCGGTACTTCAAATCGTAAATCGTGAGTGCGAAAATTTGCACGAAATTAATTCTCTCAACAAGTCTTTAACTTATGTTGATAAATTAAAGATAATAAAACACACGAGTGTTATAATGGTATTATGTTTGACAAGTTGGTAATCTACGTAATTACCATGAACAAGATAAATAACTGATTTTGCACTCTTATTTTATTTAATACAAATGATTGCAAGATGTACGAAAAAATATTTTCAGTTACATTTTTTACTAGAAACTTGTCATTTATATTGGTTTTTCACAGAGAGTGAAGTGGAAGAATACTTTTTTTTAAATTCAAAATGGGTCTACGTTTGGCCACCAACCTGCCTGATGTTATGCGATGGTGTGGCCGAGGATGGAACACGTAGATCCAGAAGAAATCTTCAATCTAAGTAGAGTGGATAGATTTGGGGAGAACGACAGTTGGGGAGTTGATGCAACTGCCCAGATCCGTCTCCCACAACGGTTGCACCGGACTACAACCCGAAACACGACTAGGTCGTTTCACAGCATGGCTTCGTCCGGTGGGTGGTAACCAGCCGCGGCAGAAGCCTCCCACCAGAGTTGTGTTGCCTGTTTTGCGACACCCAGGGCCCACGTGTAGGGATTCCATTGTAAGGGTGCACTCCTACGGACGCGGGCGACTCAGCCCCCAACACCCTTCACAAAACATGCTATTATTAGGACCCATTAGTAGGTGCTTACAGAAATGCCGACTCAGTGGATGCTCGGGGGCTCCAGCATCCACGAGAAGAAAATAGTGATTAAATTGCATAAGTACGCGTCGTAGTATGGTAGTAAGTGTAATTGTGATGATGCTCAATGTGTGGATTTTACTTCAAGCACTTCACTTAAAAATTGGCTCCACTGGGTGGTAAGCCTACTGCCATCTATCGAGCATAACGCCAAACACCGAGCTGCTATTCTACCGTTAACTCATTTTTACTCAACAATTTTCTAACAGAAAAAAACAGTAACATTTTAAAGTTACAATATTAAATGGAAAAAGAATACGCGACCGTATTCTTTTTCCATTTAATATTGTAACTTTAGAGTTCACTAAGCATGCGTTAATGCTTTTCAAAGATTTATCAGTAACATTTTGCCAGACTTTTATTCAAACGTAGCCACACTAGACCGATGAAGCAGTTTTTTTTTTATCTTCTGTGGTTTGATAATATCAGTGCATCAAGCTAGTTGTTGATCCAAATCTACGTTCATTTTGAAACCACAAAAATTATTAACTTCACAGTTATAAAGTATTTTGCGAATGTATTGTTTTTCTTTTTGTCAGATCAAAAGCTTATCGTGGAGACCTGGGGCTACATCCCTGTTGCAATCCCCTAAATCCGACCCTGGTTATTCATAACGGTTTATGGCGTATAAAAATATAATGACGGGTTGTTGAGAAGTAACGAGATACTAAAGACTTTTTATTATGATGAATGAGTACTGTTGGAATAATTACACAATCATCCTGGATTGAAACTGGCTAATAAGCGAGACTTGTAGAATTAAATCATAAGGCGATACTCTTATATGAACTTGCTACGTGCATACTTTTGGCATTCTTCCAAACTTCAGAGTGGCTGGAAATGGCAAACTTTGATGAAGATGCACAAACAAATATTAAAACTAATAGCGGATAGTAGCAAAGATCTATCTGCCCTTGTAAGCAAGACAGTATGTCAAATTGTGAGGATTAAATAGGTTTAGGATAAATTTTGTTTAGATATACGATTCGATTAAATTATCTATGGCATAGTGGCAAGCAATTAGCAATATTACACTGTCAAACTTTAAGGTTACACTTGAAACTAATACCAATTCCAATATTAAATAGACTCCTTAAAACAACTCGTAATTTTAAAATAAATTTACGTACATTACAGTTGCCTCAATTTTAAAGCATGTTGTTTTCATAATATTCCGAATCTATAATTATTTTTGAGACATTTAAAAGTACGAACTAATATATTTCCAATGTCAATCGAGCGGAATTATTTTCAAGAGTTATTTTATTTTAGCTGTTCTTATTAAATCTACGTTAAAATACATGATTTTATTCTATTAATCAAATACAAATTCACCTAATTTATTCCTCATAAAACGCTGTTGTTAATAATGTTAGTTGCAAGAACGGTTTATATCAGCTAAAATTTTGCAATTATTAGTACCTACTCATCTAATAATATTATATAATAGAATTATTAGTTTATGTAGTATCTACTACGTTATTACCTCAAAATAGGAATGTTTTGATATAATTTTCCCATATAAATCGGTGCAAACTTACTGGCACAATTTCACATAATTCGAGAATTAATTAATGTTATATTTTAAATGTACTGGTCTATTACAATATTCTGCGGAACGTTACAAATTCGCCAATTTATTGAAGATGTGAGGTAAATTATTGAATTAATAGTCTTCAAAATAATTCTGTTACATTTGTAGGTACTGGTATATTCATGAAACACACTAGCTTCTACCTTTCTTAGTAAATCTAAGACATCATAGATGTACGGTGAAGGAAAACATAGTGAGGAAACGTGGACGTGATGGTCTGAAATCACCAACCCGCAGTGAGCTAGCGTGCGATGCTCGTGCCGTTTCTGTATGACAAGAGGCTCTTGTCCTGCAATGGGACAGGTATGGGCATGTTAATTAAAAAGTAGGTAACTGTAGTCTTCCTTAAAATTGAAATAATTAAGCCATGGTTCGGCATTGTGCCAGGATTTACTTCACAGTGAGTTTTCGGTTTTCCAGACGGTGTATTACTATGAATGGGCGTTTTTTGGCACTTGGCTCTTCAATATGATTCCACATCTTTCTGCTGTCTTTCTCGAGATTTTAGTGCATTTTCTTTGACAATGTAACAATTGCGCATCACAATAATTAACTAGAACATACATTTATGTATAATAACTTTCGTAACGCATATTTATATCAATTATTGTTTGCTTTGAAACTCAGTTTGACTCGCGACATTGTCGTGGGCTCAGCTCATGACTAAGGGCTCCGGTCGAGTTCGAAACTCGTCGGGCAATTCCCGAAAAATGCACGTGTGTAGTAACCGGTTGATATGAACATACATTTATTTAGATTTGAGATATATTCACAGACGATGTCACGCTGTCTTACTGTCTTCAGTCTAAAATTCCATCATGTATGGTTGGAAACCCATCATGGTGTGTGTGCCAGACTCTTATAAAAAAACCACACGATCCTCAGCTTATTTTTACACGACTGCCCACAAAAAAGAGTATTGTTTTTAGTGTTCATGTATGTATGTATGTTTGTGAGTTTCTTTGTTCCACCATAACTTCTAAACGCATGAACCGATTTAGATGTGTGGGGTATCGATAGAATCCTTACATTGTCCCGGGTAACATTGGCTAGTAAGATATTAAAAATGGCAGGTATGCTTTTTATTTATTTTTAACTTTCGGCTCAGCAACGTACAGATCTGTACGTTGTAACAATAAAAATCTATTGTGTCTGCTAATGACTGAGGCAACAGCTCATCATCTTGTTACTTGGGTATAGAGATCTGTACTACCACAGTAAGTACCCGTGCTGCTCAGCCCAAACAAAGAACTCCATCACCATCATCCAAAACCTCCACAAATATTTACATGAAATCTTCTGTACAAGTAGAAATAATTTCACCTTGACATATTTGAGGAATCTTCTCTTTTTTTGGAAGAAAAAAGCCAGACTCAGCGACGACGAAATAAAGGGAAGGCTCCATTAAACTTTTATAAAGGTTTCAGTATTGTCTCTTTCATGAAAAATGTAGAATTTTTCTTTATACTTCATACCTATTTCGCCATCAACGGTTTACAAAAAAATGTAAAAATATGGTCTCGAATTTCGTTTTGTTGATTGTTGTAGATATTTAGTAACCCTGTAATTTATGTTTATTTTTGTTGAACGTTTACTTTAGATTATCAGAATTTATTTTAATACGGAATCGTACCAAATTGTTCCGGGTCTGGGTGTGTGTGCATGTGAGATTATGTATCTATAAACGCACCAACGATACAGGAAGAATAGTGTGGGGCAAAGATTAAAAAAGATAGGTCTGTCCATTCTTTATGGCAAATTGTGTGGCATAATAAAATCGAAAATTCTTATTTTATTCGCAACGCCTTTAATGTACAATTTAAGTCCGTTTAATAGCTCATCATTGATTTATACAACTTCCCTGAACCAATCATAAACGTCTGTTACTCTTCTAATTTGTAGTAATAAATAATTTCTTTCTTTCTTTCTTTAATTATAACAATAATCAATTATATTAATGTGCTGTATCAAAATAGAGACTTGTACTGCCATCTAGTGCTAAGAATGTCAAACACTATTTTATTATTGATGTTTGTTCTCCTAATAAAGTTGTCTTTATCCGGATGAATCGCGTGTATTACTGGTTTTTGTTTTTCCTGTCGTTTCGAACGCTGCAATTGCAAATTACGAATTTTATTATACGTAGTGATCGCGAAAACCTAAGACATTACTAAGTTAGTCTTTTTTTTATCAAGTACGGCCTTGTATCATTTCATATACTAATCTTACACGTAGTATCTAGTAGATCGCCTCTTTGTCTAGTGGTTACAAGCGCGGATACTGAGCGTGTGGTCCTGAGTTCAATTCCCGAGTCGGGCAAACTGTAACTGAGTTCTTACGTTAGAAAATATTTAGTAATATTCCAGAGTTGGGAAATTGGCGGTATGCGCCCGTGCTTTGGAGAGCATGTGAAGCCATCGGTCCTGTTCCTGCTCTCTCCAGTCATGTCGGATTGCCATCCCATCGAACTATAAGAGTGAAGGAAGTGAGAGTGCACCTGCGTTTGCGCGTACACTTGTGCACTATAATATCTCCCGCGTCTGCTTGGCTCTCCGTGGAAATAGGCCGTCGTGGCCGAACTCGGTCGGGTGTATATTATTATTTTTATTGTACATACCTCCGTTAAGCCCCTTGCCTTACTCTAAGAAAGGGCTACATCAAGGGATAAATCACACATATTAAAGTGTAGTCACCAGTTGGCATGTGACGAGACAATGGCGCTGGTTTTATTTAGTGACGATATTTCGAGTGTGCCAAGCTAAGTGGAGCAGAATGTTAGTCTTCGAGAGGTGTGCGGCGTAAGCGATAAGCGGCAGCGTGTTAAGCGACGACCCTTAATTAATTATGGAAACATATAAAATTACTTTTCATAATTATAATTTAGAACTTAACCAAAAAAACTCCAAGACCAAATTTAAATGCTTTTTATTTTTAAGCTGAATAAATTAGTGTATAAAGCAGCGGCATATTTATGAACGTACCTATATTTTTTTATTACAAGTGTAACTATACGTTATTATGTTCTAAGGAAAACATTGAAAAATAATAGAGACGAGCAGGACTCGAACCCGCGACCCTTGAAGTACCGTATCATGGCTTTCCCACTGAGCTATCGTGTCATGTTAGCATCCATTAAATTTCATAATCCCTTTTCGTCTTAAAGAGACGCCTGGTGAATTCGATTTAGCAATCATTTAAGATAACTAAACTATATTCCTTAGAAAATAATAAAATTAATATAGGCATTAAAATGAAACAATACAGTCTAGATAAATAAATAGATAGAAGTGGCAAAATCGTAGCATTAGTGTAAAATGGCTTTACATTTAACTGCGTTGAAGGAATGTGAATATTTCTAAAGTGTAAGAGACACAGCCCTAAAAAAGCCTATGGACTCCAACTGCACGACCTCTGTGAATGATTAGTTGCGAAAGTGGTTTCACTCCCGTACCTCAAAAGGTAAAAAGGAACCCTTATAAGATCACTTTCTTGTCCGTTCGCAAATCGCTCCAATTGTACCACTTATCGTCTCTCCCGCATTCTGTTATGTCATCGGCGACAATGTATGACAACATTGTTATGTTTAATTACATTGTCTGTGTCACATTATTTTCAATATAATGTTCCGTCACTGATATAATGCGTGCATGCGGGCATTCACTGCCAGACAGTAATTTAGAACGGGAAAGTGAAAGATTGCATTGGTCTAGTGGTTCCAAGCGTCGCTGCTGAGCATGAAGGGCCAGATTTAAATCCCGGGTTGGGTATAGGTTTTTTTGTGTGAGGAATTTCTATGTAGCAGTTTGGAATTGTGCCTGTTGAATGCTGCTATTGGTAGAGAGCCTATTGTCATCATACTGATTTGTCATTACAAAACAAGGGATTTAATAACGGCATCGGTGAAATATACACGGAAGTTTCTTGCCCGTTCTTCTCCATAGGAATCTACACTTTGGCACGTGTCAACTAGCTTCTGACAATTCAAAAGTGCCTGTAAAGGGTCTTATTGAAATAAATGATTTGACTTTGACACCTCTGCCTAATTATTCGGGAAATATAGGCATAATGGTATAATATAATGTTGAGAGAATTACCCGAGAGTTTCGATGTCTTGCTAAAAAACCTGTTTGTTGTATTTTTGTTTTAAGATATATTGACCATTAATAAGGCATTATTTTGAGAGATACGCTACCTGATACCTTTTAAATTCTCATCATCTACATGAAGTAGGTACTTTTTTACTAAAATAGATACTTATTAAATACCATAAATCAAATCAATAACGGGTGGTCTTCAAGGAATTCACAACAATATTATGTATTTAAATGCTACTTTAAGATGTCGGTTTAAGATAAAGATAATATTATTACCATAAAACCACCACAAGTGAATAATGGATATTTAATTTATTAATTATTATACATATAAAGGTAAGGTACATAGTTTTTAAGATAACAACCATTCTACAATAAACACGATAAACAATTAGACAGATTTCATATCAAGTTTTCCGAGCATTACTAAAATCGCTACCGCTCATGGCATAGACCGTACAACCGTAAACATTTAGCTTTATTTAATCACATTGTCTCCATCACTCGAGTCGAGTTGGACGAACGTTGTGGATGTGTTATTTTGATAGTAATGACGCGGTTCATTTTAAACGGCGGACATCGCTATCGCTCGTGACTTATTCGGGACATTTTGTAGGCTATTATAGTATGTACAAATCTAGAGGGGCTCACATTCCAAATTCCGGGCTGCTACTGATAATGTTTATAACGGAAAAACTAGAATTACACTTGGCCCGACCGGAATCGAACCCGAGACCTCCTGCTCAGCAATCGCGCTTGGTACCATTAGATCAACGAGGCAGTTAAATATATAACTTCACTTTTAAGTACTTCTAGTATAAGTCACACTGATTGAAAAGGTCATTGACCACAACCCACCCATCATCATCATCATCATCATCACCACCTCCCTGCCCTTATCCCAATTTATTTGAGGTCTGTGCAGCATGTATTTTTCTTCCACTTTCTAATTGTTTTTGTAATTGCATGCTGCTAAAGTTTTGGCATTGTTTTATGACCGCAACCCACCCACCATACGCTAAACAAATCATATTTTACAGATCAATCTTTGAAAAGCATTAACGCATGCTCTGAACTCTAGGGACTGAATAGATAGCAATGACGTCACCAAAAGACGTGTTAAAATATGGAAGAAGAATTCACGGTAGTGAGCAGAGGTCGAGATGGCTTAGTGGTCAGAGCGCCTGGACTATTTATCCGGACCGCTTACGACCGTATTCTTTTTCCATCAAAAATCATATTTTCGTAAAACATTCTACTTTTCTGCTCAAAGAAATCTGTAACAATCAAAACTTTAGCACTTATTAAATTACAGTGAATTTTTACGATCGTTCATAATTCGCCGGTTCATAATAAATTGAGTTTTTATTCAAATATCTTTGTATTATATTTGTTACAGGTAAGGAAAATGTGCAAGTTAGCTGTTCTGAGCTGACATTTTGTGAGTTAAATTGTGCAGAAAGTTGAGTAATTTTTTTTTGTGGAAATGTACATTTTTAGCAGTGTATTTGTGTGCGTGTTTACGTATATTCCGCCTAAACTACTCAACCTAGTTTTATGAATGTAGCGTTTACTTATTCGACTCGATACGCCACAACAACTTCTATAAGACCGTTTTAGAAGGAAAGAGAATAAGAGGTAGATCTAGACTAAGCTTACTATACAACAGGTGAAGGAGAAAGTAGGAGTGGAGTTGTATTAAAAGGTTGAAATTATAGGAGAGGATAGAGACACATATCATCATCATCTTCCTACTCTGGTCCCAAGCTATTTGGGGTCGGTATAGCCATCTCTATATCGTTGACCCCCTTTTCATTAATGTCACCGGTCACACATTCCATACATCTTTCGTTTGGTCTACCTTACCCCCTCTATCCATCAAGATTCATAGTCATTACCCTCTTAGTCACATGTGTCTCATCCCTCCTCATCACGTGTCCGTAGAAATTTTGCCAAAACTATTGCAGTATGTATAGAGAGACATATCAAAAGTTATAATTTTGTGGAAATTAAAATGCTGTCGTGAGCGGGATTCGAACCTGTGCCTCTCGAATAAAGAAAGAAGAAGGAGTATATCTTTAGAGTTCACCACGCATGTGCTAATGCATTTGGATTATTTATCTGTACATATAATATATAACTTTACTTTCCTGTTTTTTCCTCCATCGTCTGCTTCAAAGCAAGACGACTGCCTTCACCGTAAATCATAGCTTCCATCTTTACGCCGCATGACAACTATAAATTTTGACAAACTGTGAAATTACGAGTATCTCATCGTTCGTTGCGTCCTGCGAATACTTACTTGTGAGATACAAATGTTTGTGGGAATTAGTGCATATGTACAGTCACGAGTACAAACGTGTATATATTTGCAGATTTTAAACTCTATTTAAAAGATTATCAATATAATATAGTAGATAGTAGTAGTGAATGTCAATGTAAAGGGACAAGAGCGCCGGATTTAAATTTGCCGCCATTTTGTTAATACGAGTTGTACGGTGATTTTTTTGACAGTTGTCACGTACAGACCACGCGATTTAAGAATATGGAGAAGTATTTAAACCAACAACGTTTAATTATAGTAAAAACACATTACAAAAACTTTCACGAAAACAGTTCGCCAATAACGTCAAGTTTTCGGTCGCAATAATACGTCAAATGAACGAGTGAAGCGTTTTATTATTTGAGACCAAATTTACGCTGGTGGATCAGAAGATAATTGTTCATGATCGTCATTGTCGGTCACTCGAAAATATAGCCACAGTAAGGGAATCTGAGAATCCAGGATCTTCCATTCGGCATCGTGAGAATAATATCGTAGAAATATGAGAATGAAGAAAGAAGGAGTGCACTTGTATTTGCGCATACACATGTGCACTCTAAATACCTCCTGCCTACTTGTCTAATCTCCGTGGAGAAACCCGTATCAGTTTCTCTATTTCTGACTCTATAATTAATTTTAATAGTCAGCCCTAATCTTCAATGTTACGGACAAAACACTATCATCTAAATTAAAGTTAAATTATTAGAAATGAATTAATAAATAAACTAATTTAGCCCAACTGTCCCATTGGCCTTGCCTACAAAGTATGTAGCATTAAATCTGTCACGTTAACATACGATTATCGTCTTTATTACCTTCGGAACACAGATCACTTCGGTTTCAACAATAAATTTAACTTGTGTATAATAAAACAGAAAGTAATGTAGACATAAATAGTGGTTTATTGGTAAGATTAGTCAGGTTAGAGATATAGGTGGGAGGTTCGAAATTATTAATCCGACATATTTTAACACGAACATCTATGAATGATCGAGAAGGCGAATCAATTATCAAATTTATTAAACTTATGATTTTTTGTGGAAAGAATAATACGATCGTGGGCAGGATTCGAACCAGCGCCTCCCTGATAATCTTGCTCGTGTAGTTTGACAGCGACAGGAATAATGATAAGCCAAGCCACGTGTTTGATGTTTATTTATCTTAGTCTCAGTTTAAGTTGCCTACAGTAAAAGGAAATTAAATATAAAATTAAATTACCGGAAAACACAGTGTAATTTATTTTATCTTTGATACAAGAAACATGATAAATCGATATGATTTTTACTTCACTTTATCAGTACCGTTAATAGCAGGCATAATCATTATCAAAATCAATACGAATAGAAACAATTTTAACAATAACACTTACACAACATTGTTTCACTTGTTACTTGGCAGAAAATTAATCCCAATCACGCCAATGAAGCTGCACCATCTAACAATAAATCTGAACCACTTAAACTAGGAAACACATCACTGGCTGTCAAACATATCAGTAACGCCACTTCAGAAGGCTCCAACATCTTCCCATTAGGCATAGATCGAACCAAAGCACTTTTTATAGATTCTCTTAGTTCATCATCATCAACAAATATATTCGCCAGAATATTAGTCTTCGTATGTCCTGGACTTATTGAATTTATTCTGACTCCTTCAGATGCCAATTCTAAAGCTGCATGCTTTGAGAACATCTGAATAGCAGCCTTCGACACGATGTATGGCATCATACCAGGTTTAGACCGCTTCGACATCGAAGATCCCATATTTATAATGTTCCCTTTCGTCTTCACTAGATGCGGTAATGCTAACTGTGACAAATGGTACGGTACACGAAAATTTATCGTCATTAGATCGTCAAATTTCTCCATGGAGTTGTCGAAGAGAGATGATATTACAACTTTTCCTGCACAATTCACTAGTATGTCGAGTTTTCCGTACAGTTCTACTGTCTTGTTTACCACTGTTTCGCAGCTGCCTGGATAGGTTAAGTCTAATTTAATCCATAGAGGTACTAGGTCGTTTTGTTTAACACATTTGTTGACTGTCTCCATTAATCTTTCTTCGTTGCGTCCAACTAGTGAAAGGTAGGCTCCGTAACTTGCAAAAGCTACTGCTGTTTCAGCTCCTATACCAGAGCTGGCACCAGTTATGATAGCTACTTTACCACTTAAGTCTATTTTATCCATTTTAGTTTAACTTTCTTTATTAGAATTATTTGCGTATTTGTGTGCTGTATTAATTTTTTCGCGTTTTATTTTGTGTTCATTATCGAGTACACGCCCGTTTGTGACGATGGTTGGATTAATACTGATAACAGTATCGCTGTTTATCAGTAATATCTGCCACATTTTGTTTACTTGTGGATTTGAGTCTGTTATAAGTGTGTCGTTGACCTTGATAGTATTTTTGCGATTTGTGTTCGCAAGTAAATTATATACAAGACCTTTTAATTTATTAAATAACTTCCTTTTAAGGGCTTAATATGTACGCGATAGAGTTTTGTTTAAATTATAATGCAACATCTTATAATTTTCTTTTTCTTTATTTTTTTAAATCCACAATAAATTTAACATTTTTGTGCGCTATGATCCCGGTAACACGTCAAATGTCGGATGTAAAATCGTTACAAGTACTTTCTACTCTTACATAACCAGCCCATAATAGTCCCACTGCAGGGCAAGGGCCTCTTCTCATACAGAGAAGGCTCTCGATCACCACGCTAGCTCACTGCGGGTTGGTGACTCCAGCCTTGTAAGTCCAGGTTTCCTCACGTTGTTTTCTTTCACCGTATGTCTGTAATGTCTTAGATTAACTAAGAAAGTACATTGAACTAGTCACATTTATACATTGTGCCTCGTTGGTCTAGTTGTCCCAAGCCCGACAGCGGAGCAGGAGGTCTCGTATTCGATTCCCGGGTCGGGCAAAGTGTTATTGAGTTTTTCTGTTAGGAAATTCTCAGTAACAGCCCGGAGTTTGGAATTGTGCCCGGTTGATGGCGATAGGCTCACCACCTATTAGATGGGACTTAATAACAGCATTTGTGAAATGTGGGTGTACAATTGTGTACACCTCTGCCTACCCCTTCGGGGTATACATGCGTGATACTATGTTACGTTATGTTTATGAACATACACAATACACTACATCTACAACATGACCTTTTCAAGCTTTATTTGTATGTTGCTGAATGCGGGTATCATTTCCATTCTCAAAATGGCGAAGGCCAAGATATTTCGCGGCAATAACCTAAAACTACGCGTCCGTGAACAGTAGAGCTCACAAACAATGGAAAGGTTTTCATCAGTGGCACATGAACATGAAGAATTTTTGTAGTTTTTTTTCGTTTTCAAGGAAATATGGGTATCGTATTGTTTGTGGTATGATACTATTTTTAACCGACTTAAAAAAGGTGGTTATCATTTCGACACGTATGTATGTAATATTATTGGAACTGCAATACATTCACATAAAATAATCTATTAGTGATTCTAAACAAATAAACAAATTTTTATAGGTGTATGTTTGTATGCATGTTTGTTTGTCCACGCATTTCTCGGAAACTATTAATCGGATTGTGACCATTCTTTTTTGATTGGCTTACATTTACTTCAACTTAGGGAACAGTGCAAGTTTGATCCAAATCGGTTGAGTAGTTCTCAAGATATGGACTTATACGTGTAAGTGTGACGGCCTGGCTTATTGAAACGAGCTACGTGTGTGGTGTAAAAGGAAAAACATCTTATAACCTTGTGTTCAATCGTAAAACAAATTAATTATTATTATCATAGGTTAAGTTTAGTTCGCCACCGCTCGATAGATGGCGTTGTGCCATCCGGCTGAATCGCGGTGTTAAGATTCTCCGCGCGTTAGGTTAGGTTAGGTTAATTTTTGTATTCGCTTTAAACGTTGTTTTCTTTCGTTTCTTGGGCCGTGTGTTTGGGTACACTAAGGTTAACCTTGGTTGAATTCCAGTGCATGCAAGAAACAAAATTAAAATTTTTAAATTCCAGTATTATTTAAAAATTACGAAATAAAAATGTAAATAAAAAAAACTTCGAAAAAGAAAATATCTCAAAATTATGAAAAAGAAGAAATTAGGGGATTACAATGTTGTTTGAGGTCGGTGCCAGCAAAGCCATTGAATATAAAACTTATTCAATTGAGCCACTGATCGATTATATAAGATAATTTATAATTTCCTTTCTCTGTCCCTCTTGTGTGATTTATCTTGTGATCAAATTTTAACCTAGTTTCATCCGGGGACCACTGAAATACTATACATTAGACAACAACTTAAACCAACTCATTCATGTGCCCTGTAATACACAGTGAAGCACTGGAAAAATCTTACAGTCACCCATCCATAAACTAACTGAGCCTAGTGCTGCTTAACCTCAACGACGTGATGGCTTAATTGGCAGAGTGCCTAGAGTATTTATCCGGAAGGCACAGGTTCGAAACCTGCTCACGACCGTATTTTTCTTTCCACAAAAAATTATAAAAGAGTATGCGGTAATGCGTTTGAGAGATATATCTGAACGGTTAACCGACCAGAGATTACAACGACCTTCACAGCCGTTCTAAATACAATAGAAAAAAACAAAGTAAACAAATTGTTTTACTAATTTTATGGCATGTTTATGAATGAACAGTTGTAATCTAAACAACAGTCTCAAGAACATATGTTGTACCCACATCTTTTTAGCGACTGCCAATGACGTCACCATAGGTTTCCGTCACACAATTAACGTACGGATTTTCCTTGTACACACTGATAAACTCAACCTGTTTGAATTCTATTTTAAGACTTGTTTTTGTTCACATAAATGCTAACATGCGTATAATTACGCTTATATAATGAATTGAGAAGAAGATATTGTGTGAGAGAGAGAATAGATAAACTAAAAAATATACCTGTTCTGTGGAATTGCACTTTTGAAATGAATTTAAATTCCAATTCAATATCAAATCAAAGATTAATTACTTAAAACATTAAAAATAAAGCATGCAATTATTATTTTTTTATCTGACTAGCCTATGTTACCTGGGACAATGTAAGGATTCTAACGATACCCCATACATCGAAATCAGTTCAGGCATTTAGAAGTTTTGGTGGATTAAAGAAACACACAAACATAATACATACATGAACCTTAAAAACATAACACTCCTTTTTTGGGCAGTCGTGTAAAAACAAAGAATTTGAGGCATATTTGCATAGAAGAACCTTAATTGTTTAATATTTTTGGCATTCATCAGTTAATTGTTGATATATTTCCAGGTCGACCGGATTTATTTTTAAGAGTAACCCTGCTGATGATAGCAATTCAACAAAATGTTCGTATTTAATCGACTACATCCTGTTTTTAAGAGACCAGGTGATTGACATCCACGACAATGTCACGCAGTAATTACGTGTATTTTATATAGAATTCAGTGGACGGCAATTAAAACGAAATCAGTATCAAAATATAGGTTTTTACTCTATTTTTAATATCAAAATACCGAACGTTACATTATCTTTTGTAAACTTTGTACTGCAACTTCATCATACAATTTTATCTATATAAGTACCCGATACACTTACACCATTTTACCAATCTTAATTACAAAATCACTTAATTAATACTCACTTAAAAACACAAACACCATTTCATCACTCTTTCGATTCGAATTAACACTGTGTTCACTAAATTCTTCCATCAACTAGAAGATGCTGTACCATCAACTACCAAACTAGCACCATTCAGATTTGGACAAGTATCACTAGCAGCAAACACAATCATCCTGGCTATCTCCTCAGGTTCAATTATCTCATTGTTAGGAACTGTCTGAGAAATTTTGTCATACCAACGATCCATATCCCCTTCTGGGACATTCAAATTTTGCAATATATTTGTTCTAGTTATTCCTGGACGCACAGCATTCATTCTTACACCTTCAGTCACTAATTCCAATGCACCAGCTTTTGTGAACCTCTCCAGTGCATCCCTGATCATTGCGAAAGGTAAAAATCCGGGCCGCACTCTAGTTGGAGCTCCAAAGACATTAACAACGTTCCCTTTACTCTTCTTCAAATGCGGAATGCAGGATTGAGTTAATTTGTAAGGCACACGAAGATTCAAAGCGACTAGATCATCAAAGATCTCCATAGTTGTATCAAAGAGCGAAGTTATATTCGCTTTTCCAGCACAGTTGATGAGTATATCTATTTTCTTGAACATTTGCACCGTTTTTCTGACGACCTCATCACAATTTCCGTCGATAGTCAAATCTAGAAGCAGGCATAAAGGTCGTATTCCTTTTGCCGCCTCGCAGTGACGTGCCACGTCGAGTAATCTTGTTTCATTTCGTCCTACTAGCGCGAGAGTAGCTCCATGTTGTGATAACAGCTTGGCAGTAGCGGCTCCGATGCCGGAACTGGCACCGGTTACGATAGCAATTTTGCCGGTGAAATCCATTCCACGGTACCGTTTGTGATGAAGGCGGCCGTGCGACTGTCGTGTCGACGTGAGACGCTCGTGTTTCGAATATTAGCAAACTGGTTTGTACTGTTGATACAGTTTTCTGTTACGCCGAGTTGTTTCTCATTTCGTTCAGTGCAGTTAATTTATGAGTTACATTTTACATTGTCATTGTAGAGGGTGCTATCGCTCTATAAATTATATTTATTGTATAAATTAAAGCGTTTATTGTGTAAATAAGTTGTTTTTAACACTTGTGTGTATATTTATGTGAGTTGTGAGTAATCAGTTTGATAAGAAATACCGAATAAGTTTAAGGTCATGTTACATCCTATATTTAATTGATTATGTAATTTGATTTTGTTAGTACAATACAATAAGCGCGTCTTGTTTTTAACTGCGAAATTGTTGACGGCTTGTTGGCCACGTGGACGAAATTATATTTGTATGGTCTACAAATAGTTTTAAAGATCCGTGTCTCTAAAAGTACTCACACAGGAGTTTTTTTTTATGTTTTATATAAATCACAAATCTTACAAACGTAAAAATACAGTCGTGAACAGGATTCGAAATTGCGCCTCTCGGATACTTACAAAAAATACTGGAGTATTTACGAAAAATACAGTACATAATATTATAATTTTATTTTTCGTTCATACAAGAAATTATATCTGACCCACTGTTCATTTAAATATAAAGGCTTAAACCACGGAGGGATTAACATTTGAATAAATGAATTCCCAGTAAATCTGCATATTATTTAATTACAATACTTCAATTAATGTACATAGCGGTTGAGAACACGATTCCTATAAATATTTTTATGTTCATTAAACAAGATGTTTATATTATCATAAGATATGTAAATGTTATGCTCGTAAAATGTAATTGCGACCTATTTATGTACAAACATATAGGATAGCGTCACGCCCGCATTCCCTTATGGGGTAGGCAGAGGTGTACACAATTGTACATCAATATTTCACCAAAGCTGTTATTAAGTCCCAGGTAATAAGTGGTGAGCCTATTGCCATTTACCGGGCATAATTTCAACCTCTAGGCTGATACTGAGAATTTTCTAACAGAAAATACCAATAAAACTTTGCTCGACTCGGGAATCGAACCCAAGACCTCATGCTCAGCAGTCGCGCTTGTGACCACTAGACCAACGAGGCAGTTGATCCCTTGGGATATAACCATAGCTTTAACCATCCTACTGCGACGTCCAACCTCCGTGAGCAGTGATAGCCAAGTGGTATGACCGTTGGACTGACAGACAAATCGCAAGATCGAATCCAAGGTACGCACCACTGACTTTTCGAAGTCATGTGCGTATTATAAATAAATTATCACTTGCTTAAAACGGTGAAGGAAAACATCGTGAGGAAACCAGCACACCTGAGAGATGTTCTCGATGGTGTGTAAAGCCTCGTCAAAGACCTACGGGTGGTTTAAACTCTGACACTAGGTTGTTCATCAACCACACGATGAGAAGAAGACTGTGACATGATAATTATATGTGTTATGGTAAATAGATCACTGTGCAACTCTCCTTTGTAATGGACTAGTTGAAAATTGCTGGACGAAATACCAAATACCATTTCATACACTTCTGGAGAAAACCATATTTAGCTCTCCACGTTGTTAGTGATTTCCAACTTTTGAGTGCGAACGCTAGTTCAGGAAAGTTCTCGAAATGTCGGGAAATGTTCGAAGTTTACACTGTAATGCGTAAAACTGAATGCGAATTACCAGTTAAAGATAAATCTTTGAAAAGCATTAACGCATGCGTTGCGAGCTCTAAAAATATAATATTAAATGGAAAAAGAATTTGGTCGCGAGCAGGATTCGAACCTGCGCCTCCCGGATAAATACTCCAGGCGCTCTGACCACTAAGCCATCTCGGACTCTGCTCACTACCGTTTATCCGGGAGGCGCAGGTACGAATCCTGCTCGCGACCGTATTCTTTTTCCATTTACTTTTTTTATGAATTACCAGTTTGTGAATTTCTAGAACAGGATATGGGAGCCCTTTTTGGACTAGCTTTTCGTCGAATGAGTGTACTGTACTTTTTTATTATGGACACTATTCCTGACTCCTACGGACTAAAAACTACACAGCTTTTCTCTTAAATGTTTATACTGTTAGTAAAACAGGTAGGAGGCTTCGGCCGCGGCTGGTTACCATCCACCCGACGAAGCCATGCCGTGAAGCGACCTAGTCGTGTTTCGGGATGTAGTCCGGTGCAACCGTTGTGGAAGACGGGCCTGGGCAGTTGCGTCAACTACCCATCTATCGTTCTCCCCGAATCTATCCACTATTCTTATAAGTGATTAGATTTAATCTGGATATACGTGCTCCATCCTCAACCACACCGTCGCTTACCATCAGGCGAGTTGGTGACCAAACGTAGACACCGTGAACCCTACTGTCATAATTCCTTCATCACCTTGACTAACTTTTGAGATCCTCATACAGTTTTACTTCGCTCACTTCGAACAGTTTTCATTTCCCTATATTTGGCGAAAAAACTTCGCATTCCTTAAACAGCACATCCAACCAATGCATCCATTATAAAGGAACTGAAGATATCAAGTAGACTCTCCACCACACGTTTTCGCAGGAGCCTCAAAGTTTCTCATACATGTTACCAGAAAATTGAGATAAGAATATTGAAAAACTGCTTATCATTGGCAGAGATCTGATTGCCACAAGATGACCGGAAAGAGACCTAGAAGTTCAGTGGGGTTACTCTTGAAATTAATACCAATCCCAATCCAATTCCAATATTAAATAGACACCTTAAAACAATGCGTAACATTAAAATAAATTTACCTACATTACAGTGGCCTAAATAACGAAAAAAAAATTACGAAATGACATATTTCCAAAGTTAATCGAGCGGAATTATTATTAAGAATAAGCCTACAGATCGCTCGACACTTGAGTCAAACTCAAGTGTAAGCGAAGCCACCTAGATGATAGAGCTAAATGTCGACAAGATGTCCTCAGAAAAGTGTTGAGGAAAACGACGAGGAGAGAAGGAAGCGTTATTTCAAACTTTGACAATCATACATCAAACATACAAACCGTGATAGTCACTGAGATTCAAACTTCACCTCGAAGAACCATTCCTTCAAGGGCAAGGACTTTGAACATGCCAGTCATGATGACGTCTGTGTTCCAAAGTATACCCGATCGCACACTTTGTACCCTATAATTATCGACGAACGTTAAACCAGGTTTTCGATACCAGTTTTGGTAACATTTTCCTTATATCTTTGCAGTGGAAAGTTTTTCCTGTTTATTAAATTTGGTTTTTGATGATTTCATTTATTGGAATGAAAGCTGGCGTGATCGCTGTTTGTACTTCTCTAGTGTAGTTAAAGCTTAATCTGGTGATCAGAGTTGTTCAAGCAAACAGAGGACTTAACTATTAAATTGCAAATGAAAAGAGAGTATTCTGAATTTTAAAAAAATCGGCTCTATCTCGGAGATATCAGTGAATAAACATGAAAAAGATACGGATTGAATTGAGATCATGCGCTATTTATAAATCGGTTGAAAATTAAATGCTGTTATTTGAAAACGAAGTTCTGTCACTGATACATATAAATTTTTAAAAAGCATTGACGCTATTTTTTGCTTAGCGAATTTTCAAGCTTTAAATTTTTTTGTGGAATTATTTCAGAGTATTTATCCGGGAGGCTCAGGTTCGAATCCTGCTCGCGACCGTATTCTTTTTCCACAAAAATTTATAACTTTCCTGTCACTGATATTAAGACTCATCCATATTACTCCATATATGCATCGAAGTTGACATAACATAACAACAACATCATACCAATACATTCATCGTATATTTGATCACGGTTATGCCAAAATGCACCATCCAACCAATTGATAAATAAATTGCGAACGACACCCAACTGATATCATGCAATATCTATTAAAGTTTTTGTCTGAGGTTTCAAAATAAATATAAAATTTTTATTGACAATTGTACGATGCGTATTAATTTAATTTTAATATTTTTTTTCAGAACAGGTAATTCCATATAAAGTTGTTAGTATTGCTTAAAACTATGTTAAACACAATTTATACAATAATTTTACATTAAAAAGGACACCTCCAGAACCGTGTACCTTATTCCAGTGCCCCACAATAGGACACTCAACCCTTTCCGTTATAGAGTTTAGGAGGTCGTGGGTGCTGCCCCGCACACGACGCATCAGAAAGGCCACTCTCTTGCGCACTATTGCTCTAAAGCAGTCTGTGTTTGGCTCCGCAAACATCACTACAGTATCTCGGCAGCCCCATCAGCATCCTAAACCCATTATTGTAGAGGACCCTGTAGGGCATTGAAAGTCTTCTGCGTATAGCTGACCCACAGGCTGCAGGTATACAGCGTCTGGCAGTACGCCTTAAACAGAGTAAATTTTATCATTTTTTGTGCACCTTGCAAACCTGCGCGCCAGCATATTGCATCTCACTGCCAACGCCCTACGTTCCCTTTCAATATCCAAATCATCATGATCGGTATTAATAATTATCGTTTTTACATTTTGTGTCTGTCAGTCTGGCGGTCTGAAAATCTGCAACACAATTCAAGTTTTTGACGTAATTTTCTTGAAATCAATGCAATATTATGGCTTGGTGCATTTTGGCATAACCGGGTCCATTTTATCAACCAATTGCAGTCGGTCGGTCATAAATCAACTAGTATTGCTAAGCGCGCGTATTGTGACGTAATACAGTATCCCTAAGCCGATGGGGAATTTATTGCCTTTCAACTTTAAAGGGTAGTTTTGTTTTCACTATAACGGGTTGAAATTAATCTGCATGTAGATAGGCAATGTGAGACTTTGCTTGATTGTGGGTGGGGTTTGTTCATATTAACATAGCATCACGCCTATATTCCCCGAAGAGGTAGGCAGAAGTGTTCCTACACAGTTGTACACCCACATTTCATCAATGCTGTTATTAAATCCCATGTGTGGTGTGGTGAGCCTATTGAGCCTACATACTCCGGGCTGCTATTGAGAATTTTCTAAAAGAAAATCTCAATAACTGCCCGAGCCAGGAATCGAACCTGAGACCTCATGCTCAGCAGTTGCGAGACCACTAAAGGAATGAACATTGTAACGTAACCCAAAAACAATGTCGAACCCAAACATTGAACTAACAAAGATATTTCAAAACGCAAGCGACATTGCACATCCGTTTCCACTTGTGGCCAGAAACCGCGACGTTTGCCGGGGCCATTGTCTATGGCCGTGGGCGTGAGGCCGAATTTGGCCATTAGTGGAAAGCCGAGATCCCCGGCTTAATGTTGTGACACTATGTTTGGTAACTTTATAGTCTTGATGATTTTATTCGGGGTTTTGTGTAAGTGATCATTAACGTTATTGTATAGTGGTGGCCGAGTGGTTACGGGTTCGCTTCTTAGCTACAGGTTCTGGGTTCAAACCTGGCAAAAATCTCAAATGGTCTAAAACGGTCACTTAGAGCATTTCTCCTAAAAATGAATCTGTATTTGCATTTAGTGACTTCTTTTAGATTCTGCTATTTGACATATTAGTAATTATTATTTTGTGAGCCATTTTACGAATCTCCATAGAAAACTGTGAAATAGATGAATTAGAATTGCACGCAAATCATATTATCATTTGTCCATGAAGTGACCATTTTACGATTTATTAAATAAATCAAATTATGATTCAGCCAAAGGGGCCTTTTTAGACCCCTGATATCACAAACAAACATACACTGAGGAAACCTGGTTTTGAATGGTGTGAAATCAACCCACGGTGATCTAGCGTGGTGATCAATGCTCGTGCCTTCTCTGTATGAGAAGAGACCCTTGCCCTGCAGTGGGACAGTTATGGGCTTGTTATGTCTAGGTGGTAGGAGTTTCTGTAGGGTTATTTTATGTAGGTTTTGTTTTAGGAATTGAACCATTTTTGGGTCAACCTTACATATTGAGGATTATCGAGGTTCTAAGTCAAAAACATAATTCTTCTTACGCATGCGTGAGTTAAGTTTAATGCCTTTATTTGTAAAATTTAGTCTTTTTAGGTTAAATCCTTATAGTTACAAAATACTTCTTCTTATCCTGTGGTTGATGAACAACCTAGTGTCAGAGTTTAAACCACCCGTAGGTCTCTGACATGGCTTTACACACTATCGAGAATATCTCTCAGGTGTGCTGGTTTCCTCACGATGTTTTCCTTCACAGTTTTAAGCAAGTGATAATTAATTTATAATACGCACATGACTTCGAAAAGGCAGTGGTGCGTAATTCCCGTAGATATAGCATTTTCAGACTATTCCGAATTTTTCAATTACCAGGCCGGCTGATCTCCCAGTTTTTGTTTTCCTGAAAACCTAATTTGGACTATTACGAACTCATAATAATAAAAAACAAATCGGGCCAGTGGTTCTCAAGTTATACGCTTACTTACCAACGAACAGCATACACTTTTTATTTATATAGATTATTTATTTTGGTCACACTTTTTACCAACACAATTTTGTGTTTGGTGGCGAAAATTAATTAAAATAATTAACATAATGGCAACAGCTGCCACATGACAAGCGGTTTTAAACTACCAGAATATTTATTTATAAATGTGGTGATGATCGAGTGGTTAAAGGCCCACCTCTTGAGCATAGGTTGTGGGTTCAAATCTGGCATTACCCATGGTAACTTTTTCCAATGTTGTGTGCACTTTCTTAGTTGATCTAAGACATCACAGACATACGGTGAAGGAAAAAAGTACGAGGAAACCTGGATGGTCTGAAATCGCCTACCCACAGAGCGCTAGCGTAGGGTTCAATGCGCGTGCCTTCTCTGTATGAGAAGAGGCCCTTGTCCTGTAAACTGTCTTATTTGTACAGATAGATTTCAGAAGCACTCATGCATGCGTAGCTAACTCAAAATAAGCGATTTATAAATTTTTGTGGAAATAAAATTCTGTTGTCAGCACAGATTGCACCACTAGCTACTATCCTGTATTTTGTTTAATTCTTATTATTGCGTTTATTCACTAACTTAACATATGAATTATATTCTTACTATGCATTTAAAAATATAAAATATAGCGGACCACCGGCATCGGGAACAGGGTCCAAGCTACCGGTGGTTAGGGCCTCAGAGAGAGGAACTTCCTAAAAGCGTGTTTTTTTTTAAATATGTTATTTTTTAATTAGGTAAGTAATTTAAAAGAAAGACTACACTTCCGGTGACAGCCTCAATTAAAGTATAAAAAAAGTATTATCTTTATGTAAAAAAAAGGGAGTGACTACGAGGCTAGTCCTCTAACTTCTCGATAGATGCAAAACTTGAACCTTTCAGCATTTCCAACACGACCGGTAACTACGTGCTCATAATCAAAATTCATCAGGCGAACGACGGAATTACAGGACCGACTGGCGGCCATTTTGTCGTCTCACTTTTCCCGCGTATTCTTTACAACAAAGAGTTGCAAAGTTTGATTGTTGAAAAGTTAAAACCTCGTTCTTTGTGACTTAATGGTGGGTCTTTAATATCTTTTTTTAGAGTAAAAGTATGAAGGCACGCTTGGCGCCGTAGTTGACAGATCGGTTTCAGTGCGACGTGTCGCAGATTCGATTACAAACACAAATCTTACATGCATACACACCCAGACCCGGAACAATTACCTGTAGATTATACAAATATTTACTACGTGCGAGAATCGAACCCGCTTCACGCGGCACAGCAGCATACCGTGTCGGCAGTTCTCAACCATCCCTCTAAATACATATCCCAAGCATTTTTTTTCGTAAATCATTTCCTTTTACATATTCTTGTCGAAATAAACGACCCGATTATTTAATATAACAGCCATTTTGTAATAATTGTTTTAAGTTGTTACCCCCGGGCCACTTAATTTTGTCTCCGGTAGGGATGGGACAAAGTTGAATAGTCGACTAAAGTGGCTAATTGTTTTTTGGTTGAAGTTTTAATGGAATATTATAAGGTGAAGTGGTTTTTTTTTTTACGTTTAATTTGTTCGTGATTTTATTTTTATTTTTTCGTAGCATTAATTTTTAAAATATAATTTTATTGGGCACAGTTTGGAGTCAAGCTTTTATTTACCACCGAAACAACATATCTCAGTTTCACTAAGATTGTATTTTTTGACGGAAGTAATGAGGGGAAGCTGTATAATTTAAAATAAATCTCCTATCTTACGCCACCAATACACTTAAGTACAAGTTAGTCAAAATGTGGGTCAAAAAGTAACTTTATTTATCCAATAACAGTTTCCTTACCCTCCGACCAGTTGTTAATTCGTTTAAAACGCAATTATTTATGAAGAACTCGACAAATACATTTAACTTCTCAATTTGTATTCAGCACTCTGGTGACAAAGTTCTTAATTTTGTTATTCATGTTTATTATTTATTGTTTTCTATTAAATTACTACTGTCTATACTGGCGTCCGAGCACGGATCTTTTCGACAAACATGTCGACCTGATAAAAGTTTTAAAATTTATTGAATTTTATCGTTTTGTCAACACTTTATGTCAAATTTGATGTTTGAAATCGACAAATGTGTCGACTAAATGAACTATGCTCGCACCGCTGGCTTTATAGTATTTGAAATATTGTTAATTTAATATTTTACTTACAGGCAGTTTTTCAGCTGTTTGCTCAAACTACAACCTAGTTTGATGATCCAGAATTTCAAATAAACCATATTACCTACAGGCACTTATGAAAAGTCAAAGTTAGGTACACGCAATTAACACCAAACGACTTATGACAGAGTGCTTGCCTACTCTAAAACTCTACGACTGTAAAATATTAGTTTTCTAGTACTCCCTAGCCGTTACCGCGGCCCCGCTCGCTTCGCTCGCTCAGCTCGTGCATAGTTTGGTCACAGTTCTAACCTAAACTAACCCATATTACAAAGTGGTTTATTTAGGCAGTAATAGCGCAATAAGATTTGGTGATCATTTACTACATTCGGTGTTTGAATACATTTTGAAGTGCAGTCATGACAGAAACAGCTATAAACATCGTAGTTTTAGACTGTCTTTTATTGGTACATGTTTAGTTTTTTGGTGTTTAGTAAACTTTATTGGTAAGGCAGCTTAGGGTTTCAAAGTATTTTTTGTTGGTTATTATATTTAGTCCCGAATATATCTAACTACTACACTAATGAGGGTAGTACCATCAACTACTACTGCACATGTGTTTCTCTTCTCCTTGTGGCCATCATCAGGGGCTGTTAGACACTGGGAATCACTCGACTGTTGGTATACATTGCGCCATTATGGTGGTGCCGACGTTCTGCCCTCAACCCGTTTGTTAATACCCAGGGACACGAAACACACGCTAATAAAATTCATCAAAATCAGTCGA
Source organism: Xylocampa areola (assembly GCA_935421205.1). Taxonomy (NCBI): domain Eukaryota; kingdom Metazoa; phylum Arthropoda; class Insecta; order Lepidoptera; family Noctuidae; genus Xylocampa; species Xylocampa areola. Next base: position 10,847,464 of record OW285225.1, read on the forward strand.
GCCATTTTCGAGATTTGCGAGACTAACGCATGGCAATTGATTTTATATAAATATATGACAAAAAGACTCGCATGCTAGAAGCGGAATATATAAAAGCTTCCTACGTCGAAATGGCTACAATTAATGATTATCATCTAGACAAGCGTGTTCCATCGTAGACCGCATCGTCGCTTTATATCAGGCGAGGTGTGGTCAAATGCAAGCCTATACTAAAATAATAAATGTCTACTTTTTACAAAAAAAAATATAAACACACACGACACTATATACAGTCCTGTCGTAGAAATGACGGGGAGTTTACATCTCTGTTCTAAAATAGAGGGCAATTTGTTGGAAGGAAAGGGAAAAAGTTGCCGTTTCGTCTCTTTGAAGGTTTGTCTAATTGTCCGTGTACTTGTCATGTGTGGTCTCTCGTAGTGCTGTGGGGAAGTAGCCGTGAAGTTAGAACTGTATTTATATATCAAAATTTTTGTTTGTTAATGTAGTAAAGTGGCTCATTAGTTAGGAGTTCCAAGCGTAGCTGCTGAGCGTGAGGTCCTGGGTTCGGCCAAAGTGTTATTGGTTGCTCCTGTCAGGACATTCTCAGTAGCAGTTCGGAGTTTGAAATTGTGCCTTGCAAGCATATATCTAGCCTATATGTATATATAACGACATTGATGAAATATAAGTGTTGTTTCCACAGCTGTCTTCACCTATACCTATCCCTTTGGGGAATACAGGCGTGATGCTATGTTATGTATAGCAAGGAGATTTGTATTTGAGATGAGCAATTCGAGCGTTTCATATTTAATGTGCTTTAATCCGCTTGGTATGGTAAATGAGTCTAGAATAAGAAAATGTGTGTCATGCAAAATACAGCATCCGGTTATTGGAGTGTGATAGTAGGATAACATCAGAACCTGGCGCATGGATAACATTTGGTGTGACATAGCTAGATAGAAGGAGACCGTATCGGTGGCGGTTACCACCGACAACAGCATTCCCAATGAGGGTTGACGTCAGGCAGGCGGCCGGTCATAAAACATTGCCAAATCTTTAGCAGCAATCAATTTAAAAAACAATTAGAAAGTGGAAGCGGTATACATGCTGCGTCGCCCGAAATAAATTGGGATAAGGGCAGGGGATGATGATAATGTTGAATAAGAAAATATTCTAGCTAGTAAAGATAAAGATAAAGATAAAGATAATTTTTATTTGCAAAAACATGTGTAAAATCATAATAAATACAACAAGGACATGCATGTATTATGGATGTAAAAGTTAAATAGACCAAACATGTTTTACCGTGATTAGGTGTACAAATATGAACGAAGCATTAAACAAATCTTGGACTATCTGAAAAAACCTTAAATATGCATTGTATGCCAATAATATTTTATGATAAAATCCGGAACCTCACAATTTTCATTATAATAATTTTTCATTTTAAGGATTATAATACCACATTAAAATTGAAAGTGATGAATAATATATAAATTATGTCAAAATGAATACAAATCAAAATATAGAATAATATTTAATGTCATGAGCATTTTATAAGCTAAGATGAAACAAAAGACAGTCAAAGAGTTATGTCATTCAAAAAGTCATTTATATTATAATAGCATTTTTCGGTCAAAAGTTTTTTTAATGATTTCTTAAATAAATTTATATTTAATTGTTTAATGTCCTTTGGAATTTTGTTATAAATCAATGGAGCTTTACATACTACACTTTTGTGTAAAAGCGCTGTTTTGGCCGGGTGAACACAAAGTCTATCATTGTCGCGGCGATTTCGCCTAACACTGTCAGCCAATCGCGGAAACAGTTGAGAGTTTTTTCTTACAAATAAAGCTACTTCCAGTATATATAGTGCCGGTAAAGTAAGAATTTTATATTTAATAAAGAGTGGCTTACAACTTTCAGTACTTTGAATGCCGAACATTGCGCGTATGCATCGCTTTTGCATTTTAAATGCCATATCTTTATTTGTTGAGTTACCCCAAAAAATAATTCCATATCTAAGTACAGATTCAATAAGACCATAATATGCTGAGAGAATCGCATCAGTGTTTATAGTTGGAGCCAGTTTGTACAATGCATATGATAGACTGCTGATTCTTTTACATAACTCGTCAATGTGGTCTTTCCAATTTAATTTACTATCTATTAACAAGCCAAGAAAACGTGCTTTAGCATTATATATTATAGTATTTATGATAATATATTTTAATGTGGACTGTGCAGTGGTTGAATCCATCTACAACTTACATCATATTTGTGAAAATTAATATTCTAAATAATGTTTAAAGACCATCTTATGGTGAATTGTAGTTAGATAGCTTCTGTTAATTATGTTACTGATCTCATAATCTAATTTGTAACCTGATCTTCTATCTGGCTGCTTTCGTAGATTATGTAGGGGTTAAAGAGTGATAAATTCTTGTCTATTCCAATTACACCATAAAAAGGTACTTTTGAAAGTCAAGAAATGCCACGTTCCAAAATGTTGATTCCTATAGTGAAGAACGGGCAAGATCCTCCATTTTAAACTTGCGTTAGAATTTACTTCGTCAATTTGTGTATTAGTCCTCGAAAATATGTTACAACGTTTGCTTCAGCATTTTCAGCACAAACGTAGGTACATTGTTATTCCGTCGAGACATGACATAAACGAACTTAAGTAGATTCTTCCTTATCTTCAACCTCGTAATCTTGTATTGGTGAGCTGAATTCAAAGTGGATTCACACTAAAAATCTCGCTATTAAAGTTGGTAAAAGCCACTTGTGAGAAAACGTGTGGAGATTGGGGATCATGTTTGTGTACATTTTATAGCCTGAGTAAATGTAGGTCAGGTCGTATGTAGCTTTGAGTGTTGTATTTCTAGAATATAAATAATGTTAGAGTCTATTATCATAATAGTATTATTTTCGTCCTGTCTTGAGGATTACACAGCCCTACTACAGTTTAAAAATAATTATAGCGAACCATTCTCACTAGAATATACATTCCTATTTTATTTCAGGTGAATTTATAGGTGTTACTGCTCTCCTTCTTATCGTATGGTGAAATAGATTCTGCCAAACATTAGTGACAAAGGTGAAACGCAAGGTCCTTAAAAAAACATAATCAATTATTTTTTTTGGCGTTGCATAAAGATGTATTATTAAAATTCAAAAAAAATATGCGTTTTGTTTTTAGGTAACATGCAAATAATGTTTGTGTGAGATTTTTATTGATTAAAACTTCTAATTCATTCCACTATGACTTCTAAATGCCTGAACCGATTTAGATTTATGGTATAATGCTAGAATCCTTGCATTTTCCTGAGTAACTTAGATGAACAACAGTAACAGAGTAGCTTTGGTTCACAAAAAAATTAATAGCACACCTGCCATGTGTGGACAGTATTATGAAAATTTTTCTTAAAAGACCCCCCTCCCCCCGCAACCGCGATGAAAATTCTTCTGGGCCTACCTTGTTTTTCACTTTTTAGTTCCCACGTGGCAAGCGTCGTATTTTTTAATTAATTATTTTACTGTCTTATTGTACGTGTAGGTACTGTTGTTAGTCCCACGTAGTACCAATGGCCATTTAATAACTTTAACGGTGAAATGTGGGTTTTAGCCTCTTGCCATCAACCGGGCACAAATCCGCAATTCTTCCCAAAAAAAATCTTAAAAAACTCAACTGCCTCGTTGGTTAAAGATAAATGTTTGAAAAGCATTAACGGATGCTTAGCTGGTCTGCCTCGTTGGTCTAGTGGTCCCAAGCGACTGCTGAGCAGAAGGCCTCGGGTTCGATTCCCGGGTCGGGCAAAGTGTTACTGAGTTTTCTGTTAGGAAATTCTCAGTAGCAGTCCAGCAGGAGTTTGGAATTATGCCCGGTTGATGGCAATAAGCTCACCGCCATTTATTTACATGGAACTTAATAACAGTATTGGGGAAATGGGGGTGTACAATTGTTAACACCTCTGCCTACCCCCTCGAGTAATGCAGGCGTGATGCTATACTATTTTATGTTAAAACAAATCTGTAATATCACTGCAGGCCACCGCCCAAGCGCCATTCCAATTCCATACTTCTATCATCGCACAAAATTTGGCCCCAACATGAATAAATTCAAATCCAACTATTCAATATTCATTAGTCAGTTTTGATTAGTCACCTTGTCCCATCCCTAGCGACTAGTGATTTACGCGAACCCAACAATAGAAGGCATTTGAGTACGTTTTACAACTAATTACAGTCGACTCGTTGATTTATATTTGTTAAGTATTTATTGAGGGTAGGCAGGATTTAGTTATTTCGCAAACTTTGTGAATGTTAATGGGAATATTTTTGGGTAATCGGGACTTTATAATGGCTTTATGTTTAAAGAAAGCCTTGTTGGTTTGGTGGTCGCAAGCCCAGCTGATGAGGCTGTGGTCCTGGGTTCGAATTTTGTTGAGCAATAAAATTAGTAATGAAATTATTGCGATTAGTAATGAAATTATTGCGATAGGAGATGCGATTGGACTGGCAACACCGCTCGAGTTACATGTCAAATCTCGTAGCGTATTTAAATTTTTATTTAATTTTGTATTAATGTGTAATTTCTGTGTGTTGTATCTTAAAACATAATAAGGCGTGATAAATCACCAGGATAATTGTTATCCGCCAAAAATTTGCAGTTTATACATACCATTTTTGGTTATTCATATTGCCGGTGTCCGGTCAACGACCTAATTTCAAATTCATCGGATGAATACGGGGAGTATTGTTTACTTTTATTATCTTTTACCGTAGTCATAACAAGCATGATATCCTTTGGACGACTGTTCAGCACTCTCATTTAACTAAATTGCTGAATCATAAATTAGTCAGGACTTATCTGGATCATACGGATTGATGAACACAGTGAACTTCTACAAACACTGCAATTAATCATGTTAAATAACTTATTCTAATAATTGCATATGAAAATCCCATAATCTGATATATATAGGCACTAATCAAATCATTTTAATTTGTGTAAATCAAAAACTTTACCTTATATTAATGTACCCACTTACAAATAAAATAAATTTGGAAATAATTAAATTAAAGTATTCTTTAAGATTACAATATTTCTTTAATGTTCCATAGCTCACACTTTATTCTATATTTATTTTAGAATCCCTATATTTCCTCCTATTCTATTACTTTTCTTATATCTATTCATACCTGATTGCTTCTTTATTTATTTTTATTTCCAGTGAACTAATTCTTGTCACCATGCCAATGTTAACTCGTAAAGCCTCATCCCAAGAGATGCAGCTTAAGTTGAGGTCAGCGCTTGAGAGTCTACAAGGTTATAAGGATCAGTGTCAGCAACTTCTACAGGAAAGAGAGGAGAGTGAGGAGGAAGTTCAGAAGATTGTTGACAAGAACTCACACTTGAAACGGGAGCTTGTTGACCTTCACAAGCAGTACTTGGATGTTGTTGGTGAACGGGACAAACTCAAGGCACTGACCGATAGCTTTAGTGAATGTAGTTCTGAGTATGAAAGGGCTTTGAGAAGAGTGAGGGGATTGGAAGAAGAATTATTTAGTGCTAATTCTGAATTGTTGCATCTAAGGCAGGAAATAGATAGTATGCAGGCTATTAGAACTCATCACTTATATGATGAATTGATGAACACTGACTCAGATTTCTTGTTAGGGAACACCATCAACCTCCCTAATCAAGATTCCATTGTTACCCAAAACTGTATTTACAAAGTTAGCCATAATAAATTGAAAAAATATATAAGGCTGAATAAAATAATTAAAAAATGTAAAAAGTTTAGGAAGGAGCAATATAACTATTCCAAAATCATACAATTAAGAAAATATCGTGTTGCATTATTAAATAAACTTAGCAATTGTCAAATTAAATTAGAAGATAGTAAAATTATATATGAAATAGACACTCAGCGGCTACAGAGTGATATAAAGTCTTTAGAGGACTCACTTAAATCCCTTTACACGAAATATGTGAGCTCACAGAAGCAAATAGATGAACATATTCTTGCTGCTAGTAAGCTAGTTGATATGTGTAATTATAATGCTGACAGAGTGAATTCTTTAACACTCCACAACAAGCTCTGTACATGCATAAATAAATTAAATGGCAATTGTTCCCTTCCTGTGGTAATGGAGAGTCCATCCCAGGCTGAGGTATCCGTCATAGGTAGTATAGGGATACATAATTTAATCAGTCAGGAGTCAACTAAAAGTAATGTACAAAGTATTAAAGTCTGTAACCAATCACCCTCACCCTTACCTAATTTAGGTCAGCCAGCAGGCAATTGTGATAAAGTAGTTGGTAAGTGTCAGTCAGATCAAACTACATATGTTTTTTCTGATAAATTAGGTCAAGGTTTTGGTAGTATACTTAGTCAGTATTCTAAGGGATTTGTCATAAATAACTGTGTACCTGGTGCCAGCTATAGTCAATTAATAACTAATGTTGGATCTACAAGGCTAAACTCTGGCTCAACTGCCATTCTGCTATATGGTGATAGTTTAGCTGTTAAGAAAAAAGATATTGTAGAAAGTGTTGAACTTATGTTAAAACTTAACAGAACAAATAATTGTAAGTTTGTTATATGTGCCCTGCCCTACTCTCAGACCTTAAATTATGAACAAAATAGGCACATTTTTGACCTTAATATGTTGATTTATAATATTACTTGTCGTCATAGTGACACAATTCTATATTTTGATTCTAATAAATTTATTAGTAAATTTATATTGACAAAGGATACAATGTATCTGCCATCTAGTAATAGGCGACAAATTGCTAAACTATTAGCATATAATATACAGTCAGACACGGGTACTTGTGATGTACCTAAGGCTATTGTTAGTAATACTACTAATATATGTATTGATATGCCCTGTAGTTTAAACTACTAGGTAAGACAACGGGTAGGCATTTGATTGTTGTTCATCAAAACATGCAGGGTCTATCCGGCAAAGAACTAGAATTAAGTTTATTCATGGAGAATTACAATGTTCAAGTTTTATGTTTAACTGAACATTGGTTAAGAAGTCATGAAGTATCATTTATTAATAATGATAATTATTCTATACAAAGTGCGTTTGTAAGAAGGAATGCAATTCGTGGTGGGTCATTATTAATTGTTTCTAATAAGTTAAAATGTAAAGAGCGCACTGATCTAGTAAATCTTTCTATCAAGCGCACTATTGAGTTGTCTTGTGTTGAACTTGAGCGATTCGTTATAATTTGTGTGTATCGGCCCCCCTCAGGTGATTATAATTTATTTGAATCAGTAATGGAAGATTCACTTAATAAAATAAAATCCAGTAAGAAAACTGTAATTGTATGTGGAGATTTCAATGTAAATTTATTAGAAGTATCTCCTTTATCCATCAGACTTATTAATCTCTTTAAGTCATTTAATTTAGGTAACTTGTTCCTTGAACCCACTAGGATCACAGCATCTTCTTCCACTTGTCTGGATAACATATTTAGTAATTGTGATGCTACATTTAAATTTGTTCTGAGTGACTTAACATCTGACCACTGTGGACAAATAGCTAGTTTCCCAATGGTATTAGATAATAAGCCTCACAAAATCGAATGTAGGCCCTACACAGCAAGTCGTTGCATTCGTTTTAAAAATAATATTGCGTCTAAACTAAAATTCCCAAATTTGACGTATGGTAATCCAAATGATATGTATAAGTCTCTATTTGATGTTGTACAGAAAGAGTTTCATGGTACTTTTAAGACGAAAACTTTATTAATTAAAGATACTGTCACTTTTAATCAGTGGGCCACTGCTGGCATATATAAGAGTAGAGCTAGGCTATATGAATTATATGGTATGAAAAAAATTAAGTTTGATGCTCCTTTTCTAGAATATGTTAAGAACTATTCCAAAATGTTTAAAAGGGTTTGCACAATTGCTAAATCGAAATTCATTAGTGAAACAATAAAAAAATCAAACAACAAAGTAAAAACTACCTGGAATTTTATTAATAGTGAAACTGGGAAGCCAATAAAACGTGCTGAACGTTTCGAGATAATGGATAATAATAAATTAATAAGTCAACCAAACGAAGTAGCCCGGGTTTTTAATGAGTTTTTTGTAAACATTCCATTAACCACGACTAGCTCTTTAAACGCATCCTCAACTAGTGCTGAGCACCTTTTGCAGAGTAGTGTGCCTAAATGTAGTTCTTTATTCAGATTTGAGCACATTGCTTCCCAAGATGTAGTTAATGTATTCAACTCATTAAATAAAAAGAATACCGGTGATTTTTGGGGAATTTCTATTAAACTTTTAAATCATATTATTGATATTGTTGCCCCCCATCTCTCTATTATTTTTAATAAATGTATTGATATAGGTATTTTCCCCGACCTAATGAAGTGTAGCAAAGTCATACCTTTATATAAATCTGGTAATAAAAGTGATATTGGCAACTTTAGGCCTATTTCTATATTACCAGCATTTAGTAAAATATTTGAAAAGTTAATTTTGAAGCAACTCTTGAGACATTTTAATTTGAAGAACCTCCTTCATAATAATCAATATGGCTTCACGAAAGGACGTTCAACAACAGATGCGGGTGTTGCTCTTCTGAAACACATTTTCAGTGCATGGGAGAAATCGCAGAATGCAATTGGAGTGTTCTGTGATCTTTCCAAAGCGTTCGATTGCGTCGATCATAGTACTCTTCTACGTAAACTGAAACATTATGGTGTTCAAAATTTAGCTTCTAGTGTTATTAAATCATATTTAAGTCAAAGGAATCAGTGCGTCGATATTAATGGCACTAAGTCATGCGGACTTTCAGTTCAATTAGGCGTGCCTCAAGGCTCAATTCTGGGTCCTTTTTTATTTTTGATTTATATAAACGATTTACCATACTATTTAGAGGGAATTTGCGATGTTGTACTGTTTGCAGATGATACATCTTTGATTTTTAAAGTAGATAGAAATAGAGAACATTTTGACGATGTGAACAGTGCGCTCACACAGGTTACGCACTGGTTTACGACAAATAACCTGGTACTCAATGCCAAGAAAACAAAATGCATTAAATTTACTATGCCCAATGTAAAAAATCTCGGACCAAGCATTGTTCTTAATAGAGAGGTACTTCAGGCAGTAGAATCCACAGTGTTTTTAGGTTTGACGGTAGACACCAAACTTCAGTGGGGTTCTCATATATCCAGTCTCGCGGGAAAGCTCAGTTCTGCAGCTTACGCTGTCAAAAAAGTAAGGCAACTAACCGATGTTGATACAGCTCGGTTAGTCTATTTCAGTTATTTTCACAGCGTTATGTCCTATGGCATTCTGTTATGGGGCAAAGCTGCAGATATTGAAAGTATATTTGTTTTACAAAAAAGAGCAGTTCGATCCATATATCAGTTAGGAGCTAGAGATTCACTTAGACATCATTTTAAAAACATTAGTATCCTTACTGTTGCTTCGCAATTTATTTTTGCCAACATTATTCACATTAGGCAAAATATTAATTTATTTGTTAAAAAGAGTGATGTCCACAGCATCAACACAAGGAACAAGCACAAACTTTACGCACCTATTCATAGACTTCACAAGGTGCATGAATCATTTGTGGGGCTCGGTATTCGTTTTTATAATAAACTACCTCTCTGTATATTAGAAATGCCATTCAATGCATTTAAATTAACAGTTAAATACAACCTTTCCCAAAGGGCATACTATACAATTAATGACTATTTAAATGATAAGAGTAGTTGGTCGCCGTGTTGAATGCAAGACAATCCTATATTTTTTTAATTTTCCAATTTTATTTTGGTTTTACATTGACAACATTATTTTTGAGTTGTTTAACTTCATGACATAATCGATGATAATAATTTTATTGTAATATCTGTAATGACAATAATGTGTTAAAAACACATTGCCGTTAACTGGTGACCTCGGCTATTTAGTAATGGTTTTATTTTTATTCTTCTGAGAGGCAGCGAGTTCGTCATGCTCCCCTTGACGTCATTGCTTGCGGTAGCGTCATGGATCGGGTCGCCACCTTCCCTCTAAAATGGCGAGGGAGGCGATGGCTGATCTTTGCGTTATGCTCGTGAACGGGTGCTGCTTGTGGTGACTGGTCGTCTTGCTGATCATAGTTCCTAATTTATTAAAATGCATTTATTGAATTAGCCAAGCTGGTCCTAGTTAATGTGCAGTTTCTATCTCTTGGCATGTGTAAGTGGGTACGACCTTCATACGAAATAGTTTTAGATTGGACGCTTTCGGTAATTTTACATTGTTTCTCGATTCATTTAATATTTTTATGCATTGGCATGCATATTACATAGGCTCGTGCTAGCTAACTGTGCCCAAGATATTTTATACAATTATTAGATTATTTATAGATACAATTGTATATAAATTCAATTTTAGATTTGTATAGAATCTGTAAATAATTTTGATACAGACAGACGTGTTGCTGGGAAGTTTGTTGCGCCGCTTCTTCTTTCCAGCTAAAACACTAGGAAGCGGTGAAGGGTGGGCTTTTTTGGGGGCTGTCTTAATGTTTGACGTTCAAAAAGCGCTAATTTTTAGCCTAATTTGAATAAAGAAATTTTGATTTTGATTTTTTTGATTTGATTTATTATAATAACTGCTTCGTTGGTCTAGTGGTCCTAAGCGTGGCTGTTGAACATGAGGTTTTGGGTTCGATTCACATTTACTTTACATACATAGCATTACGCCTGTATTAAGTTAAGGTAATTATGAAGGAGTAAGCAGAGGTAATACACACCAGAGTTACCCACATTTCACCAATACTGTTATTAAGTCCCAAGCACAAACGTAGGTACATTGTCCCAAGTGGTCCCAAGTACGACTTCTAAACATGAGGGTCGTTTTGAGTTCGATTCCCGAGTCGGGCAAAATGTTATTGGGTTTTCCAGTTAGGAAATTCTCAATAGTAGCCCGGAGTTTGGAAGTTGGTGGTGTGACACCACCGACACCACCAGGACCTCACGTTCAGCTGCCGCGCTTGCGATCACTAGACCAACGAGGTACCTATCGAGCTACCTAGCAATCAGTCTACGTATGTATATCACTAAACCTCAAGTGAACAACTTCAAAATATACCATAAGAGTCGGTAAACGAGATTCATATCCGTTTAGTAGATTTGCCATGATTCAAATTAATTACCACAAACTTTCACATCTATAATATTACTAAGGTTTCGTTAAACCCCTAAAAGACTTCCCGTCTTCAATTCCTCAAAAATAATCCAAGCTTAGACAAACATCTATTTGCTTGAAGCAGGCTGAATGCTTTAAAATCACCGCTTCATTCAGCTGTCGGCTAAACAAACTAGAATCTTCCACATTCAGCTCTTTCGTGAGGTTCCACGGCAAACATGGAAAGCGGCCGCGATTTAGCGCTTGTGAGATCAAAAGAGGGCGAGGTGACAACCATCTTGCGAATGGAGGGACAAACTACATTCTAAAAATAAAAACTTTTTCTTTCTTTCTTTTCTTTTCTAAAGAGATATCTTTGAAAAGCACTAGCATTAACTTAATATTGTAACTTTAAACTATGTCCTTTTGTTTTTCGAATTTCATCATGCCTGTATTCTTCTGTAGGGATAAGGAAGAGACGTGAATCCGTTTCATAAGAGGTGAGCCTATTACCGGACACTATTCCAATTTTCGGGTTGATACTGAGAATTACCTAGTGGGAATTACAACAATACTGCCCGACCTGGGAATCGCGGGTGGATCTGGGCATTGAAAACATGGTCCCGTAATGAACAGGTCTTGAAAACTCTGTAAAAATGGCATTGTAACCTAAAAATGGCTTCGTTTTTCTTTTTTTGGTGTTCTCGATTCTTTGTGCTCTTACTTGGTGAGCTGAAGCCTCTCGCTCCAAAAACGTGGATATCGCTCGGAGCACATTTTTGTGCGGTCTTTAATACTTCACGCAACCATTCTTGATACACTTTTAGAGTTACTTTACTTAGCTGGTTAATAGAGGGTGATCTCTCAAAATGACATGGCTTCCTGAATCACTCTGACGAAAATAAAACATCGTCCCGTAGTAAACAGGTTCGGTTATTATAATTTTTGACTGTATTTTGTATTTAATAGACCTATTAAAAATCTCTCAAAATGACAATGTCACATAAATATGGGTTATTGGTTGGTTGGCTTGGTTAATAATGTATTTTGTTTTATATGTTTCTGGTGTCCTGAATTTCTGGCCCTATTACTTGGTGAGCGGAAGCCTCTCGCTCCAAACACGTGGGTGTCGCTCGGAGCATATTTTGCGCGCTCTTTGATACCTCACGCAACACCACTCTCGTCACACTTTTGGCAACTTTGAGGCACCAAGGACTCTTTGGAATAGTTAGTGCTATCCACAAAATAAGACAGCTACGATTTAGAGAATAGTTCTTGAATGAGGTCACGTTTTGGACGGTTTATGTTATTAGTGACTGTTATAATTGTCGCGGAGATGCCATTTTATAGTATTGGTTTTTTTCATGGATGTAATTTTTTTATTATTATTATTTATATTTTAGTATAAGTTTCTTTTTCATGGATGTTATTATTTGTTACACTTAAATAGAAATAGTTTACACATAAATAGGTAAAGTAGAAATATTATGTCTATTGTTTTTTATTTTTTATTTATAACATTTACATTTTCACTGAAAATGTATTTGCCTGTATAGTTTGTATAATGCGTACGCGTGCTGGGACTTCACTATTTTGGGACCTATCTGAATACCAGCGCGGCCACATTTTTAATGTGGTCGCATATGCTGAGATAGGGGCCTTTTTTGGGTCTCGTGCAGGTGCCTCCTCATTTTAAGTAATTATAATATTTTTATGTTAACGGTAAGATCTGCTTCGAGCCTAACATAAAAAATTCTTTCTTTCTGTTAATTTTAAAATGACTTAAGAGAAATATACTTTTTGTTAGCAGACTAGAATCGAACCCGTAATTGAATAGCGAGCACTAGTCGAATAAAACAATATTATTTTCAGCAAAGTTATAATACCTGTTCTGAGAAATCATGAGAGCAAATTACGAAGCTATTGTGTGGGATGTTGTAAGAGCCAATTAACTAACTATTGAAGATTATGGGATGGGGAATGATGAACATGATTTGACTATAAGAGTACCTACCTTGGTACATTAGCTGAAGATAATTATAGGCCTGCATATATACTACTTTTTTTCAAGATAAATCTTTGAATAGCATAAACGCATGCTTGGCGAGCTCTAAAGTTATTATATTAAATGGAAAAAGAATACGGTCGCAAACAGGATTCGAACCTGCGCCTCCCGGATAAATACTCCAGGCGCTCTGACCACTAAGCCATCTCGACCTCTGCTCACTACCGCGAATTCTTCTTCCATATTTCAACACGTCTTATGGCGACGTCATTGCTATCAATTAAGTCCCTATACGGTCCCTATAAGCGCGGCTACTGAGGGTTCACAGCTTAACCTCGATCTAACGATCTATGGGGATCTATTTAATGGGTCTTAATCACCAGAAAATTAAGAATTATTAATATTATTATCCGGCTGTTATTTACCCACGAGCTCATAAGAATACATACATAGCATCACGCCTGAATTCCCCGAAGGTGTAGGCAGAGGTGTTCACAACTGTACACCCATATTTCATCAATGCTCTTAAGTCCCATGTAATAGGTGGTGAGTCTATTACCATCTACCGGGCAGTATTCCAGGGGAACCCGAGACCACATGCTCAGCGTTCGCGCTGGGAACACTAGACCAACGAGGCAGTCAAAGAGTCCCTTAAGAATATTTCCATTAAATCCCACTAAATACCCTTGTCTAAGTTCACTTCGATGATTTAATGGATCTTTGACCCGTCGATCATAACTCAACACCTTAAACAAAAGGCTATTGTTAATTCCTATCAGATTAATCAGTTTAATCTGTTCGATACACGAAAATAGTTGTCGATTATGGTCTATTATACTATTATTATTGTTTGTTAATAAATTTATTTATAGCCTTATTGTCTTGCTGCTGGAATCTGGAAGCTTTGTTTATAATTTTATGTAATACTCCTCCCGTCCGTATTTCGGTTACGGCGGCCTATTTCCATAGAGATTAGCCAAGTACGCAGGAGATATTATAGTGCACAAGTGTGTGCGCAAACACAGGTGCACTCCCTCTTTCTTCACTTCTCATATTCCCATGGGACGGCAATCCGGCATGACCGGGGAGAGATTAGGAGCAGGACCGACGGCTTTACGTGCTCTCCGAAACACGGGGGTGTCACACCACCAACTTCCTGACTCCGGGCTGCTACTGAGAGGTTACTAACAGAAAAACCCAATTTATTTATCTATTATTATTACAGAATAGTGCTTAACCTTAGTGTAATAGTGTATAGGTCCACAAAACTGTTCTAAACAGTTTGTCTGTGGACTCAGGTGAGTCTTTTATGTTTTAAGTTGTGAATTTAATAATATAGTGTGTGATTATGCATAATTTACTATGTATACTATAGTTCATGGTGTGTGTATACTATCCAATAGGTGTGCCTTTAATAATCTTTTAAACCTGTTTTTATTAGTTTCTCTTCTAACACTGCCCGACCTGGGAATCGAACCCAGGACCTCACGCTCATCAGCCGCACTTGCGATCAATAGACCAACAAGGCAGTAAAATAATTTTGTGTAATAATATCGTGATACTGATGTTCAGGCTTATGTAATTCATGCCTATTGCCTTGTTAATCTATTGGTCCCAAGCTCGACTGCTGAACATGAGATCCTGGGTTTAATTCGCAAATCAGGCAAAATTTTATTGGATTTTTCTATTAGGAATTCTCAGTAGCTGTGTGTGTAGTGTTTAGTAGATTATGTTATATAAATGTTTGCACGATAAATATCGCCAGGCGTCTCCGAATTCAATAGGATTGAACTCGACAAGGTAGCTCAGTTGGTAGAGTGATGACACGGAATGGCAAGGGTTGTGGGTTCAAGCCCCATTCTTGTCTATTATTTTTTCAATGTTTCCTTGAAAAATAGTAATTAATATAGGCATTACATGGCCTCAACATGTATAAAAAATATCATTATATATGAGTCATAAAATGTGTTTAATATAATCAACCCATAACTGCCCGAAAAACAGTGCAAGGGCCTCTTCTCATACAGAGAAGGCACGAGCATTGTTCACTACGCTGGCTCACTGCGGGTTGGCGATTGCAGACTATCAAGTCCAAGTTTCCCCAGGATGTTTTCCTTCACCCTATGACTGTGATGTCTTAAATTAACTATGAAAGTATATATGACATCGAAAAGTCACATTGGTACATGCTAGGTTTGAACCCAAAATCTGTGGCTCAAGACCCGGGCCCGTAACCACTTGGCAAGCACAACAGTTATCAACCATCTCTACCTACGCCGTATGGCACAAATATACGTGTAAATAGCAAATTTTACATTTCACAATGTAATAGCGATTAGTGCTATAATAAATCTTCGTTGTAAAGATGTGCTGGGGGGAGGGGGGTTAGGGTGCATACTCGTACGTACTCGGAGGTAATTTATGGGATTATCTTCTGGGAGGGTATTAAAACTGTACTTGAAAAAAGATGCGATTAATCTTCTTATCGTGTGGTTGATGAACAACCTAGTGTCACAGTTTAAACCACCCGTAGGTCTCTGACATGGCTGTACACACCATCGCGAACATCTTTTAAGTGTGCTGGTTTACTCACGATGATTTCCGTCACCGTTTTAAATGAGTGATAATTAATTTATAATAGGCACAAGACTTCGAAAAGACAGTGCGTGCCTTGGAATCGCACTTGCGACCTTTGACTTGTCAGTCCAACGGTCATACCACTAGGCTGTCACTGCTATCTGTACGTGGCTGAATATTTATCTGTGATGTATCTGTAACTTTGAGGTACTCGGGGTCCGTTGTAAACTAGTTTTTAAAAGATGCTTGTGGTTTGAGGAGGATTAATGAATGATTAGGATGAAAGATGATTAATAAAAGGGTGTTAAGTGGAAATTCCGAAAGAAGAAGCCCTAGAAATATATATACATAATGATTTTTAGTAGGTACTAAACCTGAAAGTAGTTTGTTCAGAATCAGTAACAGAATCGACTCTAATAATTTTTACTCCATGTTATATTTTGTCCAAATAATAAACTTAATTGAAACACTTATAAACTTAGATCCCGTTGGACACAATTCGCGCGCTGCTGACTGCGCATGCGTTTCACTTTGTGAGGTTAAATTAGAAATTTTTCAATATATATGAAAATTTTGATCCGTGTTTCGGGTCTCATATATACAAAAAATAATAATATATAATTACTCTGACCGCAGTAGTGCGTAGTACTCGCAACCGGCGCCCGTGTATGACCAGAGGTGTGGCGTGGACTAAGCAAAAGGCATTTGTAAGAATCGTAGCAGGTGGCGTTCTATAGTTTCTGCCCACTCTCAAGGGAAAAAGGCGTGCGTTTATGGGTGTATGTATATAGAAATGACGAAATACTAACACTAGCACTCAATTTTAGGTAGCCTTAAAATTTTGTGTTGTTTTTATAACTTTAAAAGGTGAATAGCGTAGAGTGTCTGCGACGTTAAACTGGGACGACCAGTTTGTGCAAAGTACCAATTTCCTCGTTTTAGGTATATAAATCATTTTAATACTTAATCCACCCCTAATACAACGTCATTATGCACTGAACCTAAGTGCGTGTTCAGACCGTGCGAAATTTATGCGTTTGTCGCGCGTCGCGGCGTTTCCGGAGCGGTTAGACGGACGCCCGGCTAATGTACGTCCCGCGGATAATTTACGAGTTACACACGATTTGCTAACTTAATTACTATATGTTTGGTTTAATTAATGCGTTTTGTATGTAATTCGAGGTTTGTTTTGATTATGAGTATTGTTGGACTGCCGATCGCGGTCTAAAATGATCGGACGATGAATTGACACGGCTCGAATCCAGCATACACTTTTTGTTTTTAATTCTTTTAAATTATTACTATGGTATAAACGGTCTTCCGTGTTATTGTATGTAATTATTTATTGAACGGAGCCTTTAGTCATGAGCTCAGCTCGCGGTGATTTCGGAAGTCAAACTGTTATTTATCACTTGCTTGAAACGATGCGTTGAAGTAAAACATCGTGAGGAAACCAGCACACCTGAGACATGTTCTCGACGGTGTGTAAAGCTATGTCAGAGACCTACGTGCAGTTGAAATACTGACACTACGTTGTTCATCAACCACACGATAAGAAGACGCCTTCATACGACACGATGTTATTTTCTGAAATCCGAGGACGGGAATCGCGCGTCAAACTAGTAAGATATATTACATAGCATCACGCTTGTATTCCTTGTAGGGGTAGGCAGATGTGTACACAGTTGTACATCCACATTTCACCAATGCTTAATTAAGTCCCATGTAATAAATAGGTGGTGAGCCTATTGCCATCTACCGGGCACAATTCCAAACTGCGGGCTGCTACTGAGAATTTCAACACTGCCCGACCTGGGAATCGGACCCAGGACCTCATGCTCAGTAGTCGTGCTTGGGACCACTAGCCCAACGAGGCAGTCAGTGAGATATATGAAGCCACATATTGTTTGAACACGTAAATCAATAAATATCGATGTCAAATGTTTGCAATGGAAAATTTATTTGCATTTGATTTATTCCTACAGTACTGAAAACCGATATGTCTTCAAGACATAATTCAAAATTAAAAATTAATTAATTTCAAAAAGCAAATTCTCCTGTATTCAATGAAAATATAAATGCTTTAACAGGTTAACTGTGCACAGACACAATAGGTCACAATAGGACTCATAGGTATCGTGGGGCACTGCACAGGAGAGGGTTAACATATCACCCAGACTTTGTGAAATAATTGTAAATGAAATTATGTCCTACAATATTTCAGATTGAAAGTTGTAAATGTAAGCTTATTTTATTTCTTTTTTAAATAGATGCACCTTTAAGTACCTACCCCAGCTATATAGGTTTTGGTCCATACAACGCAAAATAGGAGTCTCAAAACTTTTGTTATGGAACCAAAAAAAAACCGTAAAAAAAAAAAACAGCTGATCCATAGATTTTGGTCGAGTTAGTATGAACATTTCTATGCAGTGCTGACCTTTCGAAGTTAGTTCGATGGTAAAATTTCATATACAACGGTACATTGACCCCTTAAAGTTTGACAACGGTATTGAATTATCTACACGTTGTACAATGTGCTATTCAGTTTAATTAAATTTTTAAGTCCACAACGAAACACTAACCTTCTTTTCTCATATTTAGAAAATTATTATAATAAAACAACTTTTAACCGGATTAATCGCGTGTATTATTGGTTTTTTGTTTTTCCTGAGTTTTTTTCTTATCAGAGATAGTCTTAGGAAATACCGTCGGGATTTAGTTTTAAATATGTATCGGAGACAAAAATAATTTTATGAATTTATCAATTATATGTACGGTAGACTGAAATAATTTTAAATAAACTGTTGAGACGCCTGACACCTTAGTCCTCCTGCGACCACGAACGCTGCAAAGTGTTCGAAACGTCAAGGAAAACAAAAAACTAATAATACACGCGATTAATCCGGTTAAAAGTTGTTTTATTATAATGTGTAGTGATCGCTCAAATTTAAAATATTACTATAGAAAATTATTATTATTTTCTCGAGACAGTTTTTGCATTTACCCTTCCGATTATGGTAAGATACTTTAATCTAAAATATGACTATAGTAATATCAGCTCGTGACTATTAAGGGCTCTGTTCGAGTTCGAAACTGGGCAATCCCGAAAAATGCACGTGAGTAGTAACCAGTGAACATTAATTGATATGACTATAGTAACAATTTTTACTGTGTTGCAATTTAAAGTAGGCCATCAAAGCTAGAATGTATTAAGACTGGCAATACTTACGTACATAATTCAATAGCTCCCCTTTAAGTTGTTGTACAAACATACATACATTACTTCGAACTAGAATGTTGGCTCCGTACAAAGATGTTTGGGTAAACATAGAGGAATCCTTTAAAATGTTATTTTAATCCAGTTAATGGAAAACTGGTACTTTAAGGGGCGTTTAGACTCGAAGAAGAATGGGTTTGAACCTTGCTACTGTCAAATAAAATATAATATTATGTGCCACGTATGTAGATTATTTATATTTTTATTCTATATTTTTTAATCATTTTACACCCTGTGATTTTTTCTGTGTTTATTTTATTATAATAATATTAAAAACGTCTTCTGCGACCACGAACTCTGCAAAGTGTTCAAACCTGTTAAATCAGTTAATACACGCAATAAATTGGGATAAAAGTTATTTTATTATAACATTTTTAATAATTACGATTTTGTGAATCCATTTAAATCCTTGACCTTTTAGCTAACATTTCAAAGCAGCTGCTTGAAGCAGTATATGTTCAGAATACTTCTTGTTCTTGATTTAGATTTCTAGATTCGTTTGTTCTAAACACACCTTTATAGAAAAGATAATGTGATTGTTTACTGTGACTAACTTCAACCGTATGTACTTGTTGAAATAAGTTTTGAGTTAACTTTAAAACAAATGGGAGTTAAGTTCTTCAGTGTAGGTTACATTTTAGTAAGATGACTATGACGAAGAAATACATACATAGCATCACGCCTGTATTCCCCAAAGGGGTAGGCAGACGTGTACACAGTTGTACGTGATACGTGTACACCCACATTTCACCTAGACTGTTATTCCCATTGTAAGTCCCATGTAATAGGTGGTGAACCTATTGCCATCCCGAGCACAATTCAAAACTCTGAGAATTTCCTAACAGAAAAACTCAATAACACTTTACACGACCCGGGATTCGAACCCGAGACCTGATGCTCAGCAGTCGCGCTTGGGACCAATAGACCAACGAGGCAGTCTAACTAACTAGCTTCAGAGATAATCGAGTACTGCGTTTGCCTTGGTCTCTACATGTTTAACTATAATTTTATATCGACACCCTTCCGTTCCTTGAAAGTACGTTAAACTGTTGGGCCTAGCTGCCCAATGAAGGTCTGTGACAGTCGTTATGAGTATTCAGATCATCATCCCCTGCCCTTATCCCAATTTATTCGTGGTCGGCGCCGCCTGTATTCTTCTTCCATTCATCTCTGTCAGCCATATCTACGGTCACTCCCTTTCTAGCCGTATCATCTTTAACACAATCCATCCATCGCTTCCTCGGCCTTCCTCTACTCTTATAGCCGTCCTCATTCCTACTCAAAATTTTCCTCGTCAAATGAGCTTTCGATTTCTACAGTACCTACTTCTCAGTCACCAGTGCCAATGTTAGGTAGTAAGCAAGTGCCTGAAAGTCTGAAAAGCAATATTACTACAAGATATCGTGTTAACAGTAACTGGGTGGCGGAGGTCAGATAAGCAGTCGGTATACGTAAAATACTAGTATTGAGCTGCATCCGGTAAAACTGGAAGCTGACCCTAACAGACTTTGGAAAGGGCTAGGCAGATTATTATACTATGTTCTGCTTTATGTTTAATTAAGTCTGACATCAGAAGACTGATCAGAATCATATTAAAAAGAAGAAGAAATAGACTTTAATATTACACTGGAAAACGAAGGTCTGCTCACACCATTGATTATTTATACACTTAGATATCGTTCATAAAGACAATCTAGAATTGTAACAGAACCAAAAACTCTGCTTACACCACAAAGCACACACATTTCCTTTGTATGACAGTAAACGGGCCAATTCATCACGATGCCATTCAAGTGTCGGTGACGGATCGATGTTGCAATTTCCTGCCGCTAGGTGGCGCGGCGCCGTGCGAACGTTCCGGCGCGGCGGCCATCTTTTTGTTTCATATGGAGAACACATACGATTGATGGATGGGTACTGGTGAATGAAACGGTTGTTTTGTACGAGTAATTTGTCATGGGAGGGTAGTGTGGAGTGGGTTTTTTTGTTTCAATAGAAGCCTTTATTTACTTGCGAAGTAATTGAGTATGTGTGTTGTCTATTTTGGATTAGGAAGTTGAGTTTTGTCTTACTTATTTATGAGCGGTTTACTTGAGTGAGTACTTCATTTTTAATTTACTAAAATACTAATGTATTTTTATTTTGTTACAGGTAAGTGCTGTCTCCCTACTCTAGTAATCTTACTAGTACTCCTCTTTGAAAAATAAATGAAGGGTAAGTTACAAAGTACCATTTTGTCAATCTTAGCAAAGCCAGAAATTTTTTGTTTTAATCATATGTCCGGTTTTAAGGGACACCTTTCCGGGTTTTAAAGCTAAATGACCAGGTCTTCAGTTTTCAAACCTAGTTACTGTCGGCAAACTGGTTATCCGAACCAGATAAATCTTTGAAAAGCATTAACGCATGCAGAGCAAACTCTAATGTTATAATTTTTTTGGGAAACTAAAATACGAGAAGCGCTGTTTATCCGAAGATGATAATTTTAATAGATTCAGGCGTTACTGTGCGTGGGTAATGAACGTAACATAGCATGACGGTTTCTATTCGCCGAAGGGGTAGGCAGAGGTATACATAATAGTACACCCACATCTCACCAATGCTATAAGTAAGTGTCATATAATAAAGGTAGTGAGCCTAGTGCCATTTATATAGAATTTCCTAACAGAAAAACAAAATAACATTTGAAAGAAAGAAAGAACACATTTATTACCAAACCATATCATAGGTACTATACGTTAAATTATAAAACAAAAGAATACAAAATAAGTATTCTCAATTACATCAAAAACTAGAAGCGACTTGGCAATAGGAGTCGACTCAGCAGATGTTGGCAGTGCGCGGACTATCGTGTCAATTTGCCCATCGTGGGAATCGACCCCGGGACCTCATGTTCAGCAGTTGCGTTTGGGACCACGAGACCAACGAGCCAGTCGACAATGGATGGATATTAATTTTAATATCTTGCTACTTCCACTAGATATATTGTATTTATTTGCTTCCGGAAGTGGTTATGAAATAGTTTCTTTTTTTTTTAAACAAACATCTTAGTATATCAATATGGATGAAGAATTCGCGGTGGTGAGCAGAGGTCGAGATGGCTCAGTGGTCAGAGCGCCTGGAGTATTTATCCGGGAGGCGCAGGTTCGAATCCTGTTCGCGAAGGTATTCTTTTTCCATTTAATATAATAACTTTAAATAACTTCTCTTTTTTGGAAGTCTACAGGCAGTTCAAAATATACCGCTGCCCCATCCCATAAACGTAATATCCGTTTAATTAGAATTGCAACAATGATAAGTAACAGGCTCGTCGCTTGCAACGTAACGTAACGCTTTAATGAACATACCGTTACAATTTATGTGATAATAAAGTCACATAATAATACTGTACAATGTACACTAATGACATCAATGGGGGGAGGAGGGAGAGAACCCTTTGTGCTGAAGGGCTACATTCAACTAAACAACTGTCTTTTTTTAACTCAAAGTTAGTCGTGTCGGTTCAGTCACCTGTTTAAGGACTGAATAGATAGCAATGACGTCACCGAAAGACGTATTAAAATGTTGGAGAAGAATTTGGAGCAGTGAGCCGAGAAGGCTTAGTGGTCAACGCGTCTATAGTATTTATCCGGGAGGCGCAGTTTCGAATCCTGCTCACGATCGTATTTTTCCTTCCACAAAAGTTATAGTTTAAGAGTTCGCTACGCATGCGATAAAGCGTTTGAAAATAAATATCTGTAAATGTGTTCTTCTAATCTATAAGGTAACTTTTAATAATTTGCAGCGTATGACCACCCACTTTGCACTCCAAAGTTAGGGCTCCATTCAAATACAAAAAGCTGTCTTATTATTATCTTAATTATGGTTGATGAACAACCTAGTTTCACCCTGACATGGCTTTACAAAATATGGAGAACATCTTTCAGATATGCTGCTTTCTCCACGATGTTATACTTCACGGTAAAATCTATACTAATATTATAAAGCGGAAGAGATTTTTTTGAACGTCTATTTAAACGCGCTAATCCAAGAACTACCAGTGGGATTTAAAAAAATGATTTTGTATTTTATAGCCAGATTCAGGACAAATAGTATAGGCTATCTAACATTCGTCTATACTCCTCAGCTAGCTTTAGATGTTGAATTTTGTTCAGTAAGTCGGAAGAAAAAGCGCTGCCGAACCTCTTTATCCGAGTGCGCTGGCGTAATGGTTAGTGATACGAAAATATATTGTTCTACAAAAATATCGGTCTTTAGTACATCAAACTAAAAATTGATTTATTATTAGGCATGCCATATTTATCATTACGAATCACAGTTACTTCATCATCAAGACAATTTTATGGAGATAATCTTTGCCCTTTATAGCATGTTATTTGGACACATAGTTTAGGAGATAAAGGAAAATAATTCAACATTCGCGTGAATGAGCCGTGTGGCGCATTAACCCGACGAGAACGATGAGATGAACTATGAATTATTTTCTATTTGTTGGTTAGTACTAAGTAGGTAATTAAAATGTAGTTAAACGCGGTTGAAACTAAATATTCACTTTTTTCTCATACTTATAGCACTTTTTGATCTTCGTACCCTTACCTAAAACTTTATTGACTACCCACGTGCTATCCCCATAACTAAAATAAGTTTCCGAAATCCTCAAATCAAACTAAATGGAAACTGTAGCCGCACAAAGTTCGTGAAGTGTAGCAAAAAGTTTCAACTACCCTCAACTTCTGTCTCACGATCGGGAACCGACAGGATTATGACATACGGACCACGAAACTAGAACTGATGGAAGGGGTTAGGGACTATAGTAAATCGATAATACGCTCGCGGCTTGGTATCTTTCAAAAATCCTACTAAACCACCAAATTAAGAAATAACATTCATAACCATTCAGATTAGAGTTTTTTTTTTTATATGGCCTACGTAAATATCCTGTCGATTTGGTATAGCCTTTCGACGGGTCGTTGAGGTCCCTGTAACATGGTTGAGCTACACGATGACTGATGCATGTGTGCCGTCAGTTAGGACAGGTCAACTCGAAACTGATATGGCTCTTTTTTCAAAAGGCTATTCCCGAAACCCTACTTCTTTAAGCTCACATGGGGATGTATAATGATGTCTGGACTTAGCCACCTACCGGGCACAATTCCAAACTCTGGGCTGCTACTCAGAATTTCCTAATAGAAAAACCCAATAACACTGCCCGACCTGGAATGGAACCCAGTACCTAGTAGGTTTTGGGTTCTATTTCCAGGTCGAGCAAAGTTTTCCTGTCAGGAAATTCTCGATAGCAGCCCGGAGTTTGGAAGATGGCAAAAGACTCACTACCTATTACAAGGGACTTACATAACAGTATTGGTGAAATGTGGGTGTATAACTATGTACACCCCTGCCAACCCCTTCGCGGAAATATAGGTGCGATGCTATGCTATGCTTTGTTTCATAATTTTCTGATTTGATTGTAGTGACTTGTAACAGTGTCTTGCGTTTGTTTGAGGAATAGACTTTCATATTACAATTTTTATTTTTAGTTCAAATTAGTTTTACGTTTACGAAAGTCGTGTCAAACTTGGCGTGTAATAATATGGTCTAGAAAAGTTTTATTTTTAATTAAAGTTACGATGTTATGACGAGGTAATTGTCAAACACAAGACCACATGACTGATGATAACAAGTAATTTTTGAACGCTGAACTTTCAAACTTTTTTAATTCTGTGTTTTTTTCTTGTTTTAGTTAATGCATTTTTTTTTGTTTTTGTTAAAGTTCGTTGTGAAGTTCTAGATCATTTTTAAAACATAAACATTAAAATAATTGTTAAAAAGAAATAAAAGTTCTTAAAGCCATAACCCTGATAAATGTTACTGGAGTACCGTGTGGTTTTTAGTCAGTAGGAGTGACACCTCCGGGCCCAATACATTACTAATCCTTGGTAATCTACTGGTCGCAAGCGCGGCTGCTGAGAGTGAGGTCCTGGATTCGATTCCCAGGTCGGGAAAGCGTTATTGGGTTTTTTCTTTTAGGAAATTCTCAGTACCACCAGTCCGGAGTTAGGAAGTTGGTGGTGTGACACCCCCGTGCTTCGGAGAACACGTAAAGCCGTCGGTCTTGCGCCTGATCTCTCTCCGGTCGTGTCGGGTTGCCGTCCCATCATCATCGGACTGTGAGACTAAAGGAAAAGGGAGTGCACCTGTGTTTGCGCATACACTTGTCCACTATAATATCTCCTGCGTACTTGGCTAATCTCCTCGGAGATAGGCCGCCCTGACGGAAATACGGTCTGGAGGAGTATTATTATTATTAATCCCTTAACATGAACGAAATTTACTTAACTTATCTTTGTTTAATCTCGCTCCTTAAATATCTCGTAATATATATAGTCTCCTAGATTTATGTATTAACATCAGTATTTAAAACAATACAAGCAATACACACCAATTAGTGGTGAGACCATTTGGCAGGTTGTCGTCTTTCGGCGCTCGTGCCAGACTGAAGCCGAATGCCGATAATCTTGGCACGAGACCGCACCTGTTGGGCCTAAGCTTGCTGTGGTATATCAATTAGAGTGCTAGATTGAGATGGATTAAAGGCTTTTCTTGTGGCAAGTGAAACATTAATTCGAGATCTCGCCTCGTTGGTCTAGTGATCGCAAGCGCGGCTGCTGAGCGTGAGGTCCTGGGTTCGATTCACAGGTCGGGCAAAGTGTTATCGAGTTTTTCTGTTAGGAAATTCTCAGTAGCAGCACGGAGTTTGGAATTGTGCCCGGTTGATGGCAATAGGCTCACCACTTATCACATGGGACTTAATAACAGCATTGGTGAAATGTGGGTGTACAATCGTGTACACCTCTACCTACCCCTACGGGGAATACAGGCGTGATGCTATGTGAATCTGGAATCGGATTAACTGAAGTTACCAAAACCCTACAGTATCGGTTAACTGCAACCGTAAACCGAGTTAAATAAATAGGATTAAACAGATGCCGTTAAGTGGGGGGGATTTAAACTACTTAATGTTTTGATATCGCCAACCCAACCCATTTGTAGAATCAGCAGTTAAGCTGGGAACCGTTAACTTATAGTTAGTGGCAACACTGTATTTTTTAAGTACAGCTGTTTATTATATTTATTCATTTTTCTAGCACGGCTCTCGAGCATGAGATGCTGGGTTCGATTACCAGAGGGGTTACTCTTGAAATTAATACAAATCCCAATCCAATATCTGCCTAGCCTTTTCCCAATAGCATTGGGGTCGGCTTCCAGTCAAACCGCATGCAGCTTAATATCAGTATTTTACATGGAGCGACTGCCTATCTGACCTCCACAACCCAGTAACTGGGTAACATGATATCTCGTGGTATGACTGGTCGTCAGATTTTCAGGCCTCTGACTAACCCGTAACGGCTGTCATGGATCTTAATTTGACAACCGGGACCGACGGCTTAACGTGCTCTCCGAGGCACGGAGGGGTCTCGGTATGAAATGATGGTCACCCATCCACAGACCGACCGCGGCAAGCGCAGCTTAGCCTTGATAGATCGATCTGTGCGGCTGTTATTTAGCCACGAGCCCCTCTCCAATACCAATATTAAATAGACGCCTTAAAAAAACGCGTAATATTAAAATAAATTTACCTACATTACAGTTGCCTCAATTTTAAAGCATGTTTTATTAATAGTATCCCGAATCTATAATTAATGTTATACATTGTGGCATTTAAAAGTACGAACTGACATATTTCCAATGTCAATCGAGCGGAATTATTTTCAAGAGTTAGCCATCAGGGCACGCAAATCGTAATTGGGTTTATTTGTTAGAAATTACTTAGTACTAGCTTGGAGTTAAGAGATGCCCGGTAAATGGCTTTAGGCTTACTACCATGGGACTTAATAACGGCATCGACGACATGTGTGTGTTACAATAGTAAAAGCACACACAGCTGTTGTACACCAATATTTCAACAATGCTGTTAATAAGTCCCATGTCGGTGGTGAGCCTATTTCCATCTAACCGGCACAATTTCGGACTCCGGGCTGCTACTGAGAATTTCCTAACAAAAAAACTCAATAACATACGGTCACGAGCAGGATTTGAACCTGCGCCTCCCATATAATATAAAATACTTTCTATAACTTAAGAGTTAGCTATGCATGCGTTAATGCTTTTCGAAGATTTGTCTGTAACTTAATAACACTTTGTCCCACCCGGGAATCGAACCTGAGACCTCATGCTTAGCAGTCAGACCACTAGACCAACGAGGCAATCGAGCAATAGTACAATAGTATAACATCTCTGCGTAACCCTTTATGGACTACAGGCGTGATGCTATGCATTAGTATGTAGCCCATTTCTTTTCTTTTTTTATGGAATAGGGGGCAACCGAGCAGACGGCTCGCCTGATGGTAAGCGATTACCACCGCCCATGGACACCCGCAACCCCAGAGGAGCCGCGAGTGCGTTGCCGGCCTTTTAAAGGGTTTGGGCCTCCGGTACCCTCACTCACTCGGCGAAACACATCGCAAGCGATGTTTCACGCCGGTTTTCTGTGAGGCCGTGGTATCAAGCCGTTCGAGCCGGCCCATTCGTGCCGAAGCGTGGCTCTCCCACGGTGGAAATATTGTTCACCTATGTGAACAAAGTGGAATAGTCACAAAAATACACATTTGAATGATTATAGTCTCAGAACACAACTACCAACTTAAAAATTCACACCACTACATAGCCTTTTTTCACCAACTCATTATCTCAATTTAAAAAAGTTAATTCGAATGCTCCAAAAAGTTTGCAAACGACATCATTCGCGGAAAGTTGGCAGTGCGCCGCGGTCAACGAGAACTTTTAAGTCCACGTTAAGTTGTTAAGCTGGGTAATACCGACTTCCAGTTTTGGAGTGTGTTAAATGCTGTTTATTTAGACTTTTTTTTAATGTATGGTTTTGTTAGGAGTTACTTGAGGATGGATTTGGAGAGATTTCGGTTAAAGTTGGTAGAAGCTTGTCTTTTACCAATTTCTGGATTAAAAAAGTATTTGATTTGTCAGCAAAGGCGTTCATAGTCAATCTGCCAAACCTTTTCAGTCTAACTGGACGCCGCTTAACACTAGTATTGTACATGGAGCGACTGCCCATCTGACCTCCACAATCCAGTTACTGGGTAATATGATATCTCGTGGATCGAAACCGATGGTTTAATTTGCACCATTTTCCGACGTGTCGATATGAAATTATAGTCACCCATCCGCAAACCTACGCGGCAAGCGCAACTTAACCTCGATAAATCGATCTGTGTGGTTGTTGCTTAGCCACGAACCTCTTAGTCTATTGCAACCTCTGGATGTTAAGCAATCGTTGAGGTTAAACAACGTTTGGCGTATTAGTGTTATTTGGCTACAATTCAAATCTCCAATTCAAATTCAAATATTTTTATTTCAAATAAACCATATTACAGGCACTTATGAAAAGTCAAAACTAGGTGCACGGTTGCAAGGCGTTGATCTTAAGGAGAAGAGCCGGCAAGAAACTCGATAGACGAGTGTCTTTTTAAAATAAATTGGTATAACAATAAATAAGGTAATGTGAGAATAATGCAGGCTAATGAGCAAAATAAGAAAGGAAAGCGCTAGAAACAATAACTTATATAGCCTTTTAGAATGATTTCCAAGGCAGTTAGGAGCCGACCAGTCCCGACAGACAGCACCCGTTCACGAGCATGACGCGCACATCAGCCCCGCTTAGGTCAACCATTTTGTAGGGAACTCGACGACCGATGTACGACGCCACCATCAGCTGGACATTTTAGCGAGCATGACGTACTCATAATGCAATATATATTATTGTAACTTTTCCAGATATTTCCTTCCTCACACGGCTAGTTTTTCAGGTCACGTGATCTCTTCAAAGACGCAGATCTATCAAAAAGCCATGTCATGTCGAATGTCATGTCGAAACATGACTCAAACTTTATTGTTGTTTGAGGGATAAACATAACATCGTCGAAGTCGTGACGTTGCCGTTGCGAAATAGTTTTGGGTCGGTCCAGCAACAAGTTTCGCTCTATACATTGTCCCTAGCTACCCTACAAACTAATAATTGTACATATACCCCCAAAGTTACAACAGAAACACTGGTCTGTTGCACCCGCACGTTCACGTACGTGGTCCGAACGAAATTTAAATTTAGAACACGAATCCGATCGAAATTCAAATCGGAACACGCTATTGGATTATGGACGACCAATCGTGTTGCTAGGTTGCATGTGTGCGTTAGGGGGGAGCCTTTGGTTTAACGGTATTTTTCGAAGTTTGAACTTTATTTTGTTTATTCTCTTTGTTACTGAAACCGTATAGTGTTTAGTTTGTTAGAGTTTTGTAGGTTTTATGCCAATTTTAACTTTGCTTACGGCGGTGTACCAATGCCTTGGTCAGGCTTTTATATATTCGAGCTTTCTTCAGGAATATGCATTCCTCAAACTTAGATTAACTCCTGTACAGCCATGTTGTGAGAATCTGTTACTGAAGGAATAAGTTTGAGAACAGGTTTAACAAACTCATACCTACTAACACTGTCCCATAAAAATCTCCAGTTTGGCCTCTATTATGAAAAATAATATAATATAATAATATTCCACAACTATCACACAACGCCGTCTAGTCTCAAGCTAAGCAGAGCTTGTGTTATGAGTACTAGACAACTGATAAACATACTTATATATTTCTAAATGCATACATATTATAGATAAATTACACCCAGACACAGAACAAATGATCGTGCTCATCACACAAACATTTGTCCTGGGTGGGAATCGAACCCACGACCTCCGGCGTAGTCAGGGCTACTAACCACTAGACCAACAGGTCAGTCAAAGAACTTTAACACACTTACTTAATATAAAATATTCAGCCTATAAATGTCCTACTGCAAACTGAAAGGCTATTTTCATCAGAGGAATGACTGTATACTGCCTCGTTGGTCTAGTGGTCCCAAGCGCGACTGTTGAGCATGAGGTCCTGGGATCAATTCCCGGGTTTGCCAAACTGTTTTTGGTTTTTCTATTAGGGAATTCTCGATAGCACCCCGCAGCTTGGAATTGTGCCCGGAAGATGGCAGTAGGCTCAACACCTATTACATGAGACTTAATAACAGCATTGGTGATATGCGGGTGTACAGCTCTGACTACCCCTTCGGGGAATACAGGCGTGATGCTATGTTATGTTATGAGTGACCATCGGTTACCTCGTTAGCTCACTATGGTTTGGCGATTACAAACTAGGGCCACTTTCTCTCACGATGTTTTCCTTTACCAGTGGTAAGTAATTATTTTGTCTCGCGACGCTCTGGAGTATGCCACGTATGCGCGACTTTGAGCATTAGGTCCTGTGTCCGATTTCCAGGTCGGGCAAAGTCGTATTGTGTTTTTCTGTGAAGAAATTCTAAGTAGCAACCTGGAGTTTGAAATTCTGCTCGGTACATGGCAATAGGCTCACCACCTATTACATGGGACTTAATAACAGCATCGGTGAAATGTGGGTGTACTATGTACACCTCTACCGAGGAATACAGGCGTGAAACTATGTATTGTAAGACACGGATTAAGATAACTTTAAAACCCTGAAATATCAAATGACTAGCATGGAGTACAATCGGCAAAGTGACCGTCAATTTGTCACAATACCCTCGATGGCTGACCCTTCACCGTTTAGCGTCAACGTTTGACGCGGATAACGCTTGACGTGTGACGCGTGACGTGCAACGCTAATGCACAGTGCATACAAATGTGGTTACATTTAGGGTTGGCAAAAAATATTATTGGCTTGAAGTTTGTAAATATCATTGTTTAATATTAAGTTATATTATACAAATATTGAATTACAATATTAAATGGAAAATGAATACGTTCGCGAACAGTATTCGAACCTGCGCCTTCCGGATAAATACTCCAGGCGCTCTGACCACTAAGCCATCTCGACCTCTAGAAGAGGTCTAATCCTGTTCGCGAACGTATTCTTTTTCCATTTAATATTGTAACTTTAGAGTTCGCTAAGCATGCGTGAATGTTTTTCAAAGATTTATTGAAATATTGAATTATTTATATATTACTAGTTGATGCCCGCGGCTTCACCCGCGTGGATGTTAGCAATCGCGACCAAAAGTAATCATAAAATGTTGATACCGTTCCCGCTTTCCAATTACCGCTTTATAATTGCCCATTTTGTAAAGTATTAAAATGGATATAGTATGTTATCCTCAAGAGATAGACATATGCCATCGCGGACTTTTCTGTAGACCTACCTATCTAAGATACACAATTCCACCATACATCATTTTGTTATATCTCAGAAGCTTTAAAGCAGCGTTCTCGTTGAAAGCAGACGGCTTATTTTGTTCCGACACCTCCAACAAACGTCAGGAAAAACAAAAACCAATAATACACGCAATTAATTCGGTTAAAAGTTGTTTTATTATAATGTATAGTGATCGCGAAAACCTAAGATATTACTACATCCAACAAATTTTAGCCAGTGTTTACGAAAACTTGACAGTATATAATTACTAAAACCTTCCTCGAGAACCACTCCATCCATTCGTGAAAACAGCATGAAAACCGGTGCAGTAGTTTTTGAGTTTATCGCGAACAGACAGACAGACGCGGCGGAGGACTTTGTTTTATAATATGTAGTGATTTCTTTGTGTTGTGTTCTTTCTTAATAAAATACACTTCACGACTTTATTTTAAAGGATAGATAGGGATGTGTTGTTATCGATATAATACTTTTGTAAAAGCGATTAGTGATTCATAAGTTCAGCATTACTGTGCCTAATCATGTTAAATTGATACTAAAAATAATTTAACATAACATAACATAGCATCATACCTGTATTCCCCGAAGGGGTAGGCAGAGGTGTACACAATTGTACACTCACATTTCACCAATGCTGTTATTAAGTCCCAGGTGGGGAGCCTATTGCCATCTACCGGGCACAATTCTCAACTTCGGGCTGATACTGAGAATTTACTAATAGAAAAACTCAATAACAGTTTGCCCGACTTGGGAATCGAACCCAAGACCTCATGCTCAGAAGTGGCGCACTTATAATTTATCTATATATTACATACAACATAATTTTTGGTATAAACTAAACCTGAAAGTAGTTTGTTCAGAATCATTAAGAGAATCGGTTGCAATAATTTTTACACTTGTCTTAATGATATTTAAACTGTTTTCACGTTGGACACAGTACCCGGGCTTACAGCTGCGCGTGCGTGTAACTTTGTGAATACAAAGTTACTTAGCTTTCATTCGATCTTTTTCCAAGTTTCTGATACCGCTTCTTTCAACAAAAGTATTTGATCCACGTCTCGGGATTCGTATAGAGAGGGTCTCGGGTTTAAGTAAGAGCCGCACAGATCGATCGATCGAGGTTAAGCTGTGCTTGCCACAGTTAGTCTGTGGATGGGTGACCATCATTTCATACCGAAACCCCTCCGTACCTCGGAGAGCACGTTAAGCCATCGGTCCCGGTTGTCAAATTAAGATCTATGACAGCCCTTACGACAACCAGTCGTACCACAAGATATCGTGTTACCTAGTAACTGGGTTGTGGACGTCAGATAGGCAGTCGTTCTATGTAAAATACCGCCCCGCGCCGAGTAGCTTTAAATTCGTCCCTTAATAATAACGAAACTGATATGATACAGCTAGTCCCTGTCCCCCCAGCAACAACCTAAGCCGAGGCTCGTGTCCTGCAGGGGACGCCCTTAGCGCTGTTGCTTATTATGTAGTACTTTAAATATGCTCTGGCTGGAGGCATCAAACTCCCTCACCTTAGATATTGTCCGGTTACGCAGGCAAAACCCCGCAGGGATTCTGCAAGAGGCCATCACCAAAATAAAAATGACATTATTTATAAACGATGTTTATAATATTATTATTAATAAACGATATATTAATAAACGATGTTTCCGAGTTTGTAAATTTGGATGTCTATTAACCAGTCACGCAAAAACTACAAAACGGATTTTTCTTAAAAGCAAGGTTTTGCTTTGTACTAAGTTTTGCCAGCCCTGTTTGGCAACCAAATAACTATAGGTATTGGTTTATGTAGTTCAACTGCTTACGCAATCGTTTGATGTTCCACGTCAGTTTTAACTGACAGTTACTACCTAGTTTATGATTGTAAATGCTAACATAATTAACACATAATATTTAATACTTTTCATAAATTGTGTTGGATTTGAAAGCTCGAACAGATAGTCGTGCGTTGAGTTATTTAAGCATGTTATCATATTATAATTTACTACTGTTGCAAGCGGCTTTGTTTGCATGTCAAGATTAAAAATTTCCGGTACTGAAAAGGACTTATGTGCTTATCCTATAAATACATCTAAATTAATTATAAATTATTGAGTATATATAATTATGATACTTACTTTTATGGCAGAATAATATAGCACTTTTTTACTTAAAGAATGACTGATGCAAGTACGGCTCGGTATCGATTCCCGGGTTGAACAAAGTGATTAGTGAATTATTTATTAGGAGCTCGGAGTTTGGTACGAGAATGACAATATCTTACGAAGAAAATTTTACATAACATCACGCCTGTATTCCCCGAAGGGGTATGCAGAGATGTACACAGTTGTACACATTTCAAAATTGCTGTTATTAAGTGGTGAGCCTATTGCCATCTACTGGGTACAATTCCAAACTCCGGGCTGCTACTGAGAATTCCCTAACAGAAAAAACTCAATAACACTGCCCGACCCGGGAGTCGAGCTCAGCAGTCGATTAACGAGGCAGTTTTTGTATGTTGTACAATGTTTGTATGAAAGAAATTTTATGGAATATTCAAAGGTTCGCAAATTAAAAAATCATTTGAATTTGATATAGAGAGTGCTTTAAAATAACAGTAATCAATCTGCCTAGCCTTTTCCCAATTACATTAGGCTCGGCTTCCAGTCAATTCGGATGTAGCTTTTACATGGAGTAGTAATACCAGTATTTTACATGGAGCGACTGCCTATCCGAACTCCACAATCCAGTTACTGGGTAACACGATTTTTCGTGTTGTGACTGGTTGTCAGGCCTCTGACTACCCATAATGGCTGCTATAGATCTTAATTTGACAACCGGGACCGATGGCGTCACGTGCTCTCCGAGGCAATGGGGGGTCTCAGTATGTAACGATGGTCACCCATCCACAGACCGACCGCGGCAAGCGCAGCTTAACCTCGATCGATCGATCTGTGCGGCTGTTACTTAGCCACGAACCCCTCTCAGTATCATAATAACAGTAGGCAACATTAACGTAATTCTTATGCTAGAGCTAGAATTTCCTTCTTGCATTTCTCGGGTTTTCCTAATACGAGGTAACATTATGCAAGACGATCCTTTTCAGTGCGACATACATTAGCCTGAATGCATTCGAAATAGAGTCTAGTGATAGCTACTACGACGAGTGTAAAGGACAAAGGATTTTGAGATGTCTCGGAGTTTTAAGTCTATTGTAAAAGAGAAATGAGGAAATGTAGAAAAAAACGCCGGGATGACGTTGCTTTGTGTGTTCGCAGCGTTATACCCTTATATTTTTTAATAGTATGCAATGTTGTTTTTATTCCACAGTTAACATGAAAATTCCTGTTTTAATGGTCCACTGGTGAGTTCCTGGGTTCGATTTCCGGGTGGGGCAGAGTTTTTCTGTTAGAATATTCTCAGCAGCAGCTTGGAATATGGAATTGTGTTCGGTTGATCACAATAGTTTGAAATGTGGGTGTACAATAGTACACTTCTGGCCTACACCTCGGGGAATACAAGCGTGATGATGCTAAGTTGTGTTGAGATGAATTTCTACAAGAGTTTACTAAAAGGATAAGCATATAAGGGCATTCTGTTTTCAGCTACAAATCTGTTAAATACGTACCTACCTATACCCATGATTGAAATTTTGAATGTATATTCTTTGTCTTATTGGTCTTGTGGTCCCAAGCGCGACTGCTGAACATGAGGTCTTGGGTTCAATTCCCGGATCGGAGACAGCGTTTTTGTGTTTTTCTATCTTTCTTTCTTTCTTAGGCTCACCACCATATGGGACTTAATAACAGCATTGGTGATATATGGGTGTACAACTGTGGACACCTGTGCGTACTATATAGGCGTGCTATTGTTGTTGTTATAATCTTTATTTCTTTTGGGAATCAAACCAGCGACCCTTGACTCAAAACTCGATTGTTCAACACGCACTGTACCGAAGTTTATCATTTAACATCAAACTTTTTTGTTTGTCAATGAATTTAATATCTTGCACAGTATAAGCAAATAAAATAGATATACTATTCTAAAGATATTCAAAATGATCTATACCCGGATATCCCTGGTGAGCATAATGCATCGCCATCCGATACCGTATGCATTAACCCTAATGCATTCTAAATAACATCGCGTTTTGTTGTGTATAAAGAAACTATTGTTGGATATAGAAGACGTTTTGACATGTGCCTATCGGCCATCTTGTATTTAGAGCATTGGGGAGTTTGAATGGTCTGTGTAAATGTCAAAGAGATAATTGCTGGCAGATCTTGTATGTAGGTAGTTAAGGTTTTAAAACCTTTAATTACTGTAATTGGTCATAAGACCGTTGTTATTAAAGTAAAATAAATAAATAAATAAAATGGGGACATTATTTGTCTATATCACGCAAAACGGTTATTGAGAAGGTGTCAGAAGATGTTTGTGTAAATGGTTAGTAGATAACTGTTTCTACTACTTCCATTGGTCTCAAGCGCTGTTGTTGAACGAGAGGTAAGGATTTTTGAGTCGATTCTATAGAATGTGTGTGTATAAAAACACCTATTCCTAAGGTAATAGTGGAATTAATAGTCACATTTGCTCACTGAAAACATCTAGTAAATAATTTTTTTCTGTTACCTAAGATTCGAACGATGGCAAAGTATCAAGTCTGATAAAACAGAATGAATTTAATAAAATCATAACCTATTTGTATATACGCAATATTTTAGTTGATATTACCTATTCGTTTAAATACTGTGTAAATATTATAGCTCTGTGAACACCGAGGCTATACTGGTGCTATTAATAGATTATGATAGTTATGATTTGTAGGGTAAACCTGAAACTCCACGTGCATTATCAATCAACGCCTACGCGATCCTTTTATTCAAGGTGTTCTGAAAATAGTACGATATACTGCGGGTTGTGATACCTAAAACGAAAAATATTTTTGCTTTGCTGTAGCGAGTGTCGGAAATTCCACAAAGAAATGAAATTATAATGTTTACATGTCTTCCATTTGTGAAAATATGTATACCCATTTTTTTTTTGAGATGCATAGCCAAGTAGAAGCCATTTAAAACCTAAAAGATTGTCGTTCTAAATTTAAAGTGGCGTGACGTCTAAATCTGTTAACGTTTGATTGAATGGGAAGGTGAACGAATGAATGAGTAATTTACTAGGTGTTGAATGGAATGTTGATAAAATCACATGTATGTAACACGCAAGGTTTGGCTTCCATTTTCTTGTTGTTTTTTATAATTGGCGCCTAAGTAAGAGAGGAAATTAACATTCACTAATTCGTTTTTATTTTATGAGTATTATAATTCGTCATATTTTTTTGAATTACAACAATAATATCGAAATAAGTTAATTAAGCTTGTGGTTAGGCTTGATTGTTCTAATTTCCGATTTAACGGCTTTTTATATTATGTATTAATAAAATAAAAAATATTGAATGGTTAAAGTTGTAATTGTTACAAATGATTCTGCATGCTAGGTTAGTCATTGTTTTTAGAATAATAAGCTAATGTGAACCCCAAAAGACACCACGATACATGCATACTTACTATAACATAGTATTACGCCTGTATTCCCCAAAGGGGTAGGCAGAAGTTTACACGTTTGTACAGCTACATTTCATCAGTTCGGTTATTAAGTTCCATGTAATAAGTGGTGAGCCTATTGCCATCTACCGGGCTCAGTTCCAAACTCCCAGCTACTGAGAATTTTCTTACAGAAATACCTAATAACACTTTGTTGGGCCTGAGAATCGAACCCAGGACCTCAAGTTCGGCAGTCGCCTTTGCTACCACTAGACAAAAAAAAGCAGTTTATAAAACATACTAAAGTATTAAAATATGAAAGCCGATTGCTGTTGCCAAAAATAAAAATCACCCTACGCGACCACGATGACGCAATATCCCTATCAGGAACCAATAAATTCAAAGTTAATTAACGAAGGAACCTCATAAAATAGCATAGTTTTCACACTCAATAATAACAGCTGGCAGGTAATTAATATAGGAAAAACGATGTCAAAAGCCAACGTGCAGTTGTGAAGGCGAAACAATTTGCCCGTCGATGCGTAGCCCGTTTGACGTTTAATTATTGCAACGGGTAAGATGAATTGGCACCCAACGTGGGACCGGCAAAATGGCATGTATTTTTTTCTGTTTATTTTGATTTGACGTTGTTTGGTGTGTGAGAGAAATGAGTTTGTTGTGTGTGTGCTTTTTTACATTTTTTTTGTATTGGAAAATTGTGTGGTATTGATTTTTTCTCTGTCTTACATGGACATTATTGCAACTATTTGAATTTTAGCTATTGTTAAGAAAGATCTGGTCGACTGTGAATATGTTTAAGCTTATTAAAAATGTATTGGTACACATTATTCACATATTACTTAAGTACGTCCCAAAATTTTGTAATTACTGAATATATAACATTCACTAATGACAGACTCAGTAATTACAAAAGTCGACCAGGCTGAACATTTCATAGTTACGCGCGAAGTTAAATCAGCCATTAATAATAGGATTTGGAAATACCATCAAACAGAGAATCCATTTCGATTCGTACCGTTTGACGTTTAATTATGGCAACACGCAAGATGAATTGGCGCCCAAGTGGGACCACAATGTTTTGTTCAGAATAATATTGTTATGTCATTGTTTCATTTGAAACAAGTATTATTCTTTTAATCTGTATATATAAGATGTATCTGGTTATTAATTAATATATTGTAATATTTTATTGAATGGTTTCCAGTGTTTGAATCACACCTTTGTAGCTTGATTTAATAATATGGATTATTTAGTTTTTCTTAGACCTCTGTGATACATGCTGAAGAAAGCATTGCCAAGAAACCTAAACATAGGTTCGATATGCTCACTGGTAGCTCCAATGAGACTCATACCCATCAGCTAGTTATGTTATTTAATAGCTGCCTCGCTGGTCTAGGGGTCCCAAGCGCGACTGCTGAGCAGGAGGTCTCGGGTTCGACTCCCGGGTCGGGTAAAGTGTTATTGAATTTTTCTGTTAGGAAATTCTCAGTAGCAGCCCGGGGTTTGGAATTGTGCCCGGTTGATGGCAATAGGCTCACCACTGCATTGGTGAAATGTGGGTGTAGAACTGTGTACACCCCTGCCTACCCCTTCGGGGAATACAGGCGTGATGCTATGTTATGTTATGTTTATATTAGAAATCTTTTAAACGCTAAGCCGTATCTAGTAAACGACAGAATATCGAGTAAAACAAAATGTTTCCAAACAATATCAGCACTAGAGATGGGAATCTCGAAATCCGATTAAAACAAAGTTCTACGTAATCGATATCGATTGTGTTCTATTGTTGTAATGTATTTCACTAAACTATAAGCATTTGATGAAGATGAACAGAACAGGCAGATTTAATAACATTATGGGCCTGAATCCCATAAGATAATTGAATTTAAGGCAATTACTTAACTAGTAGTAGGTACTCGCAACCGGCGCCCGTGTACCACCTACGGTGCGAGCATGGTCCTTTTAGTCGACACGTTTGTCGATTTTAAACGTCAAATATGACGTCAAATCTTACCGTGGGAGAGTGGCCTCACAGAAAACCGGCATGAAACAACGCTTCGCCGAGTGAGTGAGGGTACCGGAGGCACAAACCCTTTAAAAGGCCGGCAACGCACTTGCGACTCCTCTGGGGTTGCGGGTGTCCATGGGCGGCGGTAATAGCTTACCATCAGGCGAGCCGTCTGCTCGGTTGCCCCCGATCCAATTTAAAAAGTGTTGATATAACGACAAAATTCAATACCTACATAAAACTTTTATCCAGTCGATAAGTTTGTCGAAAAGATCGTGTTCGGACGCCAGATGCGTGAACGTGGACGAAGCAAAAGGTATATGTAAGGATCGTAGCAGGTGGCGTTCTGTAGTTTCTGCCTACCCCCATGGGAGAAAGGCGTGAGTTTATGTATATTTATGTACTTAACTACTCACATGAATAATTTTGTCAGCTGAGAAAATGACGATGTCTTTAATACTTATCAAGCAATCCATACTAATATTATAAATGCCAAAGTAACTCTCTTTGTTTGTTTGTTACCTTTTAACGACTAAACGGCTGAACGGATCGTAATGTAATTTGGCAAGGAGATAGATTGCATCTTAGGGGAGAGATAGGCTACCTTTAGTTCCGCTGAAGAAGTCGCGGACACCAGCCAGTTTCTAATATATGTATATGTGTAGATAATGTGTTATGTGACATGATTACGGACGATGCGTTAATCTGTCTTGATCTTTAAGTTGAATGTTAACACTATTAATACACTTTAACAAGTTTGCTTCCTTTACAGCGTCCGTGTCGTCCCGTGACCACGATCGCCAGAAAAAACAAAAATTTATAATATACGCGATTAATATGGTTAAAATTTGTTGTTATTTGATTTCCCCTTTAATACAGATTTAAACTTTCTTCGAGGAATTAGAATTTATTTAATATCTTTTGAGAAATCAGCCACAAAGAGAATTTTATCTTATTTTCGAAAACATGGGTCTTCGATAAGACCGCATTTAGAATCTTGCTTTCGCATACTGCAGTAATGTAACTGAAAATCCCTAACTAAACCAGAGATTTCCAGTTAAAACAATGCTAACGGATATACATAAAACATGCGAGATAGCCAGAGGATTTAAATTCAATTTACTGCAAGTTCGACTACCCACTTTCTGTGCCACTTATATTTAGGTTAGGAATGCATTCGCTGTTGAATCTCGCGGATAAATCTGTCTTAGTAGCGATAATCTTCTTACCTTACGAACATTCCAGATATTTATGAAGTTCGGTTTTACTGGAAATCTTAAGTTACCGTCTTTGCTAAGTCCTCAGGATCTGCTAGTGTCGTACTGTGTGAAGTATTTCTGGATTTACGGCTTTCATCATTATTAGACGTAGTGACGAAAATTTAAAAGAGTCTGCTTAGATGGTTTGGTCATATTGAGAGAATGAATGAAAGACGGTTAACAAAAGGTAATCTGTAAAGCTGGTATAAGTGGAAATGCTGGAAGGGGATGCCCTAGAAGGATATACACTGACCTTATTAGTGATATCCTCCAAAAAGGTTAGGTGCGTAGTACTCGCAACCGCCGCGCATGTATGACCAGATGTATGAACGTGGATGAAGCAAAAGGCATATGCAAGGATCTCCTTAAATTTAACTTTCATCTTCTTAAATTTACTCGAGTATGGAAACCATAGAAATTAGAAAACAGTTCAAATATCAATGCTGGAATAACAGATTGGAAAATATTTGTCAATATTTTTTATATATAAATAGCTTCTTGCATAGAGATACATCGTCTCCTGCCAAATTCTTTGGTCCACCTCCTCCAGCACTTCGAAGCAGCTTGTCTCCTTACATCTCCATCAGCTGTCATCTCGGCAGTTTCCTATCGAGCCATTTCACCTTTCACAGAATTCTTTCATCGTTTCGTCGGTCTTCATAATGTTCAGCTATCCACCTCCATACTCGAATCTTTCCTCATCACACGATTCTTATTCCTCCGCATCACATTTCGATGCCTGCCAAATTCGTACTCTTACAAATTCAGGCAAATGAAATATAAAAGTAAAAGAGGACTTGTACTGAAACAAGGGTAGCATATATAAAACATGTTTGTGCGAGACGGACGGGCGCTCTCTCCCAGATCCGATTAGCGACTACCCACATTCTGTAGTGCTCGAACCGAAGTAAAGCAAGTAGCATTGATTGTTTATGTACCATTCCTTTTGCTGAGTATTGGTCGGATTTAGTGGGTTTTTAATTCTGCGGCATTGAACTTGTTTTGGTGTTCATCTTTTTAGTGTAGTGGGGATTTAAATTCGAACTTCGTTTTAGTTGAGTCTCAGTTTGCAAATTGCCAGAATAACTAAAGGTATGATATTAAATGGAAAAAGAATACTGTCGCGAGCAGCCTCCCGGATAAATACTCCAGG
Organism: Xylocampa areola; assembly: GCA_935421205.1. Taxonomy (NCBI): domain Eukaryota; kingdom Metazoa; phylum Arthropoda; class Insecta; order Lepidoptera; family Noctuidae; genus Xylocampa; species Xylocampa areola. The sequence goes on from OW285225.1 coordinate 10,888,733, forward strand.
CGCTCCGACCACTAAGCCATCTCGACCTCTCCTCACTCCCGTGAATTCTTCTTCCACATATTAATTAGAGTTCGCTAAGCATGCGTTAATGCTTTTCAAAGGTTTGTCTTTAATTGCCAGAATAACTGTTTAAGATTGTTCTAATGCGTCTTTTGTTGGTCTAAAGAGCTTACATAAGATTTTATTTTGTTCTAAAACATAAAATGTAATAAGTTGAAAGCTCTGTGTAGAAAACTTTAGATTAACAACTACCCACATAACGTGACCCATCTAAAGTATTGAAAAATTCAACAATAGGGATGTATTAATTAATATCAGTTACATTATACTGGTACTACATTTATTAAAAGGTAAAGTTGAATTTGAAACAGTGGCTCAAATAATTTTTTTTAGACAGTAATTCAAGTTTATATGCTAGGAGGTTAATAATAATTTTACCCAAGTTGGCATATCCAAAGAATTCGTACGCTTTCTCATATTTATATTCTAATAACTATACGCAATAGGACGCGACATAAGTTAGTATAAGTATGATAAATATGAAATAAGCAAAAGTTAAAGTTACCTTAATCCAGATGTAAAAATATCTCTCAATAAATCATTTTCTTCCTAATACTCTTTTCTGCGAAAGATATTAAAATGGAAGTCTTAAAGTGAAACATGAAACACGTGCGCTAGCTCGCAGAGACTAAACCGGATTAGCCGCATATGTGTGACTACCCGCATACTGGGATATTAATGTAGCTATGTGATGGCAAGTACGAGTAATTAGCATTGATTTTCTCTTTGTTTCTTCCATATTGGATGGTATTTGAATAGGAAGTTCGTTGAATTTTTTTCTTCCCATATATTCTGCCCAGATAAGAGGGGCTCGTGGCTAAGTAACAGCTGCACAGATCGATCGTGGTTAAGCTGCGCTTGCCGCGGTCGGTCTGTGGATGGGTGACCATCATTTCATACCGAGACCCCTTCGTGCCTCGGAGAGCACGTTAAGCCGTCGGTCCCGGTTGTCAAATTAAGTTCTATGACAGCCGTTACGGGTAGTCAGAGGCCTGAAAGTCTGTTCACCAGTCATACCACGAGATATCGTGTTACCCAGTAACTGGGTTCATGATCTTGGCCGAAAATTTTATAAACAATATATCTTGCACTTAAATCGATTCTTGTGACCTATCGCCCAATATTGTAAATTATCATTTTAAATATACTTTTCTAATAATATTTTTTTCTGTCTTTCCAGGTATGTACCGTGCCATCCTAACGAAAACGTCGGTTGTAAGTAAAAAGCAAAACGGGATTGTTAAATCACAATTGCTCAAATCCTGCTGGGGTTGCGGTGAATGCAGTTGCGATTCCGGGATGTGGGTAAATCTAAGAGTAGGGCAGTGTGGTTTTTGGGCCATAGAAGTTCGGCATAGCGTCCATGATGGAATTTCCACTCATGAAATGAAAGATCACAATAGAGAGTATAACTTTTTAATGTATTTCAAGCCCGTTTAATGGAATTCTTAGTCATTGATGTGCAAAAAAAGCTTAAGCAGTAATAGCCTAGTGGTATGACCGTTAGACTGGGAAGACCAAAGTCGCAAGATCGAATCCAAGACCACAAACTATTCGAACTCATGTGCGTATTATAAATTAATTATCACTTTCCTTCACCGGTGAAGGAAAACATTGTGAGGAAACCAGCGCACCAGAGACGTGGTCTCGATGGCGTGTATAAAGCCGTTTCACAAATACCCTTCAAAGGATGACTTAGGTCGAATAACAGAACTATTCAACAACGTACTAGAACCTTCCCATTTCACTCGACAATACGAGAGGTATGTATGAAATTTTCATGAAAGCAATTCCCGAGCTGTTTCAAGAGAAAACTGAATCGGATAAGGCTATCTGCAGTGTCTTAAGTTTCTAATTAAATTTTCATCAGCCTGTTATCCCGGTGCATATCTGATGCATTCGCGTCAGACCTTATTTGATATACAATAGAGGTGTGTTTCCTTTGTTTTGCTGAGTTAAACTGGTGTTGAGTAGTTTTGTTAGGGTTGGGCCGGTTGATACGTTGAAGCGGGAAATAATTTGTATTTTTTAGAACTTGTGATTTTCTAGATTTATTTTGGTACTTGTGAAATCGAGCCATTACCATAGTAGCAAGAAATTTGACTGCTTCGTTGGTCTAGTGATCGCAAGCGCGGCTGCTGAGCGTGAGGTTCTAGGTTCGATTTCCAGGTCGGGCAAAGTGTTATTGGGTTTTTTTTTGTTAGGAAATTCTCAGTATCAGCCCGGAGTCAGGAAGTTGGTGGAGTGACACCCCCGGGCTTCTGAGAGCACGTAAACCCGTCGGTCCAGCGCCTAATCTCTCTCCGGTCGTGTCGGATTGCCGTCCCATCGAAATATAAGGAAGAGGGAGTGCACCTGTGTTTGCGCATAATATTATAATATATATATATATTCTTTTTATAATATCTCCTGCGTACTTGTACTGTAACCAAAATGCGGTCGGGAGTATTATTATTATCCAATCCGAGCACTTAAATCTGGTGACCGTAAAAATAGCTTGAAGAATGAATACCGCTTGTGAAGCTTCTCCAATTCGTCGTATGCCTCTTTACTGAGGATCGTGATTAAATAAAACGATTAAGTATTGAATAGATTCAGGCGTTACTTTGCGGAAGTCCATTACAATGGATGCAAATAAATACAATATCTAGCTACTTCCACAAAATTGAGGGTAGTCATGCATTACCTGTGCACCGCCCGCCCGCCCGCAAATATATGCACATACGCAAGCGGTGAAAATTCCGACTACCACCAACTACTCTACACGTGTTTCGCCCCTCCACGGAGCAATATAATATATATAATAATATAATGTCCGCTCACTCGGTGGCGGACACTGCACGGTCTAACAGCTCCTGATGATGCTCCGTGGAGGGGCGAAACACGTGTAGAGTAGTTGGTGGTAGTCGGAATTTTCACCGCTTGCGTATGTGCATATATTTGCGGGCGGGCGGGCGGTGCACAGGTAATGCATGACTACCCTCAATTTTGTGGAAGTAGCTAGATATTGTATTTATTTGCATCCATTAAAACGATTAAGATTAAAAACAAATGTTTAGTTGAGTTTAGTTAAGTATACTATCGCATTAGGTATATACCATACCCTGTAATTATAAATGAATTCTGGCTAAACAAATTAAATAAATACGATTAATCTAGAACAATCTACGCGCATGGAAATTAAGTTGGTAACTCATTTATGTTGACATAATTGCTTTTTGCGACTTATATGGCGTGGCCTAACCTTTTTTTAATTCCTTCTTTATACAAGTAGGGTTTAATCCTATCAGATTATGCTACCCTCGTCTGATAACCAGTATATATGTAAAAAACATAATTAACTAAATTACCTCTATGCCTAATTACTATTAACGAGCCTATATAGCATCATAACTGTTCCAGAATTGGTTCACATTTTTCGGTCTCGACTTCACGGGATAACCCCACAAATTTTTTTTATTTTAATCAGCCCTTAACACTGCAGAGCAAGGGCCTCTTCTCATATAGAGAAGGCACGAGCATTGATTACCACGCTAGCTCACTGCGAGTTGGCGATTTCGGACTATCAAGTCCAGGTTTCCTCGCGATGTTTTCCTTCACTTGTCTGTGACGTCTTAGATTTAATAAGAAAATACAGATTACATTGAAAATGTCTCATTGGTATAGGCCAGGTTTGAACCCAAAACCTTTGGTTCAGGAGGCGGGCCCGTAATCACGCGGCCACCACGACACAACACTAGAAAAAATATTATACCAAAAATCTCCGCTTCCGCTCACACTATGACCAGACATCATGAAAGATAGCGGATCTTACTAAGTTTAAGTAGTTTATTTTACTTGATTTAAGTTTCGGAGTCGTCACTGGAGCGATGACATAGGAAGACTGTGCACTTGTTAGTCGCACGTTTGGGACATATTGCGGGTAGTCGTGAAATTATTTAAGACTTTAATTATTACGAATTTTGGAGGAAGCGTGTTGAGATGGAAATTTGTGTGTGTGTGTTTGGATTTATAATTAATGCTGTGTGTGTAGATTAGAGCTTGAATTAATTAAGTTTGGTGTGTGAGTTGACTATACATAACACAGAATATCATCACGCCGGTATTCCCTAAAGAACAAGACAGAAGAGTACTGTTGTACACCCACATTCTACAATGCAGTTATTAAGTCCAAGGTGGTGAGCCTATTGCCATTAACCGAGCACAATTCCAAACTCCGGGTGTTACTTAATATTTCTGATAGAAAACGCGAGTAATATGGCCCGACCTGGCAATCGAACCCACGGCTTCCCGTCCCGCTTGATACCATTATACAATTGAGACAGCCTAAAAACTTTTCTCAATAAACATTTTCTACTAAGAAAGTTTTATGTCCATTTTCAAGCGATGGAAACAGCGGGTGGTGGCGACGGTGAAATTAAAACGAATGGTCCTAAACCACGGACTTTACGATGCGGTCTTATCTAAACGGGGATACCAGGACTTGCTTTAGGGATACCCCGAATCCTGAAATACATAAACTCGAGGAAGTGGTAAATGGACAATATGGCACCTTAAATTCCAATTTAAACTACTGATTTGTGTCCGAAATCTACCATAAGGGAAGCATATACAAGCTGGAACGAAAAATAATTCAATTTTTGAGATTATTACCGAGATGATGGCTGATAGATATGTGACCTACAATAAAAGACGTTATGGGTTTGAGGACAATGGTGCTGGAGAAAATATTATAGGTGACTGTGTAGTGTGACTCTTTCCACGGAAGGGGCGGAGGAAACAGCGAAATAAACAATTTTATATAAGACGGAAGAAAATTCTTCTGAAATTTTCTAGCGCAAGCATTCCACATCGTTTGTAGTAATCATTCCTATCTGTTGTTTGTGCTGGCTTGTCATATAACTGCATGGTCCTCACTTCTATTCTAATAACGCACATAACTTTTGACGTTAAAGGCTGGACGGGAAATGGTTCCAGAGACTGGGAGAAATAAAGGGTATTAGGGAACATCTATCATAAAATAATAGCTTTTAATGTCTGTTCTTTATACATTTAGATCGATTTTAAGGGTGGCATACTTACAAAGCTCTGCAAAGAAGTAATGCCGTATGATATAGTAAATTATATTTTTACTAGCTGATGCCCTCGACTTTGTCTGCGTGAGAAAAGGTAGCCTATGTCATTCTCTAAGGTCCAATCTATCTCCTTGCCAAATTTCATTAAGATCCGTTCAGCCGTTTAGTCGTAAAAAGATAACAAACAAACAGAGTTATTTTCGCATTTATAATATTAAGTATGGATTGGATTAGTACTTTTTGACCATGCGGTCCTGGGTTTGGATACCCGGATCAGGCAGTGTTCCTAGGGTTTTTGAAAGGGAACTCTTATTAGCATAGTTTGGAATTGAGCTAGGTAAATGATAGCTTACCTCATTACGTGGAACTTAATACGTGTGAAGTGAAATGTGGGTTTAAAAGAACACCTCTGTGTACTGCTTGTACAGGTGTGATGATATGTTGTTTTGGACTTTAAGACTGCTAATTGTACATTATCTAGGTTTTGAAGTTTGTGTTGTGCAAACACTCATAATAAACATTACCTCACTGTGATCATAAGTTTAAAAATTATACGTTAAATATTATGTTTAAGACTTTCCCAAAGCGTTTGTTTACAACACAATGGGGTAAATTTATTTTCTCTCCCTTCAGACCCAGCTGACCTACAAACATTTGCATAAATAATGACTCATAAAAATACTTTATTAAAAATCCCCGCGTCAGTGTTGCCATATTTCCTGTAAACATAAATTTTCCTTTCTGGAAGATTTTTAAATATCTCGCTAGGGGTGATCACCCCGTTTCCCGCCGAAAACGGATAATTAATCACATCTGCCTTCAACATTTGGGGAATCTACCATTTTTATTAAAAACTTTTTTATAAAATAGGTTGTTTAAGGGGTGGGAGTCATGGAGAATTGAATTTTATGTTGTTCGTTTTGTCATTAGCACAAAAAAAAATTGCGTGTATGAGAAAGATCATCACTTGAGAACAGCTCGACCGAATCGGCAGTTTTTTTTGTGTTCTGAATTGTCAGAACTAGGTTTGCATTTATGTGAAAAATACAACGGGAAAGTCAGAAATGAGGATTTTGTATAGATTGCACACTTGCTAAGCCGGGACATATCGCTAGATAATTATGTTTCCTTTCTACTAATAAGTTACTTCAAGGACAGAGAAAATTTAATGAAACTAAACCGGTACACCGATGTTCGGACATGCTAGATGACAATGCTTAATATTATTTCTTCATCAAACTATTATTGCTTGGTTCATACCATCACCTCTATATCTCCTAAAGGTTATGCAGGGGAGTATTGTACACCCACATTTCAACGTATTTTATAAATAAAAAATGGTATTACGTTTGGCCACCAACTTGCTTGATGGTAAGCCTCGGTGTGGCTGAGGATGGAGCACGTATATCCAGAATAAATCTACGAGAACGATAGTTGTACCCAACTAACCTATTCACTATAAGTACAGTGGATAGATTTGGGGAGAACGACAGTTGGGGATTCAAGATAAATCTTTGAAATGCATTATCGCATGCTTAGCGAACTCTAAAGTTATTATATTAAATGGAAAAAGAATACGGTCGCGAACAGGATTCGAACCTAAGCCATCTCGACAGAATGTATTTATCCGGAGTATTTATCCGGGAGGCGCAGCTTCGAATCCTGTTCGCGACCGTATTCTTTTTCCATTTAATATAATAACTTGACAGTGGGGGAGTTGATGTAACTGCCCAGACAGGTCTTCCACAACGCTTGCACCGGACTACATCCCGAAACATGACTAGGTCGCATTACGGCATGGCTTCGATCGGTGGATGGTAACCACCCGCGGCCGAAGCCTCCCACCAGAGTTGTGTAGGAATTCCATTTTAAGGGAGCACTCCTACGGACGCGGGCAACTCAGCCCCGATGAAGTCATTAAGTTCCATGTAATAGGTGGTGTTATGGAAAAAAAGTAGGGAGGCCTTTGCCTTGCAGTGGGACACTACGCCTTAATAAACAGCCATTTATAATTGACTCTTCTATCCAAATCCATCCCAAGGTGGCCTGGTAGAAACCGCAGATCGCGATAAGGCCGCCCATTGTATGTTTTAAAACGTTTTGTTTTTTGTTTATTTCTTTCTGGTGTACAATGAAGTATATATAAATAAATAAATACAGCGTGTAACAGAAACTGGTGGTTATACTGAAGAGGTCAATGTACTCATCTATACGGACGATTTTTACCATGAAACTCGCTTATAAAATTCAAAAAGAATGCTGCTGCTCCATAGAAATTTTCATACATAACTAAACCTTTTTCCATACACATCCTACTCGACTAAAATGTATGGTACAGTAGATTTTGTATTCGTGCTTTCGAAGTTGGTTCGATAGTAAAAGTTGTAAGTAAACCATGGCTACATGGCGTGTAACAAAATTCGGTGGTCATACATTTAGGGGTTCTAAATGTATGACCACCGAATTTTGTTACACATATTTATAACCAAATCATTCTTAAATAAAAAACCTTCTTATCATAAGACCTTGGACCCCAGTTATCCGAAAATATCTGATCAAGTGTTTAATATCCGCTTGTCATCTGATCGGAAGGATTGTTTTTTAATATTTTTGCTTATTAATTTTAATTTTGACGATTTTTTTAATTAAATACTGTTGCTGTTATAAAAAGAAAAGTGTGAGAGGAATTACGCAATGAGTGGTCCGTATTCTTATCATCGGTTATTTATGTGGCATACTGAACTCTAAAATGTTTTTTTTATAGATTTTTAAGTAAATCTTACAAATAATATTAGATATAATATTAAGAATGGGAAAGTTTATGAGGATTGTTTTTTACTCTTTCCCGTAATAACTGCTGAACGGATTTGGATGAAATTTGACACACAGAGAGTTCATAACTATTATATATTTTTATTTGCATGTAAATATATCTCTTGTGATTGTATGTTATATTTATACATTTCAATTTTGTTCAATATATCCTACTAATATTATATATGCGGAAGTTTGTGAGGATGTATGGATGGATGAATCTTTTTTACTCGTTCACGCAATAACTTTTAAACGGATTTAGATGAAATTTGGTACACAAATAGTTAGTTAGTTGAATAATAACCTTCTGTTTTTATGTGGAGAAATACCAGAGCGGTTATGTGGGACTCGAATCCACTAAAACTCGAGATCAGATACAGCGCTTGGGGTACTATCGCCATCTTTGGCGAGGTGGTCCATCAATCGCCCGCTCCGGCCACCCAACGTGAGCCGTAGCAGACGATTCACTTTGTCATTAGCAAAATGGTGCTTTGCTTAAGCTAAAAAAACTTGAGAGGTGTCAAGGGACACCCGGATGGAACGAAGTTAAAGAGAAAAAAAAAAAAAATATATAAAAAAAATTGATTGGTCTCGCGATAAAATTATGATTAATTATCTTAAGGGTGTTAGAGAAATTGTATTGGAAAGAAATATACGGTGGTGAGTAGGATTAGATACTCCAGGTGTTCTGACCACAAAGCCATCTCGACTCCGGGAGGCGAAGCTTCGAATTCTGGACACGACCGTATTCCGCAAAAATTTGTAACTTTGGAGTTCGCTACGCATGCGTTAATGCGTTTGAAAAAATTATTTAACTAGCCGGTGTCCGCGTCTTCGTCTGCGTGACTAAATTTAGCCAATTTCCTTCCCCGAGATACAATCTATCTCCTTGCCAAATTTCATTGCAATCCGTTCAGCCGTTTTGTCGTGAAAAGGTAACAAACAAACAGAGTTACTTACGCATTTATAATATTAGTATGGATAAACAATTTTCGCAAATCCAAACTCCGGGTTGCTAATAAGAATTTACTAACAGAAAAACTCAACAACACTTTGCCCAACCCGAGAATATAACCCGGGGACCTCATGCCCAGCAGTCGCGCTTGGGACCATTAGACCAGCGGTGCAGGCCACACAGGTGTGATGCTATATGCATTAAGTGGAATTTACCAGTCGTAATTCCCAACCAGTAGCTATTACCTAATTTCTCATGAAAATAATTATAAGGATTCCAATGTCAGATATCTTAATGGCATTAAATCATACTTATCATTAGGAGCTGTTTAAAGCATTTTTCTTCAAACTCCCAATATTTATTTGACCCATTCCATTTTTCAAAACAGAACAAATACCTACCCACACGTTTGGCATGACGTAGCAGTTCTGGAAGTGTAGAATCACATCCTGCGTTATAACATGTTGAGAGGTCAGGCGATTCCCTCGCATGACTTGCGGTACTCGTCCGTTTTGCGATGACGCAACCATTTGTTAAGGAAATAGTATTAAATTGTGAGGTTGTTCCCTTGAGGGTCGGAAACCCTTTAACCCTTAACGGAACGGCTTTTAACCAATATATTTTAACTCCCTTTTAAATTTACCTATCATTTGTTTGTGACGCATACTACCCCCTTATGTCTCAAAAGTTTTTGTATTTATATTTTTTATTTGTTGCGTATTTGTATGTGTCTCCAATCACGTAATAAAACACATTTTCTTTCTTTCTTTCTTCTTTCTTTCATTTTGCTAAAGAAACCAACATTTTTAAGGGCCGCTAGTAACTTTGTGTGACGTATGTACTTAATATACACACAGTTACCACCAACAACAGCATTCCCAATGAGGGTTGACGTCAGGCAGGCGGCCGGTCATAAAACATAGCCAAAACTTTAACAGCATGCCAGATATAGGTGTGCTGCGCCGACCCCTAATAAATTGGGATAAGGGCAGGGGGGTGATGATGATGATATGTACTTAATATACATATATACTGTTGATGGTTAATGTCCGTGCCTCGGAGAGCACGTTAAGCCGTCGGTCCCGGTTGTCAAATTAAGATCTATGACAACCGTTACGGGTAGTCAGAAGCCTGAAAGTCTGACAACCAGTCATACCACGAGATATCGTGTTACCCAGTAACTGGGTTGTGGAGGTCAGATAGGCAGTCGCTCCATGTAAAACACTGGTATTAAGCTCCATCCGGTGTGACTGGAAGCCGACCCCAATGTAATTGGGAAAAGGCTAGGCAGATAGACTGTTGATGGTTTTACTCTGCAGTGATAATTTAACCTAGTGCTGCAAGCGTTGGTTGGGCAAATCCAAGGTCGCAGATTTAAACACAAAGAACTCACCACTGACTTTTCTTAGCCATGTGCGTATTATAAATTATTGATAACTGTTAAAACGATGATAAAGTTTGACTTACGACATCGCCGCGGGCTCAGCTCATGAATAAGAGCTCCGTTCGAGTTCGAAACTAGTCGGGCAATCCCGAAGAATACGCGTGAGTAATAACCGTTAAACAATAATTAATATGAATGTTTCTCATGAAAGATATTACACGAAAAACAAAGACTATTAAAATTTAAAACGGTAAAGGAAAACATCGTACGGAAACCTGAGCACACCTGAGAGATGTTCACGAATGATGGTGTGTAAAGCTATGTCAGAGACATACGGGCGGCTCTGAACAGTAGGTTGTTCATCAACCATACGATGAGACGAAGACTAAAATACATTTTTGGGTTGGTTCTTCTAGTTTTAAACTGCGACTGAAAAAGTGCAGATTTTTTTGCAGACAACAGTTTGTTGAATTCTTTTCCTACACTGAAAAATGCCCAACTGAAATCCTTTTATATATGTTTTTCCAGTTCCAAACGTAGTCTACAAATAGTCGGTCTGGATTTGCGACTAAATCAAAGTACTATTTATTGTTCCAGTCTCATAATGCAGGCGGATTGTTTATTAATGCAGCTCTGTGTTTGAGCTAAATAGACTGGATGTCAGTCTATCTGTTTGTTTGTTGGAGTGGGAGCGTAGAATCAAGGGGATGCGGCAATGCGCATTATTTGTTTTACGTTGTGCTTACAATACAGTGTACTAATATAGTATCAATTAATGTTCACCGGTTACTACTCACTTACATTTTTCGGGATTGCCCGACTAGTTTCGTAGTGTCGCGAGTAAAACAGTTTGACTCGCGACATCACCGCGGGCTCTGCTCATGACATGCTCCGTTCGAGTTCGAAACTAGTCGGGCAATCCCGAAAAATGCACGTGAGTAGTAACCGGTGAACATTAATTGATATGAATATGTCTCACGAAAGTTTGAATACAAAAAAAACTAATATAGTATTTTCGCTAGATGTTATTATAATATTAAAAGGTTGGATGGTTAAAACCTGCCTCTGTTCCATTCGATTATTACAGGAACGAAAAAGCCATATTCGCAAGTTGTGCACAACATTTATACATCAATGTAAAACAGTTTGAGTTTATTAATCGTAATGGCATCGTGAAGAACCGGAAACCTTCAATGTCTGGACGAAGGAACTGCTCCATTGAAGCTTATACTAACAAAACTAAATTGTTTAAAGTAAATGTCAGATAATGTTTGTATAGTGCAACTTTGTCTCTTCCGCCAACTGTACATTAATTTCATATACTATCAGTGTTGTGTGTTGGCTTTTATGACGTTTGCGCTTTGCAACTCAAGAAGTTTCATAAATATTCATCTTTCCTTTGCCCTTATCCCAATTTATTTGTGGTCGGCGCAGCATGTATTCTTCTTCCATACATCTCTATTAGCCGTCATATCGTCAGTCACTCCTTTTCTAGCCATATTATCTTTAACACAATCCATCCATCGCTTCCTCGGTCTTCCTCTACTCTTATTGCCATCTACATTCACAGAACTTTCCATGAATTTTCATAAATATTACTACTACAATATATTTCTACTATGAGAGGTTCTCAAGAGCTCATGATTGAAGGTTCCAAACTAATCGAGCAATGCCGAGAAAAAATTTAAAATGTTGTGGATCGACTTCGTTTGGTTTACGGCATGGCTTGAAGTGTTGGTAATGCATCGCAATAGAAAATGCAATGAAATTATGTTGAAGTAAAATGTAAGAGCAAAGCTGGAGTTGATTTTGAACTACTTTGTTGCTTTATTTACCTGTGAGAAAAGATATTGAAAAAGTAGTAGATATTTGAAATTAATTTAAGTTATAATTTGACATATCCAACTTTAAGTATGTAGTGATAGTCGTGTTTCTTTTTCAAATAATGTTGATCTTAATATTCTTTCTAATCTATACCAGACAATCCTATGTACACACCTGTGGGCTTACTCTTGAAAATAATTCCGCTCGATTGACATTGGAAATACGTCAGTTCGTACTTTTAAATGCCAAAATGTCTAATAAATAATTATAGATTCAGAATATTATGAAGACAACATGCTTTAAAATTGAGCCAACTGTAATGGAGGTAAATTTATTTTAAAATTACGCGTTGTTTTAAGGCGTCAATTTAATATTGGAACTCGATTGGAATTGGTATTAGTTTCAAGAGTAACCCCACTGATCATATAGCTAACAAGAAAATGTTCAAACTTTTTATTGCCAGAAAAAAAAAACATTTTAATTTTCCACACACACCTGTTTCAAGTTTAATCACAACACTGTACGTATTCCCAGTGGCTCTCAAAGTTTGTTGCGAATGACACCCCGATGACGTCACACGCCCCTCTCCTGTGACGAAACAACACGGTGGACGTTTAATATTTATTGTTACAAATTTTATGTTTATTTGGCTGTGTGTGTGGCGTATTTTGTGATTTGTATTTTTATTTGGATCTTAAAATGTATCTTGTGAATGTATGGTATTTTTATACATTTTCATTCTGTTCAGTATACATATCCTCCATATATTATAAGTTGACTGCCTCGTTGGCCTAGCGGTTGCAAGCGCGACTGCCGAGCGTGAGGTTCTGGGTTCAATTCCCAGGTCGGGCAAAGTGTTATTGGATTTTCTGTTAGAAAATTCTCAGTAGCAGCCCGGAGTCAGGAAGTTGGTGGTGTGACACCCCCGTGCTTCGGAGAGCACGTAAAGCCGTCGGTCCTGCGCCTGATCTCTCTCCGGTCGTGTCGGATTGCCGTCCCATCGGACTATGAGAGTGAAGGAAGAGGGAGTGCACCTGTGTTTGCGCATACACTTGTGCACTATAATATCTCCTGCGTACTTGGCTAATGTCAGTGGAGATAGGCCGCCGTGACCGAAATACGGTCGGAGGATTATTATTATTATATTATAAGTTATAGTATATGCAGAAGTTAACGAGGATGGATGGGTGTGTGTTACTCTTTCACGCAATACTTACTGAACGGATTTAGATTAAATTTGGCACACAGTTTATAACCTGGATTATTACATGGGATACTTTTTGTGCTGCGGTTGCGGGGAGCAGTAATTTAATCTAGAGGATGATATCAGAGAGAATCGACTCTATCATCATGTCACGATTTATTAATTTGCATGTGAAAGGGACAAGTTGGTGACTCATCCTTTGATACACTAATATACTACCCTAAAATAATGTGTCGCAATAACATTTGAGTAAACATTAGTAAAAAAAAAAAAGAATTTCTTGTATTTGATCCCCTTTGTGTCTATTTTATAGAATGGTATTTTCTGACAATAATAAGTTTTTATTTGTTATTACTTTATCCCGGCTGGACTCTATTCTGAAATCTACGTAGACGAAGTTGTGGGCAGAAACTAGTCCAATATATACTAGACTCTTTTCTGGCCTTGTCAAAATTTTACATTGCCGGACTTCTACCGTCTAATACCTTAATCAAACGTTACTGAGGTTTCGGGATTCACAACTGTATTAGCTTCAACCGGGCAGGTGAGGGTCTCCTAGTGTCAACGGACTTTGTCATGTTGCGTCGGCTGGCTATAGTTAGCTTGCGCACATACTCCAGGCAAGCGCGCGCGCGAATACTCTGTGAACTGATAAATTATAATAAAATAACGTTAAATTTTCACCACAAACCATATCTGGTGTGATATCTGGATCACACATGGCCCTGCGTACCTATTAGCTATCTCGGTTACCAACCAAAGGAAGGACACTTTGTAGTACATTGCGTATTGCCACAATAATGAGATAGCGAATAGGTACGCTGGTCGACGAACTATTGAACTAACGACGCACAACCCAAGACGACAAACTACCCAATCCGTCACTCGCAAGCACCCACGGTGACTGGAGATAATTGTGCTCCTTCCGTCCCCTGGTGCATCTTATGTAGCAGGCGTTACAGACATTCGCCCCCTCTTTCCGTATTCGTCACCATTTTACACCCCTAAAATTAATACCCCACTTAGAACACCAATTGCATACATTAAGAATAAAAACGAAATCTAATTTCCTATCTAATGGCGTTAATTTATTCAGAATATTAAAATGTATTTATCACACCGAGTCGAAATGTTATCTTCAATAAATTTTCCCCTTATTAGATTTTCTTATTTGAATATTTTTATACGTAATAACCTTATTAGAAATGGAAATAAGAGGGAATTGATTGTCGTCGTTTTAATAAAAATAATTTGAGAAATATTATTCGGGCGGGTGTTATAACATTTTCTTGATTAGTAAAGGACAGTGTTTCTCAAAGTGGACAATTACCTAAATAAACTTAGAATAAGCCTCCAGCGACCACAAGGGCGCTGTAGGCTTATTGAGCTTCATTAAAGCAAGTTAAAAAAAAAAACTCTCTAAAACTCAGTTTTTCTCCGCACGTTTATAATATTTCATTTATTTTTCGCAATTGCTGAGCATTAAGTTGTGCTTTCTCAGTATGTGAAGTGGCCGTTGCCCTACAGAGGGACAGATATGGGCTGGTTATGTTATAATAGAAGATCTACTCACTACATTAAATACCTCGGACCGCCGACTCAGCTTCACGTCACTCGACGGGTGAGTGACACAACTTTTTACACTGGCTCGAAATCGCACGCTCAGCTTAATTGTGATTGATTGAGCGTAGTCAATCAATTCGATTGAGAGGCGTTGATGTTCAGGGAGATTGCTTTCAATCATTATATAGTTGCTGGTCGTAGGGTTGATAATGCATTGGTTTACAAAAAAAATTGAAACGTCCCACGTTTTATTTTGAAGATTTTTCAAGCCTAGGCCAAGGGCAAGTTGGACTCGCTCCCAGAGGCTTCCAAATAAATATGTTATTGTGATTTAACTATATTTTTTTGTTATTTCTTAGTTTTCGTTCTTTACACATATTTTTGTCGCCTAATTAAAATTAATTTGGGTTATAAAATTATATTGTACGTAAATTAATTAATGTTACACACACAAACTTTTTTTGAAAAACGTTGCACCGCTAGGACTTGCTAGTACCGACGACGTGCTTCCTAACAACATCTGTTGACCAATTAAGCTGCTTTTTAGGGTACCGTACCGTACTTATAAGCAAAACCTTCTTACCTTTTTTTCTTTTTTATCTTAATATTTCAATTAGTTGTCCGTCTCTGTCAAGACTCTTTTTCTCAGGAACGCGTTGAGGTATCAAGTTGAAACTAATATCAAATACGTAGTTCCCATTGCGAGAACGCGTGACTTTATGCATAGATGCATTTATTATTTTAGAAATGTAGGGACTTTAGTTGCTAGCAGCAGTATTTCAGATGATTTACATTTAGCAATGAACAAATAAAAGGTTAGTTTTGTGGTATTAATAATATATTCTTTTCTTACTCCAACACTAAGTCAAAGCATCTATCTCTGAAATGTCGTTCGGAAAGAAAATATTCTGCGAAAAACTTTCATTCAATCTTCGGGTAATACTATTATGAGAATGTAAATACTACCTACTGTGTAGTTGTACCGAACCCAAGCTCATTTGTAAAATGTAATTTATATGAAGCAAACGACAAATTATCACTTTATACGAGTATTGGGAGAGTTGCCAATATGACTCAATTGCTTTTACGATATTTACAGAGTGAAAAATTACGGATGAGTTAAAAATGGAGTGGGTATTAATGCTTGCGGTATGGTGGGAGAGATTAATGAGTGCTATTATTCATATGTTTTTGAAATAGTGATAAAAATTATTGTTAAATGTTGTTTTTTATATAATAAATAATAGTCTTTAAAAAAAATTGCAAACTTCATTATTATATTGACCATCACGACAGTTTCAATCAGAAATACGTTGTATGAAAAGACGACGGTCAGTTATCGTACTAGCCATCACGATGACCCAAAATAAGCGTCCATAAGCTCACTACTGGACATAAACTTTCTTCACTACGTGTAAATCATGTAGTGCCATATTTGGCCAAAATTTGCTCTGCGCTTGCTTTAGAGCGCACCGTGCGTGCTGCTTAACACTATCGTACCATGAAAATATTTACCTATCTTGGACGCTACAGCGGCACCTCTCAAGTGAAGTGCCGCCGCTGTAACGCATTGTGCACCCGGGCTCTTACACATTTGCCATGTGAGATTACGTTTGATCACTCCATTGAGTAACAAATCTGTGGAACAAAACGCTCGAATTAGTTTTGCGGTAATGATACGCCGTTTTTCTCATTAAATGATACGGAATGATCATTGTCATTTGCGTTTTTAATACTTTGAGCTTTTTGCGTGGTTTACTGATGATTTTTGCTTTAAATTTGGAAAAGTAAACAAACATTTATAGTATATTTATACTTCTACCCGATGACTAATCAAATCTAAAATAAACAGTCATAGCTCGTTTCCTTTTGATATATCTAGTATAGCTGTGTCCCGTGGTTTCACCCGCGGTAATACTCCGCTCTCCTGGTCATAGCGTGATGTTATATAGCCTATGTTACCCGGGGATAGTGTAGCTTCCTAACGGTGAGACTTTTTCTTTTTTTTCGGGCCAGTAGTTTTTGAGTTTAATCGTTACATACAAAAATACAAATCTATCTTCTTTATAATATTAGTGTAGATATGACTTCTTATCGTCTAGTTCATGAACAACCTGGTGTCAGAATTACATATAAACCGCCGGAAGGTCTGTGATATGGGTTTACGTTACACACCATCGAGAACATCTCTCGGATCTGCTAGGTTCCTCAAGATGTTTTCCTTCACCGTTTTAAGCAAGATGAATGTCAATTTTTCATACGCATATGTTACGAATTCTTTTTTAACTTGCGCTTCTAACGGTCTTAAATATGTAGTTGAGTATATCTGCTCACTCATTTTTTAAATCACATCCCTACCACTTCAGGAGGTCAAATGTCTGTTCGCGTAAACCAAAGCCTGTCCCTATTAATTATTATTTTTTAACGGTTAAACATTACTCATGTACATTCTTCGGGATTGCCCGTCTAGTTTCGAACTCGAACGGAGCTTAGTCATGCGCTGAGGCCGCGGCGATGTCGCGAGTCGATTGTTAGTGGTAGCACCGTTGAACAAATATTTAACACTACCTTCTGCCCTCGACTTGCGTGGATTTCATAATTAGGTCCAGCCGGGTTAAAAAGTACCCTATGTTTTAACCAGGTTATAAACTATCTTTTTGCCAAATTTCATCCAAATCCGTACAGTAGTTATTGCGTGAAAGAGTAACAATCATCCATACATACAAACTTTCGCGTTTATAATATTAGTAGGATGAATGTGTCTCACGAAAGTTATTATACAAAAAAGCCTCACCTGCAAAAAATTACATAGTAGCCTATATTCCGAGAGGTGGTAAGCAGATGTGTGTACAGTTGTACGTGTACAGTAGGTCCCACCTTCATTGTAACACTTTGGCCTTGAGCTGGCCTATCGTAATAGGGAGTTTCAATAGCATGAGAGTCTAGCTTAAACTGGTTTTGTTACCTGTGACGTGAAAAATAATGTACACCCACATTTCACCAATGCTGTTATTAAGTTCCATGTAATAGCTTATGATATAATAGAATATATATGATAGTCCCATGTAATAGCAGTGATAGCCTAGTGGTATGATCATTGACTGACAAGTTAAAGGTCGCAAGTTCGAATCCGGCACGCACCACTGAATTTTCGAAGTCATGTGCGTATTATAAAATAATTATCACTTTCTTAAAACGGTGAAGGAAAACATCGTGAGGAAACCAGCACACGTGAGAGATGTTCTCGATGGTGTGTAAAGCTATGTCAAAGACCTAAGGGCGGTTTAAGCTCTCGACACTAGATTGTTCATTAACGACACGACGAGAGAAAGGAATAAGTGGTATACTTAATGCCATTTGTCCTGTAAAAACCTTTGAAATATCAACTGAACTAAGATTGGTGTCGCCCGAGCGGTATCAGGAAGCCAGTTCGTTTAGCTTGTGATTGAACGCTGGCATGCGATACCCGACGTTTGTCTCGGGAATCCTATGTGCGCGATCGGTTTGTGTGGCGTAAGTTGTGAGAGAAAGGCGGACGGGATTTATATAAATTCCTAGCTGACCCAGCGAATTTCGTACCGCAATTATTTTTATGTTCGTTTTTTTTTTCATTTACTTTTATACAAACCGTATCCTGACTATAACGAAAACAAAAAAAAAAATTATCCAATTTGGTGCAGTCGTTCGGAAGTTATGCGCGTACAAACATTTCGGCGATAAATTTTTATTTATTGATATAGATATAGGGTATTTGTGTAAATTTCAAATAACGATCAATGGCAAAAATATTTTAAATTAAATCAAAGGTTTCATAGTAATCTTCTATTTTAATGCATAAAATTAATAAAAAAAACAGCCTTCAAAAATCTACTACACTAAAAAGTTCAAAATTTGCTTCACTTCTGCTTACTCCAGACCATCGGTCATGATGCTATGTATGTATTGAGTGGTATGAACTCATTGACATATATATTACTAGCGTAAGGACCCGGCCGACCGCGAAACTAAATGGTACCAACGCGTTGGCCCTAAATGACAGTTTAGGGCCAACGCAACTCAGTCGACCGTGGACCGCGCGCAGGAGAGAGCGAGTATTTGTTTGTCATAAATTTGCCTAGTTGCATGGTAAAAGGCTGCAAAAATGACGATACAAAGATTAAAATGGAACATGGGATATCGTATCATCGGTAAATAACCCTAGATTTCTACTGTCCCAATGAAATTATTAAATAAACACATTTTAAAGGTATAATTATTTTACTACCGAAGTCCGTAATGGCGGCCATTGTGTGGCCGGCAGCGCGCGCGAAGTAACGTTGAACGAACGTAATTTTTTATTTGTTTTATTTTTGTCTTAAGAAATTTGTGTAAGTAGTTTTTGTAAGTACCTAATATGTTAATACTTAATTATTATAACAATATCTTTTACGATTTCAAATAAAGCTGATTGATATTAATTTGTTTTACATGTGTTTTTTTGTGACATGTATTATTATCGCAATAAATTATAGTTTAAAAAACTAATATAATCTAACGACACTTCTAAAGCTACCATCCATCAACCCGTATAGGCTACAGAACATGCCAAAGAAATATACATACATACACCCGAAAAACATATAACCCTCCTTCTAGCGCAGTCGGGTAAAAACTCAGTTCAGTTCGTGATTGATGTGTGTATAAAAATATTGACTAATAATAAAATGTGATAAAAAAGTCATATACGCACGTACAAGGTCTAGTCTTCGACCTATGAAACGCGGCGTCACGTAGTTCGTATGAGTTACGACAGATGGCGTTACTTTTGCTTGTATGAAGAAATTTTCTGTAAAATGTTTAGATGGGCGTATCCTTTCTCTTGAAATCATTGTATGAACTATACATGAACATGCGATTACAGCAATTGCGAGGGATTTGCTGTAATTCATTGAAGAGTTCCATTGTCTCTTCTTCAAATCTTCACCATATGTAAATGGGACCACTTCTAGGGATTATTCTTTCAAACAAAAAAGAATCATCAAAATCGGTTCATAAACGACGAAGTTATCCGCGAACACACATAAACGTAAAACGGTCGAATTGAGAAACCTCCTCCTTGTTTGAAGTCGGTTAATAATATTAGTTAATTAAATAATAGTATTATTGTTTCGTACGCATTAAACACATGAGAAGCAAATGATATATTTTCACACAAGAGTAAAGTATCAAATAATGTTCAAATGTTCACCGGTTACTACTCACGAGCATTGTTCAGGATTGCCCGACTAGTTTCGAGTTTTATAGCTCTAGTTTGACTCGCGACATCGCCGCGGGGTCAGCTCATGACTAAGGGCTCCGTTCGAGTTCGAAACTAGTCGGGCAATCCCGTAGTTTTAAGTCTTAATAAAACTGTATCAAGAATTTATTAGTAAATATAGTCGTTCCAACATCACCATATTATAAATGCGAGCTCAATGTAGTCATTAATGTTCTAGAACTTGAGTCTCTGAAGAAATTGCGTTAACCTGTGTTTCTATCGCAGATGGCATTCTTAGTATCGGCTTGCTCAGTTTTTTTTTTTTATATTATTTCACGCATTAACCTACATTGCTCTCGGATATTTCTGATGACAAAAATGTAACAAAGCAAGACTGTACTTATTATTTATTTAAAAAGAGTGTGTATGGAGTTTCTTGCCGGCTCTTCTCCATATGATCAACTTTTTGGAACCGAGCAACTAGAATCATTTGACGTTTTTTAAGTGCATGTAATTTGCCTATTTGAAATAAAAACCTTTTGACTTTGACTTTGACTATTACCAGGAAGGTATTACCAGATAGGTCCTATTATTGTAAAACTTATATTACATCTATTTAAGATAAATTAAATGTATATAATGACATACCATCATAACATCACGCCTGGATTCCCCGAAGGGGTAGGCAGAGGTGTACACAGTTGTGCACCCACATTTCACCAATCCCATGTAATAAGTGGTGAGCCTATTGCCATTTACCGGGCACAATTCCAAGCTCTGGACTGTTATTGACAATTTCCTTACAGAAAAACTAAATAACACCGCCCGACCCGGGAATCGAACCTGAGACCTCGTTCTCGGCAGTCGCGCTTAGGACCACTAGACCAACGAGGCAGTTATATAGCATAGACATTGATCATTTCACTTTAATTAATAACTGCCTCATTCATGGTCTTGGGGTCCCAGGGTCCGAAGTACGACTGCTGTTATTGAGTTGTTATGTTAGGAAAGTCAGTAGCAGCCCGGAGTTTGAAACTGTGCACGGCAGATGTCAATAGGCTCACTATCATGTGTACACATCTGCCTACCCCTTCGGAGAATACAGGCGAGATGCTATGTTAAAGTTATAATATTAAATGGAAAAAGAATACGGTCGCGAGCGGGATTCGAACCTGCGCCTCCCGGATGAATACTCCAGGCGAGATGGCTTATTGGTCAGAGCGCCTGGAGTATCTATTCGGGAGGCGCAGGTTCGAATCCTGGTCGTGACCGTATTCTTTTTCCATTTAATATGATAACTTTAGAATTCTCTAAACATGCGTAAATGCTTATCAAAGATTTATCTTTAATTGAAATGCTATGTTAATTACATTAATAAGAACTTCGTTTTAAAGACGATTCAAATAATAAAATTTCTCGTAACTTGTACCACACATACCGACAGGCTGTTTCTTGTCATTGTCAAAAATAGCCGCTGATTTAATTGTGATCTATTCTGGTCCGGACCGTTTGATACGCACTCGATACTTTATTATCGAACACTCACTTTTATCGAGATTAAGCTTACTGAATGCTTTCTGTTTGTTTTTTTGGTTTTCGGCTTCTTGTTTATGCGTACACCGAGGTGTGTGAATACACATGAAACGGGTCCTTCGACTTAGCTATGGCGCCAAGCAGAACATACAAATTCGAAATTTGATAAAAGTAAATCGCTTGCACACAGCTATATTTTTTGTGGAAAAAGAATACGGCCGTGAGCAGGATTTGAACCTGCGTTTCCCGGATAAATACTCCAAGTGCTCTGACCGCTAAGCCATCGCGGCCTTTTTTGAGTTCGCTAAGCATGAGTTAATGCTTTTCAAAGATTTATCTGTATTTGAATGCACACACATGAGATGGCCAAACTCGAAACAAATACCCCATCGGTAAATACTGGCGTGATGCTATGTCATGTGACGCATATTATAATCACTACATATTATAAAACAAAGTCCTCCGCCGCATCTGTCTGTCCTGTCTGTTCGCGATGCACCTATTTTCATGCTGTTTTCACCAATGGATAGCAAAGGATCTCGAGGAAGGTTTTAGTATATAATTTGTCAAGGTTCTGTATACATTGGCTAAAATAAAATTATATTTGTTGAAGAAAAAAATAAGCCGTCTGGGAGCTTTCAACGAAAATGCTGCGTAAACCCTTTGAGATATAACAAAATGATGTATGGTGGAATTGTGTACCTTATATAGGTCTACAGAAAAGTCCGCGATGGCATATGTCTATCTTTTAAGGATAACATACTATATCCATTTTAATACTTAAAAAATGGGCAATTATAAAGCGGTAATCGAGATCAAAATTTCATGATTTGGTCGCGATAACCGACATCCACGCGGGCGAAGCCGCGGGCGTCAGCTAGTTATATATAATTACGTTGTAGTTACTAGAACAAACATTGTTTATCTTTCGAAAACCACATCAGCTTACTTTTACTAAAAATACAATTTGTAATTTCAACTCTACAACGAACGAGCGCGATATATTCTCATTTTCTTTCTTTACAAAACGTGCGAGATGTCGACGGAAATAAATGTCTTTTTAAACGCATGCGCAGGAGCTTGATTTAGTAGAAACATGAGTAGACAGGGATTATTTCTTGCTGTTAGAAGACTTTGTGTGACGCGGTCGTTTAATTATTTTATTATTTTAGCTGTGTGCAGTGTTGACAGATCTGTTTTTCTAAATGCTGAGACATAAATGGATAAAAGCGGTACTGGGATTAGAAAACGGTATGCGGAAGAAATGCATATCAGTGAATTTACCAATCTTCATTTCTAAATTAATAAAATCCTAATACAATAAGATGTCATGATAGAAACTGCCTCATTGGTCTAGTGGTCCCAAGTGCGACTGCTGAGCATGAGGTCTCGGGTTCGATTCCCGGGTCGGGCAAAGTGTTATTGAGTTTTTCTGTTAGAAAATTCTTAGTAGCAGCCCGGAGTTTGGAATTGTGCCCGGTAGATGGCAATAGGCTCACCACCTATTACATGGGACTTAATAACAGCATTGGTGAAATGTGGGTGTACAACTGTGCACAACTCTGCCTACCCCTTCGGGGAATACAGGCGTGATGCTATGTTATGTTATGTTATGTTATAAGATGTTACTTAATTATTTTTTTGTACTCAACGTTATTAAGTAATAACACTCTTTTTATAGGCAGTGTAAATAATATTTTATTTGTAAAATATGTGATTACCGAGATGTCGGCTAACAGAGATGTATGGAAGAAAAAGATATGCTGCGACAATTTTATTGGGAATTGGGCATGCATAAAAAAATAAGGTATTTTTTTTTTCGAATATTTCGGAATAACTATGAAAAACTAAAGTTACAATATTAAATGGAAAAAGAATACGGTCGCGAACAGGATTCGAACCTGCGCCTCCCGGATAAATACTCCAGGCGCTCTGACCACTAAGCCATCTCGACCTCTGCTCACCACCGTTTTTTCCATTTAATATTGTAACTTTAGAGTTCGCTAAGCATGCGTTAATGCTTTTCAAAGATTTATCTTGAATTATTAAGGTTATTGCTTCTTTACGACATTGTATTAGCTGCAAAGTTGATCGTGTCGGTTCGGTCAACTGTAAAGGTACTGAATTGATTGCAATGACGTCGCCATAAGACGTGTTAAAATATGGAAGAAGAATTCGCGGTGGTGAGCAGAGGTCGAGATGGCTTAGTGGTCAGAGCGCCTGGAGTATTTATCCGGGAGGCGCAGGTTCGAATCCTGTTCGCGACCGTATTCTTTTTCCATTTAATATTGTAACTTTAGAGTTCGCTAAGCATGCGTTAATGCTTTTCAAAGATTTATCTTGAATTATGAAAAACTAATTTGGATATTGAATTTTTTAGGAGATTATTTAATCCTACTAATATTATAAACGCGAAAGTTTGTATGTATGGATGTTTGTTACTCTTTCACGCAATAACTACTGTACGGATATGGATGAAATTTTGGTACACAGATAGTTTATAACCTGGATTAACAAATATCCCGGCTGGACCTAATTCTGAAGTCCATGCAGGCGAAGTCGCGGGCAGAAGCTAGTTTTTTATAATTCTCTAAAATATTTCCCTGAATGACGTCTCATGATCACAATAAAAAAAATAACGCGATTCTGAGCGTCAACAACGACACGGTAGCTCAGTTAGAAGAGTGATGACATGGAATTTCAAGGGTCGCGGGTTTAAGCCCCATTCGTATCTATTATTTTTCAATGTTGACTTGAAAAATAGTAATTAATCTAGGCCTTAACATGTATAAAAAAAACATTAAATATCATTATTATTATACCTTTGTATTGAGTATTGAGGTTTCTTCTGTGAAGGTAGTAACAGTCCAAAGTTTGGATGAACCTCTCAAGTTTTTTTTTTCAGATTTTCTTTTTCTGTCGTGGGTGCGTTTACAGACATATAATCTCACATGCACACACACTCGGACCCGGAACAATTATCAGTAGATCATACAATTATTTGCTCCGTGCGGGAATCGAACCTGCGACACGCGACGCAGTAGCCGGTCTCTCGACCATTTCGACTTCTGATTATATCTACTGGCAGCTCTTATATCTGAGAACCCTTAAACTCTAATAAAACGCTACCTCATATCACAATATACTAGTTGTCAGAAGCCAGGCGAGCGTCGCACTGTGACATTAGCGTAGCGGACACTTGAGAGTTCAACGCGGTACAAGTCATAGGCGCAAGCGAGAGCGAGTTGTATACTGATCTTTCGAGCTCATTAACGCACGCATAGCCAACTTTAGAGTTAAATAAAATTATACGCTGTCTTCACTTAAATTATACTAACTGTCTCGTTGGTCTAGTGGTCCCAAGCGCGACTGCTGAGCACATGAGGTCTCGGGTTCAAATCCCGGCTCGGGCAAAGTGTTATTGAGTTTTTCGGTTAGAAAATTCTCAGTAGCAGCCCGGAGTTCGGAATTGTGCCCGGTAGATGGCAATAGGCTCACCACGTATAACCTACATAGGATTTAATAACAGTATTGGTGAAATGTGGGTGTACAACTATTTACAACTCTGCCTATCCCTTCGGGGAATACAGGCGTGAAGCTATGTTATGTTTACGTTAGTCACGAATTTAAGGAACAAATTATGTTTCTATCTACATATAATTAGATAATTATCTTGTTGTGTGTTATTGCGTAAAAGGGTAACAAACAAACATCCATTCATCCATTCCCACAAACTTTTGCATTTATAATATTGGTAGGATAAACATTTTACGTTTAGTAATATCTTAGGTTTTCGCTATCACAACACATTATAATAAAACAACTTTTAACCGAATTAATCGCGTGTATTATTGGTTTTTGTTTTTCCTGACGTTTCAAACACTTTGCAGCGTTTGTGGTCGCAGGAGGACTTAAAAAGTGGTTAAAAAGTTGTTTTATTATTTTATATATATACTATTGTATTAGTTAACTTTTACGGATCGGACAGGTTGTGAGCGGATAAAATCGCTACCGGCTATTCCTTAGACCACTCCTACTATAAGCAGCACGTTTATTGTGCTCCAAGACAGCGTACGGATGGGATTTCAAGATTCACGCCGCATCGCCTCCTTTCTACAAAAACCATACTATGCACTGGCATATAACTGCTGGAAAATGTACACTGCTATGCTTGGGGAAATGGTGGCTTTATTCTGCTGCAAAATGGTGTAATTTGACGTGAGAAAAGTGTTTTTATTTAGAAATTGGAGTGCATTTTAGGGTTTATTTTCACGTTTATATGACCCGAAGCGTTGGCCAGTAGTATTCTGGATGTTGTCCACACATTTCACCGTTGTCTTTATTAAGATGGTGAGCCTATTGCCATATACCGGGCACACTTACAAACTGCGGCTGGGTTTATACGAAGTCTATGGGTCAACATTACAAATCGCTCTTATGCACCGTTTTTTAGAAATAAAAGGTCTGTCGATATGTACCGAGTTTCCCCATACCAATATACCATACCGTAATACGATATGTTTTGCATTCACCACCATGGGTCTTCATAACTGCATCCGAGAAATGAGGGTGTACAACAATACTACTCTACCTTACCTTTCAGAAATACAGGCTTGATGCTGTTATAACATAACAATTTCAAATTGCAATGAAAACTACGGTCGTGATCAGGATTCGAACCTGCGCTTCCCATTCCTTTCCTTCACTCCAGGAATTCTGACCACTAAGCCATCTCGACTTCTCGACCGTAATTTTATTTCCACAAAAAATTTACAATTCATATATATTATTATATTTTTTAACTGCCTCGTTGGTTTAGTGGTCCGTAGCGCGACTGCTGAGCAGGAGATCTCGGGTTCGATTCCCGGGTCGGGCAAAGTGTTATTGAGTTTTTCTGTTAGGAAATTCTCAGTAGCAGCCCGGAGTTTGGAAATGTGCCTGGTTGATGGCAATAGGCTCACCACCTATTACATGGGACTTAATAACAGCATTGGTGAAATGTGGGTGTACACAATTGTGTACACCTCTGCCTACCCCTTCGGGGAATACAGGCGTGATGCTATGTTATGTTATGTTTTATTATATTTTTTATACATGTTGAGGCCATGTAATGCCTATATTAAGTACTGGTTTTCAAGGAAACATTGAAAAAATTATCAATCAATTATCATTGAAAACATTTCGTGTCATCACTCTACCGAGCTTCGTTAACTATAGAGTTCGCTACGCATGCGTTATTGTGTTTGAAATATTTATCTGTCATTATTTTAAAATTTGTAAAAGATTTCACAATACATATATATCGTACCCATCCAGGGGGGGTTACTCTTGAACTTAATACCAATTCCAATCCAATTCCAATAATAAATTATATCAATTATTGTTCACCGGTTACTACTCACGTGAATTCTTCGGGATTGCCCGACCTGTTTGGTAATTGATGTCTCACGAAAGTTATTATACAAAAATATTAAATCAGTACCATAAAACAATTTAGAATGTTAAAATAAATAACATGTTATTTTAAATTAATAGCATTTTGGTTTATTAGTATCCCGATTCTTAAGTTATTTTTAAGACATTTTTGAATTTAAAAGTATGAACTGACATGCTTCCAATGTCAGTCGAGCTGTTTTATTTTCATTTTTTTTTTTATTTTATTAAATGGCCTCTTGCAGAAACCCAGAGGGGTTTTGTCTGCGTAACCGGACAATATCTAAGGCGAGGCAGTTTGATGCCTCCAGCCAGAGCATATTTTAAGATTCTACAAACTAAGCAACAGCGCTAAGGGCGTCCCCTGCGGGACACGAACCTCGGCTTAGGGTGTTGCTGGGGGGACAACTAGGGACTAGCTGGGTCATATCAGTTTCCTTATTATTAAGGGACGAATTTAAAGCTACTAGCTCGGCACGGGCCGGCTCGAGCAAGGGTCGGGGCGGAGTTTTATTTTCAAGAGTAAGCCTGATTATTATACTGACTAACCATTTGTATGTGTTAAGGTGTAATATATTAACGCTGCGACATAAAGGAGCTGCCTACAATAGGCATCGAAGTTTCTCGAACAATCATCAAGTTAGAAATTATTTTAGTGAATATTTTTTGTGAGTTTTGTCTCTTTGCGAATTTAAATATTTAGAAAATCGAATAGAAAGTCAGAAATTTGAAATTGTATTTTTTTATAAAATGAATTCATGCGAAGCCGGGGCGGGTCGATAGTATTGACTGAAACATATGGGTCTTATTCTTCTTATTGTGTGGTTGAACCTAGTGTCAGAGTTTAACCACCCCTAGGTCTCTGACATGGCTTTACAGCACACCATCGAGAACATCTCTCAGGTATGCTGGTTCCCTCGCGATGTTGTCCTTCACCGTTATAAGTAACTGATAATTAATTTAAAATACGCACATAACTTCGAAAAGACAGTAGTGCGTGCCTCGGATTCGAACTTGTAACCTTTAACTTGTCAGTCTAACGTTCATACCACTAGGCTATCACTGCTCAAACGTATAGGTAAAAACAATAGTTACTTAAACCTCTGCTAATCCTTCAAACAGAATAGTAAGTCGTGAAGTTTCCAAATTTCCTTGCTTTGTGTCTACCAGTCTACACGCATTTCTTTCGTGTTAAAACATCTTTGGTGTTAAAAAATTCAGTGGCTCCCTACGGCCGTGTGTTGGTGCCGCTACCCTATAGCACCCTGTGGGGTGAGTGCACCTAATTTATGTAACGACTGTTCCCGGGAAAAGTGTGTATTGTGTTTAATAATAATTTGTTGCTCCGGGCTGTAGTAGGGAGGGGCGTTTTATATGGTACGACATAATAGATCCTACGACGTGGTCTGCGTGGTATTTTGAGATTATTAATTTAGTGGTAAGGAGAAAAAACAGGTGTTTTTAACTATATTGGTTTCAAGGTTACTTGTATTTTGTTTTAATCAGAATGGGCTTGCTGCCTTTTCGTTGGCTAACGTAAAATTTTGGGAAAATTTTGCACCTAAATGGAGGCGACATCGCGAGTTGAACAAACGTTTGTAAAACCGAACTCTTCCTTGTTTTTAGTAATAAGATTGTCTACTTGTAGTATCTGTAAATATATAGTTGTCTTAGTAACTAAATATACCTAAAAATTATTAATATTAAAATGATTAATACCATATCACAACTCGTGTCATTCATTTGATAATTTACAAATAAACAAGAGTAAAAAGAAAGAAACTTTTTGATCCTAAAATATTGATGGAAGCACAACATACCAAATATTTATTATTAAGATTAATTATCACATACATTAAAACATTTACTAAATAGCATTTTTTTTTTAAAGACCTTGCCCCGCACTCGGAATTACTTCCTGTATCATGGTGCGTTTACAAACACATAATCACACATGCACACACACACACCCAGACTCGGAACAATTATCTGTAGATTATACAAATATTAGATTCGTGCAGGAATCGAACTTCCGACACGCGACGCAGCAGTCAGTCTCTCGACCACTACGCCAAAATATTTTAACAGTATTGTGTACTTCTCGTGTCGTGTCGTATCCACATCGTATCGTTGCCACTAAAACTCCTCAGTTGTCCAGACCGCGGATTACCCTTTAATAATAGAAAAGGATGCTTTATTCCGATTCGTTAACCGACCACAACAAGACTGCGAGCGAATAATACAACATAAGCTATTTGTGGCCAACACTAGTTCAGTATTTATGGTAACGTCAATATTTAGTAGACGGTGTGTGTGGCCAGCCTTTTGTTGTGAACTATGACTTGTATTTATGAACGTTGCGCGCCAAATGTGTTCGAATTTCGAGCGAAACGTCAAAAATGTGTTTCATTTTCGAACTACTCGTAACTGTCAAAAGGTGCTTCAAGTGCTTTGACAACTAGTTAGTTAACGCGACTTCTGCTTGCTAAAGTCAAAATTGGCCATCTTTTTTAAAACGCTTTATAGTGACGTCATCGTAATCGTCATATATTCATCCACTACGGATTATGTGTGTAATAAAGGGGTGAAGTTTAAAATAATGCACGTGATTGTAATTTTTCTATCCACATAAAAATAAATCATTTTTTAACAAAAGAGATTTGATTACCACGTGACAATTGATTTATAGGTTATTTTTAAAGTTGACCTAAGCAATTCTGTGTCTTTGGCTGTATAAATATTTAGTGCCTAGACGGGAACGTATAAGGTGTGTTGCCAGTCAAGAAATGTAAATCCCGCTATGTTTACAATTGTATGAATATTTGCCCCGAGGGGAAGATTTATGATTATGTTATGCGCAAGAATAGTTGGTTTTATTAAGAATTTTTTATCTCTGGATTTGAATCCAAATTAAGGAGTAGATTTAGTAAATGATCTTGCAGTAGATACAACTTGCGCATTACTCAGATTGCGGTAAATGCAGTTACGAAATCGGGACCTCTATAAAGGTTAGGAACAACGAGTGGATTATCCATATGATAAAAAATGAGAAGAAACTCCATTTGCTATCACCATAAGTCAATCCTTTGACTGCCTCGTTGATCTAGCGGTCGCAATCGTGGCTGTTGAGCGTGAGGTCCGGGGTTCGATTTCCAGGTCGGGCAAAGTGTAATTGGATTTTTTTGTTAGGAATTCTCAGTAGCTGCCCGGAGTCAGGAAGTTGGTGGTGTGACATCCCCGTGGTACGGAGAGCACGTAAAGCCGTCGGTCCTGCGCCTGATCTCTCTCCGGTCGTGTCGGATTGCCGTCCCATCGGAATATGAGAGTGAAGCAAGAGGGAGTGCACCTGTGTTTGCGCATACACTTGTGCACTACAATATCTTCTGCGTACTTGACCAATCTCCGTGGAGATAGGCCGTTGTGACCGAAATACGATGTCGGGAGAAGTACAGTGTCACTCTAGACGTGACCTCACTAATTCAATATATGGACCATGTCATCAACATTCCCTGCCCTTATCCCAATTTATTTGGGGTCGGCGCAGCATACCTATATCTGGCATGCTGCTAAAGTTTTGGCTATGTTTTATGACCGGCCGCCTGCCTGACGTCAACCCTCTTTGGGAATGCTGTTGTTGGTGGTAACCGCCACCGATACGGTCTCCTTCTATCTAGCTATGTCACACCAAATGTTATCCAATGTTATGTATGGACCATACACGGTTCTAATTGGTCAACATAAATTTCGTATAAAAAATCGATACATAACTCGAAATCACATAGGTGTACTACAGCCGGCAGTATGGAATTAATTACTTGACACGTAGATAGGAGATGTGATCTGGTAGCTTGTCAAACATTAATGCCGAACACTATGGGATTGTTGTGATGAGGTGGATGGGGTGTCAATATCAGCGAGTCTATATAAAATTAAAGAAATATCACTTTTTCAGTAAAAATGGAAATACATAGTCTGAGGGGGTGAGGCAATGGAAGTTTCTAGAAAGTACCTTCAGAAGCGTATAAAAGGAGCACCCATTTTCGGTGCATTCATTCGGCACTCGGGCTTCATAGGAGCATCATCTAAGGAAAAGAAAACTATTCTGCCTAGCTTCCTGCTGCCTCCCTGATCATATTACGGTGTTTAATTGTACTTGAAGACCTTCTGAAATCTATCCCCCACATTTTTTGGTTACCAAACAATGTAGGGGTTTGGTAAAGAACAGTTTTTTTTTTACAAACTCATTAGCTTTCTTTTATTTTATTCTTGTATTTGACGCATTCATATTTTTTACCGCAAAAATTTATAATTAAAGAATAAAAAGCTAAAAAACCTGAAAGAATATTAGCATTCTGTTTATTAGTACGCGGTAGTTTAGTTGGCAAGAAATTTAGGATGTATGTACTCAACAGTAATTTAGGTGACAGGATCAAATAAAAAAAGAACCATAATACATGCAAAAGATTATAACCATTACTATAACGTATACAAATATTATAATGATTTATTGTTTGACATTAAGCGAATTAATAACCAAGCTTATCACATATTAACATCCTCTTAAATTCCTTCACAAAAAAAACCTTTAATATTCTGATCGCATACATTTTTAATTAACTCAAACCGGAACAACTAACAACATCCTGTTACCCCGAAACCTTTAACCACAAGCTCGATAGCTAATTTGTTATGCAAAGCGAATAAATCTACAGTGTGAAATAAATAAATCAAATAGTTGTTGCTTTACAAGCCCTCCGTTTGACGGCAGTGACTGACAGGTTGAGGAATCTCGGAAATAGAATGAGGTGTTCAATTAATAGGAAAGTATTTCGGTTTATTTACGTCGTAATTGATGATTAAAGTTTTTTTTTTGTTAGTTTTGAAGATAGTTTAGTTTGTATTTTCGGGCTCGATGATTATTTCATTTCACCCACCAAAAATATTTAGGATTTTTATCAAATCGTCGCGTATCTATTTTTTTTCTCTTTTCTAGCATAGTACATAGACCAGAAAAAAAACAATGTAAAAACATGTATCCAGTAATTTCAATTTGAAATTGCGGTGAATAAAGCTGCGATGCCGGTAAAGTTAGTAGAAAACTGTCTGGGTTTAATTTATCGAAGTCCGGGAATGATATTCGACACAGTAAAGTAACTAAATAATAAAAAAATAAACAGAGAATATCGCGGTTACTGGAGCCCCACCTGAATCCTCTAGGGACGTCCCGTAACACCGGCGCGTGGTTCCGCACGAGATTGCGTGCGTTTTACGGTGTTCGTAGTTTCGTACGAGCCTTCAAGTTAACGACACATAGAACTACTTTATACTTGTATGTTTATAGTAGTTTTACACGTGTTTTGTTTGAATGGGATTTATTGTGTGGAGGTTTGATGTAATTACGTGGTTTGGTGTACGAGATTTTGTTGGAAATTTATAGAGAAAATGATTATCCTAATATCTTTAACCACCGATAAAGGAAACTGAAAACTGAAAAGAAAAATAATCTTTGTCAATTCCTATTTTTTTTTCTAATTATTTCTTTAAACTCGGCTGCCTCATTGGTCTAGGGGGTCTCGAGCGCGACTGCTGAGCATGAGTTGTTAGGTTTATTAGGTTTTTAGAATATTCTCAGTAGCAGCCCGGAGCTTGGAATTGTGCCCGGTTGATGGCAATGGGCTCACCAACTACATTACATATTACTTAATGGGTACAAGGTGGATGTACAATTGTGTACACCTCTGCATATCCCCTCGTCGAATACAAGCGTGTTGCTATGTTATGTTTATTTCTCGTAATAATAAATTAATATTCTTATATGATTGTTTCTTTGGCGCCTATGGTTACCTATTGTCGCAGAACGAAGTCACGGGACCCAGCTATTAATTTTATAAGGTACGAGTTTCGCTAGTCGAATATAAAATATTATTTTTTCAAAGGATTTTGAACATTTTTAATACTTGCGACCTTTGACTTGTCAGTCCAACGGCCATACTACTAGGCTATCACTGTTCTTAAATAAATAAATTGCGCCGACCCCAAATAAATTGGGATAAGGGCTGATGATAATGATAAGATTATTTATTAATTATTCTAACGTGATACCAAATAGCCATACATTCCTTGAATCAAAATTTATGATTTCAAGCCCCAGCCTTCAAAGCCCTTGACGTATAATTTTAATTAAGATGAAATATTTTAGCAGCTAAGAGGTTGTCCCATTCGTCTGTTTAAGAGTTAACCCTGAGGGTCAACCTGCCCGTAGGCATCTGACTTGCACTGCATTGCAGAGACTTCTCATACTGAGAAGGAACGGGCATTGATCACCAGGCCAGCTTACTGCATAGTAATATCTTAGGTTTTCGCGATCACTACACATCATAATAAAACCACTTTTAACCGGATTAATCGCGTGTTGTTCCTGACACAACATCGCGGCCGCGGCAACCGGCCCCCCGCGCCGGACCAGTTTGACCACTTCGAGAACGGCCCCCACCTAGCGGCGCACAAACACTGCACGGGCACTTGCTCGGGCTCTTGCTACTAAAACGGAACGCACGCATCGGCCGTCTTCGTACTAGCAACCTATATATTTACGCAATACAGTCTTTTTAAGAAACCCAGAGTTTCATTTTACCAGCCGAGACCACCAGCTACACAACTGGTGCTTGGCACTCAAACACGTGTAAACCAATAATGGTTTTTCGTTTTTCCATACGTTTCGAACACTTTGCAGCGTTCGTGGTCGCAGGAGGACTAAGGTGTCAGGCGTCTCAACAATTTATTTAAAATTATTTCAGTCTACCGTACACATATAAATTGATAAAATTCATAAAATTATTTTTGTCTCTGATACAAAACAAAAACCAAGAATACACGCGATTAATCCGGTTAAAAGTTGTTTCAGCTTACTGTATGCTAGTGACTCAGACGTTTTCCTTCACCATAAAGCACTGACACTTTCTCAAACAAACTAATCAACAAAACTTTAACTAAATTTCTTCACAAAGCTCACTTCTTGTTATCTTGCTGAACAAAACTGCTTACTGGAACCACCCTTAAGCCCTAACTGGAGGGTGGCATCAAAAATTCAACCCCCAAATGTACGCGAAGCCTGAAGGTCGGATGTGTTTGAAAATTTAAAGCAACTTCCTTCAGCGGCATCTTTTTAGGGAACAAATTTAAGCCTGGTTTTTGTGTGGATTGACTGAAAATTCAGTAATTTTTTGGTAATTAAATTTTTTTGTGGAAAGATAAATACGGTCGTGAGCAGGATTTTTTAACCTGCGCCTATCATATAAATACTCCAGTCGCTCTTCCAACTAAGCCATCCCGACCGACCGACCTGCTTATTTGTCCAACAGCCTAAAAGGCTATGTTCTAATTCCTAAATTATCAATACTATAAAGAAATGCTCCACTTTTGCTTAATTCTCGAAATCAATTTATAACGTACAATTTTAAATATGTATCACAATGTAAACAATACCATAAAACTCAGAAATAATCCTTTACTAATAAATAACATAATACCCAACGTAACAGGTGACGCTACTTATTTTACATCGTAAATCTTTTCCGTGCCACACGTCCGTGCCGTCGGAGTTAAATCCTTAAAATAAAACAAAAGCGCTTGCATTTCCCCCACTCCAAGCTTACTAGCTTAATAGCCTTACCGTCTTTTTAGTTTTTTTTCTTCGTATCGCAGCTAAACGCCAGGTTAATCTCACTCAGGCTGGATAAATCGCAGCGATCACCTTGCAGCTTAGACGCCTTTTAGTCTACCTAATTTTTTGTCTAGGAAGATATGTAGATGATAAGGTTTAGATCAGCCGAGCGGAAAATGATTGGGTTTTTGCGAAGTAGATTCTGTGTCTTTTTATGATTTTTTGTGAAGTTCCTTCGTATATATGTCTTTGTAGTGAGATAATTATTCTAACTGCTTTGTTAAAATTATTTTTGATTATGAGCCTTTTTTTATGGGATAGGGGGCAACCGAGCAGACGGTTCGCCTGATGGTAAGCGATTACCGCCGCTCATCGACACCCGCAACACCAGAGGAGTCGCAAATGCGTTGCCGGCCTTTATAAGGGTTTGGGCCTCCGGTACCCTCACTCACTCGGCGAAACACAACGCAAGCGTTGTTTCACGCTGGTTTTCTGTGAGGCCGTGATATCACTCCGGTCGAGCCGGCCCATTCGTGCCGAAGCATGGCTCTCCCACGGTAAAAAGCTCTTAACCTGTGACGTCATCGTCCTGTAGTGTAGTATTCCCCTCCGTCCACTTTTCCCGATCAGTGGCAGTTTGGGGCCAGCCTTCAGATAGAAATCCAGTCCATCTTGCCATATCCTTCTTGGTTTGCTGCGTTGCCAGTTCCTGCTGCGCGGAAGCCGTATCGTGGCTAAAACGGCGGATTGGTAGCCAACCGTAGGTAGATACATATTTGACAAAATATATGTAAAATATTTTTAAAACGCATTAACATATACGAATTCTAAAATAATATTTGACTGTAGATAGTAAAATTGAACCTGCATTCCTTGGATGGGTACGAACTGATTACGGACATATTTTTTACATTTTTATAACTTTACTATTACATGCTTTATTATTAATTGGTTTTTCCTTGTTTTCAGGTATGTATCAACACTCGAAATAATTATTGAGAAGACGTGAAGAGTAGTAGGTCCTCGTAAGTAAACGCTTTTCCGGTTATGATTGTATATCTGTACTTAAGACACGCCTCGGCTTCGCACGGGTTTAAGTTAGAAACCTACGTAAGCCATGTAAATTAATTTTTCGGCGACATGATTGTTTTTTTTTTCTACTTTCATAAAAACTTAATTAGGCCTTCTTATATAAGGTCCTAATTTATTAGGTAATTTCCTTTGAAAGGGGTAATATATAAGTCAAATACATTCACATAAGCTAAGAATTAAATGGAAATACCAATTATTTGTAATTAACATAGTACTAGCAAGACAAAAACTACTCCTTGAACGGCGAACATTAAGAAAAATATAAAATTGTTGTAAAAATTTGAATTATGGCTTAAATGAATCCTTATCACTTACACATTCACCCCTTAAAAGGAAATGACCTAATAAATTAAGACCTTATATACTAGCTGGTGCACGCGACTGAAGTAGCATATGTCGTTCTCCAAGATCAATCAATTTTCTTGCTAAATTTCCGTCTGCCGTTTAGTCGTAAAAATGTTACAAACAAACAAACAGAGTTACTTTCGCACTTATAATATTATTATGGACATAAACCATCTGTGAAAAATTATTTAAACGATGGGAAAACCGCATCAAA
The DNA here is from genome assembly GCA_935421205.1 of Xylocampa areola. Classification (NCBI taxonomy): domain Eukaryota; kingdom Metazoa; phylum Arthropoda; class Insecta; order Lepidoptera; family Noctuidae; genus Xylocampa; species Xylocampa areola. Next base: position 10,925,128 of record OW285225.1, read on the forward strand.
ATCCGTTGCGTGGTTTAGGAGGAGTTAGCGGATTAACAGACAGACAGACGCGGAAACCGACTTTTTTTTATACAATGTAGAGATTAAGCCGACTTATTTGTGGAGGTATATCCAGAAAACCATAAGTTTTAAACTTAAAAATAATATTTTACATATTATAGCATCACGCCTTTGGGAGTCAAAGGCGTGATGCTATAATATGTAAAATATTATTTTTAAGTTTAAAACTTATGGGTTAAAGGGTCAGGCAGTGTTCTGTTTGTTAAACACCCTCATTTTATAAATGCTGATATTACTTTCATGGGTGAGAGAACTATTCGACCATTAAAATGTAAACTAACTAAATACAAACTATTATAATAAATGCAAAAGTTAATTTGCCTGTCACGTTTTCACGTCGAAACTGCTGAACGAATTTTGATTTATTTTGGTATTTATTTGATTACTAGCAAGCTTACAATACACCAAATCACTTACTATTATAGGATAGATATATACATACATACAATCTCGCCTGTTTCCCATTGGGGTAAGCAGTGACTATCGATTTCTACTTGATTTTGATTCTGACACAACCTCTTTCGTCTAATCTGTGTTCAATAACTTCTTAAGCTCATCGATTTATGTTGTTCCTGACGTGTCCTTTTTCGAGAACGTCCGCAACTTGATAACGGTACGAAGTCGATCGGTGTAGTATAGTGGTATGACCGTTTAACTATCAAGTCAAAGGTCACAGGTTCGAGGCACCCACCACTGTCTTTTCGAAATCATGTATAAATTAATGATCACTTCCTTAAAACGGTGATGGAAAACATCGTGAGGAAACCAGCACACCTGAGAGATGTTCGCACACTAGGTTGTTCATCAACCACACGATAAGAAGGTGTAAGATAGATCTTAGCTTAAACAGAGATAGACTGGACCTTGGAGAAGTACAAAGGCTATCCTTTGTGGTCCAGACGAAGTCGCGAACGTCTGCTAGTAAATTATAATCTAAGAAAATATTCTGTCGTGAAGACAAAAAAAAAACATTTTAATTACAAATATGCGGCCGTTATATAAATACTTAAATCCAAATGACAAATTGCAACCATCTGACCTGCCAAAATACACAGCGCAAGTATTTATTGCAATGGAAACGCTACTAAAATAAGATGCGTCTACGCATCCCTGTCCGTCATCGGTCGGTGAGTGACGAAAATAGCCGAGCGATGACGCGACCGAAATAGTCGTACACGTGTTATTTGTCGCGCGGTGTCGTATCTTGTCGCGCGCGGCGTTGAATCGTGAGTCACCAGGGTTGCCAGAGTGAAATTGGATTTATTTTTATACGAAACTAGTTAGTGTATGTGATACGTTTCTTTCAAATTTTATTCCACCGCCAATTAATAACGATATAACATAAATACAAGATAACATAAATAATACAATAATTGTAAAGTTACAATATTAAATGGAAAAAGAATACGGTCGCGAACAGGATTCGAACCTGCGCCTCCGGGATAGATACTCCAGGCGCTCTGACCACTAAGCCATCTCGACCTCTGCTCACCACCGCGAATTCTTCTTCCATATTTTAACACGTCTTATGGCGACGTCATTGCAATCAATTCAGCCTATACAAGTGACCGAACCGACACGACTAACTTTGCAGTTAATACCATTATTTAGTATTAACTGCAAAGTTAGTCGTGTCGGTTCGATGAGATTTTTGAGTGTGTTTGTTTAATACATTTGTATTCTTCCTGATTTTTTAATCTATCAGTTGACGGCGTGGTTGGCGCAGAGAGAGACCAGCTGCTATGTCGCGTGTCGCAGGTTCGATTCGGTTCTGCACTGAACAAATATTTATATGATCTACAGATAATTGTTCCGGGTCTAAGTAAATAAAGAATATAAGTGACATGATCTTTTCTGAACTTCGTTGAAATGTGTGTGTATGATAACAGAATCCTCAGCGTATCCCTTCAGGGATACAGGCGTGATGTTTTCTTATATTATAGTGGTCTACAAAATGCTTCTTATCTATTCCCTTAAGACATTCTTTCTTCTGTAATATTTTTAGCAAGTTTAGGAGAACCAATAATAAATGTATAGTATTTATAGAATTCGTTACAAACCCCGGACTTAGCAATATACATTTACGAGATAGTATTTTTGTTGCGATCAAATATTGATGCGATTTATACACCTTTATCTTTTATTTATCTAGGAAATGACTTTTTATCTACGAGAGAAAAAATAACAAAAAAATAAAATCGGAATAATAAAATAGATAATTATACAAAAAAAAATGTATTGGTATTTAGTGTATGTAAGTTTTTTTTTGTCATTGAAATAGTTCATGGTCATGGTTTCAAAAACAAAACGGGTAACGGTGTTTATATGACTATCATTCTGTTAACCTAAAAATAAAATAAATATGATTTTGGTCCAATTCCAATTGTTTTAATGACATCATATACTTAAAGTTTTTTTTTCTACCGTCAAAATTACATTCGTTTCTATTATTGATCTGGCAACCCAATAACTCACGCACACATGCCAACAGCAATGCCAACTTACAACGTAGGACGGGCAGTCTCGCTGTCTCGCGCGCTATTCTACAATCAAACCCTACTATGTATTTTTAAATGTTGTAAGTACCTACGCTCAACGTTTTTAAAATTATACTATAATGGTGACATGCCATAAACATTTTATTCATTTTTCGTATTGTATGCGTACTTTTTTGGCGATTTGGGGCCGTTCAATAAATATCTTGTTTTTTTTATTTGTGGTTGGATATTTTATGTTAAGTACCTAATAGAATGGCTTGCTTAGGCGGCATAATGGTGGAGTATGGTGCTGTTCGTGCTTAGCGGGCTCGATTTCCGCACGGAATAAAAAATATTCTGCAATTGTTTTTCTAAACAGACTTTTTCACGTTTGACAGTGAAATTCAATTTTAAATATACTCCTGGCCTACAGCGAATGAACTGTGCAGTCTAGACTGGTTATTTTAGCTGGAATCGATACTTCCAGTCTGAACCAATTCTATTACTGTTTTAAGATGGAAAGATTTCCCTATATGTACTGACTTACCGCTTGCAAAGTGGAATCGTTCCCCCAACTGTTAAATAAGTACATTTTATAGTGAGTTTAGTCTAGAGTCTAGACTAAGTACCGACTGAGCAACTGACTTCACCTTATACAAATCTTTCGAATGCATTAACGCACGCGTAGCGAACTCACAACAACACTAAGTATAAATTTTTATGGAAAGAAAAGTTTGTGAGCAGGATCCGAAACTGCGCCTCCCAGATAAATACTCCAGGCGAAAACTCCCGAATTCTTCTTCCACGTTTTAATATGTCTTTTGGTGACGTCATCGCTGTCTTCGTCTTATTGTGTGGTTGGTAAATAAGCTAAGTGTCCAAATTTTAAACTACCCGTAGGCCTCTGACATGGTTTTACACACCATCGAGTACATCTCTCAGGTGTGCTGATTTTCATCGCCGTTTTAAGCAAGTTAATAGCAAGTAATACGTACATGATTTCAAAGTCAGTAGTCTGTTGCCTTGGGCGCGAACTTCCGATGTGTGACGTGTCAGTCCAATAGGCTATAACTGCTCACCTAATTACCAAGCAAACGACTGTGTTACCCAGAAAATTTCCAATGGCCATCTGAAAATAGCGAAATACAAAGGAAATTCTCACAAATATTCACTTCCGAAATGTACAGGTGGCTCTCCTCATAGCAATTCTAAGACAATTACTATAGAAATAGGGACGCGCAAAAGTAGGTCAATAATAAATTTTATACACCGCTCGCATTAAAATGGTCATTCACACAAAACTTTGGAACGACCACCCAAACTTGAAACGTTAGCAAACATCTTGAGATTCTTAAGTCGATGTATACAACAATAGAATTAAAACTACAAAAGGTTCACTTCTTGTTACCCTTCAATTATTTTTTCTTAAATCGAGCACACGCTGATTTTGAAATAATATCTTTATCGTTCATTAATTTAAATATAAAAAAGTTTATTTAATTATAAGCAGATTCTTTGGCTTAGCATTTTTCCTCGCACTGTCGAACTATACAACATTTAGATATTTTATATATTTTGGCCTTTGAGTTGTTCAAACAATCTGGAAGCCTTTGGCCTTTGGCTTGGCGACTGCTATTAATCAATGACCACCGGGACCGATGGTTTAATGTGCCCTACGAAGTTCAGAGATGCTCAGATGCAAATTATTTAGCAGTCACTCATGAACATACTCACCACGCCAAGCGCTGTTTAACCTTAACGTTCGTTTACCGAGCAGCGTACCTATTGGTTATCTCGGTTACCAACGAATTGATGGTCACTTTGTAGTACATTAAGCCATATGTTTTGAATATTTTTGATAATTATAGACAAGCTGTTACATACGACACAATGTACTACAAAGTGATACATACATTCGATGGTAAGCAAAGCCAATAGGTGCGCAGATGTTGCTAGTTTGCGAAAGTGTAATGAGTTTAATTTTTTATAAATTTTCTCTTTTTGTAATTGTTACTTGTACGAATGAACCTTCGACAATTTTTCTTGCATTGTGACGCAACGCAGTAACAATGTAAAGCCGGGTTTAGACAAAGCGGTTTTCTTAACTTTAGTAGCCAAGGTAGAGCATAAAAGGTGAGTATTCTGTTTGTCCTAGTATTCTCTAGTAGTTTAGTTTATATCTTTATTACGAAAACTTTAGGTTTCTTTAGTACCGCGACGGAAAAGATTTGGCTTTTCAAAGTCTTTTGGTAAAGTATGTACGTAGGTACTTACTTGGTAGAAGATAAGTGTGTGTTTTTTATGCCATTTTTTTTCTCCCACTATAGTCTGTGTATTGTACGAAGGTTTGGATGACAGCTGTCAAATTATGATTTAAGGGATGTGACGTAATGTAAACTGGAAATAAGAGTTTTCGATTATCGATTGTTTTTAGAACAGATTATTACCCTTATGACGATTATAGTATTAAAATCCTCGCAGACGAAGTCGCGGGCACAAACTAGTCTATAATAGGAAAGCTACCTTATAAACCGACTTCGAAAAGATGGTGGTTCTCAATTCGGTTAGTATATTTTTAAGAATCATAATTCATTTGAAATCATATTAAAATATTGAATATATTTAGGCGTCACATATAGGATAGGAGTAGGCATAAATAGAGGTGCAGCGTGCGGTTTGGCTCACCCGGTGGCGGACACTGCACGGTCTAACAGCTCCTGATGATGCCCCGTGGGGGGGCAACATGGGGAGTAGTTTGTGTTAGTCGGATTTCACGGCTTGCGTATGTGCATATATTTGCGGGCGGGCGGGCGGTGCACAGATAATGCATGACTACCCTCAATATTGTGGAAGTAGCAACCATCATATTAAAATATAAAAGTTACTTCAACTTAACTTTATTACTCTAAGGGTATCTTCCCAACGGCAGAGTAACGAACAGAATCACATTTAGCCTACAACGATACATCATTCTGGACACTTTACTTGCGCAAGTTTGAGAAACCGTAAGTAATTTACTAGGAAGATTGAGAGCCGGTGGTCTGGCTTGAAAGTTTAACATATGTTGTATGAATATAAGTAAGGTTAGCAAGCACATAACTTGCGAAAGGTTGAACTGATTTGGTAATTTTTTACACAATCCGAAGTTAAGAATTATGCCCAGTAGATGGCAATAGGTCCCCGCCATCTATTTCATGGGATATGATCACAGCAGCAGTGCAATTGTGTATACCTCTGCCTAATCCTTCGGGGAATACAGGCGTGATGCTATGAAGCATACAACAAACATACAAAGTGCCTACGTTGGTTTAGGTTGCAAGCGCATCTGTTTACCTGAGATTCTGTGGTCGACGCTCAATTCAGGTGAAGTCTTATTGGGTTGTTGTGTTAGAAAATTCTCAGAAGCAGCCCGGAGTTTAGAATTATGCCTAGTTGATGGAGTGTGATATTAGGATAACCTCAGAACCTGGCGCATGGATAACATTTGGTATAACATAGCTAGATAGAAGGAGACCGTATCTGTGGTGGTTACTAACAACAACAAAATTCCAGCATTCCCAATGAGAGTTGACGTCAAGCAGGCGGCCGGTCATAAAACATAGCCAAAACTTTAGCAGCATGCCAGATATAGGTATGCTGCGCCGACCCCAAATAAATTGGGATAAGGGCAGGGGGATGATGATGATGGCAATAGGTAGACCATCTATTTCATGTGACATGATCACAGAATCAGCGAAATATGTATGTCTCTGCTGTTCTCTTAAGGGATAGAAGCTTGATACTATTCTATATTGCTGTTGAAGCAAGCCTTCACAACTTAACTGCGGTACAAAGTTGTATAATTTTCCAGTGTGTGAGTTTGAGCGGATGCGCGGCCGGACGCAGCTTCCGGCTTCCGTTACAGTGCTTATGTCGACACCGCAGTTTGTTTTACTAGCGAAGTGGTGTTGTGGAGTAAAATATTACCTTTGAACTAATCTTATTGGTATACGGTTAGTCTGTAAGGCTCGGTTGCTTTGATCATAACCGACCTGTTACTTTATTACATACTAGTTGATGCCCACGGGTTCGCCAGCGCGGATGTCGGTTATCGAGGCCAAAAGTAATCATGAAATTTTGATCCCGTTCCCGCTTTCCAATTATCGTTTTATAATTGGCCATATTTTTAAAGTATTAAAATGGATATAGTATGTTATCCTTAAGTGATAGACATATGCCATTGCGTACTTTTCTGTAGACCTATATATATCATTTTGTTATATCTCAAAGGGTTTAGGCAGCGTTTTCGTTGAAAGCTCCCAGACAGCTTATTTTTTTCCGACACCTCCAACAAATATCATTATATTTTTGCCAATGTATACAAAAACTTGACAAATTATATACTAAAACCTTCCTCGAGAACCAGTCTGTCCATTGGTGAAAACAGCATGAAAATCAGTGCAGTACTTTTTGAGTTTATCGCGAACAGACAGACAGACAGACGCGGCGGAAGACTTTGTTTTATAATATATAGTGATTTTGACAGCTTTTCTTTTCAAATTCTGTGCGATTGAACCTAAGACTATCAAAATTATATGATATATTTTTTGTGGGCAGCAAAATATGAATACGAGCAGGGTCATCTCCCGTTTAGATGCTCTCAACTCATCCGAGAGGTGCAACTAAAACGATGTTCGCACTCGAACAAGTTAAGATACCATTTAAGTATTTCATACTAATTCATTAACTCCTTGAATACTTACAATCTTAGAAACTCACGTGCATTCTTCGGGTTTGCCCGACTATTCGAGCTCGAACGGTTAGTCTTGAGCTGAGTCCGCGGACTGAGTGAGTAGTAACCTATTTTAATGGCTCAAGTAAGATCACTTGCTCAATCTAAGTATTTGGTTTGGATCCAATTTCTCAATCTGTCACACTGACGACATCTGGTTAGATTAGTATCTCCTCCACAACGTTCTTTTATCAAATTCTTTCCACAAACTCAAACCTGATTCCCATTGAGGTAGGCAGAAACTATAGATTTTATTGTACATACATGAGGAATGCACGATAGGTGTTTCAGGTTTATTAACCTGTCCTAACTATGGTCAGGTTATGTATTTTATTTATTTACCTATGTCCGTCACCTGTAGGGCCGCCATTATCTACGGCAGAGATTTGCCACCTTCTCTTAGAAAGTGGTAACTAGTGTTGAGTAGGACTTATCTTTGCCAGATACTATCAGGGGCGTGGCGAGGCGGTAGACCAGGCTGCTCAACAGATGCCACGGAAATTGGGCGCATTTTTTTTTTGTTTTTTCTCTAATACTGGTCTGCGTTTGGCCACCAACTCGCCTGATGGCAAGCGAACGTGTGGCAGAGGATGGAGCACGTAAATCCATAAGAATTCTATCCACTCTAGCTTTGAATATGCCTGGATAGTATTTCTGAGGAAACACGGAAGACGCTGATTAAGTTAAAGTTATAATATTGTTGTTATGAATACTATATTAACCTATATAGTATTTTGGTGACCTCAACACAAACATTTTCCACAGTCCAGAGACCAGAAACTAAGTTTGACGGGAAGTATATCCGGAGGCTGTATCCGCAACACTGACCGTGGTCCCACACTAGTTTATACTCTATAGTCTATACCACAGACAAAGCATGGGATCTATAAACAACACGCAGTTATTATATTCAGAGTTTGTTGTTCATGGTCGTTTTATAGAAGCAAGCAGTGGTATATTTTGTTCTATGGGGGATGGAAATGACAGGACACGTATGGTGTAAATATTTGTAGCGGTTTTTTATATCGGTGCTTTTGACTGGGTTAGCGTTACTTCTGGGAAAGTGTTAAAAGAAGAAATAGAGTTAAGAACACCATTGTACTTATCCTGAAATTCGCGAGTACTAGAATTTTAGCAACATGAGAAAAATTTCCTCATCCAAGACATAACCCATATTGATAATCATTTACCAGTTATTACTCACATTAATTTTTCGGAGATTTTTTCCCACTTGTTTCGAACTCGAACGAAGCCCGCGATTGAAGACAAGATACATATGTAATATGCCACGTACATAAAAACTGAGAATTCCCAAACAGAAAAACTCAACAGCCGCGCTCGTGCCTTCTACACCAATGAGGCGGTTATTTCGCATATTGACATTCGAAATTGGATCTCTTTTGAATACAGTGGCAGTCAATACCCGTAAAGGATTATAACACTTTTGTTTTAAAACTATATCTATTTTATAACAGCCTTTAATAATATCAACCGGAATGAACCGTTAAAAATGGAAACGGTATAAAATGAATGGATTGGGTAGGCTTTCATACGGTTTTAGAATATTGTAGTATTTATGGACAAATGGATTTTTGATGGCATTCTATAGTCAACATGAAACTGATCTTCTTATCGTGTGATTGTTGAACAACCTAACGTTAAAACTTAATTACCTGTACGTCCTAGACAAGGCCTAACACATCGTTGAGAACACCTTTCAGTGTGCTTACTCTTGAAAAAATTCCGCTTGATTGTCATTGAAAATATGTCAGTTCGTACTTTTAAATGCCAAAATGTCAAAAAAATATTATAGATTCGGGATAATATGAAGACAACGTGCTTTAAAATTGAGGCAACTGTAATGTAGGTAAATTTATTTTGAAATTACGGGTTTTTTAAGGCGTCTATTTAATATTGGAATTGGATTGGAATTGGATTGGAATTGGATTGGAATTGGATTGGAATTGGATTGGAATTGGATTGGAATTGGATTGGAATTGGATTGGAATTGGATTGGATTTGGATTGGAATTGGAATTGGATTGGAATTGGATTGGAATTGAACTGGAATTGAACTGGAATGGAACTGGAATTGAATTAGATTGGTTTTGGATTGTAATGGAATTGGAATGGAATTGGAATTGGAATGGAATTGGATTGGAATTGGTATTAGTTTCAAGAGTAACCCCTCTGGTGTGATAAGGTCTGCCTTCAGTCATGCAATCTCGTTCTAGTACTCGTAGTTTTGATGAATATGGTGTTGCCATGTTGATGTAGTAAGTAGTTCGTCTTTTAGATTGAGGCTCTCGCGATTTGTCTCCATCTCCATACTTCGATTGCTCGTAGTTCAAGATCATTCCACAAAGGAGCTGATTGTCACAGCTTTAATAAGGTCCTTCCAGTGAGTTAAGGATCAGCCTCGAGAATGTTTACCTTCTATTAGCCTTGGACTACTCAACCCTTAATAGTAGTAACTATAGTGTGTCTGGGAGAAATATCAATTAAATTTGTACTTTCTGTTTGGACAGCCCTGTATTAGTAGAGTCTCTATTATAAATACGCACATGACTTCGAAAAGTAAGTGTTGTCTTGGGTCGAACCAGTGACCTTTGACATGTATGTATGTGTTATACATGAGTCCAAAGTGTTCATCAGCTGGACTTCGGAAGTAAAACTAAAATTACTTTGACGTCACCAAAATAAAACATTTGGAACAAGGATTCGCGGTATCGAGCAGAGATCGAGATGGCTTAGCGGTCAGAGGGCCTGGAGTATTTATCCGGGAGGCGCAGATTCGAATCCCGCTCGCGACTGTATTCTTTTTTCACGAAATTTATAACTCTAAAATGACTTCTTGTAATTATTGAAGTAGAAATGACTTCTCGCGTCGAAGAGGGCATGCAGTATTTCTTGTGTCCGAAATCAAAGATTAATTTCCCTATCTCAAATAGTTTTAGTGTGTCCATATTGACCCATCTAAATGAATAATTGTGTAAATAATATAAAACATATCTCTATCCAACTCCTATTTAATTTATATGTGAAAGTTTGAATGTTTTTGAGTTTGTTTTGAATGTTTGTGAATTTTTTCTACATATTTGTTAATCAAAATCATTGAAACTGCTGAACCACACACATGAATTTTGGTCTTTATATTGGGCAAATGATACTTTTTATTGCGGCAAAACGTCAGGGTTTCTACGGTAAAGGGGAGAATTTTACGTAAAACTGGGAGGCGTAGGTTGTTCCTCATATTTCGGCCACAAAAGTCTATCTTGAGGATAGACTCCCCATTTTAAAATTTCATGTATATTTTTGTATTCATTTGAGCATCAAATACTAAATGGTGGACGATTCCTGGATGCAGTGGATTTTATTACGGACCGCTTCATCGTTTATGGTCGGTTGGACTCCGACGTTCGTGTATTCAATATGCGAGAGACGCTGGGGAATTGGAACATTCGTTTGAAGATTCTTCAAAAAGTATTGGAATTTGAAGGCGGTTTTGGGCTTACTTCTGCTGTAATATCAGTAGGATTGAATATTATACAAATTGATACTTAACCCATTAACGGCCGGTAAATTCAAATTCAAATATTGTTATTTCAAATAGACCATATTACAGGCACTTATGAAAAGTCAAACTTAGGTGCACGGTTCCAAGGCGTTGATCTTATGGAGAAGAGCCGGCATGAAACTCCATAGACCACTCGTAGACCAGACACAATAGAAATGTTATTGTTATGACGTCTATAGACGTCTACTGCTCCTCAATAGGTTAATAATCTATACGTTCAATACATATCCCACACACTAATTAAACATTTCTCTTTTTATAGTAATAACATAACATAACATAGCATCACGCCTGTATTCCCCGAAGGGGTAGGCAGAGGTGTACACAATTGTACACCCACATTTCACCAATGCTGTTATTAAGTCCCATGTAATAGGTGGTGAGCCTATTGCCATCAACCGGGCACATTTCCAAACTCCGGGCTGCTACTGAGAATTTCCTAACAGAAAAACTCAATAACACTTTGCCCAACCTGGGAATCGAACCCGAGACCTCCTGCTCAGCAGTCGCGCTACGGACCACTTACTAAACCAACGAGGCAGTTTTATAGTAATAGTAAGTAGATAATGCTATCTAGTAATTATAGAACCTTTGCTAGCACATACTTAATTAAATTTTCTAAATAACATTTGATACTGGAGGGGGGATGGCACTGAATGCTGAAATACAGGCTATGCCTAGTTTAGCTTCAGATGCTCAAACTTTCGTGTATTTACAATCTTATAAAATACAATTTGAACTGTAGATTGTTAAAATTGTATATGTATTGTAATATAATTTCTTCAATAAATTATTATTTATCTGTACAATATTCAGTTCAATCAAAAGCAGGCATATTTGCTAAATCAATCTCAGTTACCAACAATTTGATGGTCACTTTGTAGTACATTGCGCCTTATGTTTATACTATTTATGTACTGGTAAGTTTGACATTATAAATCATCTTATTACCTATAGACATTTATAGTTTTTGCTTTTGACATTTATTTAATAGTTTTACTTAGGGAAATCTAATATTTTTACTTAGTGACATTATCAATATTTGGGTTTATTATGTTATGAATTTGCATGTAGCGCTGCGGCAAAATGTATCGGGATCCATATTTATGTTTTAATTTATACCATCTGTAATATACCTACATTTTAAGCAAATAATCGATTCTATTCTATTCTATTCTACTACTTCAAATTTACCATCGATTTGATGATAACCGTAATATGGGTACGCAGATAAGTAAACTATTATTGCAGATAAATCGTTTAAAAAACGCATTAGCGAACTATAATATTTTTTTTTGCTAGAAATAAGAGACTGTCGTGAGGAGGATTCGAATGAGGTATAAGAGACGTATTAAAATGTGGCAGAAAAATTCGGAGTAGTGAGCAGAGGTCGACATGGCTTAGTGCTCAGAGCGCCTGGAGTATTTATTCAGTAGGCGCGGTTCGAATCCTGCTCACGACCGTATTTTACCTGATGGTTTACGAAAATCAGTTTCCTGCAACACAGTTTATTCCCCTTGACTACCTAAAAGGATCAATAATACCAAAATAAAATAAATATCCCTTTCATTTTCAAATCACCATTATAATGGAGGATCAAGGGTGTAAAACTTATCTGTTACTTTGGAACTTCCCTTTGAAGATTTAAGTGCTGTCGTTAAGAGCACTTGTCCTGGAGACAGAACTGCAAGGGTCCCGGATTACGATTTGATATTGTTTGGGAAACATCTCTCAGACATCTTTAGGGGATTTTAGATCTTTTGGGCTGTAATTAAGCTTGGTTTTTGTGTGAAGGCGTAAGGTGGTAAGGCGATGACCAAAAGTCTATTCAGCTAAAAGTCGATTTTGAAAAGCCGTGTTGTTTGCGAATGATCTCTAGGCTTCTTCAAGGGATTTTTGCTCTTATCTGCTGTTATTAAGGTTGGTTTTATTGTGCAGGAATTGGTGGTAAGGTGTTGGAAGTCTATTCAGTTAAAAGTCGATTTTGTAAAGGCGTTTAGTTTTACTGAGAGTTCTTCGAGTTTTGTTTTTTAGCTTTTGTTAGAGTTGAATGATTAATTTCTTTAATGGATTTTGAGTTTTAATTGTCTCAGTGTGAGGTCCTAAGTTCGATTCGAGTTGGGCAGTGTTTTTGGAGTTTTCTGTTAGTAAATTATTACAGACAGTAGACCCGGAATTTGGTTCTGTAGATGGCAATTTGCTGTAACTTGGGACTTAAGAACAGCAAAGATGAAATGTCAGCGTCCAAAATTAGTTTATTATTATATAAACAACTTGCTTGATGGTAAACGACGGTATGACAGAGGATGGAGCACGTAGATCCAGAAAAAACCTATCCTTGAAAATGCCTAGATTGTCGGAAGATGACAGGGACTCCCATTCGTGGGCAGTTCGTATCATGGTGTACTAAGTGAAAATTTTCTAACTAAAAACCCGATAACTGCTGGACCCGAGTATCAAATCCATACTTCACGCTCAGCTACCGTGGTCACGACAACTAGACCAATGAAGACATCCGCATAAAATGAAATTTATTTAAAACATCACTGTAAATGAATTCAAATGAAATCAACGATATAAAACAGCTCCACAAAGGTTTTCTCTGCAATTCAGTTTGGTGCTACCTATTGTCTTGAGGGGACAGGCGACGCCGCACCAATTATACTCTCTTAATTATAGAAAATACTGCAGACGACATTGTATAATCAGAAGTAATGACTCTCTCCTCCTTTTCTGTTTTGAGGGGGTGACTTTAAAAGCTTTTCAATTGTATCTGACATTTGGCCATTTTATTTTAAACTGTTTTGTGCTACTGCTGGGCAAAGGTCTTTGCTATATTATTCCATCGTTTTTTGTGTGGCCATAGTTGGCCAGCACTTGACAGACGTATTCAAGTTATCACGCCAACGTTGTCTGGGCCTATCTCGACGACGTGGCCCTCTTTAGGCACCCACTGTGTGTCAACTCTAGACATTCGACCATAAGTTTAAATAGTATACATATGGTCGAATATATTATAATTTTGTTCTTTATTCGTAACGTTCGTGTGTGTGTCACTGTGCGGGTCCCAAATGAAATCCAGCACTGGATGTTCCAAGTCTAGCATATGCTGAGATGGTGAACCTTTTGGCATTTTATAAGCATATTTTAATGTCTTAGTTTTGTTTTAAATTATTGTTTTTTGCTCCTACTATGCTCAGTGTTGAATAAATGCTTTTTAGCTATAGAGTGTGCGTTTAAAGTTCGCTACGCATGCGTTTGAAAACTTTCAGTATCTGTAAATGGTTTTTCTTTTTTCTTGTTCAAACGCTACACAATTCTATCGAGATATTTCCGCTATTACTCAAATGTAAAATAAATCTCATAACATTTACTAATTATATACATTCCGAAACAAATCATGTTTAAAAATATTTGTCGAATTGAAACCACACCCGCTCTCCCTAATCACTACAAATGAGTCAAATGACGTCACTAACAGAGTAACAGACGTACAGACACGACACGCGACAAAAACACATGTAACATTATGTCACACAAATCCACGCAACACTTGCTTCGTAAACGCATTTCGTAATTATCGCGCCAACAGATGTTGCAATAACAACCTCAAATTCTAAATCCAAAATTAAAATTTGTCCAAAAATAAGTCTTATTAAGATAGTTGTAAGGTGTGGTATTAATTTGAACAGGTGTGAAGATAATATTGTTACATTTCGTGGAATCTTTGATTTACACATCTGTGACCTATGTTTTGACGCTTACAGAGCTAGCTATGCGTCAGCCGATTGTGATTAACGGTCACAATCTTCCTTAACCTTATTCCAAACGATTTTGAACTTAATGCTTTTCGTTGTAAGACATCCTACGGATGAAAATTAAGTTTGCTGTTTTTTTTTTGTCACGGTGTTGAAGGATTTTTTGTAATAAGGAAGATGAATGGGCCCTCTGCCGAATTTTAAGAAGTCATAAGCCCTAATGGAGGTGATGAGGCTCAATCCCTTAATCTCGTTTCTTCCTGGAAAAATATGAGTTAACAAGATTTCTTGAGATAACAAGCCAACTGTTACTTCGTTTTATTAAAATTATGCACTGTTTTTTTTTTTTTATAAAGGCAATGTTTTATTGTTTGCGTAAATTGGAGAAAATTTGCAACTTCCTGCCTCTGTCCGTTTCAAATATGGCGTCGTCTAACTGATGGATCTGCTAGTTGGATAGCTATAAAGTTAAAATAATTTGGGGATTTGCTATTTCGGACCATCAGATAATTAACTCTAGTTTCTACCACGATGTGTTCCTTCACCGTATATATCTGTGATGTTTTAGATTATTTTAGAAAGTATTGAAAATATCACATTGAAATCAAGCTGTGGTCCAAGAGACTTGTAATATATGGAGGGGTAGGCAGAGGTGTACACACTTGTACACCCACACTTCACTAATGATGTTATAAACTTAGTCTCATGTTAAAGTTGATGAGCTTATCTTACGCGCTGCTACTGAGAATATAAAAAGGAAAATAAACCACTCAAGACAATTAAAAAAAAAAAAATGGTCGTGAGTGGAGTTTGAAACTGTGTATATATCTGCCTAGCTTTTTCCCAATTACATTGAGGTCGGCTTCCAGTCAAACCGGATGCAACTTAATACCAGTATTTTATATGGAGCGTCTGCCTATCCGACCTCCACAACCCAGTAACAGGGTAACACGATATCTCGTGGTATGACCGGTCGTCAGACTTTCAGGCCTCTGACTACCCGTAACGGCTGTCATAGATCTTAATTTGACAACCGGGACCGATGGCTTAACTTGCTCTCCGAGGCACGGAGGGGTCTCGGTATGAAATTATGGTCACCCATCCACAGACCAACCGCGGCAAGCGCAGCTTAACTTCGATCAATCGATCTGTGCGGCTGTTACTTAGCCACGAGCCCCTCATATTGGTTTGAATGTTTTTCATGGTTTGAACCTGTGTCTCCCGGATAAATACTCCAGACACTCTACAAACTGAGCTATCCCGACCTCTGCTCACTATCCCTAATTCGTGATTTCGTGTTCCACAATTTGATAAGTCCTCTGGGGACTTCATCGCTATCTATTCAGTCCCTACACAGGTGACAGAACCGACACGACTAACTTTGCAGTTAATTCAATGTCGTACAAATACGATTACCTTAACAAATTAAGATAAATCTTTCAAACTCATCAACGCATGCGAAGCGAAACCTAAATTTCTAAATCGATCTCACGACCTTATTCTTTCCATAAAAAAATTGGGCTAGCTACGTATGCGTGTGACAAATTTATCTGTAATCTATTCCACTTTTTACATCTATAACCATTTTCCTAAAGTTATTTTACCGACGCCATATTATCTAGGCCAAATGAGTATTTCAAAAGTTAAGCAACTTCAGCGGCATATGATATGAACACAATTTCCCGGTACATTGGACACCGTTCAGGAATGCATAAATCCCGTCCCCTTTAGCGGATGAAGGTATCAAAGCTAGGACAAAATGCACAAGCAGTGAAATGGGAATTCTTATAGAGTTAAGCTCTGTGAAAGTTAGTCTTTGATGGGGTAGACAGAGAAGTGTTTAAGGCGTGTCTGGTGTTGATTTTTTCTAAATTGTGGGTAGGTGCGTACATCCTAACTAATATATTAGTATATATCTTATATATAAAAATCTAGTGTCACAGTGTTTGTTATCGAACTCCTCCGAAACGGTATGACGGATTTTTATGATTTTTTTGTGTATGCTGGGCTCCGCTAGTAATATTATTATAAATGCAAAAGTAAGTTTGTTAGTCAATTGCGTAATTGTGCCACTCAATGGTTTGTTACATTCAAACTGAAATCTTCAGTGAAAATAGTAAATAGACTTTGACTTGGTCAGAAATGACAAAGTCAAAGTTCTTTTACTATTTTATTCTTACTCTGTTCGAAATAAAGTTCTAAAGTCAAAAGTGACAATTTAGTTCCATTACTAGAATTAGATATGGTATTATGAATCTTACTGCAGTCGGAATAGGGTTTTTAGTAGAAAAACTGATTCGATATCGTAGAACTCGCTTTATAGTTTTTCTTTCCTTTTCAGAGCATACTGCCAGTCTTTTTACACGTGCAGTCTGTGGGTCAGGTATATGCTGAGGGCATAGGTACAACGCCTTGCGTGTCCAGTATAACAATGTTTTCAGGATTTTGTTGGGCCTACCACGCTTTTGTAGCGCTTTTTTTTTCGGGATGTTCACCGACGCCATGTTTGATGGATTTCATGCCATCATACGGAAACGGTGCGCTTCTATTCTCGGTAGAATACGTGCTAGCTCCCACAGCATCCTGAGTGTATTGTGTGATAGGTGGGACAGGCCTATGCTGGCTCACTGGATACCTTTTTTTTTTATTTTTTTTTATTTACTTTTATTAAGGCTTACAGACTAATACATTAAAAGTACAAAAAATATATATATTTAAATTAGTTGCTAATAACAAGCCTCCACAGCTATATACATAGCATACATACATTGTCGATATGTATAATATCATCATCAATCATATCAAGTATAAGGCAATAATAAGTTATATATTATGAAAAAACATGTGTTGTGCTAAAACTCGTCTCACTGTCCGTGGATTGGTGCAAAACAAATCAACGCCCAGTTCATGGGGTATTGTATCCCTGCGCACTTCTCAGCATAAAAGTATTACGCCTATAGTTGGTTGCACTAAACGGCTCATGAAGCAAGGGTCGCTGTCTAAAACGGATTTGATTAGTACGCATTAATATCTTTTCCACCAGCTCAGGACAGTCTATTGAACCGTTTGCAATATTCATTAAAAAGGTGATATCACTTATGCGTCGTCTACATTCCAATGGCAGAAAGTGATACGTTCTACAACGATGATCATAGTCCACTGAGAACTGCTGCGCCTTATAATCTAGATAACGAAGAAACTTCATCTGGACTCTCTCGATACGAGACTTGTAAATCTCATACTGAGGGCACCAGACCTGAGATGCATACTCTAAGTGACTGCGCACGTATGAACAATATAATATCTTAATTGTTTTAAGTGAGCGGAAACAGGCTGAGGTCCTCATTATGAACCCTAACGCTTTTGATGCCTTATTTACAGCATTCTCAATGTGCTCCCCAAATAATAATTTCCTATCCAGTACAATTCCTAGATCTTTAATACTATTGACTTTGCCGATGTCTTGATGATTGAGTCTGTAATTTGACGTAATCAGGGACTTCTGACGCAAAAAGGATATGTGAGAACATTTGGCTAAGTTAAGCTGAAGTTTATTACGGATACAATACACTTCAAATCTGTAAAGGTCTTCTTGTAGCTGTGTTACATCTGATATGTTACGCACCTTTTTGTGAACCTTCATATCATCAGCGTATAAAAGAATATATGAATGTTTGAAACAATATTCAACATCTGCAATAAAAAGTATAAATAACAGGGGACCTAAAATTGGCTGCACATGTAGGTGTCAGTCGTTTCAACTTTACTAACATTAGGTTAAGACTTTTACTAACAACATATGGATCTTTTAATTTTGATCTGAAATAAATAAATAATAATAATAGTAAGAAAGTATGAGAATAATATAAAACCATAAAAATAAATACTTATACATTCCAATCATCACACCAAATCTCACGAAGTACAATCGCGCACAAAATATTTAAATGCAAAACTTATTTATTTAACAGACTTTATCGGGCTCCGAGCGAGCGCGGACCGTTGTGCGTGAATTTTTTAATCCTTACGAAATGAAACAATGGTACAGTGAGAATGAAACTGGCTAGCCCCCCAAAAACGTGTGAAAAATTCATGACGTAACGAGCGATCCCGAAATTGTTCTCATTGCGAAGGAATAATTTGCTTTTGTTTTGTTTGCGAGTGTACTTTTGTTGGAAATCTAATCATATACCGATACATTTTTCAAACGTATACTTAGCGAACTGAAAAGTTATAATTTTTTGGAAAATAATGCAGCTCTGAGCAGGATTTCAACCTACGCCTCCAGGAAGAATGCTCCAGGCGCTATGCCAACTAAGTCGACCCTAACGTTTTTGGGAAAAGGCTAGGCAGATTAATTACCGTGACAGCACCTACAACCTTGTAACAATGTCAAAGAAAAATACCTATTTTTTTTTTCAAATTCCTCCAAAGACATGAAAAACGGAAAATGAGACCGATAAAACACATGTTAATTATTAAAACATAAACTAGAGCTCGCGTTTAAATGGCGAGCGATTACCCTAACATTAGGGCTGGCAATTTGGGGTAACCATTTTTCTGTTTCGGAGTTACGGTTGTCTAATAATTAATTTGACAAAGGTAAAGTTCAGGTGTCGGCTGTTTTGTACGAATTACGTCACGGGTTACCATAAAATTATGGTTTAAGCAAAAATAATGGAAAAATCTGTTATTCCCAATAAGTATGACCTGAAGATATAACTGAAGGTATTTTTCACATTAAACTCGAATTTAAATGTTTTGGAAAAGTCAGCTTATTTATGTTAAAATAAGAGCAAATACAAAAAATATTCAGAATTCCAACTACAGATTAAGAACAGTCTGCCTACCCTGTAGAAACGTATAGTAAAAACAAAAAAATTACATGTGAATTAACACATTAATTAATTGTAAGTCCCTTGGGACAGCCCTTTTGGCTTAGGGTTGCCGGTAATGGAGTTTTAAAATGTTAATTAATTGATACGGAAGTGCGTTTGTGTGTAATTGGAATGTTTTAGAATGGGCACAATTTGAATACGTTTTATTATTATTTTTTATTTATATTTTCGTTGTTTTTTGTTAGAATCAGCATTGTGTAGTACCCACAATGAAGGCATTTTATTTATGAATACAGGGTGGAAGATAAAATCCTCAACATTTTTTAAACATGGCTTCTACTGCTGTAACTATATTAACTATGCCTAAGAAAGAAACCTAGGCAAGTAAAAAAAATAAAAAAAAAACAATAATGGATCTACGTTTGGCCACCAACTCGCCTGATGGTAAGCGACGGTGCGGCCGAGGATGGAGCACGTAGATCCAGATAAATCTATTCACTCTAAGAAGAGTGGATAGATTTGGGGAGCACGATGGTTACAGGCATAGTTGTTGATGACTTGATTCATTCAATGAAACTGATAGAATTTACCTGAAAAAATATATAGATACTAGTAATCACTCGTCTTCTTCATTATCCCTCTCACAGCTCTGACTTCATTCACTCTACTTTCTTCGTGCAGTCCATCCTACCATGGAATGCTCTCCCTGTCGAAATCAGGATGGCAAACAGTCGGCACTCATTTAAAATGAAGCTACGGAAGCATCTTTATCACAAGACGTTAGCAGATTCATCTCGTCTTTGATTATTTTGATATTATTTATATATTTTTTTTTGTTTTTTATGTTATAGGGGGCAAACGAGCAGACGGCTCGCCTGATGGTAAGCGATTACCGCCGCCCATGGACACCCGCAACACCAGAGGAGTCACAAGTGCGTTGCCGGCCTTTTAAAAAGGAGTACGCTCTTTTCTTGAAGGTTTGAAGGTCGTATTGGTCCGGAAATACCGCAGGCGACAGTTCATTCCACAGTTTTGTTGTGCGAGGCAGAAAGTTTCTAGAGAAACGCACAGTTGTGGACTGCCAACCATCTAAATGATGGGGATGGAACTGCTGTCGCGTAGAACGATGGCGGAAAGAGGCGGCAGGGATCAGTCCGAACAATTCCTCGGAGCACTCCCCATAGTATAGGCGATAGAAGATGCATAGCGAGGCCACATCTCTACGCAGCGCCAAGGGGTCTAGCCGGTTTGAAATATCTTGGCAGTCGACGATACGAATCGCTCTCCGTTGGATGCGGTCCAGAGGGAGAAGCTGGTACTGGGGTGCCCCTGCCCAAAGACGACAGCAGTATTCCATGTGAGGCCGGACCTGCGCCTTATAAAGTAGTAGGCGGTGGGCCGGAGTGAAATACCGTCTCGATCTATTGAGTACACCAAGCTTCTTGGAGGCTAGCTTAGTCTTACCCTCTAAATGGCCGCGGAACTGGACTTCGCTCGATATGTCGACACCAAGTATTCCAATATTGGCTGAGGCAGTTAATGGGGTGCTCTCAAAACGAGGAAAAACAATGAATGGCAGTTTTTTAGCGGTGAATACGCAAACTTGTGTCTTTGTGGGATTAAATTGGACCAAATTAAGTCTACCCCAATCTGAGACTTTCTCCAAAGAGGTCTCAATTTCAGACACAAGTTTGTTTCGGCTCTCGATGACGTTTTCCCGAGAAATATTAGCGCGACCGGTATAGAAAGCATCGCCTGTGCTATCATCCGCATAACAATGAGTGCCGCTGATTTGCAACATGTCATTGATATGGAGGAGGAACAGAGTAGTCGATAGCACACAGCCTTGAGGGACACCAGCATTTACAAACATGGAGTCGGAGCATTCACCGTCAACTACGACCTTTATGCTTCTGTCTGCAAGAAAACTGGTGACCCATTGGCATAATTTCTCGGGAAGCCCATAGGAAGGGAGCTTCGAAAGAAGCGCTTTGTGCCAGACCCGATCGAAGGCCTTCGCCATGTCCAAACTGACCGCCAAGGCTTCCCCCTTAGTCTCAATCGCCTGTGCCCAACGATGTGTCAGGTATACTAGAAGATCACCCGCCGATCGGCCTTTACGAAAACCGTACTGCTGGTCATCAAGCAGCTGATGATCCTCTAAATATCGAAGGAGCTGGCAGTTGATAATGGACTCCATTATCTTCGAGAAAAGGGAGGTTATGGCTATCGGTCTATAGTTGGACGGATTTGAGCGGTCGCCTTTTTTAGGGATCGGGTGGACTAATGCTGTCTTCCATGATGTCGGGACTATGCCAGAATAGTAAGAGAGCCGAAAAAGACGTGTTAAAACTGGTGCCAACTCTGGAGCGCACATCTTCAACACAATAGGAGGGATTCCATCAGGCCCATTCGACTTATGGATATCGAGGGATAGAAGTGCTAAACGCACTGCGCGTTGGTGGACCCGAATATCCGGCATAGAGCCCTCGAACCGCGGTATGGTAGGCGGCTCTTGTCCCCCGTCATCCAAGGTCGAGTTGGACGCAAAGAGTTTGCCCAGAAGATCGGCTTTCTCCTTTGCGTCGTGGGCCAACGAATCATTTCCTATGTGTAGAGGTGGAAAGGATGGCTTACAGAAATTTCCTTCGATAGCTTTGGCGAGAGACCAGAACGCACGAGTTCCCGAAGGAAGGCGCTCAAGCCTCTCACCAACTCTGCCGATGTGCTTAGACTTCGCCCTTGCAATTTCTCTTTTGAAGGACCTGGAGGCAAAGTTATACTCCTTTTTTAATGCGCTGGTATTTTCATCCCGTGCCACCACTGCATCAGCCCAGGCTTGGTAAGCTTCCTGCTTCCTGCAAGAAGCCTTTTTGGAAGATGGACCAAACCAAGGCCTAAATTTGCCACTAATGGAACCACAGAGGATGGAATGAAAAGTTCCATACCCTGTAGCACCACATCAGCGACAGAATCAGCAACGGCGTTGGGATCATCCGGCGAGAAGCATATTTGTCTCCAGGGGTAGGACGCAAAGAAGGACCGCATCCCATCCCAATCTGCTGACTTGTAGTGCCACACACGGCGGCTGCGTGCAACTCGCGATCGCGGCGAGCACGTGACAGGCACAGTACTCCGGACAAGGCAATGGTCTGAGGAACCAAGTGGTGCGCCTACGGCTACGTGGTAGCCGTCCGGATGAGAAGTCAGCAGAAGGTCCAACAGTGAAGGCTTCTGGCTCTCCACATCTGGTATTCGTGTGGGCGTGGTAACCAGTTGTGTCAGGCCATATGCCAGGGCGAAGTCGTGAACAGATCTCCCCGCATGATCGGTCTTACTGGAACAGAGCCAGTCGGCATGGTGGGCGTTAAAATCGCCAAGCAAAACGATCTCTGCTGACGGGATCTGCTGCTGCACAAAGTCCGAAGCCATTTGGATGTGCTCAATCAGTCGGTCAGTTTCGGTATCACCGCTATGGGACCTATAAAGGCACGCATAGACGCGGGGATGGTCGTCACTATCTATACGAAGCCATAAGGTGGAGAGGTCCCTACCTTCAAGATTCCCGAGGCGACGAGAACTGATATCGTCTCTGACATACACGCACACTCCGGCTTTGGACAAAAAGGAGTGTTCAAGTCCGTACCCAGGGTAGGTAAGGTAGGTAGTGTCCACTGGAGACGATATCTGCGTCTCGGTCAGGAAGAGCAAGGCTGGCTTTACTGTCTCTAGATGGTGATGAACAGCATTAAGGTTGGTATGTAATCCCCTGATGTTGCAGAAGTCCACGGCTAGCGTGGCAGGGGGTGCCAAGGTATTTCTGCTCTTGCAACGGGCGTTTGTGAGCGCAGTTTTGCCCCCCCCCAGAATACGAGGGGCGGCCTGGGCGTCCACGTTTAGGTGCGTTGTGTCCTGAACGCGGACGTCCAGAGAGGGATTCTCCAACGCTAGCGCAGTCGGTACCCTCCTGGGGTAGCAAACGATTTTTCAACTGCGCCATCATAGGGGGGGTTGGGGGTTTGGGCCTCTGGTACCCTCACTCACTCGCAACGCAACAGTTGTTTCACGCCGGTTTTCTGTGAGGCCGTGGTATCACTCCGGTCGAGCCGGCCCATTCGTGCCGAAGCATGGCTCTCCCACGGTAAAAATATGTATATCGTGTTTATATATGTATCTATGTCGTATTTATATATTTAAAAATCGGGTAACTTGCTCTTTTTAAGTAAGTGCATCTACCACGCTGTGTCTCTGCATCATCCTAAGGTTGTCTGGCAGAAAATGCCTATGGCATTAAGACCGCCTTTGTACCAATGTGCTTAAAATATAAATAAATCGCTATACATAATGATCTTTCGTCGCTTTAATTAATTTAAATTGCATTATTTGTCAAAGGCCATTTGTTTCCCTGTGTATCGGGAAATGTGAGTCGAAATAGGCGTCATAATTATAGAATTTGTTTATAATAGGCTATAATATATATTGCAGCCTATTGGCTGTCTCATTGGTCTAGTGGTCCCAAGCGCAACTGCTGAACACGAGGTATTGGGTTCGATTCCGGGTCGGGCAAATGTTATTTAAGTTTACTGTTACTTAGGAAATTCTCAGTAGCAGCCCGGAGTTTGGAATTGTGCCCGGTAGATGGTTAGATGGAATAAGCTCACCACCTATTACATGGGACTTAATAACAGCATTGATGAAATGTGGGTTTACACACACCTCTGCCTACCCCTTCGGGAAAAACAGGCGTGATGATATGTTGTTTATAATATTTTTAGTACAAATCATAGAGATGAACAGAGAAACAACTCCATCATGATTAAGCCGATGCTAAGGACGAATTAAAAAAAAATAATGAAATTTTATTCGGCGCCAACAACTTAATATAGCTGGATGCTAAATATAAAAAGAAAGAAATACAACTGAATCAATTTGGCACAGCTTCAGCGAACCTGTGGAGCCTGTGTACCGACAGCAAATTAACTTAAGTGTTGCACCAATTGAATTTTATTTGTTGATTGTACCACTCGCAGTTTTGTCAGTGGAAATAGTGAAAATACAAAAAAATGTTGTTCTGTTAAAATATGGCGGCCGAATCGGATTTCATTGAGTTTTGTAGCATTTCTTTTGTGTGTATGCTTTTAGTTAAAATTTTAAAGGGATAAATAAAATAACGAAGATTTTATAGAGTATAAATTTACAGCATAATTATAAATATATAAATTTTCGTAATATGAATAAATAGATAATAAATAATAATTTGTAAAATTAGTAATTTTGTAATTAAATATAAATTAATCATATCTAAATGTAATTTTTAAATGTATAAATTTATCTAAGTTCTAATCTAATAAGCTCATAAAAAATGTCATTCATCAATATTATTTGAAAATTGTATAATATTTCTACACCGGATACGGTAGTATATGTGAAACATTATATATTGTAACATCTGTAACTACCATATACTAACTAATATACCATATAATATTCTATTCTATTCTATAACGGAACTTTCAGTTTGTTTGAACATAGTTTTTTTTTTTACTGTTTTTAATTGTAAATCTGATAGCATTGGTATGGAATTGTACGTTTGTAATCTGAATCGTTTTTATCAAACTTTATTTTATCAACAATTTTATCTTTACCTTGAAGATCTGTTACATACTTTACACTTCGAATCGGAGAAAAACAAAAATGTATTATATTAATTGTATCTTCATAACAATAAAAATCTATTGTTTTTTGTAATTAGCAAGCCAACAGATCACACTTACACCTTTTTCGTGTGGAGGTGGGCAGAAACTATAAAACAACGGTTACATCCTAACATATTCCTCACCATTTAAGGCCCAGTTGAAAACCAGCGTCAGGCACTAGCGGTCTGGCATTTTGCTGAACTGGACCCTTTTGGCGCAGCCGTGAAGCACACAATGACCGCTCCACATTCATACCTGTTGTTTTTTTGTATACCTATTTACTTAAATTGTGTCCTTACTGACTGTGTCAAATAAACATTTTCTTTCTTTTTTCTTTCTTTCTATTCCATTTGTTTCGTCCCCGTTCATACATCTGGTAATACACGCGCGCCGGTTGCGAGTACCTACTACGCACATGAATTTTGAAGGATATCTCCAACAAGGTGACTGTACGTCGTTTTAAGTTATCTCCTCCCCTGGATAAATTATTTCTTCTATCAAATAGTCATGACGCAAAAATCAATATTATATTCTTCTTTAATATTTTTTGCTAAAATTGTTTGTTTTGCTGTCGGTACTGCAAGTCGTCCACTGCAGTTTTTTTTGATGTCAATATTTCGTATATATCCGAATTTCTTTGCAGTGTCATAGTTTTGCTACAAGTTAGTGAGATTTTATATATAGAGGCGTCATGCCCGAACATTAGTGCATTAAAAATCAGCGTCAATTTTGATATAGCTACCTAGCAATACATACAATCATACAGCGTGCTGCGCATCCACGCAGAAAAGGAAAGAACCGTACAGCATACCTGTTGTTAGAAAGAGATAAACATACATCGTCTAGTTTCGGCACATACCTGCTGCACGGTCATTGGCGCGAGCACGCGTGACGCAGCTGTCAGCGGAATGTTCCCGACAAACTAAACATTACGAAGTTTTGATTCATAAAAATTATATCTTATTATTTCGGAATAAATATAAATACATTTAAAGTTACAATATTAAATGGAAAAAGAATACGGTCGCGAACAGGATTCGAACCTGCGCCTCCCGGATAAATACTCCAGGCGCTCTGACCACTAAGCCATCTCGACCTCTGCTCACCACCGCGAATTCTTGTTCCATATTTTAACACGTCTTAAGGCGACGTCATTGCAATCAATTCAGTACCTATACAGGTGACCGAACCGACACGACCAACTTTGCAGCTAATACAATGTCGTAAAGAATGCAATTACCTTAATAATTCAAGATAAATCTTTGAAAAGCATTAACGCATGCATAGCGCAATAAACTTTCGTGGAAAAAGAATACGGCCGTGAGCAGGATACGTACCTGCGCCTCCTGGATAAATACTCCAGGCGCTCTGACCGCTAAGCTACCTCGACCTCTATACGTACTTACATACATACATACCTACATGAAACCTGAAAACATAACACTCCTATTTTTGGCAGTCATGTAAAAATCTACAGTAAGCCGTCCAGCGCCATCTGTACTACACCGGTGCAAACTCAAAACTTTCATCCACCGATAGAAACCATCTCCTTACGTCAAATGGTATCCTGTTTCAAGTATCCACTGAGTCAATACAACTTGAAACGGTTAAGGTGACAAGGCGACGTAAAGAAATAGGACAGTGATATTTTTTATGTTAATTTTTGTTCGGTACATATATATCTGCCTAGCCTTTTCCCAATTACATTGAGGTCGGCTTCCAGTCAAACCGGATGCAGCTCAATACCAATATTTTAAATGGAGCGACTGCCTATCTGACCTCCAAAACCCAGTTACTGGGTAACACGATATCTCGTGTTAAGACTGCTTGTCAGACTTTCAGGCCTCTGACTACCTGTAACAGCTGCAAATCTTTATTTGACAACTTAAGTCAACAGATTAATTAAACTTGGGTAATATCCACCAAACTTCATTGTCACTCTACCGTCTAGCAAGCGTCAATATAAAATAGTCTCGTTACTTTTCTGAGTGTTGAGAGGCACGTCGTCGTCTTGTGTTCATTTGTCGTGCCGTGTTTGTATGTGTGTCTATGCAGGGTAGGTAAATATTAAGAACTCTTTTTTATTATATATATTTAATTTAAGGACACGTAGCAAATACAATTTTTTTTCTCTCTTACTCGTGTGATTAGACGCTTACCTGGTTTCTTACTTAATATATCTTAATATATATAATTCTTCTATACCTGTGTTTGTCACCGAACTCCTCCTAAATGGCTGGACCGATTTGGATGAAATTTTGTGTGTATATTTCTATGGGTTCCTGGATCAATTGGACCGGGTAGGTAGCGCTGCAATCGGGTTCAGGGTAGGACAACGTTTGCCGGGCCCGCTAGTAGACTGCTAAAATCACCACCCTTAAAGATAAATCTTTGAAAAGCATTAACGCATGCTTAGCGAACTCTAAAGTTATAACAACGCCGCCAAAAGACGTGTTAAAAAGTAGATGAAGAATTCGCGGTGATGACCAGAGGTCGAGATGGCTAAGTGGTCAGAGCGCCTGGAGTATCTATCCGGGAGGCGCAGGTTCGACTCCTGCTCACGACCGTATTGTTTTTCCATTTAATATTATAACTTTATCATAACCTTTCTTTTTGGGTTGCCGTTGTCAGGTAAAAAATAAGTGTCACCCTCTCAAAACGCGCCGTAGAACGACGTTTTCACCACTCTAAACACACAACATAAATATCCAACTACCCTCCGAAAATAACACAAATATAAGCGACATAACAAAGTTTAATGTAATAATTAATTTCATCCCCTCGACTCGGGGTAGCGGCAGGAATAATTAAAAACGTGGACGAGAGGGCGCTGCCAAGTCTGACGTATTTTTACCTAACAGGTATTAAATGCGTAATTTTCTATCTTGCACACCGAATTATTTATGGGAATTCCGTGGAATTAAAAGGTATTTCGTAATTTGGATTTTTTTACACGTTTTTTTTGTTCCACACGATTTTGTTTAGTTTCAGAGTTTTACGAGAAGAAATCTCGCTGATTTTAAGAGATTCTGGCTGGATTTCGGCGGACATATTGTCAGTTGTATCGGTTTTATCGTATTGGAGTTTCAAACTCAAACACAATTTATTTATTTCAAATTTACTAGATTATACAGGTACTTATGAAAAGTCAAAGCTAGGTGCACGTACGTTTAAGTAGACAGTTTTGCGGGATGGTGAAATCTATCAGATTTTGCTCGTGGTCTAGTGGTAACTGCCTCGTTGTTCTAGTAGACCCAAGCACGACTGCTGTGTATAAGGTCCTGGGGTCGATTACCAGGCGGTATTATTAGGTTTATCTCTAAGGAAATTCTCAGTCGCAGACAAGGGTTTGGAATTCTCTCTCATCGTGTGGTTGATGAACAACCTAGTGTCAGAGTTTAAACCCACCGTAGGCTTCTGCCATGGCTATACACACCATCTCTCAGGTGTGCTGGTTTCCTCACGATGTTTTCCTTCACCGTTAACAATTGATAATTCATTTCTAATACGCACATGATTCGAAAAGTCGGCCTGGCCTGGGATTCGAACTATTTGGAATTGTGCCCGGTAGATGGCAAAAGGCTCACTACTATGTAAGTGGCCCACCTTACTTCTCTGCCTAACCCCTACGGAGATATAGCCGAGATGCTATGCTAATTTTCTATCTATATATAACTCCACATTTACAACATCCACAAGTCTGAGTCAATTACGTAAATGTTCGCTTTAATTCGACGTCAATTCACCAGCATCGGAGATGAACTCCCTACCTTTGAGGATACAGAACGTCGAAACTTGGTGACTGTTTGCTAATTGTCTGCATAACTGACAGGCACAGGAGTCGAACCCGAGACTTAACGGTACGGTAATCCTGTCAAAATGTTCCTGTTTCAGTTTCAGAGTTGTCTACAAAGGACAAGTTTAATTAAGTCTGTTATAGTTTCTGAATGTGGCGCAACTCGGTGTTTCGTAATCTGGTGCAAACGGTGGTTAAGCAACGATTGCCTCGGCCGATTTGTGGATGGGTGCCGAAAGAATTGTTTAAATTTGAGTGTCTCGTGCGCGGGCTGCTATTGATAATTTTCTTACAGAACGCGACATTACTTTTCACGACCCGGTAATCGAACCCAGGTCTTGGAAGAAAGGGAAAAAATTGTTTAATAAACAACACAAATACATGGAAATAACCAATTGTAAAATATGAGATCAGCTTTACATGCTCTCCGAAGCACGGGGTGTCACACCACCAACTTCCAAAAAACTCCGGGTTACTCTGAGAAAATCCTACAAAAAAAAAAAAAACAATAACATTGCGCGAATTGAGAATCGAACCCAGGACCACATGCTTAGCAGCCGCGCTTGCGAACTCTACACCAACGAGGCAAGAAAGAATCGAAGTCTACTCACCTCTCTAACAGACAAAAGCATATATTCTCAACAACAGCGCGCTCAAACAATTCTTTGAATTCGAGCAATCTTGCGCTGCACCCACGGTCCAGACAATTGTTTCGGACACTCAAATCTCTTTACTTGGTACCCCGACCAATTGCAGCGAATTTATATTCCAAGTGGAAATGTTTAAGTTAGAAGATCTTGTTGTGTTGTGTTTGAAGTGAATGTATTTAATTTTGTTGGAGTTTCGTGGTACAAAAATTTTAAGGAATAATGTTTTGCTTTCCACCAAGCTGTGCGAGAAAATATTGCGATACGAAAGAAAAAATCTAATTCAGTTTTAGTAACATCTTAGGTTTTCGCGATCACTACACATTATAATAAAATAACTTTTAACCGGATTAATCGCGTGTATTATTCGTTTTTGATTTTCGTGGCGTTTCGAACACTTTGTAGTGTAGCGTTCGTGGTCGCAAGATGACGAAGGTGACAGGCGTCATAATACTAGTTTATTTAAAATTATTTCAGTCTACTGTATGTAAATATAATTAATAAAATAATTTTTGTATCTCATATTTTTTATTCTGAACATTGCAGTGTTCGAAACGTCAGAAAAAACAAAAACCAATAATATACCCGATTAATCCGGTTAAACGTGGCTAGTGCCCGCGACATCGTCTGCGCGACTAAAGGTAGCCTATGTCCTTCTCCAAGATACAATCTATCTCCTTGCCAAATTTCATTACAATCCATTCAGCCGTTTAGTTGTGAAAAGGTAACAAATATACATACAGAGTTACTTTCTCATTTATAATATTAATGTCGCAGGTGGATTGTAGAATCAGCTGTTTTACAAAACTGCTAGCTGATTTACAAAACAGTACTGTTATGAAAAACAGCTGAACGACGTTTAGCGGTTTTACATAATTACTGAACTATAACACGCTGAATTGTATGATCGTTTTGCGTTTATCAATGCAGCGGGTCAACGATCAGAGATTATGAAATTGTGAATTATGAAAACAGTGTGAAATGAACTGTCAGATTGTTGATTTTAGTTCGAAATGTTCAATAATAAACTAACTTTATTTTACTTGTCAATAGCAAAAAGAAGATGAAAATGTTGAATGACGTAAATACTAAACCACTATAATAGTCGACAATATATCGGGATCATGAAAGATAATTAAAAACGAAATTGATCCATGAGCGAGCGAAGCGAGCTCGGGAGTTTCGTGTATCCCGACACGGACAGGGTAGGTTCGAAGAAGATGACGGGGGCCAGTGAGCGAGCGTAGCGAACGAATTACCCCCGTCATCCTCTTCGTGTTTAAGTTTTTTCTAACCATACAGACACAAAAATAGGAGCCCCGCTATGCGGGGCTCCGTTGATCCAGCCACGGAAAGTCAAATCAGAATACAGTATCTTCTTTTTTACTTGAGTGGTGACTATCCATTTAATATACCTATACAATAAACAAACCTGTCCCACAGTAGATATGTCATTCTGCATTACGTCTAAAGGTGGGTAGTTGTTTTGGTAAACGTATCGCAATGGCAATCCAGCTGAACATTGTTCAGCTGTTTTATAAAATAGTACTGTTTTGTAAATCAGCTAGCAGTTTTGTAAAACAGCGGATTCTACAATCCATCTGCGACATTAATTTGGACTAAAAAACACATATTTTTCTCGTAAACAACGTGCTAACATTTTAGTCTAAATTTGCGTTCATAATAGAATATACGCGAAATGTTTCGGGGAAAAGCTAGTTCAAATTGATTCCTCGCCATTTTCAAATAATTGGGACATCATTTATTGAAGTAAATATTTTGAAATACTTCGTTTTTATGCTTAAGTCAACAAACTGGATTGATTTTTGCCAATTCAACAGGCTACTTACTGTGTTTGTTCGGCCAAAATTATGTAAACACCATTTAGCTGATACAGTTTAAAAAGTTAATTTAAAAAGTTCTTAGACGCTCATAGCCCATGGCAATGTCTGTATTGGCTAATGTACGCACGACTATCATACCTAAACATATATACTAATGTAGACAGACTATTTGTTCGGAAATGGTCGCAGGAGGAAAGAAAAGACGTCTACACTGTTTGAAGGTTTGATTTAATGTATCGAATAAAACAAGTGTCATAACATAGCACCATAGCATCACGCCTGTATTCCCCGAAGGGGTAGGCAGAGTTGTACACAATTGTACACCCACATTTCACCAATGCTGTTATTAAGTCCCATGTAATAGGTGGTGAGCCTATTGCCATCAACCGGGCACATTTCCAAACTCCATGCTGCTACTGAGAATTTCCTAACAGAAAATCTCAATAACACTTTGCCCGACCCGGGAATCGAACCCGGGACCTCCTGCTCAGCAGTCGCGCTACGGACCACTAAACCAACGAGGCAGTTGCGAAGTGTCAAACTTGAATTAACG
Organism: Xylocampa areola; assembly: GCA_935421205.1. NCBI lineage: Eukaryota > Metazoa > Arthropoda > Insecta > Lepidoptera > Noctuidae > Xylocampa > Xylocampa areola. The sequence continues at coordinate 10,957,144 of OW285225.1, forward strand.
AACGAATGAATGAGTGATTGAATGGATAGAATGATTTAATCGAATATGAATTAGAATATACCAACACCATTGGGTTATTATGAGCAAAAAATATTAAGAACATATGACGCGATAGATGAGCTTAATTAAGATTTCAATCGAGAGTCGCCAAACAATCTTTGAAATAAAGCAACGCTTGGAGCGGTCTGAACGTGGATGGGTGACGTTTTCTTGAGGGGCGCGTTAATCTATTAGTATCGGTTGTTACCAATATATAGCCATCACGACCCGATGTTTATTTCCACAAAAATGTATTGCTTTAGAATTCTATACGTATGCGTTGAACCGTTTGAAAGATTTATCTGTATTTGTTAAGGTAATCGCATCTGTACGACATTGTATTAACTGCAAAGTTAGTCGTGTCGGTTCAGTTACCTATATCGGAAGTTAATAGATGGCGATGACGTCACCAAAAAACGTATTAAAATGTGGAAGAAGAATTCGGAGTAGCGATCAGAGGTCGAGACGGCTTAATGGTCAGTGCGCGTGGAGTGTTTATCCGGAAGGGGCAGGTTCGAATCCTCCTCACGACCGAAATATTATAACTTTAGACTTCGCTACGCATAAGTTAATGTAATAATTTAATTTAAGTAATAATTTAATTTTTTTTTTTTTTTTTTTTTTTACGAAAAAGTATTGCAGTGATTACATTACAGGTTGGATACAGTCTTACAGAGTTTTTATATAATGTATTTACAATAAAGTGGGTGTAGTACTGCTCTCCTAGATAGGCTACTAAGCAACCTGTGTTTAGGAGTTAATGTGTTTGTAAGATTGATCTGAAAACCTGCCAATCGATTACTTCTTACCGCATGCACGTGCCTAAAATGCTTAAAATTCGAATAACGTGTTTTGCTTAGCCCATTTGAAGCAAAGTGTATGCAGTGTAGGACAAAATTAGTAGTACACTTATTTTTGCAACGTCAAAACTGTTATAAGCATTAAAGAAGACAATTTCACGAAACGGTCGCGGCAAAGCCACAAGGTTAGGTTAAATAAATATGATGGAAATTTTAAATTAAATTACTGTTTCTAATTGTTAAAGTATTTTATGCATTATGGTGTATTATTGTACGCAAGATAGCCCGTTTAGTAGAGTGTGATATTAGGATAACATCAGAACCTGGCGCATGGATAACATTTAGTATGGCATACCTAGATAGAATGAGACTGTATCGGTGGCGGTTACTACCAACAACAACATTCCCAAAGAGGGTTGACGTTAGGCAGGCGGCCGGTCATAAAACATAGCTAAAACTTTAGCAGTATGCCAGATATAGGTATGCTGCGCCGACCCCCAATAAATTGGGATAAGGGCAGAGGGATGATGATTGTACACAAGAGTATGCACGGCAGGTATCTCACTCCAACCGTTAATAATAATATTTCAACCACAAGTACAGTCTACAAAACAGATAAGATATACGTACAATAATTTGGGTTAATAGTAAATATTACCACATCGGCTATTCAATCATAAATTAACGTCAATGGAAGGTAGTAATAAAATTAATATTATTGATTTAATGTTTTGAGTGGCATGAGTAATGTATTTAATTTAAAGCTTCTTGATAGCGCCATTTATAAAAGCAATAAAGTCAAATGTCAAATTCTATTCTTGTTTATACATTTCGCAAGGATATTGAGCGTGACAATAGTCTTTAAATTAGGCATACACTCTGTAATTTATTGGCAACACTATTGTGATATATATCGCTGTAAAAATCTTGTGACAGTTAAATTATTATCGAGTAGGTATGTGGCTGTGTCTGTTAATAGCGAAATACCACGATTATCAATTCGTCCGTCGAGGATGGTAATTGTTAATCCTTATTTTTATTGTTTAATTGGCATAATTAATTATTTTGATTTAAATATATGTAAGAAAGTAGGGTATGAGTTATATTTCATGGTTTTTGTAGGTATATCTCCTTTGTTTTTTTTTTTCATTTCATGGAAAGAAGACCTTGAAACATCTCTAGACTATAAACTTAATCATCCGTTATTTCTTTTAAGTTAAATCATACCAACACACCATTCACCAAAGAAAAACTCAAGAAAAAACAAATTAATTTATTTTCAACGACAAAAATAATAATAAATAAGAAAAAACTATCTTGCAGGACCAATATAAAATCTATCACCACTTTACAATGCACGGCAGTGTACACATAGTGGGTGCGCAATATCGCTACCCACTTGTTGGAATTGAAATCCGTACACTGCCAGCCGTAATAACATTTTGCATTTGACATTAGACGCCGGTAGTTTTAATAAAAAAAAAAATAAGTTTTATTATTCGATGCGGGAATCGAGTGCGTTTATATTGCGAATACTTTTTTATGCTAGATTTGAAAATGGAAATGCTACGGTGGGGTAGCTAAAATAATAAATAAAATGCAAAGACAGTAATAACATGGAATGTTCGAGGTGGTTGTAAGCGTGGCTGCTAAGCATGAGGTCTTGGTTTCCTTTCCTGGTTCAGTCAAAGCGTTATTGGGTTTTTCAGCGGCAGCACAGATTTTAGAATTGTATCTGATGGCAATATGCTCACTTTGATTGGCTTTATAACTGTTTCGGTGTAATTTCTGTGCACCTCTGTTTAATCCTCAGAGGATTTAGGCGTGATGCCTTTGTATATATATTATAAGAAAAGTACATAGTTAACGTTTCGTTTTTCCGTTTGTTTCAGGACGTCATACACACAATTAGTACACCACACGGACAAGTCCAGAGGATCGTCGTGTTCAAGAAAAATGGAGTACAAGCGATGGTTGAATATCCTTTACAATAGTACTTACAACGTTATAATACTGTTTTAATTTAATATCATATTATATTATACGTCAACGCTGTAGGTCTAGAAGGAGATAAGGGGATGAGTAGGAGTCATACCAGAAAGATTTGACTTTCGTTTACAATACACTGAAAGACATGAACAGAGGGAAGGGAGGCTTGTGCCGTAAATTGGGACACGACGGGCTCCTAATAATAATATTATTATGACTCGCAGTACGACTACATATTGCGCTATATTTTAAATAAATCGTGTCATATACTGAATCGCCTATGTGTGCGTGCTTAAAGGATTCCATGTGTAACATAGGTGTCCCGTGGTGCCTTTTCGCACTTCGGTTGGAGAACAGTTTTTGTCGTGATTTTATAATGTAATTTATATTATTAGGAATATTTTTTTATTGGAAGCAACGAGCGTAAAATTACGAGAAATACGAAAGACTATATTTTATTATATTTTCATGTTTCCTCTAGGATTACTTCTTTAATGTTAAGTTATTTAGTTCAACGTCAATCAGTACAATAATATGAATAAAGATGGCCGAACATATCGCTGGCTGAATTCAATAGTGGCACAAGATAAAAGTAAACTATTTGAGAAATCGTACATTAATAAAATTTGTCTTGTGCCACTATTGTATTCAGCCATCGATATGTTCGGCCATCTTTGTTCTTTAATCAAGCACCTAAATAAAAATAAAGAAAGAAAATTATTTATTTTAGTCTCGAAGCGAATCTTACAAAATATAAACATATAAAAATAAAATACTTCTATAAGTGTTCTGCATGGCGTAGGTATCAGTACTTATATTTTTCGGAATTAATTCCGGACATTCGTTTTAAGTATTATTAAAACTTTCCGTATCCGGAAACAGTAAATATAACGGTGAGTGTAAATGTAAAAACAAAGTTGTACGTTGTCTTCTTATCGTATGGTTGATGAACAACCTGGTGTCAGAGTTTAAACCGCCCGTAGGCCTCTGACATGGCTTTACACGCAAACATCGCTCTGGTGTGCTGGTTTCGGTTTGGGCTATCCGTAAACGGCTGTCGAAGACTTCTTTAGCACCGACAATTTAACGTGCTCTCCGTGGCACAAAGGGGTCTCCGTATGAAACGATATTGGTCCCCCATCCACAGACTGACTGCGGCATGCGCAGGTTAACCTCGATCGATCGATCTGTGCGGCTGTTTCTTACCCACGAGCCCCTCACAGTTTAAGTCAATCAATATTTAAAATATAAATATCTAGTGTCACAGTGTTTGTTAACGAACTCTCGTCCGAAACGGTTTGACCGATTTTTATGTTTTTATTTGTGTATATTTCGGTCGTAAGCTATTTTTTATACCCTTAGGTGATAAGGGTGGCCCTATCCAGAAAATTTATATGACAGAACAACGTTTGCGGGGCACAGCTAGTAAATAAATAAAATAGGTTTGTCAGTCAATGGTAGCATAACAATTACTTTTTATAATATACATACAAGAATGTGTTTATTTTCAATCTCTTCGGTAAACGAAAGGAATACATAAAAATAAGGAGTGTTTATTTTTCTGTACTTGGCTCGAAGTCCCGGAGTAAGCGGGTTCATAAGCGGAGCGAAGTATACCTATGCGTAAGAAATTGACAGACTTAAATTTTCATAGGTATTTTCCCTTAACTGTTTTAATATTTTGGCTATGTTTGGCGACCGGTTGTTTATAGGTTTACACAGTAGTTTGTTCATCCACCATACCATAAGAAAAAGATGCCTGAAAGACCAGTCTAACCACAAATTATCGTGTTACCCGATAACTGGGTTGTGGAAGGCAGTTAAGCAGCCGCTTCATGTAAAATATTAATATTTAACTGGATCCGGATAGATTGGGAGCCTGTCCCAACAGTTGGAAAAAGGCTAGGCAGATTTTTCCTATTTTAATCACAGCCTACTTTAAAATATCAACGCATTTAAAAGTGTAAAACCCGCTTACTATGCGACCTAAACTTCAATCTTGAGATGCGCCACGTCGCTCCCATTCTGAAACCCGTAAAAGTGTGTATAAATAAACATATAGTTGGGATTTATTTCACCTTAGCACTGTTTAGTAGTCCAATACTTCGGGATTTTATCGGTCTTCGAACAGAAGGTATGAAGCGTAGCAATCTACTTATAGGTCATTGACATCGTCAATACTTAAAAAGTTAAAAATAAATCTTTGAATAGCATTAGCGCATGTTTAACGTACTCTAAAGTTACAATATTAAATAGAAAAAAAAAAAAAAAAAAAAAAAAAATACAACCGAATTGATAACCTCCTCCTTTTTGGAAGTCGGTTAATAATACGGTCGTGAGCAGGATTCGAACCTGCGCTTCCCGGATAGATACTCCAGGCGCTCTGACCACTAAGCCATCTCGACCTCTGCTCATCATCGCGAATTCTTCATGCACATTTTAACACGTCTTTTGGCGACGTCGTGCTATCTATTCAGTCCCTATACAGGAGACCGATGTTCAAAAGGTATTTCTAACTGATGAAATAATGACAGATGGTTTTAGATCTTATTGTAGTTTTCAAGTAAAGGTGCAGTAACATAGGTATTACATGGCATTATTATGTATAGAAAATATCTATACCTATATGTAATTTTATTTTTTAAGGAAAAATTTAACATATTGTGAATACGACCGGGAATTGAGTCCGCGACACACGTCAATCCGTGCCACTGACTGAGTTATCGTATCGCTGTCTTAGAGCATTCGCATGGTTTTTTGATTGGTTAGCCGCCAATCAACTGCCGGATTCAGGAATCGCTTTCAGAATCTCATGTTCAGCCTGCTTGCGTCTACTGGACCAATAAGGCATTCCTCTTTTTTTGAAGTCAAAAGATCTAAATATTATTGTAACGACTTTAGAATCAATTCCAAGACCTCACACTCGCGACCACCATGGCGCGAGTGTATAAATTAATGGAATACTGATAAGTTTACCGCTTTATGACCCATAAAATGCCATGACCAGTCGTAAAGATTGTTAACGTATGTCGTAAATTTGACACATGGGTTTAATAATATTGTGGATATGTAAGTGTTAATGTAATTATAGTACATTATGATTCAAGTCAGTTATGTTGGTCTTTACACTCGAGGCTGGAGTACAGCCTGAGCCAAAGGCGAGAGTTTCAATGCTGCCGAGAGTGTATAGATATAAGCACGCTTGTGTTGTTGCATTATGAATCGAAAAGCGATGGAATAAGAACCACTTTATAATTAAGTAGGTTGACATATTAAATATTAGTTCGTAGGGCTTAGTGTCGCAAGTGCGGTTGTTGATCGTGAAATCCTTGGTTCGATTCCCGGATTGGATGAAGAGAAAAGAATAATTGAGTTGTTAGGAACTTAATCTGGTGGAAGGCTTCGGCCGCGGCTGGTTACCACCCACCGGATGAAGCCATGCCGTGAAGCCACCTAATCGTGTTTCCGGATGTAGTCGGGTGCAACCGTTGTGTGAGACGGGTCTGAACAGTTGCATGGACTCCCCAACTATCGTTCTCCCCAAATCTATCCACGCTACTTAACGAGTGAAAAGGTTTATTCTGGGTATACGTGCTCCGTCCTCGGCCACACCGTCATCGCTTACCATCAGGCGAGTTAGTGGACAAAGGTAGATCCATCTCTGATAAAAAATAAATTACCTCGTTTGCTTAGTGAGGCAAGTGCGGTTGCTGATCGTGAATCTGCTGATTGAGTTCGATTCCCGGGTTGGATAAAGAGTTACTTGGGTTGTTAGGAATAATAATAATAATAAATATATTTATTTTCTCTTCACAATAGGTCAAAGTCTTATAATTAAATAATGTAGACAATTTCTTAAATTTCACCTATGTGAGAGACTGGTGCCTGATGTAGGTTTTTAATTAAAAACCTGTGTTACAGGTCACCAGTGCCCCACCCTCGGTTAGAGTTAAGTAGGTACATTCATAATTTTACCAGACTATGAGAATAAAAGAGATTTTATATTTTTGGCTTATATTTTTGGATTAGACTTTATATTTTTGGAACACATTACAGTTTCGAAGTCGTAAAAAAACTCAACAAAACGTACAAACAAAAGTTTTTATTATCTAAACAACTTTGAAAGTTTATTTAGTTTTATTGGTAATGTCAGAAGCTGTTGGACTTATCATTATGAACCTGAGTTACTCTCCGAGTTGGTTATTTATAGGTTTAGTGACTTTAGTGGTAACTAGTTCTGTAACCGCTTAACTAAGTGGAAGGTATTCGGTTCAATTATAACATAACATAGCATCACGCCTGTATTCCCCGATGGGGTAGGCGAGGTGTACACAATTGTACACCCACATTTCACCAATGCTGTTATTAAGTACCATGTAATAGATGGTGAGCCTATTGCCGTCAACCAGGCACAATTCTGACTGCTACTGAGAATTTTCTAACAGGAAAACCCAATAACGCTTTGCCCGACCTGGGAATCGAACACAGAACCTCACGCTCAGCACTCACTCCTCACTAGACCAACGAGGCAGTCGAGGGATTAAGTATTTAACGATTAGGTGGTATGCCTACCGCCATCTAACGGGCACAGTTCGCAACATTGAGCTGCTTTAGAGATTTCCTTCGTTCGATTTTGAAAATCGTGATTTCCTTTTGTATTTTTATTTACTTGGTTTGGAAAGAATTCTTTCGTTTTGCTAGCAGAACCCGGAACCTGTAGCTTCAGAATTCGATTCTTAAATAAACCTCAGAAAGAAGTGGAAAATAGAGGAATATTGGAGTATATTTCCAAAAAGTACACGATGTGAGAGTGGATGAAAGAGTCGGGGCAGGCCGACCTCGACGAACGTACCGCAATCAAATTGCAAACGTTCTCAAAAACGGACAGGTCAGGAGCTACCCAAATCAACGAGCATGCATGAAGAGGTTAATGAACAAAGATGAAGCGATAGAGGTATGTCAGAATCGTAGCAAATTGAAACCGATAGTCTCTGCCTACCCCAATGGGAAACAGGTGTGATTGTATGTGTGTATTTCCAGTATGAATACCGTAAAATTATGGTACACGGATGATTTCACACAATGGCAATAAAATATTTCGGTCGATCACCGGAAATGTATAAAAATATCAACGTTATGAAAGATCATTTGAGAAATCTATTATAACGATGACTAATGTTCGCCATTTGAAATATTTTAATGCCAGAAATATTTCTGGGCTGCGCATGAGTTGTTTTGTTTGCGTATGTTTGGTATCGGGTTTTGTTTCCAAGGTACGTCAGATGGCATAATGAGCGATTTATTATATGTATTTATTTAAGTTTGTTATATTATATATTGAGGGGCTCGTAGCTAAGTAACAGCCGTACAGATCGATCGAACGAGGTTAAACTGCGTTTGCCACGGTCGGTCTGTGGATGTATGACCATCATTTCATACCGAGACCCCTCCGTGGCTCGGAGAGCACGTTAAGCCGTTGGTTCCGGTTGACAAATTAAGATCTATGACAGCTGTTACGGGTAGTCAGAGGACTGAAAGTCTGACAACCAGTCATACCACGAGATACCCAGTAACTGGGTTGTGAAGATCAGATAGGCAGTTGCTCCATGGAAAATACTGGTATTAAGTTGCATCCGGTTTGACTGGAAGATTTAATTAAGAAAAGACTAGGCAGACCTTGTATTTCTGTGTGTTATATAATAGTGCCTCATTGTCTCATTGCTCGCAAGGGCAACTGCGGAGCATGAGGTCCTGGGTTCGAATTTCGGGTCGGGCAAAGTGTTATTGGTTTTTTTTATTAGGATATTCTCAGCAGGAGCCAGGAGTTATAAAGTATGCAGGTCTGCATATATTTTTTTTCAAACTTTTTATCAATACGATAGCACCTCTATTTAAAAAAAAACTGACCGGTATTAATATTTGAGATTAATATAAATAAACGGACGGCTGAACTCTAAATGATTTATGATTGAATTTGTTTCGGAACGAAAAAAATGTTTGCATGAATTATTGGGAACACGTGGGATTTTGACAAGGCGCGTGTTACACCGTAGCGTAACAACGATAGATTGGTAATGATTTTACCAATGCCATGTAGTAATTTTACGAGTAAACGAAAATCTGAAAAAGAGGTTTTAAAATACTACTGCCTCGTTGCTGTAATGGTGCCAAGCGCTATTAAAGATCATATGGTTCTGCGGTCGATTCCCAGTCGGACAGCGTTACAAATTTTTGTTGAAAGAATAATGCGGTCATGCGCAAGATTTGAACCGGATAAATCACGCATGAATACTCCAGCCGTTCTACTATTATTACTACGCATGCGATAATGCGTCTTAAAGATTTATCAGTAAAGTTTTACTGAGTTTTTCTGTTGGGAAATCTTCAGTAGCTGCTCGGAGTCCGGAAATTGAGCCCGGTAGATGGCAATAGGTTCACCTACTACATAGGACTTGATAACAGAATTTCTGAAATGTGGGTGTATAGCTTTGTACATCTTGTTTTTATTTGTGTTGGGTTTGCTCTTGACTCTAGTCTAAGTCAGAGATAACAGAGACAAAGTCGACGATGGAGTGAGCTTACCCAGAAGAATCCTGTTCACTCTATCTCTGTCTACTCGTTCGGCGAATATAGCAGTATTTATCTTTTATTTCCAGCCCACAAGTCATCACTGTTATGACATAGGTCGAGGCCACGAGGCTATTAGTCGTCACAACTTTCAGCACATTATTATTATTGTAGTAGTGTACAAGGCAAAGTTGTAAACATTGTTTGATATACACGATTATGTGTAAACACATGATTAGTACAGATGTAAACATTAGTAACAGTGTTGTAACATTAGTAAATACGTTACGCATTAGTGTGATACGAGGCGCGTTATCGGAAACAGCGCTACGAGTGCGTCGACCCACACAATTACAAGAAAAACTATTGTAATAGCTCTAGTTAATAATATATTCTGGTTGTTTTTTTTTTTCTGTGATTTTGGGACATATTTCGGTGTTTTTTTTTTAAAAGCAGTGTAATTGTGTTAGAGATTAATGGACATTATGATCAATTTGTAGTTTTTCTGTGGCAGCGGCATATTTCTATGGCAGCATTTTAGATCTGTTTTTTTATTTTGATCTATGAAACCATATGTTTTCGCCCACTGTTAAACATAGGCTGCAATGAACAGTGACTTGGGAATTCTTTTTTGTTATGTCTTTACTGCCTCCTTGGTCTAGTGGTCCCTAGTGCGATTGCTGAGCTCAAGGTCCTTGGTTCGATTCCCAGGTCGGCCAAACTACGGCCGCACATGATAAAGGGTGACCCCATTGGGGAGTTCTATTTGATGTTTCTATAAGTTATTTTGACAGAAAATATTAGGTATTCATTTTTGTATAAACCGATCAATTAATATTATGCAATTAAAGTTAAACAATAATTTATTAATAATTATTTAATCATTATATAAAACGGCTAAAGTTAACGACAATAAAGGGAAATAGAATCGTATATAAAATTAATAAATATAATAATTAAAAAATCCACTACAAACCGTATTCGCAATAATAATGCCAAATTAAACTTTTTATATTGCATTAACAATCATAAAAAGTAAATGGTGTAATAAAAAAAGTTAACTGTTATAATTCTCAATAAACTCTAATTTTAACAGCGAACTGTGGAGAAGTATTAGTCATAAAATCTTTGTTTAATTACACTTTGTTCCCTCCATATTTTTTTCCAAAAGGACTTTTATTCAAATGAGTTGGAAGTTGTAGCCCAAATTGGAATATAAGTAGCATCTGATTTTAAGGAGCGAACTTATTAATTAGCGAATAGCGATTAAGGTTCTCAGCGATTCAGGTTTCTTAAGAATATTCGGTTTACTTCGTTGAACGCAAGTTCGGTTTCGGTTTCTGAGCGTGAGATACCAGGTTTGATTCCCGGATCTGACAGTGTAATTGGGTTTTTGTAGTCTCGGCTTTACATATTGAGAATTAACTAGATTCCAATAATTAAGTTTCCTGAGCAAACGAGGTTCAGGAAACGCTGTGGGTACCAAATTAATTGATTTATTAACTGAGTAATAGCCTTGGTTAGTACTGAGAACTAATGGAATGATGGTGTTGAAACAATTTTGTAGTGAAATTTACACAAAATAATATAATATCATGCCTGTATTCCTAGAAGGCGTAGGCAGATCTGTAACCAGCCCGGGTGGTTGTTGACAGAAATGATTGGAAACAGTCTAGGAAACTATAAAATTAATTTCATATACAAAAAACATAACATCACGTGAATGCTGGGGCTGGGGTGTTATAGTACACCCACATTTAACAGATGCCAAGATTAAGTCCCTTGTAAGGTTGTGAGCCTATCGCCTGAGCCTGGTACAATCTCAACGGTCAAGCTGGTACTGGGAATTTTCTAACCGAAAAACTCAGTAGCATTGGTCTACTGACTGGGAAATTCTTCTCAGACAAACCACACACTTCACCTTATCCGGAATCGAAGCTAGGTTCCCACGCCCAAAAGCCGCACTTGCGGTCTCTAGATCAATGAGGTATTCTGTGCAGGAATGTATTATTATAAAACAAACATATGCTTTAAAAGTTAATGAAGCGAGACGGAACATATTCAAATTAAACATGTCATACTAAATGAATCCGCTCCTCTCGTCACTATGCTATCACCCTTACCTTTATTACATAAAATGGCAGTCGTTCAGAAGATATTTGAATAATACCGATGTCTCCCGGACTTAATCGTTCAATAACATTATGAGGAACGTAATCCGATTGGAGTATTATCAAACTTTTATCTATAAAAGGGGTGGGCAGAAGTCTAAGTAGATGTTTTATAAAGTTTATTGGGGTACAATGGGCTCATAGATTTGGTAGTTGTAAGTCCGGCTGCGTAGTACAGTTTTGGGATAGGTGCGAGTAGAAACAGTATGTTATATATGTTATGTACAGTATGTTAAAAATTTATACAGCGTGTAAAAAAATTGCTCCCCAATTTTTTTTAATATTTTTATCCCCATAGCAAAACTAATACGTGTTCTCCCTTAGTGCTGTGTTGCTTAGTTTGTAGTAATATAAAATATGCTCTGGCTGGAGGCATCAAATTGTCTCGCCATAGCTATTGTTCGGTTACGCAGATCAAACCCCTATGGGTTAACTGCAAGAGGCCACGTCCATAAAAAAAAAAAAAAACTAATACGTGTTATAAAAATAAAATGCTTGTTGAATAAGTTGTTTTTTTATGTTTCCTTAAAAAAAATGTTGTAACTGAAAGTGACAATTAACCTTATTTATACTGTAATATTTTACGAATAAATATCTTAATGTCACCTTGCGGAACACCATAAAATGGACGAAACACTATATATAATAGTTAAAGACTTCTACACTATTGAGGGAAGTCATATGTAGGTACATATATTCACGCATTGACAAAATCGCAACTACCACTAACTAGATACATCAAATTATAAAATGGTCTGCGAATATTTTTATTTTTAGTTTTTTTTTATTTGTTCAGATACGAAGGTACCTAATATTTTAATTCGAAGATTTTGTAATGTTTGATGCTGATTTAAATACCGTATCCGATTGAGATGAGTTATTATATTTGTTTTATCGATTTATATTCATGTGTTTTGTAAAAAAAAATTAAAGACTATGAAATCCGACTTTATTATGCCCCGCATACATCGGACTAAACAGTTAATCGATACTCGATACCTTAATGAGTTGCTTTGGTAAAGTCTATGGCGATGTATACTAGTGCATAACTTCTAGTATACGTTACATATATAAAAATAAATTTGTCGAACTATCCGTTAACAATTTAGTTGAATGTTATTGGCCCTACGGTGCGAGCAAAGTTATTTTTACCGGTGCATTTGTTGATTTCAAACGTCAAATTTGACATAAGATGCTGATTTATCGATAAAATCAAGTCACAAGTTTGTCGACAAAAGTCCGTGCTCGGACGCCTGATTATTGTTTTTCGTTAAAATTTCTGTGTAACACTAAACATTATGTTTCTCTAGTATAATTTTGTATGAAATTTATACAACGTGTAATTAGAAAGAAATACGTTTAACCTCTGGTAAATAAACTTCAACTTCATATAAAAAAAAATCGTATAATCGATTTTCTCTTGATTTTTAACGATATATTATATTATTTTTTTTTGGTTATGACCGTTACACGTTGTATATATATCTGTGTGTTTATTATCCATATATTTCTTTAACTCTTGGCCACAAGTTTGAAAGTGTAGAATCAGCGACACGAGCTAAGGAAGCGCTACACGGCTGCGACATATACTCCGGATGCTGCACACTCAAAATCGAATTCGCAAAGGTGAGTGTGCGTTACTTACTTTTATTTTAAGGCTATGAATAAACTAATCTCATTTGAGGGCTTCTTATAAATATCGTCGTTATATTACGTTATATATGTGGCTGAATTTATAATGGATATAATTAAAATAAACAAAATGTATGTCTTATATGTAATTATAGTTTTTAATACATGTTGAGGCCATGTAATGCCTATATTAATTTCTATTTTTCAAAGAAACATTGAAAAAATAATAGACAAGAACGGGGCTTGAACCCGCGACCTTTGACGTTCCGTGTCATCACTCTACCAACTGAGCTACCTTGTTGTGTTCAAACCTATTGAATTTTCAATCCTCTTTGTATACGTCTTAAGGAGACGCCTGGTGATATTTATCTAGCAATCATTTACAGGTCCATTATTGTCTATTATTTTTTCAATGTTTCTTTGAAAAATAGAAATTAAAATGTATGTCGTTTTTATGTTTTTGCAATTTTTACAGTTCCGATAAAGCGCCATTTTGAAAAGGGGTAGAAGCTCTCAAATGAGGTTGATAGTCAACTAAGTTGTTAATTTTTAATATGCTTTTGAATTTTGACCCAAAGTATCAGGTTTATGGAAAAAGTATGTAGGAGAAACATTTGAATACAATTTCTTTGAAATTAGTTCAGTACTTGAGACGTCAAAAAGTATTACAGAAACATATTTGCAGATTTACATATAGTAATAATAATGTTTAGTAAGTACTGATTAAACTTAAATGTTTTTAAAAATACGGTATTAATTATTGTTTACCCGTTACTACTCACGTGAATTTTTCGGGATTGCCCGACTTGTTCCGAACTCGAACGGAGGCCTTAGTCATGAGCTGAGCCCACGGCGATGGCTCCGCCGCGGGCTCGAAAATAAATAGTTGGGCATTCCCGAAAAGTGCACGATTAGTAACCGGTGAACAATAATTAATATGAATATGTCTCACGAAAGTTAATATACAAAAATACAGTTTCACCGAACTGCATACGAGTATTTCATGATTTCTTGTTCTTCCTATCTACGAGTATGTGTACAAACGTCTAGACAAGCAAAAAGATAACTACAATCCTCGTCCATCGGTCAGTAATTCTATCCGCTAGGGGGTGCTGAGTGAGCTCTCGGTAACAGAACGTTTGCACTGGCGTTAAGTTACGACCACTTATTGTTAGTGACGAGATTTGGGGCTCTCACCCTATTGACGTTTGAGGTGACAATGAATAAGGTTAGATTTGGTTGTCTCGGTTGATTTGAAGAGGGTTGTTATTTTAACCCTTGATTTAATTCAACCCCTCGAAATAGTATTGTAGACAAAAGTAATTTTGGTAAGTGACTGCTACATTCTCGTTTATAGAAAAATAATACAATTCGTCATCATCATCCCCCTGCCCTTATTCCAATTTATTTGGGGTCGGCGCAGCATACCTATATCTGGCATGCTGCAAAAGTTTTGGCTATGTTTTATGACCGGCCGCCTGCCTGACGTCAACCTTCTTTGGGAATGCTGTTGTTAGTGGTAACCGCCACCGATACGGTCTCCTTTTATCTAGCTATGTCACACCAAATGTTATCCATGCGCCAGGTTCTTTATTATATATTTTATTTATTACTAAAAAAAAATTACAATGCTCCTTAAAATACGAAGAAATTGTTCCTTAATAAGTAGATATTGGGGAACACGATTATGATAAGACTAGTCAGGCGTGTGTCAGACTTTCAGGTATATGGCTACTCGTAACACGCACAGCGCAGCATAATTTCGCTCGATCGTGCATCGGTTACTTAACTACGAGCCCTACCCTTACTCTCTTACTAAACCTTCTAAAATTTACCATTTCTCGTTTTATTACAATCGAGACTACCAAAGCGAGGACGTCACAAAAGTAACGGTGTTCCTGCAAATTTTGCTTACTCGCCCCTTTTCTTTGAGAGGGGGAATTCTGCTAGAAATAAAAAATATGGCCGCTGCAACGTTCATGTGGTACGAACGGCATGATAGGGTTGTTGAGTTTACCACACAGTGTAGTCCTTTCGTAGTATTACGAGGGTGAAATTGTTTTGGATCAATTTAACCATATTTTTCTGAGGTTTTCTGATCTGTAGTGTTAATAGATTTACTGAGAGAGGCTTACGTAAATTTTTATAACAAAAATAGAAATTTAATGCGTTGGAAATTATAGTCGGTGAGACAATTAACAGGATCATCATATATCAGGAGTTTTTGTACGGAGATATTTTAATTAAATCGACTCCTCATTGTTCACTGGACGTTCTTTATGTCAAAAGACCATCTCATCTCAGAGTAGTTTAGGTTAGAATTGTGAACACAAGGCAATGCATCTTTTAAGATAATCCCATCAAAGATAAGTCTTATAAAAATCCCCTCTTCCAACTAAATGTCTTGATTGTCAATACAACCCAATATTTAAAGACTATCCTCAAAAATTATGAAATCTCATGGTCATTCTACTAACGTTAGGGCGAGGCTTCATTTGACATCATTGTTCGAAATAGGCTATCTTTTTATTCGATTTCCATCCTCCATGGGATGAAAAAATGGGATGAAGTTTTTACATTCGTTGTAATCACATCCCCTTTGTATTTTGACAACGGCAGAGGTGGATGATAATTGAGTTACTGTTGATTTTGTGGAATTTGATGCGGGGTAGTTTAAATGAAAGGGTTGAGTCGAATAAATAAAGTATGGAATAGAATTTAGAATATTTTTTATTGTAAAAGTGATGGTTATAGGCAAAATTATAGATCGTTTTAATTATAGATTCGTATGGTTTGGGAAAAGTATTTTTCTACATAGTGATGATAACTTGTATTATTTAGAACACAAAAATGTACTTCTATAGTAATGTATAATGTGACTAGAGTAAAATATATTATAGTGTTTTTAGTTTTCGTGAGACCTGAGAAAGTCACCTCCTTAAAAGTCTAGAATGATTTGTTTTAAAGAAATATTTCGGCATCGATTAAGTCATCAAGATTGTGAAGTAGGTAGGTACTTGGTATGTATAATCACAGTTTTACAAGAAAGCGTGTACTTGCCGATTGGATTAAAAAATATAAAACTCAATTCCATACAATACAGTATCGGAACGCAACTGCAAAGCTATTTAGCAATTCAGAAAAATGAAGATCTCTGCAGTTTTCCGACACGCGCCGCGCCGTGGTCGGCGATACAATAAAAAAGCCACTCCAATTCGAAATTCGAACGCGAGCTATTTGCTTGACAACCGGCGTACTGTTTGGACGTGCGTCGCGATCGTGTATATTTCCAAGAATCGGAATTTCCCATTAAATTTTGTATTTTTTATTTAAATTGGAATCGTATTCCTTACTTAGAGAGACGGCTTCGACGGTTAAGGTTTTTTTGATTTGCTATTCTGTGACGATTACTGTTTTCCTTCTGCATTCTCTTTTAGTACTACCAAGCACCAACTTTTGTGTTTCCCAGTATTTATTAGTAAGTCTTTCTGGGGCCAAAAAGGCCACTTTGGCTGAATCTTAATAAAATCCTAATATAATTCATTTCACAAATTATAAAATGGTAATTTCATGGACAAATTATAATATGATTTGTGCGTGCAATTCATAAACAGTAATTCATCTTTTTGACAGTTTTTCTATGGACATTCGTAAAATCGCTCACCAATTAGGAATTGCTGATGTGTCAAAGAGCAGATCTTAAGAGAGTTACTCAATTCAAATAATGATTATTTTATAGGAGAAATGCAATTTTGCGTGGCCATTTTAGACCCCCTGATTAGGCTTTAACAGTGTCTTTTAAGGATTTAGTTATAAATGTACCTCGGACAGTTTCGGACACGCTATGTTCCGTTATTTTACTAGACTCTGAAACCATTATGCCAAACCTGAACTGCGAAAAAACTTCGCGCTTATTTAAAATCGGCAATCAGTGCACTCCTAGGATTTCTTAACGTGTCCTCCGAAGCACGCAGACGCTCAGCATACACCAACAACAGACAGACCGCGTGAAATGTTGCTTAACCTCAAAGTCCGTTTATAGCCCACAGTTTGTTGGGCTATGAGCTCCTCAAATAGTATAACATAACCTGTTCTTTTTTTTAGTGTGGAAAATGTATCATGGCCGCTCTGCCGTACTTCTATGGACTAAAAAACACACGGTCCTACTCTACCTTTACTTAGGGTCCGGGCTCGCGGCTGCATTCACCGCGACCCTGGCAGATTATGGTTCATATTCCAAGATTTGTATAGGCTGGCCACTGTTAGCTTGGACTTCAGTGTTTTGCACGTGCTGAAGCGCAATGCGTGGCCGTCTCGGGACTGGCGCTTGTCAGGATCTACCCATATCCACCGTCAAGTCCTCGGCTCACGGTGGCCGGGGGCACGGGTTCGCCTCTCTCTCCTCTCTCTCCTCTCTCCTACTTCCTTCGCATCACCTACTCACAGAAGGTGGCAACGGCTCCTTATGCGCTCTCGCTCCCTGTAACACCTCCGATTATTATAGCAATTATCAATTTATTACCATTATTCGTTTATTATTGAGGGGCTCGTGGCTAAGTAACAGCTGCACAGATCGATCGATCGAGGTTAAGCTGCGCTTGCCGCGGTTGGTCTGTAGATGGGTGACCATAATTTCATACCGAGACCCCTCCGTGCCTCGGAGAGCACGTTAAGCCGTCGGTCCCGTTTGTCAAATTAAGATCTATGACAGCCGTTACGGGTAGTCAGAGGCCTGAAAGTCTGACGACCAGTCATACCACGAGATATCGTGTTACCCAGTAATTGGGTTGTGGAGGTCAGATAGGCAGTCGCTCCATGTAAAATATTGATATTAAGCTGCATCCGGTTTGACTGGAAGCCGACCCCAATGTAATTGGGAAAAGGCTAGGCAGATTGATTCGTTTGACAATCAACAGCTAGATTACATTCAATTTTATTATGTTTAGCAAAAACATTCTACAAAGCCTTTTGTATGTTCATCCTTTCATAAGTCACAATGAAAAGTAAGGCTTTTTTCAACGCTACGTCGACATAGACTATTAATCATTTTGGGTTATAAATATATTGTGTTTTTATGTATGGGTATTATGGTGACGAAGTACTGGAGTTACAGGTAGTTTGGGGTTACGGAGTTGAGAAATGATCTATGGTCGTTTGTATTTTTAGAATGGAGACCCCGAACTAACAAAATATAGGTTGGTCTGAAAGGCTTCGTTTCATCCCCCTGCCCTTATCCCAATTTATTTGAGGTCTGTTCTTCCACTTTCTAATTGTTTTTGAAATTGCATGATGCTAAAGTTTTGGCAATATTTTATGACCTGCCTGACTTCAACCCTCATTGGGAATGCTGTTATTTGTAGTAACCGCCCCCAATGCGTTCTCCTTCTATCTAGCTATGTCACACCAAATGCTACCCATGCGCCAGGTTCTAATGTTATCATACTATCGCACTTTACTAACCGAGCCACTGAATCTTTCAATGTATGGCCATGCATAAATTTTTACAGAGCGGTTCGATTACGGTGGTTTTTTATTGAGTAGTTTTAAATCAAAGTTGGTCCCATTTAATTTGTAAATCAAAGATCTGCTCTTAAGAGTAAAAAAAACGGAATGATTGATGTCTCATTTATGAACCGATTCTGTTGAAATACATGTAATTTTGTAGTAGATGTAACACTTCAACGTAATATAGATTTGGAGTTAATCTGATGATGGAGATAGAAGATAATCTAGTGGACTCCTCAATGGTTTACAACAACTACCTCGTATTTGAGATTTTATCAATCAAAAATATATTAAAAAAAAAATTAATCCATTTAAGTTTGGATGTTAGTTTCTCAATCACGGAAAAACTACGGAACGGATTTGATTTCCAGTTTTCTAGGCTATCAAACTACTAAATATGCTTCTTCTTTCCTATGGTTCAGAGAGCCCGGTGTCAACATGTTGTCAGTCTTTTTATTGAAAATATGTTTTTAAATATACTTACCCAAGTCCAAAGTTTTGGTGTCGTCTAACCTGTTGTCACAAGTCGCTAAAAGCTCTCGTGTGTCAAGGGCTTGATGTGGGAAGCTCACTCCTGTGCAATGATAGGGTTGACACATTGTATACATTTCTATTCCAGTTTTTTTGTCATTGAGACGCTACTCGGGTACATTTTTCGGGATTTCCCGACTTAACTTAGACATGAGGTGAGCGTGATCCCGAAAAATGCACGTGAGTAGTAACCGGTGAACAATAATTAATACGTAAAATAACGTTCATTGCATTCTTCGGGATTGCCCGATTAATTTCGAACTCGAACGAACCCTTAGTCGTGAGCTGAGCCAAGTATTGAGTACTCAGTGAGTAATAACTGTTGAACAATAATAATTAATACGAATATGTCTCACGAAAGTTTTTATACGAAAATCGATTAAATTTAATTCAAAATTTCCTGAATACTTTTAAATGTCAAACAGTAGACACTTCTGAAAATTAATTGTGTTTTTGTGAGTTTCTGCCTATGTATATACTTATCTACAAAGTTAAGCGAACATAACTAAAAACATATCTATATATTAATACGTGAAGCACGAACTTTGTACCCCTTTTTATGAAAATTACGCGGGTGGAGGAGTATGAAATTTGGCACAATTAAAGTTAATATGGAGGAGTGCAAAAAGCTAATATTTTTACATAATATGCATTATAAATACATTATGTATTTCTTTTAATAAAGAAACATTACACACTGTGTGTTTGACACACATACGTCTATCTTTGACAGTGGAACCTTAATAAAGTTTCAAATTAAAATTTACATGAATGGTCGATATGGTCGATATTCGGCCAATTGGCGACCACAAGTACACATTATTTTATCATAACTGTCCCACGACGGAAACCCTTCGCAAACTGGTCACATCAGTCGATTAAACATTCCAAAAAAAAAACCACTAAGTTATTGCCACGTGCCACCCCTTACAATTTGACCCTTATATCGATTCTTGTTCCGTACACAACATTATAAGGTACACAATGGGTTGCTAAACGTTCCATTATTGCGACACCCCTCGTCAATAGGGGCGGTTGTCAAAGGGATTTTTAGGGTGTACCATGCTTTACTATTTTACATTTTAGTTGACGTGTATGTAACATAGTGTATAATACTTACTTTTAAACTATTTCGTTACATTATCTATTTATTAGGTCATAGTTATTGACATACTACTATCATCACAGGTATATTACCTAATAATAATACTCCTCCAGACTGTATTTCAGTCACGGCGGCCTATCTCCGAGGAGATTAACCAAGTACGCAGGAGATATTATAGTGTATGCGCAAACAACGGTGCACTCCCTCTTCCTTCACTCTCATATTCTGATGGGACGGCAATCCGACACGACCGGAGAGAGATCAGGCGCAGAACCGACGGTTTTACGTGCTCTCCGAAGCACGGGGGTGTCACACCACTAACTTCGAAACTCCGGGCTGTTACTGAGAATTTCCTAACAGAAAACCCAATAACGCTTTGCCCGATCTGGGAATCGAACCCAGGCCCTCACGCTCAGCAGCCGCGCTTCCGACCACTAGACCGACGAGACAGTCAAATTGTATTACCTAATACAAGTGTTTCGTGCGGAAATCAAATGAAATACCTACATATCGTATTAATACCGCCACTTTTGGTTCATTCAGCTTAAAATTCAGCTTGCATATAAAGTAAAAATGCCTTAAAAGATAAACGGGTAACATTTAAACATGAAAAGCGGGCAGAACGGAAAACTCGACTATTTAACATCCGATTAAGTTGAAATAAAAAATCCAGTCCGCTCCGGTTCGCGGACACGTAAGCTTGCCTCGGATTTTTTGGGGCCCCGTAGTGCAAAATAGTGTGCCGTTTTATTTTGCTACTTTATACTACATAGTAAGTGCTATTTTTTTTTTTTATATTAATTTCAGACATTTCAGTTTACTCTTGTAGTCTTGTTGTAAAAATTTTGTAATAGTTAATTCATTTAATCTTTTTTGATGATTCAGTAGTTTAAACTATTATGGCCTCTGCAGACTTTTAGCTACTCTCAGCATCGGCTATCAGCAATTTTAGTGGGTTTTCGGCTTTCGGATTTCGGCGGTGACTGTACGCTGAAGCGCGCTTTGGCTACCGCGACTAAACGCAAAGAGTCATCAGAACGAAAACAGCTAAGAGTAGCAGGTTTTTTGGTTGAGCCGTACTCCTGCCGACTAAAACTACACAGTCCTGTGCACCTAGCTTTGACGTTTCATAAGTGCCTGTAACAAGGTGAAATAAAATAATTTGAATTTGTGTCCTCCACTAACGTTGACTAGGCCACATAAAAAATAACAATATCTTGAAGTTCAAATTAATATTTTATTATAATATAATAAGGCGTAAAAACCTCTACTCTCTGCATTCGATAAAAGAACATTTTAATTTAAAACGTACAGAACCCTCAGCTTTTTGTTTTGTATATTTTTTCCCTGCTAATAGGGCAAGCAAGAGTTACAAGTTAAAATTCTAAATGAACTCGAAATGTTGCCGACCCCTGCATACGAATTAGTTATTTTTAGCATTGAATCGCTTTTTAGTTGACTGGGTGAAAAGATTTTAGCCTGGTTAGTGGAGTGTGATAGTAGGATAACATCCGGTTACCACCAACAACAGCATTCCCAAAGAGGGTTGACGTCAGGCAGGCAGCCGGTCATAAAACATAGCCAAAATGTCTTATAGCGACGTTATATTTAAAATATAATAACTTTAGAGTCCGCTAAGCATGCGTTAATGCTTTTCAAAGATTTATCTGAAATTGTTAAGATAATTGCATTCTTTACGACATTATATTAACTGCAAAGTTAGTCGTGTCGGTTCGGTCACTTGTATAGGGACTGAATTGATAGCAATGACTTCGCCATAAGACGTGTTAAAATATGGAAGAAGAATTCACGGTGGTGAGCAGAGGTCGAGATGGCTTAGTGGTCAGAGCGCCTGGAGTATTTATCCGGGAGGCATAACATAACATAGCATCACGCCTGTATTCCCCGAAGGGGTAGGCAGAGGTGTACACAATTGTACACCCACATTTCACCAATGCTGTTATTAAGTCCCATGTAATAGGTGGTGAGCCTATTGCCATCAACCGGGCACATTTCCAAACTCCGGGCTGCTACTGAGAATTTCCTAACAGAAAAACTCTATAACTCTTTGCCCGACCCGGGAATCGAACCCGAGACCTCCTGCTCAGCAGTCGCGCTACGGACCACTAAACCAACGTGGCAGCGGGAGGCGCAGGTTCGAATACCTCTTTGATTAATTTTTGCATATTTTTTTTTTGTATTATTAACATAAGTGGCGGATGTCGGATGGTTTCAAAGATCATAGCTACCCAGTGAGTCAGAATTTTCTTTTTATATTCACAAAGTCGTGTAAGTAATAACAAGTTTGCCTCAGTGAGCACCTGGAAAAGCTTAACTGTTTATTAGAGTAATAAATAAACGCTTGATGAAACTTCCGATAACTAGCGCTGCATTTATTCTACTAGTCGTATTACGAAGAGATAAAGTATATGGAAGTGACAGTTATTAACCGCGCTTGGTCGTGATCTGCATTAAGAATAGAATATATTTATTTGCATTAGAATGTAGGTATTCAAAAACGTTACTGTTATGTGCACATTTTTTTGCGGATTCATGTACGTTCTACTTTTTAGCATACAAAACTGTTAAATTGTACCAAACAAGTAGTTCAATTATCGTAACAAATTTCACTTTGTAATACTTACCGGTGATCTTGATAGCTCTGAAACGCTATGACACTTACGAAAAACACTTAATTTAACGAAACAACTATATAATAATACATTTTTATTTCATGATAATATTGACATTTCGCCATTAAACACGACTCTATGGTATAGGTAACTTAGTGGCTGGATTCGAGTTACACAAAAGGTGGTTTGTCATTACAGCTAAGCATTTTATTAGCTAGACAATAAGTAGAATTTTTCTATTACTTAAAAATAAACGCTGACCTGAATCATTTTTAATTTCGCTAATATACATATTTATTTCTCTATGTGGTTACAATTTGTCTTTTCCTTTATCGAATAAACTGCGAGTATATAATTGTATGCAAATCTAGTGCCACTTCCAGTAACTCGATATCTTTGTACATGTCGGTACTGAAGCGCAGTTGACTACACACGACACAAGATGTCTCGTTAACTTAAATCGGGTTAGTTTAGATACATCTTGAAGGATACGTAAAATTAAGGTGTGTACACACTCCACACCCAAGCATTTGTAAGCGAGCATTCGAAAGCGAACGATCACTTACGTAGTTGGGAAAATTCCATCTCGAGCCAAGAATTGGTTTGTATTTGTATTGTCGTGTACCTTGCTAGTATTGTATTTTATTTATATTGTCTCTTGTATTTGCTACCAAAAATTCGAAAGCGAGCTTTTACGTGCTTGTGGTAAGACCATCGCGAGCCAAGCGTTTGTGATTAAAGCCAATAACTTATTACGTGGTGTTCGTTGGAAAAACCCAGCAAATATATTTAGTGTAATGCTCGGTTCAACGTACCCCCTGCAAAAATGCTCTTATGACAAAACTAAATTGAGCAAGCGCGTGCAATTGAAAGTATTTCAAACGGCAGTAAAAGAGAGAGAGGGAGAAAGATAACTTGTTGTCTTGAGCTGGTATTGTCTAACGAGATCACTTGATTGTGATTGAGCTACATGATACATACATCAAATAGGACAGGTCACAAAGCCACTATAGTTTTTCCTCAAAAGGCCTTCCAAAAGAGTGCCTACATTCCCATAAAAAAAAATTACTTGATTTATGATCGTGCTCGAACGATCGGCGTGTGCGCCCGCCCGCATTAGTTGAATGCTCTGTCGCGCGAATGATTAAGATGTGGTTGCACCTTTATACAGAAACTGGGTTAGTTGTAAGATGTGTCTTGATGCTCTTGTATGACGCAGTTAGGCTTCGTCGTCTTGATACTTTAAATTGATGCACAGTGAAAATAATATGAAGCTTTAGTAAAGTTTACCTTTATTTTTAATGATTTTCGAGCATTTTGCACTCGTGGGTTGCAGCTGAAAACCGTCGGGTGGTCGGTATTACTGCCTCCCGACATTATGCTGAGCTGCGGCCCTTTTGGCACTACAAGGTTTTGTCATGTTTGACAGAAGCATCTGTCTAATATTTTTATAATCTGTTTTCTTTTTTCTGTTATGTGCGTAAACGTATTTATTTCTTTCTTTCAAATAAAAACAGTTAAATAATTGTTTCAGGATTGTGTGAGAGGAAACGCACTGATTCCGTAGTGTAGTCGTTTTTGAAGCAAAAATTACCATAAATTGTTAATTTGAGGTTATGCTGCAAACTTTTTCTTAAATCGTGTAGGTACATAGAAAGAATTTTATTCGTAAATATATTTCAAATATTTAAAGAAAATGTGTGGAATGGGCCTCATTAATGGGCTACAGTAAAACCATATTTTCACATTAAACCTAGCTAATTGTTAGGAGAAACATCCCAGCTATTCGTTAATTAAACTGAGTTTATTTATGTAGCATCGGTTGAATAGTTTCTACCGCATTAATTAATACATTGTCGAAAATATTTAGGACTCTGGAACGTAAATTTCAACATAGTTAGTTAATAATACGCTTTAGTCTTCATTTTGAAATTGTTTGGCTCGGGTAATTGCTACAAATACAAGCTGTTGATCCGTGCCTTATATAAAGAGCAAATGCTAAGAAATATACTTAATCATATCAAAGACAAAGTCAAATCATTTATTACAATTAGACCATGTAAAGGTACTTTTGAAGATCAACAAATGCCACGTTCCAAAATGTAGATTCCTGAATAGAGAAGAACGGGCAAGAAACTCCATGGTTACTCTTTTAAAATTTTGTGTGACAATAATTTTGGTACTTTTATGAAGATTGTATTTATTTATGAAGACACTATGTGATAACGATGCAAATATAGTTGTACACGTAGGTACAATAGAAGATACAAAATTGTATGTATTTTACTATTTTGTAAGTGTAATAGTTTCAAGTCTTGGTAGTTTAGAGCTGACCTGTCCCAACTTGTGGCACCCGTTCACGAGTATCACGCATATATCAGCATCGCTCAGCTCAACCATATTTTAGGGAACAGAACGACCCAACACCTACGCCACCACAGTAAGACATTTATGTGAGTATGACATCTCAAACTACCAGAACTCAAGTAACGTTAATAGAATAATGTTAATGGCTGCAAGGTGCTCACATTTACAATAATGTAAAATTATAATAATGTTAATGGCTGCAAGGTGCTCACATGTACAATAATGTAAAATTATAATAATGTTAATGGCTGCAAGGTGCTCACATTTACAATAATGTAAAATTATAATAATGTTAATGGCTGCAAGGTGCTCACATTTACAATAATGTAAAATTACTATAAAAATTCTACGGCTATATAAAAGGCAAATTTTAACTTCGAAAATTGAGTAGTTTTTCAGAGTATACTTCGAACGGTTTCAAAAATATGTTATCTACTATCAAAAGAGTGTAAAAAATTGCTATGCCTATTTTTTAGTAGTTTTGCAGGGATTGAATATTTCGCGCGCAACACACGGGGCAATTTTTATAGCTTTTTAGGCAACACAACTCTGGTGGCTTCGGCCGCAGCTGGCTGCCACCCACCGGACGAAGTCATGCCGTGAAGCGACCTAGTCGTGTTTCGGGACGTAGTCCGGTGCAACCGTTGTGGGAGACGGGTCTGAGCAGTTGCATCAACTCCCCAACTATCGTTCCCCAAAAATCTATCCACTCTAGTTAAGAGTGATTAGATTTATTCTGGATCTACGTGCTCCATCCTCGGCATTCATGATTAAAAAAAAGGCACAAGATATTTTTGTAAAGGTCAATTCTTATAATAGGTAGGTAATAGATATTTATTCATTTTATATTGCCTCGTTGGTCTTGTGGTCCCAAGCGCGACTGCCGAGCACGAGGTCTCGGGTCCGATTCCCGGGTCAACCAAAGTTTTATTGAGATTTCTGTAAGGAAATTCTCAGTAGCAGCCCGGAGTTTGTACACTTCTGCCTACCCCTTCACGGTATACAGGCGTGATGCTTTATTATATTATTCGTTTTATTATTTTTATTGTTTACCTATGCTGTCCTACAGGGCAAGGTCTCCCCCATTTTCTTCCAAACCTCTTTGTCCAATGCTTTATCAGTCTAGTTCTTCGTAAAGGCAACAAAATCATCACGCCAGCGTTTCCTCGCCTTCCACGGTGGCGAGGCCCATCTTTAGGCACCCAGATATCTATTTTGGCCCAGCTGTCCGGATGCATTCTAGATTTATTATGGCCCGCCCACTTTATTCTTATGAATTCAATGAGCGTCGCTAGGCCTTTGGAGGCTGATAACAATAGGGTCATTAATTATGTCTCATTATCGGCGTTCGAAAGGTTAATTAAAAAGAAAACTAATATTACGTATTTTTTTTTACCTAATATTAAAGATACAAAAAAAAAAAATTGTGGCGAGAATAATACGGTTGTCAGCAGGATTTGAACCTATGGTCTGCTTACTGAGCTATCCCGACCTCTGCTTATCATACCACCCTTGAAGTATTAATCCGGGAGACGCAGGTTCAAATTCTGCTCTCGACCGTATTTTGCTTTCTACAAAAATGTATAATAATTTTCGTGAGACACATTATTTTTTAACGGTTATTACTCACGCGCATTCTTCGGGATTGCCCGACTAGTTTCGAACTCGATCGGAGCTGTTATACATACATATAAATAACCGTTAAACAATATTTAATAAAAATGTATAAGTTCGCTACGCATGCGGTCTAAAAACTTATCTGTGCCTGAGTAATAATAAATTTCTTCATGTCGTTCTGTTGTACCGCCACTATTTGAATGCAGAGACATCTATCTCATGCACCTAGTCAAATCGAGCCATTCCCCACAAAGTAGCGCTGAAGAGCTAAATGGCTCTCGCTTTAAGCGCTTGATTGTCTCTGTTTTTAACCGACTTCCAAAAAGGAGGAGGTTTTCATTTTTTTTTATGTTTGTTACCTCAGAATTCCGTCATTTATGAACCCATTACGAATTTTTTTTTTTTTTTTTATTTATTTATTATTATTTTATTTGGATATACTTTCAGATTAGTCCCATTGAAATTTTATGAATATTGGTTTGGTATTTTGGTATTTAAATCAAAATGACAAAACGACTCTAAAAATAATAATAATTGTATATTATTGTCCTAATAAAATGATTTTATTCAGAATCCTATAAATTAAAAAAAAAGTATGTAAATTGAAGTAAGTAAATAATACAATTTTAAAGTTACAATATTAAATGGAAAAAGAGTTCGCTAAGCATGCGTTAATGCTTTTTCAAAGACATATCTGGAATACAATTTTATTTTTATTTTTTTGTGAATTTTTACATAACAGAAAGATTTTTGGAGTCGGTAATTTTTTTTTGTTAAACATTAGTTATTATCGGCCAATGAGGTACTTACGGTATCTCAGTAGGTGATTACCTTTATACCCATGTCACCTTTTCCTCCGTCTTTCTCTACACAAACTTTTATAATTAGCGCCATTTTTCATCAAATATGTCTGGTCATTCCAGTTAAAAAGGAGTAAAATGCCACCGAAACCACGACACAGCCGCACATTCAAACTGACGTTTACCCAACTAAAAATGGCGCCAAAAACACAGTTGGTTTATTTTTTTAATAAGTCGGAAGCAAACGCTTTTGGGGTAACCACATAGTCGCATTGCGGCCACGGTACTCGGTACATAAAACAATAAAACCCTGTTCGAAGCCCGTGCGTAACCAGCCAAGCTAACATTTCGATTGTTTCTGGCAAGTTATCATTGTTAGGCCATAAAGTGTGAGGCTGTGAGCGCATGATTTTTATGTAAGCGATTTTTAACGTTTTTACAGAAAAATAAAGCGAGATTTTTCCATCTTTAGCCTACTTTACATGTGTAAAGTAGTATCTTGTGTAAAGTAGACTAAACTTGGAAAAATGTGTGTTCATCATTTTTGACACATACAATTTATTTTATCATCAATGTAATGTTATTTTTATAGAGGTCGGGGAGATCAGTTTGGATTATCAAGTTTTAGTTTTTACCCGAACGTAATCGACGTAGACCGAACAAAATTACTTGTATATTAAAATATATATAACTTTAGAGTTAGCTAAGCATGCGTAAATGCTTTTCAAAGATTTATCTTTAATTGTTAAGGTAATTGCATCTTTACGACATTGTATTAACTGCAAAGTTACTCGTGTCGGTTCGGTCACTTGTAAGTACTGAATTGATTGCAATGACGTCGCCATAAGACGTGTTAAAATATGGAAGAAGAATTCGCGGTGGTGAGCAGAGGGCGAGATGGCTTAGTTGGTCAGAGCCCCTGGAGTATCTATGGAGGCGCAGGTTCGAATCCTGTTCGCGACCGTATTCTTTTTCCATTTAATATTGTAACTTTAGAGTTCGCTAAGCATGCGTTAATGCTTTTTCAAAGACATATCTTGAATTATTAAGGTAATTGCATTCTTTACGACATTGTATTAACTGCAAAGTTAGTCGTGTCGGTTCGGTCACTTGTAAGTACTGAATTGATTGCAATGACGTCGCCATAAGACGTGTTAAAATATGGAAGAAGAATTCGCGGTGGTGAGCAGAGGTCGAGATGGCTTAGTTGGTCAGAGCGCCTGGAGTATCTATCCGGGAGGCGCAGGTTCGAATCCTGTTCGCGACCGTATTCTTTTTCCATTTAATATTGTAACTTTAGAGTTCGCTAAGCATGCGTTAATGCTTTTTCAAAGACATATCTTAAATACAAAGGCTTAGAAAAATATTGTTTATATTTAATAACACATATTGCGCATTTTGGCATGACAAGATAAGCATTAATTGCTTTAACACGTTAAAATACAGTTATAAATTCACTTTTGCTAAAGTTGTACACATTAAACATTTTTCAAAATTTAAAGCAGCTTTTAAACTTCTCTTCTCTTATATTATAATAAAATCAGTCTGTCTCTACCTTAATCAGTCAAAATTATTTTTAAAACGTGATGATGTGATGAGATATTTATGAATATAATTTTTGAAATTACGTGTTCGCCACGTTGGTAAATTTGTATTATTTTAATATTAGAAAAGTGATGAAAAATCTAGCACGGGTGGGACTCGCACCTACGATACATGAAGCCATACCGGGGCCATACAACAACTGTTATTACGTAATATTAGGTGATACAGGTAGATGGCGTCTCAATCGCGTATTATTGTATTGTACTTGGAAAGTGGTGAAGAATATAGCACAATCCGTCATATGCACGGATAGTCTAGTATGGTAAGGCAGCAGCCGGGCTGCTTGACATGAACACATATTTCGTGGGTTCGAGTCCGACCCGTGCTAGATTTTTCGTCACTTTTCTAATATTAAAATAACGAATGATGAGATAGTTAACATGATTCGTTATTCCCCGAAAATACCGTATATCCCGGTTCTTATTCATTGAAAACCGGTTCTTTGACTACTATTAAAGAACCGGGTAATCCCGGGATTTTCGGCTCCGGGATTTCCCGGTTCTGAACCCTAGTCGAGATGGCTTAGTGGTCAGAGCGCCTGGAGTATTTATCCGGGAGACGCAGGTTCAAATCCTGCTCACGACCGTATTCCTTTCCATTTAGAATTATAACTTTATTATAAAAAAAAAATACAATTACTTAACCAAAACTAAAAGAAAACATCGTTTCATGGTTGATTTTCTGTAACGAAACGTTGGTTTCAATTTCAGCAATAAAAAAAATAAGCCATAAGATATTTGTCGCTATCGCCTCCGCGCAAGTAAACACGATTACTTCATAGCCCCAACCAAAAAGGGTTGGCACCACTAAACGCCACAAGACGCAATATATTGAAATAGCTTGCATCGCGATATAACACTACCCTCACTAACAGAAGCCATTGTATAAACGCTACGGGTTTAGGGTTCTGTGTTTTAGCAATAAACACATTTTTCTGATGTCATATCATGATAAATAAAATTGTGGAAAAAAAAACTGTCGTGAGCAGGATTCGATCCTGCGCCTCCCGGATAAACACTCCAGACGCTCTGACTACTAAGCCACCTCAACCACAAAAAAATATAACTTAAGAGTTCGCTATGCATGCGTTAATGCGTCTAGAAGATACATCTGTATAGTTATTTGTCCGAAATCCAAACTAATACTTAATATAAATAATTGCGAAAGTAAGTCTAAACCGCTGAACCGTTTTTGATGAATTTTGGTATAGAGATAGATAGGAATTCGGAGAAGGACATAGGTTACCTTTTGTTGCGCTGACCAAGTCGTGGGTACCAGCTAGTCCACTATAAATCTGTTGATGATCTTCTTCATTTTATCGTGTGGTTGATGAACAACCTAGCGTCAGAACTTACCACCCGTAGGTCTCTGGCAAGGCTTTACACACCATCGAGAACATCTCTCTCAAAAGTAATATAAGTAGGTTAGGACTAGCTACGTCCGCGACTTCGTCTACCTGGACTTTAGAATTGCGTCCAGCCGGGATAGAAGGTATCCTATGTGTTAATCCAGGTTATAAACTATCTGTGTGCCAAATTTCATCTAAATCCGTTCAGTAGTTTTTGCGTGAAAGAGTAACAAACATCCATGAATACACACATACATTAGCATTTATAATATTAGTTGAATATATCCGGGTGCATCGTTCCAGTTTGACGCTAGTAAAACTATAAAATTGTTGCCGGCGTTGTATTTTTTACAAATTTTTTATTTTATCTATGGTCACTCATGTGTTTACGGTATCGGGTAGCTTTGGTATTTTAAAATGCACAATGTTTTTCACTGGATTTTCTGCTTTTTTACACGACTGCCCAAAAAAGGAGTGTTACGTGTTTAGGGTTCATGTATGTATGTTTGTGAGTTTCTTTACTCCACCATAACTTCTAAATGCCTGAACTGACTTCGATGTAGGGGGTGTCGTTAGAATCCTTAAATAGTCCCGAGTAATATAGTCAGATTTAAAAAAATGGCAGACTTGCTTATTAATGTTTTAATTAAATTTCATCTTGTTTACGTAATATCTATTTTCTAAAGCATGTTTATGTTAAATACTTGATTTTACTTGAATTTTTAGTGAATACGACGTGTATTTTTTACTGTACTTTAATTCTTAACTGTATTATTATTTTTGTATAATAACTTACGTGAGACATATTAATACCAATTATTTTTCGTGTTCAAACTCGGGTCATGACTAAGGGCTCCGTTCGAACCGTATGTATTATTATATTCACAGTCTGCTTGCTTTCATAAGTATCACTTATTAAATGCCATTAAGAACTGCATTATTTAAAGTAAATTAATAAGGGATCCTGCTGCAAACCACGTCATCATCTCTAAGTCACATGAGCCATGCATATGGAAAGATGTCGTGAATATAAGCTATGAGAATATTCTTGCAATTCACGATTTGTGAATTCGTTTTTGACGTATAGTTGTTTTATATGCATACAAATTATATTTTAAAATACATAATTCAAAAATAGCAGGCCTGTTGGTCCAAGGTACAGGTGGGTAGGTCCCCGGAGAAAGGATTCTCCTCACATCGCGCGCCGTATCGAGGAATACCGCTTTCTGACCAGGCCCGTGATCCAGCCGCCTTGCGAGAGCCTCTTATATTTATTTATTATTAACAAGTTTTTTTTATCTGTTACAGCCCGAAAGATTGAACGTGTTCAAAAATGACCAGGACAGTTGGGACTACACACGTAAGTATCTCTTTAATGTTATAATATTTTATTGTTAATAAATTCCATTTGCAATAATAAGATTAGACATTTACACTTTTACTGTCCGTTCAACCGATTTTGACTTCTATTCCGTAAGCATAAGTATGGCATCAAAGGCAAAAAAGTGGTTACAATACGAACTGTTTACTGCAGCTGCTATATGTCATGCCACTAACGCAATAGAAGTCAAAATCGGTTGAACGGACTGTAAAAAAGGTTTTTTTAAATGTCTAATCTTATTGCAAATGGAGTATAGTTTACTGATTTACTTCTAATAATTCGTATAGACTCTTGCAATCTACAACGAGACACACAGCCGGATTCTTATCTGAGAATTCTAAAACAAGCAAAAACAAAATAACAACTTAACATTTCATTATTTAAACAACATTTTTGTGAAAATTACGGTATGATTTGGCGTCCAAAATTATTGGCACATTTTTTTAGAAGAGCCTTCGCAGACGAGTACTTACTGTTTGTAGCATTCGCGATCAGCAATTTTATTCGCTTTAGGAAAGCTCGATACGGAGACTGAACGCTGAAACGCGTGATTTTGCTGACTTTTTTTAAATTGTGTAGTATCCATTTTGGACCGACTAAAAACTACACTTGGCCGCGGTGAATTGTATGTGCAGGCTGGCCACAGTAAGCCTGCACAGACACTTCACCCTGCCGCACTTGTTAAAGCGCGTCTCGGGTGTTTTAGCTACCGCGACCTAACGCATAGTCGCCAAAACGCTGATTTTCGATTCGTTAAAGTAGCAAATCTGCGGAGACTATAAATCTAAGATAAATAAACATTACTTAGCACGTGCTTTGGCTTAGTTACGTTTCCGTCTCTTTGTTGCACTTGGAGTTTGACAGTCGTGTGACAGTGACAGGAATAGCACGTGCCCTGTAATGCTTATCAGTGACGTAAGCGTTCCTATTGCATGCTTTGATTTTGTGTACCCTTTAAAATCGTATTATTATTTAACAAAACTACGTACACTACTTGCTTAAGTTGTGCTTATCTGTTATTCTTAAATCAGAATCGGCGCAATCATACAGTCTACACCAAATACCTACTTATATTAAATCATTTATAGATTCATGAACCAAAATAATAAATTAATATTGATGAATTTAAATTTAATTATTATTAGCATCGTAGACTTCCAGCCGAGATAAAAAGTATGCTATGTGTTAATTCAGGTTATAAACTATCTGTGCCCCAAATTTCATACAAATCCATTCAGTAGTTTTGCGTGAAAGAGGATTTTGATCCCAATTTAAACTTTACAGTAACAGTTTAAATTACCAAAAAATTTGTGAAGCTTTAAAGTCTATAGCAATTATAAGTAACATTGTTTCTATAGACCATCGAGATTATGCTTTCACTTTGAGAAAGTTAATAATTCGATCGACTTCGCTACTGTAGTACAGTACAGCCGACGCGACGTGTATGGACCGCCGTGAAGTTCGTTCGGATAGCTCAGCAGATAGAAATGTTGAAAGGAACCAACCTAATGTCGGTATGATACGGAGGTGTTAGAGGCGTAAAAGATCCAAGCCTACATTCAGAACGGTCTAGATATTCTATTTTGCGGGAAAAACTAGAATATTCCTTTATAGAAAAGTCTTTAACTCAACTAGCATTTTTCAATTCTCAATTGTTAAAACACACCCTGCATATATACATTGTACGTTTTTATAAGCAATTAAACACTTTCAGCGTAAACGTATTGTATTGTTAAACTATAAAACAATATAGTGTGTATTAAAGATACCACACCAATCTCACACGCAAGAATACTCAAATTTATTTGTTTTAACGCAATGCATTTCGCAAGACACGCGTGTTTCTGTAAGTAAGAACTCTTCTAGCCTTTCCGTAACGCAAGAACATGCAAGACGCGACCAAATAGTGCTAATGTTTGGTGGACCGTATCTGTAGCCAAAATTCTACAATGAACATACATTATCACATCCTTTAACGGCCCATTACATTTTACAAGTTAGAATTTTTGCCAAAAGTTCAAAGAATTTGTGCAAATAATAATTGTTAAGTGTATAGTTACGCATTGCGGGAGTTAACACATTTTGCGTTTTGTACCATAGCTGCATAAATACATATTTGTTGCAGTTTAATATTCATTTAATTTTTCAATATTAACCGTCGCTCGTCACTTTGCACCTTTCCGCTCAGCCACGTACAAAATTATACTTTATAACAATAAAAATCGCTTGTGTCTGCTAATTAGCGACCCAACGGCTTAATTACTATTGCATGAACTTGAAAGGCAGTTTTGTACATACATATATATATTTTTAAAGTATTTTCTTATGTAGGTACTTAAAATAGTCATATTATATTCATTAAATTCTTTTAAGTATTGACAATCTGGAGATCTCTACGGTCAAACACTTCTACACCTATCTTATGACTTGTATTTTACATCTAACGTCGTACAGTTAACTTTTATCCAATTTATTAACTGTCAGTCTCTTAGGACAGAAATTTTAGCACGAGGACCTAATATACTTAACACATTTTCAGTGCAATATCACGCCCGTTGTGTTTTCGAGTCCGTGTGGTGAATTAACTCCGATAAACATAATTACTGTGCCATAAAATTTATTCTTCTATCAAAATGGAAGCCTGTTTCATTTTAATATTAAAAGAAACCAACTTAAAACTTCACAAAGGGCGGTTAGTACGTCTAAAAGACGCCTTTTCATATGCAAAAGAACCGGATTTATCCGGTTACCGCCAGCTCTGAGTAACAACAAGTAACGGACTCGAATGGAACGCCGCCATTTTGGAATTGTAAAGTTTGAATTTTAAAATTATTCTTTTTAGTACAAGGACGTGACTCGTTTCATTGTTGCGTTCTTAATTTAAATTTGACGTTTAAGAAATGTAATTTTTTTTTCATGAGCTGTTCTAATTTTTTTCTCATCAAGGAAGAAAGAGTGTGCACTTTACTGGTGTAAAAATTGAGGGGAATAATTTGGTAAACTACATAGTCACCTAATGATATTCAAGGATTAAAAAAAATCTTTAAGTTAGATAATGTTAAATACATTTAAAATGGTAATCAACATAATATTACATCGATAATATTACGTTGGGGTTACCTTGTGACTAATTTAAATTCTATATGCAGAATTACAATGTCAAATTATCTCCTAAAAATAATGCGCAAATATAAAAATAAATTTACCTATAATCACAGTTTTGAAGCATGTTAGCATAGTCGAATCCTATTTATTAAACGACTGGCCAAAAAAGGAGTGTTATGTTTTTAGGTTTCATGTATGTACGCATGTTTGTGAGTTTCTTCATTCCACTATAACTTCTATATGCCTGAACCGATTTCGATGTATCGTTAAAATTCTTACATTGTTCCGGGTAAAGTAAGATTATAGAAATCGCAGTCGTCTTTATATTTTTATATTTCATTGTACCTTGTTTAATCGTTTACTTTTACAATGTACATGATAAATTATATTTTTAACTAAATATCATAAAAAAATACATTTAAACATATAAAAAATAGTAGGCCATCGGCACCGGGAACAGGGTCCAAGCTACCGGCGGTTAGGGCTCTAGAGAGAGGAACCTCCTCACAATGCGTGCCGTGTGGAGGAGAACCGCTTTCTGTATCAGGCCCTTGATCCAGCCGCCTAGCGAGAGCCTTTTAAGGTGTTGATCAACGTTCTTCGCTATTAGTCCATTAGCGGAAACGATTATCGAACTATAATTATTATTAAGGTTTTTATTGTATTCACAAGAACGAACTGACATTTCTAATGTCAATTGAGTGGATTTATTTTCTAGAGTAATCTTACTGGTGTTAGAAATCAGGCCTTGTACTTATGATGACATCACATTTTCTGATATATGATCAGGTCGTTAGGGAAATTTTATTCATGAGCTATATTCTGAGCAGCTTGAAATGATCAATGATGTTCTTGGCTTAACTTAATTTAGATGACATGAAATGAATGCATGTAGAATATCGATTTGAAACAAAATGGAGCGATGACCGTACGAAAATAAACGGTACCCTAATGACATTAATTCTTTGTTTTCCGTTTGAGTGTCTGTCAAGGCCTTTTTCCTCAAGAATCCACATATTTCTTGAAATTTATATCAAACTAGCGGGACAATCATTCAGGGCACATGTTGTCATGCCCTGAACCCGATTGCAGCGCCACCTACCGGGTCCAATTGTGTTTTCAACTCATCCAGGAACAACCCATTGAAAAATATACACAAAATTTCATCAAAATCGTCGCCCAGCCGTTTAGGTAGAGTTAGGTGACAAAAACACCTTTATATATATTAAAGATACTAAGGTCTATTATATGGAATGTGGCAAGAGGCATTTGTAAGGATCGTAGTAGGTGGCGTAGGGGAAGTCCCATGTAGTAGGTGGTGAGCCTATTGCCATCAACCGGGCACAATTCCAAACTCCGGGATGCCACAGAGATTTTCCTAACAGAAAAACTCAATAACACTGCCCGATCTGGGAATTGAACCCGACACCTCCTTCTCAACAGTCGCGCTTGGGACCACTAGACCAACGAAGCAGTTCTCCTATCAAATTAAAAATAACTCAAATCTAAATAAATCGTAACATATTATTACACAATAAATTTCCCTTTCTTAATTAAGAAGACCGCGTGCTAAGGAAATTGCAACCGCTTCGTCGTTTAGTGAAAGTCGCCCGCGGCGACCTATGCCGCTCGACTAATGTGCCAACGTTAACTGCTGTAAAGAAGTTCCACTACGTACAAGACTCAATTCCAACCTTGAATGAATTAGTACTGGAGTAGTTTTAGCGGGCGTGCCCCTCTCGCCACTGGCATATGATTCCTTATCATATAAAGGCACCTTTTACCAGTGTGGTTACAATGATAGTACACGATTTTAATCGTGTGTAACACATGTTTTTGTTTGTGTTTAGTTTTTTTATGTATTTTAAGGCATAAGTTTAAGGTTCATAACCTTAAACTTATGCCTTAAGAGCCATTTTACGAGCAAGTATGTGGAAAAAATATATGTAACGATTTCACGAAATACACTATAGTGCACAACGGGCATTAAGACGTCAACGTTATTTTTGTATACATTTTACAACTATAATATTATTTGCTACGGGACGCCAAGTGTCGCGGCTAAAGTCCCTCTAGAATCAATTAGTTTTTTAAGTTATATCTCTCACAATTAATTACTTACAATAAATAATAATTACATTGGTTATAAATAATAATATCTCGGACAACGTGAACTGAAGATAATATTCATTGTAAAAGTTTACCACGAGCTTTCAGCAAAAATTTATTAAATCCTTATAGTGGATCTTCTGAATCTTCCTGTTATATGCACATATTATCTTTAGAAACGTGAGGATTCGATGCTCAGACTCGAGTTCTTAAGTAGAGAAACACTGGAGGCGGTAGAGAGATTATTTAGATTAGCGGCGGGTTAAACATACAAGTATTTTTTAAAGTCAATCCGTATTTACTCATTATTACTGAGGTTTTAGGTTTGTTCATACCCTTTGAGAAAAGTAATATGAATAAAAGACGTCTTTGTAATTAGTATTTCTAGTGGATGAGTGTGGAAAAAAATTAAATAACTTTAAATGACAGGTTTTGCGGTTCTCGATAAGGTAAAGTTTGATTTGGGCATAGACGAAAGGGCTTTGTTAGCTGTTGAAAAGTGAATATGATTGTTTAAATCACGAGTTCAGAAAATTTTATGTAATTTGTAAGAGCATAATGAAGCATCTTTCGTTCTAAACAATATTTTATTACTTCCAAGTTTTACTACAATAATTTAGGTAATTCCCAGACGAAAATAGCCATTTCTTTATCAAAAACAAGAAATCTTATGAAATGCTTCAAAAATAAATGAATTAATCATGTCTCAGTAATGCAGAATATCGTTCGCAAATACTTCATCTTTGCTATTAATCACTGAGATAGTTCAAAGCTTTAATAACTTGAGATGCTCGTAATGGTTAAAATGCTTGAATTGCGAAAATGAATTGAGATTTTCTGAAGTTGTAATTAAGATTTTGTTCTGAAGAAAATTGTATTTTGTGTAAAAGAACGTGTCGAGTGTCGAACAGTTTTTGCGCTCAGTGTGGGGAGATAGGAAATCTTTGCTACTTCCAAAGATTTCCTCTTTACCCACTTTTTTGTTCTATCTTGAAGAGGGAACTAACAGAATCCGTGGTTACCAAGTCAAGTCTTTTGATGACATAGAGGTCTGAAACATCTCCCTCCAGCAATGTGCCCTCAGGCATTGCACTGGGGGTTCTAGAGCTAGTCTCTTAAAAGGACCCAGAGCTACCCTCGTGCTTAAAAAGTGACCATCAGAGCAGTTTAAGTGAGGTGACAATTCCACACTCCTCCAGACTTATCTGTAAAGCAGCTTTTCAAGGATCTCCCCCCCCCCACAACAAAGAAATGTGGCTGAAATACGTTAACTGGTCTAATTAGGAGTTATTAATTGTTGTGGAAATAAAAATAAGGTCGTGAGCAGGATCACTTAAAACAAAGTAGTAAAATCATTGAAAACTTAAAACGCCTTATACATAAAACAAAAGGCTTTTAACTCTTCTCTCCAGCAGACGGAACCCTAAAAATCTTGGTGGGGAGTGCCAAATGTTGATGCATTTAGCATACATTTTCAATCGTCGTGAATTTAAATCACTTATCGGACGTCGGGTTCCATTCGGACTATAGTAATCAAATTTTTTCATCGATTTTAATGGAATTTTCGAATGGACGGAATTTAGAGCAGATTGGAAACGTTTTGACTGCTTATTAGATTGAGGAAGGAAATTGTGCAATCAGGATGCTGGCTCCTGTAAAAATAATCTTACATTCTTACCTGATTAGATTTCGGGATTTTGTCAATGCAATAACAGATTACAATCGAGCCAAAGAATTTTAGAATCAAATGATAAATGTAAATATGATGGCAATCTTTAATTTAAGAATTATGCTCTTGTTGGTTGACGTTTTTTGACTACTACCGGCTAAAGACCACACTGTTGCCGACTAACTTTTACCGAGATCTTGAGAGAGACAACTGCATTTGTCGCAACACCGGCCGGCAATTGGTGGATCCCTTGAAACGACATGTCTCCTTCTCAGGAATGAAAGCAAAGTAGATATAAACAAAACTGTATTTAGATAAACACGTTATTTTATTACTAAGCTTCTCGACAACCCTATCTCTGTCCATGGGTGGCGTAAGAGTCGAGTAAGGGATATAAAATATAGGATTTCCCAAAATAAGTAATGCGTCCTTAACTCTACCTATTGTACTGCTTTGCCATTCCATTAGACAGTAGGATGAGAGAGTGGGCTTGCACCAAACGCAAACGCTTGTCCACTTTAAAATGGCGCCGATAACCCTATCTATTTGTTCTGGTTATTAATACCAAATTCGGTCTAGCGAATCATATTAGGGCACACGAAAGTCTAGCTGTTGGGGTCTCCGTTATCAAAAACCGATAAGAAGGACTACATATTATTTAGCTCAAAATCTAAATATTTCTAAAATGTTTCCAATGAAAACGATAACAACTTTACAGGAAGATTTTTCCTCTGTACATGTAGGTACCCCTACAACAGCTAGATCTAATTCCCATGTCGAGTTCGTTTCTACTCGCACAAAAGGAATCGTGTTAGTTGCAGAGAATTGCATTAGGACCTCCGTGTGCTCTAATTTTATTACCAGCTCCTGTCTGCCGATCCTATTGTGGATGTTGCTTGTTAGTTTCATCATAGTTCCAGTGTGATGAGGATCATGTGATGAGGAAAGTTTTGAGTATGAATGTGGATGGCTACACGTGTAGAGAGGCTAGAAAAGGAGTGACTGCCGAAATAACGGCTGGCAGATTTGACCCAATTAAATTGGAATAAGGGCAAGGGGATGATGTTGATAATTGTAGCAGATGATATATAAAAGCTCTAAGTATTAACTACTTTCATGAGCAACACTCTAATATTTTAACTTCTAATATTGTAACTTTAGAGTTCGCTAAGCATGCTTTTCAAAGATTTATCTTGAAGTACTCTAATAGTTTCGAATACAATTGAGATGATCAATTGATTCTGATACGAATGTGTCTAGTATATATTATATTTGTTATTCATTGTTCACGGGTTACTACTCACATGCATTTTTCGGGATTGCGTGACTAGTTTGGAACTCGAACGGAGCCTTCAGTCATGAGCTGAGCCCGCGGTGACGTCGCGTGTCAAACTGAACTTCTGCTATTATTATTGATAAGACTGGTTTGAAATCGCCATCCCGCTTGGACTAGTGTGGTATCAATGCTCGTGTCTTCTCTGTATGTGAAGGCTTTTACCTTGAAATGGGACAGTTAAGGGCTGGTGGATATGTTATGTTCTATGTTTAAAGTATTTTGTTAGGCTAGTCATACTGCCCATCTTATATCTTACACTACCGGATACCCGGCGTGTGCTAATACGTTATTTTAGTGGTCTAAAACCATCTTTGCATATTACCTTTCTAATGAGACTTGTTTGGGGTACATCGGTTGGACGGTTTCAAAGTCTTTAACGGACCTAGGTAGAAACAAGTTTTGTGTTTTGTATATAAGTATTAAACAAATAAAAGATGATTGATAAATCGATCCTTTCACTGATTGCTAAAATCAATACCCCAATTAATGTGAAAAGGCGAATTCATCAATAGAAATTCCTCTGAAAATCCAGTTTTAATGCACTCCTATTAAAATGACAACTTTGGCGATATCGGAATCAAATGAAAAAGTTTTTCAAAAGAAATTGGACGTGATAGAAGATTTTATATTATGAAATTGCGAAGTTATTTTCGATGCAATAAAATCCACTTGAAGTTTGCAATGTACCTGGCCTCGCCTGAAAGTGATTCGGAACTCTGTAGACATTGTGACTTGGACACACAGGGGATAAAAATGTTGGATAATTTAGTAATATTTGTCACAATATAATATAAAAATATAAGAAAAAATAAGATTAATGAAGTGTAAACTTTAGGAGCACACGGATTTTTGGTAATGTAAAATCTTATATGTTCGTGTCATCGACATGCTAATTACACGACTGCTCATAAAAGGAGATCAAAATCAAAATCAAAATTTCTTTATTCAAATTAGGCTAAAAATTTGCGCTTTTTGAACGTCAAACATCTAGACAGCCCCCAAAAAAGCCCACCCTTCACCGCTTCCTAGTGTTTTAGCTGGAAAGAAGAAGCGGCGCAACAAACTTCCCAGCAACACGTCTGTCTGTATCAAAATTATTTATAGATTCTATACAAATCTAAAATTGAATTTATATAGAAATAATTATATCTAGTGAGATAAAATATCTTGGGCACAGTTAGCTAGCACGAGCCTATGTAATATGCATGCCAATGCATAAAAGATGTTTTAGGGTTCATGTATGTATGTATGTAAGTATTTTTGTTTGTTTGTGTGTTTATTTTTTCCATCATAACTTCTAAACGCCTGAACCGACTTAGATGTATGGGTTATCGTTAGAATCCTTACATTGTACTGGCTAACATAATCTACTAAAAAAATTGTCTATGGTACACAAAGTGCGATAAAAAAAAAACGTGTGCCATTTGTGAAATAAAAAGTGATGACATCAAGGTAGATAAATATTTTTTATCGCAGTCGTATGACAGTACTGGCACATTTTCTTGTAGGCCCTTTACATTGTTTACAAATAGTTTGTTGTCGTTCGAGGATCTGTGAATTACTCTTACGTCTATTTAACCCAATCTCGATACAAAGAAAATCCGTGAAAATTATGATTAAAATAACATTATTTGTATTGTATATAATGCATCGTAGATACGAATAATTTCTTGTTATGTTTATTAAAGGTAGGTAGTAGTAAAATGTCTTACTACCTTACAATGTTGGCTCAAAACTCGTTAAGGAGAAACCGCTACCGCTTATCGTGACTCTGTAAACCCAGTTCCCTAATGTGGAACTACATTAGACACAGCTGATAAGTAAATTAAAAAACGTCTTTTAATCTTAGTGTGCAAGCCCCCTA
Source organism: Xylocampa areola (assembly GCA_935421205.1). Classification (NCBI taxonomy): domain Eukaryota; kingdom Metazoa; phylum Arthropoda; class Insecta; order Lepidoptera; family Noctuidae; genus Xylocampa; species Xylocampa areola. The sequence goes on from OW285225.1 coordinate 10,999,317, forward strand.
AGTCGGACTTGGCTCGACGCACGGCGAACGGAAGAAGCCCCTCACAGGTCGTTAGAGCAGTCATTTTAGTAATACAATGTTAGGTGTATCGCTGGTTTGCAGAACTACCCGGGTTTTTAGAAAATCTGAAATCTTGGCGCCCACCGTGGGACTTGCAATTTTGCCTTTACTGCAGACTAGATTACTGTTACGTTTAATATTTTCTGTACTATAAGTTTTGATAATCGCTATTGATTCATCAATTCCTATCGGGTCATTAGGTTACATATGTTACTGGTTTGCTGAAATAGTTTTGAATGGAAAACTTGAAGCTTTATGCTGACAACAAATTTTGGCACCCAACTGGGCTAGAGGTTATGATTTTTACAGATGTCACTATTATACGTTTGTTAAGTATTATTAGTTGATTTTAGAACCTTTTTTGAAGATTTATTCATTCATAATAAATATCCCTGTTACAGATCAGCGTAGTTAGTTAATATCACTTATTTTTTCTTACTAGGAACTTACTAGGAGGTAATATGGAAGTTATTAATTAATACATTAATGATATTATATGAATATTGGAGATAGCTCTCATATTTCTAATGATCTACTCAGAATCAAAATCATCAAAACGGTCTTTAGTTTGTTTATTTTATATTATCAATTTAGTTTATATTCCATTATCCATTCTATTTAATTTCCTTATATTTGAAAAATAATAGTAATTTTTCATCTTCGTTATGAGCCATGCTCTTAACGATCACCCATCTCTACACTGACCGTGCCGAGCGTTGCTTAACCTCGACGATCACTTACCGATCAGAGGTTGCATTTATCTGTTAGCACTTCTAGTATTTGTAATATCAGATTACGTATAATAACAAGAAAATAATCGTCAATCATATTTACCTTACATAGAAAAAAGACTCCATCCACAGGATACTCCAATATTTCAAAACTGCTTCATTATTAATTAAAAACCAACTTCAGTATTATAACTTTCATTTTTCTTTCATTCCGTTTTTCCTCGAGCAATTTTGTAATATGATGTGAATAATTTTGAGGGGCTCGTGGCTAAGTAACAGCTGCACAGATCGATCGATCGAGGTTAAGCTGCGCTTGCCGCGGTCGGTCTGTGGATGGGTGACCATCATTTCATACCGAGACCCCCTCCGTGCCTCGGAGAGCACGTTAAGCCGTCGGTCCCGGTTGTCAAATTAAGATCTATGACAGCCGTTACGGGTAGTCAGAGGCCTGAAAGTCTGACGACCAGTCATACCACGAGATATCGTGTTACCCAGTAATTGGGTTGTGGAGGTCAGATAGGCAGTCGGTCCATGTAAAATACTGGTATTAAGCTGCATCCGGTTTGACTGGAAGCCGACCCCAATGTAATTGGGAAAAGGCTAGGCAGATTGATGTGAATAATTTTATTATTTCTGGTTTTTCATCGGAAGGAAAATGGGAAGGATATTGGATCTGTTGGCCAACAGAAGAGATGAATGAAAGACAACTCCATTTAGCTGAGATGAGAATGTTAGAATAGAATAGAACAGAATATAATTTATATGTATAAATTCTGGGTACAATAAATTTGATGATATTACAATTCGAGGTCCCGTACAAACTCTGCTTATAACAAGTGTACAAATATTTATAATTATAATAGTAATATCTTAGGTTTGCGCGATCACTACACATTATAATAAAATAACTTTTAACCGGATTAATCGCGTGTATTATTGCTTTTTTGTTTTTCCTGACGTTTCGAACACTTCGCAGCGTTCGTGGTCGCAGGAGGACTGTGTTTGTCCAAAAAACCAATATATACGCGATTAATCCGGTTAAAAGTTGTTTTATTATAATATAATTATAATGTTAAGAGATCTATGGTGTGACACGAAAGGATATAATTATTACAAATGAGTATCTGAGAATTCTAAGAGGATATCTGAAAGTGGGGCTGGTGACCGAGGAGTTGTTTGGAAATCGCTATTCATACTTGGACATGTGGAGGAATGATGATCAGGTAACCAGGAAAGTTTTGAGTATGAAGATATCTATAAGAGAAGAAGAAAACCGTGGAAACGTTGGATGTATTGTATGAGATGATAGGGCGAGAAGATTTGATCACATTCAGAAAAAAAAAACGGTGTCATCTTAAAATAAAAACACGCCTCTTGACCACATTTCGGTCACGGCGGCATATCTCCGAGGAGATAAGCCAAATACGCAGAAGATATTATAGTGCACAAGCGTATGCGCAAATACAAGTGCACTCTCTCTTCCTTCACTCTCCGATGGGACGGCAATCCGAAACAACCGAAGAGATACTAGGCGCAGGACCTAGGCGAGGCTTTACGTGCTCTCCAAAGCACGGGGGTATTCAACAACTTCCTAACTCCGGGCTAGTACTGAGATTTTCCTAACTGAAAAAAAAACAATAACACTTTGCCCCGACCTAGGAATCGACCCAGGACCTTACGTTCAGCAGCTGCGCTTGCGACCACTAGACCAACAAGGCAGTCATAAGATAAAGTTGGATAAGGGCAGGAGGATGGTGATCCTAGTTCGTTTATCCTCTCGTACAGAGAAGTCACTACCATTGATCAGCGCACTAGCTCACTACTGTGACCAAGTGCAGACATTGGATGCAGAGTTTCTATTACTCTTGATTGAATTGAGTGGGGCGCAGTAAATAAAATGAGATGGATAACTAACGCAGTTTTATATTACTCGTCAGAACTACAACAGCCATCTTGGCGGACAAAATACGATCAATTAGTCAAAAACTTACGTGAGACATATTCATATCAATTAATGTTCACCGGTTACTACTCACGTGCATTTTCGGGATTGCCTGACTAGTTTCGAACTCAAACGGAGCCCTTAGTTATGCGATGAGCCCGCGGCGATCGCGAGTCAAACCGGGTAACTAGTCCGGCAATCCCGAAAAATGCACGTGAGTAGTAACCGATGAACATTAATTAATAATTAGTCAAAGATGTAAATAATCCACCACAGATAATAACATTATAAGCTTGAATAACAAAATAGTGAAGCTGATGGCAATTAGTGTAACACTACGGGTTGGCAATTTCAGACCATTACGTCCAGGTTTCCTCACAATATTTTAATTCATCATAAGTTTGTGATGTCCCAGACCAAGAATGTACTACTTCATTAAAAAAGTAAGGGTTAAACCCACAGTATCAAAAGAATTATAATTACCCTTACATCTTTATTAATACCATACATTCCACGCCAAAATACCTCCGATACACGAAGTATTTACGAAACAAATATATAATAACACGATAAATCCGAGCGATGCCGAGTGCTGGGCAAATATTTTGATCACGCATCCCATGCTCCGAGGTTTGGTAAACAAGACTGCTTGCCAAGTGTACTGGTTATCTTGTAGGTACCTGTGCTGTGTTCTGCCCTAGGAAATATATTTGGCGTGAAATTAATTCTTCTATCATATCTTCTATCATTAATTTAGCTTAATTAAAATTCCCTCTTTTCTTTAAGACGAAAGTAATACTGTACTCTGAAATGATTAATGGGAAGTGGGTAGTTAGCACAATTTATGCGCTACGTTGAATATTTAAATTGTTTCAACCACTTAGTAATTTAAGTTCTATTGAGACTAGCCAAAGGCTTTGTAAAGTGTGACGTTTAACTCAAGGTCTTACATCGATTTTTAGTATCAGAATAAAATTATTTTCCTTCATTCATCAATAGAGTTTAAGCAAAACCCACTTTGGGCAATATTATTGTATTTTTCTGTTAGGAAATGCTCAGTAGCAGTCCACATGCCAAAAGACACAGGCCCAGATTAATGCTTTGTCTTATCTATGCGCTGGTCTTAATTCAATTCAATTTTTCAATATGGCAAGCTTGCCGACTACTCATGACACCAATTCTGTCAATTGCTTCCGTCTCTATCTTGCACTTGTAGTTTTATAGTTGTGTGACAGTGACAGCAATAATGATGAGCCAAAACACGTGCCGAGTAATGTTTATTTATCTTGGCCTATAATTATTTTTGTGAGATACATTCATATTAATTAAATAAAAATAAATAAATAATAAATATTCCACAACTATCACACAACGCCGTCTAGTCTCAAGCTAAGCGGAGCTTGTGTTATGAGTACTAGAAAACTGATAAACATACTTATATATTTCTAAATGCATACATGTTATAGATAAATTACACCCAGACACAGAACAAATGATCGTGCTCATCACACAAACATTTGTCCTGGGTGGGAATCGAACCCACGACCTCCGGCCTAGCAGTCAGGGCTACTAACCACTAGACCAACAGGACAGTCAAATTACTAGCTGACTCGACAGATGTTGTTCTGACAAAAGCTATTCAACTGCATCAGTCCCACCTCTAGAACTGACAGCAATTATAGGAATAGTTTGAATGTGATAAAGAAAAATGTGGGTTTACATTTTTTCGTGCAATTTTTCCAATTCCTCTCTTCATAAGAACGACGTTCATTGGAAATCAATGAAAATAAGAGTTTTGAGTTTTCGAGTTTTGTGCTTAGCAACACATTAAGCCATTGATTTTTATTTATATAGATTTTTAACCGGTTACTACTCAATCATTTCTCGAGATTACCCGACTAGTATTACATGGGACTAGACTACTATTAGACTACTGTTACTTGGGAGATAACCGTTGAACGAGTAATAGTTATACGTGCGTCGAAACCTCAAGAAGGAATTCTTACAGACCATTTAAAACATAATTTACATCCTAGAATGTTCTTCCCTATCTGCAAGCAAAACGCATAAGCAGTATTTCACATATCTGGACCAGATAAACCCCTTAAATATGTGGAGATAACTGTGTGTATTTCCGATGCAATCTTGGAATAATTCCAAGGATTCACAATTGGTATAAGTTTCTTCGCTTTGGATACACTTCTTGGCAGATACCTTTTACCTGCTTTTGGTAACGTACAAGTTAGTTTTGTTAGTTTCATGATACAAAAACTGCCTCAATTAGCCGTTAGTAATGTTTTGGAGTTTTGCCCCTAACTGATATCATGTCAATTGTCCACATCTTCTTAATACAGCGTCTAATAAAAGTGTCCAAAATAATACTTAGGGACACACGTGGTGCTATATTATGTACTATCCTTGGGCATAGGTAGTGGAACCGATCCTCTAACAATAAATATCAATGATTATTTTCACACTTTTGTTTTTTTTTTACACTTTTTACTTCAAGTTTTTACACTTTTTACTTCAAGTTTTTACACTTTTTACTTCAAGTTTTTACACTTTTTACTTCAAGTTTTTACACTTTTTACTTCAAGTTTTTACACTTTTTACTTCAAGTTTTTACACTTTTTACTTCAAGTTTTTACACTTTTTACTTCAAGTTTTTACACTTTTTACTTCAAGTTTTTACACTTTTTACTTCAAGTTTTTAGGGTTAATGTGAGTTCCTTTATTCCACCATAACTCCTAAACGCCTGAACCGATTTAGATATATGGGGAATCCTTACACTTCCCGAGTTACATAAGCTATTTTTTAATATAGTAGGTAGCTATGGTATAAAAACGCTATGAAATATAAGAAAAATTCTTCAATATCTTGTTTTGCACTGTTCACGCATGGAATGTTAAATATTTTTTTAAATGGATGTGTTGTGATGCGGATGGATTGAATTAGAAATTAGTATTTAAGAGGAAGTCTGAAAGTGGCACCGATGAGAAGTTGTATGGAAATCGTTTAGTATGGTATGGTCAGAGATGCGGAGGGATGAGGGTCATGTGACGAGGAAAGTTTTGAGTATGAATTTTGGTGGCTATAAGAATAGAGGAAGATCGAGGAAGCGATGGATGGATTGTTTTAAAGATGATATGGCAGGAAAAGGAATGAGTGACAATGTGAGGGCTAATAGAGATGTATGGAAGAAGAATACATGCTGAGCTTACCCTAAATAAATTGGAAGAAGAGCGGGGGATGTTGAGTTCAAGCTAGGCGGGCCTTTTTTTAAATCTCTATTTTTGCGTAAGGTTCGATAAATATTCATGTCCTTTAGAATAATTGAGGACATTTAAAAAAAAAAACATTTTGTTTACACTTCCATGTAATTTGAAAGTTTACTGATTCGGATTTTGTCACCAGAAACAGGGATAATTCGGTGTAAAACAGGACAAATGACAAAAGCATTCTATAGGAAGCCGGAAGAAATGCCGCCTTAATATTTGAAGGAAAAGAGAAGGGAGAGACTTCAAAGCAAAACTTTGTCAAAGACTGCTAATTTCGCTTGCTGAAAATTACTCCTAAGATGCCTAAATATATACAGAATGTCCAATAAATAGGATGACATACTGTGGGGGGGTGATGGCTTGAGCTAACACAAGATCTTTTAATTGTTTAAAATAACACATTATAATCAAAATGGTACGGTTTTCTTGTTATCCTGAATAGGTATGATGACAGTATTAAAGACCTAGTTTTAATATAAACATTAAGATTAATAAGATTTTCAATAAAATAAAAGTATAAAATACTTTAATCGGCCATGTTGACTGAAACGCCAATTACAGCGAATGACGTCACGCCTCAATTGATGTCAATCCCCCATACGTTGAATGTTATCGAAGCGTGACGTCACAACCCATCATAAGCGGCGCCATGACACCAATGAGCGTTTTCGCGCTTAATTCAACTTAAATTAAAATGCAATAATCTGCGTTAAAACTTAGTTTATTGCTGAAATAATGTGTTTTTCGGAAATAGTAGACGTGTATCTATATTATAAAAGGAGATTTTAAAATCAGTCATCATGCCTATTGTCCATATAATCGAAAATTCGTCCTCGCATAATGTTTTTCACTACTGCTTAAATGCTTTTTTTTTTATCCATTATTTTTAACGTCACATCATACGTGCAGCTTGTATTTATGGTTTGTAAAAAAAAACTAACTTTTAAATAATAGTAGAAACTAGTGGAATTCTCAATTGTGGTTTAAACGAACCTTTACTAAGTTATTACTTACAAAACTACTCATTAAATGTAGTTATATAGTAATGTACCTTATACACTATACTATTAACCACATCTTACTTCAAACGGTTTTAATTCAAAGAGATCTTATCCCGACCAAAGGTATGGGTTACTAGGAAGCCGAGCGTCGCCAAGGAAATTGGCTGACCATCTGACCTTATTGTATGGATCTCGACAAACGGGTTAATGGCTGCGGTGACGTCACCAGGGCTGGAAAGCTTTTTTTTAAATAGAATAGCTGGCATTGGTTTTGTGTGCATAATGTGGGTATGTGTGTCATATTTGATTGTGTTTGATGCCAAGTTTTCAAAAAATTTAATGTTATGTTTTTGAATGCATGTAAGTATGTTTGTTTATGAGTTTCTTTATTCGACCATGACTTTGAAACGTGTGAACAGATTTAGACGTGCAGCTTGTATTTAGAATCCGTAAATTGTCCCGGATAACATAAGCGATCGATAAAAAAAATTAATATAGTGGCTATGGAACACAAAAAGGTGTGAAATAAAAAGATATAAGTCACACATGGTAGGAGTGCTTTTTTTTATACAAAATCTAAGTATCTAGTTGGTCTTAATTTTGTATGAATATAATGTTATATAATTGGTTCGGTCACCTGTGTAGAGACTGAATAGATAGCAATGACGTCACCAAAAGACGTGTTAAAATATGGATTTAGAATTCGCGGTGGTGAGCTGAGGTCGAGATGGCTTAGTGGTCAAAGCTCCTCGAGTATTTTATCCGGGAGGCGCAGGTTCGAATCCTGCTCACGACCGTATTCTTTTTCCATTTAATATTATAATTTTAGAGTTCGCTAAGCATGCGTTAATGCTTTGCAAAGATTTACTTTAATGTTATATAATTTCCGACATATTGTCATAATTGCCATCTCCCTGCTTTTATCCCAATTTATTTGGGTCGGCACAGCATATCTTCTTCCGTACGTCTCTCATACGTCATACCCCTCCTAGCTATATCGTTTTTCACACTATCATCGTGTTCTTTTAAAGCTCAAAAGCGCTGTTTGAGAGCTATATTTGGCCTCAAAGTTACTGACAGTTGTGTGCCTATATTTAAGTCTCAGAAATTATTAACTTTCCCATGCCTCTATATCCTCGAATTAGCAATATTTGTTATAACAAACCGTAATTTATTTGCAACATTAACAGAAACCAGAAAACGAAGTACATCATTAAGATCACAATATCAGAACTTACTATACACAGGCACATTTAAAACTAGCTTATTAAAAAACGTGTGATCTGTATGGCTCCTGTTATCTTTAATAAAATTCCTGATCATATGAAAACCTTGCCATTGATGAAATTTAAAAAATGTTTTACAGAATTACTTGTAGACAAATGTTATTATTCTGTTCAGGATTTCCTAAATGATACATTTTAATCACCTATTTGCCTTATTTAACTAAGTTGTATAATAATTATTGTATTTGCATGCCAACAAGGCAGAATGTATACGGTTCTTTATTATGTTAATTTCGCTCCTATTTGTATGTACCTGCATTCATAGCAAATAAAGTCCTATTCTATTCTATTCTATTCTATTCTATTCTATTCTTGATCTTCCTCTATTCTTGTATCCATCTACATCCATATTTTTATTTATACCAATGTAATTGTTAATTACAAATTGTACAAGCAGTAATCACGGCCATTTATTATGATTTAACGTTTAATTGTAATAGCAATTATTGTCGGGACTCGGGAGACATCTTTGTTATATTTGTGTTTTCCCTTTATAATCTACGAATTGTTTCGTAGGGTTGGGAACATATTATGATCAATACTTAATAAAAAAAAAATGGAAAGTAAATTACGATTCTGAAAAATATTCTGACCTTCGGAAAATCCATCATGGACGCGGTGCCGGACTCTTATTGATTTAAAACCACATGCTCCTCCTTTAATGCGTTTTGCTGATGGACTCCAGGCCTACTAAGCTGTCCCGATCTCTGTTTACTTTTCTGAATTCGTCTTCCACATTTTTAATACGTCTAATGGTGACGTCACTTTACAATTCAACAACTTCAGAGTTCTCTACGTATTAATTTGTTTGAAAAATGTATAAAAAAAAAGTGTTTAATAAATTTATCGATATCGATAAAAGGTTATACGGGCACATTACATCACTGAAGGCTTTGCAAATTTTATCTGTTTAGCTTATTATCAAAAGGATTATGAGGGGGGTAATTGTCTTGTATTGCCTAAACTTTTCAGGCATTGATGATGATGGTTGGAGACAGGTATTTTAATGAACAAGCAATTAACAATGAATTATATTTCTAGTAAAAACTGTACGTTAATATTATTTTGAACTGGTTTCATAAAAAAAAAACACCAGTTACAATAGAACGATATGCCAATAACCATCCCTATCTTGTTGCTATTCCACCAATTCGCATTAAGCGTTTCTAATCATCTTTTATAATGCGCACAGCAAAGCAGTGGAACTCTCCACCTGCGGCTGTGTTTCCGAACGCATTCAACCCTAATCTCTTCAAAGTTAAAGTGAAGCGGCTTCTTCTGGGTAAGCTCACTCCAACGTCGACTTTGTCTCCGTCACCTCTGACCTAGCCTAGAGTCAAGAGCAAACCCACCACAAATAAAAAAAAAGATTCGAGAAAGGTCTCCAGAAACCCCTCTTCATCATTTCGTTCAAGTATAGAATATTCTAACAAAATATACGTGTTGGTCCATTTCCAAAAGATATTCTCAATACCGTGGCCTTCGCATTATTAACTTCCTTCAGTACAACAATGTTTCATAAATATCCGCACTACCCTTTTCCGCCACAATTTGGGAATAGAGGAGAAATATTAACAAAAACAAAACAAGCAGAAATTGGTCTAATATCTTAAATCTTTTTCTGTGTAACAAGCTTGTAAGTTCCACAAAACAAGTAATTTGTAGGCGGAGCAAGTAATTTAGGAGAAATGCTGGTATTCTACCGCATCTGGTTCGACGCTGAATGGGGGAATCTAGGCAGATATCGTACTTTTCGTGTTTATCTTGGAGATAGTTTCCGACCATAACATTTGGCAGTTTCTCAGGCCTTTCGGCTAATTGCTTTCAATATCGTTGTGGTTTATTAAAATAGAAATAGAAATGATTTTATGATTCTAGGTCTGTAATTCTGTATAAAACTAGAGATATTTTTTTAAGTGCCCTGTATTAAGCTGCCTCGTTTGTGTATTGGTCGCTAGAGCGGCTAGAGGGCAGTGTTAATAGATTTTTCTGTTAGAACATTTTCACTAAAAGCCTGGATTTTGGAATTGTGCTCGATCGATGGCAATAGGCATAGCTTGCACCTGGCGCACCTAAGTTATCCTAACATCTGCTCTAACGTCATCTGCGTAACATATACGGAATTCTTCTTCCACATTTTAATAAGTCTTATGGTGACGTCATCGCTACATATACAGGTCCTAAACAGTGATTGAATTTGTCTTTCCCCATAGTTTATTACTTTAGAGTTCACTACGCGTAAGTAAAGGCATTGAAAGAAGAGGTTATCTATATAAGAAACTGCTTGTTATTTATTTGGCGATAAGGTTTTATTCCTTTACAATATTACCGCTGCGAAAATCAGTAATGAACCTCAGTGTTACTATAAATAATTCTGTTTATCCCATAACAGCATCGAGGATAACAATAACTTGCCTCTGGGAACGCATGCAGTAAGGGCTAAATGGACGTACGGATAAACATTTCTCCACACATATACACGTAAAACAGTTGCAAACAGTGCGATACACACTGATGCACAGAATTTGCGACTTATATATAAAAAAAAAAAGGAAAATCCTATTTAATTGTTACTTTTACTGCCGTGCTGTCCAAAAAAAGGAGTGTTATGTGTTCAGGGTTCATGTATGTATGTATGTTTGTGAGTTTCTTTATTCCATCATAACTTCTAAATGCTTGAACTGATTTCGATGTATGGGGTATCGTTAGAATCCTTACATTCTTCCGGGTAACATAGTCTAGTAAGATTTTTAATAATGGCAGGCGTGCTTTTTATTTTTTAATTAACATCTTGTTTAATACCTGTTTTTCAACCATTGCGAGTTGTACACATTGTCGAAATATATATATATATTTTTTTTTTTTATATGAAATGGGTTTTATTCTTGACTTTAGTCTAGGTCAGAGGTGACAAAGTCGACGATGGAGTGAGCTTACCCACAAGAAGGAATACCCCCTTTTTCCGAATTAGACTGGGCGGTTGAGTGCCAGCCACGGAGCGTAATCTTCCTATAGTTACTACAGAAATACGCAATAAGCGTGATGTTATTGTTACTAGAAGTAATTTAAGTACACAGTGAGGGATTATGTGCTTGTTGCGCTTGTAATATGGATGTTTTTTTTTATTGCACTCTTTCAATAACAGAAATAGTCATGATACATTTATATATGATCATTTTTGTTTTGTAGAAAATACTTAAGTCAAGGTATATAGATCATACATTTCTTAAATAAACGGACAGTTTTAAACTACTGTATTATAAATTATAAATGGTAATCATATTTATGGATTATAGATATTTAATTATGACTAAACTTACTTTAGACAATGAAATATAATTTAATAACCTTGTGGCTACTATTTGCATGTCAGAATTTGACAACCTATATACCTACCACATTTTACTACAAATAAAGATATTTTTTTAATTCAAGATAAATCTTTGAAAAGCATTAACGCATGCTTAGCGAACTCTAACTTAAAATATTGTTGAAGAATTCTCGGTGGTGAGCAGAGGTCGAGATGGCTTAGTGTTCAGCGTACCTATTCGCTACCTCGGTTGCCAACCGAATTGATGGACACTTTGTAGTACATTGCGTCGTAAGTTTTTACTATTGTTACTCATTATAGACAAACTGTAACACACGACGCAATGTATTACAAAGTGTCCATCAATTCGGTTGGCAACCCAGATAGCGAAACTAGTAACTGCAAAGTTAGTCGTGTCGGTTCGGTCACCAGTATAGGGACTGAATTGATTGCAATGACGTCGCCATAAGACGTGTTAAAATATGGAAGAAGAATTCGCGGTGGTGAGCAGAGGTTGAGATGGCTTAGTGGTCAGAGCGCCTGGAGCCTATTCATCCGGGAGGCGTAGGTTCGAATCCTGTTCGCGACCGTATTCTTTTTCCATTTAATATAATAACTTTAGAATATAATAACTTTAAAGAGAACTATTACTATTACTTATATTAATCTGAATGAAAATACCGTATATATATTTTTAGAGGCACCTAAGATTGCCAGGTTTACAACTCCTGGATCGACGCCAGTATAAGTTACCATGTTTTACGGAAATTACATAAATCATGCGACGTGCCAAGTTTTCTTCGATCTTATGCATTTTCTTTAATTACCTACTAGTTTTGTAGAACATTTTTCTTAAATTAGAATCGAAGATTGCCAAAGATTTTAATCAGCATGCGGATTTATGTTTGTTTGTGGATATAACTTCGTCCTGTTTTATCTTTATTATAGTTTAACTTAATTGCCATTCTCTCCTACTTCAATGAAATGACTATAAGTTAAAACAAATAAAAACTTATTTGTTTTTATAACCGTTTAGTGTTTAGTACCTACTCTAAAGTCCGGATCTGTAGGCTTACTCTTGAAAATAATTCCGCGCGATTGACATTGGAAATATGTCAGTTCGTACTTTTAAATGCCAAAATATCTAAAAAGTAATGATAGATTCGGGATAATATGAAGACAACATGCTTTAAAATTGAGGCAACTATAATGTAGGTTAATTTATTTTAAAATTACGCGTTGTTTTGAGGCATCTATTTTGAGAATAATAAATATTTTATGTCTATAATATATAAAGTAAAAAAGTGGCTAGAGATGTAAAACAAAGGGAGATGTTAGAGGAGGCCTTTGCCAAGAGGCACACTGAACTGAAAGACATTCTGTGAAACATAACAATATTTTATTTTAAAGTTCATGACAAAAGTCTCTTTAATTGATTGATTGAATATTTTATGTATAGCCACGTACAAATACGTACTTCATAACATTAAAAATATATTGTGTCTGCTAATTTCCGAGCCAACAGATCAAAGATGCTTATCTACAACAGTTTCACATCTTATAAAAATATTTTATTCCCAGGCTTCATTTTCATAATGTTTGACATAAGGATTTTGAGTTCATCATAATTATAGTAAAATCTTAGGTTTTCGTGATCACTACACATTATAATAAAACAACTTTTAACCATCATCATCATCATAATTATTTGTATTTACATATTGCCTTATTCCGACATGTAATGTAAATGTGCTCGCCATCCTACTCGTCCGTGTGTCTGCTTTGTTAGTATTCATGGCGCAACCGTCCGAGGTCGATATTGACTCTCACTATCCTCAATATTTTATTCAATTATATAGCAAAACCCTTCTCTGTTGTCTTCTATAAACACCCGAGATTTGTTCTGCAAATAGAATTTAATTAATTAATCCTTTTCACTAACTAAACCACTAAACAAACACGGTGTATGTGTTCAGAATTTTGAAGGTCCAGAAATGTCCAAAAGATTTTTTAGCTATCTATTAGTCATTTCCACTTAAACTATATCAAAAAAGAAGTTATTATGAAAATAAAAAACTAATTCAAATGGTGATTCATAAATTACTGTGTCTGTACTTTTTGAAACAAATACTGTTCGATAAATTTGTTTTCGAAAACATAAAAAAAATCAATTACCCGTTTACATAATCATTTGCACTCAATGAAAATATAATACATGACTGCACTCAAATTGGACCCAAATCAGAAAATGAGAAACACAACAGAAATGTTTTCTTAGAAGCATGGCAATTAACACATACATGTAAAGAACAATAAACAGAGGGGAGGAAAGGGGCCCTTTAATTAAAATTAAATAATTCTGTACACACAGACGTAACGGAATTGTCGAAGCGTATTGGCGCACACCGTGGGACTTCTCGTTTGTTTTCTTTGTGTCGATTATTATTATTTCTTATGCTTGTTAAATAATTATTAAAGTGAAATCGTCAACTGGTTTTAATATGCGTTACTTGTGGTGTATTTAAATCTGTAAAAACTTAAACATTTTAGAGATTTTCTTTAATAACGGTTATTGATAAAATGGGTAGAGTACTTTTTCTTCCATGATTGATAAATCGTACTACAGAAGTATTCACAGCTACTGTTCTTGATTTAAGTATTGTAAATGTTTACAGCAAATTAATACTCCTCATATACTTTTTGTTTGATTATTGTATGGCTAGTCAATTGTTTTTTTTTTTTTTTGCTTAAAGACCCCGCTTAGCTTAGAGCTTAATAAATAACCATTTTCCATATTTCCAATGTCAATCAAGCCGATGTATTTTCAAGAGTAAGCCTGCTTACTGTTGTGATTTTAATTACAAATTTTGTATTAAATTCGTCCTTTAATTATTAATTTACTACCACTTTTACAAAAGACAAAAAAAAATAGAACTGTTTGATAATGAACCGGGGTTGCTTATTAAAAGTTATAATGAAACAACGCCTTGCTACGAATCTACGGGGTTTTTTGTGAGAAAACTTTCGAGTGTAAAAGTTAAAAATAAATCAACACTGTTTTCCTGCTTTTAAGATACAACAGCCTTGAAAGTTGAAGGATTTTTTACCTCCTACTTTTGCCCACAACTGGGTTAAGATGACGTCACATGATGTCGGTACCCCGAAGTCGTTTACGCACATTTCACTGATGCAGTTATTAACATAGCATCACGCCTGTATTCCCCGAAGGGGTAGGCAGAGGTGTAAACCCAAAGTTTACCAATGCTGTTTTTAAGTTCCATGTAATAGGTGCTGAGCCTATTGCCATCTACCAGGCACAATTCTAAACTCCGAGTTGCTACTCAGAATTTCTTAACAGAAAAACTCAATAACACTTTACCCGACCCGGGACCTCGTGTTCAGCAGTCGCGCTTGTGACCACTAGACCAGTGAGACAGTTATTAAGTTCCATACAATATGTTACGTTGGTACTGTTGGTAACAGATGTTAAGTCTATTGCCATCCACCAAGCATAATCTCAAAATCCAGCTACTGATAATTTCCTAACAGAAATATCCAAAAACACGTTGTCTGACCCGACAATTTAATGTCGAGGCAGTCTGAATGAACAGACCTTAGGTTTAAAGATACTTTTATTCTCAATAAAAACATAAAAGTCACTTACTTGAGAACAATAAATTAATTTAAGCTATATTATCTAAGCTATTAGACCTTAAAACATCAATAGTTAACAGAACAATCAAAAAAGGTTTATACACCCTACTTTTGCCCATAGCTGGGCTAAGATGACGTCACAGGCCAAGAGCTTGCAACTAAATAACTCACGTGCGATCGATTTGTGAGATTAAGCTGGTTCATTCACTCGGTAGTGAATAAAAAGATGGCGGTGACGTCACAATGAGACGTACTTAAAACATTTGGATTAGCCAGGAATGTCACGACATTTTCCTTCACCGTAAAAAAGTAACAAAAAATTTACAACGTCACAGTAAAGCAGTTGTTCTTAGAGCTGTTAATATATTGTTAGTGGGGTTTTCTGGTAGGAAATTGTCAGTAATGGGAATTTGGGATTGTGCCCGATTGATGAGAATAGGCTCACCACGTTCGGAACATATTGGGATACATGGGACTTAATAACAGCCTCGTTGGTCTAGTGGTCTCAAGTGCGACTGCTGAGGATGAGGTCCTGGGTTCGATCCCCGGGTTAGGCAAAGTGTTATTGGGTTTTTCTATTAGGATATTCTCGGAAGCAGTCCTAATAACTACTCCAGTACTAATTCCTTCAAGTATCCAGCCATAGCCTTATCGCCTTTCCTCTTCGAATAGTATCTTCAATAACACTTTTTAGTCAGACGACCCAAAATTCAGTAGCCAAAACAACGTTGTACGGTGAAATGGTGTGATTTCCCTAAGGATGTCCATATCGAAGCCTCACCAATTGAACTGAATACATTTCTGGTATTAACATAGTATGTTTAGGTCAACACGAAGACTGAAGACAAGTTATAAACAGCCTTTTTTAAGAAACAGGATCCGGAATAACACCTACATTTTCAGCTAACCATACGCTATTCTTGTGTAAGAAAATACAGCGTGTCCTTTTGTCAAACGATTTTAAATGACAATCAAAACGCACACATAATAAGATAGAGATCTAGAACTAGTCGGGCAAACCCGAAAGATGCGCGTGAGTAGTAACCGGTGAACAATAAATAAGATAGAGATCGCCAATTTTTATGACACCTCGTCTTTTGTGTTTGAAGACTTAAACAACTTGTTAACAACTCTATCGCTGGATAACAATAACAATTTGTATAAAAAAGGTGATCCGCCATCATTGATCATCGGCCATCTTTGATCATCGGCCATCTTTGATCATCGGCCATCTTTATGTTATAGGTTTAGAACTAAATGTATTATTTGTATTGTCATCAACTATTTATTACTTGTTTTAAAAGTGACATAAGAATTGGATGAATAGAAATAAATACAAAATTTAATGCAAAATATGAATCAAACGCGTGAAAGTATTGTAAATAAAACAGTTTACTTAATAAAACTGTTTAGAAAAAAATCTCAACCATACTACATCTTCTTCTAACAAATTATGTGCAACCCTATTAACTATCTATCTTATCTTATATATATAAAAATGAAACCCGTTTTCCGTTGTCACGCCATAACTTGAGAACGACTGAACCAAATTGGATAATTCTTTTTCTGTTGTGTTCATCATTGTTAGGACATGGTTTTTACATAAGTTTTTTTTTTTTTATCGTACGGAAGTTTTTAACGGGGCGAGTGAAACCGCGGGGCACAGCTAGTTTAGAATAAGTCTGGCATCCCTGAAAAATTGTCATAAATGGATCCGAATAACTATTTTGAGATTACAACATTTGCTGTAAAAACGTCATCTGCTATTTTTCACCCGCGGCTTACCTCCCCTCCCCCCATTTTTAGTCCAACCCTGTAGATAAGACACACAATTTATATTCATTACGGAACCAGTCCATCCCCCGAGGGTGCGTTACCTCATTTCCTGATCATATTATTTACTTGCGGTCGCCCCGACGACGGAACCCTTTTGGCACTTTTCAAGGGTTCAGGATAGATAATCATTGTTTTTTTAGGACCTTTGTTTCTGTGGACTGGTAATGCGAGGGTGTGAAGGTTTTTTGTCATTAGTGAAGTAATTTGGATGGTAAAAGAATATATTAAAGGGTAATCTATTAACTCCTCCAAAAGGTCAGGTGCGCTCGTAACCGGCGCTGGTGTATGACCAGATGTATGAAGGTGTATAAAGCTAAAGGCATAAGGATCGTAGATCGCGTTCTGTACTCTTTGCCTACCGTCATCGCAAAAGTTGTGACTTTATGTTATGTTATCTATTAACTGGCTGGTAGTCCATTCGTCTCCGATTTTTTTGTGTATTGAAAAGTACGACTGCTTGTAGAATTTGAACCTTCATGGGGCCCTAATGGGGTGCCAATTTACAAATAATTCACAGAATATATGTATTTAAGGGAAGTGAAAATACGATGAAAATTATTTAAGCGAATCCTTACCATGGCTTAAATTTTAATTAAAACATGAATTTTCTATACCAATTAACTATCTGCCTAGCTTTTTCCCATTTACACTGGGATCGGCTTCCAGTCAAAGCGGATGCAGCTTAATACCAGTATTTTACATGGAGCGACTGCCTATCCGACCTCCACAACCCAGTAACTTGGTAACAGGATATCTCTATGACTGGTTGTCAGACTTTCAGGCCTCTCTGACTACCCGTAACGGCTGTCATAGACCTTAATTTGACAACCGGGACCGTCGGCTTCGTGTGCTCTCCGAGGCACGGAGGAGTCTCAGTATGTAACGATGGTCACCCATCCACAGATCGACCGCGGCAAACGCAGCTTAACCTGCACGAACCCCTCTATACTAATTAACTCAGTTGCCTACTTATGTTTTTAAACGAATTCATTATGTCAGGCGACAACAAAACTAAGTACAGTTTCACATCGCTTTCCACAAAAAATCTATCTAATCGAGCATCTAACATTTTGAATTCAACGCCTTGCCTTGCCACCTCAAAAGAGAACAGAACACGTTCCATACGTGGCGCTGCGTCTAGGTGACGTAGTCTTAGAGTCGATCTCGCGGCGCTCTCGTCACGTATTATATAGGGAAAGCGAACATACGAGCGACGAGCGATCAGAGTTAAGTATAGGGTTGGCGATTATTTAAAAGGTGTTTTTTAGGCGTGTTTAAGTTTGACATACATAGCATAATATAGCATCACGTCTATATTCCCCGAAGGGTTAGGCAGAGGTGTACACAAATGTACACCCACTTTTCACCGAGGCAGTTATTCAGTCCCATGTGGTGAGCCTATTGCCATCTACCGGGCAGAATGCCAAGCCCCGGGCTGTTACAGTGAATTTTCTAGAAACCCAATAATACTTTGACCGACCCGGGAATCGAATCCAGGACCATCGAGGCGATTGCTTATTTATAATAGCAGTATTTTTACAGATTGACTCGCGACATCGCCGCGGGCTCAGCTCTTAACTAAGGGCCGTGTTTGAGTTCGAAACTAGTCGGGCAATGCACGTTAGTACTGAACAATAAAATTAATATGAATGTGTCTCACGAAAGTTACTAAACAAAAATACACAATTTTTACATACGAGACGATTTATTTCTTTGAAAAAGTATAATATTACGTGATCTTTTTCAACCTATTGTAAGTAAGAAGGATTAACTATTGACAATAGTATGGTTAACAAATAAGTCTTGAAGAAACCAAATCTTTTAATAGCGAGCAATTGGGTAGTTCTAATCAGTGTTCCTTACATTGTAATATTTCAACCAATTTACATAACCTCAATGAATTATACACCAATTATTGAATAGATTCAGCCGTTACTACTACTCCTAGCTACTTCCACAATATCTAGCTACTTCCACAATAATGAGGGTAGTCATGCATTACCAAGCAGTGAAACCTACCACCAACTACTCTATACGTGTCCCCCCCCTCCACGGGGCATCATCAGGAGCTGTTAGACCGTGCAGTGTCCGCCATCGAGTTGACCTTAATATTGTGGAAGTAGCTAGATATTGTATCTATTTGCATCCATTATACACCTTTCCTTCCACAAAAATTTATTATTTATTTTATAATAAAGTTATGGCGTATAATAAAACCTTTCCTTCCACAAAAATTTATTATTTATTTTATTATAAAGTTACGGCGTATAATAAAAAAAATTTTAGATAGAAAAATAACAAAGTTTTTTTTTCAAACGCTACTGTTTTTGTTCATAAATTTCGGTCATATTTTACTGTATTCAGCATTGAGTTACACTTACGGTATCTATGATAAAATGGGGTCAGTAAGGACAGCAAAAAATGGGTGTCATATATACTTTGAGTGACTTTGCGGTATCTATATCCAATCATTTTGATATTCAATATACCTGTTTCCTAGTAAAAATGTATTTTATTATTTTGTATTTGTATGGATTCGGCAGCGATTCTACGAAATGTTTTTTCCCAGCTGGCTGTTTGTCTACAAGAAAAAATAATATTTAAAATGATTCATAAGATTTATTTTTTCATTTTGTTGTTTTTATATTGGTTGCATGAGGAGGGATGAGTATCATTTGACGAGGAAAGATCTGAGTTTAATTGTGGATGGCTATACGACAAACCAATGATAGTGTTACCTATAATAATGAATGAATGAATAATGATTCGAACTTGCGACCTTTGACTTGTCAGTCCTTTGACGGTCATACCATTCGGCTATCATTGCTTTTTAGGGCATGAGATTTGTCAAGATATGCTTGTCGATGAGGTTAGTAAGAGCTCTAAAGAAAAAAAAACTAGAAATCTACTCAACCATTTACATGACACCCGTCTAACATATGTTCTCAATAAGTCACGTCCCCTGTATTTGACATAAAAACCGAATTTAAATAAACATCGGTCCCAGTGACTTCTACAGTATTAAACCACCCGAAACCGATTGATAGGACTTGGGTACAAATATCCCGGTGTTAACTTAAGTGGGGGTAGGAAATACCCGAAGCGTGCGACGGGTTGAGGGCCCTTGTTACTAGCCTGCGGGATTGAAACGAACCTGTTTAGGGCCTATGCACATTAAATACTTTTAAAACGCCATTTCGCTTAGCAACGCTTCAACAGCAAACATCCATCCATTGTCACAAACTTCATTTCGCATTTATAATATTATTAGTAAGATTTAATTTATTCTTTATTGTCCACCAAAATGTTCTAAATATATCAAAGTATAAAACAAAAGTACCATGTACCTTATAGGGCCTTGGGCTGACGTTGAGCCCAGAGGTTGGGTCCTCAGCTGCTCGGCAGACTTGTCGACGCAGTACCCTTTATTTGTGTAACAACCTCAGCCTCGCCCCGACACCTTTTCCGGCACAATATTCGGTTCGACAGGTGGCGGTATGCGGACAGCGCCACAAGAATCCATGATGATAACAGTAGATTTAGTCACTATGGACGATGGCAAAAGTACACGGCAATTTCTTCCAGGCAACCTTGGGATGGAAGCATGGGACCTGGATATAATATATTTGGGGCAATAAGTGGCGTATCTGAGATGAGAATGTTAAGAGGGATATGTGGTGTGACGTGGATGGATAGAATTAGAAATGAGTATGTAAGAGGAAGTCTGAAAGTTATGCCTGTGACTGATAAGCTGTATAGACATCATTTGTCAGGGTATGGACATGTGATGCGGAGGAATGAGGATTATGAGATGTGGAAAGTTTTAAGTATAAATGTGGAACTAGTAGAAGAAGACCAAAGAAACGATGGATTGATTGTGTGAAAGATGATATAGCTATAAAATAAGTGACTACCCAGATGGGGGCTAACAGGAGATGTATGGAAGAAAAAAAACATGCTGCGCCGACCCCAATTAAATTGGGATAAGAGCAGGGGATGATGATGTTTCATCATGGTGGTGGTGAATCTATCTAAAATTAAGTTTGTCTCACAATTAACGTTATTCGGGGTTAGTAAAGCTCGTGGCTAAGTAACGTAAAAGAGGTTAAGCTGCGCTTGCCGCGGACGGTCTGTGGATGGGTGACCATCATTTCATACCGAGACCCCTCCGTGCCTCGGAGAGCACGTTAAGCCGTAGGTCACGGTTGTCAAATTAAGATCTATGACAGCCGTTACCGGTAGTCAGAGGCCTGAAAGTCTGACAACCAGTCATACCATGAGATATCGTGGTACCCAGTTACTGGGTTGTGGAGGTCAGATAGGCAGTCGCTCCATGTAAAATAGTGGTATTAAGCTGCATCCGGTTTGACTGGAAGCCGACCCCAATGTAATTGGGAAAAGGCTAGGCAGATAGATAGGGTTAGTAAATTTCGCCCTTGATTTTTTGTATAGCCGTCTATTCTGTGTGCTTACGGCCTTATTCGTAAAGAGTGTAGTACAAGGTACATGAGAAGTGGGTCTTATTATTAAATTATACGATACCTTGAGGTTTAAAGGGCGTAAGGGACGGGAGGAAGGTCCTTTTATTCCTCTTATGTCGCGGTCGTTTGAGTCCCAAAATTGATGTACACGGTAGACGAATGTCAACAGGTGACTTCTTTGTCAATATTGCAGTTTAATTTTATTATTTTAACACTTTCTTCTAATTAGTATTATTATCCATTTTATGGGGACTAAAGCCAGAAAGTTACTCTTGCCTAAGACAAGAATACTTTCACTGATTCTGGTTCTCTAAGAAGTCACAACATAAACTGAATGAAGTTATTATACATAAAAACATAAAAGGTATTTACAGAAACTAAAACAGTATTTCAAAAATTCTTTGTTTTCCTAAATCTTCCTAAATCTATTAATCTCTATTAAATTCTCTCCTAAATCCTAAAAATACATATTAAAACCGAGTATTTTTTCTAATATATTTTCTTTTAATGTTATTTGTTCTAAGGGGACATTGAAAAAGGGAACATCGAAAAATAATAGACGCGAATGGGATTCAAACCCGCGGCCTTTGTCAGTCCGTGACATCAGTCACACCAACTCAGCTATCGTTGGTAATCTGTAAATGATAGCTAATAGATATTACCATGCCTCTCCTTATGAAGAAAAGAAGGGAATTTGAAAGTGTTTAAAAAATAAAATGGCCTTAAAAATGTTTTAAAAATAAATGTTTTTTTTTTTCTGGTTTCGCGATTGCAATTAAAAGTTGGTTCGATTCTAAGGAATTTAATTTTTGATATTTTACACATATCAATTACATTTAAATAACAGTTTTTACAAAAGTGCACCAAAATTCCATTTGTGGAAGGTTGATTTTTACAAAATGCTCCGTTTAGTTTGAACTTTTGAATGCCAGTAGTTAGATTGTACAACTACAGGATCTTTAGTTTAAAAAAACATACGTATACTTTGACAGGAGACTAAAAATTACGCCGTTGATGGAAGAAGTAATTATGTATAACTATAAACATGCATCAAGACGCTTGACGAAAGTAGCGCCCGAAGTAGGTAATGGCGTCAATTCTAATGTGGCAAACTAAACTAAATTTAGAGCATTGCCGTCTTTATCTAACCGTTACTCGGTTAAACGGGATCACTTCAAATTCAAATTTAATCATGTCAACCTAATATTTCTATACAATTTTGGTCAGACGTCTCTAAATTTTGTGGCTACCTTAAACTATGCCGACGAAAAAAGTTCGCAGAGTTTAATTTGACGTGCCTAAATTCGAATTTGACATCTCTTGATTGGTCCCATCTTGCTCATTTAGTAATTGTTGGTAAAAGACAGGAATTTTCTAAATTTAGTTTAATTTGCTACATTTGAATTGACGCCAATGTGTGACAAAAAGCGCCCAAAGCCGAACACTTTGGGGGCTTTTTGTCACGGGTTTTGGTTAAGCGTAGCGTCGTGGCGCGTTAAGGGTTAATTAATACACATTGTATTAAAGCCGATAACATAATAATTATCTTTAAGGTATTGCTTTGCATGTAGTTACGCCTTTTGTTCTCTGTCTTTGTATTTTTAAACATCACTAGAAAAACTAACATAACACTAAGAACACAAGATGATCGTTCGTGAAATTTTATCAGAGACTTGAAGGTATCTTCTTAGCATCAACCTGTATTTCCTGAGGGGGTAAGCAAAAGAGTATTCACCAGTACACTTGTAAACCTATGTTTCACCAATGCTGTTGTTAACTCCCTTAAACTTTGAAGGTATACTTGTTAAAATCAAGAATTAGTTTTTACGTAAACTTTAATAAAGATATGGATTTGGTATTGGTATTGATAGACATGTCGTACCTACCGTGCCAACGCTCTGAACGATCTATCATCGCTGTCCACAGCCATCTAGCCGTTACTTATCGCTCTAGAAGAGGCGCCTAGGGACATCTATTAGCAATCTCTAGAATTAATATATGTTGCGGGTTTAAGTTCCGCCATCCATGTTCATAATCAATGTTTCCTAAAGAAAATTGGCCATTTATTATTAAAATCGAATCAGAGAAAAGTAACTGTGTTCTCATCTGCGTACCTCTACAGGGAATACAGGCGTGATGCTATGTTTAATAAATGAACAACTAGCGAGTTTTCGCTGTGTCATTTCTGATAAGGTTTTCACGAAAGCACACGGAACAGGTTCAGTATGATATTCAACAAGGTCACAAGTCACAAAATTTGGACAACATCAACACTGGTATGTATTAGTGTATTTTTTACATTAAATAACATTAATACGTCATATTTTTAACTACATTATATATTTTAGGAATAATTCCGCCATTTTATATAACTTTTGAATGAAAGGATTTTTTGTAATGTTTGATTCAAATTAAATCAGCCTTACGGTATTTTTTATTTGGGAAAGCAAATTTTAAATATGACATGAAATAAAAAATTAATCTATGATGAAAATTTGGGCTGTAAATTTGCCAGTAACCATATAAATTTAATCATAAGGTTAATTATAAAATGCCTCGTTTGCGATAACGTAATGCTCTAACAATGTTTAATTCGACCGTGTCAGTAAATTTTCATCCATGTGACGCCAGGCGCCCGATCAGCTGACACGAGTGAAAAGTGCATTGACCCTGGTCACAAAAACTACTAATATCATTAAGGATCATTTTATCAACTAATTCGATTAAGCCTTTATTTTTGAAACTTTGCCACTAACATGATGCTTTTGCAAAATGTTATACCTATAAGCTAAAAAATTCATTATATACGATCCATTTACTTGGAGGCTGATTAAATTATTTAAGTTGTAAAAAAATATCCTTAATATAAAATATACTTTGATAAAGTAGGTCGAAGGAATTATGAATTACTCTAATAAAATATTTTAATATTATGTTCAGCTATCTTAAACATATATTTCTAAAGCATCCACTTTACCGTATTATATACCTACTTTTAAACATACATATGTACACATCCGAAAATACCAAGTTGACCGCTAAATTGTCGCGGAAAAAAGTTAGAAAAAAAAATCGCATCCGACTAAAAATTGCATGTTGTTTTTTATCGGCGATTTTAATAATCATTTGCAAAGTTTAATTGCAGATTAGATTTCATCACACTTATTTCTTTTCAGCTACTTTTTCAGCTTTCAGAATATTCATTTAGATACAGTTTCAGTACATATCTGCTATTAATCTTTCTAATGATAATTTTAACATGAACGACTGGAATGACCTGTTTGACAGAGCCGCGCGTTGCAGTCTAGCGATCGCGACTTAGTCGGACGCAAAAAGGCGCGCGACTAAAAGTCGTCGGCGATTAGCGGTCAGCTTCAAACTTCGACTGTACTACCTCATTTTATAATAATAATGTTATTATATTAATAATATCTTTCATGCACATATAAAACCTAATGACAAACACACTCTGAAAAAAATATATTAATTATATAATTGCTACATGTTGTATATCGTTTTATTAAATTCACTGAACAGACAGACAGAGATATCAAAGAACACAGACACATTTGTCTCAATCACGATATACAAATAGTTATTTCGAACTTTCGAGAGAAAAAAAACTTCCTTTGTTATGTTTATTTTTTGTAGCTTTTTCTGTAATAAAATTGGCATGCACCGTTAACGCTACGCGTGGTGACCATAGATAATTTCTGTTGAGTTTTTTTTGAGAAAGAAATAAAGAGTGTGTTCGTCTTTTATGTGTGCAGGAAAGGCACGTGTGTGGGATGTCGCGATGGGCGATTCCGGTCACGTCCCATAGACACGGTGAGTTTTAGCAATAGTTTTTTTTTTTCTATTTTATGTATAGTGTATATTGGTCATAGTGTAATTTGGTCGCAGGTATTTCGGTTCTATTTTATTAAAGAAAATAAATTAAGATATGCGAACAAATATTACTTCTGTAACCAAATAACACTATGGGACTGTTCAGTTTTTTTTATTTTATAACTAATATTGGCACACAAGAAATTTTAAGCACGCACATGCGATTTTTCCGGTCGCTTCGATGCAGACAAAACGACTAATTCGCAAGTCGCAGCTGCTAAAAGTCTCTCGTGTATATGTTGAAGACGATCAACTAACCTATTATCGTTTCAGTAATACAAAGAAATTGTCGTTTTAATGTAAATGGCCGATTAAAGGTATCGGTTCTGCTAAACGATATGTATCGATTTTAGTTTATCGTCTGTGTATCTTTAATTTTTAATACGCACATGACTTCGAAAAGACAGTGGGGCGTGCCTTGGGTTCGAACTTGCGACCTTTGACTTGTCAGCCCAACGGTCATACCACTAGGCTATCATATATTGTTATTAACTACACTATATTATAATAATCAATAATTATTCGCCAATCATCAGGGTCAGTGCATCATGTAAAAATCGAAGCAGGTTGACATCCAAACGGACAGAGCTGTTTGGAACTATGAACTAAACACATCAACACGGTCTAGGGATATTATATATTATAAAATTCCCTCTCCTACACATCAAGACATTTTTATGCCACCGAAACAAAAGAATTTTCAAAAATTTGAATTTGGAATTAGTCTGAGATAAATTACAAACAAATCGGTGTATAAAAGATTCCAATGCGGCCAGTACTTTTCGAGTTATTTAATTGAGTATGAAATATCCCTAGACCGTGTTGATGTGTGTATAAAATGCACGTGTACAATGCATGGCACGCCATTTTCAGAACCACAAGCCAATTATATGCAGAAGTTTAGTTATATATATCACGCCTATTATCCCGGAAGGGATAGGCAGAGGTGTACACAGTTGTACACCCACATTTCACCAATACTGTTGTTAAGTCCCATGTAATAGGTGGTGAGCCTATTGCCATCTACCGGGCACAATTCCAAACTCCGGGCTGCTATTGAGAAATTCCTTATAGAAAAAAAACAATAACTCTGCCCGACCCGGGAATCGAACCCGAGACCCCATGCTCAGCAGTCGCGCTTGGGACCACTAGACCAAAGAGATACCTACGTTCTTTATTACTTATTTCAGACCACTGCAATAGATACAGGGTCCATAGAAAATAATGAAATCTTGTGTGCTAATAATGAACCTAAAGTCACGCCTTTTCCTATGGAGGTATACAGAAATCATTGATCGCTTTTTATAATAATTCAGCCAAACAATACTGAAAGCTAATGAACTTTTCGACAGGCAAATAGGTATACCTATTCTTGGTAGCTCTTTAATAATGTACAATATGAAGATACTCTAAAATCAAAATAAAACTGTTCACAACAGGATATTTATAATATATTATAGATATAAAATCACCACCGTCCTATTCCTGTCCTATACACCTACAGAATAAATACCCTAAAGATAAAAATCTAAAATGCACAAATATAACATAAATATTTGTACCTCTCTACACCTCTCGCAGTGGAAAAAGACAATACGCCAAACGTTTCTTCAAAAAGTATCTATCTTCACGTTACTTAAATTATTAAAATTGTCACACACGGGGGACATATTGTAAGATATCGCTTTTGAACTTACGATATCGCTTTTCATAGAAATGAATGATCGTACACACACGCCGCAGATAATATATATATTTTATCGTTAAGTATCTGTAGATACTGAGCGATATCAGTAGATTATGTCCGATACATAATGTTACTAAGACTGTTAACAAAATTTTCCGTTTATATAGGTCCGTCTTATAATAAAACAACTTTTAACCGGATTAATCGCGTGTATTATTGGTTTTTTGTTTTTCCTGACGTTTCGAACACTTTGCAGCGTTCGTGGTCGCAGGAGGACTGGACCACGAACGCTGCAAAGTGTTCGAAACGTCAGGAAAAACAAAAAACCAATAATACACGCGATTAATCCGGTTAAAAGTTTGTTTTATTATAATGTGTAGTGATCGCGCAAACCTAAGATATTACTATAGGTCTGTCTTCTTATTTTTTCATCTTACGGTTGATGAACAACCTAGATAAAACTATTTATATAGGTATATGTATGATATCTTCCAGTATCGCATAGAAATATAAAGTATCGGTTGCTACCGCACACGGAATATAACATATTCCCTGTGCGATATCGGAAATCGCACATATCGCATAGATATCGCACAGGGAATATATTGCGTGTTTCCGTGTGTGTGACAAATGTTAATCTACTCGATTCACCTGCCTTACTACACCGAAGGCCACCTCCAAACATAGACCGTATCGATTGTAAGTCGATTGAATTACTTATTAGCTACTCTACTCGTCCGATGGATACCCGATCGGACGGACGGGCGTACCCCGTCTCTGTCTCATACAACGTGTATTACAAGAGTACAAATTGGGTACCAATTTCCCAAATCAACAGACCAAGGACGTCTCTCGGCGATGTTAGAATGAACATACAAGTGCATACAGATGTGTGTGTGCGGGTCGCATGTAAGTTTCGTGTTAGAAGTTAGTAGGCAATTGTATTGTTCATGCACTGCTTAGTTAAATTATTTTTTGTTGTAAATAATCGAAATTTTATTTGAAAGTTTTTTTTAATTATCATAATTAAAGAATTAAAGATCATTCTAGATAAATCTTTGAAAAGCGCTAACGGAAGCTTAACGAACTCTAAAGTTACAATATTAAATGGAAAAATAATACGGTCGCGAACAGGATTCGAACCTGCGCCTCCCGGATGAATACAAATGATGAATGTAAAGTTGGTCGTGTCGGTTCGGTCACCTGTTTGATTGCAATGACGTCGCCATAAGACGTGTTAAAATATGGAAGAATAATTCGCGGTGGTGAGCAGAGGTCGAGATGGCTTAGTGGTCAGAGCGCCTGGAGTATTTATCCGGGAGGCGCAGGTTCGAACCTTGTTCGCGACCGTATTCTTTTTCCATTTAATATTGTAACTTTAAAGGTCATTCTATTCAAATTTAGAACTAAATGCAGCTTAAAATATTTATGATTGAAAAAATCTTGCATTCTTATTTTTATATCGGGTTATATGAGGCGACATCTACTACGCTACATAAATACTACCCAGGCAATTAATAACTAACAGAATACTCTCATCTGTCAGATTGATATCCTGAATTCTGAATCGCGCAAGCAAGATTTCAACAACACAGGTAAACTGATATTACATAGCAGGACATAGTGTGTTGTTAAAATATTAGAGGGAGAATTACGCCTTACGACCTTTTTAATGGATTTATACCTCAGTCCAAGTGTTTTTTTTTGCCTTACCTCATCATCTTAGTTTCATCCCAACTATTTTGGGGCCGGCTTCCAGACCGTTTTATCATTGCACATTGAGGCTAGGTTGGTTTTGTAAGAAAATTGGTCCATCTAATGATTAGAGGCTCTCATATCTACATCATGGAAATTCCCATCAAAAGAAATGTAGTTTTGAAGTATATAAAGCGGTTTCCAGTGTATCCAGATTCGACTACCCGTATGTTCACCATCATATTTCTTTTAGTTACCTCTTTATCAAACTAAAAACTACTGACATCAGAAAAAAAATGTGGATTCGTCTCAAACTTATACAGCAGTCATACTGTTGTCATACAACACCAATATTAGTCGCTACAGTATCTAAAAACGGTTTTTAAGAAATATTCGTTATTCGACACTATATGAGGCCGTGAGGGCAAGAGTGGCCTGGCCTATCTTGTTCTAGACACGATTAAAATCAGTGGTGTCTCAAAAAAGATAATATCTTGCGCTCACGGCCTCATATAGCGGCTACTAAATAATGGCACCGCTGTTCTAGGAAACCAGAGCTTTAGTCCAGCTTATTGTGACTCAATTACATCGGTTCAGTACCGAGGAAAAGTCAAGGGAAGTTCGGACTGCAATGGTGGTGTGTGTGATAACATGGTCAACCTAAAGACATTAGTGTGATTGTACCGCAGCCGAACATAATTTACTGACTCTCACTAAAAGTTATTATAAAACGATTTTTTCTTTTAATTCGTCCTGGGGTTCTAAAATGGCCAATTGAGTAACTTCTTAAGATTCAGCTATTTGACACATTAGCATTTCCTATTTTGTACATTTTACGAATCTCCATAGAAAACTGTCAAATGAATTACTGTTTATGAATTGCACGCAAATCATTTAATGATTTGTCCATAGGTAAAGTGTCCATTTCACGATTTGTGGAATGAATCTATTAGGATCCTATTATGATTCAGCCTGCAAGTGTCCTTTTTAGACCCCCTGTGTTACTCTTATAATGTATGTAGAATAATTTCTAATTTTAGTTGGCCGCTACGATAGAATTGATACCAATAGCAGTTACATCCCAAACAAAATCCCGCCGAGTAGCAATACTAGTTTTTAGTTTGATAATGACGCTTTTCTCTACCTACCCTCCTCTTCCTGTAACGCCGCTGTGAACGATCCTGTGCCCGTCTCCAGTGCCAGCCCCAGTATGTTAATGGTAACACAATATTTATTGTATTTCTCCATTGTTCCCAGTTTCGGAGGATGTACAGCCTGTACAGAGGAGTGCGCCACTTCTACAGTCACCACAGTATACTGGTGGAAGACCACAACCTTACAGTGAGTATCATGTTGATATACTTAGTACAGCTACCTTCATTCGGAGCTTCAGTTAATGAGGACATTTGAAATCATTACGCGTCCCGATTTGGATGCAGTAACTCGGGACTTGTCTCTAACCTCTTTGCTTTGCGTAAATGCTTGCGATAACTAAAAACTTTTATTCTACTAGCACCGCAAACGTTGTACTGCCATATAATTTTTCTGGTTACCGCCACCCTTATCACTTAGGGGTATATAAAATAGCCTAAGACCTATTCTCAGACCTACCAAAAAATACACAAAAAAATATATAAAAATCGGTTGAGCGGTTTCGGAGCAGTTGGATAACAAACACTGTGACACGAGATTTTTATATATTAGATTAGAATTTTGATGCCATAACAGATGTGGTTTTTAAAGGACATACATCTTAATAAACTATACTGTTTGATCCACTGCGCTTCATTTTTAACTTCAGAATTAAAAATGCGATTTTCTGTCTCATTCATACTTGTTACACTTTACTCTAACGCAACTTTCGGGGAGACGCGTCTAGTTTCGAACTCAACGGGAATTCTTAATCAAGAGCTCTTCACACGAGATTCCGAATTAGTCCTCGATACGCGGACTCGATTGCGTGGATAAAACTTGTTACGGGCGGCAGCAAATCCTTTCGAGGATTTAATGAGTTCCAGACTCTTAGTTTTAACTCTATACATTGATAAGACTGTTTTAAATATTTGTATTTTTATATTTTTGTTTCTAATTACAATTGAAAAGTAATAGTCATGAATCGGACTCCATTCCGTGACTCTTTTCATACCGTGATAATGCTCTCTCATACTCCTCCCGACCGTATATGGGTCACGGCAGCCTATCTCCGAGGAGATTAGCCAAGTACGCAGGAGATATTATAGTGTACAAGTGTATGCGCACACATAGGTGCACTCCATCTCTCTTCACTGTCATAGTCCTTAGAGACGGCAATCGGACACGACCGGAGAGAGACCAGGCGCAGGGCCCACGGCTTTACGTGCTCTGCGCGAAGCACGGTGATGTCACACCACTAACTTCTTGAATACTGAGAATTGCGTAACAGGAGAACCCAATAACAATTTGCCCGACCTGGGAATCGAAACCAGGACCTGTCGCTCAGCAGCCGCCCTTGCAACCACCAAACCACCGAGGTACTCAATTCTCCCCCATCAGAGCTATCGTGTCACT
Source organism: Xylocampa areola (assembly GCA_935421205.1). Classification (NCBI taxonomy): domain Eukaryota; kingdom Metazoa; phylum Arthropoda; class Insecta; order Lepidoptera; family Noctuidae; genus Xylocampa; species Xylocampa areola. The sequence continues at coordinate 11,030,714 of OW285225.1, forward strand.
TGTTTGTATCTACCAATTTTCAAATACCATCAAAATTTCAAAATTTATTCTTAAAGAATATGAGACTTTCTTTATTCTTAAGAATTTGCTTACACTTACACTAGTTGCTTCAGCCTCTAAGCTACCGCGGTCACTTCTTTGACGCGGTGACGTCAAACTTCTCTGCTCTTTTTCGTCTCTTAGATCCTCGTGCCTCGGAGAGCACGTTAAGCCGTCGGTCCCGTTTGTCAAATTAAGATCTATGACAGCCGTTACGGGTAGTCAGAGGCCTGAAAGTCTGACAACCAGTCATACCACGAGATATCGTGTTACCCAGTCTTTGGGTTGTGGAGGTCAGATAGGCAGTCGCTTCATGTAAAATACTGGTATTAAGCTGCATCCCGTTTGACTGGAAGCCGACCCCAATTTAATTGGGAAAAAGCTATTCAGATATATGACTTAACGTTTGGTATATCAAATGACATGCAGTAGGACTTAAGTTTACTTACTTACGTTTTTTTGTTTTGAAGAATTTTTCGGGCGACGCGTAGTACAGTCATAATCTGCTGTCTCCCAAACTAGGCGAGATTTTGTATCTTGGGAGATCTCCATGAGACACCTGACCATCTTCTAATGGTGACATATTTCCTGTTACTTTTATTCATACATCTGTACTCTTTTCCATCTCGTCACATCCACATGTCCCCGAAATCCATTTCGAAAGCACTAGTAAAAAGTTTTCTAACTATTTGTTAGAACCGAGTTCAACTGAGCATTGAAAAGTTTGGCAAATTGTCTAACTTCTGACTGGATTGACAGAGTTTCTAGAATGTTCCGTAAAACTGACGGTTTTGGGAACTATTCTCAGTTTATAATTGCATATTAGTTTCGTGACGAGATGCAACCTCAGATGGAGCTGTGTTAACCTGAACAATAAATAATGATATCTTCCATATTTTTATTTATTTATAGACTTTTCTACCACGGATTTTAAATTTCGAAATTATTTTATTTTGTAATCACAGACAGGTACTACAATTTTATTTTTATATTCCGTAGTCAGTTATGACACTGTGACAAACACATTTTATAGATAAATCTTCGAAAAGCATTTAAGCATGCATAGCAAAACTTTTAACTCTAAAGTTAAAAAAAATTGGGAAAAGGAATACGGTCGTGAGCAGGATTCGAACCTGCGCCTTTCGGTCGAGATGGCTTAGTGGTCAGAGCGCCTGGAATATTTATCCGAAAGGCGCAGGTTCGGATCCTGCTCACGACCGTATTCTTTTTCCACAAAAAATTATAACACATTTTTACATGTAACTTCAAAAAATCTTTTGGCTAACGAATACTTATCCATAAAAGCAGACAATTGTTGATTTAGACTTTGTAAGGGCATTTAACTTGAAAGTTATTAAAGGCTTCACTCAAACTTTGTATAATAAACAACAATAAATAACTTTGTTTTAAGTTTCATTTTGCAATTCTAAGTTCAGTTATTTTATGATTGACACAGAAAACACTCGTAAATCTTAGTAAATAAATGTTCTATATTTTATTTCATGACTGCCTCGTTGGTCTAGTGGTCGCGAGCGCGGCTGCTGAGCGTGAGGTCTTGGGCTCGATTCCCAGGTCGGGCAAAAGTGTTATTGAATTTTTCTATTAGGAAATTCTCAGTAGCAGCCCGGAGTCAGGAAGTTGGTGGTGTGACACCCCCGTGCTTCGGAGAGCACGTAAACCCGTCGGTCCTGCGCCTGATCTCTCTGGTCGTGTCGGATTTCCGTCCTATCGGAATATGAGAGTCAAGGATGAGGGAGTGCACCTGTGTTTGCGCATACACTTGTGCACTATAATATCTCCTGCGTACTTGGCTTATCTCAGTGAAGATAGGCCGCCGTGACCGAAATATGGTCGTAAGGAGTATATATATTTTATTTCAATACTTATGGCGGTGGCCTGTGTAGTATAAGTTTTGTTTTTAATTGCTATTTTAGTTAATTTCTTTAATCAGTTTAATCCAATGCCTGGGGTGTGTTAATAATGGTAAAAACGACGCTTAAAACGACGTTCCAAATACCTACATATATATAAAAATATAAATTACCAGCCCATAACTGTCCCATTGCAGGGCAAGTGCTTCTTCTCATACAGAGAAGGCACGAGAATTGATCACCACGCTAGCTCACTGCGGGTTAGCGATTTCAGACTTCAAAGTCCAGGTTTCCTTACGATGTTTCCCTTCACCGTATGTCTGTGATGTCTTAGATTAACTAAGAAAGTACATATGACATTGAAAAAGTCACATTGGTACATGCCAGGTTTGAACCCACAACCCGTGGCTCAGACCACTCGGCCACCACGACATACCTAAAAATACTCGTTAAAAATAAAGATAAGCCTTTTAAACGCGACGTGGCCTGCGCGGACTTAAAAATTGAGTCCAGCCTGGACAAAAGTATCCTATGTGCTAATCCGGGTTATAAACTATCTGTGTGCCAAATTTTATTCAAATCCGTTTAGTAATTATTGCGTGAAAGAGTAACAAACACATATCAATCCTCACAATTTTTCGCATTTATAATATTAAAAAGATAGTAATAGGATTTGTTAGATGTTATGTTATTTTAATAGGATATTGGGAAACCCTATTATTCTTCCAAATTGATTAGTATTATGTAAAAATCTCTTTAGCACTTGAAATCATATCTCATATTCATTTTATTTAAGATATACCTAACGTTCATACCCTTGACTCTGTAAAGAATCGATCCCTGGCATACGCCATTTTGGTCGTCAAACATTGAACAATGAATCCCGAATATTGAGCTATCAAACTTAGTTTGATTTCAACGACCAAGGACACGTCACACAAAAGGAGGAGCGGAATAATTTTCACAAAAATATTTTAACAAATATTCATGGGGTCTCAAAAACTCCTGTTTAAAGAGATTTCACGGAGACTGGTCGACACTTCGTGTGACTAGAGGGCTGGCTTGTTCCTTGGTCAAAGAATCAGCATTGCCATCCAACGTGCAATGCCAGTCTTCTGGGCACGTTTCCGGAAGACAGCGATGCGGAGAAATACTTTGACGCCGGACTGTTTTTTTTTCATTTTTATGTTGGTATATAAGAAAATAGTTTTTATTTTATGTATGTTTTGTGTATTAAGTAGTAAATAAGTTTATTTAATATGTTGTTGTATGGATAGAAATATAATTTATTCATTATAAATAAATTAAATACAAATATTTATTTTAAGTATCAAAAAGTTTACAGACTTTAGAAATTATAGGGAATGATTAGATAGCGATGACATCACCATTATACGTAATAATATGTGGAAGAAGAATTTGTAGTAGTGAACAGACATCGGGATAGCTTAGTTGATAGAGCGCCTGGAGTATTCATGCGGGGGGCGCAGGTTCACATCCTTTACACAACAATATTTTTCATTCCAAAAGAATTTAGAGTTCTCTACATTTGTGTTAATGCATTTGAAAGGTATCTGTAATTCTAGGACTAGGACTTTGTTAATCGCTACCTCGTCTGCCTCCGCTTACTTTTAGGCCTGCCCCCTATGTCAAATACCTACGTTCAGTAATCCAACTGTTCAGAAAGTGTCCAAACCCGCCAATGCTCCCGGCTTACTAAGAGTTTAAAGCTTCTATGTCGCGGCTTCTAATCCGGCGCGGCTTCTACTGAATGTTCTGGACTTTCAACGGGTTGCCATTGGCTCATTTAATTTTGAATGAATAGTTTTACCCACACGGGTTTGGCCGTTGGTTTGTTATTAAACTTCCTCGTTAGTCTAGATGTCGCAAGCGCTGTTGCTTAGCGTGAGATCTTGTGTTTAATTCTCAGCTCAAGCAAAGTGTTTAAATAGTAATATCTTGGTTTTCGCGATACACATTATAATAAAACAACTTTTAACCGGATTAATCGCGTGTATTATTTTTTGTTTTTCCTGATGTTCCAGACGCCTGACACCTTAGTCCTCCTGCGACCACGGACGCCGCAAAGTATTCGATACGTCAGGAAAAACAAAAACCAATAATACACGCGATTAATCCGGTTAAAAGTTGTTTAATTATAAAGTGTTTAAAGTTTTTCTGTTAGAAAATTCTGAGTAGTAACCTGGAGTTTATAATCGTGCCCGGTTGATGGCAATAGGCTCACCACCTACTAGTGTGTATGCATCGGTGAAATTGGTGTACAACAGTACTTCCTGTCCTTACCTATCAAAACCAAAAACCCGAACCAAGCTCTTTGATTCCACGTTCATTATAAGAACCGCGAAACAGTGGAATGCGCTCCCGGAGTGGGTCTTCCCCGATAATCTGGGTGTCTTCAAGTCGCGAGTGAATCGGTTTCTTCTAGGCAAGCGTGCTCCATCGTAGACCGCATTATCGCTTAACATCTGGCGAGATGGCGGTTAAAAAAAGCCTATAAGCTAATAAAAAAACACAGGCGATGCTATTTCATGCTATCTTTACTGGCGTCCGAGCACGGATCTTTTCGACAAACTTGTCGACTCACTAAAAGTTTTTATGTATTCAATTTTATCGTTTTATCAACACTATGTTAAATTTGACGTTTAGAATCGACAAACGTGTCGACAAAAAGAACCATGCTCGCCCCGCTGGTTTGATCACATTGTCAGCTAAATATTAATTCCAGTTTTAGGCATATCATCTTTCACACGTATACTTCCGCTAAATAGGTAAATGTTTAAGTATATAACGATGCAGTTTCCTCCTTTCCCTCTTCCTTGTTCACAATAAAATACAATTAATGTCCCAGATTATATCTTTAAATATTTTTTTTTTTAATGGGTTTGCTCTGGACTCTAGTCTAGGTCAGAGGTGACAGAGACAATGTCGACGATGGAGTGAGCTTACCCAGAAGAAGCCTGTTCACTCTAACTTTGAAGAGATTAAGGTAGAATGCGTTCGGAAACACAGAATAATATATTTAAACGATTTAATATAAAAAAAAAAAAAACTTGAGTGCCAGAAACGCCGACACTGAAATATTTTTCATTTTATAAGCACACGTGTCTTCCTTTTCGACAATATATTTTACTTCTGTTCAAACAGTAGCCAAATAATGTGCCACAAAAAATTCATGAAAATATCTAGACAAAATGTCACTGAGCGATTTCATGTAACGAAAGTGCTAAAATTGTGAAATTCGCGAGTTTCGCATACATATCTTAATGTATTCATCTTTTCGGTTGCGAATTTCACGAATAAAATATACGGGTAGAGTATTCTTCGTGACATTTATACGGAAATAATGTGTTTTAACATATTTTTACATGTTTCTGATCCTATGGTTTTGTTATTTATTTCTCATTTTTGTTAACTTGCCCGAAGGTTTGCATCCGCTTGTTGAATACCATGAAACTGGTGTATTGAACTGGTGTATGAATTAAATCTAATGTTAACTGACACAGAGTGGTCGACTGCGTCAACCGCGTGTCACAGGTTGTCACAATATTCCAGTTCTGGATGTGTCTGCATGTGAGATGATGTGTCTGTAAACGCACCCACAATACAGGAATAAATTACTGGTGTGGGCAACGTTTTATCAAAAGAAAAAAATATATGTAATGATTTATTTATTTATAGATTTATGTACACACAAAAGTAAAAGGATAGGTATTAGAATATAATGTACAAAGGTACTGCTTATTTCTTTAAGAAATCTCTTCCAGCAGACCTGCGAGAGGAGAACTTAAACAAGAAATGTAGACGGCGTGTAAATAAAAAATAAAATAAAAAAGTGAATCTAAAAATATGCAAAAAGAAAGAACTAATTAACCAATTAAAATAAACATACATATATTAAATAATAAATAATAAACATACTGATCTGATATTGTTATATTCAGTTGGTTTCCATAGTCAAAAATTTAATTTATATTGTCGGTATGGTTAATGACAGATACGAACTGAAAAATAAGTTATTCTGCAAGCATACTAAAATTTCCAGAAACATCTTTCTCGAGAAAAATGCAAATATTTGAAACGCGGGAAGGTATTCATACATATTTAGTTCCCGCCAAGAAATAAAAATGTAGAAATGTTTAAAAATTTTGCTCCGACAAACACAAAATAAGAAAATCTTCGTGTACCACTATAAAAATATCGTAAAACCCTAACTGGGAAACATAAAATTTTGCACAGAATTGAAAAATTTCATGCATAAAAGATTGTGGATCACACGTTGCTAAATGAGGCATTCGTTTTGAATAAAAGCGAAATTTGTTTTAAACGATTCACAAATGGTGCTCGATCCGGCCTCGGTGGGGAAATTGAATTTAAAACCGTACTTTTTTCAGATTAAAATGGTATCGGTTCTGATGGAGTTGGAGATTTTTATATGGAAAGTTTTAAATGTATGAATACCGAATGCCACGGATCTGAAAGAATACGGATGTAGCCTTGCCTTGTCATAAGCGAAGCATAGATTACGCGTACACACACGCAGCGTACTGGCGCCGAGTGGATGAGTTTTAAGTATTTATATGGATTTATAGAAGAAAGAAATTGGATGACTTCTTGCTTCTCACATGTCGTACGCAACGCTCCGTCCGTATTTTTGAAGGTCCGTGACCGAATGCGCAATGTATTCGTTGTTAGAATTCGCTTTTATTACTCAGTGTTACTAAGTAATTATACAGCCTTATCTCTTCATCGTCATCTTTCTCCTCGGATCGGCTAGTCTGATTACCTGCAAGCACTCTCCTGATTACGAATGTTTTATTTCGAGAATTCTGTTATCGGTTCACCTGTCTGTGTCAGAAAGTCTTACTGAATTTGTTTTTTTTTTTACTTCAAGGGTAATTTTCAATCCGTTTTATTTTTATTCTCCACTTAAATATATACTCAACTTAAACATTATATTATACCATTTCATCATGTAATTATAAGTGTCCAAATAAAGCCACTCTTAAAGAAAAAAACTGACGAAGCTGTAAAAAAATACTAAACTAAAAGACCTCGCAACGACCGTAGATAAAAAAGTGGGTCGTCATTTGTAAGCGAGAGAGTGAAAGGCGTCCGTCTCTGTTGAAATCCGGCGGCGGAATGAGAGATACGCGGGGTGCCGTTGGGAATTGCAATAACGCCAGGGTTGCAATGCGATAAAATTTAAATAGCGTTGCGACCAATACTGTTGCCTGTGTGTAAATTGTTCCGTTTTTTTTACTATAAATTAGGGACTAACTGTGTGGATAGTATTTTTAATAATAACAAAATGATAACAGTAATTCGTCTGTCAGGCAACTATGTCATTATTCCTCCAAAATATTTACCAATAGCATACAAGCATAATTTAGTAAATAAATTAATATTAACGTGATATATATCTGCCTAGCCTTTTCCCAATTACATTGGGGTGGGCTTCCAGTTAAACCGGATGCAGCTTAATACCAGTATTTTACATGGAGCGACTGCCTAACTGGCCTCCACAACCCAGTTACTGGGTAACACGATATCTCGTGGTATGACTGGTTGTCAGACTTTCAGGCTTTTGACTGCCCGTAACGGCTGTCATAGATCTTAATTTGACAATCAATTAGGGTAGGCAGAGGTGTACACAGTTGTACACCCACATTTCACCAATGCTGTTATTAAGTTCCATGTAATAATATGTGGTAAGCCTAGTGCCATCTACCGAGCACAATTCCAAACTCCGGCCGACTACTGAGAATTTCACTTTCCACGACCCGGGAATCGAACCCGAGACCTCATGCTTAGCAGTCGCGCTTGGGTCTACTAGACCAACGAGGCAGTCAAACAAATATTTAAACCGTTTAAATGTGTTTATAAGTACACAATTTCATCAACTGCACACAAAATCGATATGAGGCAACCCTGGCAGCGACTGACGAACACCGGTGTTGCTAGCTCTAAATAATTCATAAACTCGCAGCCCTCCCGTAGCTTGGCCTCAATGATTTTCTTGCGTATGTACTTTATACTCAAACTGTACGTACCTACGTATACTGAGTTTGTTAATGTTTGGCAGTAGGAAGCTTAGGTGTAATGGTATTATTTCTGTCTCTTTCTCTCCTTCGTGAAATGTAATATGAGTAATATTGTTATCTCACTCAGGTAATCTTTTGTCTCTCTTGCGCTTGATTTGAAGCTGCTGTCGGCACGGTTAGCGTTGTAATCGATACATCGGCTGCTGCACCGCGTGTCGTGGGTTCGATTACCACACAAAACGAATATTTGTGTCTAAAAATTTTGGGTCTGGGTATGTATGCATTTGAGAAGTATTAGGGAGTAGCTTCTGCCTGCGACTTCGACTTTATAAAAAGTACCCTATGTGTTAATCCAGGTTATAAACTATCTGTTTGCCAAATTTCATCCAAATCCGTTTATAATATTAGTAGGATATAATAAGGAAAAGTGTACAAGAGAAACAGATAGACATAAACCATTGTATTGTATAGACCGCTCCCTTTGAAATGCTCTGATGAAATAAATCTTGAAGAAAAGGGTAAAAAATATGACCCACATTATTTGGATATACGATTTCAATGTCCACGAATAAGAAAAGTAAATTGAAACAAGAATCGTAAATACAAACAAAAGAAATCTCAGTTGTAATGAAAAATTCAATTCTTTAACTTGTTCGTTCGTGTCGCTGACAGACGGATAGACGAACTCTTTGTATAACCTAATAAAAACCCTAATAAAATAGGGGATGAATTTCACTGCACCGTTTTCCGCCCACACCTGGTTGTGTGACGTTTAAAAATGGATGGCAGTACATCGCTCTTACCCCTTTTTTCATCCACCTGTAACGATGGTAAACATTCATGATGTGGCGGGCTCAGACGGGCTTACAATTTGTCGGGCGTCTTCTTTTTTTTTTCATAGTATTCTTATCGGCTGGTTTATGAACAATCAATTATCAGTGTTTAAACACCTGTAGGTCTCTAAAATAGCTTTACACACCGTCGAGAATATTTCTCAGTGCACCTCGCAATATTTTCCTCCATCATTTTAATTAATAATACGCACATGATTTCGAATGTTTGGAGATGCGTGCCTTATGTTCAATGGACATACCACTAGGCTATCACAGTCAGTCACAATCTTTCATATTATAAAACTAAACCATAAGTTTTGTGAAGCTTATTCATACAAATATTTTTTATTGATTTTAATTTAAACTATGTACTAGGTAACGTGTCATATATAATATAATATAAATTGCCCTTTATTCTGAATTGTTTCTGTTTCTCTATATGTTATTATAATATATCCCTCAATTCAGTGTGCCTATTGGCAAAGGCCTCCTAGCTCTTTCCACTGGTTTCTGTCACGAGCCACTCCCCTCCAATAGGGGCCCGCTGTTTGTTTTAACTCGTCTTCCGATCTTCTTTTCTGTTTCCCCTTACTACGTTTGCTGTACCTTGGATACCAGTCGGTTATTACTTTACTCCATTTTTCTGTATTTGCTCACATCATGTGGCCAGTAAACGTGTCATATATGATATGAATAATTTATAGTGCATTGTAGGATAATTATTGAAAAATAAAACTCAACTTTTTCCGCTTTTTGACAGTCCAGATTTTGACTGCTACTGATGTCTATACGAGACGGACATGCCAAAGCACCCAATTTTTTTATCCACACAATACATGTCTTCTGTAAGAGACATGATCTTAGAGGACAAAAACGTTGACGAATCCGTGGCATTTAAAATATTTTGATAATGCTAATATGCGTAATTTGGCATTTTATTTTCCCGTAAAACAAAAAATTCAATTTACTAATTGTTGGTTATAATAAAAAACAATTGATATGGTTAACGCACATTCAAAATCGCCAGTTCACACTTTCGTCTGAACTCAACTTTATAGAAAACAGAAATTAAAATTGTCACACTTTACGCGTTGCTAAAATTGGAAAATATTTCGCTCGAGAAAACATTTTGTTTGTATATTTTTTTTATTATTTATTCTCTTTGCTGGATATTTTTCGTTTCGTGTTTTTTCTGTTCAAAGCTTTTATTTTTAATGGTGTTTTTGATTTTATTAAATTGAAAATGTTTGTTTTTAGTAAATGCAGATGGTTTTATAATCGGTGAAAGTGAACATGACATTATTAAATACTTATATGTTTATAGAACTGCTAATCAGCATTTATCCGATGGTGAATATGAGCCAAACTCATTGGTGCTATTCAACGTACCACTTTTTTTTTATAGGCACAAATAAAAGTTGTACAAAGGCCACGTTCATACGTCATACTATTACTCCTCTTGAGTCTATGTACTTTATTTACTTTTACGATAAAAACAAAAAACTGTGGACTAAAAAGGATGTTGGGAAGCAGAAAGTCACTTCACATTATTTACAACATCTTTCATTAGTTTTTTCCTTCGCAGTTCCTGTGACTAAATGTTCCAGGTGGTTTAGAGGTCTGTGAACGAGTCTCACGATTCACCCTATGTTTTGATTTTGGAGGAATCCATAGTTTATAACTGTCAAATATTTAAGCGAATTGTTCGGAAATCTGAAAAAAAAAATTTTGCTTTACAATACATTGTATCAATATTTTTCCTCGTATCGTTTATTAATTAAATAGGATTCACGTGTCTTTATGTTAAATGAATTAAAAATAACTCTATTCTTTTAGTTGTCCCTTATCGAAACTGGACAGGAAGTTGGAAATATCGACAATATTTTTGACCTTCTGTCTTGATATTTTGCATTCTCGAACTGGCAACATTACCTGTGACCCAACATTACACACTCATAATAACCCCATAAACAGCATACACCCATTTGACATTAGCGAAAACATTAAAATACATGTAATTATATTACCCTTCGGTTATATGCGTCAACCACGGGTAAAACGAACGCTTTTAAACAATTACCCCCGTAATGGCACACCGTAAAATGTTTATTGATATCCGGTAATGGGCTTTATGTGAAATATAAAATGCATTTATGGGTTTTTTTTGTGGAGTAATATAGAGTATGTGGGAGGAAATTACCCTTTACGTTTTATTTATTTTTCATCTTATTTTAATTTCCAAAACACGTCGTACTATAAAACATACTAGATGGTGTAAAAACAAAACGCAATTTTCACAACAAAATACACATGAAACATATTCCAAATACCTTGAACAACTCAAGAATGTCAGAATGTTACACACGGATCAAAGCACCAAAGATACGGATTGATTTGCCGGCTCATCGACAGATGCGTCGACCACGCCGCAGGCTACTACCAGATCGTGCAGCGAGGACTCCTGCAGTCAACACAGTCAGCACTCTTGCGAGCATACGCAGAACGGTGTGTATACCACCCGATTGGACCTTAAACCTGTTTTGATGTATAAAAAAGCTAACCTACCTGTCAAACTTACACGAATGTGAATTAGACGTCCCGTCGGCTATGTTGACGACCGCATGATTTTTAGTTAAGACTTTGGTACACAATGAATAGTACTTAATGTGCCATTGGAATCATATATCTTTCCGTACGGAAGTCTTAAATATGACTAACAACCCTATTTGAGGAAGACTGAAAAAAGAATTACCGCTAGAAAATTAGTATCAATTAATATTGATATGCTTTTTTCCAATTGACTTGTTATTTTAACCCCTGCTACTAGATCAACTATCTTTTGAAATAGATTCTTCAAATAAGGATGTTTATTTGTTAGTAACTAAAATGTTGTGTTAGTACTAATGTTGTTATCCCAATAACTTGTACTTTTGTGTTATTATAAAATTGTAACAGACTTTTTTTCGTTAAAGTTATGTGGTACTGATCAGATTCTACTGAAGATATTGATTGATTTTTTACATATTATTTTTTAAGTATACTTTATTTACATACCAGTTCATTCTCGTTACAATTTTATAATACACAGCAATAACTATACAATCAATATTTTACCTTCGTATACATACATATTTGAACTGCACTGACGTATTGAAAATTACTTACTACAATGTTATTATACGTATCCTAAGTTATATATACATTTCTAAAATCCTACACTGACTCAATAGAACTTATTAGAGATAATTAGGTTCATCATATTCAGAATTAAAATCGATATACATTTTAAACTTCATTGGTTATATTGACGTAGCTAAGACTTCTTTTTATTTGGAAATACATATTATTCTTCTATATTATGTATTCTGAAGGGCAGGGGGATGATGATTATTTATCCTTTATTCAAAAAATTTGAATCTAAAAAACAGGTGCACTGTCACCATCACATTTTTTGTAAATGTATTCCATTCAGTTAGTAATACGTTAGATGTATTGTAACGATATTAAGGACTATTCCATAAATATTTTGTTTGGGGGCATTCAAATCAGGGTAGATATATTTAATAAGACCTAGGTTTTAGTTTAAAGTCAAAGCAATAATTTCAATAAACCGCTTTTTGTTAAAAACTAGTTGCCACGTTCCAAATTGTGTTTCTTACGGTGAAGACCGGCTACAAATCTCCATAGTTACTCTTTTTGTTCTTATTAATAAATACATTGACTTTATGTTTGTGAGGCTACTGGCTACATAAACTATAATTTACGACATTTAGAAATACGTTACAACTCTTAATTAAAACCGCATCTTTTGCGCACTCCGTTAAAACCTTTTGTCTTATTTTCACATCATTCATCTTAGCTACGTCTTCAACATTAGTACTTATACCTACATACATAGTTAATATTGTAAAACATACATTAACAATAAAATACATTCGTTTACCACACTTGACTTTCATTTGAAACCTACCCTGCATGAGATGATAGCACCTGTGTTTGATAGAAGAATGTCACAGCATCTTGATCGCACCCCTGAAGAAGTGTGTTCTTATTTATATTTCAGAAGATTTCAGAAGAGGCAAATGTGTGAATGATTTTATGGATACCTGTGTAGGTGTCTTTGTGTTTTGCACAGAGCAATCATTAGATATTGCAATTGAAAAAACACTCATTCCACTAGATTCTCTCCAATACCTAAAAGAAGCTTGTGAGAGGGTTGTCAAGGAATTTGAGCTAAATAAAAACTGGAATACTTTAGCTCTAGATCGCAAGGGTTGAGATTTGGAGGATGCCTTTGTCCAACAGTTGGATGAGACAGGGAGACATGCTGGGCTTAAGGATAAAGATATAAAAAAATATGGGTTCTATCAACAGCAGCAGGCAGCGAATTTGGTGGTGCATTATTGGCGTGACCAATTAATCAAACGAGAGAAGAACTTTTACAATATGTGTGTTGAGTTGGGATTGGATTGGCAGAGCACATTTATTTGAACAATAAATACTATATATATAGAGTTCATAATACCTTACTCTGTAATCCCAATATTAAAAATGAAGCTTTGATCCCGGAATTTTTAATACGACTTATTTATTGTATGTGTTAAAAATTGATAATTTCGATAATTTTATTACGTTTCTAAGCTTTCATACTAAACCGGTGTTAGATTCCGTGATTTCAGAGTGAGGTTTTACCCACTATATATGTGTTACTGCCTATTCTGATCTCCGGTGACTTCAATATTTACCTGAAGGTGTTTAATTCAATATTTTTGTCGTTTTTTCCACAGATATGGACTACGGTAGCGGTGGGCCTCCGCCCCCAGGGATGATGAAGGATAGACATGGGCCACCACCTCCACATCACCCGGTAACTATCATCAACATTTAATTAATAATCTTCTTTCCATCCCCTACTGGATACTTTATTACTGGCAGTTTGTGTAATCAAGGCCTCAGATACAAAGCCTCTTATTACAAAACGAAATCTATGGAGATTTTAGATTTTAAACTTTATTCCTACGAACAAAAGATCCTTAACACAAAATATGACAACTTAGTAACTCTCAGGACACTGGAATCGCATCAGGGACCTCAACCTCAGCAGCCGCGTGCAGCCATTTAACCAATTATACCCTTATTATACCAGCTTAGTTAAAATTAATCTTTTAGCTAGTTAAAGTCATTTTCGGAAGTAAGTAAAATGCAATTATTACTTAAAATGCAATTATTACTTAAAATGCAATTATTACTTAAAATGCAATTATTACTTAAAATGCAATTATTACGGAAATAAGTAAAATGCATTTCAGCCACTATAAAATTAAAAGTTCATAGGTAGTAATTTTTCATTCACCAATAAACGATAAATTTAATAATATTATTCATCAATTAAACGCAGCAAAATTGAAAGGAATTAATATCGAAATGAAATTTGCTCCATAATAATTGGTATCGATATTGGACGCGAATCATTTTTATCGGCATCAACTGTCCCATTTCCATTTGCCTAATTGAGGAGATAAAAATAATAATTAAGATTTATTGGACTATCGAAATGATGTAGGCTCTTATTAAAGCTACTAACGACATTCAAATTATAAATTTGTTACTGAAGGGTTAATCAGGGCTCCGCACTGATCGGTGGCATAACAATAGGCGCCTTTTGCCATCCACCAGCCACAATTCCAAACTCCAAGCTGCTGCTGAGAATGTCCTATAAGATAAATCCAATGTCCCAATCCGACTCAGCGGCTTCACTTGCGACCTCTGTAGACATCGATACGTGAGCATGATTGTTTTAAAAAAATGTCTCCTATTCAGACTAATAAGTTTAGTCTTTAAGTTGTGTGGAAATTGTTTGATATGGTATGGGAATATGATGCGGAGGGAAGCAGATCACGTGACGCGGAAAGTTTTGAGTATGAATGTGGATGGTTATGAGAGTAAAGGAAGACCGAGGAAGCAATGGATGGATTGTGTTAAATGGCTAGAAAAGAAGTGACTGCCGATATGATAGAGATGCATGAAAGAAGAATACATGCTGCCCAAATAAATGGGGATAAGGGCAGGGTGATGATGAGTTTTGTGTTTATAAGATACTAGTTATTGCTGTCCCCAGTTTAAGTACTGGTAATAAAACCTTGCCTCGAAATTGTCAGCCAATTATGGGAAATCTGTTAGCTTGTATAATAGCTCTCGTGAGGCATATTTATATTAATTATTGTTCACCGGTTACTACTCACCTGTATTCTTCGGGTTTGCTCGACTAGTTTAGAGCTCGAACGGAGCCCTTAGTCATGAGCTGAGTCCGCGGCAATATCGCGAGTCAGACTGTAAACTAGTCGGGCAAACCCGAAGAATACACGTGAGTAGTAACCGGTGAATAATAATTAAATCTGTTAGCTCTTTTTCGGCAGCCATAAAATATCTCTTAGTCATGACATACTTTCAAGCTATAATCTTAACTTTTTAAGTGCAGCATCCAAAAGACTAAATAATATTTTTTATTTCAGCGCGACGGTCGTGGTTATGGTCCAGAGGGTTATGGTGGCGAGGGTTTCGTGCCCCCACCCCCCATGCACCACCCCTCAATGCCGCCACAGAATCAGGTAATTATACACCAATCGGGGGTTAGAATAATCTAGAAGTTGGATTAATAGTATCTGCATTGTGTATCTCCATCTTGTGTATACCTTGTGTATTCTGTTATCATCTCATAATTAAATTAACTACCTATTTTTGTTTAATTAAATAAAAGTTTTGTACATTTAAATGAGCTTATTATAAAATTAATAACAAAAAAAAAAAATGACGGAATTATTACCTGTATTCTTGTCTTCAGTTATATTTAACTTGCCTTTTGCGTACATCTATGCATGTATATGCTCACGTTAATTTAAAGGAATCGTTACATTTAAATGAAGTACTACATTTAAATGAACTTCATCTATCTTTAAATAAACCCATTGTTAATTTGTCTGATACCACTAAAGTGTCCCCTGCTGGCGCAGGGCGGTCCCCCGCAGCAAGGCGCCGTGATGATGGTATACGGGCTCGACCCCCAGACGGTGAACGCGGATCGACTTTTCAACCTGTGCTGTCTCTACGGAAACGTTGTTAGAGTAAGTGGATCTTTGTTGGTTACTTTTTAACTATGAGTACAATTATAGCACTCAGAGGTTTGTTGCTACTTAAATTATACTTAAATTGTACTTATCATGAACGTGGAGGCATTGACCTACGAGGATAAGGTGCTGGCCGCGGTCAGTTCGTGAATGGGTGACCATTGTTTATAGATTTAGACGTCTCTGTACCTAGAGGAACACATTTTGTTCTTACCGATAAAAAAAACAAAAGATCGTATCGTGGAAACTCCGGGCTATTGTTACAACTTCCGGCACCCTCCGTCAACACATCTTAAAATTAAGTGCAACTATAAATTTATATAATGCTAATGATTACAATTATTAATTCTTTTTCTTGATAAGAATATTTATTTATACATAGTAATTGAATAATGAGATAATTTAAAGGTAACACAATATTTTTGAAAGTTACCGTTGTAATGTCACTTACCGTTGATTATAAACTTATATAAAGGGATGCTAACATTAGAACGAGTTCAGTTTCTTATCGTCTATTCAGTGTGTAACAATATTACAATAAACAGTGATTTTGGAAAGTCTCCAAGTGGTTTATCTTCCATATACTTCTGCCGCCGTTTTGCTGCCGTCCCGCCGTTTCACTATATATAGCCCCTGTTGCCATACCCTAAATACGGTCCTGCACATTTTTCGTGTATAACCTTTTGTAGAATTTAGCAAGTAGGGTTTGCAAAAAAAAAAACACTTATTAATTGTATCAATTTCTTTTCAGATAAAATTCTTGAAGACTAAGGAGGGTACGGCGATGGTACAGATGGGCGACGGTGTCTCCGTTGAGAGATGTGTGCAGAACCTTAACAATGTCACTGTTGGTGACTACACGTTGACCCTGGCGTGAGTATCATCATATTTAACCGAAGTCATCAATGTTCATTAGCAGAAACTACAGAACGCCACCTGTTACTATCAAGCAATCGCCATATAATTATATTATGTGCAATGGCACAGAATAGAATAAAATAAAATAATGAAATTAAATGAAATTTGTTTGAAATGAAAGCAATGGCTTTCATTTAAGTCAACTTCAACGAAACTGATAAAGCCGCCATTAATAAAAAAAAAAATGTGAAGCAGCAATATTTTTTTCGTGTTTTCCAGTTTCTCAAAACAAGCGTACCTGTCAGAGGTGATGAACCCCTATCCGTTGCCCGACAAGAGCCCTTCTTTCAAAGACTACGTCGGCAACAAGAACAACCGCTTCTTAACACCTGCCTCCATTCACAAGAACAGAATACAGCCGCCTTCTAAGGTAAGAAACGATAACATAATATCATCATCAGCATACATGGAAGACACGAGCATTGATCACCACGCTAGCATACTGCGGGTTGACCATCAAGATCTGATAGCCTCGCAACCTTCACCATATATCAGTGATCTCTGAAAGAACTGAGAAAATACCTATGAGATTGAAAAAGTCATTCAGTCACTTTTAAAGCCTCCATGAATTATTTTAATATATTGAATTAGACAGAGAAAACATTATTTGATAGCAAGTCGGACTAAGGATAAAAGAAAATTGAAAATCGAAGTCGCGACAAAATTCGTTTCTGGAATGTCAAAGCGTATGGGGATACTCTGCCCCCGCATTCTGTGTAGGGGCTTAGGGAGCAACACAGTGGTCGTTGTCAAACCTTAAATAGTGTTTATAGGGGTTGGGTAATTAATTCATTTTGATAATTTCCAGGTGTTGCACTTCTTCAACACGCCGCCCGACGTGTCGGACGAGCAGTTGTTGCAAGTGTTCAAGGACTACGGCGTCACGCCACCACACACCATCTCCAAGTTTCCGCTCAAGAGCGAGAGGTTAGACATCGCCATGATACTTTTTTTTTAAGATTTTTTTTATCCCACTTAAAAGGTTTTCCACTGCTCGCGTTTTAGAAGTATCGCTGTCAGTGAGAATCCAGGTTGCCCCGCCATCTCGTTTGGGCTACGTGATAAACAAAAATAAATATTCTTAACACCTTTTTATTGCATCTATCACGTTTTGGTCTGTGGATCATCACACGTTTTTGTCTTCACGCTTTGATTTTTAACCAACAATTTTACCTATCTATGTCATAATATTCCAGACCTATTTCATAATTTTACCCATATGTTTCATAGTTTTACCCTTCTCTTTCATAATTTTACCCACCTACTTCATAATTTGTCTCATCTATTTCATAATTTTACCCACCGATTAAATATTTTACACATCAATTTCCATACAATTTCAGATCGTCGTCCGGCCTTATGGAGTTCCAGAATATTTCGCAGTCCGTAATGGCGATAATGGCATGCAACCACGCGACCATACAGCATCCAGGTAAATAAAACAAAGTACTCTACCTATCTACGTATATTTAGCACCCTTTTGCTGATGAGCAAGTGACGTGACAAACAAGAGGTTTGCCGCGGTTACTTACTGAAAGGGCCAACGTTAAATCGCAATCAAAAAATCTAGTGTTATTTTGACACTGTGAACTACCAGTTCATAGATCTATACAGAAAGTTAAGCTTCACTTGCCGTGATTCGAGTGATATGGAAGTCTTTTAAAATCAGGACCCCGGGTCTTGGTTGTCCAAATTAATGGTTTTTCTTTCATTCTTTCTTTAGTTTTCTTGATAGAAAATAATGACAGGCTCAATTTAAACATCTATGACAAATCGCTGAATTTTTATCTGTTCTTTCGACCTTCGATGTTCACTTTCTTTTTATTAACCCCCGACGAAAACGGAGGGGTGCTATAAGTTTAACGTGTGTGTCTGTCTGTAGCTTCGTACCTCCCAAACGGATAAACCTATTTGATTTATTTATTCAAGACTCGAGAAATTCCATTCAGCTTTTTGAAGATCATCGGCTTTTTTCTAGTTATTGCATTTACCGAGCGTGATGTTGAGTTCGTTTCCAGGCTGAGAAACGTCCTGTGTTGTTTGAAAGTTCTCAGCCTATAATTTATAATAGACGTAAATACCATAAACCAAAAATACATACAAATTGTTCAACGTTCTGCTAACCATGATTTTTTCTTTCTTAACAGTACTACTAAATATTTTACTGAACATTTCCAGGTGCAAAATTCCCATTCGTAATGAAGCTGTGCTTCTCATCGTCACGACAAATTGGCCAGGGGAAAGGCCAGAATCCTAATAAGAGTCAAAATCAAAACCAGGATCAAAATAACCAGAGACAAGGCCAAAACAACGGCATGGCTGAGCACGAATACTAGTAAGAGAATAATTCAATAATGTATAAAAAAAGAAAGATTATAATTATCAAGTGGTAAAAAGACATGTACCTACATTTTTTTTAAAGGTGACGGACCAATGTTGTAACGGATCGATATTTTAAATGGCAACCCTGAAGTTGTCAAATTGTGCATTAAAGTTTTCATTGTTGGCAAGCCAAAGATTAAGTGTTACCAGCGTGGAAAATTTTATATTAAGTTTTTCGGTTATTCGTAGTTTATGTCGAGTATTTGTCTGCACAAAGTACTTAGGGGCAAATATTATAGTCAATGTTGATATACCTAATTCTCAATATCACAAAATCCTGCCATTTTTGTTTTGTTATGGTTGTATTTTTTTTTTTTTGAATATGTTATGTCGGCCTAATATTTAGATTAAATAGGCTCCTTCTAAATTATTTTTAAAGTTGCTTATTTCTTTTTTAATATCGTTCTAGTCAAAATTTTATCGCATAATCTTTCAGACTGACCCCGTTTAAAGATTTTTAAACTAATTTCCTATCGAAATGTCAATGTTTCTCATTCTTCGATAGTAGGGACCATAGATTTTAATATTGACTATCTCTATATTTTCTTGTATTTAAACAAAATGTGTGTTCAAATGGGTTGTAAATATCTCAACATTTACGACACAAACTATTTACTTAAAAAATTGGTAACAACTATATGTCATATGTAGATTTTGGGTCTCAAATTCATTTAAGAATTGCATATTTTTTAATGCAATAAAAAGAGCAAAATCATCAGTTAATAAAATGCATCTACCAAACCATTTTATAACCTACAGGTCTGAAAATATTAAGTGAAGCTTCTCCATATCATAAATTTTACCTGTCTGAACACACACAAATTTGTAATATAAACGCTATATGTACTGAAGTTCGTAAAAAAATCAACGGAATGTTTTAAAGCAAAAATATAGAGATATCAGCTTTTACACAGTCCTTGAATGGGTCAAAATATAGCAACAAGGTCAAACCGAATAAATAAAAATAATTTAAATTTAAAGATGTTGCCAATAATGGTCTTATTTAATATATAATAAGACTTCAGAATACCCGCTAATATAGTGAATGGTTAATCTTCAATAATCATCACGCTAACCAGTGTTGCAAGCATATAAATACTTTCTACCGGCGTTATAGTAAGCTATGCTGCTACACCTTTTATAGTATATCGAGAAATTCACAAAAAAACATTTTTTTCTAATCCCGTTTATTTTTACAATAATTTTACCGGTTTCCTAAACATACTAATTCGATCCAACGTTGCTATATTATGATCAAAAAATTATTTTGATGAAGAAATATTCTCTATTCTTATAGTAAAATATTGTACACATAATTTCCTAAAAGATAATTTTAAAGATTTTCTAAAGAAACCAAACTTTCTACTAAATAAAAAATTTATGACAAAAATTTGACATTAAACTTTTTTTATTCATAATAACGCCTTCTTTTTGTTCCTTGACTTATTAAGCCAAAAATTAAGCCAAAGTCTATTGAGAAAGTTAGAACTTAAATATATATATACATATGTATAGAAAATACTGTTGTATGTACATATGAGCGCTATAAAATATTTTGCATCGGTCCACTGCTGGACAAAATGTTGGGGATTTTTTTTTTCTGTCCGTTAAAATGGCACTAATATATTTATTATAACTATTTTTCAAATGGAAGTATAATACGATACGGTAATCTTTTCAAAAGTATTTAATTATCTTTTGCAAAACTTCCCCAAATTTTGTCCAGCAGTTCTAGTTGTTATGAAAGTACAATCAAGTACTTAAGTGTCATGTTCAATAAAAAACGTAATAATAATATTAAATGGATGGATTTAAAAGGCAGTGTTAAATGTTTAAGAAATTTTAATTAGTTTATTTCCATTTTAATTGTTAGCGCGAGATTTAATTTTAATGAACTGTGAGATATTATAATTATAATGATCTGTTTATCTACTTATTGGTTTATAAATAACATTACAATTCAACTAGATCATACAAGGACTGAAATGTTGCAATAACAATGCAACATCAATCGCTGATTTCATAGCTTGCCCAATTTTGTAAATAATAAAAAGCTCCCTTTGAGGGATAGGCAGTTAGTACATGATATTTATTTAAATAAAGAAATCCTATCGAATTAAATTTAAATTTTTTTGAAAGTCTGTTTTTAAATCTCGCGCAAGCAAGTAGTAAATATAGTTAATAAATGTATCTATTGAGAGGAATGACATATCTTATGTGGATAGTAATGGCGTATTATGTGCTATGTCAATTTATAAACAGCTATATAAAAACATGTAGATATTTAAAAGTGTATTACTTTATGTACATTCGTGCACAACATCTTATATTTTTGTGTGTCCACACAATGCTTCTAAGCTTAATAATGATAGATTTGTACTTAAAATACGCTGATTTAGAATTGTAGAATAAAATAAAATATTATTGTAAGGTTAAGCCTGTTGTGCCCGATTGTACCGTCGCTTGTCCGATTGGAAATGTCAATTTCTTTTTAAGTTACGTTTAGCGTACGTCCGTATGTGTATATAATGCTTCGAAACTACATATCACAGTGACAAATAATATTTAGATAAATGTATAAAAAAAATACACAAAATACTACATGTCTTTTTCACTTAGTCACCGTTTTGGCTCAAATTTCCGTTTTTATTATTTGTTTTTCTTCCTTTTTTTAATTTTTATCTTTATTCTACTCATTGATTGACAATACATTCGGTTAGGTACTTGACATGCCACAGTTCAACCTTAAAAAGGGATAGTTTTTTGAAAAAGAGATCATTCAAAGCACCCCCTCTTAAAGTAATTGAGTTTTTCTCAGACATTACTACCAAACACTTATTTCATGACATGGGTAATATTTTCATTAAAATAAGTAAAAAATCTTCCCAATTGTTTTTTTGGTTAGAACTGAAACTTCAGGACATTCATTACTCACTTAAACTATTTGCTTCTAGCTAACGGCGTTGAGGTGGAGCATACATACACACATATCAAGACGGACGGCCACACACACATACACAGGCACACCACTACGAGTGCGGGGGGAAAGGGGGATTGTCGTTGTAAAAAAAAAAGAAAATTTCACCCGCTTTCAATCTAACCTATATTCGGAGAGTTACCACTGAAATCGGGAGACGGGTGGATTTTTCGTAACGGCAACATTTTAAAATAATTCCTTATTTTTACAATTTGTGATCTAGATCACTCTTATAAAGACATTAACAGTTAGTTTTCTTAATATAATTTTAGACACAGTAACATGTTTTTTTTTTTCATATTATTACACATTATTACATTTCCATATTTTTTTTCTTTGTTGTCTTTTTTTTTTATTTAGTTTTGGAGCGATGCTCCGTTGAATGCGTCTTGCATTTTGTTTATGGACTTAGCGGTTTAGGTATCGATTAAGTAATATTCCCATTAATTTGATTAATTAGATTTTAGTTACTTATTATTTTACATGTGCTATTTTCAACCTCAAGAAATTGACATACCTAGACGTAATTGTGACGAGTTTTGAAGATAGCACTGTTTCCCGTTTTTAGTGAGGATTTTTAGTAAAAAAAAATATGATATTAGTTTGTGAGTAATGTTGAAAGTACTTAGTTTTCTTACTTGTTCCCTTTTCTTGTGCGCGCTAAAACGGACGAGGAATAAAATGTCCGCGCGCAATCGTAATTTATCTACAAATTTGGTTGTTTTGTAAAACGTGGCAGTTGTGAAATGTACAAGAAATAAAGAAACTGAGGTAAATTATAGAAAAAAATTGTTTTATTTTTGGTTTTATGATAGACCACGCTTATGCTGTTTCTTAAGTTTGCACCAGTTTTGTTCGTAGTGGCGATTAATCGGCCATTTTAAAATGTTTTAAGAACCAAAAGTATCTAAATGTAAGAATAGTTTAGCACTCTTTAGGTTAGTAGTAAGTGTCATTGCAATGTCAATTATATTCGATTAGTGGAAAAAAATAAAACAGTAAAGTTTTCTAAAAATTTTTCTTAAAAAATATAGCGATGATTCGACTTAAAATTTGAGTAATAAGCCTTGCATAAGGATTTAGAGTAAGGTCAAATGATATTGGAGACACCATAATCGCGCTGTTTGAAAAAAAAACTACTTATTTTTGTTTTTTGTGTCTAGAAATAGATGTTTGTATGGTGTGACCTTGTGGTAGCATGTCTATATTACTGTTTATGAATAGCAATACTTAGTACTTTACTTTAAATTACTTTGCAATACTTCCTAGTGAACAATTACTGATGTCAAATTACATAAACAGTGTTATAGCCAGCATTCGACTAGTCCTAAAGATAGCTGATTTAAATAAATGTTATCAGATAAATAGATGCATATCTTTTTCTCTAGGAATATTTTCGAATGGAAAAAAACTAAATGTTCTAGTATTAGGACCTTGATGTCGTGATAGCTTACCTCTTTTGTGTTGAATGTACAGAGAAATTATAATATTAATTGTTTTTACACCGTTAATGATTATTTAGAAAAATACATATGATGTTGTATTACTGACGAAATGACACTATTCTACTCAGATGGACGCAAATATCAAATTACACTTGGTCTAGGCACTGAAATTGACTATTGAGAATTTAAAGTAAATAAAAAATTGTTCAATATGTATCTCTGGTCAGTTTTATTGTCTATTCGCGTTGTTGGTAAACGATGTTGGTAAACGATGCTAAACATACACGAGAAACGGCACGGTGGCACATAAATAAATAATTATATTGTATTTTTTTTTTCATTTTTAGCCTACATTTTATTGGAATTAGGTCTTGTAGTTACATGATAAACATTAAAATACATGTCAACACAACAAATATCTTTCATTTCCAACACAACCACTTCAGAAAACACGGCAACACAACTTTACAAATATTCTCGAAATATTTATTTATTGTGTTTGTAAAACTTGTGTTGGTAACTGTACACCTGTGTCCTACTACCTACATGCCTGTTTCATTAATTTCTTACTACATTTATTTTTAACAGAGCTATTTAAAATTACGTTTCCCTAATTACCTCTTGTCAATTAAACTACTAGGTACTAAATTATATCTCAAACTACCTATTTTCAATAAATATTTACTGACAAAATCACTGTTTATTATATTTTTTCCCTGAAATTGGGGAGTTATTTTAACTTGCAACCCTTTTTTAACCTAGTCAATTACATACTTTCAAGATTATATTTCCAAAACCTTTTGCTGGAAAAACATGAAATTGCTCAATTTCAAATTTAATAAAGTTATTGAATAAGACACTTCACTTATTGACGCAATCAACATACTTAGCTTACGCTACCTACGACACGCGAGCAGTTACAGTAAAATACTGCATCAGTTTTAATTTAGAGATACAAATTCCACATAACTTAGGCTTCTAGACATCAAGCTTCGTTAATGTATTAAAAGAAAACAGAAAAAATAAGGGAGGTGGTTCGAATTCTGCTTACGACCGTATTCTTTTTCCATTTAATATAATAACTTTAGAGTTTGCCAAGCATGCGTTAATGCTTTTCAAAGATTTAACTTTAATTGCAAAATTATTTTGGATTTTTTACATACATACGATCACACATCTTTCCCATTTCGGTAGGCAGGGATGATTATATCGATTTCCAATTAATTTGGGCATTCACAATATAAAGAGAATAATTAAAATCGATGCAGTATTACACACTCGTAACTGATTCTTTGAATAACTCAGAAATGCATTTCAAAATTTTGCACGACAAAAATAAATTTTTATAATGTATAAATAATTTTAAAATACAAATAAATATTTTAAAATATATGGCGAGAAAAATATGTTGATATGTAAATAGTAAGTATATTGTTTTAAATCTCAAAAACTTTAGTTTTTATTGTACATTTTTAGAATTATCAAAAGATTATTATTATTATAGTGAGCTGCACTCGAGACGCAAGAAATTGTAAAATTGTATAGAAATAATAAATAATGTTTTTGATTAAATCATGTGTTATTTATTTTATTTGAAAGATTAGGATTATATAGGCTATGACCCAAAGTAACGGCGCAGAAAAAGCAACATGAAAATAATACAATAATTTTCTTGATTTCTGCCATGATCTAACGCTATACTTCTAGTCTCGAGGAGAGGAGAGTTACACCTTATTTCATATTCTTGGGAAAACTTGTCAAAATGTTAATAGTGGCATAAAGTGAGGAATGAAGTGTACTTAAACTAAGTAAGTATCTAAGCATGCAGTAAAAACTAGAATAACAAATGTGATCCACGACGCCATAATGTATTTTGATCATAAGTTTTCTTGTACATATACAAAGATAATGGTTTCTTAGAAAAATAAGTAAGAAGAATACACAGGTACAGGTTGGTTCAGTACCGCCAACGCCAACCGCACATCAGACGTACGTCCTTAATGTTAGGACATAAAGGCGCTGTCAGTGTCAATTGTCATCATTGACATGATGTTGACTGTAACACTTAGATTAATAAAAAAAAGTTATAATTTTAAAATTGAAAAAGGTTACGGTCGCGAGCAGGATTCGAAGCTGCACCTCCCGGATAAATACTCCAGGTGCTCTGACTATTAAGCCATCTCGAAATCATCCGGGAGGCGCAGGTTCGAATCCTACTCGCGACCGTATTCTTTTTCCATTTAATATTTTAACTTTAGAGTTCGCTAAGCATGCGTTAATATATTTCAAAGATTTATCTGTAAAAATAACTTTGTCCCAATAAATTGAACCCCCAAAAAAGGAAAACTGAAAATTAACTGAGTGTAACTAATTTTGAGTGGGGGCCCATTCCTTAATGCATTTGATTATAACTTTAATTTAATGATCTTCGTTGATTGTTTTGTTTGGCGCCGGCTCAAAATTAGTTACACTCAGTTATTTTTATTACACGACTGCCCAATTAAAGGAGTTTCGTTTTAAGGTTCATGAATGTATGTATATGTATGTATGTAGGTATGTATGTATGTTTGTGAGTTTATTCTACCATAACTTTTAAATGCCCGAACTAGTTTTGATGTATGGGGTATCGTTAGAATCCTTACATTGTCTCAGGAAACATACGTTAGTAAAAATAATGGCATGCTCTTGGTGTTCAAATATGCTGGCTTTGAATGTGGAATCCCAATCTAGAAATCTAGTATTAAGTATATCTATTTACGGAACTAAGATGCTCGCTGAGAGACACCCGCCTGGACACGATTTACCATGAGTCCATGACCGACGTGGAAGTCTATGAATAGATAACAGACCCAAGTCGGTCACTGCAAAGAAAATGTGTGGCAGGTGGGGTCTACAGCTCAGCAATACATGCAAGTGGTTTCTGCCCGCAAACAATGGCACATGTGATAAATTGCGCGAAGATCTAGACAACACCACAGACTATGCATGCCATTTACGAGGCTAAGTACAGGTTTGCGTTTGATAAAACATAAAAATGCCATTGATCGATACGAAGAAGAAGACCAGGATCAGGGGCGGCCTTAGCCATTGCGAGGCTTAGGGCGGGTAAATCTTTGCAAGGCCTTTGTTAAACATTCACTAACCACCCGACAATTCTACGTACTTTTTGTAAATCATTCAAAGCGTCGCTTATACTCGTATCACTTAATTGATATTTAACTGTCTTCACTTATTCTACCATACATTCCCATCTAGTTTCGGAAAGTGGTTTTAGCGATAAAGATTGACATAAGCCGGCAAACAGAGTGTACAGCCATTGTAATCAATCAAAAAAAGATTTTGCTTGAACACAAGACGATGCTGTGTCTCCTAACATCAGATTCCAGCTGTGAGTTCCACTGGGCAAAAAATAAAGTAACTGGACGTTTCTAGACACCATTTTTTTGTTTCACGCATCCATTGGCTCCATTGTCTTAACTTAACCTGGTTCTTTTTAGATGTAAGGTGTATTTGTATCAACAAATCTTATAATAATTTTAAGCCGTTCAATATTAGAAACATCTGCATTCAAGAATAATGGAATAATAATAATTCTTTATTATTTTGTCAACAATTTTAGTCTTCACGAAACTTACCAATTATTGTACCTATGAGCAAAGTCAAAGTCAAAGCATTTATTTCAATTAGACCATTTACAGGCACTTTTGAATTGTCAAAAAAATAAACTAGTTGCCACGTTCCAAAGTGTAGATTCCTGTGGAGAAGAACGGGCAAGAAACTCCACGGTTACTCTTTTTCATCAAACATTTACAATATTTTGGTTACATTGTATTTATAATATAGAAATCATATGTGAGAACAGTGTAATAAGAAGTCTATAGAGTCTAGTTACAATTCAAAACTTTGCCATGACAGTTTAGAAATAACCAGCCCCAACCAACGGCGCCCGTTCACAGACATGACGCCAGCGTCAGCATCACTAAACTCGACCATATTGTAGGGAATCTAATGACCCAACACAAACGCCACCGTCAGTGGGACATTTGAGTGAGCATGACATACTCTAGCTGCCAGACAATAATTAAATATTTAAATTCATGTAGAATAAGTAAATGATTACATGGTACTCACATTCACAGTATAATAAAAATGAAATGCAAAATTTTTAAACAAACTTATTTTTAAATATTAGATTTAGGACTGAACAAGACAAAAAAAAATTGTCTATGAAAATTAAATAACAATGTCAAAAAAAAAACAAAAAAACTACATTCTAAGAGACAGTACGTCGAAGTGATGTTGTTTGTAACATTGATTCGTTAGTCAGAGTGCTTGTGGAGCAGGACCCGCAGTTAGCCAAGCATTTTTATCATTCTCATATGAGCTCCTTTACTATATTTTTTCCGAGAAAGTGATCATTAATCGTCTTGTCAGATTCTTGTTTTAGATGAATTCGTAAAATTGTCGGGCTATTAAGATCACTAATCTGTAAAGTTGCCGATAGTGTCACCCGAATTTGAGTGATCACTTATTATATTCTCTCTATGACCTCTGAAAGCTAAATTGTGAGATGCTAAAAAAATTATAATACCAAGTACTATTTCCAAAATCTCTCTCCAACGCTGCCTTTCTAATTCAATTTTATCTTGGAATAAAGAGTCAACGGTTGTACAACTTTTTAATCCGTTCTCTAAATTTAACGGCGGTGCCACAGGGCAGCGTTCTCGGACCAGTTTTATATTTGATCCATACGGCTGACCTCTCCGTGTCAAGTTCCGCAACAATGGGTATCTTTGCAGACGACACAGCTGCATTAGTCTCCTACAAAGATCACAGAGTAGTTTTTGCTATGCTCTAGAACAGCCTTGACGAAATATAATTATGGTTATAGATGTGGAGGATAAAAGGCCAATGAGATAAAGTCAGTGAACATTACATTTTGCACGAGCCCGGTTACAACCTGCCCCCGGTTAACTTCGATAACATTGAGGTCCCGCATGCGGAGCATGTGAAATACCTTAGATTACATCTCGACCGACGCATGACATGGATAACACATATTTTTACTTCAAGAAAACAACTTGGAATGCATCTGAAAAATGTCTACTGGTTATGTAAAAAGTCATCGTTGTAATTGAGAAATAAAATAGTTTAGAAATAAAAATGGTTTGTACCAAACGAAGGCCTTCATCGTGACCTGAAAATATATATAGTATAAAACAAAGTCGGGTTCCGTGTCTCTCTGTCTATCTGCCAACTCCTAAGCCACGCGACGGATTTTGATGCGGTGTTCACCATCGTTTAGATATTTTTTCACAGATGGTTTATATATATAATAAAGCCTTATTCTGATTTTTTGTAAGTAGAAAAGAAGAATATTTTGCAACCAAGTCGCCGAAACATAAATTACATGGCTTACGCAGGCTAAACGTAAGTTACGTTTAGCGTACACTCTTTTTTTTATGTATATCCGTGCGAAGCCAGGGCGGGTTGCTAGTTTTCTATATAACATTAGATCAATTTAAGTCCTTATTTTTTTATAATCAGCAAATATTTTATGGTTTTAATAAGGTCAAAGCCAAGTCTTACAAAAATAAATGTCATAGAGAACAAACTTACCGGAAACATTTACAAAGCGCCTCTAGCGGTAAAGTATGGAACCATTATTATTAAAAACGTAATGGTGGCTGCTTGTGCTTGCGGTCCATTGCTGACAACTTATTTATAAAACCGTGTGAAAACCTTCAAAAACTAATAATTACCCGAAGAATATTAGAAAAATTGGCCAGGTATTTGGAATTTAGTGTTTCTTTGCGTGATTTTTTACCTTATTTAGGTTTTATCGTTATCTGGGGTACCAAAATGGCTGCCTGCTTATACGAAATACCAAAGCAGAAGAATTTTCTGTGGCTAACTTGAATATTTTCTTGCGTATGGCAGTAGTTTTGAAATTATCTGCAACTGATAACGATGTAAACATTGACAAATTATTTATTATCATGACCAATACATTTTTAGGTCAGGAATTACATAAGACAAATACAACAATGCATGTTCCTAAAAAACACGTACGATTATTTTGCGTCTTATATATTTAATAAATTTATAAATAGACATATAATAAATAAAATTAATTTGTCATGCCTAACTTTGAATTTCCAGTGTAAACAGTAGTTGAATTTTTAAATTGAAATCTAAATATATCACAACTTTGTATAAATTTATTAATATTACAAAAGAAATAAAATTTGTTACTATGTATGCCAATTTACTTAATATAATATAATCTACAAATATCTGAAAGGAAGAAACTTGTAATAATAATTAACAATAAAATTATTTTGGATATTCATTTGTTAATGTTACAGTCTCAAAGTAAATGAGTGTCACATTAATGCATCTAACATATCCAGTCTTTTGGAAATTTAACCCTTTCCCTGTGCAGTGCCCCAGATTTGGTGCATAACAATTGTTGAGCTATTGTGTCTAACTCGCACAATAGATATGTTAGAAATCATAGACACTTATTTAGACTGTTGTTAGACCAGTAGGGTACTCTTGAAAATAAAACCGCTTGATTGACATTGGAAATATGTCAGTTCATACTTTTAAATGCAAAAATTTCTTTATAATAATTTAAGAATCAGAATACTAACAAACCAACATGCTTTAAAATTAAGATAACTATTATGAAGGTAAATTTATGTTAACTTGTATCTAAACTTTAAGAGTAACCACCTAGATTTCAAGCTGTGAGCACAAATCAGTTTGTCATCTGGCAGTAGCATCACCCATGATGATGATTCAGACTAAGTTGAATTAATAATATTAATATTTAATGAAAAAGAGAATAAAATTAATGTTTTTTTTTTATCATAATTTGAGATTTTACACCATTAACACAAATAAATATTAATTTGATTTGAATGTGCAAGCCCAACACATTCCCCGGAGAAATGATAGTTTTTCCTGTTATTTATCTTTTGACTGCAACTTCAAGAAAGCAAAAGCAGGCTCTCGAAGCCAAACAATAATTTAAATATAATACCTATAAAACAGAGGGATGCCGCTTCTGGTTGATAATTTTTTCTTATAGGACCATTTACATAGCATTTCTTGATTAATTTAATATTTCTATGCGTTGGTACATAGGCTTGAGCTAGCAAACGTGCCCAAGACATTTTATCTCAATAGATACAATTATTTTATATAAATTGAATTGTAGATTTGTATAGAATCTATAAATAATTTGATACAGACAGACGTGTTGCTGGGAAGTTTGTTGCGCCGCTTCTTCTTCCTAGCTAGAACACTAGGAAGCGGTGAAGGGTGGGCTTTTTTGGGGGTTGTCTTAATGTTGTTTTCAAAAAGTACAAATTTTTTGCCTAATTTGAATAAATAAAGGAGAATGCGCGTTCCTGTACACCATATTTTTTTGTGATAATTTGAGTTCATTTTAACATTATTTAATGAAAGAGCAATAAAGCTTTGGTTATCACCAATCAGAATAATTTTGTGACTCCGGGGAACTGAAAAATCTCAAATTGAATTTATCGTAAAAAAACAACAACAAAACGCAAAAAATTGTATAAAAATTAAACGTAAATCAGTGCACTCCTCTTTGAGTTGCCATATGTAGAAATCTATCGATTCATTATATGATAATATAAAATAAAATAAAAGAAGGAATTATATTAATACCATATTATTATGTGCTAATAAAGTAATCACTACAATTTCCTTTTATTAATGATATGAAACGGTATTATAACGTACAATTTATCTTATTTTTAATTATATTATCTGTCATTCGAATAATAAGTTCAATGTTTCGGAAAAATATGGCAATTATTTGTTTATGTTAAATGTCATGTCATGTGTCTGGTGAAGTTATGTCATTTGGCAAATGACGTCTATGTGACTTCATATGTTCTTACTTAGTGCTATTCTGAAGTCATAATCCTTAGCGTTGTTTTTTAACCGCGTCGAGGTATTATTGCCCTTCTTGTGCGACTATACTCTCTTTCCGGTGATACGTTGAGTCGAACCTCGTTCCTCCGTACATAATCGTGAATTTTTGGAAGTTTGTATTAGGTACCTACTTACATTTTGCGAAAGGACGCTTGTAAGTGTTATTGAAAACAATCTTCTTACACGGTGTAACTGTGATTGTGTTATCTTCAGTGTTATTAGTTAATACCTATACGTATTAGTGGCATATCACGATGTCGACTGAAACTTGCATTAACTGCAATGTTCGTTTGAGACGAAGCAGGCGGTATATTCTGGTGGATCAGAGTCAAGCTTTAATCGACACTATTCGTTTGTGGACATATCCCAGACAGGTAAGTCATAGTAAATGTTATGAGAGGTTTTGCCAATGCCCAGATTGTAACAGAGAAAATATTAATCATATTGCAGCGTGTGTGCACTCAGGTGCAGTCCTTCTTCCTTCACTGTTATAGTCCTTAGGAATGGCAATCTGACACAACCAGACTTATCTGGTTGGACCAGACTTATATCTTGTAAGATTGTGGAAAATCCATCATGGACACTGTGACTCTTACCAACTAAAAAAGCTCTCACCTTTACTGAGGTCCTGAGTTTCTTTAAGCAATCTCCACAACAACACTGCCCAGACTGGGAATTGAACCCAGAACTTGTGGCCACTAGACCTATAAGGGATTTTAATCTTATTATGATTGAAATATTTTCTTTATCTTATTTTGATTACTCTTTTTGTCACCAGATAACACCTTCCGACCGTATTTGTCATGCCTGCAGGGAATTGGCAACCCATCAATCTTCCTCTGAAAATATTTTTACAAGACAAGTTGGTCACCGCCATGTGTGTGTTTTATGTGGACGGTCTATATTACGAATCAGTCGGCGAAGAATTTTAACAGAGGGGGCAAATGAAGAACAACAAAGGATGATAGATATAATTTCAAATTGGGTTCAACCACGAGAGGTAACAACTCACAATACTTATCACTTAGGCCCAATATAGTCAGTAATATTTTCCCAGTATAGTTTACTTCAATAATAACAAAGTACTGTCTGTCTAAAGGTGATGAACAATGATTTGTTAAAAGGTTATGTAATGTTTAGACTGTGTAAGAAAATGTTATATTTAGTAGCATTATTACATAATTCAATCACAACCTTAATATTTGTGTTAGGATAATATTTGAATGTTGTAATTTTAGCTAACTTCAGAAGATGAAGCCTGTGTCCCATGTTGGCTTCGAGCTCAGAGAGCTTCTCATCAAAGTGTGCCACCACAAGAACATGACCATCCTACATTTTCAACAGACCCTAGTGACCAAGCTGATACAACATGTTGTCTATGTGGGAATATGTTTGAATTTGTAATGAGGCCACAGTCATCTCCAAATGAAAGGCAGATCTTAGAAATTGTTTGTCAATTATTGGAACAGCACCAGGTATGAACATGTTATTTGTCTGAATCAGTAATATAATCTGTAGTGATAAATTAACTTTAAAGATCATTGATATTTATACTTTATATTACTCTATGTACAAAGAAATATAGATAAAACTCAGAGTATTAATATTATTATGAAATAACATAGAGTATAAATTGAGTTCATTACATTTTATCATTATTTACAGATGCCTTCTGTAAATGAAGTTTGCCCTGCATGTTGGGAAAGGGCACAAGGTATGCTGGATTCTCAGAGGACTGTAGATGAGAGGGTTAACGAGACACAATTGATCACTTTGCCCAATATACGAAGAGCATCTGAAACTCCACGACATTGTATTTTCCGTCCATGTACTGGCTCTGAGCGTCATATTGTTCCTGAAGAAACTCGACGTCGTGTATTGTTGCAGTTTTGCTATTTTATACCACGGGGTGCACGCATTTGTAGCCAGCACTTACAAATAGGAGAATATGCTCATTTATATGCTGCTGAGTATAGCTTAGATACTTTTCATTCTGGATACATAGAAGAAATTATATTCATTTTAATGGAAAACTTAAGTAATATTAATTATGAAAATATTCAGAACTATCCTGAAAATCAAGTTCAATATTTTATAGGTCTAACAAAGAGACAACATCAACAGATTTTAGATGCAACACCCAGTCTTAGAGACATGCATCGGGGTAGTTTTGCCTTAACAGTTCTGTTATGTAAATTAAGAACAGGTGACTCAGGAGATAGGTTGTCCTGTCTCTTTCAAGTTCCTCGAAGAACTTTGGAGACATTGATGTCTGTAGCTAGAAACCTTTTGACAAGGGACTATGTACAACAACATTTAGGGTTTGCACATTTAACAAGGGAGCAAGTGGCAGCAAAAAATTCTATTATTGCAGATGGTATTTTTGGTCAACCTAATGCACCACCTGAGCAAAAGCCAGCTATAGCCATAGCAGATGCAACATACTTGTATACACAGAAAAGCTCAAATTATTTGTTCCAGAAAGATACATACTCCCTCCATAAATACAGGAATTTGGTCAAACCATTCATAATATGCTGTTGTGATGGTCATATTATTGATGTTCGTGGACCATTTAGTGCCACTACTAATGACGCTACAATAATGCGTGATATACTTAATGACCCAGAGTTTAATAACTTTTTCAGAGAAAACGACATTTTTATATTAGATCGTGGTTTCCGTGACTGCATGGATAGCCTTCACGACAAAGGCTTTTTAGGATTCATGCCAGAGACTAAGGAAGACGGTCATTCACAGCTGACTACCCTTGAAGCCAATAGATCACGTTGTGTTACTATTAACAGATGGGTGATAGAAGCTGTGAATGGTCGTTTTAAAAGGGACTTTAAAATATTCCGGCACGAATATTTCAACCGTGCCTGTCGTCATATAATGGATGATTTTAAGATAGCGGCTGCTTTATTAAATCATTTTAGTTATCACTTTACAAATCCAGACAATGCAGAGCAATTTGTTAGTATCATCAATGAACGCATGTTCTTAGACAACCATATAGGAGACTTGGTTGCCGAGCAGAATTTAAACAGGCGCGGTGGTTTGTTTATACCCATAGATGGTACAACTATGTCGTTCCCAAGGCTATCCATGCAAGATTTAGTCTTATTTGCATGTGGTATATACCAAATACGACAAGCAAGGTCTTATGTGGGTGAACATTTCCGTTTTCATGGAGTCTATACACTAGAAATATGTCGTGAACAAAATATCTTTCACATGGAAGGAATAAATCCAATGTTAGTTCGAGCCAAAATAAAATCCCGCCATTCATCAGCCAAAACATACTTTGTTTTTATAGTAGTTGAAAGGGATATGAACGGCCGCGAAGCGATTAAAAGCTATTGTTGCAACTGCATAGTTGGGCTCAGGACTGTGGGGTGTTGCTCGCATGTTATGAGTATTTTGTGGTACTTGGGGTATGCTCGGCACGAAGGAATGACGCGCCCTGCCCCCTTCTTAGATGAAGTCATTTTAAGAATTCCTTAAGGTGTATTTATTATGCAATAAGTTCACTTCTTGTAGACAACAGAAATAAACATTTTATATCTATTGTTTTATTCTGTATTTTTAGTTATATATCCCAACTAGGTTATTTATATAACCTTTAGTTCTAATTGCATTTAGGGATAGACCAGAACAATACTACATTCATTTAACAGGCTCACAGGCAGAGATGCCCATAGATCTTTAACCATCCGCTCAGTAGAAAATATAACGTATTATGTGGTAGGTATCCATACCATGTTCTATTTTTCCACTGAGTGGTTAAACGTAGGCGGCTGGCTGCGAAAGAATCTTATTTACTGAAAGTAGTTAAGTAAGTTATCAATTATATTGGCAATTTCGACTAACTATCGCATCCTCGACACGTTACTAAATAATGGGAAACACCTGTATTTAGCCCGCTGTAGTGGAATAAAAATAAACAGGTTTAATTATTATTGAGTTAATATAATAATTAAATTAGTATAAGACGATTTTATTGCTGAAAAGGCGCAAAAAATATATCAAACTAATCAAAACAACAAATTAATAGTTTTATTTAGCTGTCAAACTAAAATAAAACATAACCTATTTTTTTATTTTAAAGTACGTTTATTTTTTAGATCCGATGTTATAAAAATCTTTTAATTAAAGTAGTATTTCTCAAATAATATAATCTATTAAATATACACCTATCATGAATAAACATGCACTTTTAATGGGTGTACATAACTTCCATATAAGCCTGCCATTCTCCTTTGATTTTGATTTGAATTATCAATGGTTACCACATTTGTTGACTGCCTCGTTGGTCTAATGGTCGCAACCGTGACTGCTGAGAAGAGGTCTCAGGTACGATTCCCGGCTCAGGCAAAGGGTTATTGAGTTTTTCTGTTAGAAATTTTCAGTAGCAGCCATGAGTTTGGAATCGTGCCTGGTAGATGGCAATAGGCTCACCTCCTCATACACATGGGACTTAATAACAGCATTAGTGAGATGTGGGTGTTCAACTGGGTACACCTCTGCCTACCCCTTCGGGGAATACAGGCGTGATGATATTATGTTACCACATTTGTAGATTGTGTAGATGGTATGGTCATTTAGCCTCACATGAACAGACAATATCTAAAATATCAGTCTTAAACTGTATGTGAGGAGCTGGTGTCTGAAATAGGTATATTAACCAGTAATACAAATCACCAGGACCTAGACCCGCGACATTTTTACATAAACAGGGTAGCCATATATAAGCAAACATCATTTTCTTTATACGGCAGGAGACACTATGGATTTTCAACAACAATTAAAACAATTTAAATTTGATTTACACGTTTGTCTGTCATAATGTATCATGATTATATTTTTATTGATTTCCTCATAAGTTGCAAGTATGTCAACGGTCATTCCAAATATAAATAAACTGGAAAAATGCAGCTAGGGCACTTTCCTCAAAAGGCCGTTCCAGTTCTACATGGCTACACTCTTACATTAAATAAAATGATGTTTGGAATTTAATAGAGAATTTATCTTCAAGTCTGTTTCGGTATTTATTCGCAGACAGTTAAGAAATGGCGACGCCAACTACAATAGTACACTTGTAAAAAAAAAATATAACAGATATATTTACTTTTATAAATATATCCAAATATATTGCTTTTTATAATGAAATATCTGGTTTTTTATATTTAATTTGGAATAAGATATTTAATTACTTGCTAGCACGAGCTGTGCCGAGCTCATGAGCTGAACCTGCATCAATGTCATAAATAATAATACAAAAAATTTATGAGTTGCCTTGTACATCAGTAGTATGTTGGAAGTGCGTCTCAGGGAACAGGTCTAGGACTTCTGATAGGTTCTCAGATAACTGCTGTGGTATGATCTTTCAATATCAGAGGATGAGACAAATTTTGGGCCACTAAGCCAATAGAGTAGTAGTATTAGAATAATTATTATAGAGAAAATGTATTCAAAATTTTTATTTGCT
This sequence comes from Xylocampa areola, assembly GCA_935421205.1. Taxonomy (NCBI): domain Eukaryota; kingdom Metazoa; phylum Arthropoda; class Insecta; order Lepidoptera; family Noctuidae; genus Xylocampa; species Xylocampa areola. The sequence goes on from OW285225.1 coordinate 11,067,827, forward strand.
TAATTTCCAGCATGAACCAGTGTTGCTTCATATGCAACAACAGGGCTGGCCTCTCATTGAGAAATGCTACAAGCGTATTTGGAGACCATGTGAGTATTCAATTACATATATTGTCACTGGAAAGACAAAATTACTTATCTGCCAAAGAATTATTTGGTGGTCTAGTAATTTTGCCTATTATTGTAAAAGATGATTGGGACGGTTTCTTTGGTTGCAAGAGCTGTTTCTGAGCGTGAGTTCCTGGGTTCGATTCTAAGGTCGGCCTATCTGTTATGGGTTTTTCTGTTAGGAAATTCTAAATAGAAGCCTGCAGTGCAGAAATCATGTCCGGTAGAACCAATAAAATTTTCACCTATTAATTGGGACTTAATAACTGCATTGCTGCCTGCCTCTTAAGGGAATCCAGGCGTGATGCTATGTTATACACAATAACATAGAGGTTGCTATGCTAAGTATATTGGTATTGGTGTAACAGGCTGGTTTCCGTAATTCCCCACTGTGGGGATTGTTTTGCGTCCAGGGTGGGAATGGATTATTCGATCCACCGATTTGGATCTTGCCGGCAACCTCTCGGAGAGTACCTGGGTTTCCGAAGTACTCAGCCCTTTATGTGGCGATCGCAGGGCGCCGCTAAGTATAAGTCTGGGAACTGTGCTGATCTGGACCTAATTGGCACAGCCTCATAGGCACACAATATTTATTATTATGTTTTATTTCATACCAACATATATTGTGTCCGTCTATTGAATATACTTTTTCTTTTACTCAAATAATTATCAGCAGTTATTCTTTCTTTTCATTTTTTCATATGATTAAATTTTCCAGGCTTTAAAATAGAACAAAAAAAAATTGTTAACTTTGTTTTTGTTTTTCAGAACACATTGTCCTCAGGAAAGAAAGTATCGGAAGTCCTTAGTGAGATAGTGGGGAAACCCGTACAAGAGAATAAAGTACATACAAATATACTATGCAAGAAATGTTATAAAACATGCTCAGAATATGATTCTATTCAAGTTAGGTAAGTTTAAGAACAAAATATGTTTATTTTTACACGACTGCCCAAAAAAGGAGTGTTGTGTTTTTTAGGGTTCCTGTGAGTGTGAGTTTCTTTATTCCACTATAACTTCTAATCTCCTGAACGGATTTAGATTTATGGGGTCATTAGAATCCTTATATGGTCTTGGGTAAGATAGTAAGATTAAGAAAAAATTTAAATATATTGGCTATGGTACATAAAAAGTTGTGAAATAAAAAAAAAACATTCAAGGCAGGCGTGCTTTTTAATTTTATAATTCATTATATATCAGAATGCTTCAGCTGTGATTGAATGTGATGTCCGATTAGCTGGTTGGGCATTTTTTTTTGAGTTTTTCTGTTAAGAAATTCTGAGTAGCCGCTTGGACTTTATGGAAAAGCCTTGAGGTTTGTTAATCATTAACTACAAGCTATGACACAAACCCTTACAAGAGCGAAATGTTGCCTCTTTTACAAGGGCATATTTAGGGCTGGTTTTTCAATTGCAGTAAATTTAACAATGACTGATTTCCGTGACGTGTTGTGGTGGCCGAGTCGTTACGAGCCCGCCTCTTCCACCACGCATGGACCAATGTGACCTTTCAATGTCACATGTACTTTCTTAATTCTTTTCTTAAGACATCACAGACATACGGTGAAGGAAAACATCGTGTGGAAACCTGGACTTGATGGTCTGAAATCGCCAATCCGCAGTGAGGTAGCGTGGTGATGAATGCTTGAGCCTTCTCTGTATGAGAAGAGGCCCTTGCCTTGCAGTGGGACAGTTAGTTTCTTCAGTTAAAAGTTACCTGTCTAACTAACTTTATTTCGGACAGTTAATAATTGCAGAGTGACTTACATAATTTCTACTAATATTATAAATGCATAATAACTCTGTCTGTCTACGCCTAAACCGGTGAATCAATTTTTAAGAATTGTGGTAAAAAGTTAGATTGGAGAAGGACATAGACTAACTTTTGTCACGCAGACGGAAGTCGCGGGCACCAGCTAGTATTATTATAATTGTTGGTTGTACAATCGCAGTCAACTAATTATTTAAAAATGTCGCCTTTCCTACAGCATCATATAATAAAATATTCTCATCATTAGATCCTTTTAATAGCACTCGAAATCTATTTATGAGAGAAGCTATAAAAATCCTATCTCATTATACATGTTAACTAAAAGTAATCACTACACATATACTATACATATTACTTGCTCAAAACACACTCACTCACATGCACACGCACGCTCGCACGCACACGCACACACACTCAATCACGAACACACAAACGCACACAAGCACACAGATACACACAATACATATAACAATAATCATCTACTTGTATCACTATTCTTTTATGCTGTACTAAATTCTACTCTCAATTAGTTTGAAATGTATATTTGTATACTTCGTTATTGGCATACTGTTTAAGGCATATGTCTGTTTATATATTGTAAGCTGTGAAGTTACCAATAAATAAATAATTCCTGCCCTTAATCATTTTCTATGTGCACTAATACATATTAAATTGTTTATTTTCAGGCTACAAGCTATAAAATCGGAATTATTAGAACAATTCAAATTATCGTTGCCTAATCATAATTTAAATTATGAGACTTACGAGAAGTATGTTCCAAATTCTCCACCCAAGCCCAAACCGATTGTGGGAAAGAAGTTGGTGTTGCCAGCATCAAAATTGCAACCTATACCACCGGATTTGTTACTGAAAGTGGGGAAATTGGCGCCGTTCTCTAAATCTAATATCATTTTACCGCAACTGAAGGTGAGGACTTTTTAACCGACTGCGCAACTGCAAAGAAACGGTTATGTGTTGAACGCCTATCTAGGTATTTATGTTGTGGATTCCTTTAACCCTCGTATCATCCCAATGGTTGGATGGATTTTTAATGAAGAAAGTGTCTATCAATTCGTCTTTCAGTACGATGGATTTTATGAATTTAAAATGTTGGCTGCAATTAATTTGGGGTATTAAAATCTGCCATGGTCGTCACGTTAATTGACGTTTTTAAGGAAGATGGGAATGCTCTAAATTTAGTTTAGTTCGTTACATAGAATTAACGTCAATGTCTCTTATATTAGGTTCATAAATGACTAATATAATATGTAAAGTGGGGATATTGATATAATCTACCTAATAAATAAAACTATACCTTTTCACTGCCTCGTTAGTCTAGTGGTCCCAAGCGCGACTGCTGAGCATGAGGTCCTAGGTTCGATTCTTAGGTCGGGCAGTGTTATTGAGATCTTCTCTAAAAAATTCTCAGTAACAGCCTGGAGTTTCGAACTGTGCGGTAGCTGGCAATAGGCTCACCACCTATTACTATTGGCATAATAACTGCACCAGCGCCGCTCTGCCTACCTCTTCTGCGAATACAGGCGTGATGATTTTTGATATGTTATGTTACACCTTTTCAGCCAACCACAGCATCCACATTAAACTTAAAAGTTACAGTTGGATCATCAGTTTTAACCCAAACGATAAAGACTTCAAAACCTACAGAGAAACCTTTGGATACAAATTCAATTTTAACATCTTTAACGAATGCATTAAAGGATGACATTGATACGGTGACTACACAAGGCAATATGACACAGAAAAATTCTATATTAAGTTTCAATGTCAATTCATTGCCAAAGGATTTCCTCTCTGGGTCGGTGTTGACGAAGATGGATGAGAAAATTGGTGAAGAGAAGACTGATGTTACGGATGGTGATCATCCTATGGAGATTGATGAAGGTATTGGAATTTAATTCATAATTATTTTATTGGCTTGGTTGTTACAGACTTGACTTTTTGTTGTCGGGGTTGTGGGTTCGACAGAGAATAAATCAGTGTGACTTTTAAATTTGGCTCTATTTTATGAGTAAAATAATTTCTAAGTTTATCTAACAATATACAAGTTGTTGAAGGGCAAAATTTTAACTAAAAAAATAAAATTGTTACCATGGCATATATTAAGGAGTGACAAACCAATAAAAAAAATTGAAGTGTCTGTTTGTAATGTCAAAATAATACCTATGCCTAAAAATCACTAATATTTTTTTTTCTGTATGTCTATTTGTGTCGGCTAATCTTCCAAACGGCTGGATCGATTCTGATAAGATTTTACTGGCAGCTGACTGTATAAGGAGTAACAAAAGCTAATTATAATATAATTATACGCAGGAAACAAAGCGAAGGGTACAGCTAGAAAAAAAAAAAACATTATTGATGCACCTTTATCATACAAAACTAATAACTGTGACAGATATTACGTGTAGTTAGATGCCTGAAAGTCTTATCACTACATATCGTGTTACCCAGTAACTGGGTTGTGAAGGTCAGATAGGAAGCCGCTCCATGAAAAAAAAATAATTATCGTGTTGGATTGGAAGCCGAACTCAACATGGTTGGAAACAGGCTAGGCGAAACGTGATTTCACTTCACTAACTTCTCACGTAATAACGTCAAAAATGGTCTGGACGGTTAAAATACAAAGATGTAAATGGGAAAGTAAATGAGGAAATTTTAAGTTTTTTTTTTAAACATATCAACGTATTGTTTTACCTAGATTCTATGCCATTTTATGTATATTTATATATATATAAAATAGTAAATGGGGATTGAAATAATGGGAAGAAGATCCCGCATCTCGCTGTTATTGAATACTAAATTATGCTTAGTTTAATATTTTTTTGAAAAATAAGCCTAGTTCCTTTTGTAAGTGCACTAATGAATGATTTTGAATGATTGAATGAGAGCATCTTGATGAAATGTGTATGTTGACCCTACGAAAATGTGTTTTTTTTTTTTTTTTTTTTCTATATTTTGTAGATAATCTGCTTATATTTCTGTTGTCTATTCTTTCAGATTGTTTGTCTGTGGTGCCTGTTACTTCTGGGGACGGCAACTTAGTGCTACAAATGGACAGAATGCCGGTAATACATCTTTATTAGGAAATATATTATTGTTGACTGCCTCGTTGGTCTAGTGGTCGCAAGCGCAACTGCTGAGCATGAGGTCTCGGGTTCCATTCCCAGTCGGGCATTGAGTTTTTCTGTTGGAAAATTCTCAGTAGAAGCCAGGAGTTTTGAATTGTGCATGGTTGATGGCAATAGGCTCACCACCTATTACATGGGACTTAATAACAGCATTTGTTGGAATGTGGGTGTACAACTGTGTACACCTCTGCCTACCCCTTCGGGGAATATAGGCGTGATGCTATGTTATATTATTATTTTTTGTAGTCCAAACCTGTGACGTCACCAGAAGTAAACGAATACTTGAACGTAGATCTACCGCCGCTAGATGGCGCTGACGCAGATGTTAGTGACACACAAAAGTACATCCTGGGCAAACTGGAGATGCTCAACGACGATGATGAAGACGATGATGATGATGAAGGACGTAAGTACCTAGCTCATTTTTTTTAAATGTATATATTTCTAAAGGTATAAATTTTTGTGGAAAAAAAGTACGGTAGAGGATTTTCCGTTGATTCTATGGTCTATGTGCGAAAGAGAGACCCTGACTAAGTTGTCAAACAGCCTACTATTAAAAATACTAGCTGTGCCCCGCAAATGTTAGCCGACCATGAAAATTTTCTGGATAGGGCCGCCCTTATCACCTATAGTCCATAAAATATAGCTGATTAGAATGACAGCTGCCAAACCAATGTGTCTAGTGCTGAAAAAATTCTGATCAAATCGATACCTATAAATAAAGAAAGTACTGATCAAATCGATATAAGTAAATTAAAAATAAATATGGTATATATTTATTTTTAATTTACTTATATCGATTTGATCAGTATTCTGTCAATATTTTACAGTACCTATGTATATATTGGTTTTAGTTCGGGCAAAAAATTTTAACAATTGGGTGATATGGTCGCTACGTGCCAAAACCCATAAAAAAACCGTGTCCGCGGCGCGGTTGGTGCAGTGGTCGAGAAAATGACTGCTGCCCTGCGTGTCGCGGGTTCGATTCCCCCGGAGGAAAATATTTGTATGACCTACAGATAGTTTTTCAGGCCCGGAGTAGTGGGTGGTCATCATTAAAATCAGAATCGCTAAACAGACAAGAAATATGCCACGTCAATGCGCTCATTGTTAATCTATATTTAAGAAGACGAGGTTTTATTCTTGAAAAGGGAATACTTATTCTTTTCATGATCAATAACTATGAGAGGAGGAGCAGCTATTTTCGTAAGAGCTGGGTTGCAGTTTAGAGAAATAGCAAACATAGCAAAACAGTCAATTTCAGGCATCTTTGAATGCTGTGCTGTCGAAATAATAGCATATAAAATCATTATTATTTGTATTTATAGAGTCCCCAAGTATAATTGCGATGTTTTCTACGAAAAGTTGGATTATATTTTAAATAAAGTCTGTCAATCTTCAAATAAAAGAATTGTTCTGTGTGGAGATTTTAATATTGATGTCTTGAATTTGAATACTTTCTTATGAATTATAATTTAAAATTAGCGCTCTATACTGCAACTAGGTTAAAAAGTAATACCTGTATTGATAATTTTGCTCATAACTATCGAAAAGACTGTCAGACTGAAGTTGTAGATCTGATCCTTTCAGATCATACATCGCAGATTCTTAAAGTACCAATAAATAAAACTTGCAAACTAAAATATTGGAAAACAAAAAAACAAGATGGTAGTATGGAAAATTTAATTATTTTTAAAAGACATCTTAGTTCTCTATCTTTTAAGCAAGTACATGATGCCGAGGATCCCAACGAAGCTTTCGACCATTTCATAGATGATTTTTCACTTATATGCCGATTGTGTTTTCCAGAGAAAATTATAATCATCAAAACCAGTAAAAAATCTAAATGGATATCCCACGGAATAAAAATATGTAGTAATAAGCAACGACAGTTACTTTGGGATTATCGATTAAATAAGGACTCTAAACATAAATAAGTTTAAAAAAAATATACCAAACTTTATAGGAAAATCATTAACCTAACACAAAAAGCACAAAATAATCATTTCATAAAGACGGCTCAAAATAAATCAAAAGCAACATGGCAAATAATAAATAAATCTAAATTTAGTCTTCCAGTGGAACCAGTAATGAGCATAAATAGAAAAAAAATTACATTTACAGACCCCGTAGACATCGCAAATGAATTTAACGATTATTTTATTGACACAATTGAGAGTAACGTAAAAACTGACATAACATTAAATAATATAACTTTAAGCAATCAAACATTAAATTCATTATTTATGCAACCTGTGACACCTGACGATATAGAAAAAATAATTTGCAGTCTTAAAAATACAAATACTATAGGATATGATGGAATTGCCACTAAAGTGTTAAAATTTACAAAAGAACTTGTGGCATCTCCATTAGCTCATATAATTAACCTGTGTAAAAGTAAATACATAAAGATAAGTACTCCAGGCGCTCTGACCACTAAGCCACCTCGACCTCTGCTCACCACCGCGAATTCTTCATCCACATTTTAACACGTCTTATGGCGACGTCATTGCTATCTATTCAATACCTATACAGATGACCAAGTATCCGGGAGGCGCAGGTTCGAATCCTGTTCGCGACCGTATTCTTTTTCCATTTAATATTGTAACTTTATTTGTCATCAATTTAAGCACGGTGTTTAATATAGTTTTACCGTTGCACCGTTTCTATACAAAAATAATGTTTTTTTTTCACTTTCAGATACAATAGTAGTGGATAGTGAAAATGGGTCCATATTAAGAATGGTGGCCGGACAGAAGTTTATATACGAGGGCGGAGAGATATCGCTGGTGATGCCCGACGATGATGAACAGCGTGGTGATGACGGGGATCAACATGACAACGGTGATAGCCAAGGTTTGTTCATGTAATACCTTTAAACAAGCAGTTCTTATAGGTACATATGTTCTCAGCTGTTTTACAAAACTGCTAGCTGATTTACATAACGGTACTGTTATGAAAAACAGCCGAACGACGTTTGGCGGTTTTACATAATTGTAAACTATAACACGCAGAATTGAATGAACGTTTTGCGTTTATCAATGCAGCGGGTCAACGATCAGAGATTATGTAAAACTGTGTGAAATTAATTGTTAGATTGTTGATTTTAGTTCCAAATTTTGTCGCGTATGGCTCTGTATGTCTTATATCAACAATAACCTAACCTTATTTTACTTTTAAGTCAGAAGCAATAAAATAAAGATGAAAATTTAGAATGAAGTCAATACTAAACCACTATAATAGTCAACAATATATCGGGATTATGAAAGAAAATAAATGAAATTGATCTACGGGAGTTTCGTGGACCCCGACGAACCTTACAGACACTAAAATAGGAGCCCCGCAAAACGGGTATCCGTCGTCCTAGCCACGAAAAGACAAATCAGAATACAGTATCTTTTTTTTTACTTGAGTGGTGACTATCCATTTAATAAACCTATACAATAAACAAACCTGTCCCACAGTAGATATGTCATTCTGCATTACGTCTAAAGGTGGGTAGCAGTTTTGTTAAACGTATCGCAATGGCAATCCAGCTGAACGTTGTTTAGCTGTTTTATAAAACAGTACTACATGTATATGCTGAGGCATGACGTCAAAACGGCGCCATGACACCCAGCAGCGTTTCCGCGGTTAAATCAAATTAAATAGATTAAAATGCAATAATCTGCATTGAAACTTAATTTATTGCTGAAATAATGTGGTTTTCGGATATAGTAGACGTGTACATATATTATGAAAGGTGATTTCAAAATCTGTCATCATGCCTATTGGGAAAAGGATAGGCAGATTGAGTAGGATTTTAAATCCATTTCTTATTTCAGATTCTAACGAAGAATCGCAGATAGAATTACAAGTTTCGGGTGACGAGGAAACTGCTAATGCAATTATTGCGGCCGCTCAAGAACAAGGTATGTTTGTTATTTCATTTTGTTATTTATGTACAACTAGCTAATGCCTGCGTCTTCGCCCGCGTGGATGTCGGTTATCGGGACCAAAAGTAATCATGAAATTTTGATCCCGGTCCCGCTTTCCAATTACCGCTTTGTAATTGCCCATTTTTTAAAGTATATAATGGATATAAGACGTGTTAAAATATGGAAGAAGAATTCGCGGTGGTGAGCAGAGGTCGAGATGGCTTAGTGGTCAGAGCGCCTGGAGTATTTATCCGGGAGGCGCAGGTTCGAATCCTGTTCGCGACCGTATTATTTTTCCATTTAATATTATAACTAAGGATATAGTATGTTATCCTTAAGAGATAGGCATATCCATCGCCATCGCGGCCTTTCTGTAGACCTATATAAGATACACAATTCCACCATACATCATTTTGTTATATCTCAAAGGGTTAGGCAGCGTTTTCGTTGAAAGCTCCCAGACGGCTTATTTTTTTCCGACACCTCCAACAAATATCATTATATTTTAGTCAATGTACACAAAAACTTGACAAATTATACACTAAAACCTTCTCCGAGAACCACTCTATCCATTGATGAAAATAGCATGAAAATCGGTGCAGTAGTATTTTGAGTTTATCGCGAACAGACAGATAGACCCGGCGGAGGACTTTGTTTTATAATATGCAGTGAAGTAGGTTAAACAAGACCTACTATTAAAGCTAAAAATAACTCTAGCTGTGTGTTTTTTTTATCGTATCGTAGCCGTTATATAACTTTTTTTTTTTGATCTTGCATATGTTACCCGGGACAATGTAAGAATTCTAAGGATACCCCATACATCTAAATCGGTTCAGGCGTTTAGTAGTTTTGGTGGAATAAAGAAACTTACAAACAAACAAACATACACTAAAATCTTGACACTCCTTTTTTTGGGCAGTCGTGTAAAAAGCACGTCCGCCTGTATGTTTTTTTTATTTCACACATTTTTGTTAACCATAGCCACTACATTCCTATTTTATTTAATCTTACTAGCTTATGTTATCCGGGATAATGAAGGATTCCATCAAAACATCATACATCTAAATCGGTTCAGGCGTTTAGAAGTTATGGTGGAATAAAATAACTCACAATACACGAACCCTAAAATATAACACACCATTTTTTGGGCAGTAGTTTTATCTATCCAGGAGGCGCAGGTTCGAATCCTGTTCGCGACCGTATTCTTTTTCCATTTAATATTGTAACTTTAGTAGTCTTAAATCTTAACTGCCCCATTTTTTATTAGTTTAAAAAACTTAACTGCTCTGTTGGTCTAGGGGTCCCGACGTACCAATTTTTTTTTAATGAATTAGTTTCATCTATAACTGGTCACGGATCTGAAAAAATACGGAAGTAACCTTGCCTTGTCATAAGCGAAGCGTAGATTACACACACGCACATACGCAGCGTACTGGCGACGAGTGGATGAGTTTTAAGTGTTTGTATGCGTTTAGCTCGTGTATGAGAATCGAAATCTGCATGCAAATTTTATTATGTATGTATTGTCTAAATATGTATGCTTAACGCACTCACTTGCAAATACCCTAGCAGGGTGCATGTACTCACTTAATTGTAAATCCAAATTTAAGACCTATGGACATATATGTACATGTGTAAAAGTTTTATAATCATTGTTTCATTTTTTTATTTACTGTGATTATTTCATTTTTTCTGTTAATCTGCTACTGGGACTAAAATAAATATTTTCTTTCTTTCTTTCTTCTCGCATGTCGTACGCAACGCTCCGTCCGTATTTTTTTAAGGTCCTATGGTCATCACAAAAAAGTATATTTCTTACCTTATGTGAATGTATTAGACTTATATATTAACCCCTTCAAAGGAAGTTAACCTATAAATTAAGTGGTTTCTTTTCTGTTTATAATCATAATTCTTAACTTTCCTCCCCACTAGGTGGCGCGTTCATAAAGGTGGAGTCAGGCGAGATGTTCCGCGTGAAGTCTGTGTGTAGTGCCCCGCACGACGAGCACGACGAGCACGACGAGCACGACGAGCCCGACGTGCACGACGTGCCCGACGAGCTCGGCGCGCACGACTCGACGGAAGCGGCGCTGCACATTGTGGAACAGCACGGGAATTTATTCAAGTGCTTATTGTGTGAGAAAAATGCACAGAATACAGGTAAATAGTCATAAAGTTTAGAAGAAATAAATGTGTAAAAGACCCCTGGGGCCGTTCAAGTATTACGTAAGCACTAAAGGGGGCGGGGGGGGTCTGGATAGTGATTTCGTCAGCAGTATATTTTTTTACTTTTTCGAATTTTCTACGACATTTTATGGATTTTGGTTTGAACACATGGCAATTGGCGACCCTACTTATCTATGATTGAAAACGAAACACATTTTTAATGATTCCCCAAAATAATGGATACGTTTACTCGCTTAGCAACCGAGACACCAGGGTACTTATTTGATATCTCGGTTGCCAACCCAATTGATGGACACTTTGTAGTACATTGCGTCGTGTGTTACAGCTTGTCTATGATGAGCAACAATATTAAAAACTTACGACGCAATGTACTACAAAGTGTCCATCAATTCGGTTGGCAACCGAGATAGCGAATAGGTACCCAGAACACATAAAAAAATTCATGTACCAATTTTTTTTTTTTTTTTTTTAAAGAACGTTGCCCCACACTAGGTATTTCTTCCTGTATCGTGGGTGCGTTTACAGACATATAATCTCACAAGCACACTAACACCCAGACCCGGAGCAATTATCTATAGATCGTACAAATATTTGCTCCGTGCAGGAATCAAACCTGCGACACGCAGCGCAGCAGTCGGTCTCTCGACCACTGCGCCAACCGCGCTGTCAAAACGTTTACGTAAGGGGCGGTAGGGGGGCGGGTTAAGAGCTTAATAGGGTTAATAAGGGGGTTAATAATTGCAAAAAAAACTGCTTACGTAATACTTTAGATATAGGGATAGCTCAGTTAGTGTAATAGTAAATAAAACCAACATCAAGGCTCTCCGCCACTGAGAGAACGTTTACTTTGGGTTAGTGATTAGTAGTGAGTCACTTTATATTACAACTAGCTGGTGCCCGCGACTTCGTCTGCATAACAAAAGGTAGCCTATATCCTTCTCCAAGATCCAATCTATCTCTTTGCCAAATTTCATTACGATCCATTCAGCCGTTTAGTCGTGAAAACGTAACGATATGCAAACAAACAAACAGAGTTTCTTTCGCATTTATAATATTAGTATGGATGTACAATGTAGGTATTAAAATATCATGAAATCAGAGATCCCCAAGATAAGTCAGGGTGTAGAGGTCTACCTCCATTCGCCGTATTCGCCGACCGCCCGTAGCACTTAGTGTTGCAACACCAATAATGTAAAATGGTGTTGCCATTTCCGACATATACTTCAACGTTTTATTAAAGAAACTGCCTCGTTGGTTTAGTGGTCCGTAGCGCGACTGCTGAGCAGGAGGTCTCGGGTTCGATTCCCGGGTCGGGCAAAGTGTTATTGAGTTTTTCTGTTAGGAAATTCTCAGTAGCAGCCCGGAGTTTGGAAATGTGCCCGGTTGATGGCAATAGGCTCACCACCTATTACATGGGACTTAATAATAGCATTGGTGAAATGTGGGTTTACAATTGTGTACACCTCTGCCTACCCCTTCGGGGAATACAGGCGTGATGCTATGTTATGTAATGTTTATGTGTATTATTAAAAATTAAAATAAATATTGACAAAATACATTTTTTTCTCATTGTACAGATGATGGTGATCCGTGCTTAGGTGACGCTGATACAATGATGCGTCATCTGAAATCATCGCACGACGCAAGAATATATCTCTGCCAGTTCTGTGGAGCTGTCATGAGGAAGAGGAATGATTATACTACGCATATAGGTATGTATACTTATCTTATGTACTAACGCATATAGGTATGTTTACTTATCTTATGTACTAACGCATATAGGTATGTTTACTTATCTTATATTCTATAAAATATATAAGTGGAGATATTTATTAATTCTATCAACGCAAGAGTTAATAGGTATCTTTACTTTAACTTCACTGATTAAATCTATGTTTAATCAGTAAAATTAGATACCTATTATTTTGACAGACCTTTTATAGCGTAACATACTAACGAGAAAATTCTGAAAATTTGAATCTAAATCCGTCATTGTTAAAGTAGAATTAATTAAAATTGGTATTTGGTCTTTATCTTAATATATATAAATCTCGTGTCACAATGTTTGTCCTCAATGGACTCCTAAACCACTTAACCGATTATAATAAAATTCGCACACCATGTGCAGTTCGATCCAACTTGAGAGATAGGATAGTTTAAATCTCAAATTATAGTCGCGTGCGAAGCCGGGACGGACCGCTAGTATATATATATATATATATATGTATTTCATCCCTAATTAGTACCTCGGCCATCTTGGACATTCATATTTATAACACATAAATACTTCGAAAATGAAAACTATCTTCTTTGTCTAAAAGCGCTCGTGCGCCTCTTGATTTCATAATTAATGTGATATTTGTATTCCCATAAATAGAATAGAATAGAATAATCTTTATTGTACACCAATAGAGTAACATTTATAAAATTCAGTAATTAATTAAGGGTACAATGGCGGCCTTATCGCTAACAGCGATATCTACCAGACAACCTTTGTATAGTAGATACCGTTAAATACCTCGAAAATGATGCATATTTCCGAGATAATAAAATAAACGTGTCGGCCATCTTGGATTTCGAAATTGACGGTCATATCTTTAATTATCCTAGAGGCACATCTTAAAATTGTGCTCAAGACTAAACTTATAAAGTCCGCCATGCATTAATATTTTTGAGAGTTATTTATAAAGTAATAAAACATCTATCCATCCATATTTGGTGATTAATCCTACAATTTTCGTAGCTGAACATGCACAAAGACTGAAGCCGGCTACACGCAATGCAGTACATCGTTGTAATATCTGCGGGAAGACTTACAGTAGCCGCACTTTACTGGGGGAACACGCTAATGTTCACTCTGGTGTTAGACCATATCAGTGTACGCTGTGCCATAAGGCCTTCGCCTCTAAGTACACGCACCGGGCCCATCTGAAGACACACGCGGTAAGTGGAGTAGTAACAGAATAAATAAAACAAAATATTAAAAAAATCTGCTGGACTGCCTCGTTGGTCTAGTGGTCTTAAGTGCGACTGCGGAACATGGTTCGATTCCCAGGTCAGGTAGTGTTAATAATTCTCCGTAGCCTGAAGTTTCGTGCCAGGTAGATGGCAATAGGCTCAACACACGGGACTTAATAACAGCATTGGTGAAATGTGGGTGTACAACTGTGTACACCTCTGCCTATCCTCTCGGGGAAATATATATGAGGTCCTAATTTATTAGGTAATTTCCTTAAATGAATCCTTATAATTTTCTTTTAAGGGGTCAATGTGTAAGTGACACATTGACCCCTTAAAAGAAAATTACCTAATAAATAAGGACATTATACATATATATATTTTTAAACACAAATTTCATATATTTTCCCATAATTACTGATGAAAACGCGATTACCAAACAAACTGCTAAAAACTGTTTGAAACTGTTTTTTTTTTTATGTGTGTGTTGCCATACCACTAGGTTAGCACTGCTTACGGTAGTTATAATTTAGTAATATTCTGTCTATAGGTACGGCCTCGACCTTACAAATGCAGTCAGTGCGGCAAATCGTTCTTAACGCAACAGAATCTAAATCAACACGAGAAAACGCACTCAGGAGTCAAAGATTTCGTCTGTAATATATGCAGTAAGTACATATTATCTATCTATATATATATAAAAATCAATTGCTGTTCGTTTGTCTCGCTTAAACTCGAGAACGGCTGGGCCGATTTAGCTGATTTTGGTTTTGAAATGTTTGCCGTAGTCATGGGAATGTTTAAACGGTGAGAAAATGTAGGAAGTATGGAAGATAGTAAAAACAGCAATTTAATTTGCCCATATAAACTGTTCTACCTACTTTCCTGTCAAACATTTGACGTTCGAGGTGATACGAAGTACACCGGGTCATCTAGTTTCATATAATTATAAGGTCCTAATGTATTATTAGACAATTTCCTTTGAAAGGGTTAATATATAAATCAAATACATTCAGTTCAGCTAAGAATTAAATGGATATAACAAATTATTTGTAATAAGCATAGTACTAGTAATACTTGAACGTAAAAGGGGCCGTCGATTAATCACGTGAGACTAAAAGGGGGGCAAAAATCATGAAATATCACAAGGGGGAGGGGGGATGTAGTAAGATATCACGTGTATTTATTTTCTGTACCTATTTAAGGATAATATTCTAAAAAAATTAAGATTCTTTGTAGGTACTAAACTAACACGTGTTGAATTTGAATTTGCTTTTCACAGATTTATCTTGAATTAGTGTTTATACTGCTTATATTTTAATCTTCATCAAAGACGAAATGAATAATTATGTAATTGTTTATTTTCAGACAAAGCTTTCAGTACCCAGCATAACTTGGAGGTCCACGGTGTAGTCCACTCCGGGAACAAAGCTTTTGTTTGCACTGTCTGCGGGAAAGCGTTCGCGAGAAGAGCTGAACTTAGAGACCATATGCGGATACATACAGGTATAATAAACAACTACAGTAGGCATGATGACTGATTTTTTAATCTCATTCTATAATATTGGTACACATCTACTATTTCCGAAAATCACATTATTTCAGCAATAAACTCTGTTTTAAGGCAGATTATTGCATTCTAAGCTATCTTATTTATATTAAGCGCCAAAACGCTCATGTGTGTCATGGCGCCGCTTATGATGGGTTGTTACGTCATGCTTCGATAACATTTGACAAAAGTTTAAGCAAAACCACGGCGGTGATTGACATTCAATTGAGGCGTGACGTCATTCGCTGTGATTGGCGTTTCAGTCAACATGGCCGATTACAGTATTTTATACTTTTATTTTATTGAAAATCTTATTAATCATAATGTTTTTATTAGACTTGGTACTTTTTTAGAATCCTGTGTAACCTCTGCCTACCCCTTTGGGGAATACAGGAGTGATGCTATGTTATGTTATGTATATTATATACACATAATAATATAAAAAAAATAAACTTTAAATGCGAGGGAAAATTAAAAAATTAAAGCGCATACTATTGTTTGGAACGAAACGTGACGTCACCGACCGCGATGTTTTTTTTTTTTTTTTTTTTTTTTTTTTTTTTTATTTATTTATTTATTAGTATGTAGTTGCTGGGTGTTTTTTATGTTTTATTGCGTACGCTGACGTCAGAGAAAGCGTTTCAAACGTCCGCAACCGATTCTTCAATCGGTATAATTGTTTATTTTAATATTTAATAATAATACTTTTTATAGTATATGGTATTTATATAATGTAGCGTGCGTTAATGTTGTTCAAAGATTTGTCTGTATTTATAAAAGAATATAAAAAATACGCTAACTACGTGAGCAAAGCCGCGAGCGAGAGTTAGTCATGAAATAAAATTAATTTCAGGTGAACGTCCGTTCTCGTGTGATCTATGCGGCGCTCGCTTCACTCAGCGCTCGAACCTGCACTCTCACCGTCGCGCTACTCATTTGGACGATAAACGATACCACTGCACACAATGCCCTAAGCGGTTCAAACGGAGAAGGTATGTTTGCGACGTGAATCTGTCTATCTGTGCTAATGTGATAATCAATCTGCCTAGCCTTTTCCCAACACCGTTGGGGTCGGCTTCCAATCTTCTTCTTATCGCATGGTTGATAAACAACCTAGTGTCAGAGTTTAAACCGCTCGTAGACCCCTGACAGGGTTTTACACACCATCGAGAACATCTCTCAAGTGTGCTGGTTTCCTCACGATGTTTTCCTTCGTCGTTTTAAGCAATGATAATTAATTTCTAATACGCACATGACTAGAAAAGTTAGTGGTGCGTGCCTTGGATTCGAACTTGCGAATTTTGTCTTACCAGTCCAACGGACCCAACGGTCATACCACTAGGTTATCACTTCTACTACAGAGGTTTTCAATCTAACCGGATGCAGCTTAATACCAGTATTTTACTTGCAGCGACTGCCTATCTGACCTCCACAACCCAGTTACTGGGTAACACGATTTCTCGTGGTATGACTGGTTGTCAGACTTTCAGGCATTTGAGTACCTGTAGCGCCTGTCATAGATATTAATTTGATGAATTCATGGATGGTTTTATTGAGCTTTCCGGGGCAGTCTCGATATGAAATTATGTTCACCCATCCACAGATTTGGTGGTTGGATCCGTCCGAGATCCAAAAATATTTTGGGACAATATTTTTTATTATATGTTTTAAAAAAAAAACGTTGCCCCACACTAGGTATTTCTTCCTGTATCGTGGGTGCGTTTACAAACATATAATCTCACATGCACACACACCCAGACCCGGAACAATTATCTGTGGATCATACAAATATTTGCTCCATGCAGGAATAGAACCTGCGACACGCGGCGCAGCTGCCGGTCTCTCAACCACTGCGCCAACGTTCACGCGAGGAGGCCGTCTAATATTATTTTTAATTTATTTCAATTATTTTTTTATTCCATTATTCCAGATTTTCAGCCTTCCAACACCTATCAATATTTTTATTTATTTAATAATGATATGACAGTGTAATGTCTAGGTATCGGGTTTGTTAGCAATTTGTTTAATCTAAGTCTTTCGTCCCCAGATTACTGGAGTACCACATAAAGGCATCCCACACAGGAGAGCGTCCCCTCAAGTGCGGGTTCTGTCACGCGTCGTTCGTGTACCCCGAACATTACAAGAAGCACGTTAGGATACATAGCGGGGAACGACCTTATGTTTGCGAGGTAAGTAGTACAGACCACGTGGGATCCATCTTTGACACTGATAACTCCTGCCACTAACTTACCCAGACACTAACCACCCCGGACACTTATCATTTAGACACTTATAATTTCGGACACAGACTATATCAGGTACTAATCACCCCAGACATTATCCAATGCAGACACTAAACGCTCGAGACACTAACTACCCTAAATAATAATTACTCTGGATACAGACCGCTCCAGACACTAATCAGTCCGGTTACAGACCATATCAGGCACTAGCCACCCCAGAGACTAACCAATCCGGTCACAGACCATACCAGGCACTAGCTACTCCAGACACTAACCACCCCAGACACAAGCTACCCCAGACACTAGCCACTCCAGACACTAACCTCGCTACCAAGTATTAGCTACTCTAGACACTAATCACTCCGGTCACCGATCACTCCAGACACTAGCCACTCCAGACACTAACCTCGCTACCAGGCATTAGCTACTCTAGACACTAGCCACCCCAGACACTAACCTCACTACCAGGCATTAGCTACTCTAGAGTCTAGCCACCCCAGACACTAACCTCGCTACCAGGCATTAGCTACTCTAGACACTGGCCACCCCAGACACTAACCTCGCTACCAGGCATTAGCTACTCTAGACACTAACCACCCCAGACACTAACCTCGCTACCAGGCATTAGCTACTCTAGACACTAGCCACCCCAGACACTAACCTCGCTACCAGGCATTAGCCACTCCAGACACTAATCACTCCGGTCACCGAACACTCCAGACACTAGCCGCCCCAGACAATAACCTCGCTACCAGGCATTAGCCACTCCAGACACTAATCACTCCGGTCACCGAACACTCCAGACACTAGCCACCCCAGACACTAACCTCGCTACCAGGCATTAGCCACTCCAGACACTAATCACTCCGGACACCGAACACTCCAGACACTAACGTCGCTACCAGGCATTAGCCACTCCAGACACTAATCACTCCGGTCACCGACCACTCCGGTCACCGACCACTCCAGACACTAGCCACCCCAGACACTAACCTCGCTACGCTACCAGGCATTAGCCACTCCAGACACTAATCACTCCGGTCACCGAACACTCCAGACACTAGCCACCCCAGACAATAACCTCGCTACCAGGCATTAGCCACTCCAGACACTAATCACTCCGGTCACCGAACACTCCAGACACTAGCCACCCCAGACACTAACCTCGCTACCAGGCATTAGCCACTCCAGACACTAATCACTCCGGTCACCGACCACTCCAGACACTAGCCACCCCAGACACTAACCTCGCTACCAGGCATTAGCCACTCCAGACACTAATCACTCCGGTCACCGACCACTCCGGTCACCGACCACTCCAGACACTAGCCACCCCAGACACTAACCTCGCTACCAGGCATTAGCCACTCCAGACACTAATCACTCCGGTCACCGACCACTCCGGTCACCGACCACTCCAGACACTAGCCACCCCAGACACTAACCTCGCAACCAGGCATTAGCCACTCCAGACACTAATCACTCCGGTCACCGACCACTCCAGAAACTTACCACCCCAGACACTTACCACCCGAGGCATTAAACACAGTTTTTACACAAATATGTATATTTTTTAACACAGCTGTATTGTCTATCAGATCTGCGGCAAGTCGTTCAACTCCCGCGACAACCGCAACACGCACCGGTTCGTGCACTCCGACAAGAAGCCCTACGAGTGTGTCCGCTGCGGCGCCGGCTACATGCGCAAGCAGCTGCTCTACGCGCACATGAACACCAGCGTCTGTATCCTGTACTGTTATATATTACTAGCTGTGCCCCCGGGGCTCGTGGCTAAGTACCACCCGCACAGATCGAAGTTAAGCTGCGCTTGCCGCGCTCGGTCTGCGGACGGGTGACCATCATTTCATACCGAGAGCACGTTAAGCCATATGTCCCGGTTCTCAAACTACCGTTACTGATAGTCAGGGGCCTGAAAATCTGACAACCATTCATACCACGAGTTATCGTGTTACCCAGTAATTGGATTGTGGAGATCAGATAGACAGTCGGTCCATGTAAAATACTGGTATTAAACTACATCCAGTTTGGCTGAATACCGACCCCAACATAATTGAGTAAAAGCTAGGCAGATTTGAATTACAAATAGAAAATAATTCCCAGTTGTTCTCTTTTCGCTAACGTTCGGTTCGGGTTATGCATCACACGGCTCATTCGCGCGAGTGTTGAATAATTTTCCATTGTCTCCTAAACTATGCGTCCAAATAACATGCTATATGTAAGCCAAAATAAGGTATTTCGTGACATATTTAAAAACTTGAACCTGCATCGTTGGTCTAGTGGTCCCAAGCGCTACTGCTGACCGGTCTACTGCTGGTCTCGGGTTCTATTCCCGGGTCGGGCAGTGTTAATAACAAGTTTTTCTGTGAGGAAATTCTCAGCAGCAGCCCGGAGTTCGGAATTGTAATCCGGTAGATGGCGATAGGCTCACCACCTATTGGACTTATATAACAGCAGGTGAAATGTGGCTGTACGTCTGTGTAGTATACCTCTGCCTACCCCTTCGGGGAATATATTACGTGTTTGTCTATATTCGTGTCTACATAGTTGATGAACATTACTGACGATGATCTCTCAATGACTTGTCTGTTTCGAACAGAGTTTTGCAGATTATCAAATCTGTCACAATTATAATGAAATCTCAATCTTACAGCATTTTTTTTTTTTTAATTAACAGTATTGCCCTCATATTGTCTTTCTCAGTTAAATACTCGGCTATAGATTAACCTGTAATTTGTCTATTTTTACAGGGACATTTGGCGGAGTCTATAGTAGTGAATCAGCCAAGAGTCATCAAAGTAACGGAAAATGTGAGTGTTTTAAATTATAACCGACTTCAGTTAACGTACTTGTTTTAGAAAAATAAATGCATATTTTGTTCCCTCTTATTACAAAATGAGATCTATATGTATATCTTTAGAAAAATCTAGTTTTGTTTTTATAACCTAATATAGAAATGTTTTGAGATATATATAGATACATGTTAATTTATCTTTGAAAAACATTGACGCATGCATAGCGAACATTTTTGTGGAAAGAAAAATACGGTCGTAAGCAGGATTCGAACCTGCACCTCCCGGAAATTCCTGGAGTATTTATCTGAGAGGCGCAGGTTCGAATACTGCTCTAAACTAAACCGTATTTTTCTTTCGACAAAAATTTGTTTAGGAGTTTTTCCGAACTACATACTTTTAATATTGGCTGTTAGAGCTTTAGTTCGTTTTCAATATCGCAATACAACGACTAAGCTATGAAATACTTTAATAATTATTATCGCCTGGAATATTCATCCGGGGGACGAAGGTTCAATTCCTGGTCACTAACGTATAATTCTTTGCACAAAAATTATAACTTAATTTTAAAGGCGATATAAATGTAAATATGATGTGGTTGTTATTTTCAGGGCACGAGTTCACAAGAGTCGGAACTGAACGTTGAACCTAAGACTAATAAATATGATCCGGTAAGATTCCATCATAACATTGAGTACAGTAAAATTACAGCGACTGTAATATGGCATCATGTCCGCCCCGACCCTCGCTCGAGCCGGTCCGCGCCGACCCAGTAGCTTTAAATTCGCCCCTTAATAATAAGAAAACTGATCTGATCCAGCTCGTCCCTAATTGTCCCCCCAGCAACGCCCTAAGCCGAGGCTCGTGTCCGCAGGGGACGCCCTTAGTGCTGTTGCTTAGTTTGTAGTATTTTAAAATATGCTCTGGCTGGAGGCATCACCTTAGACCTGCCTCGCCTTAGATATTCTGCAAGAAGCCATTAAAAAAAAAACCTTACTGTAGAGTCTTATGAGATATATTTATTTCTATGGATATTATATACATAGTATCACGCCTATATTCCCCGAAGGGATATGCAGAGGTGTACACAGTTGTACACCAACATTTCACCAATGCTGTTATTAAGTCCCATGTAATAGGTGGTGAGCCTATTGCCATCTACCGGGTAAAATTCCAAACTACGGGCTGCTACTGAAAAAAAATTTCATAAAAGAAAATCTCAATAACACTGCCCGACCAGGGAATCGAAGTCTATATTACATGATGCCAAAATTGTTATGCTGCCCCGTTGGTTAGAGTTTGGAGTTGTGCCCGGTAGATGGCAATAGGCACCGTGGACATAGGCCGCCGTGACCGAAATACGGTCGGGAAGAGTATATCTGTCTCGCTCACTCAACAGTGAGAGCAGTCGTTGCCAAAAATGTTTCGTTCTCGACAATCGAATCTAGAACCATATAAGCACTTGTTGCCTACTAGATCAATAAAACAGCTGCAGCTAGGGTTGCCAGATTTACTGGCGTCGAATTCGGGACAAAAATACCAAAGCCATTTTTTTTTTTGTGCCATCTATTGTTTTTTGGCAATCGTGTCCCCTAAGCATTTTTAAAAATTCTGTGCTAGAGTGACTAAAATTTTGTCTTTTCTGGAAAACCGCTTTAACCATCTCCATGGTTACCAATAAGCGGTGGATTATTTAGTTCTAGGTTTGGTAGATAGATGGCGTGGACTTTGTTTGACCTCTGACTCTGACCGCGCGTAATATCCCTAGATGAAACGGAAACGAGTGTTCATTCCGAAACTAGATTTATTTATGGCTCAACACATACATTGAAACGAACAGATACTAAAAAGGTTGATTTAAATTACAAGAATAATTAAACTTAGCAAAACGTGACGGTATGGATTGGTAAAGGTATGTCCTTACATGTCCCCTGAAAAGTTTCGACTCAATGCGTGATTTACATTGTTGTGTGGCGTCGCACAACACTAGCCCGTGCGTGGGCGGCTTTATTTGAAGATTCTTTGGATAGGAATCCTTATCAGTTATTTTAAGTGACAACACTAACACCAGTGCCTTGATTTGTTTGTCTGCCATCTTGCTAAAAGCAAAAAATTTTCTACTCTAAATTTGTCTGCACTCATAAAATAAAACCTCGTGTCCGTATATTCAATAGTTTTCATTTCACACCAAGCAACAAACCCTCGCCAAAGTTGTTAAAGTTATAATGATTTAATGTTATGATTTTGTAAATTTCCGGGGCATTTGTCTCAATTTCGGGACCCGGGACAAATGCTCCCATGCCGGGACAATCCCGGTGGCTCCCGGCCATCTGCCAACCCTAGCTGCAGTACATTTACGGTTATCAGCAAAGATTTTTTTTTGTTTTCTTTAATATGTCATTATGAATGTTGAAAGATAATTATAAATTCATAATATATTTTATTATATTTTCAGATATTTGATTCAAGTGAGTTGGATGCTAGCGTCAAAGCTGTAGGTAAGTTATCATTTCTTATATAAACTATTTCTATTATTAATTCAACTACTGATCGCCCGCTGGTCGAAATTCGACCATATTATAATTACTATTGTCAAAAATATATGTGTGTGTGGCTGTGTGTGTGTGCTAGGGTGCGTGTGTGTGCGTGTGTCAAAAGCATGATAGTGTGTGTAATGTTTTTTTTTCTATACGTGAAAAATAAAAAGTCAAGGGTCGCGGGTTCAAGCCTCGTTCTTGTCTATTATTTTATCAATGTTTCCTTGAAAAATTGTAAATAATAAAGGCATACCATGGCCCCAACATGTATAAAAAATATCACTATACATAAAATTATATTAATTCAAAAGACTGCCAAGTGTGAATTATGTTTTTATATTCCACACCTTTTTGTGTACCATAGCTTCTATATTAGTATTTTTTTATCTTACTAGCCTATGTTACCTGGGACAATGTAAGGATTCTAAAGATACCCCATACATCTGAACTGGTTCAGGCATTTAGAAGTTATGGTGGAATAAAGTAACTCACATACATACATACATACAATCAATTTTATTTTTATGACTGTCCTGTTCGTCTAGTGGTTAGTAGCCCTGACTGCTAGGCCGGAGGTCGTGGGTTCGATTCCCACCCAGGACAAATGTTTGTGTGATGAGCACGATCATTTGTTCTGTGTCTGGGTGTAATTTATCTATAATATGTATGCATTTAGAAATATATAAGTATGTTTATCAGTTGTCTAGTACTCATAACACAAGCTCTGCTTAGCTTGAGACTAGACGGCGTTGTGTGATAGTTGTGGAATATTTATTATTTATTAATTTGCCTAGCCTTTTCCCAATTACATTGGGGTCAGCTTCCAGTCACACCGGATGCAGCTTAATACCAGTATTTTACATGGAGCGACTGCCTATCTGACCTCCACAACCCAGAGACTGGGAAACCCGATATCTCGTGGTATGACTAGTTGTCAGACTTTCAGGCCTCTGACTACCCGTAACGGCTGTCATATATCTTAATTTGACAAACCGGGACAGACGGCATAACGTGCTCTCCGAGGCACGGAGGGGTCTCGGTATGAAATTATAGTCACCCATCCACAGACCGACCGCAGCAAGCGCAGCTTAACCTCGATCGATCGATCTGTACGGCTGTTACTTAGCCACGAGCCCCTACCACACATAACATAACACTCTTTTGGGCAGTCGTGTAATAAATTCGTTTCTTGACTGAGAATGCTGAGATCCCCCCTCTATGGCCATGGTGACGTGTCAACATCCCCTATATCGACAACCTCGTGTTCAAAGTCTTGATATTTTCCACTAAAATGTATAACTTTAGATTTCGCTACGCATGCCTTAATGCTTTTCAAAGATTTATCTGTATTTGTTATGGTAATTACATCTGTACGACATTGTATTAATTGTAAGTCGTGTCGGTTCAGTTTCCTGTAAAGGGACTGCATAGATTGCAATGACGTCACCAAAAGACGTATTGTGGACGAAGAATTCACGGTAGTGAGCAGAGGTTGAGATAGCTGAGCGGTCAGAGCGCCTGGAGTATTTATCCGGGAGGCGCAGGTTCGAATCCTGTATACGACCATATTATTTTCCACAAAAATTTATAACTTAAAGAGTTCGCTAGCATGATTTTCAAAGATTTATCTGTATTTGATATTCCTTAATTACAATATGTTAATATTTTCAGTGAAATCGGAGAATGAGGTGACTTTAGACGGAGCGCAATTTTACATAACAACTGACGATAAGAAGTTAATATTGCACGACAATGGTGAGTTTAATAACTAACTAGTTGTGCCTTGCGGTTCCACCCGCCCAGGTATAACTCCCGTACGATATTTTTTTTTGTATATAAAAACCTTGTCCTGACAATGATGCACACAACAAAACAAGAATTATCCAATTTGGTGCAGGCGTTCTCAAGTTATGACGTGACCAAGGGAAATAGGGATTCATTTGTATATATATGTAGGAGAAAGGTTTGAAGAATAGGATCGGGGGTCTCTATGTCTGTCAGGATTTCAAAGGTAATCGCCAATAAAACCAATATTAAGGCTCTCGCCACTGAGAGCATATTTACTTTGGGTTAGTGATTAGTAGTGAGTCACTTCATATTACAATGTAGTTTTTTTTTTTTAAACGTTGCCCCACACTAGGAATTTCTTCCTGTATCGTGGGTGCGTTTACAGACATATAATCTCACAAGCACACACACACCCAGACCCGGAGCAATTACCTATAGATCGTACAAATATTTGCTCCGTGCAGGAATCGAACCTGCGACACGCAGCGCAGCAGTGGGTCTCTCGACCACTGCGCCAATCGCGCTGTCAAGTGTGGTATTCAAATATCATTCAATCAGAGGTAGGCTAGATAAGTCGGGGTGTAGAGTCCGCCACAGCGGCTCGCAAGAGACTGACGTCCTCCCTCCACTCGCCGTAGTCGCCGACCGTCCGTAGCGCTCGGTGTTGCCATCTCCGACATATATAGATTACAATTATATTTATATTTTGATAGATTACTAAAAACTGTTAACAAATCTCCCATTTAACGCGAAATAACATATAAATAATAAATTAAGGTCTTATATTTTTTTATTGAATCTTATCGTGTGGTTGATGAACAACCTAGTGTCAGAGTTTAAACCACCCGTAGGCCTCTGACATGGCTTTACACACCATCGGTAACATCACTCAGGTGTGCTGGTTTCCACACGATGTTTTCCTTCACCGTTTTAAACAAGTAATAATTCATTTATAACACGCACATGACTTGAAAAGTCAGTGTGTGCCTCTTGTATCGTACTTGCGACCTGCTGACAATAGGCATGATGACTGATTTTGAAATCTCCTTTTATAATATAGGTGCACGTCTACTATATCCGAAAAACACATAATTTAGCAATAAACTAAGTTTTAACGCAGATTATTGCATTTTCATTTATCTAATTTGAATTAAGCGCGAAAACGCTAATGGGTGTTATGGCGCCGCTTATAATATGTTATGACGTCACGTTTCGATAACATTTGACAAAAGTTCAAACAACACCACGGCGGTGATTGACATTCGATTGAGACGTGACGTCGTTCGCTGTGAGTGGCGTTTCAGTCAATGGCGGATTGCAGTGTTTTATACATTTATTTTATTGAATATCGTATTAATCTTAATGTTTATATTGTCCTTGGTATAATTACTGGGCACAGGGCAGTGTTTATGAGATTTTCTGTTGGGAAAATTTTCAGTTACAGCATTTAGGTTTTTGACCCCAATCATTAAAAATACTTTTTTCACCTTTTTCCAGATAAAACAACATTAAATTTGATTCAGGATGGGGAAGATTCTACACTGCTTACTATACGTAAGTGTTTACAATATAATTTCTGAAGCAACTAGTTTTTACGCCAATTGTTTATAAGTTTAACTTTATATTATGTTGGGATAACTGTCGCGGTGGCCGAGTGGTTACGGGCCCGCCTCCTGAGCCGCAGGTTGTGGTTTCAAACCTGGCATGGTACCAATGTGACTTTATCAATGTCATATGTACTTACTTTCTTAGTTAATCTAAGACATACGGTGAAGGAAAACATCGTGTGGAAACCTGGACTTGGTAGTCTGAAATCGCCTACCCGCAGTGAGCTAGCGTGGTGATCAAGCTCGTGCCTTCTCTGTATGAGAAGAGGCTCTTGCCCTGCAGTGGGCAGTTATGGGCTGTTTTTTTTTTATTATGTTTGGATTTGACTTGACAGTCCACCATATAGTTTAGTTTGTCTATGCACCCGTGTTCGCGTGAAGTGTTGCATTGGCGTCTCTTCGATTGTCATTTCATAGACAATTAAAGTTATAATATCAAATGGACATGAGGCGAGAGTGGATGGAAGGCAGGCCGACCTCGACGAACGTACCGCAATCAAATTGCTGACGTTCTCAAAAAAGGACGGGTCAGGAGCCACCTAAATCGGTGAGCATGTATGAAGAGGTTAATAAGCATAGATGAATCGAAAGAGATGTGTCAGAATTGTAGCAAATGGAAATCGATAGTCTCTGCCTACCCCTATGGGAAACAGGCGTGATTGTATGTATGTATGTACCTATGTAAAAAGAATACGGTCGTGAGCAGGATTCGCACCTGTGCCTCCCGGATAAATACTCCAGGCGCTCTGAGCACTAAGCCATCTCGACCCCTGCTCACTAACGGCAGTGGTGAAATTTTGGCCTCCAACTGTGTACACCTCTGCCTACCCCCTCTGGGGATATAAACATGATGCTATGTTATGTTTCATAAACCATTTATTTTTACAGATAATTTAGCAGAGAGATCCGATGGAACAATTATAGAAGCTGTGGATGCCGATCAACTTGAACAGACAGAGGTTAGTGATAATTAATTACCATGCTTGTATAAATGGATTTAAATACACTAATCACCAATGTTGTCTGACAAAATGGAGATTGCTGTATGTGACAGTTAAATGTATTATCATTAATCACCATAATTGGCTCATGAATTGGTGATTGCAGTAGATAACTATTGTAGACTTCTAAAAATGACCAACTAGTACATAGCCAAAACTTTAACAGCATGCCAGATATAGGTATGCTGCACCGACCCCTAATAAATTGGGATAAGGGCAGGGGGGTGATGATGTACACTTCTAAAAGGGCTGCTATTGCTTACCGTAGTAACTTTATAGTACGCTACGCATGCGTTAATATGTTTGAAAGATCTGTACTTGACTGCTTCGTTGGTCAAGTGGTCGCAAGCGCAGCTGCCGGGTTTGATTCCCAGGTCGGGTAGTGTTATTGGGTTTGGCTGTTAAGAAATTCTCAGTAGCAGCTCGGAGTCAGGAAGTTGGTGGTGTGACACCCCCGGGTCCCGGAGAGCTCGGTGCAGCCTGTGGTCCTGCGCCTGAGCTCTCTCCGCTCGTGTCGGGTGTCGTCCCTAAGGACTATGAGAGTGAAGGGAGAGGGAGTGCACCTGTGTTTGCGCATACACTTGTGCACTATAATATCTCCTGCGTACTTGGCTGATCTCCGTGGAGATAGGCCGCCGTGACTGAAATACGGTTGAGGGTATATTATTTTAATTAAATTATATATTTTATTGTAAAAATAATATTCCACAAGTATCACACAACGCCGTCTAGTCTCAAGCTAAGCAGAGCTTGAGTTATGAGTACTAGACAACTGATAAACATACTTGTATATTTCTAAATGCATACATATTATAGATAAATTACACCCAGACACAGAACAAATGATCGTGCTCATCACACAAACATTTGTCCTGGGTGGGAATCGAACCCACGACCGACCAACGAAGACCAACAGGACAATCAAATCAATTGAATTTTATCTCCTTATATTTCAGATCGTAGCAAACGACGAAAACGGCGGTATGGTGCGTCTCATACAAATCAAACTGCCCGACGGGAACAACGGATGGGTGGCTATCAACCGCTGACGTCACACCTCTATACATTCACAACAATTTGAATCATAAAGTTACAATATTAAATGGAAAAAGAATACGGTCGCGAACAGGATTCGAACCTGCGCCTCCCGGATAAATACTCCAGGCGCTCTGACCACTAAGCCATCTCGACCTCTGCTCACCACCGCGAATTCTTCTTCCATATTTTAACACGTCTTATGGCGACGTCATTGCAATCAAACAGGTGACCGAACCGACACGACCAACTTTGCAATGTCGTAAAGAATGCAATACCTTAACAATTCAAGATAAATCTTTGAAAAGCATTAACGCATGCTTAGCGAACTCTAAAGTTACAATATTAAATGGAAAAAGAACTGTAACTTTAGAGTTCGCTAAGCATGCGTTAATGCTTTTCAAAGATTTATCTTGAATTTGAAACATATAATACAAGCTGTTGATCTGTGTGCCATATTTATAGAGCATATGATAAAAAAATCTAATTCAAGATATGTCTTCCATTCAATATTGTAACTTTAAAAAAATCTAAATAACGTAAAATGAATAAAATCATTCTATTGTTATATATATCTGCCTAGCCTTTTCACAATAACATTGGGGTCGGCTTCCAGTCAAACCGGATGCAGCTTAATACCAGTATTTTACATGGAGCGGCTGCCTATCTGACCTCCACAACCCAGTAACTGGGTAACACGATATCTCGTGGTATGACTGGTTGTCAGACTTTCAGACCTCTGACTACCCGTAACGGATATCATCATCATCAGGTTGAGCGGTGTTATTGAGTTTTTCTATTAGGAATTTCTCAGTAGCAGCCCGAAGTTTGGAATTGTGCCCGGTAGATGGCAATAGGCTCACCATCTATTACATGGGACTTATATAACAGCATTGGTAAAATGTGGGTGTACAACTGTGTACACCTCTGCTTACCCCTTCCGGGAATATAGCCGTGATGCTATTACATCCAAGCTAAGTACAGTTGTAGTATTATAACTGTTCATGTCTGAAGTTGTACTCAGGCAGCAAGGCCAAGGACAGGGAGGGGTTATCCTTTAACATTATATTTCATAGTAATATCTTAGGTTTGCGCGATCACTATAATAAAACAAATTTTAACCGGATTAATCGCGTGTAGTATTGGTTCGTGGCGTCGCAGGACTATTATATTTCATTTGTCTTTGTCTGGAATCTCGGGAAGTTGAACTCCCCCCCCGCCTCGGCCATGCATGAGTTTATGTATGTATTTAATTCTCATAATACTCTGTCTCGCTCTTGTAGTCACTGCTATTAAAAAGGTGGCAATTCTCTAATTTAAATTTATTTCACTACATCAAAATTTACGTATATTTTCAGCTTGTGAAGTTGAGAATAAATCGCCCATGAAATCATGTGTAAAGTTGTAATTTTTCTACAGTATGTAAATATTATGTAAGTTATATCTTAGGCTTTCGCGATCACTACACATTGTAATAAAACAATTTTTAACCGGATTAATCGTCATGTCATTCTGCAACCACCGACGTTCGAAACGTCAATGAGGAAAAATTAAAATGGTCATTCTTTATGTTAGATTATTATGAAACTAACTAAAAAAATATTAATATTATGATTTTATCGAGTCAATTGATATACAATAGACCATTATCAATGATTATTTCTAATAAACTGCCTCGTTGGTCTAGTGGTCCCAAGCGCGACTGCTGAGCATGAGGTCTCGGGTTCGATCCCTGGGTCGGGCAAAGTGTTATTGAGTTTTTCTGTTAAGAAATTCTCAGCAGTAGCCCGGAGTTTGGAATTGTGCCCGGTTGGTGGCAATACGCTCACCACCTATTGCTAACAGCATTGGTGAAATGTGGGTGTACAACTGTGTAAACCTCTACCTACCCCTTCGGGGAATACAGGCGTGATGCTATGTTATGTTATGTTATTTCTAATAATTTGAAGTTAGTTTCATAAAAATATGACTACCACAATTAAGATGCAAAAAATCCAGCTTGAAGAATTACTCAAATTAATCCACGTGATTAATACGGTTATAAGTTGTTATGTTCAATTATGTAAGTCATTTGAATATACCAATCGCCATGTATAACAATATTATTGTTGTATGTTAGTGAGATATATATGTATAAATCCTGATAATTATATAAAACTTAGTTATAAATACTGCCAAGCGGTAACATGTGAGTTGTCAATATTTATCTTGTATAAATGTATATTATTTTTTAAATAATTGGCAGCATATTATAAATAAAATACTTTTTTAAGACTGATAACGTATTTTTATTTCATATTCTTTTCATTTCATATTTTTATTTTAGTTTTTATTTCCAAACTAAATTATTACACTTTCAATACAATCCGTATTGATATTATAAATTCGAAAGTACCTGTTTGTTTGTTACCTTTTTACGACTGAACGGCTGAACGGATCGTAATGGAATTTGGCAAGGAGGTAGATAGGACTTTATGAAGGACATAAGATACCTTTTGTCACGCAGACGAAGTCGCGGGCACCAGCTAGTATAAAATGAAATGGCGTTTCATAGAAATTCTGTCAAAATGTCAATAATATGTCGGTTAAAGTTAATAATGTAACACATCAGTTATGACAACCAAAGCTCAATAACTTACTCTTTCTGTTTCTTACTTTCTGTTTCTTACATTACCTGTTAGTGATAATTGGTTACGTAATAACCAATTATCACTAAAAAACTAACTGGTAACTGGTTGATTTGAATTTTGTTCGTTCGTTGATTCAAACAAATTTCCAGTGGGAACAGAGGATTTCTTTTATAAATGAAACAAACATAACATAGCATCACGCCTGTATTCCCCGAAGGGGAAGGCAAAGGTGTACACAATTGTACACCCACATTTCACCAATGCTGTTATTAAGTCCCATGTAATAGGTGGTGAGCCTATTGCCATCTACCGGGCACAATTCCAAACTCCGGGCTGCTACTGAGTATTTCCTACCAGAAAAACAATAACACTTTGCCCGACCCGGGAATCGAACCCGAGACCTGCTCAGCAGTCGCGCTTGGGACCACTAGACCAACGAGGCAGTCAAAACAAAATGAAACAAAGTATTCGATTTCTTCTCTTTTAATTAAATAATAATATACAACTCATAAATTAGGCACTAAAATTAAACAGTATTAAATCGAGTGTTCAGAAATATCTAGGTATCGATATTTTATACCAATAAGGGGGATGGAACTGAAAGGTTAACACATGTTGGCGCTTGTTGTACCATCGAGCAAAACCATTATTTGCATCAGCATCACGATTATATCCCGGAGGGCTTAAGCAGAGGTGCTCTGTCGCACGTACCGAACACAATTCCAAATTCCGGGAGACAGCTGAGAATTTCTTACAAAAAAATAAACACTGGCCAACTCAGGAATCGAACCCAAGACCTCACGCTCAGCAGCCGCGTTTGCCACCACTAGACTAGTGCAGTATTTTGACATTAGCAATTATGTAAAAATGGTTTCAGCCAAAGGCTTTGCTTTGCTAGAAGCTGCGTTGATACTATTGGTTCCTACACAGATAAATCATTCAAACGTATGCGTAGCGAACTCTAATATATTTTATTTATGGGAAGAAAAATCTGCCGACAGCATACTAATTATATTATCCATAAAAATGTATAACTTTAAAGTTCGCTAAGCATGCGTTAATGCTTTTCAAAGATTTATAAGTGGCATATGAATTTTTACAAAAAAAAAAAACTTATCTATTACTTTTTTTTGCCAACCCCATTGGACATAATTTATGTACAACATATCAGGAATAGAGTAACAGTAGATGCCCAACTTAATAACAAAGGGAAATCTAATATTATTTTAGTCTTTGTGTAATAGCTTAGTTTGTAGCTAATTAAGCTAAAATTATCCACAGCAACGTATGAAGGCACATTATAACAGCAGATATGTATAAAATAAAAATATTATATTCAACACAGTCGGAAATTGGCTCTTATTGCACTTACTTTTAGGTACATAACGTCCGCATCCTTTTTAATTTTATTTACTTCTTTAAACTCCGGATTGGGTACAATCCTCGCCTGCGGCTCGGGCTGTATTCCAGCCTTGAGTAAAATTAACAACTTCACTCACTTATAACATGATGTATTTATTACAATGTCAGAGATTATGATTTTATTTACATGAATTTGAAATTTATCCATATAATTCCATATGCCATCATAAGTTGCTATTGGTTTAGGTGATTTTTTCCACCATAAAATTTCTTAAAGCCAATTATGCATGAATTTCACGAATATTACTATAACAGCCATTATATACTAAAAAATAAAACCATATAACATGAAAATTAGTCTTTCAGAAGAATTTGAGTCCATCCACTTTGCGGTTAAAAGATTTGTATTTATTTGAAGAACAGTAAATAAGTTATAACATTGTGTACGACGTACTACGGTCCGAGATTAACAATTATGGATACTTAACCAACCATAACTTGAATCATTCCAAACTCGAAGCAAAGTGAGAATCACAGAAACGACACATAAAACAGCATTAAACAGAAAAAAAAGGTTTGTAACAAAAATACAATAAACATGTGACAGTTATAATTGACGCCTAATTTATTAACTATGAGAACGTTACAAGTATTAAAGTAATTAATTTTATATTTTTATACAATAATTTTAATAATTATTAAAGGTTATAAAATAACTGAGAATGTAAAAAGAGTATCGTGATCTATCTATTTATATTTTGTGAAATTTAAAAATATGTATTATTATTTCCTATATAAAATTCCAGTGTCATATTTTGTGTCTGGCAAATTTTTTTTAACTTTGTCAGTAAGTTTATCTGTCAAACTGCGTGATTGCGATTCATATAATGTTTTGCATTTTTGCTTCTCGCGCCTCGTTTTTATAAATGGAGTTATAGTTATATTTAATTAATTATACAAAATAAAAGCTTAATTTTCAATAAAAATGCCATATTATATAATTAATTATCGAATTATTCGCTTAGCTGAATATCGTGTCAATTGTTAGCCTAGTAGTACGAAGTACACACATACTTTAAACTTGTATTTTAAAACTTAGAAATATTTTAACTGAACTTACACTAAGTAAAAATCACAAAATTAGCATTTAATAATAATACAATATAAAAATATCATCGGAATATTAATTATAGATGTACCTACTTGGTTTTTTAATTTGAGGTTTGCGAAAATAACTCAATTTTCGAGAACGTTACGAGTATTAAAGTAATTAATTTTATATTTTTATACAAAAAGAAAATAATATATTTTTTAATAATTATTTAAGGTTATAAAATAACTGAGAATGTAAAAAGAGTATCGTGATAATATCTGATATATTTATAGGTATTTATTATTGTAATATATCCCCTTGGATATTTTTTATGGCAGCAAATAAACATTACATCAGTAATGCCATGAAGTAGCCGACATCGTGCAACAACGTCTTTACTTGAAGAAAAATATAGTATCGAAATTAATACAAAATAATAAATCCCTGGCGTTGATGGCATAAAAGCATTTTGTCTTGTATAGGCGACAATGGCGCTGAAAAGTTCAAAAGGCCTCGATTTAAAGTTAAATGTGAAGTGACAGAGAATTCAAAATACATAATTGAAATGTTTTAATAATTTGGTAACAATATTTAATAAAATAATAGCCTACGAAATTGTGTCTATGTATAGACACAATTTAACAACAAGAAAGTGATAGGTATAAATAAATAATGTTAACACTAAATCGAAAATAAAGATTTCTAAATAATTCTAATACATTAATAATATTATAAATACTAACATATATATGCATTGACTTCAGATAATTATTCTTTACAGACGCAGACTTGCTACTTTTAATATTGGCGATCTGCGATTTAGTCGCGTTTTGGAAACTAGATACAGCGACCGCAACATGTCGCCAAAACGCAATCACTAAATCTGCATTCGTCGATGCTAAAAATACATGTCTACTGAGACCCTTATTTAAAATAGCTTTATAATGAGACGCGTCCACATCGCGAACATTGCAAAGCAAGTATTCTCGGTGGTCGAGAAATTCAATTGAATTCGGATTCTTCGTGCTCGGGTGATGTCTTTGTAAATGTGATTTTCCCGACAAGGCGAGACGAAACTTTAAAACTTTTCAGGTTTAGCGTGAATATGCGAGACGATAATCTAAATATTTTATGATGCAATATTGAAGCTGCTCACAGAGACCATTTATTACCTCAACAACGGAAACGCACCGGCTTGCACTGGCACCCAATTGCAATTTTTGATGGAAATTAGCTAGCGGGATTCCATTTCTCGTTTCATCTTTCTTTGATAGGCCGGTGTCAAATACAACTGAACTTTTTGAACAATTTTTTTCGATAATTTCGTGCTCTCAGCGCTGTCTTTATTAAAAGACAAAAATATTGTATTGGTAACACGAAAAGAGGTTGTCTTTTTTAGACGTCTGTTGCGTTTAAATTTAATGGTTAATGCTCGGTTTAATTTACCCACTGCACAACTGCTCGTCGCCGAATGTTCGCGATGTATGCGCACCTTTAGACTAGATTAGTTTAACGATAATTTTACCTACATTTTCACATTTTATACAGGAATTTAATACACTAAATTGTATTTTATTCTACACTTCGATACGATTATTATACATTTTGCGGGTTTCGTTGATATTTAGAGGCTTTGGAAAAAATATAAGTAATACGGGGTGGGGATCTTAAAAAAATAACTACTAATATTTAGCCGAGATTTATGTAGCGAGTTTTTTAATACATAAAATACATTAATTTTCTTTCTATCAGTCTAATCGTAGAATATTTTGGTAATAATAATTTATTTAAATATAGTTCGAGTCACAGCACTTATGTGTGCGTGTCTTAATATTAAATTTAAAAGCGTATTACCTACTCGAGACTGAAATCAATACAAACTGCAATGACCCTATTGCCATCTACCATCCAAAGATTGAGGTGATTTTGAGAATTCCCTAATGGAAATTTTCAATAATAATTTGCCTGACTCGGAAATCAAACACAAGACAACACGCTCTACGGCACTGACGTCCACTAGAACCTCATTGGCAGTTGTTATGTAAAAATGTGTGAGATGACAAATTATAAAAAAAAAAAAAATGAAACCGTTTAAAATTAATCTTGAGTTTATAATGGTTTTATTATACATATTATATCGGTGTTTGTTGGTGGAGTGTGATAGCAGTAATTAAGTAGAGAACCAAGAGGGACCGACGGCTTAACGTACTCTCTGAGGCGAGGAGGGGTTTCGGTATGAAATTATGGTCCATCCACAGACCGACCTCAGCAAGCGAAGCTTAACCTCGATCGATCGATCCGTGCGGCTGTTACTTAGTCACGAGCCCCTCTAAAGTATTTTTTAATAATTTACTCTATAAATATTAGACGAGTACCTACAGATCAACAGCTTGTGGTTTATGAGTACAAAATCAAATAAAAGGTCCTAATTTATTAGGTAATTTCCTTTTAAGGGATCAATGTGAAAGTGATAAGGATTCATATAAGCAATCATTAAAATTTTTACAACAATTTTGTTTTTTTTCTTAATGTTCGCCGTTCAAGGAGCAGTTTTCGTCTTACTAGGACTATGTGAATTACAAATAATTTGTTTTATCCATTTTATTCTTAGCTTAAGTGAACGAATTTGACAAATATATTAGGCCTTGCAAAGGAAATTAAATAATATATAAAAAAAAAATGGTTTGAATACAACGTCACATATCACCGACTTTGAGACCCTTACTAATACCTACAGTAAAATCATTTAAATCGATTAATATCAAAACGAGACATCGCCTAATAAACATGTATTTAAAAATATCAGTTGAATGAGAAACTCCTACTTCAAAAGTCGATTCATGAGAAAAAAAATACACCCTACAAAAAAAAAAACGACTGAAAACAGCTGTTTCTTTATTTCCTAATCTAATTTATGAGACGGTTACATCAAGTACTTACTTCAATCACAATTTCTAGGACGCTAATCTCTACTTGTAACTCAATTGAGGGATTATTGTCTATTTTATCTAATATATAAAAATCTCGTGTCATAATGTTTGTTATCGAACTCCTCCGAAACGGCTTGACCAATTTTTATGTTTTTTTTGTGTATCGTTGGTAGGTCTGAAAATAGGTCGTAGACTATTTTTTATACCCCTAGGTGATGAGGGTGTCTCAGAAAATTGATATGGCAGAACAACGTTTGCGGGGCACAGCTAGTTTTATATATTATTTATATTGATGTGTGATGTGACGCGGAGCGAGAGAATTAGAAATGAGTATTTAAGAGGAAGTCTGAAAATGGCACCGGTGACTGAAGTTGTGTAGAAAACGTTTAGCGTGGTATGGGCATGTGATGCGGAGGGATGAGGGTCATGTCACGCGGAAAGTTTTGATTTGAATGTAGATGGCTATAAGAGTAGAGGAAGACTTAGGAAGCGATCGATGGATTGTGTTAAAGATAATATGGCTAGAAAAGCGATATGACGGCTAATAGAGATGTATGGAAGAAGGATACACCGACCCCTGCGCTGCGCCGACGTCATATAAATTGGGAAAGGGGCAGGGAGATGATTAACGCCAAATAACGCCTATACGTAAAGCCATTTACTCTTGCATTTTTTAAATGTTGCCTACCTTTGCAAACATCCCCTATTTCCTGGATATAATCTCACATGCACACATTCTCAAATAACAATTATATTTATGTTCGTCATACCAATATTCGTTAAGTTCGGGAATGGAAGCGATACGCAGCGCAGCAGCCGATCTCTCGGCAACTATGCCAACTGCACCGTCATTTTCAGAATTTTATCATAATTATATCCTTTTCAAGTATTCTCTTAATTATTGAATTCAAACGGGACTTAATCGCGCTAAAAGGATAATATTTATTTACCTAGACGTTTCGATCAAGTTGCATTGATCGTGGTAACGAGTAGATTAGTATTCTTTTGTTGTAAAACTACAAAAATAAATGTCAATACAAGTATTTAAATTTAAGAAGAAATACCTCTTTAGTTGATTATTGCAGCAAAATTATATTTTCTTCAAATTTATTTATTTTAGTTCAGAATTAAAAAAAAATAACCCATGACCCCTCTAACTGAGCTACAATAACTGATTTTAATATTACTGGGTATAATTCATATCTCAACCCGGTTCGTGGAGTGTGATAGAAGGATAACATCAGAACCTGGCGCATGGATAACATTTGGTGTGACATAGCTAGATAGAAGGACACCGTATCGGTGGCGGTTACCACCAACAACAGCATTCCCAATGAGGGTTGACGAAAAAAAAACATTATATATCTGCCTAGCCTTTTCCCAATTACATTGGGGTCGGCTTCCAGTCAAACCGGATACCGCTTAATACCAGTATTTTACATGGAGCGACTGCCTATCTGACCTCCACAACCCAGTTACTGAGTAACACGATATCTCGTGGTATGACTGGTTGTCAGACTTTCAGGCTTCTGACTACCCGTAACGGCTGTCATAGATCTTAATTTGACAACCGGGACCGACGCGACGGCATAACGTGATCTCCGGTCTCGGTATGAAATTGTGGTCACCCATCCACAGACCGACCGCGGCAAGCGCAGCTTAACCTCGATCGATCGATTTGTGCGGCTGTTACTTAGCCACGACCCCTTAAAAACATTGTACTACCATAAAAATGTTCATACAACTCGACCAAAATGTATGAAACAACAGATATTTTTCCGCCCGCACACATACTACAGCTTTTCAACTATACCGCTAGTTTTTCGATTAATATACAATACTAGCTGTGCCCGCGACTCTGTCCGCATGGATGTCGTAAATTAACACCATGTCGTGTATGAACACAAATTCATAATTAACAAATGCTCGACGTGATTCTTTAAATTGGCATAACTTTTTTATTTATAAACCGATTGACATGAAACAAACACTAAATGTTAAGTGAAGCTTACCACAATATATTAGTGAAAACCACATCTAAATCGGATTAGCCGTTTCTGAGATTAGCGTGCACAAACGCACAGACAAACAGACAAAATTTCTAACAATCATTGTTTTGGGTGCTATTTGCGTTGATAAGTCCCAATAATATTTTTTCTCATATATCTTCCATGTAGAGACAGCGATCCGTTACATTTTTATTATATGTATTGATGATGACGATGATTGATGATTTACAATATCTATGATTCTAATTTACAGTGATCCTAGATTAACATATCGTACTCCATTGCAATCTTTGGTCGGCAAATGAAAAACGATGGCGCGGTCTTTCTTTGGATGGGTAATCGATAGAAGAATTTTCATTAAGGCCTTATCTAATCCCTTTAAGCCTAGGCAGAGGCCTAGGAACAGCTCGAACAACTCTTGGCACTAAGTTAGCTTCTTAGCGAGAGAAGAAGATGGCTATAGTCACTACTTTGTATTCTCCGATGACCTGTGTTACTGCTCACCCCTTGTCGTTAAACTTGTTCGCTGACGTAATCTCTGCAGTAACAATACATGTTCAAATGTGGATGGGTAGCGCTTACACAACTCGGTTCTTCTCCGTATCTAGAATACAAAAGAAACAATAATAATATAAATCCGAGGTTTTATTTTCGGAAATCGCATATTTTTCAAAACAAAGATAATGATTTGTTTTGTATAATTAACTGTACTTTTGATACAGAAGCGAAATCTTTGGAAAACTTGTCGTTTTGTTTATTATTACTTAAGAACTAGTGGACCGATTTTGATGGGATTTTCATTGTAACGTAGCTTTAGTTGTCCAGGAAACATAATATAAATAATTTCATCACGATATCGATAATTGGCGCTAAGCAGTGCAAATTGGTGACATATAGACCTATACCCAGCATTGGGTGGACATGGGTTGATAAAGAGAAAGAGAGAGCGAGAGGGAGGGACAGTGAGTGAGAAAGGGGGAGACAGAGAAGGGGAGGGATAGGGAGGGGAAGAGAGTGAGGGACAGAGAAGGGGAGGGTGCGAGAGAGGGAGCGGGAGGAAGGGGGATAGAGAAAGAGGGAGTGAGGTAGAGAGAGAAAGAGCGAGTGAGAGAGTGCGATTTTTTTGTGTATTTTAATATACAATAAAAATATTGTTGAGCCATTTCAAGTTTTTGCGAGACTAACGCACGGCATGTCATTATTTTATAGATAGGTTTACTCACAGAGCATTATAGCCGTAGTTTAGTTATGGATGCATCAGGAATTACGGAATTGTAATAGCCAATTTTATATGATATTGCAATAATTACTAATAATTACTTACTTGGTTCGCTTACTGTAACATTTAAGTGGGGAGGTGTAATGTATACAAAATAGAGTAGAGTATAAAGTAGGTCAGTGCGTCATTCCAACTTGTCAGTAAAAGTCACACTATATTTCGGAGGAGGGGGGTTACCCTCATGAATTTATTGCGGGGTTGGCCTATTTCCAAATATGGAATAGGTGTAAATATATAAAAACAAAAAATAAATGTGTAATTAAATACAGAACGAATTTACATACAAGAAGTGAACTTTCAATGTTGAAAATTCGTTTTTGTAAAATTTATCGCAATGCAAACAATTTCATAATAAATTCTTATTATTTTTTTTAATTGTACAATCGCGGACCTTTCCGCCTGACCATTTCAAAAATTTTTCGTAAAAATTCTGCGCCGGCGCCTTGTCACGCCCCCTTAAAGTGTTCGCGAAAACGTAATTAATTGCCATCTGCACTGCGCAGCTTAGTGACGTATTCCCTTTTGTGAATTTTAAGGACGATGGGCTACAGAGCGTTTCTATTTTTTTAGTACAAGCAAAAATGAACTTAGTGGTGGTCAGGCGGGAGTGTCGCGATAGTACATCACTAATGACATCGGGCCACTGCTTGCATTATGGAAAGCTTTAAAAAAAAAACTATTATATCGTTGTAAAATATTATTTCCCAAAACAGAACGTTATTGTATTTTTAATATACGTAATTTTTTGGTTAAGTACACACTGTTTGAAACCTCATTTCTTTATCCCTCCATACAATTTAAAACAGCGCCATCTAGTGATAAAAAGTATCATATTTTCTTCTCCTAGTCATATTTATTTACGGTCTATTCCAATTTCATTGAAAACAGTTCAGTCAAAAACTAGCCAATCAATTGACGAAAGTTGTTTAATACTTACGCGTTAGTTCTGGATATGTCCCTCGTGTCGATCAGGAATCGGTCCTCATTTCTAAGGTAGGTCATAGAGGCCTCGTATATACCACGACCGGGACCCACAAGTACCTTAAAAGTAATACATTTATTGAATTCAAATTTATCGGCGTAAATCTATATATATAAAAATGAAACCCGTTTTCCGTTGTCACGCCATAACTTGAGAACGACTGAACCAAATTGGATAATTCTTTTTCTGTTGTGTTCATCATTGTTAGGACATGGTTTTTACATAAGATATTTTTTTTTTTCGTACGGAAGTTTTTAACGGGGCGAGTGAAACCGCGGGGCACAGCTAGTTATAAATAATAATGATCTATAATGTTTTTCTATAGGGGTCAACGACCATTTACGTATATGACGACAGTTTTAAGTTAATTTTTATTCTGGAAATTGTACGTAAATTATTCACAATTTTAGATATAACACAATAAAAATAAAGAAATTAATATGACGATATCTGGGGACAGATACACATTTTCAAGTTTTTCAACACACTTGCTTATTACGCACACGTGCTTGTCAATTGACTGTTGTTTCAATAACAGCGTAGTACCGTTAACTTTATTTTTAAATTTCAGTAAACAGTTTCGATGTATAAAAACTTGCTAAGATGTTTTATTAACATTTTTGTGGTTAAATCCACTGTTAAATTATTTATTTTTGTCGTTAAATTAACATTAATTTGGGTTATAAACTGAAAAATATTTATTTTATTATATTTTAATATCAAGCAATGGACAACGGGCAACGGGACAACGGGCTGGAAATACGTTTGACTCGCGACATCGCCGCGGGCTCAGCTCATGACTAAGGGCTCCGTTCGAGTTCGAAACTAGTCGGGCAATCCCGACTAATTCACGTGAGTAGTAACCGGTGAACAATAATTAAAAAAGAAGAAAGAAAAACCTTTTATTCCCCTCTAAATGTGGACACACAGTAATAACAAAAAATGAACTAAAAAATTTAAGAACATATAAATAAGAAACAATAATTTTGAGCTGGACAAAACATAAATAAATAACTAGTTTATATATTTTATAACACAAAATAGTATACTAGATAAATTAGTTCAAATTGACACCTGGCAACTTTTTAGTAACCGGCCAACTGCCAACCTAAGGGGCCGTCCATTAATCACAATCCCACCCCCATGAGGCAGGGAGGGGTTTTGGCAAAAATCACGAAATATCACAAGGGCGAAGGGGGAGTGTAGTAAGATATCACGTGTATTTATTTTCTGTACCTATTTAAAGAATTATCTTCTCAGAAAATTTACTAAAATCTTAAAATTTTTAGAATATTAATTCTAAAAATTTTAAGATTTTTGTATGTACTAAAAATACACGTGATTTTGTGTGGGGGTGGGGGGTTAGTCTTAAACCTCACAACATATCACCAAGGGGGGGTGGGGGGTTAACAGAAATGCTAAAAAAGAAAAACATCACGTGATTAATAGCAACAACAACAAATAGACAAAAGAAAATAAGCCAACATGAAGAATAGAACTTTGAAGATGGAAAATTATAAGTAACGTAAAGTAAGGAGATTAACGTAAAACTTCATATATAATTATATTTTTTTAATACATGTTGAGGCCATGTAATGCCTATATTAATTTCTATTTTCAAAGAAACATGGAAAAAATAATAGACAAGAACGGGGCTTGAACCCGCGACCTTTGACGTTCCGTGTCATCACTCTACCGGCAGGCATTACATGGCCTCAACATGTATTAAAAAAAATATAATTATATATGATTTATAAAGGATTGGGATGTTGTTCGGCGATTTACAACTGCAAAGTGGTAACGCTGAGTTTAGTCAATCTGTAAATGATTACTAGATAAATATCACCAGGCGTCTCCTTAAGACGTATACAAAGAGGATTGAAAATTCAATAGGTTTGAACACGACAAGGTAGCTCAGTTGGTAGAGTGATGACACGGAACGTCAAAGGTCGCGGGTTCAAGCCCCGTTCTTGTCTATTATTTTTTCAATGTTTCTTTGAAAATAGAAATTAACGTAAAACTTGTTTAAATACCTTTAGCTGGTAGGTTTCCTTAGTAACTTTAGTTTGTGCTCCAAATTTCCCCACGTACCCGTCGGTATCTTTGGCAGTTATGAACGAAAGCATCCGTTTGTTGAGCTGTTGACGCATAACCCATTCAATTTCAATCAACTTGCGTGGTACACAAAACGTCCTGGAAAAAGTAAATAATTAAAGATAAATCTTTGAAAAGCATTAACGCATGCTTAGCGAACTCTAAAGTTATTATGTTAAATGGAAAAGAAGACGGTCGCGAAAAGGATTCGAACCTGCGCCTCCCGGATAAATACTCCAGGCGCTCTGACCACTAAGCCGACCGTCTCTCGGTCGAGTTCTCCTGTAAATAATGTAATCCTGTTCGCGACCGTATTCTTTTTCCATTTAATATAATAATTTTAAAAGTAAATAAAATAAAACGTAACATAGTATCACACCTGTATTCCCCGAAGGGGTAGGCAGAGGTATACACACTTGTCCACCCACATTTCACCAAAGCTGTTATAAGTACCATGTAATAGGTGGTCATCTACCTAACAGAAAAATTCTATAACACTTTGCCCGACCCGGGAATCGAACCCGAGACTTCAAGCTCAGCAGTCGCGCTTAGGACCACTAAAACAACGAGACAATTACAAATTTAGTTGGAAAGAAAATGCGGTTGTGAGCAGGATTCGAAGCTACGCCTCCCGGATAAATACTCCAGGCTCTCTGACCACAGCCATCTCGACCTCTGCTCACTACCCCGAATTCTTCACATTTGAATACGTCTTTTGGTGACGTTGTTGTTACTGTTCAGTCAGATTCTCTCGGAGATTAGCCAACTACGCAGGAGATGTTATAGTGCTCAAGTGTATGCGCAAACACAGGTGCACTCTCTCTTCTTTCACTCTCATATTCCGATGGGACGGCAATCCGACTCGACCGGAGAGAGCTCAGGCGCATGACCACAGGCTTTACGTGCTCTCCGAAACACGGGGGTGTCACCACCGACTTCCTAAATCCGGGCTGCTACTGAAAATTTCTCAGCAGAAAAACCCCTATAACGTTTTGCCCGACTTAGGAATCGAACCCAGGACTTCGCTCAGCCGCTGCACTGCTACTACTAGGCTATCGAGCTATCGATAATCGAGATATCGACGGTTGAAAGGCTATTTTGTTCAATCGACGAAGCATAGAAGCTTTAAAAATAAACCATAAAACAAAAAAAGCACGCTTAGCATTGTTTTTATTTTTTATTTCGCCCTTTTTTGTCTACCATAGCCACTATAATACTATTTGTTTAATCTTAGGATAATCTAAGGATTCTATCAATACCGCATACATCTAAATCGGTTCAGGCGTTTAGAAGTTATGGTGGAGTAAAGAAAGAAACAAACATACATACATACATGAACCTTAAAAACATAACAGTCGTGTTTTTGGCCAGTCGTGACAGCCTTTAGAGACATTGTCATATTTTACAAACATTTCGTTTAAGCCGAATAGCCTTTCAACCGTCGATTCTATATCGATGCGTGAAAGGC
The DNA here is from genome assembly GCA_935421205.1 of Xylocampa areola. Lineage (NCBI taxonomy): Eukaryota > Metazoa > Arthropoda > Insecta > Lepidoptera > Noctuidae > Xylocampa > Xylocampa areola. The sequence continues at coordinate 11,112,332 of OW285225.1, forward strand.
TATTTGGTTTGAGGTGTAATGTCTGTGCTTTAAAACAATAAACTTTCAAATACGGCCTTTTGAGACATTTTCATATTACACAAAAATGTCACTTAAGTCAAATAGCCTTTTAACCGTCGATACAATTTTTTTCTGTCGCGTGTAATTACACAAATATATACCTCACTGATTGTGTAAGCCCGTTGATATACTTGATGAACGCTTCAGCAGTTCTTTTGAACATTACGTCGTCTCTCGTGACGTTCTTCCACACCACGCATGCGCACCAGTGTGGTTCTATACCTGCTTCACTACACGACCTGTTCCTGGGTACCTGAAATAATTTTTTCAGCACACTTTTACTTTGATCTTATTAAAATTTGCACACGACACGCACCATTTTATTAACAGTTTTATTCGTTTTTTACCTCGCAAGTGTGTTATAAAATCGCTGTATGAAATTGTGAGCATTGGTAATTACACTCTCGGTTTCATTATAAGCCTTCGGTTATGGCTGCAATCCAGCCTCGCGCCTCATGACCAATTTGGCTTACGTGTAGCATAAAAACTATTTATTGATTGAGATGGCATGGAATAAAGGAAAATATGTCTATGGAAAAGTGTCTTCGATTTTAAAGTTAAGAAAATCTGAATTCATAGCTTTGGTTTATAGTCGCTTGCGAAGGCCGTGAATCGAACGGAACGCTTTATTGCTTTTCTTAATTACCTCAACGCGTTATGATTTAATATCATGAAATTCCTAACACGTACTTAGTGAAACAAAAAAATTTTGCTAACGTCTAAAGCGTTGCCCAACCCTAAGAATTTCCCCTGTATCTCTCTCTCTCGAGATCTCACATGCCCAATGTAGATCATCCAATACTTTGTTATGTGCGCAATAATCGGCGGCCCAACCCTCGTCACAATTGTCACGCTATCCACACCGCCATTATAATAAAAATTATACTCTTTCAAATTAGACCTTTTGAGCAAGAAAATAAAAACGAAATTGAATAAATGGACTTACCGGTTCAAGCAATGTCATCCCTCTAGGAAAATCAGCGCCGACGACTTTATACGGATTCATATGTTGCGACCAGTCGAGGACGTCCAAAATTGTCGCGTAGATGTCGTGGGGAGTCGTAAGCGCTTCTACATTCTGCTCGAGAATCTCTTGCACGTGCGGTCGAGACCGTTTCAACTTGTCCGGTAAACGGATGCTCATAAGGGGTAATCGTTCTTCCAATTTGCCTTGCAGTGTGTTCCGGACCTTAGCATATCTGTTGAAGGGAAGAACAACGAAACATCAAAATCAACATTTCTTTATTCAAATTAGGCTAAAAATTAGCGCTTTTTGAAGACAGTCCCCAAAAACAGCCCACCCTTCACCGCTTCCTAGTGTTTTAGCTGGAAAGGAAAGGTCAACAGCCTTACATTCATGTGACGACACTGGTCGGCCAAAAGACATTGATTCATTATAACTACTATGTTGCTTTTTATTATTGGTAATATTTATGACAGTTATTATAACGTTAGAAATTTTTTACTCTAAAGTTATAAAATATTGTGGAAATAAAAAATGGTCGTGAGCAGGATTCGAACCTTCGTCCAGTCAGAACACCTGGAATATTTATCCGGCGCAGGTTCGAATCCTACTGGGTAAAACGATATCTCGTGGTATGACTGTTTGTTAGACTTTCAGGCTTCTGACTACTCGTAACGGCTGTCATAGATCTTAATTTGATAACCGCGACCGACGGCTTAACGTGCTCTCCGAGGACGGAGGGGTTTTGGGGTGAAGTGATGCTTACCCATCTACAGACCGACCGCGGCAAGCGCAGCTTAACCACGATCGATCGATCTGTGCAGCTGAGATTTAGCCACTTAGAATTTAAAACTAAAGATATTTTCTTTCCATAACAATATAAACCTATACGCCACTTTACCTCGCACCATGGTCTCCCATGACGAAAAAGAGTGTGTCTTCGAAGACGTTTCTTTCCACCAGGGTCTGGAAGAAGTTCAGCGTCGCATCATCAGCCGTTGAGATCCAATTGAAGTCATCGTGGGTGATGTCAGCGATGAAAGTGAAGGCAAACTTTTTGCCGTCCAGTTGTAGGAACTGTTAACAAATGGCAGCATTTTAATACCGAATATCAGCAACACGCTTATATCTCCGAGGGGTAAGGTAGTAGAAGTCTGTTAAACACCAACAATAGGCATGATGACAGTATTAAAGAACCAACGAATTAATGGTTTTAGTGGTAAATACAGGCACAAAGGATTCTAAAAAATTACCTAGTTTTATTAAAAACATTAAGATTAATAAGATTTTCAATAAAAGTATAAATTGCTGCAATCAACCATGATAACTGAAACGTCAATCACAGCGAATGACGTGACGCCTCAGTCAAATGTCAATCATCGCCGTACATTATGGCTTCAACTTACGTCAAAACGCCGCCATGACACCCAGCAGCGTTTTCGCGGTTAGATAAAATTAGAGAGATTAAAATGCAACAATTTGCGTTGAAACTTAGTATATTGCTGAAATAATGTTTTTTTCGGATATAGTAGACGTGTAACTATATTTAAAAGCAGATTTCAAAATCTGTCGTCATGTCTATTCACTGAAACAAGTCCAAAGTGGTGGCAAGCCTGAACTCCAAGCTGCTTCCAAAGAATTCACAAACAGAAAGGTGTTTCTGAATTTGTTTCTTGTAGTAAAACAGGCAACACAACTCTGGTGGGAGCTTCGGCCGCGGCTGGTTACCACCCACCGGACGAAGCCATGCCGTGAAGCGACCTAGTCGTGTTTCGGGATGTAGTCCGGTGCAACCGTTGTGGGAGACGGGTCTGGGCAGTTGCATCAACTCCCCAATTGGCGTACTCCCCAAATCTATCGACTCTACTTAGATTGAATAGATTTCTTCTGGATCTATGTGCTCCATCCTCGACCAGACCGTCGCTTACCATAAGGCGAGTTGGAGACCAAACGTGGATCGATTTTTTATAAACAAAAGTTTTTTTTGTGTCATGCTTTCATGGGATTCGCAGAAACAGAACGCCACCTGCTTCATCATCATCATCATCATAGCATCACGCCTGTAATCCCCGAAGGGGTAGGCAGAGGTATACACGATTGTACATCCACATTTCACCAATGCTGTTATTAAGTCCCATGTAATAGGTGGTGAGCCTATTGCCATCAACCGGGCACAATTCCAAACTCCGGGCTGCTACTGAGAATTTTCTAACAGAAAATCTCAATAACACTTTGCCCAACCCGGGAATCGAACCCGAGACCTCCTGCTCAGCAGTCGCGTTTGGGACCACTAGACAAACGAGGCAGTTCCTGCTACAATCCTTACATACTTCTTTTGCTTCGTCCACGTTTATACACGTGGTCATACACGCGCGCCAGCTGAGAGTACTACACACCCTGCGCTTTTAGGAGGTCATCTTTATTATTAAAAATTTTGCACCTCAGTATCAACTAGTACCGACCTTGAACTCTTATTAAGTCATTAACTGTGTACAAACCGAATAGATGGCGATGACGTCACCATAAGACGTAATTAACGCTTAGTTGGCAGAGTGCCTGAAGTATTCATCCAAGGAGCGTTGTTTTAAATCCAACTCACGTCACACTTTCCACATAATATTATAACTTTAAAAATAAATACCTGATCAGTAATATTCATCATCAGTTTAAACTGAGGAGTGTCGCCTATACAATATTTAGAATTCTTCTCGCCCATTTTGTTTCTATCATGGTATTCCTGAAGGTAGAACGCTCGGAGATAGTGATCAGCTGGCTGGTGACGGAACCCATTGAACCTGTATTGGAAGGTTCCAATCCATGGCATATCCTCAAAGTATGCCGTCCGATACCTGGCCACAAAATTGTAATCATTCTATAGAACAACGATTCTTATTATGTTTAATTCAATAACTTAAAAGGCTAGCTGAGTCAATATATGAGCGACAAAATTCGACGAACGTTAACGTCGAAATTTGTCGCTGATATATTGACTCGGCTAGCCTTTTTGCAATCAAATGTATTGCTTAGCATATGTATGTGTTGTAATAAATTATTATGCATCCGATATGTCCACTATTCGGCTAATTTAGACAAAAAAATATTCCTGTATCTTAATTATTCACGTTAATATTGTCAAAATAACATCGTAATAACAAGTCCAGTTTAGTTAAAAAAACATACAACTAGAAAAATACAAAAACTCATGTGGTCGATTCGGGTTTCTCTAAGTGTGGGGGTGTGACTTCTGCATGACGCAATTTTTAGGACACTCTGTCATATATATGTCCTGATGGACAGCTGTCGTTAAGACAGAAGCCCCCATACTTTAGCGTCTAAACTCATGAAAGAAAGAAATAATGATTCTATAAAAACTTACCCATCTTCCTTGAGTTTATAAAATATGAAAGGCATGGAGTCAAGAGTTGCGTTGGTTTGAGATCGTTTCCTAACATCAGGTAGCTCCAGTTCATTCTTGCCCGTCAGGATTGGGAATAAAGCTGCCGGAGTACCATCACCAACTATATTGTACCTGAAATTATATTAAGCAATCTTAAAGAGAAACGAGGTAACAAACCAAATGAGTTGGGAAAAGTAGAACCAAAGGAATATCATAGCATCATTTCTATATTTTCGAAGGGTTAATGGTTGTATGTTTTGTTCAGACTAAGATCAACAATAAGTCAGTGAAATCATATAGTCTATACACCCACAATCAACCGATGCATTTATTAAGTCCCATGTAGGTGGAGCGATGGCAAAAGAAAAACAGGCAGACAAGTTAAAAGATGGACAGACAATATTAACAATATTGAAGAAAAAATCCGCTTAAGAAAATCCAATGAAAGAAAAGAAGTAGTTGGAAGAGGCATATGTATCACAGGACATGCTGACCACTAAACCGGGAAATACGATGATTATAATTCAAAACAGGTATTATGTTAACTTACATTAAGTTAACATTGTACCTGTTTAGTATCAACAATATCATTAGCTTACATTTGTTAAATTTGTTAATTATCTTAACTTAGTTGTTACTTTAGTGCACGTTGTGGTCTACTATAATTGAAGGAGTTCACTTAATTATTACCCAATTATTGTTAATTTATGAATTTTTGTGTATATTCTTTGTTGAAGACCCTTAAATAAATAAATAAATATAATAATAATAGGTGATGAGCATATTGCCATAGCTAAGCATACTTAAGTTCAGGTCTTGGTCTGTCTGCAGTTTTATTTAAAATGTTACCACTTATCTGTAGACCCCTAACTATAGTTAGGGGTCTACAGATAAGTAACATGCAGTTTTATTATGCGCTTGATATATATATCAAGCGCATAATAAAATGTTATGCCGGCGGTATGGAAATATGCTAAAATCACGCCTATCCAGAAGTATCATCGTTCAAGTTCCATTAGGTCTACCTTTCTGAAAGAACAATTATATGGCGAAGAAATTTTAATATATTACTACATATGATACAGCAACAGCTTCGTGAAAAGGTGACGACAGCTAATTTGTTAGTATTTACAATTACCTATTTAACACCATCTGTAACATACGAACTTTCGGCAAGCTTTTGACAAGGTGGAACACGAATTATTGTTGCATAACCTTTAATTTTAGATAGCCTTTAATGGTTTTCATAGTAACTTGTTACGATGGTTCATAATTATATTAAACAACTATGTATCAGTAGGTTGTGATCAACGGATTCAGTTCTGTTGCTACTCCGTTAACATCAGGTGTTCCTCAAGGTTCTATTCTTGGCCCACTATTGTTTACAATTATTATTGTTATACTGATATGAAATTCTCAGTAGCTCACCACATGTCACTTAATATTAACTATAGGAAATAATCACGAAATTGGTGAAATGTGGGTGTATAGACATGACGATGTGGTGAATTTAAAAAACAGCATAATTGTGTACCCGTTCAATATTGTTGCTTTAATATGGTTTTGCAGGTAATCGTAACTTTTCGGCATTTTCCGTATGAAACCATTTTTGGACGTCGAGTCGAATCCGAATATGAGTACGTTAAGTGTGTCTTCTCGGTTCGGCGGGACCGGCTTTCGCTCCACCGACGTACGGAACCCTAAGGAGTAGCCAACCCATCTTGACGTAAGTATACTGTAACAAAATAGTTCAATTATAACAGCGTGCACTAAATATTTAAACGGTCTTTGATTCGACTGTAGAGCTCAGTTTTCTCTTTTTTTTATACATACCAAGCATATGTACCACCTATGGGTAAACGGTTTACATAGCCTATGGACGTTTGCACGCCAAGAGTTAATACCCTTACCCTTCCATTTGGGAGTACCAACCCCGTCAGAATCCTGACGTAATCCTACCCCCACAAGAAAAAGGCGTAAGTTCATGCATGTATACAGCGTGTAAAACAAGTCCGTAGTAATATTTAACTTTTACTATGGAAAGAACTTCGAAAGCACACAAAAAATCTCAATGGTATGGACATTTGTATGGCGTAGATATTTTTTTACGCACTTTTGAAGTTTATTCCAAACTTATTTTTTTTCGTATAAATGAGTACATTGACCTTTCAAAGTATGGCCACGAGTTATTGTTACACATTGTATATTTATAATTTTAGTAAGTATCCATTTTTAAAAATCCAGCGTTATTCAAAACGATCTCCTTACCTGTCCTCGCGTGTCCCAGTGCATTTTATTTTAACATGGTCACTTCTATTGAGTATATAAGGCTTTCCTCCTACTACTTCTGTTGCTGGTCCCAAGTAATACTTAGAATCGCTTTCGTAAATAACATCTTGGTAATAACATATTATGTCTTTGGTTGTTCTTAGTATTTCGTCCTTAACTCTGCATTCGGTGAGCTGAAAAAATAAATAATAAATGATTAGTGACTATAAAAGGTTAAATTAAAATAATTACATTACGTGAAACTTTAAGCAGGATAATCGTTATGGATCTTTTAGATTGACACAATTGACGCGGTTGGCGCAGTGGTCGAGAGACCGGCTGCTGCGTCGCGTGTCGCAGGTTTGATTCCTGCACGGAGCAAATATTTGTATGATGTACAGATAATTGTTCCGGGTCTGGGGCAAAGTTAAAAAAAAAAGATTTTTACGTCATCCCGGCCGTCTCTTTCGGTAACAGTGCTCTAAGTTTAGTTTGCTACATTAGAAATTACACCACTATCTAGCCCCTATACCGTGACTGAAACGACTAATGTCGTAGAGATTACTTTAAAAAATACAGATAGTAGATGGATGACAGCTAGGAGTATTTACATTTGAGCGTCCGTGCTTAGAAGGGTATATCTAACCGTCGGTACTTCTGTTGTTGCTAAGCCCAGTCAGAGACCTACGTGTGGCCCCGGCGGAGAAGATAAGAAGGCGAGAAGTACGTGTGTAGTAACTTTGAAAGATAGAGTGAGGAACAGCGTGATAAGGGAACTTTGGAGTGAAAGAATTGTAGTGACGAGGATTGAGAAAGCTATGATAAGATGTTTTGGGCATGTAGAAAGGATGGATGAAAGGCAATTGACAAAACTAGTATTGAGGCGAGAGTGGATGGAAAAGTCGGGACACGTCGAACTCGACGAACGTACCGCAATCAAATTGAGGGCGTTCTTAACAAACGGAGAAGTCAGGAGCAACCCAAATCAGCGAGCATAAAAAGGTTAATGAACATAGATGAAGCGAAAGAGATTTGTCAGAATCGTAGCAAGTGAAAATCGATAGTCTCTGCATACTCCAAAGGAAAACAGGCGCAATTGTATACTTACATAACACTTGACCCAATCTCTCCCTTTACAGGTGATATCAGGCTTCTCTTTGTCAAACTGCATAACTTCCCTCGCAAAGGGGTCCAAATATGGTATCTGACATCCAGTCCCCTTATCTTCTTTCAGAGCTTCCTGAAGTTTATCCTCTATAAACCTGACAGAATTATTATTTTTATAAATATATTAAAAATAAGTGCGAATTTTCATGTGTACAGATGTGTGTTATTCGTACCTTTAAGGTTTAAAATGACCTCCGATAATTTAATAAAACTCTAGGATCAGATCTTCGCATGGCGCATGTGCGGTAAATCCTAGTTATAAAATAATGTAAGCAATGTCGGTAAAAGCTGTTTGATTTTTTCTCTTTTCTGACATTTTGACTGTACACCGTAAATTTTTTTTACAATATTTTTTCCGGGATTTTGATACAGTCACGAGCACATTTGGATTTTTAATATCTAAATTAATAGTTAGCTGAATAATATAGAACTACTGATGTATGTCTATATGTCGAAGGAATGGTTCGTTATAAACGCTAGCGATACTATCGGTGAGTTTTTAAGTTTACGTTTACATGTGGTCGTGACTGTACACACGCACATCAGTGCCATCAATTAAAGTTAAGGTGTATCCACACTGTGTATTTGTGCTGATCCGTTAGCGCGAAGTTATATATGTTTTCCGAAGAACACCGCCTAATACTAATAAACTAATACTGTTTCATTTAATTTATTTCCGAGTGCGGCATGCGTTTTCTCTTTATTTAGAAACTAAATTGTAATTATAAACACCCTTTTACATTTAATAACACTTAAATACTTATAGGTGGATCGAAAAAGGTTAGTACCTATTAGGTAAACCAAAGCAAGCAACATTCGTCATGCAAGCATCAAAGTCATGCAAAGTTTACTTACTACTCCTCTACTTACATTCGCACAGAGTTTCTGGAAAGATAAAATAAAAGTAAGAAAATAAAAAAAAAACTAACATGCTCCAAATAGTTCACATATATGGCATAAGACACCGTAGTTACATGCCAAACATTTGCCATACAAAACACAACCAACATTTGTTGCCAATGTTAATTTGAAACTTCGATCAAAAAATTTCGACAACATATCAAGTTATAAATTTTTTGTATAACCTGTTGACTCGCCTATACAACAATAGAAATATTATTAATATCACGTAAAATTCTGTACTTTCGCGAGTATACAGAATAAGCTGATCTTGCATTGTATTGAAAGCCTATAACAATGCGAGGTCAACTCATCCTGGAAGTCTTGATATGTTGTCGTTGTACATAACTGCCGTCTATTTCCATACAGATAAGTCTAAAATGTCGGGAGTAATATAATGTTATAAAAAAATTATTTAAACATGTTATGCTTGTTGCTTAACAATAAATAATTATTATTAATAAAATATTTATTAACACCCTCCATCTATAATTTCACCACCAAACACACATTAAGGTAAGATAATCATTCCAATTTATTTATTTATTGGAATAGCTCCTATTCGGATTAAACCATTTTCGAAATAAGGTATTTACGCAGTAAACCAAAATTTCGAATAGCTACGAAACCGTAATATTTTGCGTAACATATAACGTGTTATTCTGGTAGGTGTTGCACAAGGTATTATTCCCCGCAATGTGTTGTATTATTTAATGTAGGTACACCTTGTATAAAGGCCGTTAACATACTAGTAAGTATAACAAATGTGGCGTACGGCAATTTAAAGTCGGTTTCGATTGCAATGCACATAACACGGTATTAGGAAATTATTTTAGTATTCAAATAAAACCTATTCAGTGAAAGTCACGTGCAAAAATATGTATACGATCAGTTGATGATATTTTTTTGCGAGACATCTCTTGTGGTCAGCGATAATCTTAGGCGAAAACAAGCAAATTTAAAAAAAAAACTGCTTCATAACTGTCTATCAAACTGTAGGAGTACAAAACATTACATAAATCTAGTCACTATATTAATAAAAAAAAGTCATTTCCTTACATCAAAATAACACTACAACAGTCTGTGTCGTTTTGGTACATATTAAAAGACTTCTGTAACTGACTGTATCAGTAATAGTAGATATCGTGAAGTCGGAAGTCACATCACGTATATGTTATAGGTACATCTATACTCAATTTATTTAACAAAAAAAAATGAAAAAAATAATTAAAAGTTTAATAATTTATAAATAAATCCTTATAAATATTTTTACACGTGACTACACAAAACATTAAAACTCAGACCCCAGTCATGATGTAAGCTGCCTTAGTAAACAACAGAAATTATTGAAATGCACCGTCAGTTTTAAATTAAAATCCCCACAATAAAATAGATAGACCAATTGAAAACGTAGAAACAGAAAACAAATGTACACATTGCTACATCAATTGGTAACCTCCCACGTTACACACACGTTTGCGTAAGGGGAAGGGGTAACCAAGTGGTACAGCCCACTGTACATTAAAAAGATATTACCAAGTTAATATTATTAACACAATGTGCCATAGGATATATAGGTATTATTAAAAAAATATTTACAACGTAACTGTTACGCAATTAATTAGTTCTCTTTTTTGCATTTTTTTAATAAATTAAAATAAAATAGGAGCTTTTTGGCTACTTCATAAACCATTAAGTGGTTTATTATTAGATTTTCGAACGTAATTTTTATTTTTAATGTTTTCGGTGTTGTTTTTCAATTCCACCTTGGTTATTTCCGAATTTGTATCAAAAATGAAAAGTAGTGCATAATACGGTGTGGTTTAGATTAGATTACATTTATTACCTGACAACTTATACCACACCATCAATTACCGAAAAAACTTATTTTATTGCAAATTTTGTTCCATTTTCCGAGCAGTGTATGTTTTTTTTTTTTTAATTATTTATGTCAAGCCACAACCACACCGAGAAAAAATATTGGCTTGTTTAAAACACGAACATACAACTTGAACTGATCATTGCTTGATTATAGTAATTTATTTTTCATTTTTGTTTTAACTAAGACGATCTCACAAGACTTTCTCAACTCAGAACGTTTGAGGCACGACTGAGGGCGGCCTCAGAAACGGGATTACAAATAAAACTCTCAGTCCCAATTTTCCCAATTTTGAATTAATCTTTCCTTAACATTCCTTGAATTCTCCAGAATGATATCAAAAGATAATATTGTTTAATCCTATTCTAACAGTTAAAGTGATTGAAGAATTTGATTAGTGTGACTAAAATACCATGTAATCTTAAAGTAAAGCATTTTATTTTAAATAATGCTACTTTTTTCTACAAACGATCTTTCAGAGTTAGGTACATTTTAATTTTGTAATCACATAAGTTTTTTTTTTGTGTTATTTTTTGTTTAAATAATGTTAATTTGTTAGGCACCCGTCACATAAATCTTACCGACGAAATACATTCGTAGTTTTAAATGCGTCTTTGACGTTTTCTACCGCCATTTTACTGCTAACTTCCAAACTGCAATGTACATAATAAAGAAATGTACATTATATTATATGGTAAAATCAAATTAACTGGTAAAACTTTACCAGAAAAATTGTCAGAGGTAACAGAATGACGTTTTAATGATTTTTACGACCAGGGTCAACGAACGGTCACTAATACGACGACACACGGCAGACTACCAATCAGCTGATTTATTAATTGTGTCTCATTTTGTGATTTTAATGTACCTATTGCTTTTTCTCTAATAATTAAGTGCACTTGTTGATGTAACAATCACCATCTAATTCAATATGTTACTATGAACAAAATTCATAATACTAATAATTTTTCGCGTGCGGTAGGCCTTAGTAGGCTCTAATATGTAAAACACGAACCGCCCTTGACCCACTACATTTATTTTTAAAACATTCAACAAGCCGTACACTGCACGGTACAAAAAGGAATTCGATAACGCGATTCAGGTTTTAACGAGATTTTAATGTTTTCGTCCAAACATATAGGTAGGATTTATTTAATACATAGTGTAATGTACACACGGCTGCGTGAACGATGCCACGATAGCCCGAAAAAAATAAACATAAAAATAATTCCTAAGCTGAACACAACATAAACATAAAAGACAGACACATATTATAATTTAATTTAAATTATTGATCACTTGCTTAAAAATGGTGAAGGAAAACATCATGAGGAAATCTGAGAACGTCTAAGATGTTTTCTCGATGGTGTGTAAAAGCCATGTCACAGTAATTTATTTATTTGGACCATTAAACCATAAAAAAAACCCATAACCTTACAATAAAACCTGTTAACTTTAAAGGAAGGAAAAAAAATTGAAAATTCATATATCATTGTTTGAACAAGATGCGAATATAATTAATAATTAAAATAATGCTGTTTTCCACTACCACCCCCAAGTAAACGGGTTGTATATATTTTTTGTAACATTTTCAATACCTGCAATGCAATCTCGGACAGTAGGTTGTTCATCGACCATACGATAAGAAGAAGAAGCAGGTCATGGATTGGAATTCCCAAAGATAACTAAACCGTTACCGTTCTAAACAAAAATGGCGACGTATGGTGCTAGAACCAAAGATCGGGAACTCCTTGAGCGAAGTATGGTGTGAAATTTAAGATTAAGTGAAATGGAAAATAACTATAGACTCCCTTTATCACATCTCCCCTAGATGTGACAAAGGATCATAAATAGATCATCCAGTAACTGTCCCACTGCGGGCCACAGGCCTCATCTCATACAGAGAAGGAACGGGCTTTGTTCATCACGCTAACTCACTACCGCGTGATGGCGATTTCAGACTATTAGGATCAACACCTCAAATTGTTTACTTTTACTATAGGACCATATTAAACTACAAAAAACAAAAATAATATAATTCGTAATAAATACGTAACACATACCGAGTAACATTGGCACGCATTGATATGTGAATAATTTATGCTGCAGTAAAATATTCTATAACATTTGCATGCCACTATAATTGATAAGCAAAATGAATGTCGTACCACTGAAAGGAATTAATCGATAGTTATTAATAAGTAACCCTAGTAGTGGGTGAAGTCAGGGTGCGAATAAAAATATACCTATAAATATGTCGACAAAAATCCTAGTGACAGAGTTTAGACGCATTTACAAGTCAAGTGTGTTTTTTAAACTAGATGGCGTCGGCGTTACATATCTGACTATCTCTGAGTAGAAATTCCGAAACAAACTCAGAGGTCAACGTCAACTGATCTGATCCAGCTATTCTCTAGTTGTGCCCCCAGCAACGCCCTATGCCGAGGCTCGTGTCCCGCAGGGGACGCCCTTAGTGCTGTGTTGCTTCGTTTGTAGTAATATAAAATATGCTCTGGCTGGAGACATCAAATTGTCTCGCCATAGCTATCGGTTCCTTCGGTTACGCAGATCAAACCCCTATGGGTTAACGGTATGAGGCCACGTCCAAAAAAAATAAAGAGCTTAAAAGTCCAGACATCATTTTATTCAACATATTATGAGAGTTGTATAGGAATAATTCTGGAATGGCCTTTTGAGGAAAAAACCATAGCTGTTGTCAGCTGAACTGTTGTAACCGACAGCTCGTATGCATCAGTCATCGTGTAGCTCAACCACAATTTAGTTAGAGTAGACCATCCGTAAGCCTTCGACATGGCTTTACACACCATCAAGAACAGTTTTTTTGTATTTTTGCATCTATATTTAAATATATTTATACTGACGTCATTTTATTAAAAAAATAAGTTTATTTATACCATATGAATGAGTTTTTAAAATTTTATACAATTTTCCTCGCAAGTAAGTTGAAAAACGTCATGAAACGCGCGAGCATTCGACATAACATTCTCGGTTGCATTACAACTTTCGCATTCGGCTCGGGCTACAATCTAGTCGTGAGTGTAATGATCAACTTAGCTCACTCGTATCATAATGTGCTATTACCATACCGATCTATAATAAGTTTCACAAGTGCGAGTCGCGAGAAAATACTAAAATGTATTATATTAAACATTACGAATTGCGTCTCACCGTTTTATATTAGCTAAAACGCGCTTTATATTATGATAGTCATGGTCCGCCGCAGCCATCCATTTATCGTGCTTTCTGTAAATTTGCTAAACGCCAAAATAAATACAAAAATTATTAAAAAAAAAAACGGAATCGCTCCCTGTAACTTAAGGGCCCTGTCCCACTTTCGGCAACAAAACGGCTGGCTGTTTGCTATTTTCTCGCTCAAGAAACGTATAGTTACCATATCATTCCATGTTAGAAGTTCAAAATCGGTATAATAAGAAATATTTAATTTTATTACAAGTAATTGATTTATTTGGACCATAAAACCATTAAAAAAAAAGCAGAAGCTCATAATACAGCCTGTTTTCTTTAAAGGGCGATAGAAAATAGCGCTATTCTTATATCACTGTTTCAACAAGATGCGAATACTTGTGGTGTTTTCCACTACCACCCTCCAAGTAAACGGGTTGTATATATTTTCTGTAACTTTTCCAATACCGTCAACAAAACAATATCATTGTATATAAAAAAGGTTTAATGAAAACTTTACAACTTTTCACGACATTTACTAATCCCCTGTTGATTATTACTTTAATAAGAACTGTAAGTTTTTATTTTGCCGACATTATTGGAACACGCAATCGTACTACTAACCCTAACTTACCAAATTCCTATATTTTATAAAACAATATAGAAAAAAAAGAAAACATAATTAACTTAAAGCAGAAAATAAAAAAAAGCCATTGATACGAATTGAAAAATGGAATCACAGATATATAAAAAAGGGAGTAAAAAAATTGAATCTTTCTGCGATTCAGGTCTAGTGCAGTTAGCGCCCTTTAAATAAAGGCGCAGTGCGGCGGCGAGGCGAGGCAACATTTGAAAATTGTAGGACAAAATTTCAATTATATATCAAAACTAGCTGACCCGGCAAACGTTGTTTTGCCATATAAATAAAAAATTTAGGGGTGGACTACCCCTAACATTTAGGGGGATGAAAAATAGATGTTGGCCGATTCTCATAGATACCGGATAAGCACAAAAAATTTCATCAAAATCGGTCAAGCCGTTTCGGAGGAGTATGGCTACGAAAACTGTGACACGAGAATTTTATATATTAGATTGTCTGAATTGTAAATATAGGCGACACGAAAATTGAAATATTTGTTGTTAAAATTTTAAAGCTTAAGGCTGAGCAAGTGTGCGCAGTGTTTGTTTTATATCTAATCCAACGGGATCACGATTCTGGTACGTAATGGCATTATTGATAATACCTATATGCTTGGAATAGCATTTTGTTAAGAAAATTCTATTCTCGCCTCGCCTCGTCTCCGATGGAAAAGCACCTTAATATAGCTTTGATTTTTATTATTATTGTTTCTTTTTTCAAAAAGTATCATTGGCTTTAGATAAAAAAAAAGCCCCAAGGAATTCCTTACCTGCCATTATGATTAATTTTACGAATTTTAGTCTCATTAGCCAAAACCGTGCTTCTTGTGTTACTCAGGACAAAGTATGGTGCAGTGCTAGACAGAGACAGAAAATAAAAGAAACACCAGAACAGAAAGAAAAAAGCATGCTCTAATAGGATTTATGAACCCTAGGGCAGGTATGGCGAACCTATGGTACGCGACAGAATAGTTTTGTTTAAACAAAATATTAAAACTATTTACTAAAATGCTATAAATGTAATTATTTTTGTTGTTGTATACTAAATATTTTAAGCGAGAAAAGATGACACGTAATGCCATAAGTTTTGCTATCCCTGCCTTGGAGTATGAATGAGACAAGCTAACAAAGGCTTAAAGTAACTGACGCAGAAAATTTGAAGAAACGTATGTCCAACTGGGGACTATTTTTAATTGATGAAAAACAAGAACTCGACAATGAAAATTCACTCAAGACATTTCGTAATGTGAATTAGAAGAAAGATATTTCTTTATGTTTCTCTGTGATTTTCCATTCGTTCCTGTGCCATTCATCCGATCACAATGATCACAATGAACTTTTGGTCTGTTGCTGTGTACGCACTCGCGGAGAAAATATTTTTTTTGCTATGTATATTTATACCTACTTAGAAAGAGAGGCAAGGCACCGGGCGTAGCTAGCAAAAAAAATATCTAAAACTTGTGTAATCCAAATTCTGATTTGTTTAATTAATTAAGAAGCTACATTGACTGATGAAATGTATAATTAAAAGAATACAATTTATGCACTTCGTCAGTTACTCCATCCACCTTTTATTTTAGCGACCCATAGCTTGTCTTATTCATACTCTACAGCTGGACGCATACGGACCACTCGGGGTTGCCAAAACACAATGTAGAAAAAAAGTATTATTCGCTATTTATCACTGAACACTTGTAGCGGAAATGAGTCATCCGTATGCAAGCAGCCTTAATTTTTTAAATCGTAGCCCCACAGTGTTATTTTAAGGACGCGCCATGTTTTAGGCACATGTCGTTACATAAGAGGAAAGATATGACGTATACGCGATGCAAAGTGATAGAATAAGACAGCATCGCGCAAGCGCGCGTTTTAGACGTATGCCTCAGACGCTACATACGAACAGCTGGCGTACCACACATATATTGTGTTATTATTAAAAAAATCTCTCCTATCACGTATACATGGGTACATTGACCCCTGAAAATGAGACTCCAGACTTGTGTTACACGTTGTATATGTGGTTTAACTGTCAGTGTAAATAGGTTAATAAATAAATAGTATGTATTAGTTTCAGATGCCGTGTTAAATTTAAGTATAATGATGGAAAAATAATTCTACAAAGAATCACTATTCAACTATTAATAATAATTCTGATAAGCAAAAAAAATAATGATTAATACACACCCCCGCTTTTTCTTCTTCACTTCAAACAAACATAATCAAAATAATATATGTTACGTTAAGTTATATGAAGGTTCAGGTTAAACCCCTAAATAGGGTTGCTATGTAACCACGTTAAGAATAAGACCTCTTGCCATATTACGACGTTAACAGAACAAAAACAGTTTAAATTATTTATAATTGTTCACCGGTTACTACTCACGCGATGTCGCGACAGCCGCGGGCTCAGCTCATGAGTAAGTCCGCTCGAGTTTCAAACAAGTCGGGCAATCCCGAAGAAAGCACGTGAGTAATAACCGTAGAACAATAATTAATATTTGTTTGGTATTGATTTTTTTTATTGAAGTTTGAGTTGAGATTGTGAGAGCGGTATAGTCACTTCCTTTATGGCACGGTTACAAATCAACAGATTGTATAAATTATAGAATTTAAAAAACCACCTGCAAGCTAACTAGTTTAACATCGAAATTATGATATAATTAATGATATAAATTATATAAAATAAATTATAAAATTTATAAATATATGGCAGCTCTGTCCAGAATTTATCTACTATCAACTTTAATCAGCAGGTTAACTTGGTTGACATCGAAATAATTATATTATTAAAGACAAAGTTCTAAAAAAAAACCAAGTTATTTTGCAGTACATTACGTTGTATGTTAAAAGCTTGTTCATTATGAGTAAAAATATTATAAAACATACGACGCAATTTACTACAAAATTGACTCTTTTTTTAGGTTTGAAGTCTTTATAAAAATATAAAATATAAACTGTTATAATTTATTTAAAATTACTGAACTCTATTTTATTGTATTTGAACTTTGATTTGACCAGGAATAGAACCACTCGTACCGTGCCAATGCTCTAATCAATCAAGCTACCGTATTGCTGCTCATCTATTATAGCAATCCTTCCTATTATTCTGTGTTTTTTTTACGGTTTCATTTTACTACTTCCTCATCTATGATTTATCAATAAAATTAAAGCAAATAGCGTTCGCGCAGTCTACCAAAAAAAAATAATACCCTAAGGTCTCAATCTAAAACTAGACTAAAAAAAGCGACTAAAATGGCATCTAAGTACTGTTTCAAAAAGCTAGATTTCTGCATACAAAACTTCCAAACATACCCGGATTCAGCTTAAGTTATTTCAGAAAATCAGATACCAAAAAGGTTAGTTAAAACAAACATGATGTAAAAATAAACTTACCTTCTAGTAATATCCAAGTCAGGTTCCCTTTGTAAACTTTCATTTAAACTTATATAGTATATGATACTGATTATAGCTATTGTAAACATAATAAACTGATTTCTTCGCGAGCGATACCATCGTTTCACCATCACTGACATCTGAAAATAAAGAAAGAAAACTATTATCAAGGCGAATATTTTTAGAGGATAATTATGCGTAACTCTCAGTCTCCGATCTACGGATAATTTTAATTTACGTTGTATCAGTGTTAAATAATTTAAGATTATGCGTTACCTAATTATTATAATTCCAATTGATAGAGAGTCATTTATCATTCATCATTTATCATTTATCATAACGGATCGCTGTCTGTACATGGAAGATATATGAGAAAAAATCAGGACCTTTATCAACGCAAAAGGCACCCAAAACAATGATTGTTAGAATTTTTGTCTGTTTGTCTGTGCGTTTGTGCACGCTAATCTCAGAAATGGCTTATCCGATTTAAATGTGGTTTTCACTAATATATTGTGGTAAGCTTCACTTAACATTTAGTGTTGGCTTCATGTCGATCGTTTCATAAATAAAAAAGTTATGCCAATATAAAGAATCACGTCGAACATTTGTTAATTATGAATTTGTGTTCATACACGACATGGTGTTGATTTACGACATCCACGCGGACGGAATCGCAGGCACAGCTAGAATATAATAATCTCGTGGGACAGTGGTTGTTATCGAACTGCTCCGAAACTTTTATGAATATTTTGTGTATATTATGTAGGTCTGAGAATAGGTCGTAGACTATTTTTTAGACCCATAAGTAATAAAATATATAGTAAAAAAAAATTATATAGCAGAACAACGTTTGCGGGCTCAGGTAACTATTTATAACTTTTAAGCCTTGAGAGATAAACATAGTAGTACTTATTGAGTAAAAAAAAAAAGTTTTGATGTTGGTCATACAGAAAGGATGAATGAAAGTCGATTAAAAAAAAAAACAATTTGATCGGGCACTGAAAGTGAAACACAAAATTACTATAAATCTACTGAGATAACACATAGAGATGTGCGGATGGTGCGCACAACACATGATGCATCGACCACAAACAATTTTAGATATAAGGCAGGAGGAATAAAATTTGTACAAATATAAAGCTTTTTAAGATAAATTGAATAGTTAAAGTTAAGAAGTTGTTTAATAATGTAATGGCATAAATGCATTTTTTTATAATTAATTTTTAACCCTGAAGATAAAATAAAACACCATTATAATTTCTCTAAAATTCATATTGTTTTTTCTACACTATAATATTATTAAGAGGAAAGATTTGTATTTTTGTATGTTTGTATCGAATATACTCAAAATACTAGCCCGATTTCAAAAAATATTTCACTATTAGAATGCTACATTATCCCTGAGTAACATAGGCTATATTTATTACTAGAAAATATGGAAAGGATGGCTACTAAAATTTCAATAATGTAACCCAAGTTGTCAAAATATAGCCATAAAATTGTTTATCCCAAAATGTTTGAAAAATAAATGCCCACCGGTGCAAAGCCGTGACGGGCCGCTAGTTTTGTCTAAACCAATGTATGGCACTCGCCATGATTATTTATTTTACTTACTTACTACCTGCATTTTTCGAGAAGCTGAAACACACCGTGCTGATAAACATATAAATAAAAACTAACTTCGCAAACATGTTTTAAATTCACATAGTAAATCGTACACAGGCTGTGAATATAAATTCAAGTGAGATTATAGCGTAGCATTATATCATCACCAATCGAGAACGAGAGTGTTTATTGCAACTAAAATCAATTGACGTTTCATAAGTGCATGTAATTTTGCCTATTTGAAATAAAAACCTTTGACTTTGACTTTGGCTTTGAATGAATGAGAGCACGACACGGTAGCTCAGTCGGGAGCCCTGACACGGTACGTCAAAGGACGCGTGTTCGATCTTGTAATCCGATCCAGCTAGTCCCTTTGCTGTCCTCCCACCAGCGACGCCCTAACCGAGGCTCGTACCCCGCAGGGGGTGCCCTTAGCGTGTGTCGTGGTGTCGCTTAATTTATAAGTTGAAAGCCCTAAGGCATGGTGTGATGTGATGATGTGTTTTTCTTTCACGGAAAGCCCGGTTAAGTAATCGACGACCTCCTAGGTAGACCTGCGAGATGACTTACACAAAAAAAACCTGCTCGTGTCTATTATTTTTAAATGTTTCCTTAGAAAATAATAATTAATTTAACGAGAATTCAGAGTAAAATTTTAAGGTCGCGAACATGTGTTATTTTTGTCAGATTTTGTCGGTACTTAAAAGTCGTATACTCAGATACATGTAGATGTACAGAAAAAATACACTATTTTAGTTCAGTGCCGCTTTTCAGCCTAAATATGCATTTATGATTTTGGGTCGTCAAAATATATGACATTGATCTCACGTGATCGTTAAAAATATATTTATATTTTTAAAATAATAATTGTTCTGAATCATTGTTTTTGTGCAGGCGAGTAAACGTGGTGTTTTGTAAAAAAGAATTATACACTCCGTGAAAAGCAATAAATAATAAAAATATTTTCGCTATCGATAAATTCAGTGGCAGTCATAGACTTCGATCGTAAACATCGCATTTTATATTTCATTTCATAATAATTAAGCAATTTGTATGTTGTGCGCCTAATAAATGGTAGGTATTACGGTGATTGTGACGTCACAATCACCGTAATACCCAAGAAACTACAAGGAATAACGAAAAATACTCAAAGGAGTCTCGTGCCCGATTTTGATGAGAACTATAAGCTCATAATTATATTTTTGAAAAATCAATATTTATAACCAAGAATCGTAACCGTTAATTTTGATTTAAAAATGACGCATCTTCCTGTTCTCGTTCTTTTCTGAAATTCTGGTAATTAATGACATACGGCTATAGTTCCGGAATTAGCCATCCACGCTCACTTCAAAAATGCACCTGTATATCCGAGTCCCTAAACTGTATTTGCATTATTATCAAATTATGATCACATGGTAAAACACGGCATCATTTGTAATAGCTAGTCTAAAATATTTGATAACATAATTATGATGCAATGTATCACAAAGTGACCAGCATTTCGATGTCAACTGAGATAGCAAATACGCCTGCTGGTCCTAGATAAAATTACTACAAAAAATCTATGTCAATGGGCGTACCCGACGAACGATTAATATCAGTCAGATTACATTATATTGAATCATTAATGACACCATCAACCATACATACATTGGACTATCTGATACCAGGGAATTCGTTCGCGTGGAAACTTCATAATATATAAAAATGAATCGCCGAAATGTTTGTACGCGCATAACTTTCGAACGACTGCACCAAATTGGATCATTCTTTTTTTTGTGTTCGTTATTGTCATAAATGAACAGAAAAAAAATGCGGTACGAAGTTGGCTGGGTTAGTAGTTTGATATAAATAAATATCTTTTTTTTTTGCTGGAACTCGTAAATATTTTTTGCTAGAAAATTAGGCTAAGTTACTCCTTAATAGTCAGCTGCCTGCCAGTAAAATTTTATCAGAATCGGTTCAGCCGTCTTAAAGATTACCCGGAACAAACAGACAGACAGACGGACAGACATACAAAAATTTTAAGAACTGATTTTTAGGCATAGTGCAAATAACTGTATGACCTTAAAAATAACTATTATTTTGACATTACAAACAGACACTTCAATTTTATTTGTATTGATCAAAAAATACATCTAACACAGGGAAATTATGAAGTTCTAAACCGTAAGCGAAACTGTCGGATATTCGAAATAAAAATCTATCCGAAACCGTAAGCGAATCCGATATAAAACTGTCTAAATGAATATGAGACACGATATGACAGAGATATCGTTTTGTTTCTGTAATTGTATGAAGTACCAAATGATAACCTACAAATAAAGTCAAATCATTACCTGTTTGTATTTCTTTCAACAAATTTGACTATTAATTATTGTTCAACGGTTTTTAGTTATTACTCATTTGAATTCTTCGGGATTGCCCGACTAGTCCCGTATGTCGCGAGTCAAAACATCGCGCCGCGGGCTCAGCTCATGACTAAGGGCTCCATTCGAGTTCGAAACTAGTCGGGCAATCCTGAAGAATGCACGTGAGTAATAACTACCGTGAACATTTTTTTTTTGGTCAGGGCGGGACAGGAACTGCTCGAAAATTAATAACCCTAGATAACATTTTGACAGCGCGGTTGGCGCAGTGGTCGAGAGACCGACTGCTGCGCTGCGTGTCGCAGGTTCGATTCCTGCACGGAGCAAATATTTGTACGATCTACGGATAATTGCTCCGGGTCTGGGTGTGTGTGTGTGTATGTGAGATTATATGTCTGTAAACGCACCCACGACACAGGAAGAAATTCCTAGCGTGGGGCAACGTTTTTTTTTTAAAACAAAAACAAAAAAAAAATAGTTTTTTTTAGGAACTATTAGTTTATTTACTAAAACTAAGTCACATGACCTCTGGTGTCTTAGCAGTTATTTTGTATTTGTCGTTTCAAAATCTCGAGTTTACTTTTCAAGTAATATGGAGCGTGTTGTCAGAAATAATAGCTATATAATTAAATTAATCTATCGTTTGGTCTGTTTGCGAAAGCGGGACTTTATGCCCCCACTGGGCACAGCGGGACAGAGAGACTGAAAGCGGGACGTATCGTGACCATACGCCCCTGTATGTACTACGTAGGTATATCTGGCCCTCTATGAAACATCTAGAATTTATAAATTATCTTTAAAATCTGTTTTACTATAATACAAAATACAAATAGTTTATTCATTTATAGGTTGATACAAGACTTAATCATTGAATTCCCTGGCCCCTGAGGTAGGTAGAAAACCTGTATTGCATGGTGTTACTATAATGTCTTAGGAAACCGCGGAGATAAGATGATGTGTAGGCCACAAGCCTTGCATTTTTTTTTTGTGTAGGGCTTCTCGCAGGTCTACCGTTACTGAGGTTGTCGACTGCTTAACCAGGCTTTCCTTTGGTTGCCTTAATAATTTTAAGCCCCCCAGCCAGGGCATTCAACTTACAAACTAAGCGACAACTCGCTAAGGGCACCCCCTGCGGGGTACGAGCCTCGGCTTAGGGCGTCGCTGGTGGGAGGACAGCAAGGGAATCCGATCCAGCCAGATCGGATTCAAATCGTTATTATTGTTTAGGGACGAATTTAAAGCTACAGGCTCAACGGCGCGCGCTGGCACCAGGAAGGTTCGGCGTAGACAATTTCGGAGACGTCGCGACGGGCCAGAATGCTTTTGTATACTGTGCTGGTGGCCTCGCCGGGATATGAGAGTGAATGCCTGGGTCGGCGAATTCTACTGATCTGTGAGGGGGTATACCGGGCGGCTGTCACGACTAGAGGGTTGGGGTGCTTTTCAGCAGAGTCGAAATAACGCTTAGAGTTGCGCAAGCCTTGTAGTTGTTATTCTGTTTTTTATATGCTACGGCATCGTGACGTCACGTTATCGGGTGACGCCTGGTTTTAAATCGTATGCGTTATTGCAATATTTCACAATGCAACACACACGATAAGAATGTATTTATAATTGTATGAAACTATTGTTTATTAAAGTTTTGTTTTTAGACTGATTGGATTTATATTTGACATATTACTATACAAGCATGGCTGTAGCTAGGGGGAGGAGGATTTGGGGAACCAACCAATATTTTTCACATCGTAACGAGCTCCCTCGCTATACATACCGTGTCGAAGGTAACCCATTTTTGGGTTAAGGCCTTGAATAAAAAATGACAGATATAAATAAAACAAATTAGATTTAATTAAATAAATCCAAATATTTTTTTAAATCAAAATTTTTTTCCACGTTTTAGTGCATAAAATATTATACTTGTACGCCAATCATCAAATCAATGTATCAATGTTACCATGAAAGTTTGAGGTTTATAAATGATGAACTAAAAACTATAAAGCGGGAAATCTGAAAATATATTTTACGATCGCAAATAATCAACTTGTGTCATTTCTAACTGGGGCTAAATATCAAAATATAGAATTAATTATTTTTTTCACATTTCTTGCTCCGGATGCCTTCGCCATAACTGCACTTAGGCTAAGATAAAAAACGTTACTTAGCTCGTGCTCGTTAGCATTAATTCTGTCACTGTCACACACCTGCCAAACCACAAATTCAAGATAGAGACAGAAAAAATTCTAATATTATTTAACTGCCTCGATGGTCTAGTGTTCCCAAGCACGACTGCTGTGCAGGAGGTCTCGGGTTCGATTCCCGGGTCGGGCAAAGTGTTATTGAGTTTTTCTGTCAGGAAATTATCAGTAGTAGCCCGGAGTTTGGCATTGTGCCCCGTTGATGGCAATAGGCTCACCACCTATTACATGGGAATTAATAACAGCATTGGTGGAATTTGGGTGTACAATTGTGTACACCTCTGCCTACCCCTTCGGGGAATACAAGCGTGACGCTATGTTATGTTGTTATGCTAATGTTTCATCTTGGCCCTATTGCAACCTTACCAGGCTTATATTAATATCCTGTGAAATGTAAAACAAAGCAACCTCAAAGTGTCAATAAACAAAAACAAAAACCATTAAACATTTTAAATAAAGAAGTACTAACCTGTCAAAATACTTACATAACGCTATTGAATGAAAAACAAAAAAAACGCCCGTTAACATGCCTTCAACATTAGTAAAGTAACCACAGAATAAATAAAATGCTCACGCGCATTTCGGGGCACGACGAAAGACGCTAGGGTTGGCCTAATAATAAAATTATCAATGTGAAAGTTTGTGATGATGGGATTTTGCATACAGATAGTTTATAACCTGGATTAACACATAAGATACTTTTAATTGCGGTTGGACCTTATATTAAAGTCCACGTAGACGAAGTCGCAGGCAGAAGGTAGTATTTATAAACTATAATAACATTAAATGGAAAAAGAATACGGTCGCGAACAGGATTCGAACCTGCGCCTCCCGGATGAATACTCCAGGCGCTCTGACCACTAAGCCATCTCGACCTCTGCTCACCACCGCGAATTCTTCTTCCATATTTTAACACGTCTTAAGGCGACGTCATTGCTATCAATTCAGTCCTTATACAAGTGACCGACACGACTAACTTTGCAGTTAATACAATTTCGTAAAGAATGCAATTACTTTAATAATTCAAGATATGTCTTTGAAAAAGCATTAACGCATGCTTAGCGAACTCTAAGCATGCGTTAATGCTTTTTCAAAGACATATCTTGAATTATAATAACATAGTTACATGGGTACATTGACCCCTAATACGGACGAAAAATAATTATACAATATGTAACATACACATTGTATAATTATTTTTATACAGTCATGTGAAGACCAACCAGGACTGCCTCGTTGGTTTAGTGGTCCGTAGCGCGACTGCTGAGCAGGAGGTCTCGGGTTCGATTCTCGGGTCGGGCAAAGTGTTATTGAGTTTTTCTGTTAGGAAATTCTCAGTAGCAGCCCGGAGTTTGGAAATGTGCCCGGTTGATGGCAATAGGCTCACCACCTATTACATGGGACTTAATAACAGCATTGGTGAAATGTGGGTGTACAATTGTGTACACCTCTGCCTACCCCTTCGGGGAATACAGGCGTGTTGCTATGTTATGTGAAGACCATATACTATTAATATATATTATCCAAAGGAAAAATAAACGAAACGCTGAGTTGGTAATCTGTAAATGATTCCTAATAGATATCGTCAGGCGTCTACTCATGACGAAAAGAAGGAAACTTGAACTATAATAGATGCAAACAATTGACACGATAGGTCAGTTGGAGAGCGATTTCACAGACTGAAAATAGTCACGTGTTCAAATCGCGATCGCGTCTATTATTTTTCAACGTTTCCTTAGACACAAAAAATTATATTCAATAAACTGTTTTTTTTTTTACTTACAATTTGAGCTGCGTATTAGAAAACGCAGAAGAAAAATTTAATTTCAAAAGCTACCTAATTACCCAAGCTTGTTTTATATTATATACATACCAAAATATTAAAGGTGTGGACGACTTCAGATTAACAAAATCGGATCCGGCTGTGAACTTCGAAGTGGGTGACAGTAACACGAGGATTTTTTAACACCCAGGAGTATAGCCAGCTGTGAAAAATAAAGAACATAATATTACATAACGAGCCTGCAGGAGAACTATCTAGTGGCCGCAAGCGCAGCTGCTGACCATGAGGTCCTGCATTCGATTCCCAGATCGGGCAAAGTTATCCACACGGGAAAAAAAGCCTATTTCCTCCACACTTGAATTACCATTGTGTATTTTTGCTTGTTTGTGGAATCAAATCAAAGGCTTTATAACTATGCTCAACCATTGTCAACAGCTAACTCGTATATTCTATAAATGTTTTATTATTGCATTGAACAAAAACAAAAAGAATAATGTTCATTTGTCCGCATCAGCACAAATACGAAACAAAACATGAGTTGTTATGAGTTAACACAATGAGGTTATTAACCGTACAGTAATAGTCTTCAATAAGCAAGTTATGGGAAGTTGTTGAAAGAAAAAAACAGTACAATCATACTGACAAGTGAAATGATCAATAGTGCATAAAATAAACAGCCAGAAACTCTCCCACTGCAGTTTATGGGTCTTTAAATTATTCTAGTGTTGACATTAAATATTTTAACCAATTAAATTTTATATAGAGTTAAACATTTGTATATAAATCTTGTTCATCTTCTTAAGTTTATAATTTTTAATTTTGTTTGTGTTTAACATTCAAATACAATGTAATTTGTTTAATGAATAAATTACTATGACTATGACTTTAACACGACTGCCCAAAAAAGGGTCATTGTATTTAGGGTACAGGAATGTATGTATGTTTGTGAGTTTCTTTATTCCATAACGCCTGTACCGATTTAGTTGTATGGGGTATCGTTAGAATCCTTAAATTGTCCCGGGTAATATAGGCTACTAAGATTGAATTGTAATATAGTGGCTATGGTAAATAAAAAAGTGTGAAATAAAAAAAAAAGACGCGGCCGGCGTGTTTTTTTTTTATTAATTTCAACTTGTTCATATAGAGATTGCATGGATTATTGATATTTTTTTATAAAGGAGCGTTCACTATTTTTAAATATACAGGCTGAATTTTTAAAGTGGGTGTGGATGGCCATTTCCTATACTAGGAATATTGAAAAATACTCAAGTCTCGGGCCCGATTTTAATGATAACTAATACAGAATTGGATTTTGAAAAAAATCAATGTTTCGAGCCAGGATCGAACGCACTGATGTTCGAAAAAAAAAACTGTATTATGACACCACCGATAGTTGAAAGACATTATATTGTTGTTCGAAATTATACAAAATATGTAGTATTTTGTTTCAAATTGTTTACAAGCATTTACAAGACTTTTTTCGTTTACTGTAGCGAGGTAGTAGTACAGAGAAGATAATATTTATTTTTAAATTAGAATATAATGCTGTGAAGGTGACTGCGCTGTGGGTGTATGGAATAATAATAATTATTATTATTATTTATTCAGAAAAAGTGCAATACAATGTACAAATTTCTTATAATTAAAAAAAAGCAGACATTGCATATTTGCCTGAACTAGGTTGAACTTGTGCCTCAGGCTATGATAATTGGAATAAAAAAGATTAAAGTTACAATATTAAATGGAAAAAGAATACGGTCGCGAACAGGATTCGAACCTGCGCCTCCCGGATAGATACTCCAGGCGCTCTGACCACTAAGCCATCTCGACCTCTCTAGATGATCTAGAGGTCGAGATGGCTACACCACGCTTCCATCTTACACTCTAATATGACAATGAAGGCAATCTGAAATGGTACACCAGAAAAGCGCTCTTTTTGTGCGCTCGTGGCTAAGTAAAAGCCCGCTCAGATCAATCGAGGTTAAGCTGCGCTTGCCGCAGTCGGTCTGTGACCATAATTTCATGCCAAGACCCCTCCGTGCCTCGGAGAGCACGTTAAGCCGTCAGTCCCGGTTGCCAAATTAACATCTATGACAGTCGTTACAGGTAGTCAGAGGCCTGAAATTCTGACAACCAGTCAACCCGCAAGATATCATGTTACCCAGTAACTGGGTTGTCGAGGTCAGATAGGCAGTCGCTCTATGTAAAATACTGGTATTAAGTTGCATCCGGTTTGACTGGAAGCCGACCCCAATGTAATTTGGAAAAGGCTAGGCAGATTGAGGTATTTTTTTTTAAATATTTTTCATATCTTTTTAATACTTTGAAGATAAAGCACTGACGAGACAATAATTTAAAAAATGTGAAAATTAAAATAACAACATTAAATGTCATAGATCAAAAAACTAATTGTCCTGTACGAATAGGCCATATCTCAAATGATGATTTCATACTCAGTACTCAATACTTTATTGCATTCCATAATGTGTACGTATAACAGTTGGTATGTATTAATTAAGGGCCTAAATTTATTCTATTAACAATTAGTATAATTTCGATAATGGCGATAGCTGAAAGGCTATTTGGTTCAAGGGTATATATATATTGTGCTTTAAAAAAATTTACTTTAAAACAACAGCCAAAAAGTCTTCCACACATCAGTGTGACATGTGTGTTCAGCAGGAAATTGTAAAATAAATCTCTAACACCATTCATTTTTCGGGAAGGAAAACTTTTTAAGGAAAAATAGAACTAAATATATTATAAAGTAATTATTAATTAGTGACTGATAAGTTATTTTTTATACCTATATATTCCATTCATTTAATATATCACTATATATTAAAAAACAAAGTCCTTCGCCACATCTGTCTGTTTGTCTCTCTGTCTGTTCGCGATAAACTCAAGAACTACTGCACCGATTTTCATGCTGTTTTTACCAATGGATAGAGTGGTTTTCAAGAAGGTTTTAGTATATAAGTTGTCAAGTTTTTGTATACATTGGCTAAAATATAATGATATTTGTTGGAGGTGTCAGAAAAAAATAAACTGTCTGGGAGCTTTCAACGAAAACGCTGCCTAAACCCTTTGACATATAATAAAATGATGTATGGTGGAATTGCGTATCTTATATAGGTCTACAGAAAATTCCGGGATGGCATATGTCTATCTCTTAAGGATAACATACTACATCCATTTTAATACTTAAATATGGGCAATTATAAAGCGGTAATTGGAAAGCGGGAATGGGATCAAAATTTCATGATTTTTACAACTTTGGTCGCGATAACCGACATCCACACGAGCGAAGCCACGGCCATAAGCTAGTAATAGACAAACAAATCACATTTTGAAACATATTTCATTAAAAAAATATTTAGACATTTAGAAATAGCAGACCAGTGGCATCGGGGACAGGGTCCAAGCTACCGGTAGTTAGGGCTCCAAATAGAGGAACCTCATCACGATGTGTACCATAAGGACAAGCAATACTTTAACATGCCCTTGAACCAGCCATAGTATGTAAAGTTACAATATTAAATGGAAAAAGAATATGGTCGCGAACAGGATTCGAACCTGCACCTCCTGGATAAATACTCCAGGCGCTCTGACCACTAAGCCATCTCGACCTCTGGAGGCGCAGGTTCGAATCCTGTTCGTGACCATATTATTTTTCCATTTAATATTGTAACTTTAGAGTTCGCTGAGCATGCGTTAATGCTTTTCAAAGATTTATCTAAACTATCTCACTGGTTTAGCTGGGGAAGAGAAACAGACAGAATCATGTCCGTATATATATGCACTTGCTCAAAACAGTGAAGGAAATCATCACGTGGAAACCAGCACACCTAAGAGGTTTTGTTATGGTGCGGAAAGCCATAGTGGCCTATGGATGGTTTACACTCTGACTCTAGATTGTTTATGAACTATATATTATTAAGAAAAAGCAGCACAATAGTTGCAGATCAGGTACTTATGTCTAGTAATTGGCATAGCGCTCCCAAACCTCGAACATTCCAAAAATCTGTTCTAATTAATTTATAATGATACTAGCTGACCCGGCAAACGTTGTTTTGCCATATAAATAAAAAAAATTGGGGTGGACTACCCCTAACATTTAGGGAGATGAAAAATAGATGTTGGCCGATTCTCATAGATACCAGATAAGCACAAAAAATTTCATCAAAATCGGTCAAGCCGTTTCGGAGGAGTATGGCAACGAAAACTGTGACACGAGAATTTTATATATTAGATGAGCAATTATTACTGAAAATAATGGTAAAAAAATTAATCATTAAAGTAGGATGATTCCTGTAAGTATTATTTATTGAGGAAAATGTCTGTTAAAATAATATTCACCTCTCAAACTAGTTAAACCTAACATTTGTAAAATACCCTTGAATGAAATAACGTAAAGCGAATATTTACACAATATTTTATCTCACGTAGGTAATTTCCTCGAAGAATTAAATACGTAAATTAAGCTATTGGTTAACTCGGACATTTGTAACTAAATATGAGATGTTTCTTAAGAAAATCATAATTTCTTTGGTGTTTAATTCGAATTTATATACAATATCAATAGAATTTACAACTTACCTGTAAAGTTTACTGATTATTTCAAATATAGAACACTACCTAAGAAATACTCGGCGCAGATTACACAATGAGATTCGCGTCTAATAACACTGAGAGGTAATTTTTACAACGGATGTTTTAAAGCTTAAATAGTAGTAAACATAAAGATTTAAAGACCGCATTCGAGAGCGTGTAATTACTGTATTATCGTCTACCGATAAGCATATTTAAAACGGAAAACAAATCAATCTCTTTATTTGACATTTGACACCTCTTTGACAAGACTATAGTTTGGCATGCACGTTGGAGTCTTTATGAAGATCGCTACGCTAACCGCGTTTAACAATAAAATAAAATAATAATTATTATTAATCTCGACTGCACTGAAAAGAGGGAAATAAGATGAATTAATCAATATTTAAGCATAGCTGAGAGGTGGTGTACCATAATTTTAGTTATACTATTCTTCATGACCCTGGTTAACATATAATCGACAGATATGAAAAAAATACGGATGGGACCTTGCTTTGTCATAAGCGAAGCATAGATTACGCACACACACACTCAGCCTACTGGCGCCGATGTATGTATGGATGGATGAATGAGTTTTAAGTATTTGTATGCGTTTAGCTCTTGTTTGACAAGCGAAATTGGATGACTAGGCATGCTTGCAGGCTCCGTCTGTATCTATAAGGTCCGTGATATAATCTTACTGTAGTTCCAGAGACTAGCGCTTTTAAGTAAACAAAGAAACTCATTTAATCATATAACCAATAAACTTTATAATATTATTATTTTAAGGTAAAACAAAAATTTAAAGACCTTTTTGATTTTAAAATTTTGTTACTTCTCTCTATGTCTCCATTTTTTTATTTTCTATATAGCGAGTATAACTATGATGAAAAGAATTAATTTTGAACCATAAAGAAAACAAATCAAGGTCGATGTTTGCAACGCAGACCAACATTGGTATGATGTATACGGACTCATATTAAACGCACTACGCGTTTACGTTACCAATGGAAATGACCATCCGCCATATTGTGACATATGAGTTCACAATAATTCAGAACTCACATGTCAAAATATGGCGGATCGTCATTCCCATTCGTTTAAGTTTTAAACAAATCAAAACTTATTATTAGAAGTTGATAAATTTGTACTGGGCGTAAGGGATACCATTATCGAAAACTGATATCATTAATTCAGAACATGATTCTGGTCTCCTCAGCATTAGAATTTTTCGCTGGATGCAAATAAATACAATATCTACTTCCACAATATTGAGGGTAGTCATGCACTACCTGTGCACCGCCCGCCCGCCCCCAAATATATGCACATACGCAGCGGTGAAAATTGCGACGCCCTACCCACGGGGCATCATCAGGAGTTGTTAGACCGTGCAGTGTTCGCCACCGAGTGAATTTTTTGTCGGACTTTTCATACCTAAGTATTTAGCCGTATTCGTGTGTGGTATTTGTTGTCCGTTTATGTATACCGTTTCTTGTTGTTAAAGTCAACGTGAACTGACATAAGAATGTTGAGCTATATGCGCCACCATTTTATCCAGTTATACACTAGATTAATATGTAATAATGATACAGTTTGAGCTTTATCTCCTGCCTCCTCGTAACTGATGCCCATAGTCATTATGGCTGTGTCTTCAGCAAAGTTCACAATGATATTATTTTCTAGGTTTTGGATATCACACGTGTAAAGTAAGTACAGGACTGGACCTAATATACTCCCTTGTGGTACCCCAGCTTTTATTTCCTTTAGTTCAGAACAAGCATCCTCCTGTCTGACCCGAAAGACTCTGCTGGATATAGTATGTCTGAAAATTGTTTGGGCAATAGTGTTCTGAGTTTGTATGCGAGGCCTCTGTGCCAAACTTTGTCGAAGGCTTGTGTCACATCTAGGAATATTGTAGTGCAAACATTCTTCTCTTCTAGGGCTTTCTTAGTAATGTCTGTAATTCTGTGGACTTGGTCTATTTTCGAAAGAGTTTAGAGTGTTATTTTCGAAATCCAAACTGATGCTCAGGAATCAGGTTTTTTTCATCCAACAAAGGTGTTAATCGTTTATAAGAATAAAACAAGAGGACTATGTGGTTATTTCAAGAATATTTATTTTAAAAACGAATTCATTAGATACAGGACAGGACGCTCGTTTCGTAATGCAACATAAGTAGGTATAATTACAAAAAAGTTACTTTTCGTAGCAAAATCAACTTCAACTTCGTTTTCATGTTCAATACTTACTCAATCGGATTTGCGACAATGTAGATCTAATATAGATTTTAACTATTTTTAGTTTAGAAAATGATCTTTCGCTGTGTGCTACTGTGACTGGCAATGTGAGGTAAATTGTAAGGGCTGTTAACAAATATGGGAATACTGAAATTAATTTATTCGCATACAAATAATTATTGGATTTTTTTTATTGTTTGTCTGGAGGCACATTTTTTATGTATTGTACATAGATTATTCGAAGCTTAGGTACCTTATAGTTTTATCATACACAAATATTGTAATTATATCTGTTATAGTCAACTATTTCTAAATTTATGGCACAGGTAGATACCTTTTTTGTAATTAAACTCTTTGGTCCAACATCAAAGAGAATTTATTATATTTAAAATCACTAATTATGTCAATAGGACATTACTTGAGATTAACATTGACCTGGAGATAAACTATAAATAGCATAGCATAATTAATATATTATGAAGGTGCTGCTTGGTGAATATATTTAATATATTAAACTTATAGCAAGAACTTTATCGTGCAAGTAGTTGCGGTTAATAAATTGGAAGGCGTTGTCGTTCACATGGCTGATGGCAGCCTCTCTTGCCAAGTAAGTGAAAGCACCGCGGTCTAACTATTGACCATAGTAGTCACAGAGAATAATATATTACTTCCTACAAATAACTATAACTTTTAAACAGACTAACGAATCTTGTCACCTTTTGTACTCATTTTAGAAATATACTCGTTTAAGTTGCAGATGGATTGTAGAATAAGCTGTTTTACAAAACTGCTAGCTGATTTACAAAACAGTACTGTTATGAAAAACAGCTGAACGACGTTTAGCGGTTTTACATAATTACTGAACTATAACACGCAGAATCGAATGAACGTTTTGCGTTTATCAATGCAGCGGGTCAACGATCAGAGATTATGTAAAACAGTGTGAAATGAACTGTCATATTGTTGATTTTAGTTCGAAATTTTGTCGTATATGGCTCTGTATGTCTTAACGATCTAGACCTAGACATATATTTCTAAAATGTGTACAAATCGCGAAAGTTTAAATTCAATTATTGCAATTTTGTACTGTTCATATGGGTACGGGGTACGGCTAAAGAGCTTTGTAGACAATCTCAATGATTTTTATACACGTTAAGGCCATGTAATGTATATAGTCACTTTATTTTTTATGGATACATTGAAAAATAATAGACGCGAACGGGACTCGAAACGAGAAGACGGGAACTTGAAATTTAATAGATACGAACAGCGACACGGTAGCTCAGTTAGGAGAGCCATTACACGATGTCAAAGGTCGATGCTTCCAGTCCCGTTCGTGTCCATAAGCTGTTGCCTCGCTTATTAGTAGACAAAATTGATTTTTATTGTTACAACGTATAACTCTGTACGTGGCTGAGCCGAAAGGTAGCCTTGTAGAGCTTATCCTAGTCGCGCCCAGACTGGCGACTCTCCCACCCCGTGGAAAATATTACTATACAACGTGTAACAAAGGTCCGTCGCGATTATGAAGCTGGGTAGGTAATAAAAGTTTAGTTCAAGTACATTGACCTCCTAATGTATACGGACGTCTACGGATTTGTTACACGTTGTATATTCTAAGTTTCAATCAACTTCTTTGTGTAATGATGTTTTACTATTTATAAACTAGGTACCTACTTAAATTAAAATTTTAACTTTTCATGACTATATTAGATACATATGAATAGTCATTCAATTGAAACTTCTTAGGCGGCGATTTCGTAATCGATAAGTGAACGAGAATTGAGAGTAAAATTTGAAGGACGCGTCCCGTTTAGGCAGATTTCGTTACATGAGAGAGAAGCAAGTTACAAACTTGAAGGAATTGGTACTGGAGTAGTTTTAGGGGGCGTACCCCTCTCGCCACTGGCATATGATTCCCAATCAAATACATATCTTCATACCTTTTACCTGTATGGTTACAATGATAGTGCACGATTTTAATCGTGTGTGACTCAATTTTATGTGTGTTAATACTGTTATGTTATTACGAGAGCTATTGTTGCTTTGGTTCAAGTTCATTTGTGTTTGCGTGTTACCTCACCCCCCGCCAAAAGCGGCGAGAAAATTTGTTCGATATTTAGACAGAACTCCGCCTCCTGTCTGGTCTTCTAAGTTTACAAAAGAAGTATGACGTGGAGAGAAAGAGAGTTATTCCGACGCCACGGCAATGGAGCAAAAGAGAGCGTAGGAACGATACAAAGCGACAGAATGAGAGTGTTGGAGATGTGCGCCTCACACGCTACACATGAACAGCTGAGATACCACGCATACATTGTGTTATTTTTAAGTTGTTTCACTTCGATCACGTGTAACAGTGCTGCAAGCGTTTTTTTTTGCGGCGACAAGCTTTTTACTCTTACGACTTACGACTTTGTACTCTGTGGATAATCTTAAACATAAATATCTAGACAATTTAAACCAGTACAAATAAATAAATATAAATAAAATTTTATTCAAATATAAATATAAAAGGTAAAATACAAAACAATATAAATCTTAGAACTACACTATTAATACATATTGGTATAAATTGTATGGTGCCTGTACTAGGATAACCCTCAATGTATATTTAGCCAGAGCAATATTATTCTTTCTTTCTGTTTCTTCTGTTTTCAGTTATGCGGCTAACATTGGAAAGAAGGCTTGTGAGTATGGTTCTAAAATTGTGCTGCAGAGTATAACTACAGTCACATTATATCAAAAGTGTCTCGCCAATTTTGATGAAATGTTTTGTGTCTGTTTGAGCATTGGACCCGGTAGGTAGCTAGTGCTCCAATCAGCTTCAGAGCAGAACAACGTCTACCGCTCCCACTAGTGTTTGAATCAATGAATTGTAATTGAGGCATAAAGTTATACAATGTAGATCATGCAAATATTTGTTATGTGTAGAAATAGAACCCGCGACACGCAACATATAATCTGCCGAACCATGCTATCAAGAAATGTAGTATTAAATGTAACGATTTTTGTATAACATTTTTATTTAATTCATTAAAAAAAAAAAAAACAATATCTATCATCTCAATGCCGTATAGTTTCCCGATGGTGGACACTGCATCGTTTAACAGCTTCTGATGATGCCCCATGGAGGGGCGAAACATGGCTAGAGTCATTAGAATATAGTGTAGAGTAGAATGTATTTACGGGCGGGCGGGCGGTGCACGGGTAATTGCATGACTACTCTCAATATTGTGGAAGTAGCCATTACTACACTACTATTGTTAGATGTTGAATATATTTGAAGATGACAACGTGTTATAGTTGAAGATTGGCTTAGTGATATTTGAATTTCACAAGGGCGTATTCTGGGACCTACATTGTTTTTCATATTTATCAATGAACTCTGTCAGCTTAATATCCCCAACGGTAGGATTGTCACATTTGCGAACTACAGCTCTCCTCTTCTATGGTGATATATGGGAAGATGTCGATCAATATGCACAGAGTGGCTTCACTTTGGTAGAGGGGCTCGTGGCTAAGTAACAGCCGCATAGGTCGATAGATCGAAGTTAAGCTGCGCTTGCCGCGGTCGATCTATGGATTCGTGACCATTATTTCATACCGAGACCCGTCCGTGCCTCGGAGAGCACGTTAAGCTCTCGGTCCCGGTTATCAAATTAAGATCTATGATAGCCGTTACAGGTAGTCAGAGGCCTAAAAGTCTGACAACCAGTCATACCACGAGATATCGTGTTACTCAGTAACTGGGTTGTGGAGGTCAGATAGGCAGTCGCTCCATGTAAAAAACTGGTATTATGCCGACCCCAATGTAATTGGGAAAAGGATAGGCAGATTGATTGGCCTCACACTCATCATCATTATTATATTTGCATCCATTGTAATGGTCTTACTAAAGATAACGCCAAAATCTGTTAAATATTACAATTATTCTTTTTCAGATGTCGGTGAAGTTGAAACGATGGTATCGCTCACGTAGAAATCAGTTTCTTATGTTAACAACAATAACTGTACTCTGTATCATGTACCATATAAGTTCACAAAATATGGAAGCACCTGATTTTGAAATTACCAGAAAGTAAGTTTATTTAATAATACTTTTTTTTTTTTTGCTATGTCTAGGCCGTGTAATGGGTTCCCGCCAATCCTGCTATTTCATTTAAGTGTTTTCAGTGTCGTTCTAATCCTAAATGTCAGTAAAATCACGTGCATTAATTACATTTACATTAATACTTTTTTAAACAACAGTTTAGTATATCATTGAGATTTGTATTAAATACGTAGGTACTTAGTGTTTTAGTGTAGTGTTATTGTCTAGATTTATAGATATATTGTATTTAAATTGAAATTTTTAAACCATGTACTTAAGAATTAAAGGTAAACTCTAAAGTTATAATATTAAATGGGAAAAGAAGTAAGTTTAATGTAAACAGATAAGATGTTGTAATATTTAAGTTGATAACTTGTAATTTGTTCTAGGTCTAACCTTGTACATAACTAAAGTTTTATCCGCTAAATCTTTTCTAAATCTTTTAGTATAGTATTGAATAAATTCAGGCGTTACTTTGCGAAAGTCCATTACAATGGATGCAAATAAATACAACTTCAACAACAACTACTTCCACAATATTGAGAGTAGTCATGCATTACCTGTGTACCGCCCGCCCGTCCGCAAATATATGCATATACGCAAGCGGTGAAGTAGCTAGATATTGTATTTATTTGCATACATTTCAGTATAGTGTTTCATTTAAAGCCAACATAATTACGCAAGGGGTGCTGAAAGATTTATAGTGCTAACCCTTATAGTTTTCTAGATATTTATGTTAAAAGTAAGATAGACTAAAAACGAGGTATACCACGGTGACTAAATTAACAGTAGGCACGAGCGAAATAGAAGATATTTTATAATGACTTTACTTTTACCAATATATGTCATCTAGCATCCCACGCATTTTTACGATAAGACGTTGTTTTTCGTAATGGCTCCATTTTTTTCTGAATTTATAGAAAATTATTTTCTACTTTTGAGTTCGGCTAGTTACAAAAGGTGTTTTTTTTTTAAAGTTTGTCTCTTTGCTAAGTAACCGCTGCACTGATCGTTCGATCAAGGTTAAGCTGCTTTTGTTGCGGTCGGTTTGTAGACGGATTACCATCATATCACACCGAGACCGCTCCGTGGCTCGAAGAGCACGTTAAGCCGTCGGTCCCGGTTGTCAAATTAAGAACTTTGTCAACCGCGACGGGTAGTCATGAAAGTCTGTCAACCAGTCATATACCACATCTTGTTTTGAGGAGGTCTCGTTGGTCTAGAACTCGCAAGCGCGGCTACTGAGCGTGAGGTCCTGGATTCGATTCCCAGGTCGGGCAGTCTTATTGGGTTTTCGTGTTAGAAAATTCTCAGTGGTGACCCGGAGTTAGGAAGTGGGTGGTGTGGTGTGACACCCCCGTGCTTCGGAGAGCACGTAAAACCGTCGGACCTGCGCCTAATCTTTCTCCAGTCGTGTCGGATTGCCGTCCCATAGGAATATGAGAGTGAAGGAAGAGGGATTGCACCTGTGTTTGCGCAAACACTTCTGGTCTATAATATCTCCTGCGTACATGGCTAATATCCGTGGAGATAGGCCGCCGTGACTGAAATACAGTCGAGCGGAATATTACTATTATTAATTTTTTTTTTATATTAATTACGTTCAGTATAATTCTATACAATACGTACCTATATTTACAAGTAAAATTCTATCAGATTTGTAGAGGGTATACTGCAGGAAGCTCTGAAAGAAGATAAAGGGTCTGGATGTCAGATACCATACCTGGACCCCTTTGCGAAGGAAGTTACGCAGTTTGACAAGGATATGCCCCAAATCAATTGCACAGGACAAGACTGGGTTAAGTGTTATGTAAGTAGATTCATAATAAAATTACAGATTACTTAACTAAAGTTATAAATTTTGTGGAATACGGTCGTGAGCAGGATTTGAACCTGCGCCTCCCGGACCATCTGGAGAATTGGGAGGTTCTAATGCCTGCTACAACTGTATTTTGCTTTCCACAAAAAAAATATAACTTCAGAGCATGCGACTAAATAGATAGCAATTAAGTCACCAAAATACGTATTAAAAACGTGGAAGAAGAATTCGCGGTAGTGAGCAAGGATGAGATGCCTTAGCGGTCAGAGCGCCTGGAGTATTTATCCGGGAGGTGCAGGTTCGAGTCCTGCTCACGACTTTACTTTTTCCTCAAAAAATAATAACTATAGTTCGCTATGCATGCGTTAATACTTTACAAAGATTTATCTGCATTTGTTAAGGTAATTGCATCTGTACGACGTTGTATTAACTGCAAGGTTAGTCATGTCGCTTTAGTTTCCTGTAAAGGGACTGAATAGATGGCAATGACGTCACCAAAAGATGTATTAATAATGTGGAAGAAGAATTCACGGTAGTGAGCAGAGGTTGAGATGGCTTAGTGGTCAGAGCGTCTGGAGTATTTATCCGGGAGGCGCAACTTCGATTCCTGCTAACAAAGACCAATAGATGCTTGCTGCCTGCTAACGATTGTATTCTTATTCCACAAAAGTTAAAACTTAAGAGTTCGCTAAGCATGCGTTAATGCTTTTCAAAAATTTATCTGTATAAAGGTTTTACAATGAGGCATTTTGAAAGCTATGCTCTGTTGGACTCGATTACATTAGCTCGACACAACGACTTCGATGGACAGCCGAAGTCGTCTAACGTGGCAGTTCGCAGCCGAAGTTTGGCTTTAAGCGAAGGCAAACCGAAAGCTTGATCGTATATTGCCCATAAATGGAACTTACTTACTTTGAATAGATTTCTTCTGGATCTACGTATTCCATCTACGGCCACACCGTCGCTTACCATCAGGTGAGTTGGTGGCCAAACGTAGATCTATATTCGATATAAAAAAGGCGGCTATCGACTCCGTGTGTGGAACGCTTTCCGAGCCACTTTTGACAAAGTCGTGTGCCAGAGCCGTCACCACCGACGTCCCAGTGTAAGCGAGCCTTTAAATATCGCGTGCTATTTTCGCAATACCAAATTTTTCTGGAGGTTATAAAAATACATCATCAATCTACCGATTTTATTGCAATTTATTTTGCCAGAAGAACGTCTTTTCTTCCAATCATCTTCCAGTAGTCACTCTTTCTTTCAAGCCTCTCTCATCTTTTACACAGTTCATCCATATTTTTCTTAGTTTCCCATTTTTTTTTTAACGATTTACGATTATGCTCAATACTTTTTTTGTATAATAACTTTCGTGACACACATTCATATTACATAATTATTGTTTAACGGTTATTACTCACGCGCATTCATCGGGATTGCCCGACTAGTTTCGGACCTTATTCATGAGCAGAGCCCACGGCGATATCGCGAGCAAAGAGTATAGTAATCAGAGATGTTACGGAGGTTCGATTCCGATTCCGAAAGTTCGGAACTTCCGATTGATTTTGCACATTCGATTCAGATTTCGGTTCCGATAAATTTTAATCGGAAGTTATGTCGATGCACAGCGGCGATCAGCGCGTACATACCAGTTTATACTTGTCGCGCGGGGAACCTGTCGATTACTCTTTCACTTTTTTTGTACTATAAATATAGTAGAAAGTCGCGAGTCAAACTGGTGCTGCACCGCATCGCATAACGCTGCGCGCAGGCCGACCCGTTGCGTTGCCGGCGTCGAGTGTTCGTGTATTCCCGTCATTCGTCGTGTCCGTGTTGTCCATGGTTCTGTGTTCGAGTTCAAAACTAATCGAGAAATCCCGAAGAATGCGCGTGAGTAATAACCGTTAAACAATAATTAATTTAAACTCAATACTGTTTAAAATACTTATTTATAAAAACTAGGCCACTGTAATCGGGAACGGGGTACAAGTTACACTACCAGACTCCAGATAACCGAATCTCCACACAATGCGTTGTCAAATCGAAGAGTACCACTTCCCACATCAAGTCCTTCATCATCATCATCCGTAGCCTGACTTCGTCCATTGCCGAGTATATGCCTCT
The DNA here is from genome assembly GCA_935421205.1 of Xylocampa areola. Lineage (NCBI taxonomy): Eukaryota > Metazoa > Arthropoda > Insecta > Lepidoptera > Noctuidae > Xylocampa > Xylocampa areola. The sequence goes on from OW285225.1 coordinate 11,153,012, forward strand.
CATTGCTTATGCCATTCTCCTCGGCTAATCTAATTCGTCAAGCCTTACCTGCTAACAAAAGCCTCTTTAAGGTGTTGGTCGATCTTCGCCGACGAATGTAATGTTTTATTTTTTCAGCTTACCGAATGTAGGGTTGTGGATAAAATATTAAAAACTACCAAAGATATAGTATGTAAATACAGAGATATTATTTACGTAAACGATGATGAATATCATTTGGGACCTCCAACAGAAGTAGTAGGCGGTAAGCCTTATGTTCTCAGTAAAAGTGATCATGTCAAAATAAAATGTACTGGGAGACGCGAGGAAACGTAAGTTACATAAAATATATTAATATTAAACAAAAACTTTGGAGATTTAGTTGCACTTCGAAAAGCATTAAAGAATGCATAGCGAATATAATTATTTTCATAGAATTCTTTTTCCACATTCTAATACGTCTTTTGGTGACGTAAAGGGACTGAATAGATGGCAATGACCTCACCAAAAGACGTATTAAAATGTGGAAGAAGATATCACGGTAGTGAGCAGAGGTCCAGATGACTTGGTGGCCAGAGCGCCTGGAGTATTTATCCGGGAGACGCAGGTTCGAATGCAGCTCACGATCGTATTCTTTTTCCATTTAGAATTATAACTTTAGAATCAAGAGATGTCAAATTCGAATCAAGTCACGTCAAATTCAAATTTCCGATAGATTTTGTAGGTAGCTACTAAAATTAGAGACGTCAAACTACCCGAGAACCCGCGACTTCATGTTCAGTAGTCACGCTAAGAACCGCTAGACCAACGAGGCAGCTAAAATAATTTTAACTATAGATGGAAACTAAAGGGGCTCGTGGCTAAGTAACAGCCGCACAGATCGATCGATCGAGGTTAAGCTGCGCTTGCCGCGATCGGTCTGTGGATGGGTGACCATCATTTCATACCGAGACCCCTCCGTGCCTCGGAGAGCACGTTAAGCCGTCGGTCCCGGTTGTCAAATTAAGATCTATGACAACCGTTACGGGAAGTCAGAGGCCTGAAAGTCTGACAACCAGTCATACCACGAGATATCGTGTTACCCAGTCTCTGGGTTGTGGAGGTCAGATAGGCAGTCGCTCCATGTAAAATACTGGTATTAAGCTGCATCCGGTTTGACTGGAAGCCGACCCCAATGTAATTGGGAAAAGGGTAGGCAGATATATATAGATGGAAACTAAAATAGTACCTATGACTTTACAAAAATCACTGTGGTAGATACTGGATTCGAACTTACAACCTGTAGCTCGTATTCTCTCGGCGACCATAACCAAAATATTTGATACAGTTATGGTTTTTTGTTTCAGATATATTCAGAGTATTCTCAAGAAATATGGCTTAAGGGGTTATAGGTGCGTTCGATTTCTACTACTTACTATAGATATACAGGATGTTGGGTGCATCATTTGCCACACTGAATTGGCCTAAATGACATGTAACTGACTGAGGTTTTACTACACCTTTATTTTTAAAACAATTTTATGTTTTGAAAAGTCCTTACTTCTTATATTCTTTATTGTACACACATAAAATAGTTACAAAAACATTTCAATTTGTGATGTCATGTACAAAGGCGACCTTAACTCAACATAGAGTTTTCTGCCACCAAACCTTTGAGCTTTGAACTTCGTCATTAAATAATAAATAACCAGCCCATAACTGTCCCATTGCAGGGCAAGGGCCTCTTCTCATACACAGAAGGCACGAGCTTAATCACCACGCTAGCTCACTGCGGGTTGGCGATTTCAGACTACCAAGTCTAGGTTTCCTCACGATGATTTCCTTCACCGTATGTCAGTGATGTCTTAGATTAACTAAGAAAGCACATATTGAAAAAGTCACGTCGGTACATGCCAGGTTTGAACCCATAACCTGTGGCTCAGGAGGCGGGCTCGTAACCACTCGGCCACCACGATATTCGTCATTAAATCTTACATAATAAAAAATATTTTTGATTTTTATGTATACTGCTGTAATATAGCTCTATCAAATTAAAAACTAATTAAGATTTAAGATTTATTTATTTCTCTTAAATTTACACAATTACAAAGTAGATAACAGTTAATTAACACTATTACAAGGGTAACGGTACTTCGTAACTTTATTTGGGAACATCTGCATCCGAACTAGGTGGTAACCTGTATCTCGGAATACAGTTCATCCCCTACAAAACTTTGTTTAATTGATAGCCGTTTAAAATAGTACAACTATGTTTAATATTAATTTGTTATCGTGTGCTTTCGTGTGTGGTTTTCGGTGGCTTAATTTGGGTTAGTAAAGAATGGTGTGGTGTGGTGTGGTGTGGTGTGGTGTGGTGTGGTGTGGTGTGGTGTGGTGTGGTGTGGTGTGGTGTGGTGTGGTGTGGTGTGGTGTGGTGTGGTGTGGTGTGGTGTGGTGTGGTGTGGCATGTGTGTGTGAGAGAGGAAGTAGTGAAAGTGGGAGTCTGTGTTTATGAGATCGTACCCACTATCATACCGGTAGTTAGACTAATTGGGAATGTTTAATATATCTTCAGTTTTCTCGTATGATAGGCTGAGTAGGTAATCATGTACTTGTTTTTTACATTGAGTCTTATTTAAAGAATATATACCAATATATTCTTTAAATAAGACTCAATGTAAAAAACAATTGTATGTAACATTCAGTAATTTTTTTAAATCCTCCAAGTTTATAGAAGATGTAAAGAAAACTGAGTTGCTAGCCCAGAACAGATAACAACTGACCTGTACAGCCAATTCAGTTTGGTAAATGATGCACCAGAGTTTGGCACGCCACATCGCCGCGGGCTCAGCTCAGGAATAAGAGCTCCGTTCGAGTTCGAAACTAGTCGGGCAATCCCAAAGAATGCGCGTGATAACCGTTAAAGTATAATTAGGATGCACCAAACACCCTGTATATTTAATGAATACTACTCATCATCCCCCTGCCCTTATCCCAATTTATTGGGGGTCGGCACAACATGTATTCTTCTTCCAAACATATCTATTAGCTGTCATATCGTCAGTCACTCCTTTTCTAGCCATATCATCTTTAACACAATCCCTCTATCGCTTTCTCAGTCTTCCTCTACTACATTCATATTCAAAACTTTCCTCTTCATGTGACCCTCATCCCTCCGCATCCCCATGCCCATGCAATGCTAAACGATTTCTACATAACTTCTCAGTCACCGGTGCCACTTTCAGACTCACTGTCGTCTCTTGATACCGAGAAACAGTTGAAAATTAAGGTACATTTTGGTACTTACAAGTTGTCGCGAAAATCTAAATTTGCCCATATCTTTTTATCGTGTTGACATGCACATACGCAAGCGGTGAAAAATTGCAACAACCACCAACTACTCTACACGTGTTTCGACCGCACGGAGCATCATCTTCACCGCTTGCGTATGTATATGTCGCAGCTGGATTGTAGAATCCGCTGTTTTAAAATACTGCTAGCTGATTTACAAAACAGTTCTGTTTTATAAAACAGCTGAACGATATTCAGCTGGATTGCCATTGCGATACGTTTAACAAAACAACTACCCACCTTTAGACGTAATGCAGAATGACATATCTACAGTGGGACAGGTTTGTTTATTGTATAGTAAAAAAAGATACTGTATTCTGATTTGACTTTCCGTAGCTGGGTCGACGGAGCCTCCTATTTTTGTGTCTGTAAGGTTAGAAAAAACCTAAACACGAAGAGGATGACGGGGGTAGTTCGTTCGCTACGCTCGCTCACTGGCCCCCGTCATCCTCTTCGAACCTAACCTGTGCGTGTCGGGATACACGAAACTCTCGAGCTCGCTTCGCTTGCTCATGGATCAATTTATTTTCTTTCATAATTCCGATATATTGTCGACTATTATAGCGGTTTAGTATTTACGTCATTCATAATTTTCATCGTTTTTTTTTGCTGTTGACAAGTAAAATAAAGTTAGGTTATTATTGTTAAGACATACAGAGCCATATGCAACAAAATTTCTAACTACAATCAACAATCTGACAGTTCATTTCACACTGTTCTATATAATCTCTGATCGTTGACCCGCTGCATTGATAAACACAAACCGTTCATTCAATTCTGCGTGTTATAGTTCAGTAATTTTATAAAACCGCTAAACGTCGTTCAACTGTTTTTCATAACAGTACTGTTTTGTAAATCACCTAGCAGTTTTGCAAAACAGCTGATTCTGCAATCCATCTCCGACATATATATTGGCGGGGGGCGGGCGGTCCGGGGTTGCGGTGAATAGAGTCGCGATCCTGGTGATTTAGTCGGTAGGAGTCCAGCACACCGCCCAAAAAAGGATTTTCCAAACTAGAAAAAAAAGGGGGGGCGGGCGGTCCACGAGAAATGACTACCCTCAATAACACTACTTTTGTTATGTTACAGCACGCTGACGTCAAGATGGACTGGCTTCTCTTTAGGGTTCCGTACGTCGGTGGAGCGAAAGTCGGTCCCGCCGAACAGAGAAGACACACTAAACGTACTCATATTCGGATTCGACTCGACGTCGAAAAATAGTTTCATACGAAGAATGCCAAAGTCTCATGATTACCTGAAAAATCATATCAAAGCGACAATATTTAATGGGTATATATTTCACAGATGAATCTTCCAAATACTTTATCGCATGCGTAGCGAACTTGAGAACCTCCTCCTTTTTGAAGTCGATTAAAAATATACGGTCGTGAGCAGGATTTTAACCTGCCCCTTTCGGATAAATATTCCAGGCGATCTGCTAACCATCCCGACCTCTGCTCACTACTCCGAATTCTTCTTCCACTTTTTAATACGTCTTATGGTGACATCATCGCTATCGATCCAGTCCCTATACAGGTTTCTAAACTGACACGACTAACTTTGCAGTTCATTGAATGTCATTACCTTATGTCCTTATGAAATATAAATCATCGACAACGTGCCGCTGTGGGAACCCTAACCTATATTACCCTACACTCTTACCGTGGGAGAGCCATGCTTCGGCACGAATGGGCCGGCTCGACCGGATTGATACCACGGCCTCACAGAAAACCGGCGTGAAACAACGCTTGCCTTGTGTTTCACCGAGTGAGTGAGGGTACCGGAGGCCCAAACCCTTTAAAAGGCTGGCAACGCACTTGCGACTCCTCTGGGGTTGCGGGTGTCCATGGGCGGCGGTAATCGCTTACCATCAGGCGAGCCGTTAGCTCGGATGCCGCCTATACCATAAAAAAAAAAACACTTCCATCTGAAAAATAATTTATTCATCATTTATATATGTTATGTTGGGCTAACCTACCCATTGCCTTAGTCTATAATTAATTATTTTTTGTGATGCCTTAGTCTCTCCTTTATATTTGACTATTCAAAATATGATTTCAGATACAATATTATCGGTGATGGTACTCCCGCCGCTTTGTTCCCAATCCTGACGGGCAAGAACGAATTGGAGTTGCCTGATGCTAGAAAAATATCGGAAACCAATGTAACGATAGACTCCATGCCTTTCATATTCTATAAACTAAAAGAAGATGGGTAAGTTCTAAGAATTGTGTAAGTAGTGATAGACTAGTGGTAGGGCCCTTGGACTATCTAGTCTCAGTCACACAGTTTGAAACCAAGGCACGCACCGCTAACTCTGTGTAAAATTTCATTTATTCGAGGTTCGCAAAACAAAATACAGGCAATAAAATACGTGCAACTTATTACACTGGCTCAGGTCTAGACTGCATTCCTTCTTCTTCTTCTTATCGTGTCGATCAATGGCATCTTATATGTATTTTGTCAGACCAATACTGAGCCATACAAACGGCATTGTCTGTGGCGTTATATAGACCCTCGCATGTACAGGTGGTAGGGCACGCTGTGCAAGTCAACAGATGTGCCATTGTTTGCGGAGAGTAGCCACACTCGCATGTGTTATCCGAGCTGAAACCCCACCTGAACATATTTTCTTTGCATCGACCGACTTGGGTGCATTCCGTAAATATGTGTGACAAATTAGAACAGAACAGAACAGAACAGGACAGTGTTAAAGAGTAAAATATAATAATAAGTAAAAAGTAAAAATTGCTAACCTACCTCAGACTGCTACCTACTACCTAAGTGATAAATTCAGGATAATTTAGATACTTAATGTTGTTTATGGGAGAGGTTAACCGTCTGAGACAGGTCAGCAACACAGGACATGATGCACAAGTAAAAGATAGAAAATAACTAAAATAAAAATAAAATGATCAGTTGCTAAAAACGGTGAAGGTTAACATCGTTGGGAAACCAGCACACCGGAGAAATGTTTTCAATGGCGAGTGAGACCTACGGGTGGCCTAAAATCTGATACCAAGTTGTTTGTTAATCACGAGATAAGAAGACAAATATATTTAATTAACTGCCATGTGTAAATTTAATTTTTACTAGCTGTGCCCACGGCTCCGTCCGCGTGGATGTCGTAAATAACAAATGTTCGACGTGATTCTTTAAATTGGCATAACTTTTATATTTATGAACCGATTGACATGAAACAAACACTTAGTGTTAAGTGAAGCTTACCAAAATATATTAGTGAAAACCAAATCTAAATCGGATAAGCCGTTTCTGAGATTAGCGTGCCCAAACGCACCGACAAACAGAAAAACATGCTAACAAACATTGTATTGGGTGCCCAATAATATTTTTTCTCATATATCTTCCATGTACAGACAGCAATCCGTTACATTTTTATTAGGTATATGTATTGATGATGATTAATGATATCACACCTTTTTGTGTACCATATAAATAATCTTACAAGCTTATGTTACCCGGACAATGTACGGATTCTAACAATACCCCATACAACTAAATCGGTTCGTGCGTTTAGAAGTTATAGTGGAATAAAGAAACGCACAAACATACATACATATAAAACCCAAATACATAACACTCAGGTCAGGGACCGCCAAGAGGTCTTTGTCAACTTCTGCAAAAATGATAAATTGATAATCTAATTCCAAAATGACAGATTACCGTTTTGTGGCCAGGTATCGGACGGCATACTTTGAGGATATGCCATGGATCGGAACCTTCCAATACAGGTTCAATGGGTTCCGTCACCAGCCAGCTGATCACTATCTCAGAGCGTTCTACCTTCAAGAGTACCATGATAGAAATAAAATGGGCGAGAAGAATTCTAAATATTGTATAGGCGACACTCCTCAGTTCAAACAGATGATGAATATTACTGATCAGGTATTTATAGAATTTTTCGTAAGCATCAAGATGACGGGATCAAGTCCCCAATTTAAAATGTACATAACATAGCCTGTATTCCCCGAAGGAGTAGACAGGGGTGCACACAGTTGTACACCCACATTTCACCAATGCTATTAATCATAATCATATTCTTTATTGCAAATTATTAAGTCTCATGTAAAAGGTGGTGAGGCTGTTGCCATCTACCGGGGAAAATTCCAAACTCCGGGCTGCTACTGAGAGTATTCTAACAGAAAAACTCAATAACACTGACTCGGGAATCGAACCCAGGACCTCATGCTCAGCAGTCGCATTTGGAACCAGTAGACCAATGAGGCAGTTTTTGTACTACATACGTGCTTTTCTTCTTTTTTCTTTCATCCTCGGCCACACCGTCGCTTACCATCAGGCGATTTGGTGACCAAACGCAATGATATATAAAATCTCATTGGACCAAACGAGGCTATTATTTAGGTTTTATTTTTCGAATTCATCTTTCGCTTTGTCTCTGTGACCTGATAGTCTTTTGCAAGTATGGCTTAATTGTTGGCGTCAGCGGAATGAAACTAATGTTAGACAATAATTATAATGTAGCCATTTGTTAACAGTTCCTACAATTGGACGGCAAGAAGTTTTGCTTCACTTTCATCAGTGACATCACTCACGATGACTTCAATTGGATCTCGAACGCCGATGATGCGACGCTGAACTTCTTCCAGACCCTGGTGGAAAGCAATGTCTTCGAAGACACACTGTTCATCGTCATGGGGGACCACGGAGTAAGGTAAGGTGGGAGAATGCTACTAGCATTGCAAGCGAGCCTAGTTGGTCATCGCACTCGAGTGTGATTGTTACCTGTACCTCTATAGAGACTGAATAGATAGCAATGACGTCACCAAAAGACGTGAGCAGAGCTCGAGATGGCAAGGTTAGAGCGCCTGGAGTATTTATCCTGGAGGCGTAGGTTCGAATCCTGCTCGCGACCGTATTCTTTATAATTCTATTCTGTTATACAAAAAATATTTATCAAAGATTCCTAAGAGAAAAGTGTAATAACATTCTATCTGGGCCGGGAATTAAACCCAGGACTTTACGTTGACCAAAAACTTACACATATACCTTGCTACATAATAAAAAAAAACTAAGAAATTTAAGTAAGCATTTTTTATTTTAATACAATAAACATAGACACAGAATTCGCTTAAAAATACAAAACGTAAAAAATTACAAATAGTAGTACAAATTTCTCCGCTTATTTTAAAGTAGACATTAAAACCTAACAGTAATAGACCCTAACTTATATAGACAGTTGTCATTCTGCCCTGGCCCCAAATTATTTGGGATTGGCAGAATATGTTTTCACTTACATTCTTCTCCGTCAGTCGTCAGGTTAACATTTATTCCATCATCCTCATCCCTCCACACAATCCATCCATCTTGTCTTTAGCCTTCCAATAATAGACACTAAAATTACTATATTATTTAATAAAAAAAATACGTTGTGATTGGAGATGAGTTATTACTTAGTTCAAACCTAAAATATGTATTAATAAAGAAACTACAAAACTCTTCATGTTTACAACTTATGAATGTAAAATTGTAACTTGTGTACAAAACGTCAAATGTATAAAATTTGACGTTTTAAGTCATAAATTCAAGAGTAATATACTAAAATAGTAGTTTAGTATTTGGTATTCCTTCGCTAAAGGATATCGGAAAATGAAATATATAAAAATAACAAAGTTGCACAAATTTATTTGCTTAATATTAAGTACCTATTATAAACTAAGTAACTAACTAATTATTACTTTAGAATTAGACAGTGAAATCACAAAAGTAATAAAAAATAAAAACTAGGCTGTGACAGAACTACAAAATATAAAAAATAAAAATTGTAACTTGCACAAAACGTCAAAAATATATTTGTAACTTAAACGTTTAATTTTAACCGCTCACCCTTCCCAGGTTAATGTAGTTTTGTAAATGTATGAATGACAGATCATATAAAACTATAGTAGTCAGAGGTGGCTTTACCCCACCACCAAGGGTCGGGCCCTTGCTCGTGCCAGCCCCCGCTGAACCTGTAGCTTTAAATTCGTCCCTAAATAATAATGATTTGAATCCGATCCAACCAGTCCCTTGCTGTACTCCCACCAGCGACGCCCTAAGCCGAGGCTCGTACCCCGCAGGGGGTGCCCTTAGCGTGTTGTCGTTTAGTTTATAAGTTGAATGCCCTGGCTGCGGGCCTTAAAATTATTAAGTCAACCACAGGAAAGCTCGGTTAAGCAGTCGACAACCTTCTAGGTTGACCTGCGAGATGCCATACACAAAGAAAGGGCGGCTTTACCTATAGTGCAGGGCGGTGCACACGGGCGCAGGATTGGAGGGAGCGCCGAGCGCCGCTCGCGACACGTTCAAAGAGCATGCGTCGCTCGCGCGCCGGCGCGCTCTCAGACACCCTGGGGCCTAATTCTGCTAATTTACCAACGCTTCAGTTGAGTGTCGATAGTGTGTCGATGGAATGATTTTAGTTAGACCGGTGGTCTTATTAAGCTAGCAGACTACCAATTAACTAAAATCATTCCATCGACACACTATCGACACTCAACTGAAGCATTGGTAAATTAGCAGAATTAGGCCCCTGGACCCGTGTTAGGTCGGGCGCACATAGTTCGAAATTTTCTATCACAAATTTCTGATGCCTGCCGCTAATGCGCTCGACTCAATTAAAACTACTCCCAAATTATGTAACCCAATTATGTCCCAAAGTATGAAAGAAAGAAGAAAGAAGAAAGAAGAAAGAAAGAAAGAAAAATAATAGTATGATGCCTTTTTTACCATTTATTCCGATAAGAGCAAAGGTACGGAGTCAAGAAAAATGGCAAATTATCTCGGGAACGCGTGGTGGAGGTATCGAGTTGAAATTAAAACTATATACTCAGGTCTGCAGTTCCTTGAAGCAATGAAAAAATCTAACTTCTAAGTTAACGTTAAAAAAAGATATGGCCGTTTATGCCAGGAATAATGATTTTTAAATTTCCAAACTCATAAGGGAATCAAAATTTACATACTTTCCGTTGAACTAGAACTTTGAAATTTGGCAAGTAATATCGTCTTATACTAGAAGTACAGAGAAAATTCTGAAACTATACATTTGAATAGTAATATCTTAGGTTTTCGCGATCACTACACATTATAATAAAACAACTTTTAACCGGATTAATAATAAATTAATAATAAATTAAGGACTCAAGGCCCTCCTGCGACCACGAACGCTGCAAAGTGTTCGAAACGTCAGGAAAAACAAAAACCAATAATGCACGCGATTAATCCGGTTAAAAGTTGTTTTATTATACAAATTTGAAATTAAATCATAAAACATATAGTCTTTATTTAATTAAAGTACGTCAATCGTCGAGGTTAAGCAACGGTATGAACGATGATTGATTACGTACGAAACAAATTAAAAACGATTCTATTCTTGAACTATTTGTAATATGTACCTACAAATTTGTACGTAACCCTCGGTGGGCGAGTCCGACTCGCACCTGTCCGGTTTTTTTATTCTTGTAACCGTAAAATACTTTTTACTCGTGTACAGACGGCGACAGGTCAATCATTTAGTTAAAGATAACTCATATTTGCTTCAAGTAGGTATTCAGAGTGCATCCTCCAATACCTTGGTCAATCTACCCAAACCTGTCAAACTTCGAACAATTTTCAACGGATTTTTGCTCACTGGTGAAACTTTAACTGAGTATTCAATTTGACCGCACGCCTACTAGAGGGCGCCAGGGTATTCATTGCTCACGGACGCTACATAGGCTAGAGCCGCCTCTGATACTAGTAGTAATAGAGTCTAAAACAGTATTTTATATAGTTATTATTCCTTTGTTAGAAGTTCTTCGTAAATTTTTATAAGTTTCATCGCGAAACTTAAAACCGACGGTGATGAATGAAATAAATCATTCATGAAAACATCGCAATCTTGTCCTTGCATTTCCCAAAAAATCTTATAAGCAAACGTACCATTGAACATTCGGCTATACTTTGAAGGCTTGTACGGAGAACCACATAAAATGTTTAAATAATTCATATGAAGCCAACATAACTGCAATTCGACTAACCTTTTTGCCGATGTCCCATCATAAATTGTTTTAGCTCCAAGTTTATCACATTTAAAATACTTTCTAGTAACGGTCTGGGCTTCTTTACAATCTGCGTCGATTACATCGTTGTTTACTTTCCTAAAAGACCCTTCTTTATCGAACACAACATTTATCATGACGAAAGACAGCAGAACAGCATACACTTCTTTTCTGACGTCGACCTTTGTCAGTTGCTTTTTGCGAGCAAAATATACCAATGCAGTAAACAAGATAGTGGCTTCTACTGGCACCTTAGACAACACATCGATGTTGATATTATTCTCCCTCAAAAAATGCTCAAACAGTTTCAAACGCGTTAGATAAGACCAACCATTTTCAAATACAGAAACTTTACATTGCAAACTTGGTTTTTTAATATTCGGGTCGTCAGTATCTATCTCTGTACAAATTTTTTGCGAATACAGTTTTATTTGACCTCTTTCGTAATTTTTCAGTAAATTGTATGCATATTTTATAATATCTATAGAAAGCAGGAGACTGTCGTCTGTAGGATGTTTGTCTTCAATGGCCCAGGAGCCTTCAATGACATTCCATTTGTACAAATTAATGTATATTGGCGATATTATATTACAAGCCACGCCTTTCTCGAACCACTTGGGATCCTGACGGACAATGGTATTTTTTAAATTATCGGTTAAGCTCCCTGATTCGTCGGTTTGCATGTTCTTCAATAAATTATCATAATACATCTTAAACTTATTTTTTTCGTCGTCGTTTGAAAGAGTTTCCATTATATCTTTTCTTGCTTCAATTTCGCTATGCTTCGATAGCCACGCTATGAGTTGTTTATTTTGAATGTAATAATCATTATTATCTTTATTTAAAACACCCCATGTTTGAAAAAGCGCATCGAAAAAGTTTGGTGGAAATAAAAATGTGTCGGATAATGTACCGAAAATCGCAAACTTTTCTTTGGTTAGTCTATTTTTGTTTAAAAAGTCCTCAAGATTGTACTCGCGACATTGTATGGAGTTGGTATCACTATTGAATTTCATTGTTTTGTATGATATATACGGGGCATTTTTGAAGCAGTACTCTATATCATTACTGACGACAGGGCACTTTAATTTCCGAGCCAATGCAACACACTCGTTCTTATTCTCCGCGATGCAGAAAGTGCAGTCTAAGCGCAGTTCATCTAACACTTGCACTCCGACATCCTTTACAAATACAGGTGGTACATATCGGTAGGCTGAATCAAAATCGAAATCTAAAGTTGTATATTTCTCAATTTTTTTCGTAATGTCGGTGTCTCCTCCCTTGTGTACAATATAACATTTAACACCTGCTTTTCGGAACATATTGATTTGATTCTTCAAATACTTAGCATATTCATTTGCTTCACATCCAAATACAAAGGGTATCTTGCTATCTTCATATTTATAGTGTAAATAATTTTGTGCATCTATGACAACTGAACAACTTTTCAGTGCACGTTCATTGGTCTCTTCAAGCGCGATTAACTTCGGAAAACATATAATCCTCATTATGAAGTCTGAAATAGAATTTAGAATTTTAATACATAGTATAATGTATACTAATAGGTATTATAAAGCGGAATAGGCTGTTTGTTTAAAGTCGGGTTTGTAAAATTCTTTTTGTATATGATAGCCAGATTCATGAAGAATCTAAAAGAAAGGCTATCTAACATTAGGCTACACTTCTCAGCCAGCCTTTAAATATTGATTTTGTTATGTAAGTCGGAAGAAAAAGCACTCTCAAATTGATTAATCCGCGTGCGCTGGCGTAGGTAATGGTTAGTGATATGTAAATACAATGTTCTACAAAAATATTGGTCAAAATATAACATGATGTAAAAGTTATTACAATTGATTCTATTACTGATTCTGAACAAGTGGTTTCAGGTTTCGTATATACTATGAATAATCCGTACGTAAAAAGAACGCAGGTACTTAATAATATCTACAATTGACCATTATGATGACAGTCCGAAGCCTCCACGTGATGGAATGTTATCACTAAACTACTTACAATCACTCTGTGTGGTATCTATTGGCAATGAACATAAGTACAGTATAATAAAGTAACAGTATTACGTCTTCATACACCCTGGCCGAAACGACGCGTTTTGAAATCTCGGTAAACTTCGGTACACATACACAACAGTAGGACTGTTGATATTTTTTGCAATATCGGATTTTTTATATATCGATATTTTTAAATGAGCATATCAATATTGGAGTTCGATATATCAAACGAATATTGATATTTCGATATATCGGCTTTATTTAAGGAACATTTATATTTAATAAACAAATTAAATTATAAATGTATGAAAATGTGAAGTTATATTGTCGCTAATATATTTTAATAGTTACTTGTGATAGCACGGCTAAAATGTCTACTGACTGCCTCGTTCGCTATTAAGAAATTCTCAGTAGCAGCCCGGAATTAGGAAGTTTGTGGTGTGACTCCCTCTTGCTTCGGAGAGCACGTAAAGCCGTCGGTCCTGGGGTGCTACTCCGAAATCTGATCATCGGTAGTTCGGACCGAAACGTAATAACGCCGAAAACCAAACAAAACCCTACCTCCAAGTTTCTTCGGATCCGACTAGTAGTTACGTTCGGCCGTCGCTTTGAAAACAAATCAAGCAATTGGATGAACCTATTGTGAAATATGATTGAATGTTGATTGAACTAAGTATTGCCAAACATCGAAACCGATACGTCAGAAACCATTTCGGAATAACGTTAACGAATGCCAAAATGTCAAATCGCGAACTTCGATCAATCATCAGATCCGAAACACTTCATGGTAGCAAAACGTCCGATCCGTCAGTCGAAGCTTCGATGATCGGATTTCGGAGTAGCACCCCTGCGCCTGATCTCTCTCCGGTCGTATCGGATTGCCGTCCCATCGGACTATGAGAGTGAAGGAAGAGAGAGTGCATCTGCGTTTGCGTGTACACTTGTGCACTATATCACCTGCGCACTTGGCTAATCTCCTCGGAGATAGGCCGCCATGACCCAAATATGGTCTGGAGGAGTTGTATTAGTATTATTAAAATGTCTATTAGCGACACAAAATAGTTGCGCATTCGATGAATCTAAGATTTTGGCTGATCGATTGTCACTCCACCACACTGCGTCAACCGCGCTGTTAATTTGTTTTGATAGATCTGTGGGCTTACGCTTGAAAATAATTCCGCTTGATTGACATTGGAAATATGTCAGTTCGTACTTTTATTAAATGACATAAATTAATTTTAAACAAAAAATGAAAACCGACTTCAAAAATCTACTACACTAAAAAGTTCAAAATAATATCAAAATTTGCTTATAATAAAATCATTTTAAAAGAACAATATATAATAATAATCTGTTAATTTTGGAGTCGGTGCCTGTACTGGGAGAGGGTTATTGTTTTCCTCTTGTTAGTCACTTATGTTCGTTGTGCTGTGGTTATGTTACCGGCCTTTGTATCTGGTTGTAAACCCCACATACATCAGGCACCGACTCCAAAATTAACAGATTATTATTATATATTGTTCTTTTAAAATGATTTTATTATAAGCAAATTTTGATATTATTTTGAACTTTTTAGTGTAGTAGATTTTTGAAGTCGGTTTTCATTTTTTGTTTAAAATTAATTTATTTTAGTCTTTTTAGTTTTAAGTGTAATATACATATATATTGTATAGGTCATATATAAGTTTGTATACTTCATAAATTAATTAATTTAGTAATTGAATAATATGGGTAGGCTTTCGAAAGCCGCTAGGACTTAATTACTGCATCGGTGAAATGTTTGTGTACAACATTGAAAACTTCTGCCTACCCCATCGGGCAATACAGGCATGATGCTATGCATGTATTGAGTGGCATGAACTATACATGAACATGCGATAACAGCAATTGAGAGTGATTTGATGTAATTCATTGAAGAGTTCCATTGTCTGACTTCGAAGATCTTCATCGGATCTTTACTAAATTTAAATGGAACCACCTCTGGGGACTACTCTTTCAAACGAAGATATTGACGGATATACATAACAAAACATGGTAGCTACTGTAATACGTTGAGGAGTTCCCTTGACTGTCCTTCGTTTTCATCATCAGACCCCTAATGACAGTCACAACCCATCTAGGTGTAAAGTTCTCATCAATACAAATTAATCAAGCCCAAACACCAGGTAATTGCTGTAAATCTTTAAATAGTTCCCTCGACTGTCTTTCAGCTCCATCATCAGATCGACTCCACACCTTCATTAAATAGTAGTGCTTTAAAATACTTAATGAAAAAATTAACAAATGCACTTGTCGCCCCTATAATTTTCGAAGGTTTCCTCGACATCTCGGGGATCCATCATCAGATCCTGGTTTCCTTATCATGGTACCACCGTTGAGATATCTTCTTTCCAACAAAAAAATAATTATCAGAAATCGGTTCATAAACAACATTCTAGAATTTTCCATACATGACAGTAAATAACAAAAATAAATAATAAGACTAAAAACAGCTTTAAAAAACTTAATAAGGTTTTAATGACGCCACTTCTCAACACAAAACAGTGAATTGTTAGGTATATCAAGTAATTACTTTAAAACTAATTTTAGTTCTCATGATCGTTCAGGGTGGCGCTAGTTGAATGTCATTATTTCATCATCATTTTATTTATTACGCAATAGTTCGTGACTCATTATTGGCTCATTAGGGAGCCGCTGCATCTAAAGATATACCTACTTATCCTTTATAGTTTCTTGAGGGCCCATCGAAAGATTAACGATGAAGTGTGAGTAAGTAGGTATGTCACTAGCTTCTATATTTATCCAAATAAATTCAGACTTTTCGAGGGCTACAATACGCATATCAGTGTAACCAGAAATAGCAGGATCCTGCGATTTTAGCAGGATAAAGCCTTTTTTTCATTTAGGGCTTAGCAGATTTCTGGGTTAACATTTAACATTTAACATTTAATTCTCATAAAGAAACTTACATTTCACTTACATGAGAACAAATTTATACATAAAGTATGAAAACTAATCATTGTCCTTCGACACTCGGACTCACAATAGGGAATATGCATGTGATTTAAATATGAGTAAATTTTTTTTTTTTGTTATCCTTATTACTACTGAATCACACCTACACCTTTATTTTTTCAATTAATTCAGTGATAATATTAGAAATAAAATAATAAAAGTCGAAAATATGCGAGGGAAATTTAAAATCTCAAAACGTAACGCTATTGGAGGCAACAAAACATGACGTCACATTTCTTGAAAGTGCTGTGACTCGAGACTGATTTTAGCTCCCAAGTCATCTAATAATTTTAATCGAATACCACTCGAGTGATTCTCGAGTAACTCGATCACTAAGATCGATTACTTATCTCATGTTATCAAACAAAAAATGTTTTTTTATTGATATGATTTAAGTTTCTAGTTTATATAAACGTAGATATCGTTCAGCAAACCTAACCTAATACGAGCAGACTTGAATGTGTTATTTAAAATTTTCACTCGAATAAAGTTGAATCGAGTCAAGCACTACTGTGATAAGTTAACACGGTGAAGTATCAAGTGTCAACAACTCAACATGAACATGGCGTTGTCTTCAGTTTTTTTTATGGTTGCTCTTCGGTTTTATCATGATTGCTTTGCATTAAAATAATTATTGACTTCTTGTTGGAGAACAGTACTCTTATGACTGTTACAACTATGACTGAAAGTGGATTTGTGAAAGCACAGTCGGATAATCTTCCGAAAATAGATGCTTACATATTTTGCATCAAAATCTGATTTTACGTCTGCTGAACTAAGAGAAGTAAAAGCTGCAAGGTAAATATGTTATAGATATTTGTAAAATTTTCATTGCAAAATACAAATATTCATTTGCTTTTTATGCTTAAGTTAATTTTTAATGCATCAGATGAGCACATAACATAACCTATAATGTATGCAGTGATATTATATTTCATAGAAAATAATGCTATCCTTTTACCATACAATTAAACTCGAAGACCCACTGACTGTTTTAATGATTCAAGTGGAGAATCTAAATAATTTACATGCATATTCTTTGTGACAGATGGGACGAGAATCGTATGGCGATTCAGCAGTTGGATATGTCCAAGTTAAACGAGAGAAGAACCTATGCGTTGTCAAGGCTCGTATTACAACGGCGCATAATGTTCGACAGAAATGTTATAACATTACAGCTACTTGTAATGAGACTGAAGGATGCATCATAACTGTGGAGTGTGAGGATTGTGCAACACACTTAGGTAAGAGATATACAGTCAAAAGTAGTGAAATTCTGATTGTTTAAGATTACAGGAGACATAAAATTATATTTTGTTTCAATAAAAATCTATTGTGTCTGGTAATAAGAACTAGTAGATTACATATAATATATTTACCTTTATTCTGCTGGTAATATTAATAATAAAATAAGAATATTTTTTTGTTTTAGGTGGCTGTAAGCCTGCTATTCCCTTCTTAGCCTGGTTGCATAGATGCAGTAAAGATTCACCATCAACAAGTGTTGAATGCTATTGGAAAAAGTCGAAATTGACATCAGTTGGGAAAAGCCTTAAATTTGTCAAAGCTAAGGAAATATCTACAAGAAGTATTGGGGCTGAACGGACCCAAATAAAAAGTTTTTTAATGAATTTTTATCAATTTTTAAAAATGAATGCTACACTTTTGGTTGTACATATAATCAACTAACCAAGTATTATAAAGAACCAAGTAACATAGATAAGTTATCCATTCACTATTTAGTGAGTGTGGCCATAGCAAACCAGCAAATGCTCAAGAGTTTATTCAGTTGAGTATGACAAGGAGTTGTGTGAAAATATTTTAGATAAATGCACTCCGTTTTGGTGCAATGCTGTATTTTCTTTTTTATTTAAATAAATTTGTTTTTTAAGAAAAAATCTTTTTTATTAACAATCTTGTATATTAATTAATCCACAAGCCACTATTATAATTTCGTCTATAACAGGGATCAAGTTGTGATCAACACACACATGAGGCAGTAACATATGAAACTCTCTTATTCTACTTATAACATGTTCTATATGAATCCATAATGCTGCTATTTGCTTAGATTGCTTAACATCTTTTGTAACTGGGGTGGAGTTGGATAAAGACTTACAAGGGTATTCTTGGTTCCTAACAAATATGATAGACCATTAAAACCTCTGTCTGCCGTAATGGCTGTCTTAGGAAGTAGGTAAGTAATCAAGGAAACCAGAGTCTTCTACTATCATGTCATCTGTTCTGCTCTGCCACCATATCCATCAGAGATATAATTAACAAGACCGTCTGGGGTACAAGAAATTAAATAAAGTATTACAAAGTCAACGGTTTTTATTTCAAATAGGCAAAATTACATGCACTTATGAAACATTAATTGATTTTAGTTGCACTTCTTGTACTGTGACCAAGTAAGAGACTTCATGTTGTATTCATAATAATCATATGGTGAAGATTCACCGATTTTATGAGTGTCATGTTGGTTAAAGGCTGACTCAGATAAAGCTTCTTCAATTAGAGCTTTTCTTTTCCTTTTTATAGCACCCATTATCTCCCGTGATGGCTTATCTTTCTGACATTGGAATATATGTGGTCCAACACCTTTCTTTAATCGTGGTGTAATTTTTTGCCCTTCTTGTAAAGCCATTATCTTATATTGAATATAATTCTCTGAATCATGTTCAATCTGCAAACAAGACATTATAGTGATTAATATATGAAACTCACGGCTAAATACGAAGAATTGTAAATAAGTTATGTATGTACCTACGCTTAATTTGAAATCTTGGGAAAACATATTAAGTACAGTATAGCAAATTTTTATCACTTGGGTAAACTTCTACAATTAGGTTATGTTTAAAATCAATTACGTAGTTGTATAAAATAATAACTAAGTACTCACAATAAAGGGATCTTCACAACAATATACAACTCGTTGGAGATACATCTTCTCTTCTCATAGATTGACACCACTGTTTTCTTAGGGTCTCATCTTGTGGGACATAAAAATACACTTTATCAGGCGCATTTCTCATTTTATTTTTGCACATAGGTACAACACAGTATTTGTATAATAGTTTCCTGTCCTTTTCCATGTTTAAATAAGTAAATGAACTTCATCATATTGAAAATCCGAGAAACAAACATAACTGCACACGACGTCTGAATTGTGAAGTGTCAGAAGTGTGTTGTTATGTAAACTGACGTCATAGGAGAAGCGCGCCAAAATGGATGGCGTTTAAACTTCACGAAATTAATGTTAATTTAAGAGTCAATATTGATATTTTTCAAGAGATATTTTTTTTACGTTAATGTGCTAACGTAGACAATCGATTAAAAATATAAAAAAAATACATGCATATACCCTATTGACGTGACGTAATTGTACTATATACTATTATAATAATATTACAAATTATTTACGTTCGTGGGTACTCCCAAAAATCTAATACTGGCACTATGCGTAACTACCCTGCCTTGAGATAAAGAGTGTGGTCGCGCTGTCACAATGCAGATGCATCAGACAGTAGTACCACTTTTGTTTACAGCTGCTATTTTTAACTTATTATTTATTATATCATTTTACGTATTGGTTTTATGTTAAGTTGGTAGCATTAATCGTTTAAGGTTAATTGATATTGATATTTTGAAGAACATATTTTATTAGTTTGGTTTTAAAATTATTTATCGAAATCGTACCCTTTATCTCATCTGGTAATTTATTGTAAAGTTGCACTCCCTCATAGACAAGCGATCTTTTTCCTTGGGTGGTTCGCACTCGATGAAGTACTATGTGATCCTTTCTACGGCTGCTACGGTTATGTAATTGATGTGTTTTGGTGAATGAAATTTGTGTATGTATGGTTTTATTAAGTATTTTTTGAATGAGTATGCAGGTGCAGTATGCATGAAGTTGTTTGATGTTCAAGATTTTCGTGTCCTTGTATATTTTAATTGTAGGTGTTAGGTAGTCGTAGTGAAAAAGCATTTTAATAATTTTGTTTTGTGCAGTTTGTAGGTCTTTTAAGTTTGTTTTAGGTGCATTGCCCCAGATTTCGATTAGGTACAGTATGTGTGGCTTTATTAAAGAGTTGTATATTGTCTGGCGTACACTATATGGTAGACAGTGTACGATGTTTCGTAGTGAGACCAATAAAGTTGTAATTTTGGATCTGATGTAGTCAATTTGAACCTTCCAATTCAGATGGCGGTCTAGTCTTAGCCCAAGGTATTTCTCTTGTTGTTTGAGTTCGAGTATTTGGTTTTCAATTGTAAGAGGTAGATGTGGTGGTATTTTCTTATTTTTGGCTTTAAGTAGAACGTAACTAGTCTTGGATGCATTGATTGTTAGAAGATTTTGTTGAAACCAGATGGACAATGAGTTTAGGTCTTCTTGGGCTTGATTTATCATGTCAGCCATAGAACTACCAAAATAAAACAGACAGGTATCGTTCGCATATAGTGAGATATGTCCATATATTGGACCTTATGGATAGAGTTTATGTATATTAAGAAGAATAGTGGACCTAACAGTGATCCCTGGGGAACACCAAACGTGATATTGTGCGGTTTACTTTGGTATTCACCTATTTTAACCACCTGAAGCCTGTTATTCAAATATGATTCGAACATTTTATACGCTGCACCTGATACACCTATGTCTTTTAGCTTTTGTAGTAATATAGGGTGGCTAACAGTATCAAAAGCCTTTTTAAGGTCGATGAATAAGCCTAGCACCATGTTTTTTTTATCTATGTTCGTTTGTATTTTCGTAATTAGATCTGTAGTAGCTGACAATGTGTTGGAATGTGTTCGAAACCCATATTGTCTTTCAAAGAGGGAATTTATTGAGGTGAGGTATTCATCTAAGCGTGTATAAAGGACTCTTTCAAATATTTTAGAGAGAATCGGAAGGACTGAGATAGGTCTATAGTTATTAGGATCCGTTTTGACACCATATTTGTGGATTGGAGTAACTTTGGCTACCTTTAATTGATCTGGAAAGGTTGCACTGGCAAGATGGATGTTTATACAGTCGGTCAGTTCATTTACGATTAAGTCACTTACGCACTTGACGACTTTGGTAGTTATACCATCGATACCGGCACTGCAGTTTGGATCAAGATTCTTGATTATTATAGACACTTCGCTTGCCTGGCATGGTGTGAAACTTGTGAGTTCTCTGTTATATGATTGGGAATCTGGTACTGTTACAGTTTTGTGTTGGTGTGGTTGTGTAGGAATGAGGTTGGCTAAGGTGGAACCAATCGTAGAAAAGAAGCGGTTAAATGTCTCACACACCTCGTTGCCATTGGTTAAGGGTCCAGATTCAGTTAGAAGTTCAGGGGGAGTGCACTGTGTCTTGATTTATTAGACAATGTATTTATTAAGTTCCACATCTTTTTAGGGTCTGCAGTATATTTCTTAAAAGCCTCATAGTAGTACTTTTTCTTAGTGTTCCTAATAGTTTCAGCTGTAATATTTCTTTCAATTTTAAGAGTTTTCATCAGATCTTCATTACTTGGCTCTTGCTTCAATCGATGCCAGATTCTTCTCGTAATTTTTTCTGTTATTTCTCTACATATCCAGTCTTGGCGCGGAGGGTTTAGGATTTTAGTTTTGACCGTTGTGCTATTATGAATGCCACACTTAAGATACTTCTCAAAGTTCTCGTAGGTGTTGTCATTTGACGAGTATTCTGCGAGTTCAATGCTTTCGTGTAGTTTTTCATAGTCTATCGCTTCGTATTTTACACGCTTCTTTGGTGGTCTCTTATATTTTTTTATACTTAGATAGATTTGCTTGTGGTCAGACATAGGCGAGTCAATAATGACCATATGAAAGCTTTTGTCCTTGAGGTTGGTGCATACGTGATCAAGGATTGTTTTTGTGGAAGCAGTCTCACGCGTGCTGTAGTCTTCATGGATATTATTAAGAAAAACGTATCCAGACTCTTTCATAGCATCTCGGTAGTATTTAGTTTTCGCAGTTTTTGTCAAGAGGTCGATGTTAAAATCACCGAACACAACAGATCGGGGTTTCTTATTTAGTTGCGATGAATATACTTCAAGGAACTCTCTGGTGTTATTGTTTCCTGGTTTGTAGACAGCGCCTGTCTTTAATGCGTGCTTCTCGAGGTATATCCATAGGTAGTTGATGCCTCCGGCGTATACTTCATCGACTTTGTTGTGATTAAGAGTATTGTGTACATAAATGGAGACACCACCACCCCTGGAATCTGTTCTTACATTAAAATAGTGGGTATAAATAGGTACAGTATGGAGGTGTAGTTGGTAATGATCGGCATCTTCCCTGGATTTGAACCATGTCTCAGTTAATATTATGATATGAGTAGTGTATTTGATCAATGCTATTATGCATTGCAGTTCGTCGAATTTTCCTTGTCATTTTATGCTTCTTACATTTGCGTAAAAGAAAGTTAGGGTTGATTTAAAAGATGGCAGGTCTTGGTAAGTATGACAGAGCTGGTATGTAATTGTGTCGTCTGTGTTAGTTAGGATGTTTGGTGGATTTAGCGGCATTAGTTTTTTGGCTGAGTCTGAACGATCTTTGGAGTGCCTTTGATGTATTTAATTATTAGATTCTCTTCACCGCTTTCCTTTCGACGGATTAGTTCTTGGCTGAGCTCTTTCATTATTGCCATTTGGGTCCGTCTGGTCCGAGTATACTTTAATGTTTTCCGGCAGTTTAGTTTTGTTTCGCAGTATTATCTTCGCGTCTTCGGATGATCCTAAGCAAATCTTCAGTGGGCGGTTTTTCTTTGTGGTGTATTTTCCAAGCCGAATTGTTTTTATTATTTTGACATGTTCGGTCGATGCATTTTGTAGAATATTTTGGGCCGAACTCATGTCCTCAGCCTGGCGTGCGGCGTTATCAGGTATTGTTGGTTCGGGTAGGCCAGCGATTATTATGTTTTTGCTTCTATTCGTCCGTTCCTGCAGTTCGTTGATAACTTTTTCATTGGCTAAATCACAGTTTTGGAGTGTGTTTGATTTTGATGGTGTAGATTTGAGATCACTAATTTGAGTTTCAAGCTTAGATATCTTCAGTTCAGCAGAGAGGTTATTTTTCTTCAGTTCTGAGATTTCAGCTTTCATGTTGTTAAGTTCAGCTAACATCTTTGCAGTTGAATTTTTATATCATTGACCTGGTCTTTCATTGAAGAGATATCATCGCGCACTGGCTTCAAGTTTGTCTCCAGTGATGCGATCATTTCATCTCGAAGGTTATTAATGGCAGTTAATATGTCACAGCATTCTCTTTGTTTTCTCTTCCGATGTGAGACGCGATTATCTGTTTCAACCCCACTAGTTTTTGAAAAATCTGATTGTGAACCACTTTGACCTACTGTTAAGTTTTTTTTTTTACCCGATGTTGGGGGTGGGGGACGCGCTCGCGCCGCTTTGCCGCGCTGCTACTCGTTGATGTGTGATGGATTGATGATTGATGGTCGTAACTTAGTCAGTTTATGACACCACTTTCGTTCTTGTACTGCAAGCTTTACGACTTGTTATTTGAAAGGTATAGGGTTTTTGATGTTTTAATTTTTTTTGCAAGTTAATCAGAAACACGTCCGTACTGTCCGAGAGCCGAAGCGTAATCTCTAAAGATTTAGTCTCAGGATAGAAAAAATAGCAAATTTTAACAGAATCTAACGAAACATTCACAACATCACAAAACGGAGTATGACTCTTCACACAAGAAATAAAGAAAATGTTTACCATTTTCAATTAATGTTAATGCTCGTGGCTAAGTTACAGCTGCACAAATCGATCGTTCGAAGTTAAGCTGCGCTTACCGCGGTTGGTCTGTGGATGGATGACTATCATTTCATAGCGAGAACCCGCCGTGCCTCCGAGAGCACGTTGAGCCGTCGGTCCGGGTTCCCAAATAAAGATCTGTGACAGCCGTTACGGGTAGGAAGTCAAAGGCCTGAAAGTCTGACAACCAGTCATACCACAAGATAGGTATCGTGTGACCTCCACATCCAGCTGGTTTGAACCGTAGACAGTTGTTTACTATGTACTCTCAGTTTGAACACATATGGCAACCCTACTTGTCTATGCTTGAAAACGAAACACATTTTCACGTTAATTCACTTAGAACCGAGTAAAATACTTTTGTCATTTCTAGACTTAGAACTGCTGCTCATGAATCAATAAAGAAACCAGAACACATTAAAAAATGCATGTACCAATGTTTACGTCAGCATGGGAGGGGGGGGGGGGGGGGGATAATAATGAAAAAAAAAACTGCTTGCGAAATACTTGAACGGCCCCTAAGCCACTTAATCGTTAGTACCATTTTAAGTCAAAAGATGTCGTTGCGTGTATCTCTATTACGATTTTTATGATACCTTTATTTGAACTTTTCAAATTCAAATATCTTTGGATAGAATAAACCGATTATGATGAAATCAAAAATTAATTATATCCAAATTACGCACAATATGTTTGTGTCAAAGTATCCACACTGGTTTTGTACCTTTTACGTGATGCTCGCACAAATTAACAGACAAACAGATGGAAATTACAAAAATGGTGAAAATGTGTTCTTTTGGCTTCCATTTACCACACCGACAATTCTTTTTGGAAATCTTTATAATGAACAGAAATTCTCTTCAGATTTATTATATGTAGGTATAGAAGATGTCATCAAATTCTTAATCTGTCACTTCACATTTAATTATGATTTATATACAATTTCAAGTTCAGATTGTGTTGATTCTTAGGGGACTCGTGGCTAAGTAACAGCCGCACCGATCGATCAGTCTCCGTGCGTCGGAGAGCACGTTAAGACAACCAGTCATACCACGTGATATCGTGTTACCCAGTAACTGGGTTGTGGAGATTAGATAGGCAGTCACTCCATGTAAAATACTGGTATTAAGCTGCATCCGGTTTAACTGGACGCCGACCCCAATGTAATTGGGAAAAGGCTAGGCAGATATATTGTGTTGATTCTTAGACATTATCATACCTTTTTTTCTGAGCATAAAGTTTATACACCCATTCTGCTCTTTGACTGTCTGTTTGACGTGGACGCGTTGTGGGATAGCAGAAACGAGATGAAACAAATATCTGGCAACTATCCGATATCCGGCCTGTCCGATCTAATTTTACTATCCGGATAAATACTCCTACCGACCGTTTTTCGGCCACGGCGGCTTATCTTCACGGAGATTAGCCAAGTATACAGGAGATATTATAGGTAGTGCACAAGTGTATGCGCAAAAACAGGTGCACTGCTTCTTCCTTCACTATCCTATTCCGATGGGACGGTCATCAGACACGAACGGAGAGAGATCAGGCGCAGGAGTCGGTCCTGCGCCTGATCTCTTTACGTGCTAAACGATATTGACATCGGGATTTTCAATAAATTGCAAATTTACACATTACATTTAAGATGTGTTCGTCGACCTAATGTATTATAGACTCAGTAACACTATATTATAATCAATTGTATTCAACAGATATGCCATGGTCCGGGACACACTGCAAGGCAAATTGGAAGAACGATTAGCCCTTATGAGCATTCGCTTACCGGACAAGTTGAAACGTTCTCGACCGCACGTGCAAGAGATTCTGGAGCAGAATGCCGAAGCACTCACGACTCCCCATGACATCTATGCGACTATTTTGGACGTCCTCGACTGGTCGCAACATATGAATCCGTATAAAGTCGTCGGCGCTGATTTTCCTAGAGGGATGACTTTGCTTGAACCGGTAAGTCTATTTATTTAATTTATTCAAATTAGAATGATTTACACGGATGTGGTGAGTTACATTTTAAAGTTTCCAGACGTACTTTATTTTAAAGGGCGCATTGTTTGCGTGGTGAGTTCGCGGCACGGGACATGCAAACAGCCGGTGCCGTCGACGGCCCGCACGAATATATCCATTTGGAACAAAAAGTCCCATGGCTCCTAGTACAACCGGATTATTAACCCTGTTGCGTAGCAAAAGACGCATTACTGTCTTTTGCTACGCTTTTCAACCAGCAGTACTTGTCGCCTTAACTGTAACGTATTAATTCCAACCATGCTTGATACGAACAAGGAAGGAAAGAAATACGGATAATAGCCGTACATGCGCTTGTAGATATATCTAGCAAATTTGCGCTGAAGTCTCTCGATCATAATTGTATATTTTGCCTCACACGAATCCCAAATAATTGCACTGTACTCTAGCTTGCTACGGACGAAAGCATTATACAGCAAGATCGCAACCCTTATGTCACGGAATTGAGATGCAGTTCTCATTATGAAGCCAAGTGTTTTGTTTGCATTCTTACACGTAGACATAATATGCTGTCGAAAATTAAGACGTGTGTCCATAATGAGTCCCAGATCACGGATCTCATTGACCCTCTCTAGTGCTATTCCGGTCAGGGTGTAACCAGACAACAGAGGCTTGTTCAACCTAGAAAAGGTTATAACTTTACATTTAGTAACATTAAATGCTAGTTTGTTTGATCGACTCTATTCCTCGACCGACACTAAATCGCGCTGCAATTCCACACAGTCAGAAAATTTATCGACGGATTTAAACAGTACATACATTCGCGTTAACAATATTACAAGCATATGAGTATGAATATGTCTTTCAGATACCCAGGAACAGGTCGTGTAGTGAAGCAGGTATAGAACCACACTGGTGCGCATGCGTGGTGTGGAAGAACGTCACAAGAGACGACGTAATGTACCAAAGAACTGCTGAAGCCTTCATCAAGTATATCAACGAACTGACAGAATCAATGAGGTATATTAAGCTGTGCCAAAGATGACCTCTTCTTCTGGATGGAAATAAATTCAATATCTACATAATGCTGAGGGTACTTCGTGCAATTATTTGTGCGCTGCCCGTCCGCCCGCAAATATATGCATATCATTATAATTACGCAAGCGGTGAAAATTGACACTACCACCAACTACTCTACACGTGTTTCGCCCCCCACAGGGCATCATTAGGAGCTGTTAGACCGCACAGTGTTGGCTACTTGACAGTTTTTGAAAAAGTATTTTAAAATGTCCATATGTTTATTTTATAGGTACACCTTACAATATCATTTTTTTCTCGAAAAACGTTATTTCTTGAAAAAAATACAGTTTTTCTTCATTAATTTGAAATGACGCGCGAAACCACATGGTCACGTGACTTTTGAACTGTGACGTCATATTTTAATAAAACTAACTACGGGGCTCTAACTTTAACCGTTTTTATGAGAAAAGTATTTTTTATTATATGTATTACATACAATACTGAAAGCTTTATAATAGAATTGTGAAAATTACAACTTATAAGACGTGTTCTGTGCCAGTGTATAAAAGTTATAACCAGTGAATATCCTGATAAATTGTACATACAAAGTCTACAACGTCGAAAGCAGTGGTTAAAGTTAGCACGCCGAGACCTGTAGTTTACATCTTAGCTTACCCATAATTCAAATCTGAGATTTTCTTTTGTGAAGACAAATTTGATATCTAGAAATTAACTTATCCTCTGATCTCTTTGAAATTAATTAAACCTAAACAAACATTTTTACTTATCATGTAAAAATAATCAATGACATACCTAAAAAAAAAAAAAAAATATCTAATAAATAAATTACAGCTGCATAATGATATGGAAAATTATAAAAAAATAGATTTAAGAATATAGATATTAGTCGCTAGATCGCTCAGTAAATTTAATTTCATACCAATCGATAGAACAAAGATATTTTGTTTTGTAAAATGTGACGTCACAAGATCTCAATCATGGCCGCCCGCGTTTTGGTTCTTGCAATCAACAGATAAAAAATTGCGAACTTATTTTGCAAAAATAAAATAGTTAAGATTTATCTTAATGCAAAAACATATTTGTTTAATTATTGTTTTCCTATAAGCTACCATATCCAACACTTTTCATATTTTTTTGCTACAATTGTCAAGTAGCCAAATGTATGACTACACTCAATATTGTAGAAGTAGTTAGATATTGTAATATATTTATTTGCATCCATTGTAATGGACTTCCACAAGGCAACGCCTGAATATATTCAAAAGTTATTTTCTTAGGTTAGGCAGAGAAATACAGTTACACACCGACATTTTATCGATGCACTCAAAGACATTAACGTCCTCCTGCAATCACTCGAAACGTCAGGAAAAACACAAAAAAATAATACACGCGATGAATCCAGTTAAAAGTTGTTTTATTATAATGTGTGGTGATCGCGAAATCCTAAGATATTACTACATTAAAATCTCTTTTTATGTCATTGAATGCACTCATTATGGTTAAGTCTCATGTATACCTCACGCTCAGCAGTGGAGCTTGTGACCACTAGACTATAGTTGAAATGTGAAATTTAATACTGCTCACTTACCTATAACCCTTTGTCTTTGTAATTTATTTCTTTAATAACTATCTGTGCTTTATTTTAATAAAATCGGCCCAGCCGTTCCGGAGATTAACCGGTACAAAATAAAACAGACAATGAGACAAAAAAAAAACAGATATTTATTAAAAGCTGTTATTTTGGAATTACAAATAGACACTTTTTTATTTACTTGTATGTAAGAATTATACTCTAACTATATTGGATTTAACCAATATAGCAGGTTCGGTTTCTAACCACATTTTTTTTTTAGGGTAGCATGTGTCCCACGTAGCTTGATTGAAATCGAGTGGGTTATGCGTCAGCAACCGAACAAACAGCTACTTTCGTACGTAGGATCCAAAAATAATAATGGCTACGTGGGGTCATTTGGCGGCCAAATGAATGTCACTAAAGAAACCTACCAATTGAAGGTATTTGTTCATGTACATTATAATAGAGTTCAGTTTTATATTGATATATTTTTATTAACACGTTGAGGCCATGTTATGCCTATATTAATTACAATTTTTAAAGGAAACATTGACAACGTCTCCTTAAGACGAATACAAAGAGGCTTGAAATTTCAATAGATTCGAACAACGACAAGGTACGAGTAGCTAGTTGGTAGACTGATGGCAAGGAATGACAAGGGTCGCGGGTTCAAGCCCCGTTCTTGTTTATTATTTTTTCAAGTTTTCCTTGAAAAATAGTAATTAGAGTCTTTACACACGAAGCTGTATTGCAGCCCGAGTTGCGGACGTAGGTTGTAATGCAACCGAGAGTGTTACAAACGAGGATGAAATGAAAAAATTATAATACTTGGTTTGAAATCAAAATTAGTGCGAGAGCCTCCTTTTTTGTGGAATATCCATCATGGACGTTACCGACTAAAAACGACACGGTCCTACTCCAACCTTTACCGAGGACTCGGGTTCCTTGCAGCAATCACCGCGACCCCGGCAGGGTGAGAGCTTCCTGGCTCTCCTGCCACTCCTGCATGCGTACTATTTCTTACTATAATGCAGTTTATTAGATACATACACGTGCTTCAACTGCAGTGCAATAAAATCTGATTTATATCAGATCTTATATAATTATGTTATATGGCGAGTAGTTGTTTAGAGCTATATATGTATAGATATATGCCAAGAGGGGCTAGTGCACAGATCGATCGAGGTTAAGCTGAGCTCGCCGCGGTCTGTCTGTGGATGGGTAACCATCATTTTATATAGAGACCCCTCCGTGCCTCGGAGAGCACGTTAAATTGTCGCTTCCCGTTGTCAAATGAAGATCTATGACAGCCGTTACCAACCACGAGATATCGTGTTACCCAGTAACTGGGTTGTGGATTGGCAGTCGGTCTATATAAAATATTGGTATTGAGCTGTGTTCGGTTAGACTGGAATGCTAGGCAGATTGATTGGGTCCGGAGGTTTACGTGCCCTCGGGTCCAGTTATAGTGGGAGTAAGTCAATAAATGTATTACTTTTAAGGTACTTGTGGGTCCCGGTCATGGTATATACGAGGCCTCTATGACCTACCTTAGAAATGAGGACAGATTCCTGATCGACACGAGGGACATATCCAGAACTAACGCGTAAGTATTGCACAATTTATTATATCGTACTAGCTGATGCCCGCAGCTTCGCCCACGTGGATATCAGTCATCGCGACCAAAAGTAATCATGAAATTTTGATCCCAGTCCCGCTTTCCAATTACCGCTTTGTAATTGCCCATTTTTTAAGTATTAAAATGGATATATTATGTTATCCTTAAGAGATAGACATATGCCATCGCGGACTCTTCTGTAGACCTATATACGATACACAATTCCACCTTACATCATTTTGTTATATCTCAAAGGGTTAAGGCAGCGTTTTCGTTGAAAGCTCCCAGACGGTTTATTTTTTCCGACACCTCCAACAAATGTCATTATATTTTAGCCAATGTACACAAAATCTTGACAAATTATATACTAAAACTTTCTACGAGAACCACTCTATCCGTTAGTCTAGTCTAGTGGTTCCAAGCACGCCTGCTGAGCATGAGGTCTCGGGTTCGATTCCCGGGTCGGGTTCTTGAGGTTTTCTATTAGAAAATTCTTAATAGCACAGTATGGAATTGTGGCCGGTAGATGGCAATAGCCCACCACCTATTAATGGGACTTATACAGGCTGTGGTTGTAGACAGTGGCCAAGTTGAAGGAGGTGGATCTATAGGTGTAACTGATTACAAAACAATTAAAAAAAGTATACCTTAGAAAATCGAATTTATTTCGCAGTTTTACAATTTTTTGCGTATACGTCGTGTCATAGCCATCGCCGCGTCGCGCGCGCCGACAAAGGCCGTATACGAAAATTTCACAGAGAAGCGTTAGCTGTTACGAGACGAATAGGACGTTGACCTCTTGGCTATTATTGTTTTAATTATTTTTATACAACATATAACTTGTTGCTTTAAAACCACAGCCTGTATAACAGCATTGGTGAAATGTGGGTGTACAACTGTGTACAACTCTGCGTACCCCTTCGGGGAATATAGGCTGAGGCAGGGGGATTCTATGTTGTGTTTATCTACCTAAAGTCTTAGCTGCTATTGAAAATTTCCAAACAAGAAACCCCAATTACACTGCCCGACCCGAGAGCCAAACCCAGCAACCTCACGCTTAGTAGAGGCGCTGGGCTATTAGATTATTGAGTCAATAATTATCATAAATAAAGTTATAATATTAAATGGAAAAAGAATACGGTCGTGAGCAGGATTCGAAACTGCGCCTCCCGGATATATACTCCAGGGGCTCTGACCACTAAGCCATCTCGACCTCTGCTCACCACCGCGAATTTTTCATCCACATTTTAGCACGTCTTTTGGCGACGTCATTGCTATCTATTCAAT
This sequence comes from Xylocampa areola, assembly GCA_935421205.1. Taxonomy (NCBI): domain Eukaryota; kingdom Metazoa; phylum Arthropoda; class Insecta; order Lepidoptera; family Noctuidae; genus Xylocampa; species Xylocampa areola. The sequence goes on from OW285225.1 coordinate 11,184,682, forward strand.
CCCTATACAGATAACCGAACCGACACGACTAACTTTGCAGTTCAGTACGACATCGTATTTGTCGTAAAGATGCAATTACCTTAACAATTAACGATCTGATCCTGCTCACGACCGTATTCTTTTTCCTTTTAATATTGTAACTTTAGAGTTCGCTAAGCATGCGTTAATGCTTTTCAAAGATTTATCTTTAATTATCATATCTACTTTCTTCTTTTTTTATTCTAGATATGGAAACGAACCGAGTTGTATAAGCGCTACCCGTCCACATTTGAACATGTATTGTTACTGCAGAAATTACGTCAGCGAACGAGTTTAACGACAAGGGGTGAGCAGTAATACAGGTCATCGGAGAATACAAAGTAGTGACTATAGCCATCTTCTCTCGCTGAGAAGCTAACTTAGTGCCAAGAGTTGGTCTAGCTGTCCCTAGGCCTCTGCCTAGGCTTAACGACTGGTACCATTATTTTTTAAAATAAAATGTTGGAGCAGAGACGCCGTGAATTTTATATTTTTATTTAACACCTTTCTCCGTAACATAGCCAATTAGCCACTAGACTTAGAGGACCAGACGGGAGACAGCTTCTGACGAAATATCGAACAAATTTGCTCATCACTTTAGCCTGGAAGTGAGGTAACACACAAGCATAAGTATTGTCAAATAAAAAAAAAACAAAAACATAAAATTGTGTCACACACGATTCAAATCGTGTCCTATCATTGTAACCATATAGGTAAAGGGTATAAAGGTTAGATTGGCAATCATGCCAGTGGTGAGAGAGATACGTCCACTAACACTACTCTAGTACCAATTGCATCAAGCCACTACATTAAAAAAAATATACTATCTTAAGTTACCTGGGACAACGTAATGATTTAAACGATACATCATAAACATAAACATAGCATCACGCCTGTATTCCCCGAAGGGGTAGGCAGAGGTGTACACACTTGTACACCCACATTTCACCAATGCTGTTATTAAGTCCCATGTAATAGGTGGTGAGCCTATTGCCATCTACCGGGCACAATTCCAAACTCCGGGCTGCTAATGAGAATTCCCTAACAGAAAAACCCAATAACACTTTGCCCGACCTGGGAATCGAACCCAAGACCTCATGCTCAGCAGTCGCGCTTGGGACCACTAGATCAACGAGGCAGTTTTAACGATACCCCATACAATTAAGTCGCTTCTGGCGTTTAGAAATTATGGTGAGATAAAGAAACATACATACATACATCAAACTTAAAACATGACACCTTTAAAGTGAGCAGAGGTCGAGATGGCTTAGTTGGTCAGAGCGCCTGGAGTATCTATCCGGGAGGCGCAGGTTCGAATCCTGTTCGCGACCGTATTCTTTTTCCATTTAATATTGTAACTTTAGAGTTCGCTAAGCATGCGTTAATGCTTTTTCAAAGACATATCTTGAATGACACCTTTATTTTGGGCAGTCATGTAAAATACAACTATTAAAGGTACACAAAAAAAATAAAGGCTGCGCCTTAACGTTCTTGATAGCAACACTACACTATCATGGAACTTAACTATACTGATATTGAGCGCATGCGCAGACAGTCCTGATGCTATATTGACACATTTCATTGTTGTGTATACATCATTATTTTTAGTTGATACGAAACTCCAGACACAGATTTAAAAACTATTTTTCTTAATCAAACATCATGTATCAAAAATAACTAATAAATAAAAAATAAAAATAAAAATAAAAATAAAAATAAAAATAAAAATCGTTTATTCTCAGGCGTCAAAGGCCCATAGCGTGTTAGTATTAACAAACTAAACTTAAAAAACTATGTTAGTAACACAGATGAGTACAAAAACAAAACACAACAAAAAGACACAGTATCCAATCAGAGGAAGATTTATCAAGTCCCATGTCTGACATGTAGCTTGATAAACCTATCCACTGTAGGCCCTTCTAACTTATCTGAAAAAACCTTAAGAATGCTATTGCTGCTTCCCCTCACTCTGCGCATCACTGATGCCACTTTTTTGCGCATGATCGCGAAATAATCGTCAGTGTGTGCGTCAGCGAACATCCCTGACGCACTACAGTAACGCGGAAGCCTCAACAGCGCCCTGAAGGCATTGTTGTATTGAATGCGCAGTGCGTTGTCTGCTTTTTGGGTATGATTAGCCCACAGACTGCTGGTGTAAAATATTTGACAAAATGCCTTAAAAAGTGTTATTTTAACCGGTACTGAACAACCAGCAAACCTGCTTGCCAACATGTTTCCCCTCACAGCCATCGCCCTACGCTCTCTTTCCATATCTAAGTCATCCTTAAGATCTTCCGTAACAATATGCCCCAAATATTTAAATTGTGCTACCCTCCGCAAAGGTGAGCCGTTTAGTTCGACGGGAGGGACATTTGAGGGACTTTTATTTCTTCCTCTAAACACCAACAGCTCACTCTTTGTAGGATTATATTTTAGTCCATGCTGCTCGGCATATCTTTCACAAATGGTGAGTAGTTTCCTAATTCCACCGATTGTGGGGCTCAGCAGCACCATATCGTCAGCGTAACTTAAGTTATTTAAACTAACTCCGTCTATATGGCAACCGACATGAGTACTGCTGAGCTCAACAAGCAAGTTGTTAACATAAATATTAAACAATCTCGGGGAAGTATGACCTCCCTGCCTAACACCACATTCGAGTTTGTACGGGTCCGACAATGCATTGGACCATTTCACAAAGTTCCTCTGCTTGTCATACCAGATGGATAATATTGACACCAGTGCAGCTGGAACTCCCGCTTCCCGAAGCTTCTCCCATAAAACCTCATATGATACCAGGTCGAAAGCTTTGGAAAGGTCCAGGAAACAAGCATACACTGGTGTTTTTCGGTCCGTATAGTATTTGACAGTGTGCTTTAACGCAAGTATTGCACTCTCAGTAGACAGCCCCGCACGAAAACCAAACTGAGTGTCATGTAGTTTTGAACATCTACTAATGAAAACAGATCACAAATTACACGCATGCGCACGAGCGAAGTCCTCGCATTGTTTAAATATATTTTTAATATTATCTGGACACAATATATATTATACTAGCTGGTGCCCGCGACTTCCTATCCGAGCATCACGCCTGTATGGGGAATACAGGAAGGGGTAGGCAGAGCTGTAGGTACACAATTGTACACCCACATTTCACCAATTTTGTTATTAAGTCCCATGTAATAGGTGGTGAGTCTATTGCCATCAACCGGACACAAATCCAAACTCCGGGCTGCTACTGAGAATTTTCTAACAGAAAAACACATTAACACTTTGCTCGACCCGGGACTCGAACCCGAGACCTCCTGCTCGGCGGTCGCGCTTGGGACCACTAGACCAACGCGGCAGTTTATTAATTAAATAATTGTGTAATAGGTACCTATGCCTATTGATTTTTTGATGCAGATAATCACCTGTATTTGATATGTATCATTCATTGTAGTTCCGTATCCGATTGTGATTATATAAATTTCAATACATGAGAGGTTTGTTTAAATACAAACAATGTCATGGCCTCATGGCCTTTCGTCCATAGATAGTCGAACTCCTCTCTCGTCCCTCGTCAGTGTGCGTGCAACAGTAGAAGCTTCGACATGTTAAAAAGTTTCTGTGTGTGATCGGCTTAAATTTAAAAAGAACTATGATTTACGTAAGTATTTTAGTAAAGTTATAATAAATTCTCATTTCACTGTTTAGTTATTAAAAATGAATAGCGAAATAAAGATAGTTTAATTTGATTACAATTTTTAAAACATTTATAATATGCTTTCAATGTCATTGTAAAATATACTTTATGTAATATTGTGTGTGTTTATGTAACCTTCGTTCGGAAATTTCTCGGAAACTAATAAACGGGTTTTGGTTCAATTGCTTTCGTTATTGTAGAGAAATGTAATTATAATTGAGAAATTTAATTTGCACATACAAAAAAATCTACGAAAAGCATTAACGTATGCATAGCGAACTCTAAAGCTAGATATGATTTTGTGGAAAGAAATATAAAACGTATTGCAATTTTTGGCCCTTGAATCTGTTGCAATCTTGTATAATTTGTAAGGCATATGTTTTTAAGGTGCGTACATGTTATCATTACACGCGAAAGTGCAAAATTGTACTTGATTACAATAATATTTCTATTGTGGGCTGCTAATTAGCGAGTCAACAGATTAACTATGTAGGGCCGACAGAGTGGTGATAGCCTACTGGTATAACCATTCGACTAGCAAATCAAATGTCGCAGGTTGGAACCCAAGTCACCCACCACTGACTTCCTAATAAGTGATCTTTTCCAGCTTCGTATCAGTTGTACATGATCGTAATGGTTCTCAATGAGCTCGGAACTTGGTGTCTCTTGTTCTGTACCTACTTGAGACTCTGGAGCGCAGTTTCCACAGTATCGTCTTCAGGAGTGGAACTCTCCACCTGCGGCTGTGTTTCCGAACGCATTCAACCCTAATCTCTTCAAAGTTAGAGTGAACAGGCGTCTTCTGAGTAAACTCACTCCACCGTCGACTTTGTCTCTGTCACCTCTGACCTAGACTAGTCAAGAGAAAACACATAAAAAGAAAATTGATGGTACTTCACCATCTCCACTTTGTTTCCTATCTGTATACGATACAATGACGTCCATTCTGCATTGCCGTCTTTTACAAATAGTTACTATATGAGCAAGCTGGGACGAATTAAGAGATGTCAAATTTACGCACGTCTAATTAAAATCTCCGAAATCTTTTAGTAGACAAAACGAAAGTAGTAGTATAGTAGGTAATATGTTAGGTTTTCGCGATCACTACACATTACAATACAAAAATTTTAACCATATTAATCGTGTGTATTAATGGTTTTTGTATTTCCTGACGTTTCGAACACTTTGCAGCGTTCGTGGTCGCAGGAGAACTGAGTATAGTAGAGAAGCGTCCTCCTTCGACCACGAACGCTTGAAAGTTGAAAGTAGTAATGGTTTATACAATTAAATAAGTATTATATTAAATAAGTAGTATATAATATTACATTTAATATATTATGTTGGTATTTAATTAGTAGCGTATCTAAGTATGGTTTATAATTCTGCACTATTCCTAGTCTTTTATTCGTGTTGTAAACTTGACTGTGTCCTCATATCTGCTTCTCTTCTCTCTATCACTCAAAGGTTTGCTGTCAGAAAACTCATTGTACTCGTACATCATTTTTCATTTTCATTATTTGTATTGTGTATCGTGTGTGCAATGAAGAATAATAATAATAATAAAATTGTATGTAAAATTTAGGCGCCATGATCAAATTTTAATTTGATGTCTCTTTTTTGCTGTTAGTAAAAGGGTAGTGATCAAATTTTAGTTGAGTTTTTTTGCATCAGAATTGACGCCATTCACTACCAACGTCAGTGCAGCGTTGCGTGCTCAGATTAATAACTATTAACTTAGGGTGCGAGCATGGTTCTCTTTGTCAACATTAAACGCCAAATTTGACAAATTGTTCAACCAATAAATTTCAATACATTTGCCGAGTCGACAAGTTTAGTGCTCAGAGTCTGAGCATTAGACGCCTGTTTTGGTGCGTGTGGATTGAGTTCTGTCGCTGACTGTACCTACTAATTCGTCTGAACGCTCTACCATCAGGCCATTGTCCAGTACATGTATTGTTACATCACGCATCACTGACTGCGTAACACATTGTGACCTAAAGTGATGTTATAGTAGAATTATAATATATCTATAGTCACCTGACTGTTAAGTAACATATTATGGAGATATGTACTAGAGGATTTACATCATGTAATAGTGGAATTATTACTGTTACTGTCAGCTTGTATCATCCCACTGCTTGGCAAGGGCCTCCCCACGTGATTTCCATATCTGTCTGTCTAGAGCTATTGTGTTCCACTTTAAATTAGATCTGTCTAGCTCATCCTGCCATCTTTTTCTGTCGGGTCTGCAACGATGCCTTCTGGTTGTGTCAGGACTCTACTTAGTACTACTAAGTACTACAGGACTACTTAGTACTACTACGGACTCTATTCAGTACTACTAAGTACTACCGGACTCTACTTAGTACTACTACGGACTCTATTCAGTACTACTTAGTACTACTAAGTACTACCGGACTCTACTTAGTACTACTACGGACTCTACTCAGTACTACTTAGTACTACTAAGTAGAGCTCTGATCACCACTAAGTTAGTAGTGATCTCGGGCTCATAGCTGACATGGCCAGCCCAGACACATAGCGGCTTTTTGAACTTCGTCAGTGATTCGTGTTTTGGAACGAAGTGAAGTGGTTTGAACGTAGTCTATAAGTTTCACCTACCAACTACTGGTAAACGCACTTGTGCATGGAACACAACCAAAATATTACGACTAGACGTGAGACAACCTCTATATTCGCAACCGCAAATGTGCTGCGCGGTGGAATTAATAATATACAATAAATCGGCTGTACTGAAAAATATTATACAAGAATATCTAACAAAAATTCAAATGATCAAATATTTCACGTTATGTTCTAGACGTCTCCCATATTTTGCTGTTCACATTATCAATCTGCCTAGCCTTTTCCCAATTACATTGGGGTCGGCTTCCAGTCAAACCGGATGCAGCTTAATACCAGTATTTTACATGGAGCGACTGCCTATCGGACCTCCATAACCCAGTTACTGGGTAACACGATATCTCATGGTTGTCAGACTTTTAGGCCTCTGACTACCCGTAACGGCTGTCATAGATCTTAATTTGACAACCGGGACCGACGGCTTAACGTGCTCTCCGAGTCACGGAGGGGTCTCGGCAGGAAATGATGGTCACACATCCACAGACCGACCGCGGCAAGCGCAGCTTAACCTCGATCGATTGATCTGTGCGGCTGTTACTTAGGCACGAGCCCCTGCTGTTCACATTATCGAAACAATTAAATACAAATATTTATAAGGGATTAAAAAATATGGCCGTGAGCAGGATTCGCAGATGCTTCCCCGGATTAACATTCCCCACTCAGCCAATTAGATATCCCGACTCTCCTCAGTATTTCTAAAATTTCTTCCACATTACTACGTTGTTCATCGTCATCTCTTTTCTCTATGCAATGCCTGCACCGACACGACAAATTTTGCTGTTAATTCAACATCATACGTTAATAAATTCGCCATTACCTCAACTTTGAATCAATTTGTTTTTGATTTTGCTTAAAAACTGTAATACTTACTAATTTAAGGTCGTTCTCCAAGTTACCCCATGGACACGTAGTTGTCCGAAAATATGTGATGATATCTCTATAAAAGAAAAAATTAAAAGAAACGAAACATTAATAAAATACTTGACAAGTCACTAAATTAATTTTTTTTTAATTTCAGGAAACAAAAGTGCTGCTCCTCACAACATTGATGATATCATCAGCAATAGCAGAGAAATGCGCCGGAGTCGTCTTCAACAACAAATGTTATGAGATCGAGATTTTGAAGGAAGGAGTCAACAATATACACCAGCTTGCTTTGAATGACAATGACAATACACTTTACTTCACTTTTGACCAAATCGCCAAGGTCCCGATGAGGGCTCTCGGTTTCCTCAACTTAAACACCAAGGCTACAGGCATTATAGATGGTATTAGAAATGCTACAGGAGTAGCTATCGACCAAAGAAGAAATAGAATCTACGTAGGAGGTGCCGATGGTCTGTTCTTCCTAAACGAAAACAAAGTCCCGGAAAAATTACCCGTACAAGATAATATTCATTATTTATTCTTTAAAGATATCATATTCTTTATTAATCGGAGGAGAGAAGTGTATAGATTCGATTATGGCGTTGTTACCCCTTTGCAAGAAGTTAGTGGGATTGCAGTAGACAAACTGATAGTTGATGATGAATTTAATATGTTTTTCCTACAAAATCGAAAACTATCTAGGGTTAGGTTAGGTACTAGAGCAGTCAATACTCATGAGAGATATACAGTCGATGCTATCACAACAGATTTTACTTACAGACCATTCGTTAGTACGACAAACGGAGTTTACGTGTACAATAAATATAAATATGCTTTGGACAAAGTTTCTAATATTGTAGATCTTAGAGAATTGACGTTTAATAGACAAGGAGAACCGATATATGTGGTAGTAGATAATATTGTAAAACTAAATAACCCTATACCCTATATAAGAGATTGATAAGATAGTGAGTACAATAACAACTAATTTATTTATTTATAAACAATGTTGTTTCATTGCTTTATCGCCTTGATCTTTAGTTATTGGGTCATTGTGAAGCTATAATACATAGCATCACGCCTGTATCCCCCGAAGGGATAGGCAGAGGTGTAAACAATTGTACACCCACATTTCACCAATGCTGTTATTAAGTCCCATGTAATAGGTGGTCAGCCTATTGCCATCAACCGGGCACAATTCCAAACTCCGGGCTGCTACTGAGCATTTCCTTACAGAAAAACTCAATAACACTTTGCCCGACCCGGGAATCGAACCCGAGACCTCCTGCTCAGCAGTCGCGCTTGGGACCACTAGACCAACGAGGCAGTTACTGAAGCTATAATGGCTTTAAGAAATCCATTGCAATATTTCGAGGACTTAGTTTTGGCATACATATACACAGGATCTCTGATCGCCTGATCCTCTGCAAAGGTAACATCCAATGTTATCCAAACTGTTATTTTACCCTCACATTTCATGGATGCCTTTATTCCCACAATATGATGAGCATAATGCTATCTATCGTGCCAACAATAGTGGCACGTATTTTCAATGAAAATTTTAATGTTGATTGACAAAGATTCAACCATAGAAGTACTTAAACGACTGCAAAAACATCGTACACGCTCTATGGAGCTGTCAAAATGATATGACCCTGAACAGAACTAGGGCCTCGTACTGGTAATTAGATGAATCACCTTCCAGTATCGAAGATACTTTGCCGAGTTCCTATGACGCTGTGCTGCATGATTAAACAAGAAGACCCATTGAAGAAGTCTTCGTTTCGGAGGCCCAGATTCACTTCGAGGTGCCGGACCAGAGAGCGTGCATTAGATTTTAGGAGCGTATGTATCTAAGGATAAGGAAGACCTTCCGCGTTTTCTAGGCAATCATTTTTATTGACCTATTTTGCCGTACTCTCCATTTTCCTTCCTTCCATTTGTTCCGGGTAGTATCACGTTCTACCAGTTTCTCAAGAATCTTTATAAATAAGTCAAGATTATTTTTTAAACTAGATGGCGTCGTCGGCATTTCCTATCCCCCTTTGAGAAGAAATTGGCATTTCTTCTCAAAGGGGGATAGGAAATGAACAAACTTAGAGGTCAACGACTCCTTAATTCACATCATTTTATTCAACATGATATGAGTGATGATGTTTATGTATGGGATAGCTTTAAGATGATTGAGCCATTATAGCTGTTTTGTGTTGACCTTTACTAACCGACAGTATATGCATTAGTTATGGTGTAGTTCAACCACAATTTAGGGAGCTCATCGATCCGTCGGAAGAAGATACCTTCGTAGGTTACAAAGAAATCACAAGAACCACTTTAAGTACAAATAAATTCAGTTCAATAAAAATGCAGCATCAGATGTTGTGGAAAAGTTATTTACCTACATGTGACCTACAGACGAGTCTGTCCCAATATGCTTTAACATATAACAAAAGCAATTTTTCTTTCCCTATCCATCGTTCTTAATATCTGAATGAGACTATATGCCATTTGTTCTTTTACTGCTTAGCTTCCCCGCAACCTTTGATCTCGTAGCACGTTGTAAACTGGTCTTTAAACAATCGGCGGTCAGTCTGTAGATGGGTGACCGCATAAGTATTTCATCTGAGCATCTGCTTCCGTGGTCATGTAGAACCATTAGTCTCGGCTATTGTTAATTAGCAGGAGCTTAGCTAAGTCTGGGACCTACGAGCGGCGCCAACAACTCTTGATCTTGGCGACTAATTAACCTCACGAAGAAGGAGAGGCTTCCACCTTTGGTGGAAAACCATACAAGCTGTAGATGTAAAAACTCTTTCATAGATCCAAGATTTAATTGAAAAAGTACAAAAAAGTTTGCGTATCTCAAGTGATTAGAAACTCTTTTGTTTCCTCATAATTTTCTTTTTATAGTCTGTGGATGTTACGATAGTATATATTTTGTTCTCTATTTTTATTCTTTTAATTAGTCCAGTAACCATTTTCTGCAAAGATAGGATGACAAATATTTTACAAGAAAATGACGAAGGTATGTAGTTACTATGTTTAACTTTTAATGTTTCATAATACTGATAGCCCTAAGACCCGACTGTTTTCTATTACGTTTTCTGAATAGACCGCCCGTAGGTAACCTAAAAGGCTGCAGTATCTTCTACCTTCTTGTTACCTAAATTCAGAAGCCAAGGCTGAATCCAGAGAAGTTCAAGCCTTTGAAGTTGATGTTCTTCAAATAGAGAAGAGACTTCAATTGCTGCTATCGATGTGCCTAGTTAAGAGTAGGAGGAATGCGAGTAAGGGGGCGAAATGCAACCCGTAGCATATCGCTTACTTGCACAGCTTTAGTAAAAAGAGATGGAAAACTATGGATTTTCGTAAAAGCAGGAACTAATAATAATAAGGCAAGATCGACATGTGCAAAACTCGTGAACCTCGTAATCAGCAGGATGATCGATGTTGTAATTGAGCCTGAGTACGTTTCGGAGAAGTGGGAGAATATACTCAACTGCTCTCAGTTCTCTGCTTTGGTGACAAGAGTGCTGATTGTGGGCTGCCTTTTCTTCCTCGCAGAGTGTTGGATGAAACAGCACTCTGAAGGACGAAAAAAAAATTATAACTAACTTTCAATCGTTTTGTTTGGTTTCAGTTACTGCTGCCATTTCCGATAAGGTTATTTAGATCACCGCGCCAGGTGTTTGCGTTTCTGGTTGTGGTTATATTCAGTCCAGTAATTGTCTTCTTTACGATGGACCATGCCAAAGTGTTCATTAGAGACATAGGCATGGCTAACAGGTACTACTTCAAGTATAGTATAGTATACTTTAAGTTCAGCACTAAATTGTGTTAGAAGTGATTATTTATTTTGATTGAGCAAGCGGTACACTTTTATTTCTTGTAATTTAATTCAATCCTCATGTGAAACATGGACGTGATTAGTTTGTACTACTGTGGAAAACAAAAGCTTTTTAAAGTTATTATATTAAATGGAAAAATAATACGGTCGCGAACAGGATTCGAACCTGCGCCTCCCGGATAAATACTCCAGGCGCTCTGCCACTAAGCCATCTCGACCTCTGCTCACCACCGCGAAATCTTCATCCATATTTTTAACACGTCTTTTTGGTGACGATTAACTGCAAAGTTAGTCGTGTCGGTTCGGTCACCTGTATAGGGACTGAATTGATAGCAATGACGTAGGGCGCAGGTTTGAATCCCGTTCGCGACCGTATTCTTTTTCCATTTAATATAATAACTTTGGAGTTCGCTAAGCATGCGTTAATGCTTTTCAAAGATTTATCTTGAAAAGCTTTTTACTTCTGTAAAAAATACTCACTAAGTCGTGTACAATTTTTTTATACTACCAAGGTAGCAGTTTACTGCCCGTTGTAGCCGTTTGCCGTAGCCTGAGTATAGACGCTTGTAACATCAGGAATACTACTCGTGCCATGCCGACCGTGTAAGATAAATCGCTGCGCTGGCAATCTATCTGCCTAGCCTTTTCTCAATTACGTTGGGGTCGGCTTCCAGTCAAACCGGACGCAACTTATTCTACCAAAGTGACCTATTTAGACCCCCCGGCCTGTATTTTCGCCACACTTCGCTCCATCTTTAGCAGTTTCGGAAAAATTACGATGCCACAATATTTATTTATTTTCAGGCTACAAAATCGTATGAGGAATGGTGTAGAAAATTATAAAGGTACAGGATGCATAATGCCATTGCTTGATCCATATTACGATGAGAAGGAAAACAAAAATTTACCAACACTCACTTGCGAGGGCACTGACTGGGTTCATTGTTTCGTAAGTATAATCTACGTTCCACCTTCTGATGTCGTTCACAATACCAATGGTACTGGAGTAGACTAAGCTTTGGCATTTTTGGCAATAGCTCAAAATGATTTTAGACCCATCGAGTCTAACCGCACCATATGTTGATTATAAGCGAACGAGGGATAATGTCAAAAGAATTAGCAGTACCAGCCACGCTTGTGTTCTCTAATAGACATACTGCGTGGACGATTAACGCCAAATTAAGTCTCCTTGCGTCTCTTTCCGTGGATTCCTCAACGTGTGTAGCATTTTGGGTCTCTAATATATTGTTTGTATGTTACACAATGGAGATAAAATTCAAAGTGCAATTAACGATTATAATTCTTATAATAAAACAACTTTTAACCGGATTAATCTCGTGTGTGAAAGTCTTTGCAGTCCTCTTGCGACCACGAACGCTGCAAAGTGTGCGAAACGTCAGGTAAAACAAACCAATAATACACGCGATTAATCCGGTTAAAAGTTGTTTTATTATAATGTATAGTGATCGCGAAAACCTAAGATTATACTTCTGTCTCAAATCGCATTCTCTTCTTAATTAATGCTAGATTTTTTTTTTACAGAAATCTGAATGTTACGTTGCGAAGGAAATCTTGAAGAGCCTGAGGGACGTCACTTGTACTTACAGAGATATTAAATACATAGATGATACGAATTTCTATTTAGGGATGGCTATTACATTAAAGGGAGACAAACAATATTCGCTAAAATTAAGCGATCACGTCCAAGTAAATTGTTCTGGTATTGTTAAAAATAGGTTCGTCTACTATGCCATTGTTTTACGTGCTATTATTTACCACCCGCTTAAAATTGTTTTTACCCGTCTGACCCAGAACGAGGGTTATGTTTTTATAGTGTATGTATGTATGTCTATTTTTTGGCACGCCCTACAGCCTAAACGGCTTGATGGATTTTATCTTACGAGATCTTATTAAGCTGTTGCGTCAGTCATTAGCAGACACAATAGATTTTTATTGTTACAACGTACAGATCTGTACGTTACTGAGCCGAAAGGTTAAATTCATGTGTCACAAGTCAAAGTGTCACAGGCTATAACAATATTTAAATGTGGCTTCTACAAATAAAAAACCGCTCAAGTGCGAGTCGAACTCGTTCGCCGAGGGTTCCGTACCTACCCATTATACCGTCTGTCCGTGTGTTACCACCGATTTTCACAGGAACAGGTGGACCTAGCAAGTTGAAATTTATACCAGATACTGAGGGCCATAGTCCATATTAGGTGTATAAAAATCAAGGCTCTGAGTAAATTCTAGGTCAACCGGAAGTACTCTATAGGTTTTTTAGGTCTAAAACCTATATGGTAGTTCCCGTTGACCTAGAATCACGAAATTTGGCAAAAAGCAAGGTCTCACAGCAAAAATAAAGGAAATACGCCAAAGAAAAAAAAGATTTGGTACTTACAAGTTTTCGCGAAAATCTAACTTTGCCTATATCTTTTTATCGTGTTGACTCAAGACCTTGATTTTTATACACCTAATAGGGACTATAAATTTTAGTATCTGATATAAATTTCAACTTGCTAGGTCCACCCGTTCCTGAGAAAATCGGTGGTGACATACGGACAGACAGACAGACGGACAAGAAAGTGATCTTATAAGGGTTTCTTTTTTACCTTTTGAGGTACGGAACCCTAAAAAAGAGGGGGATATTTTGTTTTTGTTTTTAAAACAATATGTGTACCTATCAAATCAAAGCCAGTAAATAGCCCATTTCATATATATGTACAATATAACACTTACAAAATAGTAGGTTAATCCTACTATTTTGACACAAACTACAAAAAAATACGTTAAACTTAAGTTGAAACTAAAAAGTAGTTATACAATAAAATAAATTATAAATAAACAAAAACCCGACTGCACTGACAAGAGAGAAATTATGAAAATAGAGAAATCGGGGGCATATTCTGCGGTCAACGTTCGTAACATTGCATTGCATGTTAAATTTTTTGGAAAAGGATATTCGTTTCTCTGTTTTGATGTATGAGAACAACATCTTCACCATTTTAATGTGAATAAGTCCTTAAATTTGCTTCCATATTTGAAGGCACTTTAGAAAACTGATGATAACAAAATCCGGGGTAACAGTTAGGTGTTGCAATTGGATATCTATCATCTAGGTCCAAAATTTAATTACACCACTCGATAGCTAAAGGATTAAATAATTCGTTACTTTGAGTGAGGATTGTGACAGAGCGCGCGTGGTGGGGAGGGAACCGACGCCATTTTGAGGACGTTTCGCAAAAAATCACATAAAACACAGGGTGTCACCCACACCCCGATTTTTAAGAATCGCTCAATTTTGCGGCCTCGCTTCATCAATAGGATTCAATGTAAGCTGTCGAAAATTTATTGGCGCTCTGTAGTTGGGGCAATATCCATCACCTTTGTATGCTTCCAGTCCCGGCATGGTATCTTCAAATTGGCTCGGTTATAAGACAGGTTTTCGACCAGTACCGACCAAACCTATTCCCCTAGAACTACAAGATTCCTATAACGTGATGATCCTGTGTTTAGACTCCACATCTCATAATGGATTTATGAGAAAAATGCCAAATAGTTACAAATACTTGAATGAGGAGTTGAAGGCTGTTTTCCTGAACAGGTAATACCTACTTGAATCTATATAAAAATACTTAAATTATTTAATAATAACATGATCTGAACAACCGAACAGGCTATGTATGTATCTCGGTTGACATAGAAATTATGTTCACGCTATGTTATAGTTTATGTATTAAATTCAAAAATTTATAAAACAAGCGGGCCAATATACTAGTAGCGACATCTATCTCGCTACATGGATACTACGCGCATAACGCGCAGTATTGCGCATCAAAGTTTGACGGCGAGTCCGTATATATGTCACAGATGGATGCAAGAATACGCTGTTTTACAAAACTGCTAGCTGATTTACAAAACAGTACTGGTTCATAAAACAGCTGAACAACGTTCAGCTGGATTGCTAGTGCGATACGTTTAACAAAACTGCTACCCACCTTTAGACGTAATGCAGAATGACATATCTACAGTGGGACAGGTTCAAATGGATAGTCACCACACAAGTAAAAAAAAATATACTGTATTCTGATTTGACTTTCCATGGCTGGGTCGACGTAGCCCTGCTTGGCGAGGCTGCTATTTTTGTGTCTGTAAGGTTAGAAAAAACCTAAACACGAAGAGAATAACGGGGGTAATTCATTCGCTACGCTCGCTCACTGGCCCCCGTCATCCTCTTCGACTTTCGACCTGTCGTTGCCGGGTCGCACACGAAACTCCCGAGCTCGCTTCGCTCGTTCACGGATCAATTTCGTTTATTTTCTTTCATAATCCCGATATATTGTCGACTATTATAGTGGTTTAGTATTTACGTCATTCAAAATTTTCATATTTTTTGACAAGTAAAATAAAGTTCGGTTATTATTGTTAAGACATACAGAGCCATATGCGACGAAATTTCGAACTAAAATCAACAATCTGACAGTTCATTTCACACTGTTTTAATAATCTCTGATCGTTGATCGTTGACCCGCTGCATTGATAAACGAAAAACGTTCATATAATTCTGCGTGTTATAGTTCAGTAATTATGTAAAACCGCTAAACGTCGTTCAGCTGTTTTTTTATAACAGTACTGTTTTGTAAATCAGATAGCAGTTTTGTAAAACAGCTGATTCTACAATCCATCTGCGACATATATACAACCGCCCGATATTAACCGTCGGGTCGTGGCCCGCCAGGCAATATCAACAGCCAGGTTGGAGGATCCTCACTTTTCAATGGAGAAACACCACACTTCGTTCCTCCATATACTAATAAAGTGACCATCATCCTATTATACTTTTTTCAGCTACAACATCGTCGGTGATGGAACGATGGGAGCTTTGTATCCAATACTAACAGGTATGCCAGAAAAGGAAACCTTTCCAAGAACACATGCAGCGAGAATACGAACCAAATTTGTTGAGCCAAAAAATACAATTTTCAATATATTGAAAGAACACGGGTAAGCCATAGAAATATTTGTTTAATAGAATTAAAAAAGGCAGTAATTAAGTACGAAACTCTAAGCACCCCAAAAGAATGAAAGAAATTATAAAATTGGCGTTTATTGTCTTCCTTCTCCCACTGCTGGAAAAGCGCCCCTCTTTCTCCTTCCAGACATTTCTATTGTTTGCAATATCCAGCTAATTTGTCCTATAAAACTCTCCAGTGTCAGTGTCTTCATCTCAGTCAACCTATACAGAGACTATCTCTGTCTTTTTATTTATTTATTTAAACTATTTCAGGCTAAAAATTA
Organism: Xylocampa areola; assembly: GCA_935421205.1. Classification (NCBI taxonomy): domain Eukaryota; kingdom Metazoa; phylum Arthropoda; class Insecta; order Lepidoptera; family Noctuidae; genus Xylocampa; species Xylocampa areola. The sequence goes on from OW285225.1 coordinate 11,201,037, forward strand.
CCTAAAATAACTGCCTCGTTGGTTTAGTGGTCCGTAGCGCGACTGCTGAGCAGGAGGTCTCGGGTTCGATTCCCGGGTCGGGCAAAGTGTTATTGAGTTTTTCTGTTAGGAAATTCTCAGTAGCAGCCCGGAGTTTGGAAATGTGCCCGGTTGATGGCAATAGGCTCACCACCTATTACATGGGACTTAATAACAGCATTGGTGAAATGTGGGTGTACAATTGTGTACACCTCTGCCTACCCCTTCGGGGAATACAGGCGTGATGCTATGTTATGTTATGTTTATGTAAAAATTACCCATAATCTTGTTAATAGTTAATAACTTAAAAACTATGTTAATATATTTTACAATAAATACAATTATGGCACGTTTTGTTGGCATCAACTCTCAGGAGACAGTTGATGCAGACGCCACAATAGAGATGCAGATCTTTTGCGCATGACTGCAAACAAGTCGTCCGTACGCGCTGCCGCAAACATGCCCGACGCGCTGCAACAATGAGGTAGAGACAACAGTATCCGAAAAGCGTCGTTGTATTACATTCGCAGGGCATTGTACGCCTTTTGCGTGTACCTGGTCCACAGGCTGCAGGTGTAAAACGATTGGCAATATGCCTTGAATAGTGTTACTTTGACATCATTGTCACATCCCGCAAACTTGCATCTTACAATCGACGCCCTCTCAATATCGCAATCATACATTTTTACATAATTATTTGGCACAATACCAAACTCCGGGCGGCTACTGTGAATTCAGTAACAGAAAAGCAATGTCCGATTCGGGAATCGAACACAGGACCTCACGCTCAGTAGCCGCGGCTTGAAATCGTTAAACCACTGAGGCAGTCAGGTCAAAAATGTTGATCAAATAAAATTCGCATATCTATTTACAGGATAATCCATTTCATATGCTCAGGTATCGCACAGCATTCTTTGAAGACATCTCATGGCTAGGAACTCCTCACAACTGGTTCCGCCACCAGCCCACAGACCATTACCTGCGAGCACTGCTGATGGCAGGCATCAGTAAAGATAAGTGGAACAAAGGAATACCACTCAGGCACTGTATGGGACCCAAACTGCAGTATCAGATGCTGATGGATCTATCTAGCGAGGTTTTTAGACGATTTAGATGATTTTTATTATTTTGTCCAATATGGCATGGACAGATAAACAACTTGTCTGTCTGTTGTTTTACAATCGGGGTCAACGAACTGTCATCGACGTGACGACGACGGCAGGCGATCAACTCTACGTACTTGACTCTCAGGCGATCCCCATTGGCAGTTCGATCGAGTTCGATTCATTAGATTGCTTGCATTCTACCAAATGTAACAACACCTTTCCCTAGGACATGAGAGCCATCCATCAAAAAACAATTGACTTCCACATACGAAAATTTTACTAGCAGCACGGGAGGTATTTTTTTTTAAATTATATGCCTGTTTATAATCTTTCCTACACAGTAACACAGTATATATTTCTCCAATCAGTTCCTACAACTGGACGGCAAGAAATTTTGCTTCACACTATTAGGAGACACCTTTTATGATAACTTCACTGTGGTACCAACGGCAGATGAAACAATCCTGTCTTTCCTTAAGACCTTGGTTGAGAGAAAGACGCTGGAAGACACCCTGGTTTTAATCATGGGAGACCACGGAGATAGGTATCAAACTGAATGTGTATCTTGTAATGGCTATCAGTTTTTTGTAGATAAGAAACATTTGCATAGATCCTAAAGACGAAAAACGCGGCTGGTGATCGTGAAGTTCCTGGAAAGATCCTGGGTTCGATTCCCTGGTCGGGCAGTGTTGTAATGCTCGCGAAGAAGGCGGTGGAAAGGGAGAAAAGGTTCACCCCGCTCACCCCTGCCACAAAAGGCGTTCGTTCGAGCGCGATCTCCGGCCATTGTGAGCCGAGGACTGCCCGACCAGTCCATCCCCATGATGGATTTTCCACATTCATAAAAAAGGTCGGGCAAACTGTCATTGGATTTCTCTGTTACAAAATTCTCAATAGAAACCCGGATTTTTAATTGTGCTCAAACATTACTCAGCGCTAGTTTTGCCTTAGCTATGTTCCCGTCTCTCTCTTGTACTCGTAGTTCGACAATTGTGCGACAGTGACAGAGGAATAATGCTAAGCGTTAGTACGTGCTTAGTAATGTTTATTAAGAATGTTTATTTATCTTGGATTTTGAGTTGTTCAAGCCACCCGTAGGCCTCCGACTTAGCTTAAAGACATATTCACATCAGCCGGGGCCAACGATTCATGGTGCCCTTCGAAGCACGAAAGCTTTAATGATGTTGGCGCCTGAAGTATTTATCCGGGAGGCGCAGGTTCGAGTTTTACTCACGACCATTTTTTCCTTCCACCAAATTTTATAACTTTAGTATATAACTTTCAGGTTTTCATCAATCCGCAATACATACCGGGGCAAAATAGAAGAACGTCTCCCTATAATGGCTATTTTAGTACCAGAAAAACTGAAAAAGCTCAGACCAAAAGGTTATTCTGCTTTGAAAGATAACACAAATGTCCTCACGACTCCTTTTGACATACACACCACGATTCTAGACGTGCTGTCCTTGAAAAACTATTCTAATGAGGACATCGTGCCCGGCACTGATCTGCTGAGATCCATGAGTCTATTGGAACGGGTAAAATATTCTTATATAATGTTTGTTAGTAAGGCGCATATTTTTTTTTATGGGATAGTTTGCAGCCGAGCATATTGATCGCCTGATGGTAAGCGATTACCGCCGCCCATGGACACCCGCAACCCCACAGGAATCGCAAGTGCGTTGCCGGCCTTTTAAACGGTTTGGGCCTCCGGTACCCTCACTCACTCGGCGAAACACAACGCAAGCGTTGTTTCACGCCGGTTTTCTGTGAGGCCATGGTATCACTCCGGTCGAGCCGGCCCATTCGTACCGAAGCATGACTCTTCCACGGTAAAACACACACAATTCATTTATTACTTAAGACTATTTTTGCTAGTTTTGACCCCTTCCCCGCCTATATAAGAAAAAATAACGCCCCCCCCCCTCCCCTGTTTAATATTTATTACAAAAGAATCTATAGGAAAAAAGAATACTTGTATGGTTTGTTTTAAAATTTAATTTTTAAAGTAACCATTTTTCCGAACTCACCTTGGCACTTGCGCGGTTACCCGCGCTTTTTCAATGTATAATCTTAACGTTGCACATTTTTGTGATCCTACGTCAGAATTATCAAGACTCCCTGGAACCCCCTTGTAAGAAAAAAAAAGCCCCGCTCCACCCTAAATCGTCTTACGTAATAAATGAATGGCGCCTAAATAATAATATACTCTCGACCGAATTTCGGTCACGGCGGTCTTTCTCTACAGGAGACTAACCAAGTACGCAGGAGATATTATAGTGCACAAGTATATGCAGAAACAGGTGGAGGCCCTTTCCATGCATAAACCTGACCACGATAACGTCTTTTTTACATTCCAGATCCCCAAATCTCGTTCATGTGATGAGGCTGGTATTTTGGCACACTGGTGTGCTTGCACCCAGTGGTCTAATATCTCCCGCAGGAACCCCATCTTCAGCCAAGTGGGTCAAATACTTGCAGAATATATAGACAGTACTACATACCAACAAAGGTATGACTTACCTGAAGTGACATAACATAGCATCACGCTTATATTCCTCGAAGAGGCAGGCAAACGAGTGCATAGTTGTACCTACAACCACATTTCACCAATATTGTTATTAAGTCTTATGTAATAGGTGGTGAGCCTATTGCCATCTACTGCGCACGAAACCCAATAACACTTTGCCCAACCCTGGAATCGAACACACGACCTCAGGCTCAGCAGTCGCGCTTGGGACCACTAGACCAACGAGGCAGTTGACAACGGAGCTGAAGTGAACAAGTAACTCATTATATTTCTGGTGGATATGGATTGGACCCTTGTGTTACTTAGGAGACACCAATCTTTCCCATCTAGTGCGACTCCAAGATCTACAGTGGTGGTCAAGCAGAGAAAACGCCGATACAATGAAGATCAACCTATCCCAAGGGGTATTTCCATCTCCAGCCAAGTGCCTCGTTGGTCTTGTGCTAGCAAGGGTCAGCAGTCTAGGTTCGATTCAGGCGGGCAGTGTTTTTCAGTTTTTCTGTTACGAAATTCTCAGTAGCAGCCTGGAGGTTGAAATAGTGCTCGGTAGATGGCAATTGGCTCACCACCAGGACATAATAACAGCATTGGTGAAATGTGGGTGTACAACTGTGGACATCTCTGCCCCTATGAGGAATTCAGGTGTGCTGCTAAGTCTAGCTATCTCTAGCCGACATAAACCACACGTGTTTCCTCACACTACCCATACTAAGGTTCCTAGACTCTGGCAGTATCAAATTCAAGGTTTCAACAGACCCTGTACACTGTACAGCTTTGTGAGGGCAAACCATCTTTCGTTTCATATGGTATGAAGCAAAAGGACCACTGACTATTCGTGATTTCATATGCGTATCTTGCTTATAATAGGTAAAAGAAAACACCACAAGGAAACCAGGAGACTACATGCCTGATGTGGTATGTAGGAGAGCATTTCTTCTCAGAGATAGTCAGATATGCCGGCGCCAACAAGTTTAAAAAACAAAGGAAAAGTACAGTGTGTGTCTTCAGATATAAATATAATTTAGATTATTTTTAATTTTAAACTTGCTTTGTGTAAATGTATCAAAATGAGTATTATAATTTTTTTAGTGTGTCTGGTAGATAGAGTATCATGCTCCCTAAACCCCCTTTCCTGCTGATGGTGGCGTGTGTGTTGGGTCATTCGATTCCCTACAATAGGGTTGAGTTGGGTGATGCTGACCCTTTGTGTCATGTTCGTGGACGGGCGCTGTCAGTTGGGACTGGTCATCTCTAAACTGTCATAGCAAAATGTTGAATTGATTGTAAAACTAAACTCTTTTTGTATTGGCTTCATATAACAAAACATTGTTTTCCCATACAACTTTGCAACAAAAACAGTGTAACCAATACCTACTATTGTAAAAACCTATATGATGAAAAAGAGTAACCGTGGAGTTTCTTGCCCGTTCTTCTCCATAGGAATCTACACTTTGGAACGTGGCAACTAACTTCTGACAATTCAAAAGTGATTTGATTTGCATGTATCTAAGACAGCAGTCGGCTATCAGAGCCTTTGTTTTTAAGATAAAATAATGATGCACCTCAAACATTTTCAGAACAAAATGCGCGAGAAGAAAGCTCAAGTCCATAAAATGGGTGGTATTCCAAAACGCGCACATTGCAATCCCCAAAGTTCAGTATTTTAACAACAAACATGTTGATCTCATAAGGCAGTATTCCTATAAATCAAGATCATTAGCACCTGAGCATTATTACCAAGCCCAGGTAACTATTAAGACACACGTTTGAGACGTGTCACACGTACAAAGGACATTAGACTTTCTTGCGAGAGGCATAATGGTGAAACTGTTTCGGCGTCGTGTACGTTGTGTCGCGTCGCGTCATGAGGATGTAAAGTAGCTCTAACTACTATATACTACCTCATTGGTTTCGTGGCCACAAGCGGGTCTACTAAACGTGAAGTCCAGGGTTCGATTCCCAGAAAAAGAGTTAATGGCAGAAATTTTCAGTAGCAGTGAATAAATTGTTTTTATTCAGAATACTCAATTATTTTTTTTATATATTTGTATGGAAATTGAAGTAAGTAAATAATGCAATATTTTTTTTACTTATTAGTGCATTTTTACTTAACAGAAATATTTTGGAGTCGTTTCTGTTTTTTGTTAAATTTATTTTTTAACTTAAAGGTTGACTGGCAGAGAATGCCATGTGGCATTAAGTCCACCTTATGTACCATACATAGAAATATAAATAAATATAAAATATATGGACTCTGAAGTGCCCCGATTGGCGAACGTGGCAATATCCAGTATGAGATTTTCAAAAAAAAATACCGCCCGACATCATCGTGATATTATGTATGTATTGCAGATAGTAATGAGCCCCGGTAATGGTGTGTTTGAAGGTACAATGATACACAACACTGTTGGCGATTTCTATATAATCACTCAGAGGGAAATTTCTCGGATTAATGCGTAAGTAGTTCCTATAGGGTGTTCTGCTCAAACCATGGTTCACACGCCTTCGTTCGTCATATTGAAGTTAAAGGTGGAACCGGGGACCACCTTTGAAATGGAAATATATACTGTTCAGCTCGGAGGAGTACTAATTCCTTCAAGCTGTTCAGTATTAGAGATTATATTTGGCAACGTTTGAACACAAACAAGTGGGGTTACTCTTGAAACTAATACCAATTCCAATCCAATTCCAATATTAAATAGACGCCCTAAAACAACGCGTAATTTTATTACATTACAGTTGCCTCAATTTTAAAGTTTAATGTTGTCTTCATATTATCCCGAATCTATAATAATTTTTTAGACATTTTGGCATTTAAAAGTACGAACTGACATATTGCTAATGTCAATCGAGCGGAATTCAAGAGTAAGCCTAAAGTTCCGAACTGGTTTGGACTCGTGAAAATACAAAATTGTACGTCTAACAATTATTTTTGTGTCTGGTATTGCCGAGTCAACAGGAGGTTCCAATTGCGTTCCAGTTCTACGAGTAGTTCCGATTCTAGAAACAGAACCCAAAACGGTATTTTAGGAACCTTTTCAATCCCTGCTAGAACTTAACGTTAATTGAAAAATTCAGTTTAACTCCTCTGATCAATGTTTCAGTTATGGGGACGAGCCGCATTGCATCAGTGCTTCCCACCCACATTTAAATAAATACTGTTACTGCAGAGACAAGCTTCCTCGAAGAAGACGAAATACAACCTTTGATGTTTTCCATTGAATAAAATCATTTCACCTACTTGATATTTATAAATTACTAGCTGGTGCCCGCCACTACGTCTGCGTAACAGATTTTTTAGCGCGCAAGGTTAATTCGTTTTCTAAAATGAAAGTAGCCTTAGTTACTCTTATAACATCAGCTATCTGCTAGTGGACGCCCCGTCAAAATCGGTTCAACCGTTCCGGAGATTAGAAAAATTAAGAAGTTTCATACAAACTTTATCCCATATTTTACCCCTATAAAGAATGAATTTTCATAAAAATGTGATACTGTAAACTTTTTTCTCTAATCAAGTGCTAATATATCAATTTTTACATATCTAACGCCAAACTGAAGAAGCTTCATACAAACTTTCATCCTCTATTTTAACCCCTTAGGGGATGTATTTCCAAAAATCCCTTCTTAGTGCATACTAACGTCATTTAAGGAATATTTGTGCAAAATGTCATGCTTCTAGACCCAGCGGCACTTAATATACAAGGTGCAAAATTAGATTATTTTCTTTTAAGGGGTCGATGTAACATAACATAGCATCACGCCTGTATTCCCCGAAGGGGTAGGCAGAGATGTACACAGCTGTTGTACACCCACATTTCACCAATGCTGATATTAACTCCCATGTAATAGGTGGTGAGCCTATTGCCATCTACCGGGCACAATTCCAAACTCCGGGCTGCTACTGAGAATTTTCTAACAGAAAAACTCAACAACACTTTGCCTGACCCGGGAATCGAATCAGAGACCTCATGCTCAGCAGTCGCGCTTGGGACCACTAGACCAACGAGGCAGTGACAACGGGTCGATGTAAGGATTCATAAATGTTGAACTCGCTACATGTTAAAAACTACGTGCTTAACAGATGACCTCAAGAATCCTGCATCGCGTAAGCAGAGTTTGGCGACAAACTTGAAAACATATACGGACGCCCGACTCTTACCGTTGGTCCGTGGTCCGCCAGGCCGTATCACCCGCCCGGTTGGAGGATCCTCCCTTTTCAATGGAGGAACACAACACCTCATTCCTCCAACAACCATCCCTGTCACTGGGTAACACGATATCTCGTGGATAAACTGGTTACCAACCTTTTAAGCATCTGCCTACCTTTAACAGCTGTTATAGACCTTCGTTTATCAACTGGGGCTGACAGTTTAAAGCGCTCGAAAAGAAAGGGCATTAGTTTGATTAAAAATATTTTTTATTACAAAAGAGAATACTGATACAAAATACTTAATACTAAGTTTTGTCTTAAAACTATCGCTTACTTACTGTCGTTTTGTTTTCATTAGATTTGCATCAATACCAATATCAGACATAAATATCATGCGTGGAATAGAAAGGCCCGAGCTGCCATATGCTAACTCGGGACTTTATATTAGGGTTTCGTTTTCTATTTTGAATGAAATCTATTGTTTGATTTATAGTTTCCCTATGGTGTTAGACTGTGTGTCCTATATATGAAAATTTACAAGTTTTTTTTAATGAATACTTATAAATCATAAATCATAAATCATTTATTTGCTTGAATAAGGTACATAATAGGTGTTTACAAAACAATGGTAGGTATCTCTTATTCTGCCACTTATTTCAGCGTGCAAATTTTCTTACAGCTATTGAGCTAATGTAGACTATAATTTAAACTAAACATATTAAAGAAAAGAAAAAATAGGCAAGAAATAAATAAACCTCATATTAAATCTAGTAGTTTTGAAGGTAAACAATTCAATTAATACCAGTCCTATTAGGAATTTAAAACTTATAATCTAAAAATTCGTTTAAACTATAAAAACATCTATCTGATAATAATTTTGTTATGGTACGCTTAAATTTAGGAAACGGGAGTGACTTTATGGAATTGGGAATCTTATTAAATAATTTGATGCACATAATATAACAATTATTAGATGTAAATGTAAGGTTCGTTCTGGGCCTATACAACTTGTTAGCATTAACAGACCTAGGGGTGTAGTAGTTTGTCACCGGTTGAAAAAGTGTTTTATGTTTGAAAACAAATATGAAAGACTCTAGAACATAAAGGCAAGGCAACGTTAATATTTTAAATTTCTTGAAGAACGGACGACAAGAATCCGTTTGCTTAAGACCAAATATGGCCCTTATGCATTTTTTTTGCATCACAAATGCTTGGTTAATTTCAACACAACGACCCCACATAATGATGCCATATCGAAGTATTGAAGTTATATAGCCATGGTAAGCGGTAATTGCCGCGATTCTAGATACTTCGCAGCTAATTCGCCTTAGAGGGTACACAAAACTGTTCAACTTACCGCAAATATAATTAATATGATCTTTCCAAGAACAAAACTTGTCTAAGGATATTCCCAGAAATTTTACGGAATCCGTTTTCGGCAATGTAATACCTTTATATAATATATTTAAGTTCAGTGGTTTTGTTCTATACGTATGAAATTGCATTAATCTTGTCTTAGTGATGTTAACCTTTAAGTTATTTGATTCTAGCCACTCTATCGATGTTCCAAGTGCGGTGTTTATTTCCCGCTCGTATGTTTTTTTATTATTGCCCTCTACGATAATCGTTATATCGTCTGCGAACAGAACACATTTATGATTGATAACATTTGAGAAGTCATTTATGTAGAGCAAGAACAGTAGCGGGCCTAAAATACTGCCCTGAGGCACGCCATATGAAAAATACTAAATAAAAAAATTCAGGTGTTGAAGAATTCGTCGTTACAGCAGGTTGAAATATTTAGTTTTTGCTTTAAGCAATAGGAAACGAGTGTGATTGTAAATAATGGTTTACAAATCAAATGAAGTGTGAAGTATTTTCTATCTTTTCAGTTTTAACTGTTCTTTTTTTTGATGTTTTTTTAACTGCATCTACCAAATCTGCTGTATTTATTTATAGGTATTATCCAAGTCTTTAAATCTTGTTCTTTTTGTAGTATAAAGTTTGTTTTTGTATTCATAAAAATTACTTAATATCGATAATAATCTTATTTTCTTACTGTACAAATGGTAACAAATGTTTCATGATTTATAACAACAGTCGTTAGTTTTCGGCAACCATTTGGTTAACGGTAACTGTTAACTCAATGGTAACCGGGGGTTCCGTATGCGGTTGACGGTTGCTTATAACCTTGGTTGCCATGGAAACCGGTTAATGAACCACTGAAGTCGTTGGGAGTATTGTAGTTGTAGCCTCCTGAAAATATTAATTACTGGAATTAGCAAATATCTGTTTAGTCTAAAAATCCTAGTAAAAGACAAAAGGAATCAGCGATACCTTTTGACTTTTACTAGGTTTTTTTAATGTGATACCAAATCAGATACTTAATCTTTGTAAAGTTATTAAATGTACAACCTGCAAATGACGGTGAGAGTCAAAATGGCGGGTGTACCATAGCAAATTAAATTATACCAATTACCAAACAAATGTACCTAAAATGTACTATATTGTACCGAGCTCAAAAAAATCTGTACCTCCTTCAGAACGTAATTATTCCGAAATTGAGGTACACCCGCCATATTGACATCAAGATGGCGGGTTTTCTATAATATTTTATTATTTAACCATTACTCATAAAACATAATTACACCAAAAAATTGTACCTAAAATGTACCTCAAGTAAAAAATATGTACCGGGCACAATTCTAAACTCCGGGCTGCTATTGAGAATTATCCAACAGAAAACTCAATAACACTTTGCCCGACCCGGAATCGAACCCGAGACCTCATGGTCAGCAGTCGCGCTTGGGACCACTAGACCAACGAGGCAGTTATAATGTATATGTCGCAGATGGATTGTAGAATACTTTGAGGGGTCAATGTACGAAAAATATTTACTATGTAGTCAAATTCGAAATATCGAAAAATATCAGCTGCTACATAGAAGTGTTCACACCTACTCGAAAAAAATGTATGGAGTATTTATAGTACATTGACCTCTGAAAGTATGACAACAAAATTCTTTTACACGTTGTATATTGGCAAATGATTAGAAAGAAAAATATTATGTTACAGAATTTTAAATTATGGTTTAAGTGGATTCTTATCCCCCATTGGCCCCTTATAGAGAAGTTCACTAATAATTTAGGACCAAGATATAGGTTGATGATGAACAAAAAGATTTGTGTTTACCTTGTCTATTGTTATTGTAAGTAGGTTCTGGGTATTTAGCCTGTCCTTCATATCTGACATCAGCGTGGAAACCTGTTTGCCAGTCAGCGTGGTACGTCACTGAAACCAGATGAAATTAAATAAAAAAAAGTCTTGAAAAAGCCTTCAAGGCGCTCATTTCTTCAAAGGGTGTAACTCGTATATGGTTTGCGTGCTACGTGCCTGCTTTTTTTTTTCTCTCTACCACCTATTAGAAAACAAGCATACATCACGCCGGATGATAAGCAATTAAAGGGCCAATAAAAAAACAATCTGAGGGACTGTTCTACCAATGCAACGCTTCCTCAAGGGGCACTGTCGAAGTCGATCTTGCTCACTGTTTAAACTGTTAAATTAATATAAAAAAACCGCAGGCCGTTTATAAAATCTTATTACCTTAAGTTACCCGGGACAATGTAAGGATTCTAGCGATAATTTGGTTCGGGCGTTAAGAAGTTATGGTGGACCAAAAAACGTTACAAGTTAAAAACAACCTACATACATACATGAACCCTAAATACATAACATTCCTATTTTTGGGCAGTTACGTAAAAAACGGTAAAGGTTACTTTCCCAGTTAGGCAGCTTCAGTTTTTCCGAGTCCCACCTCACTGAAAGGGTTTTTTTCGTTCTCGCATCATCATGCACTATTACCCTTCTATAGATCTGTGTTGCAACATGTAAATCTATCAGCCGTCATCCCGGTAGTCACTCGTCCTCTAGCCATAGGTTCATCTTTCACGCAATCCATCTTTGTTCTTCGTCTACTTTTATAGCCCCGAAACTTTCCTCGTCACTTAATCTTTCTTTTTCCTTTTTATATTGTCAATACGTACCAATCTGTGTTCTTCCATCAGGTAGTTGTACTCGATATTCACCGCGCACAACGTTGCCGTCGGAGCTCTCCTTCCTGTTGTAATCGTTGCCCGACTCAGCGTCCTTCACTGAGTAACCAAACTCGTAGGATTTTGGCTGAAAATAAACATAATTTTGATAATTCTTGACACTTTCTACAAGTTGAATGTATAGTTCACTGGACAAGTTTCGACACCTTATGGGAAAAAGTGCCGTTGTCCCAGACTGTGGAGGTTATCCATCACTGGTTGGTGGAATTTGTCAAGACGAAAGATTGGAGAAAGGCTTTGATGAAATAATTTGCTAGAGGTTAGGTTGTTTAAAGTATTCCATCGCAGCATCTTTTAGAGCAGCTATTCTAATGTATAAAATAGATAATATGGTTTAGTTTAATACGTCTTATTGTGACGTCATTTCCATTTATTCAGTCCTTAAATAGGTGACTGAACCGACACGTCTAACGTTGCAATTTAATCAATACCGTGCAAATTTTTGATACCACAAAAAATAGCTTTAGAGTTCACTACGCATGTGTTAATGCGTTTGAAAGATTTATCTGTAGTTGTTAAGTTAATCGCATGTGTACGACATTGTATTTACTGCAAAGTTAGTTGTGTCAGTTCAGTCACCTGTATAGGGACTGAATAGATAGCGATTTCGAGTGAGCAGGGGCCTAATTCTGCTAATTTACCAATGCTTCAGTTGAGTGTCGATAGTGTGTCGATGGAATGATTTTAGTTAGACCGGTGGTCTTATTAAGCTAGCAGACTACCAATTAACTAAAATCATGTGAGTGATCCCGTTCACTTAGTTGGCAGAGCACCTGGAGTATTTATCCAGGAAGCGCAGATTAAAATCCTGCTTACGACCGTATTTTTATTTCCACCCAAAATTATAACTTAAGGTTTAGTTTAATTAAGATTAGCGTAAATTATGGATATGGATAGGTTATGGGACTGGGCATGGTGTATGGTAAACAAAAAAGTTTCTAAAAAAAACTTCTAAGATAATCATTGTCCACTTGACTAATCCCTTAAACCCACAAAAATTGGAAATGTTGTATAACCCTTGCCTTGGTGGTGGAAAACAAGGGGAGGAATCCTGAATCTCTCACAGGTACATTAATCTCTTGTACGCTGAAGGGCACACTTTAAAACAAAGTTACCAAATGTTTAACGCCGCCAACATGGAAAGTTAAAAATAAAAAAAATGTCCACACCGCTAATTCAGCCAAGAAATTCCAGTAATTTAAACCATAACCGCTTAACAAGCTCAATTAGTTCCCACAACGGATACATCATGTAAATCCCAACACATGAAATGCAGACGACCTCTAACCTTGTTTACAACAATTTACTCATTTACGAGAAGTCAGCTGAGCGTGCAGACATACAAACATACCAGAAACATAATTTAAGGAAACTGAAACTCTTATTTTATCAGTTCAAGAGCTAAAATCGCATACCATTAAAACAGTAAACAGCAAAAATAAAGTTGGTAAAACTAAGATCACTAATCAAAACATTAACAATACCAGTGGCAAAGTTGATTCAGTTTGCGACGCACGCTCAAAAATGTTCAGCAAAATTTTATTTGTCACAACACTTATGTGTGTGGACGCTTCATTAAGGATATACTTAACTGATACGCCTATTGAAAGAATAGGAACCAGATTATACAGAAAGGAACTCCTCACAAACGACTTTCAGAGCCCTAAAGAATTAGCTTACGACTCATCGAGCAGAAATCTATTCTTCATGTACATGGATGACTATGCACAGAATTCTGGACGTGCTTTCGTAAATGTTGTAACAAAACAAGCAATGACAATCGAAGGTATTCAAAGAAACAAAGCTACTGCTGTCGATCCCGATACGAGTGAAGTGTATTTTGGATCAGACGATGGGTTATACAAATATGATGCTATTTTCAACGGTGCTACTAATGTCGGCTTGTACAACATGAATATTTTCAAAATAGTTATAAGAAATAATGAAATGTACTTAATAGATGCAAATGATCATATGATTTACAAGATATTTAACGATGGCAAAACTGCAGTCAAAGTTGGAAATATGAAGACTGTGATGGAATTTGAAGTGGACAATGAAAAAAATATACACATAGTGACAATGTGCGGTGTTTTCTGTGCACACAATGGCCAGGAAGTTGTGAAAAACCAGGATTTAAGTGTTGTGTATCACTTTTTCGTTGAAGGTGAAAAGACTTTTGGTTTATCAGATGATGGCATCCATGAAATTGATTGTTACAATGGTACAGCGACGAAAGTTGCTAATATCAACTTCTTTCCTTCTAGTATGATCTTTGGTGATTACGGTGATATATTTTATAGTATTGAGAACGCTATCTACAGGTTGAGACCAATTAATTCTTATCATATCTATAATGTACGTATGAAAACTGATTGATTGAGGTTTGTTTATTAAAGTTTTGTAATATATGTGAAGTTTTGATAAGTGAGCTTGAATTGCGTTTATGTTATTATTGACATTATCTCGTAACTCTTATCTTTATTGATTTATGAAGGTCGCGAGATATTATTTAACTGTTACAATAAGTTTCTTGTATTTGTTTCATTTTGATTCTGAAACGTGTCTTGTAAAGCCCGTTTAGGTTCTTCTAAACTGTTAATGCTAAATGAGACTTTCTAATTAGTGGGATTAACAGAGGCATGCGAACTCCTAGATGATGTCATACGTTTAGGAATGTTTATTAGAATAATATCGGTTATAGATTTTTGTACATTTTTAGTAATAACTTCGAAGTTTATGTGGCGAATGTAAATTCTCCTTTCGACGATGCCGATAATATTTCCTATGTAATAATTGGTGGTGAGCCTATTGCTATCTACCGGGCACAATTACAAACCGGGATGATACTCAGAATTTGCTAAAAGTAAAACCCAATAACACTTTGTCCAACCCGGGAATCGAAGTCAGTACCTCACGCTCAGCAGCCGGGCTAGCGACCAACAAGACAGTCTACCACGTTCTTTTGTGTGCTATTTGTATACACGCTGAAATTTTAATTTTTGCTTTCCCGTAGCGAAATCATTTTGTTTGGTAGTACAATAGATTAATAAAGATATATAAGGTCCTAATTTATTAGGTAATTTCCTTTGAAAGGGGTAATATATAAGTCAAATACATTCAGTTAAGCTAAGAATTAAAAGGATATAACAAATTATTTGTCATTAACATAGTACTAGCAAGACGAAAACTGCTCCTTGAACGGCGAACATTTTGAAATAAATAAAATGGTTGTACAAATTTTAATTATGGCTTAAATGAATCCTTATCACTTACACATTGACCCCTTAAAAGGAAATTACCTAATAAATTAGGACCTTATATATTTGTTTTATAGAATAAAAAAATGGCAGAATAATTTTGAAATAGAAAACTCAAAAGTGTCCTTGTTGAAAAGTGGCAAAGCTGGCCCCACGGTAGTTGCCCACGCGTGCTGTTCCAGCTTCGAGTAGAACCTGTACCTATTAGTGAATTACTATTGCTTCTCATTCTTTCGAGTTGATGAATAATATATTATATTAAGTTTTACTTTATGTTTCGATAATATATAATATATAAAATCATTTTGCCGTGGGAAAACTTCCATTGAAATTTCAGCGTGTGTATTATTAATTACTACTACTATTTTTCAAGGAAACATTGTAGACAAGAACGGGGCTTAAACCCGCGACCCTTGACATTCCGTGTCATCACTCTACCAACTGAGCTACGTTCTCGTTGTTCGAATCTATTGAATTTCAAGTATCCTTGTCCATGTATTCGTCTTAAGGAGACGCCTGGCGATATTTATTGGGCAATCAATTACAGATCTACTAAGTATAGGCATTACATAGCCTCAAAATGTACAACAAAATATCATTAAACATATAGTACAAAATTTTCCTTGAAAAAAGAAAACATTGAATTTATGATCACTCACCACTTCATTATCATGGCCATGCCCATGATCATGTCCATTTCCATGGTCGAAGTTTTGAGAGCCGGATCCGAAGGTAGGGGGCAGGTAGTTGTTGCTTGGTGCTGAAAACCCTGTAATAGAGAGAATGTAAAAATTCTATTAATGTACGAGTATGATGGAGACTGGATAGTGGTGTGTTGCTGGAGAGTTTGTTACGCCGTTTCTTCTTCTCATTTGGAAAGGAAAGCCGATCTATTGGCGAAAATTCTGTCTTAGCTTTTATTTTATTTTTGTGGAAGGTGACGGTCCTGAGCAGGATTCGACCCTGAGCCTCACGGATAAATACTCAAGGCGCTCTGACCGCTAAGCCATCTCGACCTCTGCTCACTACTCCGAATTTTGCTTCCACATTTTAATACGTATTAAAATTGCACGTAAGCTTATAACTTTAGAGTTCGCCACGCATGCGTTAATGCGTTGAAAGAGGTATCTGTACTGTATCTGTGTGTATCTTTACTGACATCTGACAAAGTCATCGTCAGGTCCCTTCAAAACAACTTTAAATTACCCGAAAATTGTACTCAACAAAATTAAAATATTAGAATAGATAATCTTTTTTACAATTCCCTACCAGGACCTTAGAGACGAGACGGGAGACGGCTTCTGACTAAACATCGAACAAATTTGCTCGCCACTTTTGGCGGGGGGTGAGGTAACACACAAGCACAAAAGAACTTGCACTAACGCAACAATAGCTCTCGTCATACATTAACAGTAATAACACACATAAAAAAAACTAAACACAAAAGTGTAGGTACTGTCATTGTAACCATACAGGTAAAAGGTATAAAGGTTTGATTGGGAATCATATGCCAGTGGCGAGAGGGGTACGCCCGCTAAAACTACTCCAGTACTAATTCCTTCAAGGGTTCTTACATATAAAATTGCCGATTTGCAATACTGACACAAAATAGCTTTACAAACTATCGAGAATAACTCTCAGGTGTGCCGGTTTCCTCACAATGTTTTCTTTCTCCGCACATTCTGTTGGGTAGTGCCTGCGACCCAGCAACACATGGATTGCCAGTCTAATGATCATACTGCTGATTTGATGTGCAGTGGAACAATATATCCTATATATGTTATGTTATGTTATGTTATACTAACCTGAAGAAGGTGGTAAGTAGCTGTTGGTTGGTGAATTGTAGCTGTTCAGGTTGGTAGGCTGCTGGTAGTTGTAACCTTGGACAGGAGGTTCGCCGGTTGCCGCTGCTGCCAGAAGAGTGCAAATGAGAATCTGAAATGAAAGAAAGGAATGCTTAATTTATTTTTCTTGAGATTTGCTCTACACTGAGATTTCTTCTGCATCGTGATCTGAAAAAACACGGGACGCGATACCTCATGATTTATAAGATTGCTTGTCAATCAGTGATCTGACTACCATATAGTTAATTTGACAACCAGGAGCGACGGTTCTTTGGTCTGCGCTGCTAAGCAGCTGTCGGGTGTCATTACACTTTAGTGCAGCATTTACTCAGTTACACCCCCCACTTTAGCCACAATCTATTAATGAAACAGAACCTAGGTATAAGAAGCAGCACTAAGTGACCGACAGGCCCTTTCACTGACCGACATGCATAATTAGTTATGTTTTACCACGCTAATTCCCACGTAATGAATGGAGAGGCACTCCCATACTCCATGGTTGCCTAAGGTAGTATGGTTTACGCAATATTGACTTAAGTATCTTCATATCGAATAATTTAGACTTCACACCGACCCTGGCCGAGTGGTTTTTTTTTATGGGATCGGGGCAACAGAGCAGACGGCTCGCCTGATGGTAAGCGGTAAGCGCCCATGGACACCCGAAACCCCAGAGGAGTCACAAGTGCGTTGCTGGCTTTAAAGGGTTTGGGCCTCCGGTACCCTCACTCACTCGGCGAAAAACAACGCAAGCGTTGTTTCACGCCAGTTTTCTGTGAGGCCGTGGTATCACTCCTGTCGAGCCGGCCTATTCATGCCGAAGCATGGGTCTCCCTCGGAAAACGGTGACGGGTTCACCTCTTGAGCCCTAGTTTGTGGATTCCAGCCGTTCGTGTTCATAAGAGCCAGCTATAACTTGGAAAGTGTCAACAGTTGTTCAAGCCATCTTCGACTTAGCTATTAACCACAGCTGGAATTAGTATTACCAGATCTGTTTTTCTAAATATTTTTTTAGTTTTTCGCTCGCTTGCTTTTATTCAGAGGCTGGCTAGATGAAAAAGTGGGGTTTTGTGCGGCCCGCTCAAGGTAGGTGCCGGCGGGACGCGTCGCGAGATGCCTGTAAAGCGGGGCGCCTGACAAGTTGTAGTGACCAAGGACGATTTAACACAGGTGCTCAGATGTAAATGCTCCTAGCATTTACCCGTGTATCGCAGTATTTGTTACTTAACGTCAGTGAATGTTTACAGACCGAGGATACTGAAGCTATCTATGAGCACCTTTCAATGTCATATGTTATTCTAAGACCGGGTTTCTCAAACTTAGAACCGCACGTACCCCTAAAAATTCTAGATGCCTGCGAACCCATGAATAAATTTGAATAGGTTCAGACATTACCTTGCAGAAGTCCATAACAATAGATGCAAATAAATACAATATCTAGCTACTGTCACAATATATCGATATACCGAGTTTGGTGGCGAACTGCAGTGTTCGCCACCAAGCATAAATCTTCAAGATAAAACAAGCAATAACGTCGCCATAAGACGTGTTAAAATATGGAAGAAGAATTCGCGGTGGTGAGCAGAGGTCGAGATGGCTTAGTGGTCAGAGCGCCTGGAGTATTCATCCGGGAGGCGCAGGTTCGAATCCTGTTCGCGACCGTATTCTTTTTCCATTTAATATAATAACTTTAGAGTTCGCTAAGCATGCGTTAATGCTTTTCAAAGATTTATCTTGAAGTTTAGTGTTATCAACCGGGCACAATACTAAACTGACCTGTCATTGAGTACTTGCTAACAGAAAAACACAGAAACACTTTGCCCGGTGCGGGAATCGGACCCACGACCTTTCGCAGTCACCCTTGATGAAGACAGTTGCAATAGTTGACCTAAATTTATAAAACTGATAAAAATTACCAGGTATTGAAAAGATTCCTAAAATACTGTTAAAATAGCGGTATTTTTGGGTTCCGTTATAGAACCCAACCGGTTCTAGAACCGGAACCTGAACCCAAATTGGCACCTATAAGATATTTGATTGTACCGGTTCTGGAACAAAGTGAGTCCGGACTTGTCTGAGTTTATACGATGCCAAATATAATCCCTGACACGGAACAGTATAAACTTCCACGGTTCCACCTTACACTACAATATGACTTATGAAGGCAGTTTGAAAGAAAAAATACGCCAGGAATGCTATTAAATTATATTTATTGAAGTATATTATGGAACCTGTATTTGGAACCGGTACGTTAGCAATGAAATTGATACCGGTATTGGAACCGTACCGAGAAATTTTACCTTTATGAGAACCTAAATGTAGAACCGAAGCGAAAAATTGAACCGGTTCTGAACCCCTGGAAATTACCTACACGTAACTGTCTAATTCTAGTCCCACAAGCCCTCTAGTCTCGTAAATGAAATGAAATTGTTTATTCTGTAAGTAGGTCTTCTAAAAACTCTTTTACATGTCACTATGATCTAGATGGCGTCTAGCGGTACTTACCGCATTCGGTTATAGTGCTATTAGATATTATCATAGCTAGCTCTGCTAGTGCCAAATCAAACAAAAGCCGTGAAAGTTTAACTTCCGTAATCAATTATTATTAACAGTAGCCAGAATTAAAAACAAAAGAGCACACTGAATGAATACGTATTATTAAAGTACCTATTGTAATAATATTTATTGTACTGTACTGAATAATAGATTGGCAACATTTGTAAATACAAAAGGAGGAAAGTTTTTTTTATATTAAATACGGCCCTGATTTTTTAAGAATACATATGAATTATAATAAAACAACGTATGTGTGTAATGGTTGCGGGCACTTTGCACCGTCCAACGTCAGGAAAAGAGAAACGAAAAGATGCGATTAATCCGGTAAAAAGTTGTTTTATTATAATCGCGAAAACGTAAGACTTAAAAATTCTGTTAAAAAACCTATACTTATATCAATTATTGTTTACCGGTTGACATTAACATATCGGTGAACAATAACTGATATGAATATGTCTAGTGAGACATATTTATATCAATTAATGTTCACCGATATGATATTTAGTGAAATATTATTAATTATTATTAAATATATAACCTATTTTTTTGCGTTTTATATTCTCTACTTAATTTTTTCTTCCCTTTACACTGTTACCACTTGCACCAAAAGTTAAAATATCGAGAGAATGTTACTCAATTTTATACTTTAAAAGAATTAAGACCCTTCATCATCATCATCCACAGCACGACTTCACACACCACAGGGCATAGGCCTCTCTGCTTGTGCCAATCTCCGCACTCCCGTACTAGTCTGGTACTGGTTTTACCAGCGATAGTAACAATAGCTTCCGCTCATCTTGCCACCGGGTGACCACCACTTAGATCCTTACCTATATATACCCAATTTATAAGGTATTATAGCTACATCCCGGTATCCCCGAAGAGAGAGGGAGAAGTGTATGCCAAACCAGCCACAATCAAAAAATCTCGACTGAGAATTTCCTACTAGAAAAACCCAATAACACTTTTCCCAACCCAGGAATTGAACTCAGAACCTCACGCCGCCTTTGTGACCACTGGACCATCGAGGCAGAGTCTGATTATGCTAGGCTGTAAAGTCTAAACCAAAGATCCTAAACCAATCATAATACTCCCGACCAAATTTTCTGTCACGGCGGTCTATCTCCACGGAAATTAGCCAAGCACGCAGCAGATATAATAACACATAAGTGTATCCACAAACTTGTGCACTTCCGCTTTCTTTACTCTTATAGTCCGATGGGATAGCAATCCGATACGACCGGAAATAAATCAGGTGTACTATAAAATCATCGTTTTGTAACTGGTCAATCTACCACATAACGACAAACAAAGGAGTATGATTTTATGTAAACAAACATACAGAGCGCAGCCGCTGGTATATACTAGTTTACATCAAAGACAATAGTTCTCATGCTACACTGGTCACAGAAGATTTTCTTTGTTGTTCTCACTTAGATATGGTTTACATGGAGTTCTAGAGCTAATCGGAAAGGGGGTACTTATTGAATATGATTTACTTCTGGGCGAATAAAGTCCGGTTAAGCAGCCTACAACCTCCTAGGTTGACCTGCGAGATGCCATTGACAAAAATAAAAAAAATAAAAACTGGGCGAAAAGGAAAAAATAATGCAGCAATTCCATACTAATACATAATAGTCCGTAATGTCTCGTTTTTGTGTTGAAGAGTACCTGTGTATCCATGAGAATACTGCCGACAAACTGTTCTGCAGCTTGGCAGGATTGAGATAGATGAGGAAATTTTGTTTAAATTGAAGGTGCAATATATAAGTTAAACAAAAAAAAATGAAAAAAAATATATAATGTAAGCCAGGCCGTGTAGATAAAGGTATGACTTAATTAGCGCGCCTGGAGCATTTATCCAGGAGGCGCAGTTTCAAATCCTGCTCACGACCGTATTTCCTTTTTCCACAATAATTTATAACTTTAGAGGCGCTACGTATGCGGCAATGCGTTTGAAAGATTTATTTTTAAAATTATTTATGTATTGACGTAATAATTTTATGTAAACCTGAAGCACTAATGAAGGCCTAATTATGACTAATTCCTTTGAGCAAAACTTTACATGAGACACACGACAAGAAATTTAAATGTTTAATTCAAAAATAAACTATCCCCGCCTATATATATTTATGCATTAGTTGAATACCCATGTAAACCCGCCTCAGAAACGATGGGCGTCCTAAAGCGATTACAACAAGAATTATATCACCATTAAAAGTGTACCAAGTGATGCGTAGGTGCTAAGTCTATGTAGGCCATATGGGGCTTATGACCATACAATAAAATACAGAAGGTCTATATATTAAAATACAGTAGCGTAAGCCTGACATTAGATGTTATAAAACGATAATATTGAATACATTTAAACTTTATTGCTTCGACAAATTTGTCGCCAAAAATCCGTGCTCGGTTTCCTTGTTTTCCTTCACCGTTTTAAACAAGTGATCATGACAGATATAAAAAAATTCAAAGGCATACATGCGTAGCGAACTCTAAAGTTATTAATTATTCGTCAGCAGGATTTGATCCTCTGCCTACCGGATGAAATCAATCAGATGTAAAGTTTTAGAGCTTAGCCCTTGGACTTAGCAGTGTAGTGTAGTGATATGACCGTTGGACTGGGAAGTCAAATGTCGCAAGTTTAAATCCAAGGCACGCACCACTGACTTTTCGAATCATGTGCGTATTAGTAATTAATTATCACTTGCTTACTTAAAGAAAAACATCGTGAGGAAACTGGCACATCTGAGAGATGTTCTCGATGATGTGATAAGCCATGTCAGAGACCTACGGGCGTTTTAAACTCTGATACTGGGGTCTTCATCAATCACACGATACGAAGAAGTTTAGACATTTTTTTTATTAGTTATAGGCTAGCGTTTGACCGCCATCTCCCCTGATGTTAAGCGATGATGAGGTCTACGATGGAGCACGCTTGCCTAGAAGAAACCGATTCAATCGCGTCTTGAAGACAACCAGATTGTAACTATCGGGGAAGACCCACTCTGGCAACGCATTCCACTGTTTCCCGGTTCTTGTAATGAACGTGGAATAAAATTTTATTAATTTCGATGATTTTCCGTACTTTTGTCGCTTTACGTACACAGGTACACGAAGTAGCCAACATCTATTATAGCTATTATTTAAACAATTTCACAATATACACAATGCATGCTCAGTTATCTTTGTAAAGGCAGCTGATGACAACGTAATTGGTTCAATCTAGTAATTTTATTTTGTAATGCTATGTTTACCCAGTATCATGTGGTTGATTATTTGTGTTATATGTTATGCTGTCATCAACTGTCGTCAATATAAGCTATCGATCTGTAGTACGGGTATATAGAGCACTGCCTCGTTGCTCTAGCGGTCTCAAGCGCGGCTGCTGAGCGTGAGGTCCTGGGTTCGATTCCCAGGTCGGGCAAAGAGTTGAGTTTTTCTGTTAAAAAATTCTCAGTAGCAGCCCGGAGTCAGGAAGTTGGTGGTGTGACACCCCCTTGCTTCGGAGGGCACGGAAAGCCGTCGTTCCTGCGCCTGATCTCTCTCCGGTCGTGTCGGATTGCCGTTCCATCGGATTATGAGAGTGAAGGAAGAGGGAGTGCACCTGTGTTTGCGCATACACTCGTGCACTATAATATTTCCTGCGTACTTGGCTAATCTCCGTGGAGGTAGGCCGCCGTGACCAAATACGGGCGGTAGGAGTATTAAAATATAGAGCAAACGAATAAAATATACATCATGTAAAAAATAAAACGTTAGCGAGTTTTACAGATTAACACCGAACGACTATAAGAATAAGTTATAAACAGTAATTCCTATGTCTATTTTTTTATAGTTTTGCACGGATTGGTCTATTTCGCGCGCAAGTACACAACCAAATTTGTTTTATTATATGTATTATACAAAAAAAATATTTTTTGATTGATTTATGTTCAATATCTGCAGTATAGTCATGTCCCATAAATGTGACACAGGTACAGATCAGTGATGTTGGACCACTGTGGCCGAGAGTAGAGACTGACTACGCCGCGTGTCGTGGGTTCAATTCCCGTATGCAGCCAATATTTGTGTGATCTGCCATTCAATCAGCCCTAAATTGTGCACCTAAATTCTGACCTTTCTGAAGTGCCTTTGAATGGTTTATTTTTATGAAATGAAAACGTTTGATTTTGACTCGGAATCTTTGTTCCGAGTCTGGGTGTGTCTGCATGTGAGATCCGTGAATATAATGCAGCAAAATTCCTAGTTTAGTACAGGGATATTTTGAACACCTATATAAATAAAGCATACAACAAGGGATTGAAAACCGGTTTAATATTTGGTTCTTATCTTTATTTAGGTTCTCATAAGGGTTACACTTTTTGGTACGGTTCAGGTTTCGGTTCCCGTTCCGGATATAGATTCCAATATATCAGTATCGAATCGTCTGAATTGATGGATTCGGGGCCCTCTAGGCGTATCTTTTATTTCAGATTCTCTCGTTTCTCATATAATATTTGGCATCATATGAACTCAATATGCATGAAATCAACATGTATATATGTTTCTCAAATTATATTTGGCATCTATGAACTCAAACAATTTCGACCGCTCTTTGTTTAAGAACCGTTAACCTTTGTTTAAGGTTCCAATTTAGGTTCGGGTTCGGGTTCCGATTCTACTAATGGCATCCAAAACATACCGGTATTTTAGGAACCTCTTCAGTCCTTGCATACAAATGAAATTATTTTTTTCATTCTCCATAACCATATCATATTCTTTCAAGTTGAAATTGTAATTTTATTATAATTCTATGGGTTATCATATCATTACGTTGGATCTAACGACCATGACATATCTAATGGAAACCCAGTTATTAGTCTAGATCACAAAAGCTTTCTAGCTGATATTACGTCATAATATACAATGTATATGTAATAAGAGATTGAGAAAAGCAGTGATAGGCTAGTGGTAAGACTAAGTACTAAGTACTGGTAGCAACCTAAGTCAAAGGTCGCAAGTCCAAGGCACTCAGAGAAAGCGTGCATCCAGCGCGGTTGTTCTATTTTCTGTTTTGGAAACGCATCTTAAATTCCTAACGTACCTCAATTTGTTAAGATTTCCTAAATAATAATTATCTCAAACGCTGAAAGAGGGGGCGCTACTAGGTTTGTATTTTTAGTGTGAATAGTATATATAACGGACGGTGTGCCGGATTCCTATTTCCTGACTAAAAACCACAAAGTCCTACTCTAAACTTTACCGAGGTCCCGGGTTCGTTGCGGCAATCGCCGCGACCCCGTCATGTTATGGTCCGTTAAAGTTAAACGGTGTCAGCGGACAGGGTTTGTGCAGGCTGGCCACAGTTAGCCTGCACCGTTACTGCACTGTAGTGCACGTGCAAGGTGTGGTGTGCGGCCGTCTCGGACCTGGCGTTGCTGGTCATAAGATCGCATCCTGCGGAAAGTGCGTTCCTCTGTGAAATGGGTCGACCGGTTTTGATATGTTTTGTGTATGGTTTTATGTATGGTTTAGATTTACAATTGGACCCGATAGGTGGCGCTACAATCAGGTTCAGGGCGGGACCACTTCTGCTGGGCCTAATAATAATGTATCATATTTTTGTCGAAGAATATAGTATTGGTTTTCATTTTTTTTACACGACTACTCAATAAAAGGAGTGTTATGTTTTTAGGTTCATATATGTAAGTATTTATGTATGTATGTGAGTTTCTTTATTCCACCATAACTTCTAAACGCCTGAACCGATTTAGATGTATGGGGTATCGTTAGAATCCTTACATTGTTCCGGGTAATATAGAAATGGCGGGCGTACTTTTTATTTTTTTCATTATTTTCTTCTTGATCTAATTTCCATTGCGGTTAAATCCGATTTTACTATAACAAAATCTTACCTTGAAAAGCACCATGGTAGAATTTTGTGACATCTGTAAAGATAAATAGCATCCAATTAATATAGCATCCACATATCATCACGTAGGGGCTTGTGGCTAAGTAAAAGCCACACAGATCGATCGATCGAGGTTATGCTGCGCTTGCCGCGGTCGGTCTGTGGATGGGTGACCATCATTTCATACCGAGACCCCTCCGTGCCTCGGAGAGCACGTTAAGCTGTTGGTCCCGGATGTCAAATTAAGATCTATGACAGACGCTACGGGTAGTCAGAGGCTGAAAGTCTGACGACCAGTCAAACCACGAGATATCGTGTTACCCAGTAACTGGGCTGTGGAGGTCAGATAGGCAGTCGCTCCATATAAAATACTGGTATTAAGCTGCATCCGGTTTGACTGTAAGCCGACCCCAGTGTTATTGTGAAAAGGCTAGGCAGATATATATCATCACGCCTTATATCCCCGAAGGGGTAGGCTGAGGAGTAGTGTTATACACCCACATTTCTCCGATGCAAGTAGATAAGTCCTATGTTAGGATCCGCTTGTTGGTTTAGTGGTCCCAAGCGCGACTGCCGAGTGTGAGGTCCTGGGTTCGATTTCCAGGTAGAGCAGTGTTATTGGGATTTTCCGTTAGGAAATTCTTAGGAGCATCCCGAAGTTACTGCATCTGTGAAATTTGGGTGTAGGTAGAGATTACAGTTAAACTCTACCTAACCCTTTAAATAATACAAGCGTGATGCTATGTTATGCATAACATAGCATCACGCCTGTATTCCCCGAAGGGGTAGGCAGAGGTGTACCTACACGATTGTACACCCACATTTCACCAATGCTGTTATTAAGTTCCATGTAATAGGTAGTGAGCCTATTGATATAACCATCTACCGGGCACAATTCCAAACTCCGGGCTGCAACTGAGAATTTACTAACAGAAAAACACAATAACACTGCCCGACCCGGAAATCGAACCCGAGACCTCATGCTCAGCAGTCGCGTTTGGGACCACTAGACCAACAAGGCAGGCGCATTTATGATATGCTAGGTGCGGTCATGTGGGGGGAGGGCGCTGGTGAAATATATTTTAGTAGGTTTTTTTACTCAAATTAACGCGGGTGAATCTCTAATAAATACAAGCTCGATGCTGGTAATTTAAGATGAATTTAAGAAAATCTATTTATAAAAATTTACTATGTATATAATATTAATGGCGAATTCCAAAGATTCCTTTGTCAATATTGATACGAATCATTATCCTTTCTCAGTTAAGTAATCTTAGGCGGTTTGCATACCTGCGACTGACATAATCTATACTTCCATACTAATATTATAAATGCGAAAGTTACCCTGTTTATTTGTCACCTTTTCACGACTAAATGGCTGAATGGATCGTAATGAAATTTGGCAAGGTAATAGATTGGCCCTTGGAGAAGGACATAGGCCACATTTTGTCACGCAGACGAAATCGCTGGCACCAGCTAGTAACATATATAGGACTGCGGGACGCAGTTAGTTAAAGGGGGAACCCCATAAAATACTAGACCAACGAGGCAGTTATGTATGTTATGTTATGTATATAATTTGTTACGAAGAACCAGAGACCAGTATCAGCCATCTCAAATCTAATCATCGACCATCTACCGCCGCCTCTTCACACAATGGCCAACAATGGTCCATTCCCATGCGAAAATCTGAACTTATCTATTACATAATCAGCTAGAAAATGCGTTCACAATTAAAACAATTACATAAATGTTTAGGGAAAGATTTATTGTGATCAGATTAAATATAGGTATGTAGCTTTTCACAATGTTAATTATGTGGTCTTCTTATCGTGTGGGTGATAACGACCTAGTGTCAGAGTTTAAACCGCCTGTAGGCCTCTGACACGGTTGTACACATCATCGAGAACATCTCACAGTATGCTGGTTTCCTCACGATGTTTTCCTTCACCGTTATAAGCAAGTGATAATTGTCTAATACGCACGTGAGTCGAAGTCAGTGGTGCGTGCTTTGGATTAGAACTTGCGACCTTCGACTTGTCAGCCCAACGGTCATACCTCTAGGCTGTCACTGCTGTGGTATTTTATTTAAAATTGTAATTATGTGGTATGTGTGTCCTACCTTCCTAACCTAGGGTGGTCAAACCTGATCCAAAACTGTGTCTCAAACGTTCAAACTCAAGGACTTGTCAAAGAGCATCATTAGCCCTTATCCCAATTTATTTGGGGTCGGCGCAGCATGTATACTTCTTTCACTTTCTAATTGTGTTTGAAATTGCATGCTGTTAAAGTTTTGCTAAGGACTGGTCAAAGAGCAATGGAGTTAACATAAAGCTTGTGGAACGCATTCGCAATTCCACAATACGGCATCACAGATCTTGGGAGCGCGGCCGTTAGGCTAGACTGAGAATAGGTGGGCCATATATTTAGAATGCACCCAGATCGTTGGGCCAAAATCGCTACCCTGTATAGGGTTGCCAACCGTACTCTAAAATAGAGTATTGTACTCTATATCATGTAGGCGTACTCTATAATCTATAACACTAACAGGGTATGCTACTCTTTTTTACACAATGTTTACTATACTAGTGCCAGCATTCATTGGGTTCCATAGTAAAAAAGTGTTTTTTTAGGTAACGGTGCCTCAATAAAAATATTGATTTATTCAATATTTTGTCATTACATCGACCAGTGAAGCCGCTATCGAAGGACAATAAAGTTAAACTACTTAGTAACTTTCTAATATAAGCAGGGATAATCTTCAAAATGTTATTAAAAAATTATACTCTTTTTTGGAAGTCCATACTCTTTAAATGATAAATGATATTTATTTCCGTAAATACATCTGTTATAGACACTTTTACAAGTCATAAAAAAAATTAAGCTAGATGGCGTCGGCATTTCCTATCTGACTAGCTCTGAGAAGATACGCCGAAACACACTCAAGAGGTCAACGTCTCTTTTAAAGTCCAGACATCATTTTATTCAACATATGAGTGTAATTCTGTAGGGATAGGTCTGGGATGGCCTTTTGAAGAAAGAGCCATAGCTGTTTTGAGCTGACCTGTCCTAACCAACGGCACGTACCTATGCATCAGTCATCGTGTAGCTCAACCACAATTTAAGGAGCTTAATGACCCGTCGCAAGACGATACCAGATCGGCAGCACATTTGCGTAGGCCACAGTGAGATCTCAAAAGCCGCCAGACAAATCAAATAATTATAACTTCAATCCAATCCTACACAATACTCACATTCACATTTTTATGGTATTGATAGATATGTCATATAACAATTAATTTTATTAGAATGTCAAATATTAATTAAATACATTAATAATCAATTAAAATGTCAATAGTAAATATTGAATGATTCTAACATAGAGTTAGCAACAGTACAATGTCAATTGTCAAAATTTGTGTAAATTTTTTTTACCTCCTTTATTTCCTCCCAACTTTATTTACCTCCTTTGAAATCAGATATACTCTATTTCTTCTAATAAAAGTTGGCAACCCTACCTGTAAAGCCGCCGATAGGCCGCAGTGGTAGGCTTAGGAAACGCTGGCGTGGTGATTTTGCTGCCTTTAAGGATAGACGGTTTTTTTTATGTGAAGAAATGCCCTCGCATGCCGCTCTAACACGTTGGGACAGAGCGGTTATGTGGGACTCGAACCCACTAAAACTGCACAGTGTACCTCCTCAGCTGCTTGAGGGTAAGTAGACGCGGGAATGCTCTCGCACACGACCGCGAAACAGTTATTTGGACTTATAACGCATTGGACAGAGAATTGTAGAAGACAATGGGTGAGACCTTTAACCAGAATAAGGACAGCATAGGTTAGCAAAAAAAATATGGTAACTCTTAATTTATTCTATATAAACTCTTATTTTCCCTTTAACTAACTGCATCCGGCAGTACCATATATGATATACATAGCCTCACGCCGGTATTTCCCGAAGGAGTACGCAGAAGAGTACACCCACATTTCACCGATGGAGTTATCAAGTCCCATGAAATAGATGATGAGCCTATTGCCATTTACTGGGCACAATTCCAAACTCTAGGCTGCTACTGAGACTTCCTATCAGAAAACCGCAGTAAACTTTTGCATGACCCGGGAATCGAACCCAGGACCTCGCGCTCTGGAGCCATGCTTATAACCACTAGACTAATGAGACAGTCCCACAGTTTCAACCGCGGAATTCAGCACTTGCAGCTGTCTGTACATTTTTAACTTAAACGAGCTTTATTACACAACTGCTCAAAATAGGATTGTTATGTTTTTAGGTTTAATGTTTGTGGATGTTTTTTATTCCACCATAACTTCTAAACGCTTGAACCGATTTAGTATCGTTAGAATCATTGCATTTTCCGGAGAAACAAATGGTAGTAAGATTCAAAAAAAGTAATACTTATAGTAAATACAGATAAATCTTTCCAACGCACGCGTAGCGAACTCTAAAGATATAAATTTCTGCGGAAAGAAGAATACGTTCGTGAGCTGGAATCGAACCTGCACCTCCCTGATAACTCCGGGTGTTTTGACTACTAGGCCATCTCGACCTCTGCTCACTACCCTGAATTCTTCTACCACGTTTTAATACGTTTTTCTATGCTTCAGTTGGTACCTTGTTTTTACACGACTGCCCAAAAAAGGAAGTGTTATGGTCTTAGGGTTCATGTATGTATCATATATAATTATATTTTTTTTAATACATGTTGATGCCATGTAATGCCTATATTAATTCTATTTTTCAAAGAAACATTGAAAAAATAATAGACAAGAACGGGGCTTGAACCCTAGTAAATCTGTAAATGATTACTAGATAAATATCACCAGGCGTCTCCTTAAGACGTATACAAAGAGGATTGAAAATTCAATAGGTTTGAACACGACAAGGTAGCTCAGTTGGTAGAGTGATGACACGGAACGTCAAAGGTCGCGGGTTCAAGCCCCGTTCTTGTCTATTATTTTTTCAATGTTTCTTTGAAAAATAGAATTCATGTATGTATGTTTGCGAGTTTCTTTATTCCACTGTAACTTAAAAATGCCTGAACCGATTTCGATGTATAGGGTATCGTTAGAATCCTTACTTTATCCCGGGTAACACAGGCTAGGAAGATTAAAAAAGGCAGTCGTGTTTTTGATTAATATTATTTTTCTTGACACTTAAGAGTGCATAGGTCGAATTGAAGTAAACGGTTTGAATTTACCGGACCAATATGGCATATTATATTTATATAAAGCATATTTAATATGGTAAAAATGAACTAAGTATTTTTTTGTGGAAAAAGTATTTGGTCGTGATCAGGAATCGAATCTGCGCCTCCCGGATAAATACTCCAGGTACGCAGGTCCGAATCCTGCTCACGACCGCATTCTTTCTTATCTACAGAATGCTAACATTTTCGTACGGTCAAAATAGACATTCCTTCAATATATATTACCTATCATTCAATCTGTCAGTCATCCAAAATCATTCATTATTGAACATAAAAAACTAACCAGGTTCATTTATCAATCTTAAAATTAACTAAGCTTAATTAAACTGAATTAAATAACTGCCTCATTGGTCTAGTGGTCCCAAGCGCGACTGCTGAGCATGAGGTCTTGGGTTCGATTCCCAGGCCAGGCAAAGTGTTAATGGGTTTTTCTGTTAGGAAATTCTCAGTAGCAGCCCGGAGTTTGGAATTGTGCCCGGTATGGCAATAGGCTCAACACCTATTACATGGTACTTAATAACAGCATTGGTGAAATGTGGGTGTACAACTGTGTACACCTCTGCCTACCCCTTCGGGGAATACAGGCGTGATGCTTTGTTATGTTAATTAAATCTCAATAACAGCAAGAGACGAGATGTTCTTCTGCTTAATGCAAAGCGTACTTAAATAAAATGGTAGTTGTGTGACAAACGTTTCAAACAAAGACTTTTTTTATAAAACTATTAATTTCACCTTTGCAACTTACTCATTCATTATTTATTTTCAGTTCATTCTTTCTACGTTATAACCGTACAAGTTTGTTCTGTATTCTGAGCCGTACAATCGATTTTTGACGTTTTTACGAGTAAAGGTAACGATCCTTTTACCAAAAATATCGGCTTATAGCTCTCTAATTTTTACAGGATTTTCCTTTACTCTCATTAATCTATTGTGGGTTAACAAACAAAATATAATGAATATGCAATAATGCCGAGACCTGGAACCACTAAGTAGTCAACTGACATCGGGGTGAAACGCTCGTTATCATTGGCTTAGACAATAAAGTCAGTTAAAAATAAATCCGCAATTAATTTACCTTAGATCCAAACTCAAAGACAACACTTCAGCAAGCCAAAAACAATAAAACACTAAATTGAATATACGCAAATGAGAAATGGCGCGCGAATTTGAAAATAGAATGTTACTAACACACTGGCCACTGCTCTAGTTCTGTAAACGCACTGATACAGTTTATGCGCAATGTTGTTTTTATATGCGGCCTGGTCGAGAGCGCATCTTCATTCAGCCTATTGTGAATTTTTAATTGGCCTTCTTTTCTTTTTTTTTTATTTAGATACATATTACTTACATATCGATTTATGTTTGTGTAATTGATGAGCGTAAAGATATTTTGCTACTATGTGTAACAGAAAAACATTAAAAATATAGGTACCACAATAATGAGCTATACTAACGAAAACAATTTATAATCGTTAGTAAGTACTTTTGATGGCATATACCGAGACATTAAATAAGAAGTTCCAAAAACTGCCATGATCTGAAAAAATAAAGTGCCTTTCAGGCTGTCGCCGGCCATTATCACAAAACCTGTGATATTATATTTAAAACGAATTTACTGTCGTATCCTGTGCTAGTAAAATTTACTAAGTATGTACCTTAGTTACATTTTTACACATCTTTATTAAGTAAATAGATTCCATGCTTTGGATAGCACGTTATTCGTTACGTTATAAATGTACCCAGTAACCGCCTTCATCTATACCTACCTAGCTAACCCACTACCATTAGAACTAGGAATATTGAAAAGCAATGTAGTTACCGAATATAAAACTTAGAACTAAGTCCAAGATAAATCATTGAAAAGCATTAATGCATGCTTAGCGAACTCTAAAGTTATTATATTAAATGGAAAAAGAATACGGTCGCGAACAGGATTCGAACCTGCGCCTCCCGGATGAATACTCCAGACGCTCTGATCACTAAGCCATCTCGACCTCTGCTCACCACCACGAATTCTTCTTCCATATTTCAACACGTCTTATGGCGACGCCATTGCTATCAATTCAGTCCCTATACGGGTGACCAAGAATTGTGGTGAAGAAGAATTCGTGATGGTGAGCAGAGGTCGAGATGGCTTAGTGGTCAGAGCGACTGGAGTATTTATCCGGGAGGCGCAGGTTCGAATCCTGTTCGCGACCGTATTCTTTTTCCATTTAATATAATAACTTCAGAACTAAGTATTAGGGAAGGCACTGTTTCCTGAGACACAGGTTGTTACTTAGTTCAGGAGACAGGGCTCGGGATCAGGTTCAGGTTTTTTTTTATTCAATGATCATCCGTGATATTTAGATAGATGCCCGAAAATCTATCAACCGGGTGCCTTAGGATAGTCCTACAGCTTGGTAACTGATATTCAGTGACATCTGACGCACACACACACAAACACCATATGAGTAGATAGTCTAAGTACCTACCTACCCTACTGTTATGCCAAAACTGAACTAGTCGGAAACGTCTATGATGATCATCAAAGTTATTGTTTTTTTTTTTATCATTGCCTTACTGTAATACGTTTTCATTAAATACTACATTACATCAATCATTCGTATCATATAAATTTCATAAAAGAGGTCCGAGGTGGAAGCCCTGGGGTACTCCAAATGTACGTGTATGAAATTAGTTGTTTATACCAAAAGGGAAGATATACAAACAAAAATAACACTTAGGTACAAAAATAGACTCAACCTACCAACGTCACGACTAAACATGCGCTCTGCGTACCTATTCGCTATCTCGGTTGCCAACCGAATTGATGGACACTTAGTAGTACATTGCTTCATAAGTTTTTACTATTGTTGCTCGTCATAGACAAGCTGTAACACACGACGCAATGTACTACAAAGTGTCCATCAATTCGGTTGGCAACCGAGATAGCGAATAGGTACGCTGACAGTGCCTACGTTATGTCTATAAAATTATACAATAAGCTGCCAGAATCCATTAAAAATATAGATAAATTTTCATAAATAAACTAAAACATTCCTAATAAATAAAACCTATTATAGCGTAAATGAATACATAAATGACAAAATATAGTAAGTACATAAAATAATTATAATATAAAACAAAAATATAATATAAAAGTAATAATCTAATTAATAAAATATTGAAATAAGATATTATAATAAAATACTTATAATTAAACCCCGCAATAGTAAAAAATAATGTTAGTATTAGAAAAAATAACGTAATGTACAATATATATTTTAGTATTAGAAGTAAACACTCAGTGCTCTTCCTCCTCTCTCCTATAATAATGCTATGCTGTGCCCGACAGGGTCCAAAATTGTGTCTATATTACAACCCTCCAGCTAATGTAAACTTACATATGTACATTTTGGAACGCAATAAGGATATTGAGTATTGAGTATTGAGTTTTAGACGATGGCAATATTGGGTATTTCACAATTTTATGAGCATGGTAATTAAATTTTAACTATTTTCCATTTCTGTTAACCTAATCTCACTGTACTATGTTATGTTATGTTGTACTAAAATAACCAAAATCGCTTTTCTGAAAAATTTACATAGTCATACGATCGCAGCAATCGCGGGTCATTTGCTGTTATTTATTGAAGAGTTCCATTGTCTATCACCGAAGGTCTTTAACAGATCCTAATATATTATATACTAAAACCTTCCCTGAAAAATACGTATTTAAATAACGAAAACTCCATTCAAATCGGATCAGTAGTATTTGAGAAAATCGCGGACATACAAAAATACATATATACGTATGGGTCGTTTTTTTTCCACAATAAATTATAAATTTATTTGCCTCATCGGTCTAGAGTCGTGGGCGCGGTTGTTGAACGTGCGGTCCTAGGTTTGACTCCCGTGTAGGGCAAACAAAAAAAAAATAACAGCATTTGTATCATTTGAGTGTACAACTTTGTAATGCTCTGCCTACCCTTTCGGGAAATGCAGGCGTGATGATATGAGATATGAATAAATCTTGTTTAGTCTCACACTTAAGTATGGAGCTTTTTCTATGAAACCCAGACCTAAGCGTAGGAGCAATCAGACCGACCGCTCAGTTCGTTGTACCAAAGTACGTGGTCCCCATCATCAAGATAGTAATGTGATGACATTCAAACAAGCACGTTCAACTGATAACTCAGTATCCATCATAACTTGACACGTGACGATAATCAGAACTAAGAAGCAAGGTATAAAATATTACATATTTATGCCTGGTACCTTTGTAACCAGCGCCCTCAAGAAGTACCAACATATACTGGCCCCTCTATTTGTTCGACGATATTTTTTAAGGTCAAAATTCTGGAAGGTTGAGATTGGCATCAATTATGTTCAAAACTAAGAATGAATCATCGATTTTTCGTGGTTCCACGTCTGAGATTTAATTGTTAGTTTCCTTTGAATTGTGAACGGAAATTGTAGGTACGTAACTACGTACATGATATCAATCAAGCCTTTGTGAACTATCCAGATGAGCTTACTGAGCGCTTACGTCATACTGGATCGAGAATATGAATTCAAGATAAATCTTTGAAAAGCATTAACACATGCGTAGCACACTAAAGTTATTATATTAAAGTTATTATACTGCAAAGTTAGTCGTGTCGGTTTCGGTCACCAGTATAGGAACTGAATTGATTGCAATGACGTCGCCATAAGACGTTAAAATATGGAAGAAGATTCCGCGGTCGAGATGGCTTAGCGGTCAGAGCGCCTGGAGTATTCATCGGGGAGGCGCAGGTTCAAATCCTGTTCGCGACCGTATTCTTTTTCCATTTAATATAATAACTTTAGTGTTCGCTAAGCATGCGTTAATGCTTTTCAAAGATTTATCTTGAATTATTAAGGTAATTGCATTCTTTACGGCATTGTATTAACTGCAAAGTTAGTCGTATCGGTTCGGTCACCAGTATAGGGACTGAATTGATTTCAATGACGTCGCCATAAGACGTGTTAAAATATGGAAGAAGAATTCGCGGTGGTGAGCAGAGGTCGAGATAGCTTAGTGGTCAGAGGGCCCGGAGTATTCATCCGAGAGGCGCAGGTTCGAATCCTGTTCGCGACCGTATTCTTTTTCCATTTAATATAATAACTTTCGAGAATATGAATTCACAAAAATAAATACAAACAATTAGCCTCTTCATGCATGCTCGTCGGTTTAGGTGGCTCCTGACCTGCCCTTTTATGAGAACTTCCGAAATTTGTTGTGCTACGTTCATCGTAGTAGGCCTGCCCCGACTCTTCTATCCACACTCGCCTCATATACTAGTTTTGTTAATCGCCTTTCATCCATCCTTCGACATGCCAAATGATCTCAGCATACCCTTCTGAATCCTCGCCACTACATCCTCTTTAACTCCACAACGTGCCACGGGCTGCTCTCACTCTATATTTCAAAGTTACTCTACACATGCTTCTCAAAGCTCTCAACTTTCATGTTTCTTCTGTCAAACCCAACTTTCACTACCATGCATATAACATGGCACCAACACTAGAAGTGAAATGATGGCGCATCTACGGTAATTTACTTGTTGAATGTGGTGACATTCTATCTGCCTAGTCTTTTCCCATTTTGCCATTGATGTAATAATATAATAATATTATCTACAACTTAGAGTATTTTCCTTTTCACAAGTGATTTTCGGATTGTCTGGAGGAAATTGTTTTGGCTTAGTTTTGTTCCCGTCTCTATCTTGCATATGTAGTTTGATAGTCGTGTGATAGTGATGGAAATAATGCTAAGCTAAAGCACGTGAGTAATGTTTATATAACTTAGCCTAAACGGATAGAAATAGAAAGTTTTATTTGCAAAGAATGTAGGTAGTACAGTAAGATGTTACAAAGTTTTTCAGGAATCCATGTACATTCTGTCATAAAAGCATGCAACAATTTATATTAGGTAGGTATGTAATAAAGAACAAAAAATCATAGATGCTTATCAACTATAAAATCGTTAATACAATAATAACATTTTTCTATTAGTAAATTAGTGAGAACTTTTTTAATGGCTTCTCTTTAATTTTTTGAGGTATTTTATTGTACATAGCAGGTGCCATACATGCTCCCGTATTTAACAAATTTTGGTACTGAGATCTCTTAACTGTAGTTCTGACTCTTGTTTCGCTCAAAGAAGAAAATAAATCTTTATTTGTTTTGACAAAAATAGCTAACTCAATTATATACAAGCATGGGAATATTAATAGTTTTTTTTTTATTTGAAGATAGGGATGCAACTGTCTGTAGTTTTCATACCAAACATAGCTCTTAAACAACGCTTTTGGGCCCTAAAAATGCTCTCACTCTCTCTCTCTCTCTCGCTGCAATTGCCCTTAGATATTATTCAGTATCTTAGAACTGATACTACTAGGCTGTGATAAGCTATTAATACTGTTTGCGTATTTACTTTCTTTGCCAAATTAAATAGAGCATAAGCATAAGTACTCAATCTTTTACAAATATCGTCAGCCTGTGCCTTCCAGTTCAACTTACTATCAATAAATACCCCTAAAAATTTTGTAGCGTTAGTTACATCTATAGTTTGACCATCATAAGTTATATTTAAGTTTTCATTTACGGGGTAACTTATGTTTAGGCTATACAGCCTAGAAATAAGTAGCTCTAGCCGTAGGCTCTATTCAGGCACGCCGCAATCACAACGCATCGTCAGCAATGTCACCGGGCAGTGGCTACGATATTTAATTACTCTTTAATGTATATTTTATCAAGTATTTAATATTACAATACTTAGAAATTGTGTACAATGGGTGGCCTTATCACAAAACGCTATTTCTTTCAGGTAACCCTGGCTATTTTGAATGGTGTTTGTTGCTGCAGCTGCTTGAAGTTGCGCTATGGCCAGAAAAATATGCGTTTTTTAAACAGCAAATTCTTGTGGGTGCATTTGTGGACGTCAAAATTGATCACAAGTTGGCGAAACCGCGTCCTTATTCCTATGATATAAAGGCGCTGTCTATGTAAAATTGTTACCATAGGCGTGCAATCGACCTAGGTACGCGTTTTATAAAAAAAAAATGATAGCGATATTTTTGTCGCTGTGTTGTGATTATTACTGTAACGTATCTGAATAGAGCTTACGTCGTAACTTAAGGCTCTAAAACTTGTTATTGCGTGTTTGAATAGAGCCCAAGATATACTTGTACAATATATTCGTACAACAGCTTCAAGTACCTCTATCTCTGCTCACCCATTAAAGGCAAAGGAACCGCATTAGATGAAGAAATGTTAGCCATGACTCCTAATTAATGTATTACAATAAATAAAAATCTATGGCAATGTTCGCAGTACACCACCACAAAGGTATGGATGCGTTTGCGCAATCGAAGTGTTCTGAACCTATCAAAGATTGATTTATTGCGGGAACTTGTAGAGATAACCAACTGTTGGTTGAAGTCACAATGGATTTTATTTCAAACTGTTGTAAGGTTGAAGTTTGTTTAACCCCCGACTAAGACAGAGGTTGTTATACGTTTAACGTGTGTATCTATCTGTGTTTCTGTGTCATCTCCCAAACGTTTGAACCAATTCCGTTTTTTTTTACTGAAGGATGACTTGATCTGGATTGTTATTATCTATGATTGAAGAAAAAATATTATTCACATTGAGAGGTGGTAGACGTCTATAGACTTCATTGCAATAAATTATTGTGTCTGGTCTACCTGGTCTCAACGGGTTAGACGTACTCTAAAATATTGAAACCTCCGCTATTTGGCATACAAATAATTTCCATGCATTCATATTCCAACAAAATTATTAGATACAGAATGTTGCGCACCCCTGAGTCGTGATCTTAATGATCCAAGGTCACAAGTAATTGCTCTCGATGGCCGTTACTGGGTACTATCATAACTATCTCTGGGTAAATTGGTACCAAATGTGTTATTACCTCATCTATCCATTACTACCTTTAGTGGCATCATTTTCTAAGTAGTTACTTACAAGTAGATACTTAACAGGGATGTTAAGGAGCTCCCTAACCGTAAAGTTGAAGGAATTAGTACTGGAATATGTAGTTTTAGCGGACGTACCCCTCTCGCCACTGACAAATGACTGAATCACAATTTATTAATTATTTACTAGAGATTCTTATGCATTGATTTATGATTGCATGTTTGCGTACACCGTGGTTGCCCGTGATATGACTATAACGGTCCTATCTGAAAACCAGCGCTGCTATATTTTGGTGGAGCAGCTTATGCTGAGATAGGAGCCTTTTTGGTCTCGTGCAGGTTTTTATTATTCAAATTTTTTTGATTTTTGATTTTTTTTATTTTTATTTATTCTTTGTCGGTCATGTATAACCTGCAAGAGCCCAGAATAAATATTTTCTTTCTTTCTTTCTTTAAATGATTCCCAATAAAACCTTTATACCTTTTAGCTGTACACGATTTTAATCGTGTGTGAAACAATGTTAATTTTGTGTTTGTGTTAATACTGTTAATGTAATGACGAGAGCTATTGTTGCTTTAGTGCAAGTTCTTTTGCGCTTTTGTGTTACCCCACCCCCCGCCAAAAGCGGCGAGCTAATTTGTTAGATATTTAGTCAGAAGCAGTCTCCCGTCTCGTCCTCTAAGACTGTAACCGAAACTATCGTATATCAAAAATATTAATCGATCCGAAACTGTATCCTTGAGTTTAGGCAACACTTGTCCGCATGACTAAGGACTGGTCAACTTGAAATTGCTATAGTCCTTTCTTCAAAAGGCGTTTCCAGACGCCTTACATGATTGCGCTTACATAACCATAGACAGTGATGTCTGAACTTTTAAGTTTGTTTCGGTTTTTCTTTGAGTGAGTTTGTGAGTTTGGTTGACAAACAAAATGCTTTTTTTGTTAAAAGAAGAGAAAGGAGTTTTTATATATCTAATTAGAGAATAAACTATTTGAATTTGAAGGGTACCTTTCTCATAAGAGACGTGGGAAAGGCCTTGAAACTAGACTCGACTCCCGATTTCTTATGGTTGCTTAATAGTTTTATTCTAATTGTAACATTAGTACTATTGTAAAGTACTTTTGTAGTTGTTCTTAACACACCTGTCAAGGTGGACTGTATGTGTTTCTTCTAGTTTGTGAATAAAACTTCAGGCTTCTTATTTCTCGTTTATTTCCCAGGGCTAGCTTGCTGCTTGACTTAGTTGTGACTGACTGACTAATGCGACAAACTGCCCTTTTTATATCTGATTTTTACATGTCACAAGTAGTGGGTGGTGTAGAGTGCGGTTCCATGGCGTTCGACCAATCAGAGCGCAAAGATACGCTCGCGCTTCTGACAAGTTTAAACCTGTCCGTGCGTGTCGGAACCGTGCTCTGTACCATCTTACAATGTTATTGTTTACCTACTTACGTCTAAGTAAACATACCTAATTACATCGTACTTAAATCTAGCATATTCTATCGTATTTATTACGTATCTATGTACAAGTTTAATTATCCTATTTACTTATATCTATCGTGTCTATTCATAACTTTATTTACATTACAATCATTTATCTTACTTTAATCTATAACATAAAACAAAAACTCGTATTAAGCGACGACGTCCGTAACATCCTCCCCCCGGCGCAGGGCTACCGTAGCCTAATCTTCCACGCAGAGGACGGCGAGCTTCGTGACTGGACGCCGTAGGATGCCCGCTGTAGTTCTGACGTCGGCTGATCGCACCTTGCCGTCTGGACCATTGTAGACCGCTTCCACGACGCCACGGGGCCACGTTCCTCTCGGGAGTGAGGAGTCGATGACGACGACCAGGTTGCCAACTTGAAGGGGTCGTCGTTGATCATCTGATGCCCCTCGCGGCACTAGCGTAGGT
The DNA here is from genome assembly GCA_935421205.1 of Xylocampa areola. Classification (NCBI taxonomy): domain Eukaryota; kingdom Metazoa; phylum Arthropoda; class Insecta; order Lepidoptera; family Noctuidae; genus Xylocampa; species Xylocampa areola. Next base: position 11,241,595 of record OW285225.1, read on the forward strand.
AGGTATTCGTCTACCCAACGCCGCCAGAAATGGTCAGCGAGCGCTTGGGCAGCTCGCCATTGCTTGCGGGTGACCTCTTCACAAGGCCCAGTGCGGGGAAGGCCCGAAGATGTTCCGATGAGAAAATGATTGGGCGTGAGGGCCTCCGGATCCTTCGGATCGACAGAGACGTGGGTCAGAGGCCGGGAGTTTATAGAGTGCTCGACCTCTGTCAACAGCGTCAGCAGCACTTCTTCTTTCAGTGCCTTCTGGTGCAGGGTCGCTCCCAGCGCTGTCTTAACGGAGCGTACGAGTCGTTCCCATGCTCCCCCCATATGCGGCGCCCCTGGTGGGATGAACTTCCACTTCATTCGGTATTCAAGTCCAAAGTGAACGAAGTGCTTAGCCCATTCTCTGTAAGCCATACGTAGTTCGGCGTCTGCCCCTCTGAAGTTGGTACCGTTGTCTGAATACATAACTCTGGGCCAACCTCTTCGCGCCGCCATTCTTCGTATCGCCATTAGCGCCGAGTCGGTGGACAAGCTGGATACCAATTCCAGGTGCACTGCCCTTGTGGTTAAGCAGGTAAACAGGGCTCCCCATCGTTTTTCATGTCTTCTCCCTATGACCACAACCATTGGCCCAAAATAATCGGTACCACAGTAGGTGAAGGGTCGCTGCGTCTTCATTAATCGTTCTACAGGTAAGTCCCCTGTAGTCGGTTTCACTGGCATAGCCTTTCTAACGCGACAGAGTTGGCATCGCTGTGCAATGGCTCGGACCGTAGGACGTAGATTGACTACCCAGTATCGCTGCCTTAAATCATTGATCACGCGTTCATTATTGGCGTGACCAGCTCTGCGATGTGCGTCCTCTACCAACAGCCTCGTGAACGGGTGTTTGCCGTGGAGGATCACTGGCGTCTTCTTGGTTTCCACGACTGCTGCATGTCCAATCCTTCCTCTGACCTTAAGTATGTGGTCTTCTAGAAACGGGTCCAGCTTGTATAGACTGCTGGACTTGGGCACCGGCTTCCCCTTCTGGAGCAACTGTATCTCTTCGGCGTAGACTTCGAGCTGCGCTTGTTTTAGCCATAATTTCTCGGCCTTCTCTATCAGGTCGACGGTCATCTGGCTGGTCTTGTCTTTGCATTTTTCCTTGAAAAGGAAGGGCATTGCTGTCGCTCGTAGTAACCTTTCGTATGAAGAGAATCTACTTATGTCGGGCAGGTGAGAAGGGCGTTCTCTTTTCTCCTCTGTCGTTGAGTACGTTATTTCGTCTCTGGTTGTATCTTCTTTGACCTTCTCTTTCGGCCAGGACTCTTCATCTCCGTACAGGAACGCAGGGCCGGTGAACCATCTGTCTTCTGGTTTCATGTGCACAGTGTAGTTAGGACGCGTAGCGTCGTCTGCGACGTTGTGCTCGGTGGGCACCCATCTCCACTGGCTGGCGTCGGTTAGCTCCGCAATCTCACCCAAGCGATGCGCCACGAATGGTGTATACTTCACGGCGTCCTTTTCTATCCATCGCAGAACGGTTTGTGAGTCCGTCCAATAAGTCACACTTTTGGGCTTGTCTCGGTGCTCTTTTAATATCGTCTCCGCCAGTCGTGCGCCGATTACCGCCGCCTGCAGCTCTAGTCGCGGGACGGTAACTGGCTTCAGGGGGGCTACTCGTGCCTTTGCTGCGACCAGTCTCACGTCTACTGTTCCGTCTGACTTCTGGATTCTGTAGTACGCTGTCGCTGCATATGCTTGCTCACTCGCATCGCAGAACACATGTAGGTCCATGAGGTCGTCTGAACCCTTGTCGTAGCACCTCGGTATGCGTAGTCTTTTCACTTCGTTCAGACTTCTTATCCACTCTTCGAAGTGCTGCGCGTCTTCTTCTGGGATTGCCTCGTCCCACCCTATGCCATGCCTCCACAGGTTCTGGAGCAGGATTTTGCCGGTGACCGTGAAGTGGCTGATGAGACCCAGAGGATCATAGACTGCCATTACTGCTCCAAGGGCTTCTCGTTTGGTCGGTACTCTATCACTAATCTTTACTTCGGGTGACAACCGACTCAGTCCGGTGTTGAAGCCTAGCTTGTCTGAGCCTGTCTGCCATAGTAAGCCAAGCTTTTTGTCTGTGTTCTCTTCCCTTTGTCCGAGTCTTACTTCTGTGTCGTGTGCCTGCTTCTCCAGAGTTATGTTCTTCACTACGTAGTGTTTGTTCGAACACCAACCCCTCAAATTGAAGTGCGCATTCTGGTGAACCTTCATGACTTCACGCGCTGTCTTGATCGCCTCGTCTTCGGTCGCAAAACTGTCCACGTAGTCATCCATGTAATGGCTTGACGTGATAGCTTGCACAGCTTTAGGATATTCTTGAGTGTACAGTCTCGCGTTGGCGTCTCGTACTGAGTGCGCGATGAAGGGTGAACATGAAGCTCCAAAGATCATTGATGTCATTTTGTACTTCTTTGGTGGCTTAGTACGTTCTTCACCTCGCCAGAGAAACATCTGCGCAGCTTGGTCTTGGTTTCTTATTTTGATATGGAGAAACATCTCCTGTATATCTGCAGTAACGGCTACTGGACGCTCCCTGAACCTGAACAGGATCCCTGGTAGTGGCTTCAAGAGATCAGGCCCCTCCAGTAGGTAGTCATTCAAACACACTCCACTATACCGGTGCGCGGCGTCAAACACCAAACGCACTTTCCCGGGCTTATTTGGATTCACGACCGGGAAGTGTGGCAAGTACCACACTTTCTTACTTTTGTCTTCTGTTCCATCGCACTCCTGGGCATATCCTTTGTCAAATAGGTTTTTGACCAGAGCGCTGTACTGTGCTGCGAAGTGTGGCGATGAATCCATCTTCTTCTCTATTGTCTTCAATCTTCGAAGGGCACAGTTGTAGTTATTTGGCATCGAGGCATCTTCATCACGCCATGGTAACCCAACTTCGAAGTGATCACCAACCTTTTTCATGGTGCTCTGAACCACGTCAATCGCTTTCTGATCTTCCGGTTTGATCTTCGTCGCTAAAGAAACTCCTAGGGCATCAATCCTGAAGTGCGATTTCACCAAGTCTTCTACACGACGTACATCATCTGTCTGTCTCGTTGCAGACACATCGTATAGATGTAGCACAACTTGTCCCGCTTGTTTCTTCAGCGTTGCGCGCGGTGCAGTGCCGTGGATCACCCATCCCAACTGAGTGTAAGAAGCCGCGGGTTCGTTCTTCTTACCCATGTGTAGTTCACGTGTGACTATCAGATGCCAATTATCAGCACCTATTAATACCTTAGGTGCGGTTTCCTTGAAGAACGCTACTTTTTGTATGTCTTGAAGGTGTGGATAGTTAATTAGTGTCGACCTATCCACCGTCTGACCATGAAGTCGCAGGTCCCTCATCGTTCGGGCGCGCAGTTCCTGAAACTCGCCGCACTGGCCGCGTATCTGTAGCTTGACCTCCTGGCTACATTCCTCGCGTTGCTGTGAGGTTACGCCTTGTATGCGTAAAGTGGAGACCGGCCCGTTTACATGTATACGGCGCGTCAATTCTTCATCGATGAGCGATATTGTTGAGCCTTCGTCCAATAAGGCGAACGTTGACACTTGCCCTCCGGGCCCTTTTAATATCACGGGGCACATCTTCAACAATACACGCTGCGACGCATTGCTTGACGTGGAGACGTTCATCACCGATTCTTTGGGGTGTATGCTCTCGACGTCAGTCACCTTATCTGGTTTTTCACTCTGCGACGTGTCTTTCGTCTCTTGATCCTTGTGCAGCAACGCGTGATGTGGGCGGCTGCACGTCCCTTTGCCACACCGTTTCGCTCGGCAATGCTCGCGTCGATGGCGCTTCGTCACGCACTTGAAGCACGCCTTTGCAGTGCGTGCCCACTCCCATCTTTGGTCGATGCTCATCTTCAGGAACTTCCCACATTTCGGTACTTCGTGGTCACCTCCACAACATAAACATTCTTGTCTTTTTTCTTCTTCCTTTTCCGATGTTGTATAGACCACTTCTCTGCCCGACTTCTTCTTCGCGTTCATGGGTGGCGCGCCTCTTGTTTCCTTCTTCGGGGCGGGTGCGGATGTCGTATTGGTGAAGGCATATTTCATAGCTCGGTCAGCCTCCCGCATCAGGAACCTGGACAGTAGTATCACTTCCGGCTCACTCGACGATTCCACAGCCTCAGAGGCGTAGTCGCACCACCTCGACTTTACGTGTGGGCTCAATTTCTCTACAACTTCGCGAACTAACATCGGATTCCATATGTATCTCCGGTTATCCATTTTAGATAACACACATACTACGTTCTGTAGCTTCACTGCGAACGAATTCAATTCACTGGCTGCGCTCGTGAGCCGAGGTAACTTCTTTAAGTCTTCCATGACTCGATCCATGAGTATCTCCGGCCTCCCGTAGTACTGTTCCAGTGTTCTCATAATCACTTGCGGGTCTGACGCGGTGTACAGGAGCGCTGAAACTGCTTCTCTCGCTTCGCCCTTAATGCAGTTTCGCAGTCTTGCCAAATTCTCCATTGCAGTAAATTTGTACAAACTCGATGAGTCGTTGTAAGCCGCCTTAAACGGCAACCATTCGGTGGCCGCTCCTGTAAATACAGGCAACTCAGTCACTTGTCGTGGTGGCGGGCGTACATGCATCATCTTCTCCAACGTATCGGCCAACTGTTCAATTCCTCTTCCAAAGCGGCGTTCCCCTCTGGTGGGTGACCGCGAGGCCGATCGTTGTCTTCTTCGGGCGTTTCTGGCAGGTGTGGCGGCATTAACACACGTCGCGGGCTCGACGAAGACGTTAGTCTCTGGAGCGGCGCGCGTGGTTGCAGGATGCGGAGGCTGCTCTTCCTGCAGCTGTTCCGTGGCAGGAGGGTGACTTCGGTCAATACTTTGAAGCCACTCATTCATTCTGTCTTCACTCCTGTGCACGGAGCCCTCTTCACGGGCCTCTGCTTCTGCCTCAATCACCGACACTTCATATTCGAGTCGCTTGCTGACGAGCGCCTTTTCAATCTCCAATTGCTCGTTCCGTAATGCAGCGATCCTCTTCTGTGCCTCGTATTCTGCCCTCTTTACTCTGGCCACGTCACTACTATTCGATCTTCTGGAACGTATCGTACTTGCTGTGTCCCTCACAGAAGCATCGAGTGCAGCTGTCATAGTTCTAGCAGAGTCCTGGGTTCGTTGTGCGGAGAGCGTCGTCGGGTAACATGACGCGGATGGCGTGGTGAGCAACTCCCTATAGTCGTACGTGGGCGCGCGTGCTGTACTCGCTGGCAGCAGGCGCGGTGCCGGCGTTGCGGGCGTGCCGTCGAGTTCAGTCGGCGCAACTCTCCCCGCCGCGGCGGTGGCGGGGGGTGCGGTCGCGAACGCGGGGGCGGCGGGATCGGTCCCAGCCGCGGGCGCACCATACGGAGGGCGCGGGAGCGCGGACGCGACGGTCGACGGCGACCTAGGCGGTTCCTCGAACGTGCGGGGACGTCGACTATCGTAGCCTGACTCCGATTCACTTTCCTTGGCCGTGACGCTTCTAGTCTTCATTGTTATTCTTGAAGTTACGCTTGATTTAAGTCTTCTATCGGCGATCTTCAATTCGCGATCCGGCTCGAAGGACCAGCTGTCAAGGTGGACTGTATGTGTTTCTTCTAGTTTGTGAATAAAACTTCAGGCTTCTTATTTCTCGTTTATTTCCCAGGGCTAGCTTGCTGCTTGACTTAGTTGTGACTGACTGACTAATGCGACAAACTGCCCTTTTTATATCTGATTTTTACATGTCACAAGTAGTGGGTGGTGTAGAGTGCGGTTCCATGGCGTTCGACCAATCAGAGCGCAAAGATACGCTCGCGCTTCTGACAAGTTTAAACCTGTCCGTGCGTGTCGGAACCGTGCTCTGTACCATCTTACAATGTTATTGTTTACCTACTTACGTCTAAGTAAACATACCTAATTACATCGTACTTAAATCTAGCATATTCTATCGTATTTATTACGTATCTATGTACAAGTTTAATTATCCTATTTACTTATATCTATCGTGTCTATTCATAACTTTATTTACATTACAATCATTTATCTTACTTTAATCTATAACATAAAACAAAAACTCGTATTAAGCGACGACGTCCGTAACAACACCATTGTGGTAGGTGAAAATATGGGAGCACGGTAGTGCCCCCGCCAAGATGAACTAAAGGAAGCGGGGCTAACTAACCCAGCTTTTCTAGACGCTTTGTCATATTTTCGAATCGACGTAGCATCGGGCTAGATAATGCTACAATAAAAAACTCTGCCTATAAGCCCTGCAAACTTTACATCTTGGTTAAAACGTAGGGTGGAGATGTAGAGAGACAAGATGTAGAGTTTGTAGAATCAGGGCTTCAGGAATTCGTTACTTTTTTTTATTTAAAGTGAAAGGTAGGATAATAAAAATAAAAATTGATATAACTAGGACAATTACTCCTCCAAAATTAGGAATTGATCATAAAATTGCATAAGCAAATAAAAAATACATTCTGTTTGAATATGAACAGGAGTTACTAAAGGATAGGTAGAGTTATTTGTTATTCATTGTTATAAATGAGGTACAGTCAACTAAAGAGCACGTAGAGCTATACCTATACTCTGGACTTTGGATAGGCCGTAGACTATGACGTAATACAAAGCCAAACTTAGCTATGAGTTTCTCTACTAGAGATCTTATAACTGTTTAACAGTGAAAGCATTATGAACTCGGGAGTCTTGGCAACCAACTTTACATTACATGTTTTTGGTGAGATCTGTTTCTTTTCAAACGTAATGGACTGTTAATAGGAGTAGTATTTAGTTAAGTTAAGCAAGATGTTAAGGAAAGAATGATTATATCTTTTTGTTAGATCACTGTGCAGTTGAGAGGTTGGTATGGGAAATTACTAACCCGTTGCTATCGGCTGTATTTGCGAAGCAGCATGTTGGGCAATTCTACAACAGATATTTTGAGCATAAGATGGCCTCACGTCTGTAATCAGGTTAAACAGGTAGAGTACTGTTGCAAGCTCACATTTAACTGATGGATTATAAAGTCCTGTTTATCTCCCAATAGGTGGTGAGCATATTGCCATCTAAGATATTTAACAATTTGCCGCGTGATAACAAAAAATTAAATTCAATCGGTTTGTTTCGCAACAAAATGTATAAATGGCTAATCAATAATTGTTCTTGTAGTATACAAGAATATTTAAACACTAAGGAGTGATAATTATTAAAATTGCTTTGAATTATTATTTTCATTAGTTACTGTATTAATAATGTATGAAGTAATGTTATTCCATGTGTCTATAGTATAAACTCTCGTATACCAGTAATGGTTAATATGCGGATACTTACATGCTATTATTGTACCTCCCATCTATGAGCCCATATTTTGCGAGTAGATGATTTGATTGGATAAGGGTTCTTACATACGAGCTGCCGTCGACGCGTGTCGACAACTGCTGCCGCGCGTACTCAAAGACGTTCGGCCGCAGTTGTTGACGTTCGACATTCGACTGCAGCTGTCGGCTGCAGTTGCGTATCGTTGACAACGTGCCGCTTAGTATGAAGACCCCTAAATGGTGAAATTCCAGGTTCCTACTAAGAATTACCTAACAGTGAAACCCAATAGCACTTAGGTCTAGTGGTCGCAAGTGTGGTTACTGAGTGTGAGGGCCTAATTTCGATTCGAAAGAAGAATAGGTCGTGGGCTAGATTAAAACCTATATTTTTTTTTGCGTGTAGATTTGCCCTCGCATACCGCTCTGACATGACAGAGACAGAGACAGAGCGGTGAGAACGGGACTCGAACCCACTAAAACTCCACGGTGTACCTCCTCAGCTGCTTGAGGGCGGGACGCGGGAACGCTATCGCACACGACCGCGAACCCGCCCGCGGACGTCCGTTGCCGGACTCCCTCTCGAGGGGTTGGGTATTGCACCCCCCCCGCTAAGCAACCACTTCGGAGACCATGTGTAATGGGCGCCAGACTACCCCGTGTCCGGAGGCCCAAGGTCGCCTGCGACGGGTCAGGTCTGCGCCTTCCTGATAAATACTCGAAGCTCTCTTTCAACTATGCCATCCCGATATCTGCTTACTGTACCGAATTCTTCTTTCACATTTTAATACGTCGCACGGTGGCTTCATATTTACCCAGGAGGTGCAAATTCAAACCTGCTCACGATCCTATTTCTCTTATAACTTTATAGTTTCAACGCATGCATAAATGCGTTTGAAATATCAGTCTATGTTTTCTTAAGTCTTATGTTTTCTGTTCTGCAGTCTATAATAAAAAACCATACCTATAATTTTGTGTCTATTATAGCCAATACGTGAACCTAATTACCCAAACCGTGATCTAGTTCGCCATCGCAATACTGTTTGGTAACATACGACATAGAAGATTAATTCAACTCATTGCAGCGTATTGCACTCATTATATATAACTATACATTTTGTGCAATAATTTTATGTTATTATTAGGAATTTGATATTTATCAATCTTTTCTGTGTTGTGTGTGGTTTGTACCCAAATCAATATTTTTAAAAATAAATAAATATTAATACCAATTATTGTTCACCGGTTACTGCTCACGTGCATTTTGCCGCGGGTTCAGCTCATGGCTAAGGGCTCCGTTAGAGTTCGAACCTAGTCAGGCAATAGTCAAAACGTGAGTAGTAACCGGTGAGCAATACATATGAATATGTCTCACGAAAGTTATCATACAAAAACATACCTACATGGGAAATTAAGATTATTTTTAAAACTCAGCTGAACCGAGCAACATTTATGATGTATGAAAGCTTTTTGCTGAAAATTAACATTTCTAAGATTACAGTTTTTATAAGTCAGTGGTCATATTCATTGTGTTAGTTCCGTAATTTACGACAATCACAATAAACATAAAACTATTTAAACTAAAAAAACAAAAACTATTGTCATTGCAAGCAAGATGCGCAGTTACCCTGTCGGGCCTTGTGGCAACCGATGAAACCAGCATAAGGGCCCTTGCACACGACGTTTTTAAACGAATTGACAACACGCTTTTTTGATGAGCGCGTCCTCTGTACGTCATCGGGCGTACGCATTTGTATCCGTACAAACCGCATCCATATATGTGCACGGTTAAAATGGAATCGTGGCCCCTGGGTGGTGCAAAACAGGCAACACAACTCATCCTCCGGACGAAGCCATGCCGTGAAGCCACCTAGTCGTGTGTAGGTATGTAGTCCGGTGTAACCGTTGTGGGAGACGTGTCTGGGCAGTTGCATAAATCAAAATCTATCCGCTCTACTTAGAGAGAAAAGATTTCTTCTGGATTTACATGCTCCATCCTTAGCAACACCGTCGCTTACCATCAGGCGAAATGGAGGCCAAACGTAGAACCATTTTTTTTCAAGTGGAGCTTGTATAGCCCCCAATATTTTTAAGTGGAGCTTGTATAGCCCCCAATATTTACGCAGGCTTTTTCTACAGATTACAGAATAAATTTAATTTGTTCTTTTATTTATTTGTTCTGTATTCTGAGATTTGCGCGTTTGAAAAACTGTCGTGTTTTGGTCGTGTTTAAATGCCCTTAAATCTACAACAATATGATACGTCTGTAATAGTATCTTAGTACCTTACATAGCCGTGAGAAGTGCGCGATGGGCGACAGGTGTGCCGTCTAGTGTCCAGCTTAGCGAAATCAAAAAAGGACGTATCTCCATTTTAACAAAACCCCTCACACATTTTGAAACGAATGTAGGTCTTCTTATCGTGGCTGTTTATATTCAGTAATGCGAGCAGTTTTATTGGCGGGAATCTCTCTCCCAAGGACTCATAGACCACGTTCGAATTTCAAACAACAAAGAGCGCCAAAATAATTTCGACATTATGTATAATGTTTTTTTTTTTAAACAGATGCAAGATAGCTCTTTAAGGTGCCAATAATCGATAAGTTTTTATTTACTATCATAGTAGGTGGTAGGTACCTATGCATAAAGGTGCCTAAATTAATTAAATTCCGTGCTTTTACAGTAAATAATAAAATTCTTTGATAAAAATTAGACAAAGGCCTCATTATTTTGAATTCAACAATAGTTAAAACTTTTAATTGGTGTAATTATATTCTCTTCCCAGTATCTATAGCAATTATTTGTATTCAATTTAGAATATCTGTATCAAAGATATAATAATAATAATAGTGTGTTTAATAATAGGTTTACAAAGATAAAATATTTAAAAAAATACTGAATTTTAACACTAGTTACTCGTACCTTGATTTAAATAATAAAATTATTATAAGTTTTTATATAATATCTGAATAAAAAATACCAAAATGAGATATCCGCCGAATCTTCTAACCTTGAGCACTTTTGGTTGTGGTGAGCAGAAATAGATAGGATTGGGATGATTACCTAAGTTTTTTGGTAGACAAATACGGACGATAAAATTGAGTAATTCGGTGTTTTTATACCAGTAAATTCTATAAAAGGCAACGACAATGGTACGGCGGCCTCTTTTGAAATAATAAAAAGACCCTATCACGGCTTTATACCTACTATATTTAATTAAATTATCTATATTACGCCTGTATTTCTCGAAGGGGTACGCAGAGGTAAAAATATATATAAAGGCTACATAGAAAAATAAAAGCGAAATATTTTTATTTCCACGCGCCATCTGACACACGCGACTTAAGCTACACAAATATGCTTAAAACTAGGAATATTCATAAAACCATAATTTAAAACCAATTTCAAACCCCAGGCTGCTACTGCTAACTTCCTTACAGAAAAACCCAATAACCAATAATCCCTTGTTGGGGGCCCTAAATAAATAAATAAATATTTAAATTTAAAGTGGACAAGCAGTTACGTTGCTGCAAGCCCACTCTCTCGTCCGGCATCCTGTGGTCCTATTGACTGGTATACCAGTACCCTTGGCGGGGTTTAGGATGCATTACTTATTTTGGGGAATCCCTTAATTTATATTCCTTAGTCGCTGCTTAAGACACCCATGGGCACAGATGAGGTCGTCTATTCTTTTCCAGAACCACACGTGATGATTAATGTTTCGATACAGGCTGCTCTTAACCACTCGAAAGAAGTTCACACATCTAATTTGACTTCTACACAATGTTTGTAGAAGTCCGTGGTCATATTTTGACGGGTGAATGTACCCATGTTTACGAGAAGCCTTTACTATGGACTGCCTCTTTGTTTTAGTGGTCACCAGCGCGACTGCCGAGCATGAGATCTCAGGTTCGATTCGGGCAAAGTGTTATTATGTTTTTCTCTTAGAAAAATTCTCAGTAACAGGCCAGAGTTTGGAATTGTGGATGGCAATAGGCTAACCACCTATTACACGGGACTTAATACCAGCATTGGTGAAATGTGGGTGTACAACTGTGTACACCAATGGCCTACCTCTTCGGGGAATACAGGCGTAATGCTATGTTATTTATGTTGTATATGTTCTATGGAACAGCTGATTTTTTAACACGCTTTTATTAGCTTCACCTGTAACTAACTAACTAACTATGTAAGAAAATCTTGGAAGTTAAATTTGACCCACTTCCCGGTTTCCGATTGAGCTGAAATTTTGCATACACGGTTAAATTTGACCCACTTCCCGGTTTCCGATTGAGCTGAAATTTTGCATGCACGGTTAAATTTGACCCACTTCCCGGTTTCCGATTGAGCTGAAATTTTGCATACACGTTTAGTTTGGATGACAATGCATGGTGAGCTAAGTGACGTCTTTCTAAATCCAATATGGCAGACTCTCAAAGATGGCGGACTAGTAATGTTTTATGCACTCCCGCGATATGGGTATCAAATAAAAGGGTTTGTTGAGAAAAATACGAAAAATAAAATGACGTCATCCTAAATCCAACAAGGCAGACTTCCAAAAATGGCGGACTAGGCATTTTTATGCACTCCCGCGATATGGGTATCAAATGAAAAGGTTTGCTGAGAAGAATACGAAAAATAAAATGACGTCACTCTAAATCCAACATGGTGGACTCCCAAATATGGCGGACTAGTCATTTTTATGGAATCGTGTGATATGGGTATCAAATGAAATGGTTTGCAGAGAAGAATACGAAAAATAAAATATTGTCACACTAAATTCAATATGGTGGACGCTCCAAAATGGCAAGAAAAATCTTATTAATCAGATAAATCTTCGAAAACAAAAAACTAAAAAAGCAAAAGTAAATACCTAATAGTTTAAAAAACAAAAAAACACGCTTTTGTAACTACTCGAACTAAAAAGTAGAAAATAATTTTCTATAAATGCAAAAACAAAATAGAGTGATTATGAATAAAACATTTTATTGTAAAAAAGCGGCTGCGTGACTCGATTCCAGAACTATTTATAATATGTATGTATGTACCTATAAATTTGTACGGAAACCTCGGTGGGCGAGTCCGACTCGCACTGTACCGTTTTTTTTCTTATCCCATGACTTAAACTTACTAAATAAAGAATACTCTACAATTACATCATAGTCCAAGATAATCCATATTGCCGTAGATCCATAGAGCTATCAAAGTCCGACGCGACCTTGCTTTCTTCATATAATAAGCAGATACATCTCATTACACGAATCTCGTCAATATAAAAACAATAAACAAAACGTTTATTGTGTCTTTTTGGGTGACGCAAGGTATGAGTGTACAGCGATTCATAAACATATGTATTTTTTTTATAGATTCAGGTGTTATCTTGCGGAAGACATTGCTGTTAGCATGGATCTGAAAAAAAATACGGATGTAACATTGCCTTGTCATAAGCGAAGCATAGATTATGCACACAAACACACGTAGCGTACTGGCGCCGAGTGGATGAGTTTTAAGTATTTTTATGCGTTTAGCTCGTGTATGACAAGCGAAATTGGATGACTAGGCATGCTTCTCACATGTAGTATGCAACGCCCTGTCCGTATTTTTTAAAGGTCCGTGGCTGTGATGTAATTCAAGTGTGGGGCAAAGTTTAAAAAAAAATGCGTGTTCACGGTGTAATATATTATGTTTGGACTTCATTGATTTGAGATTACCTACGACCAACTTGTACACTATGTTTCTGGCAAATAAATATTTTTTCTATTCTATTCTATCAATAATCCTCAGTCCTTGTCATCTCCGGTTTAGTTAGTGCTCTTCGCATATCAATTGATGTTGGTAGTAAAGCAAAGATGGCACCTCTAATTTGCCTGGAAAGTTCTGTGCACAATTACGAAAACTTTAAATGCAAAAGTTAGTAATAATGATTACAATTCAGCATCTTCCGATATAATTTTCGAGGTCCTTCTTACTCGAGATTATTTTTACTGAATGATCGACTGCTTTTTATAGAAAATGGATCTACGTTTGACTACGAACTCGCTGATGGTAAGCGACAGTCTAGCCGAGGATGGAGCACGTAAATGCCGCAGAAAATATATTTTTTCTCTTAAAATGTTATTGCAATATTATAAAATAAAATCATTAAGTGTTGATCAATGGCTACATATTTCCCTTTGCTTTTTCACCCTACTACGGCATCACTAAAAGAGGGTTATCATTTCAGCCCGTATGTATTATGTTGCCAAGCTGCGGGACAAGTACGCTGATAATATTATTTATCACTAGCATACACAAGTCGCTCCGCTCAAGCCCCCGCTGTCGCTTACGCTTGTATCTTAGGTCATTTATGGAAGATACCGGACACAATAGCGCCATAATTGCGATCCACTGACCTTGCTCTACATCCCATAACGAATTTGTTAGTTGAGTAAATTTGATATAGATGCGGCAATAGGCAATAAGCCTCTACCATTGTACGAAATCATAATCACGTAAAGTACCTACAGATTCTTAGGGTGATTTTAGAATTACACAAATAATATAAAAACGTGTGTAACTGTCATCACCCCCCTGCCCTTATCCCAATTTATTTGGGGTCGGTGCAAAGTAAATTATTTTCCGATTTAAAGGACTTCAATGAATGCATGACTTTCCTTACTGTCAAAATATGTAGCTAGTAGAAATCTAGCACGCTTAACATAAACAGCGCGGTTGGTGCAGTGGTCGAGAGACCGACTGCTGCGCTGCGTGTCACCGGTTCGATTACTGCACGGAGCAAATATTTGTACGATCTATAGATAATTGCTCCGGGTCTGGGTGTGTGTGTGCTTGTGAGATTATATGTCTGTAAACGCACCCACGATACAGGAAGCAATACCTAGAGTGGGGCATGGTTTAAAAAAAACATAATTTTTGCTAATCTACGTTTGTCTTGGCTTCCAGTCTAACCAGAGGCAGCTTAAGTTAGTAATCATAAGCTTAATACAGTAGGGCGCACTTGACCGCACCGTACCAGTAACTATTTTGCAAATTTACTTGGAGCAACTGCCTATTCGATCTCCGCAACCCAATTACTGGGTAACAAGATATCTCGTGACAATACTGTTTGTCAGACTGTCAGATATCTGAATAAAACCACAGTGCTTGTTTGATCTTTGTTTGACAACCAACGGACGGCAGTATAGGTACTATAAGGCATAAATCTTGTTTCTCGAATTAACACGTCTGTAAAAACATTATTTGATCTTTGCCCAAAACAATAATAATAAAACGCATGGGGGTTTTTTGATCTGGATCACTAACTCTGTGGGCGGTCGAGCTTTTGTAATTACGACATCATGTTGCAAAGAACTACATGTAGGTAATCATATTGTTCGTAAATATAATTTTAAAACTAACAGCGGCCATCTTGGTTTTGAACTTGACAAGTTCAAAGATTTGAACCTAAGTTTCTCTTACCTCACGTACTTCACGTAGTCATAGATACACTTATCCAATGTTACCTATCTGTAGCGTTGGAGTCAGCACCTACACAATTGCTGAGGGTAAGCAGTGCTGTGTGCTGCTGGGATGGGTAACCGCTAGAAGTAGATTTTATTTTCTATTTTAACTTGAAAATCTGGTAGATTTACGGACTGAGTTCTCTTGCTGAATTACTACAATACCCATTAGCCTGGTTGTTGCATAAATAAATTCCGGGGTAGAAAATTACATAAATGAAAGTCTTTTTTTTTCACCATAGTTTCTTAAGAATTACATTTGAGAGTTTGAGATAAGGTTTTGAGTTTTGGGACTGTCCGGCTCGGCGTCATTAATGGATTTTCCTCAGACATAAAAAAAGGGACTCTGCAATTAAGTAGGTACATCAACTTACCCTAGAGAAGACAGTGGCACTTAGGTTTTGCATAGCGGCGTTTCTGAAGCCGGTATCTTATGAGGACCCAGTACCCCCTTCAAATGCTGATGGTGACCACCAGGTGGTTTTAGTGAGACAGCAATCCTACACTCTTCGGTCATATCCCCGAATATATAATATAAAAGAATATAATAGTTGCCTGGCAGGGGCGTAGCTACCGCAGTATCACCCGTATCAATGATACGGGGCCCCCGAGCCACAAGGGCCCCAATGTCTGTACTGTGTAAGCAATAAATCGTAATAATATATGATACTAGCTGACCCGGCAAACGTTGTTTTGCCATATAAATAAAAAATTTAGGGGTGGACTACCCCTAACATTTAGGGGGATGAAAAATAGATGTTGGCCGATTCTCATAGATACCGGATAAGCACAAAAAATTTCATCAAAATCGGTCAAGCCGTTTCGGAGGAGTATGGCAACGAAAACTGTGACACGAGAATTTTATATATTAAATAAAAAGATCCGAATATACATTTTGATACAGGGCCCCTTATGCGTTAGCTACGCCATTGTTGCCTGGTGATTGATCATGATGCTCTTCAAAGTTCAAATACTAATCGTCTACAAGGTAAATACCATTACAGCATCACGCTAGTGTTCTCCGAAGGGGTAAACAGTTGTACACCCACATTTCACTGTTGCTATAGGAATAATTAAATTTAAATTATTTTATTTCAGGTTAGATATACCCTTTGATACACCCATAGCGCAAGCGCAACATACATTAAAACGTGATTAAACGATCATATTATTATAAATAATAATTAATAATAGTTCAGAATGTATTTATTTATTTAATAAATAGATAAAGAAGCACTATGTAATAGATGGTGAGCCTATTGCCATCTACCGGGCATAAAACAAAACTCTGGGCTGATAACAGAAATACTTGATAATTCTGCTCGATCCAGGAATCCAGGAATCGAACCCACGCCGCATCATTATATCAGTGGCGCAGCAAGGCACTAGAACGGAGTATCCAACCGTTACCGAGGGAATTTGCGGCAAAGCGGTCCGACTCCGAGCTCCACCGGATCCTAGCGACGGAATGGAATAATGGATATGGATATGGGCATAGCTTGCGCGACCGCGGGCAGGGCATGCCGTAGTAGCGACGACAAGGCCCGCTTCGGCACACGCGCTTTCACTTAACTTCCCTTCAATTGGTTGCATAAAGTTAATTACTTTACTCCAGGGACTGAAAGCGGTAGACAATACCGGTATGTACCACCGCAATAAAACCGGTAGAAAATAGGTATCGGAATCTCAACCTTTACAAGATATACCTTTATTTAACCGTTTTGTGATTTCGGTACCGAAATGTCATTGTAGGTTAGATCGGCTGAGGCGCAGGCAGGGTGTCGACTGCGACTGCTGCGTCTACTTTGATATATCTGTAAACTTTAGAATCTGGAGGCTAAACAACAATTTGCAGAAATGTTGGCTAGTACGCCATCATTATGAATTTTAGGAAAAAAAAGGGTGTTGATGCAGTGACAGATAAAAGTGAAGCTTTATCATCTTACATTGTTGACTCAGCTAAAATTACTTTGGGTATTGAATAGTTTCAGGTGTCACCTTGCGAAAATCCATAACAATGCTGCTCCTCGCGTAATTTTCCTCAATGCTGAGGGTCGTGACCCCTTCCAGGGATCACCATCTTTTTGATGACGTCGCACCATCCGGTTCTGTTTTAAGCACCACGTATGGCTTCGTGCATATTGGTGACCAGTGACGTGCGAATTTGGTTGTACCAGCTCATTGGGCTACGATCCCGTGGTCTCTTTCCTTGGATCTTGCCTGGATGATCATCTTTTTAGAAATATATAAATCGGGTCTATATCGCGATATTTTATATAAAAGGCTTTTACGATACCTTTTTGTTTCCCGACGTTTCGACCGAATTGCACCGGCCGTGGTCACGGGCAGACTAGCAGCGACAGAACATCATCTTCGTGTAGTGAGGGATTTTTTATCCACCCTCACTTGTTCTTCATTTACGTCGGTACTTCGACATACAACGCTAACGACGTCTTCACACTGGCGCACTACGGCATTACGGTGCCGTTTACACTTACTTATGACCGGATTCCAAGATGTTGACAATTTGAAACCATCATCCCGATTGAAATTTTTGTGTTTCTTGATTTCAATCGCTTCACGTACCATTCGTGGATAATAGTGACGATCAGTGGAGAGGATTTTTGGATCGTGAAGTTCTATCCAATGATTGGAACCGGACTCCAGCAAATGCTCGGCTATCGCAGACTTATTTGTTTGGCGGTTTTTGACAGCGGCAATGTGTTCCTTGACCCTTTCAGCTATCGTTCTTTTGGTCTGTCCAATGTAGGAACTACCGCAGCTGCAATCAATCTTGTAGACGCCAGGTGTCTGCAGAGGAATAACATCCTTTGGGCTGCGCAGATATTTCCCTACTTTAGAAGGCGGACTATATACGGTCTTTATGGCGTATTTTTGTAATACCGTGCCAACTTTGTCCGTTACTCCTTTCACATAAGGTATAAAAGCTGGCACTCTGTTGACCTCAGGTTGTTTTTTCTTCTTTTTCGGAAGTCTCTGGTACCTCCTGTATCCGTTTTTCTTCAGCACCTCCTGAACATGAGAGAGTTCTCCTTCTAAATGCTCAGGGTCACATAGGTCGTATGCTCTGTTTGTTAGTGAGGCCACAACGGATTGCAGATGACGCGGATGGTGATGCGACTGAGCGTTTAGGTACATGTCTGTGTGTGTCGGCTTTCGATATACAGTGTGCGAAACGGTGCCGTCCTGTCTGACCTTTACTTTGACATCGAGAAAAGCCAACGATCTGTCTACCTCCATTTCAAATGTAAATTTGATGCTGGGATGAATGGAGTTTAGGTAGCTTGTCAATCGTTTCACATCCTGTTGACCACCTTTCATAACACAGAATACGTCATCGACATACCTCTTCCAAAGCTTTACTTTTGATGCCTGCAAGTCAATGGCTTCCTCAAAATGTTCCATCCAGATATTAGCCATCACCGGTGCTACTGGACTGCCCATGGCCACCCCATTGATCTGGAGGTAGTGCTGCCCGTGGTAAAGGAAATAGTTGCCTTCCAAGCATTTCTTCAGCAGAGGTAGGTACTCCTTAGATAACTCGTTGTCTCTTAACTTTGTCTCGATAACATCAAGGCTATCTTGTATTGGAACGTTGGTGAATAGTGATTCTACATCAAAACTCACCATAATTTCGTCTGGTTCCACCTTCAAGCACTTGATGATGTCCACAAAATGGCGGGAGTCCCTCACGAACGATGAAGTTTTTCCAACCAATGGTTGCAGTATTTTAGCTACATGTTTCGCCAAAACGTAAGTAGGAGAATTAACTTGACTTACGATTGGGCGTAGTGGAACGTCAGTCTTATGAACCTTTGGCAAACCATATAGCTTAGGTGGCTGTACAATTTTTGGCTTATGCAACCACTCATACTCATCATCTGTGAAGAGGTCACTATAGTCAGCAATGAGTGAACGTATACGTTTAGTGACTCTGGCGGTAGGATTATAAGAAACCGGTTTATATACCGTAGTGTCACTTAACAGATTCCGCATCTTGTCTTCATAGTCACTAGACTTCATCACCACGGTGGCGT
This sequence comes from Xylocampa areola, assembly GCA_935421205.1. Taxonomy (NCBI): domain Eukaryota; kingdom Metazoa; phylum Arthropoda; class Insecta; order Lepidoptera; family Noctuidae; genus Xylocampa; species Xylocampa areola. The sequence goes on from OW285225.1 coordinate 11,260,490, forward strand.
TACCCTTATCCGCTTTAAGCACTAAGACATCTTCATTTTCGCGTAATAATCTCAGTGCTTGACGCTCTTCCGCAGTGATATTCGACCTTGGCAACTTCGATTTTCGTAGGATAACTGCAACATCCTGCCTAAGCGCTTCTGCGTCTGTCGACGGTATTTTGTTGCGCATTATCACTTCCTCGATGCCGCTTATGATGTTTTCATGAGGAATCTGTTTCGGTGTAATGGCATAATTTAAACCCTTCGCCAGCACATTCTGCGTCACACTATCAATGGCGATTCCAGACAAATTGATGACCGTCCCTTTAGTGACCAATTGTGACTCAGCGTTCTTCGCACTATTAACAATTTCGTGCCGTGCACTGAGTTTATTAAACTTCTTGTTGTGGCGTTTGCTGCTTAGGTCACGAATGTGATTTGCTTGATTATAAGTAACACGATCACACAACTCAAAATCACTCACTGACAACACCACACTGCACTCCATATGCAATGCGTATAGCTCACACTGCACACTGTTTATATTATACCGACAATTTTTTATTAATTGCTTCAGAAGACGACGACTCGCATTTTGTAGAATCCCTTCGGAGTACGGAATGTCTTTACGTGGTTTTATTCGTACTACCGTTGGTAATAAGTCCCAATCACGACACTTAATAAAAAAGGTCAATGATGTTTCCAGACGCACACGCTTTTTCCGAAGGTATTCGAGGTGTTTAACTTTAAAAGCATATTCCGGCCCGTATCGGTTTGCAATAATTGATTTTAAACTTTCGCGATTTGTACACATTTTAGAAATATATAAATCGGGTCTATATCGCGATATTTTATATAAAAGGCTTTTACGATACCTTTTTGTTTCCCGACGTTTCGACCGAATTGCACCGGCCGTGGTCACGGGCAGACTAGCAGCGACAGAACATCATCTTCGTGTAGTGAGGGATTTTTTATCCACCCTCACTTGTTCTTCATTTACGTCGGTACTTCGACATACAACGCTAACGACGTCTTCACACTGGCGCACTACGGCATTACGGTGCCGTTTACACTTACTTATGACCGGATTCCAAGATGTTGACAATTTGAAACCATCATCCCGATTGAAATTTTTGTGTTTCTTGATTTCAATCGCTTCACGTACCATTCGTGGATAATAGTGACGATCAGTGGAGAGGATTTTTGGATCGTGAAGTTCTATCCAATGATTGGAACCGGACTCCAGCAAATGCTCGGCTATCGCAGACTTATTTGTTTGGCGGTTTTTGACAGCGGCAATGTGTTCCTTGACCCTTTCAGCTATCGTTCTTTTGGTCTGTCCAATGTAGGAACTACCGCAGCTGCAATCAATCTTGTAGACGCCAGGTGTCTGCAGAGGAATAACATCCTTTGGGCTGCGCAGATATTTCCCTACTTTAGAAGGCGGACTATATACGGTCTTTATGGCGTATTTTTGTAATACCGTGCCAACTTTGTCCGTTACTCCTTTCACATAAGGTATAAAAGCTGGCACTCTGTTGACCTCAGGTTGTTTTTTCTTCTTTTTCGGAAGTCTCTGGTACCTCCTGTATCCGTTTTTCTTCAGCACCTCCTGAACATGAGAGAGTTCTCCTTCTAATCAACTTCTACCACGGCCGGTGCAATTCGGTCGAAACGTCGGGAAACAAAAAGGTATCGTAAAAGCCTTTTATATAAAATATCGCGATATAGACCCGATTTATATATTTCTAAAATGTGTACAAATCGCGAAAGTTTAAAATCAATTATTGCAAATGGATGATCATCTTTTCGAGAATGCTTTCTCTCTTCCTGGCTTTATGAGCAGAATACTCAAAGACACGTTGAAGGTAGGTTGATGATAGCCTAGTGGTGATTTTTACTTCCTTGAGTATAGAGACATTCGTCCTTTTTGCTTTCCAGGGCATGCACAAATTCTCCTTCAGTAACACATTTTGAAAGTATCCATGTCTGCGGTTTGATGAATATTGATGAAGTTCTCATGGATGCATTCAACAACCATAGCATTCTTCTAGAAAGGCAGCCAAAATACAAAAGAGTGACCCGGAGCTACGAAAATTTATTAGGAAAGTTAAAATCCTGCTGGGGCTAGTAAAAGCGCAGCACATACAGTGGGTTTCCGCCAGTAATCCGCTCGGAGTGTTTTATGGTAAGGTTCGAAAACTGATTCATACGAAAAATAAGTTGAATGTCCTTCTAAAGGCTATAGATAACAAGGACCTTCTTCTTCTTCTTTGCGTATCGATGGCAAACCTATATTTTTGCGGCCCAGAACTTGGCAACGATAATTGCGGAATTGGTGGCGTCCATTAGGTCTTGCTGCGAACAGGTAGTAGGGCAGGACAGGACACCATGTGGGCCATTGATTGGACTGCTCCGCATACGCAATCCAGGTTTAGGTCCTTCGAGAGTCCCCACCTGAGCATGTTTTCTTTACTTCGGCCGACTTGTGTCCGAAGTCTGTTTAAAGACTTCCAGATTCGCCATTGTAGTTAATGCCCAGGTGGGAGGCTCTCAAAATGCGGAACAAAAGGATTGGGAAGAGATGTACGTGCACACCACATATTGCATCTCGCTTGCATGGGTTCTATTACAAGGGGATCGACGCATTTGAGGAAGCTAGTGCGACTTTTCAGTCGTTGTGGCCCTCCAACGACTTCTGTCCGAAAGAAGGTGGACCTGAAAGCTGCGGTTGTGGAGTAGTTCTCTGAGAACGTTGGCAAATTTATGTTCGCCAGTCATGGTCTCAACTTTCCACAACAGCCGCCTCAGATTTACTGTGTCGTAGGCCGCTAAAAGATCCACGAATACAGCGCCAGTGACGTTCTTCTTTTCAAAACCATCCTCAATATGTTGCGTGAGCTTTAACACCTGGTTACAGCAAATTTACCAAAGCTGAACAGTTCTTCAAACCACTCCGACCACCTGAGTAAGCCTTTTCATTTACAGGACATTATTGTTGTTGTTGTTATTGTATCTTTGGGAGACGGCTGGATGGTTTGCCATTCAGTGGGAGCCGGTGGGCTATCTGATTAGCCGTAACCGTACTAGGTGTTAAGGGAGCAGTCGGATCATTGGTGAGCTTACGGATAGTATTCCATGCCTTTTTAAAAGTCCTTCTTTTTTACATTTTAGCTCACCACTTGTTGTACTTGTGCAATGTCGATGTCGACCTCAACTGCCCATTGTACAAAATCCGGACGAGCAACTGTTATGTAATGAGATTATTCTTGCCATTAAATAACAGCAAAATAATCGCGAAGCAGTGATGGACTCTATACAGGGAGAACTCATTAAATATCATCGTAGTTGCCATCTGGGAACTTTATTATTTTTGTGAGAAATGGTACGTTTTCCGACATATTTTAAAGTACGTCGCATTTATGCCCTATATAAAAACAAGGGTGACCCTTCCAATTGTAATTCTTACCGCAGTATTACACTTTCATTAGTTCCTGGGAGAGTTTTTGCATGAGTTTTACTAATCGCCTATGGAAAAGAATTGCGGAAGCTCCCTTTGGCATCCGATCTAATCCAGCGACCTGTGGAGCGATTCTCAAACTGCGTTACTGCAGCAAAAAACAAAATTGAGAGCTTAGTTGACCTTCAGAAGGCTTTTAACAGCATGCTTCGAGAAGCAATTTGGAAAGTAACTAAGAAAAGTTTAAATGATCGGATTTCTTTTTTAACTTCAAAGATTCCTACGTGATGGAATGAAATGCTGTGTTGCTTTGCTACCTGAAGTGAAGCAAGGGTACGTTTTAGCACCTACACTGTTCGTGTTGTTACTTTGCAGTAGTGGTATAGAAGGAGGCCTTGCAATTTTCATCCGATTGAGTTTACATCCGTTTTCGCACCAACTTTGTTTTTCGATCTGTCTAGATTGAAGGCCTTAAAGTATCAAGGACTGATCTCTGAGATCATATATGCAGATGACTTGTGTTTCATGACAGAATCCCCGGACAGCCTGCACCAATTAATGTTCGTTTTTCACAAGTCTTATCAAAAATTCGTACTAAAGATCAATCACCAAGAAGTTAGAGATGGTGTCCTGGTGGACATTATCCGTACCGAAATACTAGTCATGCTATATTTCGATATCTAGGGACTACTGGGGTACACATATCATCAAAGTGTGATGTCGATGCTAAGATGGCAAAGTGCCTCTTTTATTCTTATTCTGAACCACAGTAGGGCAATAGAAAATAGAGCAGTCAGTTTCTCATATTTAATCGAGAACTGCAAAAACGTCGTATGATAAAATGTGACATTGGACCCTCACAGTGAGAAAGAGTTACAGCCTCAAGATCGGAGTGGAAAGATCTAATAAAAAAAACTGATGTGGGAAGTATCTCTGACCTTCGATCTGGCCGCACGAAATGAAAGTCCGACCACTGAGAAGATATGCATGTCACTCAAACTCTAAACACACATAGCCGTGATGCAAAGTTCAAAACTAAAGAAAATTAAAATGTTTACAGTCGTGCGGTGGCGGGTGCTGGCGGTATATCAAAGTAAACCTTTATTTTATACCGGTACCGAAATATAAAATATAATCATACCAAAAAGTAATGCTACCTAAATATAATGGTAGAGAATTATAAATGTATGGAAACAATTAGGTATCCAAATCAAAAGGGTAGGGCCGTTACCGTTATATAAAACTACCTTTATTTTCTGGTTATTCAGTCCCTGCTTTACTCCGATATTTACTGCCACCTATCGGGTAGCAGCAAAACTATTTTACCATGAGATATCGATGATTTGACAATTGTAGTAAAATTTACGCTAAGAAGCTTCGTTCTGCAAACAATTTATTATCTTGAAGTATATTACAAAGAATTTGTATACAAAATTGTTACATTTTATTTATTGTAAACTCTAAACTTGTTAGCACGCCATCTTGCGTCGAGTAGATGTAAAATTGCTATTCGTCGGTCTTTCTTTGATTGGCAAAGCGCATGCCGCTAAGCGGCCGCTCGTGTGTCGGCTTTCTTTTGACAAAAATGTAGCTTCACTTTTGTTAATTACTGAATACATACACTACCATTGTCACTTGAAAGATTTTTTTCTGTTTGTAATATTTTCGATTAACATACTAACTATGCAATAATGGTGTAACATTCTTAATAGGACTATTTCATAATGTGAGCTAAAATATAATGTATGCTAAGTTATGTGCGAAAACACAAACTAAAATATATTTACAAAGAAAATATATTTTGTTTAATAAAACATACCTAATTATGTATGAAATCATTCTAAAAATAGTTAATTATAACTAATAAGTATTATTGCCATAACAAGACAGATAATCGAACTTGCTACTAACGCATCTTCTAACCGCTGAACATCTATGGTTGTCGGCATCCTTTGTGCGATGCCGAAAGGCGTAAATTTTCTTTATTTGTTTTTCATTTCGAAAGCGGATTTTGCAGAGTGACAACGTGTTATTAATTTCAACTCGTTATTGTGTTGGATCATTCGTAAGTAACTTTTATACGATTTAATTATATTTATGTAGATATGTAAAATAATTACGTAAGTATTGTTTTGTTTTTTGTTAGTTTCTTATTATTTGCGTACAACTTGAGAGTATCTAGTTTAAAACGCGCCTACGCACAAAATTCTACATTAGCGATCGAGTTTTACATTGAATTGATTGAATAACTTAATTGTTTAATGATAAAAATTCAAGTTAAAGAAATGTATAACGAATTAGCCCTATTATTTTGACAAAACATTGTTTAATTTCCGCTTCAAAGAAAACTTTAAATTAATATGTACGCTAATAAGTTCTTTATTGCGAAATAGGTATATGTAATTATAATCCGAATAAAGATTACTCAGGTTTTTCTCGTAATTTGTATCTGTTTACACTATTCACTCATTTAAATAGTAGGTATTAATATAACATTCATAATAAAATATAAATGTAACCATAAATTCATTGTTTATTGAAATACGAATTATGTATTGCATTACATTTATTTTAACCCAGTTATTTATTATTTTTCCGATTAAAACGTTCGACCATTTTGACTATACTTTCGTCGTCTGACGTCACATCCGCAAAACTTTTCAAAATGGATGATTTGTACTTTTTCTTCACGTAAAATGTAAATAGTGATTTTTTATTTATTTATTTATATGATTATTTGGTGATATTTCAGATCCGAAAATGTATCCTACGAAGAGTACGTATGATTACATGACTGAAATTAACCGTTTATTCCCGAGAACTACAGAAAATGGTAAGTTAACCTTTACAGTATTATTTTTTAGTCCTAGTTTCTGTCTGGCTTGGAATTCAGGTTCACGAAATTGTTACCAAGATGCGATATTTTTTCTTTAAATGTAATACATCATGTCCGACTTTCACGTAAATAACGGAGAAAACAAAACAATAACAAACAAATGAATTTGGGTATTTTAAAGCTTGATCTTGTTTTCCTATAAATTTTTCTATTCAAACAAATCCAAACTTTAACATTTTATATTTTTGACAAATGTCACAATAAATTTGCCAAAATTTAAAAATTATATAAGTCCTACATTTCTACCTTAGCAGGGAAATGAAAATGACGTTATTGTTGGGCTGGTTGTCTATGCGTTGGTGTAAACACGTTCTTTCGAATTTTCTGTGCTGTTTTTTAGGTTTTGCGGGTGTTTAGTATCTTTAATTGTCGTTTTTGTGCCGTGTTGTTGGGTGTTCGCCGTCCCCTGATTAATACCTTCTCTCGTTTCATTTCCCTCATTTTAATGAGGGAAATGGACGACGATGAACCCCCGGATGGGGGAGGTGGTGTTTCTACCGATCCTGACATATTTTCTTCTCTGGACTTGACTAACGATCCGCGTAATCAGGTTGATAAAAAATTAAAGAGAGCGGCTGTGGAAGATTTAGGTATCGAATCAAAAAAAAATAAGCCTCCTTCAATGTCTTATCAATCGACTTATTCTAAACCCGGTTTTGAGGATAATGGTAAGATTTTATACAATGACGAATGTGATAAGGGGCCTTTTATCATCCATGTCACAAGATCGGAACCTGATGTGTCGGCAGGTCAGTCTATCAGATTACTTAAGTTTGCTCAGCTTATCCATAAGAATAACGTGAAGGGTATTGTAAGGGGTGGCATTAAGGCTCTTGGAAGATCCAAAATAGCCATCGAGTTTAGTTCTGCGTCCGACGCGAATAATTTCACCAACAATCAAATTTTGACATCTAACAAATTCACAGCCTCTGTTCCGAAATTTCATGTTTTAAGAATGGGCGTAGTGCGTAATATCCCGACGGACTGGACATTAGAGGAATTGGTTGAAGGCATTCAAACTCCTAATAATTGTGGTCAAGTAATTAAAGCTCGTCGGTTGAATGTCAAATCCCGAAAAGACAATTCAGTTTCTTGGATTCCTTCTACCTCTGTGGTGTTGACATTTACCGGGCAAACTCTCCCTGAGAGAGTATTTTGCTATGAATCTTCTCTTCCTGTTTCAATTTACCAACTTCCTACCATTCAGTGTAGAAATTGTTGTCGTTTTGGCCATATTGGTTCACAATGCCGCTCTACTCCTCGCTGCTATCGCTGTGCCCAAAACCATCCTGGGGATAGCTGTTCTATTGTGGATGAATCTGCCTCTTGCCTGCTGTGTAGGGGAGCTCACAAAGCAACTGATTTCAGGTGTCCTGAGCACTCCCGACAAAAATCTATAAAGCTCGTCATGTCGCAGGACAACATTAGTTATTCCGAAGCTTCGCTAAGATTTCCTAGTACCAACCGTCTTTATTCCGAAGTATTTAAATCATCCCCCTTCCCCACTCTTTCTGGTTCTCCTCAATTGACTAAAGAATCTCACTCTCGTCCCCTTACATCTCCTCAGGCTTATTCTTATACTAAAACTATTACTAAATCTCCTCGTCCTTCTCCTTCTCTTGGGAAATCTTATGATATTCAGGCCCATAGGAATCTAACTAAATCCCCTCTGTCCTCTCAACATAATGGCTGTGCCTTTTCTTCTCCTCCTATAGAATCGACCCCTCTACTTACTCCCAATGACAATTTAATAGAACTCCTCACTTGTTCCCTTATTAATATAATTTCGAAATTCTCTGACTCACTACCGAACAATGTCATTTTGTTACTCCAAGAATTGCTCGTTGCTTTAAGTAATAAAAATAGGTCAGATCCTTCTACAATGGAATTGTAGAAGTATTCGGCGTAAGAAACATGACATTATTTATTTGTTAAACCACTTTAATGCTGCCCTCCTTGCGGTTTCTGAGACATGGTTGCTGCCGGGATCCAGTTTTAGGGTCCCTGGGTACTCTTGTCTTCGGGACGACAGGGATGATGGATGGGCAGGCTGTGCCCTACTCGTCTCAAGATCAATTACTTTCTCCCAAATTACAATTCCTCCCCACAGCCCTGATTTCCATGTTGTAGCAGTAAGAGCTTTCAATATTTCTTTTTTATCTTGTTATATTCCTCATCCTAATTCCAGCCTTATTTTAGAATTGAATAATATTATCTCTTCCATATCAGGTCCTCTCATTGTGTCAGGTGATTTTAATTGCCACCACTCCATGTGGGGATCTCATTTCTCGGACTCGTCATCTTCTTTTTTGCTTGATCTCCTTGATGACAATAACCTTTGTATCTTGAATGATGGATCTGCAACTCGCAGGGTATCTCCTGCCCAAAATATAAGTGTACCTGACCTTTCCTTCTCTTCCCCTTCTCTTGTAAATTCTGTCTCTTGGTCTGTTTTGCCTATTTCCTATGGTAGTGACCACTTTCCAATTTTAATCCATTTAAATAATGTATCTACTCCAGCCCCTGTAACCCATACTTTACAGAGGTATAGACTCACAGACGCTGATTGGGATAAATATTCTCTTCTCTTAGACGCTAGAGTCAATTCTCTTCGTCCAGTTGATCATTCAAATTTTTTGACTTTATACGATGACTTTGTGTCCTGTTTATTCTTGACTGCTGACGAATCTTTTCCCCTTAAAAATTCATCTCGCGGTCGAATTCCTTCCCCTCCTTGGTGGGATAAAGAGTGTACGGCTTTCGTTCGTCGGCGGAATGAAGCCGAAAATAAATATGCAAATGACTTAACAATGGAAAATTACATTAACTATCAAAAAATTTGCGCTGTCACAAAAAGACGGTTAGCTAAGAAAAAGTCTTTGGGTTGGCAAAATTTTTGTGAATCTTTATCGCCTCGCACTCCATTAAGTGTTGTGTGGCGTAAGATTAAGTGCTTTCGCCAAACATTTGTGGATCCCAATATCTCCTCGAATGATCCTCAAACATGGCTAGATCACTTTATTAATAAGTTGGCCCCTCCTTTTGTCCCTAATCATGACAGCCTTCCTGTTTTCCTAAGTTCCCCTTCTTCATCTGACAGAATGAATAACCTCTTTTCTTTTTCCGAGCTTCTTTGTGCTCTTGATCACTTAAAAGATTCTTCTCCTGGAATAGATGGTATTCCGTACTCTTTCATTTGCAAATCTTCTAATTCTACCAAACAATACCTTCTATCTATTTTTAATGCCATATTTTTTACGGGAAATATTCCTGAATCCTGGAAGACCCAGATAGTTATTCCCATCCTTAAACCAGGAAAAGATCCTAATGACCCTTCATCTTATCGGCCCATTGCCCTTTCATCGGTTTTGGCAAAGATTTTGGAACACCTCATTAAAAACAGACTAGAATGGATTTTAGAAAATAGAGGCCTGCTCTCCAGTAGCCAGTTTGGCTTTAGACGTGGCATGAGCACTATAGATAGTCTCAGCATTCTTACTTCAGAAATCAGGCTCGCTTTTTCTCGTAATGAGCATGTTATAGCGGTCTTTCTTGACATATCTTCGGCATACGACAATGTTCAGCTCCCGTTACTCAGACAGAAAATGCTTCATCTGAATATTCCCGTAAGACTGGTCAATATTATTTGTAATTTACTTATGTGCCGTTATGTATCTGTTCGTTCTCAAGGAAATCTCCTTCCTCCTCGAATGGTATGGAAAGGCTTACCACAGGGATCTGTGTTAAGTCCCCTTCTATTTAATCTATACACTGCAGAATTGGATTTATCCGTCAGTTGTTTCTGCAAAATTCTTCAATATGCAGATGACATAGCCCTTTATTCTAGTTCCACCAACTTCCTGGATATTGCTCATAAATTAAACACAGCTCTTGGGTATCTGAATGATTGGCTTTGTGATCATGGTTTGTCAGTTTCAGTCCCAAAATGCCATGCAGTTGTTTTTTCTCGCAAAAGAAATATTCCCCCAATCAGTCTCTCTATAACCGGTGATCCGATTATGTTTCAAGATAAAGTGAAATTTTTGGGAGTCATTTTAGATTCTAAAATGTCTGGATTACATCATTTATATTACGTTTATAATAAATGTGAAAAGAGTGTGAACGTCTTGCGGGCCTTATCTGGGGTTCGTTGGGGTTCTCACCCTTTTTCTCAGAAAATCCTATATAACGCCATAGTGCGTAGCCATATGGATTATGGTTGCTTTCTTTTAGAACCGTGCAGCAAAATGGCTTTAAATAAATTGGAAAAGATTCAATCTAAATGCCTACGCATTATTACTGGTGCAATGAAGTCTTCTCCAATTAATGCCCTCCAGGTCGAGTGTGTGGAGCCTCCTCTGCATCTTCGTCGCCAACTTCTTGCAGACAGATTTTTTTATAATAAAACACAGTACGTTCACCATCCTTTATTAAGCATTTTACGCTCTTTGTCCCGTGAGATTGGTACTTCTGGGTACTGGTTGAATAAATCCCCTCCTCTCCTTTCGAATGCCTTCAATAAACTCACTTTAAATTCATCGCCAGTAATGCAGCTAGATAAGTTTCCACTTTTTATGATAGACTACGATTCTCTTATTTTCCAACCCAGAGTTATATTAAATTTCGGAATTAATAAAAATACGCCAGGTGCAGACAGAAAATTCAATAAAATTATAGATAGGTCGTGGTCAGATTGGATTGCATTATATACTGATGCCTCGAAATTTTCTGAAGTCAGCCATGTAGGACTCTCTGTTTTTATCCCTAAATATAATGTTACTCTTATCCATAAATGTCCCCCCGAATGCTCCATATTTACAGGTGAGTCTATTGCTATACTGGAAGCCTTATCATATATTGAATCGAACTATAACCACTTCCAAAAGGCTTTAATTTTTAGTGACTCCCTCAGCTGTCTTCAAGATTTACTCAAGCTTCCCTTCCATTCTAAAGATATTTTCATACTTACCCTCAAAATTAAGCAAATTTTGTTCAAATTAAATCAATCTGGAATTGAAGTTGTATTGGCCTGGATTCCAGGCCATTCTGGTATCTCGGGTAATGAGGCTGCAGATCACTATGCTAAGTTGGCTGTACAAATTGGTTCTAACTCTCATTCTGATATTCCTTCTCGGGATCTACGCTCTCTAGCTAGACCTCATCTTTTGAACTCCTGGAATGATATGTGGCAACAGACCAGTCTTTTAAAAGGGAAATATTATGCGTCTATTCAGCCCAATATTCCCTCTAAACCCTGGTTTTTTAAATCTAAAAATATTAGTAAATTTCTTACTTCTCTCATTATCCGTCTCAGAATAGGTCATGTCTGTACCCCTGTCTTTTTAGCCAAACTTCATATTCGCGACAATTCTCTCTGTGAATGTGGCATGGATGAGGGCACCTTAGAACATTTGTTTTTTTTCTGTCCCAATATATCTGTCCCTCTTTATGATATCCTTCCTAATAATATCCCTAGGCCTATTAATATTCCTTTTCTTCTAACGCTTGTCGGTTCTCCTTTTATTAAAATTCTATGTAAATTTCTTACTGTAAATAAAATCAGAATTTAAATTTCTTGCTTTCCTACCTAAAAACGTATTTTTCTGGTTTCAATTGATTCCCTTTAATCTAAATACATAACTTTTAATTTCTCAGAACCTTGTTGTTGGTACACTAATCTAAGTTCTGATAATTATTAATCTCTATTGTTTATTCTTTTTTTTATTACTAAACACTAACAAAACACTAATTGCTTAACTTTTATTGTGAACCGTACCTTGGCTTTCCCACTGGTCAAATTTTGTTAATGTATATAACGTGTTTTATCCAACCTTGACATTGGCAGAATCATCGTTAACCCGATGGAGCCATAATTATCCAAAATTGGAATTGGAATTGGACTACCTTAGCAGTAGTTATATTATCAACAAAATAATTCAATCAAAATTACCATTTTTAAGTTCCCTAAGACGACCCTCTGACCGAAGTTTGGTCAGTGACATACATCATATAAATTCCCCAACACATAAGCAATTGTCTGAAAGAGAGATGTCAATTGCTATTATTTATAATTTCCAGATGTCTACCAGGCTCGGAACACGGTGTCCAACACAAGTCAGTACTCACCTTTTCTACAGTCAACACCAGCCAACAGATCATCAAGTTCAACAGATTCAATGTCTCCAGAATCTTTCCCTGACATGTCTCACCGCTCAGACACTGACAGACTACCATACGAGACCCCATTCATTGCCCGACGCCAAAGACCAATAATTGGACGGAAAATATTTGATAACACAGAACGTCTGCCACCAATGTTGGATCCAACACCGAAACCCTTTGAAAATGACATTGAATTCCCAAACTCCATATGGCAGCCAGATGACAAACTTCTCTTCCCTCAAACACCACCAAATATTCGAGTAGAACAAAAGAATTATACACAAAATATTTTCTATGAATTATTCCCAGTTGAAAAAAAAGAATTTGAATTCAAGCCACCTGTTCGTACACTGTCTCCTGTATCAAACTACACGCCACCATCACCGAATTTTTCGCCGACTATATCGAGTGTTTCTCCTAATCCAGCAAGGGTTGGGTTTCCTCGAATGCCGACATCGCCGTTCAGATTTCCCAGTCGTCTAAACTTCGGTGCAAGTTCTTCAAGACAACAAGAAATGAGGCCATCTAAGATGTGTACCTTCTGTCGTAAAAATGGCGAGACACCATTGGTGTATATGGCCCACTCGGTCAGAGAAAATATTGGCAATAAGAATATTGTTACTTGTCCGATATTGAGGTCCCATGTCTGCTCAACTTGTGGGGCTTCGGGAGACAATGCTCATACCATGTAAGTAATATTAACAGCATTGTTTATTATAGCTTGACCATAAATGCTGTGTTGCTCACAGCATAAGTCTTCTGTTGTTCTGTTTATCTCTTGACTTAAAGATCAGGTAGAAATTACACAAGAGATTGTTGGGATAGTCACAGAAAGAAGTAGACATATCCTAACGGGCTACTGTATCCATTTCTCGCCATAATACTGGCACAGCACTTCAATAGAGGTAGTGCACTTGTGTTTGCGCATACACATGTGCTCTACAATATCTCCTGTATACTTTGTTAATCCCCATGTGAGATAGGCCGCCATGGCCGAAATACGGTTGAGGAGGAGGACTATTATTGAGTTTTTCTGTAGGAAATCTCAGTAGCAGCCTGGTGTTTGGAATTGTACCCATTAGATCGCAATGTGACATGGGACTTGATAAAGCATTGGTGAAATGTGGGTGTACAATTATGTATACCTCTGCCTATCCCTTCAGCGAATACAGGTGTCATGCTGTTATATTACTATATAAATAAAATAATCTTAGTAGATTTTTCTTAATCTAAAATCTTCTGTTTTCAGCACATACTGTCCAGTTCTTCGTAGTAACAATAATGGCAGACCGCTCCAGTCCACTACAATCACACTCAAGAACACCAGAATTAAGAGCAATGGTAGGAGGAGATTTTAATTATTTAAATTAACTTCTGTAATCAGAAGTTTTTTCAACAATGTATTCAACATAATTGGCATAAGGGAACAGTATTGTGATAAGAAGAATTGTGTAGTATAACTATGATTTTTCAAGCAACATTTTATGCTGAAAATGAACAAATTCCCTTGAACAGCTTGTGCTATTTTACATGTGCCTGCTGCTGCGTGTGGATGTTTTTTGCAAGCCATTCTAGCCTTAACTGCCAATATCTTCAACTGTGTTTTTTTTTACCAGTATAACATAAACAAATTTAACTTAAAGAATTGCCTTAACTTGCATTCACAACCCTAGCATTGTGAATCATTACTGTTTCAGAACTCTTGTAAAAATGCATGACCAACCCTGATTTTGCCTTTCAACATTGATGAGATTTTTCTTATAAGTGCTTTCTATCAGATATACAACAATATACATAAATTATAATATTAGAAAACAAACATTAATGTTAAATAACTTAAGACTGAATTGGTATAGGTAAATAGGCTTTATTGCTTGCTTACATTGTTGAAATAATTCATATTATTTGTAGACTATACTAATCTTTAAAGCATCATATTTAATATATTATGACTTAAAGATTATAACAATGACTGGTTTTGTAACTGATGATCTCATTAAGATACAATTAATATTTCTTAAGCTAATAACATATTTTATACCTGCTCTATATTATAATTATGTGCCAATTATGATGGCTATAAATTTTATTGATTGCATGTTCAACAATACCCCTGTATTAGACACTAGTAAATTATATACTACATAACTATTAACTACATAAGGAAATAATTTTTAATTCATTTGATAAAAACTATAAATGCATAAATACTAGCGGATACCCGGCGTATGCTAAAAACGCTAAAAAAAGGAAATTTTGTTTATTTATTTTTGATTACGTGTAGGCCTTTAGCAGCCCTCGGCCTTTCATAGGCCTTTGAGCCTTTATTTGACAGCGAAACATTTTTTTTTGTTGACTACTTAAAAATAATCCTATTGGCTATTTTATAGCCCAATATGGATCAAAATTGTAGCCAGATAGGTAACTAACATGAAATATACTGAAATTGAACAAAGAAAATTTTTAAAATCAGGTTTTGTTTTACTATATCGGCCTTTCCTGACTAATATCGGCCCTTTTCTTGCCCAGGTTTCGGCTCTTTTTGTTTCATC
The DNA here is from genome assembly GCA_935421205.1 of Xylocampa areola. Lineage (NCBI taxonomy): Eukaryota > Metazoa > Arthropoda > Insecta > Lepidoptera > Noctuidae > Xylocampa > Xylocampa areola. The sequence continues at coordinate 11,275,539 of OW285225.1, forward strand.
TGCTGGCAACACTGGCCTTGAGCCTTGTTGATGGTTATGGCGAAAGCGAGATGCACAGGAAACTGTAATTGAACGACAAATCAGTTGAAATCATTGGACTTCGTGGTATCTCTTCATTTGCCTCTGATGATTGTGGCTTCGATTAAATTCAGCGAAATTTTTTTAACAGCAAGTCTTGTTCTCTTGCATAATTTCGGTGGATCTAATGAGCGTCAACAGTGAACCAACTGAGATGATGGTGGATGGTGAAAAGATGTGTGGTGGCATTCCAGATGGTTCCAAAGAGTTATGAAACTCTATTGGATAGTTGACAGTCTGTTTGTCATCCATAACTGTGTCAATCGATTTGTACTAAACATCTTCACCGGGTAGCTTCAATTGAATTTTTGAACCAACCCAATGAAATTGTCAAGTACAAATTTAACCTTCAAGCCAGTTTTCATGACGTTGAGGAGTTTTAGCAGCTCTTGCTGTAGTGGCTCTGATTCGGAATTGTTCTAGACGTGTTTCACGTTTTTCGGGTGTTTCGGTTGCTCTTGACTGACGCTCCCTCAACTTATTATTTGCCTCTCATTTCACGTTGTTCAGGTGTTTCCGCTGTCCTTGACTGTTGATCTCTCAGACGGTTTGACTCCAAACGCACTTCACGTTGTTCGGGCGTTTCGGCTGCTCTTTCGACTCTTTTTCGTAGCGCATCTGCTGTATTTCTTCCAATTACAACTCTTTTCGGTGGCATTTTTGATAACTTATGATCTTTTATATGTGGTGAGATAATACATACTATACAAAGTGAAATAATATTTCAATTTTTTCCTTTTGAAAGGTGAGTTTGAATGAACACTTACAATTGCAAACAATAATCAAAATAACCACCGAATTTCAGGAAAAAAAATATTAAATACCATAAATGATAAAACTTTCTGATGAGAGATCAGTGTTTTTGTGTTGACAGTCTGTATTAAGCGCCAACTTCACACCAATGCGGTCAAAATAAAAGAAATATGATGCGCAAATTGCATAAATTATATTTTTAATTCATTTGCGAGTAAGCCGATTTCAAAGGAATTCGCTACAGCTAGTTTTTGACTATTGACTAATCTAATCTTGAGAATCTATTTTTTGTGACATTTGAAAATTGGAATATTTAAAAATTAATATGTTCAAAACATTCTGGAATAATGTTGTATTATAAGGCAATCCTCGCATTTATAGCCGTTTTAGTTGGGGCACATCGGTTTTATGGTTTCAAAGACATAACAACAATGGACATCGTAGAAAAAGAAAATGTGTTTTATATGTATGAACATTTTACATGTAATTTCTTTTTAAAATATTTCAGTAGTAAATAGTATTTTTTATGAATATGTGACTACCTTATACTAGTCTTAAAATGGAAGTATACTTCATTGGAAAAACAAACCAGTCTTGACAAATCCTTATTACAGGCTTGCAAACGATTTTGACCTTTATTGCGTTGGTGATATGACTTAATACAGATAAACATTTTTATTGCAAATATGTTTTTACTATAATGCATCCTTACTGCCTATGGAATAGAACACATAATTGGTTGAATAAACTGTACATTAATAGGGTTTGTATTTTGTATCAAATGGTGTATAATATTGCATTCACATACAAACATTACAAACTTGACATTTTTATAATTTTTTATTTATGACAATTATGATAATATTTTAAACTTTTATAAACTTGACCAATTTTTGACTTTATCAAAATTAGCAATCAGCGTTGTTTGTTGCATAAATCAAAATAGTAAATAAATGGAGTGCTAGTTTACATAATCCACAAGCATAGCATATGTTGAGAGTTTTTACAATATTAATGATTTTAAACTCTCAAGAACCACACCATTAATGTTATGATATAACTGTTATATTTTCGTAATTGCCTCATCTTACTGCATCATAACACCTATCTACTACTGGGTCCAAGAGCATTACCAATTATTGCACATTAAGGATGATTTATGCATGTCGGCGTTTAGTGGATATCACTGCCACTTGTTGTACATTGCGCCGTATGTTTCTTAATATCTTAGCTCCTAAAAAACGAGCTGTATTAAACATTGCAATGTATTCCAAAGTGACAATGGTTGCGATAGTAAGTGTGAGAGCCTATACGCCGCTGAGCTGTGCCAATGACACACTATCGATGCTCGGATGGGACGCGGTCGCTGCGTTTCAGCATAAACTGATCTATATCAAATGTTCGTACAGGAAGGGTATATTCAAATCTGGGTTACAAAAAGGAATAAATAATGCTAATATTCCCAGATTTTTTCTTTATAATTGTATTTGGAATAGGTGTAAATAAGAATACTGAATTAAAAACATGACAATACTTTTTTTGGGTAGTCGTGTAAAAATATACGTACACACGATTAAAAAAACTACTAATTAATTTGATGACTGACGATTATTTGATACGGAAAATTCAAATAGTTCAGAATACCCCTGCTGATTTGAATCCGATTTGATTCCAATACCGCGACTGCATACAATTAAATAAATTCTCCTTGTGTTTAGCACTCTAATTATTTCTTACTTATAATCATAGTATGTAAAAATGTGTTCCTTGGATCTAAACAGACTGTCGCATTTGACCTACAAAATAGCAGTTTGTGTAGTTGACAACTACCAATCTACTTCATTAGGAGTACAATAAAAACACGTGTACGGTCATTACACCTGCGCAGTCCGCTAGCAGCACTGTACTGCACAAAAACTGCAAATATGCAGGTGGCGGAATTCAAATGCAGACTGTCTGCTTAGGCCCTTTCGCACGCATACCTCTGATTTTAAATATCAAAAATTTTTACTTCTTTTAAACTGACTAGTTTGACGCATTATTCAATCATGACTTTTTTATAAATAACTTTTTTATTGTGAACTTTGACAAAGATGTGCAATTTTTAATCACTTTTAACATCATGGTTGGTTTTATATTGGGTCCCTAAACGAGACACCGTAGAAGTTTTAAAGTTATGGTGACTATAGACGTTGTGTGTCCCTGAAAAATTTAATAGTAGGCTTGGGTTTGTATTTGTTCAACAAAAAAGGTATTAGTTTTTCTAGATGTATATAAATGACTGACTATTATAGTAAATTAATGATCATACATTAATGTTGGCTATGTAAAATGGGTACGGTCAGCAACAAAAGTTACATTACGAAATTTTCAAATTAATTATAAAATAATTATTTAAAATTTATTTTAATACCTTTACCAAAAGTATTTTCTTCTGGGTCATTAAATGTGGGATATCAGTATTAATTGAAAAGTTTTCTTACTAATATCACTGCTATTATATACGTTTCTCGCTCACGCGAATATGCAGAGCACATGCAGGAGTGAGAAGGGTATACTATAATACTCTAGTGATTGGACGGACGTCCTGTGTAACTTGGTCGCTGACTACGCGACAGCATTGAGGTCCTATGATTTAAATAGTTAATTAATTTATAATGTAATATATTAAAAATACTGACGTAAAATTTTGAATATTAGGCTAGTTTTTAAGACTAGTCACATCACATCACATTTATTAGTTGTTGGAATTTTGTAGAAATGTGTTTTTGATTATAGTACAGTAGGCCTCACGTCACAGGTAACAATACCAGTGTAAGTAACTTCGCATAAATAACTCCCTCCTACGGTAGGCCAGGTCACAACTTTTCCTAAGACTCTAGTCTAGGTCTAGTCTGGTCTGTCTCTTGTTGGCAGAACCCACCCTTTATAATTTATGTATCAATAGTTTCATCCTGTTTGAAATTAACTGTGTTATCATGTTTTCTGAATTTGTTTATTATATCATTATTTTCAATAATTTCACCATTCAATGTGGAAGATTAAGCCATAGAATTTGTTTAGAGTGTTTTACTTTTTTTTTACATAAGTATCAAGTCTAAACAGTATAAATTAAAACTAATTTCACCTGAGTTTGGGGGGGGAGGGGTTGAAATATGATTATGTCCCCTCTCCTCCCCGGCTACGACCATTTGAAATACCTTTCCAATACGGTCTTTTTTTTTTTTTGAGTTTTTGACTAGGTATATTATTTTTTAAAGTACATAGCTGCGAAAATTTTGTTGACGAATCATTTTATTATCATAAAAATATGACTAATTAAAAAAAATCCTTTTAATTGTGACTGTTGATATATTAACTACAATTTAATGTACCGTGTATCATAACAAATTATGTCATATATGTCAAATAATTATTTTCATGTGAATTTGTTAATTCCATTTAGTGGTTTATCAATGACGTATGTTATTATTCCTTAATTATGTTTTTGCTAATTTTTATAATACTTAATGTTATGCAAGTTTATTTGTGGTTGAATTCTTATCCATATTGTTTCACTTTAGGACTACATAGATGGTTCAGTATTATGTACCTACCTACATGTTCTGGTGTAGGCAGAGTAGTTGGGAAAGTATATGAACACCTCTTTAAGTAGGAAGGTATGAGCTGTGTGGCCAAACTCAAAAAGGTAGACATTTCAAGTGTTGTTTCCTGTTTTTATTGATATGATAATTTGATTCACAGAATATGAAATTTATGTAATTGATTTTGGTTTATGAATTTTCAATTTTGAGTATGTTTTCTACTGTTGTCTATGATCTTGTGTAGATCTTGTCTTTTAATATAAGATAGAATTTAAGTACTACTGTTTAATAATAATTAATGGTTTTGAACCAATTTTAATGTTCCTAGATTTTAAGGCTGATTAAAGTATAAATGAGTTTATCGAAAGTTGACAATGTTTTTGTTTTTAGATTTAATTTGTTTTTTTTTCTGATTTCTGTTGTTTGTATGAAGATTTTATTGCAGAGAAAAGGTATTAATGGAAATATGCCTTTAAAATGATTTTTTTATCTCGACTGTAATTCGATTAGTTTTGTATGTCTAAACACATACATTATTTTATATATACGATATAATATAAAAAAACGAACTCCTGTTTTGGTTATTATGTAATTCAGAAATTTTATGAAAACAAACCCTTACCGCCCTTAAAAGATTATTTTGTAACGTACACTAAGTACTAATTTTATATTTGTTTGTAATGTAGTTTGTAACTACAAAATTTATGCATGATTTTGTAATATAGTTTTATTTACTATAAAGTTTTTTTTATTTACCCGACTCCGTATTAGCGGATACAATCTGCCTAGTCTTTTCCCAATTACTTTGGGGTCGGCTTCCAGTCAAACCGGATGCAGCTTAATACCAGTATTTTACATGGAGCGACTGCCTATCTGACCTCCACAACCTAAAAAAGCGTGGGGTGCCAGTGGCTGTCAATTGCAGTAAATATTTTGCTGTCAGATATTGGTAAAAGTAGTTATTATAAAATCTTTTAAGAAGCGCCCCATGCTTTTTTATGATAAAATGATTTTTTTCTTAATTTATTTTTTTGCTATACGCGTGTTCTACTTTTATTTCGTGTGACTGACACTGGCTTGGCCACCGTCAGGTTTTTTAATTTTCATGACAGTCGCCAAATATCAGATTTACTCTGTTACTAGTTCAAAAGTTATAAAGGGTTTATAGGTGGCCGATCTGGCGAGCATCTCCCCAGCTTGGCCCAATTTGAATCTAAAAAACTAGGGCACCTAGCGAAGAACGTGTTTTCTCCTAAATTTAGTCGGGTCTTATTTTGGAAGATTTAATGAATTCAAATTATATATATATGGTATAGTCCAAGAACTAAATCGAAGCTTATACGAAAATAGCCCAAAAAATATATTTCTATTTACTCTTTCATTGCCAGTGACACGCCTGACGTGTTCTCGTAAATTTTTTGAGGTGCCGGCAATACGACTGGCGTTTATTTATTATTTTATCGATATTTCAGTCATTTTGCTGTATTTTGCTACTGAAAATGATAGCTAGTTTTATAACTTCATACCTATATTTATAACGTTTTAAGTGGTTCGAATATTGAGACTGTTTTAATATTTTATAAAAAATACATCACTATGCTATGCTGTTAACACGCTAGGCAGGTCAATTATTGGATGTAGACATAGATCGTCAACTATGGGTAGGTCAAAAATTATTATTCTTGGGAATAGCGAAATTAAGATGCCATATAATGATACCTAATGGTGTGTGTGTTTTTTGTGTAATTAAATTAATTTAAACTTATTTAGGTACTTATTTTAAAATTGCCCAAAAAAAATTATTACTATTAATATGTGTCTAAAGTTCTTAGAAATGTCAGAGAGAGAGATAAATTCTCAATTAGATACATGTTTTAAATTACTGAACTTAAACTTTGAAAATATTAAACCTTGCTCGTTATTTGGTGTCAAGATGTACAGTCGCATGCAACTCTACTACTCCACTGAGAATTTCCTAACAGAAATACTCAATAACACTGCCCGACCTGAGAATCGAACCCGAGACCTCATACTCGGCAATCACGCTTGGAAGTAGACAACAACTTGACGAACGTGGCAGTCGTGTAGTTCGTGAAACAGCATAATTTATTTATTTATTTAGAACATTTACTTAATAGTGTGTTTATATTAGGTAGTTTTCAAAAAGAAAAAATAGTACCTATAACTAATTTAAAGTGACCTCGCGACGTATCGGAGTAAAGTCGGGTACGAGGCAAGCGATGCCTTGTAATGCACCATGTGTAAATAAATACCTACCCAAAAAACACACTAGGTCGAAAGTATACACTAACCTAATCCAGTGTAAACGCCTAGTCCTCTAACGGCTCAGTTAGCAGCCGTAGTTGACCAGTTCGACATCGACTGAATCGTCAGATAACGTCGCCTGTCCACCTAAGTCGACCACCAGTAAGTGGGCCATTACGGGTTGATATTATTACACCTAAGAATAAACTCCCCAGTGATTTATTTATGGTGTATGGATGGGGGCCGTGGCGGGGGAGGAGTGCCGGCATAGCGAGGCGCCGCTCTCCCTATACTCTGCGGAAGTAGTAGCAGGCGGCGGGGCCACAGACCTAACCCCGTTGCAAGGGATCTTGGACGTCCGAACAGGGGGTCGTCTGGCACCCATTGCACATGGTCTCCGAGGTGGTCGCGGCACCACATGTCTGGTGTGCCGTAGCGGGGGAGTGCAATACCCAAACCCGTGAGAGGGAGTCCGGTAACGGACGGCCGCGGGCGGGTTCGCGATCGAGTGCGAGAGTTTTCCCGCATCCCGCCCTCAGAGCAGCTGTGGAGGTACACGGTGGAGTTTTAGTGGGTTCCACTTTGTCTCCCCGTTTCAGAGCGGTATGCGAGGGCATTTCTCCACATAAAAGAGGTGCTCGGTGTATGACTTGGCATCCTGTGCACACAGGCAGGCTGTGTTCATGCTTATTTGCTGTCCACACCACAGGTGCTCGACTCTGCTGATGTTGTTAAGTTTGGTACCTAACGACGAAAAATCTGCTATGCGCTGAACTTTATCAGAGGTAAGTAGGTAACTATCAAGAGAATTCCAATATGAAATTTTATTATGTAATTGAGCGTATCTACGCACATATTAAATAACGGAATGGAAAAGAGTTTCTCCTTTCCCGTTAGGTTTCGGAACATACTGCCAACGCCATCTAGTGTGTAATGTAAACTATTAATGATTGACATCCAATGTTACAAAATATGTACGACATTATATCAATTGTTTGAATGGAACTTTAGTGTAAACAAGTGACTTAGGAGATACTGAGATAGTGATGCAAAGAAACGTGAGAATTGACATAGTTTATTCGTTAACACGTTATTGAAATAATCGGAAGTGTGTAGAAAATTAGTGAAATGTGCCAAAGCTATTTATATTTATAGCTTCAATTGAAGATTGTTTTTCTAGTATCAATAACTAGTGTCAATTATTGTTTTCATTCTCCCGTGCTAAAATTTCGTAAACAAAATGAGTTACTGTGCTGAACAAGATAATTATAACAATAATGTTTATATAGACACGGAAAATCTGCCGGTGATGCGTTTATGGACTCCATTTAACGTGGATTTATGTGGAATATACGGCAGGTTAGTTGAAATTGAAACCTCACAAATTATTTGCATTATTTCTTTTTTGCGACACAAAAACAATTATGATAGTTCCAAATCTTTTGAACGATTATTAAAATAAAATGATTAGATACCTACCCAATCCAATATTTAAAAAAGCGGGCTTAAGCTTAATTAATAACCATAATTAAATAAAAAAGGATCTCTGTAATAATAATTCTACACTGTTTATCTTCCCAAATCCCGTTGTCCTCGACCTTAATAGAATAATATTTTACAAATGCTCCATCCTGTTGTCAATGTCAATGTCACCGCAATGTCATCAGTCATCACAACATTCGTATGTTTTTTCAACAAAATAAATAACATCCATTCGGTTATGGCATAAACTATCAAAATCAACAACAAAAAATGAGTTCACCACCGAAGCAGACTTCTCCACAACAATCGCCCCCTAGGGCAGGTTCTCCACAACCAGTGTCACCATCAAATGTGGGATCACCACCCCGTCTATCACCACTAAATGCGGAAACGCCGCAGTTATCACCACCAAAAGGCGGTTCTCCACAGCTATCACCACCAAAAGGAGGTTCGCCATTACCGCAATCGCCACCAAATGGTACAGCAGTGTTGTCGCCAACAAAACCTGGTTCGCCGCCTACGGAGCCAGTACCAAAACAATCACGGAGATCATCAAAGTCTAAAGACGTCGAAAAAACACCTGTAAAGGTAGCTGTGGAGGAAGGCGAAGATTATTATACAAGACCTGATTTTATTTATGGAGGCCCATTCATAAGTGTCAGTAAACCATCCCCCTTCTTGGATACATCAACACCAATGAATTTAGCTTTGCAGGGGACATTCAAAAAGTATGTACCATTGTCTAAGCTTTGGTTGTAACTGTAATTTTTATGTTGGTGTAAAGTACACCAAAGTGAGTTCCCTTAATTCTTTTTGTTAGGGGAATAACTGGCAATATGATTTCCTTATTGGTTTCTTGTTGGTCACAGTTTGAATTACTAGTTAACCTATTGGAAATAATAATCTAGTGGGCTGTGAGAGCCTATGATCAATGTAAAGTCCATCTAATCAGCAAATTATATGGTTTAAATTGGCTTCAATAGGACTTAGCCACTGAATATTAAACTGTCTTAGATAAGATCATCACTTCTAGGGAAGAAGACGTCATTCTCTTGATAAAATACAATTTCTTGATTACTATTATTCAAGGAAAAATAGAAAAATAATAGACATGAATGGGGCTTGAACCTGCAACCCTTAAGCGACCGTCATTGTTTGAGTCTATTGAATTTCAAATATCCTTTCGTCTTAAAGAGACACCTGGTGATATTTATTTAGCAATCATTTACAGAACTACTCAGTTTGTAGAGTGATGACTAAATGACTAAACAACTGAATGGATCATAATGAAATTTGGCAAGGAGATCAATTGTATTTTGGGGAAGGACATAGGCTACCTTTAGTCACGCAGATGAAGTCGCAGGCAACAGCTAGCTTTACATAAAAAAGAAACGCCCTGAAGCTTCAAATTTTTTTTTAATTTATTGTTTTAATATGTGCTTTCAGAACTGAGACCCACACTCCCAGGAATGAAATCAATAGATTAAAAACTTCTTGGCATTGAAAGTGGTTTTTTAAATAATAGAAAAATAACTTAGTACATGCAAAGTCTTGTTTCAATAGTATGTAATTGTTAATGACTTATTAACCCTTTGGTTCAGCCACATACAAAACAATAAAAACGTTTGTAACAATAAACATCTATTGTGTCTGCTAATGAGCAAGCCAACAGCTTAATCTGAGATAGGTGCTATAAAATTAAAATACTTACTTTAATTATAATTGTAAACCTAGAAGATTGTACCCAGAGATAATATTGTTAAAACATCAATTATTTGCAAATAACTGAGTTCTCTATTCCTTTAACAACCAAAACAGATGAGCTTTTTGAGATCATGGGATGTAATCATTACTAAATTAGAGCATTTAGTCACTCAATTGACAGGAAACTAGCACACATGAGAGATGTTCTCAATGGTGTGTAAAACCGTATCAGTGGCCTATGGGTGGTTTAAACTCTGACACTCGGTTGTTCATCAACAATGTGATAATTAGACTGAATCTGAATCATAAAAATCACTGTTAAACTAATAAGGGGCATCCATTAATCACGTGATATTTTTTTTAGTATTTTTTAACCCCACCTCCCCCTTGGTGATACATGGTGAGGTTAAGACCAATCCCCCACCCAAAAACACGTTTATTTTCTAGTACCTTCAAAGTTGTAAGTAAAATTTTTAGAATATTATCTTTAAATGCAGAAAATAAATACACATAATATCTTACTACACCCCCCTCCCCCCTTGTGATATTTCGTGATTTGCCAAACCCCCTCTCCCCCTTTCGAGCCTCACGTGATTAATGGACGGCCCAGGAGTGTTCTAGTGAGAAAGCCTATTAGTAGCTATGCTATAACTCAAAAACTTCATCGGGGTATTTTTTTCATGAATCCTCATATACAAACTTTTCCCCCTATATTTGGTTTCTTATTTATCTGTATCTAAGTGTTACATTTTTTAGAAGTCTAACATTTCTAACATATTTGGCAGAATTGAGACTTGATGATGCCATTTTAGTAAAAAAACGAAAATAGATTTATCCATCTTTGCTAGCATATTATAGTTTGACTTAAGCTTTTTTTTTAAGTTCAGCTGTTAGGTTAGATAAAAAAAAAATAACAAAGGTGTTGTTTTCTGATTTTCAACTCTTTAATAATATATAATACTAGCTGACCCGGCAAACGTTGTTTTGCCATATAAATAAAAAAAATTGGGGTGGACTACCCCTAACATTTAGGGGGATGAAAAATAGATGTTGGCCGATTCTCATAGATACCGGATAAGCACAAAAAAATTCATCAAAATCGGTCAAGCCGTTTCGGAGGAGTATGGCAACGAAAACTGTGACACGAGAATTTTATATATTAGATTATAAAGACGAAAGATTTTATTTTTTGTTTGTTTGTTTGTAAGGATTTAACTCACCAGTAGTAAGATGCATTAACATTGAGTAACATAGGCTATATTTTATGTAGTGATAGAAGTGAAGATTTCAATTTGAATATCCACGCGGGCGGAGCCGCGAGCACAGCTAGTATAATTTAAGATTCAAAATGGCAGCAGTTCGTCGGTAAAAAAAAATGTTATGAGATTACGAACTTGATAATAAATGTTCAATACAAATAAAGTTTACTTTATGTAACAACTTTATATAAAAGATGAGGTTCATGAAATCATATTAGTGCAATCTACTCTGTAATTTCATCTAAATCTTCACAGCCCGGATAGCTCAGTCGGTAGAGCATTGGACTTTTAATCCAAGGGTCCAGGGTTCAAGTCCCTGTTCGGGCGGCTTCTTTTTGCGTTTTTATTTTGCTTTTTGTTATTTTTTCTATATTTACATATAATTTAAATAAAAAATATCCGATAATATAAGGGTATTATTAATTTATTGTATATTTTTCGTCTATCGGAGACTAAAAATATTTTACTGATAATTTTTTATAATTTTTTAACTTTTTTTAATTTCTTGTTCCAGAAGTTTTGCGTACTTCTCACTAAAGGACAGATTACCGGTGATATTGACAAAAGTCATAGATTATTTGGCCCGAGAAGGACAAAAAATTAAAGGTGCTAATAATGCGGTATGTATTTAACGAACATTTATTATTTATACAAATATAAGTAAGAATATGAGAAGACAAGGGCCGTATATATTTTTTATAGTGATAAATTACTGATTTTATTGTTTAAATTTTTTATAAAATTAAATTAAAATTGTAATTTTACGAGTACTAATTATAAAAAAAAAATGGTATCTAAAAATTTACAATATCAAACATCTTCGCCCATAAAACTCTGAAGGTACTATATGCCTTGATTATTTGGTGATTATTGTTCTTATTGATTAATGATAATTAGTGATCCTTTATATGATGAGAAATATTTCCTCAGACGGCGCGGTTGGCGCAGTGGTCGAGGGACCGGCTGCTGCACCGCGTATCGCGGGTTCAATTCCCGCACAGAGCAAATATTGTTATGATCGACAGATAATATTGTTCTGGGTGCATGTGAGATTATGAGTCTGTAAACACACCCACGACACGACATACGTGAAATTCCTAGTGTGGCTAAAGTTTTTTTAATTTTTATATAAGGTCCTTTATTTATTAGTTAATTTCCTTTGAAAGGGGTAATATATAAGTCAAATACATTCACTTAAGCTAAGAATTAAATGGATATATGTAACAAATTATTTGTAATTATCATAGTACTAGCAAGACGAAAACTGCTCCTTGAACTGTAAACATAAAGTAAAAATTAAATTGTTGTAAAAATTTGAATTATGGCTTAAATGGCTCCTTATCACTTACACATTGACCCCTTATAAGGAAATTACCTAATAAATTAGGACCTTAATAAGAAAACATCATGGAATAATTATCGTCAAATACTTTTATTTCTTTCCACAGTCAGATGAAGATGTCAGAAGTTTTATGGAAACTATAGCCAAATTGAAAAACGATTTGGTAACGAACAAACCTTACGAGCCTCTCTTGGCAGAAACCGCTGAGGCGAAGAAATGGAATGACTGGATTGCCGACCAAGATAATCCAAAGTATTTCAATAATGTGTGGCTGTTTTCAGAATGTTATGTTTATAGGAAACTTAAAGACGCTTGTGAGGTTACGTAAGTAGCAATTAAGTGACAAATACCCGCATGTATTATGCATACAACTGAATCTAGAACTAATTACCTAATATAGTGTAAAAATTTGTTAAAATAATAATTTTATAACAGCGCCATCTAGTATAGCTAAATGTAAACAATAATAGTTACAACTTTATAAGGTAGATGGCGTTAAATACAAAAATGTATAACTTGTGGTAGTCAAGTTAAAAATGCAATATAAAAATATATCATCGTATACATTTTTTTAATAGGCAATCAAATAAATATTTAAAAGTAAAAATAAACATTTTTGATTTAATAAAACAATAAATGTGTCGCGGCTCCTCACCGCTAGATGGCGTTATTTTAAATCTTCAAATATTATTTCAGGAAAGGTCTAAAGAATTTCGATTATTTTGAAGAACAGAAAAACAAGTCTTTCAATGATAATGTAGAACTAATGTGTATAGTTGCCGATAGAATGATGACTATGATAAATAAATCTGACAAGGAAAAACGGAAAGCTGACTTCATTACTCTTTTGAAGGTAAAATTAATTCACATATAGCCTAGTGGTATGACCTTTAGACTGACAAGTCAAAGGTTGCAAGTTCGAATCCAAGGCACGCACCAGTGTCTTTTCGAAGTCATGTGCGTATTTTAAATTAATTATCACTTGCTTAAAACAGTGAAGGAAAACATAGTGAGGCAACCAGCACACCTGAGAGATGTTCTCGATAGTGTGTAAAGCCATGTCAGAAACCTACGGGTAGTTTACACTCTGACACTAGGTTGTTCATCAACCACATAATAAGAAGAATTGTGTTAAATATTGTAAATGCATTACCACACGCTTTTTTTGTGGAATGAATCCTGCTCTCGTACTTTTTTTTCCAGAATAATACTCAATACTCAACCGTTGCATTCCATCATATATAAAGACCGTGGACTTAAAGATAGGGTATCAATTATGAATCCTGTCGGGCAACATTATAACCTTAGAGTTCATTATGCATGATTATCAATATTTATCTGTCTTTGTTTTAAAGTTATTATATTAAATAGTAAAAGAATACAGTCGCGAGCAGGATTCGAACCTGCGCCTCCCGGATAAATACTCCAGGCGCTCTGACCACTAACCCATCTCGACCTCTGCTCACCACCGCGAAGTCTTCATCCATATTTTAACACGTCTTTTGGTGACGTCATTGCTATCTATTCAGTCCCTATACAGGTGACCAAACCGACACGACTTACTTCGCAGTTGATACAATGTCGTAAAGATGCAATAAATCTTACAATTAAAGATAAATCTTTGAAAAGCATTAACGCATGCTTAGCGAACTCTAAAGTAATAATTTATTTGTGTGTGTATTTTGTTGAACGAAAAGATATGGTTTTTATGAAAATAAAATGCGGCCATGGACAAAAATAAACAAGGATTCCAAACCTACATTTGGCGCCAAACGCAGGTTGAAATACTGTCCACATATGTTAAACATATATTACAGTTATGTATAATGGGTCAGTGGTTGTGTAAGGGTGGCTATTGAGCGGGAGATCCTGAGTTCTATTCTCGGGTTGGTCAATTTGTTAATTGACTTTTCTACAAATACATACATAGATAGCATCACGCTTATATTCCCTGAAGGGGTAGGCAGAGGTGTACACAGTTGTACACCCAAATTTCACCAATGCTGTTATTAACTCCCATGTGATAGTTGGTGAGCCTATTGCATTCTACCGGACAGAATTCCAAACTCCGGGCTACTACTGTCAATTTCCTAACAGAATAACTCAATAACATTTTGCCCGACCCGTGAATCGAACCCTCATGCTCAGCAGACGTTGACCACCTATTACTGATGAACGACATTGGTGTAATCAGGGGGAAAAAAGTAGATTCTTAAGCTCTGCCTTACCTTGTGGGGTATACAAGCGTGATGCTATTTTAATTTCTACTAATATGATAAATGCGAAAGTTTGTGAGGATAGATAGATGGATGGATGTTTGTTACTATTTAACGCAATAACTACTGAACGGATTTAGATGAAATTTGGCACACAGATAGTTTATAACCTGGATTAACACATAGGATACTTTATATCCCGGCTGGACCCAATTCCAAGTCCACGCAGACGAAGTCGCGTTCGGAAGCTAGTCTAAAAATACATTTCTCCATTCAGATCTGTCTTTGGGCCAACAAATGCGACTTGTCCCTGTCCTTGGGCGAACAGGTGTCCTTAACTAAGGACGCCGACAAGAAGGAGGCTGCACCTGCTCCGCCGCCTCCCCCTGCCCCTGCCCCCACAGGCAAGGGGGGAAAGGAGACAGTTCCAGCTGGCCCCATCACCATCAGCTCGGACCCATTCCAGATGATCATCGATTTGAAGGATAAGGTATGTCCATATCTTGTCCTTTTCCACTAAGAATGTCCAAGTTAAATAATAAAACATATAAAAAAAGTAATTACTGATATAAAATATAATATATATATATATATGTAAGTCAATTGCTGTTCGTTTGTCTCGTTAAAACTCGAGAACGGCTGGGCCGATTTAGCTGATTTTGGTTTTGAAACGTTTGTCGTCCAGGGAAGGTAGAAAAATTGCGAGGAAGGTAGTAAAAACAACAATTTCATTTGCCCATATAAACTGTTCTACCTGCTTTCCTGTCAAACATTTGACGTTCGAGGTGATACGAAGTACACCGGGTCATCTATTAATAAATAATTTATCATTAATGTGAAAATCGATATTTTTGTGTGTTCGCAATTGTCAGGACAAAGTTTGTATTAAAGTTTTTTTGTGGAAAATCTATTGGAGGCGTCGGCAATTTGGAAACTCAATTTCTTCATTTCTAAATTGCACCCCTGCGAAGCCGGGTGGGTCGAAGGTGGTAACGTGTTCGAAACGCCAGAAATAACAAAAACAACTAATACACTGCCATCTGCACTGCTATGCTGCTGTTTTGCTGCAATAAAACTCGTTGCGCCTGGAGTATTTATCCGGGAGGCGCAGGTTCGAATCCTCTCCGTATTTTTTTTCCATTTAGCATGCGTTAATGCTTTTCAAAGATTTATCTTGAATTTTATACTGTAAGTTATGTAGTGGATAAGTCGGTGGAGCATCTTTTATTTATTTGTTTATTTAGAAACCAACAGTGATACAATTATTATAACATAACATAACATAGCATCACGCCTGTATTCCCCGAAGGGGTAGGCAGAGGTGTACACAATTGTACACCCACATTTCACCAATGCTGTTATTAAGTCCCATGTAATAGGTGGTGAGCCTATTGCCATCAACCGGGCACATTTCCAAACTCCGGGCTGCTACTGAGAATTTCCTAACAGAAAAACTCAATAACACTTTGCCCGACCCGGGAATCGAACCCGAGACCTCCTGCTCAGCAGTCGCGCTACGGACCACTAAACCAACGAGGCAGTTATTATAAGCAGTAGTTGTTTACATGCAAAGTAAGGCTAATTACAGGGTCCCCTAATTTATTATACAAGTTTAATTCGGATAGTGAACGGACATAAAAACAATAATAAAAAAGTAAAACTATATAAGCTTACAGCGACGTAGACAGCAAACTACCCCGACCCTTGCTCGTGCCAACCCGCGTAGCCGCTGAGCCTGTAGCCTTAAATTCGTCCCATAATAATAATTATGATTCTTGTGCGATCCAGCCAGTCCCTTGCTGTCCTCCCACCAGCGACGCCCTAAGCCGAGGCTCGTACCCCGCAGGGGGTGCCCTTAGCGTAGTCGCTTTAGATTTAATTTAGTTGTATGCCCCTGGCTGGAGGCCTTAATAATAATTTATTATTAGGGCATCCACAGGAAAGTCCGGTTAAGCAGTCGACAACCTCCTAGGTTGACCTGCGAGATGCCATTATCAAAAAAAAAAAGACAGCAAACTACTAGTTTCACAACGTTTTAAGATAACAGATGTTACACAGATATTATAAATAAATAAATAAATAATGTTTATTTCCAGTTACTCGTCGATGATACGTCCAAGATAGCAGACCAAGTTATCACGAAGGCGGACAATATGACCAAAGCGGTCAATGCAGTAAGTAATTATGAATTATAATTATTTTTAAAATTACAATTTAATATATAAAAATGAATTTTAATTTCAACAAATTGAAACCCTGTATATATTTTTATAAACTGTAGCCAGTACATGAACCATGCTGGAGTGCATTAACGCATGCGTAGCGAACTTTAAAGTTTTAAATTTTTGTGGATGTGTGATAATGCGAAAGTCGAATTCGGGATAGTGAGCAGGTCGATCTCGTCGTTGTTATATGGTCCTCTAACCACTAAACAATGTCTTGAGTATTTATCTGGAAGGCGCAGGTTCGAATCCTGATCACGACGATATTTGTTTTTATTTAAACACGTATCTGCTAAGCGTGAGTTACTGGGTTCAACTCCCAGGTTAAATTATTTAGTAGCCCGGAGTTTGGAATTGTGTCAGAAAGGTGAAAATAGGCTCATCACTTGGGACTTGCTAAAATTTTTTTTAATCAAAAATGGATCTACTGTAGGGACGTGGGTAATAATACACTTGATGACTGGTGTAAGGTCTGTCGACTAAATCTAAGGAATACATTGTTTATATAATAACTATATAATATATATATATCTGCCTAGCCTTTTCCCAATTACATTGGGGTCGGCTTCCAGCCAAACCGGATGCAGCTTAATACCAGCGTTTTACATGGAGCGACTGCCTATCTGACCTCCACAACCCAGTTACTGGGTAACACGATATCTCGTGGTATGACTGGTTGTCAGATTTTCAGGCCTCTGACTACCTGTAACGGCTGTCATGGATCTTAATTTGACAAACGGGACCGACGGCTTAACGTGCTCTCCGAGGCACGGAGGGGTCTCGGTATGAAATGATGGTCACCCATCCACAGACCGACCGCGGCAAGCGCAGCTTAACCTCGATCGATCGATCTGTGCGGCTGTTACTTAGCCACGAGCCCCTCCCCTTATATAATAACTATATAAATAAAATAATAATTAAGGATACATCACTACACTACACTACGTTTGGCAACCAACTCGCCTGACGGTAAGCGACGGTGTGGCCGAGGATGGAGCACGTAGATCCAGAATAAATCTATTCACTCTTAAAAGAGGATAGATTTGGTGAAAACGCTAGTTGGGGAGTTGATGCAACTGCCCAGACCCGTCTCCCACAACGGTTGCACCGGACTACATCCCGAAACACAACTAGGTCGGTTCACGGCATGGCTTCGTCCGGTGGGTGGTAACCAGCCGCGGCCGAAGCCTCCCACCAGAGTTGTGTTACCTGTTTTGCAGCACCCAGGGGCCACGTGTAGGGATTCAATTTTAATGGTGCACTCCTACGGACGCGGGCAACTCCGCCCCCAAAAGGCACGTCATTGGTGAAGTGTTGGTGTACGACTGTGTATACCTCTGCATACTCCTTCGGGGAATACAGGCGTGATGCTATGTTATGTTACTTCAAATTAATAATGTATGGTTTATAATGTTTTGTTACAGAATACAACATTTAAGTTTAAGTGCAGTTGTCACAGATTAGCGACCGCTGCCGGCGTCCCACTGTGCAAAGATGAAGTCAGTACATAGTTCTACTAAATAAATCAATCAACTTATTAATAATTTAACTTGTAATTCAATCAATCATCCAATGTATCAATCAATCAATCATTCATTATATCAGTAATATAATCTATCAATCAATCTTTTATCCTCTCGATAAGTCTATCGTTTATTTGTGAATCAATCTATCAGCCAACCTACCAATCAAATATTGATTGATAGGTTGGCTAATAAATTTAATTTATCAATTTTCCTTCATCAATCTCTCATCCAGTATCCAGTCTGTTACAATCAGTATAATTTATGTTAAATTCTATCTATCAATCAATTTATTAAATTGTTCATCATTCATTCGATCTAGCAGTCCATCTATTTTTCCAATTATCATCTACCTAAGTTAATTACTATTATAAATGTAAATAAAATCTCTTTCTATATTTCAGACACCTCCCCCTCCGGAATCGAAGCCGAAAGAAGAAGAGAAAGAAGGGGAGAAACCCAAAGAAGGGGAGAAACCGAAAGAAGGAGAGAAACCGAAAGAAGAAACTCCTAAACAGATTCCCTGTCCCGCCAAGATGACTGTACCACAATCTGTGATGTTCGGTAATCTAAATTTCTAATTTATATATCATAATCATAATAATTTAAATGGCCCGGTTAGTGGAGTGCGATAGTAGGATAACATCAGAACCTGGCGCATGGATAACATTTGGTATGACATAGTTAGATAGAAGGAGACCGTATTGGTGGCGGTTACCACCAACAACAGCATTCCCAATGAGGGTTGACGTCAGCCAGGCGGCCGGGCATAAAACACTTTAGCAGCATTCCAGTACAAGTAGAGAGTATGTATGGAAGAAGAATACATGCTGCGCCGACCCCAAATAAATTGGGATAAGGGCAGGGGGATGGTGAATCATAATAATTTAAAGATATACATTTTTGACTAGAGTGCCTCATTGGTCCCAGCCGCGACTGTTCGATACCCGGGTCGGGCAGTGTTATTCTGTTTTAATAAATAAATAACGCGCTAATCTCTGAAACTACCGATTTGAAATAGTATATTGTGACACAAGTGAGCTATTTTGGTCATTACAATAGGAGTTTAATTGCTAGCCCAGCCATAGGCGAGGGTGAAATTGTGCCGAGACGTTGTAATGACCATATTTTTGCATTTGATAGCTGATTAAGATATTCTTGAGGTAAGTTATAGGCTATTTTACATCACGTTACGACTCTTAGAAGTCGAGCAATAAGAAAAGAGCAGGTGAAAACATGGCTCAGCAGTGTATAATATAGACGTTACATTTTAAAATCCTTATTAGATTGATATAGGCAAGCCATGCATTCCAGAGATTAACGCGTTCAAAGAAACAAACAATTTCTACAGCTTGATTATAATAAATGTAAATGAATGCAATAAATAAATACAGATAAATCTTTGAAAAGCATTAACGCATGGTTAGCGAACTCTAAAGTTTTAATATTAAATGGAAAAAGAATACGGTCGTGAGCAGGATTCGAACCTGCGCCTCCCGGATAAATTTCCCGGATTTCTTTTTCCATTAAAAATTATATAACTTTAGAGTTCGCTAAACATGCGTTAATGGTTTTCAAAAATGTATTAATGTAATTGCATCTTTACGGCATTGTATTAATTAACTGCAAAGTTAGTCGTGTCGGTTCGGTCACCTGTATAGGTACTGAATAGATAGCAATGACATCGCCAAAAAGACGTGTTAAAAATATCGATTAAGAATTCGCGGTGGTGAGCAGAGGTCGAGATGGCTTAGTGGTCAGAGCGCCTGGAGTATTTATCCGGGAGGCGCAGGTTCGAATCCTGCTCACGACTGCATTAAATAACTTGGATTTGATATATTATTTACAGATATTGTGTGTGACAACACTGGTTACGAGCTGTTCGCGGATCTATGTCTCGCTCACTTCCTCATAGCACAGAAAATTGTACAAAAAGTAAGTAACTTCATTATTGTCGTGTGTGGGATGTCAGCCTGCGGAACCCCTAATCCTTGAGCTACAGTCTTATAACATCAGGTTTCGACGCTCGTGAAAGTTTCGTCAAAATCGGTCCACCAGTTTCGGTGATTAGCCGGAACAAACAGACAGGAAAATTTTAAAAATTGTTTTTTTTTTCCTAGCGTCGTGTATAATTTCCTATGCATTTAATAAAATGCTGTTATAATGATATTACAAATAGATAAATTTTATTTATTTGTCTAGATGTCAATTTTAGGTTTCTGCACTCCCTCGCCATTAATACTTTAACTGTACCAAATGTCACACACACATATCCGTGTGTGCAATGTACTTAAAAGGGGGTAAGTACAAGTTATCTCCAACCACGAAATTACTGGCAATTACTATGGCAATAGGCTCACCACCTATTACATGGGACTTAATATCAGCATTGGTGAAATGTGGGTGTACAACTGTGTACACCTCTGCCTACCCTTTCGAGGAATACAGGCGTGATGCTATGTCAACATACCACGTTTTGATTGGTTGTTGGGGAACAAGAGGTGCTGATATCTCATTACACGGCTGCCAAAAAACGAAGTGTTATTTTTTAAAGTTCATGTATGTTTCCGAGTTTATTTATTCCAGCATAACTTCTAAACGCCTGAACCTATTTAGATGTATGGGGTATTGATAGAATCCTCACATTAGATCAACATAGGCTAGTAAGATTAAAAAAAATATGTAATGTAGTAGCTATGGTACACAAAAAGGCGTGAAATCACTACATATTATAAAACAAAGTCCTCCGCCGCGTCTGTCTGTTTGTCTGTTCGCGATAAACCCAAATACTATTGCACCGATTTTCATGCTGTTTTCACCAATGGATAGAGTGGTTCTCAAGGAAGGTTTTAGTATATAATTTGTCAAGTTTTTGTATACATTGGCTAAAATATAATTATATTTGTTGGAGGTGTCGAAAAAAAATTAGCCGTCTGAAACCTTTTAACGAAAACGCTGCCTAAACCCTTTGAGATATAACAAAATGATGTATGGTGGAATTGTGTATCTTATATAGGTCTACAGAAAAGTCCGCGATGGCATATGTCTATTACTTAAGGATAACATACTATATCCATATTAACTTTAAAAAATGGGAAATTATAAAGCGGTAATTGGAAAGCAGGAACGGAATCAAAATGTCATGATTACTTTTGGTCGCGATAACCGACATCCACGTGGGCGAAGCCGCGGGCATCAGCTAGTTATATATAAATCGCATATAGCTGGCATGTTTTATATATTTTTTATTTTTTTCGTCTTATTTAGCTTTGAGTTTTCCCCATTGATACATAACCTCCATTTTCTGAAGTTGGTTAATTAATTTATATTTTTGTTTGTAGGTTAGATTTCACGTTAAAAACATGCCGTGGTTTGTCTCCGATGTTACACCTAAGGATTTCCAGTAAGTCATTAATTTTAGCATTAATAACGTAACCCTTAACTGTCCCACTGCAGGGCCTCTTCTCCTACAGAGAAGGCACGATCATTGATCACAACGCTAGCTCATTACGGGTTGGCGATTTCAGATCAACAAATCCAGGTTTCCTCAAAACTCGTCACTGTATGGCTGTGATGTCTTAGATTAACTATGGCATATGTACATATGACATTGATAAAGTCACATTGGTACAGTCACGACCACAAACATGTATCGATTTGCACTTTTTTAGAAATGGTTCTTCTGTGTTATACAGTTTATTGATAATAGGCATGATGACATTATTAAATAACTAAAGAATAAATGGATTTAGAGAAAAATGTATAAACAAAGAATTTAAAAAAATACCTCGTTATATTATAAACATTAAGATTAATAAATAGTATAAAAGTATACAATACTGCAATCGGTCATGTTAACTGAAACGCCTAGCACAGCGAATGACATCACGCCTCAGTAAATATCAATGCTTGTGTGTTGCTTGAATTTTGTCAAATGTTTACTAAGGTGTGACGTCAAAAGCGACGCCATGACACCAATGAGCGTTTTCGCGCTTAATTCAAATTAGATAGATTAAAATACAATAATTTGCATTAAAACTTAGTTTATTGCTGAAATAATATGTTGCCTACAATATAAAAGGAGATTTCAAAATTTGTCATTCTGCCTATTATCTTAATAATATACGCTACAAATATTGTCGGTGAGTTTTTAATAGTTTGTTTGCATATTTGTGCTCATGACTACATGCCAGAATCCACAATCTGTGGCTCAATTGTCTCATAAAATTATATTCGTTTTTCAGTAGATAGTACGCCATACTGCTAGGGATAGGCATATGTGCGTCACTTTCACGTGAATAAACAATTATTCATTCTTTCTTTTTCTTTCATATGTCAATAAAATCTGCCTAGCTTTTTCCCAATTACATTGAGGTCGGTTTCCAGTCAAACCGGATTCAGCTTAATACCAGTATTTTACATGGAGCGACTGCCTATCTGACCAACACAACCCAGTTACTGGGTAACACGATATCTCGTGGTATGTCTATACTGGTTGTCAGACTTTCAGGTCTTTGACTACCCGTAACGTATTATATGATCTGTGCCGTAACGGCTGTCATAGGTCTTACTTGTCAACCGGGACCGACGGTTGAACGTGCTCTCCGAGGCACAGACGGGTCTCGATATGAAATTATGGTCACCCATCCACAGACCGAGCCGAGAGAGACAAGAGCAGCTTAACTCATGATACCTTATGTCAATACATACCAAAATAGCTTTTATCAAGTTTTTGCGTTTGAAAGATTTACCTGTATTCGTGAATAGTTAATAAGTCTTGATACTTTAATAAATAATTAATTTTCCAAAGTAAGATTAAACATGTATTTTACAAAGCGTTATTTTATGTATTACTTGTATAAGAAATGTTTATGTATTTATATTGCATATTTATGTTACAGATATTTAATAGACGCTTGTATCAAAGCTAACTTTGCTAAAGAAATGCCTTCGACGGGTAAGCTTAATTAATTTAATTTTATAACCTTATTATTATTTTAATGACCCCTGTAACACAGGTTTTCCATCTACCTCAGGGGTCAGGGAATTCAATTAATTCTTGTATCAACCTTTATGTGAATAAACTATTTGTATTTGTATAATGGTTAGCCTTTTCCAAACGTTTCACCAACTAGCGAAAAAAAAATCTCTTGTTCCATAGAAATGTTCGTACCTACTCGACCGAATAGGCATGATAACAGATTTTGAAATCTTCTTTATTATAGGTACACGTCTACTATTTCCAAAAAACACATTATTTCAGCAATAAACAATTTTAACAGCATTTTAATCTAACTTTAATTAAATGCGAAAGCGCTCATGGGTGTCATGGCGCCGCTTTTGATGGGTTCTGACGTCACGCTTAGATAACAATTGACAAAAGTTCAAGCAACACAAATTATTGACGTGATTGACATTCAATTGAGGCGTGACGTCATTCGCTGTAATTGGCGTTTCAGTCAACATGGCCGACTGCAGTATTTTATACTTTTATTTTATTGAAAATCTTATTAATCTTAATGTTTTCATTAAAACTAGGTAATTTCTTAGAATCTTGTGTACATATATTTTTCTCTAACACCATTTATTATATATTCCTTGATTCTTTTATACTGTCATCATGCCTATTGTATGGGGCAGCTGAATTTTATTTTCGCTCTAGGGCCGTTCAAGTATTACGCAAGCATTTTTTTGCAATTATTAACCCCATCTTCCCCTCGTCAGCAAAAGTAATCAAAGCTCTTACTAAATGCTTACGTAAACATTGGTACATGATTTTTTTATGTGTTCTGGTATCTCGGTTCTAAGCGAGTAAACATATCCATTATTTTCGGGAATCATTGAAAATGTTTTCAGTTTTCAAGCATAAGTAGGGTTGCCATGTGTTAAAATCAAAACCGATAAAATTTTGTAGAAATATCGAAAAAGTTAAATATATATATATATATACTGCCGACGTAATGACCATCCAGATCCCCTTTTCCCCATGTCATCAAAAATAAGCAAAGCACCCCCCCCCCGCCCCCCTGTAGTGCTTACGTAATAGTTGAATGGCCCCTCTTTCGTAGTTGGGCCGATAGCAAAAGTTGTGTAGGCAAATATACCCCTAAATTATGGCTATGGGCTTCTGTTACACTTTGCATCACGATTCCTAGTGTTTTAGCTGTCGAATTGAGCAATCTATGACCGCAGGGGCGGCAGACGGGGACGCGGCGGAGCCAAAGGTCATTAAATCTGATAGTCTAAAGGTCTTGGGCGAACAATGGAACCAGTATGTTAAGGATGGAGTTTTTACAGTCATGGTAATATTTTTGTTATAATATAACTCACGCTTTAATATTATGTTTTCAGTCATACTTCAGTTATAATTCATGATTCATTCCTACTTCAGTTATTTATTCTCCATTCCTACTTCAGTTATTTATTCTCCATTCCTACTTCAGTTATTTATTCTCCATTCCTACTTCAGTCTATTGTTTATTCCTTTTTCAGTAATTTATTATTAGTTCCTACTTAAGTCATTTAATCTTTATTCCAACTTCAGTAATTTATACTCCATTCCTACTTCAGTAATTTATTCTCCATTCCTACTTCAGTCTATTGTTTATTCCTTTTTCAGTAATTTATTATTAGTTCCTACCGAAGTCATTTAATCTTCATTCCAACTTCAGTAATTTATTCTCCATTCCTACTTCAGTAATTTATTCTCCATTCCTACTTTAGTCTATTGTTTATTCCTTCTTCAGTTATTTATTATTAGTTCCTACTTAAGTCATTTAATCTTTATTCCAACTTCAGTCATTTATTCTCCATTCCTGCTACAGTCTATTATTCATTCTTAACTCGGAAATGTACTTTTCATTCCTTCTTTAATGATTTATTCTTAATTCCTACTTCAGTAATTTATTTTTCACTTCTACTACACTACTTCTTGCTTCTTATTTTACTTCTACTTGAATGTTTTGTCTCCATTCCTGCTTCAGTAATTTATTCTTCATTTCTATTTCAGTCATTCATTCTCAATTCTTACTTTAGTATTTTATTATCCATTCCTTCTTCAGATATTTATTATTCTTGTATTTTAGTCGGAAAACTTTTGGACTTACCCTCATTCGTATAAAGACATGAAGAAATTCGACTACAATATGTACAGAAAGCTTCAGTATGCTGTCGCCATCATGTTCAAGGGAGACCTGAACTATCGCAAGCTCTTGGGAGATAGGAATTGTAACCCCACTATGGGTTTCGAACCTGCATTGCAAGGTACGTGGTGTTTTTGGCAGATATTCCTATGATTTTATTAAAAAAATAGTTTACAATACAATACAATATTCATAGTACTTACATCAGTTTTAAAAATACAAGACAAAAAGTTTAAGAGAAAGTACAAAGGGCGGTCTTATCGCTAAAAGCGATCTCTTCCAGACAACCTTTGGATGGTCAAAGTTTGGACGAGATATAAGATAATGGGCGGTTTCTGGCGTACCTATATACAAATAAATAAAAATACAAATACATAAATACAATAAATAAATATCATAACTTATTTAGACAGCGCGGTTGGCGCAGTGGTCGAGAGACCGACTGCTGCGCTTCGTGTCGCAGGTTCGATTCCTGCACGGAGCAAATATTTGTACGATCTATAGATAATTGCTCCAGGTCTGGGTGTGTGTGTGCTTGTGACATTAAATGTTTGTAAACGCACCCACAATACAGGAAGAAATTCTTAGAATGGGGCAACGTTTAAAAAAAAAAATACAGTAGTTACGGATAGGAAAGTATGTTTTATGGCTCAACAACAAAACAAATAATACACACAGCAAATAATGCTCTCTAACTAATATTTTAAATCTATCCAGCGATTTAGCTCTTCTTGCTGACACAGGCAATGCATTCCACAATCGAGAGTCCTGAACTGTAAATGATAGATTCATCTTTGAACTCGAGAATATAACAAAATCTACAATCAATCCAAGGCGCGCACCACTGACTTTTCGAAGTCATGTGTGTATTAAATACTAATCACTTGCTTAAAACGGAATGAAACCAGCACACCTGAGAGATAAAGTTATTATATTAAATGGAAAAAGAATACGGTCGCGAACAGGATTCGAACCTGCGCCTCCCGGATAAATACTCCAGGCGCTCTGACCACTAAGCCATCTCGACCTCTGCTCACCACCACGAATTCTTCCATATTTTAACACGTCTTAATGGCGACGTTATTGCTATCAATTCAGTACCTATACAAGTGACCGAACCGACACGACTAACTTTGCAGTTAATACAATGTCGTAAAGAATGCAATTACCTTAATAATTCAAGATAAATCTTTGAAAAGCATTAACGCATGCTTAGCGAACTCTAAAGTTATTATATTAAATGGAAAAAGAGAGTTCGCTAAGCATGCGTTAATGCTTTTCAAAGATTTATCTCACCTGAGAGATGTTCTCGATGGTGTGTAAAGCCATGTCAGAGACCTACGGGCGGTTTAAACTCTGACACTAGGTTGTCCAACCAGAGTGTACTTACAGTTTAGGCTAGTACCAGATATGCATAACGATATATTTCTAAAATGCATTGGCGCTTTCCCTCTTTGGTCTAGTGTACGCAAGCGTGGCTCTTGAGCGTGAAGTCCTGGGTTCGATTCCCGGGTCGGGTTAAAGGTGTTGTCGGGAATTATATTAGAAAATCCTCAGTAACTGTAGCATCTCAGAGTTTGAATTCTGCCCGATTTATTGGCTCAGTAGGGACTTAATAACAGCATTGGTATAATGTCTTAGGCATTAATTCAGCTTATGTTACTTAATGTGTCATAAAATTTAAATTAATAAGATGTGGGTGTACAAATCTGTACACCTCTGCCTACCCTTTAGAGGATTGTATGCGTGAGGCTATGTTTATATTTATAACTAGTTGTGCCCCGCGGTATCACTCGCGTATAATTATATTATAATTAGCCTAAGTCACTACTTATGTAATCGGCTATCTGCCAGTAAAATTTTATCAGGATCGGTCTAGCCGTTTCGTAGATTAGCCGGAACAAACAGACAAACATTCTAAAAAATTATTTTTAGACATACGCATCGTGCAAATTAATTGTATGAGCTTAAAAAATATATTTTGACATTACAAACAGACACTTTAATTTTATTTATTTGTTTTGATTATTTTCGTGTAGGTTTCATTCCGGCACCAATCATAGCGGTGCGGACAGTAAAGGCAGAGTTGATATGTGGATTGCCACGCGGGAAGTGGGACCAGCTCAACAAAATAGATGAAAAGTGGATGCAGAAGGGAGATTATGGGTAAGACTATAGTTTTAACACTCAAGTGGAAGTTTCAGTGTACCAAAGGGAATAGAGCAGTGATAGCCTAGTGCAGTGGACGGGAAACCGCGGCTCTTTGACTCCTCGGCTGCGGCTCTTCCACGAATTGTTAAGTGCAGCCACGGAATATTACTATGCCTTGTAAAAGACGAGTAAACATTAATTAAATTTTAATGGTGTATTGTCTATATTTGGCTTTTTTGGTTGCCGACCACTGGCCTAGTGGTATGACCGTTGGACTGACAAGTCAAAGGTCGCAAGCTCGAATCCAAGGCACGCATCACTGTCTTTTCGAAGTCTTGTGTGTATAATAAACTAATTATCACTTCCTAAAAACGGTGAAGGAAAACATCGTGAGGAAACCAGCACTCCTGAGAGATGTTCTCGACGGTGTGTAAAGCCATGTCAGAGACTTACGGGTGGTTTCCCCTCTGACACTAGGTTGTTCATCAACCACATGATGAGAAGACGAAGAATAGTACCAAAAAATAAAAATTAATATCCATACCTGTGTAGGGACTGAATTAATAACGTCGCCAAAAGACAAATTAAAATTCAAGATATGTCTTTGAAAAATCATTAACGCATGCTTAGCGAACTCTAAAGTTATAATTTTAAATGGAAAAAGAATACGGTCGCGAGCAGGATTCGAACCTGCGCCTCCCGGATAGATACTCCAGGCGCTCTGACCACTAAGCTAAGAGGTCGAGATGGCTTAGTGGTCAGAGCGCCTGGAGTATCTATCCGGGAGGCGCAGGTTCGAATCCTGCTCGCGACCATATTCTATTTCCATTTAAAAAAATTACAAAATAAAATTTGGTAGAAATTATTTGATTTGTATTAGCTTGATTTGTAAGCGCTGTCCTCAGTCTGGACTGAGGGATTTTATGGCACATAAAGAAGTTAAATCTTTTTTATTATTTTATTATGAATATTTTATTGCGGGGTCTTAAAAATTATGTCAAAAGTTATTATATAAAAACGAGGGATATTGATCCTGTAAAACTGTTCTAGGTTCATATAATACCAGTAGTGTGACACATTCATATTAATTATTGTTTAACGGTTATGACCATGACGCAATAGACATGATTTTGAAATCTCCTATACTATAGGTACACGTCTTCTATTTCCGAAAAACACATTATTTCAGCAATAAACTAAGTTTTAACGCAGATTATTGCATTTTAATCTATCTAATTTGAATTAAGCGCGAAAACGCTCATGGGTGTCATGGCGCCGCTTATAATGGGTTGTGACGTCGCGCTTCGATAACATTTGATAAAAGTTCAAGAAACACGTACGGCGGTGATTGACATTAATTGAGGCGTGACATCATTCGCTGTAATAAGCTTTTCAGTCAACTTGTGGCCGAATGCAGTATTTTATACTTTTATTTTATTGAAAATCCTATTAATCTTGATGTTTATATTAAAACCAGGTCATATTTTAGAATCCTGTGGACATATAGTTTTCTCTAAAACCATTTATTCTTTGATTCTTTAATACTGTCATCATGGCTATTATAAATTTAATTTATAATTAGTCAACGGTTATTACTCACGTGCATTCTTCGGGTTTAACAGAGCCTTTAGTCATGAGCTGAGCCCGTGGGTTTAACTCGCGACATCACCGCGGGTTCAGCTCATTACTAAGGGCTCCGTTCGAGTTCGGAACTTGTCGGGCAATCCCGAAGAATGCACGTGAGTAATGACCGTTGAACAATAATAAATTTTGTAGTTGCTAAATTTTTTTTTGTTGTGCAAGTCTCGCCATTATCCTTTTAATTTGTGGTGTGTGGTTAGGTTAGGGAATTCAACGGCTGGTAATAGGTTCAATACTTCGTTGGTACACTCCATAATGTTTGTGTTATGTGTTTTACTTGTTTGTTTGCAGTGTGATCCAATACTGCCCTAAGGGCGAAGCGTTGAAGGTAGCCGACAGGCCGTGCATCGACTATTGCGAGACGTGTTTCGGAGTTATATGCCCAGAACATACGGATATGTGATAATTATGTAAGTTAACACATTTTAAAATGTAGTAGGTGCCACGTGTTAAGGGGCAATCACTCTATAATATATAAGGTCCTAATTTATTAGGTAATTTCCTTTGAAAGGGGTAATACATAAGTCAAATACATTCACTTAAGCTAAGAATTAAATGGATATAACAAATTATTTATAATTAACATTGTACTAGCAAGACGAAAACTGCTCCTTGAACGGCGAATATTAAGATAATAAAATTGTTGTAACAATTTGAATTATGGCTTAAATGAGTCCTTATCACATACACATTAACCCTTTAAAGGGAAATTACCTGATAAATTAGGACCTTATACATTGTCCCAAGCGGGACTGCTGAGGAGGTCTCGTATTCGATTCCCAGGTCAGGCAAAGTGTTATTGAGTTTTTCTGTTAGGAAATTCTCAGTAGCAACCCGGAATTTGGCTCACCGCCTTTTGGAACGTCCCACATGGGACTTAATAACAGCATTGGTGAAATTTGGGTGAATACAGCCGTGATGCTATGCTATGTTTACCCTATAATACTTTGTATGACTCCGGACCACACGTTCAGCAGCCGTGATTGCGTCCACTAGACCTATGATGCAGTTTTGATTATTAAAGATGCATTATTAATTAATATTTCTTTATTTTTTCAGATATGGTGTGAACTCATTTTTTGTTGTTATATCTAGATCAATTTTTTCTCAAAATTTTTTAGCTAAATAAATATATAACATGTTGTTTTTATTTACAAATTAAATCTGTTTTGACTCTTTTTGTGTATTTTATTTAATGAAATAACTATCCAGGTTTTGTTTTGACCTCATTTCTTTGTCCTCAAAAAAGGTCGGGTGAGTAGTACTCGCAACTGTCCTCGAAAAAGGCCAGGTGCGTTGTAATTGCAATCGTGCTCCGAAAAGGTCTGGCGCATAGTTCTCGCAACCGCCCTCCAAAAAGGTCAGGTGCGTAATTTCTATTTACCATTTATTTCAGGCATCAAGGCCCATAACAAAATACATATAATACTATAATGAACATAAAATACTATACATAACAATATAAACTTAAACACTAATTCACAGATTAGAGTCGGCGTCGTGTGTCACGCGGTGTCCGGTATCCGGCCTCGAAAACGCCGGAACAGTACACCTCTCGGCCAAAATTCTTCTTTCGTGAAGGTCGAAAGATATTCAGTCGGCACACTCACCACAAAAGAATTGAAATTCACATGTGACGAGACTCCAACCGCTCGACCCTCAGAGTGAACTTCGTCTTTATTTTGATGTACTCTACAATCTCCTCGACCTTTGTAGAGTAATGCAGCCGGGACACATACAGCGGCGACTCTGGTACAGCCGGACGCAGCAGATGGTTCGGTCCGGTCGGTGCGGTGCCGCACTGGTTCCGACAAGGAGGCTTTTTCTTCTTCTTTTCCACCTTGATGAAGCCATCCTTGTCGCACTTATCCTTCGCTGGACAATGCTGTGGCGGATCCTTGTGGGTCGCTTCACAGCAGCTCTGTTTACCCCTTATTTCCTCCTGCCGCTTAGACTGTGGTGCAGTAGGTTTGTTGCAGGCAACAATAGCAGCGTAGGCACGTTTCGGGGTCGACGTACCTACACGTGTCGTTTCTACCGGTGTAGAGGCGGGCACGGCAGAGGGGCACGGTGCATCGTAAGCAATTTTTGTAGCCGGTGACGCAGTAGAACTCGCCGACTCAAAACTGCAAACGGAAGCATTTTGCGCCCCGCGACGAGTGTTCACGTTAGAGGTGACAGGCGACCTACTTACTGAAACAGCATTACGCAACAACACTACTTCGGCACGTAGTTCACCTATGGTGTTATCCGATACCTCCAATTTGGACTGCACCTCGGTCAGGCTCGCTTTCAGGGATGTTATGTCCTTCAAGAGCCTGGTGACGTCGACGTGGTCAAACGTAACGGGAGGCAGCTTATGCAGCTCCTTCACCACAAAAGCAGGCACGTCATCCGGGTCGGTCTCCTTCATCAGGGTGATTATATCCTGAAGACTCTTTTCAGTACCATCCCTCCGGCGGCTCGGCATCTGGTCGACTTTGCCGAGCGTTTGAAATAATAGCAGTTTGGCACTACTTATTTCCTCTTCTTTGTAAGCAGACTTGCAGATCTGCAAGATGCTTACCTCGTCCATGTAGTCGATGGCATGCTTCACGTATGCCAACAACTCGTTGGCTATGAGCGGTTGTGAACCCATAGCGAGAAAACGGGCAGCAGCTATAGCCGCGCGATTCGCGAATTACTTATTCGTATCGAGCAACGCAAACACGTCCGTACTTGACCGCGCATACTCGCAACCGTTCTCAAAAAAGGTCAGGTGCGTAGAAGGTACTTGCAACCGGCGCGCGAGTATATCTAGATGTTAGAACGTGGTTGAAGCAAAAGAAGTATGTAAGGATTGTAGTTGAAGTTCTGCAGTTTTTGCCTACCCCCATGGGATTTATAAAAACCTAATAGCACGATATTCATACTCACCTCAGTATGAATATCGTGCTATTAGGTTTTTATAAATGTATAAACTGATACCCCAAAAAATACCGGTACATCAGGGGTTCGCCCTGTATAAAAAACCTCTACGTTACGTCTAGTGGTCCCAAGCGCGACTGCTGAGCATGAGGTCTCGGGTTCGACTCCCGGGTCGGGCAAAGTGTTATTGAGTTTTTCCCTTAGAAATTTCTCAGTAGCAGCCCGGAGTTTGGAATTGTGCCCGGTAGATGGCTAACAACAGAATATTAGACACATACATAGTAGTATATTACATTAATGCCGTGCCTCGGAGAGCACGTTAAGCCATCGGTCCCGGTTGTCAAATTAAGATCTATGACAGCCGTTACGGGTAGTCAGAGGCATGAAAGTCTGACAACCAGTCATATATTAAAAGTTAAAGTAAAGAATGAAAGTGTGTCACTTTTAAAATATTATTTAAATTACAGTGTCTTTGATTTGTAATCTTTGACATGGGCTTCCATAAAATGAAAGGTATTTGGTGAGTGTTCCATTATCCTAAAAGTTTAGGAACCCCAGTGTACCTATTGGCTATCACGGTTACCAACAAATTGATGGGCACTTTGTAGTTCATTGCGTCGTATGTCACAGCTTGCCTGTAATGAGCAAAAATATTAAAAAAATATAGCGCAATGAACTACAAAGTGACCATCTATTCGCTGGTAACCGAGTTTCCAATAGGTACGCTGGGGTTCCTAAACTTTTAGGATAACGGAACAAGAATACGGTCGCGAACAGGATTCGAACCCGCGCCTCCCGGATGAATACTCCAGGCGCTCTGACCACTAAGCCATCTCGACGCGCCTGGAGCATTCATCCGGGAGAACCAAGAACCTCTAAGCGCTATTGATATACGATGACATTGATAAAGCACGATATATATTTGTACATAACACATTTTTTAATTTTCTACCGTATTTCTACTATATTAAATTATCCTGCCTCGTTGGTCTAGTGGTCCCAAGCGCGACTGCTGAGCATGAGTCCCGGGTCTGGCAAGGTGTTATTGAGTTTTTCTGTTAGAAAATTCTCAGTAGCAGCCCGGAGTTTGGAATTGTGCCCGGTAGATGGCAATAGGCGCACCACCTATTACATGGCCTTTCGGCTCAGCCGCGTACAGAATTAAACGTTGTAACGATAAAAATCTATTGTGTCTGCTAATGAGCGAGGCAACAGCTTAATAACAGCATTGATGAAATGTGGGTGTACAATTGTGTACACCTCTGCCTACCCCTTCGGGGAATGTATGTGTTTTGATGTAAACTGTAAACTTATATTTTTTTACTTTAATAAATAAATAAATTATATCTAAGTACAGGTCATCAAATCAACCACAATTTTTTTGACAGCGCGTTTGGCGCAACGGTAGAGAGACCGACTGCTGCGCTGCGTGTCGCAGGCTCGATTCCTGCACGGAGCAAAAATTTGTACGATCTATAGATAATTGCTCCGGGTCTGGTAGTGTGTGTGCATGTGAGATTATGTCTTTAAACGCACCCACGACACAGGAAGAAATTCCTAGAGTGGGGCGACCTTTTTAAAAACAAACAAAACAAAAACAATATAGGCGTGATGCTATGTTATTATGTTATGTTATGTATGTTCCGACACGGAAAAGTTTTCGAATGGTTCGGAATAAGCCTGGTCGCCCAAAAGGGGTCGTCACGCCAAAAATCGACGATGAAATCCTTGGAATGATATTTTGTTTCTTTTAATCTCTGTATCTGCCTAGCCTTTTCCCAATTACATTGGGGTCGGCTTCCAGCCAAACCGGATGCAGCTTAATACCAGTGTTTTACATGGAACGACTGCCTATCTGACCTCCACAACCCAGTAACTGGGTAACACGATATCTCGTGGTATGACTGGTTGTCAGATTTTCAGGCCTCTGACTACCTGTAACGGCTGTCATGGATCTTAATTTGACAACCGGGACCGACGGCTTAACGTGCTCTCCGAGGCACGGAGGGGTCTCGGTATGAAATGATGGTCACCCATCCACAGACCGACCGCGGCAAGCGCAGCTTAACCTCGATCGATCGATCTGTGCGGCTGTTACTTTGCCACGAGCCCCTCCTTTCTTTTAATCTCTGTACACATTGTGAATTACTTTAGTAGCGTGTCTTATCTTTTTTCTTCTATTAAAACATCAGTGAACTGGCATCACTGATCTCACATCAGTGAGAAGGGTGACTACGCTAGTTCGCCGACCACCACTGGTTCTTGACCATTTTGCGTAAATCACTTAACAATAGATAGGGAGACAGGATAGTCAGACAGGAAACGCCGGCGCCATCTAATTTATAAAAATGTCTAGTAAAAGATCTATTTGCAGAAATAAAAACATTTATCATAAAAAAAAACATTTACCTTGAGGAAAACAGCATACTAGAGACATGTTCTCGATGGTGTGTAAAGCCATGTCAGAGACGTACGGGTGGTTTAAACTCTGACACTAGGTTGTTCATCAACCACACGATAAGATGAAGAAGATTTTCATATCTACATTTATGTCTAAACGTTGCCTAATGATAGCACAGATTGCGTAGTGGTCCAAAGTTCGACGTTTCGCGGCTTCGATTTTTGCATGGATCCAATATTAGATAATTGTTGGATTAATTGCCTCATTGCTCTCGTTGTCCTAAGCACGAATGCTGAGCATGAGGTCTCGGGTTCGATTCCCGGGCTGGGCAGTGTTATTGAGTGGTTCTGTTCGAAAATTGTCAGTAGCAGCCCGGAGTTCGGAATTGTCCCCGGTAGATGGCAGTAGGCTGACAACCTTTCAGTTAAATGTGACTTAAAATCTGCATTGATGATATGTGGTTGTACAACTGTGTACACCTAAGCTGCCTACCCCTTAGGGGAATACAGATGTGATGCTATGCTATGACTATATTATGCTATTCGACGATGATGTATGAAAAATAATGAATCATGAGGCTTACAGTAAAAAATATTTCTGGCCTTTTCAATAGTACTGTGAAGTTTACGCTGTGTGGCATATAGATGGCGCTACTTGTGGTGAAATGTGACTAACGATTTTTTTTCTTCGTAATGATGTCTATGTTGCTACCTCTAGCCTCTGGGTCCTTAGGTAATTAATTATAGTAAATATTAGAACAAGATCTTTGTATAAATCATTTATTTACAAAATAATGCGTCAAGCAAACTACGTTTACTAAAATTAATCATACATATTCATAATAAAAATAGCAAAGATTTTGTAGGTAGATATGTCGTTTTCTATTATTCGTCCTTTATTACATAAATCTAGTAAAATATTTATTAAATATATAGATATAGCATTTAAAACACTATTACATTAGATTTACTGGCCATTTTATCTGTTAAAAAATATACAAATTATAAATAAAACGCCCTGAAATACATACAATTATTTTTCAGGGCGTTTTATTTATAATTTCGCCATTTTGAATGACAAAAACAATTAATTTTCTGTGCAACAAGAAAAACATAGATAATAATTGAAAAACAAGGGAGAAAAATATTATTTTTAAACATATAAACATTAGAAAAGAAACGATACTCCGCCATTTTGTTTTCCTAACAACTAAATTACTAATAAGCGTTTTGTACAATAGTCTCGTAAATATGGCTCAATATCCTTTAAACAGCATAAGTCGTCGATAAAAATGTATCAGGTGAACACATTATTTAGATTCATAATGTAAAAAATTAAAATATTACTTTTCACTTTTCAGATCAATTTTGCTAATGAATTAAAACAGCGTTCATTTTCTCACCTTTACTATTTAGAAATTAATATGAAACACAACATTCAAGGTTAATTTCTGAATAGCAACCAAATAATAAAAAGAAAATATTTTATCTTTTCACATAGTAACCTCAAATATGTTCCCGCCAAAACACAATCACAGATAAAATCTAATCGAACTGTAATCAATTCATCTTACTAAGTAATATATTTTCCCAGCTCTAATTCAAAATAATCAATTGATTTCCTTAATTTTGTACTATCGATTTATGCAAAAAGTTACCCAAACAAAAAATATGAAAACAATTGATAATCTGAAAAGTCTTAAATGTCATTTTTGAATACAGATCGCATTACATTTTCAAATCGGTTACTTAATATGGCCCCTGTTCTTGATAGCCGTTGTATCCAGATTGGCTATTCCTGTCATAGCCTCCCTGGCCCAAACCGGTGTCTTCATACGAAATCTTGGGCTTGTAGCCATCCTGGTCGGCTTCGTACTCTACAGTCTGAAAATGTATTAATTGATTATTTAAATACTGTTACTGCGAAACCTGGACGAGATTAGGACAGAGTGCTGAGATTGGCACAAGCAGAGACAGGCCTATGCCTTGCAGTGGTCGAACTCAGGCTGTGGATGACGGTATGACTTGAAAGATCTTTGAAATGTGACAATCAGACTAACTTACTAAGGTATCAGATTCGCCCAGTAAGTTTTTTTTTTAAATCAAAATGCATCTATTATTGGCCACCAATTCGCGTAAGCGACGGTGTTGCCGAAGATGAAGCATGATTTAGAAATCAAATAGCAGACACTGCTTAAAATACTAGTGATTGAGCCGCGTTTACTTAAACGCCTGCTACCTCCATTATAGCAAAGAAAATGGTAATTTGTAAATTGAAAAACAAACAGGCTATTCCAGTTCACTGCTGGAAATAAGACTCTCGCAAATTGTGCCCACAACACTCAGTTCTAAGTCATACTTTCAAAGTCATACAGCTTAGCAAATGTCAAATTAATCTTACAAAGCAATCAAGACAATATTAACTCCGATTGCTAATTCGATCTAGTCATGTGATTAGAAGCTTACCCTCTCGTCGGAACTGTCTCGTGTTCGTGTCAACTGGAGGTCTCTGATATAACTTATAACATGACTCCAAATCAGACGTTTAGATAAAAATACTTCTAGATCGTTCACAGCAAATATCAGTTCAGGATCAGAAATTCCTGAGTTTTGGGTGATCTATAACTCTCTCTCATGAATCTAAAACAAATAAGGTAGATGTGGTATCTCGCCTGTTTCCTGCCATCGGGAAGGAGCACGTAGTAAAGACCCTCAGCCCTGTCGCCCTGCCTCGACTCGCGGTGACCGAAGTCGTTGCCCGACTGGTCATCTTTCACCATATACTCGAAACTGTAGTTGGCAGGCTCCTGAAAAGGTAACACTTTGGTAAGTTTTCTTATTGTTATCGTAACCTAGCTCTGTGGAGGCCGAAACGGAGAAGAAACGTCTGGAGGCCTGAAGTCTTCTTCTTCTTATCGTATGTTTGATGAACAACCCAGTGTCAGAGTTTAAACCACCTGTAGGTCTCTGAAATGACTTTACACAGCATCGAGAACATCTCTCTGGGGTGCTGGTTTCCTCACGATTTTTTCCTTCATCGAACAACA
Organism: Xylocampa areola; assembly: GCA_935421205.1. Lineage (NCBI taxonomy): Eukaryota > Metazoa > Arthropoda > Insecta > Lepidoptera > Noctuidae > Xylocampa > Xylocampa areola. Next base: position 11,313,255 of record OW285225.1, read on the forward strand.
TTCTTACAAAAACACAAACCACGCGATTAAATTAATCCAGTTAAAAGTTGTTTTATTAAAAGAGATTTTAATTAAGTTATAATACGCACATGACTTCGAAAAGTCAATGGAGGCCTTGGATTCTTGCCACTTTTGACTTGTCATTCTAACAGGTCGTAACGGTCATACCGCTAGGTTATCACTGCTTTTAGCTGTAATGCCGGCCTGCAGTAAAATGGGTTGACGACATAGGTAAAACCTGCAGCCGGCAAGACTAGGAAGCAAAGAAATTTTGTATCACATCAAATCGATGTTGCGAGAGCTATGACACTCCGTGCTCACTCCACGCTCACGCATAACTGTCACTCAAACGAACGTGACACTGCATCGGAGACACTCATCGTTTATCGTCTACGTTTCAGACGAAACAAATCTTCGTTCATCGTTGAACAGAAGTGAACCCCCATATAGGAAAAGGGGGCTTTCTGTTACTCCTGTAGGGTTGCGTATATTCATAGACGGTATTGATCGGTTACCATGGTGGCATGAGTACTCGATTGCACACTACACCATAAACAAAAGTGAGGGTAGATAACTCACCCCGTTGCTGCCATCATCTCCGCCGTATCCTCCTGTACCAGGTGGGAGGTATTGACGGCTCTGTTCCTGGCCGCTGTAGCCATTACCTCCAGAAGATCCACCTTGGGAATGACCTCCTAGAAACAAATTGTATGTTTTTAGAGTTGGATGTAGTTTCTGCCTACCCCAAAGGGAAATAAGCGTGATTGTATGTAGATCGAGTCAAATCTAAAGATTTTTTAGACTAAAATTGGTTTCTACACGATTTCGATCGACGTTCATGATGCGTGCTGCCCATAAATGGAACATTTGGTCGTGTTCCGTGTTTCCCGAGACATAATCTAGGCATATTCAAGGCTAGAATTAATAGTTTTTTTCTGGATCTACGTGTTCCATCTGCGGCCACACCATCGCTTACTGTGCGCGTATCCTACCTAATCTATCGAACTGCTAAGCCATTTCATTCCGATAATAATATACTAAATAATCCTCTTACCGCCAACACCTCCAAATCCTGGCGCTCCGTACTGTTGGGAAGGAGTAGTCGCTGATGGGGCCCCATACTGAGACGAGGGGGCTCCAAACTGCGAAGAAGGTGCTCCAAACTGCGAAGAAGGTGCTCCATACTGGGTCGAAGGCGCTCCAAACTGTGAAGAAGCTCCCCCAAATTGCGACGGTGCCCCGTATTGGGATGACGGTGCCTGACTGCCTTGGCCAGGGACGCCATATTGAGAAGATGGGGCGTTGAACTGTTGTCCTAGTGATGATTGAGGGGAGTTGTATCTTGAGGAGGGCTGGGGGGCTCCGTATTGAGAAGAGGGGCGGCGGGAGCTAGCGCGGGATGGGCCACGGCTTCTGGAATGAAAAATAATAATTTCCTTATGTAGTTTCGTTCAAACTTTCTTTAATTTCTTACTATTGTTTTCTGATTATGTCCAATATAATAATTTTCATGTTATATTTACGAGTATGGATAGAATGGATGAAAATGTGGTTATAACCGTGCAGTGTCCACTGAATGTGGTGTGGGGAACGTGGTATATTTGCGGGCAGGCGGGCGCTGCACATGTAAGGTGCAATATTGTGGAAGTGGGTAGTTATTTACATCCACAATGTTGAGGATTGACTTCCAAAATATCTATCATTGTAATGGACTTCGGCAAGTTAACGCCTGAATCTATTAAATAGATCAGAGTCAGCGTGTGTTAGTTTTACCTGAACAAAGCATCGGTCTGCCTTTGTGGGCCTGCTCCTGGGGCGCCGTACAGCTGCGAGGGTGTCCCTCCCCCAGCCTGAGGGGGAAGGTATCTGTTGTCTACTGGAGGTTCCGCCAAACAAGCCACTGCGAGGGCACTGAGTATGAGGATCTGGGAATTATAATCATATTAATTATCTATCGGCTGCGTGAAGAACACTTGATGTAACACAAAATACGTCGTCAAGGTGGCCGAGTGGTTACGAGCTCGCCTATTGAACTATAGGTTAGATCTTGCATGTACCAATGTGACTTTCTTAGTTAATCTAAGAAATCACAGACAAATGAAGGAAGATCACGAGAAAATCTGGATTTGATAGTCTGAAATCGCCAACCCGCAGTGAGCTAGCGTGATGAACAATGCTCGTATCGAATTCAAATTGTTTATTCTGTAAACAGGTCTGAGAAATAGGTCTTTACAAACACTTTTACATGTCATTTTTTAACCTAGGAGGCATTTCCTATCTCTGAGAAGAAAAACCAAAAGAAACTCAAAGGTCACTGTCTCTTTTGAAGTCCAGACATCACTTTTTATGGCTATGTGAGCGTAATCATGTAGGGCTAAAATGCTATGGTTATTTCTTCAAAAGGCCTTTCCAGACGCCCTCGTCTGGAAAGGCCTTTTGAAGAAATAACCATAGCAATTTCAAGTTGACCAGTCCTAACTAACGGCACACGTGCATTAGTCACCGTAAAGCTCGAACCATAATTTAGGGAGCTCAACGTATTAAATATGGAACAAGAATTTGGGGTAGTGACCAGAGGTCGAGATGACTTAGTTGGTCAGAGCGCCTGGAGAATTTGTCCGGGAGGCTTGGAGGTTGTAGTGGAGTGTCATCGCAGGATAACATCAGAACCTGGCGCATGGATAACATTTGGTGTGACATAGCTAGCATTCCCAATGAGGGTTGACGACAGGCAGGCGGCCGGTCATAAAACATAGCCAATGAACCACCGTTCACTATTCTGCACTGTTTCTGCAGCACTCGCGATCGTAACAAGGGTGAAGATATATCAGTAAAACAACAACACGGTGTTATACCTCTATATTGCGTACTTGTCAAAAATTACAATCATCGCGAGCCTAGTTTTTTTTTTTATAATGGCATCTCGCAGGTCGACCTAGGATGTTGTCGACTGCTTAACCGGACTTTCCTGTGGAAGCCCTAATAATAAATTATTATTAAGGCCTCAAGCCAGGGGCATACGAACTAATTATAAACTAAAGCGACAACACGCTAAGGCGACACCCTAAGCCTAGCCTCGTACCCCGCAGGGGGTGCCTGCGGGGTACGAGGCTAGGCTTAGGGCGTCGCTGGTGGGAGGACAGCAAGGGACTGGCTGGATCGGATTCAAATCATTATTATTTAGGGACGAATTTAAAGCTACAGGCTCAGCGGCTACGCGGGCTGGCACGAGCAAGGGTCGGAGAGGCGCGAGCCTTTTTTATTGTTTTTTTTTTTTATGTGGAGAAATGCCCTCGCATACCGCTCTGACACGGGGGGACAGAGAGGTTATGTGGGACTCGAACCCACTAAAACTCCACAGTGTACCTCCACAGCCGCTTGGGGGCGGGACGCGGGAACGCTCTTGCAAACAACCGCGAACCCGCCCGCGACTGTCCGTTGCCGGACTCCCTCACGGGGTTGGGTATTACACCCCCCCCGCTACGGCACACCAGACACATGGCATGCCGCAACCACCTCGGAGACCATGTGCAATGGGCGCCAGACGACCCCGTGTCTGGACGCCCTAGGTCCCCTGCGACGGGTCAGGTCTGTGGCCCCGCCGCCTGCCACTACGGCCGCAGAGGATAGGGAGAGCGGCGCCTCGCAATACCGGCACTCCTCTTCCCCTGCGGCCCCACCGCGTCCGCCATCCAACGGTGGCGGCCCCGTCAAGGCCGCGGAAGGCAGGGAGAGCGGCGCATCGACATACCGGCACTCCTCTCCCGCCGCGGCCCCCATCCTTCAGCTGCGGTGCCGTCCATACGACACCGTAGCCCACCTCAGTTGCGACACCTAAGGCCTAACACCACATAAGGCCCGCAACCTACGCCGGCGCCGCTCGAACATAGGCTTGAAGGCAAAGCCCAGAGGAGCGGCCCTCCTCGGGGTCCGTTAGCTTTACCGTGGGTGACCAAGCCACGGCTACTAGAGCCCCCCCACCACGACAAGGTAGTACCCCAGGGGGGGGGGGGAGGTGCGAGCCTAGTCAAGTCACGGAGACTCTTGACACCGTGATTCAGATAACGTCGCTCATCTAACAGCGCCATCTATCGTTTTAGAACTAAACAATATTTCCAACAGCCAAAACTTTAGCAGTATTCCAGTGTAACTAGAGAGTATGTATGGAAGAAGATAACATGCTGCCGACCTCAAATAAATTGGGATAAGGGCAGGTGGATGATGATGATGATTTTGGTACAACTCACCTTCATGGTTTGAGGTATTTCTTCTTTTCCTTTCACAAAAACGATTACCTGCAACAGAATAACATAACATCACGCCTGTATTCCTCGAAGGGGTATGCAGAGGTGTACAAAGTTGGACACCCACATTTCACCAATGCAGATTTTTATTCACACGTAATTAAAAGGTGGTGAGCCTATTGCCATCAATCGAGCGCAATTCCAAACTCCGGGAGGAGGTAAGAGCACTCGCTAGGAGCAGGACTGAAGGCTTTACGCACAGGGAGGTCACATCGCGATCTTCCTAATTTCTGGGCAGCTACTGAAAATCTCAAATCAGAAAATCCAATAACACTTTGCCCGACCCGGGAAACTTGTAGAGCGTGCTGTGGTGGGGTGTGGGTTCAAACCTGGTATGTACCAATCCGAATGTTTAATGTCATATATTTTTAAGTCATCGGAGAGATGGAGAATCTGAGGTGTGCTGGGTTCCTCAAAGTTTTTTTCACAACTATTTAATTTATATTTCGCACATGATATTAAAGTCTATTTGGTGCGTGTGGTGGATTTGAACCTGCAATCTTTGACTTGCTATTCTAATGGTCATACTACTTGGCTATAACTGGTTAAATAAGAAACTAATTTTACGCCACAACTGGCGCAGTGGCCGAGAGATCGGCTGTTGCACCGCATGTCCCGGTGTTAATTTCCGCTCGAAACAAACTGCATGTGACATTGTTTTAGGTCTGATAAACCCACAATATAGGAGAAACTAGCTGGTGCCCGCGACTTCGTCTGCGTGACAAAAGGTAGCCCATGTCCTTCTCGAAGGTCCAATCTATCTCCTTGCCAAATCTCATGATCCGTTCAACCGTTTAGTCGTGGAAAGGTAACAAACAAACAAATAGAGTTACTTTGTCATTTATAATATTAGTATAGATTCTGAATGTGGGGCAGATATTATTTGAAAAAAGAATTTTGTTTAATAATTTTTTGAAATATTTTGTATATGTTTTTGTGTTAACATATACCTGAATATGTACAAAAGGGATACAATTTCGAATATAACCAATACATAATTTAAAAATAGATCAAAACCAAAATCAAACCTTTTACGTCACAAAACACTTCACTTCCAACAGTTATTTTCGAAAATTCGAATTTGGAACACCTCACGAAGTCGGCCGATGTTGCCCGAATGATGACCGGATTGATTCCCATTCGCTTATATACCATAATGTGAGTGATTACTGATTACATATAATGTATGTACATCCTTACGTACGTACATAGTTATCTTGTGTATGTGTGTGTGGAGATTGGCGCATCTGCTTAACGAGACGGTTAGAATGTTGCTCTACTTTTCTTACTCTGTTTAGGGTCAATGTCAAGAGCGTAATTTGGCACGCCCAAGGGTTATCGGTAACGACTGAGATACAATTAATCACTTAACTTTAAGTATTTATCTGTAAAAAGAATTTCCGTGAAAGCATAAGTAGGAATTTAAGGAAAAAAAAACTTTTTTAACCGACTTCAAAAGAAGAAAAACTAACTATTATTGGAGCTGCGATATATTCACATATTTTAATCTATTACAGATTCTAAACACATATACAATTTTTTATATGTGTATGTTAGTATGTATATTTGAATGTATGTATGTTTGTCCACGCATTTCTCGGAAACTATTAATCATATTGTGACCTTTATTTTTTTATTGGCTTACTTTTACTCCAACTTAGGGAACAGTGCAAGTTTGATCAAAATCGGTTGAATAGTTTTCAAGATATGGATTAATATACGTGTAACTGTGACGACTCAAAACCTTGGTCAAAATGTAGTGCACGTCAGAAAAAAAAAACTATAATAAAATGTTTTTATTTTATTTTGTAAAACTTTTTCTTTAGGTAGGTACATATTTATGTCTTTTTAGATGCCAAGGTGACAAGAATGGCCTACGGCTGAGAGTTGAGACTTATATCGTCAGGTCGTGACCAGTAAAATACATACTCGTATCAATGGGTCGATCACGACCTTCAGCACTGAAGATCCGATTACTTTTACTACTAGGAAATGTATGGAAAAGCTAAATAAATCAGTGCCTAGCCTTTTCCCAATTATATTGGGGTGGGTTTCCAGTCAAACTGGATGCAGCTTAATACCAATATTTTACATGAAGCGACTGCCTATCTGACCTCCACAACCCAGTAACTGGGTGACACAATATCTTGTGGTATCAGGCCTCTGACTACCCAGCTTTCATAGGTCGGACAATCGGGACCGCCGGTTTAACGTGTTCTTCGAGGCACAGGTGTCTCGGTATGAAATGATGGTCACCCATCCACAGACCGACCACGACAAGTGCGTCTTTACCTCAATCGGTGTGCGGCTGTTACTTAGCCATGAGCCTCTCTTTTCTTATAGGAAAGCTTAAGAAGCAACGAAAAAAATTACAGAAAAACCAAAAAAAAAGTCTTCAATTTATTAACAGAGATATGCACTATAGTCCGTTCATTTAAGTCTGAAGATTTTAGGGATGTGGCGTAACGTAAATCGCAAACCAGTTTTTCGAATATCGATTTGTTTTCAGAACAATTTATTACCGTTACGAAGATTATTTTTTAAATCGATTCAAGTTGTTTATAAGAAAAATGTTGAACATGTCAACATTTCAAACACGTTAAGTAAACGTACGTGAACACGTCTTGTTACAAAACATCCTAATAATTTAATATAATAAGTAAAATTAAACTCTACCAGTTTGGCATGCAAAAATGATACAATTACCCACAATGTCACCGCAAGAGACGCGACTGAGAAATGCACTAATTCGATGTTGCAATTTTTCAACAATTGCGAGATAACAAGTTACAATGTTTTATAATAAAAACAACTTTTAAGCGTATTAATCGCGTGTATTATTGGTTTTTGTTTTTCCTGACTTTTCGAATGCTTTGCGTTCATCGTCGCAGGATGATTGGGTTGGAAGTAAGTAGGTGATGGTTAAAAGTTATTTTATTATAATGTGTAGTGATCGCCAGGGGCGGACCAATAGCTTGTGGGGCCCTGGGTTAATACTACTGGACCATAAACGTTGAGCCGGACTCATGCCGACAAAAAACCACACGGTTAATAAATACATAACTCACATAATGTCATATTGTCCCTTGTCTGCAATGGGTCTGGGGGCCTTTTATATCCACGAGGCCCGGGCTGCAGCCCTTATATAGATCCGCCTGTCTGATCGCGAAAATCTAAGATATTAGTTAGTTACAACGTTATTTAATAACCTTTCTCTTTACCGTTAAAAAAATATTTTTACTAAGAGAAAACTTTTGTACACAAGAAAAAAAAAACATTACAGGTAACGAGTTTGTTAAGTTTTTACGGCCAAGTAATGCCTAAATTAATGATGGCGCCTTACAACAGAAAACCTTACGCTGAGTTAGTAATCTGTATTTGATTGCTCATAGATAACACCAGGCGTCTCCCTAATTTGATGCGAATAAGTGACACGGTAGCTCAGTTGGTCAGCAGCGATGTCACGAACTGACAAAAGCCGCGGGTTCGAATCCCGTTCGTGTTTATACATTTTTCAATGTTTTCTTAGAAAAATAATGGATAATAAATTACAATATATTTAAGTAGGTAAGTAAAACATAAGATAACATCGCTCTTGTATTCCCCGAGAGGTTAGGTAGAGGCGTACTATATATACTAGTGTTATTGCTACCAATTTTATTTTTAATTGTCTTTTATACACCCTAATGAATTCTGTCCTATATAACACTAAATAAATGCATTATCGATCTATCTAACTCTATCTGTTTCTTGTACACCAACATTTTAATGAAGCCGTATTAAGGTTGACTTAAAATAACGATGTTAACAGAAGAGCCCATTGCCGGGCACAATTCCATTTTAACACTTTCCATGATCCCGGAATTGATTCCTAGAAATCATTAATTTAACTGCCTCATCGGTTATGGTTATAGGCGTGGGTGCTGAGCGTGAGGTTTCCGGTTTGATTCCCGGGTCAGGCAAAGTTTTATTGTGTTTGCCTGCAATAGCAGCCCGGAGCTTTAGTTTATGGCAATAGGCTCACCACCTATTATATGAGGCTTAATAACAGAATTGGTGAAATGTGGATGTAATTGTACAAATTCAAAGTCAAAAGTTTTTATTTCACATAAACCAAAAAGGCGCTTATGACACACCTCTGCCTGCTCCCTCGGAGAGTACAGGCGTGATGCTATGTTATTTTTTCAAATTTCTGTATCTTTTATTAAAATGGAGCATCTTACCCACCGTTCGAGCTACATTCGCCTAAAAGCTGTAAATGAAGGTGTGCTCTACTTGGGACTGAGCTAAAACACGAGTGTTTTACAAGCGTAGGACATACACACACATACACAGCTGTGATTACTTACATATACTTATACATAGCATCAGACATAGCATCACGCCTGTATTCCCCAAAGGGTAGGCAGAGATGTATCGTAGACCGTAGTACACTCACATTTCAGCGTTGCCGATATTAAGTCAATTAAAGATAAACCTTTGAAAAGCATTATCTGTATATAAAAAATACGCTTCTTAGTGCTGTTAAAAACCTCAACAAGTCGAGTTCAAATAACAAACTTAACATGAGTCATATTGGTGTGGAAGGAAATTCAAACCCAATTTATTTATCAGAACATCTTACCCCAAATGCAAGAAAGCTTTTTTATCTTGCACGCCAATTAAAGAGAGACAACAAAATTAAGTACTGCTGGATTAATGACGGAAAAATACTCGTTAGAAAAACTGATGGCGCTCAAGCAATATACATCAAAAGTGAACCTCAAATTGAAGCCCTATCAAAAGAAGTTTGACTAGTTTATCATTTTAATTGCATGCCATATTATAACAAGAATGCCCTATTTTATATTTTTGTAAACCTTATTTTCCAAAAAAAGTTATTAAACACTAACAAAACAAGCGACATATTACACACATTACTATCACACATTCACACAAACGCCCATCCTTACATATCTTATATTACATGTTACATTTACGCGGTTTTTCACGTATTGCCCCATATAGTCGTTCTAGTCGGAATAAAAATATCCTACAATGGAGTTTATGATAGTTACTGTTTACAAATTATTTTTATGTACTTAACAAATAATAAGACTAAAATCAAAGTATATTAGTGGATCATATACTTGAAATTAACGATAATATCGACCAACTCTCAGTTTCTAAATCGCTAAATTGTAAACCTGAAGAATGTTCTTCATACATAACTGACTCTAATAATCACATAAAGATAATAACCCAAAACATTCGATCTATAAATGCTAACTTTGATTCTTTTCTGACCCTATTAAATAGAATAAATTTTGATTGTGACATTATTATTTTAACAGAGTGCTGGCTTAAACATAATAATATTTTACCAGTTATGAACGGTTACTTCTGCTATCAGACAACGCGACATCATAATCAAAACGATGGGGTAGTTCTTTATGTTAAAAACATTGAAAACTACTCAGTTCTCGAGCCGGACTTCATGGATGCAAGTTGTCTTGTGCTTAAGATTGGGACTGATAAGGCGTTAATTTGTATTTATCGCTCGCCCTCATTTTCTGACATCAAAATTTTTTTTAAATTCTTTAAATGTACTCCTATTGAAACTTGCACCAATAAAAAATTTAGTTATTATTGGGGATATCAATCTTGATATTGGCAATTCACTGTACTCTAACTGTGTCGCTGACTATCTTGATCTTGTGGCTTATCATGGTCTACTTCCGGCACATAACATTTGTACTAGGGAGAGTGCTTGTTTAGACCATGTTATGCTCAAGACGAACTTAATAGCTGTCACTATTGTAGTGGAGTCTTATGTTACAGACCACAACTCTGTCCTTCTCTGTCTAAAGCAAAGAAATACTAGTAATATTCGTATGAAGACCATGACAAAGATTAACTATAAAACTCTTGATTCCACAATGAAACACTTAAACCTTATACCAATCTACCAATATACCGATGCAAATGAAGCTACTATATACCTCACTGACATTCTTACTGGTATATTAAGATCTCATACATCAATAATTAAACTTCCTAATCATAAAAGGTTACTAAAGCCCTGGATGACCGTAGGCATGCTCCGGTGCATGCGCAACAGGGATGCAATGCACAAAAAACTGCAACAGGCTCCTGATAACATCATTTTAAAAAAAACTTACAGTAGATATCGAAATTATTGCACAAAAATTATAAAGAAGTTAAGGAGAGAGTATGAAAGGGCTGAATTACGAGAAGCCGCCGGAGACAACAAAAAAATTTGGCAAGTTATTAGAAAAGTCACTCACACTGGAAATGCTAAAGTACCTACCGCAGAACTTATTTCTTCTCTTTCTCCCCAGGTGTCAGTAAACTCTGTGAACGATTTCTTTGTTAGTGTTGGCAAAAATCTTGCTGATAAATTTAAACATCACATGAAGTCGCCATGTCACTCAAAAGCTGTTTCCTCGTCACTTCATTCTTTTGGTATGTTAGATACTGATGAGGGTGAGGTGGAGTCTGTCCTTATGTCACTCAAAACCAACTCTGCTGTCGGATGGGACAATATACCAACCTACTTTCTAAAACGCTATAAAAGTTTTCTTGTACCTCCACTTACGTTTCTTTTCAACCTCTGCCTCGGCATGGGTACTTTTCCACACTTCCTAAAAAAGGCTATCATACACCCTATTCACAAGGGAGGGGATAGAGACTGTGTCAATAATTATCGCCCCGTAGCGGTACTGCCTTCTCTTTCAAAAATTCTAGAACGCATTATTAATAAGAGACTAGTGAAATACCTCGAAGATAAGATGCTTCTTTCCCCAAACCAATTCGGCTTTAGACGAAACAAATCTACCAATAACGCAGTTCTAGAATTAACTACCCATATAGTTAATAGCTTAGATAAAAAGAGGAAAGTATTAGCTGTATTTTTGGACTTAAAAAAAGCATTCGACACAGTCTCTATTCCCAACCTCATTGTGAAGCTTGAAGAGATAGGTATACGTGACGTCCCGCTCAAAATGTTTACAGACTACCTAAAAAACAGAACTCAATGCGTGAAAATTCAAAATTACCTTAGCAATGAACTCCCAGTCACCTTCGGTGTACCCCAGGGTAGTGTAGCCGGTCCTACACTCTTCCTGATATATGTCAATCAATTGTGTAATCTTGAACTCTTAAATGGTAAAATTACGGCATTTGCTGATGATACTGTACTCACCTTCACGGGTGACACCTGGCATGAAACTTTCGAAGTTGCACAGACGGGACTAAATACCGTACTAAATTGGTTAAATGAACACCTACTTACCCTTAATACGGACAAAACCAAAGTACTCACGTTTTCCTTACGCCAGGCTACTCAGCCATCAGACACACTCTTTTTAACTGCTCACTCATGCCCCTCGCCAGATTCCGTAACTTGCCCATGTCCTAAACTTGAACGATCTCGAAATATTAAATATCTCGGGGTTACTCTCGACAACAATTTAAATTTTACAGCCCACTTAGACCAACTTACATCTAGGATCAGAAAACTGATCTTTGTATTCAGGACTCTTCGCCATGTCGCTGATGGTGAGATAATGAAGAAAGTCTACTTCGCTCTATGTCAATCGTTGTTATCGTATTGCATTTCTACCTGGGGTGGGGCTCCTAAAACAATGATTCTTAAACTGGAAAGGGCACAAAGGGCCATATTAAAAGTTTCCACTTTCCGTCCCATATTTTTTCCCACGGAGGAGTTATATAAGTGTTCCAAAGTATTAACTGTGAGGCAACTCTTTGTACTTAACACTGTTCTTTTACAACACCATAACTCTCACTTTGAATTAATCACCAGGAGACGGAAGGACAGAATATGTCGTCCCTTCAAATGCAACTACACCTTCACTAAAAGATTCTATTGTTTCCAAGGACCTCATCTTTATAACAAGCTTAACAAAACACATAACATATTCTCCTTACACACGAATCGTTTAAAAAAAGTTCTGACTACCTGTTTACTACAAATGAATTATTATGATACAGAACAACTTCTTTCGTAACTATATATACTCGTATATACCAAACTAAACATACCACTGACATACTCAAACAAGCACACGCAAAACACACACACACAAACACACACACATAAACACACTCACACAAACACACACACAAAACACACGCACGATACTTACCTAAAATACGGGCTGATTCTTTCTGTATTTTTTATTTTTTCCTTTGTTTTGTTTTCTATACTATTTGTTAATTTACTGTAACTTAACGCTTATATATCCCGGAACTTTATAATACTTTGAATTACTGATTCTATGGGTTTGGGACTGGTGCCTTTAATACAAGTTATTTGTATAACTTAGCAAGGGCGCTAGCTGCAACACACATGGGACATTAGTTTAAATATTGTTTGAGTATATTACTGTGTTTATAAGAGTAAATCGTGTTTTTATGCAAATAAATCATTATTATTATTATTATTATTATTAACGCATGCTTAGCGAACCTTAAAGTTATAGATTTTTGTGGAAAAAAATAGGGTCGCGAGCAGGATTCGAATCTGGGCCACTCGGATAAATACTCCAGGCGCTCTGACCACTAAGACATCTCGACCACTGCTCGCTACCGTGAATTCTTCTTCCACATTTTAACACGTCTTTTGGTGACGTCATTGCTATCTATTCAGTCCCTAAACAGGTGACCAAACCGACACGAGTAACTTTGCAGTTAATACAATGTCGTAAAGATGCAATTACTTTAACAAATACAGATAAATCTTTGAAAAGCATTAGCGAATTCTAACGCTATAATATTAAATGGAAAAGCAATACGGCCGTGAGCAGGATTTTCCCGACACAACCCGGGATTGAACCCCGGATTTCTCACCCAGTAGCCGTGCTTGCAACCACTCGGCAATTCCCAATCTTCTTCTTATTGTAAGGTTGATGAAAAGTCTAGTATCAGAGTTTAAAACGTCCGAATGTCTCTGACATGGCTATACACAGCCTGCACTGAGAACACCGCTCAGGTATGCGGGTTTCCTCACAATATTTACCTGGGTAAAAATAAAATTTAAGCTTTAGTATGTCCTCAGATGTAGGAAAATCAAGATAGCTGGCAGCAAATCCTATTCGGGACTTGCCAAGAATCCTGCTCAATGGAAGCTAAAAGTTCAATACTCAATTCGTTTATTGCACACCATATGTTTAATATAGATGTTATTAATTTGTAATATAGATACTATATGGACCCTGTCGGTCACAGCAACATAGAAAGAAGAGAGGAAGCCATTTTAAATAAATTTTGTTAATATTTTTGAGTGATAAATTTACTTAGGATTGTAAGTTTCATAGCAATAACTGTCAAATTTGAGGTTAATTATGAGATGGTTGAATTATTAATTTGTTTAATTTATTATTATATATAATTGTATTAATATTTATTTATTTGTTTTTTATTTCTTAGTAAAGTATTTACGTATTAAAGTACCAATTCTACGTCCGGTATGATATTATACCTACGTAATTTTTAATCAAAGTTAACTAAATGAAGGGTTTTTTTATACCAGTAATGTGGCAAACAATCATATGGCCTGAAGTTAAGCGGTCACTGTAGTCTATGGTGCTTACCATAGTAAGGCTATCACTCGCCCAGGGTTGCGTTGAATGCAGCTGTGATCCCTTGATCCTGATACAGGTTAGTGTGGGAGCGTGTGGATGTTCTACACACATAAGAAAAAGTTGCCGACCTACTGCCACAGACCTTTATTTAACAACCGGGACCCACGGCTTAACTTGTTTTCCGAGGCAAGGAAGGGTGTTGATATGAAATGATGTCCATTCACAGACCGACCACGACCATGTGCCTGTCCAACGGTCATACCACTAGGTTCTCTGGTGACTGTTTGTAGGTTGTAGGATAGGAATTTATATGCTGTATAGAAGCGGCAAAATGATCCAGTCCACCGCTTTCTGTCGTCTGCCCAGCGCTGAAGATGTAAGGAACTGTTCCCATTGGTCTCCATGGTGTAAAATAGTCGTGACGCTATGTGGGAACACTTAATTTGAATGTATATGTAAATCATTCTGAACTGAGTTACATCGTGAGGTTACCCACACTAGATTTCTTACATACATTAATAACATTTGTCTGTTTGTTTATATTGTAGGGACACTGCTGACGCATTAGTTTTATATACCGAAGCGCATTGCATTAGCGTGGCGCAGCAGTCGTCTCCCCGCAACCACTGAGTTAGGTCGTAGTTTAGTATATTCTATATTTTATATCTGTATATTTAACTGGTACCAGTAAAGTTTATTATCTATCCCAAATGGACCTTCATTTAATCATACCCCTACAATATATACTATGATATCCTGTTGCCTCGTCTGGTGTAGTGGTCGGAAATTCTGAGTAGCAGTCCGATATTTGGATTTGGGCCCGGTAGTTTTAAAAAAATTTGTAATGGAAAAAAAGCTGGCGGCCCATCTGATGGTAAGTGGTCACCGCCGCCTATAGATAGTAGTGATAGCTTAGTGGTATGACATGGGTATGACCGTTGGACTGACACGTCAAAGGACGCAAGTTCGAATCCAAGGCACGCACCACTGTCTTTTCAAAGTCATGTGCGTATTATAAACTAATAATCACTTTCTTAAAACGGTGAAGGAAAACATCGTGAGGAAACCAGTATACTTGAGAGATTTTCTCGATGGTGTGTGAAACCAGGTCAGAGAACCACGGGTGGTTTAAACTCTGACACTAGGTTGTTCATCAACCACACGATAAGAAGAAGAAGCCGCCTATGGACATCTGCAATACCAAAGGCATCTCAGATGCCTACCCTTGTCAAAGAGAACTATCTTCATATTTTGTTTTTGAAGCAGGCCAAAACTTAGCCCCGCGGTAAAACCTCCGGAGGAAGCCCATTCCACGTCTTGCAGGTACGTGGTACAAACAATTGTGTAAAACGAGCTGCGTGTGATTGCATTAGACTTATCACCTATTAGGTACAGGGGACTTGATAACTGCTTCGGTGAAGTATGGGTGGACTACATGACCTTTCTTTAATAAGTGCGGAAAATTAATCATGGATGCTGTGCCGGATTGGACACGGTCCTACTCTATCCTTTACCGAGGTCCCGACTTCAGTGCAACATTCACTGCGTTCCCGGCAGGTTACGGTCCGTTGAACGGTGTCAAAAGCCACTCCAGGTTTTGTGCAGGCCACCCAAAGTTAGCCAGCACAGACACTTCCACGGCTCAAGGTGACCGGAGATCATTAAGCGCCCTCTGCAGCGGGGGTGACTAGTGAGTGGGGTTCGCTTCCAAATCCTTTTCCGCCGCCTCCTTCGCGAGCATCACCTCCTCGCTACAAGAGGACCTGAACCTCTGCCCAACCTTTCGAGAATACAAGCGTGATATTTTATGATATAAGCCATACCCATACCCTCAATACAGGGAAAATGTTGTCTAAAAAGGACTAGTGACCAAAAAAAATACAGGTAGTTAAGTGAAGTCATAGAATAAGGCTTGTATCTAATAAATTCAGAATTCGTAATAGCTTGATTGGCGAATGTGGCGACAGGTTCGGTCGGTCACGATCTTCATGAAATACTCATTTTAGATACCAGTTTGAATTAGGATTACGTTTGTGAGTGCCTATACTCAGCATCTTTTTGAATGAAAGAAAATGTATTTTTCTCATATATTTAAAATAAATAAAAATTTGAATAACAAGAAAAAAAAATTAAAACTATAAGAGAGCATCAAAAAATTCATCCGTGTCGCTGTCAACTGGGAGCGTACTCAAAAGGCTGGCAGCATTGCCACGTTGGATGGCAATACTAATTCTTTGTGCGAAATGGAGACCAGCCCTTGGGAAAAGAAAACAAGTTTATTGGATTCAAGATATGTCTTTGAAAAAGCATTAACGCATGCTTAGCGAACTCTAAAGTTACAATATTAAATGGAAAAAGAATACGGTCGCGAACAGGATTCGAACCTGCGCCTCCCGGATAGATACTCCAGGCGCTCTGACCAACTAAGCGTTCGAGAACTACTAAGAGGTCGAGATGGCTTAGTTGGTCAGAGCGCCTGGAGTATCTATCCGGGAGGCGCAGGTTCGAATCCTGTTCGCGACCGTATTCTTTTTCCATTTAATATTGTAAGTTTATTGGACTATACCAGATAATTTAAAAACGTAAATAAGTAAAAAGCGAATAAAGAAAAATATAATAAAGCAAAGCCCAACAAATAACATATAAAAACGCGCACACTGTGCGTGCACAATGTTCCCAATCACAATGTGCCCTGTCACACTGTGCCCTGTCACAATGTGCCCTGTCACAATGTGCCCTGTCACAATGTGCCCTGTCACAATGTGCCCTGTCACAATGTGCCCTGTCACAATGTGTCCAGTCATGATGTGTCTATTAGTCCAGTCAGTCACACAAGTAGGACACATAAAAAGTATCGAAATTGGATGTCAATTATTTCATGACAACGTATGTTGATTGTTACGGATGCAAGTGTCGCGGGTTCGCCGTTTTTTTTTTCAATACATACAATTACGATTGTTTCCCATAGGGATAGGCAGAGACTTCCACTTGTTACGATTCTGACACATCTGTTTCGGTTCACCTATTTTAATTCCTGCTCGTTGGTTTAAGTTGCTCTTGACCTGTCGGTTTTTGAGTACGTTCGCAATTTGAATGTGGTACGCTTGTCGGGGTCGGCTTGCCCCGACTCGTTCATCCACACTCACCTCATATTCTAATTTGGTCAATCGCCTTTCATCCATCTTTTTTCATGACCAAACTTAATCCTCATAATTTTTTGCTATTTTCCTATGTTAATTTATTATACTTATGTTGCTGACTGTCTTGGTATATAGACTACCTATTTAGTCTAGTGGTCGCAAGAACAGCTACTAAGCGTGCGGTCCTGGCTTCGATTTCCAGGTCGGGCAAAGCGTTATTGGGATTTTTCTGTTAGGAAATTCTCAGTAGCAGCCCGGAGTTAGCAAGTTGGTGGTGTGACAGCCCGTGCTTCGTGGAGCACGTAAAGCCGTCGGTCCTGCGCCTGATTCTTCTCCGGTGTGTCGGATTGCCGTCGCATCGGACTATGAGAGTGAAGGAAGAGGGAGTGCACCCGTGTTTGCGCATACACTTTGTGGACAATAATATCTCCTGCGTACTTGGCTAATCGCCTCGGAGATAGGCCACCGTGACCTTAATACGGTCTGGAGGAGTATTATTAGACGTGTCAAACTGTAGGTACCTAGTACCTACATAGTATAATCTACTTGATAAATATTGATCGATTAATTTCAAAACTACATGAAAGTAGTTCACCGGTTGTTAGTTCGGTTTTTGTGCATCTCTCCGATGCAATTATGTACGTAATGATATTCTCGATAAATGCCAATAAAGTTTGTTACCACAGAGTTTAGTTGTGTCATTGTTTTTAGGTTTTAAATAGCATTTTATGGCTTTTTATGTTGTTTTGACTGTCTCTAGTGGTCTCAAGGGATTTTCGTGATTGTCGCAAAAACTGTTCCATAAGGATATTTTTATTTTTTCTTAGTTTGTAGGCTTGCGTTTGACCGCCATCTCGCGCGATCATGCGGTCTACGATGGAGCACGCTTGCCTAGAAGAAACCGATTCACTCGCGTCTTGTAGACACCCAGATTGTAACTATCGGGGAAGATCCACTTCGGCAGCGCATTCTTAAATGTTATGTCACGTTATATTTCCACGGACATTAAACGGCCCGGCCATATTTTTTTGCCACGATGTAGAGTTTGTAGAGTCAGGGCTAGGTAGAGTTATTTGTTATTCATTGTTATAAATGAGGTACAGTCAAGAGCATGTAGAGCTATATAGCTTGGGCTAATACAAACCCGAGCTCAGCTATTTGCTTGGCTATACTAGAGATCTCATTTATTTTTACTTTAGTTAGAATCGTTTAGAATGGTATGTGATGCGGAGAGGTGAGGGTCATGTAATGAGGAAAGTTTTGAGTATGAATGTAGATGGCTATAAGAGTAGAGGAAGACCGAGGAAGCGATGGATGGATTGTGTTAAAGATGATATGGCTAGAAAATAAGTGACTGACGATATGACAGCTAATAGAGACGTATGGATAAAGAATACATGCTGCGCCGAGCTCAAATAAATTGGGATAATGGTAGGGAGATGATTATGATGACTTTAGTTGGAACGGTTTACAATTTACATTTCTAAAAACATTAACATCGATTCAGGACGCAACCGAAAGGTTTTGACCATCATCAGTTAGTGAGTCAGTCACAAAATCGACGTATTTCAGATGTCAATAAATTTGAGAACATAAAGCTAGGTAATTGATACTTAGTTTGTTTAATAAGTCTGCTGAGGACACCTTACCTGATCACCACCTTATCCAGCTTTCTAGAATTATCCAAACCGACGCTATGATGGTTGGAAAATGCGACGATACGCTTCTAGAAAAGGTAGGTAGTGTTGCGTTTCCTTCGGTATAGGGACTGAATTGATTGCAATGACGTCGCCATAAGACGTGTCAAAATATGGAAGAAGAATTCGCGGTGGTGAGCACAGGTCGAGATGGCTTATTGGTCAGAGCGCCTGGAGTATTCATCCGGGAGGCGCAGGTTCGAATCCTGTTCGCGACCGTATTCTTTTTCCATTTAATATAATAACTTTAGAGTTCGCTAAGCATGCGTTAATGCTTTTCAAAGATTTATCTTGAATTGTTAGGAAATTCTCAGTAGCAGCCCGGAGTTGAGGTAGTGTGAGACCCCCGTGCTTCGGAGAGCACGTAAAGCCGACAGTACTGCGCCTGATCTCTCTTCGATCGTGTCGGATTGCCGTCCCATCGGACTATGAGAGTGAAGGAAGAGGGAGTGCACCTGTGTTTGCGCATACACTTGGGTGCTATAATGTCGCGGTAAATAGGCCGCCATGGCCGAAATACGGTCGGCAGGAGTATTATAACTGTGGGAACACACACAGACATATTCTACTGATGCCGTTTAACTTTTTGGCTGCCGGAACGTGGATCCACGTGAGACACAATGCAATTTTTATTGTGTCTGGAAATGCGACATACGAGGGGTTAAGGCTCGTAAAGACGAGCGGCACATTGTCCACGACAGCTCGGTAGCAGCCGTTGACACGTGTTGACCACCCTTAATTAAATTCTCACAATATAACATAACATCGCGCCTGTATTCCCCGAAGGGGTAGGTAGAGCTGTACACAGATGTACACCCACATTTCACCAATGCTGTTATTAAGGCGCATGTAATAGGTGGTGAGCCTATTGCCATCTACTGAGCACAAGTCCAAACTCGGGGTGCTACTGAAAATTTCCTAGTAGAAAAACTCAATAACACTTTGTTTGAATATTATTTATGTATTTTATATTAATTATATATTTGCATGCCTATATGTAAAATATGGAGACCAAATTTTTTACAACCAATATTTTATTAATATACTTACGCAATTATATAACATGATTGCATTACTTTGAACCCAGGACGTCACACCGACGAGGCAGTTCATAAAAAATTGCATATATGTGACATAACATAGCATCACGCCTGTATTCCCGGAGGGGTAGACAGAGGTATACACAAAAACTTCACCAATGCTGTTACAAGTAATAGATGGTGAGCCTATTGCTATCTACCAGGCACCATTCCAAACTCCAGCAGCATGAAAATTTCCTAACCGAAAACTCAATAACACTTTGCCCAACCCGGGAATCGAACCTGAGACCTCCTGCTCAGCAGTCTCGCTTGGGACCACTAGACCAACGAGGCAGTTACACCTAGTTACAAAAAATATATTTATAGGCCTAACCTTGTGCAATTTTTGAGTAAAAAGTGGTAACATTAATGACCTCCTTGTATTTAATACCCACAATTATGGGTTGTCTTCATGGACCATTAACGGCATAAACCATACTTTAATATGGTTATTAACATCAAGATTTCAGCGTGGCCTAATTTTCTTATTTATTGTTTTTTATAGTGATAGCTTAGTGGTATGACCGTTGGATTGGCAAGTCAAGGTCATGTTCGAATCCAAGACTTTTCGAGTCATGTGCGTATTAGAAATTAAGTGAGTGCTGTAACTACAGACTGGTGAGTGAGGTCCTGGGTTCGATTCAGAGGTCAGTCATAGTGTTATTGGTTTTTTTCTGTAAGATAATTCTGAGTAGCAGCTTGGAGTTTAGAATTGTGCCCGGTGGATATCAGTAGGCTCACCACCTATTACACGAGACTTAATGATAGCATTGGTGAAGTGTGGGTGTATAAGTGTGTCACCTCTGCCTACCCCTTCTGGGAATACAGGCGTGATGCTATGTTTGCTATCTTGTCAATGTACAGTTCTGAACATTATTGCGTATGAGTGTGTTTCAAACACCTAGCCAACTTTCAAGTACCTAGTGTAGCTAAGTAATGTTTTTTTATTAATTTAACGTATTTCTAATGTCTATTATATAACAAGATTAAATTAACATAAAAAAATATAAAAAGACATACACTATATGTTTTTTTTTTATCTTACTAGCCTATCGATACCCGATACATCTAAATCGGTTCAAGCGTTTAGAAGTTATGGTGGATTAAAGAAACTCACAAACATACATATCTACATACGCACATGCATACACCCATACATACATGAACACTAAGAACATAACAATCCTATTTTGGGCAGTCGTGTAAAAATATTAGCTTTTTGCAATCCTATTCCATATAACAGACTGTCCTGTTGGTCTAGTGGTTAGTAGCCCTGACTGCTAGGCCGGAGGTCGTGGGTTCGATTCCCACCCAGGACAAATGTTTGTGTGATGAGCACGATCATTTGTTCTGTGTCTGGGTGTAATTTATCTATAACATGTATGCATTTAGAAATATATAAGTATGTTTATCAGTTGTCTAGTACTCATAACACAAGCTCTGCTTAGCTTGAGACTAGACGGCGTTGTGTGATAGTTGTGGAATATTTATTATTAAAAAACTAAAAAATAAAAATAAAAACTTTAACTGTACCAAATTACATACTCCTCCGTCCGCATAATTTTCGTAAAAAGGTGTACCTACAAAGATTTTCCTTCACGTATAAATATTATAGATAATGGAGAGGGGCTCGTGGCTAAGTAACAGCCGCACAGATCAATCGATCGAGGTTAAGCTGCGCTTGCCACCTCCGTGCCTCGGAGAGCACGTTAAACCGTTGGTCCCGGTTGTCAAATTAAGATCTATGACAGCCGTTACGGGTAGTCAGAGGGCTGAAAGTCTGACAACCAGTCATACCACGAGATATCGTGTTACCCAGGGTTGTGGAGGTCAGATAGGCAGTCGCTTCATGTAAAATACTGGTATTAAGCTGTGACGGGCAGCGAACCCAATGTAATTAGGAAAAGGCTAGGCAGATATATTACTATACTTATAGATAATATTGCTTAACACGCATTTTAGGACCATCATATAATGATTTATAGGTGAACTCATACGCAATCGATCGTGCTGAACTAAATCGTGACTGCTACCGAGATATATTGAAGATTTAATTGATTTTTTTTACTTATTTTATTCATACCTGCTGACCTAGTCGGACGTTAGAATTGTGTGAAAGTAAATTATAGCTGATTTGATCACCTATACTTATTGAAGATAAATCTTTGAAAAGCATTAACGCATGCTTAGCGAACTCTAAAGTTATTATATTAAATGGAAAAAGAATACGGTCGCCAGCAGGATTCGAACCTGCGCCTCCCGGATGAATACTCCAGGCGCTCTGACCACTGAGCCATCTCGACTTCTGCTCACCACCGCGAATTCTTCTTCCATATACTTACACCTATACTTAGTTATAATTTTACTCAGTTATAATTTATTTATATATTTCAGAAAAAAAACATGCCTTTACCGTTTACACCAAAAGACTTAAATTTTTAACATAACATAACATAGCATCACGCCTGTATTCCCCGAAGGGGTAGGCAGAGGTGTACACAGTTGTACACCCACATTTCACCAATGCTGTTCTTTAGTCCCATGAAATAGGTGGTGAGCCTATAGCCATCTACCGGGCAGAATTCCAGACTCCGGTCTGCTACTGAGAAATTCCTTACAGAAAAACTCAATAACACATTGCCCGACTTGATTTTTATACACCTAATAAGGCCTATAGACTTCAGTATCTGGTATAATTTCAACTTGCTAGATCCACCTGTTCCTGAGAAAATCGGTGGTGACACACGGACAGACAGACGGACAGACGGACCAGTCCTGTATCTCGGCATACAGCGTCAAAACCCCTCAAAACATTAGATAATATATTTATTAGCCCAACTGGACATGAAACTGCATATTTATAAAGTTAACTTTAGATTCACGTATGATTAATATTATATTATTTTTGTAGTTTGTCTCAAAAAACTAGCTTATAAGTGCTAGGTATAATGTTTTACTTTCATTTGATACCCATATTATCATAATCAATACATATAATACAAATGTAACTGATCGCTGTCTGTACATGGAAGATATGTGAGAAAAAATATTATTGGGACCTTTATCAACGCAAATAGCACCCAAAATAATGATTTAAATATTTTTATTTATTATGTACATATTAAATTGTTAAGTTTTAGTATAAAAAAAAAGAAAAAAAAAATGATTGTTAGAATATTTGTCTGTTTGCCTGTGCACGCTAATCTCAGAAACGGGTTATCCGATTTAGATGTGGTTTTCACTAATATATTGTGGTAACCTTCACTTAACACTTAGTTTTTGTTTCATGTCAATCGGTTCATAAATAAAAAAGTTATGCCAATTTAAAGAATCACGTCGAACATTTGCTAATTTAAAGTTACAATATTAAATGGAAAAAGAGCTAAGCATGCGTTAATGCTTTTCAAAGATTTATCTTGAATTTTATTAATTTGTTAATCTATCTATTCTTTCTCTGTTCAGTATCATTGACTGAAACTTTAATAATTATTTTGATTATGAATTTGTGTTCATACACGACATGGTGTTAATTTACGACATCCACGCGGACGGAGTCGCGGGCACAGCTATAATCAATACATATAATTCTAGAATGATCTAGATTTCAATGACGCAACGATTAATATAATAATTTCAAATTAACGTATAGATACACGATCGTGTAAAAGTAATGAATCGGTAGAACGCATACCGATTCCGATTCGATTGCGTTAATCGAATAATTTCGCGTAATGGACGGGTGCGCGGGCGCATCGTGATTTGTCCATTAAATTGTTGCATATTATCACGCGTTGACTATTACAGGATAGACAGATTGATCGGTGGATCTAATGTGGAACTGTATCAATCACGATTTTCATTGAAATTTGATTTATTTGGGTTCTCAAGGACTCAGTATATAGAGGGGCTCGTGGCTAAGTAATACCTACAGAGATTGATCGAGGTTAAGCTACGTGTGTTGCAGTTGGTCTGTGGATGGGTGGCCATCGTTTTATATTGAGATCTCGTGGTTCCGTCGTCAATATAATGCTTTTTTAGCATCGTAAAGCGCCTAGTTTAAAAAAAATAAACTTTTTGTTAAAAGTACTTTACTGATTTCTTCAATGTTGACCGGCCCGAGAATAGAACTCGTGTTTAGTAGCCGAACTGGCGACCACAAGACCAATGAAACAACTTTACAGATACATTTCTTACACGCATGCAAAGCGAACTCTAAAGTTATAAATTATGGAAAGCAAAAATAGGGTCGTGAGCAGGATTTGAACTTTCAACCCCGGATAATTCACTGCATTTATAGCTTAGTGGTATGACCGTTGGACTGACAAGTCAAAGGTCGCAATGAATCCAAGGCACGCACCACTGACTTTTCGAAGTCATGTGCGTATTATAAATTAATGATCAATTGCTTAAAACGGTGCAGGAAAACATCGTGAGGAAACAAGACACCTGAGAGATATACTCGATGGTGTGTAAAGCCATGTCAGAGACCTACGGGTGGTTTAAACTGACACTAGGTTGTTCATCAACCACACGATAAGAAGATTCACTGCTTAGATTCAGTCACTGATATGGAAGGAACTGATGACGATGATGAATGAACTGATGATCATCATAATTCAAGGCCGTTGTCAGGAATTGATTTGGGGGGGGGGGGGGGGCTACCTTCAGAAATTTATTTCTGGGGGCGGGGGGGTACCCTTTCTTGCACGAATGGAACAAGTTTTAATATTATATTTCACTTCTTGTCTGGAGTATTTCACGGAGGAGAGGGGGGGAGGGGTCAGCAAATGTCGATAGGGAATGTTTTTTTTTTTTTATGGAATACGTGGCAACCGAGCAGACGGTTCGCCTGATGGTAAGCGATTACCGCCGCCGATGGACACCCGCAACCCCAGAGGAGTTGCGAGTGCGTTGCCGGCCTTTTAAAGGGTTTGGGCCTCCGGTACCCTCACTCACTCGGCGAAACACAACGCAAGCGTTGTTTCACGCCGGTTTTCTGTGAGGCCGTGGTATCAATCCGGTCGAGCCGGCCCATTCGTGCCGAAGCGTGGCTCTCCCACGGTGAATTTTTTTTTTCCTGCTAGTTATTTGAAACCAACGGTTTTCGTATAACCATTATAACTACTGTAATTATTTGTTCTCCATGTGGTATCGGAAAAGAATAGACCTCTACGTCTCTGCCCATGGGTGTCGTAAGAGGCGACTAAGGGATATACATAGAACAGAGGATTCCCCAAAATAAGTAATGCATCCTAAAGTCTGCCTGGTGTACTGGTTTGGCAGTCTATCTGACCACAGAGAAGACGAGAGAGTGGTCCTGCACCAGCGCAACCGCTTGGCCACTTCGACTTTGCGCTGTTGACCCTCGATATTATTCTTGGTTATTTAAAACCATGTTCGGTCTAGTCATATTACGCTAGGGAAAGGCATATTTTTTTTATCAAATGAGGGTCTACGTTTGCCCCCCAACTCGCCTGATAGTAAGCGATGATTTGGCCGACGATGGATGACGTAGAACCAGAAGAAATCTATTCACTTTAGGTAGAGCGGATAGATTTGGCGAGAACGATATTTGGGGCGTTAATGCAAGTGCCTACACCCGTCTCCCACAACGGTTGCACCGGACTACATCCTGAAACATGACTGGGTCGCTTCACAGCATGGCTTCGTCCAGCCTCCCAACAGTATTGTGTTGCTCGTTTTGCACCATCCAAGGGCCACGTGTAGGGATTCCAGTTTAAAGGTGTACTCCTACGGACGCAGGCAACTTAGCCCCCAAATAGCTGTTGGGGTCGCTGTTCTCGAAACCGATAAGGAGGGCTATATATATTATTTGCTATTCTGCCCTATAATAATGTAATATACTTGTGTAATCATTATATTAGTTCATTGTTGGTAGTGTACTAGTTGTTTCATACTTGTAGTTGTCGATGGTCTTTTAATGATTTTTTGCATTGAAACAGAACTGAGTTTTGACCTGATGATTGAATACAATTTTATAACATCAGGACCTGGCGCATGGATAATATTTGGTGTGACATAGCTAGATAGAAGGAGACCGTATCGGTGGCGGTTACCACCAACAACTGCATTCTCAAAGAGGGTTGACGTCAGGCAGGCGGCCGGTCATAAAACATAGCCAAAACTTTAGCAGTATGCCAGATATAGGTATGCTGCGCCGACCCCAATAAATTGGGATAAGGGCAGGGGGATGAGGATGATGATTGTATATAATTTTAATTTATTTGATACCACCAAATAAATTAAAATTATATTGGAATCTCAATAGTACCGGAGGTGGACGGCAATCACTTACTTAAATAAATTGGCGTTTTAACTACCTTGTTGATTTAGTGGTACCAACCGCTACTGCTGAGAGTGAGGTATTGGGTTCGATTCCCGGGTCGGGCAGTGTTATTGAGTTTTTCTGTAAAGAAATTCTCAGCAGCAAGCGGAGTTTGGAGATGTGCCCGGTAGATGGTAAACGCACCACCTATTTACACGGGACTTAAACACCTCTGCCTACTCCTTCGGGAAATAAAGGCGCGATGCTATGTAATTACTTTATGATGAAGCTATGTATTATTTCAGTGATTGGTCCCACCTTAATACAGTCTTTTAACCATCGTAAAGTTAAGACCACAGTTAATATTAACTGCTGTAATAAACTTTGGACAGGTAACCGAGGGAAAGGATGTGCAATTTCAATGAAATAAACTCATTGAATCGAGACCTTGCTCTCGATTTGCGAGATACCGATGTATCGATTACGGTTTGCTATCGAACCGATTGTCATAATAGGGACTCGTGCGCAAGTTGGGAAATCTTTTGATAGGCTAGTGTTGTACTCTATCGATAAGATTCAAGAATTTCATTCGATTTTTTTATATATATTTTAGTTACTTATTGGTTTAGTGAACTTAAGCGACTACTGATCGTTAACTCCGGGCAAATGTTATTAAGATTTTCCATCCGGCAATCCTTAGTTTCAAGAGATCGTCTAAAGACATGCCGGTCAACTTGGTTGTCGTGGCTTTGATTCAAGATGTATGGGCCCGTAGCCATTCGGCCACATTTTTTCTTAGCTTGGCAAGAATAATGTTAATGTTCTAAAAACAAACTGTAATCACCATTGTAATATCTTAGGTTTTCGCGATCACTACACATTATAATTAAACAACTTTTAACCGTATTATTGTTTTTTGTTTTTCCTGACGTTTCGAACACGTGGTTCGTGGTCGCAGGAGGACTAGTTATTATAATGTGATCACCATTGTTGACCAATCTTGGTAATTATTCCATTATTTATTGGTGACCTTTTGTAGAACCAGTTTTACCACTAAACGCTTTATTGGTATTTTATCGACATCGGTGTCACTTTCTATCGACAGCGCACATCACTAGGAACAGTTCTGATTTTGATGGCTCTTACGACCTTATAGTAATTAGATGTTATTGTTAATAATGATAATGTATGTTTGTATACAAGTGTGTTAATGTACAAAATATGCGTACATTAATTATTATTACTTAAGGAACCGATTAGAACTAAGGTAACCGATATTGCTCGCAAAATCAGCACAATGAAATGGAAATGGGCTGGCCATGTCTGACAGACGGACAGCCGGTCGATGGAGTAGACATGTGTTGGAGTGGAGACCACGCGGCGCGATGGACCGACGATTTTAAGAAGGCTGGCATGGCTGGCAGCGGACGGGTGCGGGCTGCCCAAGACCGGGGTGGTTGGCGCTCTTTAGGGAAGGCCTACGTTCAGCAGTGGACGGCGATAGGCTGATATGATGATGATGAATTATTATTACCTATGCTACGCATATTACCTAATAGCTTCTGCTCGCGACTCGTATTGGGTCCAGCCGGGATAAAAAGTATCCTATGTGTTAATCCAGGTTATAAGCTATCTGTGTGCGAAATTTCATTCAAATCCGTACAGTAGTTATTGCGTGAAAGAGTAACAAACAGCCATACATAGGTACAAACATTCGCGTTTATAATATTAATATATAAAGTAGGAAAGTAGGACTAGTAGCAGGAAGTAGGATAGGTTGTTTGACGCAATATAGACTCTAAATTTGTAAGCCAGAATTTCATTTGAATATTGATAGCAAATCCTTCTAGTAATAACATAATATAGCATCACGCCTTTATTACTCAAGTCGGTAGGCAGAGGTGGACACATCTGATAGAGGTGGGTATTTCATCGATGATGTTATTATGTGCCATATGAGGCGGTGAGCCTATTGCCATCTACCTGGCTCGAATCCATACTCCGGGAAGATTTCGATTGTTTTTAAAAAAAATTTGCCCCACACTAGGAATGTCTTCCTGTATCATGGGTGCGTTTACAGACATATAATCTCACAAGCACACTAACACCCAGACCCGGAGCAATTATCCGTAGATCGTACAAATATTTGCTCCGTGCAGGCATCGAACCTGCGACACGCAGCGCAGCAGTCGGTCTCTCGACCACTGCGCCAACCGCGCTGTCAAATTTGAGAAGTGCGTGTGTATTTGTGTGTGTGCGTGTGCGTTTATTTTGTGCGTGTGTGTTAATTTTTGTTTCCCAGTAGTGCCTCCGTCTCTTCATAAGTGAGTGTTTTATTTAATTAATGATATATTTTTTACAATCATACAATGTTTTTGTGTATAATTATGTATATTTTTTTGTACGTGTAATGTTTTTGTTTAGTGCATCTTATTAGATTTTATTTATTTTCTACCTTTCTTCATGCTTCGCGAAGATATTACTTAAAATATGTTCTCCGGTGAATTTGAGTCTCAAACTTTAAAGAGGTTTTGAGTAAGACAACTAGATCATTATCTACTAAGGTTAAATGTGTGTTAGTAAGTCAAACATAGCAGTGACGTCACCGGACCCCCGGTATGCTTCCTATACACGATAATTGGTACGTTCAGTATATTTACTTGTGTACGTTGCGTAATATAGGATCGTGCGCGAGCGCCGGTTCGAATATCGATCAGTTAGTTACAGTGGGGGCGCTAGTTAAAGGCGGTAGCGTTTTATATAAGATTGTTGAAATAACCTAAAATAAATAGCATTCAAATGATGTTCAGTTCAACCGTTATCCAAAAGTAATAAAAATATATATTTTTCTATCTATATTTTAACCATAACATAGCATCACGCCTGCATTCCCCGAAGGGATAGGCAGAGGTGTACACAGTTGTACACCCACATTTCACCAATGCTGTTATTATTGGGTATTTCTGTTAGGATATTCACAGTAGCAGCCCGGAGTTTGGGATTGTGCCCGGTTAATGGCAAAAGGCTCACCACCTATTACATGGGACTTAATCTGTTGGCTCGCTAATTAGCAGACAAAATAGATTTTTATTGTTAGGAAGTACGTATTTGTACGTGGTTGAGCCTAAGGGATAACACTTTTGCACGACCAGGGAATCGAACCCGAGACCTCCTGGTCAGCAGTCGCGCTTGGGACCACTAGACCAACGAGACAGTCACCACTATTTTTAAATACCGTATAAAGATTAAGGTCGTATTCAACAGCAGTATGAGATATTCCTATCGAAAAAAATATGATTAATTTATTTTAAAGTTAAAGATACCAAAACTTATGAATTTATAGTCACTACAAAAAATTACTGCATGTTTTTTTTTAATATTTTGTCATTGTAGTAGAGAATTACAACTTTTCCACGTATTAGCAGTGAATTTCACCATTCTGCGCTTGCTATTAGCTAACTAATATATGTGTGATATCGAAATTAATCTTTCAAACGCATTAATGCATGCATGCAATGCTCAAAATATTCAATAGATTACCTAAAGACCTACAAAACGAAACCAAAGAAATAATATTTGAGAAAAAATTAAAAAAGTTCCTGATACAGAAATGCTTTTACTCAATAAAAGAATTCTTCGAATAAAAATAGAACACCAAAATTAAATGCTAAAACCTAGCCCATACATAACCCCTCACACCCACAAATACCTACCTACTAAATCCTACATTTTAACAATACCTACTTTCATTTTATACTAACCCACATAATACATTATATACTTACCTATATCCCAACAAATAAATAAAAAATATTAAAAAAATATATGTTATACACTTTCCCAAATAATTACAAATAATAACGAACTACACACTTATTACAATATACCTACTTGGTTTATAAATAATGTTTTTAAACCGAAGAAATACTAACTAGTATACTATAATTTATGCTAAGTCCTAAGTTAAGCAAATGTAATTTATATTAAGTTAGTGCTAGCCCTCAAATTTGCAACGCCTGAAAAAGGCCGTTAAGCTGTACATAATATTTAAATTAAGACCTGTAATACCTTAACATGCAAATAAAGACTTTGACTTTGACTTTGCTTAGCGCACGGGAGTATTTATCTGAGAGGCGCAGGTACGAATCCTGATCACTAGCGGATTTTTCTTTCTTAAAAACAATATAAAATATTTTATTTATTTATACTTTTATGTATGTTACATAAGGCGGACTTAATGCCACATGGCATTCTATTCATTTTAGAGTATCATTATAAATAATTTTAAAACCGCTATAGCTTATGCCTCGTACTGCATGGCGCAAACGCTTGTAATTTTCAACTGTCACGACAATACGATCATCTTTTCTAAAACTAATAACTTGCTGATTTATAATACTCATATTTTGCTAATATAACTGGTTGTTATATTTAATAATTAGTTAGGTGAAATCTACAGCTCTGCCTACTCCTTCGAAGAATACAAGTGTGTTGCTATGTTTAAGTAAGGATTGTTCACTCTCCAAGTTAGATTCTTTGCGTCATTATACACATACAAGTTACGTATTAATATAAGTTCATTGATATAAAATGAACTTGTATTAATGAAACTTTTTAAATTTTGTAGCTGATTTCATAAGAATAATAACGCCATGAAAATGACGCAAAGAATCCAACTTGAAGAATGACCCGAATATAGAAAGCGTAACTAAAATCCTGTATATCTGCCTTCAAGGAATTAGTACTGGAGTAGTTTTAGCGGGCGTACCCCTCTCGCCACTGGCATATGATTCCCAATCAAATAAATACCTTCATACCTATATGGTTACAATGATAATAATACAAGATTTTAATCGTGTGTGTCACAATTTTATGTTTGTGTTAAGGTTTTTATGTGTGTTAATACTGTTAATGTAATTACGAGAACTATCAACTATAGCTCTCGTAATAACATTAACAGTTTAGAACAAGTTCTGTTATGCTTGTGTGTTACCTCACCCCCCGCTTAAAGTGGCGAGCAAATTTGTTTGGTATTTACTCAGAAGCCGTCTCCCGTCTGGTCCGCTAAGATATCTGCTAACCCTGTTTAACGGCACTATACTAACTGCCCCGTTGGTCTAGTGCTCGCAAGCGCGGCTGCTAAGCGTGGGGTCCTGAGTTCGATACCCGGGTCAGAGAAAGTATTAATGGGATTTAATGTTCGGAAATTTTCAGTAGTAGTCCGGAGTTTAGAATTGTGCCCGATAGGTGGCAATAGGCTAGAGGGAGGGGCTCGTGGCTAAGTAACAGCCGCACAGATCGATCAATAGAAGTTAAGCTGCGCTTTCCGCGGTCGGACTGTTGATGGGTGATCATGATTTTTTACCGAGACCCCTCTGTGCTTCGGAGAGCACGTTAAGCTGTCGGTCCCGATTGTCAAATTAAGATCTATGACAGCCGATATGGGTAGTCAGAGGCCTAAAAGTCTGACAACCAGTCATACCACGAGATATCGTGTTACCCAGTTACTGGGTTGTGGAGCTCAGATAGGCCAACGCTCCATGTGAAATTCAGCTGCATCCGGTTTGACTGCAAGCCGACCCCAATGTAATTGAGAAAAGGCTAGGCAGATTGAATATAGTTGGCAATAGGCTCACCACCTATTCCATGGGACTTAATAATAGCATTGGTGAAATGTGGGTGTACAATAATAGGTTATTACACCTCAACCTACCCCTTTGCCGAATACAGGCGTGATGTTATACTATCTCATGCTTTGTTGACAAATTATTCTTCAAAATAATGGAATAATTTACATAGTGATCATACTCGTGACGATGCGGCATAAGCAGAGATTTAGGTGACAGTGGCGTGCATTCGTGCGTCTATCATTTAGTTCGGCACGAAGGACATTCACTTCTGAATTATAGGTTCTAAGGAATGATATCCCAGGAATTGGGTTCCGAAGGCTGGTTACATCAGTGGCGTGTTGATGCGCGTGAGTAATCTCTGCGTCTGTAATAAGTCTGGCGGTTTTGAGTTCTTTTATGTGACGTACGCAAATGTCCTCCTGATCTGGTAACGTCTTGTGACACGGGTCGTTGAGCTCCCTTAGTTATGGTTGAGCTACACGATGACTGATGCATACGTGCCGTCAGATAGGACAGGTCACCTCAAAGCTGCTATGGCTTTTTCCACAAAAGGCCATTCCAGACGATCCTTGCATGGCTACGCTCACATAGATATGTACTATTATGTCTGGACTTTAAAAGAGACGTTGACCTCTGAGTTTGTTTCGACGTTTCTTCTCAGAGACAGTCAGATAGGAAACGCCGGCGCCATCTAATTTATAAAAATGACTTGTAAAAGTGTCTTTAAAATATCTATTTACAGAAATTAAATCATTTATCATTTAATACCCGTGAAAGATAACATAATATAGCATCACTGTATTCCCCGAAGGGGTAGGCAGAGGTGTACACAGTTGTACACCCATATTTCACCGATGCTGTTATTAAGTCCCATGTAATAGGTGGTGAGCTCATTGCCATCAACCGGGCACAATTCCAAACTCCGGGCTGCTACTGAGAATTTCCTAACAAAAAATCACAATAACACTGCCTGACCTGCCTGACCTGGGAATTGAACCCAAGTCTTCATACTCAGCTGTCGCAATTGGGACCACTAGACCAACGTCGAGATTTTTTATATATTAGCTTTTTGCATTACGCGAGTGAAACCGTAAGTAAAACCAAATAGTGTAACTGTAACCCAGTATAAAGTAGCTATCACTAACGGAGTGCTCCGTATGCGCGTGCGCACCTTGCGCAAGATGGCGCCGAGATGCTATTATTTACATTTATTATGATACGCTTTAGTGACTGGCACCATTTAAACATAGTTAACTTAAGTTTACTTTATTTTACTTTTACTTTATTAGTTAACTTTTAACGTATTGATAAGAAGAGAACTTTAGATAGATCTTTCAAATGCGTAAACGCAATCTAGACAAATCTAAAGAATTTTTTTTTAAGAAATAACAGTATTGAATGGGATTTGAACCTGCACATTGGGCCAATATTGTTGAGTTAATTCAGTTCATTCTTAAAACCATTTTAGCGGGCTGAGTTGCCCGCGTAGGTACACCCTTAAAATGGAATCCCTACACGTGACCCCTGGGTGGTGCAATAGAGGAAACATGACTCTGGTGGGAGGCTTCTGCCGTGGCTGGTTACCACCCACCGAACGAAGTCATGCTGTGAAGCGACCTAGTCGTGTTTCGGGATGAAGTCCGGTGCAACCGTTGTAGGAGATAGGTCTGGGCGGTTGCATCAACCCTCCAACTATCGTTCTCCCAAAATCTATCCACTCTAAAGTTGTTATATTAAATGGAAAAAAAAATACGGTCGCGAACAGGATTCGAACCTGCGCCTCCCGGAGTATTTATCCGGGAGGTGCAGGTTCGAATCTTGTTCGCGACCGGATTCTTTTTCCAATTTATATAATAACTTTAGAGTTCACTAAGCATGCGTTTATGCTTTTCAAAGATTTATCTTGAATTGTATGCACTCTATTGAAGAGTGAATAGCTTTATTCTGGATATACGTGCTCCATCCTCGGCCACACCGTCGCTTACCATCAGGCGAGTTGGTGCCAAAACGTAGAATATTTTTTTATAAAAAA
Source organism: Xylocampa areola (assembly GCA_935421205.1). NCBI lineage: Eukaryota > Metazoa > Arthropoda > Insecta > Lepidoptera > Noctuidae > Xylocampa > Xylocampa areola. The sequence continues at coordinate 11,347,028 of OW285225.1, forward strand.
TATCTTCCGGATAAATAGTACAGGCGAAAAAAAATTGCGAACTCCCAAGGGCGTCACAGTAAAAATAAGTTTGAGAAGCCCTGCCATAAGGAATAGTTTGTGCGACTATGACGAAACAACCAAGCCATATTTTTTAACAAAGATATCTGGTTCGTAGAGTCAGGCCTTATAGGTAGAGTAATTTGCTATAAAAAAAATAGAAAATAATTTTCTATAAATGCAAAAACAAAATAAAATTATGAAAAAAACATCCTATCGTAAAAAAGTGTGGGTGCTTGATATCAATAATTGTAAATATTTATTTGAGTTATTATAAAATATCTTAAGCACCCCACGCTTTTTTACGATAGGATGTTTTTTTCATAATTTTATTTTGTTTTTGCATTTATAGAAAATTAATTTTCTATTTTTTATTTCGACTAATTACGTACGTTACGTAAAAGCGTGTTTTTTAGTTTTTTAAACAATTATTTATTTATAAATGTGGTACATTCAAGGAAATGCACCACATTTATAACAATAATGTCTATATAGTTTGGACTTCAGACAGGCCTCATAGATTATGAGGTGCAGTCCAAATCGGAGCTCAGCTACGGGGTTGACTCTATTTGAGATCTCATAACTTTTTATCAGTGAAAGCATTACGAACTTATGAGTCTTGGCAACCAACTTCACATGTTTTTTTTAGTATGACTATACTATTTTACTTAAGTTAAACTGAAGTTAATGTCAAGAAAGGGAATGGCGTGGAATATGAAATTATAGTAGTTTTTTAAAAAACAATTCCCGATATCGAAAATGGACAGCGGGTCGCGGACCACTGAACACCCTGCCATCTTTTCTGTCCGGACTCATGTGACTCTGATTGAAGTACCCTAAACCCCGTGAGAGTCAAGATGAATCGTGCGTGTTGTCAGAACAGAGACCGAACTTGGTTGGTTTGTGAATAATTTTGCTATTTAGGTATTTGTACGGATTGTAGCCCGTATATATTATTAAAACCCGTTCAGTGGAGTGTGATAGTAGGATAACATCAGAACCTGGCGCATGGATAACATTTGGTGTGACGTACCTAGATAGAAGGAGACCGTATCGGTGGCGGTTACCACGAACAATGCATTCCCAATGAGGGTTGACGTCAGGCAGGCGGCCTGTCATAAAACATACCTAAAACTTTAACAGCATGCCAGATGTATGCTGTGGCGACCCCAAATAAATTCGGGTGAGGGCAAGGGGATGATAATGATGATGACTTAAGTTAAACTGAGTTTAGCGACAGTGTAATCAGGAATAGCAATCACTTCTCTAACTTACGATTACCTCAGAGATTGGTCACAAGCCGTCAGTTTTACGGTTTTACGTAAACTGCACATGAACCATCTAGATTTTAGCAAATAAAGTAATGGAAGTAAAGCGATCATGTTTTGATTAGGAAAGACAGTGACCTCTATATGTCAACTGTCATTTAAAATACGATTTATAGGTTATTTTTTGTTTATTTCTCATTAAGATTAAAATTAAAATAGCTTACACGAAAAAGAATATTAAATACATTAAAAAACAAACAATTATAATGGTCACGAGTGTACATAGAAGATGTAGGTAGATAAAAATATTCTGTTATGTAACAATTTCTAAATAAATTGTCGTGCGTTAGTCGCAAGAACTCGAAAATGGCTAGACATATTTTGATAATTTTTTTGTGTGTTTGTTATGGATCGTTTAGATACATAATTGGCGATGGGCTGTCTGTAATCGGGGTCAGGACAGGACAACGTCTGGCGGCCCTACTAGTACCTACTTAGTTTTGATAATATGGTTAATTGTACCATATAAAAGCTTTAATCGGCGGTTACCGTTTACGTAATACAAGATACAAGTTTATTTGTTCAAAACATGAGTATACACATATGAAGTAACGTTTTCTTATTTTTATTAATTCAATTTCCGGAGTGCTTTAGGCAATCTTTGTTTTTGTAGAATGCTGAACAGTATCAAAAGCCTTTGCAAAGTCCACGTTGAGTGATTATTCTTTTCCTATAAATCTTACTATACCAATCACGCCCGTATTTACTGAAAGGGTAGGCAGAGGTGTACACAGATGTACACCAACATTTCACCAATGCTTTTATTAAGTCCCATGTAATAGGTGAGCCTATTGCCACGTGCCGGGCACAATTTCAAACTCCGGGCTGCTACTGAAAATTTCTTAACAGGAAAACCCCAATAACACTGCCCGACGTGAGAATCGAACCCAAGACCTCACGTCAGCAGCAGAAGTTACAGCCACTAGACCAACGAGACAGTCTGGCAGTAAAACTTTATCTGCCATACTTTATAACCACGATGTTGAGTTTGTAGAGTCAGGGCTTATAGCTAGAGTTATATGTTATTCATTGTTACAAACGAGGTACAGTCAAGAGCACATAGAACTATATACTTTGGACTTTGGAGAGGCCCTATAGACTATGTCGCGTAATACAAATCCGAGCTCAGCTATGAGTTTGGTTCTACCAGAGATCTCATCAACAGTAAAAGCATTATGAACTTGGGAGTTTTGACAACCAATTTTACATGAAATGTTTTTGGTGAGATCATTTATTTTCACACACATAACATAACCAGCCCATTACTGCCCTACTGCAAGAGCCTCTTCTCATAAAGAGAATCAATAGAATTGGTTAAGGGTCATTTACCGCGTACAATCCCACAAGTACAAGCTGTTACTGAGAATTTCCTAACAAGTAACACATTTTCGGGTTTCGGAATTGAAGTCAACGTCACGTTCAAGATTAGTGTTTGTGACCACAAGATCAATAATGGCTTTTGTTTGCTGTCATAACATAACATAACCACCAAGTCACTTGTAAGTACTGAATTGATTGCAATGACGTCGCCATAAGACGTGTTAAAATATGGAAGAAGAATTCGCGGTGGTGAGCAGAGGTCGAGATGGCTTAGTTGGTCAGAGCGAATTTCGAAATTCGAATCCTGTTCGCGACCGTATTCTTTTTCCATTTAATATTGTAACTTTAGAGTTCGCTAAGCATGCGTTAATGCTTTTTCAAAGACATATCTTGAATAACATAACCAGCCTATAACTGTCTCTTCTCATACAGAGAAGGCACGAGCATTGATCACCACGCTAGCTCAATGCGGGTTGGCGATTTCAGACCAATAAGTCCAGGTTTCCTAACAATGTTTTCCTTCACCGTATGTCTGTGATGTCTTTGATTAACTAAGAAAGTACATATTTGACTTTGGAGAAATCACATTGTTGGTATATCCCAGTTTTGGACCCACAATCTGTGGCTCCAGAGGCGGGCCCGTAACCACTAGGCGGCACACCGTTACACTTGGTTCACAGAAAATGTATTTTAGGTATGTAGATTCAATGTTTGTGTTAAAGTTAATCAAAATTGCAAGAAAACCTATATATAATCAATACAATTGAAGAATTCAGTTTGTAATGTCAAAATAATAGTTTATTTTTAAGCTCGGACAGTTATTTGCACGATTTTTGACTGTCTGCCTGCCTGTCTGTTTATTCCAGATAATCTTTGACACGGCTGGATTGATTCTGATAAGATTTTACTGGCAGGTAACTAACTGACTGTATAAGGAGTAAATTAGGCGGGAAATTTGAATTTTTAAACTACACTCTTTTAGTATTATCTTACATTGTTCTCACATATTTAAATTATTATTTAACAGAGTCAGTGTAACCAATACCTGCTATTGTGAAAACCTATTTTATAAAAAGAGTAACCATGGAGTTTCTTGCCCGTTCTTCTCCATAGGAATCTACACTTTGGAACGTGGCAACTAGCTTCTGACAATTCAAAAGTGCCTGTAAAGGGTCTAATTGAAATAAATGATTTGACTTTGACTTTGACTTTATAATATAATTATACGCGGGTGAAAGCGCGGGGCACAGCTAGTATACAAATATATTTTATCGGGTCTAGATCGCATTTTAATATTAAAAATGCTTTTACGACACGATAACAAAAACTTATAAAATATATTATGTATAAATCGCGACGTTTTATAAACTATTTATAGAAAGAAAACTCCTTGAAATAATACCAAAGAGAATTATAAAATCAATTTTGTTAAAGTCAATGGCATATATTTTCTGTAACTGTCAATGCCACGGATTTAAAATACTAACGTTGCGTCAATGGCAGAATTGTCGTCATAATAGATGGCAGCTTGCCATATTGAAGAATTGAATTGAATTGAACGTTGCGTCAATATTCGCAATATTGTTATTGCGAATATTTATGTAAAAGGAAGTGCTAAATGGTAAATACAAGTTCATAATTTATCAGGGAATTTACTTTTAGGGTTTAATGGGTAAGTGTTATGGATTCATTTAAAATTATATGACAATAGGCATCATGACAGTATTATAGAACCAAATAATAGTGGTTGTAGAAAAAAAAATGCACATAGGATTAAAAAAAAAGGCCTAGTTTTATTAAAAACATTAAGACTATTAAGGTTTACAATCAAATGCAAGTATAAAATACTGCAATCGGCCATACGTCGATGTCATGCCCAGGTCTACCTATCAATCACCGCCGTATTTGTTGTTTGAATTTTTGTCATATGTTTACCGAGGCGTGACGTCACAAGCGGCGCCATGACACCCATGAGCGTTTTCGTGCTTAATTCAAATTAAATAGATTAAAATGCAATAATTTGAGTTAAATCTTAGTTTATTGCTAAAATAATGTGTTTTTCGGCAATACTAGTCGTGTACTTGTACAATATAAAAAGAGAAAAATTATAAAAATCCATCACCAGGCCCAGGGAGACCCTGATGATGAAAATTACTGCCGATGATGATGACGAAGATTCATAAATAACCATAGTTAATTTTGCTTCTTCCATTTCTAGCATTGCGGGTCTCAAATTAAACATCAGTTATGCGACTGACATTATTGGGAAAGCTGATAAGAATTATTGTAAGAGTGTTACGGAATATCTTAATGTTGTGTAAGTTCATACATGTTTATGAATTATTAGATGAGTGTCATTGTAATCCAGTAACCGATCTCCAGCCACCTTGAGGCGTAGTCTGCGTACTGCGTGGTAGTGCCGCGCACTTCGGCGTATGCGTTTCACACATAAAAATTCCACACTTAAAAAGTCAGACCTGGTTTTGATCGGGGGGTTCAAATCTTGTATTTAGGTGTTAACTGTGTTAGATTGCCTGCAGAAATTCATCCAGGAGTTACAGGTTCAAGTTCTGCTCACGAAAACAAAAAGCTTTACAATTTTACTAAATAAAAAAAAAAAGTGGTTATTGGAATTATTTCAGGTCATTCAGGGCAAAGGCCCGAAATTACGCCGTCGTCTATTTTAAGTGAGATTTATACAGGCGATATTTCCAGTACCATTTAATCACACATAAATTACATTTTTAAGATATATATATAAAAATACATAATTTGAAAATATAAAAAATAGTAGGCCACCGGCATCGGGAACAGGGTCCAAGCTACCGGTAGTTAGGGCTCCAGAGAAAGGAACCTCCTCACAATGCGTGCCATATCGAGGAGTACTGCTTTCTGTATCAGGCCCTCGATCCAGCCAGCCGCCTAGCGAGAGCCTTTTTAGGTGTTGATCAAGGCTCTTCGCTATTAGTCCATTAGCGGAAACGACTATCGGTACAATGATTGCAGAGTCCACATTCCACATGTCGACAACCTCGTGCGCCAGATATTTGATTTGTTTATCTTTCTCCGCTTTCACGAGGTTCTCGTCATGAGGGATAGTAATATCATTAATCATAATATTATTATATTGTGCGGCGCTCGAATCGATCTATCACCACTATATCAGGCTTATTGGCGACAATAGTCCTATCAGTAATGATAGATCGATCCCAGTACAATGTGATATGACCATATTCAAGAACTGGGTCGGGTGTATATATACTGGCGATATTATTATTATTATACAATAAACCTAAACTGTCTCACTGAAGTAAAAAGCCTCATTTCCATCTAGAGCAACGAGAAATCAAGTTTATTTGAAAGAAGTCTAGCATCTCTACATATCCGTCTGGGCCTGCCGCTCTGTCGCTTTTTTTGTAAAGGCCTTACATAACAAGAAAAGTGATAGTCAGGCAGGCAGGCCGAGACGAGATGAAATTTTCAGGGGCATTTCATTTTTATTAGAATTTATAAAAATAGGGGTGAACGATATAGTGACGGCTGACAGGGTAGGGAAGAATAGATGAGAAAAACATATTGAGCCGACCCCAAATAGCTTGGGGCCAGGGCAGGAAGATGATGAATAACATTTTAATTAGAAGATATTACAAAGAAATTTTAAATTTCCTATTCTATTCGTCATTATATGAAGATCATTTGTTGGAAGAGTTCGAATCAGTCGTATTTATTATGATATTGTTTATTGTTTGGTCTATTATGTCATCAATTTTGGTATAAAAAAAAAATCTCTACTTTTATGATGAATCCACACAATTTTTCCATTTGTCAGCAGGTACATTTTGGATTCCTTATTGTAAAAGTTTTGTCACATCTTCAAATTTAAATCTGGTATTATTGCGAGCCACGTATCCGTTCACGTATCTAATAACGTTTAAAACCAATTTGTCCATAATGACAATATTTGATTAATGTGTCCGGTCAGATCAAATAAAGAGAATGTCCAATCTACTCACTCACATTCAATGTGACGGTCACTTTACAACTTTGAATCTACTAGAGAGAGTCTAGAAGAATCAGTAGGGGAGTATCGAGGTGATACTCATGTTACTATAACCTGCACAGTGACTGATGCATGTGTATAGTCAGTTAGGACTTGCTAGCTTGAAGTTGCTATGGCTCTTTCTTCAAGACTCTATAGAAAGGTCGTTTGGAGACCAACCATTTGAACCATAGGATATAGGATTTCGAGTAGGAATCAGATATACTTGCAAAATTCAATACTTGCCTGAAGTACGAGTATGTAAAAATACCAGGGTCGAAAACCAGGTTTTTATAACTTGTAAGTATTTGGTGGCATTCGATTTAGTTCGTAGTTGTTATTACTTGTTTAGGAAATTGATCCTTATAGTATATAAGCAAAACAGTATTTGCTAATAAAAATACTTTGTACTACCGAGAATTCTTTCCTCCCGTACCAGGGCGCCGCACTTCGAAGCAAAGCCCTGGTTTTAAAACCTGGTCGGGTAAATACGTCTCATGTCTAATTACGAGAGTATTTATTTATTTTATTGGTGTGGTTTTTAGTCTGTAGTGGTCCAGTACTGCATCCATGGCGGATTTCCTATACTATAAAAAGGTTGGTTGTAGGTGTAGCTTAGTAGATTTTGCTCGCGAATCCGTCTGCGTGGACTTTGGAATTGGGTCCAGTCGGGATAAAAATTGTGTGCCTAATTTCATCCAAATTCGTTCAGTGTGAATGAGTAACAAACATCCATCTATCCTCACATACCTTCATATTTTTAATATTTTATATTTTTCACAGCTTACGATAGCCCTGAGACCTCTAGCTGCAAACTTCACGATCGGTTCCGATTTTGCAATTACAAAGTCCCGAGATGCTGTTACCGTGGCCTCCACTTTTTGGTAATTATACGATGTATTAAACTTTAATTTTTTAACGCAATGCTGTTTTCGATAGTGATAAGTACGTAATTTAGTAGGTTAGGACTTCTTTTTTATTAATGTAAAATGGATATACATTTGGCCACCGACTCGCCTGATGCTAAGCGATACTGTAGCGGAGATTGGAGCAGTAGAAATCCAGAAAAAAATCTTTTCACTTAAAGTAGATAGATTTGGGGAGAACGATAGTTGGGAAGTCGATGCAACTGCCCGGACCCGTCTCCCACAACGGTTCCACCGGACTACATCCCGAAACACGACTAGGTCGCTCCACGGCATTGCTTCGTCCGGTGGGTGGTAACCAGCCGCGGCCGAAGCCTCCCACCAGAGTTGTGTTGCCTATTTTGCACCACCCAGGGGCCACGTGTAGGGTTTCCAATTTAAGGGTGCACTCCTACGGACGTGTGTAACTTCTTTTTCTATAAGGAACTGTTTGACGACCCCATAAATATGTATTTAATGAGAATGAAGAATTCAGACCAATTGCTTATAAAATGTCAAGAACTAGTTGTAATTCCAAAGTGTTAGATTCTTATGGAGAAGTACAGGTAATAACTGTCGTGTTACTCTTTTTCAAGTATCAAAAGTGTTGCTTGTATTGTATCTATATATATATTGCAAAAATCAATTAATAATATTTTTTATTTAAAAAAAGTAGAGTGCTTAGTACGCGGGAATGCTATGATATAAGTAATGTGTTCTTGTAATAAGCTTACTTGGGTGCACTTTATGCAAGCTTTAAAGTTATTACCGTTAGGTTGAAAATACACTTATAATTGCAGGTATTTCAGTATAGCATTATACAGTACTCCATAAACACTTTGCCTACATTTGTTAATCTAAAGCGTGTTTGAATCAATATACGTATTATTTCCTGACATACATTGCGTTTGTTATTTTGTTTCATATTATAATTTATTTATTTCAGATGTCATTGATGGTCAAACAAAGGTATCGCTCACGAAGAAATCTGTTTATTATACTTATCATAAGCATAATCATTATCTCAAACTTAATCAACGAGGAAAAAGTAGAAAGGGAGTTTGATCTGAATATTACCAGAAGGTAAGTTTACTTCTGTTAGGTTCTTACAATGTTTTTTTATACATTTTGACTTTCTGAAATGATTTGAGCTCAATTTTATAAAAAACTTTTTTATACTTTGCAAATTGTAACACATGGCTCCTCATAGATATAAAATAAATTAATTAATAGGAGTCTCAATACGCTACCCTGTGAAACACCACTCTCCCTCTCTCTTCCCAGCTGTTAATCCATATCGTGGCGGGTACAGTCTCCTATATTTTTTCCTCCACTCCACGAAACACTTTTTGTGTAACACCTAGTCTATTTAACGCAGGTCCCCTTATTCCCAAATTTTTACAATTTATGGAGTAATGTTATGAACCACGAAGTCAAACGCTTTTTAAAAGTTTAAGTTATTTGTGAGGTGTACCGTGAAGACTAATTGACTACTACCTAGTGTACTTAATGTATGTAATAGTTACAAGAAAATGTTCTGTCAGAGCTATAGAGGCTAATCTTCAGGAAACTCTGAAAGAAGATAAAGGGACTGGATGTCAGATACCATACTTAAATCCATTTGCGAAGGAAGTTACGCAGTTCGATAAGGAATTGCCCAAAATCAACTGCACAGGACAAGATTGGGTTAAGTGTTATGTAAGTTTTCATATTACAATTTACTTTGCGAAAACGATTTTAAGTTATAATATTTGTACGTTTTTTTTAAGTTTTAGAATCATAACTATTGCGCCTGAACTATTCAAAGCAATAATTACTTCAAAACTAGTTTCCGTACAAGTACTTATACATTTATTATTAATTTGTACGACTGCCTCATTGGTCTAGTGATCACAAGGGCGACCGCCGAGCATGAGGTCCTATGTTCGATTCTCGGGTTTTATTTGTTTATTTATTAAGGGACAATAAACAGCTACAAAATAACATAGTTTTAAATGCGAAAAGTTAATATTAACAATATTGTGGCCAATGTCATTATCCGCATATTGAACACGATTTATTTCTACACAAACTCGTTAAGACATTTTGAAAAATAAAATGTGTAACTATATAAAAGCGGGATCATTCTAAAATGAAAGCTGGGTCACTAAACAAACAGAGGTTCCGGAAAATCCGAGAGATGAGAGACATTGAGTCGGACGAATCGCGATAAAAAGCACAGGTGTCATTATCATGTCAAAGCAAATTGTAATCATATATAAATCACAAAAAATAAATATTAGATTAACAATGCAATTGAAATAAATTATTAGCTTAATTTAAATTCAATCAATAATGATAAATAACATAAAATTGCAACATTCAGTATTAAAATTAAACGGGACTCGTATTATATTGGCACTATTTAGACAAAATATAATACATTCATTTTAAAAGTTGATTTGAAACATGCAATGTTTACTAAAACTTTGTAAAATGATTCTACCATACGTCGAATAGGGCAACGTAATCCAGTATTTGTTCTATCAGTATTGAATGCGAAAAGGGTACCAGCGCGAACTCTGCGCTTGTGAACTGTACGGGGAACCACATTCTAAGTTTGTTCGTTTTTCATTAAATTATAGTCAACTTTATTATAAATATACTTTTTTAACACTTGCTCGTAAAGTGGCTCTTATTACACCGCTGTTAGATTCTTAATGAGGCTTATTAATCACGCGTGCAATAAAAAGAGATCAGCCCTCCTGATAATGCATGTCAAAAGAAGTTTGTTCGGATTCTATTAATATGTCAGTCAATATAATATCTCTATGATCTTTTTCAGCTCTCCGAATGTAGAGTTGTGGAAGAAATATTAAAAAATACCAAAGATATTGTATGTAACTACCAAGATATTAATTACGTAAACGATAATGAGTATCACTTGGGACCAGCAACAGAAGTAGTGGGCGGCAAGCCTTATGTTCTCAGTAAAAGTGATCATGTCAGAATAGAATGCACTGGAACACACGAAGAAAGGTGAGCTTTTGTTTCATTAAAACGATACTAAAGAGTTTATCATGTATCGGGGATTTATATGTAGGTCTTACAAATAATAAATTCGTGCGGGAATCATATCCGTGACATGTGGCGCAAACGCCGTTTGATCGACCGTGCCGTCTAATTCTTACATAAACATACATAGATCCTAAGAACTAATAAAATACATGCATAAGTGTGATTGCAAGACTTATTTGCACTTCAAACCGGATCTATGGATATCCAGAGATAGGTCGGAGACTGAGTAAACTAGGGGAGACCCTCCTACAGTCCCTCCAGTGATGTGCCGTAACAGTTGTTGCACAGGGGGTTTCGGACCTAATCTTATAAGAGATCCCGGAGCTTGCCTTTAAGTGCTGTGGGTGACAGTGGTTTAAGTGAGGTAAAAATGCCACACTCCCGGGTTTTATCCCCAATAACTGAGCGTCTTGTGAAGGTTTCCACCGAAAAGCACAAAAAAAAGTCGCAGATTGACATTTCAGAAATCTTTGTTTTGTTTATATTTAATATTTACAGATTTGCCCGTACTGATTGATCGATCTCAATGAATGGCCATGTATAATCAATATTTAACTTTTGTCAATACAGCCATCAAGATTTAATTATTTTTCCAGATATGGCCGGGGTTTTCTCAATATATTCGGCTTAGCAGTTTCTAGGTGAGTGTGATCAATATGATAGTTATTTGATTATTTCTTTTTATTTCCGAATTATATGAATTAATAATTTTCATTTTAAAGTTATTATATTAAATGGAAAAAGAGTAGTCGTGTCGGTTCGGTTACCCGTATACGGACTGAATTGATAGCAATAACGTTGCCATAAGACGTGTCAAAATATGGAAGAAGAATTCGCGGTGGTGAGCAGAGGTCGAGATGGCTTAGTGGTCAGAGCGCCTGGAGTATTCATCCGGGAGGCGCAGGTACGAATCCTGTTCACGACCGTATTCTTTTTCCATTTAATATAATAACTTTAGAGTTCGCTAAGCATGCGTTAATGCTTTTCAAAGATTTATCTTGAATTTTCATTTTGTTAAAGTATAGTGACATCAAGATGGACTGGCTACTCCTTAGGGTTCCGGACATTTGTGGAACGAAATCCCGTCCCGTTGTACAGAGAAGACACCCCAAACGTACTCATACTCGGATTCGACTCAACATCGAAAAACTTATTCATACGACGAATGCCAAAGAGTTATGATTACCTCAAAAATCATATTAAATCAACAATATTAAATGGGTATATATTGTATTTTTAAATCTTAACGTGCTTTTTTTATAGAATCACGTTTGATTTTCCAGAAAGGTAAGACAGCAGTAGTACACTATCTATATACCCACATTTCAAAAATAAATTATTGATATCTGATGTCCCGCCTTTGATCGCATAGACAACACTATACTTCTGAATAAACTGGCTTCAGCTGGAATTTACGGCGACCACTTCAGATTTTTTGTGCGATATATATATACCTATAGACAATCTTCGTCAAGCCGTAGTACTAGGTTGATGTATAAATAGTATTACGGCAAGGAAAGGTGTCCAATTTCGTCTGGTATTCCTCAAGGTTCCTTACTAGGTCCCTTGATTTTCATAAGGCTTTGATGATTGACCATTTGATGATTGTAAACAATAAACTTATATTCATGTAAAAAAACCATAGACTGTAGCTAAGTAACCCTTTTATCTTTATAATTGTATAATTTCAGATACAACATAGTTGGTGATGGTACTCCCGCCGCTTTGTTCCCAATCCTGACGGGTAAGACCGAACTGGAAATGCCTGATGTTAGAAAAATATCGAAAACCAACGTCACGATCGACTCCATGCCTTTCATATTCTATAAACTCAAAGAAGATGGGTAAGTTCACTAAAGAATTTTTTATTTTTTTATTTGTGTGTTTAGGAGTTAACTAGGTAGTAGTTGGTGCTGTGGTGCTGTCCCCAGCCCTCAGACTTAATGATTGACATTAAGGTACCCTCTGAACATCCTTTTAGCAGTCATTCATTCATGGACTGACTTAACAAGCATTTCTTAACCTGATAAGTTGTTAGGGACACTCAAATTGCTTGAGGCCGACTGACTAGCTCTGAACTGCAGAACGTAGCGTCAGAAAGATTACATGAATGTATGACTATTATGTTGCCCTTAGACCTGCTCTACTGACCACCGTCGATTTTATATTGATATCAATCAATCGATACAATTAAGTCGATATTTATCATATACTACATAATATGCTCTTTCAGCCTAAATAATGATTTATATAATCAGCCGGTTCTGACTAATAGAATGTCAGTTATGATTTGATGACAATTTAGATGGCTCCATTATGTTTATATATCGAATACATCATAATTTTCACTGTATTGATTAAAATCAATTTGCGTTCCAAAAAATTATGACTAGAAAGAATCATTTTCGGTAAAATTTTGAATAACCAATTTTTGGGCAGGTATCGGACGGCGTTCTTTGAGGATATGCCAAAAATTGGCACCTTCCAATATAGGTTCAATGGGTTCTACCACCAGCCAACTGATCACTATCTCCGAGCGTTCTTCCTTCAACAATCCTATGATACCACCAATATGGCTGACAGGTTGATGGGCGAGAAATCTAATTTGTGTATAGGTGATACTCCTCAGTACCAGCTGATGATCAATATTACTGATCAGGTATTTATTATATTCTTGACATTTATAATATCTTCGTCTATTTAAACACAAATTCATTATACAGCCAGAATTCGCCGATCATCAATACTCAATGTATTGATTGGGACCCAAATACAACTGCCTCATTAGTTTAGTGATCGGAAGTCTGCTGAGCGTGAGGTTCTGGGTTTGATTCTCTGGGGTCGGGTTCTGTTAGGAAATTCTCAGTAGCTGCCCGCAGTTTGGAATAGTGTCTGATTGATGGCAATAGGCTCATGACCAATTTATATGGGACAAAATATCTAAATGGGCTCGGTTAAAGGCTCTTCTGTCCGGCGCTATACCGGGTGAGGAGATAAAAAACTGGTAGACCACTTTGATACTATCAAACAAAATATTGTGTAGATGAGCAAAAAAACTATTACAATAAGTAAGTTTACATTTTTTTGTGGAAAAATTACGGTGTTTAGCAGGAATCTGCGCCTCCCAGTCCGAATTCTTTTTCGGTTTAGTTGAGTCTCAGAACCGTACTTTTTTCGGTATAAAAATTATATTGTACTTAGCATGTGTTTTAAAATGATATGTAAAATTCTATAATTTGTTGTCAGTTTCTACAATTGGATGGCAAAAAGTTTATCTTTACCTTCATCGTTGGCGTCTCCCATGAAGATTTAAATTTGATCTCGAACGCTGATGATGCGTTGGTGAACTTCTTCCAGACTCTGGAGAAAAGGAACGTCTTCGAAGACACACTCGTTATCATCATGTCGGACCATGGACCAAGGTAAACTTACCCGTAGCGCGTGTCATGGGACCTTATTTGACAGCCGGGGCTGATGGATCCGCTTAGCCACGAGCCAATCATTTGGTCTAAGTAAATGTTTTGTTTGTATAACTGCGTGGAGGGCTGTGAGAGTTTTTTTCAAGAAGGTTCATAGAAAGGTCGGAAGAATACTATTTTACTTATTATTGTAAACAGTCATTTCACAAATGCTGTTATGAAGTCCCATGAAAAAGTTGGTAAGCCTATTGCGATCTATAGGGCACAATCCTTAGGGCTGCTATCGAGAATTTCTTGTCAGAAAATTTAAATGAAGCTTTTCCCAACCCATAACTCTTACCTAGGAATCCATGATCAGCAGCCGTTCTTGAGTCTAGACTCAAGAACGGCTGCTGATCATGGCCGCTGCGGTTCATATATTATATTTTGCCATAATTAACAGGTTCCCTGCCAACGAAGCAGATAAAATAATTAAACAATCGTCGTGTAGCACATGTGGTTCATTGGACAATAAACGGGTTATGAAACTAAAACATTATTACAGTTTAATTTAAAATTGTTTCAACAGGTTTGCTAAGGTCCGGGACACACTGCAAGGCAAATTGGAAGAACGATTACCCCTTATGAGCATCCGTTTACCGGACAAGTTGAAACGTTCTCGACCGCACGTGCAAAAGATTCTCGAGCAGAATGCCGAAGCACTCACGACGCCTCACGACATCCACGCGACTATTTTAGACGTCCTCGACTGGTCGCAACATATGAATCCGTATAAAGTCGTCGGCGCTGATTTAGCTAGAGCAATGACTTTGCTTGAACCAGTAAGTCTATTAATTAATTTTTATCAAATAGAACATCATAATGCGAATTCTACTGTTTTACTAACTGTTAATTTGCGGTGAACCTCTATAAACTAAAAAGATCGAAGATGTATATTTCAGATACCCAGGAACAGGTCGTGTAGTGAAGCAGGTATAGAACCACACTGGTGCGCATGCGTGGTGTGGAAGAACGTCACAGGGGACGACATAATGTACAAAAGAACTGCTGAAGCCTTCATTAAATATATCAACGAACTGACAGTATCAGTGAGGTACGTATTCTGGTCACAGTGTGACTGACACTGGCTTCGCAATAATCAGGGATTTTAATTCTGTAACCACGAAAAATTGGCGCTCCTTAGTCGAAATTAGTCGCCAAGTATCAGAATTTGTCGGGGAGCATCTCCCCAGGTTGGCACAATCGCCCGATTGCGCTAGGTGCCCTAGTTTTTGCTGGGAGGATGCTCGCCTGATCGGTCACCTATAAGCCCTTATAACTTTTGAAACAGTGACTGACTAATTCTGATATTTGGCGACTAATTTCGACTAAGTAGCGACTAAACTTGGGAGAAAACAGAGCTTCGCTACGTGCCCTAGTTTTTGAGATTCAAATTGGGCCAAAGTAGGGAGATGCTCCCCAGATCGGCCACCTATAAATCCTTATAACTTTTGAACCAGTAACCGACTAATTCTGATATTTGGCGACAAATTTCGACTAAGTAGCGACTAAACTTGGGAGAAAACAGAGCTTCGCTACGTGCCCAAGTTTTTGAGATTCAAATTGGGCCAAGGTAGGGAGATGCTCCCCAGATCGGCTACCTATAAATCCTTATAACTTTTGAACCAGTAACCGACTAATTCTGATATTTGGCGACTAATTTCGACTAATTATTGATATTTTTTTTGTTATCAGAATGAAAATCCCTGATGGTGGCCAAGCCAGTGTCAGTCATACTCACAAACTACCTAAGTAGGGTGGAACGTGCTATTTCCGAAACCTTTTATTCTGTCACTACTGGCGGGGAGCGGGAAAACGTGGCTAGCACACATAGTTAATAATATCACTAACAAAATCCATGAGCGTTTGACCGTGGAATGTTTTGCCTACTTCCTTAGGTGAGGGTCTCTGACTCTGAGAGCACAAACAATACTTTCTGCATCGGCGAAGGATGCCAACTTTTGTCTCATATGTGCAAGGGAAATTATGCTCTTTGCGAGAGGAGGTTTAAGTTTCAAAATATTTCGGGGTCCCATAAGTTGCGTCACGTGGATGCAATATAGCTACTAAACAACTACTCGCCGTATAAGATGCGTGGGATCTTAGGGGCTGAGTTGCCCGCGTCCGTAGGAGTGTTCCCTTAAAATGGAATCCCTACACGTGGTCCCTGGGTGGTGCAAAACAGGCAACACAACTCTGGTAGGAGGCTTCGGCCGCGGGTAGTTACCACCCACCGGAAGAAGCCATCCGTGAGCGACCTAGTCGTGTTTCGGGATGTAGTCCAGTGCAACCGTTGTGGTAGACGGGTCTGGGCAGTTGCATCAACACCCCAACTATCGTTCTCCCCAAATCTATCTACTCTACTTAGAGTATTCACTCTAAAACCTATTCAGGTTTCTTGTAGATCTACGTGCTCCATCCTCGTCCACACCGTCACTTACCATCAGGCGAGTTGGTGGCCAAACGTAGATCCATAATTGATTTAAAAAAAAAAAAACTGACCTTCCAGGATACGCGGTACCCTACGTAAGGTTGTCAGGCGTTCGAATAAAGCTAGATATAAGCTTTTTGAATGCTTGTCCGACTTAATTAGTAGGTCTGTCCGGCTTTTGTTAACATTTTACAAGTCGGCTTAACCTTTATTGGAATGTGTACGATTATGATGAACGTCGTGGCGGGTCTCCTATATACCACACAGTCGTTTATTAACCTTTAACGGGATTCCGGGATCAGAATTTATCGGAACCAGTTTAGGTCCACCGACAGTGTCGACGAACCCCGTCATTT
The DNA here is from genome assembly GCA_935421205.1 of Xylocampa areola. Classification (NCBI taxonomy): domain Eukaryota; kingdom Metazoa; phylum Arthropoda; class Insecta; order Lepidoptera; family Noctuidae; genus Xylocampa; species Xylocampa areola. The sequence continues at coordinate 11,363,961 of OW285225.1, forward strand.
TTGTGCAGGCTGGCCACAATTAAACTTCACGAACAGTTTAGGGGGGATAGCGTCTGCGCGCTTTCGTCTGGGGCTTGTAGCTGTTCGGGTGATAACCCAAGTCCGTCGCCCGCAAACTACAACTCACAATGGCCGAAGATTGTTAGGCGTCTTCCACCGCCTGGCGCGCCTTTTACGGCAGGGGTGAGCAGGTTTATCCATTTTACCCAAAAGTCTAGCTTAACTGGCTGGTCTGTCCTGATTTCTGGTTTTAGGACCTAGCAACTCTGACATGTGTCTAATGTTTCCCTTCCTATTTTCAAGTCAGTACCTCAATATATCATAGATAGATAGAATAATCTTTATTGTACACCATCTAAATACCATTTACGAAAATCGGGTTAGTAATCCAGGAGCACCAAAATGCGCCATCGGTTCATTGTTGATATACCAAAAACAGAAATGAAGCACTTCGATTCCACGTTCATTATAAGAACCGCGAAACAGTGGCATGCGCTGCCGGAGTGGATCTTCCCGATAGTTACAATCTGGGTGTCTTCAAGACGCGAGTGAATCGGTTGCAAGCGTGCTCCATCGTAGACCGCATTATCGCTTAAGATCAGGCGAGATGGCGGTCAAACGCAAGTCTATAAGCTAATAAAAAAAGGGTGCAATGGCGGTCTTATCGCATTTATCACGGTCATATTCACTGGTGAACGTAATCAATAGGTCACAACTGCCAGCTTCGCTACCTGCTCATGATCGATACTTCTTCCCATTCTGATTGCAGGACGATTTGTGTCCCGCGCAAGTTGATTGAAATTGAGTGGGTTATGCGTCAGCAACCAAACAAACGGATGCTTTCCTTCGAAGGGGCCAAGGATATCGATGGCTATATAGGGATACATGGAGCCCAAACGAAAGTTACGAGGGAAACCTACCAGTTGAAGGTATTGAAACAATTAACATGTGATTAACTGGTCCCACGCGCGATTGCTAAGCGGGCGAAATGTTATTGGGTTTATCAGTTAGAAAATTCTCAGTAGCAGCCCGGAGTCAGGAAGTTGATGGTGTGACATCCCCGTGCTTCGGAGAGCACGTAAAGAAGTTGGTCCTGTGCCTGATCTCTCTCCGGGCATGTCGGATTGCCGTCTCATCGGAATATGAGAGTGAAGGAAGAGGGAGTGCACCTGTGTTTGCACATACAGAAGAGTATTATTTCTCTATCGTGTCATCTATATTCAATAACCTCGTCATACATGTATTTCCTCTCAAATTTAAGAATGATTACTATCAAAAATAAAAATTTTTGTACGGAGTTGGAAGATAACAAAGGGCGTTGTGAGATTTTTCACTAAATGATAAATACTTTATTAACAAATGTAAATACTTTTAAGGTACTTGTGGGCCCAGGACAGGCTCTATATGAGGCTTCTATGGTCTACCTTAGAAACGAAGATACATTCCTGATGGGTACCACACACATATCCAGGATAAATGCGTAAGTATTGCATAACTTGCTGGTACCGTGGGACAGCCATGCTTCGGCACGAATGGGCCGGCTTGACCGGAGTGATACCACGGCCTCACAGAAAACCGGCTTGAAACAACGCTTGCGTTGTGTTTCGCCGAGTGATTGGGGCCCAAATACCGGAGGCCCAAACCCTTTAAAAGGCCGGCAACGCACTTGCGACTCCTCTCGGGTTGCGGGTGTCCATGGGCGGCGGTAATCGCTTACCATCAGGCGATCCGTCTGGTCGGTTGCCACGTATCCCATAAAAAAAAACTTACTTTCAAAAGTTTATGGCCAGTATACAGGTGCACGGTAAGCCGTCGGTCCCGGTTGTCAAATGACGATCTATGACGTTATGGATAGTCAGAGGCCTGAAAATCCAACAACCAGTCTTACCACGAGGTACCGTGTTGCCCAGTAAATGGGTTGTGGAGTTCAGATAGGCTGTCGCTCCATGTAAAATGTAAGCACGCAATGCACGGGGTAAGAAATGTTTAGTTTTCTTGGCTTTAGTCATGAACTAAGGTCGGGAATTGTCGCGAGTCAAACTTTGTCTCCGTTCGAGTTCGAAACTAGTTTGGCAAGTCGAAAAATGCACGTGAGTAATAACCGGTGAACAATCAATCATCAATACATATAATAAAAATGTAACGGATCGCTGTCTGTACATGGAAGATATATGAGAAAAAATATTATTGGGACCTTTATCAACGCAAATACTGTTAGATGCGCAATTAGTGTTAGAATCTGTCGGTTTGTGCACGCTAATCTCAGAAACGGTTTATTCGATTTAGATGTGATTTTCACTAATCCAGTGGTAAGCTTCACTTAACATTTAGTGTTTGTTTCATGTCAATCGGTTCATAAATTAAAAAGTTATGTTAATTTAAAGAATCACGTCAAACATTTGTTATTTACGACATACACACGGACGGCGTCGCTGGCACAGCTAGTAATTAATTATTACACTTTTTTTTTTAAATATGTTTTTTTTTACTATGTTTTTTTTTTTATTCCAGATATGGAAACGAGCCAAGTTGTTTAAGCGCTACCCATCCACATTTGAACATGTTCTGTTACTGCAGAGATTACGTCAGCGAACAAGTTTGACGACAACAAACAATAATCTAATAAATCATATTATTATATTTTTTTAATACATGTTGAGGCCATGTAATGCCTATATTAATTCTATTTTAGTATTAATTTTAGTAAATCTGTAAATGATTACTAGATAAATATCACCAGGCGTCTCCTTAAGACGTATACAAAGAGGATTGAAAATTCAATAGGTTTGAACACGACAAGGTAGCTCAGTTGGTAGAGTGATGACACGGAACGTCAAAGGTCGCGGGTTCAAGCCCCGTTCTTGTCTATTATTTTTTCAATGTTTCTTTGAAAAATAGAATTAATAATCTAATATATAAAATTCTCGTGTCACAGTTTTCGTTGCCATACTCCTCCGAAACGGCTTGACCGATTTTGATGAAATTTTTTGTGCTTATCCGGTATCTATGAGAATCGGCCAACATCTATTTTTCATCCCCCTAAATGTTAGGGGTAGTCCACCCCAAATTTTTTTATTTATATGGCAAAACAACGTTTGCCGGGTCAGCTAGTTTACTATAAAATTTCATATATTACTATTTTTCATTATGGTCAGATTTTTCAATCGATCAGATATTATTTCACTGAGAAAGAAATTCGGAATTTAGAGCGCATCGAAATGTATGCAGTTGTTCTAATATAACATATGCATACCTGAATTTAGTTATTCCAAACGGCCGCGCAGGTTCAGTTGTATAGTAAAGTAGTTTTTGTTATGAAAATTAACTCAACCGCGAAACATTTATGGCATCGACTTTCTCGTCATTTGAGCGAGCGAGACAGATGTATTGACGGAATATAAAGGAGTGAGTGACACAGCAAGCTGTTACTGCGCTCTCGCCAGATCGCACATGCGCCATGCCGATTTTATTGTAAAATTGACAACCGCACAGCGCTTTGCCATCTAAGCTATTCCGATCTCTGCTCACAGAGATCGGAATAGATGGCAAAGCGCTTGGAGTACAAATTTTTCGTATAAATTAATTACCGTAGGATTGTCACACGTAGGTGGCAGATGATAGAAACGGACAAACAAGTCTCCAGTAAATTATTTCATGTACAGGTGACGTCATCGAAATAAACTGGCACCCAACGTGGGGCATTACTTTGTAAGAAGCGTTCCGAAAACTTGGTAATTTAACCATAACATGATTAGCGCGTTTAGACAAATAAACGTTTCAGCTTTATTATATTAGTATAGATTGTATGACTTTGGTACCTAATAATATTATAAGTTGTAGACATTTTTAACCGACTTCTAAAAAAGGAGGAGGTTTCTCAATTCGACAGTATTTTTTATTTTTTATTATTCTTCACCGGTTACTACTCACGTGCATTGTTTGGGATTGCCCGACAATCTTAGTCAGATTGACTCGTGACATCGCCACGGGCTCAGCACATGACTAAGGGCTCTGTTCGACTTCGGAACTAGTCGGCCAATCCCGAATAAATACACGTGAGTAGTAACAATAATTATTATCAATTTGTCACACGAAAGTTGTTATACAGGTTTAATTTAATTAAATTGTTCATTAACAGAAAATAAATTATTTGTTTTATTTACATATAGCTGTACCCCACGGTTTCATCCGCGTTAATTTGAGGAAAGAACCTACTAAAATATATTCCACCAGCGTCCTCCATCCTCATGACCGTCCGCCCGGCACATCATAAATGCGCGCGTGGTACTAGTTCATTATTTTGTTGCGGAGTTATTCTAAAACTATGACATCTCCTAAGATATTCATTGAAATCCAATGATGTCAAGGGCAATTTTGTTCAAAATTTAATACTTGTGATGAATAATGAATTTATTTGGATAAGGATTAATATGAAGTTCATAAAAACACCTTCGCAAATAATGCATTAATTTAAAACAAATTTGATTACCATAAAAAAGGTTGGGTATAGTGAGCTTAAAATATAGACGTTCTCGTATAGAAGTACTAAAAAATAGTCCGCGACAATATATACAGTCGCGGACTATTTTTTTAAACTTTTAAAGGGGACAATTCATATTTATACATGATTTTTGCATAACTTTAACTGTTTACGCAGAGCACGCAACGGAAGCTCTCAAAAGGAATATTTATTCCCGTTTTTGTTAAAAATTTTATCTACCCGAGTCATCCTCTTCGTGTTTAGGTCTTTTCTGACCTTACAGAAACAAAAATAGGAGCCCCGCAAAGCGGAGCTCCGTCGACCCAGCTACGGAAAGACAAATCAGAATACAGTATTTTTTCAGTATTTTTTTACTTGAGTAGGGCCTATCAATTAAATATACATTATACAAATCTGTCCCACTTTAGATATGTCATTCTGCATTACGCCTAAACGTGGGTACCAGTTTTGTTAAACGTATCGCAATGGCAATCCAGCTGAACGTTGTTTAGCTGTTTTATAAAACAGTACAGTTTTGTAAAACAGCGGATTCTACTCTCCATCTGCGGCATATAGATTGGTGATGGTTCTAAGTGCGACTGCTAAACATGAGGTCTAGGATTCGATTCCCAGGTCAGGCAAAGTGTTATTGGGATTATCTGATAAGACATTCTCAGTAGCGGCACGTAGTTTGGAATAGTGCTCGGTAGATTTTCCGGCAATTGGCTCATCACCATACAAGGGACTCAACAAACAGCATTTGTGAACATTTCACAAATGTTGTTATTGAGGGTGTAAAACTGTGTACGCATCTGCCTACCCCTTCGAGGAAAACAGGCGAGATCCTAGAAGTAATACCATTAAAGTGTTACTTATAATGTATACTAGCTGTGCCCGGCAAACGTTGTTTTATATACAAACTCAAACTCAAAATTTTTATTTCAAATAGGCCCTTTTGCAGGCACTTAAGAAAAGTCAAAGCTAGGTGCACGGTTCCAAGAAGTTGGTCTTATGGAGAAGAGCCGGCAAGAAACTCCATAGACACTCTTTTAAAATTATGTGTTCTTTACAATTAAAAGTTATTAATGTGAGAATAATGCAGGTTAATGATGAAGAAAAGGCAGAATTTTAATTATATAAAAAGCCAAAATTATAACCAAAGCTATTACGAGCTGACCAGTCCCAACAGACAGCACCCGTTCACGAGTATGACGTGCGCATCAGCATCGCTAAACTCAACCATTTTGAAGGGAACTCAACGATCCAATACACAACGCCACCATCAGCAAGACATTTTAGTGAGCATGACAAACTTATAGTACCCGGTCATAGGTGAGTGCATATGAGAGTACTTCTTTAATGTAAAGATTAACATTAATGTCCACATAATGCTCACATTTTACAGAACAATAGTGAAGCTATAAGACATAATACAATATTTATTAAGAAAATTACATTACACTGTTATAAAAAATAAACAGTTAAGTCAAATAACAATACAGAACACCAAATTTTTCGCAAATTTAAACTAGTAGCAGAAGGTACATTTTCTGGATAGAGCCACCCTTATCACGTAGGGGTATAAAAAATAGCCTACGACCTATTCAAAGACCTACCAAATAAACACAAAACAAACATAAATATCGGTCAAGCCGTTTCGGAGGAGTTGGATAACAAACACTGTGACACGAGATTTTTATGTATTATTATGTATATTTTCGAAATCGTCTATTTACTAGCTTTCATTTGATACATAAATTATTCGTCCCTCTCTCTTTTATTTGTAGTCGCCATATTTAAATACTAGGGGTGATCCAAAAGTAATGATAATGAAAATAAAACACGGTAATTAAAGTTAAAATAATAATTTATTTTTCTACATAGTCTCCTAACAAATCAATACATTTAGTCCATTTTTTTTCTAAACTCAGGATTCCCTTTGAAAAAAATTCTTTGTCTTGACCCTCCCAAAACGCCTCAACAGCGGCCATCACTTCGCTATCGTCTTTAAATTTCTTGCCTCGGAGGTTTTCCTTGAGCCGAGGAAAGAGGTAGAAGTCACTAGGAGCCAGATCTGGCGAATAGGGAGGGTGTTCGAGCAGTTCGAATCCCGTTTCTTGAATGGCAGCCATCGCAACTGTGGCTTTGTAAGCCGGTGCGTTGTCTTGGTGTAACAGCACACTAGCTCGCAGTTTGCCGCGTCTTTTTTCCTTAATGGCCTCCCGTAATCTTCTTATTTGGTCTGCGTAGTAAGAGCCCGTAATAGTGGCCCACTTTTCCAAATATTCCACCATAATTATGCCTTCAGCGTCCTTAAAAACAGAAGCCATAACCTTTCCTGCCGAACTTGACACTTTGAATTTCTTTGGCGTCGGTGAGGAGGCTCGCTTCCAAGTCATCGATTGTTGTTTTGTTTCAGGATCAAAATGGTGGATCCAAGTCTCGTCCATAGTCACAAAACGGAACAAAAAATGTTCTTGATCTGCTTGGAACTTTTCGAGATTGACCCTCGAAATGTCAACTCGTCTTTTCTTTTGCTTGTCGGTTAACATCCTGGGTACCCAACGCGCAGAGACCTTTTTCATATGCAACTCGTTCGCAAGGATTCTTTGAACGCTGCCATATGAGATCCCTGTAACCTCAGCTACATGCCTGATGGTCACTCTTCGATCTGCCAATACAACATCTTCGACTTTTTTCACGTTGTCTTCAGTAAGGGACGTGGATGGGCGTCCATCGCGATGTTCATCTTCAGTGGATGTTTTGCCCAGTTTAAACTCCTTGGCCCAGCGTGCAACTGTAGAATAAGGAGGAGCAGAGTCCCCCAATGTTTCCACCAAGTCACTGTCACTGTTTATGTCTTTTGTAGACATTTTTTTCAAACAGAGTTACTTGATGACAGCTCTAATTTCGTTTTTCCCAATGTTGATGTTATCTCTTCGACAGTTCGTATTCAAATGAATGTATCTCCCTTTTTTTTTTTTTTGGACTTGGTCTCTTGCAGTTAACCCATAGGGGTTTGATCTGCGTAACCGAACAATAGCTATGGCGAGACAATTTGATGCCTCCAGCCAGAGCATATTTTATATTACTACAAACTAAGCAACACAGCACTAAGGGCGTCCCCTGCGGGACACGAGCCTCGGCTTAGGGCGTTGCTGAGGGGACAACTAGGGACTAGCTGGATCAGATCAGTTTCCTTATTATTAAGGGTCGAATTTAAAGCTACTAGCTCGGCGCGGGCCGGCTCGACCAAGGGTCGGGGCGGACATGATGAGATATTTCGCGACGGACGGGGACCTCGCCGGTGAGGTCTATAACAAGGCGGTCGAGCGCATCGGAGTGTGCTTGTGTGTCTTTTAGACTCTTGAACTACAGTGGTCCTATCATCGGGACGGAGGAGAGCGTGACGTGGTCGGCGGACTTTACTGATCTGAGACGGCCTGTAGTCGGCGGAAGAAACAACTAAGGGATTCGGATGGTTAGCGGCGGAGTCGAAGTATTTCTTCGATGCCCTTTTAATGAATTGCCTAATGGTGGGCATTCTGAGATCGAGGTGGAGTTGAAGGTTCCTAATGAACAATGAGGCGCCTGTCGCTTTGCGAAGGAATCGATTTTGCAGGGTTTGCATCCTATGGATTTTGTAGTACTTAACGTGTGCGAACACGACGCTAGCATAAGTCATAATGGGTCGAATGCACATAGTGTACAGTCTGATCTTAAGGTTAAGAGACAGTTTACTGCGTGAATTTATCATGGGAAAAAGACGGCCGACAGCGAAGGCCGCGCGGTCGCGGACTATCTTAATGTGCGGACGGAAGGACAGTTTGTGATCTAAGGTCACACCCAGGTATTTGGCTTGCAGTTCCCAAGGGATTGGCTTGCCGAACATGGTAATAGGTCGAAGCTGGGAATGTTTCTCCCGGAAATCGTGACCTATTTATATGATTTTTTTAGGCTGAAAGGGTGAGTATATAAGCAAGCAAAAAAAAATTTTTTTGGATTTTTATGCAGTCCTAAAGTAACCGATTATCATTACTTTTGGATCACCCCTCGTATTACAGCCTTTGACACTTCTGAAATTGAGACGGATCTAATGATACCTTGTATGTTAAAATTGAGACAGATCTAATGATAACTCGTATGTTAAAATTGAGACGGATCTAATGATACCTCGTATGTTGAAATTGAGACGGATCTAATGATACCTCGTATGTTAAAAATCATCAAGCCGTTTAGGCTATAGGCCATGCCAAGGAAATAGACTACATACATACACTCAAAAAATATAACCCTCCTTCTCAGTCAGTCGGGTAAAAAGGCTGGTTACTGATTCACGAGCCACTCACACTAATTATAGTACACTGATTTGTCAGAATACTTCCAGTATACTGATAAAATCACTGTTTTTTTTTTATCAAAATGGATCTACGTTTGGCCACCAATTCGCCTGATGGTAAACGACGGTGTGCCCGAGGATGGAGCACGATCCAGAAGAAATCTATTCACTCAGTAGAGTAGATAGATTTGGGGAGAACGATAGTTGAGAAGTTGATGCAACTGCCCAGACCCGTCTCCCATAACGGTTGCACCTGACTATGTACATCCCGAAACACGACTAGGTCGCTTCACGGCATGGCTTCATTGGGTGGGTGGTAACCAGCCGCGGCCGAGCCTCCCACCAGTGTTGTGTTGTCTGTTGCACCACCCAGGGACCACGTTTAGGGATTCCATTTTAAGGCAACTCAGCCCCCAAATTATTGATATATTATTTATTTATTTAGTCACTGTATAGGGACTCAATTATGACGCAAGAAGAATTTTGAATAGTGAGTAGTGAGGAGAGCTTACTTTGAGCGCAGGTCCACATCTTGTTAAAGTCATCTTGTTATTACGATTTTCACAAAAAAAATGACTTTACGAGTTCGCTAGGCTGTTACCAAACATTCACGTACTTAAAATTTCTTTCCAAATATTCATTTTGGTCACCATCATCATCCTCCTGCTTATCCCAATTTATTTGGGGCCAGCGTAGCATTATCTAGCTTGCTGCTAAAGTTTTGGCAATGTTTTATAACAGGCCGCCTGCTTGACGTCAACCCTCTTTGGGAATGCTGTTGTTGGTGGTAACCGTCTCCGATACGGTCTCCTTCTGTTTATAGCTATGTCACACCAAATGATAACCATGCGCCAGGTTCTCAGGTTCTGATTTTATTCTACTATCACACTCCGGGTTAATTCTCTTTGGTCCTATTTGATACAATAAAGAGTACTAAATAGTCTGAGAAAAAAAAAACAATGTCATATTTTTTTCTCTTCTGTCATTCATCTCCTGTCTCCTCTTTCTCTGTAGTTCAGTGGTGCGGTGGATAATCTTAAAATACAGAATTAATTAATAGATTTTATTTTGGTTAGTGCGATGGATATTTTATGGAATTACTAAATGGTAAATTATGTTAATTAAAAATATAATTCTGTGGAAACCGTTGTACTTAAAAATATAAATCTATGAAAATTAGGTGTATGGTGTTACTATGAATGGATAGGTTGAGGAATGATTTGTTTATGATAACGTTGAGGTTATGTAGATGTAGTGATAAAAATTTAAACTACTCAGCTTAGATATGTTGAATGAATGAAAGACGAATAACAAACAAACATGTGAAGTGGAAATGCCGGAATGGGACACCTTAGAAGGACACACTGACCTTATTGGTGACGTCCTCTAAAAAGGCCAGGTTCTTAGTATATACGGCGCGCATATATGGACTCCCTCCCTTCTGCTACCTCAATGAAAATAAAAACTCAGAGACCGAGATAAAGTAGTGAAGGAAGTAGGAAAAAATAGAACTGTTTTACATAAAAATAAAACAGTTATTATATGCCGAAAGAAACACACAGCGTTTATGTGAAGAAGCAGCTTGCAAACTTGCCATTTCAGAGCTAAATAATCTAAAACATACCTGTCAAGCATCGGTTTCGGCTTAGTTTACCTGTCCTTCCAGCAGGGGCGCTGTTGTCTATGGGCTTCGCGCCTGATGTTGATATTTGCTATCTTCATAGAGTCTTCACTCACCAGCAAGGACCTTGCTCTAACGCTGTGTGTTTCTTTCGGCATATAATAACTGTTTTATTTTTATGTAAAACAGTTCTATTATTTGCCTAGCGGAAACACACAGCGTTTATGTGAAGACTTGTTTGGTATCTGCTGGTGAAGTAATTCATGTTATACAAACGCTATGTGAGAATGTATTGATAAGAAAAACATTTTTAGTTTGATTCAATACTTATTAAAGAATCACTTCTAATAAGATTTAAAATAATATAAATAATCGCTGGAATTAAAAATTAGTATTAGAAGGTAAAACAAAGTGTTTAATATACCTATATAAAAACACTGTATAATAATTACACCCTTAATTAATATTTAATTATAATTATTATAATTCCAACAACTTAATACAGATAATCTTTTAAAGATCTTATTTCTATTAAACACTGTTTCATTTATTTAAAATAAAATATCATAACTTTAATATGTGTGTAATAATTGAAATAACATACAATAAATAATCATACTACAAAAAAAAAACTTGTTTAATATTAATTCTATTTTTCAAAGAAACATTGAAAAAATAATAGACAAGAACGGGGCTTGAACCCGCGACCTTTGACGTTCCGTGTCATCACTCTACCAACTGAGCTACCTTGTCGTGTTCAAACCTATTTGAATTTTCAATCCTCTTTGTATACGTCTTAAGGAGACGCCTGGTGATATTTATCTAGTAATCATTTACAGATTTACTAAACTCAGCGTTACCACTTTGCAGTTGTAAATCGCCGAACAACATCCCAATCCTTTATAAATCATATATAATTATATCTTTTTTTTAATACATGTTGAGGCCATGTAATGCCTATATTAATTCTATTTTTCAAAGAAACACAAAAATTTTTGATTTGAAAATTCAATAGGTTTGAACACGACAAGGTAGCTCAGTTGGTAGAGTGATGACACGGAACGTCAAAGGTCGCGGGTTCAAGCCCCGTTCTTGTCTATTATTTTTTCAATGTTTCTTTGAAAAATAGAATTAATATAGGCATTACATGGCCTCAACATGTATTAAAAAAAAGATATAATTATATATGATTGTTTAATATTGTCATTGGTATTATTCCTTAAATACCTACAGTAATAATATAATTGGTGAAAGATTTATCAGTCACTCATTTACTTTCTCAGGATCTCCTCTACTGGTCATCTATTATCAGATCACCTTCTCTATCTATTTTAACTATTTTCAAATTGGTTTTACTCATTCACAATAATAGCCCTAGTACAGGCTTAGCCAAGCTTTTAAGAAACTGAATAAATTTGATACGGTTCTATTCAATCTCCAGATGTTTGGATTAAAACCTACTTAAAGAAATAATTATTTATTTGCACCATATATATATATATATATATATTGAGGCTTAAAGTAGATTAGCCTTTGAATGAAATGAGTGAGTAATATGTATGGATATTTGTATAATGACAATTTGATTGCCTGTGTCCATATAAATCTCACTTGGAACCAAACTTAGACCACATAATAATTATTTTCTTTATTTTATTTAATATTTTGTGACATCCATTAAGATGAGGTCATGTGTCTGTCTGATGCTATGAATAAAATTATTGCTATTATTACTATTATTATTTCGTTTATTTATTTTATAAGCATACTTAATACATTTATAAATATATAAAAAAAATATAAATATACATTTAAAATATAAAAAAGAGCTGGCCATCGGCATCGGGAACAGGGTCCAAGACGCCGGTGGTTAGGGCTCCAGAGAGAGGAACTTCCCCACAATGCGCGCCGTGTCAAGAAGTACCACTTTCTGTAACAGGCCCTTGACCCAGCCGTCTAACGAGAGCCTCTTAAGGTGTTGGTCGAGACTCTTCGCTACCAAACCGTTGGTCGTCACGACTATCGGCACAATGATTGCCGAATCCACATCCCACATGTCGACAACCTCGTGAGCTAAATCAATATATTTGATTTGTTTGTCTTTCTCAGCTTTCACGAGGTTCTCGTCACTCGTTATTATTTTTATTTTTTTTTTATTTTTACCTTACATGTAACTAATCATTTGAAAAAAGAAAATGCGGGGCAGTCTTTGGGGACTGCCGAAAGTAGTGAAAACTAAGTAACTTAGAATTGTATCACTTCTTATTATCGTTGTACACATATATACACAGTATACATATAGCTCATGGGAAGCGTGCGGTGATGATGACGCGAGTTTCACGCTTTTAGTTCACCCACAAAGTGCTCAACGCGCCTAAAGAAGTTTTCACTTCAATAATGTTGTATTCCATATAGAAAAATTATCAATTCAATGTTCACCGGTTACTGCATAAGTGCATTTTTTGAACTGAAACTTTCCCACATTTATACCATCGGGTAATTAATGGTTGCGATTAAGGGCAACACACCAAGTAACTCACCTATTGATTGGTGCTTTATTGGCAACACACCAAGTAACTCACCTATTGATTGGTGCTTTATTGGCAACACACCAAGTAACTCACCTATTGATTGGTGCTTTATGGGCAACACACCAAGTAACTCACCTATTGATTGGTGCTTTATTGGCAACACACCAAGTAACTCACCTATTGATTGGTGCTTTATTGGCAACACACCAAGTAACTCACCTATTGATTGGTGCTTTATGGGCAACACACCAAGTAACTCACCTATTGATTGGTGCTTTATTGGCAACACACCAAGTAACTCACCTATTGATTGGTGCTTTATTGGCAACACACCAAGTAACTCACCTATTGATTGGTGCTTTATGGGCAACACACCAAGTAACTCACCTATTGATTGGTGCTTTATGGTGTTCAGAGTAGTTGTCCGCCAAGTGAATAGTTTCAATATATATATATATATATTGATTCATTCTTACTGTATTTGGCGACCTGATTAGCCCCCCCCATACTCCGTGCCTGCTGTACGTGCGCGGTTCTTTTTGACACGTTAGTTCTTAAAACGTTAAGTTTGATATAAAATAAATATTGCCAAAACAATAAAATTAAATAGATTTAAACTTTTATTTTCAATACCTACTTTTTAATTTGATAAGTTTGTCGACAAAGATCCGTGCTCAGACGCCTGGAGAGACAATTTGTCCACTTTTGGGGGAGCCATACCTGTTGTCCGATCGATAAGGGTCTTCCGCAGATCCCTTATGGGCATTGGACTAGCTAGTGCCCTCGACCGCCGGTCAGTCTACCAAAAAATTTGATTCCAGTGCTAATTAACAAATCAACAGATTAATTGCAATTCCAAATCGACAAGAGGTAGCGCCAAAATTTCTTGGCTTAGTCTGCCCATTTTTAAACTCCTGAACAAAATCAGAGTTCTGCAAGAAAGCAGTCACCCTTTCAGAGTTGTCAGATTCGCAAAATTTAATGTATGTAGTAACCTCTGTGCCTACTGGAGAGAGGACATTCTTTCTTATTAGAGCCTGTTTACATTTTTAGGGACATTATTTATTATAGATATATAGACGTGATATTTTAATGATTCCCAAGTAATCTAAAACTTATGTTGGTGAGAGGCATGACTTACAGATATTAACTTTTCTGCCCCAACCTTTCCAGGGTACTGAGAGCAAATTTTGTTTGTTACTATAAAATAAACTATAAAAAGAAATAGGGTAAATAATAATTTGAGTGCCTTGTCTCCGAAGGATTTCCGCAATCCAATTGGTCACAGTTGCGAATGTAAGAGGGGCTTAAGAGAGACCAAAGGACATGGCCATTCATAAGAATTTTCCATGGCCATATACTATTCAAAGGAACCACCCATGGGTCTCTTTGATAAATACATGAATATATACTTGCCATAGGTCTACTTTTGTTAATTACCTGTTGTAGAAAATGTATTACATGTTTCCAATATATGTTAGTTGCCAGTGTCCAGTTGACACATTGCCAGTGTCCAGTTGACACATGCAGGTTCAGATTGTTCAGATTGAAAATGAGGTCTGTCGCTTTTAAACATCACCCTCTGAACTCTGTCATTTTTTAGTTCATCATTTAATGATAATGTGTTTTCAGTATTTGATTCAACAATAGACATAAAGCCTTCTGGCTACTTAATATCTATTTATTATTTTATTATATGATTATATACACATTTAATATATGATTAGTTCAAATAATTAAGTTTACAACTAGTCCAATTGACTAAATCCTGTAAACCTGATTTAAAGAGTTGTTTCTCTTTCAGGGTGGCATTTGACAAGTCTGCTAAGACTTGTTCTGTATTAGCTAATAAGGCAGTAGCCTTATTGAGGTGACATAATTCCTCATAAAAATTTGAACCTGTAAATTTAAGTGAAGCCATTCTGACTGTTATATATTACCAATATGGGTGCTGGAGTTTATCAATTTCAACTAATTTCATTGGATCAGCTTCTGCTTATTTAATAATATGTCAATCGAAACTGATCTTCGTTTCACTGTGTGAAAGCTAATGGTATAAGGTCTATGTAAACATAGGGATTTTGATGAAGCACCACTATTATTATAGACGCAATTATTATTACTTGAAGACATCAAGGCCTTTAATAACAGCGGTATTTGAGACATACAATTATAAAGAAAACTTACTTGTATAATGTGTTCAAACGGATCCGAACAGGTTTCGACCTGTTTTGACTTTCGTTTCGATCTTTTGTTCGGAGGTGATGCATTACCTTTTTCATCTTTCGAATTTGAAGGCTGCTATCCGAATAGCTAGAGATTTGAGTGCTACGTCCCTCGGGACAGTAGCCTGGAGTCATCGATCGGATTCATCGCCTTCAGTTAGACATTTACCACGAACTTACGAACACATTTAAAACTTACGCATCACGTAATTCAACGCTAATTACCCAGTTTAGGTGGATTTTGACGGAAATAAGTCGTACCCATGACTTTATGTTAAGATTGAAACACTTTTAAAATCGAGAAAACTTGTGAATTTTTTTAGCTCTTTACGCGGCATAATTCACAAACGCTATGAGGATAGCAAATATCAACGTCAGGCGCGAAGCCCATAGACAACAGCGCCCCTGCTGGAAGGACAGGTAAACTAAGCCGAAACCGATGCTTGAAAGGTATGTTTTTAGATTATTTAGCTCTGAAATGGCAAGTTCGCAAGCTGCTTCTTCACATAAACGCTGTGTGTTTCCACTAGGCAAATAATGATTATTTATTTGGGAAAACATGAGTTAACACGTGTTTAGCATGCAGGTTTTAAAAGTGCTTTGTCATGAAAGAAGCTGTATAGCCTTAGAGGTAACGTGTTGGTAATATTAATTAGGTAGTTAATAGTGGCGTACACTGCAAATACAACTTCAATAATATTATATTTACAATCATAACTAGAAATATTAATACAGAATAAAAGTCCAGTAATGAAAAAAAAATATGCGATGTCAATGTAAATTTTTATTAGTTAATTAAATGGAAATACTTCGTTTTATTTTACATAGAATAGAATATAGAAATTCTTGATGGAATGTAAAATATTTAAACAGGGATGGGAATGCAGATATTTTGATATTGTTAGTAAACAATAACGATACGACGTTGATCGCTGTCTCAGGCGCATACGTCGCTAGAAATAAATCCAGATCCAGTAGTGGTGGAGAGTCACCTTTCCCCGACTGTAGCTTTAAATTCGTCCCTAAATAATATGGAATCTGACCGGATCCAGCTAGTTCCTCCTGGCTGGGTTTACCCAGTAACGCCCTAAACCAAGGCTCATGTCTCACAGGGAACACTATTAGTACTATGTTGCTTATTTTGTAAAATTTTAATAAGCATCAAATTGCCTTGCCTTAGCTATTCAGGCAATACCCTTATGAGTTTATTGCAAGAGGTCACGTTGAAAAGGGAGTGTCAGTCGATGTCAAATCCTCGGCCGGTGCGGTGGTGTGTTGGCGTCAAATAGATCCGTTATCATTGTACAACTATTATGAAGTGCTCTTAACCAATGGCAACCTCTGCTCAGTTAGCAATCGTTGAGGTTAAGCAATGCTCGGCGTGATCAGGTTGTAGATGCATGGCCACTGCGAACATTTTTATCAGAGCGTCTTCATGCTTCATGGGAACGTTGAACCGTTGCTACCGGTAACGTTTTGTTAATTAATAGAATTTGCGTAGCCCATACTCAGGCTTAGAATTGCCTTCGAATAGATAAAGTTAATACTACTCCTTCCATTTTTAGCATTCCTGACGTCGAATGAAACAGCAGTTATGCGATTGACGGTTCTGGGAAATCTGTTAAGAATTTTACTAAATGTGTTATGGAATATCATCATGTTATGTAAGTATCCACAGTCTAGAAGAACCAGGATGATATTCATGTGACTATTAGTCGAGCTTTTGGCCTGCACAGTGACTGATGTCATTTGTATCGTCAGTTATGACTTGTTATTATGGCCGTTTCTTCAAAAGGCCTTACATGATTACACTCTCACGATGATGATGTTTGTTGGACGCAGGCCGCAGCACTCGTGCTAACTCCTTCATTGCAATCATGGTAAAGTCTGTCAAGCCTGTTTCATATTGGAGTAGAAAGACACTATTGATTTTCACAAAAGAGTTTGTTTTCTTTTTCCTCGCAGAGGTGTGGAAAAACGTTATATAAAACACGCGAGCGTTAGTCAATACACCCTCGTTTGCAAACCAGACTCCCTAGCCAAACTAATGTCCCAATGTCAATAGTATCATACTGGATAATGGCCATATTTGCAGCCTTGCTTTGCAACTGTCCCACAGTTACATGTTCGTTATTAAAAACCCTGCGGGTAATGTACTAGGATAGAATGTCGTCTGGAATGTCTGTGCAGGCCATCTGTGGCCGGGAGATGAATGCTGATCGAGACTCCGGTAAAGATTACGAGAGTATGTTGTTTTTAGACTGTAGTGGTCCAGTACTCAATCCATGAAGGATTTTCCATACTAGAAAAAAGTTGGTAATATAGGTTATTAGCTTCTGCCCGCGATTTCGTCTGCTTGGACTTTGGAATTGGGTCCAGTCGGGATAAAAAGTTAACTACTTATTAATACCCGTTAATTGTGTGCCTTATTTCATCTAAATTCGTTCAGCATAAAAGAGTAACAAACATCCATCCAACCTCACCAACCTGCACATTTTTAATATTATATATTTTTCACAGCTAACGATAACCCTGAGACTAATTACGAGGCTTTAGATAGTACCTCTAGCTGCAAACTTCACGACCGGTTCCGATTTTGCAATTACAAAGTCCCGAGATGCTGTTACCGTGGCTTCCACTTTTTGGTACTTACACGATCTGTTTTACTTTAATTTTCTAACGAAATGCTGTTTTCGTAATTTAGTAGGTTAGCACTTCTGTAAGGAAATGTTTGACGTCCCCTTATAGACGTATTTAATAAGAATGAAGAATTCAGAACAATTACTTATATTTTGAGAAATACTTGTAATTCTAAATTATTCGATTCTTTTGGAGAAACTATCATGTCACTCTTTTTCAAGTAGGTACGTATTATCAAAAGTATTGCTTGCATTTCCATTGCGAAATAAAATAATAATAAATTATGTTTCAAAAAAAGTGCAGCGTTTAAAATGCGTGAATACTACTTATATCATAATATCAGTAGCCTTTCTTATCTTCTCTCTTGAAAGAAAGAAGAGAAAGCCTTTCTTATATAAGTTTACTTACATAGGGTGCACTTTATGCAAGTTTTAAAGCCGTTACCGTTAAGTTGAAAATACACTTATAATTGGAGGTATCTCCGTATAGCATTATACAGTACTCCATAAACATTTTGCCTACATTTGTTAATCTAAAGCGTGTTTAAATATATTATATATGTATTTTTTGCTGACATACATTAATTTTGTTATTTTATTTCAAATTATTATTTATTTATTTCAGATGTCAGTGATGGTGAAACAACGGTATCGCTCACGAAGAAATCTGTTTATTATACTTATCATAAGCATAATCATTATCTCAAAATTAACTAGAGAAAGAAATGTAGAAAGGGAGTTTAATTTGAATATTACCAGAAGGTAAGTTTACTTTGAGTTAGTTATTTACAATTTTTTTAGAAATTTCACATTCGAAATTACTACTAAATTTTTGGTCTGTATAATAAATAAAATTTGGTGAGCAATGCACAAAAATAAAAAAATTGGAGTCCCAATACGCTACCCTGTGCAAACCTATCTTCCCAACTACCTCTCTCCCTATCTTCCCAACAATTAATCCATATCATGACGGGGTCAGCCTTCTTTATTTTTTTAAGGCAGCTCGTCGTATTCCCATATTTTTTCGACATAAGTATCACGAACCACGAAATCAAACGCTTTGCACAAGTCTAAGAAATCTGCAGTAGCGTGCTGTGTGCCGTCAAGACTAACTGACTACTACCTTGTGTACTCAATTCATGTAATAGTTACAAGAAAATGTTCTGTCAGAGTTATAGAGGCAAATCTTCAGGAAACTTTGAAAGAAGATAAAGGGGCTGGATGTCAGATACCATACGTAGACCCGTTTGCGAAGGAAGTTACGCAATTTGACAAGGACATGCCCACTATCAACTGCACAGGACAAGACTGGGTTAAGTGTTATGTAAGTTTTCATATTACAATTTGCTTTGCGAATACTACTTACATACAAAATACGATTTAAGTTAAATGTTTGTATGGTATTTGGTTCAGTTTATGCGCTTGAAGAGGGTCATTTAAAGCAATTATTACTTCAAAACTAGTTTCCGTACAACTATACATTTAATATTAATTTGTACAACTGCCTCATTTTGTAAAAAACTTCTTTGTAGCCCAGAGTTTGAAATTGTGTCCAGTTGATGGCAAAAGAGTCACCATGGACTAAATAACAGCATTTGTGAAATGTGGGTGTACAACTGCATACACCTCTGGATATCCCCAGGGAATATAGACTTATGCTGTGTTAATTAGTAAAAAGACCTCAAACATACAAAGAAATACATAATGTCTTATGATGACGTCATCGATATTTATTCAAACCTTGTACAATATCTAAACAAATATGGAAGAAGAATTCGGATTAACGAGCAGAAGTCGAGGTGGCTTAGCTGCTAGAGCACCTGGAATATTTATCCAGGAGGCGCAGGTTCTGATCCTCACGATGTTTTTTCTTACCAAAATATTTATCATTCTAGAGTTTGCTATGCAGGCGTTAATATGTTTGGAAGATGTACCTGTATTTATCTTTTTCTTCACAAAATGTTGGTCGAGACTCTTTGCTATAAGTCCATACAAGATGATTTTTTTTTTTAGTTCTCAGAATGTAGAGTCGTGGAAGAGATATTAGAAACTAGCAAGGATATAGTATGTTATTATAAAGATATTATTTACGTGAGTGATTTTAATCATCACTTGGGACCTGAAACAGAAGTAGTTGGCGAGCTGCCTTATATACTCAATAAAAGTGATCATGTTAAAATAGAATGCTATGCGACCCGTGAAGATAGGTAAGAAATTGGTTAATATTAGCGTTGAAATCTTAGAGGAAGAATTGACGAGGGAGGAATGCACAAATTGCTGCCGTGTTTGCCTGTGCAGCTGCGTTTAATTTTATAAATTTTACTAACATAACCAATACCGTGTTGCCCGAGTGGTTACGGGCCAGCCTCTTAAGCCGCAGGTTGTGTTCAAACCTGGCATGTTACTTACCCAAATTACTTTTTCAATGCCTTAAGTAATTACTTAAAATATCGTGAGAAAACCTAGACATAATGATCTGAAGTCACAGTTTTACCCACAGTGAGCTAGCGTGGTGATCAATGATCTTGCCTTCTTTGGAAGTTTGTATGAGAAGAAACTCCTGCCTTGCAGTGAGACAGTTATGGGCTAACTGAAAACCAATGCCGGGTGTTACACACCCAGCACATTCTGAGTTAGTGACCCTTTCGGTACGGGCACACTCGACAGCGCATATCTCGGGTGTAATTGGATCATATTTTATCTGTTTTCTATCTTTTTTGTTTGTATTTAATAAGTACAATTTATTGTTTGTGCTCTCACTACATCCAATGCCTTTTCTTTCTTCTTCTTTTTCTTTAAATTTCCCAATTATTTCATTGTGCCACATTTAGCGAGGCACAAATTTAGAGGTAATCCAAAGCAATTGAAAAAATATAGTATTGCTATCAAGATAAACTCATGCTAAAGCAAACTCGACACACCAACAAAAATCACGCACAAAACGCATATATTATAAACGTCTATAATGGCATATGAACGTGGAATGTGGCAAAAGCGTAACCTTCATTCATTCAAATTCATGATTCTTCAAAATCTTTTTCCATTTAATATTGTAACTTTAGAGTTCGCTAAGCATGCGTTAATGCTTTTCAAAGATTTATCTTAAATTATTAAGGTAATTGCATTCTTTACGACATTGCATTAACTGCGAAGTTAGTCGTGTCGGTTCGGTCACCCGTATAGGTACTGAATTGATTGCAATGACGTCGCCATAAGACGTGTTAAAATATGGAAGAAGAATTCGCGGTGGTGAGCAGAGGTCGAGATGGCTTAGTGGTCAGAGCGCCTGGAGTATTTATCCGGGAGGCGCAGGTTCGAATCCTGTTCGCGACCGAATTCTTTTTCCATTTAATATTGTAACTTTAGGGTAACCTGCTCTTGATTCCTCCTCTAAGGCTGGTACGAATCACTTAGTATAGAAAAAAATATAAAAAATATATATGAACAGCATGCTTGCCATGTGTGAATATTTATTTTTTATTGATTCAGGGGCCTTTAGAAATCACGGTGGAATAAAAAAGCTAATAAACATACATACATAAAACCTAAGTACATAACACAGGGAGTGTTATGTTCAAGGAGCAGTCGTGAAAGTTAAATTTGAAGCAAAATTGGCATTATCTTAGGATTAAGATGAAACTTCCTAATCGTAATCCGTGCACATTTTCATTATCTAAAAGTTGATGACGCCATGTCGCTTCTTCAGACACACAGATAAGACCTATACTCAAGAAGAGTATAGGTCTTATCACCGCTCTTACGGCGTGCCCTGGCCTTGGTTGCTCAAGCTAATTTTTGTGTTCCAGCACTAGGGTCTGTTGGAGATCGGACCGCTTTGCTACAACTTCTGCACTACCCCATTCAATTGTTTGATTCGCGTCACCAATAAAATTGATAATTTGATTTGTTTCAGTGGTCTTAAGTCAAGATGGATTGGCTTCTCTTTAGGATTCCGAACGTCAGTGGAAAGGAAGCCAGTCCCCCCGAACAGAGAAGACAGCCTTAACGTACTCATGTTCGGATTTGACTCAGTCTCAAAAAACAGCTTGATACGAAGATTGCCGAAAAGTTATGATTTTCTCAAAAATCACATTAAAGCAACAATATTAAATGGGTATTTATATTTTTAATGAATACTGTATTTCTTGGAGGTTCAGTCAGAGGTATACCCTAGCCACATTTCATTAATGCCATTATCAGGTAAAATAAATAATATTTTTTTCTGTTCTGGAACCTTTAAATGGCATCCGGCTTCTAGGAATAAAACCGGGGAATGTGGGATTTTTACCTCACTAAAACCACCCTGGTAGTCAGCATCAGCACATGAAGGGGGAGCTCTGGGTCCTCTTAAGAAACCAATTACAGAATCCCCCTATGCAACGCACATACTTGGGCACAGATCAAATCTATGGTATCAGAGGAAATACTTTAAACCTTATAAAATATTATTTGTCAAACTGCACTCAAATTACGTCTATTGATAGGCTATGTATCAGCTCCAAAATAGAAAATATATACATGTCTCGAGCAAGAAAACCGCTTACGGAGTCCCCCAAGGTAGCATCCTTGGCCCCCTTCTGTTTAACATTACATTAACGATATGTCCACGCTTTAGAAAAATCGCAAGATCTTGTTTGCGAATGACAGCACTGTTCTTTTCTCCGAAAATGACATTATTATTCTCGAAAGTGACATCAATAATTATTTTAAAATATAATGGACTGGTTAAATAATAATAATCTAAATATAAATCTTAGTAAGAGCAAAATGATGAAATTCAATCAGCGAATAACTAAACCAAAACTAAATAAAAGTATGAAACTCAACTATCACTGAAAGCGATACCACCAAATTCCTAGAATAATACGGCATTTGTTAAAATTCATTGGTCTCGCAAAAACTCGAAATTGAGTAGACCGATTTTGATGAAATTATTAAGTTTGAATTTGATTTGGGCCCGTCGTGTTGCAATCGGGTTCAGGGCAAAACAGCGTCTTCGTGACTCTCTAGTTTAGAATAAAAATAAATAATCGGTGTACATACATAAAAAAAAGATAGACCGACCGAATTGAGAATCTCCTCTTTTTGAAGTCGGTTAAAGAGAACATGGATACACTGTTCTGTATCTGTGTTTTCTACATACATACATACATAGCATTACGCCTGTATTCCCCGAAGGTGTAGGCAGAGACGTACTCAGCTGTACATCTACATTTCACCAGTGCTGGTATTTATTTATTAAGTCCCAGGTGGTGAGCCTATTGCCATCTACAAACTCCGGGATACTATTAAGAATTCAATTAAGAACTCAATAACAATTAAAGATAAATCTTAGAAAGGCATTTATTTTTAATGCATGCTTACCCAACTCTAAAGTTAAAATATTCTTGGGATTGTGCCGCTCGCTCTAATGTTTAGACACTACAATTGACATTTTAATGTTTAACTTATTTATTTTTATGACATTTTTAATGAATCTATTTTATGATTATTTTTGTATGATTCTTTTTGACATTAATTCTTGCCATTTTTTTATATTGTTATGGATATTATTTGCATTGTGAATGTGAGTACGATGTGGGCCAGAAATTCATACATGTACCTCATAGACTGTCTGGCGGTTTTGAGTCGTTTTTATGTGACCTACGCAAATGTCCTCCTGATCTGGTATCGTCTTGTGACGGGTTGTTGAGCTCCCTTAGTTATGGTTGAGCTACACGATGACTGATGCATACGTGCCGTCAGACAGGACAGGTCACCTCAAAGCTGCTTTGGCTCTTTCCTCATTATTATTCCATTCAGTATAATGCAATATGAAGAAAAATACAGATTGTGTTTAGGAGGAATGACGAACGAAACTCCCACTTGTTTGCTAACATTCTAGCAGGTCATAGCAAATAAAACTAACATTAAGGTTCTCCGTCACTGAAAGCACGTTTACCTTGAGTTAGTCATTAGTAGGAAGTCCCTTTAAATTAACACGAAGGCTTACAAGCGAGGAAGATGCTGGTTAGTAAATAATGGCGACTGGAGTCCTCCCTCCACTCAGCGCTCGACCGCACCGTTCAGTGTTGCCACACTAAAAATGACAATCTCAAAGATGTATTTATACGAATTATTGTTCAACGGTTATTACTCACGTGCATTCTTTGGGATTACCCGACTACTTTCGAACTCGAACGAAGCCTTAAGTCATAAGTTAAGCCTGCGGTGATGTCGCGAGTCAAACTCGAGTTTGTCTCCCGAAGAATGCACGTGAGTAATCATCGTTGAACATTTAATTAATATGAATGTGTCACACGAAAGTTATTATACAAAAAAAAAATGTTATTTCAGATACAACGTAGTCGGAGATGGCACTATGGCTGCCCTGTTCCCAATACTGGCAGGCAAAACGGAATTGGAACTACCCGAATTTAGGAGAGGAATGAAACCGAATGCGACCCTCGACTATCGGACTCTCATATTTTATAAAGCCATGATAAACGGGTAATTTAATCTAGTTTCTGGGGCGGGAAATTCAAAAAAACTAAATATGAGTGTTCCATCCAACCACACAATTGTCACCACATGGGCACAGCACCTACTGTCCTCCCGCTAGATAAAATAATTGAGAGTTTTGAAGAAATCAAATTTTCTTTCATTTCGTAGTTTTTACTACCATTAAGTAATAATATATAATATTTGAGTTCGTAAATTAGTTTTTTTTTTGTATTTATCACACTGATGGACAAAACATGGCCAAAAATGGGCGTTTCCGTTTATAAATTTTGAATTTTTACAGTTTTTTGCGTATATGTCAGTGGTATGCTTAAATAAGACGCCGCGCCGCAAGCATACTGCCTATTATTTGATATATATTTTTATTAGATGATTAGTTTTGATCCTATGCGTAGTAAGCGATATGATAAAAATTCTGAGATAAGCCTCAACTGTTTCGAGACGAATAAACCTTCGGGGAATAAAGGCGTGATGCTATGTTATTATTTCATGACAGATTATCATTTTTTGGACCAGGTATCGGACGGCCTACTTTGAAGATTTGCCATGGTATGGGACTTTTCAAAACAGACACAACGGTTTCAACCATCAGCCAACTGATCACTATCTTCGAGTGTTCCTACTCCAAGAAACTGAGGATAGGTACACAATAGGCGAGAAAAGATCAGATTTTTGTATAGGCGATACCCCTCAGTTCAAGCTGATGATGAATATTACTGAACAGGTATTAATTTTTATCATATTGTATCGTATTAGTAGCCCGGTTAGCAAAGTGTGATAGTAGGATAACATCAGAACCTGGCGCATGGATAACATTTGGTGTGACATTGGTGTAGATAGAAGGAGATCGTGTTGGTGGTGGTTACCACCAATAACAACATTCCCAATGAGGGTTGACGTCAGGCAGGCGGCCGGTCATAAAACATTGCCAAAACTGTAGCAGCATTCCAGTACAATTAGGTAGACAGTATGTATGGAAGAAGAATAGATGTTGCGCCGACTCCAAATAAATTAGGATAAGGGCAGGGGGATGATGATATTATGTAGTATTCTCTGGCAGAAGAAGATATATTTGTTAATAACTTTCGTGAGGCATATTCCTATTAATTATTGTTCACCGGTTACTATTCACGTGCATTCTTCGGGTTTGCCCGACTATTTTAGGGCTCGAACGGATCCCTTAGTCAAGAGCTGGCTTGCGACATTCCCGCGGACTCTAGTCGGGCAAACCCGAAGAATGCATGTGATTAATAATGTTTGAACAATAATTAAGAAGTAGACATGCTACGCCGACCCAATAGAATAGGATAAGGGTCATCTACCGAGTATAATTCCAGAATCCAAGCTGTTACTGAGAATGTACTAACAAATAACACATTTTCTGGATCCCTAATTGCACTCAACGTGACGTTAAAGATTAGTGTGTGTGACTACAAGAATAATGAGCGGTTGTCTTTTCACTAATGGCTTTTGTTTGCTGTCATAACTTAATATAACCAGCCCATAATTGTCTCTTCTCATTCAGAGAAGGCACCAGCATCCACCACGTCTAGCTCTCCGTGGTTTGGCGATTTCAGACTATTAAGTTCAGGTTTCCTCACGATGTTTTCGTTTACTTCGTAACTAGTATCAGAATAATAACAATGCTGCCATTTGTTATCAGTTCCTACAGTTGGACGGCAAGAAGTTTTGCTTCACTTTCATCAGTGACATCACTCACGACGAGTTCAATTGGATCTCGAATGCTGATGATGCGACGCTGAACTTCTTCCAGACCCTGGTGGAACGAGACATCTTTGAAGACACACTTTTTATCGTTATGGGAGACCATGGAGCAAGGTAAAGCGGAAGGTTAAATTTAAACATTCCATACCCAAAGCAAATTATTTCTTAGCCATCTGTCTGTCTATCATAGGGCTGGCTCTTAATAGAAATGGGTAGCAAAACTTCCGTGGGAGCGCAAAGAGCGGGGGACCTAATAGAGGCGATTAGACCCGTAATGGAAAAGTGGTTAGAGAGGTGTCATGGCGTCTTCAGCTTTTGGATTACGGAACACGACTGTTTCGAAAAGTATCTGCAGAATTTAAGCTGAGAGCTGATACCGTGGCACCATCACTCTTATCTAGGCAGTAGAGGCAGGTCGGATTTTTCTCATAAATGAAATGATCATTGCATAGATGTTTCTGGCTGTAGTTGAAACCGAGATCGCATGGAGAACCTGACTGCCTAAGGTGATATATCTGATTACAGGTTGTATATTGTCATATGAGTCTCTAATATTTCATTGCTATTCTGCAATGAAATATTAGAGACCCATGTGAGCATCATGTGGTTAATCTAATATATAAAATTCTCGTGTCTCGTGTAAAGTTTTCGTTGCCATACTCCTCCGAAACGGCTTGACCGACTTTGATGAAATTTTTTGTGCTTATCCGGTATCTATGAGAATCGGCCAACATCTATTTTTCATCCCCCTAAATGTTAGGGGTAGGCCACCCCTAATTTTTTTATTTATATGGCAAAACAACGTTTGCCGGGTCAGCTAGTAATGTTATATATTACATTAACACATACATTCACCTGCCTATTGCCAGGGATTATGAGTTTGTCATGCTCACTAAAATGTCTTGCTGATGGTGGCGTTGTGTATCGGGTCGTTGAGTTCCCTTCAAAATCGTTGAGTTCAGCGATGCTGATGCGCACGTCATACTCGTGAACGGGTGCTGTCTGTCGGGACTGGTCAGCCTTGGTAATCGTTTGGCTTTATAAACTACTACTATTTCAATCATTTGCTTTTGTTTTACTCTAACATTATTCTACATTATTCTCACATACTATCAATATATGATTGTAAATAAAATTTTATTTAAAAAAGGGTTACTATTGAGTTTCCTGCTGGTTCTTTTCCGTAAGATCAACTTTTTTGGAACCGTGTACTAGCTTTGACTTTTCATAATTGCCTGTAATCTGGTGTGAAATAAAAATATTTGGGTTTGAATTTGATCCTTGTTATAAAAGATGCCCCAGGCGCCGCAGAGCGCAATAACCGTTGGAGTCATCGTTTATTTATTCTTTCAACAGATTTGCTAAAGTTCGGAATACACTGCAAGGTAAACTGGAAGAACGATTACCCTTCATGAGCTTTCGTTTACCAGAGAAGTTCAAACGATCTCGTCCACACGCGCAAGCGATTCTTGAGCAGAATGTTGATGCTCTCACGACTCCTCACGACATTCACGCGACTCTTTTAGACATCCTCGACTGGTCGCAACATATGAATCCATATAAAATTCCCGGTGCTGATCTCCCTAGAGGCATGAGTTTGCTTGAACCGGTAAGAATATTATTAATATCTATGTAACATTGGTTTTTGTTTTTTCTGACGTAGCATTTTGTGCAGTGTTCGAAACGTCAGGAAAAAATAAACCAATATTACAACCAATATTATTCCGGGTAAAAGTTGTCATATTATAATGTGTAGTGATCACTAAAACCTAAGATGTTACTATCTATCTATATATCTATGTTTTAATAAAACTGCAAAATTGCGATTTCTTTACATTGAATATTTTACATTCCATTTATCGAGATCATTATATTTATTATTATTAGGACTGTGGCTTGTCTGTCGCTCTCTCCGGGCGAACGCTTATAATTTGAGAACCAGCGGACCAAATTGAATTGGGTTTCCGCTGCAGCGTAGCTTAGTGATCCGGGAAAGGTAACACATAACATACATAACTCAGGCTAAAAACATTAGCCTGTTTTATACTTCACAGTCGGATAAAATAACAAATATTTCAGATACCCAGGAACAGGTCGTGTAGTGAAGCGGGAATAGAGCGTCATTGGTGCTCATGTTTGGTGTGGAATAACGTCACAAGAGACGAAATAATGTACCAAAGAACTGCTGAAGCCTTCATCAAGTATATCAACGAACTGACAGAATCAGTGAGGTACATCATTAATACTGTGAAAAGAAAGATAGAAAATGTACTTACTAAGAGTTCCAAGCCACCTGCATAAGACCGAAAAAGGCCCTCAGCATAAGCGGTTACATCCAAATATAGTAGCGCTGATTTTCAGATAAATCCCAAAAGTAGTAAAGCAACGGGCAGCCACGCCACTTAATATACTGAACTTATAGTTAATTTCAAACTTGAGGCGGTAGATGACTGAACTAAATTTGTTAAATTGGCATTATTATGCTTCCTGCCTTTGTCCCAAGTTATTTTAAACACGTTATTCTCTGGCATTATCTTCTATCAGTTGTAACATTATCATTAAGTTCTTTTTCATTCATATTATCCATAAAATTTAGTCATATTTGTTTCATTCCTGCTCACCTCATACAAAGACCAAACATTTTATTTTCATATTTTCTATTAGCACTAGCGCTACTTTCAAACTCCGTCTGTGTTACTCATTTATTACCTTACCCATTCTCATCGCTCCTTAGATACATCTAAACATTCCCATCTCTTCTACATGCAATCTTCTTTCATCCGTTTTCATCATGGCCTTGATGATTATTATATTGATGGCCGTGGTTTTAGACATTGGCGAAATTGAAGGAGGTGCATCTATAGGTGTAACTGATTACAAAACAGTAAAAAGAAATGTATACCTTAGAAAATATAATTATTTGTGCAGTTTGTTTAATTATTAATTGTTTCTTGCGTATACTTTTTGTGTCAAACTCATAACCAACGCTGCGCCGCGCCGGGCGCAGTACAAGGACCGCAACGTACGCCAGCAAAGGCAGAGCTGCTGTGCGACAAAGCGTAGGTACCGTCAAAGGTGGTGGTTCATCGCCCATTCGTTAGTCTATCGGTTGACCCGAGCGAGCGTCAACGTTTGATTTACGATAGGGTACACGTCGATGTGGTGCGCGTATATGCTCTCGCTGGTAATAGCTAAAGGTAAGGGTGCAGTGCGTATGTACCAGGTGGTGGCTAGATTGGCCGACGCCGTCTCTACACAACACTTACTGGATTACGGGCAGTTTGTAATACCCGTGCACGCCAGTGACCGGGCGAGGCAATGTGGGCTTGCTCGTAGAATTACAGGAACGGATCCTGAAGTTTAAAATAACACTGTCTAATCAATGCCATTGTTTTACACAATTAACTTGCAGATCTAATCTCTGGAAAGAAAGATGGCAGTGACTGTATCTCACGGTAATAAAAAGTTCAAATGAATTCAAAAAAAAAAACAATCTTTTGTTTCTGCGAATTGAGTTCAAAATCCAATAACAAAACGAAAACACAATTCAAAAACTACATTGTGGTGTACTAGTATTTAAGTGCCTACCT
Organism: Xylocampa areola; assembly: GCA_935421205.1. Taxonomy (NCBI): domain Eukaryota; kingdom Metazoa; phylum Arthropoda; class Insecta; order Lepidoptera; family Noctuidae; genus Xylocampa; species Xylocampa areola. The sequence continues at coordinate 11,393,612 of OW285225.1, forward strand.
GTCGGGCGGCGCGCTTCACAGAGAAACGTCAACTGTTGTTAGACGAATAGGGGATTGACCTCTTTCATTTGAGCGCGTGATATATTTCTACAACTTTTCTTTCCTTCCAGGTTTGCTTGTGTTCTACGAAAACTGATTGAAGTCGAGTGGGTTATGAGACAGCAACAAAACAATCGGTTGCTTTCGTATATAAAAAACAAAGATCCTGATAACTACCTCGGTAAATTTGGCGCCGAAACTAAAGGCGCTAGGGAAACTTACCAGATAAAGGTACACATAGTACATGGTTGCTTTCCATAAAAATAAAAATACTTTTCATAATAATGATATACTCCCAACCATATTTCGGTCACGGCAGCCTATCTCCATGGAGATTAGCAAGTACGTAGGAGATATTATAGTGCACAAGAGGACGCGCAAACACAGGTGCACTCCTTTTCCTTCACTCACATAGTCCGCTGGCACGACAATCCGACACGACCGGAGAGAGATCAGGCGCAGTACCAACGGCTTTACGTGCTCTCCGAAGCACAGGAGTGTCACACCACCAACATCCTAACTCCGGGCTGTTACTGAGAATTTCCTAACAGAAAAACCCAATAACACTTTGCCCGACCTGGGAATCAAACCCAAAACCTCATGTTCAGCAGCTGCACTTGCGACCATTAGACCAACGAGGAAGTCTACTTTTAATAGACAGTCAGTATACTTTTAAAAGACAAGCTTTTGCTAGTTTCCGGGTTCATCATCAGACCAGCTCAACGACACCATAAAGTTGCAGTGTCATCCAATTTATAGACGTATGCAAAATTTCAGCTCAATCGGTTGGGTGGAACTGGATTAAAACTCAGTCACAAGATTTGATCCAAATACGTGTATATGAGAATAGCCAAGTACGCAGTAGATGCGCCTGTGTTTGCGCATACACGTGTGCACTATAATATCTCCTGCGTACTTGGTTATTCTCCATGGAGATATAAAGTTCGGTTGACAGTATATTATTATACTCATATTTACCTCCTAAAATTCAGCAATTTTCTAAAAATAAAGCTTGTTTGTGGCAGTAAGACAATAAGTGTATTAATTTTAAGGTAACTGTGAATCCCGGACATAGTATGTATGAAGTTACCCTGGCTTACATTAGAAATGAGGACAGATTCCTGATCGACACGAGAGACATATCCAGAACTAACGCGTAAGTATTGTAACGCGTAAGTTGTTAACACTAAACCAGTGCACAACTCTAGAGAGAGTGCTATTTACATCGTCAGTAACAGGTTTTTGTCGTCTAAGCTTAAATAAAAGGGATGTGTCATCTGCAAACAACCCTATCTCTTGGCTATCTTTTATAAGATAAGGAAGATCGTTTATATAAATGAGAAAAAGAAACGGACCAAGAATTGAGCCCTGCGGAACCCCCATAGTAACCACAGACCCCGGAGATCTCTTACCGTTAACATCCACTCTTTGGACCCTATTACTCAAATAAGATATAAGAAGATCCAAGGCAGAATTCCTAATTCCGTAGTGACGTAATTTCCTGACCAATGTCTCGTGAAAAATGCAATCAAATGCCTTAGACAAGTCACAAAAAATGCCAAAAGCATCATGAGACTCCTCCCAGGCACTGTATTTATGTTCAAGAAGCGCAACACCAGCATCGGTTGTTGAGCGACCCCTAGTGAAACCAAATTGTTTAATATGTAATAGTTTATTTTTATTAAAGTGACTTTGCAATTGCTCAAGCATTAGTTTTTCAAATATTTTACTAAATGTGGGTAGAACAGAAATAGGTCTAAAATTAGTGGGGTCAGATGTGCTACCCGATTTAAACAACGGTATTATTTTACTACTTTTCATTAAGTCAGGAAATACACCACAATTAATACATTTATTAAATATCAATGCTAATTCAGGCGCAACAATGCCAATTATAGACTTTGTAACCTGAACGGAATTTCCCCATAGGTCGGCGGTTTTTTTAATATTTTACCCTTAAGATACACCGACAATTCACCAATGCATGCAGTGGTGAGACTATTGCTCTCAACCGTGCACAATTTCATATCAGAAAAGATCTAATAACACTTCGTCCGACCCGGAAATCAAACTCAGGATCTCATGCTTAGCAGTCACCCTTGCGATCACTAGACAAATGAGGCGGTTAGGAGGAAGAAACTATTGCAATCTCTCTCTCATTGTGTGGTTGATGAACAACCTAGTGTCAGAGTTTAAACCGCCCGTAGGCCTCTGACATGCCTTTAACCACAATCGAGAACATCTCTCATGTGTGCTGGGCTCCTCACTCTGTTTTCCTGCACCGTTTTTCATAGAAAAAGTGATAATTCATTTCTAATACGCACATGACTCGAATAGTCAGTGGTTGCATGCATTGGATTCGAACTTGCAACCATTAACTTGACAGTCTAACGGTCATATCACTATGTTATCACTGTTTTATGCATTTTCTTCATTTATCTATTTAAGGAATAGTTTCGCAACTCGACTTTAAGCTCAGAGGACCAGACGCCACTTTTGGCGGTGGGTGAGGTAACACACAAGCACAAAAGAATTTGCACTAAAGCAACAATAGCTTTCGTCATTACATTATCATTATTAACACACATAAAAAATCTAAACACAGACAGAAAATTGTGTCACACACGAAGTTGTGTACTATCATTGTAGCCATACAGGTAAAAGGTATAAAGGTTTAATTGGGAATCATATGCCAGTGGTGAGAGGGGTGCGCCCGCTAAAACTGCTCCAGTACTAATTCTTTCCAGACTAAATATATTTTTTGTATTCTAGATATGGAAACGAACCGAGTTGTATAAGCGCTACCCATCCACATTTGAACATGTATTGTTACTGCAGAGATTACGTCAGCGAACGAGTTTAACGACAAGGGGTGAGCAGTAATACAGGTCATCGGAGAATACAAAGAAGTGACTATAGACATCTTCTTCTCTCGGTGAGAAGCTAACTTAGTATAAGAGCTACGCTTGAGGATACAAATAAGTGGTAGATATATACAGGATGGAATTTAAACCGCACTCGGAGGGAAAGCTCTCTACATTTTACTCATAAGAAACAATCAAACGTTTGACAAACTTGAAAGCGCGGTTGGCGGTTTGCGTAGTGGAGAAGAGGCCGACTGCTGCGTCGCGTTTGTAAGGGTCTGGGTGTGTGTGTGCATGTGTTTGTAAATGCACCCACGATACAGGATGAAATTCCTAGTGTGGGGCAACGTTTTATTAAGAAAACAAAAACTAAATAATCCTTTATTTTTTAAAAGAAACGTATCTGCATTCCAAGATTTTTGTAAACTCGCTTGCCACACTCTGTAATCGAACCGGATAAAATCCGAAAAAAAAACATCCTGTTCTTTTATGGTATCAATCTATAGGGTCAATCATAAGGATCAAGTCTCTCTAACAAACACAGTAAATTAAATGAAAGGAAATCCATGTAATTTTAACTTATTTTAATTGATGGAAATATGCAAAGAACTACAATATCTAGCTACTTCCACAATATTGAGGGTAGTCATGCATTACCTGTGCACCGCCCGCCCGCTCGCAAATATATGCACATACGCAAGCGGTGAAAATTGCGACTACCACCAACTACTTACACGTGTTTCACCTCCACACGGGGCATCATCAGGAGCTGTTAGATCGTGCAGTGTCCGCCACCGAGAAACGAACGAAAAAAGAAAGGGTAAGACTAGCTAATTAGTTGCTCGAAATGAGCTTCATTTTGTTAGAAACAGGTTTATAGAGATATGAGGATAGTATTTAGAGTACTTTCCCTCTGGGTGTGGTAAAAAAATCCACCCTGTATATGTATAGGTAAACCCGTAAAATTACGAAACGTTTAATTAAAATTTCCGATCATTTTTATTTAGCAGACTTTTAAGTGGCTACTGTGATTGGAAATAAAATATAGAAGAAGAGTTCGGATTATTGAGCAGAGGTCGAGATGGCTTACTGGTTAGAGCGCCTGGAGTATTTATCCTTGAGGCGCAGGTTCGAATCCTACACACGACAGTTTTTTTGTTTTGTTTTGTAAACCCTACTCAGACCGATGACTGGCACTCGCCGGCTGGCACGGCGCCATTCGCTTTGCTCGCACGGCTCGTGCGTTAAATGGTCACTGGTTCAACCTCAATTAATAAATAGTACATCCAATTTAAGGATTAATTAATTGAGGTGGAGCGGGGGATGCTATTAATGTTTGTAAAAGTTAGTTCTATTGGTGTATTGGAAATAAAAAATATATATAATGTATGTGAAGCCTTTTAGTTTATTTATTACGAGATAACGTTATTGATTTCACTTTCCGTTAGAGTCACATATGATACGGCGAATGTATATCTATTTTCTACTTTGCGGGTAGCAAAGTTTTTAAACTACTCTAATAGTTCACTTTTTTATCAGAAATTGATCCACGTTTGGCCACCAACTCGCCTGGTGTTAAGCGACGGTGTGGCCGAGGATGGAGCACGCAGATCCAGAAGAAATCTGTTTACTCTAAGTAGAGTGGATAGATTTGGGGAGAACGATAGTTAGAGAGTTGATGTTACTGCCCAGACCCGTCTCCCACAACGGTTGCACCGGGCTACATCTCGAAACACGACTAGGTCGCTTTACGGCATGACTTCGTCCGGTGGGTGGTAACCAGCCGCGGCCGAATCCTCCCACCAGAGTTATGTTGCCTGTTTTGCACCACCCAGGGGCCACGTGTAGGGATTCCAATTTAAGAGTGCACTCCTACAGACGCGGGCAACTCAGCCCCCAAAATGGTTTTAAACATGAACTGAGAAACACTACATAAAGATTCAAATATTTATTTGCTTATAATATATTTATAGAGTGGCTCTCGTTAGACGACTGGGTCAAGGGCCTGATACAGAAAGTGGTACTCCTCCACACGGCACGCATTGTGAGGAGGTTCCTCTCTCTGGGGCCCTAACCACCGGTAGCTTGGACCCTGTTCCCGATGCCGGCGGTTTGCTATATTTTATATTTTTAAATAATATTTTTTTGTGATTGATATATAGTTAATAATATAATATATATGTTATTTAATGAATAAACGAAATAATAATAATTATTTATTATCAGACCACAGTCCATAGTAAAAAAACATACAAATAACATATAAAACATGTTACATAATTCTACATGAATACCTAATAATTATTGAATATATTTAAATGACGCTCGGTGAGTCGTCATCCAATGCCACTTAATTGGGCTGTCCATTTTATTGGCAATAATAGCCACTAGGCTGTTGAAGCTACGTGTACTCGCCGCATTAGGGACGCTATTCTTGTCCGCATAAGTGCATAAAAATCAGGCACACCTGTCTCTGCGAACATCCCCGATGCACTGCAAAAGCGCGGTAGCCCCATCATTACCCTGAATGTGTTGTTATATTGGACTTGCAGAGCATTGTGCGAGTTTTTAACCGACTTCCAAAAAAGGAGGTTTCTTAATTCGACCGTTTTTTTTTTTTTATGTGTGTTCGGGGATAACTTTGTCGTTTATGAACCGATTTTGATAATTCTTTTTTTGTTGGAAAGAAGATATCCCAACGGTGGTACCATGATAAGGAAACCAGGATCTGATGATGGCATCCCCGAGAAATCGAGGGAAACCTTCGAAAATCGTAGGGGCGACTAGTGCGTTTGTTAATTTTTTCATTAAGTATTTTAAAGCACTACTATTTAATGAAGGTCTGGAGTCGACCTGATGAGGGAGCCGAAAGACGATCTAGGGAACTCTTTAACGATTTACAGCAATCACCTGGTGTTTGGGCTTGATTAATTTGTATTGATGAGAACTTTACACCTAGATGGATTGTGACTGTCATAAGGGGTCTGATGATGAAGACGAAGGACAGTCAAGGGAACTCCTCAACGTTTTACAGTACCTACCTTGTTTTGTATATATGTCCGTATGTATGTATGTCCGTCGATATAATTGTTTGAAAGAGTAGTCCCCAGAAATGGTTCCATTTCAATTTAGTGAAGATCTGATGGAAATCTTCGAAGTTAGACAATGGAACTCTTCAATAAATCACAGCAAATCACTCGCAATTTCTGTAATCGCATATCCATGTATAGTTCATGCCACTCAATACATACATATCATCATGCCTGTATTACCCGATGGAGTAGGCAGAAGTGTCCACTGTTGTACACAAACATTTCACCGATGCAGTTATTAAGTCCTAGCGGCTTTCGAAGGCCTACCCATATTATTAAATTACTAAATTAACTTATTATGAAGTATACAAACTTATATATGACCTATACAATATATATATTAGACTTAAAACTAAAAAGACTAAAATAAATTAATTTAAAACAAAAAATAAAAACCGCCTTCAAAAATCCACTACACTAAAAAGTTCAAAATAATATCAAAATTTGCTTAAAATAAAATAATTTTAAAATAACAACATATAATAATAATCTGTTAATTTTGGAGTCGGTGCCTGATGTATGTGGGGGGTTTACAACCAGATACAAAGGCCGGTAACATAACCACAGCACAACGAACATAAGTGACTAACAAGAGGAAAACAATAACCCTCTCCCAGTACAGGCACCGACTCCAAAATTAACAGATTATTATTATATATTGTTATTTTAAAATTATATTATTATAAGCAAATTTTGATATTATTTTGAACTTTTTAGTGTAGTGGATTTTTGAAGGCGGTTTTTATTTTTTGTTTCATTTGTATAACTGACCCATAGGGCGCATGTGTACAGACTGGCAATACGCCCTAAAGAGTGTAATTTTTACCTCTTTTATACAACTATCGGACAAACTGTCAGTCACCCAGTGTCCCAAGTACTTGAAACGTGTAACCCTGGTAATCAAGGCGCCTAAATAACAGGCTACCATCACAATATGAAATTATCCTAATTTCTTGCCGAGCCGATTGTGAATGGTTCATATTTATTTGCCTTATGGGGAGCCTCTCGGTCGCATAGATAAAATGATATAAAGTTCATCTTTGGAGCATTTCTTCTAAACAATTTCATAATTATCGCAAATACTCAGTTTAGTAATTGGTGCGACATAGCTAGATCGAAGGAGACCGTATCGGTGGCGGTTACCACCAAAAACAGCATTCCCAAAGAGGGTTGACGTCAGGCAGGCGGTCGGTCATAAAACATTGTCAAAACTTTAGTAGCGTGCCAGATATATGCTGCGCCGACCCCAAATAAATTGGGATAAGGGCAGGGGGATGATGTGATCCGGTTTAGGACTAATTTATATTTGTTACGAAGGCCAAAAATGACCCCTTGAAGCTTCCCTTTGAGTATAATCATCTTCCTGCCCTGGTCCAAATTTATTTGCAGATATGGTGCTCTGCACATAGCATCATGCCTGTATTCCTGGAAGGGTAGGCAGAGGTGTACTCAGTTGTACACCCACATTTCCCCAATGCTGTTATTAAGTCCTACGTAATAGGTGGCGAGCCTATTGTCATCTACCGGGCATTCCAAACTCTGGACTACTACTGAGAATTTACTGACAGAAAAACTCAATAACACTTTACTCCTCATGAGACCTCATGTTCAGCAGTCAGGCAGTCAAGCTAGGGGCAAGCTATTTGGGGTCGGCGCAATATGTTTGTCTCTTCCATTCTTCCCTGTCAGCCGTCCCTATATCCTTCACCCCCTTTTCATTCATGTCATCCATCTTTCCCCATAAGTTTAATACAATGTAATCCATACTTCTCCACTAATGTCCTAATTAATATTATAAATGCGAAAGTAAGTTTGTTTTTTACCTTTTCACGCCTAAATCACAGAACCGATCATCCTGTAATTTTGCATATACGTTGTCAGGTGTACAGAAACGGACATAGGTACATAGGGCATCCCGAAGAAAAGGTACTGTTCCCGAGGAAAACAATAATAACGTTCTTATGATAATAGATGGCGCCACGTGTCTTTCGAATCATGGTCAAATTCCTAATTAATGCGAGCGATGCCGCGGGCAAAAGCTAGTAATATTATAAATTGCGAAAGTAATTGTCTGTCTGCTTGTTTGTTATGCTTTCACGCCTAAATCGGAGAACCTATTTTGATGAATTTTCGTACAGAGATAGATTGGACCTTGGAGAAGGGCATAGGGTACCTTTTGTCACATAAACGAAGTCGCGGGCACCAACTAGTAATAAATACCATCATCATCCCCCTGCCCTTATCCCAAATTATTTGTGGTCGGTGCAGAATGCATTCTACTTCCACTTAATAATTGTTTTTGAAATTGCATGCTGCAAAAGTTTTGGCTATGTTTTATGACCAGCCGCCTGCCTGACGTCAACCCTCATTGGGAATGCTGTTGATGGTGGTAACCGCCACCGATACGGTCTCACCAAATGTTATCCATGCGCCATGTTCTGATGTTATCCTTAGTAGGATAGTTGAGTGTGATAGTTCACACTTCACTAGCCGGGCCAACAGCCAAATAAAACAACAAATTGCTCTCCACTTCATTTTTACTGTAGTTTTTTATGTTCAATCACAGTCTACAGAAATAATAAGTTTACATTATTAAAATCGATTCGGTGTGCGGGACATTTGACAAATATTTATTAAAATTCTAAATTAAATATCATATTTCAATTAATATCTACCTATTTATTAAAATTGTTGAAAACATAGAAAAAAATGGGTATATATTTTTTATGTTATATTAATTTAAAATATTGATTATAATAATACATCAACTCTTTGTGCTTTTATAAAAAAAAAACATGTATCCAACAATAAAAAAAAAAAACATAATTCATAGGTATAAATTATTTTCAATAGAATACATTATAATTCGGATATTAACACACATTTGTTTCTTTTATTATTATGATAACAACATTTATTAAACAAAAAATAAAATAGAAAAATAGGCAGACTCGATTTTAAGGGGGTTTACAAGCGAGCGGGTAAACGCTGCGTTTTGACCGCTCAGCGGGCCAGCCGCTGATGTCTTTAGGCTTCCTCTAATACTTCTCCATTGGTTATACAAACCGTAAAATTTAAAAATATGTACTCTTTATCATGTCCGACGTAGGATATTGTAAAGAAGAACATTAAATTCGTATATTATTTCAACAACATTTTGTGACGTGTACAATTTTATTTCTTAATTTTCTTCGTATCTAAATCTTGTAATATTAATAAATAATATTAATAAATTACTGTAAGTATTCAATTTTATATGTTTGACAAATACGTAAACAACAACCTACTCAGACATTTCAAATTTTTTTCGTACCGTAATCTGTACACATATATCAGCCTTTTCAGAAATAATTATTTACAGGCAATTAGTTAGAAAACCCTAAAACATGCTGTAATTATAATTATATCCATTTTACAAATATAAGTACCTAAATTCTGGGATAGCCAAAAAAAATCCAGATTGATACAATATGAAACAATTCGAATTAATTTTTATTTATTGAATTTGAAGATAATACTTTTTTTCAGACCAAGAATTACTTGTATGCTGTAATATCATAAACAAACATAATTCTTGGCAAAAAAATCCTAAAAACGTATGAGATTTACAAGAAGCTTTAAAAACGTTGGACAACCGCAGCGTCCGATGGCGCAGCGTGTAACCGTCCTTATTTAAAACTTAATTATTACCAGGAACATCCAGTTAAGTATACTCGACGCTTTATGTGTTTGTTTTTTCGTTTATCCGGCCTGAAAAAAATAAAGAAATATTTTATTCAAAGAGAATCATAAATCGATAAACGGGGTTTTTGAAATTATTTTAGCTTTCCTTCATATAAATTAAGAGGGGCTTGTGGCTCAGTGACAGCCACATCGATCATGCGATCAAGGTTAATCTTCTCTTTATGAGAAGAGGTTCAAACCTAGTAGTGAGATATTTCTGAAGGGTTCGGCAGAAGCGTATAAAAAACACGCTAAATACGCCACCACACTTTTACCGTTATTCATAAATAAGGTCTAGAAACTCTTGGCTGCTACTGCATTTACTTGGCAATTTGCCTTGCTCGATCCAGGAATTAAACCCAGGGCCATTAGAAAATAAGGTTATTTTCAAGTTGGTGAGGAAACCAGTAAACCTGAGATGTTCTCGATGGTGTGTAAAGCCATGTCAGAGAGCTACGGGTGGTTTAAACTCTGACACTAGGTGGTTCATCAATCATACGATAAGGAGGGCACTAATTATGTATTACGAAAGTTTATACTGGTCTTTATGTCACGGGTCTAGTGGTCGCAATATGAAATCTTGGATTCAATTCCTGTGTCGGGCAAAGTACTATTGTGTTTTTCTGTTTCTGATATTCTCAATAATAGCCCGGAATTTGTGGAATGGAGCCCAGTTGAGAACAATACATACAAGATTAATAAATAAATTTACCTATAATGCACGACTGTGTACCCAACTGCCTACCCCCTCGGGGAATACAATCGTAATGTTACGTTAAACTCACTTTAGCGGGATACACGAACGTTTTGACCAGCTGTGACCCAAACACGTTGGTGGCTTGGCAAGAGAACTCCCCCATGTCGCTCCAGCGTAGAGACGAAATCACCAGCTCGCCTGAACGGAGCACCTGGGGATTAATAATGGTGATTAGTGATTTAAACTAGAAAGCTGTAAAGTCGAAAGATTTGATAGTTTTACTATGAGATACTGTGTTACCCAGTAACTGCGATGTGAAGATCAGATAGGCTGTCACTCCATGTAAAATACAGGTATTAATCTGCATGAGTTTAGATTGAAAGTCGACCACAATTTATTTGGGTAAAGGTTAGGCAGATTTGATAAAAAAAAGGTTGACGAGGGTAACAAAATGTTTGTAATATGAAATTATACTGACAAGCACGTAAAATGTGTTATAGCGCCATCTATTGGTGAGTAGGTGACTGTTGCGTGACGTAAATTAACGTCTTTCGTTTCGAAATTGTAAGAAAGGTAGATAAACAATAAACCACTAAGCCATCTCGACCTCTGCTCACCATCGCGAATTTTTCATCAAATTCAAATTCAAATTCAATTTTTTTTATTTCACATAGACCAAATTACAGGCACTTATAAAACGTCAAAGCTAGGTGCACGGTTCCAAAAAAGTTGATCTTATGGAGAAGAACCGGCAAGAAACTCTATAGACACTCTTTTTAAATAAAATTTTTATTACAATGGTGTATTGATGGTATGTGAGAATAATGTAGAATAATGTAAGAGGAAAACAAAAGCAAATGATTGAAATAGTAAAAGTTTATAAAGCCAAAACGATTACCAAGGCAATTACGAGCGGACCAGTCCCGACAGACAGCACCCGTTCACGAGTATGACGTGCGCATCAGCGTCGCTGAACTCAACCATTTTGAAGGGAACTCAACGACCCGATACACAACGCCACCATCAGCAAGACATTTTAGTGAGCATGACAAACTCATAATGCCTGGCAATAGGCAGGTGAATGTATATATTAATGTAATATATAACATTATTAACCACATGATGCTCACATTTTACAGAAAAGCAATGAATTATTTTATTTATTAATTAGAGACTCATATAAGAATATAGAGTACAATCTGTAATTAGAATAATAACAATAAGTTATGATAAAGTAATAAATACGTATGTCAAATATTAATATAAAATAACTGTAAAAAGACAGTTCGGTCAGAAAATAGACTAAAAAAGAAAAAAGAAATTATACAAAAGTAAGTATATGTCCGCGCTGGTCAAATAGTGCCAGTGGGTCACAGTGTGCAGAAAGGAATCGTTCGCCATACATCTGTATCATTAATGTACTGATTTATACTATAATAGGCGCTGGACATTAAAACGCGCTTAACAATCGGTTTGAACTTTAAGTCCGGCAAGTCAATAATATGACGAGGAATCTTGTTATAGAACCTAATACTATTACCCATAAATGACTTGTTGGTCTTACTAAGTCGAAAACCTGGTACTTGAAGCCTATCTTTGTAACGGGTGTTTAGATTGTGGCGGTCACTCTTTTTATAAAATTGGGCAATATTTTTCCGAATATACATAATATTGCTAAATATGTACAACGATGGTAATGTAAGTATATTTATTTCCTTGAATAGTTCACGGAGCGACTCACGGCTTCCCATATTATAAATAGCTCGGACTGCTCTTTTTTGTAATATAAATATAGTCTCGATATCAGCAGCCGATCCCCACAGTAAAATGCCTTAAGACATAATACTGTGGAAGTATGCAAAATAAACTAGCCTAGCTGTAGCTTCATCTGTCATCTGTCTTATTTTCCTAACAGCAAATGCAGCAGAGCTCAATTTGCCTGCAAGTGCATCTATATGAGGTCCCCATTGCAGTTTAGAGTCCACTGTAACGCCTAGGAAGACAGTTGAGGGAACCAGATCTAATACTTTATCATCAAGTTTCACATTTGAACCTACGTGGGTTACATTTGGGATAGAGAATCTAATACATTTGGTCTTTTTTGAATTTAGTAGAAGATTGTTTACAGAAAACCAGTAAAATACTTTACTAAGTGTATTATTGGGTTCTATTAAATCCCTGTCCTTTCTATTAACTTTGAATATAAGAGATGTATCGTCAGCAAATAACACTATATTTGACATTGTATCCTTAATTATGTGAGGAAGATCGTTGATATAAACAAGGAATAGAAATGGGCCCAAGATTGATCCTTGTGGTACACCCATTTTAACAAGCGCGCCTGTAGAAACGACATTGCCAATAGAAACCTTTTGTTCACGATTTGACAGATATGAATTTAAGAGATCAAAAGATCTACCTTGAATCCCATAATATTTTAACTTTAGTAAAAGCGTTTGGTGATCTACGCAGTCAAATGCCTTAGAAAGATCACAGAACACGCCTATAGCATCCTGCGAATCTTCCCAGGCCTCCAATACTGTTTTCATTAGGGTGGATGCTGCATCTTCCGTAGAACGTCCCTTCGTAAATCCGAATTGTTTTTCATGTAATATACCGCTTTTATTAAAATAAATTAACATTTGATTTAATATAATTTTTTCAAATATTTTGCTTAATGCAGGCAGCACAGATATTGGCCTATAATTAGATGCGTCAGTTTGGCAACCTGCCTTAAAAATGGGTACTATTTTACTATATTTCATTAGATCAGGGAATACTCCGTCTGCGATACAAGTATTAAATATTAACGCCAACAAGGGCGCAATTTTAGCAATTATGGGTTCAACGGCTTTGATTGATAATCCCCATAAATCTTCAGTTTTTTTAACAATTATACTTTTAAATGTTTTAATGATGTCACAATGTGACACATAACTAAATTCAAAATTACCGTTACATAAATCTAAATTTTTCTCTAAGAGGGACGCAGCTACTAGTGCGGACGACGGGAGACATTTAGTACCTAGTCTCTACAGGAATATTTGTAAAAAAAGATTCAAAGAAATTAGCAATTACACTTTTATCTGAAACTAATTTGTCATCAATTTTTAAGTTAATTGAACTGTCGGTATAATTACGATTGCCAGTTTCAGTGTTAATTATCTTCCAAGTAGTTTTTATTTTATTGCTTGCGTTTTTTATTTGTTCACTAATATAAACTGCCTTTGCTAGTGTACACACCTTTTTAAATGTTTTTGAATATTGTCTAACATAATTATGAAAATGATTGTCAGATGAATAGGACTTTTTTTCGTAAAGTTCATAAAGAACATCCCTACTTCGTCGTATACCGCTGGTGGCCCAGGAACTGAACATTAATTTAGGCTTTAAGGTTATCGATTTCACCTTGCAAGCTTTTTGAAATTCATTATTTATGACATTGAATAGTGAACAATACATTTGATTGGGGTCGTCATAACGTGGCTTTAATGCAATTAGTTGAGATTCTAGGCTTGTACTGAATTTTTCTAGACTCCTTTTCGTGAGTGTCCTACACTTTATAATTTTAGGACCATCGATTGATTTGTGATATAATTGTACAATCTGACACTTATGATCTGAACGAATACCACTAACAAGGCTTTTTTGTAATATTTTACAATTAGTCATAATATTATCTATACAAGTAGCCGAGGTAGGTGTCACTCTAGTTGGCTCAGAAAACAAATGTTTTAAATTAAATGACCTAAAAAGAGATAAAAGATTTCTTTTATCTGTGGTGTTCACTATAATGTCAATGTTAAAATCTCCACAGACTATTATATTTTTGTTTATTTTTATTTTGCTAAGCGCATCCTCCATTGTTGAAGAAAATTGAGAGGTATTACCTGCTGGGGGCCTATAAACACACAAGATTACATATTCCTCAGTTTCTGCACACGCGAGCTCGCATACTCGTTCAACAGAGAGATCGCGAATATCTAGTCGTTCTTTACATTTCAGGTGATTTTTTACCATAATTAAGGTTCCCCCACCTTCGGCTGAAACTCTCTGGAACGAACTGGCTATTTTAAAATCACTAATATTAAACATCATTTTGTCTGGCTTCAGCCATGTCTCCGTGATACAAAGAATGTCTACTTTATATTTTTCAATAAATAATTCTACATCAAGGATTTTGCCAGAGAAGCGATTAATATTTTGGTGAGACAGAATTAAACTATGATGACTATGCTTCTCTGTTGTCAAACTGTTAAGTTTAAATTATTTTGGTTCACCACTATACTATTAGTATTTTTACTAAATAAAGTGGTAGTGAGATACTTCATCATACTACTTATGACTGAGTTAATATTATAAGCTAACAACGTAGCAATTTGTCGTCTAGATTTAATAGGCAGGTACACAGTATCCCTAGTCAATTTTAATTTACCAACAAAACTATTGGTGTCAAAGAAAATAAACTTGTCACTGTAGTGACCTACTAAGAAATGTATATGCTTATTTAGCATATGTATATAGTCATTCTGCTTATCTGACAGATGGTCAAAATATGGAAATGCACATAGTATTATATGGTGACAGTTCAGTGTTAACATTTGAGCAACACAGTTGGTGATATCTTTCTTACTTACATTTTGACTATTACCTATAAATACTGTTATATCAGTATTGGGATTAACTTTAGATTTCATTAATGATGACATTATTTGTTTAAATGAAGTCCCAGGCATACAGTTATTTAAGAAAGAATGACCCAGGCCGTTGCCTAATAATTCCCCAAAACACTTGCCTAAATTATCTGTATACATAATTGAGTTATAACAGAGTTTATTAATACTAGGTACAATACTTTTAGATGACTCCTGACTGATTGACTCAGGTATCACCAAATTACCTATAATAGATTCCTCAGCCTGTGAGTGGGCTTTCATAACCTCAGGAAGAGAACAATTGATATTTGTTTGATTGACACATGTACAGAGTTTGTTGTTGAGTGTTAAATCATAATTAATTAAATCATCCATATTTTAACAGGTCTTTTGCCGACGTCAATGACGTGTTTTCCATTTAATATAATAACTTAAAGTTCGCTAAGCATGCGTTAATGATTTTCAAATATTTATCTTTAATTGTAAAATTGTAGTTAATTATTTTATTTGAAATACAGTAAATAAAATAAAATAACTAATCCATAGTCTTACAATTTTGTGAAAGCTGTAAAGACGCTCCTTTCAAATTCCTGCCTAATTAAAGACTTGCATGATAGAATGAACCAATTAAATTAGAACAACTTACTTTTAAATAACTATTTTGAAATACCAACCTTCATTCTAGGATCTTTTTTGATAACAGCGCCCTTATTATCCCTCCACGTCACATGGGGTTTGGGGTGGCCCTTGGCGCGGCACGGTAACACTATATTATTCCCTATAGTGTCCATATACATCTCATATGTCACAACAATACGCGGCTCTAGCGGCAGAAGTTTCGTGCGCTCCGATACGACAGTGCTGCCATCTGTTTGTGAGTAGAAGAGTTAATAAAATTAGATTTTGATAATGTAATTTTTGTTGGAATCTATTAACGATGACAATTATTTTTGAATACCAGTCTTAACATAAGTTATAGTGTTACTCAGTAATTGGGTTGTGGAGATCAGATTTGTATCGCTTCATAGAAAATACTAATACTAAGTTCATCTGGTTAAACAGGCAGGCGATCCCAATCTAGTTGGAAAAAGTATGGGTATAGGCAGAGGGAAAGAAAAAAAAATGTTTTTAAAATTATTATCTAGCTCTGAAATATGTGTTATTAAAATATCATTATTTTAGGCTCGGGCCATAATCGTACCTCGAGTGTAATAACTATTGTGCGACTTACCAACTTAGCTAATTTTTAACATAGCATCACGCCTGTATTCCCTGAAGGGGTAGGTAGACCTGAACACAGTTGTACAAGCACATTTCACCAATGATGTTATTAAGTCCCAAGTAATAGGTGTGAGCGTATTGCCATCTACCGGGCACAATTCCAAAATCCGGGCTGCTGCTGAGAAAATCCTAATAACACTTTGCCCGACCTAGGAATAGAATCCAAGATCTCATATTCAACAGTCGCGCTTGGCACCATTAGATCAACAAGGTAGATATTTTATCATTTTTATAGAAGCAGATATATATATAATTGTTCTTACCTGTGCTATAAACAACGGTGGTAGCCCTGGCCGTTTTAGACCCAGCATCAACCAGGCACGTGTACACATCGTGGCCCGTCGTCTTTGTGACGAGGAGGGTCGATATAACCCGCGCGAGAGAAGACGGGTTGCTGTCTATTAGCTCATTGGATTCGACGTCGTACTGAAACAGATAACGGAAAAGTTGTATGTGCTGCCATCTTGTAGTGAGTAGCGGAGATAAAATTATAAAATACGTTGGCTCTGGCATTTTTTGGGGAAAAATTGATAAATTTGTACTTAGTGATATAGCAACGAAGCGGAAAAAAAATCGCTTCATTTGACCGCAGTGTAAAAGGCTACTCATTCTATAAATATTAAAGTAAGTCTTTTCCTTCCAGATATTAATAGAACGCTTTCTATCCCAAATAAATACTTCTTATTAATAGTTACTGGTATTTAACGGGAGCTTTCTACGATTCCTAGCTAAGGCAAGTGCTTATCGTGCCGGGAATGGCCTCAAGAAAGATCAAAAAGCTTTTATCTTGCTAGCGATCCCCCGGAGGGACCAAGGTTAAATTTTGAATAAAATAATAAAATAATAAAATACCGAATAAATATGACCATGAAAATTGGTTTATTAAGAGACAAACTTGTTTTATCTGCAGTATATAGTTGATAGAAATTTTAAACGATTTACGTTAAAAAATCTCACCTCATAAACCGGCGCGTCGTTTTTAAACCAGTGTATAGATGGCGCTGGTGCACCGACCGCGTCACATGTTAGTTCTAGCACCTGACCGCTAGAGTGCGCGTACGTGGCTTCAGGGCGTTGCGTTATCGTGAGAAACCGACGGGCTCCGGTTTGCAACTGTTTTGTTGGGGCTACTGTAATAGATAATTTAACATATTTTTTATGTTTTGATATAGATGATAGACATGCGACATTGCAATTAACGGCAGTTCAATACATCATAGTAAAAAAACATAGCAAATATTTTTTGGTTGAGTACAGCTACTGGATAACAGATGGCGTTACTAATAGGAAGGCTAATCTACGTCAAGATATTTTTATAAACCCTATTTGTTACTCATTAAGTAGTAATATAACTTTTTAACTGTTTTCACGTAAGTGGTTAAGCTGAATTTTACACATTACAAATTGGTTCGGGTTACATTATCATAATCAAAAACCTATGGTTTAATAAAAGCGTATATAAAAATAAACCAATGCTAACGGACTTTAAAAAAATATGGATGTAGTGTTGCGAACGACATGTGAGAAGCATGCCTAGTCATTCAATTTCGTTTGTCATACACGAGCTAAACGCATACAAATACTTAAAACTCATCTAATCGGCGCCAGTACGCTGCGTGTGTGTGTGCGTGATCTATGCTTCGCTTATGACAAGGCAAGGTTACATTCGTATTTTTTTCAGATGAATGTGCCAATGATTCAATAATTTATTTTCTATTAAACTAAAATAATTTATTTCATATTACTTCAATGATCCTTTTAAAGTTCTCCCGAAGGGTAGGCAGAGATGTACACAGTTGTAGATACAACCACATATAAACTATGCTGTCGTTGGTTCGTTAGTCTAGTGGTCCCAAGCGCGACTGCAGAGCGTGAGGTCTCGGGTTCGATTCCCGGGTCGGGAATGAATGAGTGAATGAATATTTATTTGCTTGAAGTATGGGTTACAATAGGTTGGTATACATCATATACATAAATAAATAAATATACCAAAGAGTGATTGAGTTTTTCTGTTAGGAAATTCAAATAAACATTTCTTCCGGGCGGGAATCGAACCTGTGACACGCGACGCAGCAGCCGGTCTCTCGACCATTGCACCAACCGCGCCGTCATCCATACAAATATTCCAGATAATATGTCTTTGAAAAAGCATTCACGCATGCTTAGCGAACTCTAAAGTTACAATATTAAATGGACCTCTGAGAGGTCGAGATGGCTTAGTGGTCAGAGCGCCTGGAGTATCTATCCGGGAGGCGCAGGTTCGAATCCTGTTCGCGACCGTATTCTTTTTCCATTTATTATTGTAACTTCATACTAATATTATAAATGCGAAAGTAACTCTGTTTTTTTGTTACTTTTTCACGACTAAACGGCTGAACGGATCGTAATGAAATTTGGCAAGGAGATAGATTGGACAATGGAGAAGGACATAGGCTACGTTTTATCACGCAGACGAAGTCCTACGCCTCCGACTTTACACAAATACCTGACCCTGGAATCCTGAAAGTTCGTGGTCGCAGCTGACTATCACTAATTCAACATTAATAAAAAATACGTATATAAGATTAAAAATGTACATGAATTTTATCAATCAGTATACAATAAGATTAACGTCAGTTTGACTCGCGACATCGCCGCGGGCTCAGCTCATGACTAAGGGCTCCGTTCGAGTTCGAAACTAGTCGGGCAATCCCGAAGAATGCAAGTGAGTAATAACCGTTGAACAATAATTAATATGAATGTGTCTCACGAAAGTTATTATACAAAAATAAGATTAACAAAGAATAACGCACCATTATTTTCAATACTATTATCTAATTCTGTCAGGAGTCGCATATGCTTGTTGACGTTCGCCGAGCGACCCACGCCGAGTAGTGCCGTGGTCGCGAACAGAAGGACCAGATACATTGTCAATAAATTACTGTATAATACTGCAGAGATTCAAGTTACAGGGGTTATCTGAAACAAGAGAAAATATAACGTTAATAAAATATCGACTAGAAAAACATTAAGAAGCGGTGACGCGACAATGGTGGGCTGTACATTGCCGACATTAAAAATGAACTAACAATAATATGTTACCATTAACTCTCTCTCTCATCGTGTGGTTGATGAACAACCTATCAACCTATTGTCAAAGTTTAAACCGTCCGTAGGTCTCTGATATGACTACACAAATTGTTTTTCCTGACGTTAGAACCCTGAAAGTTCGTGGTCGCAGGTGACTATCATTAATTCATAACATAACATAGATCACGCCTGTATTCCCCGAAGAGGTAGGCAGAGGTGTACACAATTGTACACCCACATTTCACCAATGCTGTTATTAAGTCCCATGTAATAGGTGGTGAGCCTATTGCTATTTACCGGGCACAATTCCAAACTCCGGGCTGCTACTGAGAATTTACGAACAGAAAAACTCAATAACAGTTTGGCCGACTTGGGAATCGAACCTGAGACTTCATGCTCAGCAGTCGCGCATGGGACCAATTACTAGACCAACGAGGCAGTTAATTCAACAGTCATACAAAATACGTTAATAGGTATAAAAATGAAAATTTTCAATTACCCCGGTTGGGGATGGGGTCGGGAGATCAGCTGGAGACGCGTGTCAAGATGGGTTACCGTAAACATATATATCTGCCTAGCCTTTTCCCAATTACAGTTACAATGTTGTCTGTTATATTGCATTTATATATTTTTTAAGTGAGAACAAGGTGTGTGTGTGTGTGTATGTGTCTGCCTAGCCTTCCCAATTACATTGGGGTCGGCTTCCAGTCAAAGCCGATGCAGCTTAATACCAGTATTTTACATGGAGCGACTGCCTATCTGACCTCCACACCCAGTTACTTGGAAACACGATATCTCGTAGTGTATGTATGTAAATTAAAACTTAAGGTGTCGACGTCGTTGCCAAAATTGTTCAAAAAATTATCCCGATGGCGGCGGCGCCTATTTTAAAATAACTGCTAAAATTTATCAAGTTTATCTATTTCCACCATCGTTCGGGGAATTCCATTAAGCAAAAACAAGAACAATTCATAATTCATTGACAACTTAAAGCGAAAAAGCCGTAATCTTTTCTTTCATCTCCACACAAAACTTCACAGAAATCGGTCCAGTAGTTTTCGAGATAACGATGCCCAAATACACTTTGGTCTTTGGAGGCGTGGCAGTGGTACAAAAAAGGGCTTCAAATCATGATGACTCACGCTAAAATCACGCGGAGAGGGCCATAAAGTGTCCCTTGAAAAGAATTTTTATAGTCTTCCGGTTAGCAACTGCTATGAAGTCCCAAATTAGGGTGAGATGCACTGTTATATGTATGCGAGAATTTATTGAAATAGGTCGGTGTTAAAGAATAAAATAAAAATATTTTAATGAACTCGTATTTTGCTGCACACTCTACTTTAACACGAGTTGTTTGAGCTTACCGTAAGCCTCTAGCGTAGCGATTACTTTTAATTAACAACAGCCGGGACTGGCGATTTAACGTGTCCTTCAAAGTACGAAGACATCTAGATTGAAATGCTCCTAGCGATTACCCATTTGCAAAGTGACTGGGACAAGCGTTCGATTAACTTCAACGATCGTATACCGACCAGAGCCAGGCAGCGTACATTTTCTTAGGTTCTCGCGATCACTACACATTATAATAAAACAACTTTTAATCGCGTGTATTATTGGTTTTGAGTCTTCCTGGTAACTAACACGAATGCTGCAAAGTGTTCGAAATGTTAAGAAAAACAAAAACCAATAATACACGCGATTAATCCGGTTAAAAGTTGTTTTATTATAAGCGTAACTTTTGTCTATCTCGGTAACCAACGAATATAAAGGTCAGTTGGTAGCTTTGTAGCGCATACTGCGCCGTATGCGTATGTTTTCCATTTTAATACCAACCTAAAAATCTTGCTGTGTATATAATGATAATAATAATCCCAGATATTTTACCGCAACATATATGAACGATAAAGAAGTAAACATTTATTATTTAACACATTTTTTGATAATAATTAAAGTAATTTAATATATTATTTTTGAACCGTTGTAGGAGTAAACCAGCAAAAATAAAACAGAGAGCACCAGAGCCTGTCCTGTCACGTGGTAATGATGATTATATTGATTATACAATATATGGCAATTAGAATATATAACAAGCTACCACAAGATATCAAAAATGAAACAAGAATTATAGCATTTAATAGGAAACTTAAATCCTTTTTAATAAACAAAAGCTTCTATTCAGTAGAAGAATTTCTTAATCAATATATAAATAAATAACATAAATTAAACTAGTAAATAACATTACAATACATATTATATAAAATACTATACATAAAAAAAAATATAAATATGAGGACTAAGTAAAAGTAAAATAATATAAATATCACATAATACATCAATAAATACCAATACTATTAAAAAGTAAAATACTATTTGATATAAATATTAATATAACGATCTATTAAAATCGCATTAACTATAATTATATAATCTATGATACATTTATGTCTAAATATAATTTTTAAGCTCAGTTAATATTATATCCTCTAGCGAATTTGCAATGCCTGGAAAGGGCTGCTAAGTTTATAAGTTCCACTTAAATTAAGACCTATGTATAATGTACACTTAGTTTGCAAATACATTTGAATTTGAATTTATAATGATTTAACTTAATAATTCTATTATTTAAGCTGCGACGGAAAAAAAAAGATTCTGTAAAGCATCTTTACGACCTTTATACATATTTTGGATTAATAATGTGGAACGTTAAATAGATTAACGAAATAATTAGCTAATTACGAAAGGTAAAATACAATAACAGGCCCATCTACATCAGCTATATGGTCTTTGGAAACATAGAAAATGTGATAAGGGAGCGTCATGGAGTGAAACAAGATGTAGTGACAAGGGTCCAGAATGGTTTGGACATGCAGAAAGGATGGAGAAAACGACTTTGACTTTTACTAGTATACGAGGCGAGTGTGGATGGAATATTCGATGGAGTCGAATACGGCGTATATGTAAAAACTCTCTATATAATATACATAAGTATAAAAATCAATAGCCGTGTTGTTCAATAGATCCTTACGTAGTTTAGATTCACAATTGGACTCGGTAGGTAGTGGGTTCAGGGAAGGACATCTGCCGGGCCCGCTAGTCATAGATAAAGGTATTACTCACATGTATATAAATGAGTGGTATGACGTAATAGCTAATGTCACTATTGTTTGCATATCAGGTCACACACTCATACGCACATGCTTGAATTTATCAATGAAGGCGGTGACGTCAGGCGGGGATCCCCAAACATGTCTAGCTTGCAAGTTTGACTGCACGCTAGAGGTAGGTACTACTCATATAATAAGACACCTTCAGACCGTATTACGGTCACGGCGGCCTATCTCCGAGGAGATTAACCAAGTACACAGGAGATATTATAGTGTACAAGTTTATGCGCAAACACAGGTGTACTCCCTCTTCCTTCACTCTCATATTCCGATGGGACGGCAATCGCACACGACCGGAGAGAGATTAGGCGCGGGACCGACAGCTTTACGTGGTCTCCAAAGCGCATTGATCACCACGCTAGCTCACCGTGAGTTGACGAGTTTAGTCCAGGTTTCCTGACTATGACTCTTTTACTATATGACTTGAAATAAAAAATAAAGTACATAGAATATTAAAAATAGTAGACGGCACGGTAGTGGAAGTGAGTTTGACTGCTTCGCCGCGTGACGCGGTTTTGATTTCCGCTTGAAGCAAATATTTGTATGATCTACAGCAAATTTTTTGGCGTGGACGTGAGATAATATGTGTCCGTAAAAATGGACCTACTACAGGATAAATTCCTAATGTAGGGCAATTTTATTGAAGTCGTTTGAAAATGAATCCCTATTTCCCTTGGTCACGCCATAGCTTGAGAACGACTGCACCAAATTGGATAATTCTTGTTTTGTTGTATTCGTCATTGTCAGGACAAGGTTTTAATATACTACGTTTTATTTTTAAATTGTTTAAAAAGTTTTTAACGGGGCGGGTGAAACCGCAGGGCACAGCTAGAATGTTATAAAATAATTTCCTTTTGCGGCTGCGCATGCATGGTGTGTATCTATTAAAATTTTGATACGGAAATTCGCCCGGACTTTGGAACGATGTCCGATAGATGGCAATATGCTCACCGCATTAGAACATACCACGCACCTTAGAACACATACAATCACGCCTTTTTCCCAATGGGGAAGGCAGAGACTATCGATTTCCGCTTGCTACGATTCTGATACACCTCTTTTGCTTCATCTAAGTTCATTTACCTCTTCATGCTCGTCAGTTTCAGTTGCTTTCGATCACCTGTCCTTTTTTGAGAACCTTATAACGTGCATCTTAATAGCGAAATTGGTTAAATGTGAATATCTTTACAGAGTATAACCGGTCGGACGATAAATGGTGTCCTCACCTCTCTAAGACTTTAACAGATTTCTTTATCGCAATCTACACGTGGCGTCACAGGAAGTAAAAATGTTAATAGTTAAAGATAACTGGCGGTTTAACTGGGGCACGTTACCGACTTTAATTTGGTGCACTTAAATCCTACTAGGTTTATTAGATATCGTCTGAAATCTTTTAGTTAAAAAAGTAAAATAAATAAAAGACAATAAAATAAACTATTAATAAATCAAATTATCATTAAACCAACAAATATGCTTTTAATTCTTATGTCAGTAAAAGACAAAATTCGAGGGCCTTTATATTTAATTAATTAATTTATTTATTTAGCACGGTTCAACCAATTACACTAAATAATAGACTAACATGCAGAATAATAATAATAATACAATATAATGTCTTTTTAATTTAGTCTAAATTGAATTATATAAAATTACTTTCTACGGTTATTTATAAATAAGTTTTCACTTCGAATCTTTAGCGGTTTTTCGAAATTCCAAATGGCTCTAAAAATAAGTTGTTAGCATTATTTAAGGACGGCGAAATGTTATGCTTATTTTTTGGTGGGGTGTTTGTGTGGGTTTTTCGCACGGGTTTGTTAACAGGGGCGCATTTTGTTTACAAAAAATATCAATAATAAAATGCTCATAAAACAAAAATGCTCGTAAAATCCTCTTCTTATCGTGTGGTTGATGAACAACCTAGTGTCAGAGTTTAAACCACCCGTAGGTCTTTGACATGGCTTTACACACCATCAAGAACATCTCTCAGGCGCGCTCATAAAAAAAGAGCCAAAGTGAATTAAATTTTTACGAGACCTAACTGCGAGTATACCGCATCGAACAAAATTGTTTGTCACAGCTCAGAGTAAACATGAAATTTTTGTTATTATCATTTTTTTTATGTGCATATTTTATTTATTTGTTAATTGTGGATCTAAATAATAATTATTATTTAAGATATGTCTTTGAAAAAGCATTAACGCATGCTTAGCGAACTCTAAAGTTACAATATTAAATGGAAAAAGAATACGGTCGCGAACAGGATTCGAACCTGCGCCTCCCGGATAGATACTCCAGGCGCTCTGACCAATCGAGTCGAGATCAGAGAGAGGTCGAGATGGCTTAGTTGGTCAGAGCGCCTGGAGTATCTATCCGGGAGGCGCAGGTTCGAATCCTGTTCGCGACCGTATTCTTTTTCCATTTAATATTGTAACTTTAATAATTATTATTTTTGTTGTTGCTTTTTAATTAAGTTAGTTTAAGTTTTGGATGTGTATTAATAATATGATGGATGTGTAATAATTTTAATTCTAATTTTTAATAGGTATGCCAACATTGTCGCATTGGGTGTTTACCTGTAAGGATGGTGTTGTACTATAATAATAAATAAAGAAATAAAAAAGAATCACAGAAATCAGATCAGAAACCTCGGAGTAATCGGTGTACGAGTACATACATAAAATACCGACTGAATTGAGAATCTCCACAAATAAATAAAATAAATAAATAAATAGTTTAGGAGGCAGGGTTTTTTACTATTTCTGCAGCCTTTTTCCCAAAATCTAATGGACCTATATGAAATGTATTAGTATTGTATCTATAATATATAATGTTTTTTTTTTGTTTTTTTTTTTCGTGTTCAGTATCAGCCTGCGATATAACCAGCTCCTATAATATGTCATGGGTTGAAATATGTGATGATATTGTCATCGAAAAGTTGTATTTTTTTTAATTCTTCATATTTGAATTAACGTGGAATGCCGTCAAATTGTCTCCCTAGTCACGTACCACAGATAAAAAAGTCATGTCATGCGCAGAATCGTAATTGTTTAATAATTATATAAGGATAATTGTGTCAGATAAAATATGATTCATATAATAATTATGTCACTCAAAAGACATCATACAGCTCATTTAAACCAATACCTAAATAAAATTTAAGTGTAGGTACATATATCTGTGATTTCTGAATAACATTATTAAGCCTGTATTCCCCGAAGGGGTAGGCAGAGGTGAACATAATTGTACGCCCTCATTTCGTCAATGCTGTTATTCAATTTCATGTATATATCTGCCTAGCCTTTGCCCAATAACATTGGGGTCGGCTTCCAGTCAAACCGGATGCAGCTTAATAAATATCAATATTTTACATGGAGCGACTGCCTATCTGACCTCCACAACCCAGTGACTGACCATTCATAACACGATATCTCGTGGTATGAATGGTCGTCAGTCTTTTAGGCCTCTGACTACCCGTAATGGTTGTCATAGATCTTAATTTGACAACCGGGACCGACGGCTTAACGTGCTCTCCGAGGCACGGAGGCGCTCGGTATGAAATGACGATGGTCACCCATCCACAGACCGACGATCGATCGATCTGTGCGGCTGTTACTTAGCCACGAGCCCCTCAATTTCATGTATTCAGTAAAATTATATAATTTATTACCAGCACAATTTCAAGCTCCAGGCTTCCACTCAGAACCGACTCCTAACCGACAAACTCAATGACACTGCCCGACGGGATTTCAACGGATATTTTAGGATTTTTTAACTTTAATTTTCGTATAATTATGTCTGATTTCGATATTTTGCAGGATTCAGAAGATATATTCATATATTATTATTTGGAAAGCTATTGCTGCAGTCATATAAATTCATGACCAAAACGCAAATTGCAATATAATAAAACAACTTTTAACCGGATTAATCGCGTGTATTGGTTGTGGTTTTTGCTGACGTTTCAAACACTTTGCAGCGTTAGTATGTCGTTCGATGACTGGCGCTACGCGTGATTAATCTGGTTAAAAGTTGTTTTTATTATAATGTGTAGTGATCGCGGAATCCTTAGATATTACTATGCTAAGTGCTATTTGTCGCGGGCATTGTTTCATTACATACCATACCCAGCCCATAACTGTCCCACTGCATAGCAAGGGCTTCTTCTCATATAGAGAAGGCACGAGCATTGATCACCACGCTAGCTCACTGCGGGTTGGCAATTTCAGATCATTAGGTCCAGGTTTACTCACGATGTTTTCCTTCACCGTATGTCTGTGATATCTTAGATTAACCAAGAAAGTATAAATGACATTGTAAACGTCAAATTGATAGATGACAGATTTGAGCCCACAAACTGTCCACCACCACGACTCGAGCTCAGCTAATAAAAACGAACTAAAAGCGTATTGCCGTAATCAAAACGAGAAGTTTTTGGTTATAGGAACCAGTCACCTTTTATAATAAAACAACTTTTAACCGGATTAATCGTGTGTATTATTGGTTTTTATTATAATGTTTAGTGATCGCGAAAACCTAAGATATTAATTACAGTTACCATTTATAATAAAACAACTTTTAACCAGATTAATCGTGTGTATTATTGGTTTTTATTATATTGTTTAGTGATCGCGAAAACCTAAGATATTACAGTCACCTTTTATTTTATTGGATGGTGACGTCCCAACCTCTTGTCATAGTTGTGTCGCCCGAAGACCACCCAGTAATTAATCATATTATTTTCCAAGAGTTTCATGGATAAATAAGATTATTGAGGCTTACTCTAAGGCATTTCGTCCATTTTCAAAAGCGTATATTTATAATACATTAATTAACAATCAGAATAAATTATTATTCTATTTATTTATTTATTAAGCATACTGATTACTTTTTCATAAA
This sequence comes from Xylocampa areola, assembly GCA_935421205.1. NCBI lineage: Eukaryota > Metazoa > Arthropoda > Insecta > Lepidoptera > Noctuidae > Xylocampa > Xylocampa areola. The sequence goes on from OW285225.1 coordinate 11,421,092, forward strand.
AAAGCACATACATTAACAAATATAAAAAAATTGCTGGCCATCGGCATTGAGAACAGGGTCCAACACGCCGGTGGTTAGACTTCTAAAGAGAGGAACTTCCTCACAATGCGTGCCGTTTCGAGGAGTACCACTTTCTGTATCAGGCCCTTGAGCCGTTTAACGAGACAAACCAAAAAATTATTAATTTAAAAAAATTCAAGGATTCATTGACAAATAATAGATAATGCGAAGGAAAATACATTTTGTCGGTATATCTAATTGGCTGCAAGCTTTTAGTTAAAGTTATAACGCTTTTGTCATTTATTATAAAGTTTAATGAACATCATATTAAGCGATTTCTTTGTTTGTTAGGTATGCTCTAAATCTATGGTGTTACTATGCATTTTTAATTAAAATTAACTTTTTAACTGTATTCTTTTTTACTTTTTAACTAAGTATATTTTTTGACGTTAGATTATTTGGGAAATGAACGAATTTGGAAGCTTTATGTAGCGATAAAAAAAACACGTATTTTAAAAATATAGTTTATGCTGTCGTTGGCGCTTTTCAATGCCTTTTTTATATTTATTTTTAAGTAGGTTTTTTTTTTAGTTTACATTTAATCCAATTCTATCATAACTCAAAGAAACAAATAAATAAATGTTTTCAGTACTTTTGAAGGTACCTAACCGCCGCATACCAAAAAAAACTTTGTTGTTTGTGCTTCTAAATAATATTTGTAAAGCCACTATATTTTACACTTTAATTTTTTTTTACATTTTTGAAATTTTATGTAATTCACTTGACGTATAAAAAAAACATCAAAGCGATTTGAAAAATATATAGAAGCATTTCGTAAGAATATAAAATTCAGCATGACAAAATTTCACGCTCAAACTTAAAAGCTTTTCAGTAAATATGTGTATTTTTTCCCGTAACTTTCAGTGATTGGAAAATAAGATTCAAACGTACAAAAAATTTCATAAATACCTGTCAAAATCCCACCAATCCGTCAAAATCCACTTAAAAAAATAATAAAAACTTAATATATTAATTTAAGTAAAATTCCAAATCACAGGGAGCAAAAATTAAAATTAGAATAAAAAAATATAAAATCGGTTCTAATTTCGTATCACTAAACGCTTGCACGAGCCGTATACGCCTTTTCACACGAGACCATCGGTCGAATGATCGGTGAATGAAAACTGATATAGTGCACACAAACTTATATAGGCGCTTGCGCTCGCAATTGCCCGGCGCCATGAAAATGTTGAGATGACTTTGTAACGAACAAAAGTTCAGTCAAATGGCGTCAATTCTAATGAAGCAAACTAAATTTAAAACATTAAACTAAATTTATATTTTATGAGCGAGATGGGACGAATCAAGAGATGTCAAATTCGAATTTAGACACGTCAAATTAAAATCTCCGAATGTTTTTGGAGACACAGTTTTAGGTAGCCACTAAAATTAGAGACGTCAAACGTAAATTGTGTGGACAATTTAGGTTGTCATGATTAAATTTGGATTTGACATCATCCCGTCCTGCTCTTATACTAACGGTTAGTAAAAGACAGTTAAGTACGCTCTAAATTTAGGTTAGTTTCTTACATTAGAATTGACGCCAGTGGCTGTAGATAGGATTTATGAAACTTTCTTTGTTAAGTATTAGTCACGATTGCATGAATTAGAATAATCTATTTTTGAATAAAGTTTTTTTTTAAAGCTGTATACATATGTAAGTGTATACAAAATCCTTAAGAAACAAATATCATTTTATGTGTTATTCAAAATTAGAATGGCACATAAAAGCAATTTCGTTTTCTAACGGTACGGTCGTATACGGTCGCGAACAGGATTCGAACCTGCGCCTCCCGGATGAATATTCCAGGCGCTCTCATTGCTATCTTTCAGTACCTATACAGGTGACATAGATGTAGTGTTGTAGAGTTCGCTACGCATGCGTTAATGCTTTTCAAAGATTTATCTTGAATTATTAAGGTAATTGCATTCTTTACGACATTGTATTAGCTGCAAAGTTAGTCGTGTCTTTTCGGTCACTTGTATAGGTACTGAATAGATTGCAATGACGTCGCCAAAAAGACGTTAAAAATACGGATGAAGAATTCGCGGTGGTGAGCAGAGGTCGAGATGGCTTAGTGGTCAGAGCGCCTGGAGTATTCATCCGGGAGGCGCAGGTTCGAATCCTGTTCGCGACCGTATTCTTTTTCTATTTAATATTGTAACTTTAGAGATCGCTAAGCATGCGTTAATGCTTTTCAAAGATTTATCTTGAATTTGTTAATCTAAGACATTTCAGTTAGTTAATCAATGACATACTGTGAAGGAAAATATCGTGAGGAAACCTGGACTTGGTAGTCTAAAATCGACAACCAGCAGTGAGCTAGCGTGGTGATTAAGCTCGTGCCTTCCCTGTGTGAGAAGAGGCCCTTGCCCTGCAGTGGGACAGTTGGGTATGGGCTGGTATTTTTTTTTAAAGCAATATAAGTCCATATTTTGTGCAAAGAAAAATGTATTAAAATGTAACATTATAACGATAATTATTTTAAAAATTAGTATTGCGATAATTATTTTTATTACCTACTAGATGACCCGGTGTACTTCGTATCACCTCGAACGTCAAATGTTTGACAGGAAAGTAGGTAGAACAGTTTACATGGACAAATGAAATTGTTGTTTTTACTATCTTCCTCGCAATTTTTCTACATTTTCTCTCCGTTTAAACCTTCCCTGGACTACGACAAACATTTTAAAACCAAAATCAGTTAAATCAGCCCAGCCGTTCTCGAGTGTTAGTGAGACAAACGAACAGCAATTGATTTTTATATATATATAATATAATAAATAGATTAGTATTGCGCCTGCGCTGATTCTGGATTCGACTTCCGAGTCGGGCAGTGTAAATGATTTTTTACATAATTAAACACACATAGCATCATGCCTGTATTCCCGGAAAGGGTAGGCAGAGGTGTACACAGTTATACACCCCATATTTCACCAGTGCTGTTATTAAGTCCCATGTAATAGGCGGTGAGCCTATTGCCATCAACCGGGCACATTTCCAAACTCCAGGCTAGTGACAGACTACTGAGAATTTACTAATAGAAAAACTCAATAATTGTGTGATAGGTGGGACAGCCCTATGCTGGCTCACTGGATACGGCTGCACATGTAGGTGTCAGTCGTTTCAACTTTGTACATAGAGTGTGATTTACTAACATTAGGTTAAGAGTTTTACTAACAACATATGGATCTTGTAATTTTGATCTGAAATAAATAAATAATAATAATAATAATAACACTTTGCTCTACCCGGCAATCGAACCCGATAACTCATGCTCAGCAGTCGCGCTTGGGACCACTACACCAACGAGGAGTTGGGCAGAGAGAGATGGATTTCTAAGTAGAAAAAATCATATAGCAAAAAAAAACAGCAAAGCACAGAGTTTGTTACTGTGCTCGGTATATGGCCATAGGCTCACCACCTATTACATGGGACTTAATAACAGTATTGGTGAAATGTGGGTGTACAGTTGTGGCAACTCTGCCTACCCTCGGGGAATACAAGCGTGATGCTATGTTATGGAAGAAGAATTCGAAATAATGAGTACAGATCGAGAGAGCTTGAGAGCGTCCGGAGTATTAATCCAGAGGGCCACAGGTTCAAATCCTGTTTACGGCTGTATTTCTTTACCTACAACAATATATAACCTTAGAGTTTGCCCCGAAAATCTGTATATATATATATGTCGCATCTGGGTCATTAGGTACAGGACATCAATGACACACAAACGTCATAGTGACGTATAAAACCTAGATTGGAGAGGGAGATGCGACGACGGTACTTCTATTGCAGCGACTACAGCGAGAGGAGGGAAGACGTTAGTCTTTTGCGAGCCGCCGCGGCGGACGGACCTCTACACCCACTGATTTTAACCACTGATTTCTTGATATTGGAATACCTACATTGTACATTGTAATATGAAGTGACTCACTACTAATCACTAAACCAAAGTAAATGTGTTGTCAGTGGCGGAGAGCCTTAATATTGGTTTTATTGACGATTATTACCTTTGAAATCCTAACAGACATAGAGACCTATTCTTCAAACCATTCGCCGACATATAGAAAAATGAATCCCTATTTTCCTTGGTCATGGTCACTAGATAATTCTTTTTTGTTGTTTTCGTCATTGTCAGGACAAGGATTTCACAAAAGATTTTTTTTTTAATCGTATGGGAATGTTTTTAATGGGGTGGCTAAAGCCGCGGGGCACAAATAGTCTTCTAATGATTTTTTGCGTATATTTGGTAGGTAGGTCTGAAAATTGGTCGTAGGCTACTTTTTAATTTCCCTAGGTGGCCCTATCCAGAAAATTTATAATATATATAACATAGCTACATAGCTTTACACGCCATCGAGAACATCCCTCAGGTGTGCAGGTTTCCTCACAATGTTTGCCTTCACCGTTTTAAGCAATAATTTTGCAAATCTTTTAAAAAAACCTTGGTTTCTTATATTCAAGCTTGAGACAGCTCCCAGGGATATGCCCTAGCACTCTGGAGCTGGTCTCATAAGAGTCCCGTTCAGGACCTCTGTGCTTACTGATGGTGACCTCCTTAGTGCTTTTAGTGAGGGAAAAATCCAACACTCCCCGATCTTATCCTGAAAAACAGCATGTCAATGAGGTGTGGTGATTCCTCCATTGAAAAGTGAGGATCCCCCAACCAGGCGGGTGATATTGCCTACGGGGCCACAGCTCGACGGTTAGAGACGGGCATTCGGATATATACGTTAGGTTAGTCGCCAAATCCTGCTTGCGATGTAGGATTCTTGACGTCATTTGCTATACGCGTAGTATTTATGTAGCGTGGTAGATGGCGCTACAAAGGTTTCTCGAAACAGCAAATAAATGGTGTCCACTATACATTATTGCCTCGTTGCTCGTTGATGACTGCCTCGGTGGTCTATTGGTTGCAAGCGCAGCTGCTGAGCGTGAGGTCCTGGGTTCGATTCCCACGTCTGGCAAAGTGTTATTGGGTTTTCCTGTTAGGAAATTCTCAGTAGTAGCCCGGAGTCAGGAAGTTGGTGGTGTGACACCCCCGTGCTTCAGAGAACACGTAAAGCCGTCGGTCCTGCGCCTGATCTCTCTCCGGTCGTGTCGGATTGCCGTCCCATCGGAATATGAGAGTGAAGGAAGAGGGAGTGCACTTGTGTATGCATTCACTTATGCACTTTAATATCTCCAGCGTACTTGGCCAATCTCCATGGAGATAGGCTGCCGTGACTTGGGTTTTCCTGTTAGGAAATTCTCAGTAGTAGCCCGGAGTCAGGAAGTTGGTGGTGTGACACCCCCGTGCTTCAGAGAACACGTAAATCCGTCGGTCCTGCGCCTGATCTCTCTCCGGTCGTGTCGGATTGCCGTCCCATCGGAATATGAGAGTGAAGGAAGAGGGAGTGCACTTGTGTATGCATTCACTTGTGCACTATAATATCTCCAGCGTACTTGGCCAATCTCCATGGAGATAGGCTGCCGTGACCGAAATACGGCCGGGAGGAGTATTATTGCCTCGTTGGTCCAGTGGCCAAGCGCGATTGCTGAGCATAAGGTCTTGAGTTCGATTCCCAGGTCGGGAAAGTGTTTTTGAGATTATTTCTTAATATAGCCTGGAGTTTATATTCGTGCCCGGTATATCGCAATAGGCTCACCTCCTATTCACCACCTATATATATACCATATATATTATACATGGGACATAATAACAGCATTGGTGAACTCCCCCGTCTTCTGTGTTTCCCGAGAAATATAATCTAGACATTTTCAAGGCTAGAGTGAACAGATTTCTTCTGGATCTATGGACTCCATTCTCGGCCACACCATCGTTTACCATCAGGCGAGTTGGTGGCCAAACGTAGATCCATTTTTGATAATAAATAATAATAATAAACCCCCTCTGGGTCAGTTCGGCAGATGTCACCTCATATCTTGAGACTAACGTTAAACCGGAGGTCATAGATCATTAAATTAGCTTTTTAAGACCAATGATACTAAAACAAAAAATAAGTGTCATAAAGTCTACGAGAAGCATACAAAACGCAAGGCAGCTTGTATGCTTCTCGTAAGCGAGCTGTTGGTGAGTGGCGACACTGCGTTTCTGAATACCCCAGAGAGTCGGTCAGGGCCTCGTCTCCAGTTTGCCTTTATTGGGTATCTGGAGTGGAACCCAAGAGTGCCTGCAGGATTCTCAACTCTGTCTTGCCTTAATTGGCCGGCAAGACAGGGGTCACCAGAGCTATATGCTCGGAGGTGGAAGTGTCATGTAAGTAATTGCGTAACAATGGGGAAACCCGCTCCGAGTCTTTGACTCGCTATGGTTAAACCGCGGCTAGGGGTGTTTGGACACCCCTAGCCGCTCGCACCCATGTTTGCCTCTTCTGCCTGTATCAAGGTAGTTTGAGGGGTCCATGTAGTGAGTTGGCAAGTCACCAATACATATAAATGTTTAAAAGTTGAAAGGCAGTCGCCGTTTTTAATTCCGGCAACCGAATTTTAAATAGTCCATATGGCACAACACAGTAATAGACCATTTATTATGTAATTTTTATAATCTCAATAGTTCTGCATCTATCGGGAATTCTTCATGCTATGCTATTATTAAATAAACAGCTGCAATTTTAGTGGAAGGCCACCCATAGTCTGTAAATTTTTACTTCTATGTAATGATTCATAATGCAAATGATCGACTGAATTGCGTACTGAATGGATATGTTCGGACCACCACAATCAAGACTCGGGTTCGATTCCACTTAACTTATAACCTCTCAATTGCCTGGACTGTCCTTTGGAAACTTGTTAAGATCTTCTATATTAACTAAAGATAATTTTACATCGATAGCATCACGCTTTTATTCCCCGGGGTTTCGGCAGAGGTGCACATTATGAGACTGTTATGTTCGCCAAAATGTCCTGCTGATGGTAGCGTTGGACGTTGGATCATTGTGGTCTACACAAAATGGTTGAGCTAAGCGAGGCTGATGTGCGCGTCATGCTCGTGAACGGGTGCTGTCTTTCGGGACTGGTCGGCTCCTAACTGCTTTGGCAATCATTTTAAAAGGCTATATAAGTTATTGTTTCTAGCGATTTCCTTTATTATTTTGCTCATTAACTTGCATTATTCTCACATTACCTTATTTATTGTTATACCAATTTATTTTAAAAGAGTGTCTATGGAGTTTCTTGCCGGTTCTTCTCCCTAAGATCAACTCCTTGGAACCGTGCACCTAGCTTTAATTTTTCATAAGTACCTGTAATTAGGTCTATTTGAATTAAAAATGTTTGAATTTGTTTACTGTTAAAGTTATAAATTTCTGTAGAAAAAAAATGCGGTTGCGAGCAGGATTCGAACCTGCGCCTCCCGGATAAATACTCCAAGCACTCTGACCACTAAGCCGTCTCGATTTCTGTCGTGTCGGTTCGGTCACCTGTATAGAGACTGAATAGATAGCATTGATTTCAAAATCAAAAAACAGAAAAACGTATTCAAAATGTGGAAGAAGATGTCGTGGTGGCGCGCAGAGATCGAGATGACTTAGTGGTCAGAGCGCCTGGAGTATTTATCCGGGAGGCGCAGGTTCGAATCCTGCTTGCGACCGTATTCTTTTTCCACAAAATCTTATAATTTTAGAGTTCGCTATGCATGCGTTGATGGTTTTCGAAGATTTCTCTGTTTGTTTACTGTTAATTGTAATAAACCCAAATGTCACCTATGCTGTTATTAAGTCCCATGTAGCAATAGGTAGTGAGCCTATTGCCATCAACGGGGCACAATTTTAAACTACGTATGCTACTGAGAATTTTCTAACAGAAGAACCATTTGCCCGACCCAGCATTTAAACCCATGCATTCACGATCAGCAGCCGTGCTTGTGACCACTAAACCTACATCAGCCTTTTCAGTTTTCAATTTTTTTTTAGAGCTGATACGAAAGAGTTTTTTTAGAATTTTAGCAGGTCGAAATCTCTATGCCTACCCTGATTTGAGACAGGTGTGATTGTATGTATATATATGTATGTACATTTTATATAGGTATACACTCATTCAAAGAAAGGAATGCCAGCAAAATGTCATTTTTTTTAACCCTATCTAATTTGGTCTGCGAAATAATCAAGAAAATATAAAAATAAGTACTTTTAGTTCTTAATTCGCTTGTGTTAAGCCACCATATCATCTGGTGATCGATGGGCCGTCGATGATGGAACACGCTTGCCCAGCAGAAATCTGTGCACTCGAACTATGAAGATTACCGTATGGTTGGTTATTGAGTAGGGCTATTAAATCGAATTAATTTAATTTAAAATCTATACCAAAATCCATAGAAGTTACACATAGGCACAACCATATATTTTTTTTGTCACCGCTTACTACTCACGTGGATTTCTGTGGGATTGCCCGACTAGTTTCGAACTTGAACGGAGCCCTTAGTCATGAGCTGCGCCCGTGGTAATGTCGCGAGTCAAATTCTTTTGTTTGACTCGCGACCTTGAAACTAGTCGGGCAATCCCGAAATGCATATGAGTAGTAACCGGTGAACAATTATTGATATGAATATGTCTCACGAAAGTTAATATACAATAATAGATACATACACTTTATCACACCTGTTTCCTATAGGGAAGGCAGAGATTATCGATTTCCACTTGCTATAATTCTAACACACCTCATGAATAAGACTGGTTGTCAGACTTACAGGCATCCGACTATATCGGCTGTCATAGACCTCCATTTGACCACCGGGACCGACGGTTTAATATGCTCTCCGAGACACGGAGGGATTTTGGTATGAAATGATGATCACCCATCCATATACCGACCGCGGCAAGAATACCTTAACCTTGGTCGATCGATTTGAGCGGCTATTACTGACCCACGAAATATTTAAATTACGTATAATTTTTGACAGCAACTAAACTTACATTCTTTATATGACTCGTTGCAATACGAAGGCCTCTCTTATGGAGAAGATAAAGTTCTCTGCCTACCCTTTCGGAGAACATAGGCGTGATTTTACACAATTGGCTGAACGTGCTTGCCTTTGCGTTTCTCAATTGGCAATGATGGAAATATGATTATGCCAATAATCGTTCATTGGAGTAAGCAGCGATGGTGGTGAATCACACCATATAGATGTATATAGTAAGGTTATAAAGGTTTGGTTGCTAAGGCCATTTTATCAGAGCTCCTTCTTCTGCGTGGCTGTATATCATGGACGCTGTGGCGGCCTCCTATCGACTAAAAACCACACGGTCCTTCTCTAACCTTTACCGAGGTCCAGGGCTCGCAGCACCATTCACTGCGCCCCGGCAGGTTATGGTCCGAAGAAGGGCGTCAACCGACACTCCAGAGTTTGTGCAGGATAGCCACAGTTAGCCTGCACAGACATTCCAGTGTGTTCTTGCTATGGAGAACCGCGTGGCCGCCTTGGGCATGACGCTGGTCCGGTGGCGAACCACCCATGTCCACCGCCCGCAGTCTACGACTCGAGTTTTGGCGGTTGAGTTGCCTGCGTCCGTAGGAGTGCATCCCTACACGTGGTCCCAGGTTGGTGCAAACCAAACTCTGGTGGGAGGCCTCGGCCTCGGCTGGTTACCACTCACCAGACGGAGCCATGCCGTGAAGCGACCTAGTCGTGCAACCGTTGTGGGAGTCGCGTCTGGGCAGTTGCATCAACTTTCCACCTATCGTTCTCCCCAAATCTATCAACTCTCCTCAGACTGAATGGATTTCTTTTGGATCTACGTGCTCCATCCTGTCGCTTACCATCAGGCGAGTTGGTGGAAAAAACGTAGATCCATTTTGAATTAAAAAAAGTTGTCCGGTTTTCGATTCCCAGGACGGGCAAAGTGTTATTGGGTTACTATGTGAGGAAATTCTCAGTAAGTGCTCGTTGTGCCGCGTTATTGGCAATAGGCTCACCACACACCATCGAAGACATCCCTCCGTTGTGTTGATTTACTAACGATGTTTTCCTTCACCGGTTTATGCAACTGATAAATGAATACATGACTGCGAAAGGTGACAAGTTTTGGGTCCTAACTTGCGACTTTTGGCTTGCCAGTTCCCGATAATGCCACTAGGCTATCACAGTTTCTAAATTTGAACTACAGATATTTATAAAAAAAACACAAAAATGTTACCCATCCACAAAATGACCTCGCCAAGCTTTGCTTAACCTCAAAGATCGTTCAGAGGCCGGTATGGGATGAAAAGCGCTGCCAATGTCCTTGGAGGCATCTCATCGGTGGAAGCCGTTCTAGAACGTAAGAATTTAAATATTTTTTCATGATAATGCTCAATATCGAGGGCGCAACCTTTTAGTGTCGGTCGGGTATATTTTGTACCAGGAACATTTTATGTTGTAATACATAATATGTACTACAACATAAAATGTTCCTAGTCCTTCACGTGGTCACTACACATTATAATAAAACAACTTTTAACTGGATTAATCGCGTGTGTCACGTGTCATCCTGCGACCACCGCTGCAGCATTCGAAACGTCAGGAAAAACAAAAATACACGCGATTAATCCCGTTAAATGTTGTTTTATGTCGCGACTTCGTTCGGGACTCGAACAAATACTTTACTTATATATTTATATCTTCTGAACCCTGCAAGATATGAAAATAGACCGTACTCGAAATTTTTTTATTCTTAAAATGTTCATTTAAATCCATTGTGCAGTTTCGCAACTATTAGAGATAAATTTACAGTCTTTTGTATCGGTGGCCACCAACAACAGCATTCCCAAAGACGGTTGACGTCAAGCAGGCGGCCGGTCATAAAGCATAGCCAAAAATTTAGTAGCATATCAGATATATGATGCGCAGACCCCAAATAAATTGGGATAAGGGCAGGGGATGATGATATATATATAGTTAAGTATAGTTTTCCTCACGATGTTTTCTTTCACCATATATTTATGATTTACTAAGAAAGTACATTGAAAAAGTCGCATTGGTAGGCCAGGTTTGAATCCACAATCTGAGGCTCAAGAGGCTAGCCATCTGAGTTACAATATATCAATTTATCACGGTGTAGGAAAACTTTGTGAGCAAACCAACGCACCTGAGAGATATTCTCGAAGGTGTGTAGAGTTTGCAGGGCAGTTTAAAATCTTACACAATGTTTATAGCTAGTGGTATGACCGTTGGACTGACAAGTCAAAGGTCGCAAGTCGAAATCCACGGCACGCACCACTGTCTTTTCAAAGTCATACATGTGCGTATTATAAATTAATTATCACTTGTTTATAACTGTGAAGGAAAACATCGTGAGGAAACCAGCACATCTGAGAGATGTTCTTGATGGTGTGTAAAGCTATGTCAGAGACCTATAACGGGTGGTTTAACTCTGGCACTAGGTTGTTCATCAACCATACAATGAGATGGAGAATTTTTTTTTCCTCAGCAACACTATAAGAAGTTGGAAATATAGCACCATAATTTTATAATATAATCATAACATCCTCAATTTTGACACTCCCACACAATAATTAATTCTGTTTAAATTAATTAATTTAACTTGCTGGTTTAAGTTTTAATACAATCAAGGTTTGTTGGCTTAAGTAATTGTGGAAATTTCACGACCGCCATTTTTAGGTGCCCCAGAAGTGTAATGGTAATTTTGGTCGACTTTCAAAGTGTTAGGTTAATGTGAAATTTTAATTAGTTACACATAAAAAAAAAACATGTTCTTATTACACGACTACAAAGAACAAAGGCTGTTATGTTTTAGGGTTTATGTTTGTATGTATGTTAGTATGCAAGTATGTATGTATGTTTGTATGTTTGTGAGTTTCTTTATGTCACCATAACTTCTAAACGCCTGAACCGATTTAGATGTATGGGGTATCGTTAGAATCCTTATATTGTCCCGGGTATATCAGGCTAGAGATTTAAAAATATAGTAATATAGTGGCTATGGTACACAAAACTGCGTGAAATAAAAAAAAACACACACAGCAGGAGCGCTTATTAATTTTTGAAATAAATTCTTCTTTTAAATAAGACTTAGTACAAAAACGTAAAATACAAAGTATCTTGGTGGTCGAGTGGTGACGGGCCCGCTTCCTGAGCCACAGGTAATATCTGTCTAGCCTTTTTCCCAATTAGATTGGGGTCGGCTTCCAGTCAAACCTGATGCACCTTAATACCAGTATTTTACATGAAGCGATTGCTTATCTGACCTCTACAACCCAGTGACTGGGTAACACGATATCACGTGGTATGACTGGTTGTCAGACTTTCAGGCCTCTGACTACCCGTAACGGCTGTCATAGATCTTAATTTGACAAAAAAAGTCACAGATTGTGGCTTCAAATCTGTGACTGCATGTACCAATGTGATTTTTTAATGTCATATGTATTTTCTTAGCTAATCTAAGACAGCACAAATATACGGTGAAGGAAAACATCGTGAGGAAATCTGAACTTAATGGTCTGAAATCGCCAACCCGCAGTGAGCTGGCGTGGTGATCAATGCTCGTGCCTTCTCTATATGAGGAGACACCCGCGCCCTGCAATGGGACAGTTATGGGCTGGTTGCGTTAGTACACAAACATTTAAAAAAATAAAGTTTAGAAATCTTTTCTGGATAAATATATACAAACACATACCAATACATATACAACGTGTAATAACAGAAGTCCGTAGTAATATTTGAGGGGGTCAATGAACCCTTGTTAACGAAGAACTTTTAAAAAGGAGAGCGTGAAAAAAAACTGATCCTCCGTAGAAATGTTTTTAGATGTTTTTTTTTTTCTGATACTAGGCTTTTCATCAACCTTGCAATAAGAAGAAGATTGGGAATTGCCGAGTGGTCGCAAGCACGGCTGCTGGGTGAGAAATCCGGGGTTCAATTCCCGTGTTGCGTCGGGAAAATCCTGCTCACGGCCGTATTCTTTTTACATTTAATATTATAGCGTTAGAATTCGCTAAGCATGCTTTAATGCTTTTCAAAGATTTATCTGTATTTGTTAAGGTAATTGCATCTTTACGACATTGTATTAACTGCAAAGTTAGTCGTGTCGGTTCGGTGACCTGTATAGGGACTGAATAGATAGCAATGACGTCACCAAAAGACGTGTGTATTCTTTCTTGGTGACCTGTAAATATAATTTAAAATAGAATGAAATTAATTCTGAATATAGGAATATTTTCTAACGCGGTGTGTATAATTTTGCAATGCACGGTTGCACCGTGTATAATTTCAAGTAATGGTGAGATTTCATAAATAAATACTTATATTTAATGAAAAAGAAACTATAAAATATGTTATCTAAATCAAATTATGTAATTTTAATTGACCGTTTCTACAAAATATGAATGAACACATACTTAATGTTTGTAGTGCCCTAGCAGGGTTCATGTGGTTTACATCATTGTACTGTACATCACTATATGTTTAATTGTTGACGTACATGCTGGCAAATAAATAAATAAATAAAATAAAATAAAAATAAAGGTTAGATGTAAAAAAATGATGTCTTAACAAAATAAATAGATCTATGTGCCACTTCAGTCCCATCCTACACTGACGGGTTAACTTCAACCAACTGTTAATCGATGTATAGATTCCCGTCGGCTGGCCCCATCGGCTTCACAAAGCTTATTGACTTGCAAAACAAGCGCAGATGTTAATCGATTAAATTCAAATGAGTGCTCCGGAGATTTTTGATGAATATATCATAAGCTATCGTGGCTCCTGGCTAAGTAACAGCCACACAGATCGATCGAGGTTAAGCTGCGCTAGTCGCGTATCTGTGGATAGGTGACCATTATTTCATACCGAGACCCCTCCGTGCCTCGGAGAGCACATTAAGCCGGTCCCGGTTGTCAAATTAAGATCTATAACAGCCGTTACAGGTAGTCAGAAGCCTGAAAGTCTGACAACCAGTCATACCACGAGATATCGTGTTACCCAGTAACTGGGTTGTGGAGGTCAGATAGGCAGTCGCTCCATGTAAAATACTGGTATTGAGCTGCATCCGGTTTGATTGGAAGCCGACCGAAAAAGGTTAGGTAGATTGATATCATAAATCGAGACATAGGTAATGTGATCAAATTAAATATTTGAGGGTCGAGGTAGGTTTCCATTGTATTTTGCCCTGCTGTGAATTTTGTTGGTATATACATAAATAAACTCACTAGACAGCGCGGTTGGCGCAGTGGTCGAGAGACCGACTGCTGCGCTGCGTGTCGCAGGTTCGATTCCTGCACTGAGCAAATATTTGTACGATCTATAGATAATTGCTCCGGGTCTGGGTGTTTGTGTGCTTGTGAGATTATATGTCTGTAAACGCACCCACGATACAGGAAGAAATTCCTAGTGTGGGGCAACGTTTTTATTAAAAAAAAAAAAAAGACACGCTTTTTTCCTTCATACTTTTTTATTTCATACCTCTTTCTCTGTGTGGTGGCCGAGTGGTTGCGGGACCGCGTCTTGAGCCACAAGTTGTGGTTTTAAATGTGGTATGTACCAATTTAACCGTCTTGAGGAAAGCCAGCACAACTGAGTGATGTTCCCGATCATCCCGATGGTGTATAAAGCTATGACAGAGCTCTAAGTGTGCTTTTATTTTTATTTTCAACTAGCTGTGCCCGCGACTCCGTCCGCGTGGATGGCGTAAATTAACACCATGTCATGTATGAACACAAATTCATAATTAATAAATGTTCAACGTGATTCTTTAAATTGGCATAACTTTTTTATTTATGAACATCGGTTTATGTCAATCGTGACATGAGACAAATACTAAATCTATAGATCATATTTGTTCCGAATCGAACCTGCGACATGCGACGCTGCAGCCGGTCTCTCGACGACTGCGCCAACCGCGCCGTCATAGCCGTCAGATTTATACTCTGACACTAGGTTGTACATTGTTATATATAAATACATTCATATAATTATTACGTATGTATGTCAAAAAATTATTTGTATTTATTATTATTATTTTATTTTTCGATTTCGAACCTATATAATTTATACGTATTATTATAACTGTCTATTTATTATAGTTTGCATGTATATGTACGCCGTGGATGCCCGTGGTTTCACTTAATCGGCCCTATCTGAAAACCAGCGCTGCCACATTTTTGGTGGGGCAGCATATGCTGAGATGAGGACCTTTTTGGTCTCGTACAGGTTGTCCAATAATATAGTTTCATTTCGTTTTTTTTTTATCCTTTTTATTCATTATTTGTTTTTTTTTTTCTTTATTGCGTAAGATTTTGTTTAGGAAGTTCAGACACCTTGAGACTAAATAAATATTTTTCTTTCTTTCTTTCTTTCTAATAAATATTTTTTCTTTCTTTCTTTCTTTCTGACATCAACTACACGAAGAAGAAGAATTGTAAACTACAAGCTGTTACTTTAGAATTTCCTAACAGAAATATCCAATTCACTTTTCAAGGCCCGGGAATGGGATCAGCAGTAAAGCAGTAGTTAAATAGCCTGTCTGTTTTCCTATCATTTTTAGTATTAAATAGATCTGAATCAAAAAACTGCGCAGTTGTTTTGGCAGCTGTTTTCTCAACCCGTTCATTTTATTTCCAAATCTGCCCACATTTTAATTCGGAGTATGTTTCTAGAAGAATCGTGAATGTTAAATTAATGAGTCAAAACTTTTGCACGCACCGTTAAACAAAAAACTTAGAAGGTATAATCAGGAATTAATAAAATAAAATATAACAAACAAGTGCAAAGGAAAGTTATGGAAGTAAAGAAACATTGATAATCATATATATAAAAATGAATTGCCGGTAATGTTTGTACGCACATAACTTCCGAAAAACTGCACCAAATTCGATAATTCTTGTTTTTTGTGTTCTTTATTGTCAGGACAAGGTTTGTATAAAATAAAATTAAAAACAAAAGAAAAAAAATGCGGTACGAAGTTCACGAAGTTCTGGTTTAGCTAGTTAATTATATTTTTAGACCAAAACGAAGAAAAAAAAGAAAAGACTAGTTTAGTCTTTAGGTTCAATCGCCTTCAGCTAAGTACGTTTCCACACGTACCTATCTAGTAAAAATTAAAATATTTGTAGTTTGGGGTTTTCTGAAACGGAAGTTATAAAGCCAATTATATAATTGAAATTCTCAATTTTTAAGTTGTAAGACAGGACAATATTCAAGGCTGCATGATATTAAAGACTGTATGATATTTAAGACTGCGTGATATATAAGACAGCATTATATTTAAGACTGCGTGATATTTAAGACAGCAAGATATTTAAGACATCTTGATAATATATTTAAGACAGCGTTATATTTAAGAAGAATTATTTTATATTATTTCGATAAGAAGAATTGAATAAAGTATCCGAAGTTATTTCAAGTGGGTTTTCGTACTTAATATTTTTATGGGAACATTTTAAAAATTCCTATTTTATTTTTTTAATACATTTAAATATCATGCTATGCTATAGGCATCAGCGGTGAATTTACAATAGTTTTGACATGGAAGCCGGATATTCTATGGAATTCGTTTCAATAATCAATTCTCAATAAAACATGTTCCCTAGCATAGAATATAGTCGTAGCTGAATTCAAAGTCAGGATACGGAGAATGCCTTCCTCTCTCGTCTATGGTCTTTTACTTTATTGCTGTTTTGTCTCTGTTTTTTTTTTCTTTCTTTACAATTAAGATAAAAAAACAAAAGTTACTAGCCTATATTGCCCAGGACAATGTAAGGATTCTAACGATATACCATGCATCGAAATCGGTTTAGGCATTTAGAAGTCATGGTGGAATTAAGAAATACACTAACAAACATACAAACATGAACCCTCAAAAACGTAACTCTCCTTTTTTGGGCAGTTGTGTAATAAAGGACAAGACTTACAAGATATATTTTTTTGTGGAAAGAAAGTTATGGTCGTGACTTGAGCAAGATCTGAACCTGCGTCTCTCGGATTAATACTTAGCTACTTAAAGGGAAGGACTGGATAGATGGAAATGTCTTCGCTATAAGACATATGAACGTGGAAGACGAATTCAAAACAGTGAGCAGTAAAGCTTACTTGGCAGAGCACCTGGAGTATTCATTCGGAGGTGCAGGTTCAAATCCTGTTTGCAATCGAATTTTGTTTTACACTTTTTCTTCATTTCGTGCCACTAAGTTCGCATTGGATCTTCCGGGGGACCAGGCATTGGGGCATAGGTGAATTCTCACTAACTCTCACTATATCTGCCTAGCCTTTTCCCAATTACATTGGGGTTGGCTTCCAGTCTAACCCGATGCATCTTAATACGTTAGAACTTTAGAATCCGTATATTGTCCCGGGTAAATCAGGCTAGAGATTTAAAAATATAGTAATATAGTGGCTATGGTACACAAAACTGAGTGAAATAAAAAAAAAACACACACAGTAGGAGAGCTTATTAATTTTTGAATTAAATTCTTCTATTAAATAAAGGCTTAGTACAAAAGCGTAAAGTACAAAGTGTCGTAGTGGCTGAGTGGTGACGAGTCCGCTTCCTGAGCCACAGGTTATATCTGCCTTGCCTTTTTCCCTATTAGATTGGGGTCGGCTTCCAGTCAAACCTGATGCACCTTAATACCAGTATTTTACATGAAGCGATTGCCTATCTGACCTCCACAACCTAGTAACTGGGTAACACGATATCTTGTGGTATGACTGGTTGTCAGACTTTCAGGCCTCTGACTACCCGTAACGGCTGTCATAGATCTTAATTTGACAACCGGGACCGACGGCTTCACGTGCTCTCCGAGGTACGGAGGGGTCTCGGTATGAAATGATGGTCACCCATCCACAGACCGACCGCGGCAAGCGCAGCTTAACCTCGACCGATTGATCTGTGCGGCTGTTTCTTAGCCACGAGCCCTCTAACTCTCACTATTACCAAGATATCCTAAGTTTATGGTCACATCTACTACTCATACGGAAAATGAGTAATAGTTGAACATGCTTTTGACGATTTAGAATTAATTCCATAGTCTATAATTCCAATAATTAGTTTAAGCGTTTTTATTAAATAAATTATTAATGTTATGTACCTAATCTATTTTTAATCTAATTGTATGCCATAATGGCGGGACATGTCTGAACAAATCCTTTATTGTATAATGATTGACATCCTATATACCAATGATCCACAATAAAAAAAAATGATTTGATTTGTTTTGATTTGATTTGACAACTTTAACTAACAACTATTGTTTGTACTCCCTAACACATTTAAGTCTTTTTATTTTCTCACTCTCCTCTCGCAAGTCTGCTGGAAGAGATTTCTTAAGAAATAAGCAGCACCTTTGTATTTATATTTCCTATTTCTTCCACTCTATTTCTTTACTCTTATTGTGTGTACATAAACTATTAAATAAATAAATAACAAGGTCGATCTTTTCCCCGTATTTCTTTGTTCCGGTCAGTTGTCAGTTTTAGAGCAGATTTCGGAATATATAATCCATAATATATTCTTCGCTAAATCGTAGAGCGACCTACAAAGTTGACACATCTTTTTAAGACACGTGATTGTATTCTTTCTCATTGATCTAGTGGTGGCAAGGGCGACTGCTAAGCTCGAGATCTCGGGAGCGATTCTCGGATCAAGCAAGGTGTTTTTTGTTAGAAAAATCTCAGTAGCAACCAGGAGTTATGGTGCTCGGTTGAAGTTGGTTCACAATCTGTTACATCGAAATCATAACATCATAACATAGCATCACGCCTGTTTTCCCCGAAGGGGTAGGCAGGAGGTGTAAGGTGTACACAGTAGTAAGTACACCCACATTTCACCAATGCTGTTATTAGGTCCCATGTGGTGAACCTATTTCATTTTTGCATCTACAGGCCACAATTCCAAACTCTGGGTTGAATTTTCTAACAGAAAAACTCAATAACATTTTGCCTGACTTGGGAATCGAACCCAAGATCCCATGCTCAGCAGTCGCACTTGGGACCACTAGATCAATGAGGCAGTTGTGCATGGAAATCAATTACAATATTGGTGTAGTGCGGGTGAACAACTGTGTACACTTCTGCCTACCTCTTTGAGAAATACAGGCGCGATGTTGTCACGCCTATTTCCCATTGAGTTACAAAGACTTCCACTTGCTACGATTCAATAACATCTTCATGCATGGTCGGTTTACCTTACTCAGGGTACGGACCCTGTCACATTAAACTATTATTACTTGCTGCCCAGCAACTGGGATAGTTGCCAGTTGATATGTTTTTGTTTCCTTCAATACCTTATCATTAACTTGTCTAGTATGTATGTTACATATACAATATTTTTGATAAGATTGGTCGTTTTCCGATAGATGAAATCTAATATATAAAGTCAAAGTCAAAATCATTTATTCCAATTAGACCATATAAACTTTTGAAAGTCAACAAATGCCACGTTCCAAAATGTAGATTCCTATGGAGAAGAACGGACAAGAAACTCCATGGTTACTCTTTTAAAATGTTGTGTTACAATAATTTTGGTACATTTATGATAAAAAGACATTATGTGATAACGATGCAGATATAGTTGTACACGTAAGTACAATAGAAGATACAAAATTGTAATAATAAAAATCTCTTGTCACAGTGTTTGTTGTCGAATGTTTCCGAAACGGCTGTGCCTCGCAAATTTCTTAAAACTTGGTCAAATTTTTATGAATTTCTTTGTGTATATGTCGTAGGCCATTTTTTGTACACCTAGGTGATTAGAGTGTCCCTATCCAGAAAAAATATATGTTAGAACAACGTTTGCGGGGCACAGCTAGTAATAAATAATTGTTAATGGAAAAGGGTAAGAGCGAGATTAAAGAGAAGATGGATGGATTCTGTGATGGATGATATGAACGAAAAGGGAGTAAACGGTAACCTGACGACTGACAGAGGAGAATGGAAGAGAACAACATATTGCGCTGAACACAAATTACTTGGGACCAGGGCAGAAAGAAGAAGGACGAACTGTGATAGGGATTTAAAATTCATGAACTGAGGATGTGGATCGTGCTACCAGCGTAATTTTCGTAATTTTCGTTCAGCGTAAGTAGAAGTTTTTTTTTTTATCAAATGTGGATCTATGTTTGGCCACCATCTCGCCTGACGGTGTGGCCGAGGATGGAGCACATATATCCAGAATAAATCTATTCACTCTTAAGTAGAGTGGATAGATTTTGGGAGAACGATAGTTGTAGAGTTGATGCAACAGCCCAGGCCCGTCTCCCACAACTGTTGCACCGGACTACATCCCGAAACACGACTAGGTCGCTTCACGGCTTCGTCTGGTGGGTGGTAACCAACCGCGGCCGAGTGGTGTTGTCTATTTTGCACTACTCAGGGGCCACGTGTAGGTATTCCATTTTAAGGGTGCACTCCTACGGATGCGGAGAACTTTCCCTCCAAAGTTTGAGTCTGAAATCACCAATCGGTAGTGAACTAGTGTGGTGATCAATGCTCATATCTTCTTTGTATGAGATGAACTGCCGTGGTCGTGGAGTAAAATGCTGCTATCCATCCACATACTGTCAGTGCCAAGTCTTGCTCAACCTTCACCGTTTGCGACAAGCTATAACGTGTCATTGAACAGTTACGAAATCTAATCTTAACAGTTAAATGATAAGGTTGAAATTCCTTTGCTTTCTTCTAGAACTTAAAACCGTTCCATAGAAAGACCTACATACAAGTATATTATATTAACATTTACACATTTCTTTTTGAACATGTGACTTTTCTAACACGTGATTGTAACTGCTCTATAGAAACGTGACCAAAGAGAATTTAAATAATTTTTACTTTCAATGAAATGTAATGGAATAATGTTCGAATTGCCTTCAATGGTGAAACGATATGGTAAAGGGCCGTTTTTGGGTGATCATTTCTAAGTCGAATGTAGTTTATGGGAAAGTGGAATTTTGATTTGTATTACGTTGTATTTATTCTAAATCTGAATACAATATTTGAAATAGGTAAAGCAATCTGATTAATGAAAATGTTATGGTGTACGTTTCTATATTTATTAATTTTTTGCTGAAATATGTTTTGGGACTGAATAAATATAACTCAATGTCAAATATTTTTACTTCAAATATACTATATTACAGGTACAGCAGTGATAGCCTAGTGGTGTGACCGTTGGATTGACAAGTCAAAGGTCGCAAGTTTGATTGCAAGGCACGCACCACTGTCATAAAGAAGTCATGTGCGTTTTATAAATTAATGATCACTTGCTGCTTAAAACGGTGAAGGAAAACATCGTGAGGAAACCAGCATACCGGAGAGATGTTCTCGATGGTGTGTAAAGCCATGTCAGAGACCTACGGGTGGTTTAAACTCTGATACTAGATTGTACATCAACCACACGTTAAGAAGAAGACAGGCACTTATGAAAAGTCAAAGCTAGGTGCACGGTTCCAAGGGGTCGATCTTATGGAGAAGAACCGGCAAGAAACTCCATAGACACTCTTTTTAAACTAAATGGTTTATCAATAAAATAGTATCTAATGTGAGTAATAACGTCACCGTATGACGTATTGCGGAGTATGTTGTGAGAAGAGGTCGGGAAGGCTTACCTAGTTGGCAGAGCGCTTTTATTCGGGAGGCGCAGGTTCAAATCCTGCTCACGAAAGTTTAAGATAATGTTGTTTTAGCCAGTAGGAGTCCCGCACGACGTCCTTACTGGATGTCTCTTTGGTCTCAAGCGCGACTGCTGAGCTGTCCTGGGTTCAAATCCCGGGTCGGGCAAAGTGTTATTAGGTTTTTCTGTTAGAAACTCTCTGCCTGCTACTTTGGTACTTAATAACAGCATTGGTGAAATGTGGGTGTACAACTGTGTACACCTCAGCGTAGCCCTTCGGGGACTACAGGCGTGATGCTATGTATGCTATATTGAATTTTCTTTAGTATTGGTGCAGATATAGATTCATTTCAAACTTGCTTTTGTAAATGCATTAAAATCAATATTATAAATAATGTACATGTGAGTACTATGTAACCATTTACAATTATTTAATCCGTGTATTTTTTATTGTTTTCTGACAGATAGAGTATGTCATGCTCACTAAAATGTCCCGCTGATGGTGGCGTGTGTGTTGGGTCATTCGATTCCCTACAACATGGTTGAGTTGGGTGATGCTGACGCATGTGTCATGTTCGTGAACGGGCGCTGTCGGTTGGGACTGGTCATCTCTAAACTGTCATAGCAAAATGTTGAATTGTTAAACTAAACTCTTTTAGTATTGGTAGTATTTTTGAAACTCTTACATTGTTCTCACATACTATTTTGAAACTAAAACAGTGTAACCAATACTATTGTAAAAACCTATATGATGAAAAAGTGTAACCGTGGAGTTTCTTGCCCGTTCTTCTCCATAGGAATCTACACTTTGGAACGTGGCAACTAACTTCTGACAATTCAAAAGTGCCTGTAAATGGTTTATTTGAAAATAAATGATTTTGATTTGATTTGATAAACTAATATTTTCGAAGAAGCGACAGTACGTAAACTAGTGCGTTTTACCGGAGTTCTTCCTCTACATTTTTAATACGTCTTTTGGCGACGTCATTTCTATCTATTCAGTCCCTATACAGGTGACCGAACTGACACGACTAACTTTACAGTTAATACAATGTCGTACATATACAATTACCTTAACAAATACAGATAAATCTTGGAAAAGTATTAACGCATGCACAGTGATCTCTAAAGTTATAAATTATTGTCGCCGAAAGACGTATCAAAAAGGTGGAAGATGAATTCGTGGTGGTGAGCAGAGGTCGAGTTGGCTTAGCGGTCATAGCGCCTGGAATTTTTGTCCGGGAGGAGCAGGTTGGAATCTTGCTCGCGACCGTATTATTTTTCCACAATTTTTTTAACTTTAAAGTATTTAATAATTTTGTTATAATATTATAAATGCGAAATGAGTTTGTGAGGATGGATAGATGTTTGTTACTCTTTCACGCAATAACTACTAAATGGGTTTGGATGGAATTTGGCACACAGATATTTTATAATCTGGATTAACACATAGAATATTATTTAAACCGGCTGGACTCAATTCTGAAGTTCGAACGCATACGAAGCCGTGCTAGTCGTTTATAATACGCACTCGAAAAGTCAGTTGTCATACCAGTAAGCTATCACTGCTGTTTAAACCAATTTCATTGAATTTTGAATAACTTCATGAATGTTTCATTGGTCTAAATATATATTTTTTCCATTATTTTCTGAGGTCACACTGTGTATTACATAATACAATTTCACATGTATGGGTAACATGCTTTATTACAATTTCAATTTCTACTTGAGAATAATTTCAGAGAGACATTCGGTGTTGAGCAATATCATGCCATATCAATATTATAATTGCGGCAGACCATTTTTTCATTGTTTTTGCTGAAAGCCACCAAGTGTGATAATATTCGAAGAAAAAAAAGAGTTATTTGCCTTAAATAATACGGCAGATAAAGGAGTTTTAGGCAGGGCTGAATTGTGTCGGCAAATAGAGCGTCAGATAAACTCTTTGTACATTATTTTCATAGGTAAAAGAAATTAACATAGCCGGGTAAGTGGAGTGTGATAGTAGGATAACATTAAAACCTGGCGCATGGATAACATTTGGTGTGACATAGCTAGATAGAAGGAGACGGTATCGGTGGCGGTTACCACCAACAACAGCATTCCCAATGAGGGTTGACGTCAGGCAGGCGGCCGGTCATAATACTATGCCAAAACTTTAGCAGCATGCTAGTTATAGGTATGCTGCGCCGACCCCGAATAAATTGGGATAAGGGCAGGGGGATGATAATTAACATAGATACGGTAAAGTATTAAATAGACAATTATACATCATATTACATAGAAAATGGTAGGTACATTATAATACAACTGAAGTAAGTTGGCCTGGTCGCAATAGCAACCCTTAGTTTGGAATCGTTCCCGGTACATGGCAATGGGCTCACCACCTATTTCATGGGACTTAATAACAGTATTGGTGAATTGTGGGTGTACAACTATGTACACCTCTGCCTACCCCTTCGGGGAATACAGGCGTGTTGATATGCTATATAAATGAAACGTAAAAAACGTGTAAAAATGGTAGCAAACCAAATATTGGACAATATAACTTTTTTTTTATTAAAAATTAGTTTACGTTTGGCCACCAACTCGCCTGACGGTAAGCGACGGTGTGGCCGAGGATGGAGCACGTATCTCTAGAATAAATATATTCCCTCTTAAGTAGAGTTGATAGATTTGGGGAGAACGATAGTTGGGGAGTTGATGCAACTGCCCAGACCCGTCTCCCACAACAGTTGCACCGGACTACATCCCGAAACACGACTAGGTCCCTTCGAGGCACGGCTTCGTCCGGTGGGTGGTAACCAGCCGCATCCAAAGCCTCCTTCCAAAGAAAACCTTAACCATACCATACCAACCTTAACCATTACTGACGTGTAAAATTATTATTTGCCAGTTTTTCTATGTAAATTCTGTCAAAATAACACAGTAACATGTTAAAAGGAAATTAAATTGGTGAAATTGAGCCGTCGTAGTTTCGTGTTAAGGTAATTTTTTTCCATTTGTGATAAGGCAGGTACCAATTACGTAATGTATTTATAAACACAATAGACAAAAGGATAAGGAAAAAAAAAATTAAGCTACTCATCAAAAAGTTTATAATCCGGTCTTCGCGGTTGTATAAACTGTCGCCTTGACCGTGTCCCATTTGAAAGTAATATAGAAGGCCTGTGCGTAAAAAAAAAGTTAATTCAAAATACGCCTCAATCCAAAGAGGTATAAAAAAATACGGTCGAGATGGCTTAGTGGTCAGAGCGCCTGGAGTATCTATCCGGGAGGCGCAGGTTCGAATCCTGTTCGCGACCGTATTCTTTTTCCATTTAATATTGTAACTTTAGAGTTCGCTAAGCATGCGTTAATGCTTTTTCAAAGACATATCTTGAATTATTAAGGTAATTGCATTCTTTACGACATTGTATTAACTGCAAAGTTAGTCGTGTCGGTTCGGTCACTTGTAAAGGTACTGAATTGATTGCAATGACGTCGCCATAAGACGTATTAAAAATATGGAAGAAGAATTCGCAGTGGTGAGCAGAGGTCGAGATGGCTTAGTGGTCAGAGCGCCTGGAGTATCTATCCGGGAGGCGCAGGTTCGAATCCTGTTCGCGACCGTATTCTTTTTGTCGAGATGGCTTAGTGGTCAGAGCGCCTGGAGTATCTATCCGGGAGGCGCAGGTTCGAATCCTGTTCGCGACCGTATTCTTTTTCCATTTAATATTGTAACTTTAGAGTTCGCTAAGCATGCGTTAATGCTTTTTCAAAGACATATCTTGAGGTATAAAAAATTTGAATTTCGAAATCTCGCCTCTGGAAAGGTCGGTCAAACATTTTTTGCTTTATTTTTGTTTGCTAATATTTTTGTTTACAAATATCTACTATTGTTACTTGCAAAGACACACAAGCTTGGAATTATATATATATTTTACTAGTTGTGCCCCGCAAACGTTGTTCTGCCATATACATTTTCTAGATAGGGCCACCCTTATCACCTAGGGGTATAAGAAATAGCCTATGAAATTTTTTGTGTATATTTCTTAAACATACACAAAAAAATCATAAAAATTGTTCAAGCCGTTTCGGAGGAGTTCGGTAACAAACACTGTGACACGAGATTTTTATATTAGATTAGAAGACTAGCTGTGCCCGCAACTCCGTCTTTTATAAATAACACGCCTGGATGTCGTAAACAACAAATGTTCGACGTTATTCTTTAAATTGGCATTACTTTTTTATTTATGAATCGATTGACATGAAACCAACACTTAATGTTAATCGAAGCTTACCACAATATACTAATGAAAACCACCTCTATATCGGATAAGCCGTTTCTGAGATAAGCGTGCACAAACGCACAGACAAACAGACAAAAGTTCTAACGTTTTGGGAGCTATTTGCGTTGATAAAGGTTCCAATAATATTTTTTCTCATATATCTTCCATATACAGACAGCGACCCGTTACTTTTTTATTATATGTATTGATGATGATTAAATATTTAGATTAAGTGACTGGCGCTTTGATTAAAAGATCAGCTGCACCGTGTGTCACGTTGTCCATACACGGAAGAAAAACTAAAAAGTAATATTATACACTGTTGTGCCACAGGTCGTGGGTTCACATCTGAAATCTACCAATACGAGTTTTTCAATGTCATACGGACTTTCTTAGTTAATCGAAAACTTAACAAACAAACGGTGAAGGAAAACATCGTGAGGAAACCTGTATTTGATGGTCTGAAATCGACAACCCGCAGTGAGCTAGCGTGGCGATCAATGCTCGTGCCTTCTCTGCATAATAAGTACAATAGTAGATCTTTGCCGAACTCTTCGGGACATTAGCGTGATGATATGAAAGTACCTATGCTATATACTGCCTCGTTGGTTTAGTGGTCCGTAGCGCGACTGCTGAGCAGGAGGTCTCGGGTTCGATTCCCGGGTCGGGCAAAGTGTTATTGAGTTTTTCTGTTAGGAAATTCTCAGTAGCAGCCCGAGTTTGGAAATGTGCCCGGTTGATGGCAATAGGCTCACCACCTATTACATGGGACTTAATAACAGCATTGGGGAAATGTGGGTGTACAATTGTGTACACCTCTGCCTACCCCTTCGGGGAATACAGGCGTGATGCTATGTTATGTTATGTTTCTATGCTATGTAAGTAACATCAAAAAGGTACAAGGAAAAAGATCGGATATTCCTACGTGACAAACTCCGCGTATGACCATAGATGTAGACGTTATGAAGTCTGTGGACGTTAATTTGTTGCAACTATTTGCAACGAGACGGGAGACACGTATTCTTAATTTAAATTGAAACGTCAATCTGGTACAGACGCAGCGGAAAAGTTTTTTTTTTTACTTTCGAGTTTTTGTGTGTAAAATTAGACATAAATTAGTTGTGTTAATAAAATATAATTTACTAAATAATATGGCGTATTTATCATTGAAAAAGTTGGGCAGGTTTTGAAGTTGAGCCTCTCGGATTTAGTCGAAGCGTTCTTATCCGAGAGGCGCAGGTTCAAAACCTGCTCACGACCATATTTTTCTTTCTACAAACATTTACAAGTTTAAAGTTATGCATGCGTTATTACGTTTCAAAGGTTTAATTTATTAAAAATTAAAAGATTTGGACTTGCCAGAATATATTATTTTATGTATACTAGCTGATGCCCGCGGCTTCGCCCGCGTGGATGTCGGTTATCGCGACCAAAAGTAATCATGAAATTTTGTTCCCGTTCCCGCTTTCCAATTACTGCTTTATGATTGCCCATTTTTTTAAGTATCAAAATGGATATCGTATGTTATCTTTAAGAGATAGACATATGCCATCGCGGACTTTTCTGCAGACCTATATAAGATCTACAATTCCACCATACATCATTTTGTTATATCTCAAGGGGTTTAGGCAGCGTTTACGTCGAATGCTCCCAGACGGCTTATTTTTTTTCCGACACCTACAACAAATATCATTATATTTTAGCCAATGTACACAAAAACTTGACAAATTATATACTTAAACCTTCCTCGAGAATCACTCTATCCATTGGTGAAAACAACATGAAAATCGGTAGTTCGTAGTTTTTGAATTTGTCGCGAAAAGACAGACAGACAGACGCGGTGGAGGACTTTGTTTTATAATATGAAGTGATAGTGATATAGACAGATATGACGTCAAATAGTCGTGCGGCTTTGGGTTCGTTGGTTCTTGACTTGGCAGTTTAACAGCAGGTACTATCGCGGCCTTTCCGCCTGACAATTTAAAATTTTTTTCGTATAAATCCTGCGCCGACGACCTATTACACCCCCTTAAAGTGTTCGCCTATTAGGAAAGCGAGAACGTAATTAGTTGCAATATGCACTGCGCAGCTTAGTGACGCATCACGTGTACTCCCTTTTGTGAATTTTAAGGACGATCTAATTTGACCTTGGCGGGGCTACAGAGCGCTTCTATTTTTTGAGTGCAAGCGAAAATGAACTTAGTGGTGGTCAGGCGGGAGTGTACGCGATAGTACACTGCCCAAAAAAAGGCGTATAATGTTTTTAGGGTTAATTTAGGTATGTATATTTGTGAGTTAATTCCTTTTTAAAGGCCTCAACCGATTTAGATTTATAGGGGTATCGTTAGCGTCCTTACACTTCCACGGATAACATAGGGTACTAAGATTTATGAAAATAGTAATGCTATAGAAAAAAAAGGTATAATTTTTTTATGTAGTCCTGTGGAACACTTCCATACAGCCACCCCCCCCCCCCCCCCCCCCCGATTGCTATGAATATTCTTCAGTACCTACCCACATAGCTGGCGTACTTTTCTTTTTATTTATTTTGTTATGTTTAGACTACCGATTTTTATAACAGAACAAACACGAGGAAATAATAAAGAATCCATAAGTGAATGTTTAGAGGTAGCTCCAACATCTACCTACCACGGTGATGATACTAAAATGCAAAAATTACAATCAGTAAATTACCCAAAATACTTGTAACAACTTTCAAATTTTGTATGCAAACGGTTGGGGCTTGAGTATGAAGATACTATAGAGCGCATCTCTTCTTTTGTGTGGTAGGTACCATATGCTTCCCCCGAGACGTATTGAAGCGTGAGAGGGGCACCGGTATGATCCCTGGAGTTGACGGTGTCCCTATTCTTATATGCAGAGGTGGCCGTGTGGTTTTAGTCGGTATGAGTCCGACATAATCCTCCGCCGCTAGGCGAAGGATATCCATGAGGATTTCCACACGATAATAAAAAAAAAAAAAAAAAAAAAGGTACCAACTTAGTGTTAGGCTACGATAAATAAACATTATACACATAAATCTTTTAAACAAAATATAACTTGGAAACTAATTTTTTTATCGTTGAGCTCCGTTTAACATGGTTGAACTCCACGACGACTGATGCATGTGTGCCGTCAATTGGTACAGGCCAACTCGAAACTGCTACGGCTCTTTCTTAAAGAGTCCATTCCAGATACCCTACACGGTTACGCTCACATAAGGATGTTTAATGATGTCTGGACTTTAAAAGAGACCTTTGCGTTTGTTTCGGCGTTTCTTCTCAGAGGTAGTCAGATAGGAAACGCCGATGCCATCTAGGTCATAGTGACATGTAAAAGAGTTTTTGCAAGACCTACTTACAGAATAAACAATTTCATTTCCATTATTTTAATTAAATAAACATTAATTAACACGTCATTATCACATTTAGCTGCTGCGTGTGCGTAGGCCAATAAGGTGGAATTAGTCGGTTTGGTCAAAAATGTTAGCAGTCTGATACTAATATAATTTTATAAATATAAATATTATTTTGTAGAAATAAAAATACGGTCGCGAGCCAGATTTCTATCTGTGCCTCCCAAAAGACGTAATAAAAATGTGGAAGAAGAATTCAGAAAAGTGAGCAGTGGCCGGGATAGCTCAAATGGCGCGGCGCCTGAAGTATTATAGATACTATGACCAGTATTGATAAATAAACCAATCTCTGTGAGAAACTCTGCCCATGTTAAAGTGGCGCTCACTCAGAACTTGAAAATTTCACACTTTTCATTACCTCAAATAATTTCAGATCAATCAAATATATTCACTTACTCCAAGAATGAAATAGGAATAACAAATTATTCGTAACTATCATAGAACCAGCAAGACTTCTAATGGCAAAATAAAAATAAAAAATTGTTTCCTACAGAATTTTAAATTATGGTTTAAATTATTTACACTAACAATTGAACAGATAAGATAGGTATCTAATAAATAAGGGCTTTGTTAATTATATTTCGGCATTCAGAAGCGGTAAATAAGTTGTAAACTAAAATACCTTGTCTTATTAATACCCTAAAGAAAAACACGCCACAAATTACCAAAATCAATCACTCGTTCTTTACAACAAAATGTTAGGTATGTTTACTTTCATCTTTCAACGCCACTTGCGCATTTACCAGAAATAAAACAATTAATTTGTTAACGTTTAAATTAAAAACAATGTTTGTTTTTCCTACTTTAGATAGCTGTGGGGCGTTGAAAGAGATTCTGGAGATTTTCAATCCATTTGTTTATCTGTATGTCTATTAGATGAAGTTAGGATGTTGAAAGTGCGGTGAACCTATTTGTAATTATAATTTGTTCCACGTGTAAGCGACTGATTGGTTATTTTTATGTTTCTTTAGTATGTTCAGGAGCTGATCTATTGTGTGCCCTCCTCGGGCCGAGCAGCGCCATGCTTATGGGGCGGCAGGGGTGAGTGATCTCTCGCTACCGGCTGTAGTAACATACATGGTTGGGAGTGATATCGCAGGAGCTGACACCATATTTTCCGAGGACAGATGCTCGTGAAAGGGATGGTGGAAATGAAAAAGAGGCGTGCTTACCCCCCTGTGGTAGACACGCTAGGCATTGAAGTGCGCTAAATGATCTCCGACCAACATGACCAGTGGCCTGCGGCAACGAACTTTTTCGGCCCAACAGCAATAAGCTTGAGATACCCTGTACTCTGGTGTGTCTGTGCAGGCCAACTATGGCTGGCCTGCACAAATGACTGGGTCCATCGAGGTCCATCGTTCCTTCGACGAACCATAACCTGCCGGTGTTGCGGCTAATGCTCCTGCGATTCAGATCCCAGTAAAAATTTGCGGAAGACCGTGTGGTTTTTAGTCGGGAGTATTCCAGCATAGCATCCACGATTGATTATCCACATAATAACGAAGGCCAAGAGCCACTTTGGGGTCATTAGTATATCATATGTAAGTAAATGTCTGTGCACGGAGCCGACTAGATCAAAGAGCACCTAGTGCCCACGCACCTAAAAATTGACCGCGCGAACCGTTGCTTTACTTTAATGATCGTTTAACAGAGGTTGCAGCTGACTACAGAAACGAAATATCGTGTTATCCAGTAACTCGGTTGTGAAGGTCAGATAGGCAGTCGCACCATGTAAAATGCTGGTATTAAGCTGCATCCAGTTTGACTAGAAAGCGACCCCAATGGAATTGGGAAAACGCTAGGCAGATTGATGTAAGTATTTATAATGATTTCGAATGGAATGTGAATGGAATTAATGAATGGTTCAAACTTGCTATCTTAGACTTGCTAGTAGGTGCAGTGGTTATACCGCTAAGCTTACAAACATAGGTTGACGCCTATATTCCCCGAAGGGGTAGGCTGAGGTGTACACAGTTGTAAACCCACATTTCACTAATACTGTTATTAAGTCCCAAGTAATAGGTGGTGAGCCTATTCTCATCAACCGGGTACTATTCCAAACTCCGGGCTGCTAAAGAGAAATTCTTCACAGAAAAACTCCATAGCACTATGCCCGAGCCGGGAATCGCACCCGAAACCTCATCCTCATTCACCGTGGGTGAGTCATGCTTCAGCACGAATGGGCCGGCTCGACCGGAGTAATACTACGGCCTAACAGAAAACCGGCGTGAAACAACACTTGCGTTGTGTTTCGCCGAGTGAGTGAGGGCACCGGAGGCACAACCCTTTAAAGGGCCGGTAACGCAGTTGCGACTCCTCTGGGGTTGCGGGTGTCTATGGGCGGCGGTAATCGCTTACCATCAGGCGATCCGTCTACTCGTTTGCCACATACCCAATAAAAAAAAAGTTTATGTATTTATAACCTTTTTCTAGCTAAATAATTATCTGACCTCAAATCACCTATCATTTGATTGTTACTCATTATAATTATATTTCAATTGTTTAAATACTCGTGTAACAATTGCGGCGCCCTAACATGGTTTCATATTGATTCCAAGCCTTTGCTTCGTAATTTTATGTTTGGACATGAATACAATGAATACTTTGACTTTGGTCAAGTCGACTTATAAAGGTCATTAACAAATTGAAAAGGTCTTTTACAAAGTTTGTTGTTAAGTCCCAGGTAATAGGTGGTTAGCCTATTGACACCTACAAGGGACAATTGTGTGGAGTCGACCCCCAAACAATGCCCCACCTTTTTATTTTAAGTTTTCAGTGGGATACTTTCCATAAGATAAAATTTATTAAAAAGCACGCCTGCCATTTGTAAATCCTTTTTTTTTATTTCACGCCTTTTTGTGTACCATAGACACTACCTATGTTACCAATGTTTTAAATATTACTAACCTATGTTAACCGGGGCAATGTTAGGATTCTAACGATACCCCATACATCTAAATCGGTTCAGGCGTTTAGGAGTTATGGTGGAATAAAGAACTCACAAACATACATACATACATGAACCCAAAAATATAACACTCCTTTTTTTGACAGTCGTGTAAATATACGATGTACAGGAATTAAAATATCACAAGCATACATAAATACATACATGTAAATTCTATTTTTCAAAGAAACATTGAAAAAATAATAGACAAGAACGGGGCTTGAACCCGCGACCTTTGACGTTCCGTATCATCACTCTACCAACTGAGCTACCTTGTCGTGTTCAAACCTATTGAATTGATTGATATGATTTATAAAGGATTGGGATGTTGTTCGGCGATTTACAACTGCAAAGTGGTAACGCTGAGTTTAGTAAATCTGTAAATGAATACTAGATAAATATCACCAGGCGTCTCCTTAAGACGTATACAAAGAGGATTGAAAATTCAATAGGTTTGAACACGACAAGGTAGCTCAGTTGGTAGAGTGATGACACGGAACGTCAAAGGTCACGGGTTCAAGCCCCGTTCTTGTCTATTATTTTTTCAATGTTTCTTTGAAAAATAGAATTAATATAGGCATTACATGGCCTCAACATGTATTAAAAAAATATAATTATATATGATACATACATGTACACCTTAACAACATAACACTAACTTTTTTGGGTAGTCGTGTAAAATGGCTTTGGGGTGGGACCAGTAAATATAGAAAACCACAACAAAAGGTGCAATAGAAACGGAAGAAGACAATAAATCCATATTCCGGATTGCTAAATTAGAATTTTCTAGAAAATTATTCAAAGTCAAAGTCAAATCATTTATTTCAATTAGACCCTTTACAGGCACTTTTGAATTGTCAGAAGCTAGTTGCCACGTTCCAAAGTGTAGATTCCTATGGAGAAGAATTCGGTACCAAACTAGTCAATTATGTAGCTTGAGTTGGTTGTTGAAAATGTTAGCGGTCTATCCCCGCTAAGGCTAAAATCTGCATAAAACATCTGAAAGCAGCGGTAGAATCAATGTTGCCGTTACAACGACAATTGCCGTGGTCTACGGCAATTTGGCTAATGTTACTTAAAATACTGCCTCGTTGGTCTAGTGGTCCCAAGCGCGACTGCTGAACAGGAGTTCTCGGGTTCGATCCCCGGGTCGGGCAAAGTGTTATTGAGTTTTTCTGTTAGGAAATTCTCAGTAGCAGCCCGGAGTTTGGAACTGTGCCCGGTTGATGGCAATAGGCTCACCACCTATTACATGGGACTTAATAACAGCATTGGTGAAATGTGGGTGTACAATTGTGTACACCTCTGCCTACCCCTTCGGGGAATACAGGCGTGATGCTATGTATGTTACTTAAAATCTACGGCCATAATCTCCACTGCCGTAGTAAAATCTACATGTTAGTAAAAGGTACTACCAACACTTTCGAATGTACCTACATAAGTGTGGATAAACTCCCCACACGTTTAAGTTCTTAATTAGCCGTTCGCAGAATCGAATCGTTCTAAAATAGCGACATACCTGATTGAGCATTCCTGGTGTAAAATTAGTGATTGTTTTCAAAATACATGATGCATTACTTGACTTTCTAAATTCTGGCATCCATTTTTAGTAGCATGAGTCGTTGGTGCGTTACTAGAGGTTTAAATATAGTGCGCTGATCAGAGGTTAGCAGAATACTCGTTAGGCCCATGTATGGCTTTCGGCAGGGGCGGACCGTGAGGTTGTGTGGCCCTGGGCTAATATTACTAGGGGACCTACCTTTATATTTATCGTGTACGTTGAGCAAGCTCATACCGACTAAAAAACACAGAGTTAATTAACTGTATTGTCTATTGTCTTCAATGGCGTCTTGGGCCTTTTATATCCAAGGGGCCCTGGGCTGCAGCCCAAAAAGCCCTTATATAGATCCGCCCCTGGCTTTCGGGGTGCCTTTCAAAGTGAGCTTCAAAGTTTATACGTCTCTACCTGTGCCCCTCTGTTTCAGCAGTTTTTTTGTTTTACTCGGCTCCTAAAGGGTTCAGCGTGATGTTAAAATAGTCTTCCTCAAGATTTGGGCTATCGAATGTAAACAAATTTATTACAAGGGACTTAATAACAGAATTGGTTAAATATGAGTGTACAGCTGTGTACACCTCTGCCTACCTCTTCGGGGAATACAGGCGTTATGCTATTTTATTTTCACCGTGGGAGAGCCATGCTTCGGCACGAATGGGCCGGCTCGACCGGATTGATACCACGGCCTCACAGAAAACCGGCGTGAAACAACGCTTGCGTTGTGTTTCGCCGAGTGAGTGAGAGTACCGGAGGCCCAAAACCTTTAAAAGGCCGGCAACGCACTTGCGACTCCTCTGGGGTTGCGGGTGTCCATGGATGGCGGTAATCGCTTACCATCAGGCGAGCCGTCTGCTCGGTTGCCACCCATTCCATAAAAAAAAATATATATGTTTATGCTATGTGTAATCATAAATTACAGTTTTTCCTTGAGTCAGTCTGAAATTTTGTCTCGAATAAACTTGATTGACAAATAAGATTTCAATGAATAATTCCGGGATTAGAACAGGTTTTTTAACTTTAATATTATAAATATTTGTAAAGTATAAGTCTAAGTCACACGCGAGTGAAGTCGCGGGCAGAGCTAGTTCAGAACATAGATAAGAGCGTAATGCCATAATTTTAATAAAGTTAGCCATGGCAAAAGGTATTTATATAGAGACAAAACCAAATGACAGCTTCCCATGACGTCGACGGATGTACTCAAGAGTTTTTTTTTTTGTGATTGCTTCTTGCAGTTAACCCATAGGAGTTTGATCTGCGTAACCGGACAATAGCTAAGGCGAGGCTTTTCGATGCCTCCAGCCAGAGCATATTTTTATAAATTACAAACTAAGCAACAACGCACTAAGGGGGTCCCCTGCGGGACACGAACCTCGGCTTAGGACGTTGCTGGGGGGACAACTAGGGACTAGCTGGATCATATCGGGTACCATATTATTAAGGGACGAGTTTAAAGCTACTGGCTCGGCGCGGGCCGGCTCGAGCAAGGGTCGGGGCGGACATGACGAGATATTTCGCGACGGACGCGGACATCGCTGGTGAGGTTTATAACGAGGCGGTCGAGCGTGTTGGAGTGTGCTTGTGTGTCTGTTAGACTCCTGAGCTACAGTGATCCTATCATCGCGACGGAGGAGAGCGTGACGGATCGTGGTCGGCGGATTTTGTTGATCTGGGACGGCCTGTAGTCGGCGGAAGAGACAACCAAGGGATTCGGATGGTTAGGGCGGACTCGAAGTATATCTTCGATGCCCTTTTCATGAATTGCCTAATGGTGGGCACTCTGAGGTCGAGGTGGAGGTTGAAGATTCCTAACGAAGGAATCGGTTTTGGATTTATTTATTGTATAAACATAACATAACATAGCATCACGCCTGTATGCCCCGAAGGGGTAGGCAGAGGTGTACACAATTGTACACCCACATTTCACCAATGCTGTTATTAAGTCCTATGTAATAGGTGGTGAGCCTATTGCCATCAACCGGGCACAGTTCCAAACTCCGGGCTGCTACTGAGAATTTCGTAACAGAAAAACTCAATAACACTTTTTTTATTGTATGGTATTTCAAATATATAATAAATTACCCAAAAACATACGAGCACTGCCATTCATACGTTTTAAATTATGTTTAAAGAAGTGGCTTATTGAGCATAATTTTTATAGCATAAAGGAATATATGGAGTTTCAGACCAGATCTAAGTTTAGTTGTAAACAAGTATATAAGTAATTTATTTGCCGTCTAGCTCTTAAGACTAATATTTTGCATGCCGACAAACGGCGAGACATGTTGTACTATATAGAACCTTTGTAAAACCGTGTTTCTTGAAAATATAAATATTTATTTGCAAGAAACACGGTTTTACAGTTCTTCTTATTCATAGTACATAATGTTATGAAATCCATTATAAAGGTTAAAATACCTAGGCTTTCTTACACTTGCAAAGTTTTCGAGTCGAATACAAATACCTAATACACGCGATTAAAAGTTCCGATCGATCGATTCGATCCGGTTAAAAGTTGTTTTATTATAATGAGTAGTGATCGTGTATCATATTTTTTATATATGTTAAGGCTATGTTATGCCTATATTAATTACTAACTGCCTTGTTGGTTTAGTGGTCCGTAGCGCGACTGCTGAGCAGGAGGTCTCGGGTTCGATTCCCGGGTCGGGCAAAGTGTTATTGAGTTTTTCTGTTAGGAAATTCTCAGTAGCAGCCCGGAGTTTGGAAATGTGCCCGGTTGATGGCAATAGGCTCACCACCTATTACATGGGACTTAATAACAGCATTGGTGAAATGTGGGTGTACACAATTGTGTACACCTCTGCCTACCCCTTCGGGGAATACAGGCGTGATGCTGTGTTATGTTATGTGAGATTAATTAAAAAAAAATATGAAAACATTGAAAAATAATAGACACGCCGGGGCTTAAACCCGCGATGCTAGACAGTTTGAAAGCCTCAAATAATGACACGGTAGCTCAGTTGGTAGAGTGATGACACGGATTTTTTTAATGTTTCCTTGAAGAAAGTAACCTATAAATAGTAACGCACAAAGAATAAGTATTGCCATTCAACGTGGCAAAGCTGCCAGCCTTTTGGGTACCTCCTACCTCTAGTCTCACCCTCACCTGCCCTCCTATAGTTTTAATTTGGTTTTAATTTTTATTGTAATAGTTTTAGATCGTAACCTATCATATTATTTCGTTAAATTATTACTAAACCAATGACATATTATTATTATCAAATGTTATCAAATGCCAAATTGAGGAAAATCTTAAGATTTACACCGAAGAAATATCGAAGGTTACTCGAAAAATACATAAACAATGACCTCTACGCTAATAGTTGGTACATTATACATGAGAATTCTTGTGAATTGAATTGAGACAGTATTGAAATTATAGGGAAAATAATTGATTGGACAACCTTACTTAGGTAGCATAGTTTTTTTTATTTATGGGTTAGGGCGCAACTTGGCAGACGGCTCACCTGATGGTAAGCGATTACCGCCGACCATGGACACCCGCAACCCCAGAGGAGTTGCAAGTGCGTTGCCGGCCTTTTAAAGGGTTTGGGCCTCCGGTACCCTCACTCACTCGGCGAAACACAACGCAAGCGTGCTATTACCGTGGTATTACTCCGGTCGAGCCGGCCCATTCGTGCCGAAGCATGGCTCTCCGACTAGTTTCGAACTCGAACGGAGCCCTTAGTCATGAGCTGAGCACGAGTACTTCCGACACCGAAAACATCATCGGCGCGTGCGAAACGCTACGCGGCGCGATGCAGCTCCAGTTTGACTAGCAACATCGCCGCGGCCAATTCCCGAAAAATGCACGTGAGTAGTAACCGGTGAACAATCATTGATATTTCCAATGTCAATCGAGCGGAATTATTTTCAAGAGTAAGCCCTCAATTGGGGTTAAGCTGTACTTCTTGTTATCGCTGTGCTTGTCTGCGGACGGGTAACAAAACATTAATATCCAGTCCTCTCCGTGGCTCGGGTGTCTCGAGTAGTAAACAATAATTGATATATCCAATGTCAATCGAGCGGAATTATTTCGAAATCTGAATATGGGACTGGGACAGAATGCCCAAGGCATTAAGTCCGCCTTTGTAACTTAAATGTTTCATAAAGTTTAAATAAATAAATAAATAAATATGTCTCACGAAAGTTATTATACGAAAAGAAAACATTAGAAATATGTCAGTTCGTACTTTTAAATGCCAATATGTCTATTTAATATTGGAATTGGATTGGAAATGGTATTAGTTTCAAGAGTATCTCTGATCAATCTGCGGCCGTTACATACCTACTCAGCATAGTGCAGAAAGAAATACAAAAATTTATGGAAAAACGCCCATGTCAACGTCCTAGCTACCTACTTGATTATTTTCTTTTTAATATGTAAATCAATAAACGCCATTTGCAAAAATAAAAATAATCGCCTCGCTGAAGTATTTATCATAAATTACGGCTGCAAAGGTTTAATTTTATTTTCAAATGGTTGAATGCATGAAAGTCAATGCTGCCAGTCTTATTTGCGAAGTTTAAAAATAGATATTATTGAATTTCATTTAATAGTCTTATCATATGGTTAATGAACCTAGTGTCAGAGTTTAAACCACCCGTAGGCCTCTGACATGGCTTTACATACCATCGAGAACATCTCTCAGGTGTGCTGGTTTCCTCACGATGGTTTCCTTCAATGTTTTATATTAACTAAAAATGTACAATAACATTAAAATTAACTAAAGATATACATTACAACAGTACATTAATAAGCCAGATTGGAACATGTCAGGAACTCAAACGCTGTGGCTTAAAAGACTCGAGACTTAAAAGGCTCGTATCCAATATTCTTATATATACTTACTAACCAAAATTGATTCCGTTTGTGTAGGGGATTTTTAAAAGCAAAACCAGGTACATACCTGCAACAAAATTAAAATAAATAGATTAAAATGTGTTATTAGAACTGTGTTCATCAATACATATAATAAAAATGTAACGGATCGCTGTCTGTATATGGAAGATATATGAGAAAAAATATTATTGGGACCTTTATCAACGCAAGTAACACCCAAAACAATAATTGTTAGATTTTTTGTCTTTTGGTCTGTGCGTTTGTGCACGCTAATCTCAGAAACGGCTTATCCGATTTAGATGTCGTTTTCACTAATATATTGTGGTAAGCTTCACTTAACATTTAGTGTTTGTTTCATGGTAATCGGTTCATAAATAAAAAAGTTATGCCAATTTAAAGAATCACGTCGAACATTTGTTAATTATTATGAATTTTTGTTCATACATGACATGGTGTTAATTTACGACATCCACGCAGACGGAGTCGTGGGCACAGGTAGGTCAAAATTAAATTTAAAGAAAGAAATAAAAAGTGATTATTTATAACAACGTAACACAAAGTTATTATATTAAATGGAAAAGAATACGGTCGCGAACAGGATTCGAACCTGCGCCTCCCGGATAAATACTCCAGGTGCTCTGACCGCGAATTCTTCTTACATATTTTAACACGTCTCATGGCGACGTCATTGCTATCAATTCAGTCCCTATAAAGGTGACCGAACCGACACGGCTAACTTTGCAGTTAATACAATGTCGTAAAGAATGCAATTACCTTAACAATTCAAGGTAGATCTTTGGAAAGCATTAACGCATGCTTAGTGAACTCTAAAGTTATAATATTAAGTGGAAAAATAACATCCGGGAGGCGCATGTTCGAATCCTGCACGCGACCATATTCTTTTTCCATTTAATATTATAACTGAACACAACCTTCCATTACAAAAAAACCGTTTCTTCGCCGCCGAAGGCGTGTCAAAGTTGTTTCAAATGGGTATTCATCTCAGCACATACTACCTAGAAATATGCCTGACGCTGGTACTGTTGGATCCCTTTCATAGCACCCAAGTGCCGAGAGCAAACCAAGAAAAAATAAAAGACAGTGGTGCCTTCACTTTTAAGTGACCACTACAATAATTAGAGATATATCTGCCTAGCCATTACCCAAAACATTGGGGTCGGCTTCCAGTCAAACCGGATGCAACTTAATACTAGTATTTTACATGGAGCAACTGCCTATCTGGGTAACACGATATCCCGTGGTATGACTGATTGTCAGACTTTCAGGCCTCTAGACTACCCGTAACGGCTGTCTTAGAACTTAGTTTGACAAACAGGGACCGACGGCTTTTCGACAATGGAGCGCGTGTTTTCGAGGTACGGAGGGGTCTCTGTATAAAATTATGGTCACCCATCAACAGACCGACCGCGGCAGGTGCAGCTTAACGTCAAACGATCTATCTGTGCGGCTGTTACTTAGCCACGAGCCCTTCATTATTTTAATAATTAGATGTCGAACTAAAATTGTTCTATTTTTTTTAAGGAAAACATTAAGATATATGTAATAGACACAAACGGGACTTGAACCTTCGATTTTAACATACCGTGTCATGGCTCTCCCAACTGAGCTACCGTGTCGCATGTTCGTATCTAATAAATATCAAGTTCTCTTCTTCTCGTCTTAAGGAGACGCCTGGGGATGTGTCAAAGGTCGCGGGTTCAAGTCCCGTTCGTGTCTTGCTGTGTTTTTAATATTTCCTTAAAAATAGTCAAAAGTCAAAGTCAAAGGTTTTTATTTCATATAAACCATGCAAAGGCACTTATGAAAGTCAGAATTTACGTGCACGGTTCCAAAACGTCGCTTCCTATGAAGAAGAACCGGCAAGAAACTCCATGGTTACTCTTTTAAACTGCATATCTTTTACAATTTCTGTAGATACAATTTTGGGCAGGATGTAATAAAAACGTAATCTTGGATGCAGTCACAAGTATAAAAGATAATTAAATAAGCTAATTAATAGCGCATTTGACAAGTTTACGGCATTCTCACATTTAAAAGATGTTGAAGCTAAAGAAGCTATATAAAACAATGCATAATAGTAATAAATATATGCATTAAACTGCCTCGTTGGTCTACTGGCCCCAAGCGTGACTGCTGAGCAGGAGGTCTCGGGTTCAATTCCCGGGTCGGGCAAAGTGTTATTGGGTTTATCTGTTAGGAAATTCTCAGTAGCAGCCCGGAGTTTGGTACTGTGCCCGGTTGATGGCAATAGGCTCACCACCTATTACATGGGACTTAATAACAGCATTGGTGAAATGTGGGTGTACAATTAATGTGTGCACCTCTGCCTACCCCTTCGGGGAATACAGGCGTGATGCTATGTTATGTTATGTTATTAAATGGCCCTAACATATATGGTAAACATATAAACTAAGATTGTTGTGTAATTTGTCATATCCTGAATTATTCTATATCCTCGGGAGTCTTTCCAACGACATGGAAAGACGCTCAAATAACTCCGCTGCCTAAAAAATCCAACCCAGTCTCCTTTTCCGAATATCGCCCTATTTCCATATTACCCTTCCTCTCCAAAGTCCTAGAGCGCCTTATACATAATCAGCTAAGTGATTTCCTTTGTAAAAATAGCCTGCTCAATCCCTTCCAATCCGGTTTTCGTCCTGGTCATAGCACTACTACTGCTCTTGTGCATATAACGGATGACATAAGGCTGGGCATGGAAAATGGAAATCTCACGGTACTCACTCTACTTGACTTCAGTAATGCGTTTAATACCGTCGATTTTGATATCCTGCTTAGCATACTGTGTTCTCTTAACATATCTCCAACAGCGATTGATTGGTTTCGTAGTTACCTGTGTGGCCGCCGGCAACGTATTTGCATTGAGGGGAAATTTTCTTCCTGGTGTAGTACTTCTGCCGGTGTACCACAGGGTGGCGTTCTATCCCCTCTTCTTTTCGCAATATTTATTAATTCCATCTCAAATCGACTTCTTTCATCCTACCACCTGTATGCAGATGATCTGCAAATTTACTCACAAGCTTCACCAGGGGAGTTCTCAGAGGCTATTAAAATGATAAATGCAGATTTATCACAAATCTCTGAATGGAGTAAAGCACATGGTTTAAAGGTTAATCCAGCTAAGACTCAAGTCATTGTTGTCGGCAGCCCTCGGCTGACCTCCAGAGTAGATTGGGCTCAGGTTCCTAAGGTTCGTTTCGATGGTATCACGATACCTTTTAGTGACACAGTCAAGAACCTGGGAATTTATATCGACAAGGATCTTTCTTGGAGTTCGCAAATTAAAGAACTTAGTCGCAAAATTTTTGCTTCAGCGGGGTCCTTGAGGAGATTACGCAATTTTCTCCCAATTGCCACTAAAACTGCGCTTGCTCAATCCCTCCTTCTTCCTATCCTTGATTATGCAGATGCCAGTTATCTAGATCTTAGTGAGGCACATCTCGATAAACTTGAGCGACTCCAAAACTTTTGTATAAGATTCATATTTGGTTTGCGTAAATATGATCACGTCTCTGAATTCCGCACTAAGCTCAAGTGGCTTCCAATACGCCTTCGCCGGAATACTCATATTTTGTCACTGCTTTACAGCATAATATTCAACCCTGCAACCCCACCTTATCTCAAAGAACGTTTTAAGTTCCTTAATGACACACATACTAGATACTTAAGGTCATCGGAAAATCTGAGACTTGAAATGCCGCAGCATTCCTCAAATTTTTTGGACAAGTCTTTTTCAGTCCAAGCTACTCGCTTATGGAATAGATTACCTGTATCAATAAGACGCGCACAGACATTGAGTAATTTCAAAAAACTACTGAATGAGCATTACCTGTCCTTATAAATATCATTTGTTTTTACTTCGCTATATATAATATCCTCTCCTATTTTTTCATTACTCTATGTAATAGATTATTTACTATTATACTTTATATATATATTGTATATATTATATGTATATTTTATTTATATATGTAACTGTGTAGTATATATTTTTATGCATTTATATATATAATAGTACACCACGGACTACCCAAATTCTATTCTTAGCTATATTGTCCATCCCAAGGTTGTCTGTCAGAGATCGCTATTAGCGATAAGACCGCCCATTGTACCTATAACGTTTTTATACACACTGTCCTGTTTTTGTATTGGTGTACAATAAAGAATATTTGTATTGTATTGTATTGTATTGTTGGTATATAATTCAATCATTACATTCATTACCAATTTAAGTAATCTACGGCTACAAGACCCACTCTATTACAACAATGTATCCACTATTACAACTCAGTCGATATGACGTCACCGCCTATTAACAATTTCTGACGCCACCACTTCGTCACCACCGTGCCCGAATCACGCCATTCCTTATCTGCGCGGGAGACACTTACTATAAATATCATAGAGTAAATAATATAGACAGAAATTTCACTCAACACGTTTGTGAGTAACGTGTGCACACAAAACTATCGTCAGTTTAACGGAATAAAAACTTGGTTTAGTACGGTTATATCCAACCACGTAAAAAGAG
Organism: Xylocampa areola; assembly: GCA_935421205.1. Taxonomy (NCBI): domain Eukaryota; kingdom Metazoa; phylum Arthropoda; class Insecta; order Lepidoptera; family Noctuidae; genus Xylocampa; species Xylocampa areola. Next base: position 11,464,314 of record OW285225.1, read on the forward strand.
AGGTACTGTGTTTAATAGTCTATGTATGTATGGATGTTCGAATGTAGCTCAAAAGCATCAGGCACAGTAACATTTTTCAAATGCATTAACGCATGCATTCGAGCGACGTGGCCAGCCCACTCCCATTTTAGCCTGTCTGTTTTTTATCCAACTTCCGCTACATGTGTTATGGAACGCAGGGTTGGATTTCTAATGCGATCAGTTTGTGATTTGCGCTCCATTGTCCGTCGACGTAAAGATCGTCAGTCACTGGATGCTATAATATAGTTATAAAAATAAACTTTTAAATATGTATATCTATTTTATTTTGAGAATCACATATATATGTTCCATTGTGGCTTAAAATGAAATTAATTGATTATTATTTTCAGTTAGAAACCTTATATATAATAGCAGTAGCTACGTAGCCAAGTTTGTTCGCTTCTTAGCCACACGACAAAAGAAGAATATACATATTAACCCGTCTGTATACATACTTAGTCTGTGTCTGCGTGACTTCACACCGTGTACGTTACCATTACCACGTGTGTTCGGTGTTGTGTGTGAGTTTGTATGTATATGGAGTTTCCTGGTTAAGTAATTGCGAAGAAATGTCTGGGAAAGGCGGTTTATTAATGCAGAGAAATCTTTCCAATGCATAGACGCTTGAGAGAACTTTAAAGTTATAATCTTTTATAGAACGGGAAATAGAGTCTGATGAATTAAGTTTTTAGGCATTCAATCTTTAGTTTCATTGGTAGAAGTCAACTTTTAAATGATTCCACCTTGTTTACTATTTTTACGTTTATTTTTTATTAATGACATCAAAATGTTAAAATTATACCTCGAAACCTTTTTTTTGTTTTATGGTATGTTTACTATATACTGGTCTGTGGTTTGAAGTGGATTCTAATTTAAGAAAATTATTACATGAATCGATACAACTTGAAGTACAAAAAAGTCACTCAAGGTTACGTTGGTAACACTTTTTATCAAAGATGATGTTGTTGACCACCAACTCGCCTGTTGGTAAGCGACGGTGTGGCCGAGGATGGAGCACGTATATCCTCATAGATGAAATCTATTCACTCTTAAGTAGATTGGATAGATTTTGGGAGAACGGTAGTTGGGGAGTTGATGCAACTGCCCAGATCAGCATTGCCAGTTTTTCTTTGGCCAAGTCGGGATTATGAAAAATGTTGAGTGAAAAAGCGGTATTCTTTCGTCGAAAGCGGGAACTAAAAAGCGGGACTGAGCCTGTCCCGCGCGGGACATTTAATTTTGATTAAAAAATCGGGACGTCCAGCCGAAATTGGGACGCCTCGTAACGCTGGCCCAGACCCGTCTCCTACAACGGTTGCACCGGACTACATTCCGAAGCACGACTAGGTCGCTTCACGGCATGGCTTCGGCCGGCGGGTGGTAACCAGCCGCGGTCGAAGCCTCCCACCAGAATTTTGTTGCCTGTTTTGCATAACCCATTTTAAGGGTGCACTCCTTCGGTGCATAATTTAGCATCACGCCTGTAATCTACAAATGGGTCGGCAGAGGTGTACCTAAACAGTAAGAAAGTACATATGACATTGTAAAAGTCACATTGAAGCTCAGGACGCGGGCCCGTAACCACATGGCCATCACGACATTTGTAAAAAAAATCAAAGGAAATTACACCGATATTTTTGAGTTACTTACGCGGTATTGGACTGTCATCAATGAGATTTTATCGAGAGGCGTCATACTGATAACCCAACATTGGTGCATTAAAATTCAGCGGCAACCTGAATATAACTACCTACCAATACATACAATCATACAGCGCGCTGCGCTTCCACGCAGAAAAGGAAAGAACCGTACAGCATACATGTTGTTAGAAAGAGATAAAAATACATCGTTTAGTTTCGGCACATACCTGCTGCACGGTCATTGGCGCGAAAACGCGTGACGCAGCTGTCAGCGGAATGTTCCCGATAAAGTAAACATTACGAAGTTTTGATTCATAAAAATTATATCTTACTATTTTGAAATAAATATAAATATATTTTGTTATGTAGTGACTGTTCTAATACCTAATAATAAGGTGGAATTCGGACACTCCCTATTAACACAGGAAGGCGTTTTTCCCTCGTATTTCATTGAAAATTATGGGTGATAGTGCCACGTAACCGCGACAATAGTTCGGACAGGACTGAATGCAAGTCGGGCAAGTGCCTTACTTCCGTATCGCCATTTTTGAGCACGGGTAACGTATCTATTAGTTTATACTATCATTGACTGTTATCGACAATATGGCGCGGGTATAATTCAATAGTTTGTTTATCTAGGAAGCTACGTGAGGTGTCACAGTGATATATACTCCACAATCAGTGTGGTATCTATGATGTCTACGCAAAAAAAAGATGACTCCGAAGTGATGTTTGTACAAGATAAGATGGTGGCACGCGTTCTGTCTTATCAGCTCAGTTCAGGGTCGGGTCTTCGGTTAACAAAACCAGAAGATATTATTAGATGGTTGACTTTGATTAAAATACGGTCGTGAGCAGGATTCGAACCTGCGCGTCCCGGATAAATACTCCAGGCGCTCTGACCACTAAGCCATCTCGACGACATAGGGAAGGCGCAGCTTCGAATCCTGCTCAGGAACGTATTTTCCTTTCCACAAAAAATTATAACTTTAAAGTTCGCTCCGCAGGCTCTAATGCGATAATGTCAAAAAATATCTTATTTAACATAATAAATATAGTGTGGTTAGTGTGATGAATTTAATGACTAGAGCAGTCATAGCCTAGTGGTATGACCGTTAGACTGACAAGTCAAAGGTCACAAGCTAAAATCCAAGGCACGCACCACTGTCTTTTCGAAGTCATGTGCCGATGTGCGTATTATAAATTAATTATCACTTGCTTAAACGGTGAAGGTAAACATCGTGAGGAAACTAGCGCACCTGAGAGATGTTCTCGATGGTGTGTAAAGCCATGTCAGAGACCTACGGGTGGTTTAAACTTTGACACTAGGTTGTTCATCAACCACTCGATAAGAAGAAGTGTAACGAATTGATGATATAGGTACCTAGCAGTAATAAAAACATATTTTACACACCATCTACACAAAACCAGCATGATTGTAAAACGTGAATGAAATATTATCTTGTTTAATTTGTTTATCTGGACAAATGTGGATTAATTATTATCTATATTAGTATTTAGATAAGAGTGCACTAGTTCCGACGTGTTTGAACAGGTTCTGTTTCATGTTTGAACCTGAAAACTAAGTATATAATTATGGTTACATATTCTACTTCCAATATGTAATTTTTGTTTACACATTGTGTCTGCGTCTTTCTTCAATTAAACTCTCCTGTCTCAGGTCTGCTGGAAGAAATTTTTTTGGTATTTGAAATTAGCAGTTCAAATCAAATCAAATCATTTATTTCAAATAAACCATTTACAGGCACTTTTGAATTGTCAGAAGTTAGTTGCCACGTTCCAAAGTGTAGGTTCCTATCGAGAAGAACGGGCAAGAAACGCCACGGTTATTCTTTTTCAACATATCATCATCAGTACCTTTGTAATCTATTTTACTTTTATAACTGAATGTTTTAATATTATTAATGTGTACATAAATAAATAAATATGCTAGTAGACTATTATTAATATTAAATTTTGAGTTCTTTTTGCAACGCCTCAAAATGTCAACTAAATTTTAAGTACTCCTTTTAATGTACAAGCATTATGTTAACTTGGCATAATAAATAATCTATTTTTGTATAATAACTTTCGTGAGACACACATAAATTACACAATTTTTTATCAGTTCATGACTAAGGGCTCCGTCGAGTTCGAAACTACAAAATTGGCAATCCCAAAGAATGCACGTGAGTAATAACCGTTGGGCAATAATTAATATTTGAATCTATGTAAAACTAAAATTTTACATACTCTCTATGCAAAGAATTGTCTGTCAATTTATTTTGCCTTACCTACGCCTACCCTTTCGGGGAATATAGGCGTGGTGCTATGTTCATTAAACTCGTAATTAATACCATATTGAGTTATTCTCGTCCTAATTCTATTAATAAGCACTATTGTTTGCTGAGAACCGTATCAAAGCCACGTTATCCGTTTAGGGTTACCAGACGTCCTGTTTTCCCGGGACATTTCCTGGTATTTCGGGTGTCCGGGTTAGTTGTCCGGGTTGTCTATTACTCTCAATGCGTATAGATCTAATACTTATTAATATAAAAAAAAACATTATGTCTGATATTGGCAACTTGTTGGGATAAGTAACGACATAAGTTTTTCACGGAAATTTGGTGGAGTTAAGATTAGAGTAAAACAACTTATGAACAGCACTAGAATTAACTATTAAATATACTCTATTTGATATAAGATTAGACATATAAATAAACCGTTTTTACTGTCCGTTCAACCGATTTTGACTTCTATTCCGTAAGCATAAGGATGCCATTAAAAGCAAAAAAGTGTTTACAATACCAACTGGTTAGTGCACCTGCCATTTGTCATGCCACCAACGCAATAGAAGTCAAAATCAAAAATGTTTATTTAAATGTCTAATCTTATTTTAAACGGAGTATAAGTATTTTTAATTTTATTTTTTAATTTAACTAGCTTCTGTTCGCGACTTTGCCTGCATGGACTTCTTAATTAGGTCTAGTCGGGATAAAAGTGCTCTATGTGTTAATCCAGGTCAACTACACATCTGTGCCGAAGTCCTTTCAGTAGTTATTGCGTGAAAGTGTAATAAACATCCGTCCATCCTCATAAAGTTTCGCATTTATAATATTAATAAGATAATTAATTCCTCTGTTTTAATGGATAACCCCGACCAAATTTGTATGAATTATCTATACAAATTTGGTGGACTTTATTTACTATTATTAAGAACTCATGTACCCATATTTCGCAAATAAATGAATTGAATTGAATTACTACCAAAGCAGTCTCTAAAACTTGTTTAAAAATGTACTGAGAAAACATTATTTAAGTCGTGTCCTTAGCGTAATCATTGTATACATAATTATTTTGTGTTCTACTAAACGTATCAACATGGGTCGGGCATTTGCCATCGAATGCGCTGTATTATTATTATTATTTTTAGTATCATAAGTTAACTTTATACTTAATTTAAAATGAAGTTAATGTATCCACCAGAACACTGCCGATAAACTGGCAGCTACAGTTTGGCAGAACATTTGTGTTTCTTATAAATATATAAAAAAAAAAACTTATCGAGTTTGCTTCAATATTCTTTCATAAACTATTTGTTTATAGAACGCCGAAGCCAAAAACACTTATTATAGTAAATGTAAAAGAAATAAACAACCAAACTAAAGCCTTGCATTCGTAATTTAAATGAGTTTCATAAACCCTGTTTTTATTGCGTCCTACTATTATCCACAAGTTTAACACTGGGTTCAGTTTTTAAATACCGCATTTTCCTGGTATTCCCCTCTAAAAAATTGATGTGAAGTTTTTTACTAATATAGGCTTAAGTTTATAAACTAACAAAAACTGTATTATTATATATATATGTTAGTTTTTAAGGTATATATCTATGGGCCAGAGTAGCCTGAAATAAAGAAATTATTATTATTAAAATCCTGGTTTTCTACGTTTGGGTATGGCAACCCTATTCTAGCTGTCATTTCGTCACAAAGGCACAAACATTAATGGACCTCGTACTAAGTAAATACTGTGTGTGGGAGTGGATGAATATCATGCCTGTCAATAAAATTGGTTGGTATCTTAAATAAATTCTATTTAGGGCATAACTAGCTATGCCCCGTGGATTTAACAACTTTTTTCTTTTTGCTCAGTACCTAAGGGTCGTAGCGTAATGTTACTTACCCTATAACCTTCCTACAGTACCCATCTACCCCTTGAAAACAGTTTGTGCAGTCATCGCCAAAAGTGCCAGAACACTTTTTTTTTAATGGCTTAGCTCTGATACTTTTCATCTAAGTATCTGGAGTACAAAACATAACAATTTTGTTATCAAATTAACACAGAAAATGCAAGAAGTCATTTAATTAATTATTACAATACTGCAGTCGGTGCAGTTTTGACGCGTCTTTATCAATTTCTGTCGCTGACTGTACACCCACATTTGACCAAATAATATGTTGTCGACAATTACGTGGTTTAGGTAAACATCGTGAGGAAACCAGCACACCTGATGTTCTCGATGGTGTGTAAAGCCATGTCAGAGTCCTACAGGTGGTTTATACACCAGATTCTTCACCAACTAAATAACTTAGAAAAAACAAGAGTAGTCCAGAGTTTAAAAAACCTAAATAACACATTGCACGACATGAAAATTCAACCCAGGAGCTCACGGTCACCAGCTGCACTTGCCAACGAGGCATTCTACTACTCATCACAGAACCCTTAAAATAATTTTAACTTAATCACACTTTCATTTAATTAATTTCAAGGTTTAGTCAAAATTAATTGAATCAAAATGTCAGATATATTAAGGACGAGTCTTCGCACACAGCGACGGGCGGAGCGAAAGCGACAGCGGGGCGACAGGCTCCTTAATATGGCGGCGTACTGGGGCTCGAATCTGCTTTACAAATGCTTCAATTGAATTTTGATAACTCGATATTATGTTGATGGAATGTTATTATTTGGCATTTTGCTACTAAAGGCCTCTTTGGCCTAGTGGTCCTTATCTGAATCGTTACAAGAAAAATATAAAGCCTGTAATTTGTGTGCCAGTGGTAATATTATTGGTAGTCTACTAATTGTTTGATATTTCTGATGATATCTTAGTAATTTTCATCATTTCAATGGCATAGAATTACAACAGAATTTTGTAGACTATCAAATCTGTCACAATCGTAATAAATCTCAATGGTCTAGCTGTTGGATGGAAATAAAAAACTACAGCGAGCGAAAGCGGTGGTAAGAGCGTGGCGGTGATTCAGTAAACAGACATTTAAATAGAGCGTGCCACCCCGCTGTCGCTGTCGCCCGTCCCTGTGGCCGAGGTCGCGGCTTAACATCTCGGTTCCTAAAATAGTATGACGAATCAACACATTAACTAAACAAGAACGTTTCTGGTTTAATTAAGAAAATGGAGATACTGTTTTAATTTTACGGTGCCTAGTTGAAAATATTTTAAGACCCATAAAAGAAATTAATGTCTGGAGTCTGCCTGTTTATTTTTAAGATGAAAATGCAAGGTCGCAGTTTGGAACCCAAAGCACGCACCATTTACTTACTTTTAATAATCATGTGGATATTAGAAAAAAATATTATCACTTGCTTATCACCGTTTAGGTGAAGGAAAACATCGTAAGGCAACCAGCGCACCTAGGAGATGTTCTCGATGGTTTGTAAAGCCATGTCAGAGACCTGTGCACGTAAAGTCTGACTTTTCATAAGTGCCTTTGTATGGTTTATATGAAATAAAAACCTTTGACTTTACGGGTGGTTTAACTCCGACACTAAGTTGTTCATTAACAATACGATAAGAAGAAGAAAGACACTCGATAGGTTAGATATTTAATCACGGCGCCATTTTGACCTCGCCCTAGACATTTTATCCGGATATTATCGATAACATTCCTTTCGCTTTATTAAGAATGATCATGTTGCAGCTAGTTGTTCTTTTATTATAGCCATTTGATTGATTATCTAGCCTACCACCCACGGGTATTATATTTAATGTTTGATACTATACCGATAAGTGTCTATACCGCTGATATTTAACAGGAATCGAAAAATAAATCAATAGCAACGAAGCTAATTTTAATTATTGTAATTTTTTGTGAGCTATAATATTCGTCCGTGTGCTACGCGCGACAAGAAACAATCAATCTGCGTAGCCTTTTCTAATTACATTGGAGTTTGGTTCCAGTCAAACCGGGTGCAGCTTGATACCAATATTTTACGTGGAGCGGCCGCTTATCTGACCTCCACAACCCAGTTACTGGGTAACACGATATCTCGTGGTATTAATGGTTGTGACTTTGTGAGACTTTCAGGCCTCTGACCACCCGTAACGGCTGTCATGGATCTTAATGTGACAACCAGGACCGACAGCTTAACGTACCTACTCTCCGAGGCACGGAGGGGTCTCGGTATGGAATGATGGTCACCCATCCATAGATTGACCGCGGCAAGCGAAGCTTAACCTCGATCGATCGATATGTGCGGCTGTTACTTAGCCACGAACCCCGCGCGATAAAAGCCAACCCTTACAAAAATATCATAAAAGTAAGCATAGAAATTCGCCGTCCTTTGAAAATGCCAGCAACTAATTCTTAGAACCCATCGGCCATTATTTGGAAATACTTGTTAATATTTCGAAATGAAAATTTGGCTATTTAATGACCGTAGAATTTTTCTATTTATTTTGCATGGTTACCCATGGCATATTTTTCATTTTTTTTTTTGAAATTATATACCTACATATCAACATTTTAAATATTTAAATAGCAAATATATATTTTACACATCACCTTTTTATCTAGGTCTGTTTTAAAGTCCAGACATCACTGTTTATGGTTAAGTGAGTAAAATTATGTGGGGCATTGACAGTATCAAGGAAAAAACAAAAGTCAAGGAAACCTAGTCAACACACAAAACGCCTAATAAACGCACCTAACAACAACATAGAAACGCTGATCCGTGCACTTGACGTATTGCATCAGCCGTGAATGAAGGCGTCACGGTTACGACAGACGGCTGATAACTTAGGAGAGAGTGTTTGTACGATATCGTATGATTAGAGATATACGATTTGTATAGTAATGGATGCAAATAAATACAATATTTAGCTACTTCCACAATATTGAGGGTAATCATGCAATTAACTGTGCACCGCTCTCCCCACCGCAAATATATATGTCGCCGATGGATAGTAGAATCCGCTGTTTTACAAAACTGCTAGCTGATTTACAAAACAGTACTGTTTTATAAAACAGCTGAACAACGTTCAGCTGGATTGCTATTGCGATATGTTTAACAAAACTGCTACCCACGTTTAGACGTAATGCAGAATGACATATCTACGGTGGGATAGGTTTGTTTATTGTATACGTAATGTATTATACGGGTAGTCACCACCTTGGTCACCGCTCAAGAAAAAAAAAGATACTGCATTCTGATTTGGCTTTGGTGGTTAACCTCGTCTGTAAGGTCAGAAAAAACCTAAACACGAAGAGGGCTGTTAGAACGTGTGGCGTCTGTAATTGTAGCCCGATAGCCCGTTCAACGGTACAATTCCAAACTCCAGGCTGCTATTGAGAATATCTTAAAAAATCTATGCACAACCACGGAATCGTACCAACTCAAAATAGACACAAATAAATATGATATTTATCTATCAGGGATGTTATGGATATTTAGTTTAGGATCTGGATATATGAATATCCATATCCTAAACTTCATATCGGTTATAATACCGGTTACGGATAGGGAATTACTTCGGATTATACGATAGTTCCGGATAGTTTCAGATACGAATATTAGATTTTAACTCATAACCTTGTAGCTAGTGAGACGAATCTATTCTGTTGTTCTCTAAGTGAATTCAAAAGGAATGCATTGTTTGTAATCAGCTTCGATCACTAATAAAAACTATAATTGATCGAAGGTAATCAGTTACAAAATTTTAAAAGTCATTTAATTATGTTATGTAAACTGCCTTGTTGGTCTAGTGGTCCGAAGCGCGACTGCTGAGCATAAAGTTTTGGGTTCGATCCCCAGGTCCAACAAAGTGTTTTTGGGTTTTTCTGTTAGGAAATCCTCAGTAGCAGCCCGGAGTTTGGAATTGTGCCCGGTAGATGGCAATAGGCTCATCACCTACATTGGACTCAATAACAGCATTGGTGAAATGTGGGTGTACAATTGTGTACACTTCTGCCTACCCTCGAGGAACATAGGCGTGATGCTATGTTTATGTAGTTTAGTACACAATCGCATTAGAACATAAAAAAACCTGTGATGATAGATGTAATTTGGTATAAATTAATAAATTTTTTACAACTTAATGATTAGAAAGTTATTATATTAAATGGAAAAAGAATACGGTCGCGAACAAGATTCAACCGGCGCCTCCCGGATAAATACTCCAGTCGCTCTGACCACTCGACCTCTGCTCACCACCGCGAATTCTTCTTCCATATTTTAACACGTCTTATGGCGATGTCATTGCTACGAGTATCAATTCAGTCCATATACAAGTGAGGGACCGTATTCTTTTTCCATTTAATATAATAACTTTAGAGTTCGCTAAGCATGCGTTAATGCTTTTCAATGATTTATCTTGAATTAATGATTAGACTTTATTTCTACGTTATTATTTGGTATTACAGTGAAAGAAATGTAATTTCCTGTCATAGGTAACGTGTCTTATTTAGACTCCTTAAAGCATGCTTAACTCTTTTTCCACAAAAATGTATAAATTTAAATTGAATCTAATTAATTAATTATATTGATTAAATGTAGAAATAATTTCTTAAAAATTTGAATTGAATTTAATGTATTTATTTTATGAATTAATTGAAAACCCGATTTCTTAATAATTTAACAAACAAATGTAAAACAATAATATTTAAAACCAAAACCACGCTTTTAGTAGATACCTTTTTTAAATATATAGGTATATACTTGTTTTTATGTGTTCGTTTCGAGCGTCTGGCTCTCGTGGGTGGCAGCTGAAAACCAGCGTCAGGTGGTCCCGGCCTCCTGACATTATGCTGAGCTGCGGCCCTTTTGGCACTACAGATAATATTTGTAATTTTCATATTTAATAATGTGTCAAAATTTTACTGTGATGTTATTTGTTATTTTTATTTTTTTGGTGTCAATAAACCAATTTCTTTCTTTCTTTCTTTACTCCGCCCCTATCCGAAATTATTCGAAACGGTTTCGGATAGATTTTTATTTCGAATATCCGATAGTTTCGCTTACGCTTACGGAGCTCTATAACATACCTGATATTTATTTACACACGGGACTTGTAATCAAGCATAGTACAAAAAGTAAGTATTAAGACCCTCATATCCCGTTAACTTTGGTCAGTGGGGTTAAGCAACTCTTGCCGCGGTCAGTTTGTAGATAGCTGACCAAAATGATTCTAACAGACTATGAGATTGTAGGAAGAGGGAGTGCACCTGTGTTTAAACATACACTTGTGCACTATAATATCTCCTGTATTTTGTCTGCCGCGTCGGTCAAGTGTTCGCAAGCGCGGCTGCTGAGCGTGAGGTCCTGGGTTCGATTCCCGGGTCGATCTTTGTTATTGGGTTTTTCTGTAAGAAAATTCTCAGTAGGAGCACAGAGTCGGGAAGTTGGCGGTGTGACACCTCCGTGCTTCGGAGAGCGCGTAAAGCCGTCACCTGATCTCTCTCCAGTCCTGTCGGTTTGCCGTCCCATCCGACTATGATAGTGAAGGAATAAGGGGTTTACCTGTATTTGCGCATACACTTGTACACTTTAATATCTCCTGCGTACTTGGCTAATCTACGTAGAGATAGGCCGCCGTGACCGAAAAATCGGTCGGAAGTATATTAATATTATCGTAGGAGCGCTATCTGTCTAGTAATCGGCTGTCTAACGTAGCCGCAACGGCTTCATTCACGGCTGATGCAATACGTCAACTGCATGTATCAGCGTCTCCATGTTGCCATTATTAGGTGCGTTTTGGGGCGTTTGTTTCCAATTGCAGCAGTAATTTTCTGTAACGGGGAATTGAGAGACTGCATCGTTGGTCTAGTGGTGCCAAGCGCGACTGTTGAGCATTAGGTCTCGGGTACAATTCCCGGATCGCGCAAATTGCATTTTATGTTATAAGATTTCTAGTAGGTATCAGTTTGATAATATCTGATACTCAAAAATAAAAAGCAAAACGCCAAAGCATTATGCCTGTATTCCCCAAGGGGGTAGACAGAAGTATACAGCTGTTACAACTCTGGAGTTTGGTATTTAAATTTAGCAACCCGGGCTGTTACTGAGAATTTCCTTATAGACAAACCCAATAATATTTCCCAACCTGGGAATAAAACCCAGACTTTAACGCTCGGCGATCGTCCTTGCGACCACTAGAGATGAGAGTAAAAGTCAACCAAAAAATGTATGCCCTTTTTTTAGGAAAATTATTTTTTTGTGGGAAATTCATGATGAACATTGTATCCGACACCTGTCTACTAAAAAAAAAACACGGTCCTACTCTAACCTTTACCAAGGTCCCAGGTTCGAAGCAGCATTCACCGCGACACCGGCCAAAATAAATTTGTGCCCAGAATTAGAATTGACTGTCATAAATCTTCATTTGGCAACTGGTACCGACAGTTAGTAGTAACGTGTTCTTCTTGATATGAAATGAGGGTCACCCATCCACTGGTTGGTGGTCTTACTTTATTAGTAAGTAAGCCTCAGGTGAACATGGCATAATTCCAAATTAGTTACTATAAATAAACCACAAAACTACCCTCTTGCTTAACCCGGCGTCCGAACCCGGATCTTTACGACAAACTTCTCGACTGGATAAAAGGTTTTATGTATTGAATTTTGTCGATTTTATCAAATCTTTTATGTCAAAGTTGAGGTTGAAAATCGACAAACTGTCGACAAAAGGAACCATGCTCGCATCGCTGGTTACTTATAAACTCGCAAGGTGTAACCAAATAATTTAACATGATGTACTTATCCATTACTTTAATCCATACACGTGCAAAGTACTGACCTCTAACTTAAACAGAACTTAAATAACTTATAACTTAGAAATTTAAAACTTACCTAGTATCCGAAAGCGATCTCAAATGTTCTAATTCCACTCACAAATTGAATATTTTTCTAATAGATATTTTATCACTCCTAAGGCCACGTCCACACGATAAAGCATCGTATACACTCATGGCAATCGCGTAAATCGTACTGGAATCGCGATTAGTACAAATCATTTCTTTTATATGATTGAACGAATCCGTGAGTCATTCAACACTGGCTGTCAAAGTTTTTCATATTTTATTATTATGTAGTTTGGTACTTTATATTTATTATTATATATATATCTTTTTAGTAGTTTTTTTTTTGCGTTTTTGTTTTATTTCATGTTAGTCTTAATAGGTATTTGTTTATGCAAATCCTGTTATTTTTTATTTCCCAATTTACTTTTTCCATTGTAATAACGAAAAATGTCTTATTTAAATATTCCGTTGCTTTTGCTATAACTTTTTGCAGAATGGAAGACAAAATTATGCAATAATGATGATAAGAACTCTAGAATTGATTATTTAAATCAATGCTAATATAATATATCTATATTTCTGTGATTGATTACTTGCTCCTAATGCGTACTGAATGTTATGATAATTTATAATTATCAAAGATAGATAAATATATGTACACTCATGTAAGAAAGGGTTGTCTAAATATTAATTTTAATATATGTCGGAACACCGATTGCATCAGAAGCCTTGACAAGCCTCCTTTGAAGATTGCGCTGGTAATTTTCACTGGTTCCAATGGTACAAGAGTTGATATTTATGCCTTGATGGATGACGGAAGTACTGTCACGCTTATCAACGAGGGACTGGCAGAGATATTGTTTCCACATGAAGGTCCTTGATCTCAAAATATAACTCAAATCTATTTACAAGTACCATTTAATTTTTGTATCACAGCTTGACAATACCAAGGACCAAAAACTGACAATATCCTTCGAACCGGAGAGTCGTTTAAATAAAATCTCTTTGTGGCGATTATCTTTCGTCTAGTACTCTCAAAGGCGACTGTTGAGCATTATGTTCTAGGTTCTATTCACGGGTCTGGAAAAATCTGGAAAGTTACTGAGTTGTTATTGTAGGATACAGTAGCAGTTGATGGCAATAGGCTCATCATATTTTACATAAGACTTAATAACAGACAGCATTAATGAAATGTGTATACTTGTGTCTACCCCCTCGGAAAATGTAGGCGTAAAGCTATGTATCTTCCTAAAGTTCGAACACGAGATGCCGATTGTGCTTAACTACCATGAATACCATGATTATTTACCTTCCATTTAATAGGTAATGTGACTTATGAGCGCTTCAACAATTGTGACTTGTCGGATCTCAATTGAAGTCTGCACAGCCCTAATATGGAATATTCCAGATCAAAACTTAGTCAAGGACTTCATATGTAAATGCCCCTTTATCAATAATTCTAGATAGGACAAATTGATAGTATCAGCTTCAATGTTATTATTACAATAAATTATAATTAATAGTACTTAATAAATCAATAATAATTAATAATTCATTGTTTGTAAGTATTACGTATTACGTTTATACGAAGGATTCATACATTTCTGTGGAATTAAATTAAAATAATAAGATATATCGGCGTACTATGAGATTGTTTAAGGAGTAGCTGCTTTTAGGAAGCATAATGTAAGAAAAAAGTTATTAAACTTTAAATAAACGGCTAAGAATTGACAAATAAACTAATGCGATGTTTCAGTCTGATACGATTCCATACTAGCGTAAATTACAAAATAATGTATTTAAAAATAATTCCTTACAAGTAAACCTTCTGACACATTAGTGTCCTAAAGAAACGCAAGTAGCTGACGCCTCTTCTTCTTTAAATAACAATTGTAAACATACAGAGCTACCTTCGTGAGCGTCATCACCTCACAGAAGGTAGCAACAGCTACCCATGCGCTCTCACGCCCGACCATGTAGGCATATAGTTACGGCCGGAAACGATCGCTCGTCCCTACTGCCCCGATGAGATCATGGCGCTGCTCGGCTCAAGCTCAAGGTACTACTAACTGTAAGCCGATATTTGTTACTAACGGGAAAATTAAGAGGAAATACCGTAATTACTTATTCCGTAAACCACGGGAAAAGCGATTAACCTTTTTTTTTTGGTAATTATCGCAACACAAAAAACTTTCCTCAACAACTCATTTTTACTATCATTGTCCTGACTTTATACTAATTTATTTGGAGTTGACGTAAACGTCTAACATATATCGCAGTTACTGCAGTACTTGGGTTTTGTCTAGCCATATCACCTTTTACAAAATCCATATATCATTTCTGCATGAGTAATGCATAAAGGGGCTTTGCGCCATAAAAACAGACTAAATTTGCCTCCCTCCCGCCTTAAATTACACTCATCTAGTCCTTATGCAATGTCAATTAAAATATATAATAAATTACCAGAAGAAATAAAACAGCAAAATAAAACCAGTATATTTTTAACTAAATTAAAGCAATACTTAATTAAAAAAAGCTATTACTCATTACACGAATATTTTACGGATAAATTCAGTAATAATACATAATTATGAATAACAGACATTTAATATTTAAAATAACAAAAATAAAGTAAATTATAATACTTAACTATTAATATATTTAAATAAATAATGAATGAATAGGTAGACTTGAATACATAATATTAATATAATAAGTAAACAGACATATTATATAATAGCAAGGATATAAAATAATTCGAAATTCAAAAAATTGTAATATTTGTAACATTAGTAGTAATTGTAAAAATTGTATTAATTGTGATAATTGTGATAATTGTGATAATCGTATAATTACTCTTCTTTGACAAGGAAAATTAGAGAAGCACTCTTCCTCTCTCCATATTATTTAAAACTTGCTGTGCCCGACAGGGTCCATAATTGTGTCTAAAATTTATTTGACCACCTGTTATATTACATTATGGATGCAATAAATGATTTGATTTGATTTGATTTGGGCTTGTGGCTAAGTAATAGCCGCACAGATCGATCGATCGAGGTGAAGTTGCGTTTGCCGCGGTCGGTCTGTGTATGGGTGACCATCATTTCATACTGACACCCCTCCGCGCCTCGGAAAGCATGTTAAGCCGTCAGTCCCGGTTGTCAGATTAAGATCTATGACAGCTGTTACGGGTAGTTAGAGGCCTGAAAGTCTGACAACCAGTCATACCACGAGATATCGTGATACCCCAGTAACTGAGTTATGAAGGTCAGATAGGCAGTCGCTCCATGTAAAATACTGGTATTAAGCTGCATCCGGTTTGACTGGAAGCCGACCCCAATGAAATTGAAATAGGCTAGGCAGTAATGTATATCATTTCTGCATTCATTATTGTTCACCGGTTACTACTACTCACGTCCATTTTTCGGGTTTGCCCGACTAGATGTCGCCTCGGACTCAGCTCGTGACTAAAAGCTTCGTCCAAGTTTGAAACTAGTCGGGCATACCCGAAAAAACATATGAATATGACCCACGAAAGTTATAATACAATCATTTTTGTAGACCAGAAAACAGTAAAAATAACTGCTTTATTAAAGTAAACTATTAGGATATAAGCGCAGGTGCTGCGCACGAGCTGTGTTATTAAGATTTTCTATCAGGAAAATTCTTATTCGTCCAGAGTTTGAAATTATACCCAGTATATGGAGCAATAGTCTCGCCGAGTCGCCACCTGTTACATGGGTCATTAACGGCATGGCTAATTGGGCATGCTTTTTTTGGATTGTGGAAACCATTCATCTTAGCCGTCCTGTCGGACTTCTACCGAATAAAACCACACAGTACTCAATTAACCCTTAACGGGGTTCCGGGATCGTTGCTGCATGCAACGAAATCCCGGCTGGTAAAGGTCCGTTGCAGGTAACGAAGGACAGTAGTCATTTGTGTAGACCGGCCGCAGTTGGCATGCACAGACTCTCCAGAGAAACGCTCACAGTGGCCGGAGATCATTGAGTGTCCTAGGTCTAATCCTACGGGGACTGCAGACATGATATTATGAAGTATCGTACATATTTCACACAAAAAGCTACCAAAAAGATTAAAGGAAGAACTTGACTGATACATCCCAATCATAAAAGGACTATTTGAATTAGTAACGTTACGTAATCGGCAGGAAATTGCCCATATCCCTTTGGCCACCATCTTTCATTGACCCAATGAGTGTCAACGAGAAATGTGAACTGTCACCTTGACCGTGGCATTTGGGGTCAAGATCGAGTAATTGTCTCATTGTGTTGATGGTATATGAAGGACTGAGGTTAATGAAACCTGGTTTCCTATTGAAACTTCACTAATTTGCGATTTGGGAGATGACGGATTTTGCTTTGTATAAAGTTAATTGAAGACAAGCTTGTCGACTTTATTCGG
Source organism: Xylocampa areola (assembly GCA_935421205.1). Taxonomy (NCBI): domain Eukaryota; kingdom Metazoa; phylum Arthropoda; class Insecta; order Lepidoptera; family Noctuidae; genus Xylocampa; species Xylocampa areola. The sequence continues at coordinate 11,481,436 of OW285225.1, forward strand.
ATTAATTTGGATAATCAATTGGGAGATACGATATACATATTACTGATTGATTATTGGTTATAGCAATTTATGGCTTGAGGAAAACCTTGGGTCCTTTTTTGGTCTTTTGAGTAAGGTGTGATACAAAATCCAGTTTTTTTTTTTTCGTTTTTTCGATTTTATGCGGTAACGCAACATGGACACAACTTAACTGACGGTAACGCATGTCTTAAGCCAGTACTGGTGGAATAGTGTAACTTCAAATAACCTTAACTAAAACATTACATTACAAATTAAATAAAAACGGAGACAGGTATCAAACCTCAGAAAAAAATAAACCATTTAAATATGCTTCAGGTTTTCGTTTTAAATCATATTAAATAAAATATGATATTTCATATTTTTAAATCTAGATATATAAAAATCAATTGCTGTTTGTTTATCTCGCTAAAACTCAAGAACAGCTGGGCCGATTTAGCTGATTTTGGTTTTGAAATGTTTGTCGTAGTCCTGAGAAGGTTTAAACTGTGAGAAAATGCGAGAATGATAGTAAAAACAACAATTTTATTTGCCCATATAAACTGTTCTACCTACTTTCCTGTCAAACATTTGACGTTCGAGGTCATACGAAGTACACCGGGTCATCTATTATGTATATTTATATACATTCGAAAAAAAGTTAAGTTATATGTGAATAGATGATAACAATAAAAAAAAAGATTTATTTCTCTGAGACATAGGTACTTTAAATCAATTACATACTACGTTATTTATACAGTGGTTGGGTAAAATAAATTGTATAATTATGTAAATAGTATTATGTTATATAGTGTACACAGATGTACATCCATATTTCACCAATTTTGTTACTAAGTCCATGTAATACGAGGTCAGCCAATTGGCATAAACCGGGCTGCTACAGAGAATTTCCTATCACCCGGGAATCTAGCCTAAAACCTCACACCTAGCAGTCACCCTTGCCACCACGCGACCAATGAATTAAATCAATAAATTATACCTGCATTACAACATTATAATAAAAAAAGTTTGACAATCTCTGATCGAAAATTAAATTTAAGCGCGCGTGTTCAAGAGAACACCTTCGTATACATTTTGGACAAAAACCCCTTGTTTGAGAACCTGTCATTAAAGTAATAAAAATCTGTTTTATACAAAGATAATATAATTTACGACCTCAATACACACGGGAATTAAAACTTTAACTTATTGGGAGAAGACTCAAATTTGCACGAAGTGTTTTGAGTCAATAATTTATATCTCAATTTTAGTAATGGCGATTAGAATTATGTATTAAAACTGAAGTATAATGTTCTTGTAATTTCATTTTAAAATTGTGTAGTGTTGGGAATGTAACAGATGTTTGTATGATTGTATCGATAAGTTCGATAAGTATTCTCCTTTTTATTACATGTTTGATGTACTATCTAGTGTCAGAATTTAGGCCGCTTGTAAGTGGCTTTTGGCAGGTCTTTTTATAGGAGCGAGTCAGGGAAAATAATGAAGAATATAGCTTAAAACATTAAATAATATTATACATATAGAGTTAAAATGATTGACTTTACTAGAGTGAAAGAATGAAAGAAGAAAATATCATATGTTTATCAGGAAAAATATATATATGTAGAATATACGGTACTAAAAACATATAAGTTACTATAAAAACCGTTTAACCTCCCTAAAAGATTCAAAAATAATAAACTAGATTATTTTGAAGGGATTGTCAAAGCACACCATTTTTTTTTCTTTATCGAAAATGAATCTTCGCTTGGCCGAAAACTTGTCAGTTAAGTGGCTGTGTGGGACTGTGTGCGAGGATATACATTGATCCCGAAGAAATCTATTCACTCTGTCCCTAAATATGAGTAGATTTATTTCTCATGAAACACGGAAGATGGCAGGGAGTTCCATTGACGATCAGTACGTATCATGAACGTGGAACCAAACCGTGTACGAATTTTCTGAATTTCTAAGAGGTACATGTGGTAATGTGCCTTCCTTCTACTTGTCCTGTAGTAAAAGGGAGGGTGGAATAAGGTCACGAAGCGTCTGCGCACACTCATCGAAATGTATCCTGTAGTAAATAGACAAATATTCTACTTTACGACAATATTCAAGGAACGAGCGACGGTTGCACTTTTGCACACCCACATTTCAACGATGCTATTTATTAATTTCTATGTTATATGTGGTGGCGGAGGGGCTCGTGGCTAAGTAACAGCCGCACGTATCCATCGATCGAGGTTAAGCTGTCACGATCAGTCTGTGGATGGGTGACCATCCGTGCCTCAGAGAGCATGTTAAGCCGTCGGTCCCGGTTGTCTAATTAAGATCTATGACAGCTTTTACGGGTAGTCAGAGGCCTGAAAGTCTGACAACCAGTCCAGATAGGCAGTCGCTCCATTTAAAATACTGGTATTAAGCTGCATCCTGTTTGACTGGAAGCGACCTCAATGTAATTGGGAAAAGGCTAGGCAGATTGATGTGGTGGCGGTGTATCTACTTCCATATATCTATCGCGCACAATACAAAACTCCGGGCTGCTATAAAGAATTTCCTAACATAAAACCTATTTATTACCACTGTCAAATTCAGGACTAGCAATGAACCCAGAACCTCACGGTTATAAACCACGTCTACGTTCACTACACGAATCAGGTTGTTAAGACGTTTAATTAAGATTATTTATCGATAAAATATATTGACACAAATGCACATCCCTAATAATGATATTCCGTTGGTTGCCTAGCAATTACCAAAATGGTTATTTTAATGCCCCATTCATAAACCAGAGTTTGTGTTATTCGAGTATAATTATCTAGTTTATTATTATTTGTAAATTATATTAAAATCTTCTTATTGTTATGCTTCGGTGATATATTATAATCTTATTCATGTCGTATGGTTGATGAACAACCTATTGTCAGAATTTATACTACCCGTAGATATCGGGCATGGCTATAAATACCATCGACAACATCTCTTAGATGCCCCTAGCAACGCCCAAAACCAAGGCTCGTGTCCCGCAGGGGACGGCCTTAGTGCTGTGTTGCTTAGTTTGTAGTTTAAAAAATATGCTCTGGCTGGAGGCATCAAATTGTCTCGCCATAGCTATTGTTCGGTTACGCAGATCAAACCCCTATGGGTTAACTGCAAGAAGCCACATCCAAAACAAACGCTTAGATGCGCTGGTTTACTCGCAATGTTTACCTTCACCGTTTTAACTAATTTATAAAATACGGACACGTCTGGAGCACTCGGAGTATATATCCGGAAGGTGCACGTTCAGATAGTGCTCACGATGGTATCTTTATTTCCACAAAAAATCATAACTTAAGAGTTTGCTACGCATGCGTAAATGTGTTTGAAAGATTTATCTGTATATACACCTGAAAAAAGTCAGTTGTGTGTGCCTTAGATTCATTAAAATCCAAGATTATGGACAGGTCTAGAGCAACCTATACCAATGATTACGCTTGAAAAGGTTTATGAACATAGATGAAGCGAAAGACGTGTGTCAGAATCGTTGCAAGTGGAAATCGAGTCTCTGTTTTTCACAAAAGGCAATGGGCGTTATAGTATTTTAAATAATGAGACTTAATTTTGTGGGAACCTCAATAATTAAGCTCTGCTTACTCAGTAAGTGGCATTTATTCGAAGGACATAACTTAGACCTTTCTTTAGAAAAAAAAGCGCGTGACGTAACACTCGTATAAAAAACGCACAGAACATAAAAAGAAAAGTAATTAATAAGCCAAACGGCAACCAGTTACAAAATTAAAAAAAGAACACTCACCATTACACGACCAAGAAGAAACCAAAAAAAAAAACACAGTCTTGTCAATTTTAATTACCGGAATAAAAACTTTTTTGATTACGTAACATCACTGCTAAGAAAGCTTGGCTTTGTACGAATGAGTCAGCGCGACGACGACGTTTAAAACAAAAAAAGATAAAAAAAACATGGCCGACAAAAAGAGCGCGAAAAAACTTGTAAATGGCAGGTGTGAAGGAAGCACCGAAGGACGTGAAAGTACATAAAAAATGGATTAGACTTTAGAGATCAATTGTGTCGTTTTGTATTATTATATTTTTGGGATTACTTTTCGAACTCGGGACCTAACACACCACTTTTTTTACACGTTGTTGTGTCCTCATGCACACACACACATAATTATCATTAGCATGCAACCAATGACTGACAATTAAAGTAAATATTTAACACTTAAAAATAATAATAAGATAAACATTTTTATCAAAATAATAATGAAATATAAAACAGTATCGCATCATCAAGAAATTCGCGTAGAGACTAACGACTACGTTTTACTCGTAACTTTAACATATTCTCCTGCAAGCTCTTTTTAAAATGACACATGTTTTCTGTGTTTCTTATTTGCTTTGGTAGCTTGTTATATATATATTTAAATATGAGGCGCTATTAAACCACACAATCTTTTACTAGGATAGCTACTTCTTTCGGGTATGCCCTGGCAGATTATAGTTCGTTGAAGGTATCAACGGTCCTCGCCATTTCGTGCAGGCCAGCTGCAGGTGGCCTGTATTTTACATGAAGCGACTGCCTCTCTGACCTCTACAAACTTTGACAAGATATTTAAGAGAAAAAAAAAACAAAAACATAAATACTTTTTTTAATTAGTGATCAATAAATGTTTGTATTTATACAGAACCACAACTTACTCTGAACGTAAGCATACGATACCATTTCTTCACAGTGCTGTAAATATAGTTGCAAAAAAAAAAGTAAAATAAAAAAGTCACCGGTGTGGTGTATTATGACGTAAGCTTCACAGAACTCGTTTCTTGCTGACCTTACTATATGAAAAATTGGTGGCAAGTGCGTTTGTTTGTCATTTAAAATTACTATTGTATGTTTGAGAGAGATCAGCCAATGGCGCAGGAGATATTATAGTGTACAAGTGTATGCGTAAACACAGGTGCACTCCCTCTTCCTTCACACTCATAGTCCGATGGGACGGCAATCCGACACGACCGGAGAGGGATCAGGCGCAGGACTGACGGCTTACGTTCTCTCCGAAGCACGAGATTAAACGAATATCACAGGTACAAATCACTTGCTTAAAACGGTGAAGGAAGACATCGTGCGGAAACCAGCAGAACTAAAAGATGTTCCCGAAGATGTGCAAAGAGTGATGTGTCACAGACCTACGGGCGGTTTTAACTTTGCCACGGCTATTCTTCAACATAACGACAAGAAGATAGGTAAAAATCTTAATTTTGAGTCTGTGGTAGTCTTTTTATGAGATGCAGCTTTATATACTAGTTGGTGCCCGCGACTTCATCTGCGTGACAAAAAGCCTATGTCCTTCTCCAAGGTCCAATATATCTCCATCTTCTCGCCAAATTTCATTACGATCTGTTCAGCTGTTTAGACGTGAAAAGGTAACAAATGAACAAATAGAGTTACTTTCGCATTTATAATATTAGTATGGATTTGGCATGGAGCCACTGCCTATCTGGTCTCCTCAACTCAGTTCCTGGATAGTACTATATCTCCCGCTAAGTCCGGTTGCCTTACATGTGTTGGAGATCTTCGGGTGACTTTAATCATCGCTAAACCTTAACACGGGCCCCTTGGTGGCTAACTTCAACGATACAAGATACAAAATGTTAGTCTAATGACAAATGGGTTTGACATTGTGCCCGGTAGATGGCAATAGATTCACCACCACCTTACGAGGACTTTAACTATTAACAGCATTGGTAAAATATGGTTGTTCCACCGTACCACTTCTGCCTATCTCTTCAGATACAGGCTGATGCTATGTGAAACAAAAAATGCAAAAATAAGAAGAAACGTGGACTTCAGAGCTAGTAAGAAGTAAAAGATTGAACGTTGGAGACGGTTACCATAAATAATCTTTGCTGAAGAAAAAAAAATACCATTATCTAGTGGTGGACCTCAATAGCATAGGATACGTCATCACATTACTTAAATCTAATATATAAAATTCTCGTGTCACAGTTTTCGTTGCCATACTCCTCCGAAACGGCTTGACCGATTTTGATGAAATTTTTTGTGCTTATCCGGTATCTATGAGAATCGGCCAACATCTATTTTTCATCCCCCTAAATGTTAGGGGTAGTCCACCCCAATTTTTTTTATTTATATGGCAAAACAACGTTTGCCGGTTCAGCTAGTATTATATAAAACTATGAAATTAATGGCCCAAATCCTAGCTAAAGTACTAGGAAGTGGTGAAGGGTGGGCTCATTTTGGACTGTACACCATCAAATTCCTAATTATATAGGTATTTAATTAAATGTACTTATAATTAAATACCAATATAATATTTAATTATAAGTACATTTAATTTGTAATGTCTAGAGACTCGTTGAGTCAAACCATTGCAACGGTTTTGTGGGGCTTAGAATATAATATACTTACCTTTGTGATATAAAGATAAATAAATAAATAATAACTAACCAATCTCTCTAACAGAGTTTTAAACTGTTGTTAGGAACTATTTTTTTTAAATTTGATTTTGAAGATCTTTTAATTAAACAGATGCCTACCGCACCTATATAAGTGAGTAATTATTGTTCAACGGTTATTACTCACGTGCATTTTTCGGGATTGCGACATCGCCGCTGGCTCGGCTGACTAAGTTCCATTCGAGTTCGAAACTAGTCGGGAAATCCCGAAGAATGCCCGTGAGTAATAACCGAACAAAAATTAATATTAATGTGTCCTAGGAAAGTTATTATATATAAGTAATCTTCAAAATCAAAATACAGGTTTTTTTTCGGATACCAAATCTTACAAATCAATTATTACAAAAATAATACCTTCGCAAGCGTATCCAGGTGTTTTAGCTAGTCCGTTTACCTTGATCTTGACCTCTTTTACTTTTTGTCAGCAACTTGAAACTTGTCAAGGAAAAAATAAAGTTCTTAGAAAGCCAGACTCGCTTGAAGTTGTTATGCAAAAACTTTCTTAAAGATTGTAAAGTGTGTGCCTATGTATTCTTTATTTTCAGTTCTTTTTTTTTGTAATAACCTTGTAAGATTATATTTAAGAAAAAGGTGGCTTATTCCGTAGAGGTAACTTTTCTTCTTATTATAATAAATGATCAAACGAACTTACCTGTGATATTCGATCATTATTATACGAAGTGCTTCGTTCGAAGATATATGTAATAACCATGCAGCTTCCTCGCGTCACTCGGCAACTGAACGCAATTTTCAGAGCTAAAACTAGACGTAAGTGTTATACGTTATCTGTGTCTTTACGTCAATTGTCATTCTTTTTAGAGTTATGGGATTATCTCAATTTTACCGGGGGTGGGATGGGTTGGGTACATATATCTTCGAACGAAGCACTTCGTATAATAATGATCGAACATCACAGGTAAGTTCGTTTGATCATTTATTATACTGCGTGCTTCGTTCTCGATATATGTAATAACCATGCAGATGTTTAGAGCAATGGTAAACTTGAGATGATCGTTTTAATTATAACATTTAAAATAAATATTTGTTAAGTAATCAACATTGTTTTATTTTAAACAAAGAATTAACAAAGCCTAAGTTTAACAAAAATTTACTAAACTTAAATCTTTCTAGTTCTATAGAATAACATATCTTAACAATTACACAAATTAAATGGTAGTAATCAGCCTTATTTGTTAGATAATAATCTATTTTGGTAATATTAGTATAATCACATGTAATGGCAAGATTGATATCAATAAATCATTTTTTTTTTTTTTTTTTTTATTATTCTGCATTAAGCACAGCGTGGGCAAACTCTCCTGGGTTATGAATTGGTTGGTTATAGAATGTTGCAAACGTTAACGAGTTATTTGTCCAACCAGCAGTCTTTCTGATTACATCTAATGAAATTCCTTTTGACTTAGCCTTGGATGTAGAGGCGTGTCGTGTACTATGCCCTGAAAAAACACTCGTGTCAATACCACAATCTGAAAGAGTGTTTTTAATCCATCTGCTAATAGTGGAAGCGGAAACCTGTTTGTGAGGTTTTTTAAGTGTTAAAAACAAATAGTCAGTATGGTCCCTTATATCTCTAGTAAAGCTAATGTAATCACACAATGTTTTGGCTGGGCAAATCTCGCTTTTTTCGAAAAAGGGTAGGTATAGGTTTGGTTGGGTTCGTCCCACAGCTGAAGTTTTAATAATATCAGTAATTGCAATATTGACATAATCTTCACTCAGTGATATATTAGAAATTTTAATAAGAGATAAAGTTTGTGCCCGTTGAGCTGTGCTTAGTGCTAGTAGGACCACCAATTTTTTTTGAGATACATTCAAGACTTAATGTCATATTGGGAGTCCAATTTTGTAATACACTTAGTACTTTATTTGGATCCCATGTCATTTGATATTTTGCCAAGGGTGGTCTAGACTTATAAAATCCTTTAAAGAGTCTCTTTATACGATCATCCTCCCCAACTTTAGAGCCTATTATCAAGGATAGAGCTGACTTATGTGAGTTTAGGGTACCATAGGCAGCCCCAGAGTTAAATAATTCTGTTAAAAAATATATAATATATGGTATAGATGGAGCAAATGGATCTATACCATGTGTCTGACAAAAGAACCACCAAATTTTATATGTAACATTATACTGTTTGAGCGTATTCTTGGCAAGTGATGCAAACATAATATCTATTGATGTTGGAGGAATGGCCCTTTTTAGCCATGCTTGCCTGATAATATCCCGGCAATTAGAGTAAGCTGATGGTGAAGAGGGTGGTGGTTTCTGAAAGAAGAATGTAAAAGATATTTTTGAGGTTTCAAATATATCAGCTTTGAGATTAGCATAGTATGCATAAAGGGATACCAGGGTTGTGAAGGCCAATAGGGCATGACCATGATACCTACTGCCTTTTCGTTTTTAATTTTTTGTAAGCATTTTAATATTAAACTAAATGGAGGAAATGCATAAAAGAAATATTCTACCCAAGACAAAGTAAAAGCATCAATATTCATTGCCTCCGGATCTGGTTTCCAGGATACATATAAGGTACATTTAGCATTAGTGCGGGATGCGAACAAATCTATTTCAGGTTCTCCCAGTTCTGATACAATTTGCTGAAATGCCCCAATATTTAATTCCCATTCAGTGTCCGGATTGATTCTACGGGATTCTTCATCGGCCTCCCTGTTTTCACTGGACTTAATATAAGATGCAAAGATCCAAGTATGTCTCTGTTCGCACCATTACCATATGGATCTGGCCAAGTAATTTAAATGTGGGAACTGTATTCCACCCATTCTATTTATATAAGATATTGCTGTTTTGTTATCTACACGCAATAAAATGTTAAGGTGTTGCTTATCATTTACAAAAAACTTTAATGCCATAAATATCGCCAATAATTCTAAGTAATTTATGTGATATGTTTTTTCATATTCACTCCAGAAGCCATGGGCTCTGTTGTTATCGTAAACAGCACCCCATCCAGTTCTGGAAGCATCAGTGAATAGTTCCATATCATGTTTTCGATAAGCAATAATTTTACATTCTGTATTGATATTATTAGTCCACCACTGCAGGTCTGATTTTATTTCAGACTGTAAATCTACTTTTACATCATAATTTCCATTGTTTATAAGTAAGTATTTATACTTATGATGTTCTAAAAACTTTGTATAAAGCCAACCATATGTGGTGGCAGGGCAGGCTGCAATCAATATTCCAATTAACTTTGCTAGATCTCATAAAAAACAACTTCCCAATTTTAAAAGCTTTAAAATAGATTTTTTAATGTGCATTACTTTTTCTATGGGCAATTGTAATGTCATATTTCTTGAATCAAACACAAACCCCAGAAATTGACAAGATTGTGATGGTACTATTATACTTTTGTCAAAATTTATAACAAATCCCAAACATTTCAAGAGAGCTATTGTTTGTTGGACTGATAACTAGATCCTATACATAGTAAGTCATCGAGATATTGAACTGATTTGTAACCTTTTTGTCTTAAATGTGCTACAACAACTTTCATAATTTTTGTAAAAATATTTGGTGCAGAGCACAAGCCATAAGGGAGTGCAGTGAACTCATACAATTTGTTATTGTATTGAAAACGTAGGTATTTCCTGTATTGTGGATTAACATTGACTAATAAATATGATTCTTTTAAATCAATTTTTGCCATATAATCTCCCGGAGAGAGTAAAGCTACTGCAGTCCTATAGTCTTCCATTTTGAAATGGGATGTGTCTACAAATTTATTCAGAGACTTTAAATTGATTATAAACCTTTTGGTTCCATTTTGTTTAGGAATTAGAAATATAGAAGAGATGAACTGGTCTTCACATGGCTTACAAGGCGATATAGCTCCCAATTTTAATAAATTACAGATAGCTGTATGCTTATCAATATCATCCTCAGCAGATTTTACTGAAGAAGGTAGTGGCACAGAGTTCTGATGTGGCTTCTTTACAAAGGTAATTGAGTATCCTTTGATATGGTTTAGTATACATTTATCTTTACAAATTTTCTTCCAGCAAGGTAAAAAATGTGCTAGCCTTCCGGCGTGACTTACCTCTATGTTCGAGCAGGAGGTTTTGCCTGTGAGGCTTTCGTTTTCTTGGCACTGGACTGATAATGCTGGCTGTGGTGTTTCCGAGCCTGCATTGAGGACTGGGTCTTTTTGAGTCCGTACCTCGCTGTTGTCCTCGGATTGTAGCGAGGAGGACCTTGTGAGTTTCCCTTATGATTTATGACAGGTTTTTTGATGGATTGGCCACTTTGTTGACAGGTTTTCAAAACTTTGATCTTATCACTAAGATTAGTTCCATAGATATATTCATCTCTTTCAATTTCTTTTACAATATCTAAAAACTTTTTGTCAAGTACTGGGAAAAGCAGGTTTCTCCTTGATTTTGTTTGAACGAAATGTAAATCTGTTAAGATTCTACCAGCATCTCTAAGGAGTGAGATCAATGTCAATCGATCCACTGTATCATTATTTATCAATGATGATAATGCATTACTTACTATAGCTAGTCCAATACCAAGCTGGTTTTGTTCCGTCGCAATCTTTTTATCTCTACTGACAATATTGTCACTAACTGAAGCCGATATTTCGGGGTTAAGTTTGGGTGCTTTCAATAATGAGCAGTTTTCAGGAATCAATTGTTCCATTAATTTCTGTTTGGTTTCTTTAGGAAGACCATTTTTTAAAATATTACTCCAGATACGAGCCAAGTCACCATTTATATTGGGACCATAGTTGGGTTTGTCTGGCATAAGATCACCCAGTGCTAAAAGCACCTCTGAGCTTGTTGTTGGTTCTGCTGATGTAGGTACAGGATCAACTGATGGAGTGGCTCTACCATTATTCACTAACAATGGTTCTTCTACTATAGATCCTTGTGACATATGTGTTATTATTTCAGGTTGGGTTGAAGTATCATCGATCGCGTAATCTGAAAAACGAAACCACTGAAAAACCGATTGTTCAAGTGATTGACATAACTGCTTATTGAAGCCTCACGGACTTCACATAAGAGTAGCAGGATCTCGTGCGTATATCCCGTATGCACCCCGAGTCCAATGAGCACGTCAATGTATCTCGTACACCACCCGTGTCAACCGGTACGAAGGGTATGAAACTCCTTGCGGCCTTAACTGCTTCGAAAGCCAGTAGCCGTACCGGTGTAAAAACAATCACTAGACGACGTTATATTACCTGGAATGCTAGAAAGTGATGAATCGCTTATATTTACAGACGAACTATGATCGTCTCCCCGCCGCCGTTTATGACGACGCTTCATTTTCCGTTCAATTTTCCTTATCTTTCTCATGTAATACTGTAAACTCTTTTCTTGAGGCCTTTTAGGCATAGTTTTGTTTGAAATATGCACGAAATAGAATTTAATACACTAAAATATTTCAATACACAAAAACAACACAGTATCAGTTGCCGCGCAAACGTAAAGAATGACAATTGACGTAAAGACACAGATAACGTATAACACTTACGTCTAGTTTTAGCTCTGAAAATTGCGTTCAGTTGCCGAGTGACGCGAGGAAGCTGCATGGTTATTACATATATCGAGAACGAAGCACGCAGTATAATTAATAATTATTGTCTTTCCTGTTAAAAGTGGCTGTCGTGTTGACTAAACTTTTGACTGCCTCGTTGGTCTAGTCGAGCAAAGTGTTATGTTGGGTTTTTCTGTTAGGAAATTCTCAGTAGCAGCCCGGAGTCAGGAAGTTGGTGGTGTGACACCCCTGTGATTCGGAGAGCACGTAAAGCCGTCGGGCCTGCGCCTGATCTCTCTCCGGTCGTGTCGGATTGCCGTCCCATCGGAATATGAGAGTGAAGGAAGAGGGAGTGCACTTGGGTTAGCGCATAGGTACACTTGTGCACTATAATATCTCATGTGTACTTGGCTAATCTCCATCGAGATCGGCCGCCATGACCGAAATACGGTCGGGAGGAGTATAAATATTTTTCAAAAATGTCTAGTTGGGCTGGAGGTCCAAAGCGCGACTACGGAGCATGAGGTCCTGGTTTCGATTGGCGATCCTAGCAATCATCAATCGAGCACAGTTCCGGACTTCTGGTTTTTCAGTTTGCCTGACTCAAAAAGCGAACCGAGGTCCTCATGCTCAGCAACCGTACGTGTGGCCACAGGATTGCATCCATAAACAATAATGCAAGTGATTTATTCATTAATGCCTTAGATTCTTAAAAGGAAAGCTGAGTGAATTAAGCAAATATTATACTGACGCATGTCCATTTAATAGGTCAGGTTGTTGCATCCGATGATCTCCATATTGCATTTGCGTCAACAACGGTATGACTAGATACTTTGACTAGGTTGGTTATGACGCGATTACTATAGACTTGGGAATTTAGGACATAACATAGGATCATGGCTTTATTCCCCGAAGTGATAGGGTGTTCACAGTTACAGATAAATCTTTGAAAAGCATTAACGCATGCTAAGCTAACTTTAAAGTTATATTTTTTTGTAGGAAAATGATACGGTCGCCAGCAGGATTCGAACCTACGCCTCTCGGATAAATACTCCAGGCGCTCTACTCACTAAGCCACCTCGACAGGTACACCTACATTTCACCAATGCTGTTATCCACTCAATATAATATAGAATAGATTTCTTCTGGTTTTAACATCAGGCGCGGTGGTTGCCAAATGTAGATCCATTTTTGATAAAAAGAAAAAAAGCATGTTTCAGATTATTTTGTGACTACTTCTGTTTAAAGCAGCAATACTAACGTGTAAAATAGTTAATTATGTTTTGATTTATTAAGTTTACCGTAATTTAAGAATATGTTTGGATTATGATGACGTAGAAAGTAGGTTTATTATGCCCTGCAATAAAGATAAGAGAAAACATCCTTACTGCTTTGATATTAAGGTGCTCTCAATATCAAATTAGGGGTCATCCATAAAGTACGTCACACTAATTTCGTGATTTTTTGACCCCTCCCCCGTCCTTGTCACAGTTGATCACACTTGTGAAACCCCCCCCTCCCTAGTGTGACGTCACATATTTTGCAATTTTACACCTAGAAATTATTAAATTAAAACATGAATTCCGTTTTTTTTTTTCCGTTAAAATTATTTTTTTATTTAATCAACATCAAATCAAACTTAGATGTATTAGATTTTGAAATGTGACGTCACGAAACTTAGGACCCCTCCCACCCCTTGTCACATAATGTCACACTTCGTCGACCCCCTCCCCCCCCTAAGGTGTGACGTACTTTATGGATGGTCCCTTATTGCCATGAATGTGCAGTTATTTTTTTACTGGTTTCTTAATTTTTTGGACGTGACGGTCTCTTGGTGTAGCCCATAGGTGTCTTGTCTGCGTTACAATACGCCACGCGACTGCGGGGCACGAGCCTCGGCTTAGGGCATTGCTGGGGGGCAAGCTAGGGACTAGCGGAGATTGGGGTAAGCCACTAGCTCAGATTCAGCTAGTCCTTAGCTACTAGTACAACTGAGGACAAACTGAATCTGACTGGATTCATTATTTACTGGTTCAGCGCGACTCGGCACGAGCAAGGGTTGGGGAACTTATTTGTAAGCCAAATTCATTACCAACGCCTAACCTTTTCCTAACGTAGTTTCATATTGTGCTATATAATATTCGCTATAATAAAACATAATCTGAACAGCGATTTAAGTAAATTATTGTTAACACTTCCTTAGAAGAGGTAAGAGAGTATTTTGTTAACGAGTTACAATTTATCACAGATAAAAATAGCACATAATATGTAGCTGAAATATAAATAACAAAGTAGATACGTCATTGAATACATTGCTGCTATTTGTTAAGGCTCGTGAGGGTGAAATTTATGGTTTTTACTAACACATAAATTATGGATACACTCACCATCATACATATTCTTAAACTGAGCCTCAGATCGCCGTAAATTCGTATTTTTTGTATACTTGTATGGTGAAGAACGACTAAGTGAGATTAAGGCAAATTAAGAAACGTCAATCTAACATTTCCTAACTTGGAATAGACGGCACACTTTTAGATGGCCACTAAAATGAAAAACGATTAGCTTCCACCCGTGACCTCGTCTACCTGGACTTGAGGATTGGGTTCTGTCGGGATAAAAAGTATGCTTTGTGTTAATCCAGGCTATAAACTATATGTGTACCAAATTTTGTCGAAATCCGTTGAGTAGTTATTGTCTGAAATTGTAACAAATATCCATCCATCCTCAAACAACTATCGCATTTTTAATATTAGTAGGACAAATCAAACTGTATTCTGTCACTTTCTTGACCATCTGTCTGTCTGTCAAGACTCTTTATCTCGGGAACGCATGTAGATATCGAGTTGAAATTAAAACCATATACTTAAGTCTACAGTCCCTTGAAGATGTGAAAAAAATTAATTTCTAAGTTAACTTTAAAAAACATACGGCCGTATATGCCATGAAAAACGTATATTTCGACACTCTCAGGGAATCAAAATTTATAGGGTCTTTTCATTGACCTAGAACTATGAAATTTGGCAAGTAATATCGTCTTATACCACAAGTACAGGGAAACACCTGAAAACTTATACATTTGTAATTAAATCATAAAAAATATAGTGTTTATTTGGGTATATAGAAGACCTGTTTTTTTTTCCTTACACGTTAGATTTTGAGTTCCTAAGCTAATTTTACAATAGTATGTATGAAGGACGATTTCTCCAAAAAATTTATTTGGTGGTTCTGAGCTAAATATACGCCTGTATAAATTGTATTTTGTCCAACACTTTGCTGGCCTCAAAATAATTTTGCTTATTAAAATTTTAAGTTCAAATTGTCAGTTGTCTAACCGTTTCACCGTGTCTATTGAATCTATTAACATGAAATATAGATAGATGATTATATTTCTAAAATTATTCACCAAATAAACAGTTGTAGGGTGGTTAGCATACATTTATTTACTGTTATAGCAAGTGCATTCTACTTTTGTGATAAGTAAGTAGTGCTATCTACTGGTATCAGCGTCGGACTTGCAAATCAAATATTGCAAGATCGAATCCAAGGCACGCACAACAGACTTTTAGAGTCACGAGCGAATTGGAAATTAATTATCATTGAACATAACATAGCTTCACCATCACGCCTGTATTCTCCGAAGGGGTAGGCAGAAGTGTAGGTACTCAGTTGAACACCCACATTTAACCAATGCTGCTATTAAGTCCCATTTAATAGGTGGTGAGCCTGTTGCCATCAACCGGGCACAATTCTGAACTCCGGACTGCTACTGAGAATTTTCTTACAGAAAATTCCAATAACACTTTGCCCGACCTGAGAATCGAACCCACGACATGCTCAGCAGTCGCACTTGGGACCACTAGACCAACGAGACAGTTATGTCAAGTTTAATTGATGATGCTTAAAACGGGGAAGGAAAATATCGTAAGGAAACCGGTACACCTGAGAGATGTTCTCGATGATGTGTAAAGCCATGTCAGAGACCCCCAATCTCATTCCAGTATTTTACATGTACGCTAATCTGACCTCTACAATGCAGTACCACGATATCTCGCAGTAAGACTAGTTGTGAGACTTTGAGGCACCCGACTGCCCGTAATGACTGTCATAGATCACAATTACGCGGACGGAGGTGTTTTCGGTAGATGCAGCTTAAAGCCCGGACTACAAATGAAACTCCTCTCGGACGCTCCCCGGACGCCGTCTAAACAAGGAAAAATCCGGGGAAACCTGCACGGATGGCATCCTTACATGTATACGAGTATATGTCATTATTACGTAATTATAGTTGTAATCGTCGTACTAATACGCGGCTCGTGTATCAATTGGTTTATAATTGTCCACGTGTATGAATGACCTGGCGCATGGATAACATGTGGTGTGACATAGCTATATAGAAGGTGACCGTATCGGTGACTGTTACCACCAACAACAGCATTCCCAATGAGAGTTGACGTCAGGCAGGCGGCCGGTTATAAAACTTTGCCAAAACTTTAGCAGCATGCAAGAAAAATACATGCAGAACCGACCCCAAATAAATTGGGATAAGGGCAGGGGCTGATGATGATGATGATTAATGAACAGAGTTGAATGTCGTAGTGACCGAGTGGTCCACCACCGCCAAGCTACAGGTTATCAGTTTGAAACTGGCATGTACAACGTCGAAACTAAAGTGTCCATATGTATCTTAGTATTTTATAAAAATAAACATCAACCGTAACAAAATCTTACTAAAGTACACTTTTGATCGAGACGTCAAACACAATTTTAATTTCAGTAGATTAAAAGATTTAATTTTTGAGATTTTTACGGCATTATAATTTTGTTGCGAATTTTTCAGTGTCACACGTAATTTCATTTTTTAGTTCATCTAAGACATCACAGACATATGGTGAAGGAAAACATCGTGAGGAAACTGCCTCGTTGGTTTAGTGGTCCCAAGCGCGACTGCTGAGCAGGAGGTCTAGGTTAGATTCGAATCGTGCAAAGTATTATTGAGTTTTTTGTGTTAGGAAACTCTCAGTAGCAGCCCAGAGTTCGGTTTTGTGGCGGTAGATGGCAATAGGCCCACCGCCTATTACATGGGTCTTAATAACAGCATTGGCGAAATGTGTGTGTACAACTGTGTTCAGCAGAGGTCTACCCCTTCGGAGAATACAGGCGTGATGCTATGTTATGTTTAGTGAGGAAACCTGGACTTAATAGTCTGAAATCGCCAACTCGCAGTGAGCTAGCGTGGTGATCAATGCTCGTGCCTTCTGTCAACAGGCCCTCGACCTGCATTGGGACAGATATGGGCTGGATATGTTATATAGCTGTGCCCCGCGATTTCACCCGCGTTAACTTGAGGAAAAAACTTACTAAAATATATTCCACCTGCGCCCTAACTCCTCAAGAACGCCTCCGCCTTGCACATCATAAATGCCCGCTTGATACTTAATAATTATTTTGTTGCGGAGTTATTTTAAAACTGTGGTATCTCCTAAGATATTCATTGAAATCAAATGACGTGCAATTTTGTTTCAAAATTTAATACTTGTGATGAATAACGTATTTATTTGGATAAGGATTAACATCATATTTGTAAAAACACCTTCGCGAATTTGTTTTAAAATAATGCATTATTTAATGCATTATTTTAAAACAAATTCGTTTACCATAAAAAAGGTTATAGTGAGTCAACCTTAAAAGATAGACATTTTACTGTCACGGACTTCTGTTCAGAACTTTTATAGGGGAACAATTCCGTCATACATATTTTTTGCTTTACTATAACCGTTTACGCAGAGCACGCAACGCAAGCTCTCAAAAGGAATAATTTTTCCCGATTTATAATATTAGTATAGATATAGATTAACTATCTCATTGAACTAGTGGTCAAGCGCGGCTGCTGACCGTGATTTCCTGGGTCGGGCAAAGTGTGTTAAAAATAACAGTAGCAGACCGTAGTTCAGATTTGTGCCCGGTTGAAGCAATAGTCTCAGCGCATGGAACTCTTAATAACAGCATTAGTGAAACGTGGGTGTACAGCTCTGCCTACCCTCTACGGGATTAATAATAATATACTCCCAACTGTATTTCGGTCGCAGCGGCCTATCTGGAGATTAGCCAAGGACGCAGAAGATATTATTGTGTACAAGTGTATCCGCAAACATAGGTGCACTCCCTCTTCCTTCACTCTGATAGTCCGATGGGACGGCGAACCGACACGACCGGAGAGAGATCAGGTGCAGAACCGACGGCTTTAAGTGCTCTCCGATGCACGGGGATGTCACAACACCAGGTTCCTAACTCTGGGTTAATATTGAGAATTTTCTTACTGAAAAACCCACCAACACTGCCTGAGTTCGGAATCGAATCCAGGTCCTTCCGCTCACCAGCCGCGCTTGCGACCCCTAGACCAACGAGGCAGTCAAAAGTGGGAAAATACAGGCGTAATTTTAAACTTAATGATCGATAACAAATAAATATTTACACAAGTGTGCGACATTATAATTAAATTAAAATATTGACGTATTTAAGTCGAACACAATTGAATTCAGTTAATAATGATTATGACGTTATTGTATTGTTTTAATATAAATATGGTCGTATGAAAATATTAGACTTTCGCAATAATCTACGTCATCTATTCAAGTATATAGGGTGAAAACGTGATTAGACGTCGAAGTACTTCTCCGCATCGTTGTCATCCGGTAATATGCACAGAAGACCGGCAGCATTGCCAGGGTGAATGGCAACGCTAATTCTCTGACCAAGAAACAGCCAAGCCCTCTGGTCACGCGAAGTGTCGACCAGTCTACCAGAAATTCCTTTGAAAAGTTGGCGTGCACTAGGACCCTATGATCCGAGCTATTCGACCCCAAACGGCTCAACGTCGTAGCAGCCGACAAGGTTGCTATATTTGCGCCGTTTGGGAGTCTCTGCAGCAGCAGCAGCGGCGCCAGCACAGCCAGCCGAGCTGGGAAGATGCGATGGAGCAAGGGTGTCGACACATGTTGCGTCCCACACCAAAGGCCTAGCCAACTTCCAAGGCAATAGCGTCATGCCGTCTGGTCTCTTTGTCATTGGGCTCCAAAACAGTTGGTACACCGGCGGTGGCAAGAGCCCGGCGGATAATGTCGGTGATGCTAGCGTGCCGAGCTATGCGCCCCGCACTCCTGCTACAGGACAGGCCATGATGTCCCAGGCTGTCGACAGCTTCACCACAGTGGTACCGATGCGGAGCAACACAGGGAGCACACAAACGCAGGCAAGTAGCGACGCCTAAATCACTTTTTTCCTTTTTTTCTCTCACTCTTTTAGTAGTAATGTAGTCAATATAATTTAGGTTTTATTTTTGTAAATATTTTTAATTATAATGAACATATTTGTAGGTACAAAATATAAGGTGTGGAGTATAACTATCTAATTGTTCTAGTGCGGCTGCTAACCGTAAGGTCCTGCGTTCTATACTCTCAAACAAACACATCATTTAAGTTAAATAAACATGACTGAGCACCTGCTTTGGTACTTGGTAGCTAATAATAAAAAATTAGAACACTACCTATATTCAAGATAAATCTTTGAAAAGCATTAACGCATGCTTAGCGAACTCTAAAGTTACTATATTATATGGAAAAAGAATACCGTCACAGGATTCGTACCTGCGCCTCCCGGATAAATACTCCAGGCGCTCTGATCACTAAGCCCTCTCGACTTACTTAGTGGTCAAACCGCCTGGAGTATTTATCCGGGAGGCTGTTCGCAACTGTGTTCTTTTTCCATTTAATATAAAAACCCATATTCTTTTTTTTTTTTCAAGGTATCGAGAGCCGTTTTCAATACATAGACATACGATCGCAGCAATCGCAGGTCATTTGCTGTTAGTTATTGAAGAGATCCCTTGTCTATCTTCGAAGATCTTCATCAGGTCCTTATATACCTATTATACTAGCTTCTGCCCGCGACTTCCTCTGCGTGGACTTCAAAATTAGGTCCAGCCGGGATAAAAAGTACCCTATGTGTTAATCTAGGTAATAAGCTATATGTGTGCCAAATTTCATCCAAATCCGTACAGTAGTTATTGCGTGAAAGTGTAACAAACATCCATACATACAAACTTTCGCGTTTATAATATTAGTAGGATACTAAAACCTTCCCTGAAAAATATGAAATTAAATAATGAAAACACCATCCAAATTGGATCAGTAGTTTTTGAGAAAGTCGCCGACATACATACATAGATACATACGGGTTGAATACAGGACCTACTTTATTCAAGTCGGTTAAAAAAACTACAATAGAAATTTAGCAACCAGCGTAACCTTCAAGCTTATTTTAAATTCACATACATTTAACGGAGATCAGGCACCAAAGTGTCTGTCAGCGTGACAATACCCGACAACGTGATGCATGGCGCAACCAGCCGTGTTTCAGGGCCTAATACATTAGCTCATGAATAAGTAATGCACCTACGACATAAAAATTTAATTTAATAAGAAATCATTGATGTCAAACAAGAAATTAACTCAAAATTATGAAATAAAATTATAATTCAATTAATTATTGTTCATCGGTTACTACTCACGTGCATTCTTCGGGTTTGCCCAATTAGTTTCGAGCTTGAACGGAGCCGACATTGCCGCGGACTCAGCTCATGACTAAGGGCTCCGGGCTCCACGTGAGTAGCAACCGGTGAACAATAATTATTATGAATATGCCTCTCGAAAATTATTATACAAATTAACCAAGAAGAACATAAAATCAAAAGTAGTTATAAAAGAAATTAGGAGCCCACAATGTTTTTGTGTTCGATGGCTTTGCTTAGAAATTAATGATCACTTGCTTAGGTGAAGGAAAACATCGCGAGGAAACCTGAGACATCTTCTCGATGGTGTGTAAAGTTATGTCAGAGACCTACGGGTGGTTTAAATCTGACACTAGGTTGTTGATCAACCACATGACAAGAAAAAGACTGCAGCCAATCAACCTTGAGTCAGAATCCACCCGGAGGCGTCCATCTAATACGGCAAATAAAAAAATTACAGATCCTTATTTCTTATTATCATCATCCCCCTGCCCTTATCCTAATTTATTTGGGGTCGGCGCAGCATACCTATATCTGGCATGCAGCTAAAGTTTTGGCTATGTTTTATAACCGGCCGGCTGCTTGACGTCAACCCTCTTTGGGAATGCTGTTGTTGGTGGTAACCGCCACCGATACAGTCTCATTCTATCTAGCTATGCCATTCCAAATGATATCCATGCGCCAGGTTCTGATGTTATCCTAATATTACACTCCACTAACCGGGCTATCGTTATTTCATATTAATTCTTCTAAAATTAAATATAAATATCTTAAGCGTTTCATACACATTATGATAGCCCTTACCGCCATACAATTTGAATGAATATCTTAGGAGTTATCGCGAAATAAAAACGTCAATTCCAATTAACCTTTCGGCTCAGTAACGTACAGATCTGTACGTTGTAACAATAAAAATCTATTGTGTCTGCTAATGACTGACGCAACAGCTTTTAATTATGTTAAATTTAATATTGTGGTGAGAAATAAATAAATATTGTCTGTAAATGTTGTATTGTGTTGTAAATTGTTTCTCTAAATTACCTGTAAAGGAAAACATAGGTACAATATAATAAGATGTAATTCTAATGTAGAATAATTAAACATATTTAATATAAAACCTAAATTATATTGACTACACTCTTGAAGGAATTAGTACTGGAGTAGTTTTAGCGGGCCTACCCCTCTCGCCACTGGCATATGATTCCCAATCATATAAAGGTATCTTTTACCAGTATAGTTACAATGATAGTACACGATTTTAGTCGTGTGTAATACAATTTTTTGTTTGTGTTTAATTTTTTTTATGTATTTGAGAGTTATTTTCGCTTTAGTACAAGTTCTTTTGTGCTTGTGTGTTACCTCACCCCCCGCCAAAAGTGGCGAGCAAATTTGTTCGATATTTAGTCAGAAGGCGTCCCCCGTCTGGTCCTCTAAGACTAACACTAATACTAAAAGAGAGAGTAAATGATACATTATTGTATTTTATTGTAAAGGGATTGAAAGAGACTAGATCCCTCAACACGGGGAATCCTAATGTGGGGTCTAGGGAAAAAAAAATGCATGTGATTTTTTTGAACCAATAAAGTTATTATTTTTCATTATACTTTGGCAAGTTATAATAATACCTTCAAACATTATGTCTTTCCTCGAAGTCAAATAAACGCAACACACAAGACAGTTTCGTCCGACAAAACGCAACGCGTCATCAACTAATAAAGAGACATGCCGACAATGTCAGGAGTCAATTGCGAGTGCATTTTAGACTGCATGGCGACTGCAATCGAAATGAGTTGCTCGGATGCAATCTAATGTGGACTTTGTATCTCTGTTAGGTAGACTACACGCTTGCGATTTGTCGTGAGATTATTTTTTGTTGATGTTCAAATTTGTTTGTCCATGTAGCCTTTTAAATTATGAACTGAAAAACAATGAAATTAATAAAAAAATTAAAAAAGCTCGCCCGCCATTGCTGAATATTTTTTTATATGTGTACCATAGCCACTATATTACTATTCTTAGCCTATGTATACCTTATTAGCCTGTTACCAGGGATAATGTAAGGATACCCTATACATCTAAATCGATTCAGGTGTTTAGAAGTTATGGTGTAATAAAGAAACTCACAAACATATAGTAATATCTTAGGTTTGCGCGATCCCTACACATTATAATAAAACAACTTTTAACCGGATTAATCGCGTGTATTATTGGTTTTTTGTTTTTCCTGACGTTTCGAACACTTTGCAGCGTTCGTGGTCGCAGGAGGACTAAGGTGTCAGGTGTCTCAACAGTTTATTTAAAATTATTTCAGTCTACCGTACATATAATTGATAAATTCATAAAATTATTTTTGTCTCTGATACATGTTTAAAACTAAATCAAAAAAAACAAAAAACCAATAATACACGCGATTAATCCGGTTAAAAGTTGTCTCACAAACATAATTATGTACATACGTACATAAATACCTACATACATATTTAAATACATACTTATTTACATACATAAACCCTAAAAACATAAAACTCCTTTTGTCGGGCAGTCGTTTAGTAGATAAAGTCTACTCTATAGAACGCACGCCTAAACTCGCGACAATCTAAGAAGTCCGATTTGACGTTTCTCATTTTACCTTTGTATGAACGGTTACGTAAGAAATTTAAAAATCAAATTCATAATCCTAAATAATTACTATGTTACCCATACACTATAACAACGAGTATCATTCGTAAACCACAAGTTTAACTTTATATTGAAAAAATGCACTCAAAAAAGAAATATCAAATCGGACTTCTTAGATTGTCGCGAGTATAGTGGCGTTGGAAGTAGAATTCGAACCTGCACCTCCTGGATTAGACATGGGCGTTTTTGGTATTTTTTGTAAACGGTTTTTTATCCAATATGAAGTTTTCATATCGATATGAAAACCCGTTTTTAGATATCGATATGGAGAGTATTTAGATATCTACAGCAAACGCTGAACGATATTCCCTTCGTCTCGTTTTCACACCCGGTAATATCATCATCAGTTGAACACAGAGACGGCGAATATCTAACCACGGGATAGATATGAATATGACAAGTTGAGTAAGCTAAGTAAACGGATATGGATAGTTCGTAATACGTTTAGCTCGATATGATTTGATCGATATTGTAAAAACGGTTTTCTGTGTGTGGCATATCGATACGATATGATATATGTGTATATCCTATTTTAGTTACGATATGATATATCGGACTCATGCCTATCCTGGGTAAATACTCCAGGAACTCTGATCACTAAGCCATCTCGCCTTTCTGTGAACTACACAGGTGATGGAACCGACACGACTAACTTTGCAGTTAATACAATGTCCTACAGACGCAATTACCTTAACAAATACAAATCAATCTATAAAAAACTTAAATTTATGACTTAACGAGTTCGTTTAGAGCACACATGCTTTAATGCTTCAGAAGGATTTAACTGTTTAAAATTTGTTCTGTTAAAAACGCGTTAGTAAAAAAAAGTCGTGAGTTTGTAGCCAGCCTAACAAGCCCACCCGGCAACAAGACGAACGCCATACAATCTACACGAGACCCGACCGAGAGGACATTATATAACACGTTTACTTTATATATAAGAGTACATATATATATATGTATGTATGCACTCGATTTTCTTGTGGTATATGTAGGAGAGCTCATAGCGTTTTGTATATTTATACTAATATTATTAAGAGGAAAGATTTGTATTTTTGTATGTAACGAATAAACTCAAAAACTACTAGCACGATTTCAAAAAAAAACGATCATTAGAATGCTACATTATCCCTGAGTAACATAGGCTATATTTATTACAAGAAAATATTAGGGATCCTTACTAAATCTTCGATAATGTAACCCAAGGTGTAAATGTTCACCCGTGCGAAGCCGGGACGGACCGCTGGTACCTAATAAATTAATCGTCTCCTTATCGTGTGGTTGATTAACAACGTTTTATCAGAGTATAAACCACCCGTAGGTCTCTGACATGGCTTTACACACCATTGAGAATATATCTCAGGTGTGCTGGTTTCCTCACGATGTTTTCCTTCACCGTTATAAGCAAGTGATAATTAATTTATAATATGCACATGACTTGACAGACAGTGGTGCGTGTCTTGGATTCGAACTTGCGAACTTTGACTTGTCAGTCCAACGGTCATACAACTAGGCTATCACTGCTGTTTTTCTATAATGAGTTACTACTCCTAATAAATTAGGTTCGTTAATATGTTATTATTTTTAATTTGTTTATAGATTGCAGATTCTTTCAAACGCCCTAAATTATGAGGTTTGAAGTTATTATATTAGATGGAAAAATAATACGGTCGTGAGCAGGATTCGAGGTCGAGATGGATTAGTGGTCAGAGCGCCTGGAGTATTTATCCGGGAGGCGCAGGTTCAAATCCTGTTCGCCATGGTATTCTTTTTCGCATTAAGCATGCGTTAATGCTTTTCAAAGATTCATCTTGAATTTTTCGTCAAATTTAGTTTTCCTGGTTTGAATACGAACGAACGTATGCAGTGGCGTCAAACATTTTTGAATGAGTTATTTTCGGTTTTGTTTACCATGCCACGTTTCATATTATGGTGTTAATTTAGCAGAACTTTATTGGGTATTTGACCTAGTAATTAAATAAGTAGGTACCTACGTTACCGTTGAAACAGCTTCGACCAAGAATATGTTTTCTAATTTCGCACTTGTAATCAATGTTTGTGCCATTTCGGTTAGCGTACGATTTATTGGTTCTGTTCCACCATTTTGTTGTGGAGTGTGTTCCTTGCCTTAACATTCCGTGTCATCACTCTACTACTGAGGTACCGCGTCGTTGCCCGTGTGTATTAAATTTCAAGTCTACTTATATACCTCATAAGGGTTGCGGGTTCAAGCCCCGTTCGTGTATATTATTTTTCTATGTTTACTTGAAAACTTGTTATTAATGCAGGCATTAAATGGCCTTAACATTTTTGTATAATAACTTTCCTGGGACACATTCATATTAATTATTGTTCAACGGTTATTATTACGTGCATTCTTCGAGATTGCCCGACTAGTTTCGATCTCGAACGAAGCCCTTAGTCATGAGCTGAGCCCGCGGCGATGTCGTCAAAGTTTTGACTCGCGACATCGCCGCCAAAATAGAACAGGATTTTTTGAACACAAGTTCATTATGAATTATTTGTAAATGATACATCACCCCCTTATCAATACACCGTTATTTGAACTCATTTGAAAGATATTCTCGACTATACACCAGGAATATCTCCCATATCATGGGTGTGTCTGATTCTCTCATAAACAAACCGCGTGTAACCATCCACATTCGTACACAAAACTTTCCTCGTCACATAGAAAGAAAAAAAGAAAGAAAGAAAAAGTTTTTATTTTCACGCGCCATCTGACGCACACACTTGTACATATCTATACAATTTATTAAAGAACGATATGTAACTAAAACACATTAAAACCTTTGCTATAAATACCTGAAACTAATTAATTTAAGCACAGGAAAAATCATGATATTATTAAGTATACCCATAAGTAAGTATAATAAACTAAACTAAAAATTATGAACAATATTTAATCTATGGGCCATAATCCTACACTTAATCTAACCTAACCTAAGATTACACAAACGTCACATTGCAAAAATAAAGCTTAAATGTTATTCAAATTAAGATAGAACACAGTTAAACAGTAGGCTTATTCTTAATTGTTAAACATGGTGCTGGCTGTTGTGCGTCCTATGTGCGTAAAAACTAAGGTATTTGCTCAGCATAATGCTGTGGCTTCAGACGGACCTAATGCCAATAGCGCTGATTTTCAGCAAAAACATGATCCTCATCCCTCCGCATCACATGTCCATGCCATGACAAACGATTTCCACACAACTTCTCGGTCACCGGCGTAACTTTCAGACTTCCCCTTACATACTCATTTCTAATTCTATCCATCCGCATCTTATCCACACATCCCTGTAACTACAAACAATTTGTTATTTTCATTTAAATCTTTATTTAAATAAATCTATTTGAGAAAATATAAATGGTTTTCCATTGATATTATGAGAGTTTGGTAGCTATATGACTGTGTGGGTGTGTGGGTGGGGATGGGTGGTGGGTGGTGGGAATCTCTTCTGACACACTGTGATTTCACAGAAATGTATCTCGCCACTTTTCTAATAACTTATTTTTGTTGCTATTTTTATAGTTCGCTAAGAAGCTGAAGGTATTTCTCGATTTACGTATTTTAGTAGGTTTTGGGAGTGTTTTAGGAATTCTATTAATATTATAAGTATTTTTATGTTACGATGTAATCGCTTGTCTCTACCTATTCCAATGAGGAACAGGTGGAATTGTATGTATGTATTTCTCGTATTAAAATAAGACCGCGGGCTTGAACCTGCTCCCCTTGGATCAGTACAGTGATGCTATCGCAAAAACACTAATACTATTTTATTTAGATAAATACTAACGTAACCCTGCCTCTTTGATTTAGTGAACCACGTACGCAGGAGATATTATTAGCGCATGCATAGGGAACTCTAAATTTATGCATTATTGTGGAAAGAATTATACGGTCGTGACAGGATTTGAACTTACGCCTCCCGGATAAATACTCCAGGCGCTCTGACTGCTAAGCCATCTTGACCTCTGCTCACTACCCCCAATTATTTTTACGTCTTTTGGTGACGTCATCGCTATCTATTCAGTATTCTACCTGCCTGAGCGCCTGAAGTATAGACCCGTGAGGCGCAGGCTCGAATCCTGCTCAATACTGCATTTGCTATGCAACCAAAAAAAACTTTTTTTATGCCTGGGCGGCCATATTAGTATTCAATTATTAAAACATTGACAGTTCAAAGAGTAAAACACAATAACAATAAATAGGAGTCGATAAACTCGAGCATAGATTCAATCGATCATCGTCGTATGCGCAT
This sequence comes from Xylocampa areola, assembly GCA_935421205.1. NCBI lineage: Eukaryota > Metazoa > Arthropoda > Insecta > Lepidoptera > Noctuidae > Xylocampa > Xylocampa areola. The sequence goes on from OW285225.1 coordinate 11,508,968, forward strand.
AAATTCAATTACGATTATACTAGTGTGCGTCACGGTGACGTATTTAATGTCCTCGACACATATTGGAATCGCCTGCACAAATTCTGATACCTACGTACAATGATTTTATGAATGTGTCTTTCACACACACCCATCCTCACATTCTTCAACACACTTCCAATCCCTCGCATCCTGCGCGCCCCCATATCTATCCTCATCCACGAATCCCCATAAATTCAAACCTCCATCTTACAAGCGATTGTTTTAATAAAACAACTTTTAACCGGATTAATCGCGTATATTGTTGGTTTTTGTTTTTCCTGCTGTTTCGAACACTTTACAGCGTTCGTGGTCTCAGTAAGACTCCTGAAAACAAAAACCAATAATAGACGCGATTAATCCGGTTAAAAGTAGTTTGAAAGCCTAAGATACGCGATTCCTATACTACATTTTCATTGTATTTTTTTTTATTAGTCTTCTCGGATTTGTTTAGCTAATATAAACTTTAGCGAGTTTTTTAAGAATAATCCCGGAATTTTAGAAACATTTGCGAGTTTTTTAGAATAAACGGAATCTATGTCTAAGATGTTTGCGTTGTCAAATAACGGTAAATTCCTATACGTATTATTTACACGACTGCCCAAAAAATTGTCTCACGAAAGTCATTATATAAAAATACTTTATCTTTATACAATGCTGCTACTTATTCGCCATATCTAAAAGATATCACAATATTAAGATATATATAATCACGCGTCCATGAAAATTCCGCACCTATCTTGTGTCAGCCAACAATGATAAAATACGAGTTAATCTGTACGCGTGCCATAATTAACAATATACACCTGTTACTTAACATTAATCAATAAAAAATCGATACAGAAAAGTAGATATTTTTTTATTATTTATATTTAAGTTAAGCTGCGCTTGCCGCGGTCGCTCTGTGGATATGACCATCACTTAATACCGAGACGGACCCATCCGTGCCTTGGAGAGCACGTTAAGCCGTCAGTCCCGGTTGTCAAATTAAGATCTATGACAGCCGTTACGGGTAGTAAGAGGCCTAAAAGTCTGAAAACCACGTTACCCAGTAACTGCGTTGTGGAGATCTGCGTACCTATTCACTATCTCGGTTGCCAACCGCATTGATAGACACTTTGTAGTACATTGCGTCGTGTGTTACAGTTTGTCTATGATGAGCAACAATAGTAAAAACTTACGACGCAATGTACTACAAAGTGTCCATCAATTCGGTTGGCAACCGAGATAGCAAATAGGTACGCAGATAGGCAGTCGCCCCGTGTAAAATACTGGTATTAAGCTGCATGCAGTTAGACTGGAAGCCCACCCCAATGTAATTGGGAAAAGGCTTTGGCAGATTGATATTTCTGCAATCAATCAAAATTCACCCGTGTGCTGTGCGCGACAAAAACTAACCCGTGCAAATACAATACAATACAATACAAATATTCTTTATTGTACACCAATACAAAAACAGGACAGTGTGTATAAAAACGTTATAGGTACAATGGGCGGTCTTATCGCTAATAGCGATCTCTGACAGACAACCTTGGGATGGACAATATAGCTAAGAATAGAATTTGGGTAGTCCGTGGTGTACTATTATATATATAAATGCTTAAATAAAAATATACTACACAGTTACATATATAAATAAAATATACATATAATATATACAATATATATATAAAGTATAATAGTAAATAATCTATTAAAAAATACCATCAAGTAGAAATCAATAAAAAAAAAACACGCTTGCCTTGCGTAATATTTATTTTTTTAATCACCGTTTTGTGTACAATTGCCACTATATTATTATTTTATCTTACTAGCTTATGTTACGCGGGACAATGTAGGGCTTCCAACGATACTTCATACATCTAAATCGGTTCAGGCGTTTTGAAGTTATAGTGGAATAAATAAACTCGCAAACATAAATACATACATGAACTCTAAAAACATAGCACTCCTGTTTTGGGCAGTCGTGTAAATAATACGTATAGGAATTTACCGTCATTTAACAACGCTAACAACTTAGACATAGATTCCGTTTATTCTAAAAAACTCGCACTGTTTCTAAAATTCCGGGGTTATTCTTAAAAAACTCGCTAAAGTTTTTAAAGTGCAGGGTTTATTTTTAAAAACTTGCTAATGGTTCGATGTGACCATTTGAAATGATGTAACAGTAGAATTTTTAGAGTAATTTTAGTTTATTAGCGTGATACGTATCTACGTAACGGAATCTTTCAACGTGATTTTCACCCACTTTAAAACGTCGGATTGAATTGAAACTTCGCACACTTATCAAGGACCGATGACATTACAATAATTTAATAAATTGGTCCGATTATCCTGATCAGGATCTTCAGGATTAACGATTACAGGACTAAAAAAGCAAAAATAAGTTTTAAAAACCAAAAAACAGTAATGTAACTAGCCGAACTAAAAAGTATATAATAATTTTCTATAAATAATTAATAATAAAGAGTGATTAAGAAAAAAAAACATTTTATCGTAAAAAGCGTGGTGGGATGCTTCATAAGATATTTATTTTATTATGACTTTTCTTTTGCCAATATCTGTCAATAAAATAAATACAATATCTAGCTACTTCCACAATATTGAGGTTAGTCATGCATTACCTGTGCACCGCCCGCCCGCAAATATATGCACATACGCAAGCGGTGAAAATTCCGACTACCACCAACTACTCTACACGTGTTTCGCCCCTCCACGGGGCATCATCAGGAGCTGTTAGACCGTGCAGTGTCCGCCATCGAGTGAGCCAAACCGCACGCCATATTGATGTTCATTATGTACTAAATTGGACCGTATGTTTTTAATATTTTTGCTCATCACAGACAAGCTGCAACATACGACGTATTTCAATTCGATGGTAACAGAGATATATACCAATACACCTTTGAATCTGTTTTTATATATCACATAGGACATTATAAGAGCATTAGTGAAATGTGGGTGTACCACTTTGTACACCTCTGCTTACCCCTTCGGGGAATACAGGCGTGATGTATGTATGTATTTAAAATATACAAAGTCCTACGTATAAACAAAAAATTATTATGATCGATGGGTGCCTACAGAATTACTACGTTCAAAATTAGATAATTCGCTCAGATATAGTAGATACGATATAATATATCAGAATACTTCCGCAATAGGATTTATGTTGAATAAGGTGATGTATATGTCGCAGATGGATTGTAGAATCAGCTGTTTTGCAAAACTGCTAGCTGATTTGCAAAACAGTACTGTTATGAAAAACAGCTCAACTACGTTTAGCGGTTTTACATAATTACTGAACTATAACACGCAGAATTGAATGAACGTTTTACGTTTATCAATGCAGCGGGTCAACAACACACCCAGACCCGGAGCAATTACCTATAGATCGTACAAATATTTGCTCCGTGCAGGAATCGAACCTGTGACACTCAACGCAGCAGTCGGTCTCTCGACCACTGCGCCAACCGCGCTGTCAATATTAAGCATTATTTTGTCAACCTTATTAGTGAGGTCTTTGGCCGCCATGTTTGATTCCAGCTCGACCGTCACTGTTTCGAATTCTTCTTCCACATTTTTATACGTCTTAGTGACGTCATTATTCGTTCTTTTCACAAGATGTTATAACTTTAGAATATGTTTGCGTATGAAAGATTAATCTCAATATTACCCTTTGAAGCACTGATAATGAAACACAATTAATTACACTATTGTTATCGACCTCCAGAGGCCTAGTGACGCAATGAATTGATATATTATATTATTTTCAACACAGAAAGCAGTGGTAGCCTAGTGGTAAGACCGTTGGACTGACAAGACAAAGGTTGCAAGTTCGATTCCAAGGCAAGCACCACTGTTTTTTCGAAGTCATGTGCGTATTATAAATTAATTATCACTTGCTTAAAACGGTGATGGAAAACATCGTGAGGAAACCAGGACACCTGAGAGATGTTCTCGATGGTGTGTAAAGCTATGTCAGAGACCTACGGGTGGTTTAAACTCTGACACTAGGTTGTTCATCAACCACACGATAACAAAAAGAAGATTTTCAACACACACGCTCGTAAAATGGCTGTTATTGTACGGAATTTATGTTCATAATGCACTTTACATTACATAAAAAGCTACTAAACTACCAAAAACTCTTATTTCCCCCAAGTGCCTTAAAAACTTGGGACGAAACATGTGAGCATTGCTTATTACCTCTCGGTATCATAACAACCCGCGCCTATGGCTCGGGCCGTAATCTAGCCTCGAATGTAATGGCCAATTTAGCTAAATTTTATCATAAAGTATCATTTTTTTTTAAATATACATCGGGAATAGTGTCCAAGCTACCGGTAGTTAGGGCTCCAGAGAAAGGACCCTCCTCACAATGAGTGCCGTATCGAGGAGTACCGCTTTTTGTATCAGGCCCTTGATCCAGCCGCCTAACAAGAGCCTTTTAAGGTGTTGATCAAGTCTCTTCGCTATTAGTCCATTAGCCGAAACGACTATCGGTACAATTATTGCAGAGTCCACGCCCCACAAGTCGACAACGTGCGCCAGATCAAGATATTTGATTTGTTTATCTTTCTCTGCTTTCACGAGGTTCTCGTCATGAGGAATAGTGATATCAATAATCATTGTGCGGCGCTCTAATCGATCTATCACCACTATATCAGGCTGATTGGCTCATAATGTATTATTATTATTTAATTTGTCATTAAATATTTCTCCCCAAATTACGCATAAAGATACCATTATCTATTTCATAAAATACTGCTATGAATGTAGGTCACCCTCGCGATACAAGATTCTGATTACTCCTATCTCATTCAAACGTATGACTTGACACGTAATAAAATGATTAAACCAGTTAAATCATAGTACGCTGTTAACATAACCATTATTGTCGGCGATAACCGAAGAGGACTGGTTAATATCAGACCTGGTCAAGTTGTTCGGTCTACAAAATTGTGTGGGGTACTTAAGTGTAGGTACCAGTGTAGAGCGATGCTTGAGATTTGTGGAGCGAGTAATTTGATTCAATGGTTTTGCTTAAAGTCGATTCTGAGATACTACTATTTTTTTACGGAATAGGGACGAACTATCAGTCGGATTGCCTGATGGTGACCGATTACCGCCACCCATGGACACCCGGAACCCCACAGAAGTCGCAAGTGCGTTGCCGGCCTTTCAAAGGGTTTAGGCTTCCGTACCCTCACTCACTTGGCGAAACACAACGCCAGTTTTATTTCACGCCAGTTGTCTGTGAGGCCGTGGTATCACTCCGGTCGAGCATTCCCATTCGTGCCGAAGCGTGGCTCTCCAACTGTCAAAACCGCTATTGCAGCAGGTCAAGATAGGCATGTAATTTTATTCCCTTGATTTTTGAAAGTTTAACATATAGGTACCTTTTAAAGTAAAGTTCTTAGTGAAAATAAGCTTATTTTAAACAGCTATACTTTATTTCATCTGCGAGGATGTTGCGGAACTGATTTTCAATTGCAGTAGCTTACATTCGGACAGTCTGACAATATAGATTGAGTTGATCGTAATTAATTGAGGAATTGGTATAGGATTTATACTTTTCATAGGATACAGTGCAGTGTTTGGAAAATTTAAATGTATTGTTATTACAAGTCAGCTGCGTAATTATCCAGCCGATCTGAAGTCTGTTAGATTCTCAAAAACAATAGTAGACCTATAAAATGTTAAGTAAAATAATATAAAATATTTTTTTATCTTACAATTTCAGCAATAGCAACAAATATATGCCTCGTCGCATCGTAAGTATCCGATTTTACTTTGAAATTTGTTATTTTCAGTAACATAGCGTCATAATATCATACACCTAAACACATGTGGCTTCCCCGCAACATCAAAAGGACAATAACACGCTTACATAACAACTTCTTTCATATAACTTTGTGCAGTAGATAAATTTGTCACATCTTTTCGATATCACCATATCGCATTGTATCGCTATCTAACTTAGTGTAGTTCCAGCCTTACATCAATAGTACAGTGACACACTAAGGTAATAACTCCTTCGTTGTAACCTCGCGCCATAGGCCTAGTTTTTACATTCGTTTTGATTTATCATCGTAATGCTTTGAGGAAGTCCGAGATTCAAACCCGACCTTGAAAATTGTGTAGGCGCACGATTAGTTAACAAAAGGCCTAGGAGAATCAAAGACAATCCAATGGTGTTTATTTCACCTAAACCAAGGTGCCAAAACCAAACTATCCGACATATTAATTCTCCTCTTGCGTTCCTGCGTTCTGGGTTCGATTCCCGGGTCAGCCAAATATTATTTGGAAATTGTCAGAAAACAATAGGCTCCCCGCCAATGGGACTTAATAAACGATATTGGTGAAATTTGTGTGTACCTTCAACCATATATACCACTGCCTAACATAACATAACATAGCATCACGCCTGTATTCCCCGAAGGGGTAGGCAGAAGTGTACATAGTTGTATACCCACATTTCACAATTTTTTTTCTTTCTTTCTTTCTTTTCTTTCAATAGGTGGTGAGCCTAATGCCATCTACTAGCCACAATTCCAAACTCCGGACTGCTATCAAGAATTTCCTAATAGAAAAAACCAATAACTCTTTGCCCGACCTGGGAATCGAACCCAGGACCTCACGCTCAGCACCCGCGCTTGCGACCACTAGACCAACGAGGCAGTCAAGCGAGTCAGTACCACTGCCTATCCTTTCCTTATTCCAGTAATTTCTTAACTTCAATAATTTCCGCTAATTATGTTTCATGTAGATTATATTTCCTGCCTAGCAACGGTTACTAACTCCACAGGAAGTGACCTTCGATTCAGAGAAAGTGGAGCCAATCGGCTTACACGGTGAAGGTTTGTCCAAGGTGACCTATAGACCTTTGTAATTAGTTATACAACGTGTACCACAAATACGAAACAATAATTAAATAATTAATAATTAACAATAATTAATAATTAAAGGGTGTGTGAGTGCCTTTTCAACCGACGAAAAACTGAGGAGGTTCTCAAGTCGAGTGCATTAAAGCATACAATAATATTCCTTAATCATTTAGAGATTTGACGTTTAATAAATTTAAATTACAACTGACACGGTGGCTTACTGAGAAATGTTTTTACAGTATTCAGGAATTTCCCCAATATAAGTTAAGACATCATTTTATTTTATTGCATATTTAGTTATTTAATTTGATATAAGAATATTGATACAGATTGAAATAATGTTTTATTTAATCTATAAGTTGTTTGGATTAATTTGTTTTTACTGAATTTGTATATTTTGCATGTCATCAGATATGACCAAACATGTTGGACATTTAGCGCTATTTAAGAAGCTCTGTACCGTGTTTTATGAGCAAAATAAAAATATTCTATTCTATTCTAAGTTGACGCGTAAATGTGTTTTTTTTTTATGTACGACCACTCGTGGCTTTTTACACAGAAGTCCTCAAGATTCATTTTTCACGTGTAAGCCGATTCTGTTGAGGCTTAGCATATATTGTTTTTTTTTTTTTGGTGACACTAACTATGGGAACCTGGAATTAATTTAATGACGCAGACGATAAAGAATACAAATTCAACTATCTGTAGCGATTTAGACAAAGAGTAGGGCGCGTCTTCGTGCTTTAAACTGTCATAACGACTTAGAGAGTGGAGCACATCTTCGTGGATCCAACTATCTATAGCGACTTAAACAAAGAATGGGCCCATCTTCTTTGATATCTGTAGCGAATTAGACAAACAGTGGGGCACATCTTCATGGATCTAACCATCTGTAGCGACTTAGACAAAGAGTGGGGCGCGTCTTCGTGCATTACACTATATGTCATAGCGACTTAGACAAAGAGTGGGGCACATCTTCGTTGATCCATCTGTAGTGACTTAGACAAACAGTGGGGCACATCTTCGTGGATCTAATTATCTGTAGCGATTTAGACAAATTGTGGAGCGCATCTTCGTCGGTCTAACTATCTATAGGGACTTAAACAAAAAGTGGGCCTATCTTCGCGGATCTATCTGTAGCGATTTAGAAAAAGAGTGGGGCGCGTCTTCGTGGATCCAACTATCTATAGCGACTTAGACATAGAGTCGGGCACGTCTTCGTGGATTCAACCATCTGTAGCGATTTAGACAAAGAGTGGGGCATATCTTCGTTGATCCAACTATCTATAGGGACTTAAATAAAGTGTGGGCCCATCTTCTTCGATATCTGTAGCGAATAAGACAAAGAGTGGGGCGCGTCTTCGTGTATTAAACTATATGTAGCAACTTATACAAAAAGTGGGGCGCGTCTTCGTAGAATAAACTACTTGTATCGACTTAGACAAACTCAGGTGCACGTCTTCGTGAATTGTACAGACTATTGCTACAGTTACAACACATTGCAAATATTATTACTAGAATGGCGACTATGTTGAAGGTATGCAGACATTGAATCTCTTCCCTTTCCGGTGACTAGCTCGAGGTGTGGCCAGAGAAATAGCGATTGCTTAAGCGTAGTTGTGAAAGTAACGTAGATAAGCTATATTAAAGAACCTTTGCAGACGTGCTACGTTTAACATCGGCGATCGTACGCTCGATACTTTCACTGAACGCTGAAACGCGAGATTTGACCAACACAGACTAAAAGTCCTCAAATACGATGTAGCTGCGAAATTTACCTAATACACATATATTTCTAAGTAAACTAAATTCAAACAATAGTGTTACTTAAGTGCTATGTTTAGTCTAGTTTAGCAGAGATAGCCTAGTGTGACTAAAAAGTCATACGTCGCAGGAATCGAAGACGCGCACCACTGACATTGCGTAGTCATATTTAGTCGCGTTTTAAAAATACATAAATGATTTATCACTTGCATAAACAGTGAAGGAAAATTTCGTAAAAGAACCAGCACACCTGAGAGACGTTCTCGGTGGTATTTAAAACCATGTCAGAGATTTACGGCGGCTTAAACTCTGTGACTAGGTTTATTTTCAACCATAAGATTTGAAGAAATACTAATCGCACAGTGAATATAATTTTCCAGCCAATAGAAACGACCAATCGTAATATTAATATTATTAAAACTGAAATATACCAGTTATTACCACATGTAAGAGAAAAAAACTCGCTTTCATAATACTTTTTTGCTTATTGCAGCGCCCGTCGATTGGACAATCAAAACACGACGGTTGTTTAGTGGCTCCACAATATAGTGGCCATAGGACATTTATTTATTGCGGACTCAATTGTGTATTATAAAGGTATGTATGTCAATCGTTGCGATATTTTATCGCATACCACGTGCCTATAAATTGTTATATTAAAATGTACAGGGTCACTGGTTACTGGTCCCGTGACAAAGTTTTAAATTGTTAGTTTTTTCTTAATTATTTTACTTTTATTTAATTACTAACTGTGCCCCGCGGTTTCACCCGTGTTAATTTGAGGAAAAAAACCTACTAAAATATATTCCACCGCCCTCCGCGCCCTCCCCCGTCAGGTTTAGTGATGCCAAGCGCGACTGCTGAGCATGAGGTCTCGGGCAAAGTGTTATTGAGTTTTTCTGTTAGAAAATTCTCAGTAGCAGCCCGGAGTTTTGAATTATGCCTGGTAGATGGTAATAGGCTCACCACGTATTACATGGGACTTAATAACAGCATTGGTGAAATGTGGGTGTACAACTGTGTACACCTCTGCCTTCCCCTTCAGGGAATACAGGGGGATGTTAACATAACATAATATGTTATAAAGTTACAATATTAAAATGGAAAAAGAATACGGTCGCGAACAGGATTCGAACCTGCGCCTCCCGGATAGATACTCCGGGCGCTCTGACTACTAAGCCATTTCGACCTCTGCTCGCCACCGCGACTTCTTCTTCCATATTTTAACACGTCTTATGGCGACGTCATTGCTATCAATATCAGTCCCTATACAAGTGACCGAACCGCGACCGTATTCTTTTTCCATTTTAATATTGTAACTTTAGAGTTCGCTAAGCATGCGTTAATGCTTTTCAAATATTTATCTTGAATTATATTAAGGTAATTGCATTCTTTACGACATTGTATTAACTGCAAAGTTAGTCGTGTCGGCATGGCTTCGTCCGGTGGGTGGTAACCAACCACGGCTGAAGTCTCCCACCAGAGTTGTGTTGCCTGTTTTGCACCACCCAGGAGCCACGTGTAGGGATTCCATTTTAAGGGTGCACTCCTACGGGCGCGGGGAACTCACCTCCCACAAAAAAGATTTCAATCAATCAATCTTTTATTGCGTTCCTTAATGTACATAAATATGAATAAAAGAATATGATGATGTAAATATAAAAATACAGAAGCATTAAAGACCCTGTCGGGTACAGCAAAAACTTAGGAGAGGAAAGGGGGCTAGGCAGTAATAATTTAATATCTATTAGTTTCGTCTGCATAGACTTCAGAATTGGGTCCAGCCGGGATAAAAAAAATGCATGTGTTATTCCATATTTGTAAAAAATATTATATAATGTTCACCGGTCAGTTTAACTCACGACATTTCCGCGGACTCAGCTCATGACTATGGGCTCGTTCGAGCTCGAAACTAGTCGGGGAAACCCGAAAATTGCCCGTGAGTAGTAACCGGTGAACAATCATTAATATTATTAATGCCCTGTGCGCAAAATTTAATCCATTCATGGTGCGCAGTACCTACGTTCAACAATCAGATGTTTTATGAGGATTCGTACTAGAATGTTGGCATTAAGATGAAAATCAATCAAAATATACTTACTATCCAAAGACATATAGTTACAGTAGACTAGTTTCTACCCGCGACATTGTGTGCGTAAACCTCGGAATGGGACCAGCCGGGATAAAAAATATCCTATATGTTCCGTTCAGGCGCCAATAATTGTAATAAAAAATATATATATACTAGCTGTGCCTGCGACTGCATCCGCGTGGATGTCGTAAATGACAACTATGTCGTGTATGAACACAAATTCATAATTAACAAATGTTCGACTTGATTCTTTAAATTGGCATAATTTTTTTATTTATTAACCGATTGACGTGATACAAACACTATGAGATTAGCGTGCACAAACGCACAGACAAACAGACAAACATTCTAACAATAATTGTTTTGGGTGCTATTTGCATTGATAAAGGTCCCAATAATATATTTTCTCATATATCTTCCATGTACAGACAGTGATCCGTTACATTTTATTATATGTATTGATTTATGTGTTTGGTATTTTAGCAATAATACTTCTTCCGACCGTATTTCGGTCACGGCGGCCTATCTCCACAGAGATTAGCCAAGTACGCAGGAGATATTATAGTGCACAAGTGTATGTGCAAACACAGGTGCACTCCCTCTTCCTTCACTCTCATATTCCGATGGGACGACAATCCGACACGACCAGAGAGAGATCAGGCGCAGGACCGACGGCTTTACGTGCTCTCCGAGGCACGGGGGTGTCACACCACCAGCTTCCTGACTCCGGGCTGCTACTGAAAATTTCCCAACAGAAAAATTCAATAACACTTTGCCCGACCTGGGAATCGAACCCAAGACCTCACGCTCAGCAGCCGCGCTTGCGACCACTAGACCAACGAGGCAGTCAATTTTAGCAAATAATAGTGTGAACTCCTAAAATCAAACTACATGGTTGTAAACTAACCGAGTGCCAAATTTTATCCGCATTAGTTCAGTAGTTATTGCGTGAAAGATACAACAAACATCCTCACAAACGTTCGCATTTATCTATGGGTCGTTGAAACCGGAAAATAAATGATTGATTGTTATTATTTAATTGGAGGTGAAGGTGTTGAGGGCCCACATCGACGCAGGAGGAAACCGGGCGCATTACCCCCGGGAGTGCGCACACGTTGAGCTGCTGCAGCACTAACTGCCAGGACAAACACACTGCTGAACTCATTAATACCACAATACATTGATTTTGATATGTTTTATGATAAGCCATACCACATTTGTAAATCTATATACTTATTAAATAGCTACTTATAAAATTAGTAGCATATGTTTAGAAAAAAGTAAGTTTAAAAGTTATATGTTGAATTCTTTAATTGTAGATAATTAATATAACGCGTTGGTTAAGTGGTCCCAAGCGCGACTGCTGAGCATGGTCTTGGGTTCGATTCCCAGGTCGGAAAAAGGGTTATTTGAGAGTAGAGAGTACAAAAAGAGTAGGAACAGTTTACCGCTTGGAGTATTTATTCTGGGAGCGCTGGTTCAAACCGACGGTATTATTCTTAGGCAAAAAATAATTATAAATTATGTGTCCATTTTTGGAAATATAAACAAATCAAATCTTCATTTATTTGCAAAGAAATTTGAAATTTTCTATTTACTTAACTGTGAAACCATACAGTTATTAGAAATCTTGAACATTCTACGCTTTTACGCATGCAAAATTTTATGGCAGGTATGGTATATTATATTAAATTACAATGATGAGGCTATAAAGTTAATAAATGTATCGCATTTAATTATCGGATCATTTAAAAAGTCCGCAACAGAGCGAGGGTTCCTTTATAGGAGTAGGATGGCAATCCTTAAAAAAATAATTAAATATTGATATTTAATTCAATTTTTGTATAAAAACTTGACGTAGTTTGACTCGTGACAACGACGCGGGCTCAGTTCATGACTAAGGGCCCCGTTCGAGTTCAAAACTAGTCGGTCAATCCCGAAAAATGCACGTGAGTAATAACCGGTGATATATATATATAGAATATTAATACAATTGGGAATTCTATTATATTATTGCCGCGGTGCCATTCCAATAACACTTTTCTTTAGTAAAGTAGTTTTATATAGTAATATCTTAGGTTTTCGCGATCACTACAAATTATATTAAAATAAAACAACTTTTAACCGGATTAATCGCGTGTATTATTGGTTTTTTGTTCGTGGTCGCAAGAGGACCTTCCTCCTATAAATATAATAATTCACGCGATTATTCCGGTTAAAAGTTGATTTATTATAGTTTCATAAAATATTCAGATCTTATTGGCTGGTCCCGGAAGTCTGCGCGGTGCCATCCAAATATTCCATGTTGTTCCCACGGTCATCCGGGAGCAAACGGTCCATTGTCCAGCTTCCGTATGACGCATCATTGACCATCGGAATGCTAGAACGTAGTAGCTTGTACTAAATTATTTAACCCGTTCACTGCTCGTATTGAAAGAAAGAAGGAAAGAGATTTTGATTGAGGCTAAGATGCATGCTATGTTAGAACATAACACGCTGCCGCCTTGGTCTAGTGGTCTCGATCGACCCTGGTTCGATCCTTGGGTTAGGCAAATAGTTATTGAAATTTTATTTTACGAATTTTTTAGTATCGGCCTTGAGTTTGGAATTGTGCCCGGTACATCGCAATAGGCTCACCACCTATTACATGATACTTAATGACAGGATTGGTGAAATGTGGGGGTACAACTGTGTACACCTCTGCTTACCCTTCTGGAGAATACATGTATGATGTTGAGATGATACTTCGCAATTGCTGTGAGCTTATTGCTATCTACCGGGCACAATTCCAAACTCCGGGCTGCTACTGAGAATTGTTTAACAGTTAAATCCTATAATACTTTTCCCGGCCTCGGATTTTAACCCTAGGACTAGGACCACTACATCAATTAGGCATGATGTTTTAACTCTTAGTTAAAATGTCAATTTCTCTGCCTCGTTCTAGTTCGGTCTAGTGGTCCCAAGCACTACTGCTGAGCGTGAGGTCCCGTGTTCAATTCTCGGGTTTGTTTTGACTTTTTCTGTTACGATATTCTGAGCAGTCCGGCGTTTGGAATATTGCCAGGTCGATGGCAATAGTCTCACCACCTATTATTCCATGGAAATTAATAACAGCATTGGTGAAATGTGGGTGTACAAGTTTATACACGTCTGCCTAACCCTTCGGGGAGTACAGGCGTGATGCTATGTAAAATAACAATCTTGTTGTACAATTGTTTGGGACTTTAGGTTTGTCAGACCTTGTACGCTTTTGTGGAGTTAAAATTGAAGTTTCCTTCCGTATACTGCGCAGTGCGTTCAACAATCGGCTAATTTTGTGATGATTCGTATCAGGATGTTGTTTCGAAGATGAAAATCAAGCAAGATAGACTGTCCGAAGAAGAATAGTTATTAAAGATAAATCTTTGAAAAGCATTAACGCATGCTTAGCGAACTCTAAAGTTATTATATTAAATGGAAAAAGATAAGGTCGCGAGCAGGATTCGAAACTACGCCTCCCGGATAAATACTCCGTATTTATAAGGATTAGTATAGGGACTGAATAGATAGCAATGACGTCACCAAAAGACGTGTTAAAATGTGGAAGAAGAATTCGCGGTGGTGAGCAGAGGTCGAGATGGCTTAGTGGTCAGACCGCCTGGAGTATTTATGGACTTCAGAATGAGTTCAACCGAGATAAAAGTATCTTAACTAACTTCGGGTGGAAAAGGTATAGAATTTTACTTCACAACATCAAAAATGTATTGTGTCTCGTAATTAGCGAACTGCCTTGTTGGCCTAGTGGCCCCAAGCGTGACTGCTGAGCATGAGGTCTCGGGTTCGATTCCCGGGTCGGGCAATGTGTTTTTCTGTTGGGAAATTCTCAGTAGCAGCCCGGAGTTTGGAATTGTGCCCGGTTGATGGCAATAGACTCACCACCTACTACATGGGACTTAATAACAGCATTGGTGAAATGTGGGTGTAGATTGTACAATCGTGTACATCTCTGCCTACCCCTTCGAGAAATACAGGCATGATGTTATGTTATGTTATGTAATAAAGAGCAGATTTGAATCTTATAGGTAATTATACGTACACACAAACGTGCGCACACACATGCTCACACACACACACATACACAAACATACACACACACACACACACACACATACACACACACACTTACAAAATCAAATAACTACCCAAACCTACACATACTACGTACACCCCATACACTCACTCAAATCACACACAACAGGTAATGGTAGGAACTATAATATTTTTTGTTACCTAATTTTAATGTAGGTTTGTCAAGTTTTTGTATTGTATAGTTTTTTTTTTTTCAGTATTTTATATTGCTTTCCATTAAGGGGAAGAGGATCAATTCCCGACATACAGGCTATTTAGTTAGCCTAGTTCGGGTATCAGTATCCCATGTAATAAATCAATTGTATTAAAAAATAAATATATAAGAGGCCTATATGCTATGAAGGTTCACTAAAAAATATGACTGCCTCGTTGGTCTAGTGGTCGCTAGCGCGGCAGCTGAGCGTGTGATCCTGGATTTGATTCCCAGGTCGGGCAAGTGGTTTTCCTATTAGGAAATTCTCAGTAGCAGCCCAGAGTCAGGAAGTTGGTGGTGTGACCGTGCTTCGGAGAACAAGTTAAGCCGTCGGTCCTGCGCCTGAACTCTCTCCGGTCATGTAGGATTGGCGTCCCATCGGGCTATAGAAGTCAAGGAAGAGGGAGTGCATCTGTGTTTGCACGGAGACTTGTGCACTATAATATCTCCTGCGTACTTGGCTAATCTCCGTGGAGATAGGCCGCCGTGACCGAAATACGCTCGGAGTATTTATTATAAGGGAAAATATGGCATAACAACATATTTCATTATTTCTAAATAGTTTTGACTTTCACGCCAAATTAGCCTTCCGTCCGCATTCCAATTTTACATAAATCGATTTAACACCGATTACAATTCTTGGTATATCGATATAATTGCTGTTCACGATTAAAAGATAATCGTTCGATCACAACTCTAACGGTAAATTTTTTAGAGTTCCGTGCAAGTGCCAACGCCGTGTGTTTGTCCGTCTGTTTTGTCACAGGGCGCAATTTCCAACCGTAATAGCTGGCCAGTTGAAATTTTCACAGAGAACAGATGCATTATTATAAATCTATGATTCATCGTCCCCCTGCCCTTATCCCAATTTATTTGGGGTCGGCGCTGCATATACCTATCGGGCATGCTGCTAAAGTTTTGGCAATGTTTTATGACGGCCTGCATGCCTGACGTCAACCCTCTTTCGGAATGCTGTTGTCGGTGGTAACCGCTACCGATACGGTCTCCTTCTATCTAGCTATGTCACACCAATTGTTATGCATGCGCCAGGTTCTGATATTATCCTTCTATCACACTCCACTAATCGGACGATCTATATAGTCTTAGATTATAAAAAATAATAAAACAAATAAAATACCGAAAGAAATTTTGAGAAAAAATAAGAATACTGCTGTCAGTAGTGTTTGAATTTTGAGACAATTGATAGAATGGCCTCCCAGACAAATACTCCAGGCAATTTTTTATTTGACTTTTCACGTCTCTTTAACTACAGAGCAAGCATTTTGAATTTATATTTAAAAAAATCAAAGACACGTGGTACGGAACGATTAGTGTACGGGACTGACTCAGTTTGGCAGCTTTTTTTTCTTTTGGCGATTTTCTTATTATTATTTTAGTAACGTTTATAAAATTCCAGGAAAAAAATACTCGTAATAATGATTTGCTTATTAAAAGATACAGTTTTTTCTTTCTTTAAAAATGTTGCGTAAACTGTTCTTATTGATTTTGATGATCGCTATATCATTCTTAGTGAACGTGTAATGTACTCTGGTTTGCGCACGCGCTACCTTTCTGGTAATGGACTTTAAGTAGCGCCTTAGAGGACCAGACAGGAGACGGTTTCTGACTACATATCGAACAAATTTTCCTGCCACTTTTGGTGGGGGGTGAGGTAACATACAAGCACAAAAGAACTTGCACTAAAGCAACAATAGCTCTCGTCATTACATTAACAGTATTAACACATATAAAACAACTAAACACAAACATAAAATTGTGTCACACACGATTAAAATCGTGTACTATCATTGTAATCATACAAGTAAACGGTATAAAGGTTTGATTGGGAATCATATGACGGTGGTGAGGGGTATGGCCACTAACTATTCCAGTAGTAATTCCTTCAAGAGTAGCACCTTCTGCATCATTGGTCCAGTGGTTGAAAGAGCGACTGCTGAGCTTCACGCCTGTATTTCCCGAAAGGGTAGGCAGAGGTATATACTTTTGTCGGGCGGAAACTTTTCAAATGTATTCCTGTACTCCCCGCAGGGGTATGCAGAAGTGTACACATCGGTAGCTGCATACTCACATTTCACAGATTATTAAGTCCCATGTGGTAAAGTTATAAACCTATTACTAAATTTCCTAACAGAAAAACTCAATAACACAGCCCGACGCGGTAAAGAACCTAGAACCTTATGCTTGATACTAATAAGGCAGATCGACCTGTGTTTAAAGTTCTAACCTAAAAACATTGGTAATTGTCGCAAGCTTATCATTTTCATCAAAAATATACAATACTAGCCGTGCCCCGCGGTTTCACCCGCCCCAATAAAAAACCTGAAAAATCTTATGTAAAAACCTTATCCTGATAATGACGAATACAACAAAAAAATAATTATCCAATTTGGTGCAGTCAGGGAAATGGGACTCATTTTTATTTAAATAGATTTCAACAAGTTCCACTTAGTATTCAAATAATTGGTGTTTATTGAATGAAAATGTGAATTTAATGTATCATCAATTGCCTGGGTTGTATTTCGTAATACTATATTCTATAGTGCGTATGTATTACTATTTCTAGTAAAAATACGATAATTGAGTTCTCATGAAAGCATTTTTCTTTCAGCCGATGCAGCAAATTACTGTTCTCTGGTAGGCTTTTTCTATGCAATTAATTAATATATATATATATACCGACTGAATTGAGAGACACCTACTTTTTGACGTCGGTTAAAAATTTAAAAGCACACCTGCCTTTATAATAATATATGTCACCCGGGACAAAGTAAGGATTCTAACAATACCTCATACATCGAAATCGGTCCAGGCATTTAGAAGTTATAGTGGAATAAAGAAAGTCACAAACATACATGAACTCTAATAAAATAACACTCCTTTTTTGGGCAGTCGTGTATAAATCGGCCTGCAATATGGCAAGTTTGATTTGCGGCATCGCCGTCAACCGTTCGAGTTCGAAACTAATCGGGCATCCTCGAAAAGTACTCGTGAGTTAATAACTCATACCCAAAAAGCAGACAATATCTAACATGTACCACAGGCCCTAAAGAATAAATAAATTATATTGTAAGAAGCAGAAGAAAAGAAAGGTGACGTATAAATGGAATCCATAATAAAATAATTTTGTCATTGGTTTTAAAAGATGTAGTCCTGCGACCACGAATGCTGCAAAGTATTCGAAACGTCAGGAAAAACAAAAAACCAATAATACACGCGATTAATCCGGATAAAAGTTGTTTTATTATAAAGATGTAGTATTTTAAAAGATGTTCACCGGTTACGTGCATTTTTCTGGATTGCCCGACTAGTTTCGAACTCGAACGGGGCCCTTAGTCATGAGCTGAGCCCGCGGCGCTGTCGCGAGTCAAATGTCATGACTAAGGACTACGTTCGAGTTCGAAACTAGTCGGGCAATTCCGAAAAATGCACGTGATTAGTAACCGGTGAACATTAATTGATATGAATATGTCTCACGAAAGTTTTTATACAAAAAAAACATGTAGGTATGTACTTGCAAAACCTTGAAATAATCAGTTCAGTTGTAAGAAGACTCCTTTGTTATACAGTTAACTAGACCACGCCTATTAGTCGGTTTAACATTTTATTTTTTAACTGATTCGGCATGACTTGCGTACATAATCGCAAAAGATAAAGAAATCGTAAAAAGTTGTCAGGGCCGAATTAGCCCCTGAAGCCCTGGGGCGTTGAAGAAGGCCCCCAATAATTTAAAAAATAGAGAAAAAAAAAACTCCGCTCTATTGACATTAAAAATATGTCAGTTTATACATTTGAATTCAAAAATGACTTAGAAGTACGTATATAAATAAGATTTTACTGTGCATACATGCTTCAAAATAGAAAAGACTGTGATGTCGGTAAATTTATTTTAAAATTTACGCATTGTTTTAAAAAAAATGATTCCTGATAACTAAGTAGTGGAGGACAGAAAGGCAAAACTCCATGTAAACTTACGCTGCACTTGGTTAGACTGGAAACCAGGATAACGTAGGTGAAAAAAGGCTAGGCAGATTAAATATGCACTTGAAAAATTATAGAAATAAAATTTACTTTTATCAACTGTTTGCCGTTTACGACGGGCCTTACTGCAGCCTTGGGCTTTATTACCGTCGCGGTCACTGACCCAGCCACCGAATGCAACCGACCTTGTAGTTCGTTTCAATGAACCGATTGACTGATTGCTCTTATGAATGGTCGAAAATATTAACCTACATATGTGTAAGTATTGCAATTTTTTAAGGATCGTGGGACTTGGCAACTCAAGAAGGAAAAAATTATACAGGGGGTCTAAAATGGCCACCGGGCATTTCACCAAAAAATTTATCATTATTTGAATTGAGTAACTTCTTAAGATTCTGATATTTGACACATTAGCAATTCCTATTTTGTGAGCCATTTTACGAATCTCCATAGAAAACTGTCAAGTAGATGAATTACTGTTTATGAATTGCACGCAAATCATACTAAGATTTGGCCATGAAGTGACCATTTCACGATTTGTGAAATGAATCATATTAAGATCCTATTATGATTCAGCTAAGGTGGCCTTTTAGACCCTCCGATGTATTTTAATGCAGGCTAGGCAAACACTTATGTTATAATTCCTATTTTTCAAGGAAACATTGAAAAAATAATAGACAAGAACAGGGCTTGAACTCGCGACCCTTGAAATTCCGTGTCATTACTCTACCAACTGATCTGTATATGATTGCTAGATAAATATCGTCAGGCGTCTCCTTAAGACGAACCCAAGGAGGATTGAAAATTCAATACATTTGAACACGACAAGTTAGCTAAGTTGGTAGAGTGATGACACGGAAAGTCAAGAGTCGCGAGTTCATGCCCTGTTCTTGTCTATTATTTTTTCAATGTTTCCTTGAAAAATTCATATAAAATGATATTTTTTATACGTACTTACGTTATAATTTTTCTACTAACTACCGTGAGGACTCTATGGTTGCGATAGCTTAGTTAATGGAGCATTTGGAGTACAAATCCAGATGACGCAACTTGAAACACTTCTTATAGTAGTGTTTCTGTAAATTATACTTATAAAAAGTCTAAACAATCAATCTGCCTAGCCTTTCTTCAACTGTCTTAGGGTCGGCTTCCAGTCTGACCGGATGCATTTTAAAACCAGTATTTTACATGGACTGCCCATCTGAGCTCCACAACCCAGTGACTGGGTACCCGCGATATCTCGTGAAAAGACTGGTTGACTTTCAGGCATTTAACTACCTGTATTGGCTGACATATATCTTCATTTGAAAACCAGGACCGACTACTTAACGTCTGATGACGTAACTGCCTGTGGATTGAATCCAAGGTGGTCACAACATAGAGGAGCTTGAAGCCACCATGCCAATAATGCAGTTCGCCTGTAGATATCGTTTGAGACGTTACAATACTTCTCAAATAGCCACAAATCCTTGAACGAGTCACGTTATTTTGGCCAGTAACAGCTGAGTCTTAAACTAAAAGGAAGGTAAGGTTGTCTGTTACGTCATCAGACAAGGAACTCGGTTAGTGGCACAAAAAATATAAATCTTCATGGCTGTGCAATCTAACGCGAGGTACTGTCGAAGAATTAGAATTGTGTCCCTGCTAATGAGGAATGATTTTAGTTCTGTAAAGTTTATTTTGAAGACAACTTTTACAAGTCATTTTTATAATCTAGATGCGCTGGCATTTCCTGTCTATCTATCTTTAATATGGAATGCTGAAACAAACTCAGAGGGAAGTTGTCTTATAAAGTCCAGACATAATACATAACAAATATACAGTATATAACTATGTAACAAGGATCGTCTAGTGCCTTTTGAAGAAAGAGCCATTGCGGCTTTGAGTTGACCTGTCCTATCTGACAGCACGTGTGCATCAGTCATCGTGTAGCTCAACCTTATCTAAGGGAGCTCAACGACCCGTCCCAAGACGATACCCGATTCGAAGGAAATTTGCGTATCTATTGACTGACTAAACTAAAATTAGGGAATGGTTACTTTACTACATTAAGACAAGACAAGACCAAATGACAGACGTCAAATTTGAATTTAAGTATGTCAAAATATTTCTATACATATTTAGTTTGACGATCTTATTATTTTAGTAGTTACCTTTAAGAGTGTCGACTAAAAATGACAAAAAAATATAGTCTGAACTGTTTTAATTTTAATTTAACTACTCTTAATTCGTTCAATCACGATCATATAGATAAAAAAAATTAACAATACTAAAATTTTTAGTTTAGTTTGTTAGCTAAATTCTCCAATAACAAATTATTCGATTCAGAGAAGTAAATCATACGTTTTGATGGTGACAAGTAAATGTCCGACTGTCATTGGTGAAAATACGTCAAGGTAATTATCCGGGAGGCGCAGGTTCGAATCCTGTTCGCGACCGTATTCTTTTTCCATTTAATATAATAACTTTACGTCAAGGTTATTTCGATCTAATAAAAGTATTAGAATGCGAATCCGAAATTACTGTTAAGGTGGGTCATGATTCCAATTCCTCAATTGTACTTACTTCTTTTCGTCTAATTTCAGAAACTATATAGATCTAGTGATCGCAAACGTAGTAGCTGAGTGTAAGGTCTTGGATTCGATTCCCGAGTCAGGCAAAGTATTATTAGGTTTATCTTGTAATTAATTCTCAGTAGCTGTTCGGAGTTTGACATAGTGGCCGGTTGATGGCGTTATGCTCACCATCTATTACACGGGGCTTAATAACAACATTGGTGAAATGTGGGTGTATAACTCTGCCTACCACTTCAGGGAATACAGGCGCATGTCTATTCCATGAGACTTTTAACTGCATCGTTGAATTATGGGTAATTACTTCTCTGCCCTACCTTTTTAGGCTAGAGGAATGATGCTATGTATAACATAAAATAACTTTCCTATAACTGTTCCAATTGGCCTCCTTTCCAGGGCGCGGGCCTCTTCTCATACAGAGAAGGTACGAACATTAATCACCACACTAGCTCACTGCGGGTTGGCGATTTCAGACCATCAAGTTCAGGTTTTCTCACGATGTTTTACTTCACCGTATGTCTGTGCTGTCTTTGGATGTTTAAGAAAGTACATATAACATTGAAAATGTCATTTTTATACATGCCAAGATTGAACCCACAACCTGGGTCTCAAGAGATAGATCCGTGACCACTCGGCCATCACGACAACACAACACAAATACAAATAAATCCTATTAACAAGATGAAATGAATTAAAAAAATTACAGAAGCCTTCCAGGGTAAGGGTAATATTGGCATATTACCCAGGATAACGTATAGATTCTAACCATACCCCAAACATCTAAATTGGTTCAGGCGTTAAAAAGTTATGATGGAATAAAGAAACTCGCAAATATACATACCTACATACTATATATCTGCCTAGCCTTTTCCCAATTACATTGGGGTCGGCTTCCAGTCAAACCGGATGCAGCTTAATACCAGTATTTTACATGGAGCGACTGCCTATCTGACCTCCACAACCCAGTAACTGGGTAACACGATATCTCGTGGTATGACTGGTTGTCAGACTTTCAGGCCTCTGACTACCCGTAACGGCTGTCATAGATCTTAATTTGACAACCGGGACCAACGGCTTAACGTGTTCTCCGAGACACGGAGGGGTCTCGGTATGATATGATGGTCACCCATCCACAGACCAACCGCGGCAAGCGCAGCTTAACCTCGATCGATCGATCTGTGCGGCTGTTACTTAGCCACGAGCCCCTCCTATACATACCTACATACGTGAATCCTTAATAAATAACACATTTTTTTTTGGGCAGTCAACCAGAGAAAAATAAACGATATGAATTTGTCTCACGAAACTAATTAAATAAAAAAAAAACCTTTTAAATACACCTCAATTTGGAGCAATCCAATATCATAAATATCATTGAACCATACAGTTCTGGTGTAAGTAGTAATGTATTTTACTGTTCACAAAGTTATTTTTAAAAGCAAGCTATACTAAAGTGAAAGTCACATATAAAAGTGTGCCGCGAAACACGACCGAATTTATAATCAAAACGGATTTAAGTATATAAAGTAAATCCCATTAAGGGATTACTGTTAATAAATTTTTATTTTTTATGAGTTGGGTTTTCTCTTGACTGAGACAAAGTCGACGATGGAGTGAGCTTACCCAGAAGAAGCCTG
This sequence comes from Xylocampa areola, assembly GCA_935421205.1. Classification (NCBI taxonomy): domain Eukaryota; kingdom Metazoa; phylum Arthropoda; class Insecta; order Lepidoptera; family Noctuidae; genus Xylocampa; species Xylocampa areola. The sequence continues at coordinate 11,532,262 of OW285225.1, forward strand.
TGCACTCTAACTTTGAAGAGATTAGGGCTGAATGCGTTCGGAAACACAGACGCAGGTAGAGAGATCCACTCCTTTGCTGTGCGCATTATAAAAGATGATTGGAAACGCTTAGTGCGAATTGGTGGAATAGCAACAAGATAGGGATGGTAACTTGCAGTGCGTCTAGATGTGCGATGGTAGAAGGGGGCTGGTGGGGTGAGGTCGTGGAGTTCTTGGGCACACTCACCGAAGTACAAATAAAATTAAAAATATGAAGCTCCATAAAACATAGCATAGTGTGTCGTAGTGGTTGAGTAGTTAAAAGCCCGCCTCTTGAGCCACAAGTTGTGGGTTCAAATCAGGCATGTATCAGTGTGACTTTTTCAATGTCATATGCACTTTCTTAGTGAATTTAAGATCTCATCACAGACATACGATGAAGGAAAACATCGTTAGGAAACATGGACTTGTTGGTCTGAAATCGCCAACCCGCAGTGAGTTAGCGTGGTCATTAAGCTCGTGCCTTCTCTGTATGAGAAGAGGCTCTTGCCCTGCAGTGGGACAGTAATGGGCTAGCTATGATATTTTATTTACCTATATGTATTTGTGAAGTAATCGCATCTGTACGATATTGTCTATGTGAGGACCCTATATCTAGTAGTGTCGGTACAGCCACCTGTAGTAAAATAGATAGCGATGACGTCACCATAGCACGTATTAAAATGTGAAAAACGAATTTTGTGTAGGGAGCAAAGATCGAGATGGTGTAGTTGACAGAGCCCCTGGACTATTTATCCGGGAAGTGCAGGTTTAGATCTTGATTACGGCCATATTTAAAAAAAAAAAAAACTTTTTCTCGAATCCAAGGCACGCACCACTGACTTTACTAGTCAAGTGCGTATCCATAATTTATTACTATATAATATTATAAATGCGAAAGTAACTCTGTTTGTATGTTTGTTTGTTTGTTACCCTTGCACGACTAAACGGCTGAACGGATCGTAATAAAATTTGGCAAGGTGATAGATTGGACCTTGGAGAAGGACATAACCTACTTTTTGTCACGCAGAGGAAGACGCGGGCACCAGCTGTTTATAAATAAACAATCACTTGCGTAAAACGGTGACGGAAAACATCGTGAGGAAACCAGCACACGACAGAGATGTTCGATGGTGTGTAAAGCCATGTCAGAGACCTACGGGTGGTTTAAACTCTGACACTAGGTTGTTCATCAACCATACAATAAGAAGAAGAATTAACATATCATATTATCACGCATGTATCCCCGAAAGGATAGGCAAAGGATTTGGCAAAGTTCACCAATGCTGTTAATAAGTACCATGTAATAGGTGGTCAATCTATTGCCATCTACTGGTGGTTTAAACTCTGCCATAAGGTCTTTCATCAGCCATAATATAATAATAAGAAGAAGGGATAAACCGCCCAAAGTTTTTAATTCAAAACGCTTTCCGCTTGTTGTATAAACACAACCTAAACTGTCACATAGCGTCAACCGCGTTAGGTGTGACCGCTAAGCACTAGAATTACACCTATATGGGTTCAACCTTTAATGGGCTATAATATTTTAGACACACATCCGTGATATTGATAATTCACAGTAACTAACTGCCCTACTGTAATAGTGCCCCCACGCGCCTAGTTTGTCTAGAGGTCCCAAGCGCGAATGCTGAGCATGACATCCTTGATTCGATTCCCAGATCACGCAAAGTGTTGGGTGAGAAGTGATATTTTTCTGATAGAAAATTCTCAGCAGCAGCCCGGAGTCTGTAATTGTGCACGGTAGATGGTCAAGAATTAGATTTTTGAGTCGACCAAAATAATATTGGATTGGAAAATTCCGGAGTTTAGAATTGTGCCCGGTAGATGGCAATAAGCTCACCACATGGGACTTAATAAGAGCAAACGTGGGTGTACAACTGTGTACCACTCTGCCTACCCCTTCGGGGAATACAGGCGTTATGCTATGTCAAGTTATGTTATGTTAATCTTAAGGTATGAGACCTTGAGAGTTTTTATTCAGATATAAAGACTATAAAATCCCTACAATTAATAGTCCATTATTATAAGTCGAAGAAACACTATGTGCGAGAATATTTAGATGTTAGTAAGTTTGTGAAAATAAATAGGTTCACGCCTAACTAAAAAACAGACCAATACATGTGGTGATCGAAATATTTTGTTCGTATTTTTAAATAGAATCTAACAAATCTTTATTTTTGAAAACGGCAAGCAAATCATTTTTATTGTTCATAAAATTCTATAAATCCAGTATAACTTTAACACAGAAAATCACACTATATGCCGTAAACCGTCCGTTTCCAGTTTGAACTAATTTCACGGTTTACTATAGATTAGTCTCTCACACACATACCTACAATGTGACACACACACACACAAAACCATAACTAATAGCATTATGAAAAAGAAAACTCACCAAAGTCACGAGAATGATGAAACACAACGAAATTACACACACTAGGTACCAATGATAATTTTAGTATTAATATTTTATTTTAGTTTTGTTCACTCAAACTACTTTATAGCAAAATATAAAAAGTACTGTATTCTATAACCATATAACATCTTCGTTTGAATTTATTTAAGAAAAAAAATATAAAAACACAAATGTTCAAAAAAAGAACACTGGCCGCACACAATGATAGAAAATTTTGAATAAAAAATTTATTAAATGTCCACAGATTAAAAAAACTACACACGTGACGTCCCGATCACAAAATAGTGTTGTCAAAGTTCCGAAATACGGTATCGAATATCGATACGAATACGTCTTTTGTGTACGAGTGCGAAATACGGAGTGAACTAGTGTTGCGCCGGCGACTTATCAGTGACTTAGACTGTAATATCAACATTGTCAGAAAAGATTGCGCAGTAGTAAAGTAATATCGATTTTCGATGATTACGCATTAAAAGAAATCAGGTGACAACGTGGGAATCGTTTAGACAACAAACACGATACTTAAACGTGAAGTTATTGATTTTATATACACACTTATTATAGTTCGTTCACCTGTGTTGCATACGATCGTATCTAAGTAAAAGGTACCTGTACCTACAAGGTTAAAAAAGATTAAGCTTACGTTATCATAGATAGAACCAAGAAATAGTAGAAAGATAACATTTTATTTATGACTGACAACCGGAACAGGCGTGTCAAAGAGGCTACGACCAATTGACATTACGATAAAAAAAACACATATTTAGCTACTGATAAATAGGTCAAACAGTATCGACAAAAATCTTTTAACCATTTTAATTAGAACGAGAACTACTTTGCATCGGGCGTTCTTACACGATGACGCATTATTGGTGGGTCAGGCCAAACTACTGTGTACTGGCACATCCTTCATAAGGCCAGTACTTACAGACGCGGTCCCGAGATCCGGTATTGGTCTGGACTTATGACGTCATTGATTGGTATCGCAAAATTTTCATTGGTATCGTTGACACCTTTGTGTTTTTTATTACTTCATCGAATAGTTATTTCTTTGCCTTCAAAACTATGTTGTGGATTCATATCTGCAAGTATCAATGTGACTTTAACAATATCCTAAATGAACTTTCTTAAGACATATAAGAATCACAGACATACGGTGAAGGAAAACATCGTGAGGAAATCTAGAGCCTTAATAGTCTGTAATCGCCAGCCGACAGTGTTGATAAACACAATGATCGCCCCGTATCTGTATGAGATGAGGCGGTTGCCAACAAGACAATTACTTATTGCTTTTTTTTATATAAAAGAAGCACACCTAAATCTTTTAAACGCATTTTCGCATGCGTAGTGAACTATAAAGTAGTTTTTTTTTTGTGAAAAGGAAAGTATTCTGTTCATGACCGTATTTTTCGTAATTTTGGAGGCTTTTAGTATCAAAATATTTCTTTAAAGGAGGTCAAATAGGAATTACTGACCTCTGCAAGTAGGCAATCAAAACCATAATTGCCAGAAATAGGCTTTAAACAAAACAGTTTAATAATCATGTTTGTGTGAAGCCATGATGAGGTGTCTTCACGGCCTCATTGATCTAGGGATCAGGTCCGAATCTGAATAAAGCGCTATTCGTTTATTTTTTCTGTTAGGAAATTCTCAGTAGCAGCCCAAAGTTTCACATCCAATAGCCTTACTACCTATTACGTGGGACTAAATAACGACATTAATAAAAAAACTATGTAGTATTTTGAGTATCTGACATTTAACGTTTATGGCGTTTTGCGTATTTGCCATTAAAAGTTTCTGACAATATGCGTGTCTGACATTTTGCGTATCTGACATAGGGCGTATAAATCAGTTACATCTCTGCCTAACCATTCGGGGAATACAAGCGTGGTACTCTGTTTAACCGAATCAATTATTTTATAACTTCGGTACAGTTCAAAGCCTTGTTCGCTTCATTCAAACAAATTAGGTCACTTAGCTTTCCTTAGGAAAACTACAAACTTTGCTTTAATACAAGGTATTTAATTAATAAGCAAGGTATCGATATACGGTCATATTACGATGGTGACCTGATTAGAATACCGGGAATTTGGTACAAGTTAGTTCGCAGTCACAACCCTACTTTATACTTCTTATTAAAAAATTAATAATAGTTTATAAAACCTAAAAACACGCTTTTGTAAAAAACCCAACTTAAAAGTAGAAAAAAATATTCTATAAGTTCAAAAAGAAAAATTTTGTGATTTAGAAAAAAAACATTCTCGTTTATTTATCGTAAAAAGCGAGGTGTGCTATATTTCAATTGTAGTAAATATTTTATTGTCAGATATTGGTAAAATTAAAGTCATTATCATACCTATATCATAAAAAGCACCTCACGATATTTAATTTATCATTCTATTCAATTTTTTTAATGAACGTTTTTTCTTCTTTTTAGTTCGGCTAGTTACAAAAACGTGTTTTCTTAAACTAATATCATCAATTTTGTTTTTTTAATTATTTTTAGTTCATTACTTTTTTTTTCACACAATTTTTTTAAATTATTGAATTCTCTTGGTCTTTGGTAAGTGTGCGAAGTTTCAATTCAATCAGACGTTATAAAGTGGGTGAAAATCAAATTCAAAGATTCCGTTTTAAAGATACATACCAAGCTAATACCAGCGTATAAAAAATAATTATGGCCCACACTAGGAATTTATCCTGCAATATTATACGTATATAGTCCTGAAGAATTATCGGTCAAGGCGGACTATCTCCACGAAGATTAATCAAGTACGCAGGTGATATTATAGTGCACAAGTGTATCCGCAAACACAGATGCACTCCCTCTTCCTTCACTCTGATAATCCAATGGGACGGCAATCCGACACAACCGGAGAGATCGGGCGCTAGATCGACGGCTTTACGTGCTCTCCGAGGCACAGAGATGTCACACCGACAACTTCCTAACTCCGGGCTGCTATTGACAATGTCTCTAACAGATAAACCTAACCTACCTATGACCTAGGCTGAGGATAAGGTCCACATCCTAGGTCATAGGTAGGTAAACCTAGGTTGGGTGTTGTTGTAGTTGTCTAGGAATGCAGTCGACAGAGAAGAAATTGTGAGGACAACAAATTTCGTCCTCCAAATTCCCGCAGAATATCATCTTACGGAAAATATCAAATGTTCCATGGTTTGTTACAAACAACGTAATTCATGAAAACCTAATGGTAAAAACGGTAAAGGAAGAAATTAAATTTACCTCAAAAAATTATCAACAGTGGCTCGGTACGCATCCTAATGAATTGGCAGCCTTATTAAGTCTCCAAAAATACCCGAATCGCTTGAAAAGGTATGACATACTGAAGTTGCTAGAGAGGATGTAGCAGCTCTGCAACAAGAGGAGTGCGGCTGATGGAGGGCACACTCGACACGACAACCAACCTACATCGCATCCATGCATACTCGTAGTTGCAAGACTGATAGCAAATAACCTGGAAAAAAAACCCGCGATGCACGAGGCCGTCTTCCTCAGCTCAGATTTCTGGCCTGCAGGAGTAGTGTTCCGCCGCTACAGGGAAACAAGACCGAAACCTAATTCCAAAGTTTAATTTAAGTAATATTATATAATATGTCTATAGGTATTGTTTTTTGTCTATGGCCCTTGTTGCTTGAAATATACATTAAATAAATGAAAATTTAAAAATATAACCTTGTTCTAACCTGGTATCGAAACCAGAAACAATTCTATTATACATAATTATTGCGTAACTTTAACCGTTTAAGCAGCGTTCGCAACGGAAGCTCTTATAAGGAATATTTTTTTCCCGTTTTTGCAACATTTTTCATTGATGCTCCGCTCCTATTGGTCATAGCGTGATGTTATATAGCCTATAGCCTTCCTCTGTAAATGGATAAGCGCGTTGGGATTAGCGCGTTCAACCAAACAAATAAACGCACGCACAACAGCTGCGCTTGAGGCAACTAGACCAATGGGCTGTTTCTACTGCATTATGGGTTTACAGAATCATAATATTGTCACATATATGTCTAGATAGGTATAGAATTATGTTTTCAGCAGCCGATCTATCGACCACTGCGCCATTTATTACAGACATTACTTTAATAAACCTTTAATAAAGTTCATACACAGTAGGTATAGACACAGTAGAGATAGTCTAATCTTTCAGAGAATTTAGCGTGACGGTATATCATTTTATATTTCATAACCTTTTGTCCCAGAAGCTGATTTGATTATATGGATCACCATTAATTACATATTGGTATATTATTCGGTCGCCAATAATTTTGCGAGCAATCATTAATTGGTAATAATTATTGCATCTTTTATTGGTATTAAGCAATATTTTCATGTTCCTATTACATTCAGCGTTTTGACTGCAAATCAGTTTCGATGAAGTGAGCGCATTCGCAAGTCAAAAATTTTAAAACATTTTCTGTACATGTAAAACAAAAATAGAGAACACATAACTTTCAAATGTGGATTCAGTGTTCCATTTATCAAAATAATAGTTTTTTTTTAAATAAGTGTTAGTGGCCAGTTTGTTGATACTAAATGCGCCATTTTGATTTCTGATTTACGTCACACAATATTTTTGAAGAGCTTGTAAAGGTATGCTTAACTATTTTTATTTAAAGTGGCTTCTTTTCCGAAATTGTGTTTGTTTTAATACTTTCTTAATTAGATTATTCACAGACACACACACAAAGAAATACTTCTTTCTAATATCTTTGGACACACAAATAAGTACCATTTTATTTATTCACTTAATTTGACGTCACTAATTTTATAGAGGTCACCTAAAAGTGAGTCGACTAAAATTATTTGGCGAGGAGATTTTAGATAAATCTTTGAAAAGCATTAACGTATGCGTGGCGAACACTAAAATTTTGAATTTGTGTGGAAAGAAAAATATGGTCGTGATCAGGATTCGAACCTGCACCTCCCTGATAAATACTACAGGCGCTCTGACCGCTAAGCTAGTCGAGGAGATTATAGTTTGACGTAACTACATTTGAATTTGACGTCTCACATTTCTTGCCGTCTCGCACTTATTGTAACTAACTAAACCCAGTAATTCTCTAATTTTAGCATAGTTAACCTAAGGTACTAAGCCAAGACTATTTTGAGTGTGTTATAGACCATACTAATCTATCACTTGCGCACGATAACAACCTGTTTCCCTTCGTTTCCACTGCCTACGTGTTACCAGCCACTTACGAGATATATATAAATGTAATCTCTGTGATTCCTTTTTATATATATACTAGCGGTCCGTCCCGGCTTCGCACGCGACTATAATTTGAGATTTAAACTATCCTATCTCTCAAGTTGGATCGAACTGCACATGGTGTGCGAATTTTATTATAATCGGTTAAGTGGTTTAGGAGTCCATTGAGGACAAACATTGTGACACGAGATTTATATATATTAAGATATATTTTTCATAGAGACAGCATGTCAGTCCCACGTACCCTAAACTTAATATATAGTGATTATTTTCCTAAATACAATCAACCCCCCCAGCAACGCCCTAAGCCGAGGCTTGTGTCCCGCAGGGGACGCCGCTAGCGCTGTTGCTTAGTTTGTAGTATTTTATAAATAATATGCTCAAACTGCCTCGCCTTAGATATTGTCCGGTTACGCAGACAAAACCTCTCTGGGTTTCCGCAAGAGGCCATTAAAAAAAAATTACTATCATCGAGATTCGCGTCCAGAACAAATATTATATTTGAATGATCTATAGATAATTTTAATTTTTCATGATCTGTGGTTCCGAGATATGTGACCGTAAACGGACTCACGACTTAGGAGAAATTACTAGTGTGTGACTGCTTCATTGGTCTAGTGGTCCAAAGCGCGACTGCTGAGCATGAGGTCTTGTGTTCGATTCCCAAGTTGGGTAAAGTGTTATTGCATTTTTTGGTTGAAAATTATCAGTAAAAGTCTAGAATTTAGAACCATACCCGGTAGATGGAGACTCCCTATTACAAAGGGACTTAATAACGGAATTGGAGAAGTGTTGGTGTACAACTGTGTACACCTCTGCCTACCTCTTCAGGGAATACAGTATGCTATGTAATTTATACATATACAGAACGACGATATACAACAAACGTGACGATGAAGTAATACCTACCTACTACACTAATGTACGTCGGAAAGCCCCGCGATGACGCATGCGCACTGATCATAATCTGCTTAACTCGTAGATCATTAGATGATGACTCTACTAATATTTTTATGTTAAAAAAATTATATCTTTGAGGATCACATTAAAACTTTGTCAAGTATTTTATTTATAGTGGATGAGATTCCGTAGATTTATTGCTTAGGGCCGATTTCACCAACTAAGGGCCGATTTCACCAGTGAAACTAAACGCGATCAGTACAAGCTGAACTCAGTTCACGCATTTAACTGAGTTCAGAACTCCAGTTTGCATTTCACCAACAAAAACTGAACGCAGTTCAAGCTGAACCGCCCGACTTATATCTTCATTTTCGTGAACGCGATCAGAATGTAGCAGGTAAAATCAGTTTGACGTTAACTGAGATCAAAATCAACATTTGAACTGGATCACGTACAACTAAGTTCTGTTAAACTCGGTTTTTAATGGCAGCGGTGAAATCGGCTCTAAGTTCACGCGTTTAACTAAGTTCAGAGCTCCAGTTTGCATTTTACCAACATAAACTGAACGCAGTTCAAGTTGAACCCAGTTTAGGCTTCTGAACGCCCGACTTTCAACGATCAGCTTATCTAAACGCGTTCAAGAGCGGCCTTGTCAAAATGGCGGAATATTGTTTAACATAGAATATTGATTTTGTTGTTATTTGACTTAATTATGATATTACGCTATTGCAGTGGCGGTACCTTCATATAAGCCCAAAAGCCTTACTAAAATGCTCGATAGAGAATCAATATCAAACCCGAACTATTTAAAAGTTCGCGCGCTTAATTCTTATCAAAATAACAGAAAGTATCTACCTATGCCACACTACTACACATCGCGATTGTTCGCGCGCAGAGTTTCGCATTTGCAGCATCTACATATAGCTATCTCGCTTACACGCACGGGCTTTTACCGGGCTTTCAAATACTATCTCTGTCACTTTCGCACTTATAGCGATGTGCCGTATAACGAGTACATACCTTGTGCGTCTACAAATCGATCAGTATGGAAGATTTAAGCCGTGCATGCCTATGAAGTTGCACGCGTATGCACACCTTACCAACTCTGCAGTGTTGCCGTTTTAGCGACGTTGTGAGATCTTGGAGATTTTTAACGAGTTTGGAGACTTTTTTTAAGATTTAGCAACAATAAAAACTAGCGACTTTTTAAAATAATTAATAGTTTAGAGTCACGTGACACATAGATTAAAAATTATGAATTTGTTTATCGAATTAAATGTATTTACGAGTTATTAATATTATTTTCAAAAATACCAAAGAGTCAAATAAAATACATTCTATCATTATAGCTAAGTTTCATATTTTATTTCCATCAGTGTCAAATACCCTATTGCGACATTTAGCTAGATTTTTCGTATACCTGGCGACTTTTTTTGCCTCAATGACAACACTGCAACTCTCCGTAAGTACCGAGTGCAACTCTCCGTAAGTACCGAGTGCAACTCACTTCAGTTTCATTTGCTTGAGTGGAAAAAGTTTTGTTGTTAAAGTTTTTTGTGTGTTTTCTTATATTTTCTCAGTGATACAATTGTTTTGGTGACTTACAATGGAGGTAATTGTACCTTGTGAGGATTTAAAATGCGTTAAAGTTTTGATTGGCGAAGATAAGGTAAAATCTTTAAACTTTGCTCAGAAAAAACAGTTAATTTCTTCATTAAAACCGACGCCTAATCTTTGTATTTCTCAGACTAGTAAATCGCATAAACGAAAATTTAATAGATCAGTGTATAAAACTAGTTGGATTGTTGGCTGTTCGCACACTAATAAGTTGTATTGCTGGTGCTGCATATTTTTTTCGAATGAAGATTCCGAATACATCTGGTTATAATGATTTAAATAACATATCTGGCGCTATTAAAAGGCATGCAAATTCCCATAAACACCTGTGTGCAATGGTTTCTTTCAGTAATTTTGGTAAACAACGAATTGAGACATCTATATCACGCCAGTTATCTGAGGAAATTGCAAAATATAACACGCGCGTTGATAACAACCGTAGTGTTTTTCAAAGATTAGTCGATATTGTTTGTCATTTAGCACAACAGGAACTTCCTGTAAGAGGACATGATGAGTCCAAAACTTCATTAAATAAAGGCAATTTTTTAAAACTGGTCTCGTTAATTTCAAAATACGATGTCGTTTTAGAAAAGCATATGCAGCATCAGGAAAGTGACAAACCGGGACCGAGAAGAAGACGGATGAATTCACTTTTAATTTAATGTACCTAACCAGTAGTTTATGAGATAATTGCGATGATACATACGTAGGTACCTACATACTCAGTCCAAAACTGAACTTTCTTTTTTTGAAATCGGTTAAAATTTTATTGGGCTTGCCTTATTTTGAAACCCTAGGCACGCCACTGCGCTATTGTATAAATAAAATGTATATAAAACTGATAACTGAATAAAATTGAACACGTATAACAGTCATAATAGAGTTTCCTATAAATATGTCAGCACCTAAAATGCTTAATTTTATAATATTTATAATATTGATTGTTTACATATCAATCTACCTAGTCTTTTCCCAATTACATTGGGGTCGGCTTCCAGTCAAACCGGATGCAGCATAATACCAGTATTTTACGTGGAGCGACTGCCTGTCTGACCTCCACAACCCAGTTACTGGGTAATACGATATCTCTTGGTATGACTGGTTGTCAGACTTTCAGGCCTCTGACTACCCGTAACGGCTGTCATAGATCTTAATTTGATAACCGGGACCGACAGCTTATCGTGCTCTCCGAAGATAAATTAAAATATATATTATAAAATCACCTCTCAAAATCGTTTAAATCTATAATTGTGACAATATTCACATTAATTATTCAAGAGAAAACTGCGTTTTCGTAAACGCGGTACAAAATGTATCTGGTAAAATCAGTTTGACGTTAACTGAGATCAAAATCAACATTTGAACTGGATTACGTAGAACTAAGTTCTGTTAAACCCGGTTTTGATTGTCAGCGGTGAAATCGGCTCATTCTTTTAAAACAACTCTTCAACAAATTGGTTCTTATTGCAACGCTTTTAGGTTCATAATGCAGCTACCCATTGGGCCTTTTAAACCGACGAAAAAAGAGGAAGTTCTCAAGACAACGCGTATATTTTTTACGCATGACTACATACTGCCTCGTTGGTCTCGTGGTCCAAACCGTGACTGCTGAGTATGAGGTCCTGGTAGATGGCAATATCATCATACTACAAACATAGCATCACGCCTGTATTCCACGAAGGTGTAGACAGAGGTGTACAAAGTACGCTCTCAATTCACCAATGCTGTTATTAACTCCCATGAGCCTATTGCCATCTACCAGATACAATTCCACACTCCGGTCTGCTATCGACAATTTCCTAATAGAAAAACACAATAACACTTTGCCCGACCCGGGAATCGAACCCAAAACCTCATGCTCAGCAGTCGCACTTGGGTCCGCTATACCAACGAGGGAGAGCAGGGTACAATTTAACAGCTTGTATATGGAGTATTAAGTGGGTCATCATCATCACCCCCCTGCCCTTATCCCAATTTATTTGGGGTCGGCGCATCATTCCTGTATCTGGCATGCTGCTAAAGTTTTGGCTATGTTTTATGACCGGCCGCCTGCCTGACGTCAACCCTCATTGGGAATGCTGTTGTTGGTGGTAACCGCCACCGATACGGTCTCCTTCTAGTTAGAAGTATCATGCAGGTAGGTATGTTGTGTATATAATTCTCATGTTATGTAGACGTTTTGTCCCAAATACTTTTTCACTTTCTTTCTTAACCACAGCACACATAATAAGGCCCTTGAATTGGAAAGAGAAAGTTCAATTAAAGTTAATTCAATAATTTTTAAGAAACGCGTGTAGACAGACGAAATTATAGATAGATTAAGTATTTTTCCACTCGTTCGTAGTTTTTTTTTACATCGACGAAAAATTTGAGGATGTTCTAAAGTCGACGAGTAATATGTATTTGGTTTTTTAATACACTTTTATTTGCTTGGTATATATCAATATAAAGGAATTTTAGAACGTGATTATCACCCACTTTAAAACGTCGGATTGAATTGAAACTTCGCACTCTTATCAAGGACCGATGACAATACAATAATTTAATGAATGCGTCCGATTATCCTGATCAGGATCTTCAAGATTAAAGATCTCAGGACTAAAGAAGCAAAAATAAATAATAGTTTAGTTCGGCTAGTTGCAAAAGCGTATTTTTTTAGTTTATAACTCTTATTTATTTATGTATGACCGCATATAGCTTTTAACATTTGACAGCGCGGTTGGCGCAGTGGTCGAGAGACCGACTGCTGCGGTGCGTGTCGCAGGTTCGATTCCTGCACGGAGCAAATATTTGTACGATCTACGGATAATTTCTCCGGGTCTGGGTGTGTGTGTGCTTGTGAGATTATATGTCTGTAAACGCACCCACGACACAGGAAGAAATTCCTAGTGCGGGGCAACGTTTAAAAAAAAAACATAGTAGCCCGTATTTTTTTATTGAAACATAAAAATTGGAAAAAAAAAAACTGCTTCTATCGGTGAATAATAGGATAAAACAGGGAATGATTCATTTTTCTTAAGTAAACCGATTCTGTCAAAACGAATATTTTTTTGATGACACTAAAATAATGTAAACCAAAACAGCAATACTCAATACTCAATACTCAATTCGTTTATTGCACACCATATGTTTAATACAGATGTTATTTTTTGGTAATATAGATACAATATGGACCCTGTCGGGCACAGCAACGTAGAAAGAAGCAACATAGCAACACGCCTGTATTCCTCGAAGGAGTAGGCAGAGGTGTACACCCACATTTCACCAATGCTGTTATTAAGTCACATGTAATAAATAGGTGGTGAGCCTATTGCCATCTATCGTGCACCATTCCAAACTCCGGGGCGCTACTGAGAAACATCTAAAATAAAAACTCAATAACACTTTGCCCGACCCGGGAATCGAACCCGAAACCTCATGCTCAACAGTCGCGCTTGGGACCACTAGACCAACGAGGCAGTTTGTGTAATGGAAACCAAAATGGAGTTAATCTGGCGATGAAGGCGAAGGACAGTCGAGGGAACTCCTTAACGGCTTACAGCAATTTATTTCATTCATTTTGATGAGACTTTAGACCTAGCTGTGTTTTGTAGATTAAAACCACAAGAACAAAAACTTTCTCTCTGTCCTCCTGCGACCACGAACGCTGCAAAGTGTTTGAAACGTCAGGAAAAACAAAAAAAAAAACAATAATACACGCGATTAATCTGGTTAAAAGTTGACTCAACAAAAACATTTTAACAAAAAAAGTTTACACGTAAAACTCAAAAGAAAAGACTTGAAATTAGTTACACTCAGTTACAATTAGTAGTTAGACTAAGATACAATTTCATTTTACATTATAATAAAACAACTTTTAACCGGATTAATCGCGTGTATTATTGGTTTTTTGTTTTTCCTGATGTTTCGAACACTTTGCAGCGTTCGTGGTCGCAGGAGGACAGAGAGAAAGTTTTGTTCTTGTGGTTTTAATCTACAAAACACAGCTAGGTCTAAAGTCTCATCAAAATGAATGAAATAAATTGCTGTAAGCCGTTAAGGAGTTCCCTCGACTGTCCTTCGCCTTCATCGCCAGATTAACTCCATTTTGGTTTCCATTACACAAACTGCCTCGTTGGTCTAGTGGTCCCAAGCGCGACTGTTGAGCATGAGGTTTCGGGTTCGATTCATTTTACATTTTTCAGTTTCCTTTAAAGGTGTTCTTTTTTTGTGGAAGGGGTTTCGTTGTTTGTCATTTTATAATCTCTAATTATTCTTTACAAAGTACCTATATAAACCAGAAAGATCCGCTGCCGCTTCTATCTGTATAAGCACTATATTCTCCACGGCCATGAAATACTTATATTAATTGTTATGAGGAATGCAAAATGGACTTGTATGTGTTAACACGAACAAGTGACACGATAGCTCAGTTAAGAGAGCAATGTACGGCATGAAAAGTCCTTCAATTATTTATCAATGTTCCCTGGGAAAAAAAATGGATTTCATTTAGTTAAGGCGCAGGTCCGGCCTCATACTGAATACTGCTCTCATCTTTGGGCAGGGGCACCCCAGTACCAGCTTCTCCGTCTGGACCACATCCAACGGAGAGCGATTCGAACGGTCGACTGCCAAGATATTTCAAACCGGCTAGACCCTTTGGCGCTGCGTAGAAGTGTTGCCTCACTATGCATCTTCTATCGCCTATACTATGGGGAGTGCTCCGAGGAATTGTTTGGACTGATCCCTGCCGCCTCTTACCGCCATCGTTCTACGCGACAGCAGTTCCATCCCCATCATTTAGATGGTTGGCAGTCCACAACTGTCCGTTTCTCTAGAATTTTTCTGCCTCGCACAACAAAACTGTGGAATGAACTGTCACTTGCGGTATTTCCGGACCAATACGACCTTCAAACCTTCGAGAAAAGAGCGTATTCCTTTTTAAAAGGCCGGCAACGCACTTGTGACTCCTCTGGTGTTGCGGGTGTCCATGGGCGGCGGTAATCGCTTACCATCAGGCGAGCCGTCAGCTCGTTTGAACCCTACGACATAAAAAAAAGTTATTCTCATTAAAAGAAATGTTCGGCACGAGCTTTGTGAAGATTTCCAAATATTGAATACATTCAGGCGTTACCTTGCTGAAGTCCATTACAATAGATTCAATTAAAAACAATATCTAGCTACTTGCACAATATTGAGGGTAGTCATGCATTATCTTGACAGCGCGGTTGGCGCAGTGGTCGAGAGACCGACTGCTGCGCTGCGTGTCGGAGGTTCAATTCCTGCACGGAGCAAATATTTGTATGATCTATAGATAATTGCTCCGGGTCTGGGTGTGTGTGTGCTTGTGATATTATATGTCTGTAAACGCACCCACGGCACAGGAGAAATTCCAAGTGTGGGGCAAAGTTTAAAAAAAAACAATGTTTGCAACGCCCGCCCGCCCGCAAATACTCGTATATGCACATACGCAAGCGGTAAAAAGAATTGCAACTACCACCAAACCTACACTTCCCAGTAATCTAAAGAAATAATTACTTATGTATGTAAACGCACCCACGGCCCATGATATAAAAGAAATTGCTAGTAGGTTTGTGGCAACGTATACCGAATAAAAAATATTCATTATTTTTCCACTATACGTTCCACCCAATATCAAAGCCACTTAAAAAGGATCAAGATTGTCACAATAATTACATTACACTATCTCCAATAGCTCGGAAATTTCACTTAGAAACGTCTAATATATTTTCACTTGCTGAGACATATTCGGTTGATTCAATATAATACAATATTTCACTCGAATGAACACTTCGCAGTCTAGTGCGTTTATATTATTAAAAAGATTTCTATAATGTTTACATTTACACACGCTTGAGGTGGTGACCTTTGAAACTAGTTGCTATGGGCACTGTGTTGCTAGGGAGTTTGTTGCGTCGTATCTTGTTTCCAACAAAAACACTAGGAAAAGGTGAAGGGTGGGCGTTTTACCTACCCACTATGGGCTAATTGTAATATGCTATGTACTTGAGAGTTAACTGATTTTCAATGAATGGAGACTGAGTGAGGATGGATGAAAAACCCTGACTATAAAAAGACGGTGCTGTAATTCGGTCGAAATTTCGGGAATCAATAACTGTCAAAGCTTTTTTATACTAAAACCGATCTAGACCCAATAAAATATATTTCTATGATGCTTGAGAGTTGTCGCACCTGCGTCTCCTAGGCTGGGAGCCGACGTCCGGGTGCTATGACTGCCCCGAGGACACGGCGCAGCACACGCTGCAGGTGTGCCCTGCATGGGCAAAGCAGCGACACGACCTCATCGGGATTGTAGGGGATGTCGGGGATGCGCGATCTGTCGCTTCCGACTGTAATTAGATACATGATCGGGAGTAAGAGCGCATGGGGTGCCATGGGAGGTCATGCTCGTGACGGAGATAGTGGAAAGAGAGGGAGAGGCAAACCTCACTCAGAGCTTTTTTCTTTTGTCGGGGGGAAACCTTCACATTGTACCCGGACTTTGAGGATAAGACCGGAGAGTGTGGGATTTTCCCTCACTAAAACCACGCCGGTGGTCACCATAAGCGCGTGGAGGGGAGCTCCAAGTCCTCTAAGGAGACCAGCTCCCTGTGGGCACATCCCTGGAGACATTGTAAAGAGATTATCCCCTACTTACGGCAGCACAAGACCACTGTGCCACCGTTTTCCCTTAGATCACTTTATGGGCGGACAGAGAGAATCCCGTAATATCCTTAAGCGGGATTTCAGCGTGTCAGGCGTCGCGGCGGTTGCTACCTCGACGCCTTCTTCTCGGGGACCCCGCTCACCACTACCGCAAAAGGCGCGCCAGACGCCGGACGATATTCAACGATCTCCAGCCACCTCGAGCTGGGGCCTTGGATAGTTTGCCGCCTGACCAGCGACAGGCCCGCGACGGTGCTCGGCGCTTCTACACGTGCGCCACTCTGAATTATCTTTGCAGGCCAACTGTGAACGATTTTCTACACTACGACAAAAAATGGTTCCGGAATCGCAGCTGCATTCGTAACCTGGCGATCTGCTTATGACCCAAAGAACCTAACTCTACATATTATAAATGTTAATGTAAATTAAAACAAAAAAAGCAGACATTTCTAAATAATGATCCGTCGTGTCGTCACTTCCGCTAAATTCCTTTTTTAACACACGATACGTTTATGATTACAGGAAGTAAACAATTTTATATGTATTATTTCAATACAAGTGCGACATTTGGTTTTGCTTTTCTAAATATAATTATATTAATACGTGAAACAAAAACTTTGTACCACTTTTTACAAAAATTACGCGGATGGAGGACTATGAAATTTGGTACAGTTAAAGTTTATATGGAGAAGGAGTGCAGAAAGCTAATGTTTCTATACAGGCTGTGGTTCTAGACAGTGGCCAAATTGAAGGAGGTGGATCTATAGGTTTAACTGATTACAAAACAATTAAAAAAAGTATACTTTAAAAAATCGAATTAATTCCGCAGTTTTACTGTTTTTTGCGTATACGTCGTGTCATAGTCATCGCCACGTCGCGCGCAGTAAGTACAAGGACGGCACCGCGCGCCGACATAGGCCGTATACGAAAATTTCACAGAGAAGCGTTAGCTGTTACGAGACGAATAGGACGTTGACCTCTTGGCTATAATTGTTTTAATTATTTTTATACAACATATAACTTGTTGCTGTATATGTTCCTACAATATGGCCACTGTTCAAAACCACAGCCTGTATAATATGCATTAAAAATACATTAAATTGATAAAAAAATATTGTACACTCTACCATGCGTTTGACACACACACACATATATCTGTGACAATAGAACTCTTTGACAGTAGAACCTTACTAACGTTCAAATTTAAATGTATTATGGTCGAATTTCGGCCAATGGGCGACTACCAGTCGCAGTTGCACCAGACTTATCTTGAATTTTTGTTCATAAAAAACGCGGAGAAAGAACTTAGCGAGCTGAGGTCACAATAGTTGAGCTGTCAGAGCACTTATGGTACAGATCTAAGCTTAGGGGTGCAGGACCATACACTCGAAAATAAAAGCGAAAAGAAAAACACAATTTAAAATAAAGATGACAAATTCTAAATACTTGTAGACAGCTCGGTGAGTGTTGTGTGTGCGAGTGTCTTGTGTGTGAGTGCACGCATGTGTGTGTGTGTGCGAGAGAGTGAGTCCTACACACCCATCTATAAACACTTATCTGTGTGCGAAGAGTCCTTTCCCCGGCAGCAAGAGGATTTCAGGTTAGCATTATTATATATATAAGGTTCTAATTTACTTGGTAATTTCCTTTGAAAGGTTTAATATGTAAGGCAAATAGCTAAGTTAGCACTTAGGCTAAGAATTAAATAGAAATAACAATTTATTTGTAATTAACATAGTACTAGCAAGACGAAAACTGCTCGTTGAACGGCGAACGTTAAGCAAAAAATATAGTTGTAAAAATTTGTATTATGGCTTAAACGAATCCTTATCACTTACACATTGACCCCTTAAAAGGAAATTACCTAATAAATTAGGACCTTATACATATATTTTTTATGAACAAACAGACAAATAAACTTATATGTTATAAGAGGTGCTTAAATATGCAGCTAAGATATATATGATTGCTCCGTCCACATGAATTTACTACTTTTTTTACCACTCATAATTATTTTCAAGATACTTCCCGTCGCACATAATAGGTACATTTATGTCTGCAGTATTTTGGTCAGCAAAATACTTAACATAACATAACATTACGTTTGTATTACGGGGTAGGCAGAGGTGTACACAACTGTACCTGCAACCAACCACATTTCACCAGTGCTGTTATTAAATGCCATGTATTAGATGGTGAGCTTATTGCTATCTACCGGGGACGATTCCAAACTCCGGGCTGCTACTGAAAGTTTCCTAACAGAAAAACCCAATAACAGTTTGTCCGACTTGGAAATCGAACCCAACACTTCATGCTCAGCAGTCGCGCGTGGGACCACTAGACCAACAAGGCCAACTTCTAAATTTTAGTGGAAAAAGAATACGGTCGTGAGCAGGATTCGAACCTGCGCCTCCCGGATTAATACTCCAAGCTATAACTTTAGAGTTTGCTATGCATGCGTTAATGCTTTTCGAAGATTTATCTGTATTTGTTAAGGTAATTGCATCTGTACGACATTGTATTAACTGTAAAGTTAGTCGTGTCGATTCAGTCAGCAAGAGACGTATCTATTAATATGTGGAAGAAGAATTCGCGGTGGTGAGCAGAGCTCTAGATGGTTTAGGGGTCAGAGCGCCTGCGGGGTATTTATATAGGAGCCGGGAGTTAGACAATTTTTTTTTTGGGTTTTTTCGATTATAATATATCTGCCTAGTCTTTTGCCAATTACATTGGGGTCGGCTTCCATTCAAACCGGATGCAGCTTTATACTTGTATTTTACATAGAGCGACTGCCTATCTGACCTCCACAACCCAGTTACTGGGTAATACGATATCTCGTGGTATGACTGGTTGTCAGACTTTCAGGCCTCTGACTACCCGTAACGGCTGTCATAGATCTTAATTTGACAACCGGGACCGACGGCTTAACGTGCTCTCCGAGGCACAGAGGGGTCTCGGTATAAAATGATGGTCACCCATCCACAGACGATCGGTGCGGCTGTTTCTTAGCCACGGGGAATTTTCAATTATAATACTTCAATGATATTTCCTATGGAACCATTTATGTCATATTTCCAACTCACTCATTCGTTTTATTCCATTCACATCTTTGTATGTTAAGTATTAAACCTTATAAACGATTTTTGGCGTTCTTAAAAGTGAAGTACCCCAAACCGCGATCCTATTACCAAAAACATCGGCATATACACGAAATTGTATACACGAAATCTATATAACATATAACCTAACGTTATTTTGTGGAAAAAGAATACGGTCATGAGCAGGATGCGAATCTGCGACTCATGGCTCATACATGGTCAAGCATGGTCGATATAGCTTAGCGGTCAGAGCGCCTGGAGTATTTCTCCTTTAGAGTTCGCTAAGCATGCGTAAATGCTTTTCAAAGATTTATTTAAGAGAAAAAAATATTAAAAATGATATAAAGCACACCTGCCATGTGTGATTTTTATTTTTTTTATATTACACTTTTTTTTGTACCGTAACCACAAAATTAATATTTTATAAATCTTACTAGCCTATTTTACCCGGGATAATGTAAGGATTCTATCGATGCTCCATACATCTAAACCGGTTCAGGAGTTTAGACGTTACGGTGGCATAAAGAAACTCACAAACATACACATGTACATGAACCCTAAAAACATAACACTCCTTTTTATGGGCAGTCGTGTAAAAATATACGGATATTTACTCTTAATATTCGATATAATTATATGTGATAATAAAATTCATTTAGGTATAGTGTACACAAATAATTTGTATAGGTATACCAATTGTTTTTTTATATGCCTATTTTATTATGTGAATGCTTTTTTCATTAACTGAAACTGCCTTGTTAGTCTAGTGGATGCAGGCGCAGCTGTCAAGCGTGAGGTACTGGGTTTGATTCTTAGGTCGAGTAAAGTGATGTTGGGTTTTTCTGTTAGAAAATGCTCAGTAACAGCGTTGTACCTATTACATGGAACTTTACATTGGTGAAAAGTGTGTGTACAGACTTAAAACACTTCTCTGCTTCACCCCTTGAGGATGGTGGTGTTATGCTATGTTAAGCACTACCTATTATTTTCAACAATGTGTGGAAAATAGCGATTAAAAATCACACCTTCCTTCTCAAACCTTTATCGAAGTCCTGGGATTACAATTGCATTCACCGCCACAGTTGGCCGTGCACAGACACTCTAGAAAAGCACGCAAGCAAAGCACGGCGTGCTGCCGACTCAGGCCTGTCGCTGGTCGGGCGACAAACTACCCCGGCTCGTCACCCGTAGGCTGCACTCACGATAGACGTCCGACGCATAGCACGCCCTCTTTAGTAATTGTGCGACGGGCTGGTCACTCTCTCCGTTTCCACCGACTCATTTGCGACCATCATCTCTTCGCAAATGGTGGCGACTGATAGTCACCCTCGGTTCCGACCATATATCTGATTGCAGTCGGTGAGAGATCATCCGTCCAACAGCCCCGATGAAGTATTGTCACTGGAAGTCCCAAGCAGGCACACCTCGTATACATTTATCTGAAAGTCCCGTACCACAAAATCCTAATTTAAAATACCTTAAAATTTACTAAAAAAAATTATAAAAAAAAAACCTCTCCAGTTCTATTCAATTTAACAAAGATTTTAATACAGATAAACCCTCAATCAAAGCATGCGAACTCTCAAATTATAAATTAACTATTTATTCGGATCCTGCTCACGACCGTATTTTTCATTCCAAATAAATTTATAACCTCAAAGTTAAAACATTCTCCGCTTCATGGACCAATTCATTCAACATTTTAACTAGGTATTTTAAGTCCATTAATGGCTCTCGTTAATTACTTCTATATTTAGCTACATTAATATGGATATATTGGTACTGTCTCTAGGGGGATCGCAAATTAGAAGTGTCTGTTAAACCGCCCTAGAAGGAAATACGGTGACCTTTTTGGTAATATCCTCCAAAAAGGTAAGGGGTGTAGTTTAGTACTCGCAATTGGCGTGTGTGGGACAAACTCAAACTCAAAATATGTATTGCGTTCATGTGTACAATACATAGGTGTTAATAAATAAATCGTTTCAAAATGAGACCCGGTAGGGCACAGCAACATAAAATTATATTTGTTTTATTTTATACCTATAATTAATAAGATTTATATAATTAATTAAATAACAATAATAATTTTAATTATAGTTTAACGGTTATTACTCACGCGCATACTTCGGGATTGCCCGACTTGTTTTGAACTCGAACGGAGCTCTTATTCATGAGCTGAGCCCGCGGCGATGTCGCGAGTCAAACTCTCTCCAGTTTAACTCGCGACATCGCCTATAAACTAGTCGGGCAATCCCGAAGTATGCGCGTGAGTAATAACCGTTAAACTATAATTAATATGAATGTGTCTCACGAAAGTTACTATACAAAAATAATAATTTTACAATAGAATGGAATTACAAAACTATTCTACTATTATATAAGGTTCTAATTAATTAGGTAGGTAATTTCCATTGAAAGGGGTAATATATAAGTCAAATTCATTCACTTAAGCTAAGAATTAAATGGATATAACAAATTATTTATAATTAACATAGTACTAGCAAGATAAAAACTGCTCCTTGAACGGCGAACATAAAGAAACACCTGTATTCCCCGAAGGGGTGGGCAGAGGTGTACACATTTGAACATCCAAATTTCACCAATGCTGTTATTAAGTCCCATGTAATAGTGGTGGTGAGCTTATTGCCATCAACCAGGCACAAATCCAAACTCCGGGCTATTACTGAGAATTTCCTAACAGAAAAACTCAATAACACTTTGCCCGACCCGGGAATCGAACCCGATACCTCCTGCTCAGCAGTCGCGCTCGGGACCACTAGACCAACCTGGTAGTTCTTACATACTTACAAACCTACATACATAAGTACAGAAATATACATAAACCTTAATACATAACACTCCTTTTTTGGGCAGTTGTGTAACAAAAATAGCAGTGTTTTTTGGATACGATTTTCTTCAAAAGAATGTACTTTCCCAGTCGGGCGCCAAGAAAGCTTGTCTCTTTATCTTGCTATTTAAGTCTTGTACACAAATAACCCGGTATCGTCACAGCTGTAAAAGTACCTATTATTCTAATTATTTTACAAAGATATAAAGAATCGTAAAAAGGAAAATTATTGCAGATTTTTTTGAGTGGCAAAACCTATCAGAGACGCTGTGCTGGACAGCTAGCAACCTTACTTTATAGGGGTCCCGACCAAATCAAATCATTTTATTTGTGTCAAACATGGGTAATAATACAATGTTATTGAAGATAAATCTTTGAAAAGCATTTACGCATGCTTAGCGAATTCTAAAGTTATTATATTAAATGGAAAAAGAATACGGTCTTGAGCAGGATTCGAACCTGCGCCTCCCGGATAAATACTCCAGGCGCTCTGACCACTAAGCCACTCGACCTCTGCTCACCACCGCGAATTCTTCATCCATATTTTAACACGTCTTTTGGCGACGTCATTGCTATCCATTTAGTCCCTATAAAGGAGACCGAACCGACACGACTATCTTTGCAACTAATACATTGTCGTAAAGAATGCAATTACCTTAACAATTCAAGATAAATCTTTGAAAAGCATTAACGCATGCGTAGCGAACTCTAAAGTTATTATATTACATGTAAAAAGAAATACAATGTTACTTTATATTATTGATGTTCACTAAGTCATTATAGGCCAAAAAGTTTTACCTATAAAGGCGTAGATACAAATGATTAATCTCTATTGAAAATGGCCCATAGATTAAATATTGTTCATAATTTTTAGTTTAGTTTATTATACTTACTTATGGGTATACTTAGTAATATCATGAGTTTTCCTGTGCTTAAATTAATTAGTTTCAGGTATTTATAGCAAAGGTTTTAATGTGTTTTAGTTACATATCGTTCTTTAATAAATTGTATAGATATGTACAAGTGTGTGCGTCAGATGGCGCGTGAAAATAAAAACTTTTTCTTTCTTTCTTTCTTTTTCTTTCAAAATCAATTAACAATATCATTAAAAATTAAAATTAATCAAATTAAAAATAATAATTATAATCTTAGGTTTTCGCGATCACTACACATTATAATAAAACAATTTTTAACCACCGGATTAATCGCGTGTATATTATTGGTTTTTGTTTTTCCTGACGTTTCGAACTCTTTGCAGCGTTCGTGGTCGCAGGAGGCTAAGGTGTCAAGCGTCTCAACAGTTTATTTAAAAATGTTTCAGTCTACCGTACATATAATTGATAAAATTCATAAAAATATTTTTGACTCTGAAACCTATTTAAAAACCAATGATACACGCGATTAATCCGGTTAAAAGTTGTTTTAATATAATTATAAAAATGTCAATAGTTAAAATACTCTGACACTAGGTTGTTCATCAACCACAAGATAAGATGACGAACAGATTTAAAATATATGTTTGTATATCATATTCCATACCCTGAACTGTCTCGTTGGTCTAGTGGTCCCAAGCGTCCCAAGGTCCTGGGTTCTGTTCCCGGGTCGGGCAAACTATAATTGAGTTTTTCTATAAGGACATTCACAGTAGCAGTCCGTAGTTTGGAATTATTTCCGGTAGATCGCAATAGACTAACGACCTGAGCCTATTGCGATATTTACTTGAATCATAATCATCATGCCCCTGCCCTTATCCCAATTTATTTGGGGTCGGTGCAGCATATATCTGGCATGCTGCTAAAGTTTTGGCTCTAGCCTTGAATATGACTAGATTATGTTTCTCAGGAAACACAGAAGTCGGAAGGGAGGCCCATTCACGAGCAGTGCTTATCATAAACGTGTAACCAAATCGTTGTGTACGAATTTTCGGAACTTCCGAATTTGCCCGACCCGGGAATCGAACCCAGGACCTCATGCTCAGCAGTCGCGCTTTGGACCACTAGACCAAAGAGGTAGGCTCAAACATCCAAATTCAATTACCCAAAAATGCCTCATCCAGTATCTTTATAACGTCTTGAAAACTCTCTAATTATAGTATCGCCTGTTACTAAGTCAACCATTATGATTAGCACCGAATAATTACAGGATTTTCTGCGAAATATCATCCCAGAAGGATAGACGTCGGATTAACAGGGTATCTATAATTAACTTTTTGTTCCATTTCATTATCATAGTTGGTTTATTTTGAGGTTGTTTACTGAGTAATTAAGATTGTTGTATCAGCGTTACAACTGCCTCGTTAGTCTACTGGTCGCAAGCGCGACTGCTGAGCATGAGGTCCTGGGTTCGATTCGCAGGTCGGGCTAAGTGTTGTTGGATTTTTCTGTTAGGAAATTCTCAGTAGCAGTCCGAAGTCAGGAAGTTGGTGGTGTGACACCCCCGTGCTGCTTCAGAGAGCACGTAAAGCCCTCGGTCCTGCGCCTGATCTCTCTCCTGTCGTGTCTGTTTGCTGTCCCATCGGAATATGAGAGTGAAGGAAAAGGGAATGCACCTGTGTTTGCGCATACACTTGTGCACTAATATATCTCCTGCGTACTTGGCTGATCTCAGTGGAGATAGGCCGCCGTGTCCAAAATACGGTCGGGAGGACTATACCAGCGTTACCTATCTATCGGTGCCCCCAATAACTTTAATATCAACTTTGTAAAATAAATAAAATAAAATAATAACTGTCTCGTTGATATACTGGTCGCGAGCGCGACTACTGAGCGTTCTTGGTTGGATTCCCGGATCAAGCAAAGTGTAACTGGTATTTTTCTGTTAACAAATTCTCAAAAGCACCTCGGAATTTCGAATTATGTCCAGTTGATGGCAATATAAGCTCACCTGTTATTATATGAGACTTAATAACAGCATTGGTGAAATATGGGGTAACAACAGCTGTAACAAAACTCGGTCTAACCTTCCGGGGAACGGGCGTGATGCTGTGCTGTGACGCAAAATTGCATTTAGGCGCTTGGCAGATAGAGCAACTTAAGTTGATTTGCCAACTATCAACTTTTTTAAAGTTGCCGGTTGCTAAACCAAATAGCCCGGTTGCTGCAACTTTATGGCAGTCTGTGAGCAACTTTGATAGCTGAGCTGCTTAATCTACGCTACGTACATTGTGATGATGGATATCAAAGAAACAGCACTTCATTTCATTAAATTAGGTCGCCGCCGTCGACGGCGTCAACAACGACAAATTATTCACAGCAAGGAAAGGGAGGGTGGATGTGGAATTGCTCGACGCGTTGCGATTCCGGTTGGGGAAACCAGCAACTTTACACAACTGATACAAATGCGACAGTTGATAGTTGCGGTAATTAGAAACTAACTTAGTAATCGATTGCAGCAACTGAAAACTGTTGTCCGGAACTGGCAACTCGAGTTGCTTCGTGTGCAGTTCCATTGAGATATATGTAAACTAGTTGCTCAATCTATTATACCCTTCTTGATTATACCTCAGCAGATAATGATCATCAAACCTAAATCTCTTTAGAGCTTGGGACTTAAATTCAATGGAGAAATATTTATATACCACATAAAATCTGAAAGAAGAAAATAAAAGAAGAAAATAAAATAAGAAAATATGTTATATGTTGAGTAGTTTCATGGTATTTAGTTATCATAACGTTAAATAGTATCACACTTGTATTCCCCGAAGGGTTAGGCAGAGGTGTATACAATCGTACACCCACATTTCACCAATGCTGTTATTAAGTCCCATGTGGTGAGCTTATTTCCATCTACTGGGCACAATTCCAAACTCCGGGCTGCTACTGAAAATTTTCTGATAGAAAAACCCAATTACACTTAGCCCGAACCATTTTTTTTTTATGCGGAGAAATGCCCTCGCTTACCACGCTGACACGGGAGGACAGAGCGATTATGTGGGACTCGAACCCACTAAAACTCCACAGTGTACCTCCTCAGCTGCTTGAGAGCGGGACGTGGGAACGCTCTCGTACACGACCGCGAATCCGCCCACAGCCGGCCGTTGCCGGACTCCCTCTAACGGGATTGGATATTGCACCCCCCCGCTACGATACACCAGACGCATGGCATGCCGTAACCACCTCGGAGACCATGTGCAATGGGCGCCAGACGACCACGTGTCTGGACGCCCAAGGTCCCCTGCGACGTGTCAGGTCTGTAGCCCTGCCGCCTGCCGATACGGCCGCAGGGGATAGAGGGCGGCGCCTCGCTATACCAGCACTCCTCCTCCCCTGCGGCCCCACTGCGTCCGCCATCTAACGGTGGCAGCCCCGTCAAGGCCGTGAAAGGTAGGGAGAGCGGCGCATCGACATACCAGCACTCCTCTCCCGCCGCGGCCCCCATCTCTCAGCTGCGGCGCCGCCCATACGACACCGCAGCCCACCTCAGTTGCGGCACCCCCCATACGGCACGCAACCTACGCCGGCACCACTCCAGCATAGACTTGCACACAAAGCCCAGAAAAGCAGCCCTACCCGGGTTACTCTAGATTCACCGTGGGTGACCAAGCCACGACTACTAGAGCCCCCCCACCACGACAAGGCGGAACCCCTGGGGGTCACTTTGCCCGACCTGGGAGTCGGACCTAAGACCTCATGCTCAGCAGTTCGCGCTTGGGACCACTAAACCAACGAGGCACATTTTGTTTTCTTCTGAGGTTTTTTTTTTTTTCTTATTGATATTTTTTTATACGTATTAAGGCCATCTATTAATTACTATTTTTCAAGGAAACTATGAAAAATAATAGACACGAACGGGGCTTGAACCTGCGACCTTTGACATTCCGTGTCATCACCCTACGAACTGAGCTACCGTGTCCGATATTTATATGATTGTATCTTTATATTATTTTTACACTAGGTCCAGAA
The DNA here is from genome assembly GCA_935421205.1 of Xylocampa areola. Lineage (NCBI taxonomy): Eukaryota > Metazoa > Arthropoda > Insecta > Lepidoptera > Noctuidae > Xylocampa > Xylocampa areola. The sequence continues at coordinate 11,559,981 of OW285225.1, forward strand.
AAAAAAAGTAGACCCCCCCAATTCCTGAAGGTCACCCTGAAATCAATTTCTGACGTTACTTAATTGAATTAACCAAAGACACAGGGGGCATTCTTCTTAACTGTCATATTTTTCTAATTACAAAATCAACATGGCGCCTTTCCTATAACATATTATAAAGCTATCAATCATAATCTAGCCGATTAATTATATTGGTTGTGGGCAATTGGCTGACAGCGGGAGATAATTGGTATTGTCCAAACAATTCGATTAATAACTTAGTTATATGAAGAAAGCCTTGATATTGTGATAGGCATTGATCTGAAAAAAATACGGATGTAACCTTGCCTTGTCTTAGGCGAAGCATAGATAACGCACACACACGCGCAGCGGACTGGCGCCGAGTGGATGAGTTATAAGTATTTGTATGCGTTAAGCTCGTGTATGACAAGCGAAATTCGATGACTAGGCATGCTTCTCACATGTACGTAACGCTCCGTCCGTATTTTTTTAAGGTCCGTGGTGAGAAGATTATTTTATTTATCTTGTGGTATTTATCTCTCGTTAGTCTAGTGGTCGTTAGCTGGGCTACTGACCGTTAGATGCTGAGTTCGATTTCCAGACCAGGCTTAGTATCTCGATAAGATTCTCTTTTAGAAAATTCTATTTAGCAGCTGTGCCCGGCTGATGGCAATAGACTCACGACATGGTACAAAAAACATGGGAATATAATTACTAGCTTCTGATCGTGACTTCGTCTGCGTGGCCATCAAAATTGGGACCAGCCAGGGTAAAAATATTCTAATAAAACAACCTTTAACCGGATTGGTTCTGGGGGCTGAGTTGCTCGCGTCCGTAGGAGTGCACCCTCAAAATGGAATCCCTACACGTGGCCCCTGGGTGGTGCAAAACAGGTAACACTACTCTGATGGGAGGCTTCGGCCGCAGCTGGTTACCACCCACCGGCCGAAGCCATGCCGTGAAGCGACCTAGTCGTGTTTCGGGATGTAGTCCGGTGCAACCGTTGTGAGAGACGGGTCTGAGCAGTTGCATCGACTCCCCAACTATCGTTCTCCCCAAATCTATCCACTCTACTTTGAGTGAATAGATTTCTTCTGGATCTACGTGCTCCATCCTCGGCCACACCATCGCTTACCATCAGGCGAGTTGGTGGCCAAATGGAGACCCATATTTCATAAAAAAACGCGCGTATTATTGGTTTTTGTTTTTCCTGACGTTTCGAACACTTTGCAGCGTTTGTGGTCGCAGGAGGACTAAGGTGTCAGGCCGTCAGGCGTCTCAACAGTTTATTTAAAATTATTTTAGTCTACCGTACATATAATTGATAAAACCAATAATACACGCCATTAATCCGGTTAAAAGTTGTTTTATTATAATGTGTAGTGATCGCAAAAACCTAAGATATTAAAAGTATTATATGTGTTAATCCAGGTTACAAACTATCTGTACAGTTTTTTTTTTTGTCAAATCCGTTTATTACGTGAAAATCTATCAAACATCCACCTATCCTCACAAATTTTCGCATTTGTAATATTAGTTAGTAGAACAGGAATAACTAGAGAAGGCACCGTTCTAAGGCGACATCTCTTCGTCATTTTTAGGTATAACAAAGGTTTTTAAAGTGTTTAATTATTTATAAAATTGTATAGATATAAGTGTGTGCGTCCGATGGCGCGTGGAAATAAAAACTTTTTCTTTCATTCAGTTACCTACAAGTTGGTAGTTGAAGGAATTAGTACTGGTGTAGTTTTAGCGGGCGTACCCCTCTCGCCACTGGCATATGATTGCTAATCATATAAAGGTTTTTTACCAGCATGGTTACACTGATAGTACACAAAGTTTTTTGTTCGTGTTTAGTTTTTTTATGTATTTTGATACTGTTGATGTAATGACGAGAGCTATTTTCGCTTTAGCACAAGTTCTTTTGTGCTTGTGTGTTACCTCACCCCCCGCCAAAGTGGCGAGCAAATTTGAGCAAAATTTGTTCGACATATAGTCGGAAGGCGTCTCCTGTCTGGTCCTCTAAGATCTGAATAGATTGCAATGACGTCACTCCAAGACATATTTAAAAAAGAAAACTTATAGAATGACATACCATTACAATTCTAGAAACTCATTTCGTAATGAAAAAGGAAAATTTACAATAAAAAGTCTACGAGACGAACGTAATTTTAAAGTTAAAACAGTACCTACTGAAAATGCGACAAATCTGAAATACTGACATTTTAAACATATCATAGCACATAGCATCACGCCTGTATTCCCCAGAGGGGTAGGCAGAGATGTAGGTACACAGTTCTACACCCACTTTTTACCAATGCTATTATTAAATCCTATGTAATAGGTGGTGAGCAAAGCTGTCGGTACAATTCCAGACTCCAGGCTGCTACTGAGAATTTCCTAACAAGAATCTCCGTGGAGATAGGCCGCTGTGACCGAAAATTCGATCGAGTCGGGAGTATGTATAATTGAATTAGTTCATTATTTTTAATACTGAATGTCTCCACACATTTAATTCTAACCATACCCAAAACGTGAATACTTTTGTAATAAAATTTTATTCACATTTCCAACAGTTTCCATCTAGTTTTGTACCACTTTACATAAGCAAGGACTCCGGGCCGCCGACCTGTAACCAGGTTTATGTACTGACAGTACTTTGAACCTAAGTTCATAGACAAATATAACATATTGAGGACACGGAAAATTTCAACTGGAAAACAATTTTAAATAACTGAAAAATAACATGTTAATACAGTAAAATGAATATTATATATTAAATGGAAAATAGACATTCAAATAAATACCAATGCAATTTCGTAAAAATAATATTTATTATATACAATATAGAAAATGGACATAAACAATAAAACAATGTACAATAATTAAAAATAATACTATATAATATAATAATATAGCATCACGACTGTTTTCCCCGAAGGGATAGGCAGAGATGTACACAATTGTACACCCACATTTCACCAATGCTGTTATTAAGTCCCATGTAAAAGGTGGTGAGCCTATTGCCATCAACCGGGCACAATTCCAAACTCCGGGCTGCTACTGAGAATTTCCTAACAGAAAAACTTAATAACACTTTGCCCGACCCGGGAATCGAACCCGAGACTTCCTGCTCAACAGTCGCGCTTGAGACCACTAGACCAAAGAGGCAGCTAATAAAAAATTAATACTATATAATTAATCTTAATATAATTAGATATAAGTTTCTTTTGTAATGCCCTATAACAGGATCCATAATTGATGCACACTTTTTATATTTTACCACTTGTTACACGTTATGGAAGGGAAAATAAATAAATAGTTTACATTTTAAAGTAGGTAAATATCTACATAGAATTTGAAATGAGTAAGTAACCGCCACAAAATTAAAAAAGAATTAAAGGCACTACTGCACGTGATGTGGGCCATCTTTTTCTTCTTATCGTATGGTTGATGAACAACCTAGTGTTAGTTTAATCCACCCGTAGGCCTCTGACATGGCATTAAGCACCATCGAGAACATTTCTCAGATTATATGAGAGGTAGCAGTAGTTCTTTACCCTTTAGGTGGGAGAGCCAAGCTTCGACACGAATGGGCCGGCTCGACCGGAGTGATACCACGGCCTCACAGAAAACCGGCGTGAAACAACGCTTACGTTGTGTTTTGCCGAGTGAGTAAAAAAGTGAGTAAACCCTTTAAAAGGCTGGCAACGCACTTGCGACTCCTCTGGGGTTGCGGGTGCCTATGGACGGTGGTAATCGCTTACCATCAAGCGATCCGTCTAGTCGATCTACCACCTATCCCATAAATAAAATTTTAATTATAAAAAAGGAGACACCAAGGCTCCTATATATTAATTAATAATAATATGAAATATAGAATTATTTATAACATCACAAAGCTTTCAAACAATAACACAATAGACTGCTCTGCAATCGAGCTATTGGAACATCAAGTAATTATTCAATGCATTTATTAACCGCCAAAATAAATGACACCGCTGGCTCTATAGACAGCTTTTTCACAATTTTATAGAAAATATTAAATAACTTAAGTTCAAACGGGAAAAAGATCGCAATATTTATAATATATATAAATAATAAATAATAAAAATATTTATTTTCTCATCATCACATTACAGGGTTGGTACAGAAAGTAACCACTTATATAGAGACTGGTCTCTGAGATAGGTGAAACCTATGTTACAGATCACCAGGCTACCCTCTGAAGAGACAAATAATTTAAATGTATAATAATTATATTAATATGCGGAGACTTCAACATGGATACAGAACTTTCCATTGAAATTATATAACTCTCAAGATATAATTTCTCACTATCAAGGAATTAGCGCTATCAGACCATAATGCACAAATCATAAAGATTCCGGTCAAAAAGATCTGAACTAACCAATAGCGACGTTTAAAGTTGCACGGATGCGAATACTGCATACAACAAATTTTATGATAATTTCATTATGTTGTACGATCTCTGTTTTCCTCTACAATAAGTCAGGATACATAACAGATCTAGACCGAAATGGATCTCACGTGGCTTAAAATATAAAGAAAACTTAAATGCTAACTACTGTGGCAATATAGAAATAATCCAAACCATACAACTAAAACTGCTTTCAAAGCGTGCAAAGAGGTATAAAACTATAATCAGATTGACATAACAATCCTAAAATCATTAGGTACTTTATTAAATCTGCCACAAATAAGAACAAAGCTACTTGGAAAGAAATAAATGAGATCAAATCTAAATATCCAAGAAATGAATGGAGGCGTAAACATAAATAAAATAATAAATCATAAAATATCGTCAAGACATTGCGAATTCATTTAATGACTTCTTTCTTGACAGCAATGATATTAATACTAGTATATCCCAAAAATTTTCAAATAAGCTGACACATATGTAATTCGAATAAAAAATTTATGACACCGACTATCCCTGATGATATTTATAAAATAATAATTGCTCTAAAAATAAAACCAGTGCCAGATATGATAGCATAATGACAAACAATGTTTAAGCTGTAGCCCATATTATATCTGAACCACTAAGCTACATTGTTAATTTGTGTATAGAAGAAGGCATCTCTCAGATAAACTAAAAATATCTGTTATAGAAACCCCAATATTTAAAAAAGGAGACAAAACTAACATGAGTAACTATAGGCCTACTATAGCATTGATACATATTTTTGGAAGAAAATTGGAAAGGTGATGTTTAATTGTCTCTATACTTTCTTTGCAACACACAACATTATAACGTCCAGTCAATATGGTTTCTGAAAAAACAAATCCATAAATGTAGCAATATATAACTCTTTACATAAGGTAATGACTATTAGTTATTGTTCACCGGTTACTACTCACGTACATTCTTCGGGTTTGCCCGACTAGTTTCGAACTCGAACGGAGCCCTTAATCATGAGCTGAGTCCGCGGCTATGTCGCGAGTCAGACTCGCGACATAGCCACGGAATGAATGAAATGAATATGCCTCACGAAAGTTATTATACAAAGGTAATGACTAACTTGTTTAAAGGGCAGCCGGCTGTCACGCTATACATGGACATGTCGAATGCTTTCGACCATGTCGATCACACGATCATCATAAGAAAGATGTATGCAGATGGTGTGAGAGGTAATGTATACAAACTTATAGAATCCTAAGGAGACTAAATCCCACTACTAAAACAGAAGAAATATATGCTTATGAATCTGGAACTGCGTAATTCGGCGTTCCTCAAGGGAGTATCGCGGGTCCCTTATTCTTCCTTGTTTATAAATGACATGTCTTCGGTAATAAATCATGACATTACATTAATTACTGATGATAGCACTGTTTTATTCGATAATGATAATACAATTGATCTAGAATCTGACATTAAACAAACAATATTATTAATTATATACAGGCTTAAATTATAGACATTGAAGAAACTGAAGTAACACAATTTCTAGGGTTACATATTGACAAAAAATTTAATAGGAAATTTCATATTGACCATGTATACAAAAAGCTGGGACAGTCTTCACTTCTCTTGTTGTGTTCTCCTGTTGTCTTGTACTAAACAGATTGGGGAAAATCGCGAATCAGACTACTTTACTAACAGCTTACCGCGGTCACGTTAACTCTATCCTCAGATACGGTGTAATATTCTGGGATAGCAGTACAGACAAGAAGCGCGCTTTCGTGGCTCAAAAACGTTGCATCAGGGCTATATTTAACATATATGAAACCAGCTCCTGTAAGCCATTTTTTAAAAAGATGAACATATTAATACTGCCATCTACACTAATATTATAAAGAGGAAAGATTTTTTTTTTGTATGTACCGAATAAACTCAAAAACTACTAACCCGATTTCAAAAATTCTTCCATCATTAGAATGCTACATTATAGGGATCCTTCCTAAAACTCCAATAATGTAACCCAAGGTGTAAATGTTCACCCGTGCGAAGCCGGGACGGACCGCTAGTGTGTCTATAATATATTTGACGACGCAGTTTTTGTAAAAAATAATATTGTGATGTATCATTACTACATGCGTATACGGCGTAAAGACAAATTGCGCAGTAGCTAGCAAGACTCATCTAATGCATGAAAGTATCTTTTGTATAGCTTCACGCATCTTTAATAATATTCCGGGGCCTAATAGAATAATTACGGAAATGGAAAAATTTGAAAAGCATCTCCATGATCTGTTAGTAAACAAGTGCTACTACTCTATTATAGACTTCCTATCAGACAAGTCACTGCTCCAATATAGTCCCCCTCAGTCATGATGCGTTCAGTGACCCACTGATGTTGACCTGACCTTAATTCGTTCCGTTTTATTTTTATCTTTTTTTTATAATTTATTCTCTAATGGTGTACAATAAAGAATAATCTATTCTATTCATCTTTTTTATATAATATGTGAAACTTAATAATTACAAAAGTAAATAAATTTTAAATTATACCTTTAAATATTAAACTTGACATACTTATTAATAAGAAATAACCTGTGCCAGGCGTAAAAGGCTCCTATCTCAGCATAATGCTGCGAAATTAAATTAAGATGCTAAACCGCTGATGTTCCAATAGGACTTCACATGATGCCACGGATAGCCAACGAACGTGGCATATATATATAATTTTGAAATGAACGGTGTTAAAACAGAAATATGATAAATGAATAAAACTAATAGCATTCAATGTTAAATTCATACATAGTTAAACTAAATATTAAACAAAACAACATAACCACATAGCATCACGCCTGTATTCCCCGAAGGGGTAGCAGAGGTGTACAAAGTTGTACACCCACATTTCACCCATGCTGTTATTAAGTCCCATGTAATAGGTGGTGAGCCTATTGCCATCTACAGGGCACAATTCCAAACTCCGAGCTGCTACTGAGAATTTTCTACCAAGAAAACTCAATAACACTTTGCTCGACCCGGGATCGAATCCAAGACCTCATGCTCAGCAGCCGGGCTTGAGACCACTAGACCAACGAGCCAGTTATTCAATAAATATTTTTATTATGTTATTAAATAAATAAACAAATATTGAAGAAAATCGTATTTTTAGCTTTCGAGCTACGAGCTCGAAAAAGCAGGCTTGTGCTGCCTGCAGGGGCTGGAAATGTGAATAAATATTTAAAAGGAAGTCTAAAAGCGGCGCCGGTAACTAAAAGTTTTATAGAAATCGTCTTGCATAATATGGACATGTGATTCGGAGAAATGAGGATCATGTTACGAGGAAAGTTTTGAGTATATATGTCGATGGCTATCCTACTAATTTTATAAACTCAAAATTTTGTATGTATGGATGTTTGTTACCAACTGATTTTGATGAAATTTGGCATACAGATAGTTTATAACCTGGATACCCGGGATAACAAGTCTATGTGTTAAGACTTGTTATCCCGGGCAGAAGCTAGTAATAGCATATTTAGACTGTGATGGGGTGTGTGGAAGATGATATGGCTAGAAAGGGAGTGACTCGATAGTCACTCCCTATGACGGTTATTAAAGATGTATGCTAGAAGATTTGCTGCCCCAACCATAAATAAGTTGGGATAAGGACGGGAGGGTGATGAATAACCCTTATTTATACAGTGAAAAATTACATTAACGTGACAAATAAAGGTAAATGAAATTAAACAAGTTTCCCTAAGAAAAATGGTCGTGAAATTCGGATTCTTAGAATTTTATTTTCTAAACACACTTAGCGGTCGACCGGACACTAAGGTTATATAAATAGACTAACTGTGCCCCGCGGTTTCACCCGCGGTAATTTGAAGAAAAAACCTACTAAAATATATTCCGCAAGCGCCCTCCCCGCTCATTCCTTGCACATTATAAATGCGTGCGTGGTACTTGATAATTATTTTGATGCGGAGTTATTTTAAAACTATGATATCTCCTAAGATATTCATTGAAATCAAATTATGTTACGGGTAATTTTGTTCAAAATTAAATACTTGCGATAAATATGTATTTATTTGGATTATTAATATCATGTTTATAAAATCACCTTCGCAAATAATGTATAATTTATGAACAAATTTCATTACCATAAAAAAGGTTATACCATAAAAGATAGACATATGCTGTATTTATTTATGTATGTAAGAATTAATTATGATCCCAATTGCAATGCAATTGTTTCGATAGTTAATTTTATAATATAATACCAGTCTTTAACATTTTTTACTTAAACTAACCGTTTCACTGGCACGTCATCTATGGGCGACTAAATAAATTTGATAAAAACATTGAATAATCCACACATATACATTTTAGTTTAAAAGAAAAATAATGTCAAAAGCAAGATATTATATTCGATTTTGGAATATCTAGTCTACCATTCGTAGTTTGGCGTGGAGGCATCGACTCAATCTATTGCATATATAAATTAATTCAATACAACCTCACATTTTTTTTTTTTTTAATGGATTTACGTTTGGCCACCATCTTGCCTGATGGTAGGCAACGGTGTGGCCGAGGATGGAGCACGTATATCCAGAATAATTCTATACACTCTTAGGTAGAATTGGAACGATAGTTGGAGAGTTGATGCAACTGCCCAGACCCGTCCCACAACGGTTGCACCGGACTACATCCCGAAACACAACTAGGTCGGTTCACGGCATGGCTTCGTCCGGTGGGTGGCAACCAGCCGCGGCCGAAGCCTCCCACCAGTCTGTTTTGCACCACCTAGGGGCCACGTGTAGGGATTCCATTTTAAGGGTGCACTCCTACGGACACGCAGGCAACTCAGCCCCCAAAACTACGTTAAAGTTAGATAATGAGATTTTTTCTAATCTAATTAGGAATAGATTGCATGATAGGCCAATAGAAGGGACTTGATAGTACACATGGTCACCCATCCGCAGGCTAACCGCAGCAAGCTCAGCTTAAACTCGGTCGATCGGTCGGTTACTTAGCCACGAGCCCCTCCAAGCCAAAAAACTTGCATCGTAGTCACAAAAGTTTGTTTTAGCGTAAATTTTTTCATTATTGTAAGTGCAGGCCTGGCGTGGGTGGGTGAGGGTTGTGGAGTATCGGAAGAGGCACTTGGCAGGTCGCCAGAGTAAACTTTTCTGAGTATGTCGTTATTTTAAGTTATTTTAATCTATATTTTAATAAAACTGTAGAACTCTAAAGTTAGAATATTAAGTGGAAAAAGAATACGGTCGCGAAAAGGATTCGAACCTGCACCTCCCGGGTAAATACTCCAGTCGCTCTGTAGTGGTCACTTGGTCAGCCATCTCGACCTCTGCTCACCCCCGCGAATTTTTCATCCATATTCTATAACACGTGTTTTTGGCGACGCAACGTCATTGCTATCTATTCAGTACCTATACAGGTAACCGATCCTGTTCGCGTCCGTATTCTTTTTCTATTTAATATTGTAATTTTAGAGTTCGGTAATCATGCGTTAATGCTTTTCAAAGATTTATCTTGAAAAACTGTAGAAGTACTATTCATTTCATTGTACATCGTATATTTACACGACTGCCCAAAAAAGGAGTGTTATGTTTTTAGGTTGTATGTATGTATGTTTGTGAGTTTCTTTATTCCACAATAACTTCTAAACGCCTGAACCGATTTAGATGTATGGGGTATCGTTAGAATCCTTACATTATCTCGGGTAACATAAGCTAGTAAGATTTAAAACAATAGTTATATAGTGGCTATGGTACACAAAAAGGTGTTAAATCTATATCTAATATATAAAAATGAATCGCCGAAATGTTTGTACGCGCATAACTTCCGAACGACTGCACCAAATTGGATAATTCTTTTTTTTGTGTTCGTTATTGTCAAAACAAGGTTAGTATAAAAGAAAATTTAAAAAAACCCACAGAATAAAAATTGCGGTACGAAGTTCCAGACCCAGCGGGTCAGCTAGTAGTATATAAAAATGAATCCCTATTTCCCTTGGACACGCCATAACTTGAGAACGACTGCACCAAATTAGATCAATCATTTTTTTTTGTGTTTCTCATTGTCAGGACCAGGTTGTATCATAAGATTTATTTATTTAATCATGCGGAATAGTTTTTAACGGGGCGGGTGAAACCGCGGGGCACAGTAAAACATATATATCACACGTGGCAGGCCAGCTTTATAATTTCTAATTAATTTCATCCTGTTTTCTAAATTTTTAATTAATGTACTATATTATATACCTATAGAAGCAGAAACCACAATTTTTGTATATGTAGACAACATGTCTGTCAGTCCGAACGCTTATAACTTAAGAACTAGTGGACAAATTTTGATGAGGTTCTTACTGTGGCGTAGCTTAGTATCCTCGGAACCATTATAGACATATTAATTACGCTATCATTTATAGGATTGGAGCAGTGCATCATAACTTAGTTTATTTTAATGCATAAAATACAATTGAAGAATCGCTCGATTTACATGGAACTTTCACTGCAACCATGATTAAGGGTCAACCTATATAGGGACTGAATAGATAACATAACCATAAAACCGAACAGTCCCTATGTAGGGACTGAATAGTAGCGATGACGTCACCATAAGACCGAACAGTCCCTATTTAAGGAGTTTATAGATAGCGACGAGGTACCCATAAGACCGAACAGTCCTGAGTCAGAGTGGTAAGCTAAGATCAAGAGATAAGGGCATAGTTGGGACAGCGCCTAGAGTATTTATCCGGGAGGCATAGGTTCAAATCCTGCTCACTGCAGATTTTTATAAATTTCATTTTTTTATGTTTTGTTTTTATTGTTCTTTAACTATCGTAATTTAACATGTATAAAAAAAAATACTGAAGACAAGTTAAAGAAGATTTTAAAATCGCTGAAGTTAATACGAACTGGTCCTGACATAATCCAAAATAGAAAAAAGTGAATTTCTGTTTCTAAAAGAATTAAAAAATAAAATATTTTAAAAATAATTCCGTTTATACTTTTCACATATTGATAAGAGCTTTCCTAGAGGCAAGCGAATAGTATTTTTATTAAATGATATGAACGACACTACGAGCAGCATTTTTAATTTAATCCGCTTCTAAAGTACGACATAGTAAGACGGGAGCTTAAAATATCACGGCATTAACTTATCCTTCTAGGTCAGTCCCCTGCCGAGCAAGCGTTATGATACGCCCGCCTCGTCACGTACGCAACTCACTTCCACCTTTATCTTAACTTTTTTGTCGCTTTAACCAATTTTTTTAGCCGTCTTTAGAAAGCAAAAAGGTTTCATAATAGCACTGGCAGTTGAAAGACGTTTGCCGAAGATCGCCATCCTGACTACAAAAAAAGTGAACTGTCATTTTTGACAGATGTGGAATTGGCGGCAATTTAGCATTTTGACATTGGTGCTTTTTATTTAATCATATTTTATATCTTTTTAAATTATCTATAAATATACACAATACAATTTTTCTAACGTTTCCAAATAGCTATGGTACCTATTTACCACCTTATATTTGTAATATTTTCATACAAACTTGATGTAATAAGTAAATAACAATAGATCACAGGTTATGATGTTATTTATGTATATTATTACCACGTGTTGGCCTACTTCATAAGGTTTACTTCCGTAGCAAATAGTATAAAAAATATAGAGACATCACATAAAAAATCCCAACTACCTAAATTAACTATTACCTATCCGTTGCATAACGAACACTAATACAGGTAACCCATAAACACAGGTATTTTTATTACGCAGTAGCACAAGTATTTCATTCATTCTGCTTATCGTAATCAATTTTTTTCCCTACGTGATAACTGACACGAGTCTAAAGATCAGCATATTTAGAAAAAAAAAAGCTAAACTATTTTAAACCTTGTGAACAGCAAAGTTACCAGGGAATCTTGAGACGCGGTGAGTCACAGAACAAAATTCAAACGTATAGAATTTGACACACCGTTCTTTGCAAGTAGCGCCACTTCAAGATGTCAATATATACTGGACTTGCTACTAAATGATATCATAGTTTTTTATCTAATACAAAAAAGTGTACGAAGAATATTTTTTACGCCTCTTCCCATTACTGGGAATTGTATAGTGAATGACTAATACGTCATTCCTATAGGTGTCATAGTAGTAACAATTGATTAACATGACGCAATATTACGAGAATTGTAAAAACTGTAGACACGTTTCTCTATGCTAACATGGCACATTTTTGTATCGTACGATATTATTTATATATTGCATTAACCTACATTGTTTATTTATTATTACACTACATTGTATTGAAAACATCGATGATAATTAGCACAACTGAGAGATGTTCTTAATGGCGTCATGTCAGAGACCTACAGGTGGTTTAGACTCTGACACTAGGTTCTTCATCAAACATATTAAAATAAAAACATGACCTATTTTCTTGAGTGGGGAATCTGTGGCGTACCCAGGCCAGAACAACCCTGAACATCTTGAGATGGAAGATGACTCTGGAATTATGAATAAGCAATCTGTGTGAAAGAGGGTTGACGACAGGCAGGCGGCCGGTCATAAAACATAGCCAAAACTTTAGCAGCGTGCCAGATATATGTATGCTGCGCCGACCCCAAATAAATTGGGATAAGGGCAGGGGGATGATGATGATGATGATGATGATGATGAATCTGTGTCAAACGAGGAAAATGTTCTACTTTTTCTTTATGGAAAAATCCATATAGGACGCTGTGACGGCCTCCTACCGACTTAAAATCACACGATCCTCCTGCAACTTTTCCAGGGTCTCGAGGTCGCAGCTGCATTGACCCCAACCAAAGTTTAGATGAAAGATATAGAGGTCGAGTTTGGTAAAATATCGCCACTGTTCTCATCACTGCCTATACCTTCGGGGAATACAAGTCTGATGCTATGATATTGACGACGTCAATTATTATGTATTCAATATAATAAAATAAATTGTACTATAAAGTGTAGTACCTTTTCGTTACAATAAAAGCGAGACGTTATCTAAAAATGTGCCTACTATAAAAAATTTGGAAAAAAAAAAAAAACGGCCACCTCCCACATCGCTAGAATGTGGATGGGATGGGCATAACCTCCAGCAGCTCATGATTACAGACAAGATCGATGGCAAACGGTCCAGAGGTCGTAGTAGTCCACTTCGGTGGTCTGATCAAGTTCGAAAAGCTCTGAACACTAAGTTGCACGATTCACTGCACGACACCAAGGATAGGCACAGATGACGTACCATCGTCTGGGAAAATATGACTCTAATTCGAAGGAGTCACGACCCTCAGTAATGAGGAACACAATGCAAAGAGGGAGGACTAGACATGAGTGAATAAATTTTTTGTGATATACATTTACGAATCTACGTGTTAAAAAAAACCTTTTTAATTCATTTAAAAAGTGCAGCTTGACCTCAAAGCCGAATCAATTTACGTCCCCTAGCTCAAACAGGACCGGATTACAGGTCAAAAGTTCATGGGGCAACAAGTGGAGGCTCCAAATAATACACTGGCCCGGAAAACTAAGTATCACACTTTTAAAATTGGAATATGTTTTTTAAGTACACAAGATATACTTTCGAATTAAAAATGACTCAAAAAAGAGTTTGATTTTGTATATAAAAACTTCATAGTCGAGAACCTTTCTTTTATGAAATGGCTGAAATAAGCTTTATAAACAAAAACAATCCAATTTAAAAAATTAAAATTTTAAAAGTGTATTAGGTACTTAGTTTTGCAGGCCAGTGCATTAAAAACCATGAAAATAATATTACTTTCCACGGATTTGAAGTACTTCGCGTGAATGTGAACTTTTCTTTTCATTATCAAAAACATAATCTTTGTTTTCCATTTCTGCTAATCTACCGCACTGTCTTACTGCTGGGCAAAGGTCGACCCCATTTGTTCCAAAACTCTCTGCCCAATGCTTTATCAGACCAATTCCTCGCAACAGACCCACCACGTCGTTTGTCCTATGTAAAACAAACACTCGTATTATGGAAAGGCCCTAGGGCTACAGCCCCTGTAGCCCACCCCAAATCCGGCCCTAATCCCAAACCCCAATAATCTCCGTCATCTTATATAACAGTCCTTGATTCCCTTACGCCATTTTAATTCACTTAACCTTGAAAAGTCCCTTTGTTACAAATTAAACTGTTTACAACGGTTGGGGGCTCGTCCGATATGCGCTTGCGACAATTTTTACGCAGTTGACATATTATGACGCGTATTTATGTATGTTGCACAATGGTGTTGGAGTATTATTACATCGGAATGTTAAATTGGATACAATTGGTAATAGACCAGTTGAATAATATTTGATAAAGTGTGTTATTGGTAGATATAGTAGCGTGTTTAGATTCCCGACCAGTGTTTTTTGGTTTTCTGTTTTGAATCTCTCTAATCCAAGTGTCGGCCTACTATTAGGCCGACACTTGGATTGTGGCCGGTAGATGACAATAGGCTCACTACCATTAGACTTAATAACGGCATTGGTAACATGTCCGTGTGCAACATTAAGTACACCTCTGCCTATACGAACGCGATACAAACAGATGTATAAATATGTAGTTCATTTAAATTAGATTACATAATAAATATATAAGTCAAATGACGTATTATATACAAAAATATATTGTTTAATTTAATAATGACATGAAAAATCCATTATTTCAATTACGAGGATGACACTTTGTTCGAAACTTTACAATATAATATGTATTATCAATGACCTGATCTAAAACCCACCAATAATAGTAAAAAAAGAACGATGAGGAAGAATATAAATAAAATTGCATAATTTCCCTAAAAATTAAATACATATTGACGTCAATTTCTGATATAGGTAAAGGAAACTAAAATTAGATTATGTAATATTTTACTAATAATTAACAGATAACAAATAAAAAATAAATTAAAATTTTCGTACATATTAATTAGACGTTTCTAAATTTTAGTGTCCAATTAAAAATGTGCCGACGAAACACCTTCGGAAATTTTATTTTACATCCATAATTATTCTCGTCTCGCTCTTAGTGAATCCAAGAAAACGCCAAATAAATTTCCGAATATTATTGTCGGTACTTTCTTAGATGGTCACTAAAATTTAAAAAAAATCACAAAAATTAAAAGGAAATTTTAGTTCGACGTCACTATTAGATGTCCCATCTCGTTCTTATAGAAACTTAGTTATATTATCAACAAAGTGACTCTTTAGTTTTAGTTTAATTTCTCCACATCAAAATCAACGTCTTACAAGTTAACTAAATGTGTTTAAAAAATACGTGATATAGATTAAAAATCGGCCAATTCATAATTAGAAATAAGCTCCTACAATACTGCACGCAAATTTTTGACAAACCAAATATTTATATAATTTAATCTTCTTATTATCGTGTGGTTGATGAAAATCCTAGTGTCTGAGTTTAAACCAGCCGTAGGTCTCTGACACGGCTTTACACACCATCGAAAATATCTCTCAAGTGTGCTGGTTTCATCACGATGTCTCCTTCACCGTTTTAGGCAAATGATAATTAATTTATAACACGCACATGACTTCGAAAAATCAGTGGTGCGTGCCTTGGATTCGAACATTTGATTTATGATTTGTCAGTCCAGCGGTCATATCACTAGGCTATCACTGCTATAATCATTTAATAAGTTACTAAAAAAAATACATTTCCAGGGAAATTTTCGTTTTTCTCTTACGCATCATAATAACAAACGAAAATCTTTTTTTTTATCTCATAGTTATAATTCAAATAAATATATTTGAAATACGTACAGAACCATAGAAAGACCTCCACTAAAAATAAAGAAAGATCTTATTTACAAAGGTGCAAAAGAAAAAAAAGTTTATGATATTACGTAACATAATTCTTCCATTGCACTTCCAAGGTCGACTGATGAGTAAACAAATTGATATAACGACCTTCACGGATGCAAATAAAAGCACTGGAGTACATTAACAGTCTCCCCTGTGAACTCGACATCCACACACAGACAGACTATAGAATACCTACAACTTATAGATATAATGCACTTATAGGTCGCTGCAGTGTTGGTAAGCGATCGTTGTGTCGCTGTGGACAGGGCCGGGCTTAGGGGATGGCAACGGGGGCACCGAAACCTTAACAATGAGATTTTGGATTCTTTTTTGGTAAGACAAAAATTCATCTGTTCATCATAAATATCGAGAAAAAATTATTTGTGTCTAGTGTGAAATTAGGAAAAAAAAATTGCCTGAATATATACCTATTTGGGACCTCCTCTTCCGCATTGCCCCTAGGGATCTATCTAAACCTTTGAATCCGAGTCTGGCTTTAGACATTTTCATCTTGGCAGTTTCGGTCCTGGTTATTGTCAAAAAGTTGCAATTCAGAAATGAGCTTTGAAGATCAGCAACAATTACTTGTTATCTTCTCTATCTCTACGTAGAGTATATAATACAGTACCCTACTATGCCTGTCTATCTGTCCCCGATTTTATACAAAACTACTGAATTGGTTGTTGAACAGTGTTTCAAATGCAAACTTTAGCTATAAAGATTGTGGACATGTTTCGCATAGATTTGGGGATATTTCAAAAGTATCACGAGAATACCTGAAATTCATGTCCTAAAATCGATACTCGTGCTTCTGTATGATAAGATTATATGGCATCACGCCTGTATTTCCCGAACGGATAGGCAGAGGTATACACAATTGTACACCCAAATTTAACCAATGCTGTTATTATATCCCATGTATTGGTGGAAATCCTATTGCCATCAACCGAGCACAATTCCAACCTCCGGGCTGCTACTAAAAACGTTCTTATAGAAAAACGCTGCCTGGGAATCGAACCCAAGACCTGAAGACAGCCGTCACGCTTACGGTCACTAGACTCATGAGGCAATTATTTAGTTGCTATGCACAATTGAGAAGGTAAAATAATCATACAAATATAAGATCTCGGTTATATGGGAATCCCGGGCCCGGGAATATTTCTGACGTTAACTGGACATTAATTCTTAGTAAAGTTCTTATTATATCAATGAAGACTTATATCACAGTTTCCACACACATATTGCCACGTGTGAGGGGCAATTTCTGTCTTGCCAGCACATACGCGTTCGTAGAAATAATTTGCGTTACTCCCATTAAGTTTTTACAAAGGATCACGGCTGTATCTTCTTGTATAATAATAATTTTTGTGAGACACATTCATATTAATTATTGTTCAACGGTTATTACTCACATTCATTCTTCGGGATGAGTTTGATTCACGATATTGCCGCGGGCTCAGCTCATGACTAAGGGCTCCGTTTCAGTCTTTAGAATATGGTTGAGCGATGCTGACTCATGCGTGATACTCGTGAACGGGTGCCAGTGGTTGGGACTGGTTAACTCAAAACTACCGAGACTTGTATAACTATAATTAAAATTTTGCATCTTCTATTGTACCTACGTGTACAACTATATCTGCATCGTTATCATATAATGTATTTTACTGGACAATAGTAATGTACCAAAAAATATTGTAACAGTAACCTTGGGTATTCTGGCCCGTTCTCCTCCATAGGAATCTACATTTTGGAACGTGGCATTCCTTGACTTTCAAAAGTACCATAAAATGTTCTAATTGGAATAAATTATTCGACTTTGAATTTGAAGTTCAAAACTAGTCGGCCAATCCCGAAGAATGCACGTGAGTAATAACCGTTGAACAATAATTAATTATTGCTGCAACGCCGAGAGGGTAGGCAGAGGTTAAGGTACCTACTGTTTTACACCCGCATTTCACTGCTTTATACTTTTTGCACAATAACACTTCTTGACCCGGGAATCGAACCCGAGACCTCCTGCTCAGCAGTCGCGCTTGGGACCACTAGACCAACGCGGTAGTCATTTTATATGTATACTTATATAAGGTCCTAATTAATTTGGTAATAAAAAAAAAATGTAAAGTCAAATACATTCACTTAAGCTAAGAATTAAATGACTGTAACTAATTATTTGTAATACCTAACCATAGTACTAGCAAGCCGAAAACTGCTCCTAGAACGACGAACATTAAGAAAAAAATATAATATCGCACACGTGTATGAGGAAAACATCAAAATAAGTAGATATATAATATTTTATTAGAGCCCGTACGATAAGATTTTAATTTACGAGTTTATACTTTTTAAACTAGGTTTTTCTGTTTGGAAATTCTCAGTAACAGCCAATTAAATGCAGATTCTCAATAGATAGCAATAGACTCACCACCTATTACATGGGACTTAATAACAGCATTGGTGAAACGTGGGTGTACAATTCTGCCTACCCCTTCGGGCAATACAGGCGTGATGCTATGTATGTATGGTTCCATTTTGTTAGTGATAAGGATATATTTAAACCACAGTTAGACGAGCAACTTTCGTCTTGTTGGTAAGTATGAGATTTACAAATAATTTTCATTTGTTTATTAACTTGCGTGAGACACACTCATATTAATTATTTTTCAACGGTTATTACTCACGTGCATTCTTCTGGATTACCCGAACATTTTCGAACTCGAACGGAGCCCTTATTCATTAATATTCATTCTCAAACTGGCAGACTTTGAATTGCGACATCACCGCGGAGCTCATGAATAAGGGCTCCATTCGAGTTCGAAACTGGTCGGGCAATCCCGATGAATGCGCGTGAGTAATAACTGTTAAACTATAATTAGTTTCCATTGATCTATTAATTCTTATTTTAATAACCCCATAAAAGAAAGTTCAATTACCAATCCGAATAATCAGATGTTGTTTTTTATCACAGTTCTAATAATATCTTTACGTTGTCTTTGCATAATATACCTCTATAAATGTTTTTTTAAACTTGTTTTACCTTATTAATAATATCTGAAGGATATTATGCATTATTTTATACGTAAAGCTTTTTTAGCTCTCATGTAAGATTTGGAGAGCCTATTGCCATATACCACATTTCCAAACTCCGGACTGCTACTGAGAATTCCTATCAAATTTCTAACAAAAAAAAATGCTTTGCGCTGCATGAAAATCGAACCCTCATCAGGTCAGCAGGCGCACGTGGGACCACTAGACTGAACGAGGCAACTTGCCCCCTCAAACAAGTGAAATCTCCTAAAATATTTCTAAATCTAATACCTAATAAGCTACGTTTTAAAATTCAAACAATTAATTTACTCACCATGCCAAAAAATAAATCAACAATCAACTGAAAACAAATATACATATATACCCTTAATATTTATTGCACACATAATTATTTTTTTTTTTCTGCAAATTTTCTTTGAATTAATAAAAGAAAATCAGTAGAAACATTTCTAACCTGCACCAAAAAGAAATGCAAGAAGTAAACTTAATTCAAGATAAATCTTTGAAAAGCATTAACGCATGCTTAGCGAACTCTAAAGTTACAATATTAAATGGAAAAAGAATACGGTCTCTTTTTCCATTTAATATTGTAACTTTAGAGTTCGCTAAGCATGCGTTAATGCTTTTCAAAGATTTATCTTTAATTATTAAGGTAATTGCATTCTTTACGACATTGTATTAGCTGCAAAGTTGGTCGTGTCGGTTCGGTCACGTGTATAGGTACTGAATTGATTGCAATGACGTCGCCATAAGACGTGTTAAAATATGCAAGAAGAATTCGCGGTGGTGAGCAGAGGTCGAGATGGCTTAGTGGTCAGAGCGCCTGGAGTATTTATCCGGGAAGCGCAGGTTCGAATCCTGTTCGCGACCGTATTCTTTTTCCATTTAATAAAGTAAACTTAATCTAAGTTAAACTCACCTTTGCACATTTTCACCTATATGTAAATAAAATTGTCCAAAAACTTTCTTGATTGTACAATAATAAAAAAACTCCATATAAATTTTCCGAGTCCACAACTACACGAAAATTGAGTGTTACTAACTCGTCGCAAAGGAAAATTCTCTCCGTAAGTGTCACAGAGTTGATATTCCCGTAGTCCCGTCGAACCGAATCATATAAAACGGTAGACGAAAGGAACAACACCATATTCCTAACACAACCTCGAGACAGAACGGAGCTCAAAGATTTTTGTATTTTTATATATTGTATCGTGTGTTTTGTGCGACGAATTAAATAAGGTTAGTGGTTTATTCAATTAATAATAGTGTTAGTTATAATTATTGTTACGATAAATGTTTCGGAATTATTATTTTTTATCGTAATTTTTTGTCAGTTCATCACTGACCCATAATAATAATTCAAGTATTTTTTAATTTTTTTAATATTAAAAAAATTATCTACCGTGACAAATAATTTTGACAAGGAATTTTTTTTATCTATGTAATGTATCATTTTATCTAAATAGAACTATTTATCGTTGACTATTTTCCGATGTTCTTAGTCATTATTTTATTTTAAGAAATGTCTGCTTAAAACCTATTTGAATTTAAGATATAATTCATTCCTAAATCAAAAATACAATCTTAAAATCTCTTTGTAGTTTAACACCGGTCAGATAGTGTTATAAACCGGCAAAGACGTACTTTCAACCGGCGTATACCCGTGTAATGCACGCGTATACAATGAAGCA
This sequence comes from Xylocampa areola, assembly GCA_935421205.1. Taxonomy (NCBI): domain Eukaryota; kingdom Metazoa; phylum Arthropoda; class Insecta; order Lepidoptera; family Noctuidae; genus Xylocampa; species Xylocampa areola. The sequence goes on from OW285225.1 coordinate 11,581,005, forward strand.
ATTGAATAATACTTATCTGCTCAAATACTTTATTTAAGATTACTATGTTCACATATTCCCCTTAAATCGACATTGCATTTACAGAAACAGTCAAATAAATTATAAGACAGTAACAATGAAGTTCCTTGCCGGTTCTTCTCCATAGAAAATTAATCTTTGGACCGTGCAACGAAATTCTAACGTGTTTCTATGTCTGTGTATTCTTTTTATGTCATCTGAAATAAAAACGTTGAATATAAAACTGTGTTTAAAACGGTGAATATCTGATTTACAATAATTGATAACAATTTCAATAACATTTATGTGTTCTCTGAAATAGAATTTGTTATTACTCTTTTAGGCAAATTTCGTTAAATTATGAATCTTATAAATTAAATACCAACACTGTTATTAATTGCATAAATAATAATTAAATCCTACAGCATTTTTTTATAATTACTTTTTTGGTTTACGTAAATCATAAAAGTATTGCATCATCATCGTTTTATCAATGAAGGGCTATTTAAAGTGTATAGATCTAATAGTTAATTACTATTACAGAGCCTAATTAATGCTATATATATCAATAACAAATAATAAATAAACATATTTTAATGCAAGATTGTCAAAATAATAATTAAGATACATTTATTTTTTATTAGCCTATAAAGCAAATGTTTTGATTGAAAATTATAACCTAACAATAAATATCAATTAAAACATTGTATGTATCTTTAAGTAGTAGGTACAAAAATCGTAAATTTTCCATAATGAACTTCTACAGCTTTCCCGGTAAATTCGCTCCTTCTTGGTTATGTCATCAAAATTATAAACGGCTCCTAAAGGCCGTAGCGTGATGTTAAATAACCTATTTTAAGCTTCCTCAAGATTGTGCTACCAAATGCATAAATATTTTTTCAAAACCGTGTTGTATTTCCAGAGTTTAGCACGTTCAAACAAATTCTTTAGCTTTATTAAATTGGTAAAGAAGATTAAGTATTCTTTTCCGGAAATTAACTAACTAATCTAATTTACTAACAGAAAAATTAAATAACACTTTGCCCTACACGGGAAATCGAACCCGAGACCTCATGCTCAGCAGTCGCGCTTGGCACCACTAGACCAACGATATCTAAGGCTAGTGTAGTAGAATATTTAATAATATAAAATAAATATTCAATAATATAACATTATTATCCCTGTAAGTAAGAATAATGTAGGTAATTATTTATTATAACATTATTATCCCTGTAAGTAAGAATAATGTAGCATACGTCACTGAAAATCGTCACGTCCGATTATATAACCCAAGAATGTCATCAACCCACAATTTGTCAATGACGGTCACAGTCATGACGTGACCTAATATAAATTGACAAATGTTACAATTTAGACTTCATTCAACACACATGCGTTGACGCACTTCGACGTGCGGTCACGTGATGGCATAAGTAATACAGTTGTCATCATAATAGCATTACAAGGAATTCATTTTATTTTTATTTTTTATAAAATATAATTATATTTTTTCGTGGAAAGAAAAATACGGTCGTGAGTAGAATTTGAATCTGCAACTTCCGGATCAATATTCCAGGCGTTCTGACCACTAAGCCATCTCGACCTCCGCTCACTACCACGAATTCTCCTTCCACATTTTAATGTCTTTTGGTGACGTCATTGCTATCTATTCCGTCCCTATACAGGTGCCTGTATCGACACGAACTTTGCAGTTAAACGGAATTTAATACAGAAGCAAAGATTTTTACAGTTTTTTGTAGATAGGAACCGTGAAATGGTGTGTCTTTTATTACCGAAGCCAACCAAGAAAGGATGATATATAAAAACAAAAAAAAAATATAATTTTGGATTTAGCTATGCGTGCGTTAATTAAAGATTTGTCTGTAGTAGTGCGAGTTAAATACTTTTAAACAGTGATGTAAGCTTTGGTCTCGCAAGTCGCAAGTTTGAATCCAAGGCGCATAACGTAAGTCAAAAAATATTAAACAGTAATGCGACTCAAACCCGCCCCCCTTGTCGTGACATTGCTCTCCCAACTGAGCCATCGTGTCCAAAACGCTAGATCGAATCCACTGACTTTTCAAAGTTATATACGTATTATAAATAAATAATCACTTGCTTAAAACGTTAAAGGATAACTTCGTGATGAAACCAGCTGTTCTCGATGGTGTGTAAAGCTATGTCAGAGACCTACGGGTGGTTTAAACTCTGACACTAGTTTGTTCATCAACCACACGATAAGAAGACTTATTCAATGTGTTATTATTTTTTAAGTTAATCCCGGCCAACATCTTTAGTCAATAATTATGAAAGTGATGCGCTGTGAATAGTTTTTTGACGTTGACTGTACATTGAGCTATGCGTTTAAATCGTCATGTGTCTATGTCACGGACCAAATGTAATCGGACATTATTCATAATTCCCGGTAAAATGAATCATAACTCATAAGATTGGAATGCGACAAAAAATATTACAGTAGAATTTAAGATATAATTTTAAGAAATTGTAGCATTTTGAAGTAATGAGTCATGTTTTTTTAAATGTATTGTCTTAATGTAGGTATCGGATATCCTCTGTCATACCCTTCGGGACAAACCCGTATGGACCTACACTTCAATGCCGTACTTGAATCTTATGTGAGATCAAACTGGCACAATTCCAAATTCCGGTCTGCTAATGGGAATTTCTCAACTGTAAACCCCAAACACTGTCAGACCCAGGAATTGAACCCCGTGAAATTGACTTCACGCTCAGCAATTTCGAGTTTAACCACTAGATTAATAATAGTACGACACTTACTTAAAAAAAGAAATCCCGCAAAAAAACACACAATTTTAATCACCGAAAAAAATTACCGCACGAGTAAAGTCTTACCAATCAAGTAAAATCATCTCACCCCATATCTGACTATTTAAATCCAATCCATGCCAAGGTTGCCTGGTAGAAATCGCAGACTGCGATAAGGCCGCCCATTGTATGTTTTTAAATATCAATTATTATCTGTCAGTGCTCATCCATTTCGTGTACAATAAAGTATACATAAATAAATAAAGCCTTTTGGGTACACTCACAGTTGACAGCGTCGCGGACGAATTTTTCGATGCCCTCCTCTAGTTTTAATTTAGTTTTGTTTTTATTTTCATTGTATTAGTAGTATTAGTTTTAAAGGCTTAGATTATATATATGAACATAATTTAACTACCCGCAAATAATTCCATTAAAATCGGATTTAATAAATAAATAAATAAAATCAGTTTTTTTTTTATCGATCGGCGTATTGGCTTTAAATTGTCCGTCGACAAAAGAGGACATAGCACCAAATTGCATTTTTTTTTTTTGTAGATTTACATTGTATTATAATACTACGTACGATTTTAATACTACAAACCATTCTACGTACGAGCAATATCGGTGAATATGCCACTTCTTTTTAATTTCGAAAATTTTGAGTCCGAAAACTAAGATCATTTTTTTTTTATAAACTATAGTGTTGCTTACAGTTAAGCAACACTAACTTGACTTAGCATCACGCCTGTATTCCCCGAAGGTGTAGGCAGAGATGTACACAGTCGTACACCAACATTTCACCAATGCTATAAGTCCCATATAATAGGTGGTAAGTCTATTCCCATCTATCGGGCGCAATTTCAAACTCCGGGCTGCAACTGAAAATTTGCTAACAGAAAAACTCAATAATATTTTGCCCGACCCGGGAATCGAACCCGAGATCTCATGCTCAGCAGTCGTGCTTGGGACCACCAGACCAACGAGGCAGTCGACGTTGCTGAAAATGTCTTTAGAATATTAAGTATTAAGTAGGGTTTTTCATATCTTCGTAGGTATTATAAATTGGTCTATTTCCCCCATCATCATTTGGTATTTTCATATCTATGCAAATCGATTCCCTATCTTTAGGAGGGAAGGGATCACCCTTCGAACAATGCCGTAACAGCCCAACGGTTACGAATCGGAATGCCAGGGGACGTGCGTTCGATACGCTTTGTTTCGTGGGTAAATCTTTTAAAGACATTGTGCCGATCTCGTACCGACTGTCCCGGTTGTCAAATTAAGAGCTATGACAGCCGTTACAGGTAGTCAGAAGCCTGAAAGTCTGACAACCAGTCATACCACGAGATATCGTTTACCCAGTAACTAGGTTGTGAGGCCAGATAGGCAGTCGCTTCATGTAAAATACTGGTATTAAACTTCATCGGGTTTGACTGGAAGCCGACCCCAATGTAATTGGGAAAAGGCTAGGCAGATTGATTTATTTTACTAACAGCTTACTGTGGGTAAAATACATCAATGTTTAAATTGAATTTTGACGTCTTTTTATGGTTCCACTAGACATCCGTCATCGGCCACCACCATTAAGGTCGCCGATGGCAGAATTTCGACAAAACTTAATTATAATTTAAAGATTGTACGTTATTAAGATTATATTGTCAAAGATATTTGTGTGTTATGTTTCTTTTTTATTAATTTAATGTATTTCTAATGCATATTATATAAAAATACTAGCTGATGACCGCGGCTTCGCCCGCGTGGATATCGGTTATTGCGACCAAAAGTAATCATGAAATTTTGATACCGTTCCCGCTTCCCAATTAAATTATTAAAATGGATGTAGTTTGTTATCCTCAAGAGATAGACATATCGCGGACTTTTCTGTAGACCTATATAAGATACACAATTCCACAATACATCATTTTGTTATATCTCAAAGGGTTTAGGCAGCGTTTTCGTTGAAAGCTCCCAGAGGGGTTATTTCTTTTCCGCCACCTCCAACAAATATCATTATATTTTAGCCAATGTATACAAAAACTTGACAAATTATATATTAAAACCTTCCTCTTGAATTACTCTATCTTTTAAAAAAAAACACATCAAAATCCGTTGCGTAGTTTCAAAGATTTAAGCATACAAAGGGACATAGGGACAGAGAAAGCGACTTTGTTTTATACTATGTAGTGATGATTAGCTTTCCGCATTCCTCCTTCTCCATATAAACTGTAACTGCGCCAAATTTCATACTCCTCCGTCCGCGTAATCTTTGTGAAACGGGGGTATAAAGTTTTTGCTTCACGTATTAATATAATGATTCCGGCCCGGCCTTTTTGTTATTGTTAGTAACATAAACATAACATAGCATCACGCCTGTATTCTCCGAAGGGGTAGGCAGAGGTGTACACAATTGACCAGTCCCATGTAATACGTGGTGAGCCTATTGCCATCTACTGGGCACAATTCCTCACCCCGGGCTTTTACTGAGAATTTCGTAACAGAAAACTCAATAACACTTTCATCCGAATCGAACCCGAGACCTCATGGTCAGCAGTCGCGCTTGGGACCAGTAGACCAACTATCCTAAAAATACCCTAAAATCGGTATTCATTTACAACTTCATATGACCTGACGGCTGATATTTACTTCGTACAAAGAATCAGCATTGCCACTTTAAATGGCAATAAGACTGATTTTACCAGCCTTTTCGGCACGATTTCAGTTGGCAGCGATGCGGATGAATTTTCGATGCTTTTTAGTTACTAGTACATTATATAATCCGAATAATCCATTCCCACCCCGGACGTAAAATAATCGCCAAGAGCGGGCAGTTGCGGAAACCAGCTCGTTTAACCAATGCCAACAGTTACAAGTACTAAGTTTGTTTTTTTTAGACTGTTTATAAATAATGTATGGGTAATAACTATAAATACTAATTAACTTTGACCCAGGAATCGAAATCTAGACCTCATTTACAGCAGCAGCACTTGTGACCAAAGAGGAATCTAGTATAAACATGAACCATTATCCCAATAAACTTATTATAATAAATGGAAAAAGAATACGGTCGCGAACAGGATTCGAACCTGCGCCTCCCGGATAAATACTCCAGGCGCTCTGACCACTAAGCCACTTTTTCCATTTAATATAATAACTGTAGAGTTCGCTAAGCATGCGTTAATGCTTTTCAAAGATTTATCTTGTATTATCCCAATATTTAATAACACAATACTGTTGTTAATATTTAACTATAAAATTATTTCGAATCTGTGTCACATTCTATTATAAAATGTCACAATTTTTGCATGCTCACTATGGGCGAATCATACTGTACCATACTATATTCAACACGATTGTAATTACGATATTTCACGCAATAAATGATTGTTTGACCGACTATTTATTACTACGAGTAATATAGGATAGCCAAGACCAACCCACCCCAGACTTAACTAGGCGTGAAGACAGTTAATCTACGTGGGAAATCGGCAATGCCCATCACCCATGATTATTTACAAAATATCAAACATATGGGTTTCTTATAAGGACAACACAACACAAGTCTGTATTAGTCATGACTGCCTCCTTAGTCTGGTCGGAAATCGAGCGTGAGGTACTAAGTCCGATTCCCGGGTTTCCGACTAACTTGTGTTGTGCATAGAATCACGCCTGTATAGCCGAAGGGTTATCCTTTCTGCTCAGCCACGTACAGAATTATACGTTGTAACAATAAAAAACTATTGTGTCTGCTAATGAGCGAGGAAACAGCTTAATAATATTATCTATATCCGGTTTCAGTACATGGTCACGGTTATTAAAAAAAAATCGGATATTCCGATAGTCTCGGATAGTTTTAGTTTTCAGGTAGATTTAAACCTTACACTATTGGGTTAAACTTCACGGTCAAATAATATTACTAAAAAAAATTGAGATTTTCATATTAAAAGCTTTCTAATAGGAGTGCTTCCGTAGCACTTCTGAGAACTATCCGAAGTTTAGTTTACCTCTGAAGGTCTTTCTACTGTAATTTTATTAATATCCATGTTTCCATAAATGATTGATATCTCTATATAAACTAAATTCATGAATAAATTATATTATGAACGCTAACCATCAAATTTTCTTTTTCAGGCTGCAATCAAATACTCTACTAGCGACATCTATTATCGAATAGCAACAATGATGAATTCACTTTCGCTACTCGCCGCCATCTTAGTGTCGCTGCAGTGCACGTTTGCGAGTGCACATATTGTGGAAAACAGAAAAGCATTGGACAACAATATTCAACCCAATGGTGAGTTACATGGATTTAAATATGATTTACTTAATTTACGTGAAGTCATCACGAAAATCGTATTACTCAATTTATGTATGTTGGCAGAAATATTAAAAAACTAGCTATGTCCGCTTCACCCACTTTTTAACCCCCCTCGCCACCTATAACCCTCCTGGAAAACTGGGCTATCAAATGCAAAAGGAAATTATCGTATTTCTTCTCGCTACTGTAAGACACTGATTAATTAATTTAGCTAACTATTAAATAATACATAAATTAATGAAATTGTTTCCTTTTGTGTGATCGAAATATTCTAATAAAACCATTACGCATACCTATAGCCTTATAATATATGTAAGTACGTAATTAATACACTTAATATTATAACGTTCTATTTTTTTATCCCTTTTTACTTTTCCTATTTCGTAAATTATAAACGTAATTTTTACTAATCAAGATAAAAAATCACATAATGTACTAAATAGTTTTAAGTAAGAACCTATAAAAATACATTCGAATATAGTTACCCTCTTTAAAATAGTCGGGTAATGACAAAAACCCGGTATGGACATCTCAAAACGGGTCAAAATATTAAAATATTATATAAAAAAGGCGCCTACATGAAATCATCGCCGCTTTCAGAAGTATTTCGTATTTATGTATTCAGTATGTTTTGACTTTCATGATTTCCCGTCGTCGCCATGTTGGGACCTAAGATCTTCTGGAATTTGTTCACCACTGTGGTTTACACGGGTTTGATAACGAAATAACTAATTTATGACATACTAGCTGACCCAGCGAACTTCGTACCGCATTACTTTTTCATTTCAATTTTTTTAATTTTCTTTTATACATACCTCGTCCTGATAATAACGGACACAAAAAAAAAGAATTATCCAATTTGGTGCAATCGTTCGGAAGTTATGCGCGTACAAACATTTCGGCGATTCATTTTTATATATTAGAGATTTAAACATTTTTAAGTCAAACTCAAGTAGCCAGGGTGGTATTTGAAGATTTGGAGCCCCGGGGTATAAATAGGGGCCCCAAAATATATTTGAAACTGGACCAAAAAAAAACATAAATTAATTATGTTGTGAATATGATTTTTTCTCTTTGTCATAACGGAAGATCTTTTTCTAAATAAAAAATTCTTAATTCGTTTTGTGACGGCCTTTTTCTTGTTAAAGCGCCGAAGCTAAAGCGCTTGTTGCCCTTTCCATCCCCCAAATCCGCCCCTCTTTGTCCCCTTACAAGTTTGGGTTGCATTATTAGCCTGGCAAGTTTAAGGTCATAAGTTCGGGCTAAAGGCTTAACTATTGGAACCTATTGGAAATTTATTTCAAATTAACATATAACGCTGAAGAAAAAGATCGCGAGGAATACCGAGAGATGATCTTGATGGTGTATAAAACCATGTCACTCGGTCTCTGACATATTCGATTTGTATTTGATAAGAAAACAGAATTCCGTGCTAAAACTACAGATATTGGTTTTCACATAGTAAAGACTACTTACTGTTGGGGGAGTAATTAATTTTCTCTGTTAATGTAGGTAGTTGTTCTTTGATTGGACTAACTTATATTCATTTGGAACTATGTAGTTAAAGCATGTTGTCTGTAGAATACCCGATAATAAGAAAGATAACTGTAGAACACATGCTATACGATTCAGTTCTTTTACGCGTATCGTCAATTCGTCATGCAAGCAAACAAATAGGTAGATATTCGTAAAAATCTCTTGGCAACACCAAAAGTTATATTATAATTATATTACTGTTACAGTATCACAGCCTATCAAACTTAAGAATATTCTACACCCAAATAAAAATGGAAATACTACACATATTACTAAAATATTGTAAAAAAAAACTGTTTTATTCAAAAGCGGCCAACAGCATTAAGCATACATTAGATATTCCCTGAAAATGATCGATTTTACTTTATAATGGGTGGACTGTAGACTGGCAGTTTGCAATTCAATCAGCCCCAACCGTATGACATACGTATGGCGATACAACTGGCCATAATTCCTCATATTAAAAATTTGAATAACAAATTTTTTGTCTGTCCCGAATTGTAGAATTCGGAATATTTTTAAATGCCTTTTTATTTTTGGATTTCCGTGGAGTGATTTTTAGATTTAGCCTACATACGCTTTAGTTTTAGTTTTAACGTAAAACGCTTAAGGAAAGCATCGTGAGGTGACCAGCATACCTGAGAAATGTTCTCGATTGTGTATAAATAAGATATAGATAATAAGATGAAGAAGGAGGAAATTATGAATAAGTATTAGGAACATGAGAGATGAGAGAATAGAGAATAGATAATGAGAGAATAAATCAAATAAGTCACAACCTAGGTAGGTTTTGACTTATTTTGATTTATTCTCTCATTAGACAAGTTTTCAAAACTTTGCAACCGGTTTAAAATGATTATGATAAAATATAAATCAAACTCAAAATGTTTTAATTCAAATAGACCAGACTACAAGTAGAAACTTATGAAAAGTCGAAGCTAGGTGCACCCAAGTCTCTAGTCGATTCCCGGGTCCGGCAGTGTTATTGGGTTTTTTTGTTAGAACATTTTTCAGTATCAGCCCGGAGCTTGGAATTGTGCCCGGTAGCTGACAATAAACTCACTACCTTACATGTAACTTAATCATAGCATTGGTGAAATGTGGATATACAACTGTGTATATCTCTGCCTACCCCTCCGAGGAATATAGGCGTGATGCTACGTCTGCACAAAATTGGAGGATAGAACATCCGAGCCACCGTTTTCTCCTAAGCTGGCTTTACTTCTTCAATTTCATCGCAGATAAATCAAAATAATGATTCCACTACATCATATAATTTATAGTCCTACTTCTCTTTTCCAGCAGCTACACCCAGAAGGCTTCATTTAAGAGATAAGGTGCAAATCAGGACTTCGCCCCCGGAGACGGTACAGTTCGAGCCGGGGACGCGACTGGTGCTGAAGTGCGAGGTCCTAGGGAAACCAGCGCCTTCTGTGCAGTGGCTCAAGAATGGAGAGCCTGTGGGTGATGTGAGTATAAATTATAATTTAATTACCTCATTGGTCTAGCGGTCACAGCCGAGCTGTTGAACCTAGGGTCGGTTCTCCGGTCAGCCAAAGTGTTATGAGTATTACTGTTAAAAAAAAACTTAAATGGCAATAGGCTCACCATCTATTACATGGAAATAGCAGCATTGCTGAAATGTAGGTGTGCAACTGGGTATATCTCTGCTTATGCCTTCGGGGAGTACAGTTATCATAATAGATCCAGCGTAGTTAGCGCAGTGATCGAGAAATCATCTGCTCCGCTGCATGTTTGATTCCCGCACGGAACAAATATTTGTAAGATCTACAAACATTTGTTCCGAGTCTGTGTGTGTGTGTTTGTGATAACAGTATGGAGCAAAGTATTTTTTGAACTGAAACGCAAAATTGCCCTCACATTTTGTTAACTCAGGCTAGCTGGGCCACCAACCTGAGTTAACAAAATGTGAGGGCAATTTTTGTATCACACAATACCTAAATGTTGAAAAAGTACATTACTTTCAATTAATATATTATTCAGGGCTGTATTTAGGTGAGGACAATGGGGGCTTCAACCCCATAGCATCTAAAAGAGGCGTCCAAAATGAAATGTACATTTTTTAGCTAAGAACTAGAACAAAGAGAAGTTCACATTCACTAATGTGAACATTCACACTCGATTCTGCATAAATGTGAACATAATTCCAAGTTTCAACTATTTTAGTGATAAGTTCGGTTTGTAATACAGTATTCATGTTTTTTGCAGTACGAAGTGGAGAGTAACGACTTACTGCCGGCTGACCCTTCTAGCATTGCTCAGATGATAAGCAAACTGGTGGTGACGTCTTCGAACAACGGTGACGTGTACACATGTGTGGCGACCTCTGCGCTCAACCAGCAAACTGCTTCGACCACCGTTTTTACTGTTGAAGGTAAATTAACTATAATTAATATGTTACAAATTATATGTCAAGTTCTTATTCAATTAATTGCTGCGAATCTAAATCGCGATCACTAAAATTAACACTGATGTTACCTATTGGATTTAGCGCCATCTAGTAACTAGTAGTAGAACCAATAGTACTACTTTTTTACGCTAGTTGTAGTATATTAAATAAATTTAATAACGATTATTAATTTTAAACACTCAAAACATTCTAAATAACTTATAATAGACATTTAAATAATTTCTAAGAAAATATTACCTTTTTTCCAGGAAATGAAGAAGAAAATCTTGTGATGTTGCAAAAGTTATTCCGTATGCCTACTAAGCCAGTGATCACTTCTTCCTACGCCAATATCTTGCAATACATGGGGACGGACGTCGTCCTGCCTTGCCGATTAGACAGCACCAGCAAGTCCCAAGTCTTCTGGAAAGATAACCAAGACAACATTATTTACGGAAACCCTAGGATGCGGGTAAGATAAAATTTTAATTATATCGCTACAAATTGACCTTTACAATAGATTGAATTTAAAACTATATGTTCTATTACATTAAGAGTAATTTAAATGAATAACTGCTATGTAAAATAACTTAAAACTTGTGCAATTTTTAAAGTAATAAGCGAATTCGGTCGCGTACTAGCGCCATATGTATTTGTTTAGAGAAAGAAAATACAGATGGCGCTGGAAGACACAAATTGTCTTTCTATTTTAATATATTCTTTTTAGTGTGACAACACAGAATTTTATGTTTTTTTTTTTGGGGAGTTCTTAGTTCAAAGTCGGTCCAATATGAGTGGAACTCTCTACCTGCGTCTGTGTTTCCGAATGCATTCAACCCTAATCTCTACAAAGTTAGAGTGAACAGGTTTCTTCTGGGTAAGCTCACTCCATCGTCGACCTTGTCTCTGTCACCTCTGACCTAGACTAGAGTCAAGAGCAAACCTACCTCTAATAAAAAACACCTTTTCAATAATGTTTCAAACTTGCAAATAACTTGATTTAATTTAAGGTCTATTTGATTATCTTTCACAAACCACAGACACTGTAAGTACTAAATACCTCTGCCCACCCCTTCGGGAAACTATTACTTAACCCTCGTTTTGTCTTCAACAGATGCTGCCATCTGGTGATCTCCTCATCACCTCACTACAATGGTCTGACATGGGAAATTTCACTTGCATAGCGAAAAATATGTATGGGAATGACGTCATAGAAACTTTTGTGTACCCTCTCAGACCTTCATAAGTCTATGGTGAGTGTTAAGAACATTAAAATATTACGTATCGTTGAGGTTAAGCAACACGTGGCGCGGTCAGTTTGTTGATGGGTGAGCGCTAGAAGATTTTTATTAAAACATCTCCATGCTTCAGAGACGGACGGTCAGATAAAACTTTTCCACGTGGTTACCCATCCACAGAATAACCGTGCTTAACATTGCTTAACCTCAACGATCGTGTACCTATTAAGTTTGCAACAAGCTATGTTATTTACTAATAATTAGCTGATAATTATTATATTGTTATTTAACTCTAGTCTCGTTGGTTTAGTGGTCGCAAGCGCTTCTGCCGAGTGTGAGGTACCGTGTTCGATTCCCGGTTCGAACAAAATGTCTTAAATTCTCAATAGTAGCTCGATGTTTGCAGTTCTGTCCGGTAGATGGCAATAGGCTCACCACCTATTACAATATTCTACATAATAACAGAATCGGTGACCTGTGCCAAATCCTCTGCCTATCCTTTTAAGCACACATGCGTGACAATCTGATATGTTAATTCTTCTTCTTCTTATCGTACGGTTGATGAACAACCTAGTGTCAGAGTTTAAACCACCCGTAGGTCTCTGACATGGCTTTACACACCATCGAGAACATCTCTCAGGTGTGCTGGTTTCCTCACGACGTTTTCCTTCACAATTATAAGCAAGTGATAATTATTTTTGTATAATAACTTTCGTGAGACACATTCATATCAATTATTGTTCACCCGTTACTACTCACGTGCATTTTTCGGGATTGCCCGACTAGTTTCGAACTCGAACGGAGCCCTTAGTCATGAACTGCGTCCGTGGCGATGTCGCGAATCAAACCGGTGAACAATAATTGACAAGTGATAATATGCATGATGACAGATTTCAAATCTCCTTTTATAATGTAGGTACACGTCTGATATATCCGAAAAACACATTATTTCAGCAATAAACTAAGTTTCAACGCAAATTATTGCATTTTAATCTATCTAATTTGATTTAACCGCGAAGACGCTGCTGGGTGTCATGGCGCCGTTTTGACGTCATGCCTCAGCATATTTGACATAAGTTGAAGCCATATTTTATGGCAATGATTGACATTTGACTAAGGCGTTACGTCATTCGCTGTGATTGACGTTTCAGTTAACATGGCCGATTGCAGCATTTTATACTTTTATTTTATTGAACATCTTATTAATCTTAATGTTTTCAATAAAACTAGGTAATTTTTTAGCATCCTTTGTGTCTATATTTACCTCTAAAACCATTTATTCTTTGGTTCTTTAATACTGTCATTATGCCTATTGTTGGGTTCGAACCTACGACCTTTGACTTGGCACTCAAATGATCATACCACTGCTCTCATCTAGTATCATGTTAATTAATAATTAATATTATTTTGTTTCAGCGCAAAAAATCTACTAATTGACCAGAAACGTTACCCGCCGATTTAATCTCGATGTTCCTATTATTAATTGACGTTTAAGTATAACTTAACTTATTATTAGCCTAAGTTACAATGTATACAAAAGATTTAACTTAAGTACTTAATAATATATTTGTGAAAATTAATGTTATAGCCATAATGTTTATATATCAAGACATGACTAAAACAGCCGCAACCCGACCAAAAACAAACAAAACGTAGCTATGAATTAGCGAAAGTTTTATCTCAATCAGACCAGCAGTTTTCATAAAAAACCCCTAACAACATATTCGACATTTTTGTCGAACAATATTTGAGTTACCTATTAATGTTAAAAAAGTATTAATCGACATTACAATAAAATTACTTTTAACCGGATTAATCACGTGGCTTATAGATTTTCATATCTATTATTGAGTCATCCGGCTATCACGAAAAACAAAAAACCATAGTACACGCGATTAATCCGGTTAAAAGTTGTTTTAATAAGGCTAGTTATTGCAAAAACCTAAGGAATTACGAATCAAATGCTTAATTTATTTTGAAAATCTATGGTTAATGGTTCAGGGAATCAAACTATAATTTTATTATTTTAATATTGTCTGATATTTGCGACTGGATTTTTGTTTAAGTTATTTTGTGATTTTATTGTTTAAGGATTATTTTGTACATACAAGCATAATATATTATTATTATTATTATATTGTACAGTTGGCAGCATAAATTTATGGGTTTACTGTCGATTTAATAAACTTACGAATTTATTATTTTCTCCAATAGTGTAACCAATATGGACAAAATAAATAATTATAATTACAGCTTTTAAAAACATTTGTAATTAATATTCAACAACGATTTATATATATTCCATTGGTTAACAAGAAAATACTTACTTATTATTGAATATACGCTTCAACACTTAATTGCTCTGCTAACTGTACTTAGATTAAAAAGTTGATGTTGATACATACGATCTCTGTGATTTTTGAAATAAATGTTTTATTATTACACAAGTCTATGATGTTTTTATAAATCCCTTGTTTATGACGAATCCGATACCAAGATCGTGAAAATAATATTTGAGAATCGCACGTTAATAAGAAAGTTTAAAGAAAATTAATATACAAGCTTTGCTATGTATTTTTAATTATTATGTACATATCTATAATTATTAAATAAATATACTTAGAACTAAAAATTATAATTATATATATATATTTATATACTATAGAGCAGGGGTTCCCAACCTTTTTTTGTCTACTGCCCACTTTAAGAATAAATTATTTTTTAACGCCCCCCTTTTTAAACATACTTAAAAACCGCTAAGTACTTATAACTGATTATTGAAACGCAAATTTATAGTATTCGGACAGAGTATCTTTTATTGAAAATAAAACAAACATAATCAATTCTTATATAAAAACTAATGTGAAGGTTGAATCTGATGCTGTTCAATAAGTTTGTTGATATCAGGTTCCAATTTACTCAAAAACAGCCGCAAGTCGCCACGTTCGGTAACACGCAAACGATTTCTCTTTTTAGTAAGCAGCGTTGCCACAGCACTAAATCCACGTTCACACAAATATAACGATGGGAATGCTATCAAAAATCGTTGAACAATTGATCACAATCCAGGGTACAATTGCGGGATCGGTTTTTGTAGCCAAAATTCTTGATATCCATTTTTGAACTTGATTTTTATTTCTTCGTTTGTTGTCAATTCTATAAGTTCTTCTTCCAGCTGAGGTGACATTGCTGTGTTGACATTTGAAAACGGATCCAACACCCAGTCTGGTATTTCCAAGTTTAAAATGTCCTGGTATCGTTCAGTGAAGTCAATGTGGAGGTTTTCCAAATGTTGGCAGTAGGCAAACAAGTCGTCGTTACTGCAGTATACTGATAAATTCTGAAAATTGTGAAACTCACGTCTGCCCATATTCTTTTTGTGCAGAAGCAGTTTGGCTGCGAAAGCAGCAACGACATTTTTTGTTTTAATTAAATTTAGTTCATCGCCTTGCAGTTGGAGGTTCATGTCGTTGAACATTTTATACAGGTCTGTCATGTAAGCTATATCATTCTTTGATGTTATGAGCTTGTTGCGCAGTTCTGTATCTTTAGTTTCCAAGAACTCTATCATAGAGTCAAACAGGTTGTAAAATCGAATCAGACAATTGCCTCTTGACAGCCAACGGACTTCAGTATGAAGCAACAAACGGTTGAAATCTTCGTCATTAGTAACACAAAGCTGATGAAATAATCTATCATTCAAAGAGCTGCTACGGATTTTATTGACTGCTTTGATGACATATTGCAGTGATTGAAATAGTCGTTCACTTAAGTTTCTAGCAACCAAATGTTGTCTATGAATAACGCAATGTATAGCAAGGACATCTGGAATTTTATTCTTTAAGTATGCTATGAAGCCTTTATGGCGCCCTGTCATAGCCGGAGCGCCATCCGTAGCAACTGATATAATATTTTTCAAAGGAATCTCTTTTTCTTCACAAAACTTTTCCAATGTATTGAATATGGTTTCGCCTTTTATATCTGTCTCCAAATTTCTGGCAAACAATAGTTCTTCACGTATTTTCTCATCTTTAATAAACCTCACGTAAGATAGCAACAACGCTTCATTAGTTGGTAAAGTGGACTCATCGAGCTGAATTGAGAATTGACTAGTCCTCAGATGATTGCACATTGATTCTTCAATGTTTTCAGCCATTTCATCAATTCGTCTTTGCACAGAATTATTACTCAAAGGAATTTTTCGGATAATATCTGCGGCCGGTTTATGAAGCACAGTAGTTATTACTTCCTTTATTGCTGGCAAAATTAACTCTTCTCCGATGTTCTGTGGTTTGCCTTTTTGAGCAATTAACAAAGAGATATTGTACGAAGCTCGAAGTCCGTCGTCATCTTGCTTAGCAGCCGCCGAAAATAGTTTTGATACACTTGGCTGAGTATTATGCTTCTTCTCTAGGTCTTGAAAATATGCTACATTCTTTTCTGTCTTATCTGGATGCATTTTATTCAAATGATCTTGCAGTCTTGAAGGCTTCATTGCTTCGTTCGAAAATGTTTTTAGACATAGAAGACACAAAGGCGACGACGGGTTTGTGGGATTTTCAATAAATCCGAATTTAATATATTCCGCAGAGTATTACCGTCTTTTCTTTTTTACTTCCGACATTGTTTTGTTTTAAGAAATACGTAAGTGTTGAAATCAAGTACTGCTTATTATGCTTAACCGCAATTGAAAATAAAATAAATTTACGTCGTTTATATAGGATTGCATAAGCAGCACGCACCAACAGGAATAAGATAAATGTGCATAAACTCGTTTATCTCATTCGACGCCCAGTCGTAATCGACAAGCAAGAACAAGTATTATAGAACCAGCCGATTGGTATAGGAATGTACAATTCGGATTATTTAACAAAAACTTGTTAAAACATGATTGCCCGCGGTCTTTTATATCGAACCGAGTTTGAGCTATATCTTAATTAATATTAGTTGATGTTCACAAGATGTAGTCGAGAGTCGAGAGCTCAGTCGGTGTCTAAGAGTCTTCCTAGCTAGGTAGATGAAATTATAAATCGACCCCAAAGCCCTACACAATGCCCCCTTTTTTTTCTGGGTCTCTTACCTTTAGGCCTGCAGCGCCCACAAGGGGGCGTTATCGCCCACGTTGGGAAAGACTGCTATAGAGCGTCGAAAAATTCATCCGCATCGCTATCAACTGGTAACGTGCCCAAAAGGCTGGCAGCTGATTCTCTGTGCGAAGGATAGACCAGCCTTCAGTGGGGTTACTCTTGAAACTAATACCAATTCCAATCGAATTCCAATATTAAATTGACGTCTTAAAACAACGCGTAATTTTAAAATAAATTTACCTACATTATAGTTTCCCCAATTTTAAAGCATGTTGTCTTCATAATATCCTGAATCTATAATTATTTATTAGACATTTTGGCATTTAAAAGTACGAACTGACATATTTCCAATGTCAATCGAGCGGAATTATTTTCAAGAGTAAGCCCACAGGTCACGTGAACTGTCGACCAATCGCCTTGCAATCTCTTTAAAAAGAAGTCGAGCGCTCGGACCCCACGACCCGAGTGTTTCAACCCCAAACGGCTCGAAAATATAATTACTGGTAAGACTGTCATATTTTCGCCGTTTGAGGGTCTCTGCAGCTGAAGCAGCAGCACCAGCACAGGACGCTGAACTAGAAATATGAGATGGCGCAAGGGTATCGACGCAGGTTGCGTCCCACACCAGAGGCCTACCAAATTTCCATGGCAGTAATGTCATGCCGTCAGGTCTTTTACCATCGCTTTGCTACATAAAAAGGTATGAAACAAAAAATAATCAAAGTTTATTTATTTAATGAGAGGTATGTACATATATATAATCTAAGCCTTTAAAACGAATACTACTAATACAATGAAAATAAAAACTAAAAACTAAATTAAAACTAGAGGAGGGCATCGAAAAATTCATTCTGTCAACTAGGTGTGTACCCAAAAGGCTGGCAGCATTGCCACGTTGAATGGTAATACTTATTCTTTGTGCGAAATAGAGACCAGCCCTTGGGTCACGTGAAGTGTCGACAAATCGCCTTGCGATCTCTTTATAGGATTCAGGATTCGAACCTGCGCCTCCCGCATAAATACTCCAGGATCCGGGACGCGCAGGTGTGAATCCTGCTCACGACCATATCCCTTTTCCACAAATAAAAAATTATAACTTTAGAGTTCGTTAAGGATGCGTTAATGCTTTTCAAAGATTTATCTGTATAAACAGGTATTAATAAAAACCTATTAATATAAATAAATAAGTACTCTTGCCATATCTGAATAAAAAAGTAAAAGACGAGGCACTGGAGATTTTGGATCGTACGTACGTGTTAAAATATGGAAGAAGAATTCGCGGTTGCGAGCAGAGGTCGAGCTGGCTTAGTGGTCAGAGCGCCTGGAGTATTTATCCGGGAGGCGCAGGTTCGAATCCTGTTCGCGACCGTAGTCTTTTCCATTTAATATAATAACTTTAGAGTTCGCTAAGCATGCGTTAATGCTTTTCAAAGATTTATCTTGAAATTAATATTAAACTAGATTTGTGTCGTCACACAACATTCGTTTACGAAGGTTATGAGGTGACTGCACCAATTCTCGTGTGATCTCCTTTCTATTAAGTGATGGTCCTATGAGTTTAGTGAACGCGATTGTGAACAAAGATTGTGCGGTTTCTAAATAGGTAGGTACTTAGGTTTTTTTTTTGAGGGTAGTCTAAGTTGCAACAACACATTTCAGAGCTCTCAACAAATTAAATATTTTAAAATATAAAACTCTAAAAATAAATGCTGCTTATGCACTAAAAGTTATTACAATCCTCTTGTGCACTCACTCTTTAAATAATATCACTCATTTACTTCACCTGCACAACAATCACTTGACAACATGGACCTGTACGCTAAGTTGGCAACCTGCATGGAAGATTTGTCATCCACCTTTACATCCCGGATGGATCAATATGAAGAAGACCTGAAAAATGCCAGTGGTAATGAAGCAACCCACAAGACAATTGCCAGTCTTTCACGAGAATTTACAGAGTTTAAGTGTCTTATTTGGAAGACAATGAGCACACTTAAGACCCAGATGGAACTGCTGATTGTGGGACTTGATCGACACGAAATGGCATCACGCAAGCACATTCTGCTCCTCCATGGCCTGTCTGAGCAGAAGGACGAAGACCACAAGTCTCAAGCTTTGCTTGCATTGACTGAGAAGATGATGATTGCTAACATTTGTCCATCTGATATATCTGCCTGTCATCGCCTTGGAGTCATCTCAAGTAAGCCTCGACCCCTTCTGATTAGGTTTCACAGCCTAAATCTTCGTGCTGAGGTATGGCGCAAGAAGACTGTACTGAAGAGTACCGGCTTGATATTGTCTGAGTTTTTAACTAAACCCAGGCATGATGCTTTCCTGGATGCTCGTAAGCACTTCGGTATTAAGCAATGCTGGACATCCGAGGGCAAAATTGTCATCCTGCTTCCAGACAAGTCGCGTCGGAAAATCGAGTCGGCAGCGGAACTTCGACCTCTAATAGCGGAATTCCCAGTTGCTGCGCCGGCATCTAATGAAATTGTTTCTGAAGCCACAACGGGAGGATCATCACAACAGGTTGGAAAGTTAGTTGGTGATAAGAGGTCACGCAAGCCAGCCAAGTAATGGTACCCTCATCAAACTTTACTATTTGTTATTTTTATTTCTTGTTTTCTGTCGGTCGCCTCTTAATTATTGTTTGCGTGTTGACATTGACAACCTAACCTATTTTAAAAATGTTTTGACAATTCGTTCGGAAATATTTATTAATAATATTTATTGTTTCGGACATGAGTCCTTTAGTCATCTATTGTGCAAAACTGGCGAGTGCATAGAGGATTAGTTAGTAGTTGGTAACTGCAAATTTTATTGCAATAGGTTAAATATTCCATATATATTATTATAATTTTATGTATATGTATAATATATCTGATAATTTAAATGAAAGTTTTGCTTCTTGTTCGTCTGGGGAAAGCTATGCCAGCGCGCTTAGTGATGACTCTTTACACTTAAGTGACAAGCTCTTTTCTGTTTTTTCTTGCACTAGTAAGTGTTTTAATGCTGTTCATATAAATGCTCAAAGCATTCCCGCTCATCACCCTGATTTACTAACTTCTTTTGATTCTGACCTTATTCATGCTGTTCTCGTCTCTGAAACCTTTCTCAAACCTTCTCTTCCGTCTACGCAGTATGCAGTGCCTGGCTTCAAACTTATACGTAATGACAGAACAGGCAAGGGATATGGAGGAGTTGCTATTTATCTCCGCGAAGATATCTCCCACAAAGTCGTTGACAAGTCTCCGAGTGATTATACAAAATTTGCTGAGCACCTTTTTATTGAAATTAATTTTAACAACACTAAACTACTCTTAGGTGTTTATTACAGTCCTTCATGCCAAATTGACTATTTTTCTTCTTTTGAAACTAAACTAGAATATCTTTCTTCATTATATGATCATACTATTATCCTCGGAGACTTCAACACATGCTTACTCAAGGATGATGCTCGCAGCTGTAAACTCCAATCACTTGTCTCTTCTGTTAACATGCATATCCTTCAGTTAAATGCTACTCATCATGCTCCTCACAGTACTCCTTCTCTTCTAGACTTAATTCTAGTCTCTGATCCCAGTAAAGTAGTCACACATGGGCAACTTCCTGCATCTTTTTCATATCACGACCTTCTATTCCTTTCGTATAAAATACGCCCTCCTAAACGTAAATCTAAATTTCTCTTCCTTCGCAGTTTCAAGAATATTAATATGGAGAGTTTGATGGAGGATGCGGGCTGTATTGACTGGTCTCCTGTTTACGAATGCAATGACGTGGATAACAAAGTGTTCACCTTTAATAAGCTATTATTAAATCTTTATAATACGCACGCCCCCATTAAAAAAGTGAGGGTGAAGCATCTTCCTGCACCATGGTTGTCTGACATAGTTAAACAAGCTATGTCAAAAAGAGACAACGCTAAAAGTCGATACAGGAAGTTTCCTACCGATGAGAACTGGGTTCTATATAAAAAATTGCGAAATCGTTGCGGTCGTCTGTGTAGGGATGCTCAAAGACGCCACATTCATGACTCTGTCCAGAACTTCAACACAGCACAAGTATGGCAATTCCTTAAATTCCTCTTGGTATCGGCAAAGCCTCTCACGAAGGTATTCCCGGTACGGACCTAGATGCTATTAATAACCACTTTTCTAAATCACCGATTACTTTGGATGATAATATAAAGTCTTCAACTCTTAAAAATCTTTCCAACCTTCCTTTGCCAGTATGTACTTCATTCACTTTTCACCAAGTAACAGCCCGAGATATAAAAAAATCCATATTATCCATTTCCACAAAAGCGGTGGGCGATGATGGCCTTCAACTCCAAATGATTATTCTCATATTGGATGAACTTCTTCCTGTAATTCTTGATATTGTAAATCATTCTCTTGAGACTAGCTCCTTTCCCTCTGCTTGGAAGAAGGCCTATGTCTTACCGCTTCCTAAGGTAGCTAACCCCTCCTCGCTGTCCCATTATCGTCCAATATCCATACTTCCAATCCTGTCTAAAGTTCTCGAGAGTACTGTCCATAGTCAACTGTCTTATTATCTCTCCTCTAATAGCCTGCTTAGTCCTTACCAATCTGGATTCCGCCCTGGCCATAGCACTGTAACGGCACTCGTAAAAATAACAGATGACATACGCCTAGCCATGGAAAATAAACTTCTTACAGTACTGGTTTTGCTGGACTTTAGCAGTGCTTTTAATTCAGTTGATTTTGACATTCTCTTAGGAATCTTATCCTCTCTAAATGTATCTCCTTCTGTAATAGCTTGGTTTAACTCCTATCTTCGTGGTCGCTCTCAGTCGGTACGCGCCGATGAGACTTTCTCTACGTGGTGTGATCTAACTGCAGGTGTGCCGCAGGGTGGTGTTCTCTCTCCTCTACTTTTCTCTGTTTTCATAAACGCTATCACTAAAGTAATTTCTTCACACTATCATCTCTATGCAGACGACTTGCAACTTTATCGGCACTTTAAAATCGAAGAGCTTCCTGATGCTATCACTGCCATCAATGATGATCTTCAAAATATCAGTGAGTGGGCTAAAGCTTTTGGCCTCTTAGTTAACCCTGTCAAATCCCAAGCTCTCATCATTGGTGGTAGGTATTTCTACAATCTTTTGAATCAGCAGTCTCTTCCACAAATTTTATACGATTCTGCCCATATAGCCTACTCAAAAAGTGCCAAAAATTTAGGTGTCTTTATAGACTGTAATTTGTCTTGGAGTGTTCACATTGCAGAAGTAAGCAGGAGAATGTATTGGTCCTTTCACTCACTCAAACGTCTTCAGAAGTTCCTGCCATTTCAAACTAAAATTACTCTCGCGCAATCTCTCCTTCTTCCACTTTTAGATTATGCTGATGTTTGCTTTCTTGACGCAACAGAGGAACTTGTGAACAAACTGGAACGTCTGCAGAATTTGTGCATCCGCTTCATTTTTGGCCTTCGGAAATACGACCATGTGTCTGAATTCCGGACAAAACTGAGGTGGTTGCCAATTCGGCGGCGGCGAGATGCACACATTCTTGCTTTTCTTTTTTCTATTCTTCACAATCCCAATGCCCCAACATACCTTCGTGAACGCTTTGAGTACCTTATCCCCCGGGGGAAACCGTGTCGCTCAAATTCTTCTCTTTTACTTCATACTCCTCGTCATACCTCAAGCTGTTACGATGGGTCATTCACTGTACGAGCTGTGCGGCTTTGGAACTCTCTCCCACATTCTTTACGTGATAGCCCTTCTCTGGACGTGTTCAAGAGGAGAATCAGGGAGCATTTCCTTTCGACATAATTAAGTATGTATGTATATATGTTATAAGTATGTAAGATATTGCCGTATATATTTATATTTGTATTTAGTTTATCATGTATATATTTTAATAGGAATATGTATATATCCGTGTATTTTACATTATTTTGTGTTGTGCACTTCATACGATCCTCATCTTTTTCTAATATTTCTATCGCTCAAAGGTTTGCTGGTAGAAAACTCATATATGGGTTAAGCTCGCCTTTGTACATAAATTTTCTGTACTTCTTGTAATAACTATGTTTTATGTGTACAATAAAGAATAATAATGAGAATAATAAAAGTAAAATATTGTGTGAGTGATTTGTACTGTGGTTTTGAATGGTATGACTGAAGTAAAAGTATGTTTTGTAATCGTTAGAGGTATAGTAAAACCAATATCATAACTTATTGTTATTAATCTAATTACAGATTGTACTCTATATTCTCATATGAGTCTCTTATAATTCATTGCTTTTCTGTAAAATGTGAGCATCATGTGGTTAATAATGTTATATATTACATTAATACATACATTCACCTGCCTATTGCCAGGCATTATGAGTTTGTCATGCTCACTAAAATGTCTTGCTGATGGTGGCGTTGTGTATCAGGTCGTTGAGTTCCCTTCAAAATGGTTGAGTTCAGCGATGCTGATGCGCAAGTCATACTCGTGAACGGGTGCTGTCTGTCGGGACTGGTCCGCACGTAATTGCCTTGGTAATCGTTTTGGCTTTATAAACTTCTACTATTTCAATCATTTGCTTTTGTTTTCCTCTTACATTATTCTCGCATACCATCAATACACCATTGTAATAAAAAAAATATTTTAAAAAGAGTTTGTATGGAGTTTCTTGCCGGTTCTTCTCCATAAGATCGACTTTCTTGGAACCGTGCACCTAGCTTTGACGTTTTATAAGTGCCTGTAATTTGGTATACATTGAATTGTGTTGAAAGGATTAGTCAACATAGACAATGTATTACCGTTCTAGCTGCCTCCAGTTTGCGCCGCGGAGAGGCTTCTTCCATGCACCCTTATTGCCTATTGTAGCATAACATAGCATCTCGCCTGCATTCCCCGAAGGAGTAGGCAGAGGTGTACAGTTTTACACCCACATTTCACCAATGCTGTTATTATTAAATCCCATGTAATAGGTGGTAAGCCTATTGCCATCAACCGGGCACAATTCCAAACTCCGAACTACTGAGAATTTCCTGACAGAAAAACTCAATAACACTTTGCCCGGCCCGGGAATCGAACCCGAGACCTCCTGCTCAGCAGTCGCGCTTGGGACCACTAGACCAACGAGGTAGTTCTTGCCTATTGTGACTGCAACGCCCCAGTCTATGCCACACCTACTGATGTGTCCTTTGTGCTCAAATACATGGAGATGGCTGCAGTATATTATAAAAAAAAATACAACTTACCCGGTAAAAAGAAGTTGACGGTATTATGGGGAATCTATAGGATATGGGGGGTCTGTGTCGTAATTTGCCCGCCACAGTAGACCGGTCTACTGTGGCGGGCAAATTACGGGCTGTGTCGACACCTTCGACAGAACATAACCTGCCATACAAACTCACGTCTTTTCTTATGGGGGTAGGTAAACTTATCGAACGCCACCTGCTTGGATCCTTACATACGCGCGCCGGTTGTGAGTACTACACACCTGACCGTTTTAGAAGACTATCATCAAGTCAGTGTATAATCACTATGTCTACTTCCTATCAATAGTACCTTAACGTATTCACCTTGTTTCGAGCGTATGGCACTCGTGGGCCGCAGCTGAAAACCAGCGCTAGGTAGGTAGCTACCCTAGCATAATGCTGAGCTGATGGCCCTTTGGCACATACTATGATAATTGTTGTCTTATTTTTGTACTTTTATATGTATTTTTGTGCCAATAAATGTTTTTCTTTCTTTCTTTCTTTCTTTCTATAATTGTATATCCCTCTAAGGCGTCACCTGCCGAAATTTTGTTTATCAACTTTCATTCATCCTTTCAATATGACCAAACCATCTAAGCAGAAGTATTTTGTTTATCAACTTTCATTCATCCTTTCAATATGACCAAACCATCTAAGCAGAAGTATTTTGTTTATCAACTTTCATTCATCCTTTCAATATGACCAAACCATCTAAGCAGAAGTATTTTGTTTATCAACTTTCATTCATCCTTTCAATATGACCAAACCATCTAAGCAGAAGTATTTTGTTTATCAACTTTCATTCATCCTTTCAATATGACCAAACCATCTAAGCAGAAGTATTTTGTTTATCAACTTTCATTCATCCTTTCAATATGACCAAACCATCTAAGCAGAAGTATTTTGTTTATCAACTTTCATTCATCCTTTCAATATGACCAAACCATCTAAGCAGAAGTATTTTGTTTATCAACTTTCATTCATCCTTTCAATATGACCAAACCATCTAAGCAGAAGTATTTTGTTTATCAACTTTCATTCATCCTTTCAATATGACCAAACCATCTAAGCAGAAGTATTTTGTTTATCAACTTTCATTCATCCTTTCAATATGACCAAACCATCTAAGCAGAAGTATTTTGTTTATCAACTTTCATTCATCCTTTCAATATGACCAAACCATCTAAGCAGAAGTATTTTTTTTGCTACGTCTTCTTTTAAACATAGGTATGTAGAGGAGGTATGTGTTTTAAGAAGGTGGCTGGCAGCGGATGGATGCGGGCTGCCCAAGACCGGGATGGTTGGCGCTCTTTGGGGGAGGCCCACGTTCAGCAGTGGACGGCGATAGGCTGATATGATGTAGAGGAATAGGCGCGTCCCCAAATTCTTGTATACCTCTTCTTCTTATCGTGTAAATCATGAACCACCTAGTGTCAGAGTTTAAACCGCCCGTAGGTCATGGTATGGCTTTACACACCATCGAGAATATCTCTCAGGTGTGCTGGTTTCCTCACGATTTTTTCCTTCACCGTTTTAAGCAAGTGATCATTAATTTACGTACATAATACGCACATGACTTAGAAAAGTCAGTGGTGCGTATCTTAGAATCGAACTTGCGACCTTTGACTTGTCAGTCCAACGGTCATACCACTAGGCTGTCACTGCCATTGTATTTCGTATAACATTGCAGGTGCAATAAAAGTAAATAAAAATAATACCTGTCTAACTTGTGATCTTAAGTTTTCAAAGACAACTCCATATCTTTAAAAGCTCCTGCCAGAGAAATGTTACTATTCAATCTAAGAATATTTAGACAATGAAATATATTTCGTGATGCATGTAACATACTGTTACTAATTAAACTTCTTTGTTTAATTGTTTATTATTCTTTTTATTACACCTGAAGAAGTTAAATGTAATTTGCAATATGGAAAAAGGTCTCTAAACACTAACCTGACATGAAATTATATAACTTTTTTTTATCCAAAATGTATCTACGTTTGGCCACCAACTCACCTTATGTTAAGCGACGGTGTGGCCGAAGATGGAGCACATAGATCCAGATGAAATCTATTCACTCTAAGATAGGATGGGGAAAACGACAGTTGGGGAGTTGATGCAACTGCCCAGACCCGTCTCCCAACGGTTGCACCGGACTACATCCCGAAACACGACTAGGTCACTTCACGACATTGCTTCGGCCGGTGGGCGGTAACCAGCCGCGGCAGAAGCCTCCCCCCAGAGTTGTGTTGCCTGTTTTGAAGTGTTTTGCACCACCCAGGGGCCACGTGCAGGGATTCCATTCTAAGGGTGCACTCCTACGGACGCGGGCAACTCAGCCCCCTAAAACTTTAAACCCTTTTAAGCGCGTGTATTATTTGTTTTTGTTTTTCCCTGCCTTGTTTTATTATAATGTGTAGTGACCGCGAAACCCTAAGATATATCTTTATAACCTGACATCCAAATGTACACATATCTGTACATACAATAATTTGATTTGACTTTCAGAAGCTACCTGTCATAATTTGAGAACAGCCTTGCCAACGACAGAGCTCTTCGAGTGTGAAACTTTTGGTATAAATTGTTGGTGAGTCGTGCGTCGGAAGAAAGCCGCGCCTTGCCGACTGCGAGCCAAGGTAACTCACACGAACTTAGGCTTCAGGATATTGGAAGCTGTGGAGCTTCTTCTTCTTATAGTATGGTCAATGAATAAACTAGTGTCAGATTTAAACCACCCCTAGGTCTGTGACATGGATTAAGGTGTGCTGGTCACCTCACGATGTTGTCCTTCACCGTTTTAAACTAGTGATAATTAATTTATAATACGCACATGATTTCAAAAAGTCTGTGATGTGGGTCTTGAATTTAATACTGCGTTTAATTTAATTATAATAAATTTATTTTATTTACTATTTATTGTACTATATGTAATAATCAATATGTTTAAGTTTATACGTTCGCGAGAAATATGGATCTTCTTATCCATATATATAAATAAACCAGCCCATAACTGTCCCACTGCAGGGCGCGGGCCTCTAGTCATACAGACATGGCACGAGCTTAATCACCACGCTATCACACTGCGGGCGATTTCAGACTACCAAGTCCAGGTTTCCTCACGATGTTTTCCTTCACCGTATGTCTGTGATGTCTTAGATGAACTAAGAAAGTACATATGACATTGAAAAAGTCACATTGGTACATGCTAGGTTTGAACCCACAACCTGTGGCTCAGGAGGCGAGCCCGTAACCACTCGGCCACCACGACACTCTATATAAATATACAAGGTTCTAATTTATAAGGTAATTTCCTTTGAAAGGGTTAATATATAAGTCAAATACATTCACTTATTTCAAGATAGATCTTGAATTAAGTGAATGGGTATGGGTATCGGTCCCCGTATAGGAACTGAATTGATAGCAATAACGTCGCCATAAGTCGTGTTAAAATATGGAAGAAGAATTGGCGGTGGTGAGCAGAAGTCGTGATGGCTTAGTGGTCAGAGCGCCTGGAGTATTTATCCGGGAGGCGCAGGTTCGAATCCTGTTCGCGACCGTATTCTTTTTCCATTTAATATTGTAACTTTACATTCACTTAAGCTAAGAATTATTAATTGATATAACCTTAGTACCTACTAGCAAGACGAAAACTGCTCCTTGAACGGCGAATATTACAAAAAAAAAAGAATTATGGCTTAAATGAATCTTCTCACTTACACATTGACCCTTAAAAGGAAATTACCTAATAATTAGGACCTTATAAATATAAAAATCAATTGCCATACGTTAGTCTCACAGTTTTGTGTGTTTTGGACAGGCTCCCTGGATTGTTTAGATTCACAATTGGATAGGCCATTAGCTGAAATAAAGATTTAATTTGATACACCTCAAAAAAAACATGAGCCAGGAAAAAAAATAATTACAAATCAAACTTACTTAATCCCTGCTGATCTCTTTACATAACTATATTAGATATCCTTAAGCACTATGATTAACTTATCATTACTAACATAACAATCAACTAACCTTTCCGACTAACAAGATAATTATTTAATAACAAGATAATTATTTAATAACAAGATAATTATTTAATAACAAGATAATTATTTAATAAGCCAAACTTTAAACTTTCTTTTAATTTAGACACGCAGGCAATGACTACATTTTGTTACTTATATAATTTCAATAGTATTATAAATGCAAACGTGTGTCTATATTATCTTTAATACTTTATTGTTAAAATATAAGTTCGTTATTGTTCACCGGTTACTACTCACGTACATTCTTCGGGTTTGCCCGACTAGTTTCGAACTCGAACGGAGCCCTTAGTCAGGCGAGTCAGACTCGCGACATAGCCGCGGACTCAGCTCATGACTAAGGGCTCCGTTCGAGTTCGAAACTAGTCGGACAAACCCGAAGAATGTACGTGAGCAGTAACCGGTGAACAATAACTAATATGAATGTGTCTCACGAAAGTTATTATACAAAAAAAATATATATATAAGTTTTATATATTTATAATTAGTTACATAATTATAGACTACTTAACTAAGTACAAGAAAATTATAATAAAAATAAAATTTATAACATAAAGCAAAGCGTGGTTTAGGCGTCGAAGTATTCCTCGGCATCGCTTTCATCCGTTAATATGCCCAGAAGACTATAACTAGACAATCTTTAATTATTGTTCACCGGTTTCTTCTCACGTGAATTTTCGGGATTGCCCGACTAGTTTCGAACATGAATGGAGCCCTTAGTCATAAGATTTGAACGTGAAACGCGTCGTTATAAACATAGAATCACCCCTGTATTCCCCGAAGAGGTAGGCAGAGGTGTACACAGTTGTAGGTACACCCACATTTCACCAATGCTATTATTAAATCCCATGTAATTGGTGGTGAGTCTATATGATTAGAGGATGTACAAAAAGCAGTTTTCATTTGAATATTGGCATTTATTTTAAAATCACAGAGAGGCACTTCAATTTATTTGCGGGTAGGTAATGTATATATATATCTATAATGATAATATTTAGTTCTACTTCTTATCGTGTGGTTGATGAACAACCTAGTGTCAGAGTTTAAACCACCCGTATATCTCTGACATGGCTTTACACACCATCGAGAACATCTCTCAGCTGCGCTGTGCTGGTTTCCTCAAGATGTTTTTCTTCACCGTTATAAGCAAGTGGTAATTAATTTATAATACGCATATGACTTCGAAAAGTCAGTGGTGCGTGCCTTGAATTCGAAATTGCGACCTTTGACTTGTCAGTCCAACGGTCATACCACTTGGCTATCACTGCTACAATATTTATATTTACTTATAGACGTCCTATATTTAAGAGGGGCTCGTGGCTAAGTAACAGCCGCACAGATCGATAGATCGAGGTTAAGCTGCGCTTGCCGCGGTCCGTCTGTGAATGGGTAACCATCATTTCAAACCAAGACCCCTCCGTGACTCGGAGAACACGTTAAGCCTTCGGTCCCGGTTGTCAAATTGACATGTCTGACAGCTGTTACGGGTAATCAGAGGCCTGAAAGTCTAACAACCAGTCACATCATAAAATATCGTGTGGAGTACGCATTCGCTGTCGCGGAGCTTGCTGCAATGAACCCGGGTCCTCGGTAGAGGTTGGAGTAGGACCATCTTTAAACTGTTTTATCACGAAAGTCAAAGATGGCAACAAAAAAAAAAACAAATAAAAAGTTTTGTTTTTGCAGTGTGACATCTGTGAACTCTTAGGTTAGGTTATGTTAATGTAGGGTTTGACCCATAGACTAAATATTGTTTTTAATTTACGGAGTTTAGGCGGGAAAATGTAAAGTGCACGTTGTCGATTTTATATTGTTTTCCAAAACTTGTGTTTCTCCGAAGTATAATGTGTAATTATGGTGGATAATTAACCATTATGTATTCATGAAGGTGTGCGAGTGTGGGCAAATTGTATACAATTGAAAATCATGATTTTTTGTGTTCACTCCTAAACTCCATCGAAGACTCAGTAAAATTTCCACCGTTTTACTGGGGCAATAACTGCAATAACTTTTTATACTTGATTAAAACAAGAAGGAAGTAACTGAAGACGAGGCTTTAGCCTTACTTTTATTCAAGAACACTGAAGACGAGGCGGTATGGTCTAAGACCTTAGCCTGCCCGATCAGGGCGAAGGAAAAAAAAAAAAAAATTTTAATTTACTTTAATAGACTTACAAAATTATGGGTATACATAATAATAAAATGTCTTTTGTTATTATTAAATTAATTAGGTTTTAGTTAAAACAAAGGTTTATAAAGTGTATATATAAAATTGTATAGATATAAGTGTGTGCGTCCGATGGCGCGTGGAAATAAAAAACTTTTTCTTTCTTTCTTTTCTTTCTTTCATGTGGTTTTTAGTCGGTAGTGGACTCCTACCGACTAAGCCGACACAGCGTCCATGATGGATTTTCCAAACCAAAAAAAAAGATAAGCTTTCGCTTCATAAGGGTCTCCAAGGGTTTGACTGAAAGCCGACCCCAATGTTATTGGGAAAAGGCTAGGTAGATTGACGTGCTTATAATTAAACAAGCAAAATAATTGAACATTCTCAAAGATAATATAAAATCGATCGACTCCATTGGTGTCTATGTGCCACAAACACGCGGTATGACCGGGTAACATTTGACAAAGGCTAAGTTTAACTGAACGATCACATAACTGCAGTTAACTTAATGTGTTTAACTTTATTGACGAATTGCGTGTTACAGAGGTCGTTGGAGTTGAAGCTTTTTAGGTTGCACAAACTGACTTTTATTTTCTAATATATATAGCATCACGCCTGTTTTCCCCGATGGGGTAGGCATAGGTGTACAAAGGTTGCCAGGTATTAAAACCGAAAAGCCGGACAGACCATCCAGTTTAGCCGGACATTTGGGTAAAAAAGCCGGATATTTTTCTAGTCTATTTTCTACACACATTAGTTTGCATATTTGCGTACGCCGCGCCAGGCCGTGGCCGCCCGTGGCTTCACTATTTTTCAGGGCCTATCTCAAAATCAGCGCGGCCACATTTCTATGTGGCCGCTTATGCTGAGATATGGAACTTTTTTGGTCTCGTGCGGGTAGCTTAATGTAGCATGTACATAGTATGTAAGTTCTGTACTCTTATTCATTTAAATAATATTTTTAATTTTATGGTGCTCACATGTACCTTACATTAAGTACTGTTTTAGTTTAAGTTTACTCTGCACTGAGTCTAGAATAAATTATTTCTTTATTTCTTTCTTCTTTTCTTAGTCTTAGTATAACACTTTTTTTTATAAAAACAAGGTTTTGTATGAAATCTTCTTAATTCACAAATTATAAAAGCCTAACTAAAGCCGGACAGGCCGGACACTGTCTAATTTGGCCGGACACTCAACCAAAAAACCTGACTGTGTCCGGCTCTGTCCGGACGCCTGGCAAGCAATTAGTGATGTGTAACTCATCAATTTTATGTGAGAGGGAGGGAGTAACTCATTTTCCCTCGCGAGGCGATCATGAGGTGCCCCTCATTTGAGGTGAGGAATCATTCGATCTGCGTAGGTATTCACTTCACAAATCGCGACTCGGTGGTGTAAAATTGTAGAATGAGTTGATTGAGGAGCAAGTTGAGTACAAGCGAGTGAGGTGGTTCAATGTTGAAATTCGAGTAACTAGGGACCCATCACTATCACCAATGCTGTTAGTCAATTCCATGTAATACGTGGTGAACTTATTGCTTTTTTTGAATTTGTTGAACGTGAGGTCCTGGGTTCGATTCCCAGGTCAGGCAAAGTGTTATTGGGTTTTTCTGTTAGGAAATTCTCAATAACAGCCCGGAGTCAGTTGGTGCAGTGACACCCCCGTGCTTCGGAGAGCACGTAAAGCCGTTGGTCCTGCGCCTGATCTCTCTCCGGTCGTGTCGGATTGCCGTCCCATCGGACTATGTGAGTGAAGGAAGAGGGAGTGCATCTGTGTTTGTGCGTACACTTGTGCACTATAATATCTCTGCGTATTTGGCTAATCTCCATGGAGATAGGCCGCCGTGACCGAAATACGGTTGGGGGTATATTATAATTATTATGTTTCATAGCCACTATATCACTATTTTTTTATCTTTAGCTTAAGTTGCGGGACGATGTAAGGATTCTAAAGATACCCCATACATCGAAATCGGTTCATGCATTTAAAAGTTATGCTGGAATAAAGAAACTCGCAACCATGTGGGGTTCAGTTCAGAGTCAAACAACGGGGTAGGTTATATTAATCTTATTTATTTAATATAAAAACTATTGGAGCCAACACGTAACGTCTTCCGCCTTCCAAACTAATTCTTTCATTTCTTTTGCGCCACTTCCTCCCTTTCACTCCCATAGATCTATCCTTGACCCGCACTCTTACGTTCTATCTCTTTCACTCTTATTGATTCGTCCTTAACTTTCATACTTACGTTCCGTTTCCTTCAAACATACATACATGAACCCTAAAAACATAACACTCCTTTTCTTGGGCAGTCGGGTAAAATCATTATTTTTAGATGTCGCAATTTTAAAACCTAAATCCTGATATTTTTAACTTCCTGTCCTTAAATTTGGCATAATTATTCAACCTGGCAACATTAGGTATGCTTATAACTCTGTTATAATTAATCTGCCATTTAAGTATTATAATATAGGTAGATTGTTTTGGTCAATAACCTTATGTTAATATATGTATTACTTTGTATAAAGTAAATGCCACACTCGGTTTGAACTACAAAATATTTCTTGTATATCGTGGGAAACTAATTATCTGCCTGTATAGTCTGTGGTAATACAGTTTGTTACATGAATTATAACTAGATGACCCGGTGTACTTCGTATCACCTCGAACGTCAAATGTTTGACAGGAAAGTAGGTAGAACAGTTTACATGGACAAATGAAATTGTTGTTTTTACTATCATCCTCGCAATTTTTCTCACCGTTTAGTTTAAACCTTCCCTGGACTACGACAAACATTTTAAAACCAAAATCAGCTGAATCGGCCCAGCCGTTCTCGAGTTTTAGCGAGACAAACGAACAGCAATTGATTTTTATATATATATAGATGGAGAAGATAGATAAAGTTACAATAGATTGGATTGGGCTTGAAAATTGGACTAGTTTTCAGCTCCGGAGTTGGGTTTGACATTCAGTCTTCCAACTGCGGAGTTCCAGAGATTCGAAACTTCAATTAAAAAGTAGGTAGTAATAAAAAAATGTTTCGCATTTCATTTGATTATTCATTATTGTATTTAAATATATAGTCTTCAAGTAAAAGTAATATCTTAGGTTTTCGCGATAACTACACATTATAATAAAACATAAGACTTTTAACCGGATTAATCGCGTGTAATAATGGTTTTTGTTTTTCCTGACGTGAACACTGCCGCGTTCGTGGTCGCAGGAGGACACGCGAATAATCCGGTTAAAAGTTGTTTTATTATAATCTTCAAGTAAATACGTAAAGCATGAAATAAAACTAACCAATTTGAAAAATATTTATTTATCGGTAATGTATTTAGGCCATCTTCGCACCCTGTGGTTGATAAACAACCTAGTGTCAGAGTTTAAACCACCCGTAGGTTTCTGACATTGCGTTACACACCATCGAGAACATCTCTCAGCTGTGTGGGTTTCTTTATGAAGTGTTCCTTCGCCGTTTTAAGCAAGTCATAATTATTTTTGTATACTATCTTTCGTGATACATATTCATATTCATTATTTTATTTTACGGTTACTTTCTTTCTTTCTTTTCTTTCTTTCTATATAATTATATATCTGCCTAGCCTTCAAACCGGACGCAACTTAATACGAATGTTTTACATGGAGCGACTGCCTATCTGACCTCCACAATCCAGTTACTGGGTATATCACTGGTTGTCAGACTCAACTGGGTAACACGATATCTCGTGGTATGACTGTTGTCAGACTTTCAGGCCTCTGACTACTCGTAACGGCTGTCATAGATCTTTATTTGACAACCGGGACCGATTGCTTAACGTGCTCTCCGAGGCACGGAGGGCTCTCGGTATGAAATTATGGTCTTCCATCCATCCACACCGACCGCTGCAAGCACTGCTTAACCTCGATCGATCGATCTGTGGCCCCTCCAGTATTTATATATATATATAATGCAATATGATAAAACAATATTTCAAAACACAATAACAGTTTAATAAAAATCTATTGTTTGTTAAGCGCACAATAAAAACTTAATGGCCGTTAACTTTTCACTTAACATTAATACATTTGATAGTAACGTGATTAACATACATAAACAAGCATTTATGTTGTAATACAAGTATTTTGTATTACAACACAAAGACTGTCTTGCTGGTCTGGTAGTCGTAACTTTGGACGCTAGCGTGAAGTCCTGGGTTTGAATTAATAAGTCTCGGGTCGCGATAAGTGTTTATTGAGATTTTATGTTGAAATATCTCAGTAACAGCTAGAAGTTTGGAATTGTGCCCGGTAGATGACCATAAACTCAACACCTATTACATGGGACTTAACAGCATTGTACAATACTAATATTATAAAGCGGAATGATTTGATTTTTTGTTTGTTTGTTTTTATGGATTTAACTCGGAAACTATCAACCGATTTTAAACATTCTTTCATCAGTAGATAGCCGCACTATCACTGAGTAACATAGGCTATATTTTATTTCAGTGATAATAAGATTTCGGTTTGAAAACCAAGCGCGCGAAGCCGCGAGTACAGCTAGTATATAATTTATAATTTAAACCACTGATTTATTAAGTTTATATAAATATATTTGATTTACATATATCACAATTTTATGAATAATGTATGTGGTTTTTGTACCGTTCTATTATTTAAATAAATAAATAAAATAAATATTAATTAAATAATACGTGGGCTAATTTCCGGCACGACCGGAGAGGGTTCAGACGCAGGATCGACGGTCTTACGTACTCTCCGAATCACGGAGATGTCCCACCGCCAACTTCCTAACTTCGGACCGCTGCTGAGAATTTCCCAAAAGAAAAACCCAATAACACTTTGACTGACCCGGGAATAAAACCCAGGACTCACACTCAACAGCCGCACTTCCTGCCATGAGACCAACAAGGCATTCTAAAATAATACTCTTTCGACACCTTCGTTACAATAGCAAAATCTATTGTTAATCCCAAACCACATTGCAAAGCAATTTTTCTCGATTGACTTTTTCGCATTGCGTAGGATTATAGCATTATAAATAATGTAATAATAGAGCAGACGACGTATTATTATTATTAATAACATCATTCACAATAATCGTGATAGGGCAAGCCTTCGCGCGATGATTTGCTGAATTCAGATCATTGGAGCTTAGATGTTTAAAGCACGGTTGGTAGATTAAAGTGCATCTTTTTGTTTGGTAGGAACCAACTTTAGTTGTTTACTTACCCGTAGGTAGACGTGGCTATGTGCTGGAATCGATGATGGTCTAAAGTGTCTGTAGGTCTCTCTGTCCGAGTAACTTAAGAACTAGCAGATAGATTTTGATGGGATATTCACTGTAGCGTAGCTGAATGACACAGGAAATACAATGAATATATTTCTTTACGCTACCGATACCTCTCTCTCTTGACTGATGTCGTGTTCTTCTTTTTCTTTCTTTAAGAAAGGGCAAGAACCCTGAGGGACCGTTCGATTCGAGTGGTCATTGATAGCTGCTCGTCCGATCAAATGGTTCAAACGCCGGTGTCCCCAAGGTTCAACGTACTCTCTGCGACGCTCTTTCTGCTGCATATTAATGATCGGCTATAGCCAGGAACCATGGGTATGCAGACGACAGCAGTGTGTTTGAGAGCTACACAGTCAATGCAGTGGACTACAAATCCAGTCTCTAAGAGAGGCCATGGTCGAGCGCTTGAACTTGTGCTTTAAGGCAGGGGGAAGCCAACCTGGTCAAGTTCAATGCAGCTAAGACCCAGGCATGTCTATTCTCTGCGAAAAGGAAGCCATTTCAGCTGGCTCCTACTTTTCGAGATGTATCCATAATGATGATATTTCTGTACAATCACTAATTTCATATTTCCAACTCATTCATTCGTTTTTTTTTTCCATTCACATCTTTGTATGTTAACCGTACAGCCGATTTTTGACGTTGTTCCGTGTGAAAATCGTGAAGTCGCGACACTATTAAAAAAAATCGGCTTATAACTTATGAGCTCGCACCATAGTCAAGCGTATGAACTATACAATTGCGCACGCGCATATTTTTGACTTAAGGTTAAGTATGCACAGTTCAAGTATAACTATGCGTGACACAGTTATTTATGGTGACGTCAACGGTGATCCATTTAACTGACTCAGGTGCAATAGTAGAATAATAACTGCTTCATTTGGTCTAGTAGCCGAAAGCGAGACTGCTGAGTGTGTGTGCGTGGTCCTAGGTTCGATTCCCGGATCGGGCAAAGTGTTATTGGATTTTTCTGTTAGGAAGCTCTCAGTAGCCCTAGGAGTTAGGAATTGGGTGGTGTGATACCCCCGTGCTTCAGAGAGCACGTAAAGTGGTCGGTCCTGCGCCTGATCTATCTCCGGTCGTGCCGGATTGGTGTCCCATCGGACTACGAGATTGCAGAAAGAGGGAGTGCACCTGTGTTTGCATATACACTTGTGCACTATAATATCTCCTGCGTACTTGGCTAATCTCCGTGGAGATAGGCCGCCGTGACCATGTCATCGCGGACGGTAACGTCACGTGTCGTTCCAACCAAAAGCTTGCGTTTAGATATTTTACTCTCAGTAGCAGCCCGGAGTTTGGTATTGTGCCCGGTTGATGGCAGTCGCCCTTAGACCGAGGCAGTAGGCCGACGATGCAGGCAGATATTCTTGATGGTGTCTAAAGCCATGTCAGAGACCAAGGCGAAAAAAAAACAGTATTAATAGATACTTTGATAATAGACACCAGACCTATGTATACAGGGGCTCGTGGCTAAGTAACAGCCGCACAGATCGATCCATCGAGGTAAAGCCGCACTTGCCGCGGTCGGTCTTTGGATGGGTGACCATAATTTCATCCCTCCGTGCCTCTGAGAATACGTCAAACTGTCGGTCCTGGCTGCCAAATAAATATCTTTGACAGCAGCTATGAGTAGTCAGAGGCCTCAGTCTGAACAACCAGTCTTACCACGATATCGTGTTACCCAGTTACTGAGTTGTGGAGGTCAGATAGACAGTCGCTCCATGTAAAATACTGGTATTAAGCTGCATCCGGTGAGACTGGAAGCCGACCTCGACGTAGTAAGGAAAAAGCTAGGCAGATTTATTTGGATAATAGACACATTCTAATGCCTTTGTCTATCTCGTTACAGAATATTGACAGCTGCCCTTGAAAGCTTCTGAGAAATATTTCGCAATAACAATCTACACGTTACAAATATTTTCGAGGGAACCGAAGCATACCAAACAAAAAGATTCAATCTCAAGATTAACACGAATATACTGACAAGGTTTTAATCATCACGACAGTTACACGGATCCCTAAGAGGATGCAATAATTTAACACTAAGCCGAATATAATCAAAATGTTGACTCGCCAATTACCAGATACAATAGATTTTTATTCTTATAAAGTATAATTTTATTTTAGCCCGGTTATTGGAGTATGAAAGTA
Source organism: Xylocampa areola (assembly GCA_935421205.1). NCBI lineage: Eukaryota > Metazoa > Arthropoda > Insecta > Lepidoptera > Noctuidae > Xylocampa > Xylocampa areola. Next base: position 11,619,255 of record OW285225.1, read on the forward strand.
GGATAACGTCAGCCCCTGGCGCATGGACAACATTTGGTGTGACATAGCTAGATAGAAGGAGACCGTATCAGTGGCGGTTACCACCAACAACAGCATTCCCAAAGAGGGTTGACGTCAGGCAGGCGGCCGGGCATAAAACATAGCCAAAACTTAAGCAGCATGCCAGATATAGGTATGCTGCGCTGACTCCAAATGAATTGGGATACGGGCAGGGGGGTGATGATGATGATGATGAAGTATAATTTTATACTTCTCCCATTCGAAGAGTTAACATTACTTAACACGTAAGTATTTTAGTTTAGCTATATTCACTTGTAGTTTGACACTTGCGTTATTTACTTCACCGATAAGTTCAGTGTGGCTGTAGGCTTGCATTAAGGGTCGGCTTTAAGCCCTTACCTCTTCCTGATGATAATAGACGCTCTGACGTTGGACATACAGGAAGAGGCACCCTGACGCATGCTTTTTGCCGACGACATTGCTCTTGTCGGAGTAGATAGGCCCCAGATCCAGAGCAGACTGGAGAAATGGCAACAAAATCTGGAGACTGTTGGCTTAAAAATCAGCAGAACCAAAACAGAGTACATGTTTTGTGATTTTGGCGATCTCTCCAGTTTTGGCGCTATAGCGCTGGGTGGTGCGCTATTACCAGTCTGCTCCAACTTTCGGTATCTGGGTTCTATCGTACAATGCGATGGTGAAATAGACCGAAGCGTCAAGCACAGAATTAACACGTGGGTGGATGAAACGGCGGCAGGTCACGGGAACTATTTGTGACCCCTCTCTAAAACAATTATTAGACCTGCTGTCTTGTATGTTATGAATGAAAGACAACTACATGCAGCTGAGATGAGAATGTTACGAAGGATGTGTGGTGTGACGCGGATGGATAGAATTGGAAATGAATATATAAGATGCAGTCTGAAAGTGGCACCGGTGCCTGAAAAGTTGTGTAGAAATCGTTTAGCATGGTATGGGCATGTGATGCGGAGGGATGAGGGTCATGTGACAAGGAAAGTTCAAGTCAAAGTCAAAGTCAAGTCAAAAGATTTTTATTTCAAATAGGCCATATTACAAGCACTTATGAAAAGTCAAAGCTAGGTGCACGGTTCCAAGGCGTTGATCTTATGGAGAAGAGCCGGCAAGAAACTCCATAGACACTCTTTTAAAATAAATTGGTATAACAATAAATAAGGTAATGTGAGAATAATGCAGGTTAATGAGCAAAATAATAAAGGAAAGCGCTAGAAGCAATAACTTATATAGCCTTTTAAAATTGCCAAAGCAGTTAAGAGCTGACCAGTCCCGACAGACAGCACCCGTTCACGAGCATGACGCGCACATCAGCCTCGCTTAGCTCAACCATTTTGTAGGGAACTCGACGACCCGATGTACAACGCCACCATCAGCAGGACATTTTAGTGAGCATGACAAACTCATAATGCCTGACAATGGGCAATATGTACGTAACATGAGATTAAAAATAACATTAATGTCCACATAATGCTCACATTTTAAAAAGAAATGTTAATATAAATTTAAAACTAGTAGGAATACTAGCGGTTAGATAATGGATATGTAAATTTACATAAACAAACAAGTGTCAAAAAAAAAAATACAATTGGAATAATTGTACTAGGGAAGTTAGTCCCAATGTTATTGGGATTAGGCTAGGCAGATATACGTTTTAGTATTTGAATTAATTGATTCCGCCATTTTGAAGTCCAGCATCCTATTAAATAAGAGGACTATAATATTCCCTCCTACATGTAACCACAGTTATCTGACCCTACTAACCCTATTTAAGACCTCTACACATTTGTGAACTATCGATAATTATAATACATCATGTGCACTAGAGGTGACCACTTATCGATAAACCCCATACATCACTGTTAATTTGCATTTAATAACACATATCATCGACAACGCATCGATATGTAGGCGTTCCTCTATCAACCGGTAATTAATTACTGGGTAAGATTAAGATTAATTTATTTGTTGATTATAACGATTTATTGCAACATTGGTGCATTACAATGTAAAATGTTACTCCTACAGTATCTTTACATAGAATCTAGTTAGAATAATAAACAACATAATTATAAAGAAATAATTAAATTAAATGGAAAAAGAATAACTAAATCAATACTCCTATGCTCTGCATATGTTAAATAAAACGGCAAACCAAAAAACAGTGTTTACAGCGTATCACGGTCTAGTAGCGTCAACATTGAGGTACGGAATTATGTTTTGGGGAAACGCAACCGGTAAAGAAATGGTATTCAAATGTCAAAAAAGGTGCATTAGAGCCATCTGTAAACTACAAATTACCGACAGTTGCTACACGTACTTCAAAAATATGAAAATATTGACGGTGCCCTCACTATACATATACGAAACTGCTATATTCGTCAAAAATAATTTAAATAAATTTGACCAAGTAACCAGCCATCGTCGTTGTGATCAGTTAAATGTTATAAGATCTAAAACCACATTATACAAAAACAGTATTTTTGCAATGGCTCCAAAAATTTATAATAAATTTCCCAAATGTATAAGAAACGAACACGATATCCGTCTTTTTAAACGAAAATTGATTTCATTTTTAATAGACAAGACATATTATTCTATTGAACTATTTTTAAATGATACATTGTGACATATACCTATATATATAATATCTCTATTGCAATTAATTTAATTTAATAATTTCATAACGTTTTATAATACAAACCACCTACTACAATATTATAAAAACTATTTGTACACCAATTTCATTGGTAGAACATAGAATTGCTACATTGTATATTTTTAAGACCTTTCTGTATTACCTGTGTTCACAAATAAATATATTGATTGATTGAAGAATATGGTCGCGAACAGGATTCGAACTTGCGCCTCCCGGATAAATACTCCAGGCGCTCTGACCACTAAGCCATCTCGACCTCTAAGGTTCGAATCCTGTTCGCGACCGTATTCTTTTTCCATTTAATATAATAAACTTTAGAGTTCGCTAAGTAAACGTTAATGCTTTTCAATGAAATAATTAAATAAAAATAATAAACTCACTAAATAACGATTATGGAAAACGAATTGCAATAAGACGACTTTTAATCGGATTAATCGCATTTATTTTATTAATTTTTACACAAGAGCCCAAAACAAAGGATTGTTATGTTTATAGGGATCATGTATGTATGTATGCAAGTCCGTATTTATGTTTTTGAGTTTCTATATTCCACCATAACTTTAAAAATAGATCTACGTTTGGCCGCCAACTCGCCTGATGATAAGGGACAATGCGGCCGCGGATGGAGCACGTATATTCAGAATAAATATATTCACTCATATGTAGAGTGGATAAGTTTTGAGAGAATGATAGTTAGGAAGTTGATGCAGCTGCCCAGACCCGTCTCCCACAACGGTTGCACTGGACTACATCCCGAAACACGACTAGGTCTCTTCAACGCATGGCTTCGTCCGGCGCGCGGTGACCAGCCGCGGCCGAGCCTCCCACCAGAGTTGTGTTGCCTGTTTTGCACCACCCAGGGGCCACGTGTAGGGATTCCATTCTAAGGGTGCACTCCTACGGACGCGGGCAACTCAGCCCCGAAATATACCTATATAACGTTCATAAATAACAAACAAAACCGTGACCCGTTGTTTAAAAAAATAAATGTTCCATGACCTCATGTGGCCTAAATTACATGGTACAGTACCATCGTTAGTTAATTGCGTTACGTTCAAGGTTTGATTCTCGGGCTACGAGTTATGTAACATTAATCACGATATTTTGCGGGGGAAGTACTTGAAGACTTGTAAATATACATCTGCAAATCTACATACTCCTAATATGACTGCCTCGTCTAGTGGTGCCAAGAGCGACTGCTAAACATGAGGTCCTGGGTTCGATTCCCGGGTCGGGCAAACTGTTATTGGGTTATCTTATTAGGAAATTCTCGATAACAACCCGGAGTTTAGAATTGTGCCCGGTAGATGGTAATAGACTCACCACAAGGAACTTAATAACAGCATTGGTGACATGTGGGTGTACAACTGTGTACTCCTCTGCCTACCCCTTCGTGAAATACACGCATGTTACTATATTATGTAATGTTTATATAACAACTACTGGTCTAGTGGAAAAGAGCTTGGCTGCTGGCGACCGTGTGTTCTTGGGTTCGATAAATAAATAAATAAAATTGTTTATTCCAAAAAGTCCAACATAATTTTTAATTACAATAAAGGAAAATTGCGTATTTACTTATATTTAACTAGCGACCTGACCCGGCTTCGCACGGGTATAATTTCATACAAAAATAGCTACCAAGTTTCCAAACTTTTCCGAGGGATTTTCCATAAAAATATCGTTCATACAAACCTTTTTTTGACAATTTCGAACACAACAAAAAGAAAATCATAAAAAAATTGATTTGATTGAAATTTTAAGACTGCAGAACGGTTTCGTCTGAAATTTAATCACTTAACATAAAATCCTAGACAAGGACATTCACTCAAAATTATCTTTCACAAAAGTAGGACAATTGCAAAAACGTGTATGTAGACGAAAAAACCACATCTGCCTGGCACATCCACGAACTAATTATGGTAAAAGAAATATACTATACGAAGGAGCACAAATTTATAACAAACTACCCAATAATATTAAAGATTTTTTTTTTTTTTTTTTTGAAATGGCCTCTTGCAGAAACCCAGAGGGGTTTTGTCTGCGTAACCGGACAATATCTAAGGCGAGGCGGTTTGATGCCTCCAGCCAGAGCATATTTTTATAAACTACAAACTAAGCAACAGCGCTAAGGGCGTCCCCTGCGGGACACGAACCTCGGCTTAGGGTGTTGCTGGGGGGACAACTAGGGACTAGCTGGGTCATATCAGTTTCCTTATTATTAAGGGACGAATTTAAAGCTACTAGCTCGGCGCGGGCCGGCTCGAGCAAGGGTCGGGGTGGACATGATGACACATTTCGCGACGGACGCGGACCTCGCCGGTGAGGTCTATAACGAGGCAGTCGAGCGCGTCGGAGTGTGCTTGTGTGTCTGTTAGACTCTTGAGCTACAGTGATCCTATCATCGGGACGGAGGAGAGCGTGACGTGGTCGGCGGATTTTGTTTATCTGGGACGGCCTGTAATCAGCGGAAGAGACAACTAAGGGATTCGGATGATTAGGGGCAGATTCGAAGTATCTCTTCGATGCCCTTTTCATGAATTGCCTAACGGTAGGCACTCTGAGGTCGAGATGGAGTTGAAGGTTCCTAATGAACCATGGGGCGCCTGTCGCTTTTCGAAGGAATCGATTTTGCAGGGTTTGCATCCTATTGATTTTGTAATACTTAACGTGTGCGAACACGACGCTAGCATACATCATAATGGGTCTAATGCACGTAGTATAGAGCCTAATCTTAAGGTTAAGTGACAATTTACTGCGCGCATTTGTCATGGGAAATAGACGGCCGACAGCGAAGGCCGCGCGGTTGCGTACCGTCTTAATGTGCGGACGGAAGGACAGTTTGTGATCTAGAATCACACCCAGGTATTTGGCTTGAAGTTCCCAAGGGATTGGCTTGCCGAACATTGTAATAGGTTGAAGCTGGGGAAGAAATTCCTCGGCGCCCGTTCTCGAAAAGAGAACGGCGGCGCTCTTATCTGGATTGACCTCAATCCTCCATTTCCTGAACCAAGCGCCTAAGGCGTTGGCCGAGGTCTGGAGATATCGGGTAATGCAGTCAAGACTCCTACCAGTGTAATAGATGGCCGTGTCGTCGGCGAAAAGAGCTAACTTGGTTTTGCCAATTTTGGGAATATCGCTGGTGTACAGCGCGAAGAGAAGAGGTGATAGCACAGAGCCCTGAGGGACTCCGGCTTGGATCCGATGAGGGGACGATAAAACGCCCTCTACGCGATAGCCGATACGGTTCGATAGAAAATCTCGAATGATGAGTACGAGACGGTCAGGCACTTGGAATTGATACAGCTTATAGATTAAGCCGTTGTGCCAGACCTTGTCGAAGGCTTTAGCTACATCGAAGAATAATACGCCCGTTTTCATCTTGCCCATGAAGCCTGCGCTTATGTGCTCAACGATACGGTGCAACTGATGGATGCATGAGTGTTTAGCTCGAAAGCCAAACTGCTCGTTAGGAAGAAGCTTATTGGATTCGGCATAATCCCTTAATCGAATATAAATTAGCCTTTCATATATCTTTCCGAAGACGTTGAGAAGACTGATCGGGCGATAACTGGTCGGCTCGCACTTGAGCTTACCGGGCTTTGAAAAACCTATAACTGTTGCCTGTTTCCACGATTGTGGGAAGATATTGTTGCTCAGTGCCGCATTGAAGATGGCGGTCATGAGAACTATGAGAGGTGCGGGAAAGTATTTAATCACTTTGTTGGTGATTCCGTCTGAGCCTGGGGCCTTCCTGGGTTTGAGGTTCCTCACGATCGTTCTGACTTCGTCTACGGTGACGGGGGGCAAGGGATCGTCGGAGTCGTGTGGGGGCGGGAGTGCAGTTCTACGTTTGACTTCAGCATCGACCTTGGACAGGTGAGCGTTGTCTACTGGTAGAGTGCTAGGCGTACATTGGGCTTCTAAACTGTCGGCTAGTACTTCTGACTTTTCGTCGTCATCAAAAGCAGGTCGTTGATTAGGTCGATTGAGCGGGGGTATAGCGGCGCATTGATCGGATTTTAATTTCCGCTGCAATTGCCAGAAAGCTTGATGGGTGGGTTCTATATCATCGAGCATTTTGTCCCATTTAGCCTCCCGCATTTCCGATATGCGCTTCCTCACAGTACGCTGCAAGGTGCGCATATGGATACGATTAGCTTCATTGGGGAAACTGTCGTAGGCACGGATAGCTGCGTTTTTCTCCGTCAATAGTTCACGTACATCGTCCGGCAGTTTCCAGCGGTGTTCATCCACCTCCGGGACTTGCCGTGAACATTCGTTCACTACGGATTGCACGTGACTAGTGAGGGAGTCGATCGCAGACACCGTGTCGGCAACAGACACTATATTATCGGGAATTGAGTCTAAGTGCACAGAAGAGGTCGACTTGAGGCGTTCCTCTAGTCTTCCCCAATCCGTGGTGGTTTTAGTGGGGACAGGTTGATCTGGGTCTGAGGGACCTGAGCGGGGACCTAATTCTAGGATTACTGGTCTATGGTCAGAGTCAAGCTCTTGTAGCGTCCCTATAGAGCGTAAACCGAGGTTTACGTTCTTTAGAATCGCTATGTCGAGTATGTCAGGTCGGTGGTTTACATTGTCAGGGAAGTGGGTAGGGCTCATCGGGGCGATGATATCGAAGTGAAGTTCGATACCTAATCGTTCGAGGTGTCTGCCTCGTGTGGTCGTCGTATTGCAACACCAGGATTCATTTTTGGCGTTAAGGTCGCCAGCAATAATAACTGAGTCGCTCAGAGCAAATAAGGATTTAATGTCGGGAGCTAAGTTAACTTTAGATGTGACTTTAGGTGGAAGGTATGCCGAGACGATGGTAATCGGCTGGTGTCCTGTCATGCCTAGCCTGCATATAGAAGCCTCTATGTGAGAAAGAGGTGGGAGGTCCATAGGGATGCAGTATAACGATTTTTTGTAATAAATGAGTGTACCGCCCGCCTGGCAACGGGTTCTGTCGTTGCGCACTATTCTATAGTTTGCAATTCCAGGGTTCCTCTGGGCGGGTTTGAGAAAGGTTTCCTGTACTAGGAAAACGTCAATTTGATGGTCACGTAAGAAGGTCGCGATTTCGTCACGTTGGCCGTTTATGCTATTAGCGTTAAAGTAACCTAATTTAAGGCATCGGGGCTTAAATTTACTATTTTCGGTATCCATTAGTTACCGTTAAAGTTGATATTAGCTAGGGCGTCAGTGATGTCTTTATATTCGAGCATCACTTGTAGAATAGCAAAGCCGTTGCCTTGCATAGAGCGCAGAGTCTGAGCTAGTGCGCTGAACCTATCCGAGCTAATGAGCGAGAATACGCTCTGAACTACTTCTAGGTCTGATCCAATCGTTGGCTGACTGCTAGAGCGAGCGGGGCTTAGCCTAGGAACGAAGGCCTGTTTAGGGGGGGACGCGGGCGCGACCTGAACGAGTTGTATCGGGATAGGTGTAGGGGTGGGGATGGGGTTCGCCATGAGCGGTGGAATGACGGTGGGTTGAGAAGCCGCGGAGGGTTTCAGGGTCGGGAACGCTTGCTGGTGGTTCAGCGCGTTCCATGGTGAAGGCCGTTGCGGACTGAGTCGCTCGGGTAGCTTTGAAGAAGGCTGCTCCCTGATGGTACGCTCGGCATTGCGTTTCGCGAGTTTCGTGTTGATGTTCGGTTTTTTCGGTGCCTTGGGGCACCCGCGATAATTAGCCGGATGTCCTGATTCACCGCATAGGACGCAGCTGGGAGGGTCGGTGCAGAGGGACCTATCTTTAGGCCTTTCACAGGCGTTAGTGCTATGGTCACCGAGGCACTTAACGCATCTGGGTTTCGCAAAGCAATTACGCTGTGCATGGCCGTAAAGTTGGCAATTATGGCATTGCCCGATGTAGCCTGACTTGTGCGGGTTTTCTACTTTAATGCCTGAAAGATGGCACAAGGTTTTTAAATTATACAGTGCTTTAGAGCCCGGGCCCTGTTCGCACACGACTAGCACCATTGCGAATGGTGGTCCGCCACGAGCGCGATGCATGCGATGCACTTCGAGTACGGGGATCTGTTGCGACTGAAGGTCGCTTAAAATCAATGACGTGTCGATCTCTACTGGAATTCCGCGTATGACGACGCGGATGAGGCGCTCCTCTTGAAGAGCATATGTATGAAAGGAGACTGACTTCTCCCGAAGGAGGTTAGTCAGTGTACGAAAGTCACTGGGGGAGGGCACTTGGACTTTAATGCCTTGTTGGGTATTCCTAGCTAGAGTGTAGTTGATTTTCTTGTCAACACACCACTTGGAAATATCGGTCCACTTCGCCTTATCCTGAATGTAGATAGGCGGGGGGGTGGCTGACTTTTTTGAAACCTGAGGGTTTGATTGAGAGGGGCTCGCGGGCCTGGAGACTGGTACTGTGTCCATAGGTGTAGGGGGCTGGAGGTCATGGGACTGTGTTGCCTCAATGGTCTTGAGAGCTTTTGCGGGCGCTTGGCCGGCGGCGGCTTTTTTGGCCTTACGGGCCCTCTTTTTCCCTTTGCCAACTACCGTGATGTAGCCGTCAGAGGATGTGGACGAGCTAGTGTCTGAGTTTTCGGATTCAGAAGAGGATGATTGGATAGCAACATCCATGAGGTCCGGCTGGGACGCGGTTTCCTTTATTGTAGGTAACAAAGGGTCTGTGGAATTCTCGATTCCATTGTTCTCGGCGAACAATGGATTAGCGTCGCACAAAGGCAACGCAGGAGACAATGACGGGGATAAGTCGGATGATTCCGGAGAATCACGAACAATAGGACTTGGCGCAGGTGTGATAGCTTTGGATATGTCGCCGCGACTACCTGGAACGGGCTTGGGGTTTGCAGAAACATCGTTATCGGGGCTTTGAGCGTGAACTTGCTGCAGTAATACAGCGAAATCTTGCCCGTATTTCTTTTCGAAATCGGCGTCCTTTAAAAGTATTTTTTTAAGGAACGCTACAATATTTGTAGCGTCCATTTTGAGGATATCAAAGAGAGAATTTTTGTTTAAAAATCTCCTACTAAACCTAACTCCCCGGGAGGATGAGCCCGGGGATGTGTAACCCTCCTTGCCGGGTGTAGGCAAGGAGGTGAGTACCTATTGGTGAGCCCTAAGCTTGTAACCCGTCGCCAGTCTTATTGGGCGAACGGGGCCCTGGCCAGTCTAGTGCGAAGGGTGTAGACACACCCGACCGACACTAGGTGAGTAGCTGAAAGGGAAGCAAGAGACTAGAGTCGACTAGGAGATCCCCCAAGGCCGATTATTCTAGCTCCCGTCCAATTGACTGCCTCACCCTGAAGGGGTTTCGGCTGGGTGTATCGGGTCAACACCCTCTCGGCTTCGTTGACACCGTAAGGTTTCAACCGAGAACCACGAAACTGTGGCTTTACCCAAAAGGGGTTAGAAAAACACACGTTTTTGACACTTTCTTTATAGAAAGATAGATGATCAGCCACCGCCTCGAAAAAGGCAGCTTTTGATTGAAATAGGTTGTAGCTAAGACAGCTACGAAGATTGCTACGGCGGGGCGTAGCAAACAACGATCGGCGAAACACAACGGGCGAAATCACAGAAAGCGACACGTCCGTGCGCGGCGAGCGTCAGAGCGAGAGTACTGAATAATTTTAAAGAAATACAATCCCGCCGTTTATACAAAAAAACACTTAAGTATCACATCCTAAATGAATTCTCTAATTATTAAAACTAACTAACTCAATTAATGCATTATTGTAACCCTAAATATAGTCGTAATTTTTTATTTGCTATTATTATACATAACCAATTATTCTACAGCTGTAACGATATTTTGTTATTTTATTTATCTTGTAAGTAGTTATAGCAATCAATGTGGCTAATTGCTATTGAGTGCTATCCGCATATGTAATATGGCATCTTGTTTTTTCTGTTACCCGCAATTTTATTTTATTTTATGCTAAAAACTAGGTTATATCAATGTACCGCCCGCATGCTCAATTTTATTTTATACGTATTAATAAGTTTATCGTGTTTTCTCAATGTCAAGTGAATTGTATTCTTTTTGAGAAATAAATTCGTAAACCAGAACATAACATAGCATCACGCCTGGGGAATACAGGCGTGATGCCTGAAGGGGTGGGCAGAGGTGTATGTATATAGTTGTACACCCACATTTCACCAAAACTGTCATTAAGTCCCATGTAATAGGTGGTGAGCCTATTGCCATCTATCTACCTAATATAACCCAATAACACTTTGCCCGACCCGGGAATCGAACCCAGGACCTCATGCTCAGCAGTCGCGCTCGCTACCACAAGACCAACGAGGCAGTATTAAATCACTACAGAACGGATTTGAATGAAATTCACACACTAACTAACACACCTTTTTTTTTTTTTTTTTTTTTTTCATGTGTGGAAAATCCATCATGGACGTTGTGCCGGACTCCTACCGACTAAAAACCACACCGGTCCTACTCTAACCTTTACCGGGGTCCCGGGATCGCGACTCTATTCACCGCAACCCCGGCAGGTTATGGCTCGTCACCCCATCGCCTGTATAGGTCGGCCACGGTTGGCCTGCTAATCGCTCCACGGAGTTGTGCGCGCCAGATCGCGGCGCACCGCCGTCTCGGGCTTATCACTGGTCGGGCAACGAAGTACCCAAGTTCGTCACCCGCAGGCCACAGCTCACGGTGGCCGGAGATCATTAAGCGCCCTCCGACGCCTGGTGCGTCTTCTGCGGCAGGGGTGGGACGAATTCGCCTCTCTCTCCCTTTCCGCCGCCTCCTTCGCAAGCATCACCTCCTCACAAAAGGTGGCGACGGCTCTCCATGCGTTCTCACTCCCAACCATGTGTGTGATCACGGTTGGAAGCGAGAGATTGCCCCCCCCGACTGCCCCTATAAGGTCGTGGCGCTGCTCGGCCCAAGCCGGGCACACCTCTAGTGTGTGCTGCGCCGTGTCCTCGGGGCAGCTGTCACAGTGATGGCACCTCGATGTCGGCTCCCGGCCTATGCGACGCAGATACTTCCCGAAGCACCCGTGGTCCGAGAGCATCTGCGTCATCCGGAAGCTGAGGACGCCGTGTCTCCTCTCCAGCCATTCCGCCAGTACGGGCCTTACCGCCGCTATTACGGCGTGCCCAACTAACTAACACACCTACAATTATACCAAATTCCATTCAAACCCGTCCTGGGTTTGATTGAAATTTGGTACTTTACGTTAGGTCCTGGAATAGGACATAGAGTTTCTTTTATCTATTGAGAAAATGCAGTGTTCCTGCTGGAAAAGGGACAAAGTCAAAGTTAAAACCATTTATTTCAATAACACCATATAAAGGTACTTTTGAAAGTCAAGAAATGCCACGTTCCAAAATGTAGATTCCTATGGAGAAGAACCGGCAAGTCACTCCATGGTTACTCTTTTAAAATGCTGTGTTACAATAATTTTGGTACATTTATTGATAAAAAGACATTATGTGATAACGATGCAGATATAGTTGTACACGTAGGTACAATAGAAGATACAAAATTGTAAAAATAGTTACAAGTCTTCGTAGCTTTGAGCTGTGACCAGCTTTGACCAGTCCCAACTTGTGGCACCCGTTCACGTGTATCACGCATATATCAGCATCGCTCAGCTCAACCATATTTATGGGAACAGAATGACCCAACACATACGCCACCACAGTAAGACATTTATGTTAAGTATGACATCTCAAACTACCAGACGTTACTGGAATAATGTTAATGGCTGCATGGTGCTCACATTAACAATAAAGAAGTTATGAGAATTCTGAATATGACAATTCTGCGAGTGAAACTGCAGCTTGAAGCTAGTATTTCTATATGGCCAAGACATAAACATATATAACTAAGGCTGTTACGGCTGTTTACGATGAAACCTAATTAATAGTCGATAATAATTAATTAATTCCTGTTTATCTCATCAAAGACATAGTAACATGCGTGTGCCATAATTTATTACAAGACCGCGCAGATACCACTTTATTAATCACGATTGCATCTGAAGTTTCAAGAGATCTTTCATTTTAAATATATCAGGGAGCAAATATTTGTATTATCACCAGATAATATTATCTGTTCCTACCTACCTACCAACGATAAAGGAAGACATTTTTGGTATGCGGCAACGTTTTTTTAGACAAATATAAGTCAAAGATCGCTCATAAAATTATTTTAGTCTCTGATACTTATTTAAAACTAAATCACGACGGTATTTCCTAAGACTATCCCTGATAAGAAATCCCGAAACAAACTTTTGAGTTTGTTTCGGTATTTCTTCTCTAATTTTATGATTTTTATCAATTATATGTATGGTAGACTGAAATAATTTTAAATAAACTGTTGAGACGCCTGACACCTTAGTCCTCCTGCGACCACGAACGCTGGAAAGTGTTCGAAACGTCACGAAAACCAAAAACAACCCTATAATATTCCTCAGGAATAGAGCTATTAAATTCAGAAACACATTTCCTTATGTAATCAAACCAATAACGCTAATGAATAGATACATCTACACTAATATTATAAAGAGGAAAGATTTGTATTTTTGTATGTAACGAATAATCTCAAAAACTACTGACATGATTTTAAAAATTCTTCCTTCATTAGAATGCTACATTATCCCTGAGTAACAAAGGCTATATTTATTACTAGAAAATATTAAGGATCCTTATTAAAACTTCGATAATGTAACCCAAGGTGTAAATGTTCACCCGTGCGAAGCCGCTAGTCCTACTAATATTATAAACGCGAAAGTTTGTAAGTAATGATGGATGGATGGATGTTTGTTACTCTTTCACGTAAAAACTACTGAATGGATTTTAATGAAACTTTACAATAATATAGGTTATACATCAGAATATAACACATAGGCTACAATTTATAAAGATATTGTGTGAATTGTCCAAAATATGACGATAAGTGTCAAGTAAGTAAAAATCTACCATCTGCGAGCTATTCTGGCGTGCGCTGCCTAAACCCTATGAGATATAACAAAATAATGTATCGTGGAATTTTGTATCTTATATAGGTCTACAGAAAAGTCCACGATGTCATATGTCTATCTCTTAAGCGTAACATACTATATCCATTTTAATACTAAAAAAATGGGCAATTATGAAGCGGTAATTGGAAAGCGGGACCGGGATCAAAATTTCATGATTACTTTTGGTCGCGATAACCGACATCCACGCGGGCGAAGACGCGGGCATCAGCTAGTTTCTAATAAAAGTACCACAGAAATCGGGCCGAAGTCAAATTCGCGTAGCATGGGAAAAAGGTTATAAGTTTAAGTTGCACTTAACAAAGTATGCAAGGACGATCGGTGTTGGAAGCTTCGAACATGACTCAAATAAGTCGCAATGTTCGTCAAATTCTCACACAATGGGTCACGGATTAAATTAGTTGCGTTTAGACTGGGTGCACACGAGCAACGAGGTTACGAATAAAATTTTTAATTTACAATTAAAGATAAATCTTTGAAAAGCAATAATACATTGTTAGCGAACTCTAAAGTTATAATATTAAATGTAAAAATAATACAGTCGTGAGCAGGATTCGAGCCTGCGCCTCCCGGATAGAGTGGAGATGGAGACGGAGTATTTATTCGGAAGTCAGGTTCGAATCCTGCTCACGACCGTATTATTTTTACATTTAATATTATCTCGTCTTCTGGCTTCATAAGTTTTCGTTTCTCGTTGTACTTAAAACTAATTAATTATGTATCGTTTACCGACCGGTTATACTCAAGCGCATTTTTTCGGGATTGCCCGACTAGTTTCGAGCTTGATCGGAGCCCTTAGTGATGAGTTGAGCCCGACATTAACGAAACTAGTCGGGCAATCCGGAAAAAATACACGTGAGTAGTAACCAGTGAACAACATTAATATGAATGCATCTTACAAAAGTTATTGTTCTCAAAGTGGATTTTATCGATATTATCTGCTAAAGCACGTGCTTCGGTTTAGTTGTTCCCGTCTCTATTTTGCCTTTGTCGTTTGTCAGTCATGTCATAGTGACAGAATGAATGCTAAGTCAAAGCAATCAGTCTGCCTAACCTTTTTCCAATTACATTGGGGTCGGCTTCCAGTCATACCGGATGCAGCTTAATACCAGTATTTTACATGGAGCGACTGCCTATCCAACCTCCACAGCCCAGTTACTGGGTAACACGATATCTCGTGGTATGACTGGCTGTCAGACTTTCAGGCCTCTGACTACCCGTAACAGCTGTCATAGATCTTCATTTGATAACTGGGACCGACGACTTAACGTGCTATCCAAAGCACGGAGAGTTCTTGGTATGAAATGATGGTCACCCATCCACTGACCGACCACGGCGAGCGCAGCTTAACCTCGATCGATCGATCTGTGCGGCCGTTACTTAGCCACGAGCTCCTCAAAGCACTTACTCAGTCATTTTTATTTAGTTTTACCTAAAACTTCGAACCTTCGTATCGCCCGTGTACGCCCAGCCTTAGTGACCTGACTGCACTAGAACTTATGACGTTAATAACAAGGTTATGAAGGTGTGTTATGATTTTAATAGTTTCGAGATGTTTTGAATATTAACCTGTCTTACTTTGATTGTCTCACCTAAATGTCGTGCTGCTGTAGAGGTCACGTAGCCGCGTCTTTTGTAGTATTATAAACATATCTGACTGTTCGTTGGTCTAGTGGTCCCAAGCGCGACTGCTGAGCATGAGGTCTTGGTTTCGATTCCCAGGTCGGGCAACGACAATTCTCAGTAGCAGCCCGGATTTTGGAATTGTACCCGGTAGATGGCAATAGGCTCACCACCACATGGGACTTAATAACAGCATTGGTGAAATGTGGGTGTACAAGTGTGTACACTTCTGCCTACCCCTTCGGGAAATACAGGCGTGATGCTATGTTATGATGCTATGCTATGCTATGTATTGTCATCGGTCCTTGATAAGGGTGCGCTGTTTAAATTCTATCCGTCGTTTTAAAGTGGATGAAAATCACGTTCAAAGATTACGTTACATAGATACGTAGATACATAGATACATACCAAGCTAATAAAAGCGTTTTAAATAAGAAGATTCAACATTGAAAATGTTTAAGCTACAAAATGGCGTAAGTAGACCTAATCCTCGAAAGGATTATGATGTTAAAGGCTCAATTCCCACGAGATAATTTAATTACCTCTTCTAAATAAGCCATAATAAAGATATTTCAATTAATAACCTATCCGTTGCGCAAAACTGGCTATAATTGATGAAGTAGTTCCCAAGATTGCGACACAAACACATGCACACACTTCCCATCATTACGTTTAATGAGAACTTAAGAAAATAGTTACAAAATATACTTAATACGACTTATAATAGTGTTAGAATTAAATTAACTATTACTTTAGATGGGATAATATTTATTTATTTTAATGCTAAACACAGTTTATTATATTTTATTAAGCTATATTGACATACTTATTAGAAAATTGTGAAATTGACTGCTTACAAATACATTGGTTTTAACCTAAATTTATATGTTTATTATTTATGATAATATGATAATGTCCGTGCCTCGGAGAGCACGTTAAACCGTCGGTCCCGCTTTGTCAAATTAGATTTATGACAGCCGTTACGGGTAGTCAGAGGCCTGAAAATCTGACAACCAGTCATACCACGAAATATCGTGTTACCCAGTAACTGGGTTGTGGAGGTCAGATAGGCAGTCGCTCCATGTAAAATACTGGTATTAAGCTGCACCCGGTTTGACTGGAAGCCGACCCCAATGTAATTGGGAAAAGGCTAGGCAGATGATTATTAATGATAATGGTTGTGTGCTTTTGGCCAAAATAACCAACCAACCATATAAGTACAGTAAACACACCTGATTACTACGAGGATAAAATGCGGTGATTAGGAACCAAGCGGTGAAAAACTTAAAAAAAGGTTAAAAAGAATACTATATTACTTAACTCGGAGAGCACGTTATATCGTCGGTTCGGTCGGTTTTATTTTTTTTAAACAAAAACATTGCCCCACACTAGGAATTTCTTCCTGTATCGTGGGTGCGTTTACAAACATTTAATCTCGCAAGCACACACACACCCAGACCCGGAGCAATTTTCTATAGATCGTACATTGTATATTTGCTCCGTGCAGGAATCGAACCTGCGACACGCAGCGCAGCAGTCGGTCTCTCGACCACTGCGCCAACCGCGCTGTCAAAAACATGCAACGGGTATTCAGATGCTCTAAAGTCTGACAGCCAGTGTTACCCAGTAACTGGGTTGTGGTAGATAGGTACTCGCTCCATCTAAAATACTAGCTTTAAACTGCATCCGGTTATACTGGAAGCCGACCCCAACGTATTTGGTAAAAGGTTAGGCAGATTATATTACATACATACAATCACGCCTGTTTCCCATTGGGGTAGGCAGAGACTATCGATTCACTTGCTACGATTCTGACACACCTCTTTCGCTTCATCTATGTTCATTAACCACTTCATGCATGCTCGTCGATGGAGTTGGCTCCTGACCTGTCCTTTTTTGAGAACCTCCGCAATTTGATTGCGGTACCTATAAAGATTGAATTACGTAAGTTACTCATAATTTTTTTTGTCGACTTGCTCTTAGTGATATCTTTTACCGTATGTCTGTGATGAGTTATTAAAAAAGCACATGTTATTTGAAAAAGGTCACATTGGTACCAAGTTTACAACAGTGCCCCAAACTGTGGCCCAAAAGGTGAGTCCGTAATCACTTGGCCACAAACAATACACAAAAAAGAAGAAATTTTTAAATTGATAGAAGATCAAGAAACAAAATTCAACATTCGTTTTTTCACATAGACCAAATTACAGGCAGGGTTTAGGCGGAAAAATGTAAAGTGCAGGTTGTCGGTTTTATATTGTTTTCCAAAACTTGTGTTTCTCCGAAGTATAATGTGTAATTATGGTGGATAATTAACCATTAAGTGTTCATGAAAGTGTGCGAGTGTGGGCAAATTGTATAAAATTGAAAATCATTCCTTTTTGTGTTCACTTCTAAACTCCATCGAAGACTCAGTAAAATTTCCACCGTTTTACTGGGGCAACGCGCGCAACATCTTTTAATACTTGACACTGGCAAGCACAAAAAGTGTGGCGCCATATAATAAATAATCCCATGACGGGAACTATTATTACTTGATTACTCCATATACTTGACACTGGCAAATACACAAAAAGTGTGGTCCAATAAGGGAAAAAAAATACAGGTACATAAGAAACGTCAAAGCTAGGTGCACGGTGCCAAAAAAGTTGATCTTATGGAGAAGAACCGGCAAGAAACTCCATAGACACTCTTTTAAAATAAAGTTTTATTTACCATCGTTTATTGATGGTATGAGAGTTTATAAAGCCTAAACTATTTCCAAGGCTGATCGAGCTGATCAGTCCCAAAAAATATATTTTTACCTGATCTTAATTAAGAATAGATTTTTTTTTTTTTTAATACACCAACAGCATATAGGTACATATAACATTTCTTTACACAATATTTCCGTATTATTTCTTATTTATACACGAATTATAGGTGTATATAGCATTCAGATTCTTATAATTCAACTAAGAACAAAAAGCAAAAAATAAGACTATAAAAAAATTTAATCCAAACTGAAAGTGTTGCCAATACTAAATTAGTTAAAAAAATAACTAGGCCGCTCTTAATTACCCCAATTAATTTCGATCTACCCTCTTAAGGCGTGAAACGTGCACACAATCCATCCTAAAGGTCCGCGCGCACTGCACATTCGTTTGCGAACATTAATTATTCGCGAGCCAACCGTTTAAATGCAAAAGGGTAAAGTAGCACATTACACACACAATAAGCAATAGAGACGTTTATTACACGACTGCCCAAAAAAAAGGAGTGATACATTTTAAGGGTTCATGTATGTATGTTTGTAAGTGAGTTTCTTTATTCCATCATAACTTCTAAACGCCTGAACCGATTTAGATGAATAGGATATTGTTAGAATCCTTGAATATTTTTTTCGGTTAACACAGGGTAAAGAAGTAATATAGTAGATGTGGTTCACAAAAAAATGGAACAAAAATTTATTATCAAATTTTAAAAGCATTGAAATACAATACATACAGCAACCATTATCATACCGTGTCATAGCTCTTCCACTGATCTATTATGTCGTGCTTACAACCATTAAAATTAAAGTTCCCTGCTCGTCTTAAGGAGACGCCTAGTGATTTCTATTTAGCAATCATTTCAAATCAAAGTCAAAAGGTATTTATTTCAAATAGGCAAATTACATGTACGTCATGCATCACGAAACGTCAAATGATTCTAGTTGCTCGGTTCCAAAAAGTTGGTCATATGGAGAAGAGCCGGCAAGAAACTCCATAGACACTCTTTTTAAATAAATAATAATACAGTCTTGCTTTGTAACATTTTTGTGATCAGTAATATCCGAGAGCAATATAGGTTAAGGCGTGAAATAATAAATATATATATATATATATATACACACATCAACACGGTCTAGGGATATTTCATACTCAATTAAATAACTCGAAAAGTACTGGCCGCATCGGAATCTTTTATACACTGATTTGTTTGTAATTTATCTCAGACTAATTCCAAATTCAAATTTTGAAAATTCTTTTGTTTCGGTGGCATAAAAATGTCTTGATGTATAGGAGAGGGAATTTTCATTTGTGCGAAATTTAGAAAACAATACGAAATAAATTTAGTTACATTTTTTTTTCATTTTTAAACGAAAGATAAAGTTAAAATTGAGGTATTGTAGCCATGCAACGCCAACATTTGACGAGGGCGGAGATGTTACGAGCTGTGGGAATGCTGGAAGCTGGGTCTGTTCAGCGTAATGTTGCTGAGGCCATAGGGACCCACCAAAATGTAATTTCAAGATTGTGCACACGCTATCGTGCCAGAGGTGAAGTAGCGGAGAGGCACCGGGGGCCAAGTCGCATCACTACCCCCAGACAAGACCGATTTTGCAAATTACTGCGCGAGCTCAACCAAATGCAACGGCGACTCAATTGGTCCAAAGGCTGCGAGTGGAACACCAAGTGCTTGTGAGTGACCAAACTGTAAGAAGGCGACTGCATGAAAGCAATCTACGCTCTCGTAGACCACTCCGGGTCCCACCTTTACGGAGAGGCAATCGTGGACGACGATTAGAATGGGTTCGGAACCACGTGGACTGGGGCCGTGAACAATGGTCCAATGTGCTGTTCACGGATGAATCCAGGTTCGGCTTCCATCCAGATTCACGAAGGACGCGTGTTTGGCGAGTTCCTGGACGATGGAGCCGTCTTCAGAACCCTCAGGAAGTTCACCCATACCAAGGAGGAACAATTATGGTTTGGGCAGGAATTCGTCTTGGAGGACGGACGGATCTCGTTTGGGTGCGGGGCAATATGACGGCAGAACGATACGTCCAACAGGTGCTGGGGCCCGTAATCTTGCCCCACAGAACACAAATGGGGCAAGATTTCCTGCTCATGCACGACAATGCCCGGGTACACACGGCGAGAACGGTAGAAGCTTGGTTACATACACACAATGTTAGGGCCTTAGACTGGCCTGCTCAATCGCCAGATCTAAATCCCATTGAGCATGCGTGGGATATGCTGCAAAGAAGAGCTCTGAAGGAAGTTCCTGAAAATCTGGCTACAGAAGATCAACTTTTTGCGCACCTCAGAAGGACATGGGACAATATTCCGCAGCAAGACATTGACAACCTTGTTCTGAGCATGCCGAATCGTTGCCGATGTGTTATGAACATCATGGGCGCTTTCTCAGACTACTAACTTCAAGTTTATAAACACAAATTAAATGATTTTTCTATTTTTTCCAGTTTTTACTCATAAATTAAAGGTTAATTCATATACGGTTTCCGTCTATGCTTCATTTTTTTTCCATAAAATCCTGAAATTTTAATCGAAGTACCTTAACCATTACTAGAAAATGGTAGAATATTAAATAACGTATCTTTTAAATATATACATCTCATATAAATAATTAACATATTGATAGTAATTCGCTTTTTTAAAAATATCCCTAGACCGTGTTGATGTGTTTATATACTGAGCAATCCGATACTATGCCATCTGCAATAGGAACACAGGTTAACGCGATTTCTTCAGTGACTCGAAGTTCTAGAATATGAATGACTACATTGAGCTCGCATTTATAATATGGTGATGTCGGATCGACTATCTTTATTAATAAATTTAGATACAATGTCAGTGCAATGGTGCTATAATGGAAATGTCAAACTTATAAATTCAAGCGAATAATTGATATTAATGTCAACTATCAAGACAAGTCAAGAATACTAAACTCGCATGTTGTAAGGCGCCGAACGATATCCAACTACTATTTAATCACTTTTAAATGTTTTTTTTACACATGTTAAGGCCGTGTAATGCCTTTATTCATTATTATGTTCTAAGGAGGCACGGGGCATCATCAGTAGCTATTAAACTGCAGTGTCAATAATTGTTTATATTCATTTAAAATAATGAATGTTCGCAGTTTAAACACACCTTTAAAGTTAGGCAAACAGGCAAAACTGTTACAATTCCGACCGTTTTGTCCACGTCCATTGTTTGATGAGGTTCTGGTAAAACAATGCGCTCCTTTCTTCGCCGACCTTGGCATACATTGTTTAAAATGTTACACTGTGGTTCATTTATTGATTGTTATAAAAGGTTTTAATTCATTGTACAAAAGAGGTTTGTATCGCTTGTGGAAATGGTTTGTTATCATAACATAGAACTATGCCTGTATCTTCGTAGTTTCGGCAGTCCTGCAATCTGGTAACTTACCTACGACGATTTTTGGAGTGTGGAAATTCCATCATGAGCAGTGTGCTGTCCTACCGATTAATAAGATGAATTTTATCAATTATATGTACGGTAGACTGAAATAATTTTAAATAAACTGTTGAGACGCCTGACACCTTAGTCCTCCTGCGACCACGAACGCTGCAAAGTGTTCGAAACGTCAGGAAAAACAAAAACCAATAATACACGCGATTAGTCCGGTTAAAATTAGTTTTTAATATAACAAGATGAAGTTAATAAAAAAACATGTCTGCCATGTGTGATAATTTATATTTATTTCAAACCTTTTTGTGTACCATATCCACAACATTTTTTTAAATCTTATTAGCCTATGTTTCCCTGGACAATGTAAGGGTTCTAACGATCCCCGATCCATGTAAATCGATTCACGCGTTTAGAAGTTATAGTGGAATAAAAAAACTTACAAACATACATACATAAATCTTCTTCTTCTTCTTCCTGCCCTGGTCCCAAGCTATTTGGGGTCGGCGCAATATGTTTGTCTCTTCCATTCTTCCCTGTTAGCCGTCCCTATATCGTTCACCCCCTTTTCATTCATGTCATCGATCACACAATCCATCCATCTTTTCTTTGGTCTACCTCTACCCCTCCATCCATACATATATACATAAATAAACCCTAAAAACATAAAAAATAATAACTAGCCCATAACTGTCCCACTGCAGGGCAAGGGCCTCTTCTCATACAGAGAAGGCACGAGCTTGATTGATAAAAACACAACCCTCCTTTTTTTCCTGTCGTGCCGCGGTCCTAGCTCAGGTTATTGTCCATTGAAGGGTGTCAACAGACCCGCCAGAGTTTGTGCAGTACATCTCTGCTTATCCCTTCTGAGAATACAGGCATGTTGCTTTGTATGTATGTGTATATTTTAACACCAGACGCAAAATGAGGTCTTTGTCTATCTGTGTTTGTGGAATCGTAGCTCCAAAACAGATGAACCAATTTTAATGCGATTCTTTATTAATAATGGAACAGCGTTCTTTAAATTCAACGTCTTCAGATTTATTTTTTACTATTTAGAGTACATTTGACTAGCATTACCTAGGTTAAGATTGCAATCGAAAATCCTATGATTTTTTTACTTAAAATACCAACTTTTGAAAAGACGAATGAATATGTCAATACAAATTAAAATACTAAAATCCATACATAAAACACCGTATAATAAATACGGTGTTAATAAAAACAGTACGTTGAGATGTGAGCCTTTTGTACCTGACTACTCCTCCCGACCGTATTTCGGTCACGGCGGCCTATCTCCACGGAGATTAGCCAAGTAAGCAGGAGATATTATAGTGCACAAGTGTATGCGCAAGCACAGGTACACTCACTCTTCCTTCACTCTCATATTCCGATGGGACGGCAATCCGACACGACCGGAGAGAGATCAGGCGCAGGACCGACGGCTTTACGTGTTTTCCGAAGCACGGGGGTGTCACACAACTAACTTCCTGACTCCGGTCTGATACAAAAAATTTCCTAACAGAAAAGCACAGTAACACTTTGCCCGACCTGGGAATCGAATCCAGTACCTCGCGCTCAGCAGCCGCGCTTGCAAACAGAATACGTACTTAGATAATATCAAGAATACGTATTAACCCAATCTTCATAATCTTCCATCTCTCTCTAACTACATGCTTAAATAATAATACGCAATCACCCATAAATCTAAGGTTAGTATAAGTTGTTGAACATTACAACAAAACTTTAATTCAGTTGACCCGACAAACATCGGTCACTTCAATCTTCTCAGAAACCTGCGTCTGCGCGTCACCAGTTGCATAGACCTATGAACTCAGCACAGGTTATTGTGAAATCAACTCTACCTATTCAGTGTAACGTCGAGCTACGTTAGCAAGACGCACGTGAGAGAGGTCTAGTCTGAGTGGTCATGCTATGCTTTTAATTAAAGATAGTTTAATGTAACAAGACATATCTAAACTAGTTTTGCCCCGCGGCGTTGCTTGTGTTTCCCGTGGGAATTCACTTTGTTCTAAGTGCTGTGTTTTTTGCAAAGACAGTAACTCAACTCAGTCTGCCCAGCCCTTTCTCTACCACGTTAGGTCAGCTTACAGTCAAACCGGATGCAGTTGAATAAACATAACATAGCATCACGCCTATACTTCCCGAAGAGGTAGGCAGAGGTGGACATTAATAAGTAGTTGTTCACAGACATTTCACCAATGCTGTTGTTACCTAAGTCGCATGTAGTGAGCCTATTGCCATCTACCGGGCACAATTCCTAACTTGGGGCTGCTAGTGAGAATTTCTTAATAGAAAAGCTTTGCCCGACCCGGGAATTAAACCCTGGACCTCATACTCAGCAGTCGCGCTTGGGACCACTAGACCAACGAAGCAGTCAAAGTGCAGTTCATTAACAGTATTTTACGTGGAGCGACAGCCTATCTGACCTCCACAACCCAGTTACTGGGTAACACGATAACTTCGTGGTAAGACTTGTTCTCAGATTGTCAACTACTCGTAATGGCTTTCATTGATCTTCATTTGATAATCGGGACCTACGGTTTAACATGCTCTCCGAGGCACGGAGGGGTCTCGATATGAAATGATGGCCACCCGTCCACAGACAGACCGCGGCAAGCGAGCTTAACCTCGATCGATCGATCTGTCCGGCTGTTGCGTAGCCTCGAGCCCATCTCTAGTAGTAATAGTAGGTACCTAGTATTAGTAACTCAACTGTTAGTAACTAAATTCAAATCATATAGAGGACTATCTGTGCCCGCGACTCCGTCCGCATGGATGTCGTAAATAAACACCATGTCGTGTATGAACACAAATTCATAATTAACAAATGTTCGACGTGATTCTTTAAACTGGCATAACTTTTATTTTCTGAACCAATTGACATGAAACAAACACTAAATGCTAAGTGAAGCTTACTTCAATATATTAGTGAAAGCCACATCTAAATCAGATAAGCCGTTTCTGAGATTAGCGTGCACAAACACACAGACAAACAGACAAAAATTCTAACAATCATAGTTTTGGTTGCTATTTGCGTTGATAAAGGTCCCAATAATATTTTTTCTCATATATCTTGCATGTACAGACTGCGATACGTTACATTTGTATTATACAGGCTGTGGTTTTGAACAGTGGCCATATTGTAGGAACATATACAGCAACAACCTATATGTTATATAAAAATAATTAAAACAATAATAGCCAAGAGGTCAACGTCCTATTCGTCTCGTAACAGCTAACCCTTCTCTGTGAAATTTCCGTGTTCGGCTTTTGTCGGCGCGCGGTGCCGTCCTTGTGCCTACTGCGCGCGACGCGGCGATGGCTATAACACGACGTATACGCAAAAAACAGTAAAACTGCGAAATTAATTCGATTTTGAAACTTAAGAAAATAGTTACAAAATATACTTATTACGACTTATAATAGTGTTAGAATTAAATTAACTATTACTTTAGATGGGATAATATTTATTTATTTTAATGATAAACACAGTTTATTATATTTTATTAAGCTATATTGACATACTTATTAGAAAATTGTGAAATTGACTGCTTACAAATACATTGGTTTTAACCTAAATTTATATGTTTATTATTTATGATAATATGATAATGTCCGTGGCTCGGAGAGCACGTTAAACCGTCGGTCCCGGTTGTCAAATTAAGATCTATGACAGCCGTTACGGGTAGTCAGAGGCCTGAAAATCTGACAACCAGTCATACCACGAGATATCGTGTTACTCAGTAACTGGGTTGTGGAGGTCAGATAGGCAGTCCATCATATGAAATCCACTGTAAAATACTGGTTTAATACCAGTGGTACTGGTTTAATACCACTGTAAAATACTGGTTTAATGCTGCATCCGGTTTGACTGGAAGCCGACCCCAATGTAATTGGGAAAAGGCTAGGCAGATGAATATTAATGATAATGGTTGTGTGCTTTTGGCCAAAATAACCAACCAACCGTATAAGTACAGTAAACACACCTGATTACTACGAGGATAAAATGCGGTGATTAGGAACCAAGCGGTGAAAAACTTAAAAAAAGGTTAAAAAGAATACTATATTACTTAACTCGGAGAGCACGTTATATCGTCGGTTCGGTCGGTTTTATTTTTTTTAAACAAAAACATTGCCCCACACTAGGAATTACTTCCTGTATCGTGGGTGCGTTTACAGACATATAATCTCACAAGCACACACACACCCAGACCCGGAGCAATTATCTATAGATCGTAAATTGTATATTTGCTCCGTGCAGGAATCGAACCTGCGACACGCAACGCAGCAGTCGGTCTCTCGACCACTGCGCCAACCGCGCTGTCAAAAACATGTAACGGGTATTCAGATGCTCTAAAGTCTGACAGCCAGTGTTACCCAGTAACTGGGTTGTGGAGGTCAGATAGGTACTCGCTCCATCTAAAATACTAGTTTTAAACTGCATCCGGTTATACTGGAAGCCGACCCCAACGTATTTGGTAAAAGGTTAGGCAGATTATATTACATACATACAATCACGCCTGTTTCCCATTGGGGTAGGCAGAGACTATCGATTCACTTGCTACGATTCTGACACACCTCTTTCGCTTCATCTATGTTCATTAACCACTTCATGCATGCTCGTCGATGGAGTTGGCTCTTGACCTGTCCTTTTTTGAGAACCTCCGCAATTTGATTGCGGTACCTATAAAGATTGAATTACGTAAGTTACTCATAATTTTTTTGTCGACTTGCTCTTAGTGATATCTTTTACCGTATGTCTGTGATGAGTTATTAAAAAAGCACATGTTATTTGAAAAAGGTCACATTGGTACCAAGTTTACACCGGTGGCCCAAACTGTGGCCCAAGAGGTGAGTCCGTAATCACTTGGCCACAAACAATACACAAAAAAGAAGAAATTTTTAAACTTTATTGATAGAAGATCAAGAAACAAAATTCAACATTCGTTTTTTCACATAGACCAAATTACAGGTAGGGTTTAGGCGGGAAAATGTAAAGTGCACGTTGTCGGTTTTATATTGTTTTCCATAACTTGTGTTTCTCCGAAGTATAATGTGTAATTATGGTGGATAATTAACCATTAAGTGTTCATGAAAGTGTGCGAGTGTGGGCAAATTGTATAAAATTGAAAATCATTCCTTTTTGTGTTCACTTCTAAACTCCATCGAAGACTCAGTAAAATTTCCACCGTTTTACTGGGGCAACGCGCGCAACATCTTTTAATACTTGACACTGGCAAGCACTAAAAGTGTGGCGCCATATAATAAATAATCCCATGACGGGAACTATTATTACTTGATTACTCCATATACTTGACACTGGCAAATACACAAAAAGTGTGGTCCAATAAGGGAAAAAAAATACAGGTACTTAAGAAACGTCAAAGCTAGGTGCACGGTGCCAAAAAAGTTGATCTTATGGAGAAGAACCGGCAAGAAACTCCATAGACACTCTTTTAAAATAAAGTTTTATTTACCATCGTTTATTGATGGTATGAGAGTTTATAAAGCCTAAACTATTTCCAAGGCTGATCGAGCTGATCAGTCCCAAAAAATATATTTTTACCTGATCTTAATTAAGAATAGTTTTTTTTTTTTTTTAATACACCAACAGGCCGCTCTTAATTACCCCAATTAATTTCTATCTACCCTCTTAAGGCGTGAAACGTGCACACAATCCATCCTAAAGGTCCGCGCGCACTGCACATTCGTTTGCGAACATTAATTATTCGCGCGCCAACCGTTTACATGCAAAAGGGTAAAGTAGCAGCACACAATAAGCAATAGAGACGTTTATTACACGACTGCCCAAAAAAAAGGAGTGATACATTTTAAGGGTTCATGTATGTATGTTTGTAAGTGAGTTTCTTTATTCTACCATAACTTCTAAACGCCTGAACCGATTTAGATGAATGGGATATCGTTAGAATCCTTGAATATTTTTTTCGGTTAAAACATGGTAAAGAAGTAATATAGTAGATGTGGTTCACAAAAAAAATGGAACAAAAATTTATTATCAAATTTTAAAAGCTTTGAAATACAATACATACAGCAACCATTGTCATACCTTGTCATAGCTCTTCCACTGATCTATTATGTCGTGCTTACAACCATTAAAATTAAAGTTCCCTGCTCGTCTTAAGGAGACGCCTAGTGATTTCTATTTAGCAATCATTTCAAATCAAAGTCAAAAGGTATTTATTTCAAATAGCCAAATTACATGTACGTCATGCATCACGAAACGTCAAATGATTCTAGTTGCTCGGTTCCAAAAAGTTGTTCATATGGAGAAGAGCCGGCAAGAAACTCCATAGACACTCTTTTTAAATAAATAATAATACAGTCTTGCTTTGTTACATTTTTGTGATCAGTAATATCCGAGAGCAATATAGGTTTAGGCGTGAAATAATAAATATATATATATACTGAGCAATCCGATACTATGCCATCTGCAATAGGAACACAGGTTAACGCGATTTCTTCAGTGACTCTAAGTTCTAGAATATGAATGACTACATTGAGCTCGCATTTATAATATGGTGATGTCGGATCGACTATCTTTATTAATAAATTTACATACAATGTCAGTGCAATGGTGCTATAATGGAAATGTCAAACTTATAAATTCAAGCGAATAATTGATATTAATGTCAACTATCAAGACAAGTCAAGAATACTAAACTCGCATGTTGTAAGGCGCCGAACGATATCCAACTACTATTTAATCACTTTTAAATGTTTTTTTTACACATGTTAAGGCCGTGTAATGCCTTTATTCATTATTATGTTCTAAGGAGGCACGGGGCATCATCAGTAGCTATTAAACTGTGCAGTGTCAATAATTGTTTATATTTAATTAAAATTATGAATGTTCGCAGTTTAAACAGACCTTTAAAGTTAGGCAAACAGGCAAAACTGTTACAATTCCGACCGTTTTGTCCACGTCCATTGTTTGATGAGGTTCTGGTAAAACAATGCGCTCCTTTCTTCGCCGACCTTGGCATACATTGTTAAAATTGTTACACTGTGTTTCATTTATTGATTGTTATAAAAGGTTTTAATTCATTGTACAAAAGAGGTTTGTATCGCTTGTGGAAATGGTTTTTATTATAACATAGAACTATGCCTGTATCTTCGTAGTTTCGGCAGTCCTGCAATCTGGTAACTTACCTACGAAGATTTTTGGAGTGTGAAAATTCCATCATGAGCAGTGTGCTGTCCTACCGATTAATAAGATGAATTTTATCAATTATATGTACGGTAGACTGAAATAATGTTAAATAAACAGTTGAGACGCCTGACACCTTAGTCCTCCTGCGACCACGAACGCTGCAAAGTGTTCGAAACGTCAGGAAAAACAAAAACCAATAATACACGCGATTAATCCGGTTAAAATTAGTTTTTAATATAACAAGATGAAGTTAATAAAAAAACATGTCTGCCATGTGTGATAATTTATATTTATTTCACACCTTTTTGTGTAGCATATCCACAACATTTTTTAAAAATCTTAGCTTAAGTTACCCTGGACAATGTAAGGATTCTAACGATCCCCCATCCATGTAAATCGATTCACGCGTTTAGAAGTTATGGCGGATTAAATAAACTTACAAACATACATACTCGTACATAAATAAACCCTAAAAACATAAAAAATAATAACTAGCCCATAACTGTCCCACTGCAGGGCAAGGGCCTCTTCTCATACAGAGAAGGCACGAGCTTGATTGATAAAAACACAACCCTCCTTTTTTTCCTGTCGTGCCGCGGTCCTAGCTCAGGTTATTGTCCATTGAAGGGTGTCAACAGACCCGCCAGAGTTTGTGCAGTACATCTCTGCTTATCCCTTCTGAGAATACAGGCATGTTGCTTTGTATGTATGTGTATATTTTAACACCAGACGCAAAATGAGGTCTTTGTCTATCTGTGTTTGTGGAATCGTAGCTCCAAAACAGATGAACCAATTTTAATGCGATTCTTTATTAATAATGGAACAGCGTTCTTTAAATTCAACGTCTTCAGATTTATTTTTTACTATTTAGAGTACATTTGACTAGCATTACCTAGGTTAAGATTGCAATCGAAAATCCTATGATTTTTTTACTTAAAATACCAACTTTTGAAAAGACGAATGAATATGTCAATACAAATTAAAATACTAAAATCCATACATAAAACACCGTATAATCAATACGGTGTTAATAAAAACAGTACGTTGAGATGTGAGCCTTTTGTACCATAATACTCCTCCCGACCGTATTTCGGTCACCGCGGAGATTAGCCAAGTACGCAGGAGATATTATAGTGCACAAGTGTATGCGCAAGCACAGGTACACTCACTCTTCCTTCACTCTCATATTCCGATGGGACGGCAATCCGACACGACCGGAGAGAGATCAGGCGCAGGACCGGCGGCTTTACGTGCTTTCCTAAGCACGGGGGTGTCACACAACTTCCTGACTCCGGCCTGCTACAAAAAATTTCCTAACAGAAAAGCACAGTAACACTTTGCCCGACCTGGGAATCGAATCCAGTACCTCGCGCTCAGCAGCCGCGCTTGCAAACAGAATACGTACTTAGAAAATATCCAGAATACGTATTAACCCAATCTTCATAATCTTCCATCTCTCTCTAACTACATCCTTAAATAATAATACGCAATCACCCATAAATCTAAGGTTAGTATAAGTTGTTGAACATTACAACAAAACTTTAATTCAGTTGACCCGACAAACATCGGTCACTTCAATCTTCTCAGAAACCTACATCTGCGCGTCACCAGTTGCATAGACCTATGAACTCAGCACAGGTTATTGTGAAATCAACTCTATCTATTCAGTGTAACGTCGAGTTACGTTAGCAAGACGCACGTGAGAGAGGTCTAGTCTGAGTGGTCATGATATGCTTTTAATTAAAGATAGTTTAATGTAACAAGACTTATCTAAGCTAGTTTTGCCCCGCGGCGTTGCTTGTGTTTCCCGTGGGAATTCACTTTGTTCTAAGTGCTGTGTTTTTTGCAAAGACAGTAACTCAACTCAGTCTGCCCAGCCCTTTCTCTACCACGTTAGGTCAGCTTACAGTCAAACTGGATGCAGTTGAATAAACATAACATAGCATCACGCCTATACTTCCCGAAGAGGTAGGCAGAGGTGGACATTAATAAGTAGTTGTTCACAGACATTTCACCAATGCTGTTGTTACCTAAGTCGCATGTAGTGAGCCTATTGCCCTCTACCGGGCACAATTCCGAACTCGGGGCTGCTGGTGAGAATTTCTTAATAGAAAAGCTTTGCCCGACCCGGGAATGAAACCCTGGACCTCATACTCAGCAGTCGCGCTTGGGACCACTAGACCAACGAAGCAGTCAAATTACAGTTTGATAACAGTATTTTACATGGACAGACTGCCTATCTGACCTCCACAACCCAGTTACTGGGTAACACGATAACTTCGTGGTAAGACTTGTTCTCAGATTTTCAACTACTCGTAATGGCTTTCATTGATCTTCATTTGATAATCGGGACCTACGGTTTAACATGCTCTCCGAGGCATGGAGGGGTCTCGATATGAAATGATGGCCACCCGTCCACAGACAGACCGCGGCAACCGCAGCTTAACCTCGATCGATTGATCTGTCCGGCTGTTGCGTAGCCTCGAGCCCATCTCTCGTAGTAATAGTACCTAGTATTAGCAACTCAACTGTTAGTAACTAAATTTAAATCATATAAAGGACTAGCTGAGCCTGCGACTCCGTCCGCGTGGATGTCGTAAATAAACACCATGTCGTGTATGAACACAAATTCATAATTAACAAATGTTCGACGTGATTCTTTAAACTGGCATAACTTTTATTTTCTGAACCAATTGACATGAAACAAACACTAAATGCTAAGTGAAGCTTACTTCAATATATTAGTGAAAGCCACATCTAAATCAGATAAGCCGTTTCTGAGATTAGCGTGCACAAACACACAGACAAACAGACAAAAATTCTAACAATCATAGTTTTGGTTGCTATTTGCGTTGATAAAGGTCCCAATAATATTTTTTCTCATATATCTTGCATGTACAGACTGCGATACGTTACATTTGTATTATACAGGCTGTGGTTTTGAACAGTGGCCATATTGTAGGAACATATACAGCAACAACCTATATGTTGTATAAAAATAATTAAAACAATAATAGCCAAGAGGTCAACGTCCTATTCGTCTCGTAACAGCTAACCCTTCTCTGTGAAATTTCCGTGTTCGGCTTTTGTCGGCGCGCGGTGCCGTCCTTGTGTCTACTGCGCGCGACGCGGCGATGGCTATAACACGACGTATACGCAAAAAACAGTAAAACTGCGAAATTAATTCGATTTTCTAAGGTATACTTTTTTTAATTGTTTTGTAATCAGTTACACCTACAGATCCACCCTCTTCAATTTGTCCACTATCTAGAACCACAGCCTGTATGTATTGATGATGATGATGATATTGATGATTTACATGCTCCTGATACTTCATCCTAAAAAAAAGGATATTTGTTTAGTGGACTTAAGGGCGGTCGCTGAGCATGAAGTCTTAGATTCGATACTCCGATACCCAGTATAAGAGTAGAAGATAAGTTAATGTTAGGAAATTCTCAGTAGCAAACCGGAGTTTGGAACTAGGCCCGGAAGATAGCTAAGCCAACTTGGTTTGTGAAATTTAGTGCCCCACACGCGCCCCACGTAGAGGTCACGGGAGGAACGTAACACCTTACTCCCCACCATAGACCAGATGGGGCCCGTATAAGGCTGGCCAGCGTCAGGGACTGCCAAAGACGCATTCGCTCCAGGAGCCTCCAACCTAAATGTGCAAGAGAACACGGGGGTGGTAAAAGTCAACAGAAGTATAACAGACCCTTAAATGTTGAAATTCTTTAGGATTTCCACCGGGGCAAAAAACACAAAATTAAAAAAAAAACATACCCACCATTTTTGTAATCTTACTAAGTTATTTTACCCGGAACAATGTAAGTATTCTAACGATAGGCCCCATACATCGAAATCGGTTCAGGCATTTAGAAGTTAAGGTAGAATAAGGAAACTCACAAACACATACTTACTTAAATGAACCTAAAAACTTAAAGAGGATGTGGAGAAATGGAGTTTCTTGCCGGCTCTTCTCCATATCATCAACTTTTTGGAACCGAGCAACTACAATCATTTGACGTTTCATAAGTGCACGTAATTTGCCAATTTGAAATAAAATACTTTTGACTTTGACTTAGACTTTGATAATACTCCTTTTTTGGGCAGTCGTGTAAAAAGCTTACCAATGAATAAAGTAAATAAATAATAAATATTCCACAACTATCACACAACGCCGTCTAGTCTCAAGCTAAGCAGAGCTTGTGTTATGAGTACTAGACAACTGATAAACATACTTATATATTTCTAAATGCATACATGTTATAGATAAATTACACCCAGACACAGAACAAATGATCGTGCTCATCACACAAACATTTGTCCTGGGTGGGAATCGAACCCACGACCTCCGGCCTAGCAGTCAGGGCTACTAACCACTAGACCAACAGGACAGTCATAACAGGAAAGTCACACAAACAAACATACAAGCTAAAGTGAAGCGTAAGTTAAGTTATGTAAAGTGATTCTCCATGTAGTCGTAACTCAAGCTGAACCATTATTGGATTCCGTGGGGATCACTGGGTTAATTCGTGGATACCGATTTAGACCACATAAATATTTAATAGACCCTTAATTGATGCAACTATATTCATTTTGCAATAATTTATTATTTACTTAGAGAACATGTTCAAATTTTGCAAGCTTAAAGGACCTGTATGTAATTCATTTCATTCATTCCAAAAATAGTAATTAATATAACGTTATATGGCTTCAACATGTATAAAAAAATATCATTATATATGAGTTATCCGTAATTATTTCAAATCGAAGTAGACTATTACCGAGAGAGAGCGTGTTGTCCCGTACCTAGGTAGTGGAGGTCAGATAGACAGTAACTCCATGTAAAATATTGGTACAAAGCTGCATCCATTAGGACTAGAAGCCAAATCCAACGTAGTTGTGAAAAGGCCATAGGCAGATTTGACATATAGGTATGCTAAGACAAACGGGAAAGAAAAACATCGTAAGGAAACTGCGCCTCCCGGATAAATACTCCAGGCGCTCTGACCACTAAGCCATCTCGACAGTCTAGTGGTCAGAGCGCCTGGAGTATTTATCTGTGAGGCGCAGGTTCGAATCCTGTTCGCGACCGTATTCTTTTTCCATTTAATATTGTAACTTTAGAGTTCGCTAAGCATTCGTTAATGCTTTTCAAAGATTTATCTTGAATCGTAAGGAAACTTGGACTTGATGGTCTAAAATCGTCTTCCGCACTGAGCTAGCGTGCTGATCAATACTCGTGCCTTCTCTGTATGAGAAGGCTCGCACCCTGCAGTGGGACAGTTATGGGCTGGTTATATTATGTTATGTTATTTGAATGTAACACATACAATTTACATAAAGAATACCCTTATATAAAAGTTAGATCATATACCTAATGGGACATTAATGTTTATGTGGACATTAAAATCTGAATATGATACACAATAATTATACATGCACATACTTAAATGATGATCAAATGTATATGTTACCGACAATATACGCATAGTGGGCAAAATCAGCATTGCCCGGGCACCAGTGTTGACTGCTACGAGCATTTTCATCTAATCGTATCCATGCTTCGGAGGGCACGTTAAACCGTCGGTCCTGGCTGTTTTAATTAAATAGCATTAATTATATTGAAAAAGGATACGGTCGCGAGCAGGATTCGAACCTGTGTCTCCCGGATAAATACTCCAAAGGTTGAGATGGCTTAGTGGTCAGAACGCGTGGAGTATTTATCCGTGCGTTAATGCTTTTCAAAGATTTATCTTTAATTGTGTCAGCATAACTGGCACTAAAATGCTTAATAATATTTTTGTACTATTCTGTACACACTATGTCTTCCACTTTCATTCACTATTTCTCCTTTCGCGGGTCTGCTATTAGAAATTTATATTAGAAATAAGCAGTTAACATTTATACTTAGTTTTCTTTTCCTTATTTCCTTTTCCGGTATAATGTGAGTGCATAAATTGTAAAATAAATAAATAAATTTAATAATTATTTAATAGCATTAGCTACGCGGTCGGAGGATTCTGGCGGCGATAACAACTCCGACACTAGTGTTGGCTCTTAACTCTTAATCACATGTAAGAAGAAGAAGAAGACATTTTAAAAATACTATTAGCCGAACGATAGGCGATTTTACTATGCTATGTCGCGTTTTGACATCTTTCTGCATTCAACTTTGACGTTCAGTCGCTTTATTGCGCTCGGAAAAGCTGATCGCCAATGGCAAAAATAGTATGTCTTTGAGGCACGACAGATCAATTCTAACCTAACAAACCGGTTTGGCCGAAGTAACAATACTGAAGATCACTTTGTCTCAACACTATATTCGCAAATTATGCCCCCGGGATCTATGCACAGATCTATAAACTCTGTGGTCCCTGTCAATACTAGGCAAAGCCGACCTGCGTGCCCTGCAGACTTAGCTATTGCTGACAATGCTCAGAAAATAAGTGCATAGTCGACATTCCCCGGTCAACGCTGATTCTACCTACCTTAGACTTGACCCGTAACATTCATAGTTACATAAAGTGTGCTATATTTTTTGCTTCAATAAGTTCAAACCGCAGATTATACCTATATATTATAATACAGATAATATAAGCAAAGTCATCTTGAATTTAATTCTTAGTATTCTGGGTGATTTTCATCAGGATAATGTTTGTTTTATGTAATAGGAATCGTGATTAATGTGACATTGGAAATATGTATTAGAAGATGTTTACATTATGTCGGTGGTTTCCATATTCCAACGTACAGCGTGTTTGCAACGGAGCTGGAACATTTTGATGCTGTAAAACTAGAATGGAACGCGACGCAGTACCATATACCGGCAGCGGCCATATTACACATCCCTTTTTGTAATGAGATCGGACCGCGAACGCATCCTCTTGTCGCGCTCACCACATTTTGTTAACACTCATGAAAAAGTCGAAAAGATTAAACTAATTATATTATACTGCACGAATTTGATTTTGGTCACATCAACACAGCGTTTTACGTTACATTTGACATTGTTAACGTTAATCGTCAAAGTGATATCAATTACAATCCATATCAATTATTGTTCACCGGTTACTACTCGGACTCGCGTGCATTTTTCGGGAATTGCCCGACTAGTTTCGAACTCGAATGGAGCCCTTAGACATGAGCTGAACCCACGGCAATGTCGCGAGTCAAACTCTTTGTTTGTCTTGCGACATCGCCGTGCAAAAAATGCACGTGACTAGTAACCGGTGAACAATAATTTATATGAATATGTCTCACGAAAGTTATTATACAATTATAATCCTATTCCAATGTAAAATCAACTCCTGTAACCTATGTGTAATGTTAAAAAAAAATTACCTACGTCATAGCTGCTGCTATAGTATCCAGAGTTATTTAATAGTATCCCGAGATTTTTTTTTTTTAGCATTTAATTGTCGAACTGACTCATGGCAATCAAGTGGATTTATTAGCAAGAGTATAATCCAAAAAATTATAATTTTACAAGGGATTCGCCCCGGCTTCGCGCGCGAATTATACACCTAAACCTTCCTCATGAATCACTCTGTCTATTGTCGAGAACCGTATGAAAATCCGTTCACTTGTTTTTGAGTTTATCGCAAACAATTAAAGATAAATCTTTGAAAAGCATTAACGCATGCTTAGCGAACTCTAAAGTTATAATATTAAATGGAAAAAGAATACGGTCGCGAGCAGGATTCGAGCCTGCGCCTCCCAGATAATACTCCAGGCGCTCTGACCACTATGTCAAGATGGCTTAGTAGTTAATTATAACTTATCGCAAACAGATAGACAGACGCGGCAGGGGACTTTGCCTTTTATTATGTAGTGATTTGGCAACATATTCTTTCTTCGGCTACTTATTACGATATATTTAAATAACGTCAAATCAGACAGAAATATGCAGGAACGCCTGTATGTCAGATATCATTCCGAATCAAGAGATTGTCCTGTTTGCCCATTGACCTGGTAGACAAAGGTCACAGTAACACATTCGCAGATTCCGATCACGCTATACAAACGTATATTAGATATCTCACGCACAGATCGGTGGCAAAGATTATGAGTGAAGCGATGTATTTGTGTCCTCATGTTGTTGCCTACATCGATAAGGTTCTGATTCCCGTAAGACGCTATTTTACAAAGGTTCTAATGAAAATTTGCAAATTATTTAACCAAACCTAAGTAAGTAACCTAAAGTTTTTTTTAAAACTCTATAATATAGATATGTTAATATCTGCCACAAAAATGAAAAATTATTACAGTACGTTTAACCTAAAGCAAAACATGTGCGTGTTAAAATATAATAAATTACAAGTACATGTGAAGAAATAAATTTTTCCATGGTTGTATGGGCCCTTGGAATTTCACTTTTTATTTGCAATAATATGGCCAGAATATACATATAAGTATTTTGCGAAAATTGGTTTCCCATTAGGGAATACAGATAATAAGAAACAGTGCTGTGACATACAGACGGATAGGCATTCGGGGGGGGGGGGGCAAACGGGGTGTCCCGATGGCACACTTTGGATATAAAACCCGAGAAACAAACGTCTTTCAACCTAATCATTATATAAAAATCATACCTACAAATCAATTTTCGTAGGCAGAATACCAACCCAGTGGCACTATCACATCTATACGGTCTACATACTCATTCGCATCTACGTAATGGTTTATGACATTTGCAACTGAATGCGGGATGCCGTGCGCTCCTTAAGTACGCAGTACCGTCAGCAACGGAGATAATAAGCGATATTATATATTTATGTTATTGCGACATATCCTCTTATTGATCATGTCGTGGCATTGGCACTAAGGTCATGGTAAGTTGTTATAATTCTTCTTCGTGTCTAACTCTTTCATCTAGTGCTTGCAGTTGTGGTCTTATTGCCATTTCCCATTTTATCCACCAACAACCATAAAATCCAATGACATCACATCCTCGACAAAAAGTCCTGGTTTCTTTTTTTTCTTTTTTTCGTAAGAGAAACCTTGCCCCATACTAGGAATTTCTTCCTGTATCAAGGGGGCGTCAGACGTATAATCTCACAAGCACACACACCCAGACCCGGAACAATTATCTATATATGGTACAAATATTTGTAGTGGTATAAATATTCGTGCAGGAATCGAACCTGCGACACGTGGCGCAGCAGTCGGTCTCTCCACCACTGCGCCAACCGCGCTGTCCCTGGTTATTTTTATTTATTTCCTGTCCATAATGGGCATCCGCTTGACCACCACATCAGCGATGACGTAGTCGACTATGGAACTCGCTTACCCAGCAGAACCTAGCAGTGATAACCTAGTGGCATGACCGTCTGACTGCCAAGTCAAAGGTCGCTAGTTCGAATCCACGCACCACTGTCTTTTCGAAGTCATGTGCGTATTATAAACTAATTATCACTTGCTTAAAACGGTGAAGGAAAACAGCGTGCGGAAACCAGCACAACTGAAAGATTTTCTCGATGGTGTATAAAGCCATGTCAGAGACCTGCCGGCGGTTTAAACTCTGACACTAGGTTGTACATCAACCGCACAATAAGAAGGAGAAGCAGAAACCTGCTCACTCAAGGCTTGAAGACCACAAAATTATACCTACGGTGCTCTTATAAAATTATTAGCAAAACACTTCGTGCGTAAGAGTAAAATATCTCCATCTTTATACAGGTGGCGCATTTCCGTGCGTCTGGTTTTCTGAAGATGGAATGGGATTGGAGGAATTAGATTGTGTAGTTCCAACGCACGCTCGGTAAAATGCATACGATAAAAACGACAAGTATAAAATGAAATTGTTTATTCTGTAAGTAGGTCTTTTAAAAACTCTTTAACATGTCATTATGATCTAGATGGCGTTGGCGTTTCCTATCTGACTACCTTATACCGCATCGAATAAAAACAATCACAGAAATCGGATCAGAAACCTCGGAGCAATCGGTGTACTGCATACATACATGAAAAAAAATATATAAGTATAACATAACATAACATAGCATCACGCCTGTATTCCCCGAAGGGGTAGGCAGAGGTGTACACAATTGTACACCCACATTTCACCAATGCTGTTATTGAGTCCCATGTAATAGGTGGTGAGCCTATTGCCATCGACCGGGCACAGTTCCAAACTCCGGGCTGCTACTGAGAATTTCCTAACAGAAAAACTCAATAACACTTTGCCCGACCCGGGATCGAACCCGAGACCTCCTGTTCAGCAGTCGCGCTTGGGACCACTAGACCAACGAGGCAGTCTATATATAAGTATACAAACCGATTTTAACCTCCTCCTTTTTGAAGTCGGTTAAAACACTGATAGTCCTGCAACTCTGTTAAAGACTTTTGATGGCAAAACATAAATCTGCGCCTTCCGGAGTATTTATCCGGGAGGCACAAGTTCAAATCCTGCTTACGACAGCCTTTTTCTTTACACAAAAAAATATAACTTCAAATTATTGAAACTCGATTCCCGTGATGGATGAACTGTCTACATACTCACAAGTTCGTACGGAACCCTCGGTGCGCCAGTCAGACTCGCACATGTCTAGTTTTTTTTAATATTTAAGATGTATGTGTAATTGATTCGTTTTAGTAAAGTCTATGGAGGAAGTCGAACTTAGGAACAAAAAATGCTGAAACTAATTATCAAAAATTATCTAAAATGTCAGTTTTAATTACGCGAAAGTTAATTATTGATTAATTTAAATTAATTTTCTAAAAACACGCATAAATTTTGTTTATATTAAAGTTACATAATGTGCACAATACCTGACATTTCTATAAATGATTGAACACGTGAAGCCGTCGGTACTGCGCCTGATCTCTCTCTGGTCGTGTCGGATTGCCGTCCCATCGGAATATGAGAGTGAAGGAAGTGGGAGTGCACCTGTGTTTGCGCATACACTTGTGCTCTATAATATCTCCTGCGTACTTGGCTGATTTCCATGTAAATGTGAAATACGGTTAGGAGGAGTATTTGCTCTAGTGGTCGTAAGGGCGACTGCTAAACTTGAGGTCTTTGGTTCGATTCCCATATGAAGCAGTGTTATTGCGAAAATTCACTAACAGAAAAACCCAATAACATTTTGCCCGTCCTGGGAATCGAACCCAGGAACTCACTCTTAACAGCCGCGACCACTAGATCAACGGGGTAGTCAAAACCAAGAGACCAATGAGGCAGTGTCGTCACATGGCAGGTAAAAATAATTTCATACTGAATTTATTTTTCTTTCTAAGGCATGGGTGTACAATTGTGTACATCTCTGCCTACCGCTTCGAGGAATATAGGCGTGATGATGTGTTGTGTGATGTGGTTCCTTCTGTCTTTTCTATCCATACTTGCGTTCTCCTAAGGTCACCCCTACGCGCCGTCTCCAGCCGACAGATAGACGCATTATTTTACTTACTAGTTGTGCCCCGCGGTTTCACCCGCGTATAATTATATTATAATTAGCCTAAGTTACTCCTTATATAGTCAGCTACCTGCCAGTAAAATCTTAGGGAATATTACGGAATCAGTCCGGCCGTTTCGAAGATTAGCCGAAACAAACAGAGCGGCAAACAAAAATATTAAATCCGCATTTTTAGGCACAGGTATCGTGCAAATAACTGTAAATATACTGTTATGACATTACAAACAGACACTTCAATGTTATTTAGTGGTATTGATAGCTAAGATATCTCATGTCCTTGACATGGTAGGTAGTATTGTACAATATTAAACAATTCGTACTACTTTACTAATATTATAAAGAGGAAACATTTGTCTGTTTGTTATCGATACTCTGAAACTACTGAACCAAACTATTAATACAAGTTATTGATCTCGGGACTGCCTCATTGGTCTCGTGGTTCCAACCACGTCTGCTGGGCATGAGGTCTCGGGTGCGATTCCCGGATCGGGCAAAGAGTTATTAAGTTTTTCTTTAGGAGTTTGGAATTGTGCCCGGTAGATGGCAATAGGCGCACCATCTATTACGTAGGACTAAATAAACGCATTGGTGAAATGTGGGTGTTCATCTGTGTAAGTACACCTTTGCCTACTCCTACAGGGAATACAAGCGTGATAGGTTTATATTATTTAGTTCAAAATTTGTTTTAAATTTTTTTTTTTTTTGTCATGACCTGAATCGAACCTACAACTTGCAGCGCAGAGGGCAACCCTCCAACCACTGCGCCAATCATCAAAAATCTAATAAACTAATGTCAGTCATTAATTTATGATATTTTCCCTGATGCACATTCAAGTTCATATCCTTATTGCTATTAAAATTCCATAGCGATGTCCTAATAGGTAGGTAGTTAGGTTAAATGTATGTTATGGGATAAATACTTTAATATATTTAAGAATTACATAATATATTATGATTAGGTATATGTGGAGGATAGGGTAGCCATGAATTTAAAATAATATATACCACCCGTTCCTAGTGGAAATTCCGAAAATTCTTACGCAACAATTTCGATCCACGTGGTATTTCATTAAGATGGTTCGCAGTCCACAACTGTGCGTTTCTCTAGAAACTTTCTGCCTCGCACAACAAAACTGTGGAATGAACTGTCGCATGCGGTATTTCCGACCTTCAAACCTTCAAGAAAAGAGCGTACTCCATTTTAAAAGGCCGGCAACGCACTTGTGACTCCTCTGGTGTTGCGGGTGTCCATGGGTGGCGGTAACCGCTTACCATCAGGCGAGCCGTCAACTCGTTAGCCCCCATCACATAAAAAAAAAGTTCATGAATACGCACAGCCCATGAATGGAACTCCCGTCTTCCGTGTTTACTGAGAGCTACAGTACAGACATTTTTTTTTGTTATTTTTTTTCAGTAATAGATCTTCGTTTGGCCACCTGATGGTAAGCGACGGTGTGGCCGAGGATGGAGCACGTAGTTCCAGATGAAATCTAATCACTCTAATAAGAGTGGATAGATTTGGGGAGAACGACAGTTGGGGAGTTGATGCAACTGCCCAGACCCGTCTCCCATTAGGGTTTCATCGGACTACATCCCGAAACACGACAAGTCCGGTGGGTGGTAACCGGCCGC
This sequence comes from Xylocampa areola, assembly GCA_935421205.1. Lineage (NCBI taxonomy): Eukaryota > Metazoa > Arthropoda > Insecta > Lepidoptera > Noctuidae > Xylocampa > Xylocampa areola. The sequence continues at coordinate 11,661,016 of OW285225.1, forward strand.
GGCCGAAGCCTCCCACCAGAGTTGTGTTGTCTGTTTTGCACCACCCCGAGGCCACATGTAGGGATTCCATTTTAAAGGGTGCACTCCTACGGACGTAATATTGAAAGCTAGAGTGAATATATATTTCTTCGTGATCTACGTGCTTTATTCTCGGCCACACCGTCGCTTACCATCAGACGAGTTGATGGCCAAATGTAGATCCATTTTTGATTAAACAAAAACGCTTTTGTACTAATAAATACAGAGACCATGGTAATCCCAATTCCCATATAGCCCCATAAATAACATGAGACATGAGCCACGGCTACTACTTTGTATTTGTTTATTTATTATTCTTGTTATTTATAATTTATTACTAGGCTCCTCATTTCCGTACACATTTGAATGTCATTAAGATAAGAAGAATGCACATGTGCTGTAATACATAGAATCATAATCACGCCTGCTTTACTGATGCAGTTATCAATCCTGCCGACCGTATTTGGTCACGACGGCCTATCTCCACGAAGATTAGCGAAGTACGCAGGAGAGTATAGTGCACAAGTGTATGCGCAAACACAGCTGCACTCCCTCTTCCTTCAAATCAAATCAATCTTTATTTTCCAAAATATGGTCACTTTACAGGATTTTGTTATATATTAAAAGTACAGCACATTCTGCCAATTATGGCGTGTAAATAATAATTGTGGTGTTCATGGAATTTTCGTCGGTTATAGATAATAATAATTTAATTTAATTTTGTTAAAACAAATATGTCAAATTGTAATGTCAAAGACTAATATTTAATATTTAAATTAATTTCGAAGATTAATAGTCCTTCTACTAATGTGTTATATAAATATAACATAACATAACCAGCACATAACTGTCCCACTGCAAGGCAAGGGCCTCTTCTCATACAGAGAAGGCACGAGCATTAATCACTACGCTAGATCACTGCGAGTTGGCGATTTCAGACCATAAAGTCCAGATTTCCTTACAATGTTTTCCTTTACCGTATGTCTGATATGTCTTAGGTTAACTAAGAAAGTAAAGTCACATTGGTTCTTGTTAGATTTGAACCCACAACCAAGAAGTGGGACCGTAACCACTCGACCACCATTATCATTGCATTTATTATTAAAATAATCGACATAATCGTCATTGATGGGCGAATAAGATAAATACAATTAAATACATATAAACACGACGATTTAATGCGGCCATAAAGTTTATTTATAATAATGTAAAATCAATGGTATTTGAATTTTATATTCATAATTACGTATTTCCTATCAATTGATTACAGTATGTATGTACTAAAACAAACGTATTAAAATTACTCTGACTCATCAACCTAGCGTCACGTCTGTATTCCTCGAAGGGGTAGGCAGAGGTGTACCTACACAATTTTAAACCCACACTTCACCACTCACAGGTCACATGATGAGTCTACTGTTGTTGGCACAATTCAAAACTCTGGGCTGCTACTGGGAATTTTCTAACAGAAAACCTCCATAGCACTTTGCTCGATCTGGGAAACGAACCCAGCAGGACCTCGTGCTCAGCAGACGCGCCTGGTACCACTAGACAAACGAGGTAATCACATCATGCTGACACATCATCAGTCCCCTAAAACCTTTACCGACTCTTTACAGTGATCTTCATTTGTCATGCTATCAGGAGCCTAATATCAAAATATAGCAATTACAGCGTAATGGTCACAGGTCACAATTTCGAATCCAGGGCACCACTGATTTTTTGCAGTCATGTGCGTATTAGAAATTAATTATAATCATTTTCTTGTGAAGGAAAACATCGTGAGGAAACCAGCTCACCAGAGAGATGTTCTCGATAGTGTGTCAAGCCATGTCAGAAACCTTCGAGTGGGTTTTAACTCTGACACTAGGATGTTTATCGACCATACGATGAGAAGAAAAAGAATGTCAGTGAATGTGAATGTGAGTACTGTGTAGGATTTGTTTGAAGTTGTAATTAATTTCTTTGTCTGGCGGTTTTTGAGATCAGTCTCTGTGTGGCCTACACAAATGTCCTGCCGATCTGGTATCGTCTTGCGACGGGTCGTTGAGCTTCCTAAATCGTGATTGAGCTACACGATGACTGATTCGTGCCATCGGATAGGACAGGTCAGCTCAAAACAGCTATGGCTGTTTCTTCTAAAGGCCATCCCATACCTATCCCTACAAAATTACACTCATATGTTGAATAAAATAATGTCTAGACTTTAAAAGAGACGTTGACCTCTGAGTTTGTTTCGGCATTTCTTCTCAGAGCTAGTCAGAAAGGAAATGCCGATGCCATCTGGCTTAAAAAATTGTGTGACTTGAAAAAGTGTCTACAACAGATGTATTTACAGAAATAAATTTCATTTATCAGTTATTCAAGTTGGCTCGTGGCTAAGTAACAACCACACAGATCGATCGATCGAGGTTAAGCTGTGCTTGCCGCGGTCGGTCTGTGGATGGGTGACCATCATTTCATACCGAGACCCCTCCGTGCCTCGGAGAGCACGTCAAGCCGTCGGTCCCGGTTGTCAAATTAAGATCTATGACAGCCGTTACGGGTAGTCAGAAGCCTGAAAGTCTGACAACCAGTCATACCACGAGATATCGTGTTACCCAGTAACTGGGTTGTGGAGGTCAGATAGGCAGTCGCTCCATGTAAAATACTGTTATTAAGCTGCATCCGGTTTGACTGGAAGTCGACCCCAATGTAATTGGGAAAAGGCTAGGCAGATAGATAGTTATTCAAGTTGGCATCAGACTTTGCTCAACAACGGTTTTAAAGCGCCTTCTGAAGCAAAAAGATAGGTAATTAAATGAAAGTGCTTCTAATATTTACCCATCTATAACCTAACAGTGCTAACCATTGCTTACCGTATACAGTTTGCAAAAGGCTACGAGCACCATTAAAGCCATTCTTCAATTCGATTAATCATCATAACAATGTAGATCCTTACAATAATTACTCATGCCATCACACTAAAATAAGGTTTAATATACAAGATGTGGTTTATAATAATGCCCATGTTGTACAAAATTATACAGCAATAAGTTATTAATTGTATGAAAATAATAAGAACGACCATAAACAAAAGGTGAGTGTCATATTCTGATCGTAACTGCTGACGCTCATCTCAAAAATTACTGTGTACTACGCATAGGATCAACACAACCGCGCACCATTGGCGATCCGCTTGTGGCGCGCGGTGTCTAACATGATGTTGACGTGGTATACGCATAACCCAGATAAAAATTTGAATATAATTTATTATTTTTAAGTTATACCTTTTTTACTGATTTTTAATCAAACTATGCAGTTACCATGTACAGGCTAGAAGGTAAGAGTTTTTTTTTTTTTTTTATTAAATGTCATTTTTTATCCGTTGACCCGTGTTACTTAATCTTACTTAGCTACCGTGTAATTGTAATATTTCTACACCGGATCCGGGTAGTATATAGAAAGAAAAGAAAAGAAAGAAAATGTTTTTTATTTTTACACGCCATCCGACGCACGGTAGTGACGAAACACAAATAGGTGTACAATTTCCAACACAAATTAAGTACCGCTTTCAAAGGAACTCAAATTACTAATATCTAAAATATATGTGAATCATTCTATAATTTTAACATCTGTAATTACCATATACTAAGAAATAAACGATATTCTATTCCGTTCTATTCTATTTTATTCTATCCTACCTTCCACCCTGTAGATTACCTATAAAATCATCTCCTTCAATTAAACCACTGTTCAAAACCACATCCTATATTAAAGACGTACTACATAAAGGAGGTGAGCAGTGGGCTTGGTCCTTGAAGCTTTGTTTATGTTACAATCACTCGTAGGTTAGCAGAGGTGTCGATTAACACCTACAGTATAAGAAGAGCCTAAGTGCTATTACTTTGAATATCGTTTTGACGGATGACGTAATGATTATATTTCTCATAGATTAAAGTAGAAAGACTGGATGTGGTGTTTCAGAGATTAACAAACCTCGTTCATGACGCAGGCATATTGGCTATATCTCGGTTCACATCAAAATGATGGTCACTTTGTTTATGTTGTGAGTTACTTTATTCAATTTTTTTTTAAATGCCTGTACCAATTTGGATATAGAGTATCATTAGAATCCTTACTTGTCTCGCGTAACAGTTAGTAAGATTAAAAAAGAAATTAATTTAGTGGCTATGGTATACAAAAAGATTACAAGGGCGACGTGTGGAATAAAAAAATCACAATGATGTACAATAATCCTAATAACATAACTCTCCCTTTATTGGGCAGTCGTATTTGTCTCGCAAAAACTCGATAATGACTCGACCTATTTTGATGACATTTCATGTGTGTATTTGAGTACCTGGGTGGTTTAGATTTACAATTGGACCCGGTAGATGGCGCTGCATTTGGGAACTGAGAGCAGAACGTCTGGCGGGCTAAACAATAATAATACCTAATACCAATTCCAATTCATATTATCCCGAATCTATAATTATTTTTTAGACATTTTGGCATTTAGAAGTACGAACTGACATATTTCCACTGGTCATACATGCGCGACGGTTGCGAGCACTACGCATCTTACCGTTTTGGAGGACATCACTAATAAGGTCAGTGTATATCCTTCTAGGGCCTCTCCTTCCAGCATTTCCACTTACACCTGCATTGTAGATACTTAATAAATACAATTCCTCAGATCTTCCCCTAATTACAAAACCACACCATAATGTGACCTATAAAACCGACCAATAACATCAATAATCTACTTTAATATTGACTAACTGTGCCCGCGACTCCGTCCGCGTGGATGTCGTAAATTAACACCATGTCGTGTATGATGAACAAATTCTTAATTAACAAATGTTCGACGTGATTCTTTAAATTGGCATAACTTTTTTATTTTTGAACCGATTGACATGAAACAAACACTAAATGTTAAAACCACATCTAAATCGGATAAGCCGTTTCTGAGATTAGCGTGCACAAATGCACAGATAAACATACAAAAATTCTAACAATCATTGTTTTAGGTGCTATTTGTGTCGATAAAGGTCCAATAATATTTTTCACATATATCTTCCATGTACAGACAGCGATCCGTTACATTTTTATTATATGTATTGATTGATTATAATGATCTATAATTACGTACAGTAATAATATAATTTTTACGCAATGTACATCGTTCTCACGGATGCTCGTAAGTTCATACCTTACCATATTAGGTGTAAATGTGAGTGAATTACTACGGTTGCGCTTGCGCATGCTACAATCTACGGTTGTTTAGCGTTTGGGTGTGAAGTCTTTATTAACAAGGTGTTATTTGGAGCCAGTTGCTAGGCTATTCAGATAACCATGACAAAAAAATTGCATACGGTGAAGGAAAACATTCCGAGGAAACCTGTACTTGATGGTCTGAAATCGCCAATGCGCAGTGAGCTAGTGTGTTGATCAATGCTCGTGCCTTCTCTGTATGAGAAGGGCTTCCTTGTCCTGCAGTGGGTCAGATATAAATTGGATGGTAGGATAACATCAGAACCTGGCGCATGGATAACATTTGTGACATAGCTAGATAGAAGGAGACCGTATCGGTGGCGGTTACCACCAACAACAGCATTCCGAATGAGAGTTGACGTCAGGCAGGCGGCCCGTCATAAAACATAGCCAAAACTTTAGCTGCATGCAATTTCAAAAATAATTTGCATGTGGAAGATGAATTCATGCTGCGCCGACCCCAATTAAATTGGGATAAGGACAGGGGAATGATGGGACATGTGGTAGGATTGATTACCAAATGACTGCAGTATATATGATTTGTGCATGAGATACCCAGTTCTACTTTTCCCGGTCAGAAAGAAAATTTTAAACAATTCAGGCTTGTAGACAAAGAAAATACTTCTCTGCACCAAACTATTTCTGTCTTCCATGTATAAACATAATATTAATTATAATATTAAAGTTCGCACCGGTGATTCGACCAACCAGGATACTCAACGGCGTCTCACTGCGGATAGATATTTTAATTGTTCGTTGGCGGAATTCGAGAGGGTGATACATAATTATTTATCTTATCTTTAATATTTTTTAATGTTAAGTGCTGCAATTGGTTTGTATTAAATAACAATTGTAAGAAGTCACTTAGATAAAAATAAAAAATGTATAAAAAACCGAAAGATGGCGCCACAAAAACAAACAGTGAGTTCATTACAAAATGTCGCCGCTGTGGTTGGCAGTGGCAAATGAGAAATAAATGAGTTAACACAAATTGCCAGCTTCAAATGACTTTCCTTGATTAATGTTGCCACATTCTTTCTAAATAAATGCTATTCGTGACCTGGAGAAAAATGTGTCATACTGAATTGGACGTTGCATTGGAAAAACAAAAAAATAAATAATGGTTCTTAACACAATAAAGGGGCTCATGGCTAAGTAACAGCTACACAGATCGATCGATCAAAGTTAAGCTGCACTTGCCGCGGTCGTTTAGTGGATGGGTGACCATAATTTTTATACCGAGACCCCTCCGTGCCTCGGACAGCACGTTAAACCGTTGGCCCCGGTAGTCTAATAAAGATACAGCTGTTACGGGAAGTCAGAGACCTGAAAGTCTGACAATCGGTCGTACCGCGAGATACGGGCAACTCGCCCCCGTAAACTTACTTACGTGCTCTCCAAGGCACGAGGCACTTCCTAACTTCGGGCTCCTAGAGAGAATTACTAGTTTTTATTATTATTTGCAGAAGTGGTATGACCGTTGGACTGACAAGTTCGAATCCAAACCACGCACAACTGACTTTTCAAAGCCGTGAGTGCGTAAAATAAATAAATTAAAGTTACAATATTATATGGACAAAGAATACGGTCGCGAGCAGGATTCGAACCTGCGCCTCCCGGATAAATACTCCAGGCGCTCTGACCATCTCGACCTCTGCTCACCACCGCGAATTCTTCATCCATATTTTTAACACGTCTTTTTGGCGATGTCATTGCTATCTATTCAGTACCTATACAAGTGACCGAACCGACACGACTAACTTTGCAGTTAATACAATGTCGTAAAGAATGCAATTACCTTAATAATTCAAGATAAATCTTTAAAAAGCATTAACGCATGCTTAGCAAACTCTCTTTCTTTTTCCATTTAAGCTGTTGCCTCAGTCATTAGCAGACACAATAGATTTTTATTGTTACAACGTACAGATCTGTACGTTACTGAGCCGAAAGGATAATGTAACTTTAGAGTTCGCTAAGCATGCGTTAATGCTTTTCAAAGATTTATCTTGAATTAATTAATTATCACTTACTTAAAACGGTGAAGGGAAACATCGTAAGGAAACCAGCACACCTGAGACATGTTCTCGATGGTGTGTAAAGCCATGTCAGAGACCTACGGGTGGCTTAAACTCTGACACTAGGTTGTTAATTAACGACACAATATGAAGATTATTTACCTAGGAAATGAAAAATACAAAATACAACATATTAAAATATACATCTCATTGATTATATATTCCATTTATTAACACAATACACAAAGGTTACAATGCTGGTAATGAACACTATTATATCAAACCCACGCTTTTAGGGTTCCGCAAAACCGCTGGCAGGCCGGAAATATATCGGAATGTTGAAAACACCACGACAAGTGTGGCCTGTTTGCATAAAAAAGAGTTGGGTGTAAAAACAAACTGTGCGTCAAGACCTTCCGTTACTTGTTAGGGTCCAGATGGGGAATGAACATTCGGGCCCCTAAATTACCCAGGGTCAGGGTTACCTAGCTTAGGTAGCCCCTAAAATTTAGGGACCGTTGGTGAAAACGGGCTGTCAGTGTAGTCTGCCAACCCTTTCAATAGACCATGACGCAATCCGGGATACGCTGCTACTGATAATTTCATACATACATAGCATCACGCCTGTATTCCCCGAAGGGGTAGGCAGAGGTGTACACAGATACACCCACATTTCCCCAATGCGGTTATTAAGTCCCATGTAATAGGTGGTGAGCCTAATGTCATCTACCGGGCACAATTCCAAACTCCGAGCTGCTACTGAGAATTTTCTAACAGAACAACTCAATTACACAATTTTTCCATTTTTCCCGGGAATCGAACCAGAGACCTCACGCTCAGTTCACCGTGGGAGAGCCATGCTTCTTCACGAATGTGCCGACCGGAGTGATACCACGGCCTCACAGATCCGGTGTGAAATAACGAGACAGGGTGTACCAGAGAACCAAACCCTTTAAAAGGCCGGCAACGCACTTGCGACTCCTCTGCGGTTGTGGGTGTCCATGGGCGGCGGTAATCGCTTACCATCAGGCGATCCGTCTGCACGTTAGCCCTAATACCATAAAATAAAATTTTCGGTGATGTAAAATCAAATCAATCTTGAAAAAGAAAAAGGTAGTCATTAGTGCTTTTTTTTCTGACAACGCTGTTGTACTGAACCACTCGACTAAACACGTAACAAGCTTAACCCTATCAATTCCACGGTATTAATGATAATCGGAAGTACAACAAAAAAGGTTTCTAATACCAAATATGGACGTCGAAATAAAATTATAATTTATTAATAATAACGGAATGATTTTATTGTTAAGTACAGGGTCGGAATTAAATGCCCAATAATTGCATGTATTGAAGAAAAATAATTATTGTACAACAAAAGTTGTAATTTTTGTTGTTTTTTGTATTTCTTTCAACAGTACAGCTACCGTGTTATTGTGTACTACAATAGGTGCAATTCATATTTCAAAGTAATCTCAATGTTAAGTTTATTTTTTAGTTGTTTTATCGATATGATGATTATATTAAAGATATTATAAGTATTATTCAAATACTGCTTCATTGGTCTAGCGGCCCCAAGCGCGACTGCTGAGCATGAGGTCTCGGGTTCGATTCCCAGGTCGGACAAAGTGTTATTGAGATTTTCTGTAAGGAAATTCTCAGTAGCAGCCCGGAGTTTGGAATTAGATAGATATCCGGTAGATGGGAATAGGCTCACCATCATTACATGGGACTTAATAACAGCATTGGTGAAATGTGGGTGTGGGGTGACATATACACCTGTGTAGACCTCTGCCTACCCCTTCGGGGAATACAGGTGTGATGCAGTTGCTGTGTCGCTGTCAGTATCAACGTTGGTGTCAGTCAGTGACTGACTGTTAGTGTAATTTGTATTGCCATATTATTCAGATATCTGTATCCAAAACTACCATATTACAAGAAGGCCAAAACCCTAATCCACCGATCATTATCCACAACAAAATGTTCTATGACCATGTCAATAACATCATCACACGGATAATTTACAATCGCAATTATGGCGGACAAAAGACGCACAATAAATAAAATCGAACACTCTAATTACGGGGTTTGAACCTTGACCTGAGAGCTCAAATGTCAGTAGTTGATACATTTGTGTTTTGAACCATTCAAATGTTAAAGATAAGTTTTTGAAAACCATTAACGCATGCTTAGCGAACTCTAAAGTTATTATATTTAATGGAAAAAGATTACGATCGCGAGCAGGGTTTGAACCTGCGCCTCCCGGATAAATACTTCAGGCTCTCTGACCACTAACCCATCTCGACCTCTGCTCAGCACCGCGAATTCTTCATCCATATTTTAACACGTCTTTTGGCGACGTCATTGCTATCTATTCAGTCCCTATAAAGGTGACCGAAATTTGTAGGTAGTAAAAAATACACGTGATTTTGGATGGGGATGGGGTCGTAAACCTCACCACGTATCACCTAGGGGGTAAAAAATGCTAAAAAAAAACATCACGTGATTAATGGATGGTCCCAAAGATGGTCCCATTTACTACGACGCGTACGTTTGCAATCTGGTCAGTTTTTATGCCTTTTCCTCTCGCTGGTACTGGAGGTCCCGAGCACCCACGGAGTCGGCGCCCTTGATCGTAAATTGAGGTGTCCGGCATTTACCCCAAACGCTTAACTTAAGGCTTAACTGGTCTACTCGGATTTCCGATTTTATGAGCTGGTAATAGACTTGTGTCTATTTAGACCTCTCTGGCAGCTACATGACATCTAAGATACATATCTACAATCACGCCTGTTCCCCATTGGTGTTGACCGAATCTATAGATTTCCAGTTGCTACGATTCTGACACAACTCTTCCACTTCATGCATGCTCGTCGCTTTAGGTTGATCCTTTTTTGAGAACGTCCGCAATTTGATTGCGATACGTTAGTCGAGGTCGGCCTGCCCAAACTCTTCCATCCACACTCGCCTTTTAAACTAGTTATGTCAATCACCTTTCATTCATCGTTTAGTAGCAGTGATAGCCTAGTGGTATGACTATTGGACTGTCAAGTCAAAGATCGCAGGTTCGAATCCAAGGCACGCACCACTGTCTTTTCGAAGTCATGTGCGTATTATTTATTAATTATCACTTGCTTAAAATGGTGAAGGAAAACATCGTGAGGAAACCAGCATACCTGAGAGATGTTCTCGATGGTGTGTAAAGCCATGTCAGAGACCTACGGGTGGTTTAAACTCTGACACTGGGTTTTTCATCAACCACATGATAAGAAGATCCATCCTTTCTACATGCGCAAACCATCTTAGCATTCCTTTCTCAATCGTCACTACATCCTCTTTGACACCACAAGGACAAAGATAATTTTCAAATTTGTACCACAAATGGCCCCTTTAATACAAAGATACACAAATCATACAATAACTCGGCAAATTGCTCAGTCATTACAATCATTGGTTGTGAAAATACGCATGAACTATTGCTGGAAATACCGTCAATTGATGGCGGAATTACACCATACTAAAGGTTGTGCGATGGTACTGATGTGGGCCCATATTATCATCATCATCTGCTAATTTATATGTAGAGGTCCTGGGGTTTACCCATACACTATAACTGTATGACATATATTTTCGTCTTTCTGCCTAGGTCTAAATTAGTAATTCCAAACTCAGGTCTTACTAAAGAATTCTTACATTTAAATAACTGTGCTTCACATTTACATGCATAGGCGTTTTAATAAGTATTTTAAAAGATTCAGGCGTTTCCTTACGGAAGTCCATTAAAATGAAGTTATAATATTTTAATGGAAAAAGAATACGGTCGCGAGCATGCGAACCTGCGCCTCCCGGATAAATACTCCAGGCGCTCTGATCACTAAGCCATCTCAACCGTGAATAATTTTCCACATTTTAACACGTCATTAAACGACGTCATTGCTATCTTTTCAGTCCCTATATAGGTGACCGAACCGACACGACTAATTTTGCAGTTAATACAACGGTAACGATACTAAGCAGAGGTCGAGATAGCTTAGTGGTCAGAGCGCCTGGAGTATTTATCTGGGAGGCGCAGGTTCGAATCCTGCTCTTGACCGTATTCTTTTTCCATTAATATATAATAACTTTAGAGTTCGCTAAGCATACGTTAATGCTTTTCAAAGATTTACCTTTAATCCATTACAATAGATGCAATTAAATACCTACAATATCTAGCTACTTCCACAATATTGAGAATATGATTATATGCACATTTATAAGCAAGCAGTGAACCACTGAAACTACCACCGACAACTCTACAAGTGTTGCAGTAAAAAAATCGTACTATGACATGCAGAACTGGCTCATTCGTGTGGGTTCGATTTTCGGATGGGTAGAATAATAGAGTACTTCTAAAATGAATTTTTCGGTAGCCCTAAATTTGGGGTCGTACCCCTACTGGGCACTTTAGCCAAAGCTTAAAAACGGTGATTTAATATGTAGTTGACATACGATAGAAGCAACACTAGTTACAAGCTGGTGCCCGTAGCCTTCTCCAACTTCAAATCTATCTCTATACCAAAATTCATCAAAATTGGCTCAGCAGTTTAGGCGTAAAAACGTTACAAACAACAAAAACACAGAGTTATTTTCGCATATATAATATTATTTTGGATAATGTTCCTAAATAGGCTATTAATAAGCCTCTACCTCATCAAAATAACCAGAGCATAACTTAACTATCTAAAAAACTACAAAGATGATCCCATAAACAAAATTACAAATAAAAAAACCCATTCAAATGACACAACTGCAATTAACATTAGCAATCAAACTTTACAACTATACAAAAGTGAAAGTAACATCGCGAATTGTGCATCCACGCGCAATAAATTTTAAGTTATTGTTTATAGAGCTATTTTTTTTAACAAATGTCTTTTTAATTGCCATTATGATTAATTAATTGGCATTTTTATATATTATGTTTTTAGATACAATAGTGAAATAACATTGGCATAATTAGGATTTATAATAAAACAAAAGTTTCCTTTCGACATAATTAAGTATGTATGTATGATATTGCTGTATATATTTATATTTGTATTTAGTTTGTCATGTATATATTTTAAGGAGAGGCTCGTGGCTAAGTAACAGCCGCACAGATCGATCGATCGAGGTTAAGCTGCGCTTGCCGCGGTCGGTCTGTGGATGGGTGACCATAATTTCATACCGAGACCTCTCCGTGCCTCGGAGAGTACGTTAAGCCGTCGGTCCCGGTTGTCAAATTAAGATCTATGACAGTCGTTACGGGTAGTTAGAGGCCTGAAAGTCAGAAAAAACCAGTCATACCACGAGATATCGTGTTACCCAGTAACTGGGTTGTGGAGGTTAGATAGGCAGTCGCTCCATGTAAAATACTGGTATTAAGCTGCATCCAGTTTGACTGGAAGCCGACCCCAATATAATTGGGAAAAGGCTAGGCAGATATATATGTATATATTTTAATAGGAATATGTATCTATCAGTGTATTCATATTACTACTGCATTATTTTGTGTTGTACAATTCATACGAGCCTCATCTTTTTCTAATATGACATGACACGTTTGTAAACCACTACCTATTACCTATTCTGTAATAATTATTAATTTATTCTTCTTATTACTACCTACCGACTACTGCAATCTGACCAAATATGACCTTATGTGTGTTATCGGGTGTGTTATTGTATACTGTTTATTATTGTTAATTGGACATCATAACAAATTCTAGACATGTATTTTTTATATTACTTTATTTCTAAAATGTATTGTGTTAATTACGAGTATTAGGTATTGTTCATAATCTCAACAGCTAAACAACATTGTGCTTTGCAGTGCCCTGACAGGGTTCATGTACAAAAACCGACAGTTAATTATTGTAAAATGTGTGATGTGCATGAGAGCAAATAAATAAATAAACAATATTTCTATCGCTCAAAGATTTGCTGGTAGAAAACTCATGTATGGGTTATGCTCGCCTTTGTACATCAATTTTCAGTACTATTCTTGTATTAATTAATGTTCACCGGTTACTACTCACGTGCATTTTTCGGGATTGCCCGACTAGTTTCGAACTCGAACGGAGCCCTTAGTCATGAGCTGAACCCGCGGCGATGTCGCGAGTCAAACTCGCGAGTTAAACTAGTCGGGCAATCCCGAAAAATGCACGTGAGTAGTAACCGGTGAACATTAATTGATATGAATATGTCTCACGAAAGTTTTTATATTCTTGTATTAACTATGTTTTGTGTGTACAATAAAGAATAATAATAATAATAAAAGAGATTATTAAGTGACGGGAGCGTTGTTCTAGAAGTCACAAGCGCGCTGCTGAGTGTGAGGTCTAAGGTTCAAATTCAAATAATGCTCGAATATGGTACATGTATAAATACAGATGTTGGTCTTCAGCTAAGCACAGCATATTCTGCCCCTTGGGGCGTGCAAATTTAACATATAAAAGATTCTTATGATATTAAACTTATTTATATTATATTAGCTAACTTATCTTCTAAATATTACATACATAGCATCACGCCTGTATTCCCCGAAGGGGTAGGCAGAGGTGTACACAATTGTACACCCACATTTCACCAATGCTGTTATTAAGTCCCATGTAATAGGTGGTGAGCCTATTGCCATCTACCGGGCACAATTCCAAACTCCGAGCTGCTACTGAGAATTTTCTAACAGAAAAACTCAATAACTCTTTGCCCGACCCGGGAATCAAACCCGAGACCTCATGCTCATCGGTCGCGCTTGGGACCACTAGACCAATGCGGCAGGAGGGTCTAAATATTCCTTTACATTATAATAATTTTTATTTATTAAAAGCTCGTATAATCTGTTCGATTCCCTGTCAAGAGTTATTGGGTTCTTTTTTTAAGTAATTCTCAGTAACAGCCCGGAGTTTGAAATGATGCCCGACTGATGGCAATAGGCTCACCTAATCCATTGACTTAACTTCGTCGGTAAAATGTTATTGTAATACAGTATACCTCTGTCCAACCCTTAGGGAAATACAGGCTTGAAGTTTTAATATGTTGAAAAAGAGTGTCCGTGGACTGTTGTAGAGATATCTCGACATCGCTGTGGGCTACAAAGGGCTCCGTTCGAGTTCGAAAATACTCGAGCAATCCCGAAAAAATGCACGTGAGTAGTTACCGGTGAACAATAATTGATATGTTTTCGTGAGACACATTCATATTAATTATTGTTCAACTGTTATTAATCACTTGCATTCTTCGGGATTGCCCGACTAGTTTCGAACTCGAACGGAGCCCTTAGTCATGAGCTGAGGCCGCGGCGATGTCGCGAGTCAAACTTGTTTGACATGATATTGAGAATGCAAGTGAGTAATAACCGTTGAACAATAATTAAAATAATTGATATAATTTGAATATGTCTCACGAAAGTTATTATACAAAAATAGTGTCTATGGAGTTTCTTGCTGGTTCTTCTCCATGTGTCTGACTATGGTCTAACTCCTTTGCTAGGTGCACAGGAGTTAGACCCATGGAGAAGGTGGTGTTAGAACTTGGATGTTTTTTAATTACCGCGAAACAGTGGCATGCACTGCCGGAGTGGGTCTTCCCCGATAGTTACAATCTGGGTGTCTTCAAGTCACGAGTAAATCGGTTTCTTCTAGGCAAGCGTGCTCCATCGTAGACCGCATTATCGCTTAACATCAGGCGAGATGGCGGACGAACGCAAGACTATAAGCTAATAAAAAGTTTAAAGAAAAAAAAGTAAAGGCCGAGGTATTATTGTCTACATTATTTTTTAATTATTTATTGGCTCAAAAAATATAATATTTTTTTTTAGATGCAATACTTTATCCTTCTAAATAGTAAACAAAATAGGGAGCCCCTGCCTCCGAACTAGGTGGTCGCTGTATCTTGCAAGGAGCGCTAAACCCTAATGGAGGTTCTCGTTGCGAACATAGAACGGGGCTCCCGTGGCCTTTCGCAAGAAACGGTTCCGAAGGGTCATCCTATGGAGACGATATATTTTTGCGTGCGAGAACACGATGTAGGCGTATGTCATGATGGGGCGTATGCACGTGGTGTAAATTCGCAATTTGCACTTAAGGGAGCCATTTCTAACTAACAAACCGTCGTTTTATAGTTTCGTAAGGTATTGTTCTATAAGTCAGACATTTTAAGTACAAGAATATAAAAACAACCAACTGAAAACTATATTAAGCAAAATTATCGAATTAGATACAATACCATACTTAGATGGTCATTACAGCGAACACATAATGCATTATGAATGGGTCTATGACACTAACAATGTTATACAAGTAAGCTAATGATGTACTGACAAATGGCTCAGTGAACAATGAGCATCATTGTGGGATGAGTAATTGACACCTCAATAACTTAAGGTCGGGGTTCGGTTCTCGTTGTAGGCAAGGAGGCAGTCACCACAATTATAGGCATGATGACACATTTTGAAATCGCCTTGTTTAATGTAGATACACGTCTACTGTGGATGGGTGACCATCATTGCATACTGAGACCCCTCCGTGCCTTGGAGAGCACGTTAAGCCGTCGGTCCCGGTTGTCAAATTAAGATCTATGACAGCCGTTACGGGTAGTCAGAGGCCTGAAAGTCTGACAACCAGTCATACCACGGGATATCGTGTTAGTCAATAACAGGTTGTGGAGCTCAGATAGGCAGTCGCTCCATGTAAAATACTGATATTAAGCTGCATACGGTTTGACTGGAAGCCGACCCCAATGTAATTGGGAAAAGGGCAGGCAGAGGCAGATCTCTAAAATTATAATTTTTGTGGAATAAAAAATCCTCGTCGTTGTCGCGAGCAGGATTTGAATCTACACCTTCCGAATAAGTACAGTCAACAAAAGAGATAGGTATCCAGGGTGGTCAGACATAGTTAAAGTTTTCTTAGAAACCGATGCATGTCTTCGATTGAAACTTAATTTAAATCTATGAACTGTTTATTTACAACTTTTTAAATTAAATTATATTCGAAAACACCCATTGGTTTCTAAGAAATTTTCAACGACATCTGACGAACCTGAATACTTATCTCTTTTGTTGACTGTACACCTTACCTCACCTCTTACTCAAATCCTGCTTACGTAGTCGTAGGTGTACTACTATCCGGAAGGTGTAGATTCAAATCCTGCTCACGACTATATATTTCTTTCCACATTTTTTACACGACTGGCCAAAAAGAGGAGTGTTATGTTTTAGGGTTCATGTGTGTATATATGTACCTAAGTATGTTTCTTTATCCCTCCATAACTTCCAAATGCTGAACTGATTTCGATGTATGGAGTATCGTTAGAATTGTTACATTGTCCCGAGTAACATAGGTTGAACTGATTTAAAAAATGGCATGTAAGATTTTTTATTTTAATTTCATCTTGTTTAACTTTTAACTACATATTTTAAGTATATAATGCAGCTAATTTTATAAAACGACTCAATTTTAAATATATAATTATCGTTATAACTATAAAATTTAACACCATTCAAATAAGGTCGCTAGCTCTTGGTCTATAAAGGTCGCGGTTCGATTCTGAGTGTTGCATTCCTGGGCAAGGTTAGGTTAGATGCGATCGATAAGTCCCTTTCTCACGATAAACATCACGCTTCAATGAGCGAAGGTAAGCAGAGTAAGTATAGTGTATGAAATATAATTATTTTTGACATTTACTCGATTATGGATTAAAATTAATGAGGTTTGAAAAATAGCACGAAATATCGATACATGATTAAAAATATGTACGTAATAGTAGGCACATAACATAACATAACATAGCATCACGCCTGTATTCCCCAAAGGGGTTGGCAGAGGTGTACACAGTTGTATACCAATGCTGTTATTAAGTCCCATGAAATAGGTAGTGAGCCTGTCGCCATCTACCGAACACAATTCCAAACTCCGGGCTGCTACTGAGAATTTCCTAACAGAAAAACTCAATAACACTTTGCCCGACCCGGGAATCGAACCCGAGACCTCATGCTCAGCAGTCGCGCTTGGGAACATAAGACCAACGAGGCAATAGGTTTTCTTTAACATGTTTTCTTTTTTTTAATTTGCCTCGATAGATGGAGACCGTATCGGTGGCGATTACCACCAACAACAGCATTCTCAATGAGGGATGACGTCAGGCAGGCGGCCGGGCATAAAACATAGCCAAAACTTTTGCAGCATGTCAGATGCAGGTATGCTGCGCCGACCCCAAATTAATAGGGATAAGGGCAGGGGGGTGATGATGCTGGTGGATTGACTCGTTAGTCTAATGGTCCCGAATGCCACTGCTGATTCTTGGGTTGGGTAGTGTTATTGATTTTTTCTGTTAGGAAATGCTTAGTAACAGCCGGGAGTTTGGAATCTAGCCCGGTAGATGGCAATAGGCTCACCACCTATTACATAGGACATAATTATATCAAACACATGGCATCACGCCTGTATTCCCCGAAGGGTTAGGCAGAGGTGTTCACAACTGTACACCCACATTTCATCAATGCTGTTAATGCAGCAGCTGCAGCTCCGTGGATCCGTAGATGGAAGAGTGCCTGGAGTATTTATCCGGGAGGCGCAGGTTCAAATCTTGCACCTTTTTCTTTTCACCAAAACTTAAAATATTGTAAAGTTATTATATTAAATGGAAAAACGAATACGGTCGCGAACAGGATTCGAACCTGCGCCTCCCGGATAAATACTCCAGGCGCTCTGACCACTAAGCCATCTCGACCTCTGCTCACCACCGCGAATTCTTCATCCATATTTTTAACACGTCTTTTGGCAACGTCATTGCTATCTATTCAGTCCCAATACAGTCGGTCACCTGTATTTAATATAATAACTGCTTTTCAAAGATTTATCTTTAATTAAAATATAGTAATATTCACAATTTCCTGAATGTATATAATATTAACTATAAAGTAGTTTGTCAATAATACGGTTTAATTTTATTATTGAAGTTTTAAATAAAAAATATTGTTTTATAATAAAAATGTAACGGATCGCTGTTAGTAACTAACAAACTAACTGTTTAAGTAACATATTAACTCAAGATATGTCTTTGAAAAAGCATTAACGCATGCTTAGCGAACTCTAAAGTAACAATATTAAATGGAAAAAAAATACGGTCGCGAACAGGATTCGAACCTGCGCCTCCCGGATAGATACTCCAGGCGCTCTGACCACGTCGCCATAAGACGTGTTAAAATATGGAAGAAGAATTCGCGATGGTGAGCAGAGGTCGAGATGGCTTAGTGGTCAGAGCGCCTGGAGTATCTATCCGGGAGGCGCAGGTTCGAATCCTGTTCGCGACCGTATTCTTTTTCCATTTAATATTGTAACTTTAGAGTTCGCTAAGCATGCGTTAATGCTTTTTCAAAGACATATCTTGAATTATTAAGGTAATTGCATTCTTTACGACATTGTATTAACTGCAAAGTTAGTCGTGTCGGTTCGGTCACTTGTATAAGTACTGAATTGATTGCAATGACGTCGCCATAAGACGTGTTAAAATATGGAAGAAGAATTCGCGGTGGTGAGCAGAGGTCGAGATGGCTTAGTGGTCAGAGCGCCTGGAGTATCTATCCGGGAGGCGCAGGTTCGAATCCTGTTCGCGACCGTATTCTTTTTCCATTTAATATTGTAACTTTAACATATTAACTATTATTCTATTATCATATTACATAGTCAATATTGTTATATATAATATGCAACATAATTATTGTAGTAGTAATACGACAAATTGTTATTTAATTCGGTGTTATGTCATGGCGATGTGATGTGGACGGCTCTATGGGAGATGTATTAAATTCTACTAATTCTTTACTAATATTTTAACTATGGCACTTAATTACTTAGGTCGCTTTTGAAGTATTGGGTGTTGTGTGGCCAGCATATAACTCTAATGAAATACTAAATCAATAATTTGTGATTTTTTTTTTATTAGAGAAAAAATGGTGTACACAGGATTCTAAAAAATTACCTAGTTTTAATATAAACATTAATATAAATTCAATAAAATAAAAATATTAAATACTGCAATAAGACGTCACGCGTCAATCGAATGTCAATCACTGCGTGGTGTTGCTTGAACTTTTGTCAACTGTTATCGAAGCGTGACGTCACAACCCACCATAAGTGGCGCCATGACACCCATGAGTGTTCTCGCGCTTAATTCAAATTAGATAGATTAAAATGCAATAATCTGCGTTAAAACTTAGTTTACTTCTGAAATAATGTGTTTTTCGGAAATAGTAGGCGTGTACCTATATTATAAAAGGAGATTTCAAAATCAGTCATCATGCCTGTTGGCACAAACTGAAGTGGCACCATTAGTTCCTCAGTAGCCAACCCCATTACCTCGAAACGGATTCTTGTCTCACTCTCTCATGTGGTCATTCTATAATACTTGCCCATTGACCGTAAGCCCCGGCCTCGCATCTTTGGCAAAAACACTAACATTATTATTTACTAACGTCTATTGAGGTTACCGGCATTAGACGCATACATCATTCGTCTGTCTGATGTACGCCATTTTGATTTTTTCATCATGGTTACACGACTGCCACGGAAGGAGGGTTATGTTTTGGAAGTCTCATTAGTTTCGTCTCAATTGCAGGAAGGGCATATGCTATATCAATATTGAAGAACTGCCTCGTTAGTCCAGTGGTCCCAAGCACGACTGCTGAGCATGAGGTCTTGCATTCAATTCCTAGGTCCGGCAAGGTGTCATTAGATTTTTCTGTTAGGAAATTCTCAGTAGCAGCCCGGAGTTTGGAATTGTGCCCGGTAGATGGCAATAGGGTACATGGGAATAACAGCATTGGTGAAATTTGGGTGTACAATTGTGTTCACCTCTGCCTACCCCTTCGGGGAATACGGGCGTGATGCTATATTAAGTGTAATATTGAAGAAGAATTCCGAGTAGCGAGCAAATGTCGAGATAACTTAATGGTCAGAGCGTCAGGAGTATTTATCCGGGAGGTGCGCAGGTTCGAATCCTGCTCACAACCGTATTTTTCTTACCACAAAAATGTTGATATCAGGAACACGTTCAGGAGTATCGCTACTCGACACTATATCGAAACTAGTCGTGAATGTAGCTAGCAACCACACATCCGACCGGTTGCCCAACCTGCGCGTCTAAACATTGTACCATTGTCTTTATTTTTCCCGTGCAAACCGTTTAACTAGGTAAACTATGGACTTTAGTCTCTTTATTACTTCTATCTATCTAGTCTATATTGTCCCACTGCAGGACAAAGGGCTCCCTTTCCTTTTCCCATACGCTTCTATTCCTTGCTAGTGAGGGCCTGTCTTTTTCTTTATGGGATAGGGGGAAACCGAGTAGACGGCTCGCCTGATGGTAAGCGATTACCGCCGCCCATAGACACCCGCAACCCCAGAGGAGTCGCAAGTGCGTTGCCGGCCTTTTAAAGTGTTTGGGCCTCCGGTACCCTCACTCACTCGGCGAAACACAACGCAAGCGTTGTTTCACGCCGGTTTTCTGTGAGGCCGTGGTATCAATCCGGTCGAGCCGCCCCATTCGTACCGATTTCTCTCTATCTAGTCTATAGTTATCCCACGGCAGGGCAAAGGGCTCTCTTTTTTTCCACACACTTCTTTTCCTTGCTAGTGAACGCCATTCCTTTCTGTAGGAGTTAAGTTAGTCCCTCCATCTTCCCCTTGGTCTGCCATGGTGTCGCCTGGAGTTTGATGGTACCCACTCGGTTTTAGCCCACAGTTCATCTGGCATGCGGCAGATATGTCCATTTAAGTTTAGGCGGTTTCTGGGTAACATATCTGATATTGTTTTTGGCGCGCAGTGTTGTCTTTTTTACTCGGTACGAAATTCGAACCTCCATATTTTTTACTTAGGTGTATTAAATCATTTAAATGTAATGACTGCCTCGTTGGTCTAGTGGTCCGGAGAGCGACTGCTGAGCTGGGGCCGAGGGTTCGATTCCCCAGTCGGGCAAAGTGTTAATTGGGTTTTTCTGTTAGGAATTTCTCGGTAGCAGCCTGGGATTTGGAATTAACTACTCCAAATTTATATTAAAATGTGGAATTTACGTATAATGATAAAAAGTATTAAAATGTGGAAGAAGAAGTCAGAGTACTGAGCAGAGGTCGAGATGGCTCTATGAATGGTCAGAGCACTTGGAGTATTTATCCACGAGGCGCAGGTTCGCATCCTGCACAGGACCTTATTTTTCATTCCACAAAAATTGGTAACTTTAGCTATTAAAATGTTTCAAACATGAAACGATTCCACAAGATGGACACTAATTATATTTTAATTTCTCAATCCTTTCTTTTATTACTTCATTTGTGTAAAAATCACTTCCGCAATGCATACTAGAAAGTTCAATATAGCTAATAGCAATTAATTCTAATAATTTATAAACATGAAAAGTCGCAAAATATGTATGTATGACACTATTAGTAACGGTTATTAAAAATCATACACGGTTCGTTCATTCAACTTTTACTTCCTTTTTTCTATGTCATTGTGACATGGAGAATATTTGTGACTTTTATAAGTGATGCGTTACACGAGTTGGTTTTCTTCAATTTTGAAGAAACCTTTTTTTTAGGTTTCCGTGCCTCAAAAAGAAAAAGCGGAACCCTTAAAGGATAAGAATAAGAATGTTTATTTGCGAGGATGTATATGTTTATTTTGAATCACTTTGTTGTCCGTCTGTCTGTCTGTCTGTCTGTCCATCTGTCTGACTAGACCCTTTATCTCCGGATCGTGTGGGGGTATCAAGTTGAAATTTAAACCATATATTCAGGTCAGCAGTCCCTTGAAGCTGTGAAAAAATCGAAATTTCTAGTAAACGTAAAAAAAAGTTACGACCGTTTACGAGGGTTTATGCCGCAAAATACGTATATTTCGACACTCTCAAGGGAATCAAAATGTACTTTCCGTTGACTTAGAACTATGAAATTTGGCAAGTAATATCGTCTTATACTACAAGTACAGGGATAAATCTGAACACTATACATTTGTAATTAGATCATAAAAATGTAACCTTTATAGGTTTTGGAAACTGAATTTCGGGAAAAGCCCGAAAAAAACTGCGAGACTCAATTCCTGAACTATTTATAATATGTATTTATAACAATTTGTACGGAACCCTCGGTGGGCGACTCCGACGCGCACTTGTCCGGATTTTTATTTTATAGTTAAATAGGTATCAGTACTGTTTATTAATTGCCCAAAGTTGACTTTTTTAAGGCACCTTAGAGGCATACAAAATTATTGATTATAATGGAAGTATAGTAATACATTCTAATAGGCTCCTAAACAAGAGGTTCTGTTGTCAATTCCTATTTCAGCCAATGTTACTGAGTTTCTCTGTTAAGAAATTCCCAGATGGTAATTGGAATTGTGCCCGGTAGACAGCAAGAGATTAAACAACCTATTAAACGAGTCTTAATAAACATATTTTTCCTTTTTTTCTTTATTAAAATTCTATACTACGTTTTATAATGGAGAACATGCTCGTACACACCTACATTTATAAAAGTTTCATCATTGTCGTTTTGTAAACAGTAAAAATAGTCAAATAACCCTTTAGTTGCTACATACCGGTAATTAAGTCAAATTGTAATTATGTCATAGATATTGCGACTTCTTGGTTACTGTGTTTTAGTAACGGAAATGATCTTATACTTCCACTTAACATATTTATTTGTTGTATTACAGCATTTACATTTATAATCAATTAAAAAATATGTTGTAATAATAATTTGTTTGATAACAATGCAGCTTGCATAACACTTATTGTCTTGAAAACAACGAACATAAAAGCTTCACAAATCAAAAAAGAAAAAAAAAGAAATAAGAAAATAAAACGTACTTACTTTTTCATGATTAAGTTTCACAAAATAGAATTCAAAACTGATTGAACGACTTAAAAATATTTATTAGTGTGTTCATTTTGAACTTTGATTTTGGAACACTTGCATGACCGGTGTCAAATAATGATTTTAGTGATGTGGCGTAACGTAAATCGGAAATACGTGTTACGATTATCGATTTGTTCTCAGAACAAATTGCCTATTCATAATTTTAATCATAATTATTTAAATTTTGTATACCTATAAATCAATTCGAGTTGCGCGTAACGTAAATTTTGAATGTGCTGTGCTAAAATGAACAGACTGAGATCTATAAAAATACATTATTATAGGAAACGTAATAAATTACTACAAAAAAGGCATAAATAAAACTCGAGCTAATTAATATTATGCGAACCACGCACATGCCAAATATTTGCATGCCCCAACAATTGTCCGGGTACGCTTGTGCATTTAGAATGTATGTCCGTAAACGCATCAAAAATACAGAAAAAAAGAATCTTACATACATAGCATCACGCCTGTATTCCTAGCAGGGGCGAGCAGAGGTGTACACCCACATTTCGCAATGTTGTTATTAATTCCCAATAAAGAGCCTGTTAGCATCTACAAGGCACAACTCCGACCTACTACCGAGAATTTTCTAACAGAAAAACTCACAACACTTTGCCCGACACAGGAATCGAACCCAAAACCTCGTGCTTGGCAATCGCCAGTCAGTCAGCAAAGAGGCAAGTTGTTGCTAAATGTTTAATTAAATATACCCTTTCTGCCATGCACCCAAGTTATTAGGGGTCAGCACAATATAAGTTTTTTTACTAACAAATGAGTCACGGTCACAAAGACACTTTAAAACAAGTTTTATAAAATAGATGGCGCCGGCGTTTCCAATCTAACTATCTCTGAGAAGAAATGCCAAAACAAACAGAGATCAAGCCGTTTCTTCTAAGGTCCAGACATAATAGTACATTATTATCTTAGTGTAACCATCTAGGATCGACTGGAATGGCCTTTTGAGAAGAGTCATGGCAGCTTTGAGGTGACCTGTCGTATCTGACCTATGCAACCTCAAGGGAGCTCAACGACCCGTTATCGTGACTCAGATCAGGAGAACATTTGCGTAGGCCAATCCATCTACCGTTTTCTTGGTCTCTATTAACAAATTGTCTAAAAAAATAAAGTTCACATACACAGTGGTTAATTCATGTAAATGTGAAATACATTGCATTCATTCATCTGGTAACACATTATTTCATTTAGCGATGATTTTTTGTACATTCCCTTGTTTTGCCACTCAACACCGTGGGGTATACGATGTTGAAACAAAAACGTGGCAAGCGTGACTCGTAGTTATGATGGTGGGAACCCGTCAATAAAGATTTTAACCCTATATTTATATAAGCCGATTTCTTTTGAAAGGCCCCGCCCCTTTCAAGATGGCGTCTAGTCGGAACTGACACGGAATTTTTATAAAATTTGAAATGAGTATGAAAAATATAAATTAAAAAAGGCCGGCCATAAATAAATCAATTGTTTAAGTGAGTAGTTCTAATGTGTCGATATAATATTATAATTTATGATTATTTTAATTTCTGAAAATACTAGGCTCGTAATATCTTAAGTTTTCGCGATCGGTACCTACATATTATAACAAAACAACAATGACGCCAATTCTAATGTAGCAAACTAAACTAAATTTAGAGCATAGCTGTCTTTTACTAATCGTTAATATAAGAGCAGGACGGGATGACATCAAATTCAAATTTAATCATGTCAACCTAAGTTGTCCATACAATTTGCGTTTGACGTCTCTAATTTTAGTTGCCACCTAAACCTGTGCCTCCTAAAAACGTTCGGAGATTTTAATTTGACGTGTCTAAATTCAAATTTGACATCTCTTGATTCGTGCCATCTTGCTCATATAGTAACTTTTGGTAAAAGACAGGAATGTTTTAAATTTAGTTTAGTCTGCTACATTAGAATTGACGCCAATGTAATTTTATTATAATTCTAAATAGACCTCTGAATTCTGAAATGTAATAATTATTACCTAAATAAGAATTATCTTTATCACTTAAAAGTGTAAAAATAATTCATATTATGTGCATGTGAGATTAAATGTCTGTAAACGCACCCACGATACAGGATGAAATTCCTAGCGTGGGGCAACATTTTATAAAAAATACTTTTTAACAAAAAAAATGAACGGCCTCCAAAAATCTTTCTGTTAAGTAAAAATCCACTAAAAAGTACAAAAAATATTGCATTATTTACTTATTTCAATTTACAAACAAATATTTTTAAAAAATTATAGGATTCTGAATAAAATCAAATTATCCACCGACTCCAACATTTTTTTTTGGGAAGTCGTTTAAAAAGCGACGTTTGAGAATGCGGGCTTACACTAAAAAGTATTAAATAGCTAAAAAAATTACGGAGTTCTGGTACTTATCTTCCGGTTTCATCATCATCATCATCTGATGATGAAGCTGGAAAATAAGCAGTTCATTAGAACTATTCTAGAGACCGTTAACACCACTGGTAACTCACAAGAAAGCAAAATACATTTCGTTTACTTGGATGACGTATTATTTTTCAGTTATTTTGATTTAAATACCAAACTACCGAACCAATTTTCATAAAATTTCAATGGGACCACTTTGAAATAAAAAAATATTTTTCAAAATCGGTTCATAAATGACGGAGTTCTGAGGTAACAAACATAAAAAAAATATACAACCGAATTGTTAACCTCCTCCTCTCTGGAAGTCGGTTAAAAAAGAAGAAATAATAATTAGGTATAAGCTTAAAAAAACGGTACTAATTGTCTCTCAACCTGCATGGTTTTCCATTGCGGTAAGCACAGATTATCAATTCCAACCTGCTACCATTCTGACACACCACCGTCCCTTTAAATAGCTAAAAATAGATTTACCCTAATATGACTAGCTAAAACCACAAATCGTCGCCATTAATTCAAGCCTTCACAAGCTGCGAATTTCGAAACAGAAAATGAGCCACTTATTACACTTTGCTTGACCCGGGAACCTCAAACGGAGTGACGGTCTAAGGCTTGATACAGATAGTCGCGATAAAACGTACGTAGACGCGTCGAGGAGCGGTTGGCAATGACCGGCGAATATAAAACCGCGTCATCGCCTTAACAATTCTAGAGGTTACTAAAAGCCACTGCAAATCATAAGTTCCTAGGTTAGGTTCTCAGGTTTTAAACTGCATTTGGATTGTACTAAATTCTCACAGCCTTTTATTGAAACTGCGTGAAGAAAACGGTGTATGGAAATACGTTCGCCCTTATCTTATGGCAGCCCAAGTTAATATTTCCTTCTTTTTAGTCTCATCCCTTAATGATTTTATACATAGTTATAACTAGCTGTGCCCCGCGGATTCACATGCGTATAATAATATTATAATTACTAAGTTACTCTTTTTATAGTTAGCTACCTGCCAGTAAAATCTTATCAGAATCGGTCCACCCGTTTCGAAGATTAGCTGGAACAAACAGACAGATAGACAGACGGACAGACAAACATTTTATAAACTGATTTTTGGCTTACCATTATTTTGACATTACAAACAGACACTTCAATTTTGTTTATTTGTATTCATGATAACCACGAGGAATTCAAAACATTTAGTCTGTAAAATAAAACCATAATGAAATACTGTGGAAAAATGATCCCATATCTCGTCTCGCGATTAGTGTTAGTGGATGCTTTGCAATCCTATGTACATACCTATGAAACACATGTTTTATGCTGATATCGCCGTGAGTCCACTTTTAAGAGCCCACATTTTGAACCACAGATTGCGGGTTCAAACATGTACCAATGTGACTGTTTTAATGTCATAAATTTACTTTCTTAGTTAATCTTATCATAGACATAAAGTGAAGGAAAGCTAGCGTGTATATAAGTAAGCTAGCGTGGTGATTAATGCAGGTGTCTTTTCTTTATATTTCAGAAAAATCAAAGGACCGTTCAGTATCACGCGACCTATCTGCTTCCACCCTTAAAATAATGCCTTATTAACTCTGCTAATGAGACAACCGATCTAAATAGGCGGTCCTCAATAGCACCTGTAGTCACAAATCAAATTAATAGGCATTTAATAACCCATGCTTAGCAGATGTGCAAATGCAGGTCGCATTGATCATAAAGGTATGAATTATGATGGGTGAGCAGTTAAATAAGGAAATTAAATTTTGTAAACTGTGATTAAAAGTGTGAGAAAAGTCCTGTTTATATCTATCTGTACGAGAAAATAAAGTTTCATAATCATGTTTTTATGTGTATGTAAGACCATGTCAACATTATCGTCATTCCCCTGGCCTTACATCAATTTTTTTGGGGTCGGCGCAGCATACTTATGTTTAAAGTTTTGGCTATGTTTTATGACCGGCCGCCTGCCTGACGTCAACGCTCTTTGGGAATGCTGTTGTTGGTGGTAACCGCCACCGATACGGTCTCCTTCTATCCAGCTATGTCATACCAAATGTTATCCAAGACCATGTAATGGTTTTTTTTAAGGTAAATTATTGTTAATAGTTATCACCAGGCGTCTCCTTAATACGAAAAAGAAGGGAAATTGATATTTAATAAATGACGTACAAGTGACACGATAGTTCAGTTGGGAGAGCAATGACACAGACCTGAGAAAGGTCGCGGATTCAAACCCCGTTCGTGTGTATTATTTTTCAATATTACCTTATTAAAATAAAAACTAATTTTAAGTTTTCTAATTGATTGTAGCAATATTAACAAACGATAGCACTAACTAACTTGAGATGCTCGTGGGTGAGAACAGCCACACAAATCGATCGACGAGTTAAGCTGCGGTTCCCGCGGTTGGTCTGCGAATGGGTGACCATTTTTTGTAATCATTCAAATTCGCCCGTGGCTGCGCGCGACAGAAACAAAAAGTGCAGAACTACAACAATAGATAAGCGTAGAAATTCGCCTAGTGTCGGGTTTGGTCTAGTGGTCTTAAGCGCGACTGTTGACCATGAGGTCTCTGATTCGATTCCCAGGTCAGGCAAAATATTAAGTTTTTCTGTTAGGAAATTCTCAGTAGCAACCCGGAGTTTGGAATTGTGCTTGTTAAATAGCATTAAGCACACCATCAATTACATGGGACTTAAAACAGCATATGTGAAATGTGGGTGTACAACTGTGTACACCTCTGCCTACCCCTTCGGAATACAGGCGTGATACTATGATGCTATATATTAGAAAAGTTTTGAAACAAACTAAAATAATTGATTTAATCTTCATACCTCGTTAACGCTTGAGTAATAAAATTAATGTAACATGCACACATTACTTGTCTTAAACATAATTGATGAGAGCATATTTATTAAGTGCTATTAAAATTAATTATCTATGATCTTTGACCCTAGTTACTCCATAAAATCTCCATAAGTATCAAAAAGCCTTTTCCCAATCACATTGGGGTCGGCTTCCAGTCAAACCGGATGCAGCTTAATACCAGTATTTTACATGGAGCGACTGCCTGACGTCCACAACCCAGTTACTGGGTAAAACCTTATCTTGGGCTAGACTGGTAGTCAGACTTTCAGACCTCTGACTACCCGTAACGGCTGTCATAGATCTTAATTTGACATCTCCATACATAATATAGCATCACGCCTGTATTCCCCGAAGGGGTAGGCAGAGGTGTACATAATTGTACACCCACATTTCACTAATGCTGTTATTAAGTCCCATGTAATAGGTGGTGAGCCTATTGCCATCACCCGGGCACATTTCCAAACTCCGGGCTGCTACTGAGAATTTCCTAACAGAAAAACTCAATAACACTTTGCCCGACCTGGGAATCGAACCCGAGACCTCCTGCTCAGCAGTCACACTAAGTACCACTAAACGAACGAGGTAGTACAACTCCATACAATCCTCCATATACTCCATAAGACTATATGGTGAAGATTGACAGTTACCTACACTTTTTTGTGGAAAGAAAATTAGGTCGTGAGCAGGATTTGAACCTGCGCCTCCCGGATACATACTCCAGGCGCTCTGTCTAGGCTATTTCGACCACTGCACCACGAATACTTCTTCCACATTTATTACTTTAGAGTTCGCTATGCATGCGTTTATGCTTTTCGAAGATTTATCTGTATGATGCCATATTGTTACAATTTCTATAAGATATCATACACTAGCGGTGCCCCACGGTTTCATCCGCTTTTTTAGTTTTGTATTTTTGTGTTTTTCGGCTCCTAAGTTTCGTAGCGTGATGTTAAAGAGAATATTACAAATCCGACTAGTATTTCCAGAGATTAGCCCTTTCAAACAAATAAACTCGTCAGCTTTATCAACTTTGTATCTGAATTGCATGGATGTACAGTCAGCGACCGAATTTGATTAACACGCATCAAAACTGCACCTTCGGTAGTGCTGGTTATTGTGACATGATGAAACTTAGAGGAACAGACTGGAGACGGCTTCCGAGTAATATCGAACAAATTTGCTCGCCACTTTTAGCGGGGGGTGAGGTAACACACAAGCACAAAAGAACTTGCACTAAAGCAACAATAGCTCTCGTCATTACATTAATAGTATTAACGCACATAAAATAACTAAACACAAACATAAAATTGTGTCACACACGATTAAAATCTTGTACTATCATTGTAACCATACAGGTAAAAGGTATAAAGATAGGTATATGATTGGGAATCATATGCCAGCGGCGAGAGGGGTACGCCCGGTAAAACTACTCCAGTACTAATTCCTACAAGTTATGAAAGGACTTCTTGCATTTTCTGTATTTAATTGATGACATGATTGCTATGTTTTGTTAGCCAGATAATTAGATGAATACAGATAATTCTCTGAAAATCATTAACGCGTGCTTAGCGAACTCTAAAGTTATAATTTTAAATGGAAAAAGAATACGGTCGCGAGCAGGATTCCTGCGCCTCCCGGATAAATACTCCAGGCGCTCTGACCACTAAGCCATCTCGCCTCTGCTTACTACCGTGAATTCTTCATCCACATTTTAACACGACTTTTGGTGACGTCATTGCTATCTATTCAGTCCCTATACAGGTGACCGAACCGACACTTCTTAGCTGCAAAGTTAGTCGTGTCGGTTCGGTCACCAGTAAAATTAAAAATATAACACTAGATCAACAGAAGGAGCGCCAAAACATTAAAAAAAATTGGATGTGTACAGCGACAATGTCGCTGACTGTACCACATGCTCACTTAAGTTAAATTAACCAATTATGTGTTACAAAATGAAGGACACGGGGTCACTAAATTGTTCTATTAGTAGTTAGGCCAACAATTTAACTTATGCAAGACTTACTTAGTTTATGAACACCACTTGAATTTTCCTTGTAAAGTGGGTAACAATTGTCTATAGATAAAACCTACCTATAAATAAAACTGAAGTTTCTCAATCTGCCTAGACTTTTCCCAATTACATTGGGGTCGGCTTCCAGTCAAACTGGATGCAGTTTAATACCAATGCTTTACATGGACTGACTGCCTATCTGACCGCCACAACCCAGGTAATACGATATCTCGTGGAATGATTGGTTGTCAGACTTTCAGGCCTCTGACTACCCGCTGCTGTCATAGATCTTAACTTTGACAACCGGGAGCGATAGCTTAACGTGCTCTCCGAGGCACGGAGGGGTCTCGGTATGAAATGATGGTCACCCGTCCACAGACCGACCGCGGTAAGCGCAGCTTAACCTGGATCAATCGATCTGTGCGGCTTTTACTTAGCCACGCTTACAAAACTTGGACCTTATACAAGACAGACATAATTAAGTATAAAAAAAACTTCTTTAATATCAAATCATAAATGTCCGCTTTTAGAATTTTTGTCTGTCTGTCTATTTGAAAGTTAGTCCCGAATAGGCTCCAAACGGCTTAAGAATTTATTTCGTTTAAAAAGTCAAATGTATCAACAAATTGTTACACTTACTGCCTCATTAGTCTAGTGAATGCAAGCACAGCTACTGCACCTGAGGTCCCAGTTTTGGTGTCCAGGCAAAGACTAATTCTTTAACTTATTTTGAATCTTCTTGGAGGAAACTTTTTAAGAATCCGATCTCTCAGATACACCACGGATATTGACCTAAGAAAATTCTTCCAGATTTGGGCATGAAATTTCTGCCGGGGTCACGGTAAATTCTGCTACGAACCCGCGAAAAAGGTTAAGCTTAGAGTAGGACTGTGTGGTTTTTAGTCGATAGGAGTCCGGCACAGAGTTCATGATGGATTTTCCACACTCAAAAAAGGGCGTGAAATTTGACTCTCCGACTAACTTACTGCACAAAAAAAAAATGTGGAACCTCCTTTAAAAAAATCATCTTAGAATGATACAAGGAAATTTCTAAATAGGTAGGCTATAAATATTAACTACTGACCTACTACCGTTAACAACGATGTCTTAATCAAGAAAATAAATCATTTATATGGGTCTTAAATCATGACGAAGGGTAATATCCAATCAACAGTTAAAATAAACAGCTAACAATTTAATAAAATTGCACTATTTGGAATCAGTAAGTGTATGAAAATTATTATAATGTCATAAAGGTATCCCTGCAGGGCACAGCATAGCTGTAAAGCATTTTTTATACCACTTATGTAGCAGATAAGCATGCGGGCCGCCTGCTCCTAAGCAGGCGTCCGAGCACGGATTTTTTTGACACATTTGTCGACTCGATAAAAGTTTTTATGTATTGAATTTTATCGTTTTATCAACACGTTATGTCAAGTTTGACGTTAAATTCGACAAACGTGTCGACAAAAAGAACCGTGCTCGCGCCGCAGTTACCATAACCATTTACCAGAGGTATCACTCGAACGTCTCCGAACCTTTTAATTATCAAAAATGTATCTAAGTTTAGCCACCAACTCGGCTGATGGTAAGCGACGGTGTGGCCGAAGATGACGCGCGAAGATTCAGAAGAAATCTATTATTACATAATAATTCGCTCTTGCCTGTAAGAAAAATCGCTGCCAGCAATATATGAGACAAAAAAACGGTCCGTACTGCCAATACAACGCTCTCTCAAGGAATACTGATGGAGTCTGAACGGAGCGCACTTTATTTTCATTAGACCCCGCCAAGCGCATCCATGATTGTCCAAGTGAGGTCGAACTGGATTTTTGATAACTGTAAAAGTAGCCTAACAAATTCCAAACTTCTAACTATCCCTTCCCCGGAAAATGTTACAGACTATTATAGAATTTTCGTGAAAAATCCAACGTCTCTTTACCCATAATTTGTTAATCTGAGTTCGATATCTGTTTAAGAATGCACTCAATTTTTATTAAACAATCGAAGAACCCGGCAGCGACCCCACTAAGCGCATCCTTGGTTGTCCAAGTGAGTTTTAATTAGAGTGTAATGAGGGATAGTATAATATATAGCTATGGGCCAAAGTAGCCTGATAATAAAGATATTATTATAATTAAATATAAAATATATAAGCTCTGAACTATCCATGGCTAAAAATATTTGCTGAAAAAGCTCTCTAAACATATATGTCGGTCTATAAGAAATACCGTCATACAGTCATAATAATCTGACAAAATAAAAATTATATTGCAAAAAGAACTCTTAAAATACCTCTCAAACGCCCATAAAGCTCATAAACATCGAGACAAGAAAGTCGCTGAGACTACGGAAAAATCTAGAAAATTTCGAAATTCGCCAAAAAATTTGCTCCATTTTATAATTTAACAATCGGAAGAACCAGGAAGCGCGTCCTTGGTCGTCCAAGGACTTTGAATTCAGATCATATATAAAGCCATCCTTAGCTTCGCGTGACACAAAAGAAAGAACAAATATTAGTACGTACTAAAAGTAATATAAACAGCGTCTAATCTAAAGTTCCCATCCATGAAAATTTCTTAATGAAAAACCGTCACGAAGCCTTCAAAATAACCTATCCAGCTCCAAAAATTTCCAATTACCAATTTTCCAGAAAATGTTGAAACCTGCTCTAAAATTTTCGCGAATAAAATGACCACGTCTTTCCTACGTATCATCTCTTGACTTCGGAATCCGTCGAAAGAATGCACTCCATTTTCATTTAACAATCGAAAAAACCCGGAAACGGCCCCACCAAGCGCATCCTTGGTTGTCCAAGTGAATTTGAATTCAGAGCATGTATATAAACTCTAAGATTCGTCTGCTCAACTCAGTTGCGCGTGTGCATCGCCTACGTACGCACGTTCGTATATTGAGTGATTGTGAAGTGCAGTGTTGTGTGGAGACCGAAGAGGCTTACTAAAAGTTAGTTTTTCTTTTATTATTATTTCGGTTGTAAAGTTTTCGTCGCAAAGAGGCCTGATACAGTTATTTGGCTATTGTTAATCTCTAACATAAGGTTCATGGACGATTTTGTACTTAAATTTTCTTTGAAAATATTACTGTATGTATTTTTTAGAAAACGTAATTGTTATCAAGAAGCATTTCAATTTAGAATAACATCAGTCGTTATTTAACTACAGAAAAACTTTCAAATACACTTCTAAAAAACGATAAACATAAATTTCTAAAAAAATACCAATTATTTTTATTGTACACCTCGCTCTTAACTTAACATCCTTACTTCCGAGCACTAAGTAATAACTTAAAACCAACTCATTTACATAATTGCATGGAAGCCAATTCATTTGAATATAATAAAACAGTTAATTACTACTATACAAAGTTATAAACTTAATCATGCTTTACAATTACGTTGTAAGCTGAGAATTGCATGCGTACAATCACGCATGTTTCCTATAGGGGTGAGCAGAGAGTAGCAAAACTTAGGCGTAAGAATTCAGTGTAAATAGTTCAGTTGTGACTGTCTTGTTGGGCTAGTGGTACCAAGTGCTGCTGCTATGTATGACGGGTTTGATTCCTGCGTAGAGCATAGTGTTATTGGATAATCTCTGTTAGAAAATTCTCAGTAGCAGGTCGGAGTTTGGAATTGTGCCCGGTTGATGGCATTACGCTCACCACGTATTATATGGGACTTAATAACAGCATCGGTAAAGTGTAGGTGTACAATTGTATTTCTCTGTCTGACCCTTCAGGAATACAGGCTTGATGTGTGTCCAGGTTCATAACCTGTAAGTCCTGTAACTCTCCCACTGCTGCAAATAGGCTAAAAATACTTTATAACCATTTATTTGTATTTCTACAACTGTGTTCAAGTACCTACAGATAAATATTCGAAAACGCATTAACGTCCGCGTAGCGAATTCTAAAGCTAAAAAAAATGTCGAAAAAAAACATACGGTCGTGAGCAGGATTAGAGCCTACGCCTCCCGGATAAATACTCCAGGCGCTCTGACCACTAAGCCATCTCCACCTCTGCTCACTACTCCGAATTCTTCTTCCACATTTCAATACGTCTTTTAGAGACGTCTTCGCCATCTCTTCAGTGTCTATACAAGTGACTGAACCGACACTACTAACTTTACAGTTAATACATGTATTCGGGTAATTTATCAACATTGTATTGTGTAATAAGCATAACTAAATTTACTGAGATTAATGATAATTAATATTCTTTTATATTTAGGTAATGAATTTAGCAATATTAGTACTAATACTTATATATGTACATAATAAATAAAAATATTTACAAAAATAACTAAATTACATATGTATATTGTGTACAATTATTTCGATGTTAGATACGAATGATTAATTAATCGTTTTTGTTGTCCATATTCGAATAATTAACAAAACTGTGCACAGAAAAACTCGGAAACGAGTTACAATGCAAAGCAATTTGTGAGTATAATAAAATAGATATTATGGAAAAAGAATACGGTCGTGAGCAGGACTCAAACCTGCGCCTCCCGGATAAATACTCCAGGCGCTCTGAACACCTGTATAGAGTCGGTTCGGTCACCTGTATAGAGACTGAATAGATAGCAATGACGTCGCCAAAAAGACGTGTTAAAATATGGATGAAGAATTCGCGGTGGTGAGCAGAGGCCGCGATAGCTTAGTGGTCAGAGCGCCTCGAGTATTTATCCTGCAGGTTCGAATCCTGCTCACGACCGTATTCTTTTTCCATTTAATATAATAACTTTAGAGTTCGCTAAGCATGCGTTAATGCTTTTGAAAGATTTATCTTTAATAGATATTATGGTCTTTTGAAAACAGTTGAAAAGTCGATGTGAGCATTGATAGTCTAGTGGTATGACCGTTGGACTGGCAAGTCAAAGGTAGCAAGTTCGAATCCAAAGCACGCACCTCTGACCTCACGAGTCTGTCAGAAATGTGCGTATAAAAATTTTATTATCACTTGCTTAAAACAAGCAACATCAAGAAGGAAAACATCGTGAGGAAACCAGCACACCTGAGAGATATTCTCGATGGTGTGTAAAGCCATCTCAGAGTGGTTTAAACTCTGACACTAGGTTGTTCATCATAATGAGATAGACAGAATGCGGAAGTGCTGTAGTTTGCCTGCTTGCTACCGGTTAGTAACTAATAAATTTTCTGTAACTATCGTATTTTTTCGTGGCCCGGTTATTTGAATGTGATAGTAAGATAACATCAGAATCTGACACATGAATAACATTTGGTGTGACAAAGCTAGATAGAAGGAGACCGTATCGGACGCCGTTACCACCAATAACAGCATACCCAATGAGGGTTGACGTCAGGCAGGCTAAAAACATAGACGTCTCTAGCCCCCCTATCCGGGAGCATTCTGCTAATGTGACACAATCCCATTTAGTTCTTGTAGATTTATGGCCCACAAACCTTTCATCATCATCCCCCTGCCCTTATCCCAATTTATTAGGGTCGGCCCGCAAACCTATAATAAACTAAAATATAAAACTCCAATTTGACAGGTAGCCATTTGTCAAAAAATAATGTCATACATGTTGATCATTATATGTCGAACACGCAATCTTGATAGTTGTGTATTTAGTGTAATTACTGTAATGGCGGTGTCGAAATCATTCACATCAGTAACAGATTCACACAGGTCATGTTAGTTACTCCATCCTATTGCGGAATTTGATCTCAATTTAAAGTAATCACGCTCCAAATAAGACTGGATTAGAAGCTCTAACTATTTAAGTAGAATATTTTTTAAAGTTAAAAAAATTGTAGAAGAAAAAATGCGGGCGTAGCAAACATTCGACCCAACGCCTCCCGGATAAATACTCCAGGCGCTCTGACCACTAAGTCATCTCGACCTGTGCTCACTACCGCGAATTCTTTTTCAATAATCGGTACCTTTATTGCGTTCCATAATGTTAATACTTAAGTTGACATAGTTGAAACAAAGTATCAATTATGGACCCTGTTAGGGCACAGTACAGATTTTATTAGGAGAGAGGAGGAAGAGTGGTCATTATATAAAATGGTGGTGGTATTTATATAAAAATAGCTGACCCAGCGAACTTCGTATCGCTTCGTTCTTTTTTCTGTTCTAGCTGACCCAGCAAATTTCGTACCGCAATTTTTTTTGTTCGTTTTTTTTAATGTTCTTTTATGTACAAACCTTGTTCTGTCAATAACGAACGCAAAAAAAAAAAAACTAATTTGGTGCAGTCGTTCGGAAGTTATGCGCGTACAAACATTTCGGCGATAAATTTTTATATATATGATGATATTTTAATATTTAATCCTACCTACCTATTATATTATATAATATTCTGTATTTCATGTCATGTACTTCCACCTTTTCCTTTTGGTGACGTCGTCCTTCCGTCTTTTGGTGACGTCATTGCTATCTATTCAGTCCTTTTACAGGTGACTGAACCGACACAACTAACTTTGCAGTTAATACAATGTCGTACAGATGCGATTACCTTAATAAATACACATTAATCTTCCAAGCGCATTAACGCATGTGTAGCGAACTTTAAAGTTATAATTTTTGAGAAAAGTTTTTTATTTATCCGAGAGGCGCAGGTTCGAATCCTGCTCACGACCATATATTTATTTCCACAAAAATTCACAACTTTAAAATACACTTTATTCCGATAAATTAATGTTTTCAAACGTTAGGTTTACGCCAAACGTGATGTATTAGTTTAATGAACTCTAGTTAACCCGTCAAGAGGCAGAACCGTGATTTTCTCCATGCATGCATGCATGCATGCATTTGCATGAACGTAAAAAAAATACGTACTTCAGGATGTACAATAGTAATCTAGACGACTTAGAAAGTCACGCTTCTTAAAACTTAATTTTAATTTTACATTGCATAACATCACGCCAGCTTTAAGTGCAGGTGACACACAGTTGTACAACAACATTATACCAACTACTGAGCATGAGGTTCTAGGTTCGATTCCCGGGTCGGGCAAACTGTTATTGTGATTTTCTATTAACAAATTTTCGATATCAACCCGGATATTGGAATTGTGCCCAGTAGATGGTACTCATCACCGATTACATGGGTCTTAAATTATTTAATAGAAAGCTCATTAACACTTTGTTCCGACCCGGGAATCGAACCCAGAACCTCATGCTCAGCTGTTGCACTTGGGACCAGTAGAACAACGAGGCAGTCTCAAATATTTATATTATTACTTAAATAAAATACAAATTCAACTACCACACAAAGCTTCCGTAGAACAAAACAAAGCATGCGGGGCAGTGTTTGGGGACTGCCG
Organism: Xylocampa areola; assembly: GCA_935421205.1. Classification (NCBI taxonomy): domain Eukaryota; kingdom Metazoa; phylum Arthropoda; class Insecta; order Lepidoptera; family Noctuidae; genus Xylocampa; species Xylocampa areola. The sequence goes on from OW285225.1 coordinate 11,698,840, forward strand.
ATAGAAGTAAAAACTAAGTTACTTGTGAATTGTATTGTACAAATAACGCACGGAAATATATCTATGTACATATATATGTCGCAGATGGATAGTAGAATCAGCTGTTTTACAAAACTGCTAGCTGATTTACAAAACAGTACTGTTTTATAAAACAGCTAAACAACGTTCAGCTGGATTGCCATTGCGATACGTTTAACAAAACTGCTACCCGCCTTTAGACGTAATGCAGAATGACATATCTACAGTGGTACAGGTTTGTTTATTGTATAGGTATATTAAATGGATAGTGATAATTAAAGTAAAAAAAAATGATACTGTATTCTGATTTGTCTTTCCGTGGCTGAGACGACGGAGCCTCGCTGTGCGGGACTCCTATTTTTGTGTCTGTAAGGTCAGAAAAAACCTAAACACGAAGAGGATGACGGGGGTAGAAATAAGAAAGCGTTATATATAAATAGGACGAAGGAATAGTTCGGTGACGATGACGCGAGTTCCATGATTTTTGTTAACCTAACAAGTGCTCAACGCGCCTAAAGAAGTTTTCACTTCAAAAAAACAGACAAAACAAAATCGAGATATGTCTTTGAAAAAGCATTAACGCATGCTTAGCGAACTCTAAAGTTACAATATTAAATGGAAAAAGAATACGGTCGCGAACAGGATTCGAACCTGCGCCTCCCGGATAGATACTCCAGGCGCTCTGACCAACTAAGCCGGTTAAGGTCGAAATGGCTTAGTTGATCAGAGCGCCTGGAGTATCTATCCGGGAGGCGCAGGTTCGAATCCTGTTCGCGACCGTATTCTTTTTTCATTTAATATTGTAACTTTAAAACAAAATCGCACAACGACCTCAAAAAAAAATTAAAAGTTCAATACTGAAGGTTAAAAGTATTATAACTACTAGATAAAGAATTTAAACCGCTTAAATACAAAAAGGGACTTAGCCCAAGGCTTTAACAAAACAAGGTTAGGTTAATACGAATAATGAAAGGCTGCCATATTAGTTTTTAAGATTAAGTAACTATAAGCCGATGTTTTCAACCGACGAAAAAAGAGGAGGTTCCCAAATCGACGAGTATATATCTTTCTAATCTTCTAATATAACCTAGTGTCAGAGTTTAAACCACCCGTAGGCCTCTGACATGGCTTTACACACCATCGAGAACATCTATCAGGTGTGCTGGTTTCCTCACGATTTTTACTTCCCCGTTATAAGCAAGTGATAATCAGTCGAGATGGCTTAGTGGTCAGAGCGCCTGGAGTATCTATCTGGGAGGCGCAGGTTCGAATCCTGCTCGCGACCGTATTCTTTTTCCATTTAATATTATAACTTTAGAATTCGCTAAGAATACGTTAATGCTTTTCAAAGATTTATCTTTAAGCGATAATTAGTTTATAATACGCACATGACTTCGGAAAGACAGTGGTGCGTGCCTTGGATTCAAACTTGCGACTTTTGACCGACCGATTGGGAATCGGGAACCCAGGACCTCACGCTCAGCAGCCGCGCTGCGACCACTAGACCAACGAGGCAGTCAGGAAGAAATACATATGCGAGCGATTAACAAACTACTTCAGGTACTCTGATGGAAGGAAAAAATCATCAACATATTCATTCAACAACTTCAAACACCCCTTTTTATGACTACTTACAATTAAAAATTGAGATGTCAAGCAATTAAAATGTATTTGTACATACACAAAATTTACTGCGCCTGCGCCTTTACGACGTACCTAATTCGGTGACATCAAGCATTTAGTTTATGACTACATAAAACTAAAAACAAAAGGTCGTACTAAATTACCTCAGGATATAACTAACTGAGTTAAGTTTAATTTGAGTTTTTGAGTGTTACTCAAAGTTTGACCAGGAGCTTGAGATTGCTAATTTACTGATGCTTCAATTGGGCATATGCATTTACATGTTTTGATGCATAAAATTATGGTTTTTTATAAAATAAATTTTAAAAACCCAGAATTTCGCCAAATATTCACAAATTTTTAACACAACTAGTTTCTAAACGAACTCAAAACAAGCAGCTGTCAGTTTCATGTCAGTTGGTAATGTCAAATGAAGGCCACAAACGTCAAACCGACAAGTTTTGCCAGCTCTAGTATACAAGTTTTGATGGATTAATATAAAACGGATGTTTTTTTACATTTTTGGGTATAGATCTATTTTGATATACTTGTCAAAAAATTAAATACATTCGTATCATAAAATACGAATTTAGTTAAAATAACTTCACTATAAAGATGCCAGAAAACATTTCCTTTTACGTAGTCTGGCATCACTCAAAATGTCAATGTATTTCTATCCTCTTGTACCATACTTCCAGTCCACAGAATAAATAAAATTGAACTTGTGACGTCACTTCAGTTGATTTCAGGTCAAATTAAGGTTATTTGTTATTTTTGCCATTTATTTTGTAAACTATTACTTTTATGAGTGGATATTAACAAAATATAGCACATAATAAAAAAATCTCCAAATGGTTTTTCAGTTAGCACGACTAACGAAAAATCAGGCGTGCCCAATTGATATAGAGCAATAATATGACCGTTCGACTGGCAAGTCAGAGGTCGCAAGTTCGAATCCAATGAACGTACTAATGACTTTTCATGTGCGTGTTAGAAATTAATTATCACATACTTAAAATGGTGAAGGAAAACATCGTGAGGAAACCAGCACACCTGAGAGATGTTCTCGATGGTGTGTAAAGCCATGTCAGAGACCTACGGGCGGTTTAAACTCTGACACTAGGTTGTTCATCAACTATACGATGAGATAGAACTGAGTATCGACAATATGATGACGATGAAATGATTAAGGCATTTGGTATTCTACAAGTTAATTTAGACCGGTGGTATTCTAATGTTTGTCCTCTGCACCATCATCCAACTGTAATTTGTTGGTGATTTATGACAGTTCTCGGTGTAGATGTTATTGAAGTTTTTGCATACTACCAATTCAGTCATATTTGTGATGTAGTCTTAACGGGGTGGCGTTGAGATGACAATTGTATGTAGGTAATTTTATTAAAATTTACAGACTCAGTTCCCAGACTTTGTGGCAATTGTAATTTGACATAATAATAATAAAAAAAAACGATGTAAAATTATTTTTTTCGCTTTTAATCTCCATCTTGTATCGTAATGAGCCCATAACTGCCCCACTGCAGGGCAAAGGCCTCTTCTTATAAAAAGACTAGCTAATGCACGGCTTTGCCCGCGTGGATGTCGGTTATCGCGACCAAAAGTAATCATGAAATTTTGATCCCGTTCCCGCTTTCCAATTACCGCTTTATAATTGCCCATTTTTTTAAGTATTAAAATGGATAGAGTATTTTGTCCTTAAGAGATAGACATATGATATCGCAGACTCTTCTGTAGACCTATATAAGATACGCAATTCCACGATACATCATTTTGTTATATCTCAAAGGGTTTAGGCAGCGTTTTCGTTGAAAACTCCCAGACGGCTTATTTTTTTCCGACACCTCCGACAACTATCATTATATTTTAGCCAACGTATACAAGAACTTGACAAATTATATACTAAAACCTTCCTCTTGAATCACTCTATCTATTAAAATAAGACGCATCAAAATCTGTTGCGCAGTTTTAAAGATCTAAGCATACACAGGGACAGACAGCAGGAAACAACTTTGTTTTATACTACGTAGTGAAGCTGCTGGTGTATTTTTTTATTATTAAATAAGTTTGAGATCCTCAGAGTTAACCATTAATATTGTTATTACACTATAAAACTAAATACCAATGCGAGTAATAAAATCAAACGACATTTAATTTTAATCATATCATTGTTATTAACTAGGTAAATGTAGGTACTCGTATACCAAGCCTATGATATGTGATTGGTACGCTATAATCATGATGCATTTTCCGTGGAATAGATATTTTTGACATCTTTATTACAATGTTTTTTTTTTAAATTAGATACCGTATTAAACCGTAAAACGTGTTCAATTCAATTAATGTTCACCGGTTACTACTCACGTGCATTTTTCGGGACTGCATATCGGCGCGTGCGAAACGCTACGCGGCGCGATGCAGCTCCAGTTTGACTCGCGACATCGCCGCGGGCTCAGCTCCATTAATTGATATGAATACGTCTCATGAAAGTTTTTATACGTGTTCAATTATTAAGGTAGAAAATTCACCATCAAACAAATTAATAAACCTAGTGTTTTTTTTACTTTCGAGTTCGTTACGCACGCGTTACTGTGTTTTAAAGATATATTTGTATAAGTTTTTAAGAAAAACAATTTACTATGGCACACACAAGGCAGTAGTACACAAAACAAAATATAGATTAAAGACAGGGTTTAATAAAAAAACCATAGATGAAAAAAACAGAATGGCCAAATAGGAAAGAAAATATATCTACGAGTTCGATCCCGAAATTATCTAAATTGATTAATATAACAGGTGCAGTAGGGAAAAATAACACATGGAATAGTTATTTAGAATTCTCCAGTGCATTGACAATCTGTATTAAGGTCTTAAATTATTAGGTAATTTCCTTTAAAGGGGTCAATGTGTAAGTGATAAGGATTGGATTCATTTAAGCCATAATTCAATTTTCGTCTTGCTAGTACTATGGTTATTACAAATCATTTATTATTTCCATTACCACCAACAACAGCATTCCCGATGAGGGTTGACGTCAGGCAGACGACCGGTCATAAAACATAGCCAAAACTTTAGCAGCATGCAATTTCAAAAACAATTAGATAGTGGAAGAAGGATACATGCTGCGCCGACCCCAAATAAATTGGGATAAGGGCAGGGGGATGATAATTAACTGGATTAATCTTAATTTACCACGAACGCTGCAAAGTGTTCGAAACGTCACGAAAAAATAAAAGCCAACAGCAACACTCGATTAATCCGATTGAAAGTCGTTTTATTATAATCTAAGCAACAAGTTTCTCTACAAATATTGTAAAGGCATCTATTCACATTAATGATATTAGTTAAATGAATGTGATGTTAAATAATGAAACATGTCAAGTATAAAAAAAATATTTTTTCGGTATAGGTAAAAACATTTTGTAAAAATCTCTTATTTTGACATTACAAAGAGACACACCAAAATTTATTTATTTGTATATAGATGTATGTGTAGATAATTCTGGTATCATAATAAAAAAAAAATTAAGTTCATTAAAAATATTATTTTCTAAAGCAGAAATGTTGAAAAATAATATACACGAATGGGATTCGAACCCGCCCATTGACAATCCGTGTCATGGCTCTCCCAGCTGACTTACCGTGTTGCTTGTTCGCATCTACTAAATATATAAATTACCAAACGTCTACCCAAGACGAAAAGAAAAAAGAAAATGTTATATAGACATTACATGGCATCAACACGGGAAAAAAACCATATAAAATTATTTTAAGACTAGCTCCTGCCCGCGACTTCGTCTGTGTGGACTTTAGAATTGGGTCCAACCGGGATAAAAAGTATATTAAGTCTTAATCCAGGTTATAAACTATCTGTGTGCTAAATTTCATCCAAATCCCTTCAATAGTTATTGCGTGAAAGACTAACAAACATCCATACATCCGAACTTTAGCATTTATTATATTAGTAGGACATATTTAGTTTAAGAATACTGCGGCTTACTCCATTACAAAATTGGCACAACCTAGATTATAAAAATAAAATTATCCATAGACTTTGCACACATAACTTTTCAAAATGTTATGGAGTTATTAAACTAGAAAGAAAGTAAGAAAGTTTTTTTATTTAGCACAGACACAAGACACAAATATAAAGACAAAAGAGGAAGAAAAAGTAATTATAATTACAAACAAAAACTTTACTTATAACATAAATTAAAATGTATAACTAACTCAATACATTGCAAAATTAAAAGTCCGATTTTTTTTTTAAGAAAAATTTCTCGCGTGACAGCCCTAAATAAAAACAAATTATGTTATATACTATTTAACCCGTCGCGCGTCCGCTTCACTCAAAGTCTCCATTACTTCGTGAGCTCAGTTGAGCCATAACCTTAGAGAGTGTGTAATAATATCTTGTTAAATTGCAGTTTTACATCGTTCGCTTAACGTAACATCATTGGATCACGCCTGTATACTGCAAACAGGTAGGCAGAGGTGTTATACACAGTTGCACACCCACGATCCAATGGGTGATGAGACTATTACCACCGTGGGAGAGCCACGCTTCGGCACGAATGGGCCGGCTCGACCGGATTGATACCACGGCCTCACAGAAAACCGGCGTGAAACAACGCTTGCGTTGTGTTTCGCCGAGTGAGTGAGGGTACCGGAGGCCCAAACCCTTTAAAAGGCAAGCAACGCACTCGCGACTCCTCTGGGGTTGCGGGTGTCCATGGGCGGCGGTAATCGCTTACCATCAGGCGAGACGTCTGCTCGGTTGCCCCCTATTCCATAAAAAAAAAAAAAAAAAAAAAAAACCAGTTACCGTGCACAATTCCAAACTCCGGTCTGCTACTGAGAATGTTCTAACAGAAGAACTTTATCATCATAACTCACGTGTTATTTTAGTATTATGACAGCATTTCTATGTAAATTCTACCTAAATGACATTGTAATATGTCAGTTATGATTGAAGTTTCAAACTTAGCATCATAGGAATATCAAATCTATTCAGTAACCCTATCAAATGTTGGCATGCTCATCATAATTTAGTGCTACTAAAATGACGCTTCAAGACGTCGTGTATCTGTCATCGGTCGCTGATGTGACGAATGGCTAATAGCGACGTTTCCTCATGTATTTTACCTTCGCTTGTAATCTCTCACGCGATATCATTGTATTCGCTTTCAATGAGAGACGAGTTTGGTGACGTCAGTCGCTGTGATATAGTTAATTTTGTTGTATAGCATCCAAAGTCATAGTTTAAATGCAAAAGTTACTCTGCCTCGTTGGTCTAGTAGTCCCAAGCGCGACTGCTGAGCATGAGGCCTCGGGTTCGATTGCCGGGACGCGCAGTGTTATCCCTTATAATCGGAGAAGTACAAAATTGAACTTTATAACAATAAAAACCTATTGTCTCTGGTAATTAATGAACCAACAGATAAGTTATGTTGGTGTAAGCCTTAACTATAGCATTAGCATTGATACCATAGTGGTACTACCGTTGGAAAGGCAATTCAAAGATGAAAGGTTCGGGAAAAAGTCGTGAGTAGGATTCGAACCTGTGCCTCCTGGATTAATCCTCCAGGCGCTCTGACCGCTAAGCCATCTCGACCTCTGCTCACTACCGCGAATTCTTCTTCCACATTTTAATACGTCTTTTGGTCATTGCTATCTATTCAGTCCCTATACAGGTAACCGAACAAACACGACTAACTTTGCAGTTAAAACAATGTCGTACAGGTGCAATTAACTTTACAAAAACAGATTAATATTCGAAAAGCATTAACGCATGCACAGCGAACTCTAAAGTTATAAATTGAAAGGTTCGAACTCGAGGGTATGGACGTACCAGGCACTACAGTAATTATTACTAATAATTCCATTTAATTCTTGGCTTAAGTGGATTTATTTGACTTAATATAACCTGTTCAAATAAATAAATACCTTATAATATATATATACAGAAACCTGGAAAGAAAATCACCTGCCAATAGTTGTATGCCAATATATATCGCCTAGGAGTAAGTTGCTTAACTTTGCCCCCTTACCACGTGCCATAGGACTCATTAACCGGATCTCTAGAGACACTGATGTATTTCACATAACATAGCATCACGCCTGTATTCCCCGAAGGGGTAGGCAGAGGTGTACACAGTTGTACACCCACATTTCACCAATGCTGTTATTAAGTCCCATGTAATAGGTGGTGAGCCTATTGCCATCAACCGGGCACAATTCCAAACTCCGGGCTGCTACTGAGAATTTCCTTAGAGAAAAACTCAATAACACTTTGCCCGACCCGGGAATCGAACCCGAGACCTCTTGCTCAGCAGTCGCGCTTGGGACCACTAGACCAATGAGGCAGTACCCCAAATTCACGAAAGAGGCACTGAAGTGGTATATTCTGATAGTTACTAAGTTAGTGATAACATTGCTTTGGCATGTTAGCTGTTATAGTGTTATTTACGATCTTATAAATAAATAAATCATTCAAAAATCGTCAACATCAACCCCCTGCCCTTATCCCAATTTAATTGTGATCGGCGCATCATGTCTCTTTCTCCCATACATCTCTGTCAGCCGTCATCTCGGTAATCACTCCTTTTCTAGCCATATCATCTTAAACACAATCCATCCATCGTTTCCTTAGTCGTCTTCTACTCGTGTAGTCTACAATCATACTCAAAACTTTCCTCGTCATGTGATCGTCATTCCTCCGCATCACATGTCCATGCCATGACAAACGATTTTCACATAACTTCTCAGCCACCGGCGTAACTCTCAGTCTTCCTCTTACATACTAATTTCTAATTCTATCCATACGCGTCACACCACACATCCCCCTTTACATTCTCATCTCAGCTGCATGCAGTAGCTTTTCATTCATCCCTTTTATGAGCCAACATTCCGAACCATACAAATCAGCAGGTCTGATAACTTTTCTCATCAGGCTCCTATCTCAGATAAGCTGCTCCATCGTAATGTAGCAGCGCTGATTTTCAGATAGGACCGTATATATTAAATGATATCACGGGCAACAGTTGAAATAAATAGTAAATAATTAAAATGTGATAAATACTTAATTATAATTAAATAGATTCACTTAACATAACATAGCATCACGCCTGTATTCCCCGAAGGGGTAGGCAGAGATGTACACATTCGTACACCCACATTTCACCAACGCTGTTATTAAGTCCCATGTAATAGGTGGTGAGCCTATTGTCATCTACCGGGCACAATTCCAAACTCCGGGCTGCTACCGAGAATTTTCTAACAGAAAAACTCAATAACACTTTGCCCGACCCGGTAATCGAACCCGAGACCTCATGCTCAGCAGTCGCGCTTGGGACCACTAGACCAACGAGGCAATTAAATAGATTCACAGTCCTTATATTTTCAGTAATTATTAATTAATTTACTTATTCGTGTAATATGAACTGATGACACCAAAGGCGATCGTGTAGTTTTATAACATTCAGGAGTTACTCCACTGAACATTTTATAGGTCCATCTCCTGACCGCACACAACCAACCTTCGCACAACCATCAAATAGTTCAGTAATATTCACACAAACATCAGCCAACTTAACTGTTAAAGTTAAGTTATACTTATGCGGTTACCGTCAACCGGTAACCTTCGTTGTAACCGTTGCGCTCACGATTCTGACATATCAACCGTGTTTGACTATAACTCGGTGAGATTTGTAATTTTCTATGTTTAAGTTATAATTTGTCGCGGGATTTTAGTTGGGGATTAATTGGTAGTGGCCGAATGTTTAAGGGCCGTCTTGAGCTACAAGAATACCAATGTGACTCTTTCAATGTCATACGTAAGTACTTTCTAAGTTCGAGGGGCTCGTGGCTAAGTAACAGCAGCACAGATCGATCGAGGTTAAGATCCGCTTGCCGCGGTCAGTCTGTGGATGGCTGACCATCATTTCATATAGAGACCCCCCCGTGTAGAGAGCACGTTAAGCTGTCGGTCCCGGTTGTGAAATGAAGATCTAACAGAACCGTTACGAAATCTTGAAATACTTTCCTTTTCCTATCCTATTGGGGTTACAGGCGTAATGTTATTAACTTATGTTCAAATTGTAAAATACTAAGGTTACGTAAAATTCAATGCATTTTGTATAGCAACATTTTGTAGATTTCAATAACTCTTTTAATTGAATATAAAATACTTAAACTAAAATGTTGTTTATATACAGTAATTTAATTAACTTGTAAATTGAAATAGTGATTGAATTTGCTATTTAAATTGTAATTTTATTGTGTATAACATCGTTTTGTCTGACCATTTGAGTTGCTATTGAGAAAAGTATCGGATTTCATTTCCTGGATCGTTGCGACGTTGTTTGTCGACTTTTTATTTAACATCATATCATTTACAGCGGACATCGATCTTTCACTATAATAATAATAATAAAATATTCCCAACCGTTTTTCGGTCACGGCGGTCTATCTCCGTGGAGATTAGTCAAGTACGCAGGAGATATTATAGTGCACAAGTGTACGCGCAAACATAGGTGCACTCCCTCTTCCTTCACTCTCATAGTCCGATGGGACGACAATCCGACACGACCGGAGAGAGATCAGGCGCAGGACCGACGGCTTTACGTGCTCTCCGAAGTACGGGGTGGCACACCACCAAGTTTCTAAAGCCGGGTTGTTACTGAGAATTTCTTAACAGAAAACCCAACAACACTTTGCCGGACTTGGGAATCGATCCGAATAATCAAATACATGTGTCCGTCTTTATTTCATCGTGTGGTTGATGAACAACCTATTTTCACAACTTAAACCACGCGTAGGTCTCTGACATGGCTTTACACACCATCGAGAATATCGCTCAGGTGTGCTGGTTTCCTCACGATGTGTTCCTTCACCGTTTTAAGCAAGTGATATGTAATTAATTTCTAATATTTATATATAGTATGATTTCGAAAATTCTGTGGTGCGTTAGCCTTGGATTCGAATCTGCGACACTCGACTTGTCAGTCCAACGTCATACCACTAGTCTATCACTGCTTAAAACAGTGAAGGAAAACATCGTGAGGACACCAACGCACCTAAGAGATGTTCTCGATGAAATATAAAATTATTTCAAAGGCCTATGAGTGGTTTCTTTTCTTTCTTTTTTAAGATTTTCCCACGCTAGATAGTTCTTCCTGTATCGTGGGTGCGTTAACAGACATATAATCTCACAATTATCTGTAGATCATACAAATATTTGCTCCGTGCAGGAATCGAACCTGCGACACACGACGCAGCAGCCGGTCTCTCGACCACTGCGTCAACCTCGCCGCCAACCGGTTTTTCTTCTAACACTAGGTTGTTCATCAACCATACAGTAATAATAATCTACAATATAGCGTAATTTTAACACTCGCTTACGTTACAACCCACGCCTGCGGCTCGGGCTCCAATCCAGCCTCGAGTGTAGTGATTAACTTAGCTGACTCGTATCATAATGTACTATTGATAACAATATTGTACCCGAAACACTTCAAATACAAACCTTGTAGCACGGAGCTTAAAAAAATACGGACAGAGCGTTGCGTACAACATGTGAGAAGCATGCCTAGTCATTCAATTTCGCTTGTCTTACACGAGCTAAACGCATACAAATACTTAAAACTCATCCGCTCGGCGCCGCTTATGACAAGGCAAGGTTACATCCGTATCTTTTTTAGATCCGTGCCTCGTAGTAAACGGCAACATTAAAACATGGCCATCTAATATTGAGACGATAAATATTAACTACCCACACTGGCATTTAGACTATCCTCTATAAAGTATTAAAGATTTGCAATTTAATTAATTATCTCAGACTCATAAGATGCTTTAAGGAATTAGTACTGGAGTCGTTTTAGCGGGCGTACCCCTCTCGCCACTGGCATATGATTCCCAATCATATAAAGGTACCTTTTACCAGTATGGTTACAATGATAGTACACGATTTTAATCGTGTGTAACACAATTTTTTATTGGTGTTTAGTTTTTTTATGTATTAATACAAGGTTCTTTTGTGCTTGTGTGTTACCTCACCCCCCGCCAAAAGTGGCGAGCAAATTTGTTCGATATTTAGTCAGAAGGCGTCTCCCGTGTGGTCCTCTAAGATAAGATGGTAAAAGTTAATGAATGCAAACAAATACAATATATAGCTACTTCCACAATATTGAGGGTAGTCATGCAAATACCTGTGCGCCGTCCGCCCGCAAATATATGCGCATATGCAAGCGGTGAAAATTACAACTACCACCAACTACTCTACACGTGATTCGCCCCCCCACGGGGCGTCATCAGGAGCTGTTAGGCCATGCAGTATTTATTCGCCACCGAGTTAATAGTTATGGAATAAAAATTTATACATATTACACCTACAATAACTGCCTCGTTGGTTTAGTGGTCCGTAGCGCGACTGCTGAGCCGGAGGTCTTGGGTTCGATTCCCGGGTCGGGCAAAGTGTTATTGAGTTTTTCTGTTAGGAAATTCTCAGTAGCAGCCCGGAGCTAGTGGGCCTGGCAGACGTGGTCCTGCCCTGAACCCGATTGCAGCGCCACCTACTGAGTCTAATTGTAAATCTAAACCATCCAGGGACATACTCAAACGCACACAAAAAAAACACCAAAATCGGTCGAGCCTTTTTCGAGTTTAGTGCGAGAGCAACGCGCGGCAAATTTCCAAATTTTTAAATTTTCAATCTCGATGTTATCTAAATTGTCTAAAGCGGGGGCAGAATGGTGTAATTCATTCATAAATAATACATGCAATAGTAATTTCCCTAGTACAAAGACAATTTAGTAATATTCACCTATAATATCTCTATCGTGTATTACTAAGGTAATTAGGTATGAAACGTAGATAGAAGAATCATTTCTTCTACACATATATATACATTAATACTTCCAAATTATTCAAGTAACAATTTAAATGGAGTTTAAAAAGTACAAATGTATATCTTGGTGCTTCTGACTGTACATTAAACCCAAATTACTTGTACAAAAACATAAAACAACATTCATAATTTTAGCAGAACCATTAAACGGATCATTTGCGATTGCGAAACTTCTAAAACATGACTATTTTTACTAAAAACCATTTGTCTAATGACCGACTGTTCTGCTGAGGTCAAGGCTAAGTTGTTAAAATAAAAATAGGATTATATTATACAATAATCCTTTTTTTGAGAGTGTAAAATCCATTATGGCCGCTGTGATGGACCCCCCTGCCCTTATCCCAATTTATTTGGGGTCGGTGCAGCTTTTTTCCTCTTCTACTTTCTAATTGTTTTTGAAGTTGCATGCTGCTAAAGTTTTGGCAATGTTTTATGACCGGCCGCCTGCCTGACGTCGCTGTTGTTGGTGGTAACTGCCACCGATTCGGTCTCTTATCTAGCTATGTCACACCAAATGTTATCCACTCCACTAACCGGGCCAGCTGTTCCTGACTCCTCCCGACTAAAAACCACACGATCCTATTCTAACCTTTACCGAAACCCCGGGTTCGCAGTTGCGTTCACCGCGACCCCGATAGTTTATGGTCCATTGAGGGGTGTCAACAGACACTCCAGAGTTTGTGCAGGCTGGCACAGTTAGCCTGCATAGACAGTTCAGTGTGCCGCACGTGCTGAAGCGTTGTGCGGCTGTCTCGGGTCTGGCAATCCACGGCTCACGGTAGCCGGAGAGCGTTAAGCACCCTCCATCGCCTGGGCCTGTAGTCTCCGAGGAGGGAGGCAGAGATGTACACAATAATTTCACACCCATGTTCCACCAATGCTGTTATTAAATCGAGTGTAATTGGTGGTGATCCTGTCATACTAGGCACAATTCCAAACTCTGGGCTAAGACTGAGAATTTTATAAAAGAAAAACCCAAAAACAGAGTTCCACCCGAGAATCGCACCCAGGACGTTACACTCAGCAGCTGCCTTTACAACCACTGAACCAAAATAGCTAAAACTATTTATTTTTATGTTTTCACCTAACCTGGACCTGTAGTTCCCGAGGAGGGAGGCAGAGATGTACACAATAATTACACACCCACGTTCCACCAATGCTGTTATTAAGTCCAGTGTCATAGCTGATAAGCCTATTGTCATCTACCTGGCACAATTCCAAACTCTGGGCTGAGACTGAAAATTATATAACAGCCAAACCCAAAAACAGATTCTGACCCGGGAATTGAACGGGACAGCAGCAGCCTTTACAACCGCTAGACCAATGAGGTCACTAAAAATAAATAATTGTTTTAAAGTTTTTACTCAAGTCATTTGTTACTAATATATCTGCTTTACTCATATGTCTGAGGTCAATGCTACCCGTATGTGACGTCACAGACTCTTTACTAACTCGTAGTAATGTTTATTTGCAATGCATATAGCGTGGAAGTGCAAACTTAGGCGTAGGACATAGAACGCAATCACGCTGGTTTGCCATTGGGGTAGGCAGAGACGATGTCCACCTGGGAAAATTGAGCTTTTTTTCATTCTCTCTGATTTAATTTGTCTCATTGGTATCTTTTTCGCAAGAACGACAGCCGAGAATGAGGTCCTGGTTTCGATTCCGGATTCGAATTTAGAGTTAGTGGGTTTTTCTGTAAGAATATTCTCAATAGCAGCGCAGAGTTCGGAATTGTGGACCACCTATGGAACCTAAAGACTTCTTTTTTGGGACAGTCGTGTAAAAATATTCTACTCAATCAAAATTATTTGCCGAAAATGTGGTCTCGGTACTTTGTGGTTCTCTCTGTGGTTTACTTATATCGTGTGCACTCAAATATTTGTGGTTTATATTGATTGTGAAAATAAGTTAGGAATTTATGCAGTGCTCTTTATTTCGGCGGATAAAGGGTAACTAAATAAAACTTGCAAGAATTAGCACAATTTTAATATTGAAAATTTAATATTATAAAGTGGTAACGCTGAGTTTAGTAGATCTATAAATGATTAAAGATAAATCTTTGAAAATCATTAACGCATGCTTAGCGAACTCTAAAGTTATATAATATTAAATAGAAAAAGAATACGGTCGCGGGCAGGATTCGAACCTGCGCCTCCCGGATAAATAACTCCAGGAGTATTTATCCGGGAGGCGCAGGTATAACTATAAATGATTGCTAAATAAATATCGCCAGGCGTCACCTTAAGACGAATACAAGGATTTTTGAAATTCAATAGATTCGGACAACGACAGGGTGGCTCGGTTGGTGGAGTGATGACACGGAGTGTCAGGGGTCGCGAGTTTGAGACTTGACTATTACTTTACCTTTCCTTGAAAAATAGTAATTAATTTTAATATTTTTTTACGCAAGTTTAAAAATTTCCATGGATATATGCGTTTATGTCTTTTGAATGACTATGTACATCTTTTTATAGCTATACAAAAATCAAAAACAAAATATCGTTTATTCAAATTATATAATATGAAATGGTACTTTTTGAACGTCATACATTACAATAAGACAGTCCCCAAAAACCAAGTTACAAATATGTATAATATATATAAATGTAATATAGATACATTTCATCTGGCACTCACATCGAGAGGGACTCGTAGCTAAGTAACAGCCGCACAGATCGATCGATCGAGGTTAAGCTGCGCTTACCGCGGTCGGTGTGTGGATGGGTGACCATCATTTCATACCAAGACCCCTCCGTGCCTCGGAGAACACGTTAAGCCGTCGGTCCCGGTTGTCAAATTAAGATCTATGACAGCCGTTACGGGTAGTCAGAGGCCTGAAAGTCTGACAACCAGTCATACCACGAGATATCGTGTTACCCAGTCATTGTGCTGTGGACGTCAGATAGGCAGTCGCTCCATGTAAAATACTGGTATTGAGCTGCATCCGTTTTGACTGGAAGCCGACCCCAATTAGAAAAAAGCTAGACACGGAGGCAGCTGGCACTGATATCATAATACCGAAGCAAAATCTTTAAAAAAATATTATAATACGCACATGGCTATTAGACGTAAATCTGAATCCGATCCAGCCAGTTCCTAGCTGTCCTCCCACCAGCGACGCCCTAAGCCGAGGCTCGTACCCCGCAGGGGGTGCCCTTAGCGTGTTGTAGCTTAATTTATAAGTTGAATGACCTGGCTGGGGTCCATTTCTTAAAGCAACCACAGGAAAGCCCGGTTAAGCAGTCGACAACCTCCTAGGTTAACAGGCGAGACGCTATAAACAAAAAAAAATTACGTCAATGGCGCGTGCTTTGGGCTCGAAGTGCAACTTTGACTTGACTGTTACTGCTTGAATAAAATTATGTTAAAATAATGGCAGTAAATGTCACAGTGTGTACCCGGCTTATGCAGGTGAATTTTCTCACGACCACATCTCACTGAGACTGACCTAATCATCACTTAGATATTGCAATTGTTGACTAGGACGGAATTCAACGTACAAACTGCAAAAAAAAAAACTTTGTTTATAACTATTAACTTTTCCTATTTTTAATTTTGCCGATACATCATCATCATCCCCCTGCCCTTAGCCCAATTTATTTGGGGTCGGCGCAGCATGTATTCTTCTTCCATACATACTCTCTACTTGTACTGGAATGCTGCTAAAGTTTTGGCTATGTTTTATGCCCGGCCGCCTACCTGACGTCAACCCTCATTCGGAATGCTGTTGTTGGTGGTAACCGCCACCAATCCCATGAATTGTGATGATTATTAATGTTTTTTTTTTCATTCACAGGTACAACTAGATATCAAAATGATTTCCTCAGTAAGAAGGGTAAGTTGAAATAATTAATACTAATTATTCATTACGTCACTCCTATTTTAATCATTTCTGTTGTAAAATTGGTCTTTATTTGTCTTTAATTTGATAGAAGACTTGAAATATTTCGTATTGATAATTAACTCATTCAGCGGGGGACTAGGGAGATACAATAATATTTTTTATTGTTACGACGTCTATAGACGTCTAGCGCCCCTCAACGGGTCAAGTTATTTTTGTTTCACAAAAACATTATAACTCGAAAGTTTGCTACGCATGCATTAATGCGTTGCGATGCGATTGTATGAAATTTTAGTATAATGATAAATCTATTTTGTTAATTGAAACTGCAGTCATATCCATCGCTCAAGACACATTCCGAAAATTCACAATAGTTCAAAAATTGCATGTAGCTACAGGTAACATTAATTTATCTCTAAATTATGTAGCTTTTAAACATAAACATCAAACAACATACATTTAAACTATACATTAAATTCTAACAATAACCCCTTTACAACTCTTTCGTCAATCAATCACCAATACTTCTAAACAATCGTAATTTTTTTATCATTAATAATAACTAACTTCGCTCAAAAATAGTCATATTCATGAAGTGATTATCCACAATATGAGAGGAAGGCCAAAATTAAGTAAAAAACAGATTTCACACGAAAATCTATTGTTATGTCAAACTATAAAAACAGCCATTGATCATTTTAATGCCATACGTACGTCGGAATTAACAATCGAATTTATAAAACAATATATACAGAATATTATCTCGCTGAGGATTGTAGTAGGCAAGCAACGTATAGATTACATTCTAAATTATCATTTAACAAAAAGGTTAGGTGCTTAGGTAGTACTCGCAGCCGCTGCGCGTGCATGACCAGCGAACCTATTCGCTATCTCGGTTGCCAACCGAATTGATGGACACTTTGTAGTACATTGCGTCGTGTGTTACAGCTTGTCTATGATGAGCAACAATAGTAAGAACTTACGACGCAATGTACTACAAAGTGTCCATCAATTCGGTTGGCAACCGAGATAGCGAATAGGTACGATGTATGAACGTGAACGAAGTAAAAGGAGTATGTTTGGATCGGAGCAGGTGAAGTTTTGTAGTTTCTGCTTACTCTCACGTGGAAAATGCCTTAGTTTATACAGATAAAATATCTTCTTTAAAACACAATACAAAATGGGTTCGTGGTAAAGAAATCCCAATCAAGTCCTGAATCGGACGCGCGCAAATTATAATTAATTCTTTTATTTGTTATTTTATTATAGAGAATATACTATAACCATACAAAATTTTACTGTTCAATGCATTACCGTTATGAAGATAGAACAAAACAAAAAAACTATTAAAATTTAGCGATAATGACAATTGCTTGACGTTTACAATTTTGACAGCTACATTTAAGCGACATTTTGAAAGGGGCGGAACGTCTTAAAATTATATAATACTGGCACAACATAATGTGCGTGACTGACAAGACGAGTAGATACATAACAGATCAATAGGTAATATGCATGTGATTCAAATTTAGGTCGAATATTTTTATTCGCATTCTTTATTGCTGTAGAATGACACCTATTCAATTACTTTTTGAATGAATCGTGTTATTAAATATTAAAATATTAAAATTGAAAAGTGAGAATCATGCGAGGGAAAGGTGACGGCACTCTGCGCGATGACAATATCTCGAGTATTACTGGGTGTTTATCATGTTTTGTGGTTCTTTTCGAGCTTTAACGTTATTCTATAAAGAAAAACCCTTCAATTAAATTTATAACTCCTTAATTAAACACTCCATTCTATTCAAGATATCTTTTAAGATATGTAATCTGACGTCAGAGAAAGCGCGCCAAGATGGCGGCGTTTCAAACACCCGAAACTGATTGCAGGTTTGTTTGATAATTTTAATAATCAATAATCATATTTTTACATGTGTTATATTTTTTCACGGTAATGTACCAACGTATACAATCGAATAAAAATATTAAAAAAATACATGCATGTACCCTATTGTCATAATTTTGATAAATAAATTATATGGACATGAAATAATAACTAGTTAAACTTTAAAAACGGGTAATATATTTATGGTTAGGGTTATAGGCACATAAGCACATCCGAATGCCTTCACATAAGTACCTATTACACTAAATATTTCATTTAAAATAATGTCCGTAATTCGACCACAAGACGGCATGCGGATCGGTGAGTCCTTTTAAGTGAAATTTGTGTCCTGTCCATAGATTCTAGACTGCTTCCAAATGCCAGTTGACGTCCTCAGGCGTTCTAAATATAGTGAGTTATCTGCGTAGGTTACATTTGAATGGTGAACGTTAAATGTACCACATGAACTTAACCAGTATCAAAAGAATATTTTTTAAAAAGAACTTATTGTTATTCATTTTGCTAATGTCGAGGTTATAATGTTATTATCCAAATGAATTAAATTTTCAATTTTGACAGAACTGAGTAGACGCCATTGTGAAATGGGCGGGGCTTGTTAAATGAGGTTGATAGGTTGATTTATTAATAGCCGTTGAAGGCACAGATAAGTAATTTAAGTATCTGTGGAAGGCGCCACCGAAGACTAAAGAAATAAAATGATATTGTTTGTTTAGTAAATAAGCTTCAAAAAACTTTTTTATGTTCTCTCTTCTTGTCTACCTCTGAGAAGAAAAGATATAAACTCGAGGTCAAGATATATTTTAAAGTCCAAACATCATTGTACTAGATAGTTGCACTATTGAAGGGTATTTGAAGTTATCAGAACTGGCAAATTTGCGTTATAAAAAAAAATCCAAAATTGATGATAAATACCGATAAAGTTATAATATTTTGTGGAAAAAGAATACTGTCCTGAGCAAGATTCGAACCTGCGCCTCCCGGGTAAACACTCCAGGGTCGAGATGGCTTAGCGGTCAGAGCTCCTGGAGTAGAAAGATATAACTTTAGAGTTCGCTAAGCATGCGTTAATATTTTTCAAAGATTTATCGATAAATACGGATATTAAAATATCCTGTAGGCAGATAAAAATACCTTCCGAAAGTGCATAAATACATATATTCATGTCAACTTACATTTGCATTGCGATAAAATAATTATAACATAGTGACGCCACTAGTGTGAGGAGATGGCACTAAAATTCATAATTATTAAGTAAAATACCCAATTACTGTTTAATTAAAAATAATATTTATTAAATTTAATATTTATTGCTAAATACAAATTGTACAACGTTATTTTCAAGAGTTTCAAATCGATTGAGACCGATATAAATAAGTTTATGCACATCATAAATATCTTTCCGAAATAAATTTCAATAGATACCAAATTAATCGATTTTAAATTAATTGGAAAATTGATTTCAATTACATTTGGACTATAGTTGATTTGCAATAAAATTTTATGAATATTACTATGATAAAATACATTATAGACCACACCCGTATATCTATATGTCTTTTACATTACCATATGCAGAGATAGCCTAGTCCTATGACCGTTGGACGTGCCTGTCAAAGGCCGCAAGTTCGAATCCAAGACACCACCGATTTTTCGATATCATATTATAAATAAATTTTCACTCACTGAAAGCCTCGTTGGTCTCAGTAGTCGTACTGAGAATGAGGTCTCGGGTTCGATTACCGGGTGGGGTAAATTGTTATTGAATTTTAATGTTAGAAAATTCTAAGTAGCAGCCCGGAGTTTGGAATTGTGCCCGGGAATGGCAATAGGCTCACCACCTATTACATAGGACTTAAAAACGGCATTGGTGAAATGTGGGTGTACTAATGTGTGCACCTTCTTTATGGGATTGGGGAAAACGACCTGACGGATCGCCTGATGGTAAGCGATTCCCGCCGCCCATGGACACCCGCAACCCCAGAGGAGTAGCAAGTGCGTTGCCGGCCTTTTAAAGGGTTTGGGCCTCCGGTACCTTCACTCACTCGGCGAAACACAACGCATGCGTTGTTTCACGCGGGTTTTCTGTGAGGCCGTGGTATCACTCCGGTCGAACCGGCCCATTCGTGCCGAAGCATGGCTCTCCCACGGTTCAAAACTCTGTTTACCCTGTCGGGGAATACACGTGATATATTATTTTATATTAAATTGATAAAGAAAAAGCGTGAGGAAACCAGCGCACCGGAGAGATGTTCTTATTGGTGTGTACAGCCATGCCAGAGACCTACGGGTGGTTTAAACTGTGACACTAGGTTGTTCATCAACCATACAATAAGAAGAAGACATCCATAAGATATCTCTTTCTCTCATGGGAACTAATTTAACAGTTCGTCATCGATATAAATAAAAAATAAATGCATTTCGTTGCTAAGCGGATAACTTGAAAACGGCTGGATCGATTTAGATTTTTTTATTATTCGTAATGGTCTAAATAAAGATCACTTAATGAAGAATTTCATTACAATGGCCAACACAATTACGAGTACGTTTACATTTTATACCACAAAATTGAAGCTAGTCCTTTGATCCCAGCTACGCTATCATTGTTAGTAACATTGCACTTTCTAGTAAATTGTTACAAACTGGTAATTCTAGAAGTACCCACATAAAACAGGGTTGTCAGGTTTTGGAGATTACGGAGAAACGGAAATAATGTAAAAATACTTTTCTTTTTTTATAATTTATTTTGTTATATTGGTTGTGAGTTGATTCAAATCATATAGTTATTAAACAGTACAATACTTTCTTTGCGAATATAGAATACAGGTATAAGTATGACAGACAATATTTCATGGAACATGTAGTTGGCAACACTAGCTTATAAAATGACATATTGAATTTGAAAACATATTATGAAATAGACATGAACCTTTTAAAAATATTGTGTTGACAAAGTTCATCAGTCATTTAATTATTCCTTGAAAATAGTAAAAAAAAATTATTTGTGCTCTTTGTCGTTGATTTAAGTTTTTTTAATTTTCTTTGTCCTTTTTCGCCACCGTCATTTCATGTCATGTTTGTCGTCAATAGGTATCTTCCCATTACTTTATATTGACACTACCAAGTAAAGATGGCTCAATATTTATCTCAAGTAGCCACCCTGAACCGCAGTTCAACAGTATCAAATTACATTGTCCATAAAGTGTAAGTGAAACAACTTGAAATCGCATCTATATGGGCCTTGTACACTATCAATACAGCATCAGTTTGCAAAACTACATGGCACAGACAATTCGAGAGAATTAACTGAAGATATATTTGGACGAGAAACTGTTTTGGAAAGGATAACGGGTTTTGATGCCGGGTGTCCACACCTCGACTCTCTCTAGCTAGCCCACCAGCTGAGCATTTAACTCGACCCCAAATAATCTTAATCCCTTGCTGTCCTCCGATTAGCGTCACCCTAAGGGCTCTTACATACGTGCGGTGATTTCAGCTCGGCAGCAGCGTCGCTCAAATGCAGTCGAACGTTGACGGCTGCCGCCGAGCGGTCGTCGGCAACGTGCCACTCGTATGTAGGACCCCTAAGCCGAGACCCTTGCTCTTAGTGCTTGGTTTAAGCAGCCCAATAACCGCCTAGGCTGACCTGTGAGATGCAGGTCACCAAATAAAGCCTGGATGTCCGAAACGCATTTAATACCGATCTTACCAATCCTCCCTCTGTTGTTACTGTAGATCCCATACCATTAACCTGTGGTTTTTGAACCACTATAATCGCTTTCTACAACAAACAGAAAATATAACTTAAAATAAATACATTCAGTAATATCTTAGGCTTTCGCAATCACATCACATTCAAATCAAACAACTTATAACCCGATTAATCGCGTGTATTTTTGGCTTTAGTTTTTCCTGACGTTGTCCTCCTGCGACCACAAACGCGGCATAGTGTCTGAAACGTCAGAAAAAACATAAACCAGGAATACACGCGATTAATCCGGTTAAAAGTTGTTTTGTTATAAATAAATTTCCTTAAAATCTTAAACTCAATATATTCTTCATGGGACACCCCTAACACAACACTATCGTGCAACACCTAATAGCCAAGCGACATGCAATTTATTACAACTTTATAGCCCCACTAAATCATTAGAAAATCGCCTCTAATTTCTCACCAATAAGAGTTATGGCGATTGCGCATAATTATGTATGAAAACCTATCACACAGGATTGTATGAAGATGGGATTGGAGTCATTCATAGAATTTGTAATGAGCCGGAACGGTTTGTGAATATTAGAGCTTCCATACTGTGATAGATCTTCGTTCTACGATCAGAATCGATGGTCTCAGGGGCAAAGAGTGGTTTAATATATAATGATAAACCTATCCACGGATCACCCATGGGAGGCTCAGTTCAACGTCAGTCAATCAGTCTGCGACTGTTACTTAGCCACGAGCCCCTGAATTCAATGCAAAATAGACTTGTAGTGTCTTAGGTCAAAGCAATTTCTCAATAAAAAAATAAAAAAACGATTTACAAGCACTTTTGAATTATCAAAATCTAGTTGCCACATTCCATAGTGTCGATTCCTTTGGAGAAGAACGGGCAAGAAACTCAACGGTTACACTTTTCCATCAAGCAGTTTGCCGTGACTGTTTAGAGATAACCAACCCCAACTGACTGCGACTTCACGAACATGGCGCATACGTTAGCACCACTAAACTCAATCATATTGTAGGAAATTTAATGACCCAACACGCCACCATCACCGGAACATTTACCCCTTAACTAGTCTTAGCTGTTTGCATGACTGGAGCCAGTGAAACAGGTACGGAGATCTCTCGATACGTAAGGGACGGTAACCCAACACTCGATCGACGACGTTGCTTAACCTCGGCGATCGGCCGCAAGTTAGCTAGTTGAACTTTTTGAAGACATATATCATGTCTTAGAATACTAATATCCAACCGGATCTGGTGAGACTAGAAACGGCTGGTTGCCTTAAAATTATATACGTTGCTGGAAGAAGACTTCAAAAGTACCCGTTATGTGTGGAAATCAACCAAGGACTATGTGTCGGACTCCTACTGATTAAAATCACTTGTCTCCACTACTCTTTACTCCCCAACTATCGTTCTCCAAAAAATCTATCCACTCTACTTAAGAGTGAATAGATTTATTCTGGATGTACGTGCTCCATCCTCTGCCACACGTCGCTTACCATCAGGCTAGTTGGTGGCCAAACGTAGATCCATCTTTGAAAAAAAACCGTTGAACAATATATATTAATACCTACCTAAATACGTCACTCTTCTGTAATCTATTTTTACATCAAATTCTAACTCTAAAAGTATCTAAAAAGAACATTTGATATTGTCAATGCGTTTTTACACAACACACAAATGGACACACATAATCATAACAATCTTATGTAAGTACCATAATATTATGATAACTACCCCCTCTTGTGCAATGCGTAATGTTATGACCGCTAGACGTCATCATTTTAAGTAGGTACATACAATATTTTTGAGGAAGTACTCATCATTATAGTGTTTTGATCTTTGACCTCAACGAGTGTAACGGTCCTTTAGAAAATACATAACATAACGTCTGCATTTGTTATTAGAATAGGCAGAGGTCTTTATTTATACACCTACATTGCACTGGTGCCGTTATTAAATATGGCATCACAGGGTAGGCAGAGATGTACACAGTTTCACCAATGCTGTTAATAAGTCCCATGTAATGGTGGTGAATCAATACCATCTACTGTGCACAATTCCAAACTCTCTGCTACTGTGAATTTTTATAACAGAAATACCCAAAAACAGAGTCCAACCAGAGAATCGAACCCAGGACCATGCCATCAGCTACCTTTACGACCAAGAGGCAGTTATCTTTGTTCCTTTTTTTTAGTTGTTACTAAATCTGTTTAAATTTGTAGAAAAACCCAATATTAGTTTGCCCAACCCTCTAATCGAACCCAGGACCTCATGCTCAACAGTCGCGCTTGGGACCACAAAACCAACGAGGCAGTCTAATTATTAAAATTTTCCAATTTTGCCGTTATTAAGTTCAATGTAGTAGCGGGTTATTGCCATCGACCAAGCTAAATTCCAAACTCCGAACTCCTACTGACAATGTCCTTACACTTGCCCCCACCAAGAATTGAAGACAGAACCCCACGTTGTCTTTCATTTCCTTAGGATTTTTGGCCTAGAAAATTCAGATTATTTTCAAAGTTTACACCTCACAAAGTTTTTAACACCTTTGCGACACAAGACGTGTATATACGTCATAGTATGACCGTAACCAGGGGGCAAGGTCTATGGGTTTAATTCCGACGCGGGCAACTCAGCCCCTATATTACGGCCGTGCATCATAGCAATATAACTGTTAACTCATTTTGTTTTATTCAAAGTAATATATAAGGTCCTAATTTAAAGTAATTTCCTTTGAAAGGGGTAATTTATAGTAGTCAAATACATTCACTTAAGTTAAGAATTAAATGGATATAACAAATTATTTGTAATTAACATAATACTAGTAAGACGAAAACTGCTCCTGGAACGGCGAACATTAAGAAAAAAATTAAACTGTTGTAAATTTTTTAATTATGGCTTAAACAAATCCTTATCACTTACACATTGACCCCTTAAAAGGAAATTACCTAATAAATTAGGACCTTATATATAAAATATAAATTTTGAGTACGAACTAATATCCATTTACTTCACCAAATACTCTAGGGTCTATGGCGACCTAACAGCACAAAATTTGAACGCATCTTTACTATAACCATTATTATGATCAATACCCAAACGTTTATCCCTAATAAGGGCAAAATATGAAAAGACTTTATATACCAACCGTTTTGTAAATCTGTATGGTCGATTACTAGACATAAATAGCACCCAACATAACTTGAGCCTCCACGGTGGCGCTGCTCGCGAAGATCAACAACAACGAACTGTCAAATCTCATACATTTTAATTTAGTTCGTATTTCTGCCGCGGTTCAAGTTATGATATGTTGCACAAAGCATTTGCCACAGAACAGCGGTGAACTCACACGATATTATTACATATAAATTGACTCAGAGTCGTGCCAAATTACGGCAGTGTGACCTCGAGTGCGCAACTTAGGCGGTAGGGTCACCACACTTTGTGTAGAAGTATTTATTTTAAAAGATTTATTTATTTTTGTGGAAATAGTGAAAGCGGTTGATTATATATGTACTCTTTTTTTGTGTTTCTTATGTAGGTAATATAATTATGGTTATGTATATGATTTTTACTTTGGTATTCCTACTTACCTATCGGTATTATACATAATTATTTGTATATTATTGGAATATATGGAGGGGCTCGTGGCTAAATACCAGCCGCACAGATCGATCGATCGAGGTTAAGCTGCGCTTGCCGCGGTCGGTCTGTGGATGGGTGAGCACTATTTTATACCGAAACCCCTCCATGCCTCGGAGAGCACGTTAAGCCGTCGATCCCGGTTGTCAAATTAAGATCTATATCAGCCGTTACTGGTAGTCAAAGGCCTGAAATTCTGACAACCAGTCATATCACGAGATATCGTGTTACCCAGTAACTGGGTTATGGAGGTCAGATAGGCAGTCGCTCCATGTAAAATACTAGTATTCAGCTGCATCTGGTTTGACTGGAAGCCGACCCCAATGTAATTAGGAAAAGGCTAAGCAGATATATATATTTTTGGAATATATTTTATATCTAACATTGAAGGTAGAATTACAAATACAAACATACAAATACAAAATAATTGATTATCCTTTAAAATACTTTTTAATGTTACTTAGAGCTTAAGGGCCTATTTAAAGCAAGCAATTCCTATGTAAGAATTGAAGGTAGTTAAACTACAATCATTTGCAACTTTTACAACTTTAGAGTTCAAAGAATTAGAGAACAACGCATCTACGCATGCATTAATATGTTTTGAAGATTTATCTGTAAAATAGCAGTTATTAAGTTCCATGTAATACGTTGTGAGCCTATTACCATCAACTGGCACACTTCCAAACACCAGACTCCTATTAAGAATTGCCTTACAGAAAAATTCAATAACACTACCCGATCCCAATCAAACCCAGAATTTCACAGACAGCAGTCTCGTTTGCATCCTAAAACAACAATTTTGCCAAACCTACTATACTACAAGTAGTACCTAACTAAGTTGCACTATCAAGATGAATATCGGACAGATTAAATTAATATCGAAACGATAAAATTCAACATTATTGCCGTTTCATAGCCAGTGAACATCGTTGTAAAGTTTATTACGATATAAACCTTCGGATATGAACATTAACATTAAACAGTTTCTAAAATATCATCCGCATTTGCTGTAGTATGAATCATAGAATGTCACGATTAAAGTTAGGGAAATTTGTTCTGAGGTACCATGTCACTGATTTAATAAAAGTTAAGGAAATTACATCATCATCCCCCTGCCCTTATCCCAACCTATTTGGGGTCGATGCAGCATATACCTATCTGGCATGCTGCTAAAGTTTTGGCTATGTTTTATGACTGGCTGCCTGCCTGACGTCAACCCTCTTTGGGAATGGTGTTGTTGGTGGTAACCGTCACCGATACGGTCTCCTTCTATCTAGCTATGTCATACCAAATGTTATCCATGCGCCAGGTTCTGATGTTATCCTTCTATCACGTTCCACTAAGGAAACTACATTCAAAGATTTTTAATATTTGCCTGAACCGTTAATAATTATATCTATCATATACATTTCTAGAACTTAATCATTTAAGATAAAGCCTATAACATAAATGCATAATAATTGTAAACAAGTATATCAAATTGCGGACGTTCTCAAAAAGGAACAGGTCCGGAGCCATCTAAATCGACGAGCATGCATGAATCGGTTAATGAACATAGATAAAGGGAAAGAGGTGTGTCAGAATCGTAGCAAGTGGAAATTCATAGTCTCTGCCTATCCTAAAGCGAAACAGGCGTGTTTGTATGTATGTAATTATAAACTAAAATATCATAATTATAGGCCCGTAAAAAACCAACAATATCAGTTGTAGGCACCAGTATTTATTTCATGTAAATGCAACGCAGTTGGGCAGGAGTCCAACTGACAAAAATCACACAAGCGTTTACTAACTTTTACCGGAGTATTTGAGTCGCAACTGCATTCACTGTAACCTTTATACATGAATACCTGTCAATCAGGAACACATTACATTTATCATAGCTCAGAATAGGGTCTTGATTTTGTATGCACACTAGGCCTAAATTCCGTCGAAGTCTAGGCTTTACAATAACAATTTATCATTGTGTTTCTTGCATATACAATTTGACAGCAACTATCAAACTTTGTTCCTTTATTCGCGGCTTAGTAATTTGCGCACTGTGTTTGATTAATTTAAATGAAATCGGTTCGCCAACAGCGTTAGGCATCGCATAATAAAAAAAAAATTACAGGTATAAGAGCTAATCTATGGGTCCATTACATACTATTATTATTATTTTTATCTTTACGTTTGGTCCGGCTAATCTCTGAAACGGCTCGACCGATTTTGATGGGACTTTCATTGGCAGATATCTGATATTACAAGAAATAATTTGGGTCACTTTTATTTTCGAAAAAGATTTAGAACACGCGCAAGAAAATTAAAAATTATGAACATAATCCGATTTAAATTGGGGAGTATTCTATTAATAGGCTATATAATTATGTACTTACCTACACATATACACATACAAATTGAATTCCAGGCGGGGGAAGCCGCGGGCACAGCTAGTGTATAATAATTAAGAAGAACTTCTTTCTCACTTGTAGTTTAGAGCTGTCTAATTCAAGCAGCTCAGACTGGTCTTAGAGATTGCTATTTTCATAACAGCCAGGACCAACAGTTTAACATACCGAAATACAGGGACGCTCAGATAATAAAAATGCTCAAATCTAGACCATCTGTACCGAGCATTACCTATCCTCAACTATACCTTATCATAGTTTCTAACGGGCCATTATGAGCCACTCGACAAGAACGAGTGTGGGACTTATCCGTATTAACGTAAGTCCATGGCCACCCTACAATGTTATTGACGTGTACAAACCTTCCCACGTGATCGAGATGCATTCAGTTTGGATTCCGGTGTTTGTGTGGTTACCGAGTTAATCTTTAGCCCGATTTATACGTCACTAGTGGTTAGAAGTGTCTGTCTATTGTTTATGTATAGCAGTGGGGTTACTCTTGAAACTAATACCAATTCCAATTAATAAATAGACGCCTTACAACAACGCGTCAATTTTAAAGCATGTTGTCTTCATATTATCCCGAATCTATAATTATCTTTTTAGATATTTTGGCATTTAAAAGTACGAACTGACATACTTCCAATGTCAATCGAGCGGAATTAATTCAAGAATAAGCCCACTGTTTAAACAGATAAGTCTTAAAATCGCATGAACGCATGCGTAGCGAACCCTAAAGTTATACACTTTTGTGGAAAGTAAAATACGGTCGTCGTGTGTAAGATTCGAACGCCTTCCCGATAAATACTCCAGGCGCTCTGACCACTAAGCCATCTCGACCTTTGCTTACTACCGCGAATTTTATTTCCACATTTTAATACGTCTTTTAATAAGTCAGCGGTATCTATTCAATCCCTATACAGGACTTTAGAGTTCGCTACGCATGCGTTAATGTTTTTAAAAGATTTATCTGTAAACTAGGTACTTTTATGTTTAGGATATATAGCATACTATCACGTCTATATTCCCCGAAGGGGTAGGCAGAGGTGTACACAGATGTACACCGAGATTTCACCAATACATGAGACTTAATAACAGAAGTCTCATGTCATGTCAATAGGTGGTGAGCCTATAGCCATTTATCGGTCACAATTCAATAACACTTTGTCCGCCCTGGGAATCGAACCCAAGACCTCACACGCTCAGCAGCCGCGCTTGGGACCGCTAGACCAACGAGGCAGTTAGCTTTAATATACAATAAAATTAATGTTCTAAAATTGTCTTTGGCGTATTTGCCGACTAAACCCAAGAATTCCTCAAAGAAATACTGTGGAATCATTATTTCCGTGGGGTCCAACTATCATTGCAACCAGACATTTACATCAGACGTAAAGTTAAAGATTAACATATTAGTTAGGATGCTGTCCGTTGCAACGTGTTGAAACTCGCAGACACACCGACTCGTTTCTAATTATTATGTATTTACATTTAAAGTGTAATTGAAAATGCTGATTGGCTAAGTATTTGCTATACATCTTTATAAACCAAGGATTACATAAAGTTAGGTCTTAAACGTGTATTAATGACTGCCTCGTTGGTGTAATGGTCGCAAGCGCGGCTGCTGAGCGTGAGGACTTGGGTTCGATTTCCAGGTCGGGTTTTATTGAATTTTACCTTTAGGAAATTCTCAGTAGCAGCCCGGAATCAGGAAATTGGTGGTGTGACATCCCCGTGCTTCGGAGAGCTATAAAGCCGTCGGTCCTGCGCCTGATCACTCTCTGGTCGTGTCGGATTTCCGTCCCATCGGAATATGAGATTGAAGGAAGAGGGAGTGCACCTGTGTTTGCGCATACACTTATGCACTATATATCCCCTACGTACTTGGCTAATCTCAGTGGAGACAGGCCGCCGTGACCGACATACGGTCGGAAGGAGTATTTTATATTTTAATCAGCAAAAGTGTTATTGGATTTATCTGTTAAGAAATCCTCAGTAGCATCACGCTAGTACGTTAGCAGAGGTGAACACAGTTGTACACCCACGTGACACCAATGCTTTTATCAACTCCCCTTGCTCTGCTTGCTGCTTGCTGTGCTGGCTCGCTTCTCTGTTCCGGACAATTATTGCCGGGGTAAAAAGCACAGATTTTTTGCTGTGCCTCCGTGTCGCACCGTTGCGCGTGCTAAGTCTCCAATCCCTCGCACTCTGGCTGCACTCAATGATCTCTTGAATTCTAACCCCACAAACGATCTGTTTGCGGATGAATGGACGAAGATTTTATTGGCATGTCAGAAGTACTGTGAGAGTGATTCACGAAAGAGCTGTTAACCTACTTTTTGAATTTTTTAAGATTTATTATTTTGTTGTATGTGTTTAGTAGTTTTGTGATTTTAGTGTTATGATTTTTGAATTTTAAATTTAATTACTGTAATTGGTTTTTAACCGTTGTGATTAATTCAATAAATAAATAAATTAACTCCCATGAGTGAGTCTATTGTCATCTACCGGGCACAAATCCAAACTCTGGACCGACTGCTACTAATTTCGTAACAGAATAACATAATAACTCTGTCTGAGCTGGGAATCGAACCAAGGACCTAGTGCTCAGCAGTCGCGCTTGGAACTATAAAATCAACGAAGCATGGAGTGCCTCGTTGGTCTGATCCTCATTTATTCTTTTCCCTGTCCACGAAGCAGACACAATAGTTAATCAATCGCCGTGTACCACGTATGGGTCATTGGACAGTGAAAGGGTTATATGAATATACCATGACTAGAACGTGGTGGAGGGTGGGCTGTTCTGGCGCTCAAAAAAATTTGGTGGCGTGGTTGGCGCAGTGGTCGAGAGACCGACTGCTGCGTCGCGTGTCCCATATTGGATACAGAAGATAATTGTTCCTGGTCTGGGTGTGTGATTATATGTCTGTATACGCACCCACGCAACCGAAGAAATTAGTACGGTGTGGCAAAAAAAAATTTTTTGTCTAATTATGTAATACAGATAAATCTTCGAAAAGCATTAACGCATGCATAGCGAACTTTATAGTTATAAAATTGTATTGAAAAGACAATACGGTCGTGAGCAGGATTCGAACCTGCGTCTTCCAGATAACAACATTGTATTAACTGCAAAGTTATTCGTGTCGGTTCGGTCATCTGTATAGGGACTGAATAGATAGCAATGACGTCACCAAAACGTTTTAAAAATGTGGAAGAAGAATTCACGATAGTGAGCAGAGGTCAAGATGACTTAGTGGACAGAGCGCTTGGAGTATTTAACCGGGAGGCGCAGGTTCAAATAAAGAAATTTAGATTTTTACGTACATATACTACTAAATTAAACGTAAACGTCGCGTCGAGTCAACAAGTTTGTCGAGCAAGATCATTGCTCGGAGACGTTCTCGTGCTGCTGCAGTAGTAACAAGTTAACAACCAATTAACAATATATAGCCTTAAAAGGTGGTCGGGCCTAAGCATGCAGGAACACCGCACAGTGGGTCAGTGGCTGGTCATCAAAACCGGTCTTAGACCTGTTTCTAGGTGACTCTAAACACGACCGCTTAGATTGTAGATTCTCGTCCTTTGTAGGCACGGTAGAGAAGTATTTGGTATATCACGACTGTGTTCACCAAAGGGTTCAGCAGAGGTGTACAGTAGTACACCCATAGTTCACCATTTATAAAGTTTTTATTCCCAGATGAGGAAAGTTGTAATCAACGCGGCACAATTCCAAATTACGAATAGTGGGGTTACTCTTGAAACTAATACCAATTCCAATTCAATTGCAACATTAAATAGACGCCTTAAAACAACGCGTAATATTAAAATAAATTTACCTACATTACAGTTGCCTCAATTTTAAAGCATGTTGTCTTCATATTATCCCGAATCTATAATTTTTAGACATTTTGGCATTTAAAAGTACGTACTGACATATTTCCAATGTCAATCGAGCGGAATTATTTTCAAGAGTAAGCCTTACATAAAAACTAAATAACACTTTGCCCGACATTGAAATCGAACCCAGCTCCTCACGCTCATCACTCGCGCTAGCACCACTTCACGAATGAGGAAGTTCAAATTATTTGAGCTATATAACATTTAATTTAGTTCTACTTTTATTTAAACTCTAAGGAAGAAAACATAACCAAATTACTAACCTTAACTTCGACAAACACCATAAACATTAAACCATGAAAATTATACATAAAAACATCAATAAATATAAAAGTTTACGAGTAACACCGGGAGTTTGAACATGGCTACCGAACATAATCGATTTAACTGTTAATATCTTCATAAAAGTGAATCACGTAAGTAATATTTTTTTATAATTGCAACACTTCTGGTGCTGTATTTTTTTGTCTGTGGTACAAAATTTAAGGAAATGTGACGTAATTGAGAGGTCATTTGATCACGTGTCGAACTGTTAATTGGATGGTGCTTTGACATTTACTGAAAACTCAAATCTATCTGTCTGTCGGGATGTTAATCTAATAAATTCTATAGACTCTCGACCGTTCCTTCAGTGGAAGGACCGTTTACTTTTGGAATGAGTAGAAGGGCAGTTTACATTACTAATTATCTTGGCTCACATTTGATCGGGCCTTACAGGACCAGACGGGAGTCGTACTCTGACTAAACATCGAACAAATTTGCGCGCCACTTTTGGCGGGGTGTGAGGTAACACACAAGCACAAAAGAACTTACTAAAGCGAAAATAGCTCTCGTCATTTGTGTCATCAACAATTTGTGTTACACACGATCAAAATCGTGTACTACGAGGGGCGTTCAATGTATTCGGTATGAAAAAAAAACTTAATTCAAATAAAATTATTTTTATTTTTCAATATTATCCCCCATAACCTCAATGCATTTGTTACATCTCGAAATTAATTTTTCAATACCCTGTAAAAAATAACTTTCCTCCTTCCCTGAAAAATGCGCATTTATGGCCGCCTTAAGCTCTTCATCGTTGGAAAATCGTTTTCCCCGAAGATCTTTTTTCAAATTAGGGAACAAATAATAATCGCTAGGGGCTAAGTCTGGACTATAGGGTGGGTGGTTTATTTCTTCGAAACCACAATCTCGCACAGCAGCCTTGGCAACACGCGCCGTGTGGACTGGGGCGTCGTCGTGAAGAAGCAACACACCGGCGGTCAGTTTACCCCGTCTTTTTTCTTTAATTGCCTCCCGTAAATTTCTCAAAGTGGATGCGTAGGATGCTGCGTTTATGGTTTCACCTTTTTTTGTGTACTCAATCAACAAAATTCCCTTTGAGTCCCAAAACATCGTGGCCATGACTTTTCCGGCAGACGGAACGACTTTGAATTTCTTAGGGGGGGCACTACCCTTCTTGTGCCACTGCATGGACTGCTGCTTACTTTCAGGGTCATAATGGTGAACCCACGTTTCATCTCCAGTAACAATTCGATCGAAAATACTTGATGGGTCTTCACCACAGAGCTCTAAAAACCCTCTACAGCACTCGATTCACACTTGTTTTTGAGGCGCCGTGAGCATTCGCAGCACCCATCTTGCACTGACTTTTGAGAGGTTAAGGAGGTCATGAAGAATAGTGTGTACGGTACCAACGGAGAGGTGGGTCATCTTTGCTATAATTTTGACCTTCATTCGGGCATCCTCCAGTATTAACTTCTCAACTTTTTTCACGTTTTCTTCCGTAGAGGCAGTAACCGGGCTGCCCGAGCGAGTGTCATCTTCAATACTCTCTTTGCCCCTTTTAAATTCACTTGACCACTTTTGTACTGTCGATAACGAAGGTGCAGAATCTTGGTAAACAGCCACCATCTCTTCGTGAATAGTTATTTGACTTTTTCCTTGTTTGGTAAGGAATTTAATCACAGCGCGGTGCTCGATTTTCTTCGACATTGTCACGTTAGCCATTCCAGTTGTCGTTGATTAAGGGTAACTAGCAAACTAATGATCAGAACTATATGAAATTTCATATTTATAGCCTCAGATAATGTCATTACTTAATTAATTAGTCAAATTACCCACATCATTATTAAATCACCCCCATACCGAGAATACATTCACCGCCCCTCGTATAATTGTAACCATACTGGTAAAAGGTACCTTTATATGATTGGGAATCATATGCCAATGGCGGGAGGGTACACCCGCTAAAACTACTCCAGTGCTAATTCCTTCAAGTATCGGGCATACGACAGATATGGCCAACCCAATCCCACTTCAACTTTGCGGCTTTTGAGCTACGTCAATAATTCGAGTTTTGGAACACCGTGTGGTGTTCCGAACGTGGACTGCTAGTTAAACACCTAGTATGCTACACTCATAGCACGTTGGCAAGTTAAGTTTGGACTTTAGGATATTTGTCAAAGACCAAGTTTGGACTCCGTGAGTCAAAATAAGGAGAATACACATGTCCGTGAGCCTTCGCTTGTTTGAAATTGGATGGTTTTGGGCCACGATCACCACTCAGTGGACCCTGACACAATCAGACGACGTTGTGGCAGACCTTTGCCCAGCAGTGGGATGATACAGGCTGACAGTAACTATGTAAATATATTCAACAACATCAGAAAACACGCGTATTCAGGTTGTAGTATGTCTGTTTACTACGGCGATTCCTAACAGAATGATCACTGCAGTCCCCTGTCGAGTAGCCAATCAACTGTGATGCTACATATAAAATATCAAATATGGCTGCCATCTCTCAAGTACATGTACGTTATTTTTTGGAAATTGCAAGCTCGTTTTCATACATCTACATTTCCCATCATGAATATTCAAGGATCATAATACTTCTTCTTCACAAACAACTTTTAAATAACTAGCAGACTTAATGCCTAATCAGTTACAAATTGCAACAATGACCCTAATGATTCTAATTCCTTTAACGAGTTGAGTGCGACCAATAGAGAGACGTGAAGAAGCGGCTTTAAATCACAATTGGTTATGAATCTATTAAGAAGTGCAAATTACGTTTGAAGTTATTAAATTTCAAATGTAATTTTCTTGTTTATACAATTTGTCACGTCAATTTGAGTTACACGTAGATTTTTACTTTGGGCCCCAAGATAAATAGAATAACATGATATTGCCAACTCTCACAACATTGAGATTCCGTTATAACTGTCACAGTATTGGTAGTCTGCAAAACTCGTTGTAAGTTGTACAGATGAGCACAAACAATTACACATTAAACTCCATATAAATAAATGACTATTTTACAAGGAAACCTTCAAAAATAACAGACACGAACGGAGCTTGAGCCCGCGACCCTTGACATTGACATTCCGTGTCATCACTCCTCTAACCGAGCTACCGTGTCGTTCGAGACTATTGAATTCCACGACTTCCTTGTATTCGTCTTAAGGAGACGCCTGGCAATATTTATTTAGCAATCATTAACAGATTTACTAAACTCAGCGTTACCACTTTGCAGTATAAATAGGTATCTGTATAATATAGAAGTATTTATGATACCACGAACAACAACATTCCCAATGAGGGTTAACGTCAGGCAGGCGGCCGGTCATAAAACATTGCCAAAACTTTAACAGCATGCAATTTCAAAAACAATTATAAAGTGGATGAAGTGTACATGCTGCGATGCATGTGCCCAAATAAATTAGGATAAGGGCAGGGGGATGATGATGATCCTATGCCTTATGGTGAGGTTATCTACGTCGTATTTCTGATAACCAAGCGGGACGAAACCGTATTTTTGTCTGTTTTCAATACGTAACTTTATGTCAAACTCATCCGGGTAATTGTAATCTCAAAAAATTATGACGGTAATAAAAAATAAACAAATAGTAATTATTAACTAGGTTAATTAAAAATGTCTCAATTATTATTATTGCATGATTATAACACTATTACAATATTATCTACAGCTCATTCTATTTTATTCTTGTAATTGTTAGTTATTATTTACAATGACTTATAATTAGTTATTTTAAATTTATGTGTTATAAAGACTGAGCATCCAGATTAATTGTTAATGTTTTAACATGTGTAATGTAATACTGAATTATATCTTTTTTGTAAATGGCCTCTTGCAGAAACCCAGAGGTGTTTTGTCTGCGTAACCGGATAATATAAGTTGAATTATTTATTTTCGTGCTTAGATTTTAAAAGAAACAACAAGACTAGTAATGGCGCCTATAGCAAACTTCGTTAGATAAATTACAGATTTTTAGGAAAAATTTAAATCGCGGCAACACATAGGCATGATGACTGATTTTGAAATCGCCTTCTATATATAGGTACACGTCTACTATTTCACCAATAAACTCTGATTTAACGCAGATTGTTACATTTTAATCTATCTAATTTGAATTAATCGCTAAAACGCTCATGGGTGTTATGGCGCCGCCTATGATGAGTTGTGACGTCACGCTTTGATAATATTTGACAAAACTTCAAGCAAAACCACGGCGGTGATCGACATTCAATTGAGGCGTGGCGTCATTCGCTGTAATTGGCGTTTCAGTCAACATGGCGATTGCAGTATTTTATACTTTTATTTTATTGAAAATCATTTTCATCTTGATGTTATTATTAAAACTAGGATTTTTTTAATATACTGTGTACATATATTTTTCCCTAAAACCATTTATCCTTTGATTCTATAACACTGTCATCATGCCTATTGGCGACAATATCGCTGGATACATACATACAAAACAAAAACTGAACGAATGAGACCTCCTTCTTTTTGGTGTCAGTTAAAAAGATCGTTAAATAAACCATGTCATAAATATATAACATAACGTCACGGCTGTATTTTCCGAAGGAATGTGGGTGTATAACACCTCTGCCTACAGAGGTGTACACAGTTGTACACCCACATTTCACCAATGCTGTTATTAAGTCCCATGTAATAGGTGCTGACCTATCGCCATCAATAACATACACCCGGGAATCGAACCCGAGACCTCAAGCCCAACAATCGCGCTTAGGACCACTAGACCGACGAGGCAGTAATACGTAATTTTAATAATTACTTAAGACGTCAATGTCAATCTAACAACTAGACAGACATCTGACAACCAACAATCAGTTGCTAGTCGTGTTTACATAATACGGTAACGTTTACCGGTAATTACCGGTTGCAACACAGTAATCGCGGGTTAACGTAACCATTACCATGGGAAAATATATTAGGGTATTCTTCTTTCGTGCCTGCGAATTATCCACCACTAGAGTTGTTGAAACCAACGATGGTCTAGTGGTCTCAAGTACTCCAGTGGTGGTTAGTTTAAATAATAAAAACTGATTGTACCTAATATGCAACATATCTCCTTGATCAGTCATAAAAATAATAATACTTCTCCCGACCGTATTCCGGCCACGGCCTATCTCCACCGAGATTCTATAGAGATATTATAGTGCACAAGTGTATGCGCAAACACAGGTGCACTCTCTCTTCCTTCACTCTCATATTCTGATGGGACGGCAATCCGACACGACCGGAGAGAGATCAAGGGCAGGTCCGACGGCTTTATGTGCTTTCCGAAGCACGGTGGCGTCACACCACCAACTTCCTGACTCCGGGCTGCTACTGAGAATTTCCTAACTCAAAAACCCAATAAAACTTGGCCCGACTTGTGAATCGAATCCAGGACCTCACACTCAGCAGCCGCGCTTCCGACCGCTAGACCAACGAGGCAGTCAGTCGTAAAAAAAAAGTAACAAACATATCATAAAATAAAATAGGTAAATTTGAAAAAAATTATTCAAATAAAAATAAAATGCATTCTCATTTTGGTAGCTGGCAACATTTTGCATATTAACCAACTGTCTACTAAAATTTAATCATAACTAATCTGTAGACATAAACTTCAAATACTAAATAGAAATATTATAAATAATACCTATGTTTAGTTTAGTATGTTAAACGCTAATCATATTTTGTATTTTATTACAAAGTGTCTATATTATATGCCATTTGAATTTTATGCAGATAATTTGCACAGAATATGTAGATTACATGTGATTTTGCATATTTGCTTAAAAGCTTATTAAAGTTAATGCTAATTAGTGCTAGTACTGTTTAAGAACCAAACAAACAGTATTTGTTTGTATTTTCTTGATTTGATGTCGATGATTTTACAACCTTTATGGTCTGGCCTATAAGTTTCCGTCCTGGGTTCTATGCCTTATTTCCGGGATTTTCTGGAATTTAGTTTGGTCCGGGACTTCGGTTTTTATTCAGTTTTATTTAATTTGATTTCTATTTTGACAAAATTGTTTTTTCAATAATCCAATCGAGCTTAATTATTTTTCTTCAATTCTTGTACTAATTACAATGTTATTTTCCTGATGGCAACAATTTTTTATAGTTCGCGAACAAGCATCAACAATTTCTGTCTGTCGCTATCACAAGATCACTCTAATCCTCGGCTCTATTCATTCATTCATCGTGGGTGGCAGAATGCTGGCAGAAGTTATACAACAAGTTTGACACTAACATCTGTGTTAGACACCGCTCTCGGCGAAATTTCTTTACCACAATAGATTATTAACATGTTATTAAATACGTTTATTATAAATAACACTTCATGGTGTCAATGACAAGAGTATTGTCACGGTTTTTCCTATTGTGGTCATAATTGGTAGAGAAATTGAAAGTAAATAAAGATATTGACCTGATTGGTGACAACGGCAGCGGCACTATGTGCGACAAATATGTGTAATTTGTTAGGCTTTCTTTTTAAAATATTTATTTATTTATTTATTTAAGGGTCTCCAACAAAGAATATACACATAAATTCATAAATTAACAATAATTGGGTAATAATTAAGTGTTAATATCTTCTATTATATCTATTTTGCGATTTTAAAAATGTTACATAAAGTTATTATTTAAAAAAAAAAAAACAGTAGGCAGCATTTATGCAAGGTCAGAATTTAAGGGCATTGTTTCTAATACTCATTTAACTTCTTTTCTTCTTTCTCAAGAAACTTCATAACCATAACCCAAAATAAAACTTATCATTCCAACTCAATTTGGAATCTTAAACCTTACCAAAACTTACCAAAAAAAGTTATATTGAGACCCCATACTTCACTCACATACATTTCCCCTGACTCATCTTTCAATACACCAATCAACAGCTAACAACCCATTCATACATTCAGGGTTGCCCCTTGACCGTGGCGCCTAATATGGCAACACTGACGATACAACTGTCACTTATGTCATATTATAAAAACATTTGTGTAGTGTTGTCTATTGTTATTTTTGACAGTTATCGTATTGGTAAGGTTGGTACAGAATGTACTTGATATTATGTTATAGCGATATATCGTTGTATTTGCAAGTTATTTTAATGGTCCATAGATCGATACCGCGAACCGCGGCGATGACGCTGCAGTCCTGCAGTTGTCTACTCACCACCTGATGCCAATCATAACATAACATAGCAGAGATGTACACAGACGCACACCCACATTTTACAATTGCTATTAAGCATATTAAGTCCCGTGTGGGATCTGTCAGTCCCATCACGGATACCATAGGTGGTGAGCCTATTGCCATCAGTCGAGCACAGTTTCAAACTCCGGGCTACTGAGAATTTACTAACAGAAAAACTCAACAACACTTTGCTGGACCCGGGAAGCGACGCCATTACCTCATGCTTGGCAGTCGCCCTTGCGACCACGAGACCCATGTGGCCAATCAACCGTTAAAATTTTGATATATGGCAGACCCTACCTCCTTAGTTATGATCAAGATTAGCCGCTGTTACAACTGTCATGACTTTCACACGACGATAGACCCTATAAGCATCGCCTTTGATAAATCAGTGTCGAAAACCTTTACAAATCAATAAAATATTCAGTTACAGAAACTGACAACATATTACGGTAATTAAGTACCTAAACCATAAATTCTATTACTCCGTTTATCGTTAAATCGATACAATAAATGATTGACATGTAAATAATTGTTTTTATCGGTGTTAATAACTTGAATGCGTAAAATAACTGTTATCACATTAACATTAATTAAAAGGAGATCCCCATATAAGCAAGGAGTTGATTGTGTTAGGAGACGAGAAACTACTCTACTGTATAAAATGTTATTGTGATTTTATAATATTATAAGTGGTTTCAACATCCTTCCGTATTCATTTAATCGATAATATTAATAATAATAACGTGTAATTCTGACATAATACAACTAATAAAAGAGATTTGTTACATTTTTTATAAAGATTGTAAAATTATTATTGTCTAGAACCAGATAATTTAAGAAAAATTTAAGTCATCTCTAAATAAGCAGAAAAAACCCCAATCAAATCTATCTATCCTAACTACTTTGGGGTCGGCTTCCAGTCTAACCGGATGTAGAATACCAGTATTTTACATGGTGCGACTGCCTATTTGACCTACACAACCCAGTTGCTGGGTAGCATAGCGCTCATAGTAAGATTGGTTCTCAAACTTTCAGGCATCTGGGAACACGCAACGGCTGCCATAACTCTTACCTATTTTGCCAACCGGGACCGAAGTTTTATCATACTACTAGGCAGAAAAAACACGTGTAAAGAAATAAAAATAAAAGATTCACTTTTCAACGATGCCAATAAATTTTTTAATGATATTTCATTATAGTTTTTCTTAGAATA
The DNA here is from genome assembly GCA_935421205.1 of Xylocampa areola. Taxonomy (NCBI): domain Eukaryota; kingdom Metazoa; phylum Arthropoda; class Insecta; order Lepidoptera; family Noctuidae; genus Xylocampa; species Xylocampa areola. Next base: position 11,739,531 of record OW285225.1, read on the forward strand.
ACTCTAAATTCTGCAACTACTCTATCATAATCAACTTCTTACGCAAAACGGAAAGCTATTTTCCTTCAATCAATTTTCTTCTACAGTTTTTACTTATTCCACATCAGTGCAACGTGTAAAGCTATTTAGCAATTCGAGATAGGCATTCACTCACATCCACACCGTGAGAAATGTGGAACATTCAAGAAATGAGTTTAATTACAGGCTCTACGGCGTATACCTTTGCCTCGCATTACAAAAGTTTAATCTGTCAAATCGAAATTTACCGCCAAATTGAGTTGCCAGTTATTTTTTATTTTCCCGTAAGTGTACAATTTTTATTATCATTATTTAACTGAATAGTTCTTGGTTGTTACGACTAACACATTGCTTTGTAATTATTTAATTACAAACAGCTTCATCGCGACGGAATTTAAAAGTGAGTAAAGTTATGTTATTGCTTACATTCATAAAAGACCTTGCATCGCAATTATGATTCAAAGGGAAATAAGTTGACTTCTAGAAATGTCGTTAGATATTCAGGTATAGATTAGTGCAATATTATGGTCAGTAAATTAACATCTTTTTATGCCTTTACTGTTATTGGGAGCAGTAATCAATTCATCATACCATAAAAGTAAAATGGCGCTGTTAATTATACCAATCCGGATATAAAAGAAAATCTTGATTACCTATATACGTCTTCATGGCCTTCCTTTCGTTCGAGCTGATTATCCCTTCACTTTCTGTGTCAAGAAAAAACTCAGCCTTTTTAATGTACTTTTTTTAACTGCCTCAATGGCCTGGGGGCCACAAGTGCGGCTGCTGGGCGTGAGGTCCTGGATGCGATTCCCGGGTCGGGCAAAGTGTAATTGGATATTTCTTTTAGAAAATTCTCTGTAGCAGCCAAGAGTTAGGAAGTTGGCGGTGTGCCTCTCCCATGCTTCAGAGAGCACGTAAAGCCATCGGTCGTGCACCTGAACTCTCTCCCGTCGTGTCGGATTGCTGTCCCATAGGACTAGGAGAGTGAAAGAAGAGTGCACCTGTGTTTGCGCACACACTTTTGCACTATAATAATCTCCAGCGTACATAACTAATCGGCGTGGAGCAGCAGTGACCGGAAATTCGGTCGGTGTATTTTTTTACTAATGACGTCATAGTTTCAATCATGAAAATGAAAGCGATAAAACGTAATACTCAGATATTATTTATTTAATTCATTGCGTGATATACCCTCAAATACAATATATACATGACCCCAAAATATGTCAAAAATATATATATTTTAAAACTGTAAATGGTAAATTATGGCCACTAAACAGGCAACACAAAATACGTGTGAGGTTAAAAATCAAAAAAGTATTTACTCACGCTAAGCGTCAAGTGCGAGTCGCATCAATTTTCCTGTCATTGTACACCAATTAATATGATTTATGTTTCTAAGTTGTAAGCTTGAACTTACCGATTGTAATGTAATAATGGCTTATGTAAGCTTTATGTAATACTTGACATGTGACCTTAGATTGGATCGCGTGTTCATTTTTTGTAGTAATTTGTGTTAGAGGTGTTAGAACATCATTTAGCTGGAGGTTAAGGAAACTGGTGGGTTATCGTATAATATATCTTGTGATATAAGATACTTAGCATACATAGCATTACGCTTATGGACCCCGAAGCGTAAGGCAAAATAATAATTGTACTATCAAATGTAAAAACTTGAGGATTTTTCCACTGTTATTAAATCCCATTTGGTAGCCTTTTGCCGACTACTGGACACAATTCCAAAGTCCTGGCTGCTTCTCACAATTCCCTAACAGAAAAACCCAATAACACTTCGCCACCCAGGTATCTAACCCAGAACCATACACTAAGCAGCTGCTCTTGCAACCACTAAAGCAGTAAGGCTTTTAATTTTTTTTAACAAGTTCACTATATCTAAAACCTTTGCTTTGTGTTTGAAAAATACAATCGTAAGCGGGGTTCGAACTTGAACCACTTAGACCGATACCAAGTGCTCTGCCATCTAAGTCATCGCCACCTTCATTCATTCAAAAATACAATCGTAAGCGGGGTTCGAACTTGAACCACTTAGACCGATACCAAGTGCTCTGCCATCTAAGTCATCGCCACATTCATTCATCCACTTTTTATAGTCTTATGGTGATGTCAGCATCTCACTCAATATAGAGACGACGCGGTTGGCGCAGTGATCGAAAGAATGACTGCTGCGCCGTGTGCGGCAGTTTCGATTCCTGCACGGAGCAAATATTTGTTTAATCTAACATAACATAACACATAACACGTTTTTTTTTTTTTTTTAAAGAATGCGAAAACAATAAGATCGAAGCTTTCTTTACGATATTTTTACGCGATATTCTCAAAATGGCTGCCATGTTTTAACTAGCCATTACTAACTTTAAGACATTTATAATTATAATAACAAATTAACTTATAGACTAGCCTAAAGCGACCCTCATAAAAATCTTGAAAAATACATAATTACGTAAAAAAAAAAACTAGATAAAATCAATGTTTCCCTGTAATTCCCACAACTATGCCGTATCGCTGCCATCTCTGCCTGGTCCCAAACGATTGTGCCGTAACGATAAATATGTATTAGCGAATAAATCTCACAGATTTTAATAAAATCTAATATCTCACATCAAAATAAGCCTGTGTTTTGCAACTAACAATATTTTTAACTACCATTTTAGACCTTAAATGTACAGTAAAAAGGGTTACTATTCAATATCTAAGATGTATAAGATGATGATTAACATATATTAGTCAGTTTTAGACTTTATTTCCTTCGTTATAAATGCTATAATAGTGTATCAAACTCTCCGATGTGACCGTTCTCAGAAAAACAATGGATACAACAATTAGGTTAAAAGAGCTATGAATTATTTCACACAATTTACAACTGCATACATGTTGGTAATTAAAACTATTATTATAATTTACCTGTGTGTCCTCGGCTTTAAAGGAACCCCATCTAGAGTAGTGTACCGTTCGTACCGAGAGTATGTAGTTGACAAAAAAAAATACCGCCTACAAAGGAATCGGTTGACATTGGTTGAACAATCAATAATTCACTATTTATTTTTACTATTATCCAGCCTTAGGGGTGGACTGTTGAAATTTATATGGAACTAACTTGGAAGTATGCTCTATCCAATAAAAAAAGAATAATCGAAATCGGATTACTCTGTAAAAAGTTTTGCGTTGTTATATATTTAAAAAAAAAACGCGTCGAATTGATAACCTCCTCCTATTCTCTCGTCGGTTAAAATGTGAAATTAGTACATGCCAGTAGGCTTACTCTTTAAAACAAAACCGCTCCATTGACATTGTAAATATTTCAGTTCATACTTTTAAATGCAAAAATGTCTTCAAAATTATTAGAGAATCAGAATACTTACAAACCGACATGCTTTAAAATTAAGTTGACTAAGACGTAGGTAAATTTAATTTAACATAAAAAAAAATTATGGCACTGATTTAATATTTGAATTGGATTGGAATTGGTATTAACTTTAAGAGTAACCCCCCAGGTTTGAACACACAACCCATGGTTCTAAAGACGGGCCTATAACCACAAGGCCACCATGACACCTGCAAACAAGCGGTTGATACCCGTACTATATTTATAGGGCATATGATAAAGACGACAGTTGAGCAAGATGTGTCGGGTTCAACTCCCGGATCGGGCAAAGTGTTATTGAGTTTTCTGTTAGGAAATTTCTCAGTAGCAGCCCGGAATTTGGAATTGTGCCCGGTAGATGGCAATAAGCTCACCACCTATACATGGGACTTAATAACAGCTTTGGTGAAATGTGGGTGTATAACTGTGTGTGTTCTGCCTACCCCTTCGAGGAATACAGGCGTCATACTATGTTGTATGTCATTATATTATGTTAAAAATTACCAACTGCAATTTCTCTTGTAAACAAATGCATCCATTACACCTTAAATATAGGAATTAAAGTGCGAATCTTCATTTCAATTAGAAAGTTAATAGCAGTGCCCCAGTTAATGCACTAGTATTGCAACCCGGTGTCACCTATGTCGTGACTGGGGTTGCCCAACTGATGGGCACATAGGAACTTAAAGCTAAGAGAAATACGACAATTTAATTTCGCTTTAACTGAGGTAAATGTGTAGAAGATGTTGCTACTATCGGTGGAAAAACCTAAATTTATAGCACCCAAAAATGAAAATCATTTATTTCAAATAAACCATTTACAGACACTTTTGAATTGTCAGAAGTTAGTTGCCACGTTCCAAAGTGTAGATTCCTATGGAGAGGAACGGGCAAGAAACTCCACGGTTACTCTTTTTCAAATCAAATGTCTTTAATTGCAAAAATGTGGTAAGTACATAGATGTCATTAAATTTGCTAGTTCACATCAACACATTTCCCATATTAACGGTAGGTAATAAATATAGGTATTATAAGCTAAAACTCAATAAACAAAAAGTCATTTTTTTTAAACATAACACAGAGCCTGACTTAAAGGAATTGAGATACATTACAACAAAATAACATACAACCTTAAAAAAATATCATGTCAAATTATAAAATAATATAAAACTGCAAGGTTTCTAATAATTATAAAACCGGCAAGGATATTTCTTTTAAAACTCGTCCAATGAACAAACACTATTGCAACACCAACCACTTTTTTAAAATAGTGTAAAATTTATTAAAATAGTGTAAAATTTATTAAATGGATTCATCATATAGCTGCCATGTTTCTCTGCATCACCCTAAGGTTGACTGGGAGAGAATGCCCAAGACATTAAATCCGCCTTTGTTACATATCATCAATTTCAACATACATACAAATAAATAAAATTAAAGTGTCTATTTGTAATGACAAAATAATAGTTCAAGATAAATCTTTGAAAAGCATTATCGCATGCTTAGCGAACTCTAAAGTTATTATATTAAATGGAAAAATAATACGGTCGCGAACAGGATTCGAACCTGCGCCTCCCGGATAAATACTCCAGGCGCTCTGACCACTTAGCCATCTCGACTGAGAGTACCTGGAGTATTTATCCGGGAGGCGCAGGTTCGAATCCTGTTCGCGACCGTATTCTTTTTCCATTTAATTACAAAATAATAGGTTTTTTAAGCTATTTGCACGATAACTATGCCTAAATATCAGATATATTTTTTGTCTATCTGTCTGTTTGTTCCGGCTAATCTTCGAAACAGCTGGACCGATTCTGATAAGATTTTACTGGCAGGTAGCTGACAATATAAGGAGCAACTTAGGCTATTATGATATGCGGGGCACAGCTAGTACAATATACAAAAAAATATGGTTGGTAACTTCTTAGCCATTGATCTCAAAGGTCAAGAAATGCTGATTTTTAATTTTTTTAAAGTATCAAGTGTCTGATCTCGTCTAATGGCTACAGGCACAGCATTCCACAAACGATAAGGTAGCCTACGTTAGGCTTGTGAGCAATTTTTAACTAAATATCTACATTATCATAATTCCAACAATAAGTACATCCAATAAAGTTATAATTTTAAATGGAAAAAGAATACGGTCGTGAGCAGGATTCGAACCTGCGCCTCCCGGATAAATACTCCAGGCGCTCTGACCACTAAGCCATCTCGACCTCTGCTCACCACCGCGAATTCTTCGTCCACATTTTAACACGTCTTTTGGTGACGTCATTGCTATCTATTCAGTCCCTATACAGGTGACTGAACCGACACGACTAACTTTGCAGTTAATACAACGTCGTAAAAATGCAATTACTTTAACAAATAAAGATAAATCTTTGAAAAGCATTAACGCATGCTTCGCTTTTTGCATCCAATAACTTGTTGGAGTTTGTAGATTGTATAAGAAGACACTGTTTTCATTTATTCTTACTCCTCAGCACTTATAACTACATTTTGTTTATGTCATACACTATACTCCATTTGAAATAAGATTACAAATTTAAACTTTTTTACTGTCCTTTCAAACGATTTCGACTTCTATTCCGTAGGCATAAGGATGGCATAAAAAGCAAAAAAGTGGTTAAAATACCAACTGTTTACTGCGGCTGCCATTTGTCATGCCGTCAACGCAATAGAAGTTAAAATCGGTTGAAAGGACAGTAAAAAAGGATTGTTTAAATTTCTAATCTTATTTCAAATGGAGTATTGTTGGTTCCAGAACCTTATCTACGTGTGTAAGGAAACCTCTGGAAAATAATAGACTAGGACTGTAGTTGTTGCACTAGTATAATAATCAGTATTCAAACAATAGGTAGGTAGGTCGCGACGCGTACAGTTTTCGTGCGTATTGGTCGTTATTCCGAAAAAAATTTTTTCGGAATATATTTTTTTTTTTTAATCGGCCCGTCTCCCCGGCCCCCTCCTCCTTCCTCGCCTTCAGACCCCTCTGTCGTCACGGCTGGTTAGTACTAAACAAGTGTAGTCACTATTCTACTTAATTAAATGCTAAAAGATGTGCCCAAAATGATAGCATTACCATTAAAATGTGTAACACTATAGTCAATTTTTGGTCACAGATTCTCAGATGTAAATCTTAATTAAAACACTGCTGCTCGGTCCCACGTCGAAAGGTTGCAACGTGATACTAACATGATTGCATTGGATAGGGCTGCTGCGATGAAAACTAGACTGGATTAGCTATAAATAATACTTTGTTTTGTTTGTTTGCTTTTTTAAAAAAACGTTGCCCCACACTAGGAATTTCTTCCTGTATCGTGGGTGCGTTTACAGACATATAATCTCACAAGCACACACACACCCAGACCCGGAGCAATTATCTATAGATCGTACAAATATTTGCTCCGTGCAGGATCGAACCTTCGACACGCAGCGCAGCAGTCGGTCTCTCGACCACTGCGCCAACCGCGCTGTGTGTTACTTCACTCCTCTCTTCCCCTAGGGTAGGTAGAGGTGTACACTGCTATTATTAAGTTCCATGTAATATGTGTGGAGTCAATTGTCATCATGAACACAAAAGGCATGATGACAGTATTAAAGAATCAAAGAATAAATGGTTTTAGAGAATATATGTAGGTACATAGGATTCTAAAAACTGACCTAGTTTTAGTAAAAACATTATGATTAATAAGATTTTCAATATAAAATACTGCAATCGGCCATGTTGACTGCCGATTACAGCGAATGACGTTACGCCTCAATTGAATGTCAATCACTGCCGTTGTTTTGGTTGAACTTTTGTCAAATGTAACGAAGCGTGACGTGACAAGTCATTATAAGCGGCGCCATGACACCGATGAGCGTTTTGGCGTTTAATTCAAATTAGATTAAAATGCAATCATCTGCGTTAAAACAGAGTTTATTGCTGAAATAATGTGTTTTTCGGCAATAGTAGACGTATACCTATATTATAGAAGACGATATCATAATCAGTCATCATGCCTATTCTAAACACTAAGCAGCTACTGAGAATTTATTAACAGAAAAAAGCAATTACACTTTGCCTGACCCAAGAATCGAACCCTGGACCTCGTGCTTAGCACTCGCGCTTGGGACCAACAGAAACAGAACGGAGACAGTTAAATTCAGTATCTGATTTTATATAATTATATTATGTGGTTCAATATAAGTAAGTCCTTTATTTTTTAGTTAATTAAAATGTTAGTCGAGTAAACTTCTGCTATTTTAGTCTTATTCAATTGAAAAGTCAATACCATTGACCTAAGCCTTTGACCATGGCAATAAACAATTAAAAACTTCACACCATAAAAGTTAAATTATATAATTGACCATAACTTTGTTTTGTTTATATTTTATAGCAAAAAAATGTGGGTCAAGTTACACTGGCTTACACAGTCATACTACTACATTAGCATCACGCCTGTATTCCTGAAAATGCGTGCTTCAGAAAGCCGTCGGTCCTGCGCCTGATCTCTCCCCGGTCGTGTCGGATTGCCATCCCATCGGACTATGAGAGTGAAGGCAGAGGGAGTGCGCCTGTGTTTGCGCATACGCTTGTGCACTATAATATCTCCTGCGTACTTGGCTAATCTCCTCGGAGTTAGGCCGCCGTGACCGAAATACGGTCTGGAAGAGTTTGTGTTCCATGCCGTATTAGAATCGTAACAAGAGCCACACGAGCAAATCCAAGAGCAAAAGCTAGTGCTATAAATGCAGTCGTTAGCTGAGTCGAACATCTCTTTTGAATTTCTCAATATCTATGACCGACATTCCGCTATTGTTTTCAAAGGTGTTACATTCAGGCCACCGACTAATCATACCCACAGCCCTAACAAATGTATGCGTCCAAATGTCATCGTAATCCTACGCGATAGGTCGGCCGCGTGTTCTCTACTTTAATTAAATTATACGCTAGAATTAACGCCGGGGGGTTGGCGAAATTAGCCAATATGCTTAGTTAGTGAATCTACAATCTGCTACGTAAAAATATAATATACTCCCAACCGAATTTTCGGTCACGGCGGCCTATCTCCACGGAGATTAGCCAAGTACGCCGCAAATATAATAGCGCACAAGTATATATGCAAACACAGGTGGTTCACCTTCTTCCATCATTCTCAGAGTCCGATGTGACGGCAATCCTACACGACCGGAGCGCAGGGATGCTACTCCGAAATCCGATCATCGAAGGTTCGACTGACGGATCGGACGTTTTGCTACCATGAAGTGTTTCGGATCTGATGATCGATCGAAGTTCGCAATTTGACATTTTGGCATCATAGGCTAAATCTATAAAACAATAGACCCGTCTGTTCACAGTCGGGTGACTATAACAATGGACGGTCCTATCTGGAGTTTGAACATACTTTGTGACTTAATGAAGACTATCTATTGTACTAGACTTGTAAGGTAAGGTTGGCGTGATAGCGGAAAGCGAGACGGATAGACACGACAGAATATCAAAACTGATTTTGGTACGCCGCACTAGAAATATTGCAAAGCAGTAGTAATTTAAATTGATTTATAATGTGAGAAGCAAAAATTTTACCATTAATTCCTCAATAGCTCAAAAGATTTTTTAAAAACTCAATGGTTGTGCTCACATTTGTTTATGAAAATTGAGTCGAGCAATCCCGAAAAATGCTCGTAAGTAAACACTTTGAAAAATAATGATTAATATTATAGTTGTGTCGGAGGGGCTCGTGGCTAAGTAACAGCCGCACAGATCGATCGATCGAGGTTAAGCTGCGCTTGCCGCGGTCGGTCTGTGGATGGGTGACCATCATTTCATACCGAGACCCCTCCGTGCCTCGGAGAGCACGTTAAGCCGTCGGTCCCGGTTGTCAAATTAAGATCCATGACAGCCGTTACAGGTAGTCAGAGGCCTGAAAATCTGACAACCAGTCATACCACGAGATATCGTGTTACCCAGTTACTGGGTTGTGGAGGTCAGATAGGCAGTCGCTCCATATAAAACACTGGTATTAAGCTGCATCCGGTTTGGCTGGAAGCCGACCCCAACGTAATTGGGAAAAGGCTAGGCAGATATATATTATAGTTGTGTCTCACGCAAGTTATAATACTCTCATACGCTTATTGTGCGCTCCGCTCTCATTAACGCCGCGCCTTACCTGCATGTAATGAGATCCATCCACGCGAAAAGATGTTACAAAACGAACCATTGTTCTTCAGAGATATGCAACAAATATTACTTGATAGAATTATTATATAGACACTTTCAGAACACCTTGAAAGTGATAAATTTTAACTGTTAAATACTGCCATTTTGGTCTAGCCGCAAGCGGGTGGATTCCGGACCGGCCGTTTTACTGGGTTTTTCAAACCCGAGGTCCTGTGTTGATTCTTGCGTGAGGTAAGTTACTGGGATATTTAGTTAGAAAATTCTCCAGTAAAAAATATTGTCATAGGAATTCGCTGTCGTTTGACAATGTCAACAACTTATTCTTAGAGCCACTCGGTTCATAACTATTATTGTTTTCAAAAATTCTACGTTTGGCCACCAGCTCGCCTGATGGTGAGCAATGTTGTGGCCGAGGATGGAGCACCTCGATCCAGAAGACATCTGTTCACTTTAAGTAGAGTGATTTGGGGAAAACGATAGTTGGGGAGTTGATACAACTTCCCAGACCCTTCTCCCACAACTGTTGCACCGGACGACTAGGTCGCTTCACGACATGCCTTCGTCCGGTGGGTAGTAACCAGCCGCGGCCGAAGGCTCCCACCAGAGTTGTGTTGCCCGTTTTGCACCATCAGGGGCCACGTGTAGGGATTCCATTTTAAGGGTGCACTCCGCAGGACGCAGGCAACGCAGCCCCCAAAAAAATTTTGATGATTAAGCATCATACTTATAATTTGCTCAATAAATTAGCACGGCTACAAACCAACAGCTTGTATATTAATATTCTAAACATTAAATTACATACAAAATTATGTTCACTTCATCACGCAACCATAAGCGACTTCAAGTAAATCTGTTCAATCATTCACAGACAACATATGCACGTTTCTACGCCATTTGCGTCTGCGCGTGACAATTGGCAGCACTTATCTGTACTCAAGGCATCGACTGCAATGAGAGTGCATATCGTGCGCACACGACGCTCCAAGCTATTTGTGTATATGTAGCCTTAAATAATAACAAAACAACACATAACATACTTGGACAAATTGATGAACTCTGCAATATTTGTAAATGAACTCACACGAAACTTAAGATAGTTAGTTAGTATGGTTTCAATTCCTACAATTTTCATTGAAATCCGTTGAGCCGTTTCGGATACTATTCGACTCACTGACGACAACTTTAGGACAGACAAATGAAATTAATTAAAAAGCATGCCTGCCATTTTTTTAAACCTGTTTGGCCTATGTTACTCGGGACAATGTAAAGAATCTAAAGATAGATCATACATCGAAATCAGTTCAGGCGTTTAGAAGTTATGGTGGAATAAATAAAGTCACAAACTTACATACATGACACCCTAAACACATAACACTCCTTTTTTTGGGACAGTCGACAATGGAACAGGCTTACCCAGCAGAAACCTGTTCACTCGAGCATTGAAGATCCTATATTGTACCCTTTGGGAAATATAGTCTGCAAGGAATTCCACTCCGTAACGGTGCGCTTAATATATTATTTATATTAAATGTGACACGAACACGATATCAGTCTTTTTAAACGAAAATTGATCTCATTTTTAATAAACAAGACATATTATTCTATTGAACTATTTTTATATGATAAATTGTGACATATACCTATATATATAATATCTCTATTGCATTTAATTTAATTTAATGATTTCATAACGTTTTATAATATAAACCACCTACTACAATATTATAAAAACTATTTGTACACCAATTTCATTGGTAGAACATAGAATTGCTACAATGTATATTTTTAAGACCTTTCTGTATTACCTGTGTTCACAAATAAATATATTGATTGATTGATTGATTGACTTTAAAGTTCTTAGTTATTTCTGTTGGCAAATTGCCAAATATTGTAGCGGCTCATTTAGCCAGTATTTGTCAGTGGCAACGACCTCGATCTACGCTTAGCTATGCATAATATGTGTATGTACGTATGTACATCGCGTGCAATCAAATGCATCCATGTAAGGTCGGCATAGTCATGCATAGTTTTGTTGGATTATTAATTTATTAATCACTCAACATCACTATCATTACAGGTTCTCCTAATAGTGTGGTCCTTAATTATTGTAACATATTACATACATTGTGTCTTTTGCGAATTCACTCAGAGAGCAGGTAAAAATATCTATCGTATCTGGTACCTCATTGATATATTGATATACGTAAGGGGAGAGTACGCGTTATAGGAGCTTTGTTTAATAAATTTGTCCTACCGCGGGGTACCGCCAGAAGACGTGGCCACCGTCGCCGCAGTAAATAGTTGTTGCGGATTCGACTCCTTACCAAGCAATAATTTAAAAATTTACGTAGCGAGAGCCATTTCCCTTCTTGATTCCAATTAATTGTATCCAACCATGCCTTATTAATATTCTTAAGTTAAAGTTGGAGAACTTGTTGGTCTAGCGGTACCATGCGCGGTTGCTCACTGTGAGGTCTTAAGTTCGATTCATGGGTCGGGCAGTATTATTAGGTATTTCTGTTAGGAAATTCTCAGTAGCATCCTGGAGTTACGAAGTTGACGATATGACACCTCGTGCTTCGGAGAGAACGTAAAGCCGGCAGTTCTGCGCCTGATCTCTTTCTAGTTGTGTCGGATTACCGTCCCATCGGACTATGAGAGTGAAGGAAGAGGGAGTGCACCTGTGTTTGCGTTAATATTATCATTATTTGTAATAACTATAGTACCATTAAAACTAAAACTGCTCCTCTAACGGCTAACACTAACAATTCTTTTTATAGAATTTTAAATTATGGTTTAAATCAGAGATTTTATGGAGCTACGTAACCATTACCGAAACTATCGGATATCCGAAATAAAAAGCTATCCGAAACCGTAATCTAATCTGATATAAAAGTTTCGAATTATTTCGGATAGCGGCGGAGTCTAAATGAGACATGTTATGACAGAGACATCGTTTTTTTTTCTACCAACTTATAATCTATAAATAAAGTCAAATCATTACTTGTTTGTATTCCCTTCCACAAATTTTACAATACCATAAAGATCTAATATCCCTATCTGAAACTATCCGAAACTATTGGATAATCCGAAATTATTTAATATCCGTAACCGTATCTGAAACCGGTGTCCCTAATATTATTCATATATCCGTAACCGTATCTGAAACCGGTGTCCCTAATATTATTCATATATCGGTTACCGTATCTGAAACCGGTGTCCCTAATATTATTCATATATCCGTATCATATGGATCAACCAGACCGGACCAGATATGGATGGACCAGATCCGAAATTTCATATCCGTAATAGTTTAAATTAATCCTTATCACTTAGATACACATTCACCCCTTAAAATTAAATTACCTGACAAATTAGGGCCTAGTATGTATTCGCATCATTTGCTGACTCTACAGTCTTCCATAAAAGAGCATTGTATGCAAAGTTTATGTGGAATGTTTTGTTTAAAGTAACCAGTCCTACTGTCTGTCTGTCTGCCACACAAAAACTACTAAATTATGACGCGATTGTGATGTCATACAGCATGCAATTAATTCGACTAGATATCGTAAGTATTGTTCTTGGAAAGAATAGGCCACCTATTTCCAGTGGCATTGAAAGAAAGAAAGAAAATATATATTTTGGACTCATAGCAGGTTTAGCAGTTACCTACATACAGTCACGCCTGTTTCCTATTGGGGTGGGTAGAGACTATCGATTTCCACCTGCTACGATTCTGACACACACTCTTTAGCTTCATCTATGTTCTTCTCCAGTCAAAATACTCCAAAAAACTTACAAAATAATATTAGTAACCTGTACGAGACCATAAAAAATCCCTACTTCAGCATATCCCCCAACGAATTAAAGCGTTGGTTTGACGTTCGTACACACAACGTCATCAGTATGTTACCTCCCTACGTACGGCGCGTCGCGTAAGAGGTAACCAATTCGTTGTAAGCTTTAACCGACCAGCGGTGCGAGCATAGTTCTTTTTGTCGACACGTTAGTCGATTTTAAACGTCAAATTTGACATAAAGTGACGTTATAACGATACAATTCAATACATAAAAACTTTTATCGAGTCGACAAGTTTGTCAAAAAGATCCGTGCTCGGACGCCTGATTAGTAAAAGACAACACGCAGTGAGCTAGAGTGGAGCTCAATGGAGTCAATGGTCGTTTTTTTCGGAACTCGGTGTCTGCCGGGGCTGCGGTGAATGCAATTGTGATCTCGGAATCTCTGCATAAGGTTAGGAGAGGATCATGTGATTTCCCACATAATAAAGGGTATGCCTTTACTCTATAGTTCAGTGCCTACTTTTCTGTAACAGTATATTTTGTTAACATTTTATCGCTACCAAACATATAATTCTTCTAGCTGTAAACCAATAATTATTCCGGGTCTGGGTGTTTATGTATACACATCTACGGAACAGGAGGAATTATTCCTAGTGTGGGGAAACATTTTTCTATTAAAGAAAATATCAAAAGTGCCAGTAACTCAGGCCAGTAATATATTCTCTTTTTCTACATCTTTTTGTCAGGATTTCATGTGTACAGTTAGCGTTATCTAAATGGGTACCCGTATGTAATGTGCATCAAAATATACAATAAATTACCCAACAAAATAAAAGATGAGCCTAGCGACACGAAGGTCCTAAGCACCCTAAAGCAAATATTAATAAATAAAGCATACTACACGATTAGTGAATATCTTACGGATAAACAAATAACATGAAAATATTAATTTTATACAAATATAATCATATTAGCAAACACCTTTTCCTGCTAAAACCCATACATACTTACCTATAATTTATATATTAAATAATAAATAAATACATAATATAAAATTAAACATAAATATAAAAAAATGAACAATAAAATATTAAGCTGTAACAAAAAAAATATATAAAATATTCACCATAATTAACAAATATAAATAATACAATAAAATAAATATATCACAATAAATTTATACAAAATTTAGAACGGATAACCTAATAATATAATGTACTAAAATACAAAAAATATACTTATATCTAAATACCTACTAAAAATACAAACATAATAACAATACTATACATACTTAGATACATTAAAAAGGAATATGAATACTTGAGCATAAACAAATATTTCTATATATACAACGCCTTCCTCTCTTCTAATTTACTATTTGCTGTGCCCATCAGGGTCCACGATTGCTACCATGTTATTTATATTACCATCTTATCTTTACATTGTGGATTTGCAATAAAGAATATGAATATGAATAAGAATATGAATAACAATACACGTGCGTTCACGTAAAGGGTACCGAATTCGTGCAGTTGTCTGTACAATAATGAATAAGCCACTTTTATCAGTATTTATTTTTCTTTTTTTTCTTTTCAGATGTGGCTGTCCACCATTGTGTCCTCAACCCTGTTCGTGATGGCACTGTCAGCTGGCAATGAATACCTCCCCCCCAGCAAGGGGTACAACTATGAACCACCTTCCATACCATTCCCCACCAATAATAATGGCAATAAGGTATGTCAATATCTTCTTTATTATGACGAAATATGACAATATCGTTGCCAAAATCTGCCTAGGATTCCTGTCTAACCGGATGCAGCTTGATACCAGTATTTTACATGGAGCGACTGCCTATCTCGCCTCCACAACCCGGTTACTGAGTAACACTAAAATGGTAAGACTGGCTGTCAGATTTTCGGGCTGTTAGTTACCCGTAACGACGTCATTTGACAACGGAGTTCAACGTACTATACGAGGCACGTGTTCTTCGAGTTCTATAGTCAAATACAGATAAATCTTTGAAAAGCATTAACGCAAACGCGTAAACGCGTTTTTTTCAATGTTTCTTTGAAATATAGAAATTAATATAGGCATTACATGGCCTCAACATGTATTAAAAAATATAATTATATATGATTTATAAAGGATTGGGATGTTGTTCGGCGATTTACAACTGTAAAGTGGTAACGCTGAGTTTAGTAAATCTGTAAATGATTACTAGATAAATATCACCAGGCGTCTCCTTAAGACGTATACAAAGAGGATTGAAGATTCAATAGGTTTGAACACGACAAGGTAGCTCAGTTGGTAGAGTGATGACACGGAACGTCAAAGGTCGCGGGTTCAAGCCCCGTTCTTGTCTATTATTTTTTCAATGTTTCTTTGAAATATAGAAATTAATATAGGCATTACATGGCCTCAACATGTATTAAAAAATATAATTATATATGATTTATAAAGAATTGGGATGTTGTTCGGCGATTTACAACTGTAAAGTGGTAACGCTGAGTTTAGTAAATCTGTAAATGATTACTAGATAAATATCACCAGGCGTCTCCTTAAGACGTATACAAAGAGGATTGAAAATTCAATAGGTTTGAACACGACATGGTAGCTCAGTTGGTAGAGTGATGACACGGAACGTCAAAGGTCGCGGGTTCAAGCCCCGTTCTTGTCTATTATTTTTTCAATGTTTCTTTGAAATATAGAAATTAATATAGGCATTACATGGCCTCAACATGTATTAAAAAATATAATTATATATGATTTATAAAGGATTGGGATGTTGTTCGGCGATTTACAACTGTAAAGTGGTAACGCTGAGTTTAGTAAATCTGTAAATGGTTACTAGATAAATATCACCAGGCGTCTCCTTAAGACGTATACAAAGAGGATTGAAAATTCAATAGGTTTGAACACGACAAGGTAGCTCAGTTGGTAGAGTGATGACACGGAACGTCAAAGGTCGCGGGTTCAAGCCCCGTTCTTGTCTATTATTTTTTCAATGTTTTCTTTGAAATATAGAAATTAATATAGGCATTACATGGCCTCAACATGTATTAAAAAATATAATTATATATGATTTATAATTTTAAATGGAAAAAGAATACGGTTGTGAGCAGAATTCGAACCTGCGTCTCCCAGATAAATACTCGAGGCGCTCTGACAACTAAGCCATCTCGACCTCTGTTCACTACCGTGAATTCTTCTTCCACATTTTAACACTTTGGTGACGTTATTGCTATCTATTCAATCCCTATACATCCGGGAGGCGCAGGTTCGAATCCTGCTGACGACAGTATTATTTTTTAATTTAAAATTATAACTTAAGAATTCGCTAAGCATGCGGTAATGATTTCAAATATTTATCTGAATTTGTTAAGGTAATTGCATCTTTTGTTCAACATCGTCAGAATTTTGTTTCCCGTGAAGAAGAACCGGCAAGGAACTCCAATCTAGAGATTAAATACTGCTAATCCCACATTTCAGCAACCAGCCCCACCATCAAACAGGCCGAGCCCTACGCCGCAGCGGCCGTACCTACCCCCTGGACCCACTCCTGGCACAGGACCTTCACCGACACCTGGAGTAAGTACCCTGAGATACCTTCCCGTAATAAGCTGTGCCTGTGCATGCATCTGTTTATTATGTTTCCTAGACAACTAAGTTACCCCACAGTGAAAACCTCGTTAAAATCGGTCCACTGCAATGGTTCTTCAGTTATAAGTGTTCAGGCGGACAGACATATGTAGTAGGTACTTTCATAAACCTGCCGTCTAGGGGCGTTTAAGAATTACGTAAGCAGATTTTTTGCAATTATTAACCCCCACCTCCCCCTCGTCAGCAAAAGTAAGCAAAGCTTTTACCCTCCCCTGCTTACGTAAACATTGGTACATGATTTTTTTTATGTGTTCTGGTGTCTCGGTTCTAAACGAGTAAACGTATACATTATTTTCGAGAATCATTGAAAATGTGTTTCATTTTTAAGCATAGACAAGTAGGGTTGCCAATTGCCATGTGTTCAAACCAAAATCGATAAAATTTTGTAGAAAATTTGTGAAAGTAAAAATATATACACACACATATATATATATATATATATAACTGCTGACGTAATCACCATCCAAACCCCCCACCCACATGTCATCAAAAATAAGCAAAGCAAAGACTTCCCGCCCCCCTGTAGTGCTTACGTAATACTTGAATGGCCCCCTAGTTTTGATACCACACTTAAACGTAGAATTACCAAAAGATAATACAGGAAATAATATATACGGGTATTACCAGGGTTAAATAAAAGACGTACTAAAAAAATTATATCATTATTAATTATCATTCGTCGTCAATATAAAATTTCGGCATTTCTCCGACGGCTGGGGCCAAATACTTTTTATTGTTAATGGCATTGCTATCTGAAAATATTAAAATAATAAAACATTAACTTCACTAAGTTTAGGGGTCAACTCCGTTAGTGCACTAAAATTAGGGGCACAGGGTAACAAGTTATAGTATTAATATAAGTTTTAGAAACCGTTCAACAAAAATATTTTTTCATTTAATAATAATACTCCTCCCAGCCGTATTTCGGTCACGGTGTCCTTTCTCAACGGAGATTAGCCAAGTACGCAGGAGATATTATTGTGCACAAGTGTATGCGCAAACACAGGTGCACTCCCTCTTCCTTCACTCTCATATTCCGATGGGACGGCAACCCGACACGATCGGAGAGAGATCAGGCGCAGGACCAACGGCTTTACGTGCTCTCCGAAGCACGGGGGTGTCACACCACCAAATTCCTGAGTCCGGGCTGCTACTGAGCATTTCCTAACAGGAAAACCCAATAACACTGCCCGACCTGGCACCGAGGCAGTCAGTTTTTCATTTACCAAGTGCCCGTCAGTTTGAGGTTTCAGTGCAAGAAATATAGCTCAAGGTTCAGTTGGAACAGTTTACCAACAAAGTCACATTTTTTCTGACGAATAGCTTGTTAGATAGTTAGAAAAACTTTTTTTAATCACTTTCTATCTGGTAATGACATCGGTAAAATTGAGTGTAGAACACTAAATTTACTTAATACTAAATTAATGAACAATATTTTCGGGCTAACTTATTTAGTGCATTAAAGTAATAAATGTAATTAATTTATAGGCTTACCATCGGCCATGGCTAAATTATTGTTATCAATGCCTTCCTCTAAAATATAAATGATTGTTTATTAGTAATTGGAGAAGATTTCTTTCCACATACTTACATGGAATTGTACCTTTAATAATACTTTATATTCCCCTCATCTGGACCTAAATTAAACACTGACGATGTTGAACAGAAAATGTTTGAAGCATACTGGGACCTACAACTTTGCTTGTCAATACGCGAGCTTCACGCGCACAGATACATTTTGGTCTGATAATTAATCGAGGACAATACTACCACAGATCTGAAAAAAAAAACCTTGCCTTGTCATAAGCGAAACATAGATTACACACACACACACACACACGCAGCGTACTGGCGCCGAGTGAAAGAGTTTTAAGTATTTGTAGGCGTTTAGCTCGTGTATGACAAGCGAAATTGGATGACTAGGCATACTTCTCACATGTCGTACGCGACGCTCCGTCCGTATTTTTTTAAGAGCCGTGAATACTACCTATCGCAGCGCGGGAAAGAACGCATACGGCATGTTTATAGTGAGCGGCCATTTGTAGGCTTCATCCAAGATTAGACGAGGTTAGACTATTGCCTATATTACGTAGTACGACAGATATAAATTACTTTTAGTCATAGGTTTCTATTACATTTACCAATAAAAAAATATACCTAAACAAAATCTAATTTTTACATTAGTCAATAGCCTAATTAATTATTTTGATTTGTTTACTCACGGCTACCTAAAAAGAAATTAACATCGTGAAATTAATATACAATCGATAATGTTGTTATTTTGTTGTCCGAAATCTTTATTGGCACACACAATTCAATAAAGTTTCATCGTAATCGGATGAATGGTGTAGTAAATTAGGAATGCATAGAAGATGAAAAAACAAACAGACAGACGAACGACATTATTTTGTATATATTAGATTAGATAAAGTTATTATTCTCGTGGCTAAGTAGCGGACCGATCTGCGCTTGCCTCGGTCGATCAAAGTCAAAGTCAAATCATTTATTTAAATTAGACCCTTTAGAGGCACTTTTGAACTGTCGGAAGCTAGTTGCCACGTTTCAAAGTGTAGATTCCGATCTGTGGATGATCATCATCTCATACTGAGACCCCTTCGTGCTCACCAACTATTACATGGGACTTAATAACAGCATTGGTGAAATGTGGGTGTATATACCTCTACCTTCCCCTGTGAGGAATACAGGCGTAATGACGACGCTAACCCTCCGTGCCTCGGAGAGCACGTTACACCGTCGGTCCCGGTAGTCAAATTAAGATCTATGACAGCCGTTACCGGTAGTCAGAGGCCTGAAAATCTGACAACCAGACATACCACGAGATATCGTGTTACCCATTAACTGGGTAGTGGAGGTTGGATAGGCACTTACTCCATGTAAAATACTGGTATTAAGCTGCATCCGGTTTCACTGGAAACCGACCCCAATGTAGTTGGGAAAGACTAGGCAGGTTGATTGAGATTAGATGGAGATGATTTTAATAGAGTTTATTTAGAACAGAACATAGAACGATCTCATTAATTATTTGTACTTTAAACTTACTTGGTAAAAAATATGGACTCACTGAAAAAATAAAACAATAGTTTTAGAACGTCTAGCAAGATAGACGGCAGGTCTTCGTTTTTGAGGGCTGAGCTGCCCGCGTCCGTAGGAGTGCACCCTTAAAAAGGAATCCCTACACGTGCTCCCTCGGTGGTGCAAAACAGGCAACACAACTCTGGTGGGAGGCTTCGGCCGCGTCTGGTTACCACCCACCGGACGAAGCCATGCCGTGAAGCGACCTAGTCGTGTTTCGGGGTGTAGTCCGGTGCAACCGTTGTGGGTTACGGGTCTGGACAGTTGCAACAACTCCCTAACTGTCGGTCTCCTCAAATCTATCCACTCAAGTTAAGAGCGAATAGATTTATTCTGGATATACGCGCTCCATCCTCGGCTGCGCCGTCGCTTACCATCAGGCGAGTTGGGGGCCAAAGGTAGATCCATTTTGATGAAAAATTAAGTCAGATTCCTCAAAGTTGGAAAACCAGTCTTATTAAGAAATATCGTGTTACCAGCGAAAATATTGTATGTTTTACACTATAACTGGATTATGGAGCTCTTATAGTAGTCACTCTATATAAAACATTGGTATGGCTGCATCCAGTAAGACTGAAAGCCGACCTAACACGCAGATGGAAAAAGTTAAAGCATATGACTATGACTCGCCAAATGAGACGCAATAACAGCATCGATGAAATATAGGTGCAGAAAAGCACAGCTCTGCCTTACCCTATGGGAAATACAAGCGTGGTGCTACGTAATGTTTTACTTACATTTAGGCAAAGGTTTCGATGTGGTACACCTAGTGGATCTTGGAGTGGGCATGCTCGGTGACGGCTCTCCTTTTAAAATATCTGAATTATTGTACGTGGTCCGTGCTGTATCGAAAAAATCGTAATACATTACTTTTTAGCGAAAAGAAAAATATATAAACAGAATTTGAGGTTAGGCCTCCCGGATTAATACTCCAGGCGCTATGCCAACTTAGCCATCCCAATCTCTCATCACTACTCCAATACTACTAACGCCAATATTTTCGAGTGTAAAATGCAATGCGTGCTTTACGAATACTTTAAAGCGTCTAATATGTAAACTATCTGCTACAGATGCTTGTCAAAAACTCGCTTAATAAGGAATCCAATCAGATCTAGCTGGTCCCTAAGCGTGCTCCCTAGAAACGTCCTAAGCCGAGACTCGTGTCACGCAGGGAACGCTCTTATCCCGGATCTATTGACACCCGTCAACGGACCATAACCTGCTGGGGTCGCGGTAAATGCAGTTGCGGATGAGACCTTGGTAAAGGTTAAAGTAGGACCGTGTGGTTTTTAGTCGGCGGGAGTCCGGCACAACGTCCATGGTAGATTTCCACAATCATAAAAAGGGGAGACGCTCTTAGTACTGTGTTGCTTAATATGTAGTATTTGCTCTGAATGCAGGCATCAAATAAATTCCTCGCCATAATTAATACTGTTATTCTAGACCCCAGTTGGTTATTTAAGACCCCTATTGGTTATTCTAGACCCCTATTGGTTATTCTAGACCCCTATTAGTTTACTGCAAGGTGCCGCTGTACAAACAAAGAGCGTAATTATATATGTAGGTACTAACTGTAACTTAATTGTCATAAATATCATTAGCTGAATTCGGAAGAAATAAATTATGATAATATATGGACATGGTTTAAAAAAAAATCGTTTCGACCTGAATATCACTATGAAACAAGAGTAATACGTACTCAACTTCAATGGAATGTACTGACCTTCTTCCAGACCTAAATAGAAAACAGAAATATTTTTGTTAAGAAACTAAACTATATACATAAAGCACCTGTCCCACAACCGGCGATCAGCGAGTAGCGATTCAAGCGAGAAACTAATTAACTAGCTAGCGGGCAACGTATAGATAGTTCTACTTCTTATTGTGTGGTTGATGAACAACCTAGTGTCAGAGTTTAAACCACCCCTCTATTGACTGACATGGCTTTACACCATCGAGAATAACTCTCAAGTCAAGAAAATTTTAATACGCATTTTAATACTTGACTACGAAAATTCAGTGAATGCCTTGAATTCTAACCTTTGACTTACTAGTCCAAATACAGATAGTTTTATCGCTAATTTATGATAGTTATTTTTTTTTATTTGTCGCTGCGAGAAACTATTTAGCGAGTCTTCTCGCTTTAGTGAATCGTCAACAATAAAATTGTATTTTAAATATCGTTTTCAGTTATACGGAATTATACCGTAATTGTACGTTTCTTGACCGAGAAAATAATCAATAGTCATGCGATGACTGACCCGTTGACGGTGGGACAGGTCCTCAAAGAAAAAAAAAATAACTCACTTGTCAATTTCTCGCCATATTCTAAAGATTTTTCTTGGGCTTAATAAGAGATTACAAAATATTTTAAAAAAATTTTAGTAATGTTAAAATATTTATTTACCCAGGTCCTTTTCTTTCATTTCGATTGCTAAAATTTCAAAAATAAGTTTTATTTGATTAGAATGGATCAACATTGTTTGGTCTGTTAATTGCTTTTTCCATATACCACTTACATTATAGTGCAGTATTCTGGGAAAATTCGTTTTATAATTTATATGAGTTATAATTTTGTTAGAAAAATGCGACTGCAAGCAGGTTAACTACAAATTTACAACAAGATAACAAATAGAAGAATTAAGAGGTGCCGTTCAAGCACTATAGCCCCCATTTAAAACAAAATGAAGCTCATATACATTATGGCCCCCATTTAAGACCGAAGCTACAGATTCCTTTGACTAAGTTTAGGAATTAAACAATATTTAAATCGTTACTCGAAGATAGGGCATTATAAGCTGATTATATTCTTAATTTAACCTCATTTAATATTTTTAACGACAAAAGACATGGTAAGATTATTTATAAAAAATTTAGTAAGGAATAACACAGTATATAAAGTGCCTCATAGTACGTAAAACAATCAAAAAGTTCGTATGTAAAATACTAGAATAAATACAAACCAAGTTGCGCGTCATAGTTTATTCCATTACATACTGATAGAACTGTGAATACCTAAAAAATAAGGAAATATTCTGAATTTAGTCACCTGGACCGAATAGATAGCGATGACGTCACGAAAAGACGTATTAAAACGTGGAAGATGAATTCGGACTAGTGGTCGAGATGGCTTATTGGTCAGAGCGCCTAAAGTACTTATCCAGGAGGCGCAAGTTCAAAACCCGCTCCCGACCGAATTTTTCTTTCCACAAATTTTATAACTCTCAATCATTTGATTTAAAAAAGTAGGGCCGGTGGTACGAGTACACTCGTACATACAGGATGACTAGAAAATAGCATGACATGCTGCGAGGGGTGATTATTAAATAAATAAAATAAAAACAAAACAAGAATATATTCATACCAAAGCGTAAGAAAATGAATTCACAATATTTTTCCATAACTCCATATTATTTGGGCACACCTAAAAATGTTACACTATAATTTTAGCGAAACATATTTGTGATAAAGTGGAATGGCGAAATTTCTATTGACATTAATATTTATCGTTTCCGATAGAGTTTATTACTACGAGTATATTCGATCACCCAGAAATAAATGGTTCATAACATAAACAGAAAAAAAATTGAAAAGCATTATCGCTTGCTTAGCGAACCATAAAATTAAAAAAAAATGTTGAAGAAGAATTCGGTCGCGAGCAGGATTCGAACCTGCGCCTCCGTATAGTCTATTATCTCTGTCTACTCTTCGACGCAATATAATTTAATTTTCTCTTCATTTCCAGCAACATGATCACCACGAACATAATCATGACCACAGCAACGGTAATCACGATCACGGAGACCATCACCACCACGAGCCTGGCATGCCCTTCGACTTCTCTTACCAGGTAAGACTAAAACTGATTCAAATATTTACTTTGACCTGCCCGAGCTAAAATTTGTGCGGTGCATTTTGTTTCATAAAACCCATTTCCTGACAATAAAACAATCTTCACATGACGTCAAGATTTAAGAAAAAGGAATATTAGAAGAAACACAGAACACAGTACAATTTGTCCCTTTGGGGTATTAGACCCGCGGGCGAAATGCAGAACGAGTCCATGTATCTATAGACTACAAATTCCTTTAATTTCAGGTGGAAACTCTCACGTATAACCTAAGTGCCATTTAAATACATTATATAGATTCCAGACTTCATATATCTTACGGAAGTCCATTACAATGGATGGAAATAAATGCAATATCTAGCTGTTATACCGTGCAGTGTCCACCGAGTCTTAGTGGTGGCTAACAGCTCCTGATAATGTTAGGAAATTGCATGATTACCCTTATTATTTTAAAAATTTGTATGATTTATTTGCAACCATTTCACATGGTACATGTTTGGTTCGTAGGTATACAAAGGTATTACAGACAGTCAAGGCGAAGCGAAGCGGCCGCTTTTAGAGTACAATAGTGTACTCCAATCATGTGGAATAGACGAAAATGCCTTTGAATTACTGATTGATACAAGAGTAGACCATTTGACCCTCAATTCTTTCAAGTCTCCTTTAATTTCCGCAGGTGGCTGAAGATGGCAACGATTACAGCCACAACGCGATCTCCGACGGTGACATCACAAGGGGAGAGTACAGAGTAGCCTTGCCTGATGGTCGCACACAGATTGTCAAGTACACAGCTGACTGGAAGAACGGATTCAACGCTGAGGTGAGTCACTGTTGCGTTGTTACGCTACTCCATAATAGATGGCGTCATTTTATATTTATATATTGTAATAAAAATTTTGAAGAGCGATTGAGTGATTTATTTGTGGTTAATATTTTTTCTTCTATTATGGATAATTTGAGCTCTCAAAATGTCTTGCATGCTATTAATAGATCATTAATTCTTATTGCTATATGCAGTGATAGCCTAGTGGTTGGACTGACAAGATAAAGGTCTAAAATAAATATTTTATTAAAATGGAAATGCGACCCGGGTCGAGATGGCTTAGTTGTCAGAGCGCCTGGAGTATTTATCCGCGCAGATTCCTTTTCCATTTAATATTATAACTTTTAGAGTTCGCTAAGCATGCTTTAATGCTTTTCAAAGATTTATCTTAACACAATATATCTTCACTCCAGGTAACATACGAAGGTGAGGCCCGATACCCAGACCCACCATCAGGCGGCTACGGCAGCGGTCCAGCCAACAACGGTGGTGGCCAGGCCTATGTGCCACCTAGCCAAGGCGGCGGCTACCAATACTAAAAACCTAACAACTATGCAGGTTTACAATGAACTGAACATGTATTTTTGCTAGGATTACGCGAAAATTATAAATAGTCGATTAGTAATACAAAAAGGTTCCCCTCTACTGTGACAGCTGTCATTGTCATAAAGTGCTCGCCAATTAAGATTGCCCGAGAAAGGCGCTATGAATGTTGCAAAAATATATATAAAATACCACTTTTTAAACAGAACATATTATTCAGCATAAAAAATATTTACATGTCTTGAAATATAAACAGTCAAAATAATTAGTTTAGATTTATTTAGTGAGCAGTCTACAACAGTCTTCAGAGCAGAGACAATGAATAGAAAACGGACATATATAGGAGTGGCATTAAAAAATAAAATCGCATCGGCTTATGTTTTTTAACTTAACAGGCAATATGAAAAGGGGATACCTGAAATTAAAATATTGGTAATAATAGCATTTGATGAACATGAGAAAGAAATAAATAATAATTTACTTATTTCAAAACAAACGATATTTGAAGTAAGAGTTAGAGGACTATTTAACATGACAGTTAATATAATTCGCGTAGAATTGGTATGAAACTTTGTATGTGTAACAAACATGTTTGTTAATTGCCTTGTAACTGCCGATATTCTTTGTAATAAACTAGATTTGAATCAGGCTTACAACTACGAATGGCATGCCTAATATCAAACCAAAAAGTCGACAAAATGTCTGATTCAAATTTTATTTCTTATCAAGAACATATTAGCAGATTAATTGTTTTAAAAATAAGACCAATAGTTTAAGTTAGTATTAAAATAGCATAGTTACCGAAATATAGTTACCAATTGTTATAAAAATATTATATAAATGTACTTCACTAGCTAGTTAATCAATGCTAAACTGGGTTGCCAAAAAACCCCTATTTCCTTCTTATTTTTCTACGAAACTATGTCATAACTTATTGTGGAAAGATCTAGAAATAGTACAATAAACGTATTGTGAGATAATGTAATACTTTCATACAACTATATACTTACGCAGCCTATACATTTGTTTATAATATAACCATTTTAGAGTAAAATATGATTATATGTAGACCTACAATTTAAATACACTTATAGGTAGGTACCTACATATATTTAAAGTGTATAAAAAAGCTAGAAACCATTATGTGATGTTAAACAATGACAAAATTGCTTGTAATAGTTTTAATTAATAATACTCATTATGTACACTGCCGTTTTATTGTATATTTATTGTATAGGATAGAGGAGTAAATTTGACAATTAAAGTGACTTTGACAGTTGAAGTGTCCTTTTGTACCTTATTTTTTTATAAAAATAAATGTAAGCTACAGTTAAACATGTCGTTTTCATTATTTTCCTTTGATTGTGCAACAATATTTTTAACCAGAGCTGACTGCCTCGTTGGTCTAGTGGTCCCAAGCGCGACTGCTGAACAGGAGGTATCGAGTTCGATTCCCGGGCCGGACAAAGTGTTATTGAGTTTTTCTGTTAGGAAATTCTCAGTAGCACCCCGTAGTTTGGAATTGTGCCCGGTTGATGACAATAGGCTCACTCCCTATTACATGGGACTTAATAATAGCATTGGTGAAATGTGGGTGTACAATTGTGTACGCCTCTGCTTATCCTTTCGGGGAATACAGGCGTGATGCTATGTATGTTATATTGATAAGAGCCTCCTATATTATTTTATCAGATATTATGTAGCATAGTTTTGTTTTTAACATCGTTCAAGTCGATGAACATCTTATATAACCTGTGATCCACAATAAAGTGATTGATTGATTGAGTATTAAAGGAATAATGATTGAGGGTAAAAGTAGAGCTCAACCCTATCTTCAATTAAACTCGAATAAGTACTGACTTCTGGCACCAAGTACCACAAATATATCACAAACCCAAAAATTGTTTAGTCCAATAGGTAGACTTAATAAATTATTCCAATAAATTAATTACGAACTGGGTAAGTAGGTAGCCAATAATAAGTTAGTCTTGTGCACTTTCCCCATAACAAGTTCTATAATCAAAACAAAAAAAAAGTTTATATAGTTTATGTTTATTGATTTGTTTATTAATGAAAACATTGTGAGGGAACTTGAAAGAGTGGTGTGAAATTGCCTGCAATAGTGATTCATGCTTATGCTTTCTAAGTATGGGAAGATGTATTTGCCCTCTAGTAGGACAGTTTTGGGCTGGTTATCATTTCTTACTCTTATAAATGGCAATTGTGTTCATTAATTCCATACCTTCTAGTAAGGAAGAATATAAGTTTCAGTACCATGAACATTTTTCAAATGCGATTTAAGATCTTTTTTTAAACTAAACTTTTTGTCACAGATAACACAACATTCAGCCTTCTCCATGTGTTTTCTTTTTATATGCTCTAGTCTTCTTCCAGAAGTTATATATTCGGCACCACATATATCACATCTGAATGGCTTCTGACCGGAATGCAACATTAAATGTTCCACCAGTGTCTTTTCATTTACAAATGTATCGCCGCAAAACTCACAGGTTTTGTCTTTGATTTTTTCATGTGTTACAAAATGTTGAGTCAAGTTACTCTTTTTGTAAAATCCTTTTTGGCATATTTCACATATGAATGGCCTGAAATTGAGATGGAATTTGTTGATATGTGCTTCCAGTGAGTTCTTGTTAATGCTTCTATAGTCGCAGTTGTTGCAGCTATGATATTTAGGCCTTCGTTTTCTTTTTATTTTTGTATTATGATTTTTCAAATGTAAATTGAAATGCGAGTGGGATTTCAGTACTTTAAAGCAGTAAGGACATTTTTTTTCTTTATGAGAGCTTAAATGCGCTTTTAAAGCTGCACTTTTGTTAAATATTTTGCCGCAAATATCACAGATAATAGCTTCATTTATATTCTTATGAGTAACCTTAACATGCTTCTGAAGTAACACTTTTGATTTAAATTTCATATCACATTTCTTGCAGTCTTCACTCTTCATGAGATCTCTTGAATTAGTAAATATACTTTCATTTGTTGGTAAATTAATTTTTAATTTATATTTCTTTGGATTTCGTTCACAATCGATTTTATTGTCTAATTCTTCATTTATATTATCTGTTAAGATACTAAGCATTTTATTTTTAAAATAGTTTCTTTGCAATAGACAGTATATTTTAATGATTAAACTGGCACAATCTTTGCATGATTGTGACAATAGAAGATCCTGGAAATTTAAATTTTTGTGATTCATTTAAATATTCTTGATTTTAGATCGATGAGGGATTACCAACATATATTTTTTTAATCCTGTTAATCAGATAGACTCAAATAGCTATCTATAAAAAAAAAAACTGTCAGAACGTCCGCAAAAGGCTATTAAACAATGCAAGGATTGAATATTAGATACTTACGTGCGATGGAAATAACACTTTCATAATATTAAATAAAGTTAGATTAAAACTAAAGTATTCATCATGAATTTCTATGACTTCGTATAAACTAGTAGCATTACCACTGTGCTTGTAACAAAGGAAGCAAATGTCCGTAGTGTTTTTTGGGTTAATCAGTATATTTAACAATTCCATTTCTACAAAGGTTTTTAATTTTAGTATCTTTATAAAATAAACTATGAAAACGTAAACAACAAAGAGAGTATAGTAAACAAACCCGTAAACGGACAATTATAAACCTACATCAAAATCAGTCAGCTAGAGCTGAGACAGTGTCGCAGTGACATTTTGACACTTGACACTTTTTCTGATAAGAGTTTTTTTTAGAGTACCCCTAATCTACGCTTCTTCTTCTTTCAGACTTCAATGGCTCTATTGGAGAATTTTCTCTTTCGTGTGCAAGGTACCACTACTCACATGGTTCAATAGTAATAGTCGATTTTAGACACAATTACTCGACTAAATTAATATTGCACAGTTGGCAGCGTTTCGTACTATTCATTGAAATATTTAATATTATGCACTAGCAGACGGGCGCGGATCGGGATTGTAAAATAGGATTGTAGCCAGAAAGATAAAAGTAGCATTCCATGTCAGTTTTTGAGAAAAAGAAAACATTTGACTTTCTTTCGTTCTTTTTTCAACAAGAATCTTTTATTTGCATATCCTCAAACTTCAAAGCACGGACTTTTAAGTGAATAAATTTAACTTCTAATAATACATGCTGAAATAGATGCATTGTACACGTAAGCGTAACGTCATTACCGCAAAAGACGACATTATAACCACATCGGTAGGCTAATTTTATCAACCAACCACAAGAATCTGGAACGTGAAAGGAATACCTACGGTAAGTCAACTTATTCTTCCACGAATAATAATGAGTGTCGACGAGTAATTAAGTAGTTTTTAATCGTGTGTGGCGATTACTCTCTAACTGAATGTATATCGGATGGATAAAGTACGCCATTTTGATCAAACAGATAAGTAACATAACCTAAAACACAACCGTTCCCGAAACGCAATTTCGATCAAAACAATTAAATACAGGACACTTTGCGGAAACGTTAACATTTTAAGCACAACATATTCGTGATTTTTAAGCATCACTCGGATAGATGTGTGTGTGTGTAATGCTATAAATATTGAATGAAACCAATGAACCAACTTGAATTTGGTGGAGTAAATGACACTGTCAATTTAAAAATAAAGAATTATTTGAAAGTTCATAAATGTTTCATTAGGTGGGTAGGTAGATGCTAGACATATGGACTAGGCGATTAATACAGAATACGTTACGTACCTAACAATAATATTCAAAAATGCTACTATTGACAACATACTTTCACTACAAAATACTTTCAGGCGCAACTGTATCCAGCAATTCTGCTTATACCTATTTCCTTCAATGATAGCTTGTTATGTACCTACTGCTGACTGACCTTCAATAACTACTTATCTAGGTACTGTTTCTACATTCTATTTCCATAGTCCTGGTTCGATTCTCAGGTCGGGCAGTGTTATTCGATTTCCTGTTAGAAAATTCTCACTCAGTAGCAGCCCAGAGTTTAGAAATATACTTGGTTGATGGCTCACCAACTATTACAAGGGACTTAATAATAGCATTATTGAAATGTGGGTCTATAACAGTACACATCTGCCTTCCCCCTTGGAGAATATAGGCATAATGCTAAATTATTTTTACCTGATTGCCCCCGAATGAGGCCTATAGTTTTGGGGTGTATGTCTATTTCTTTGGTACACATACATACATAGCATCACGCCTGTATTCCCCGATGGGGTAGGCAGAGGTGCACATACCTGTACACCCAGATTTCACCAATGCTGTTATTAAGGCCCATGTAATAGGTGGTGAGCCTATTGCCATCTACCGGGCACAATTCCTAACTCCGGGCTGCTACTGAGCATTTTCTAACAGAAAAACTCAATAACATTGCCCGGCCCGGGAATCTAACCTGAGACCTCATGCTACGCAGTCGCGCTTGAGACCACTACACCAACAAGGCAGTCTTCTTTGGTACCGTACCCTAAAGTTAAATGTAAGCCGGAGACATCTAAAATTTTACAAATGCTTTCCTTAAAATATGCATGTTACAATTTTTTCCCATACACATTACCATAGCAGGGACCAGCCCCATTACCCCAATACTGAAGTTATAATTTTTTGGAAAACAATATTCTTTTCTCTATTTTCATCTTTTTCCCCTCTTTTCAATCCAATCAGGTCTTTTATTTTTTAATAATTTATTTTTCATATATGTTTTACAGAAAACATAACATGGCTGAATCAGAGACAAGTCACGTGGATTCTGCCAAACTAGATTGGATTAAACAGAAGCTACAAACTATATGGACATCGCCCAAGTTCTGCGGACTATGTCTGGAAAACCAGGGTAACTTCTGTTCGGTTGACATGGAACTTGTGATCAGCAAACAGACATTCTCTAAATGTTTGCAAGATATCATCAATTATGTTTTCAATGATGATGTAAGTATTCTACTTTAATCATATATTAATCATCATCATCATCCCCCTGCCCTTATCCCAATTTATTTGGGGTCGGGGCAGCGTACCTATATCTGGCATGCTGCTAAAGTTTTGGCTATGTTTTATGCCTGCCTGACGTCAACCCTCTTTGGGAATGCTGTTGTTGGGGGTAACCGCCACCGATACGGTCACTTTCTATCTAGCTATGTCACACCAAATGTTATCCATGCGCCAGATTTTGATGTTATCCTAAAATCGCACTCCACTAACCTGGCTAACTTTAATCATATATTAATGTTTGGTATATGCATGTAAGGGTAATGCTTATATATTTTTTTAACAGAATATATATATATATTCTTTCAATAAAAAAAATACAATTTTAAGTATGTATATTTCTTTTTACCCGATTGCTCAGGAAGGGTTATGTTTTTATTATAAATTCTAGTGGTCACAAGCGCAGCTGCTGAGCGTGAGGTCCTGGATTAGATTCCCAGGTTGAGCAAAGTGTTATTGGGTTTTTCTATTAGGAAATTCTCAGTAGCAACCCGGAGTCAGGAAGTTGGTGCTGTGATACCCCTGTGCTTCGGAGAACACTTAAAGCCACCTTAAGTGTTCGATCCTCCGAAGCACAGGGGTGTCCTACGCATCATCTCTCCGGTCGTGTCATGACGAATATGAGAGTGAAAGAATAGGGAGTGCACCTGTGTTTGCGCATAGACTTGTGCACTATAATATCTCCTGCGTACTTGGCTAATCTCCATGGAGATAAGCCGCCGTGACCGAAATACGGTCGGAACTTAAGCAGAAATTGCTTGCCTGGAGTATTAAACCGAGAGGCCCAGGTTCCAATGCAAAAAAAAATCTCTTTATGTATTGTTAATCTTTATCTATAATAATGGTTTTACATATTTCCAGATTGAAAACCTGATGTCCAGTCCTTATTTATGCGACACTTGCACAGAGAAAACAATACAGTCTTATCTCTTTATTCACAACACTAAACAACTGTCAAGGATCCTGAACAACTGTGTTGTTGACATTTATTCCAAAGTTATTGATGTGAACGAACAGCTCCAAGATAACATAAAATATGAGGCAGACAATGTCATGATAGTACTAGAAAATGACACTGAACTTTATAAAACTGTTATTGACATGAAATCTACAATTGAGATAGTGCCAACTCCAAAGCCTATAGCCATGAAGGAAGCAGTAGCTCCTAAAGTCGAACCAAATTTTATTCCTGTTGGTAAACTTCATAATGTACCTATTGTGATGCCTGAAAAGAAGGTAGAAAAACCTAAGGAAGTAATAACAAAGAATGAAGAAATCAAAGAAAACAAAGTTGTAAATCCTGATTGTACTCCAAATATTACTTTAAAAGAAGGCCACATAGTTATAAAACCTTTAATTTCCATAAGAAATTCAACACAAGTACCCCGATTCAACACTTATGAGTGCGCTAACTGTACAGAAATATTTACCACATACAGATCCCTAAAAGAACATGAAAAGGCTAAGCATAAAAAGGCTGTATTCCGCTGCAAGTTATGTGATAAGATTTATAACACACAGCAATATCTAAACATACATTATAAGACACATTCAAGAGCTAGATGCAAATTATGTCAACTTATACTTCCAGAGGAGGATTTAATGGACCATTTGAAGACAAATCATCAAAATTTTGTATATCCTTGCAATTTTTGCGATTTAGTATACTACTCAGAAGAATCTTTGGACACACATTTCAAAATAATCCATTTAGTGAATGACACAAAAGCCCAATTTCAATGTATCATGTGTCTCAGGAGTTTCTTGGAAGCTGAATTAAAGAAGCACAAATGTAAATTCTCTTGTTCAGAATGTTTTGTTATGCCGTGCATTCACTACAAGTATTTGAGATCGTATAGGGAACAAATTTTAAGCCATGCAAATAAAGTAAAATGCGAAGAATGTGATTACGTCACTCGGCGAAAGGAACATTTGATAGGACATGCAAACAGAGAACATTTGGACCATCACCCATTTACTTGTGCAGATTGTGGACAACAGTTTTACACTAAATTAAGTTTAAAGACCCACATAGTACAGTTCCATCAAGATCTCTTCTGTCAATACTGTGACTTTGGATTTAAAGATAACAACACTTTGGAAAATCATAGAAGAGCCTGCAAAAGTGTTATACGTGAATATGCCTGTAAGCAGTGTGAAGCGTCATTTGATCATCCTGATGAGTTGAGTCATCATGAGAATTTAAAACATAATGACGGAGTTTATGCTTGCCCCCTCTGTAAGGGCAGGTTCCTAACAAATATACAGTTGGAAGAGCACCATGCGAGAGTACATGGAGGCATACAGTGTAAGAAAAGGAGAAAACACATAGAATGTTCACTATGTGACATAATGTTCAAAAATATAAAAGAATTGGTCCAACATGAGCAGTTACACAATGCAGATGATGTTTATCCTTGTAAAGTGTGCTCCAAACAGTTTAAATCGTTAATGAAATTATATATTCATAGTCAAAGGCACTATACAAACAGAATAAAATGTTCTGGTTGTAATAAAAGGGTTGCAGAATCATTCTACTCGCAGCATGCCGTTAGATGTCCCTACAAACGAGATGTAGCTTTAAGCCATGTTTGTGAAGTTTGTGGAAAGTCTTACCATCTGGAATCTCTTCTCCGTTTCCACCAAAGAGTCCATATGAAAGCAGCGCCATGTCCTCAATGTAACAAGATTATTAAGCCTACAAGTCTGAAAAGACACATGGATCAAATGCATGCTGGTGCTCCTACGAATGATCAACTAAAGAAAAAAAGTGGACCAAACCTTGAATGTGAGATATGCGGTCATGTAGTCAGAAAAAAATGTGATTTAGAAGCTCATAATAACCGTTATCATCTGAAAATTAAACCATATGTGTGTCATATATGCAGTAAAGACTTCTGTGGCAAGGTTCGCTTGAAAGAGCATATTGCAACACACACTAGTGATAATAGCTGCTTTTGTTCTATCTGCGGAAAGAAATTTGCTAACCGTGTCTGTCTAAAAATGCATTTCAGAATGCATACAGGAGAAACTCCTTATACCTGTGATATTTGTGGACTAAAATTCAGGTCATCAAGTATGATGAAAACTCACAGACTTAAAAAACATTTGGAGAAAACCATTTGCTGTCCATTATGTGATAGTATGTTCTTCATGGTCAGAGATATGAGACATCACTTCAAGAAATCTCATTGGAAGTACAAAGACGGGAGACCTTTCAATCCTAGGGACGTTGAGGAGTTACCCCAGGAGTTATACTATCTTTTTGAAGATGGGAGACTGCCAAAGCTGACTGAAAATCCGTAGTATTTTAGACCTTCTTCAGAGGAGTGAACAAGTATTCTTATTTCGTGGTGGCAGAGTGGAACTGTCCCGTTATGGGTTCAAACTTGGATTGTACAAATATGAATTTTTCAATGTCATATATACTTTCTTAGTTAATCTAAAACATCACAGACATATGATGAAGGAAAATATTTGTGAGGAAACCCGAACTTAATGGCCTGAAATCGCCCATAGTGAGTTAGCGTGGCGATTCATTCTCGTGCCTTCTCTGTATGAGACGAAGCCCTTGGCCTGCATGCTGTGGGGCAGTTGTGGGCTGGTTATGTCTATTATTTTTCCTAATATAATTTAAGTAGGAGGACACAATTGCACCCACCCGAAAATTCGTACGTAATGATTTGGATCCACGGTCATGATACGTACTGACGTAAATGGAACTCCCTACCGTCGTGCGTGTTTCCTGAGAAATACAATCTGCCTATTCAAGGCTAGAGTGAATAGATTTCTTCTGGAACTACGTTTTCCATCTCCAGCCACACCGTCGCTTACCATCAGGTGAGTTGGTGGCCAAACATAGATCCGTTTTTATATAAAAAGTGGTTCATCGTCAAACTTTTGGTTCAGGTTTCTGATGTTCTGTGAGATCTAAATCGAAATCTATGAGGTTTTGCCGAGTTTAGGTGTTAAATATTTACAAAAATATTGTGTTTACAGAAGTGTGCCCCTCTGAAGTCGTCTACGAAAACATACTCGGTAGTCAATGGTACGGCCAAAGCAGTAGTGCGCATGCGCAGCAGGCAGAAAGGCTAACTTCAGAGGGGGAGAAATATTTCATTCGTACTGTAATTGTAAGTACATGCTGGAACGGCATTATAGATGAAGTTTGTACCTGTCTACCTGTTAACATTGCATAATAATGAGAGTAACAACCCAGGCTACATTTTATTGTAATTTTAAAGTTTTGAAGGTATTGTTAATATCTAAGGACCTATCAAATCCAGTCGCGGTGCTTAATTTCGTGTTGTCCTAATTTATATTGATATTAAATTACCAACAAAAATTATGATATTTTCACTGTTTATTTAAACATTGTTTTATTAGTATAATAACTTTCGTGAGGCATATTCATGTTAGTTATTGTTCACCGGTTACTACTCACGTACGTGTCAGACTAGTCTGACTAGCACACGACATCGCCGCGGACTCAGCTCATGACTAAGGGCTCCGTTCGAGTTCGAAACTAGTCGGGCAAACCCGAAGAATGTACGTGAGTAGTAACCGGTGAACAATAACTAATTGTTTTATTATTCTAAATTAGAGTGGCAACTGGTAAGAACTACAAACAATAAATCATTCTAAGATGTGATTTGTGTACAATTTACGAACTATTTTGTGCTTTAGTCATTCATAGGTCATTAAAGAGAAAAGACGGCCTGGGCGTTGACCCATAGAGCAACACGGTCCGGCTGCTCTCTCTATGGCGTCGACCCGACGACCAGAAAGTAGGGTTGCCAAAACTAGATATGCTAGAGTTGGTAGGCGCTTAGAGGACCAGACGGGAGACGCTTTCTGACTAAATATCGAACAAATTTGCTCACACAAGCACAAAAGAACATGTACTACAGCGAAAATAGCTCTCGTCGTTACATTAACAGTATTAAAATACATAAAAGAACTAAAAAAAATATGTTACACACGACTAAAATCGTGTAGGTACTATAATTGTAACCATACTGGAGAAAGGTGCCTTTATATGATTGGGAATCAATGAGAGGGGTACATAAAACTACTCCAGTACTAATTCCTTCAAGGGTAGGCGTACCGCGACCTCAACCTTGGTTAAACTAGGTACATCATGATTAGCGTTGGTTGTCAGAACTGTTTTCAAAATGTCGGGACGGGACTAAGGTAAGTGGAAATAAAGCGATATTGGGGTGAAAGATCGCGACGCAGAAAAAATGCACACTTACAAATAGTTATTTCTAAATCAATCATTATACAATGAGATCGAACTCTTACGTTTATTTGTATTACGTGTATATCATATAGAAAATCGGGATGAAATAAAATTCTAGTATCATGTACCTACCTATCTACTGCGAGACTAAATTTTAATTTTATTTGTTTCTCGTTTGTCGCTACCGTATAGTCAATTTCCCTTATGCTTTATCAATATACATAGTTCTA
Source organism: Xylocampa areola (assembly GCA_935421205.1). Classification (NCBI taxonomy): domain Eukaryota; kingdom Metazoa; phylum Arthropoda; class Insecta; order Lepidoptera; family Noctuidae; genus Xylocampa; species Xylocampa areola. The sequence goes on from OW285225.1 coordinate 11,776,320, forward strand.
GGCAGCCTCACCACTGTTTTGTAGGTAATAAAGAAGAATTGTAGCTTACACCGAGAGTCTGCGTTTGTTTGTATGCTGTGGTAGTCTAAAGGTTACTGAAGATCATATTTTAGGTTTGTATACAGGATTATTCTTAGTATGTACGAAACCTGAGACACGGGTCAAATATTTTCATTTATAGAACCAATATAAAAAATATAAGAATGTATAATGAAAACTCACAGAGTTAGATGCTTGATTTCTTGCCTCCTTGTCCTCCCATAAATATGCTCACCGCCTTACGTTAATTGATAAAGTAACACACAGCCGTTGTAAGTAGTGTAGTGATAACATTCACCATCACAGTTGCAGTCTTTGGACTATCTTAATAGTCAATGTAGATATTATGTACTAACTAAAAAAATAAAACGTTCGTACAGATAAACACCTTGGCGTGTTTAAAAATGTTAATTAACACAATTTACAATCATTATTTATCCCTTCTACACGACATCATCATTATTATTATTTACAAGAGCACTATTTACACACGACACGATATGGGATCGCGCGCGCAATCGACATGTAGGTACGTATCGATCTCTAGCTTCCGGGCGACTGAGGCGGTGGCGCGGGGCCCGCTCAACGACAGCGCGGGTTACTGTATCAGCGAGCGGTAGGTACTATATCAGCTCGCCCGCGTACCTACTGTACAACTTATAGGATTTTTTAAAGATTATTTGGTCGAAATATAACATGGTGTAAATATTATTTGAATCGATTATATTACTGATTCTGAACAAACTAGTTTCAGGTTTCGTATATACTATGAATAGCCCTCTAAACTATCCGAATACATGTTATGAAAGTGACAAAAATAATAAAAAGCACGCAGCCATGTCTCAATAACAGTTTTTTTATTTCAAACCTTTTGGTGTACCTACCATAGTCATTGCCTTACTAATTTTTTGTAAGCTTACCCTGGTGTTATTATTACCCGGGATCATCTAGGTAAATCGGTTCAGGCGTTTAGAGGTTACGGTTGAATAATGAAACTAACAAACATACATACATTAAACCCAAAAATAAAACACAAATTTTTTGGGTAGTCCTGTAAAAATAATGCTTGTTGGATAAAAGGTAAATCAAATAAAACAATAAGAAAATACGTTAAATCTTATTATTAATTAAAAGCTAGATATAGATTCAATCACAGTGTAAATTCAGCCGGTTGGAGGGATATTACGACCCCAAATGTTAAAAACGTCATTGTTCTGCGCCATGTTGTTCGTCATCGGGAAATCTTAATTATCAAACTCTATTTTAGGTTGCATATCAGCTTCGCTGTGTAAGTATGTCTCCGTATCTAATGCAGACTGTTCATTATTGGAAACGGAATTCTCTATTTTAGGTTGCACATCAACTTCGCTGTGTAAGTATGTCTCCGTATCTAATGCAGACTGTTCATTATTGGAAACGGAATTCTCTATTTTAGGTTGCACATCATCTTCGCTGTGTAAGTAAGTCTCTGTCTCTAATGAAGACTGTTCATTATTGGAAACGGAATTCTTTCTTAAATCGTCTATTATTGACATTAGAACTTTCATCTTTTGTAATTTACGAAGGTTTAATTCACTTAGTCTTTTTATACGCAATCGTTGCTTTTCAATAGTAAATTCTGCATACTTCAATTTGTTAAGTAAGTTTCTTTCTCTACGCGTATATGAAGGTATCTCCGCGTTTGATGCTGAAGACTGTTCGATATCGTTAAACTGTAATAAAAAAGAAGAAAGTTCAGGAGTACGTAGTTTAAGAGACCAAGGATCACGGGCGCTCTGTTGGTTGTCGTTACCAAATTTTTTACGTTAATATTACGCTCTTAGACCATATAACTAGTACCTTCTAACAAATACCGTTTTTTTTTTTTTTTTTATGTTATAGGGGGCAAACGAGCAGACGGCTCGCCTGATGGTAAGCGATTACCGCCGCCCATGGACACCCGCAACACCAGAGGAGTCAGTGCGTTGCCGGCCTTTTAAAAAGGAGTACGCTCTTTTCTTGAAGGTTTGAAGGTCGTATTGGTCCGGAAATACCGCAGGCGACAGTTCATTCCAGTTTTGTTGTGCGAGGCAGAAAGTTTCTAGAGAAACGCACAGTTGTGGACTGCCAACCATCTAAATGATGGGGATGGAACTGCTGTCGCGTAGAACGATGGCGGAAAGAGGCGGCAGGGATCAGTCCGAACAATTCCTCTATTATAAATGCGAAACTTTGGATACATGGATGTTTATTTGTCTTTCACACAAAAACTACTGAACAGATTTGGCGGACAGGCAGTTTATAGCCTAGACTTTAGGATACACTCATTTAAACATTTTATACCTTCATACAAGCAAAAGTAGCGCCATCTGTCATAGATCGTTGCTAATGTCGAAGATATAACCTTGTACACATGTTTTTTATTTATTAAATTTTATCATCGATCAGTATTTTTATACACACATCAGTCACGAATTGAACTGACTTTTTACCCGACTGCGCCAGAAGGAGGGTTATGTTTTTCGGGAGGAAGGAGGGTTATGAGTTCTTTCTCAGAAACCTGTAAATTAATTTGAGTATCTAGATAGGATTCTGAATATGGAGATCCAGCAAATCATTTTTCGTTATATTGTAATTAAGTAGGTATGCGTGAGGCCAGTACCTCAGTCTCAAATCGCGGTATAGCCGATTCTTTTATCCTTCGTAGTCCAGATTTTGAAATCTCGATATCTTTGTCATAAAAATGAGCAGAGCATATTCTGGAATCTTTATGAGGCTTGAAATAAGGATCGTTTCGTTGTTTCCTAATAATGTGAGTCCAAAGCTCTTGACGCGTTAAATCATTTGGAAATCTGTAATTTAAAAATTTATTGAATCGTTATTCGTCATCGCTTCTTTTGTATTGTTTTAGTTTTACCCTTATTGATTATCCTCGTACCGGCCACTGTACAATACATTGTACAAAGTGACATTTACTAATTAGTATATGCCAAAGGTATGATATACCAAAAATATATTGCACATTGAGCATTTAGTTGAAATTACGTTTTTTTCTCTTGGGCGGCACGAGGTTATAAAACATATTAGGTACTTAACAAAATTACTTACACTAATTTCTAAGACAAAAATAAAACAAATAAAAAATTACGTTCATTCAAGGCTACTTCGCGCGCGCTGCCGGGCTCAGAATAGCCGCCATTACGGACTTCGGAGTAGTAAAACAATGATAGCTTTTTATGTTTTAATTTAAGGTTACTTACCGATGATACGATATTCCACGTTCCTTTTTAACCTTAGTATCGCAACGTTTGCAGCCTCTTACAACGCAACTAGGCATATTTATGATAAACAAATACCTTCTCACTCTGTCCTGCGCGAGAACCACTGTCCACAGACTACATAGAAATTCAAGAATCCACTGTCACTCTCCAACAGTGTCGCCAACACTTTAAATTGTATCCCCCTAAGATTAAATATAAAAACCCCTAAACCCCATAACTGACAATTTGAAAAATGCAGGTCGTAATATAATTTTAAAAAGTTTTTTTTATTTTTTTACAATTATCGAAAAAACTTATTTATGGTTATTATTATAATAATTACAATTATTTATAACCATTTAATAATACAGGTTATAATAGGTTCACCACTAGATGTCATAATTATCATAAAATGATATTTGAAAATATAAAACATATGATATTTCCAAGTCTATAAATGAAATTTGATATACTCCTAAAAAGACATTAAACCCCTTTTTCGCCTCTAAAAAATGATCTTATTTCCCCTTTTGGGGGCCATACCCCTATGTTGGCTACACTGCTCTCGAAAGTCCAATATTATCTATGACCACTTATACTAACGCAGTCGTTTTTTATTAATAAAACCGGGGGTTTCGGGAGCGATTAATCGATGTAGGTAAGATCGATTAATCGCCCCCGAAACCCCCTGTATACAAAATTTCATGAAAATCGTTGGAGTCGTTTCCGAGATTCATATTATATATACGTCGCAGATGGATAGTAGAATCCGCTGTTTTACAAAACTGCTAGCGGATTTCGAAAAAGTGATTAATCAATTAATATAAGCAGACTTTTGAAATAAGTACAACGAAAAGTATGTTGGAAGTTTTAAGCTGTAAATCACATTTCTAGAGCCAACGCGTTGGTGGCTTAGTTGCGCGTAGAGTTGTAAAGTGACGGTCATCTGCTATATGTGACCGTCATTTATAATAAATGCTCGGTCATTTATTGTCACGAAGGACATATATTTTTTATTTTCTATCGACAATTACGACATTACATTATTCAAACACTTATGTTTTTGTAATAATACATGCATACAAACAAAGTAACATTTTATTCCCGTAGATGTAGGCAGAGAATATAGAATGCAACCTACTACGATCTTTACATACTCATTTTGTTCCAGTTTCCTATATTAACTCACACTTCGCAAAATAACGTTCTATCATAGAAATAATACTAATATACATATTATCGATTACAACGTTTAAATGCCATTTGTCCGTTGTGACAATATTTGAATGTGACCGGTCAAATAGAGAAAACGTCCAATCTGCTCGGTCACTTTACAACTCTAGTTGCAGGGTCGTCCGGGACAATTATATTCTCTTTGGGCCGGGTCCTTACTAGTAATGGCATTATGGGAATGAAGCTATTTAGCGTTAATCTCATGAACATGTGAATTCTCGTATCATAGCATGCTAATAACGTGTTCCTAAATAAACAATAAGTTACAGTAACTATATTAATTTTGTTAACATGCGGGATAGATGATCCATTGTCACACTCAACAGTTTATTTACACAAAATATTTACCTATAATAGGGTTTAAGCATGTATTTTTTATTCGATTGTATACGGTACATTACCATATAAATATTATTATTACACTTGTAAAAATATGATTATTAAGTATTAAAATTATTAAACAAACCTGCAATCAGTTTCGGGCGTTCGAAACGCCGCCTTCTTGGCGCGCTTTCTCTGACATCAGATTCTTAGAGCATATAACCAACTTTTGATTGAATGCTTTAAGGTCAGATTACACGAAGTTATGTTAGTACTCGAACGGTTATATCTCAAACTCAAAATTTTTATTTCAAATAGGCCCTATTACAGGCACTGAAAAGTCAAAGCTAGGTGCACGGTTCCAAGAAGTTGGTCTTATGGAGAGGAGCCGGCAAGAAACTCCATAGACACTCTTTTAAAATTATGTGTTCTTTACAATTAAAATTTATTAATGTGAGAATAAGCAGGTTAGTGTTGAAGAAAAGGCAGAATTTTAATTAAATAAAAAGCCAATATTATAACCAGAGCTATTACGAGCTGACCAGTCCCAACAGACAGCACCCGTTCACGAGTATGACGTGCGCATCAGCATCGCTAAACTCAACCATTTTGAAGGGAACTCAACAACCCAATACACAACGCCACCATCAGCAAGACATTTTAGTGAGCATGACAAACTCATAATACCCGGTCATAGGCTGTTATATGAGAGTACTTCTTTAATGTAAAGATTAACATTAATGTCCACATAATTCTCACATTTTACAGAACAGTATCTAAGTTCCGATATCCGAGTGTATTTCGTTTAGGTTGATTTGAGTTGAGCGTTAGTGTAAAAACTGTTTTGTTTGTGGCATATCGATTTGATATGTTAAATATGTATATCTGTTTTATATACATATAACATAACATAAACTCACGCCTTTCTCCCATGGGGGTAGGCAGAAACTACAGAACGCCACCTGCTACGATCCTTACATATGCCTTTTGCTTCATCCACGTTCATACATCTGGTCATACATCTGGTCATACATGCGCGGCGGTTGCGAATACTACCTACGTACCTTACCTTTTTGGAGGATAGCACTAATAAGGTCACTGTATATCCTTCTAGGGCGTTCCCTTCCGGCATTTCCACTTATACCTGCCTTGTAGATACCTTTTGTTAACCGTCTTTCATTCATTCTCTCAATGTGACCAAACCATCTTAGCATACTCTTTTCAATTTTCGTCACTACGTCTTATCGGGTAGTAGAATAGTACCAACCCCTTTCATCTTGTGGGTGTCGTAAAAGGCGACTAAGAGAACAGCCAGAGGATGTTAGCCAAAGCCCCTGTGCGGTAAAAACAACATACTTCCAAGCTAAGGTTGCCGCGCTGAGAGCTGCATGGCTAGGGGAGAGTCTAGTCGCGAGCGTGCCTGTTGTCTGGGATTGGGCGCCCCCAGACACTAAGAAGCCTTACCTCTACAAGCGGGGCTCTGTAGGGTGTAGACATATTTTTCCCTTGCTATTCGTGGGAACAAGATGAGTCGCAATTTAATTAATCGAATCGGAGGTGGCGGTGATGCTCGCCACACACCACGCCAAAAGTTTCCACGGGGCGAAAAGCGAGCTGCGGAGTGTCGTTTAGCTACGCTGAATGTTCAGGGATGTATAAAAGATAAGATAGATGAAGTATGTCAGTTAGTTGAAGAAAAAAGAATAGATGCGTTTTGTGTGACTGAAACGAAAAGAAAGGGAGTGGACATGTCTAAACACGGTTCTCTGACCGCGATCTGGTCCGGTGTTCAGGAAACACACAGGGCCTGTCAGGGAGTGGGTGTGATCCTCTCAGAGCGAATGATGGAATGTGTGAAAGAGTATGTTTGTGTTAGTCCCAGGATTCTATGGGTGAGAGTTAAGGTTGGCCTAAACTCTATCTTTATCTTATGCGTTTATGCACCGGATATGGGAAGCTCACCTTCAGAAAGAGTGGAATTTTGGGGCAGTATAAGAGATACGGTAAATGAATGTAGAGGGAACGAGAAGATTGTGATGCTTGGAGACTTTAATGGGTGGGTTGGCGTGAAGAGGGACGGTTATGAAAAATGTTTAGGTGCATTTGGAGATGAAAGAGTGAATGACAATGGGATGAATTTATTAGACATATGTGTAGAGAAGAATCTTTCTATAACGAATACTATGTTCAGTCATAGAAAAATTCACAGGTATACATGGGAAAGGCAAGATAGTAGAAGTATGATCGACTTTGTGATTGTAGATGAAAGATTAAAGAGTAGAGTCACAGATACAAGAGCGTATCGAAGTGTTAATGTAGGAACGGATCATTACCTAGTCATATGTCGGATAAATGGTCTGTTCAAGCATTGGCGTCACCGAGTTCAAGTCCCTGTGACTGCTTTAGAAAGAATAAGAGTAGAGAGATTGCAAGAGTTGATTGTAAAAAAACAATTTAAGATGGAAGTTAAAGAGAAGACGGATAAGATGTTTGATGGCATAAATGAATACAGTTTAGAAGAAGTCTGGGAGGTTGTTTAAAATAGTATGGTGCAAGTTGCTACAAAAGTATGTGGACTAGCACAGAGGAAAAGAGGTAGAAGAACAAATGACTCTTGGGTGGATGATGAAGTGAAAGCGATTGTAAGAAAGAAGAAAGAGGCTTGGCTTAACGTATTAGCCTTTAAAGCCCAAATAAGGATGAATCAAGCAACAAGAACAACAGATGATTTGGAAAAAGTGAAGAAAAGATACACTGAAATGAAAGTGAAAGTGAAAGAGATGATAAAAAAGAAGAAGGATGAAAAAGATAAAAAGTATAACAGGAAGTTCTCTGATAATTTCAAGACCAATGTCAAGCTGTTTTGGAAACAAGTAAGACAGGTTCGCGGAATATCAGGATCAACGAGTATGAAAGTAATAAGGACAGAAGATGGATGCCTGCTAAGTGAAGAAAGTAAGGTCTTGGAACGCTGGAAGGGATATTTTGAAAGTTTATTTAAGTGGCAAGACAGTGTACAAGGAGTGGGTAACTAGGCAGAAGCCAGTTGGGAAACCCCAAATTTAAATGTAAATGAAGAAAGTGAGATAAAAATGGATGAAATTGTAAAAGCGTTGAAATGTATGAAAATTGGGAAATCTACAGGGTATGATAGGGTTTCTGCCGAAATGTTGAAGGGCGGTGACGGGGTGCTAGCAAGCCTGTTGTACCGGATCTTTAATATGTGTTGGAGATTTGGTCGTGTGCCGGATGACTGGTGCAAGGCTGTAATCGTACCACTGTATAAGGGAAAAGGTTCACAGCAGGAGCGTAAAAACTACCGTGGCATTAGTCTTTTGAGCGTTGTCGGCAAACTATATGCGAAAGTGTTAATTAATAGAGTGGTAGAGTAACAGATGAGAAAATATGGGATGTCCAGGGAGGATTTAGAGAGGGGATGGGATGTATGGATCAGATCTTCTCTTTAAGATGCATAGCCGAAAAACATCTGGCAAAGCATAAGAAAGTCTACTGTGCTTTCGTTGACTTGGAGAAGGCCTATGACAGTGTGTGGAGGGAAGAACTATGGTCGACACTATCAGTGTATGGTGTGGACTGGCGCTTAGTGCGAGCACTGAAATCTCTATACAGGGATTCCAGTGCTTGTGTTAGGATAAATGGGGCTTTCACGGACTGGTTTAGCATCTCAAGGGGTGTTAGACAGGGCTGTGTAGCGTCACCATGGCTGTTCAACTTATATATGGATAGTTGTCTGACAGATTTAAAAGAAAGTGAGTATGGATTGATGATGAATGAGTTGCCTGTCAAATGTCTTCTGTACGCAGATGATCAAGTTCTACTTGCATCGTCAGCGGAACAGTTGCAAGACATGGTAACTGTGATGAATGCAGCATATAAGGTGACGGGGATGAATATAAATGTAAACAAGACGAAGGTTATGGTGATTGGAAGAGAAGACGAGGTATCTGTATGTGATGTAAAAATAGATGATAAAAATGTGGAACAAGTGAACGAGTTTGTATATTTGGGAAGTATGTTTACAAGAGATGGAAAAATTGATGCAGATGTGGAAAAGAGAGTAAATGCGGGAAATAAAGTGAATGGTGCTATACATGCGGTGGTGGCCAATCAATCGATGTCCAAAGAGGCTCGACTGGCTGTCCACAATGGTGTGCTGATACCTACGCTTATGTATGGAAGTGAATGCTGGGTGTGGCAAAAGAGACATGAAAGTAGAATAAATGCTGTAGAAATGCGTTCCTTGCGAAGTATGTGTGGTGTAACTATGAATGATAAATTGAGGAATGATGTGTTTTATATACGTTTAGATATATTGGACTCATGTCTAGTAACTACGTTTTATTTGCGCCCACGTTCCGATATCGTGTCGTGTGTACCTGTTGTTCATGTAAATAATATTAATGATGCCGCCGTGAAGAAGAGATAAAAAAATATTGTAAAGTGTTTATGACCATTTTTAAACACGCCAAGACGCTTATCTGTACGAACGTTTCTATTTGTACTTAAAATAAGTACGTAGGTACATGATAATATCTTAAGAGTCGTAAAGTGATCGTCACATTGAATGTGGCTTACCGAGAACTTTGGACATTTTCTCTATTTGACCGGTCACATTCGACAAATATTGTCATTATGGACAAATTGATTTTAATCGCTAGTTTTTTTTATGGGATAGGCGGCAACCGAGCAGACGTCTCGCCTGATGGTAAGCGATAACCGCCGCCCATGGACACCCACAACCCCAGAGGATTCGCAAGTGCGTTGCCGGCCTTTTAAAGGGTTTGGGCCTCCGATACCCTCACTCACTCTGGGAGAAACACAACGCGTTGTTTCACGCCGGTTTTCTGTGAGGCCGTGGTATCAATCCGGTCGAGCCGGCCCATTCGTGCCGAAGATATAGTGAAAGAAAAATACCTTATTGGTGCGTAGTATTCACAACCAGCGCTCGTGTATGAGCAGATGTATGAACGTGGAGGAAGCAAAAGAAGTATGTAAGAATCGTAATAGATTCTATAGTTTCTGCACATCCCCATAGGTTTAAGGGGTGAGTTTATGAATGTAAGCATGTATTATTAAAAAAGAACAAGTGTTTAAATCAAACAATGTCATAATTGTCGATAGAAAATAAAGTAATAATATACGACCTTCGTGACAATAAATTACCTTTGTGACCGAGCATTTATTATAAATGACGGATGAATATAGCATATGACCGTCACTTTACAACTCTATATCTATAATTGACCATCGAATACGGTCAGTACTGCAATCGGTCTGAAAGAAGAACATTCATGTTCCACCACCCACCCTTAGGAACGGGAGTGACCCTCGATGTCTTCCAGATTTCAGGATATGTGGACTGGACCAGAGATAGATTGTAAAGGTAAAGTAGGGGCCTACCAAGAACCAATATACAATCCTTGGCTAGAAAACAGGAATACCATCAGATCCCTGGCTTGAGGCATCGGGTAATGAGCCTATTGCCATAAACCGAGCACAATTCCAAACTCCAGGCAGCTACTGAGAATTTACCAAGAGAATAACACAATAACACTGCCAGACCAGGTAATCAAACCCGAGACCTCATGTTCAGCAGTTGCACTTAGGACCACTAGACCATTGAAGCAGTTAGTTGTTTGAAGAAAGGTAAATCAAACAAAATATAAAATTTTGTCAAATCTTATTATTAATTTAAAACTAGCTATTATAGATTATAATAAAACAAGTTTTAACCGGATTAATCGCGTGTATTATTGGTTTTTGTTTTTCCTGACGTCAGTCCTGCTGCGACCACGAACGCTGCAAAGTGTTCGAAACGTCAGGGAAAACAAATCAAAAATACACGCGATTAATCCGGTTAAAAGTTGTTTTATTATAATGTATAGTGATCGCGAAAACCTAACATATTACTAGTTATTAAAGATTCAATCACAAAAGTGTAACTTCAGAAGCTTGGAGTTCAACTACGAGCACAGGTGTTAGGAACCTCATTGTAAGTCTCCATCAGGTTGCTCGTCTTCGGGAAATACCTCTAACTTTATTTTAGGTTCCTCATCACTGTATGAATATATCTGTGTCTCTAACGCAGGCTGTTCATCCTTAACAACGGTATCCTTTCTTAAATCGTCTATTATTGACATCAGAACTTTTATATTTTGGAATTTACGAAGGTTCAAATTTCTAAGTCTTTTTATAATCAATCGTTGCTTTTCAATAGTCCGTTCTGAATACTTCAATTTGATTAGTAAGTTTCTCTCTCTTCTCGTATATGGAGGTATATCCGCCTTTGATGCCGAAGGCTGATCGATATTCTGTAATAAACAAGAATAAAATTAATGTACGCTTGCCATTTAAAAAAAATACTCTTTCCGACCGTATTTCGGTCACGGCGGCCTCTCCACGGAGATTAGCCAAGTACGCAGGAGATATTATAGTGCACAAGTGTATGCGCAAACAGGTGCACTCCCTCTTCCTTCAGTCTCATATCCCGATGGGTCGGCACTCGGACACGACCGGAGAGAGATCAGGCGCAGGACCGACGGGTTAACGTGCTCTCCGAAGCACGGGGGTGTCACACCACCAACTTCCTGATTCCGGGCTGCTACTGAGATTTGCCTAACAGAAAAATTCAATAACACTGCATGCCATTTTAAAATCTTACTAACCTATGTTACCTAGGAAAATATTGTAAGGATTTAAACGATATCCCATACATCGAAATCGGTTCAGGCATTTAGATGTTATGGTGGAATAAACTCACAGACATGCATACATACATACATGAACCCTAAAAACATAACACTCCTATTTTGGGCAGTCGTGTAATAAGAAGAAATCATTCAGCAACAATCACGTGACGTAGAATGAAATAAAGAATGCCAAGGAGCACGGGCGCTCCGTTAACGTTACCAACATTTTATTCTACTCTAATATTATAAAGAGGAAAAATTTGTATTTTTGTATGTAACGAATAAACTCAAAAACTACTAGCCCAATTTGAAAAATTCTTTGACCGTTAGGAAGCTACACTATCCCCGGGTAACATAGGCTATATAACATCACGCTATGATCACTAGGAGCGGAGCATTAACGCGGGTGAAACCGCGGGGCACAGCTAGTGGTATAATAAAATTAAAAACGCTAACCATTAAACCACATATTCTTTTAAACTGATTTAATTAATGGCTCTTTTATAACCAAAACCACCGTGGGTCGAGTGTAGAATATCGAAATGAACAATGAATTATCTTAAAAACCTGGCGTTTACGAAACGAGGTACCTATGTGTAAATAGTTACTAGGTAAATATTACCTAAAGCCATAACTAAATCATTTTTTTTTTCTATAAAATAGTAATAAATAGACAAGAACTATTCGAATTCGAAAAAAAGAAAAGGATTCGGACATAGCATAACTTGATTTGACTCTTATATCTAAGGCGCCATTCATTTATTACATAAAATGATTTAGAGTGGTCGACCATATCTTATTTTTTCTTACAAGGGAATGGGAGTGAGTCGTGGTAGTTCTAACGTAAGATCACAAAAATGCGCAAAGTTAAGATTATAATTTGTAAAACAGCGGGCGACCAAGCGTGTGTCGAGGTGTCGGCCTATTCTTATTTTTTCTTATATAAGGTCCTAATATATTAGGTAATTTCCTTTGAAAGGGGTAATATATAAGTCAAATACATTCACATAAGCTAAGAATTAAATGGATATAACAAATTATTTGTAATTAACACAGTACTAGCAAGACGAAAACTGCTCCTTGAACGGCGAACATTAAGAAAAATATAAAATTGTTGTAAAAATTTGAATTATTGCAATTATTATTATCACTTACACATTGACCCCTTAAAAGGAAATTACCTAATAAATTAGGACCTTATATAGCGGGGAGGGGGGGATCGCAAAAATTTTCATACGTAATAAATGGATAGTGGTTAACGAAGAAGGAATCTTTATATCGTGTTTGTATTACCTGTAAACAACCTCCTTCTATTTGCTTCACTGGAGTTGATGAAGATGTTGCCGGGTTTAGATCGGCAGGCGCAATCTAAAATTATGTATAAAATATTAAAGACATAATAACATGGTACAGGTTTTTTTTTTAAGAATTTTCGGACTACAGTCTAGTTCGCTTTTTGCTAGACTTGGTACGATGTTATTAATTATTCCGCAAAAAAAGAACAAAAATGTAAAATAAAAGCGAGCGAGCCTCACAGTACTCGCATATGATGTGTAACATATAACATCTCACCTTGGAAATAAGCAACATATAAATCGACAATTATGATTCAAGTATTATTTGAAACTAGCTGTGCCCCGCGGTTTCACCCGCGTATAGTTAGCTTAAGTTACAGTCCTATGTTGTCAGATACCTGCTATTAAAATCTTATCAGAATCGGTCCAGCCGTTTCGAAGATTAGCCGGAACAAACTGACAGACAGACGTAAATTTAAAAACTGTTTGTGGGCATAGGTATCGTGCATATAACTGTATGAGCTTAAAAAAAAGCTATATTTTGACATTACAAACAGACACTTCAATTTTATTTATTTGTATTGAGTATTGATGATTTTTCGTAACGAAGATTATTTCAAGCTCTCAAAAATGGGTTGGTAGGTATGCATCTGACGCTCCAGTACAGCGCGCGCTCATTGGTCAAATCAAATAGCTCGCGCTTCCCCGGCTTCCTGTTACAGACTTCCGTCCCTTGCCACGAAATCACTCCCAGTCTCCCACAGATAGCAGGAAAGCGAGAGAAAATATGTTAGACATAATAGCGTATTCGGCTCGTCGACACGTTACACACGCCAAGCTGTACGCACACACACATCACTGACTGAGTAATTCAACAAGAAGAAATTATGCAAACAGATATGCATGGTAGTGTCCGCTGTAACCCGGAGTAATTTTGTTATATAATTTACTACCCATCTCTGGAATGTATTCCTTGGTAGGAGGGCGTTCAAGTATTACGTAAGCAGTTTTTTTGCAATTATTAACCCCAACCTCTCCCTTGTCAGCAAAAGTAAGCAAAGCTCTTACCCCCCTCCCCTGCTTACGTAAACATTGGTACATGATTTTTTTTATGTTTGGGTCTTTATCTGGTGTCTAGGTTCTAAGCGAGTAAACTTATCCATCATTTTCGGGAATCCTTGAAAATGTGTTTCGCTTTCAAGCACAGAAAAGTAGGGTTGCCAATTGCCATGTGTTCAAACCAAAACCGATAAAATTTTGTAGAAAATTCTTTAAAGTAAAAACTATTAACACTACTGACGTAATCACCATCCAGAACACCCCATCCCCCATGTCATCAAAAATAAGCAATGCAAAGACCGCCCCCGCCCCCCGTTGTAGTGCTTACGTAATACTTGAATGGCCCCTAGCTAGTCACCAGAAGAGACCACTAGGGAGGATTTAAACGACTAGAGACGGATCCGACATATTTCTATGATGTTTTTTTGAAGGGTTGCATCCTTGGAGAACTGCTTCTGTAAATTTTGTGGTACACCGAAAGACGTACAGTACGTCATTGTTTCAATACTTTTTGTGTCGTACCTACATATGAATTATAAATAGTAATAGCATGCCAGAAATCGATTAAACATGCACCAAAACTGCTATACTGTCTATACTCTATAGTGATGAATAATTTTATTGTGCTAATAAAAAATCAAATGATAAAATATATTTTCTTTATAAAAATAAAGGCATTATAACTAGATATTTGTAAAGGTAGGAACTCCTTGTTATTGATTATTCGTAATCTTTAAAAACTTGTTGAGATTCATTTTGTCTAAAGGATGCTGATAACATATTTTTGTATAGGTAGGTAGGACTTGATCTAAATAACAATTTTCCTTCTAAAAGAATTTCATATCCTTCAGTTTTATCACTGTTAAGTTGCCTATCATTAATAGTTGGCTACTAATTAATCATCATCTGCCCTTATCCGAATTTATTTGGGGTCATTTCAGCATGTACTCTTGCATGTACTCTCTAATTGTGCTAGCATGCTGCTAAAGTTTTGTCTATATTTTATGCCCGGCCGCCTGCCCGACGTCAACCCTCATTGGGAATGCTGTTGTTGGTGGTAACCACCACCGATACCGGATACGGTCTCCTCCATCTAGCTATGTCACACCAAATGTTATCCATTCCCCAAGTCCTGATGTTAACATTGATATTAAAAAAAAAACAAGATGCACAGTCTCGAACAAAGTAACACTCAGGGTGTACAATCTTGGAACAAGTGAGTAGGAAACTGGACAATTATAAATCGACAAAATAAAGTAGGTCATTTAAATATACTATTGTCCTATGGCAATCATCCTTTTGCAATTTGGTAGGGTTATATCAATATTTTTTTGCCTTCGTAAATCAATAGATACGCCATCTATTGATTTACGAAGGCAAAAAAATATATTAATGCTTTTTTACAACAGATATCTAAAATAAGTAAGGAAGTATTTTGTAAAAGTGAACTTGAATTTATTAAATATCGGGAATATTCTGGTCGGAACTGGTTTTGCAGTCCCAGCTACTCATTCATAAAATGCACATCTGAATTATAAGACATTTATGATGACATATTAAAAGCAAATATATCATTAAATAATTTAAAACAATTTATAAAAGTAATAATATCGGAGTCCTATCGTTTATAGCAATAAAAGAGCGGACTGTATAAATATAGAGTAGGTATAATAAAAAACAAAGATAGATCAAACGGCGCCCGATCGCGCTATGTGACCATCGCGGATAATCGTCGTAAAGAGGTTGCGCGCCAAAACGGGGAAAAGAGCCGCAGCCGCCGCGCCGCGTCGCTTCCCACCCCCGCGCACCCTTCAGACTGCGCGGTGGTCAGCGCAGCCCGCGTTGTCCCGCGCCGTGGCATGATCCGAGCGTAGACAATCCAGTAGTGCATTCGTAAAACTATAGATGGCGTCTGTGTGCCCTGTTTCCTAAATTGAAAGCGAGAGAGGTCTCTATTTCCTATATTATAATGTACTCTTTGGTAACACTCGAAATTGTCACCAAACACTCAACAATTATACATAAGAAGTAGATATAGTTAAACTATGAACATTTTTTTTTTGCAAATTTAACCTTATGCGGATTGCTTAGAGTTAATTTTACAAGGCCTTGTACAAAAAGCAATAAAATGTTACGACCGAAGTTGGCTGGTAGAACAAGGCAAGGAGTGGAGACGAATATATTTATACATTTTTTTATTTGACGTTCAGTGTTTGTTAAATTGTGTTCTAAACACATAATTATACGTTTATTTGAACGTAAATATGTTTTAGGAAAGGATATGTGTATATCAATGAAACAAATATGAACTGCAAAAATAATTAACGTATAAAAATTTTGTAATATTAAAAATAATGACAAATTCATTTTTCTGGCTAACGAAAGTTACTTACCACTACTCTAGGAATAGCCGTTTTAAGAAGACGTTTTATGCCTTTTGCAGAGACATACATATCTTCATCCAAAAAATGCTCTGAACAAACGACGTTTGATTTATTCGGCTTAAAAAAATCTTCACGCCTTTGTTTGCTGACGATTGAAGTCCATTCTCCGCATCGTATTGGGTTACGAGGAAAACTAAAATATAAAATTGGAAAAAATATACAAATAAAACAACTCATCCTGGTCAATAGTCACCCATAATTTATACAGATAAGTACGTACCAAAATCGGAAGCAACATTTTTCTAAAACTAATAAAAAATGTTTCATTAAAAAAACTAGTGTAGTGAAGAACTAGTGAAGTGAAGAATTTTTAAGTTTTACGCCGGAGCGACACTTCTGTCATTAAACACATTATCATGCCGCATGTCGCGAACCCATGAGTTAGTATAATAAGTTGTCGACTAATTATTATTAATCGATATAATATTTACAAACATTAAAAAAATATCGCCGACTTGACGACCTCTTCTCCTTTTGAAATTCGATTAAAAACTATATTAATATATATAACGAATAAATATAAAAACTTCATACAAAAAAGTTCAAAAGTGAATAAAGTAATTAAATAAAAAAAATAACACGATAAAATAAAACGACTCCGTTGAATAAGAACATGGTCATTTGTATTATGCGACTAAAATAAAAGTAGGCTGTAATGCGTCGTTCTTACACTGACCAAGTGGCAATTGAAATTTGCCGTATTATACTTGGATTTGAGTGAAGTTTTGGGGTTAGGGCAAGTTTTGAGACAAATTAAATCAAAATCACATATTGCTTTCCATATTATGTCATAAAAACAACAAAAACAAATCAATAAACTCTTTTACTTACCGAAAATACGATATCCCATCCTTTTTTAACATTCTTGACGTATTATTTTTACAATTTCTCAACGAACACGTCGGCATTTTGAACGAGCGTGCACTGATGCGAGCGACGCGAGACTATTGAAATGAGCGCACAATTTGAAATTGTGAGCTCATTTTATGCGGACTATTTTGAGACGCTGTGTGTATATTGGGTTTTTTATATACTTATCAATGGATATTATCCTACTATCAAATTCAGATTATTTATTCTGTAAATAGATCTTTACAAACTCTTTTACATGCCATTTATTTATCTAGCAAGTATTTCCTGTCAGAATACCTACCGATATACCGACAGTATATTTAATACGTACAAACATTCCAATTTTGAAAGTTTTTTTTTTTATGGAATAGGTGGCAACCGAGCAGACGGCTGGCCTGATGGTAAGCGATTACCGCCGCCCATGGACACCCGCAACCCCAGAGGAGTCGCAAGTGCGTTGCCGGCCTTTTTAAAGGGTTTGGGCCTCCGGTACCCTCACTCACTCGGCGAAACACAACGCAAGCATTGTTTCACGCCGGTTTTCTGTGAGGCCGTGGTATCAATCCGGTCGAGCCGGAAACCCGGAATTCCTTGTAAAAAATACAAGGTTTTTCCTTAAAGATTTTACGAGCGTCAACTTATACCTGTATAACTACAATATCTACCAACAAAAGTAGTACCTACCTCGGAGAAGAAAACCCGATACAAAGAGGTCACTGTCTCCTTTAAAGTCCAGACATCACTGTTTATGGTTATGTGAGCGTAATCATGTAGGCATCTAGAAAGGTCTTTTGAAGAAAGAACCATAGCAATTTCAAGTTGATCAGTTCTAACTGAGGCACACATGCATCACTATCAGTCATCGTAAAGCTCACATCATGATATTAGAAGCTCAACGACCTATCGCGCAAGGCGATAACAGATCGGCAGGACATTTGGGCCATACAAATACTCAAAAATGTCAGGCAGTTACAAATCTAGAAGAAAATAGACATATCTAACCTACATGATGCTCACATTCACAATTTCTATTAGCATATTCATAATGTCAAAATATATGATTAAAAATTTTAAATATAATGTCAAGTAAAATTTAATTACTATGTCAAAAGTAATTTTATTAAAATGGTAAAAGAATACGCGAACAGGATTCGAACCTGCGCCTCCCGGATAAATACTCCAGGCGCTCTGACCACTTTATGCCCGGTTTCTGAGGTTGTTTTGTCGGGAGTTTATCTTTCCGTTAGCGCTATTGGTTCGATAACTCTTGAAAAAGCGTTTCCGAACAACGTATCGTAATATAAACTCCGGTTAAACGTAGTTTAACTTAACCGACCATTCTGCGCCGTTTATCGGTTCCATAACTTTATTGGTGTTTAAATTTGTGACAAACAACAAGGACTTTGAGGTTATTACGTTTTATTTTAGTATTAATATTGATTGAGTAGGCAGTGAAAGTTATTTTTTTAGATTATTTGAATAATATATACGAGTATAATGTACTCGAACAGATCATCAGAGTCTGATTTAGAAGTAGGTAATGGAGCTATTTCAAATATATCAGTGCCAAGAAGTTTAAATAAATACCACTAAATAAAAACAACTTCGCACTGACTTTCAGGCAAAACAATTGCCACGCACGAGAGTAATAAATACTAAATAGTTTAGTTGATAATTTGTTATGTTTTGAAGTTACCCAAGAAGTTACCGTTACCTTTAACGGTTTGACATTTCGTTCGGCAATGAAGTCATTCTCAAACAACGGCTAATAAATACAAATATCATATTTTATTTACTAAAATAGTGAACAGATAAATAATTGTCTTTATAAAATATATTTTTATTAACAAAACTAATACTAACGTCGAATTTAAATGATACAAATAATTTTAAAATCGATAGCTGAAAAAGACCCATCTAGTGGCGAAATAAGGAACTGATTATTGGTTCCATAGTTATTGAACAGCATGTTGGGTGCTCAGAAACACAGCACCAGTTAACCGGCGTTTAACCAATGCATAATTTTATTGAACCAATAGTTAGTGAGAGTTTAACCAGGAACTCCAGAAACCGGGCATAAGCCATCTCGACCTCTGCTCACCACCGCGAATTCTTCTTCCAAATTTTAACACGTCTTATGGCGACGTCATTGCTATCAATTCATTCCGTATACGGGTGACCGATATATAATAACTTTAGAGTTCGCTTAGCATGCGTTAATGCTTTTCAAAGATTTTTCTTGAATTACTATGTCAAGTTAATTGTCAAAATCTGAGATAATGTTAGAAATAAACAATCTCATAGTAAATTAGCACAATAATAAATATTTATCAATGTCCATAATATAATTATTAATAGCAGATCAATCCTATGCATAATACGCGTTACAAAGTTTAGTTTTAATAACATTTTTAAATTTAGTAATATCTTAAGTTTGCGCGATCACTACACATTATAATAAAACAACTGTTAACCGGATTAATCGCGTGTATTATTGGTTTTTTGTTTTTCCTGACGTTTCGAACACTGCAGCGCTCGTGGTCGTAGGAGGACTAAGGTGTCAGGTGTCTCAACAGTTTATTTAAAATGTTTAAAACTAAATCGCGACGGTATTTCCTAAGACTATCCCTGAGAAGAAATACCGAAGGGATAGTCTTAGGAAATACCGTCGCGAGTTAGCTTTAAACATGTATCAGAGACAAAAATAATTTTATGAATTTATCAATTATATGTACGGTAGACTGAAATAATTTTTAAATTTATTTACGAATTTATAACCTTTTGAATATCAATGGGTAGTTTATTGTAAAAACGTATACTGACCCACGAATGAGTTGCCTACTCTGTGGAGACGAGTACTATGAATGGCAAGGGTACTGAGAAACAACAGTTAGAATATGAATTTTTTGAACACTTTTCCCTGAGGGAAACTCTTGGTCCTAAGTTGTAAATAGAGCGAATAGCCCTTTTCTGCAAGACAAAGATGATATTAATATCAGCAGAGTTTCTCCAGAGAAGAATTCTATATGATGAAGAATTCCAATTCTACATGCTATTGAAATAACTGAAATAAACAATCCTAGCAGTATCCTCATCAGTTAGATGTGTGTTTTATTGTTTACAGTAAATGCGGCCCTTCTCAGTCTAGCTGATAGTTTTTCTATGTGCCACCCACTCTAATTTGCTGTCAATCAAAATCAACAGCCTGAAAATTTAATAAATTGTTATTATATCATTAAAGAGAAGATTGTCAACATTAAACAACTTTGGAAAGTGAATTGTTTACTTCGTCATAATTGAGTAAATTTCGTTTAAATGTAATATTAAATGACGTGTTATCTGCAAACAATACAATCTCATGATTTTCTTTAGTGTAGTAAGGCAAGTTGTTTATATAAATGAGGAACAAAAACGGATCAAGAATTGAACCATGCAGAACGGTGACTGCACATCCTGAAGATTTTGTGCCATTAACCATAAGGTTTCATAGTAAGGTTAGATTTTAAGGTATTGTCGGTTTATTAAAGTCAACCCTCCGAAGTCTATTGTTTAAGCTGTGGCCTCAGTCATTAGCAGACACAATAGATTTTTATTGTTACAACATACAGATCTGTACGTTACTGAGCCGAAAGGTTAAATATAAAGTCTGTAGCACAAACAATAGTGCGCACACATGCACACTATTGTTTGCAACTGATCATAGTTCATAATTGCAACCCATAAGACCCTGATAGCTAAGTGGTTAACAATATCTAGTAGCTATGCGTTGTGTGGCAGGCAGTAGATTCGAATCTTAAGTGCATTGACAGTCTTTTTTATGTTTTTAAAGTTGCTCGTAGAATTTTATCTACCTACCTAATATAGATATTGCCTAATACTCACCTTTATTTTTCATTATTCATCACAAGTATATAATTTTGAACAAAATTGCAGATATCATTTGATTTCAATGAGTATCTTGAAAGAAAGGAGTATCTTAAGAGATATCAGTTTTAAAATATGTCCGCAACAAAATAATGATCAAGTATGCATGCATTTTTAATGTGCAAGGCAGGCGGAAATGATGGGGCAGGGCGACGGCTGGCCGCCGGTAGCTCTGTGAGATACCATACCGTGCAGTTTAGTTCAGCGAACTGCTTATTTAAATATAATTTTACAATATCACATCATCATCAATGAATACAAATAAATAAAATTAAAGTTTCTGTTTGTAATGTCAAAATAATGGGTTTTTTCAGCTCATACAACTATTCGCATGACCTATGCCTTAATTTTTCAATTTGTCTATTCAAAACAGCTGGACCGATTCAGACAAGATTTTACTGTATACTTGTATACTGTTTACTATTACTATATAAGGAGTAACTTAAGCTAATTATAATATAATTTTACGCGGGTGAAACCGCGGGCACAGCTTGTTATTTATACGGAAATTTTCCATAACGGCTGCAAAAAGCAATTTTACTATACCTTTTCATCATTCTTAATTTTTGATAACGTACTTTCAAATTCTGATGTTCTGAATATTGTAGAATAGCAGTTTGTTTCAGTTTGGGTCTAACTTTCATAAATTTCCACTCATAGTAGTTTTCCAAGTCTTCATTCAACTAAAAATTATTGAATGATTATTCAATGACTATTGATCGAAATATAAAAAAAGATCAGCTAGAATGGACGTCTACTAACGTTAAGATGATCTTCACAACAATATAATCGCTGCTCTGGATAGTACGATAAATTTATTTGCTCGCACCACCTTTTTTTCAATTTATTAAGCACATGTACAAACACCTTGCCCGGTGTTTTTGAAACAGAGTTTCGACATTTCGGTATAAAACATTTAAATCTACGACTCATTTTATATAAGTAGGTACGCAGAAATAATGGTTTTCACCTCAAATCAAAGAGCAGAATACTGTAAGACTAAGTGTATTCAATTCAATTTGAAAAAAATATTATACATGACAAAAACATACATTAACATGTGACTTATGACTTTAGCAACTGATATTTCTGACAGCTGGCTGCTTGTTTTGAGTTCGTTTAGAAACTAGGTGTGTGAACATGTGACTTCATTCAGCGAAATTTATTAAAAACTATTGTTTTGAAATATTGTTGTAATCAGACAACGTCGATGTGAAATATTGTTGAAGTCGGGCAATGCACGTGAGTAATAACCGTTCAACTATAATAGGGTTATTGACGAAATTTCACAAAGGGCCTAAATTTTAAGAATATGGTATAGATAAACTAAAAAAAATATTTTGCAATTTTTTGTGTACCTGTGTGATTAAATAATAGCTGTTTAAAATTCAAATTTTAAAGGTCGTGCCAAAAGGCGCGATAATAACGATCGCCATTTTGTGACGTCATTACGCAACAGAACTATTGTAAACAAAGGAAACTATTTTGTAAATCATAACATTAGTGCGTAGTATACCAATACTTCGAAAATTGAACTGAAATACGGAGAAAGTGGTTGCAACTGGCTTCCGAAATATCAACAAATTCATCGATTTATATTGTGTCATGTGTCACAGTGACTGCAAATTGACAATCAATCCTCTGAGTAGTGACGTCACGCAGTCATTGGTGTTTCGAGTCACGTGACACATAGATTAAAAATTATGAATTTGTTTATCGAATTAAATGTATTTACGAGTTATTAATATTATTTTCAAAAATACCAAAATTTCTAATAAAATACATTCTATCATTATAGCTAAGTTTCATATTTTATTTCCATCAGTGTCAAATACCCTATTAATAAATAATAAATGGTTTTAGAGAAATATATGTAAGTACATAGGATTATAAAAAATGACCTAGTTTTAATATGATATTAAAATCAATCAGAATTTCATTAAAATAAAAGTAGAAATGAATGTCAATCACCGCCATACGTTTTGCTTGTTTGACAAATGTTATTCGAAGAGCCATGAGCGTTTTCGAGCTAAATTTAAATTAGATAGATTAAAATGGAATAATCTGTGTTAAGACTTAGTTTATTTTATTTATTTTTATTTTATTTTTTCATTTTCGGAAAACTTACAGCTAGACAATAAAATTGTTAAAAAAATAAACAAAATAAGGCCAATTAAAAGTTTTCACTTATAGAATCATACAATAGCAAGCTTATATGTAGACAGTAGATTGACGGTAACCAAGCTAAACGCGTACAGTTAAATGCTCGACAATTGTTAAGTGTTGTAGTTAAGTTATTGCTGAAATAATGTGTTTTTCGGAAATAGTTGATGTGTACATATACCAATATTATAAAGCTGAAGAGTTTGTTTGTTTGGTTGAACGCGCTAATCTCAGGAACAAAAGCTTCGATTTGAAAAAATATTTTTATTTTGGGTTGTCCATTTATCGAGGAAGGCTATAGGCTATATAAAATCACGCTACGACTAATAGGAGCGAGCATCAATGAAAGATGAGAGGAGTGCGGCAGGACGGCATCATTTTACTGAAACACTTCACAGCAGTCCTGAATGATATTACCACTGCGGTATTAATATCAATGGTGCCTACTTGTCCCACTTAAGATTCGCCGATCTTGTGCTTTTCGTTGAAAACTGTTGATCTCCAGAAGATGCTCCAAGATCTACCAAGAAGATCAAGATGTTGGAGTTGGTTCACCGGTATGTTTATTTCGGCCATATAATAAAAAATTACAAACAAACAGAATTATCGAGAAGGATACAGCTTGGCTGGGCTGCATTTAGTACATTGGATGACATTTTGAAATCAGCCAACATTCCAGAATGCCTCAAGACCCACATCTATAACCAGTGTAGTGCCCACCATGACATATGACCGACCATATGACATCGAGATGTGGATGTGCAAGAGCTGTGTACAGATTAAGAGTTGCATAGAGAGCAACGGAGCGTTCTATGCTCAGTATAAAATTGAAAGACCGAGTTCCAAACGTCGACATCCAAAGACACACAAAGGTTTTTGACGTTGGAAATCGTGTGATGGAGCTAAAATTGAGTCGGGCAGGACACCTGGCAAGGCGATGACAGGTGGAGTAGGGCTGTAACCGAATGGCGTGCAAGTCCAGGATACAGAGTGTTGGTCATCCGGCGACGAGATGGGCGGATGATATCGTTACCATCGCTGGATGAAACTAGCACAAGAGCGTGGAGATTGGCACAAGAAGAGATAAGCCTTGGTATGTCCAGTAGTGGGTGAAGTCAGTCTGTGGATGAAGATACATTTTACACTGAATAATTTTATTTAGTTATATGCTCGGTCACAATGTTTGTTTGTGTGTACTGTGCTAATTTCCACGCACGGATCTTTATTTTAATTAATTATATTAAGGCATCAGCCCATCGGCCTGAATTAGGGCTGTGGGCATGCCCCAACCTATATCACAGTTTACTACATCTGTATAATATACAGATATAGTACAACGTATAATATACAGTATAGTGATATAGGTTGCATTGAGGTTATTCTTTTGAGGTAGGCACTGCCTATTTGCCTTTATGCAATGCACGCCCCTGATCCGCGCCTGGTTGTAATACTTATAGGATTTGTTGTTTCATAATAATGATACAGTGAAAATAAAAGATACACTGAAATCCTGACAGCTGTTGTCAAATATGATGTCTACAAATGATTGGTATGTTCATTAACAGTGTGAATTATGTCGTCTTCCACTGTCTGTGGTATAGTTTTAACGCTCATAAAGTAAATATGTTTGCTTTATATATATGATAGCTACGTCCGCGTGGAATTTGATATAAAATATTTATCCTTTGTATGTATTTAGAAATATATAAGTAAAAATCGGGTTTCGTCCCTAATTTTATCGTTTTTTATTGCCCGTCCCCAAAATTTTTCGGCTAGAAAATTTAACTTAGTTACTCCTTATATAGTCAGCTACCTGCCAGAAAATCTTATCAGAATCAGTCCAGCCGTTTCGAAGATTTCTTATTCCTGTAATTTGTGGAACAAAACTGTATGGGCCCATTTTATTTTTCTGCCTGACTAATCTATTTAATATTGAAAGTGCTCAAATGAGAACTAGATTTAACACGTGGTACGGGTAAAAAAAAAAACAATGTCCTGTTGCTGGGTCAAGTTTTGAAGTTTGTAGTTTAGAAGTCATACGTGGTCCCATTATCGAATCTTCCATACCTCCAGAGCTGTTTTTGGAGTGAAGGCTTGGGTCTCAATCTAATCTCTTAAGTCTGATCCAAATAATTACATTAACATTCCTCACAATATCTCCGAAGTCGTGATGTAAGTCGAGGTAGGCCTTCTAAACCAGACTTCTTTTCTTAAAATTCACCCAAATTATTTTAGAACATTCCTCACGATGCCTCCAAACCCGTGATGTTAGTGGGGGCCAGGTATATGATCAAACAGTTAGTATAAAAAATTAAACTAAGTATACTTACCTTACAGTATTTGTTAAGCATAATGTTGGTATAGCGTCGACCACTAATCGTCTTTTATTTGCAAAAACTTCTATTTGAGATGTTTCAAAATGACGAGAACAAATAGTACTGGTCCGTCGCGGTCGCCAAGTTGGGTGTTGGTAGCATAAACGAGTCCATATATTCTTGTGATAAACATCTCTAGGGAACCTTAAATAAAACCGGTGGATTCATGTATTAAATGATAATATAATTTCGGAAACAAATCGATTTAAACTAGGTAACGTTTTACCGGTAGTTTTCGTTTTACGGATATTCTTAAATATTTTTTGTCAAATAATGGGATGACACAGTTAAGATAAATACGCTTAGGTACAGTAATACAGTAGTCGTAGTATAACTGTGCATGGCTGAAGTTAGACTTCACAAACGGCCGCGCTGGTACGTTCGTATAAAAAAGTGTTAACATATATATGTTTGCATATTTAAAGTTAGAAAAATCAACGCGACCGCCTAGAATTTATGGCACTAAACTGCTCTCGTCTCCTGAGCGAGCGAGACAGATGTATTTACGGAATGTAAAGGAGTGAGGGCGACATCATGCTGTTACTACACTGCACCGATATGACAAATTTAGCAGACTAGTCTCGCTACAGCTGACACTCCTCACAAGGCTAGGTCACTAATTATTAAAAATAAAATATAATGACAATGAAGGTAGTCTCGGGAGAGTGTCGCGCTATGGTTGTTAATAGTAATTGTCGATATCGATATCGTTTATTTAATTTTTAATAAATGAGTTAGCATAACATCACAATAATTGTGTTTTTGTATAGTAACTTTCGTGAGACACATTCATATTAATTATTGTTCAACGGTTATTACTCACTTGTCATTATATATTTTTTTAAATAATGAATGACCTAGCCTTGTGAGGAGTGTCAGCTGTAGCGAGACTAGTCTGCTAAATTTGTCATAGCGGTGCAGTCTCGCTACGGCTGCTGGCTTCCATATCAACGCGTCAAATTCATTGCATTTTATTAAAAAACCTTAACTGATAGCTACGTATTTTACTCACATGTGAAAGGTAATCCCATCTTTTTTTAAACTCGAAGTATTGGACTTTTTAGGGCAACTGAAAACAGCGCAACTAGGCATCTCTCGAAAGTTTCGTTCGTTATGCGGTTATGACTACACTATGCGAAATGAGTCAAAATGGCGTTGAACTACTTTATATAAACTGGTTAGATTGGTATTCATATGTCAGTTGCAAGTACGGAAACGCCGATACAATTCGATTTTTCAGAAGATCGGATCGCGAGCTTGTTATGATCCAGTGATTATTTGAAAGCGATTCGATTTTCTAGGGCATCGATTGAATAAGGCCAGAAATCGGATCGCGGAGATCAAATTAAACTTGAACTATGAATAACATGTTTAGTCAAGACTTTATCGAGCTCATGATCAGATCTTGATCTTTATTGAGGTTTTATGTAAACACGTATCATCTCGGCACTTTATCTAATTTGCTTTAACAGCTGGCGAGTAATTTTTTGCAGGTTCAAACCCATGGTTGACCCAAAGATGTATCGGATCTATTGCATAATGACCCATCTTTAATACTTAAACAAAAAATGTGAGTGGATAAGTGATACAAATAATCATTTTAGTTTACATGCCTATTAATTATTAATGCTATAATTCACATCGATCGTTACTAGAGACACTCATTGTTTTCGTTATGCTGTGTCAAGTAATATAATTACAATAACCTTCTTTTTTTGGCCAGTCGTGTAAAACATAGAGCCACCAATCAGGTGTATAGTCTCATTTCATAAAAATACCAGACGGAGGAAAACGTAAATATAGTTCAAGTTCAAAAGAGCGGTTTAAGGATAAGTAACAGCCGCACAGATGGATCGATCAAGGTTAAGCTGCGCTTGCCGGGATTGGTATATGAATGGGTGACCATCTTTTCACACTGAGACCCCTCCGTGCCTCGAAGAGCACGTTAAGCCGTCGGTCCCAGTTGTCAAATTAAGATCTATGACAGCCTTTACGGGTAGCCGGAGGCCTGAAACTCTGTCAACCAAGTATTATAGTTTTAAGCTGTTTTTTAGTTAGTATTAAGCTGCATCTGGTTTGACTGGAAGCCGACCCCAATGTCATTGGGAAAAGGCTAGGCAAGATATAATAGTTCAAGTTTAAGACGTGTAAGTACCTAATGTAATTATTAATCTGAGTTTGTTTTTTTAAGAGAGTCGACAAAAAAAAATAGATTTAATGTTTCTATAACTGAATATTACGATTAGATCGTATCTCAAACATCGAGTAAATTTGATATATCGATGTTATGTGAATATCCCTAGGAAGAGGTCAGCACTTCAGCAGTAAACAAACAAAAGTCAAAATTAAAAAAAAAACTTGATAATATTTTTTTAACCTTTTCAACTATTTTCAAATAATCCCCCAAAATTAACAAAACACGTCAAAGGCAGACAGTCATATACAGCCAAGGACAACCCCCCCTATGTAGTTCATGTATCCCTCAGAGATGAGCAGACAACTGGTACCACATTACACCCAGTGAAGTTTGGTATGTTCCTGATGTGTAATAACGTCAGTAATGTACGCCCTGATGGGGTCAAACGTTTAGGAAGGAACCGCTTATCCGTTGAGTTTAAGTCACATCAAGATGCGAATAGCTTTCTTATCAATAATACTCTTTTGGAAAACGGATATATTACATCCATACCACAATTTAATATCACCCGGATGGGTATAGTCAGAGATGTCCCAATAGAGTGGTCAGAAGATGAGGTTGTAGAAAACATTAAGGTTCCTGCTGGATGCGGTTTAGTTATCAAGGCTAGAAGATTGAATCGCCGGGTTACCTCTCTGGGTGTCACAGAATGGAAACCCACACAAACTGTAGTTTTAACATTTGATGGCCAGTTCTTACCATCCCGCGTATTCTGTTTTTACACTGCTCTTGCAGTCGAAAGATATATGTACCCTACCATCCAGTGTTACAACTGCTGTCGATATGGACATACACGTTCTGTTTGTCGCTCAAAACCTCGTTGTTTCCGGTGTGGTCATGACCACCCTGGGGACGGATGTCAAATAACCCCTGACATGGCTTTCTGTATCTTGTGTTCTGGAAATCACTTCGCAAATAATAATACCTGTCCAGAATTGGGTCGTCAGAAGGGGATTAAAGCTCTGATGACAGACAAAAACATTTCATATGCAGAGGCAAGTCAAGTCCTACCTCCTGTCTCAAGATCATATGCCGAGATCTCTAAACAATACCCAACGCCCAAATCATATGGTCCTTCTCAATCTAGTCCAGGTTCCCAATCTCCTAAGTCTTACCGTAAAACGGTATTTCTGAAACCAAAGCCCCGTGTCCCCCTTTCACCAAGCTATGACAAGCAAGCTCATCAAGCCCTTATCCACAATTATTCCTACTCTCCCTCTACAAACGGCTGTGCTATTTCCACGGAACCCGTGGAGGCCAGTGAATCCCAAGATGGCCCCAAAAACATTTTAAATATTATTACACATATGTTAACAGCTGTACTATCTAACTCTACACAATCCGTACCTGACCACGTTGCCAAGAAACTTACTTCAATTTTAAAGTACATCAATAATGCCCCATTCCCTGACATTCCTTCAATGGAACATGAGGAGTATTACACACAAGAAAACTGATTTAATATATTTAATTAATAGATACCAACCATCAGTCATTGGCATTGCTGAGACATGGCTTACTCCCAATAGTAATTTTGGGATTCCAGGTTTCAGTAGTGTCCGCCAGGACAGATCGGATGGATATGGGGGATGCGCTCTGTTCATCTGTAACAGAGTTGTTTTTTCCCCTATTCCTCTACCCTCTGTTGGTGACAACATCAATGTTGTTGCTATTAAGGCTGAGGATATAAATATTTTCTCTTTTTATATTGCTCACCCACACCCTTATGACTTACATTTAATACAAAACATACTAAGTAGCGTTAGTGGCTCAGTGTTTGTAATGGGTGACTTTAATTGTCACCATTATAGATGGGGATCAGACACATGTGACATTTTTGGTATGGGATTAGTGGATATAATGGATGACCTTAACCTATGTGTCATAAATGATGGAACTGCCACTCGTAGGTCTGCACCAGGGCAAAATAACAGCTGTGTTGACCTGACATTCTGCTCATCCAATATAGCCAGTCTCTTTATATGGAGTCGCTTGGATATGACTCATGGAAGTGATCACTATCCCATCATGGTCAAAGTCCCTTCTAAAATACTTCCCGACAAAGTCTCCCCTCCCCTTCTAAAATATCGTCTCAACTCGGCAGATTGGGACCTATACTCTAAAATACTAGATCTTAGAGTCTCCTCATTGCCACCAATCAATACTAGTGATGCCCGAGATAGTTTCTTTCCTTTCTGTTCTACTATTTCCTCTACAGCAGATGACTGCCTCCCTATTAAAAACCCTCCATCAGGCAAAATTCCTTCTCCACCATGGTGGGATAGGGAATGCACTGAGATGATCAGGGCCAGGAATGAGGCTGAAAAGACATGTAACTCTGACATGAACCTGGAAAACCTCATTGCCTTCAAGCGGAGGTTGGCCGAGTCCAGAAAGTTACTCAAGAAAAAGAAAAAAGCGAGTTGGTTAGCTTTTTGCACCTCTCTGAATCCGTCTACTCCGGTGTCGGCTGTCTGGCAGAAGATCAAGCGCTTCAGGAATGGCTCAGCACCTACCACGTCAAAAGTCCTGTCTGGTGAACTAGCAGATCGGTTCTTTGCTAAAATTGCTCCAGCTTATGTTCCTAATGTGGGTGAATGCGGTTCTTCCGACTCCGCTATTACCGCATCTCGGGACCCATTGGATGAAGCGTTTACCTTGGATGAACTGGAAGCAATACTCGATCATGTTAGGGACTCTGCACCTGGGGTGGATGGGTTCACTTACTCTTTTATGAGTAAAGCTGGTGTAAGGAGTCGTCAGTATTATCTGGACTTGGCAGACTTTTGCTTTTCTTCTGGTTTTATTCCTCCGGATTGGAAGGTTCAAGAGGTTATCCCTCTATTAAAACCTGGTAAAGATCCAAGTGATTATTCATCATATAGACCGATTGCTTTATCGTCCATACTTATTAAACTCTTAGAACATTTAGTGAAAAACCGTCTAGAATGGTTAGTAGAGAACAGAGGACTGCTGCCATCGACTCAGTTTGGTTTTAGGAAGGGTCTCGGTACGGCTGACAGTGTTGGCATTCTTACATCCGAGATCCGTGTGGCTCTTAGCAGGAATGAGTCTGTGGTGGCGGTCTTCCTGGACATTTCAGCTGCTTATGATTCGGTTCTCCTCCCACTTCTCAGGCACAGGTTGCAAGAGCTGAGAATCCCGGTTAGGATTATTCAAATTATCTGCAGTATTTTTTCCGAACGTATTCTTCAACTGAGGATCCCTGGGGAAGACCCAGAACATAGAATGGTCTGGAGGGGACTACCTCAGGGATCGGTACTCAGCCCCCTCCTTTATAATTTATATACCTCGGACCTCTCCTCTTCTCTAAACTTTAATTGCAAACTCCTTCAGTATGCCGACGATATCGCATTATTAGTCCCTGGCAGTTCAATTCAAGATGCCGCTCACTCCATGAATGTCTCTTTGGCTTCATTAAACCATTGGCTTATTGATCATGGATTATCTCTGAGTGCTCCAAAGAGTACAGCTGTCATTTTCACTCGTAGGCGTCTGATTCCCCATGTAGATATCAATATTGATGGTATATCCATTCCAATTAGAGGGAAAGCTAAGTTTTTGGGTGTCATCCTAGATTCTAGGCTATCAGGAGTAGACCACATCAACAACATAATTAAAAAGTGTGAGCGCTCCGTACCAGTACTCAAGGCTCTGTCTGGGGTCTGGTGGGGGGCTCACCCGTACACCCTTAAACTAATCTACAATGCACTGGTCAGGAGTGCGATGGATTATTGCTGTTTCCTAATAGAACCATGCAACAAGGAAGCTCTCCGTAAACTAGATAACATGCAGGCTAAATGCCTTAGAATAGTTATTGGTGCCATGAAGTCTTCACCCATAAATGCTCTCCAAGTTGAATGCGCAGAACCCCCTTTAAGTTTACGTAGACAATATTTGGCTGATCGTTTCTTATCTAAAGTTTTCTCCCGATCATCCCATCCTTTACTTCCAATTTTAGAGCAAATCGACCTGTCTTTTAACAACTCTTCCTACTGGTACAATAAAATGGTTCCACCTTTACTGAACAGGTACAGAGAGCTTAAACACCTCTCTTCACCTGTTTGCCAGTATTCCATTCTACCAGTCTTTTCTTCTGCATATGAAGCCATATTCTTTAAGCCCAGGGTTGTTTTGGGTTTGGGAATCACTAAAACTTCCCAAAACGTAAAAGAAGATTTTAAAAGGGCTATAAAAAGATATTGGGAGGGGTGGAATCACATGTACACAGATGCATCTAAATTAACAACTTCTGGATGCACAGGAGTAGCAACTTACTTCCAGAACTCAAGAATTGCACTGTTCTTACAATGTCCACCTGAAGTTTCAGTATTTACAGGAGAATGTATTGCTATTTTAGAAACATTACAATTTATTATTTCCCATAATTTAAAAAAAACAGTAATTTTTTCAGACTCACGTAGTAGCATTCAGGCCATTAGACAAAATCAAATATATAGCAAAATTCACAGTAAAATCATAGCAGATATTAAAAACTCATTATACAGTTGTTCTAGAAATGGTTTGGAGATTGAAATAGTTTGGGTTCCCGCGCACTCTGGTATTGTGGGCAATGAATGTGCTGACTCAATAGCAAAGTATGCCACTAAAAACCCAGTTGATCGGAGGCACTACTTCATTCAAAGTTATGATCTTCGGAATGATGCCAAATTTAAATTGTTTACTGCTTGGTCTAGAGCATGGAAAGAAAGTTCGCGTTTCAAAGGACGCTATTACGCCGAGATTCAACCAGACGTCCAGCGGAAACCTTGGTTTTTCAAATACCCTAAATTATCAAAACGTACTGTTTCATCCATGTGTAGACTTCGACTCGGCCATTGCTGCAGCCCAGTTTTCCTGAAAAAAATCCGCGTTCGTGACAGTTCGTTGTGCGAATGTGGTCTGGATGAAGGCACGCTTAACCACATATTTTTCTCGTGTTCTGCGAGTACCAGATCGTTTGACCTCTATCTAAAACTTACTAAATCCAAAATCCCTTTACCTATAAATTTTCATTCTCTTCTGTCACACTTCTCCCCCACTTTAATAAAAATCCTATCTAAATTCATAAATGAAAATAATATTAAATTGTAGCGAATGTTTTGTAGAATATGTTTATTTTATTAGCTTAAAAAAAAAAGGAAGTATTTGTAGATTAGTTCAATGTCTACTAACAATAGTGTCTGTCTTTCCAGCTACTAACAAAATTAAACTACCGCAAAGTATTTGAACGTTCGGCGGTTCGCCTTGCTACCGTCTCAACATGACACTGGCTGAGTAGTCGGACATTGGAAGCCGACAATCGCCACAAAGAGAAGAAAAAAAAAAAAAAAAAAAACTATTTTCAAATGTATTTATAGGAAGTTATATGATAAGATGGAACATTTCAAGCTGAAGCTCAAAAATGTCCTTCAAAATACGCAATATTGTGGATTTTGTTTGAATGTCGATGACAATATGAGTGCCATTGACGAGGATTTAGAGTTAATAATGAACCATCAGACTTGCACGAAAGCTTTGCGAGTTATTATCAATAGCATATTTGAAGAGGTATGTTTATTTAGACAATGTTTAATTATTATAACCCGGCTTCTGCCCGCGGCTTCGCCCGCGTAATAGGTAACATTACCAATATGAAATTTTATCCAATTCCGTTCAACGGATTATGCTTGATGGACTAAAAAACTTGCAAATTAACTTAGTCTAAATTTAGGTTTGAATCCGGAGTGCTCAATATGCTAATAAAATCAAATAACAATAAAAACCGAATTGCAAAGCAATACAGTCTGTGGTAAGAATCACCAGTATATTAGGTAATTAAACAAAAAGCGAAACAACTCTAGCAATTCTTAAAGCTAATCGTTATCTGTAAAGTAAGCCGTTTTCAATATCCATACTAATATTATAAATGTGAAAATAACTCTGTTTGTTAATTTGTTTGTTACCTGTTCATGATGAACGGCTGAACGGATCGTAAAGAAATTTGGCAAGGAGATAGATTGGACCTTGGAGAAGGACATAGGCTACCTTTTGTTACGCAGACGAAGTCGCAGGCTCTAGCTAGTAATCACATAAAACACAGATGGACAACACATAAATTTCTTTAGAACTAAAAAGTTTGAACATTACTACTTTGCTCCTTTAACTAAATCACGGTAACATAACCAATGCCGTAAATCGAAACTAAAATCATAATAATTCTGTCTAAAATAAAATAACATTAAAATTTAACTATTATCCCACAGGAAAGCTAAACTGGAATTATAGTGCGTTCTATGGTTAAGGCAGTGCCATTCATTGATGAAGTTCAGAGTCTAAGATTTGTTTAAATTTAATATTAAAATTAAGCTGTTGCGTCAGTCATTAGCAGACACAATAGATTTTTATTGTTACAACATACAGATCTGTATGTTACTGAGCCGAAAGGTTAAACTATAACATTAAAGTTGAACTATTATGCCAAGGTAACACATTGGCTGATGCTGCTCAGAAGAGGAATATATTTAGTTCATTTTAAATTGTTATTTTACACCAACAACAGCATTCTCAAAGAGGGTTTATGTCAGGCAGGCGGCCGGTCATAAAACATAAGCCAAAACTTTAGCAGCATGCCAGATATAGGTATGCAGCGTGGACCCCAAATAAATTGGGATAAGGGCAGGGGGATGATGATGATGTTTTAAATAGTTATTTTTCTTGTTTCAGGCTGAAAGAATCCTAGCTAGTTCCCTCATATGCTGCAGCTGTACACAAAAACTAATCCAGTCATTCATATTCATAGAAAATGTCAAGGAAACATCAAAAATAATTAGCAACTATATAAATGATTTATACAGTAAATCTGATGATATATTTAATCATTTAACAGACTGCAATGAAAGTTCAAATGTTGTTATTGTATTAGAAAATAATATCTATGATAATTCTGAGAAAGATAAAATTGTTGAGAAAAAGTGTACTTTGAAGACTGAACAAAATACGATAGAAGTAAAGAATGAACCGAATGAAGTTAAAAAAGGAATTGTACTAAAAACAATGGGTTCCAAATTCAAATGTGTAAAATGTGAAACCACAATAAAAATACACAAATGCAGGATAGAAAAATTATTGCATTGTAAAGTATGTTCCAAATCATTTAAAAATAAACAGTCATTAAATGCACACTACAAAAATCATACCAAAATTAAATGTGAAGTTTGTCATCAAATAATGAATGAAAGTGAATTATTGGACCATTTTAATACATACCATGAGGGTTATTTATGTAGATGCTCTATGTGTAGTACCGTATTTTATTCTGTTGATTCTCTGCAAGCCCATGAAAAGATCTGCCATGAAATTAAAGAAGAATATTCACAATGTTTAATGTGTTTGAAAAATATTACTAAAGAGGAATTGAGGTACCATTCTTGCAAGTATAGATGCCCTGAGTGTGCCGAAATCCCTTGTATGCATCATAAGTATTTAATATACTATAAGGAACAGATTTCAAACCATGCTGTCAAAGCAAAATGTCTAGATTGTGACTATGTTTGCAGAAGAAAGGAAATTCTATTAGGCCATGTCAACCGGGAGCATTTAAATCATCATCCATTCACTTGTGACAAATGTGGACAGCAGTTCTATTCTAAAATTGTTTTAACAGCCCATATTCACAGGTTTCATGACAAATGTTTCATATGCCAGTTCTGTGATTCCGAGTTCAGTAATATACACAATTTTGAAAGCCATGTAATCTCATGTGGAGTTAACAAAAGGAGTTTTGCATGTGAAGACTGTGCAGCCTCTTTTGATACGTCAGAAAGATTGGTAAACCATAAAAAATTTAAACACAGCAAAGATATATTCCCATGTGGCCTCTGCAACAAGAAGTTTTTAAAAGAATCTAAAAGGAAAGAGCATATGGTGAAAGTTCATAGTGGTCTTCAAATAAAGAATAGAGTTATAAATGTAGAATGTGTTGTGTGCCAAGAAAGATTTGACACTAAAGGAGAATTGGTACAGCATATGAAATCTCATGGCCCAAATACAACATATCCATGCAGAATATGCAATACAGAATATGAGACCTTAAGAAAGTTTAGGGCCCACAACCGCAAACACAAGGGCCCTTTTGCCACTTGCCATATATGCGGCAAAGAAATGAGAGAAATACTTCTAAAAAAACACCTGACTACCCATTTTGATTCAATAGAGACATGCCAGACTTGCGGCAGGTCATTTCAAAATATTACTCTGTTAAAATATCACCAGAAAGCCCATTTAGAAAGTGTACCTTGTCCCAAATGTAAGAAAATGATAAACCCTGCGAGGTTACGGAGACATTGGAAAGGGCATCTTCTTGAAGAAAATCCTGCTCATAAGGGGATAAAAAAACAGCAGCCAAACTTAAAATGTGAACAGTGTGATTACAAGACTTGGAATAACACTCTTTTAGAATGTCATATGAATCGCCACCATTTAAAGATCAAGCCTTATGTCTGCCACATATGCAGCAAAGACTTCATAGGGAAGCACTTACTAAAAAAACATATAGAAACGCATGACATGAAAAGTGTTACCTGCATGGTTTGTTTAAAGAGTTTTGCCAACTCTGCATGCCTAAAAATGCACTTACGTTTACACACTGGCGAAAAGCCCTTTACTTGCGAAATATGTGGTGATAGATTCCGGTCTTCAAGCATTATGAATGTGCATAAGCTTAAAAAACACTCGGATAAGCGTAATATTTGTCCGTTGTGCTCAAATAAGTTCCATACTGTCAGGGATTTGAGGAGACATGTTATTAAAGTTCATTGGAAGCAGAAAAACAAGCGGTTCGATCCTAGAGAGCTGAAAGGCCTGAATAAGGAGCATTATCATTTGTTTCATGATGGTAGAAGAGTGAAAGTTGTTGAGGAAGACATTGATTTTTATATGCCTTGTTAATTTAATGGAATAAAGTTATGTGAATTGTTTGTTAGCACATTTGCTCTCTTTTATATTCAATACTTATGCCTCTATTCCCGGAAAACTGTTATCAAGCAGAAATATTCTTTGACTGTTATGCCTACACCCAAATTTTACCAATTCTGTTATTAAATCCCACTTAATAGTGAGCCTAGTACCATCTACCGTACACAATTCTGGACGGCGCGGTTGGCGCAGTGGTCGAGAGACTGGGTCTGCTGCGTCACGTGTCGCAGGTTCTATTCCCGCACGGAGCAAATATTTGTATGATCTACAGATAATTGGTCCGGGTCTGGGTGTATGTGAGATTGTGTTTGTCAACGCATCCATGATACAGGAAGAAATTTATAGCGAAGGGCAACGTTTATACAATAAAAAAACTAATCTTCGGGCTAACCGCGATCGTGTTAAGCGATGTTACAGTCGACGATGCTATTCAATATTTCCTAACAGAAAAACCCAATTATACTGCCCGACCCGGAAATCAAACCTTTGACCTCACACTCGGCAGCTGCGCTTGGAACTACTAGACCAATTGAGCAGTAGGTATTATATTCATTTTATAGATCATCGAAAACTGCAGTGTCAATTTTTTTTTAAAAATAACTTTTCCGGAGTTTGAGGAAAGCGTTTGGAAAGCTGCGTCAGGTCTTCTCGTCGCCTATCCCTCATTGTCTTAAGACGAAAGTATTCAACCAGTGCGTCCTACCTGTCATGACATACGCTTCCGAAACGTGGACACTCACAGTACAGTTGGAACATAGATTAAAAGTTACACAGCGAGCTATGGAGAGAGCTATGCTCGGAGTTACTCTGAAGGATAAAATCGGAAACGAGGCCACCCGACAGAGAGCCAAGGTAGTCGACATAGCTCACAGGATCAGCAAACTGAAGTGGCAGTGGGCCAGCGATGTATACCGATAACCGTTGGAGTAAACGCATACTGGAGTGGAGACTGCGTCTAGGTAAGCGGAGTGGAGGACGCCCCCCGGCAAGATGGAGCGACGATCTGCGGAATGTAGCTGGTACAAATTGGATGACAAGAGCCGAAGACCGGGCTCAGTGGCGCGTCTTGGGAGAGAACTATGTCCAGCAGTAGACTGCTATAGGTTGATGAAGAGTTTGAGAAGCTCGTGGCTAAGTAAAAGTAGCACAGACTTAACGATTGAGGTTAAGCTGTCCTGGCCACGGTTCGTCTGAGGATGGGTTACCATCATTTTGTAGAGATCCCTCCGTGCTTTTCAGAGCTCTATAAACAAATGTCCGGTAGGCGAACGAAGCTCTATGACATTCGTTAGTCGGATGCCTAATAGTCTTACCGAGACGTCGACCACGGTGCGGTTAGCGTATTGGTCGAGAGACCAGCTGATGCGTCGCGTGTCGCGGGGCAATTCCCGCACGGCGCAAATATTTGTATGCTCTACAGATATTTGTTCCACATCTGAACTAAACGCATCCACGATATAGAGACAAATTCCTAGTGTAGTCTTTAAAAGAATTACGTGGCCCACGTAATTCTTTTAAAGACGAAATTATAAATTGCCATTTAAAAAATCTTACAAGCCTATGTTATCGGGGACAATGTAAGGATTCTAACGATACCTCAGACAACGAAATGGATTCAAATGTCTAGAAGTTATGGTGGAACAAAGAAACTCACAAACATAAATTTACATACATGAACTCTTAAAAACGTAACACTCCTTGTTTTGGGCATTCGTGTAAAACGATATTTTGTTAAGTACCTAACTGGGGTGTGGAGGTCAGATATGTAGTTGGGTAGTCGCTCCAATGTAGTTTGGGAAAGGCTAGGCAAAATTTTTCAATGTTAGAACACAGAATAGAAAAACATTGTTTGAATATCAGTTTGCGGCCTCAACAGTGGTACGTATTCATTTAGTCATCTTGGGCGACAGCCAGTTTACAAGCAATGGGCGATATTCGAGCGTTGTCACACTGATAAAGCATTATAGTCGCATTACGTATACAAATGTACTTTGTGCATTACGTCAAGGACTTCGGAACTGACTCGACATCGTTACTCGCGTCACTACGTTCCTGTAATTCCACTATTGCCTTCCTTCCCGCTGTCGATAAGACCACAGTCTCAGTCCAAGTTTGGAGGTAAAATATTTATATATGTTGAATATTCATGTTGTTATAAAAACCTAAATTCACAAGTGATCGACGTAACATTTGAAATGAGGTTGGTCGTTTATGTAAAAAAAACTCAATTCAGGAGCTCCGCCCCTTTCAATATGGCGCCTACTCAGGACTCGTCAATATTATACATTTCAAAATAATATCAAATATGATCAAGACTTCTAGGACAAATATGGGATGGGTATAATAATACGGGCCTTAGTTGCGATTTGATATTAGTTGAGATGCTGAAAAATATGGAACTTTCAAGTTCTGAACAGACGCCATTTTGAAGAGGGGCGGGGCTTCTGTAGTTCTGTTTTCTCTTGAATTTCTATGTAATAAAAAGCATTATCAGTATAAATATATTTAATTAACATAATATCTTATATTTCTAATACAATATTGTAGCTGCTGTAACTTTACAGTTATACTGCTAACATATATTTATTATCTGATTAATTTGATATTAATATTGGGCCTTTTAAAACATGAGGAATAAGGCATTACGCTCTTCAATCACTGTATGTGTGGGTATATCTTAAATATCTATAGATATACATTTTTATAGTTAATGTCAATTCTAAAAGGTCTCATGTTAATACCAACTTAATCTGGTACATCAAAAATCATGAATATATAATAACTAGGGCCTTTGAAAAAAATAATTGAATATATTATAACTTAATTTATTATGGTAAATGATCTATGACTATATGGTAGAAAAACTTGTACCTAAATAGTACCTTCATGTCTTATCAAAGTGACGCGGTGCGATTTAATGCATATTTCTTATGTACAAAATGAAAAACATAATATGTAATATTATGCCTATTTTTGTAATGTGTGGTTACTTTGGGAATGAGTGGAATT
The DNA here is from genome assembly GCA_935421205.1 of Xylocampa areola. Taxonomy (NCBI): domain Eukaryota; kingdom Metazoa; phylum Arthropoda; class Insecta; order Lepidoptera; family Noctuidae; genus Xylocampa; species Xylocampa areola. The sequence continues at coordinate 11,816,156 of OW285225.1, forward strand.
GTGTATTTTGGGCTGCACATAAATTTATTAATGGATGCTGCCCCCCTTTAGAATCAGAAGCCATGGTTTCTTGGTGAAAGCTTTGCTTTGCTTGCCATAATTAATTTGAAAGACAACCTATAACTTTATAAAATAGATAAATCATTTAATGTACTTAATATTTCATAGAAATGCGGAATAGGAGTATTCCAGCATTAAATATAATTCTGTATTGCATTTCAACATCAAAATGGGATTCACAAACCAAATAGCAGTATATTTACTTATTCATGTTAACATTGTACGCCAATAAATGGCTTGAGTCCCCGCTAAATAATACTATGACCTCTACTGACATGTTCTTTGAGTCCATATTTGGTTGCAAAAGCTGTTTTACATATCCTACAACAAAAACTGCCACCGTGATAGTTTCTCATGTGTTGTCGCACTTTGAAAGCGGAGTAGAAAGCCTGGCCACAAATTTGACAGCAAAAAGGTTTAGCTCCAATGTGTTTCCTAACATGAATCACTAACTGTTTCCTATTTCTAAGGGTTTTCTTGCAAAATTGACACGTTTCCTTCGAGGGCATACTATGAATCATTTTATGATTTTTCAAGTTATTTTCAGTGTAGAACTGTCTTTCGCACATGTCACAACCGTATGGTTTTATTTGTAAATGTATCTTATTGACATGGAGAGAGAGTTCATTATCGTTTGAACACTCCTTCTCACAGAAACTGCATGTTTGGACTCGTTTCTGTTTTATAAGCTTTAGTTTCACAGCGTGCCTTCGGATATGATTGTCATAATGTGCTTGAGAAACATATACTTTATTGCAAAGTTCGCAAGATTTACTCCTATGGTTTTTCTCATGAATTTCCAATTTATTTGTATTAGTATAATTTCTCCCACATACTTTACAAGACTTATAATCACTCAGTTTCAACAAATGTGTCATTTTCATATGTTCATATAGATGGAATTTAGAATTGAATTTGCTATCACACAAAGTGCATTGAACTTTCTTATTTACATGTTTAAGAATATGTCTCTTTAAGAAATAATCTGATATGAAATGTTTGTTACACATTGGGCAAGTGAATTTAACCCAGACCTTTTTAACTTTCCTCTTTTTGTTGAAAGTGAGAAATTCGCTGCACACGTCTACCGAATATTTAGTGCTTTGGAGGCCATTGACAAGCTTTTTATTAATATAAGTTCGTGTTACATTTTTAGCTGGGTTCTCTATATCCGGTATTGGATTAAATAGAGTAACTTTATTAACTTTTTTGTGTTTAGTTTGTACTTCTGGCTCACTTTCACTCTCAGATTTCAATCTAAACTCGTCTTCTAAGACTTCAACTTTAAGTTTAGTTTCATCTATGAAGTCGTCTTCATCGAGAAGTAAGGTTTCATCAGTATCTTCTACGCCTGGCATGATGGTAGGTGGTGACACTTGGACACACACATTGGCGTGTGGTTGGATACTACTGAGATTTTGTAACATAAGGCTAACACACACATCTAACCGTTCTCTTGTAAAACTAAATTGGTGTATAAATAAATACGCAGTGATTGCATGATTAAGGCACTTTTCGCATATTTTTGTCCCAATGAAGTTGTGTAGGTAGTTCATCTGGAACAAAAAAAGTTTATGTTAATAATAGAAGTTGCTTTTTAAGAAGGTTTTCACAAACCAGGGACAATAATAGACGAAATTCGCGTGTCTTGAAAGTGTATTCTTTTATATAAATATAATAATTATTTTCACAAGTTTATTTTTTGTTAAGACCCCTACCGAGTTCTACTTAAGCATCAGAGACTACCATCTGTGTTTAATGTAGCCTTACATTGGAATAGAGTTTTTTATAATCATATGTTATTTTGACATAATATCTTATAGTAAGTTTTATTGAGATCAGTATTTAATCTTTCCGTTTTTGAATAGGCTGTCAGTTTCGAATAACGAATGCGAACATTTTCGTAAGGTCAACATAAACATTTTTCCAACATGTTATCATTCAATCATTCATTAGTGGAGTTAAATGGAAGTGAAGTATAAATATTTAATTTAATTTTTCACTATTTTTCATTTATTAACAATTAATAAGATAAAATTACTGTAAAATCACTAATGTCACATCTCTAACTCACTCATTTGTTTTTTTCCATTCACATCTTTTTATGTTAACCATACAGCTGAATTTTGACGTTGAATATTTGATCCTATTAGCAAAAAAATCGGCTTACACTTAGATTTCTGTAGTTAAAGGTACAGTAATATCAACAATTTGTATCCCTCTACCACCATCCCTATACCACTGCAATATTTAAGGAGGAGACTATTCAATAAAAAACAATTTTGTACCAAGAAATATTTTTGTAAACAATAAATTGAGTCCGCATGCTGTGTGCAACAAAAACCTATCCATGGAAAACCACCTAGCAATCGGCATAGGCATTGCTTTGACAATGCCGCCTATTTATTGTTGCAGCTATTCAGGGTTTATTCTGAAAATCCCACTAATGGTTCCAAAGATTTTGGCTATAAAAGCACCATAGAAATTTTAAATTATTATGCATATTATATATTTATAATTTTTAGCTCAATAAACAAATGGTAGCTGTAAATTATATGGCAGGGATACAAATCAACATGTTGTATACTTACATTATTTTACATATGTTGTTTTGCTGATTTTATACTATGATATTATATCTTAATTTTATATGTAGGTGCTTACCTGAACAAATGTTATTTTAAAAAAATGGCTTAAATATATTAAGTCTAAACTAATATTCGGTGGGACAAATAAATAATGTATTCATGACATTCATACAAATAAATTATTTAATTTTAGAGTTTAATGTTAAAAAAAAATAGAACAAAATAAATATTACTACTAAAAGGACCACTTGCGTGAAAACTAACTAAACAATATTGCATGCAAGACTGGCCTCAATGAAGACAGAAAAGAAATAATTAAAATACATATAACATGACTGGGACACAAGATAAAATAAGAGACACGAATATCCTTTTCCAGAAACTATAACATGCAGTTTTAATTCCGCTCTCTTTTTTTATTTGGAAACGAAATGACGATTAAAATTTTATAGCCGATGTTACTCCTGCAATAGGAATGATGACTCATTTTGAAAACTGCTTCTATAATATACGTCTACTATTTCCGAAAAACACATTATTTCAGCAATAAACTAAGTTTTTAACGCAGAAGATTGCATTTTTTGAATTAAGGGTGAAAACGCTCGTGTGTCATGGCGCCGCTTATGATGGGTATACGTCACGCTTCGATAACATTTGACAAAAGTTCAAGCAAAACGTATTGCGGTGATTGACTTGAGGCGTGACGTCATTCGCTGTAATTGGCCAACATGGCCGATTGCAGTATTTTATACTTTTATTTTATTGATCTTAATATTTTTATTAACACTAGGTAATTTTTTAGAATCCTGTGTACATATATTTTCTCTAAATCCATTTATTCTTTGATTGTTTAATACTATCATCACGCCTATTGAGACGAATCTAATAAACCTTAAATGAAAATTTAAATCTATCAAGGCATTTAGGCTTCAGATGCACCATAGAAACATAAATACACTTGAAAAATATAACTCTCTTTCTGGGGCAGTCGGGTAATAACAAAAGCGTCAAAAATTAGATAATTTAAAAAGAAGCAATTAAATGTGGTAAATCGTGTAGGACACTTGGCAACACTAGACACAAGTGATGCAAGTAATGCACACAATAAAATTAAAATATATTAATTTAGTTAGTCATCGCGCAAGCAGGACTTAATCTAAACTTAGAACCTATATCATAACAAATTACGTATGAAAAGCTTTAGGCATTTTCCTGAGAGGCCGTTTAATTTTTCTTGCGCCTTTACCCTGTATTACAGGACTGGAACCTATTTTAAAATGTATATTAGTTGCGACATTGTCTATAGAATATGAATTAATCGGCGCCATATTAACATTACTGTCAATAAAATTAGGTGAAGATGGACTTTCTTCAACATCCATTTCAATATCATTTTGTGAAGAGATACTAGTCTCAGTTAAGTTATTTACTGGATCTGTTTCGATATCCATATTTTGTGGTATATCTTTGGTATTTGTCATTTGTGTTTCATTTTCTTGATGGTTTTTAAAATCCATCATAGTTGCTTCAATTATTACAGATGGCGGTAGTGTCGCCAGGTTAGGAAAAGTTCCTGTATCGAAATCTATTTCGTCTTTTTGTTGCGTTGTGTCAAAGAAAGTTTTGTTGCCAAATGTGACATTACAATTTCCATTTTCGTTATATTTCTTTGATTCACAACAATAGCAAGTGAATCTATCTTTGTCATTATTAGTAAGGCAAATATTACATTGCCATATCTCTTCTGTTTTAGATTCTTTGGTATCCTTTTCAAATTCCTCTTTTGTTTTTGATATGGCAATGTTTTTATCAGTTTCAGCCTCCTTTTCTGTGATGTTTCCTACTATATTTTCAATGAAATGATGAGGAACATTATTCCTATCCGCATTTTGGTTGTATGTATTTATTATTTGGACAAATTTTTGAAGAGGTGTGTTACAGTATTCACATTTATTCAAATGTTTGAATACCCAGCAAAATTTGCAATAATTCGTCTTTAATTCATTTCTAGTTACTGCTATATCCTTTAATGGATCCCAATTCCAAGAAGTTTTATTGAATATCCATTGGTTTATAATTGGTCCAGTGTCATTTTCAAATTCCGATGATTCTTTAACTTGGTCATCATGTATTTCTTGATCCAAGATTATGTTACAGTCAGGAGAAGACAAATTAAATGTATATGCTGTATCAGCATTTAATTTGGTGTTGGTAATTGTGATACATTCCTCGCTTTTGTTATCAACTTCCAGTAATAAAGGGTTGGAGAAAGTGACCATGTTTAGCTTTGGCTTGTCAGTTAAATTAATTTTGCTATTACCTATAATGTGATTTCCAGTGGAATAGGTAATTTTTATTTCATCAGGTAGTATATCTTCTAGATTACGGCTTTTAACTTTGCTTTTAACTGGGTCAGGAATTTGGGTAACATCCATTGCTTCATTATCATTTAGATTAGTTTTATATCCTGTGGTGCTGTTTTCATTGTCTTCAAGTCGAGTTTTATCAATTAGATAATCATTTTCAATTAAATCCATTGAGTCTATATCATCAGTTATGTTTTTAGCCTTCATGTTAGTATGAAGTAGATTTAGTTCTGTTTCTTTATTATTGGCGAGGATTTCGTCGTTGACATAAGGAAGTGTAGTAAAAATTCTAGGTCCACTGTCCCTGGTGAGGCTCTTAATATCCAAAGCTCCATTTTCAATCAGATTAACTGGTCCGTCATCACCACCTGGGATGTTATCAGCTGAATTATAGGTGCCAGCTACACTTATTTCTTCTTTATTAACAGCAACTACACTTTTATTATAATCTTTATTTACTATCAGTTCTTTGTCAGTTATTTCAACAATTCTAGGACTTTCATTCTCCATAGTATTAATATTATCAATATCATGGTCTCTTTGTGGATCACAGAACACATAAAAATAGTAGTCATTAGTTTTAAATTTATTTTTAAAAACAATGTATGGTGGTGATAGTTCATATTTTACTTCCAAATTCTTGGCAATGTTGGGAAGATTGAGAAGATTGTTGCCCGTTCTCTTTCTTTTTGAAATGGTCATTATATTTGCTTTATGAGGAACATGTAACTCTTGATATTTGTATGATTTATGCTAGAAAAGGAATCACTTCTTACAGATGGATCATGTGTTATAGTTAACATGTATAAAACTATAACAAATACATTAGGTAGTACCATAACATTGCTCTGATGTAGTGATATGTCCCTTTTCACAGAAAATAAATAATAATATCCAGTCAATTAAGTATAGTCAAATTGTCGTGTCATATTGGAAATTACAACGGTAGTCTGAAGTGTAAGTGTCAGATCGACTAACCAACTTGAAAAAAGAGTAGTTTCTCAATTTCATGTATATTTTTTACTATAATACGGCTGTGGTATGAACTTTAAGTCCATATTTAACCCACAAGAAACATTTAACATTGGGCACCCAAATTGCAGAAGCAGAATTAATTAAAGCGGTAAATAAATGCAATACTTACGTCCGGTAATGTTGAAGCTAACACCGTATAAAGTGATTTATCTCCCACCAATTCCGGGTACCCTCCGTGTATGCATACCATCTTATCCAACTCCACCAAGTCTGTACGTTTGTTAAGACAAACCAAACATAACCTATCCGTTTTCTTCTCAATAAGATGTTTCACTACAGTTTGGAATTTATGTTTCTCGATATGTTGTAAATGTTGTATGTAATCATCAGTAACATTCCCACACTCGTTACATTTAAAACTCTTGTCCACTTTTGAATCATCACCTTTTCCCTGAAGATGGACTTTTGTGTAATGTTTTTTCAATTGGTTATGTTTTATAAAAGATTTGCCACATAAACGACAGTGATACCACATGTGTTTCGGGTGTATTTGTTCGTGGTTCAGTAACGATTCTATGTTTGGTAAAACTTGCCAGCACTTTTTACATTCAAATTCATTCCAATCTGGCTCCTTAGTTAACGATTCTGCTTGTATATTAATGATGTTTCTTATTGGTTCCGCATAGTCTATTACTTTTTTGTGTTCAGCATATAAAACATTGTAGTTAGGGTTTAATTTTTGGCGTCCTCGCTTTTTAGGTCTGTCTATTGGGTCCAGCTTTTCTAATTTCTCATACATGTCATCTAAACAGTTCAGTAAGGCTCTTTCAGCCTGCTCACATTGCTGTGTGAAGAGGTATGCATTGATAGCTTTGTCGAGACATCTCTGGCATATCTTTTCTGGGAAGTTTCGCTCTTCCCTAGCCTGAAACATTATAACAACATCATTATTATTTGTAATTATACAATTGATGAAATTTAAAAAGGTAAATCATTCAGTTACAGTACTTGCAACGGCCACACATGTATGACAAGATGTATGAACGTGGACGAAGCAAAAGGCATATGTAAGGATCGCAGCAGGTGGCATTCTGTAGTTTTTGCCTACCCCCATGGGAGAAAGGTGTGAGTTTAAGTATCATTCAGTTACGAGTTGTGTTTGTTTATATATGGATTTTGTCTACTATATAAATTTCTATGCATATGCAAGTTACGTAATATAAAATGCATAAATAATGGTCAGAGTCGGCTTTTGGGTGGTATTTCATAGTTTTTTTATAAAAATATATCTTTTCTTGATTGACTCAGAAACAAATATTATGCTGACTTTGAGCAATGTGTTCATAAAATTATTTCTTATAATAAAAATATATAATTAAGAGAGACAGTTGTCCGGAGTCAGGTCGAATATTATAATTTTGTTTACCTAAATTTCTAGTTGCATAATATAACTTTCTGGTATCTAAACAAATGACAAATAATCAAAACAAACGGTGCCTATTCGGATCTGAATAACATACAAGTTAATTGAATCGAGAATTGCATAATAATTATGGAACATAATTATATTGGTAAGTACAGTATGCAATTCATTATCAATCACTGCCTCATTAGCAAGCTACAGTACATATAATCTTCAAGAACTAACAAGAATTTAAACTCTTCTAAATGCATAGTTAATAATTCAATAATAACTGGGTCATCAACTGATTTGTACCTTGTACGGATAAAAGCAAGCAATCATTTCTCTTATGGTCACTTTATATATAGTTCCTGAGCCAGCTATCTGCATGATCATGTCCAATTCAGACAGCCCAGGCGATACTTTCAAACAGTATCTACATACTGCTGACTTAAGCTTTCCGTTAAGCAAGTATTCCACGGCATCTTTGGTGGTCAGTGGTTCACCAACTCGGTCGCATTTTTCCGTCGGTTTTGAGGTTTTGTTCACGTTATTTGACTGCGGCGTTCGTAATAACTTCTTGAATGGTTTTGAATATGTTTTCTTGGCGTTCATAAGGCATAATTCGGGAAATATATCTTCATCCATATTATTTAGGGTTATGCGATGATTGTTATTTTCGTGAGAATATACTCCTCTACATAAAACAAACACGTTGTATCTTCTAACAACTTATTCTAGATTTAAAAGAACTTATTATTATAAATCAAATATGAATATTTACTCAAGACTCTAACGATACGACCAAGCAAATGTACAAAAATGGCGGAAAGAGAAGAGCGTCGATGTCAAATGTCAAAGAAATGTCAGAGGACGACGATGAAATGTCAACAACAACGCGTTCCGTGAGTTTTGCTGTAGATTAAATTGTACTCTAATTTGACCTATAAAATGATAATAAAATATTACCTTCCTGAGGTAGTCGGGTAAAAAAATATATTTTAAATAAAAAGGTATCATCTGTCGAAATGTAGAATGGTAGAGATGACATAATTTCTATTCACCAATTTATATTTATTGCGTATAATGTACTTCAATGCTTATTCCATATCGTGTGTAAAATGACAATAATATCACATAAAACCAAAAATATAAATAAATATAATCTAAAAAACTACATGTACATGTTACAATAATATATAGCTTTTATTTTGTTTTATTAAAAACTAAGTTTATGTATATAATAAAAAGATTTTAATTTTATTTGATGTAAATAGTGTGTAGTTAGAAGGAAATAGGCTAATTTAATAGGTATATATGTAATTATATGGTAACTGAAGAATTTATAAAGTGTATAAAATACTCTAAAAATATATTCCAGTAACTAACTGGAGGAAAAATATTAATTTATCAGAAAAATAGATTTGTATATGCGGTTAGTGAAAATATTATATTAATAAAACAAGATATATGGTGGCATGTCTGTCTGAATCTGTGGTATTGACAAAATAAGTCGTTGGTAAATTGGTACAAATTGGTAGAATATTAACAGGACCACACTCAACACCAATTTACACAAACGTCAAAAATGGACATAAATTTTCCGATAAAGCTACATAATTTTGCTTGAAAATAATCATTCACAAAAAATCTGATATTGTCATTCTCGTGTGATTGAAATCCTGTGTTAGAAGAACTATTTTTGTGTTCAGTGTTAGTCAGTGCCGCCAGATATGACCTGTTTTCATTTATGGTGCAAGGCTTAGAGGCATCGATACTTTGCTTACTGTGAGTATAAAAAAAGCTGAGACTTCGTCAAGGCTGGGTCTCTTAACTTAATTATTAATTATCTGTTCTTTGGATGATATCATGATCATTTCTATGAACTTGTATTATTTTTGTGATGTAATGTGTAAATATTGAGAGTATAATGGTTACTTTGAGTTTCGAAAGTTATTTTTAGATATAAGAGTACGCAATTACAGCTGGGTTTGTTTGTGTAGTGTTTATAGTGTGGTCATTTAAATTTGGAACACTTGAAAGATTCTGACTTCTGTTGAACTTAAGGGTGAAGTGATATTCAAGTTTACTTCCTGTATTTTATTTAAAAATCCTCTGTAAGTACATATTTATTTTCTATAAATTACTACGACTATGTAAAAAAAAATTATGTGACATGAATGTGTTATAAAGTTTTGAATGATTGGTTTTCAATATTCTTTTTTTTATGATTATTTGAGTTTTAGCAATGTCCTTTTAGTTCCTGCTATGGTCTATAGTATATAAAAGGGTAGTATTTGAAAAAGAGGAAGTGTTTGTCATCAGTACAAAATCAGTCATGCACAAAAATCTGTCTTCTCTTCTCTAACAATTTCTAGTTTTCCATTAAAGTGCTAAATCAGTTTCACAATGGTGTTGTGATTCTGTTATCAAATCTTTGAACTCAAGTAGGTTCATCCTGCCATAACTACTTTATCTTTAACCATAAAGTTATGAATAAGTTTCTAAAAATAACTTTCATTATGATTCCTTGTACATAAACATATGGTGCTATGATAATTATACAAATCTTATGCATAAACATACCTTATGGCAAACATGTGTAGATGTATTTATTCTCAGACAATCTATGGTTTACTGTTTATTATTTGCAACCCTGTGGTTTTACTCACTTTTTTATCTGTTCCTAAGGGTTGTAGCATGATGTTAAATAATCTGTAACTTTCCTCAAGAATTGGGCTATAAAATGCATTTTTTTTCAATCTGTCTGGTAGTTCCAGGGATTAACATCGTCAAACACAACCTCTTCAGCTTATTATATTAGTAAATATATATATATTGAATAGTAAATTGGATGTATAGGAAACTAGAGGGTGTAAAAGATAGAGGTAAATCTTATATGTAAACAACATATAACTACTCTTTAAAAAGGTTTTATGTGTAATAGAAACTCCTTTATTGAAGTTGGTTAAAAAGATATGCTATATACAAAGTTTTAAATTTTTTCGTTTTGTTTATCACAAATATTAGACATAGTAAATTTGTTTGCATCTTTTTTTTATCTCTAGTTTTTTTTTTTACGTGGCTTCAGACACCCTAGGTGCCTATGCCAGCCCTATAGAGGAATGTTTATGTATAATAAACTGAAATTAGTGTCTACCTCACCTTTCTTACAATTAAGCACTTAATATACAATTCTAACTTGTGCCTACACTCATGTGACATTGGTTTTGACAGAATTATATTTAACCTTTCGGCTCAGCAACATACAGAATTATATGTTGTAACCATAAAAATCTATTGTGTCTGCTAATGAGCGAGGCAACAGCTTAAAACACCATTTTCCAACAGTGTGTTTGCATCTTAAAAAGAAATTGGCACAATCTTTTTAGAATATTTTGCATTTGTATGTGTTGTCGTCTTATCCTCATAATTAGCTTAGCCAAGTCTTAAAGGTTTACAGGATACATGAATCACTCTGGACTCTAGGCTACCAACCAGATGAAGAAGAAGAACTTTGAATAATATTCAAGTTTCCTTCTTTTTGAATGGAGTTATTCCTCTTTTTTCCAGTATCCATCTGGTCTAGTGTTCTTCTGGTAGTCTGGTCTTCCGTCTTATAGTACACATTTAACTACATATGAAACAAGTGGTTCTTCTTCTTATCTTGTGGTTGATGAACAACCCAGTGTTAGAGTTTAATCCACCTGTAGGTCTCTGACATGGCTTTACACACCATTGAGAATATATCTCAGGTATACTGGTTTCCTCACTATGTTTTCCTTCACCGTTATAAGCAAGTGATAATTGTGTGTGCTTTGGATTCGAATATGCGACCTTTGACTTGTCAGTCCAATGGTCATACCTCTAGGCTATCACAAGTGGTAACAAATCACTCTTTTTGTAATGTTAGTAAAGTTAAGAAACACTAAATTTTCCTTATTTTTTGCTGAATTAATAATGAATTAATAATCTTTAAGAATTTGCTCATAAAAAACGATTAATCATTTTCTTAAAACTAAAAATTACATTAAGATTCAGATAATTGGGTGATGTGTTATGCACATAATATTACACAGTAAAAATTTTATGTATTTGCCTAGCCTTTTCCCAATTACTTTTGGGGCCTACTTTCAATCTAACTAACTGAATGCAGTATAATACCAGTATTTTACATGGAGCAACTGCCTATCTGACCTCTGCAACCCAGTTACTGGGTAACACAATATCTCATGGTATACTGGTTCTCAGACTTTTAGGCTGTCATAGATCTTATTTAGACAACCTGGACCGGTGGTTAAACATGCTCTCCTAGGTGGAGGGGTCTTAATAATAAATTATGGTTATTTATCTACTGATCAACCGCGGCAAGCGCAGCTTAACTTCGATCGATCAATCGATCTATGCAACTGCTACGTACCCTCGTGATACAGTTCAATTTCTAAAAGCATAAAAATTTAAGTTATTGTGAATACAAATTCTTTATATTCTGAAATTATAAAAATTATTTATATATCAACCATATCAACAACCTTTGTATTAAAGTTATAAATATTTGTGGAAAAATAATACTGTCGCTAGCAGGATTCGAAACCTGCGCCTCCCGGATAAATACTCCAGGCGCTCTGACCATTAAGCCATCTCGACCAGACTCTCCGGGAGGTGCAGGGTCGAATCCTGCTCGCGACCGTAATCTTTTTCCACAAAAATGTGTAACTTTAAGGTTTGCTAAACATGCGTTAATGCTTTTCAAAGATTTATCTGTAACCTTTTTATTATTAATAAGTATATTTTCCTTATAATTATAAATATAATAATAATGCAATTATTATTAGGTACAATATGTTTATTAACTCTGTGATAAAAACTGTGTTATTGTATTAGCAAGTCTGTAGAGGTTTTATCCGGGGCTCATTATTATTTATGCATTCATTGCCATCTATAGACAATGCAAAACTATTGTTGCCATAATGTAAGCAATTGTGAAGAATTTAATAAAGGAAGGTTTGAGAAATTAACCATGCTAAAATATACATACTATGGCCCATTTTAAAGTTATTTTCGTAAATTCATAAACTATGAAAAAATGGAAATATAACTACAATTACTACCACACTAGGACGCATATGTAATCTAGTCAGTTTTTAGTATGCATGTGACCATGGGTGCCTACACCCACTACTTCTCGTGGGTGCTGGAGCCCCCGGGGTACGGTACCCACGTAGTCGGCGCCCCTGGATACATATAGTCAAAAATGTTCGCGGTAGTACCTTTTGCTAACAAGTCCTTTAAACGGCGTTACTTTACAAGTGCCTACGCCCTTTGGTCGTTTCAGGCAAGCGATTTTAGCCTTAGTTGGGTCGGGTCGACGGCCATCATTTTTGACTGTACACGTAATGACTGCAGGAACCCAGGAAGTCATTGTACTACATCATTTCACACGTAACTTCGTAATTGTCGGAGCAAAGTCAATTAACATACACGGGTCAGTTTGGCCTTAATAACTATAAATAATTGTTTGTTTACCGTTAATTTTGCTTCCGCTGCCAATTTTGTAAGAGACGTGACCGCTTATTATTGTTTTAAATTCGTATGGTCATATCGATGTCTATGGGTGAATCTAAATTTGAAACTCCTGCGACATTGGTCGTGGCCAGGTTTTGTATGTGATTATTTATGGGAGATATTTCTCTTTGGTTCCACGATTAAAACTTTATAAATTTATAGAGTTTAGTTTGCCAGGCACGAATAAGATTGTGGTGGTCTTTCGGTCTATAATAGATGGTCTTTCTGCAATTGAAACGCATATTACATACATACATAACTGCACATAACTGTCCCACTGCAAGTTAAGGTCCTTTTGTCAAACAAAGAAAGCGCCGGCATTTAAATAAAAAGAAAAAATAGAACTTATACTTTAGTATGAATTTCTATGACTAGAGCTAGTTTGGGCGAGCCCAGGGCGGAATTTCCGTTAGATATCCGGAACCACGAACGCGCAGAGTCGCATCCGGACGACTTCCGAACTACCAAACGTCCGCCAAAATATATATATCTGCCTAGCATTTTCCCAATTACATTGGGGTCGGCTTCTAGTCAAACCAGATGCAGCATGATACCCGTATTTTACAGGAAGCGACTGTCTATCTGATCTCCACAACCCAATTACTGGGTAACGCGATATCTCGTGGTAGGAGTGCTATCCGCCAAAATATGTTTTCGGAAAATTCTTGTATTTGTCGACCCGCAAACGGTGTTTATTCAAATAGATATTGATAGGTTCGATGACCCGTCATATATTAGGTTGCCCTGAGTTTATTTTGATAATTTACATTGTGATAAACGGATTGTCTACATAACGGTTTTTTTTACAACATTTCAGGGTATTTTACGATCGTCTTATCACTCGTAACGTTATTTAGGTCTTGAATTTTTGGAACGTTGATGGATTCAATGTCAAATTATATTATTACACGCACATGAGAAGCGAAGAATTTTGTTGGTCTAATATTGTGTGTTCATCAATGTTGCAAATCTAGCTGTTCAGTACTTTTAGCTAGACTCGTTCTCACGACCTATGTGCAACACACACATATGTGGTCTTCAATTATTAACAGCCATAAATCATTCCCCTGCCGTTATCCCAATTTATTTGGGCAGTCGGCGCAGCATGGTTTCTTCTTTCACTATACTAAAGTTTTGGCAATGTTTTATGACCGGCCGGCCGGCCGGAGAATGCTGTTGTTGGTGGTAACCGCCACCGATACGGTCTCCTTCTATCTAGCTATGTCACACCAAATGTTATCCATACGCCACGTTCTGATGTTATCCTGCTATCACTCTCCACTAATCAAGCCATATACTATATTAACAACCATAAAACGTTTAGAAAATACTTAAGATGGCAATCAAGCGTATGACCAGCCTATGGACGCCTGCAACAAAAGTAAAGGAGGATTCGCTGTAGCAGCAATATAGAGGACAAAAGACGCTACTCCATAATGCTATCACAGCACTGTGCCTTTGACATGGCTTTACACACCATCGAAAACATCTGTCATGTGTGCCCCTCACGATGTTTTCCTTCAGCGTATTAAGCAAGTGATAATTAATTATAAAACGCACATGACTTTGACAAGGCAGTGGTGCGTGCCTGCAATTCGAACTAGCAATCTGATTTGTCAGGTCACTGCTAGATCACCATTAGGAATACAACACTAAAGTGAGGCGTTGGTTTTGTAAAACTTGTCTCCAGAATTTAGGGCGCTTAGTAGTACAATAATCAAACGTAGGTGAAGCCATTCATTTAACGCGTAGGTCGTTGAGACGCTGTGGTAACCGCGTTAATTAACCTTTAGAAGTAATGTTCCTATGTTGCTATGTTCGTAGTTTAATATTATTCCACCCTGTAATTTTCCCACTACAGGGTAAGGACCTCTTCTCATACAGTTAGGGATTGTGTTTGCTCTCTGCGTGTCGGCGATTGAAGACTATTGGGTTCAAGTTTCCTCACACTGTTTTCTTTCACCATATACTAAACTGTGGCAGTCAAGATGCATCGTGTGTGTTGTCAGAACAGAGATCGAACTTTGTCAGATAGTGAATAATTTTGCTACTTAGGTAGGTTAAACTACATTGTAGCTCGTACATTTTGGCCCGGTTAGTAAAGTTTGATAGTAGGATAACATCAGAACCTGGCAAACCTGGAAAACTTATTCTGCGCTTACCCTAAATAAATTGGGATAAGGGCAGGACGTGATGATATTGGTTCAGTTGTCTCAAATGTACTATGAAAGTAAACTTTGTGGTAGTATTACACAAAATTTCACAATCTAATTGTAGACAATTATTTATTCTTCAATAACTGTTTCGCGTTACTCGACTCCAGCGGGATATTTACTGGTACATTTAGCTGAAGCCTGCATTAATTTCCATGTAAATATAATTTCATTCTCGTTTCCTTACTCATGTCCACCATCTTTGTCTCTATGTACTTAGACTAGCCAGTTCATAAACAACCCCACCTGATTCGTCTTCCGAACTTCAGTCTAATCATCAAGCTGAATAAGGATAATCTGAACAGTATATAAGTTGGGTTACTGACCGATTGATATTGTGTTCTGTTAATGAGCTGTGCCTAAATGTATCCTCCATGATTTGTCATTTGTGAAAACATTGATGTGGGCTTTTCATATTATGTATATTGTATATCGACGTTGTGCGTCAGGTCGTTGAGCTCTGCTGTCTGCTCAGGCAGGTCTATTCAAAGCCGTTTTTCTTGAAAAGGCATTCCAGGCATTCCCCTTAATGGTTACTAAGCTGCCATGCTTCTTTTCTCAAAAAACTATTCTCGCCATTTCCGAAAACGTAAATAAAAATGTCTTGTAGTTTTTTTGGGGGCTGAGTTGCACGCGTCCGTAGGAGTGCACCCTTAAAATGGAATCCCTACACGTGGCCCCTGGGTGGTGCAAAACAGGCAACACAACTCTGGTGGGAGGCAGTCGTGTTTCGGGATGTAGTCCGGGGCAACCGTTGTGGGAGACGGGGCAGTTGCAACAACTCCCCAACTATCGTTCTCCAAAAAATCTATACACTCTACTTAAGAGTGAATAGATTTATTCTGGATATACGTGCTACATTTTCGGCCACACCTTCGCTTACCATCAGGCGAGTTGTGGCCAAACGTAGATTCATTTTTGATAAAAAAGAAAAGTCTTGTACGTTATTTTGCACGTTAGTGATAGCAAAACCAGTATAATCTAGCCTGGCATACTATTGAAACTTCTAACTAAACACATCAACACGGTCTAGGGATGTTTTTAAAAAAGCGAATTACTATCAATATGTTAATTATTTATATGACGTGTATATATTTAAAAGATACGTTATTTAATATTCTACCATTTTCTAGTAATGGTTAAGGTACTCCGATTAAAATTTCAGGATTTTATGGAAAAAAAATGAAGCATAGACGGAAATCGTATATGAATTAACTTTTAAATTATGAGTAAAAACTGAAAAAAATAGAAAAATCATTTAATTTGTGTTTATAAACTTGAAGTTAGTAGTCTGAGAAAGCGCCCATGATGTTCATAACACATCGGCAACGATCCGGCATGCTCAGAACAAGGTTGTCAATGTCTTGCTGCGGAATATTGTCCCATGTCCTTCTGCGGTGCGCAAAAAGTTGATCTTCTGTAGCCAGATTTTCAGGAACTTCCTTCAGAGCTCTTCTTTGCAGCATATCCCACGCATGCTCAATGGGATTTAGATCTGGCGATTGAGCAGGCCAGTCTAAGGCCCTAACATTGTGTGTATGTAACCAAGCTGCTACCGTTCTCGCCGTGTGTGCCCGGGTATTGTCGTGCATGAGCAGGAAATCTTGCCCCATTTGTGTTCTGTGGGGCAAGATTACGGGCCCCAGCACCTGTTGGATGTATCGTTCTGCCGTCATATTGCCCCGCAACCAAACGAGATCCGTCCGTCCTCCAAGACTAATTCCTGCCCAAACCATAATTGTTCCTCCTTGGTATGGGTGAACTTCCTGAGGGTTCTGAAAACGGCTCCATCGTCCAGGAACTCGCCAAACACGCGTCCTTCGTGAATCTGGATGGAAGCCGAACCTGGATTCATCCGTGAACAGCACATTGGACCATTGTTCACGGCCCCAGTCCACGTGGTTCCGAACCCATTCTAATCGTCGTCCACGATTGCCTCTCCGTAAAGGTGGGACCCGGAGTGGTCTACGAGAGCGTAGATTGCTTTCATGCAGTCGCCTTCTTACAGTTTGGTCACCCACAAGCACTTGGTGTTCCACTCGCAGCCTTTGGACCAATTGAGTCGCCGTTGCATTTGGTTGAGCTCGCGCAGTAATTTGCAAAAATCGGTCTTGTCTGGGGGTAGTGATGCGACTTGGCCCCCGGTGCCTCTCCGCTACTTCACCTGTGGCACGATAGCGTGTCCACAATCTTGAAATTACATTTTGGTGGGTCCCTATGGCCTCAGCAACATTACGCTGAACAGACCCAGCTTCCAGCATTCCCACAGCTCGTAACATCTCCGCCCTCGTCAAATGTTGGCGTTGCATGGCTACAATACCTCAATTTTAACTTTATCTTTCGTTTAAAAATGAAAAAAAACTGTCACTAAATGTAATTCGTATTGTTTTCTAAATTTCGCACAAATGAAAATTCCCTCTCCTACACATCAAGACATTTTTATGCCACCGAAACAAAAGAATTTTCAAAAATTTGAATTTGGAATTAGTCTGAGATAAATTACAAACCAATCGGTGTATAAAAGATTCCAATGCGGCCAGTACTTTTCGAGTTATTTAATTGAGTATGAAATATCCCTAGACCGTGTTGATGTGTGTATGATAGACCAGCTGAAAGTGTCACCACGGACGAGCTGCTATTGTACACAGAAGATGTAAAAAGTAAATAAGCATTAGTGATGGACAAAGTCGGACCATAACGATTTAATTTTGGTGAAGGGGAAAATTACTTGTAAAAGTGCATTCGCAGACGAATACAATATATCTTTATCATATAGTGTGTGAAACTGTGAAGGATAATTCTATTTTTCAAAGAAACATTGAAAAAATAATAGACAAGAACGGGGCTTGAACCCGCGACCTTTGACGTTCCGTGTCATCACTCTACCAACTGAGCTACCTTGTCGTGTTCAAACCTATTGAATTTTCAATCCTCTTTGTATACGTCTTAAGGAGACGCCTGGTGATATTTATCTAGTAATCATTTACAGATTTACTAAACTCAGCGTTACCACTTTGCAGTTGTAAATCGCCGAACAACATCCCAATCCTTTATAAATCATATATAATTAGTAATATCTTAGGTTTGCGCGATCACTACACATTATAATAAAACAACTTTTAACCGGATTAATCGCGTGTATTATTGGTTTTTTGTTTTTCCTGACGTTTCGAACACTTTGCAGCGTTCGTGGTCGCAGGAGGACTAAGGTGTCAGGTGTCTCAACAGTTTATTTAAAATTATTTCAGTATACCGTACATATAATTGATAAATTCATAAAATTATTTTTGTCTCTGATACATGTTTAAAACTAAATCGCGACGGTATTTCCTAAGACTATCCCTGAGAAGAAATACCGAAACAAACTCAGGGGTCACAGTCGTTTTAAATTTAGAGATACAATTTTACAATTTTATCGAATTATAAACTAAAAGGTGTTCCGATGCACGCAGTAATCGCTCACAGTATCTTGATTTTTCTTGTGACTTGACTTTGTTTGGGACTTGATTATTTTCAGTACAGGGTTCCAAACAGGTGGTAATTGCCAACCATCTTCTCTATTGAAATTTGGGTGTTTTTTAATTTCAATAGCCTCGCGGAGCATTCTCGGTATATATCGGTTTTCTTTCGCGAGGATTTGGGGTTGGTCAAAACGTAGAAAATGGTTGGGTTTGTCTGTTG
The DNA here is from genome assembly GCA_935421205.1 of Xylocampa areola. Classification (NCBI taxonomy): domain Eukaryota; kingdom Metazoa; phylum Arthropoda; class Insecta; order Lepidoptera; family Noctuidae; genus Xylocampa; species Xylocampa areola. Next base: position 11,835,006 of record OW285225.1, read on the forward strand.
TATGTTCACAGACTGCAGATTTTGTTGAGCGTCTATTCTTGACGTCAGCTATGTGTTCTTTCAACCTGGTGCCAATGCTACGCTTTGTTTGCCCTATGTATATATTTAGCACCGAGAAAAATCCCGTACGAAGATATAATATGCAACGTTGAGGACTGTCTTATAAAAAACAACGTAAAAAAGGAAGATTTGGAGGCGATTCGTCAAGACGTGTCATGTGTACTACGTCGAAGCAAATTGCCCAAACCAAATCTTTCTCGCGACGAATACCTCGCTCTAAAAAACGTGAGTAAAGACCCCGAGTTGACTATCCTTCGCGCCGATAAGGGTAATGCAACGGTAATAATGGATACGTCCGATTATAATAATAAAATTCGAGATCTCTTGTCGGATAATAGCACTTATAAAAAGGTAAACAAAGACCCAACCAATAAAATTCTAAAGAAAACATCAGAATTAATATCAAAATACTCCGACACCCTGGAATTGGACGTGAACATATTGATTCCATCTTGCGCGAAACCACCTAAACTGTACGGGTTGCCTAAAATACACAAGGAGAACGCTCCACTACGACCAATAGTGAGCCAGATTGACACACCAACCTACAAACTGGCACAACACCTAGCGAAGATACTCTCAAAACTTCGTGGACAAACTAACACATATGTGAAGGATTCTTATCATTTCATCAGCCAGATCAAAGACCTAAAACTGACTGAAGATGAAGTGATGGTTAGCTTTGACGTGCAGTCCTTATTTACCAACTTACCAGTTAAGGATTGTTTGGAAATTGTCAAGAAGCAGTTGAGTGACCATGACATGCCTCTAGCATATGCAGAGTTACTTGAGCACTGCCTTACCAGCGGCTACCTATTGTGGGACAATGAATTCTACCTGCAAGTTGACGGTGTGGCCATGGGTTCACCGGTCTCCCCGGTGGTTGCCGACATCTTCATGGAAGATTTTGAAAGGAGAGCCCTCCTGACGGCCCCGGCTATGCCGAAGATTTTCAAGAGGTATGTTGATGATACTTTCACCATCTTGCCTCACAATGGGGTCCCTGCATTTTTAGACCACCTAAATTCCATTCATAATAAAATTCAATTCACTATGGAATTAGAGAAAACCAAGTCACTGGCCTTCCTTGACATATTACTTATCCATAATCCGGATCATTCTGTTAGTCACACTGTGTATAGAAAGCCCACCCACACAGAAAGATACTTGAACGGTGAATCTCACCACCATCCTTGTCAGTTAGCTACTGTCGCCAAATCTTTGTTACAGAGAGCACAAGGCATCTGCGACGCCGACCACCTGGCAGGGGAACTCAACCATGTGAAGCAAGTTCTCAAACATAATAACTTACGAGCTCCACATCCCCGTCGCAGAAGCCGCCCAAAGCCCACCACAGTTGATCGCAGACCTGCTGTCCTACCTTTCATCAAAGGGGTCACCGATAGAATTGGTCACATCTTGAAGCGTGCTTCTATCAAAACCTACTTCAAGCCACATAGAAAGATCAGCCAACTTCTCAGACCGGTGAAGTGCCACATTCCCTTACAAGATGCAGGGGTCTACAAGATTGATTGCGATTGTGGGCTATCATACATAGGGCAAACAAAGCGTAGCATTGGCACCAGGTTGAAAGAACACATAGCTGACGTCAAGAATAGACGCTCAACAAAATCTGCAGTCTGTGAACATACAACAGACAAACCCAACCATTTTCTACGTTTTGACCAACCCCAAATCCTCGCGAAAGAAAACCGATATATACCGAGAATGCTCCGCGAGGCTATTGAAATTAAAAAACACCCAAATTTCAATAGAGAAGATGGTTGGCAATTACCACCTGTTTGGAACCCTGTACTGAAAATAATCAAGTCCCAAACAAAGTCAAGTCACAAGAAAAATCAAGATACTGTGAGCGATTACTGTGTGCATCGGAACACCTTTTAGTTTATAATTCGATAAAATTGTAAAATTGTATCTCTAAATTTAAAACGACTGTGACCCCTGAGTTTGTTTCGGTATTTCTTCTCAGGGATAGTCTTAGGAAATACCGTCGCGATTTAGTTTTAAACATGTATCAGAGACAAAAATAATTTTTTGAATTTATCAATTATATGTACGGTAGACTGAAATAATTTTAAATAAACTGTTGAGACACCTGACACCTTAGTCCTCCTGCGACCACGAACGCTGCAAAGTGTTCGAAACGTCAGGAAAAACAAAAAACCAATAATACACGCGATTAATCCGGTTAAAAGTTGTTTTATTATAACATATATAATTATATTTTTTTAATACATGTTGAGGCCATGTAATGCCTATATTAATTCTATTTTTCAAAGAAACATTGAAAAAATAATAGACAAGAACGGGGCTTGAACCCGCGACCTTTGACGTTCCGTGTCATCACTCTACCAACTGAGCTACCTTGTCGTGTTCAAACCTATTGAATTTTCAATCCTCTTTGTATACGTCTTAAGGAGACGCCTGGTGATATTTATCTAGTAATCATTTACAGATTTACTAAACTCAGCGTTACCACTTTGCAGTTGTAAATCGCCGAACAACATCCCAATCCTTTATAAATCATATATAATTATATTTTTTTAATACATGTTGAGGCCATGTAATGCCTATATTAATTCTATTTTTCAAAGAAACATTGAAAAAATAATAGACAAGAACGGGGCTTGAACCCGCGACCTTTGACGTTCCGTGTCATCACTCTACCAACTGAGCTACCTTGTCGTGTTCAAACCTATTGAATTTTCAATCCTCTTTGTATACGTCTTAAGGAGACGCCTGGTGATATTTATCTAGTAATCATTTACAGATTTACTAAACTCAGCGTTACCACTTTGCAGTTGTAAATCGCCGAACAACATCCCAATCCTTTATAAATCATATATAATTATATTTTTTTAATACATGTTGAGGCCATGTAATGCCTATATTAATTCTATTTTTCAAAGAAACATTGAAAAAATAATAGACAAGAACGGGGCTTGAACCCGCGACCTTTGACGTTCCGTGTCATCACTCTACCGACTGAGCTACCTTGTCGTGTTCAAACCTATTGAATTTTCAATCCTCTTTGTATACGTCTTAAGGAGACGCCTGGTGATATTTATCTAGTAATCATTTACAGATTTACTAAACTCAGCGTTACCACTTTGCAGTTGTAAATCGCCGAACAACATCCCAATCCTTTATAAATCATATATAATTATATTTTTTTAATACATGTTGAGGCCATGTAATGCCTATATTAATTCTATTTATCAAAGAAACATTGAAAAAATAATAGACAAGAACGGGGCTTGAACCCGCGACCTTTGACGTTCCGTGTCGTCACTCTAACAACTGAGCTACTTTGTCGTGTTCAAACCTATTGAATTTTCAATCCTCTTTGTATACGTCTTAAGGAGACGCCTGGTGATATTTATCTAGTAATCATTTACAGATTTACTAAACTCAGCGTTACCACTTTGCAGTTGTAAATCGCCGAACAACATCCCAATCCTTTATAAATCATATATAATTATATTTTTTTAATACATGTTGAGGCCATGTAATGCCTATATTAATTCTATTTTTCAAAGAAACATTGAAAAAATAATAGACAAGAACGGGGCTTGAACCCGCGACCTTTGACGTTCCGTGTCATCACTCTACCAAGTGAGCTACCTTGTCGTGTTCAAACCTATTGAATTTTCAATACTCTTTGTATACGTCTTAAGGAGACGCCTGGTGATATTTATCTAGTAATCATTTACAGATTTACTAAACTCAGCGTTACCACTTTGCAGTTGTAAATCGCCGAACAACATCCCAATCCTTTATAAATCATATATAATTATATTTTTTTAATACATGTTGAGGCCATGTAATGCCTATATTAATTCTATTTATCAAAGAAACATTGAAAAAATAATAGACAAGAACGGGGCTTGAACCCGCGACCTTTGACGTTCCGTGTCGTCACTCTAACAACTGAGCTACTTTGTCGTGTTCAAACCTATTGAATTTTCAATCCTCTTTGTATACGTCTTAAGGAGACGCCTGGTGATATTTATCTAGTAATCATTTACAGATTTACTAAACTCAGCGTTACCACTTTGCAGTTGTAAATCGCCGAACAACATCCCAATCCTTTATAAATCATATATAATTATATTTTTTTAATACATGTTGAGGCCATGTAATGCCTCTATTAATTCTATTTTTCAAAGAAACATTGAAAAAATAATAGACAAGAACGGGGCTTGAACCCGCGACCTTTGACGTTCCGTGTCATCACTCTACCAACTGAGCTACCTTGTCGTGTTCAAACCTATTGAATTTTCAATCCTCTTTGTATACGTCTTAAGGAGACGCCTGGTGATATTTATCTAGTAATCATTTACAGATTTACTAAACTCAGCGTTACCACTTTGCAGTTGTAAATCGCCGAACAACATCCCAATCCTTTATAAATCATATATAATTATATTTTTTTAATACATGTTGAGGCCATGTAATGCCTATATTAATTCTATTTTTCAAAGAAACATTGAAAAAATAATAGACAAGAACGGGGCTTGAACCCGCGACCTTTGACGTTCCGTGTCATCACTCTACCAACTGAGCTACCTTGTCGTGTTCAAACCTATTGAATTTTCAATCCTCTTTGTATACGTCTTAAGGAGACGCCTGGTGATATTTATCTAGTAATCATTTACAGATTTACTAAACTCAGCGTTACCACTTTGCAGTTGTAAATCGCCGAACAACATCCCAATCCTTTATAAATCATATATAATTATATTTTTTTAATACATGTTGAGGCCATGTAATGCCTATATTAATTCTATTTTTCAAAGAAACATTGAAAAAATAATAGACAAGAACGGGGCTTGAACCCGCGACCTTTGACGTTCCGTGTCATCACTCTACCAACTGAGCTACCTTGTCGTGTTCAAACCTATTGAATTTTCAATCCTCTTTGTATACGTCTTAAGGAGACGCCTGGTGATATTTATCTAGTAATCATTTACAGATTTACTAAACTCAGCGTTACCACTTTGCAGTTGTAAATCGCCGAACAACATCCCAATCCTTTATAAATCATATATAATTATATTTTTTAATACATGTTGAGGCCATGTAATGCCTATATTAATTCTATTTTTCAAAGAAACATTGAAAAAATAATAGACAAGAACGGGGCTTGAACCCGCGACCTTTAACGTTCCGTGTCATCACTCTACCAACTGAGCTACCTTGTCGTGTTCAAACCTATTGAATTTTCAATCCTCTTTGTATACGTCTTAAGGAGACGCCTGGTGATATTTATCTAGTAATCATTTACAGATTTACTAAACTCAGCGTTACCACTTTGCAGTTGTAAATCGCCGAACAACATCCCAATCCTTTATAAATCATATATAATTATATTTTTTTAATACATGTTGAGGCCATGTAATGCCTATATTAATTCTATTTTTCAAAGAAACATTGAAAAAATAATAGACAAGAACGGGGCTTGGCTCTTAAGGAGACGCCTGGTGATATTTATCTAGTAAAAATGATTACTATAAATGATTACTAGATAAATATCACCAGGCGTCTCCTTAAGACGTATACAAAGAGGATTGAAAATTCAATAGGTTTGAACACGACAAGGTAGCTCAGTTTGTAGAGTGATGACACGGAACGTCAAAGGTCGCGGGTTCAAGCCCCGTTCTTGTCTATTATTTTTTCAATGTTTCTTTGAAAAATAGAATTAATATAGGCATTACATGGCCTCAACATGTATTAAAAAAATATAATTATATATGTTGTGAAGGATAAATCAAAGGCAATACACAAAAGCTATTTAAATCGTAAATGTGATTGAAAACCCAGAATTGGAACACCCATGTAAGGACATGTGCTGACCTTTTATTGATGTACTTTACAAAGGTCAGGTTACCGAGCCGCGCGATTCAAAAGATGCATGATTTTAAACGTATTTGGAATTTTGTAGCTTTCAGTTTTAGTAACAAATTAATTATTCTCTGATCTTAGATCGGTGATTTAGGTAAAGCGCTCATCATCATCACTGACTTCACTGACTTCTGATTGTAGGCCTCTAAACAGATAAAAGAACAATAATCGTGATTTAGTTACAACTAAGAAACTAAAGAAATGACCAGCAAAACAAATCCTTCTGTGGTGACCCACTAGCCGAGCGAAGGTAGGAATGGTGCCGAGACGTTGTAATGACCACATCTCAAACGCTTTCTACAACGTTTTTCAACACATTTGCAAGATAAATTAATTAGTTTAACTAATAATTATGAATTAGTTCGACCGCGGTGAATACAAGGTATCCTCGCATCAATCGAGTAGTTAGATTTTTATTTAGTCACGATTTACAGTGCGAGTCCACATTCGAAACTAAAAGAACACAATTATTTATATAGTCACATAAATAATCGCGAAAGTGCCATAACGATGAGCGTCCTTTAATCCCAAAATACTCTTTCTTGACGAAATCGCATCATTCGAAGGATTGCGAGGAAAGTTTTAAATAAAACATCACGCTGGTATTTCCCGAAGGATTATGCAGATTGTACACTCACATTTCATCGATGACGTTATTAAGTTGCATTTGGTAGGCCTATGGATACAAGAATAGAGCAAGACCAAGGAAACAATGAAAGGACAGTGTGGAAAATGATATGGTTTTATGGGGGGGTACTGAGATGACGGCTGATAGAGATGTATAGAAGAGAAAAAACTACTGCGCCGACCACAAATAAATTAGGTTAAGACCAGGAAGGTGATGAAAGTCGTAGCGGAAATTTGAAAAATAACACGTGGTTTTTGCATTTCGGCCCCGTTAGAAATCCTACTAATATATAACGCGAAAGTTTGTAAGTATGGATGGATGGATGTTTGTTACTCTTTCACGTAAAAACTACAGAATGGATTTTAATGAAACTTTACAATAATATAGCTTATACATCAGAATAACACATAGGCTACAATTTATAAATATATTGTATGAATTGTCCAAAATATGACGATAAGTGTCAAGTAGGAAAATACTCAAGCTATTCTGGCGTGCGCTGCCTAAACCCTTTGAGATATAACAAAAATGATGTATGGTGGAATTGTGTATCTTATATAGGTCCACAGAAAACTCCGCGATGGCATATGTCTATCTCTCAAGGATAACATACTACATCCATTTTAATACTTAAAAATATGGGCAATTATGAAGCGGTAATTGGAAAGCGGGACCGGGATCAAAATTTCATGATTACTTTTGATCGTGATATCCGACATCCACGAGGGCGAAGACGCGGGTATCAGCTAGTTAACAATAAATGTATTTTGCTACACTGTCTTTGGCTCTTACTGCTTTGATTGTTTTTATTTATATTCCAAAGTTTTATTGGAATTGCTTCCAAACATAAAAACCAAAATTAATATTGAAGTTTAAAAGAAACCAAAGCTGAAGCCAAGACCAATTTATGTCTCATCTCAATCCTATTTCTAACTAGAGCCAAAAAAAAACAAAATACTGTTATTTTTCTTCCGAGACCTTATGCCTTCACCGTAATCAGTCGCCCATATAAAACAATGTCAATATAACTGATAGTTACGTTCGTAGACACTACTAATAGTTGAGGTCGTAAGGTCATGACCCATTTCCCCCCCAGTTAACGCAAGGGGTCGCAATGTGGACGCTATAGCGCATAATTTATTTCCCTTTTCTTTTATAGGTTATTTTAGGAAATGTGGTCGTTTAATACCTTTGAAAAAAGAATTTATAGTCTGTTCGCTCAAATAGTGGCGGTCGTTCAAACGACATGCAGGAATTAAAGATAAATCTTTGAAAAGCATTAACGCATGCTAAGCGAACTCTAAATTAAATGGAAATAGAATACGGTCGCGAACAGGATTCGAACCTGCGCCTCCCGGATAAATACTCCAGGCGCTCTGACAACTAAGCCATCTCGACCTCTGCTCACCACCGCGAATTCTTCATCCATATTTTAACACGTCTTTTGGCGACGTCCTTGCTATCTATTCAGTCCCTATACAGGTGACTGAACCAGGTGACATGCATGCGAGAATTTAATGCAGTATAAAAGGCGGAAAAATATGTTGTCATGCAAGATTCGTTCTTTTTATTAAGAATAAAATATATGGCTGTTAATGTCAAACTCCATTCTTTATCACTAGAAATGTCATCCTAGAAGTGGCAACGTCACTAATTTTGGGGATGGACTATTCTTAGTACGCTGACTGTTGTACAGACTTCGACATTTTTAATACATTCAAATGTTAAAACTAAACAAAATAGAAAATGTATTGTTAAATTAACCCACAAACCGGACCCAGGAGCTCGGCATTTGTGCTTGCAGTAAAACGACGGGAGAGTTGATATTATAAAAGCTTTTGGAACAGAATTAAGGCACGGAGCTGAAAGATTTGAGAAGTGCCTCAACCTTGCAGAAAATCTTAGTCATAAACGTACACTGTTCTTTTGTCATGTTGTGTTACTAACGGTGAGGAAGGTCGCCAGTGCTTCTTGAGGAAGCGTTGTGTTGCCAGTACCCCTACTTCTCGTTTCAATTATACTGCAAGCAGCGATTCCTTACAGCATCGGTAACAAGATCCATAGGCTACGGTAACTGCTTCCCATCAGCAACAGCTTGCTTGCCATGCTAAAAAAAATTGACAATGTTATGCTTCTGTTATGATACCAGGCTCGCATAACCACGTGGTGATTATACTAAACATAACTATGCAGAGGAATGCCGTAACAAATCAACGCCTACATGCATCAAATATCTAAGATCCTGATGAGCTCATCACCTGTGAGTCATGGCCAAAAATAAACCTTATGTTGTAGGTAATAAGGTCGACTAAGACACCTTGTAAGGAATTGACCTTGCTTTTGTAAATTGAATCTTATTTGTAAGTTGTATCAGTTGGTTTTGGCCTGTGTCCAAAAGGAGATAACGTGATATATTTTTTGTAAATTGAACTGTGTTGTGCAAAGGTTAAGGTTGGTTTTCTTGTGAGCTCGAAAGGTGTATTGTTTTGTTTGTATTGCTCATCAATTGATATTATTTGTAATACAAAGATATTTGAGTTAAATATAGCAAAGTATCTCGTTCATGTCCTTTGTAGAGTAAACAGATACTTAACTGGATGTCATATCTATTATTTGTCATTAATTAGTACTAATTGATACGCTTTGTTTTGTACTTCAATAAAATGGAGATTGACTGACGGGCTCGTGGTTAAGTTACAGCTACACAGATCGATTGATCTAGGTTAAGCTGCGCTTGCCGCAATTGGTATATAGATGGGTGATCATCTTTACATATCGGGACCCCTTCGTGCCACGGAGAGCACGTTAAACCGTCTGTCAGTAGTAAACAAAGATCTATATTAGTCGTTACGGGTAGTCGGATGCCTGAAAGTCAGACAAAAATGACACACCTCTGAAAAATGCTAAGAACTACACTAAATGAAAATACTTGATGACCGGAGGCGCAGGTTCGAATCCTGTTCGCGACCGTATTCTATTTCCATTAAATTTTGTAACTTTAGAGATCGCTAAGCATGCGTTAATGCTTTTCAAAGATTTATCTTGAATTATTAAGGTAATTGAATTCTTTACGACATTGTGTTAACTGCAGTTAGTCGTGACGTTTCGGTCACTTGTATAGGGACTGAATATATAAGGTCCTAATTTATTAGGTAATTTCCTTTTAAGGGCTTAATGTGTAAGTGGTAAGAATTCATTTAAGCCATAATTTTAATTTTTACGACAATTTTATTTTTTTCTTAATGTTCGCCGTTCCAGGAGCAGTTTTCGTCTTGCTAGTACTACGTTAATTACAAGAAAAATGTTATATCCATTTAATTCTTAGCTTAAGTGAATGTATTTGACTTACATATTAACCATTTCAAAGGAAATTACCTAATAAAATAGGACCTTATATAGCAATGACGTCGCCAAAAAGACGTGTTAAAATTATGGATGAAGAATTCGCGGTGCTGAGCAGAGGTCGAGATGGCTTAGGGGTCAGAGCGCCTGGAGTATTCATCCGGGAGGCGCAGGTTTGAATCCTGTTGGCGACCGTATTCTTTTTCCATTTAATATTGTAACTTTAATACTTGATTACTTTTATATCTTAGACTCTTTTATATACCCCTTCTAGAATCTAAAAATACTTTAATTCTTTAATATAAAAGTTGGCAACCCTAACCACGGAGGTGTGTCTATCTCTATCTACCCTGCTATCATAAAAAATCTTTCGAAATTGGAATTCGGATAGTTATAGTTAAGTGGATTTGTATTTCATATTCTTACTTCAGAGTTCTTTCGCAGTTTTAAATATAAAATAGATACAGGTCGTGACCTCATGACAAAAACTACAAAACCGTAGACTATTGTTATTTTTTCTTTAGTGTTATTATGCCATTTATAGTTACTCCAAGTTTTTCTACACCAGCGACGATGTCTTTTTCACGTTTTATTGTCCTTTTTAATATTATAACATAACCAGCCCATAACCGTCCCACTGCAGGGCGCGGGCCTCTTCTCATACAGAGAAGGCACGAGCATTGATCACCATGCTAGCTCACTGCAGTCAGACCATCAAGTCAAGGTTTCCTCAAGCGATGGATGGATTGTGTTAAAGATGATATGGTGGATTTCTTATAGGAGAAAAGGAGTGACTGACAGCTAATAGAGATGTATGGAAGAAGAATACATGCTGCGTCGACCACAAATAATTTGGGATAAGGGCAGGGGGATGATGAAGTCCAGGTTTCCTCACGATGATTTCCTTCGCCATATATCTGTGATGTCTTAATTGACTAAGCATGCACATATGGCATTGAAAAAGTCACATTGGTACATTGATTTGAATCCGCAATTTGTGGCGCAAGAGCCCGTAACCACTCGGCCACCACGACATTCTTTTTTCATGTCACCAATGCTGTTAGTTAGTTTGCAAGAGTTTTTTGAAGATAAATAAAAATTAAATTGTTTAGTTTTAGTTAGTATTTTTAAGTGAATTTGCTATGTAACAAATAACAAAAAATTGCTACGCCCTTACAGGGTCATGTTGAGACCATTTAATAATAATATTATGTAACACCTTGTAACACATGAAGCAATAAATGATTTGATTTGATTTGTTATTAAGTCCCATGTAATAGGTGGTCAGCCTATTGCCATCTACCGGGCACAATTCCAAACTCCGGGCACAATTCCAATCTTCGGGCTGCTACTAAGAATTTTCTAACAGAAAAATCAATAACACTGGCCGACCCGGGAAGCGAACCCGAGACTTCATGGTCAGCAGTCGCGCTTGTGTCCACTAGACCAATGAGGCAGTCGATATATGGAATGTTGACTCGGCACGCATTGTGCCGATATCGTTTCTCCCTTCTTATCGCGTCGCTAGCCTAGTCGTATGAACGATAGACCGACAAGTCAAAAGTCGCAAGTTCGTATTATTATGAGTAAATTTATTATCACTTGCTTAAAACGGTGAAGAAATACATCGTGAGGAAACTGGCACATCTGAGAGATGTTCTCGATGGTGTGTAAAGCCATGTCAGAGACCTACGGGTGGTTTAAACTCTGACACTAGGTTGTTTGTTTGTCAACCAGTACTTCGCCACATAAATAGGTCCTCGCGTGTACAGGCAAGTTACCAGATGTGCCATTGTTTGCGGAGAGAAATCACACTCGCATGTGTTATCCAAGCTGTAGCCCTATATCCACGGAGATTAGCCAAGTACGCACGAGATATTATAGTGCACAAGTGTATGCGCAAACACAGGTGCACTTTCTCTTCCTTCAATCTACTGGCTTTACGTGCTCTCCGAAGCACGGGGGTGTCACACCACCAACTTCCTGACTCCGAGCTGCTATTGAGAATTTCCTAATAGAAAAATCTAATAACACGAATCGAACATCATCGAACCTAGGACCTCATGCCCAGAAGCCGACCTTGCGACCACTAGATCAACGAGGCAATTAATAGGATAATACCCAAGGGGCCAACCGTAAATCACGTGATGTTTTTTAGCATTTTTTAACCTCCCGCTCCCCCTTGGTGATACGTGGTGAGGTTGAAGACTAACTCCCCACTCCCACCCATGTATTTTTTAGTACCTACAAAGAATCTTAAAATTTATAGAATATTATCTTTAAATAGGTACAGAAAAAAAATGCACGTGATCGACGGGTCGGCGCAGCATACCTATAGCTGGCATGCTGCTAAAGTTGTGGCTATGTTTTATGACCGGCCGCTTGCCTGACGTCAACCCTCTTTGGGGATGCTGCACCCGCTCTCCACCATTGTGATATTTCGTGATTTTCGCCAAACCCCCTCCCCCCCCCCCTTTCAAGTCTCACGTGATTAATGGACGGCCCCCAAGACCTTCGAAAAACACCTGGAAGCACTCGTTAAGCAGTTGGTCAGGGGCTTGATGCAGAAACCAGTACCCAATGACACGGCGCGAATTGTCACGGGTTTTTCTCTCTGCAGCTCCAACTACCGGCATGGACCAGGTTCCCAGCCTACAAAACGACGTTTACTTATTATAATCAAACAAAAGTTTTTAGAACAATATTACTTAAAATTTATGTACAAAGGCGAGTGTCACCCACCCAATAGGTACAATACGATTCGCTTGTTTTCACACGTATAAAAATCTTGACATATTCACGAGGATAGCTACTTGTATAATGTAATTCGCCTTGTTTTCTCAACTCAAAGGTTACGCCCGGTCAGATGGTCACGATCATTATCATTTCAAAGTGAATTATACATTATTATATATATTAAACAGGTCATAATTCTCGAAAAAAACAAACAAAACAATTTTTATGAAAGTTATTATATTAAAAGGAAAAATAAATACTCCAAGCGCTTTGACCACTAAGCCATCTCGACCTCTGCTCACCACCGCGAATTCTTCATCCACATTTTAACACGTCTTTTGGCGACGTTATTGCTATCTATTCAGTCCCTATACAGGTGACTGAACCATTTAATATAATAACTTTGAGTTCGCTAAGCATGCGTTAATGCTTTTCAAAGATTTGTCTTTAACAATTATTATTCTACCCACGCTGTAGTGACAGCACTATTTGTCATCACAATGATTATAAAATTTTCATGAAAAGCTTTCATATAAAAATGTAGATTGCCTCGGTGGTCTAGCTGTCGCTAGCGCGGCTCCTGAGCGTGAGGTCCTGCGTTCGATTTCCGAGTCGGGCAAAGTGTTATTGGGTTACGCGATAATGTTTCGAAGTTTAAAGTCAAAACAGTTTTCTGTTTGGAAATTGTCAGTAGCAGCTCGGAGTTTAGAATCACCACCTATTACATGGGACTTAATAACGGCATTTGTGATTGTAGATACTGTAGTACACTTTTCTCTATAATTTTGGGGAAAACAAACAAAATGCTATGTAATGTCGTAAAATTATGATAATGTCAAATACACGATGTATCACGCAATTTTTTTCAAGAATACGAGTAGATATCTCGTCATATTCACGAAGAGCCACCCTCATCTGTTTATTTACCGAAGCGCGAACGCACGAAGCGTTCTCAACGCAAGGGTTACGCTCGGTCAACAGTCATTATCATTTCAAAGAGAACCATTACGGGAACGTAAACATTCGACTGAACTGTTGGCCGATAGTTGTACAACTTAAAGTCTATGGCGATGAACGTGTCGATTTTAGTTTTGACTTAAAAACAACTTAAATTCTAAACAATCAAAGTTATAGAGATAGCCTAGATTATATGTAGGTCATTATGAAATATTAAAGCTAGATTTCAAGAAGTTTGAAAAGGAACTAATCTAAAATTAAAACGTTGCTATCTCTTACTTACAGTCACTATAAGAGCGAGATGGGGCAAATTAAGAGACGTCAAGAGAGGACCGAAGTGTTTTTTTTTAGTTTTGTCTGACATCATTACATTGAGTTGGTTTCCAGCATGGTCATTGAGGTTCATAAGGGCCCACAGTAAAATTAGCTCTCAAAGATTATGTACTGTAGTCATAAAAAATGGGGTTTTATGTTAGGAAATTCGCAGTAGCAGCCAGCAGTTTGGAATTGTGCCCGGTAGATGGCAATAGGCTCACCACAATTACATGGGATTTACTTACTTACTCTGCCTACCCCTTCGGAGAACATGCATGATGCCATGTACGCATGTAGTCATAATATGCATCCGAATTGATAATCTCCTCCCTTTTGGAAGTCGGTTCATAATACTAATTTAATTTATGTAAAATGTGAAAATATTTACTTAGTGATTTTAATGTCTTTTATCCGAATAATGCAACAACTAAGGATAATCCAGTTAATCTCTATAAAATGATGTTACCACGTGAAGAATTCGTGAAATAGCTTGTGAATTATGCAAACATGAGAACCGTTATCACTACATCACCATACATATTATAACCTTAAACTGTAAACTGAACTTTACACATTACAGGACAAAGTTTATTTTTGACCTTATCAGAGACCTTGCTTTGCGGTTTCTCACAGCTATTTATAGAACAAACATTGATAAAATATTATATTACAGTAAATTGGCAAAATTTATGTAGTATTGCATTTTGTCGCTACTTTCGCGTGGTTAAGAGCAAAATCTGCGATTGCTAGATAGAAAGAAGGAAATATATTTTGGCCGTTAAGGGGCCGTCTGAAAGAATGGAAATGTTCCGATGAAATTGCTTCTAGCGGTTACCACAAAGATCGTTTACCGACCAGAGATTGCAATGGAATATGAATGAGCATGCCATTTGTAATAAAATTACCGCTTTGTTAAACTCGTCTTAGTTCTGCACGTCATACATATTATCTACTTCAAAATACAGTTTGCTTTTAAATAAGAGGGGATTTTATTTATTCAAAAACTCCTTGAGACTTCTATACTATTTTTGTCTAACCTATGTTGTTCCACTGCTGGTTAAAGTTTTCGCCCAAGTTCTGCTATCTCTTACCTATAAATTTATCCATGCCACTTTTGACACTGATTCTCTGACAAACGGATGCTGACGTCATTCCGGTTACCAGGTATATCTTCATTGTAAATATTTTTTGCCCGAATTAACCCAGTCTAAACATCTATTAGTTTGGAAAAATAAACAAATTAATTCATAGACTTTGTTTTAGCTGGTCTGGTTTTCTGTCTGTTGCACTTTCAAGGCGAAGGAGATGTTCATACACCTACGACTGAATGAGTTTATAAATAAAGCAACCGAATCATCTGAAAATAAAACCCAATAAAATATGGGGAGCCGAATGGTCCAATGCATTTTCCATTAGACATTACCACAAAATAAACTGACCAGTGGGCTGACTCTTGAAAATAATTCCGCTCGATTGACATTTGAAATATGTCAGTTCGTATTTTAAATAACAAAATGTCTAAAAAATTATTATACATATATTCGAGATAATATGAAGACAACATGCTTTAAAATTGAGGCAACTGTAATAAGTAGAAAAAAATATTTTAAAATTACGTGTTGTTTTTAGGCGTCTATTTAATATTGGAATTGGATTGGAATTGGTATTAGTTTCAAGAGTAACCCCACTGTTCTCTTCATTTTATAAGGAATACATTAAAGATAAACTTATTCAGGAAATGTTGGTTTTAACGTTGTTGCAACGGTTTATGTTAGGTTCAAACTGTTTTATTAACAAAAAAACCATAGTGGCAATAGGGTATATGCATGTATTTCTTTAATATTTTTATTCTATATAGAATAACGTTAAAACTCAAAAAGAACCACAAAACTTGATAAACACCCAAAAAAAAATAACATACTCGAGATATTGTCATCGCGCAGAGTGACGTCACGTTTCACTCCAACCAATAGCGTGCGTTTTGATATTTTAAATTTCCCTCGCATGATTTTCACTTTTCAACTTTAATATTTAATAGTTAAAACACGATTAATTATAAAAAGTTTATTAAAGTAATTGAATAGGTGTCATTCTACAGCAATAAAGATTACGAATAAAAATATTTGACCTAAATTTGAATCACATGCATATTCCCGATTCACATGGACCCTTGAAACCTAGATGCGAAGAAAAACATTTAATGAGTGTAACCAATTTTGGGCAAAATTCACTACTTACTGTCCTCTTGCTTATGTGGTCATAGTTATTCTATCGCAGTTGAGAACAGCAGACTTTTTCTTTTCAAATCAGTATCTCATGTCATTAGAATGACAGCTCTAAAATAAGATTGGCTTTAAAGGAACTTACACGTTAAAATTTTTTTTTTGTAGAAAAACAGTACTGTCGTGAGCAGGATTCGAACTTGCGCCTCCTGGATAAATACTCCAGGCGCTCTGACCACTAAGTCATCTGGGAGGCGCAGGTTGGAATCCTGCTCGCGACCGTATTCTTTTTCCACAAAAATGTATAACTTTAAGGTCCGCTAAGCATGCGTTAATGCTTTTCAAAGATTTATCTGTATGTCCTAACACGTTCCTGGCTGTTTTTAGTCCGAAGTTTTTGAGCAAGCATGTTTGCTAAACCTCCCGTCACCCGTCCTATAATCACTGTCCTTAGTCAATGACAGGATGCATCAGTGAGATAAGCGTTCAGTGATGCTGGATTCGGATATGTATATGATATTTAAAAAAAAACACACATATTCCTAATATCAGTGTATGCTTCCGTAGAAGTGGTATGCTGCAGAGTCACGTCATTTTTATGACGTCATAGACTCATGACTGCTTTACGTTTGGACAGATCGCGTATATGATTCTTTAATTTTCTGAACTATGATTCAACACGAAGACGGTCAAGACCGTCTCCAAAACGTGATACATAAATATACCCCTCCATATCGAGACCCCTTCGTGTCTCGGGAGAGCACGGTGAACTGTCCAGGTTGTCAAATGAGGATCTATGAGTAAGGGTAGTCAGAAGCCTGAAAGTCTGACAACTAGTCTTACCACGAGACATCGTGTTATCTAGTATCTGGGTTGTGGAGGTGAGATAGGCAGTCGCTCCATGTCATAACATTTGGCCGACCTGGGAATCTAACCCAGGACCTCATGCTCAGCAGCCGCGCTTGCGACCACTAGACCAATCAAGCAGTCCCCTAAAGATACGAGTATGTTAAAGACCTGGTTTTTTAAAGCTATTTTCTTCTTGTTTATCTTCTTCCTTAATACTGAGACAGGCCACAGAATACATAGTAATCCATATAATACCCCCCATATTTGTTCATGTCGTATGTTTGCTTCCACAGGAGCGGTGTGGCGCGATAATGCGTGCGCGCAGATAGTATACAACGCCCCCGACAACGCTCTGACTACCGTGAGTTGTTTGTTTATGTTACTGGAGATTTGTGTGAAAATTAAAACTAACTTATAATGAACCGACTTGCTGGTATTAAGAAAGAAACTTTAAAAGCTTGTGAATCATTGATATATAAAAAACCCTATATAAAAAAAAAAAACTCCTTCCCACCGGATTTCGGTCACGGCGGCCTATCTCCACTGAGATTAGTCAAGTACGCGGGAGATATTGGCACAAGTGTATGCGAAAACACAGGTGCACTACCTCTTCCTTCATTCTCATATTCCGATGGGACGGAAATCCGACACGACCAGAGAGATACCAGGCGCAGGACCGAGGGCTTTACGTGCTCTCCGAAGCACGGGGGTGTCACACCACCAACTTCCTGACTCCTGGCTGCTACTGAGAATTTCCTAACAGAAAAATTCAATAACACTTTGCCCGTCCTGGGAATCGAACCCAAGACCTCACGCTCAGCAGCCGCGCTTGCGACCACTAGACCAACGAGGCAGTCCCTCAAAAAACCCTATATATATCAATGTTGAGAATGCTATGTTTGCCGATTGATATTGTTCACAATTGACCTTTATTGTTGTGCATGTAACTTTACTATGAAAAGTCTTTTCTACAAAACAATTGTAGGCGAATCATTAAATAAATGAATAAAAAATTCTAACTAAGTCTTCAACCTGTCCAAGGGCCTAAGTACTAAGCCAAAGGGACTCGGAACGGAGGAATTATATTATTACTAGCATTTGTCTGCGACTTCGTCTAGAATGGTAAGCACTACTTCTTATCGTTTAGTGGATGAACAATCTAGTGTCACAGTTTAAACCGCCGCTACCCGACTGGGCTTTTTTTAAACACCATCCCGGCTACATGCTACATTGCTTTACACACTATCGAGGACAGTATCCTGTGTTAAGTCAGGCTATAAATTGTCTGTGCGCCAAATTTCATCCAAATCCATGCAGTATTTATTGCGTGAAAGAGCTACGAACATCCATCCTCACAAAATTTCGCATTTATTATAATAATACGTGATAATACGTAATAATCCCGACAGTATTTCGGTCACGGCGGCCTATCTCCACGGTTATCAACCAATTACGCGGGAGATATTACAGTGCACAAGTGTATGCGCAAACACAGGTGCGGAGTGCACCTCACTCTTATATTTCGATGGGACAGCAATCCGGTACGACCGGAGAGAGATCAGGCGCAGGACAGACGGCTTTTCGAACTCTCCGAAGCACTTACTAACACCGGGCTGCTACTGAGAATTTCTTGACGGAAAATCTGGAAAAACTGCATGAGCTGGGTTTGATTCAAAACACAGGAGTTCACGTCCAGCAGCCACGCTTGCAGCCACTAGACAGGCAAAAATGATAACTTAACTAGGAATACATGAAGCTTCTTACAAACTTCGTCTTTCCAGGTGTTGCAATGGCGTCGGTGTGGAAACGATTGCAGCGCGTCAACAAGCGCGCTGCCAAGTTCCAGTACACGGCCTCGTACCACCGCGTGGACCTAGAGACTTCGCCCAAATGGTAAGCACTACTTCTTATCGTTTAGTGGATGAACAATCTAGTGTCACAGTTTAAACCGCCGCTACCCGACTGGGCTTTTTTTAAACACCATCCCGGCTACATGCTACATGGCTTTACACACTATCGAGGACATCTCTCAGGTGTGCTGACACGATGTTTTTCTGCACCGTTTCAAAGGACGGAATATGAGTATATTTCTTTTCTGCCGTTTAAAGCATGTCACAGCTTAAACCGCACCTACTTGGAAGGCTTTATACACCATTGAGAACATCTTTCAGGTGTGCTGGTTACCTCGTAATGTATTTCTTCACTGGTTTTATTTCTAATACGCCCGAGTGCGTATTAGAAATAAAAGAGAATGACTGATTCTTAATTAATTAATTTAATCCTTTGTACTCTAAACAAATACATTAATAGTCAGTGGTTCAAACTTGCGACCTTTGACTTGCCAATCCAACGGTTATTCCTGGTTATTCCACTTAGCTATCTCTGCTATTATTGCATACTCATAATTTTAGCTCAGAATAATGTAGTCTTAAGACTTTAAATTAGTGCCTTCAGAAGTAAACCGTTGGCGAATTCGCTTCCTGACATTTTCAATCAGCGGCAGATTAGGATCTGACCGGCGGCAATACGCGCGCTGTCTTCTCTGGGCACACAGATGGTAAATTAACCAGTCGTTGTGTCTGAATATACATATGATACAGTATTTTTTTGGCAGGCCTTGCCTATATGCAAACGATGCAAGTGTATGCAAGCCCGACAGTCGTATCGATCGACAGCTATTCGTGGGGTTAGCTCGTAAACAGAGAATACAAATTTAACTTTGACTGTAGGTACTAAACATGTTGAAAATATTTTAGTATTGTAATCTCAACTTTGTCTTTCTGTCTGAGATTTGAAAGCGGTCGGAAAAGGTATCTACTGGATATGTCGGTTACCGTAGAATTTATATTTACTATGTAGTACATTGCCTCATACGTTTATTAAGAGCAAAAATATTATAAAACTTATGTCGCAATATAATACAAAGTGACCATCAATTCATACGCCTGCTGACCTGACGGAATCGAACTTTACAGTAACAAGCTAGGCTTGCTGTCAAATATTATATATATTATAATATTATCAGCTGAAAGTTCGGTCAGGATTCATTTATTCCCTATTTTAGGTTCTGTATCTCAAAAAAACTGAACCCTCTTTTTATAACTTTGTTGTCCGTTCATTCTTTGTTTTGTCTTTTCCAGTGCCCGTACTGTACATATTTCGAGCACAATATCTATAGCATACTGTATTACTAAGACAATTGGGTATGTAAAACAGAAAGAAGAACCGGTCACATAGACATACATTAATAATTGTATATTATTTAGATAACTTTTTATATAGGGATATCTTAGGTTTTCGCGATCACTACACATTATAATAAGGAACAGGACTAGGTAGGTAGTCCTCCTGCGACCACGAACGCTGCAAAGTGTTCGAAACGTCAGGAAAAACAAAAAACCAATAATACACGCGATTAATCCGGTTAAAAGTTGTTTTATTATAATATTAATATAGGGGTTTAAAAAGTGCAAATGTATATATTTTGCCTCGTGACTGTACCTACAACGGTTTATATTTGTGAATATATTTTATTTATTTGTTACAGGAAACCCAATAAATTAAGTGTGGTCTGGACCAGAAGATCTCGACGAGTCATCACCGATCCACTAGAATGGGAGCCTTCGTTAAAAGATCCCCTCAAGTAAGTCTCAACCTCATCTCGTTTAAATAGAATAGAATAGAAATTTATTTATTTCTCATCATCAAGACACAGCACAAAATCAAATATGCAATACATAGAGACTGGTGTCTGTTTTAGGTAGAACCTGTATTACAGATCACCAGGCTAACCCTCCGTCGGACAATCAATTTGTGAGCATTGACTGTATTTAATGACAAAAAAAAAATCGACAACATTAAAAATATTTTTTTTTTAATTAAAAATATTGCTATACACAACAAAAACAAAATAAAACTATGAACTATTGCAAGTGAATAAAATGAGGAGAAATAATTTTTTTGAGTAGTGTCTTGCAGGCTACGGGTTAATTCTCTTTCTTACTTCTTCATTTTAAACATAAGTAGCACATGTATTACTTATTAGCCTAATTGGCTAGATTGTTATTTAATTATTGAGGACTGAGTCCTAAGTAAATCAGAAAAAAAAAACATGTATATCTGAAACTTTTTTTTACAGCCCCTTCATCCACATTTCAACATTTCAATAATATTATACAGTGCCATGTAATAGGCGGGGAGTCATTTGCCGGGAATAATTTTAATCTTCAGACTTCTGTCCGGAGTTTTGAGGTCTCAGTAGCAACTGAGAACTTTCCTATTGAAAAGCCTATTAACACTGCCAGATTTGTGAATCCAATCCATCTTGCACTCAGCAGTCGCGCTTACAAGCATTGAGAAAATAATTTTATAAAAACTCTATTTAAAAAAAACCGTGGGAAGTGAACTATCACGTTTATTGGCTTACAAGGCCACTTTTCTACTCCAGGTTTAACTACATAAATACATAGCATCACGCCTGCACCTCCGAAAGCCTAAGCAGAGACATAAATCACTGTTGTATACCCACATTTCTTCGATTCAGGGATCCCATTGGCACAATTCCAAACTCCGAGCTGCTATTAAGAACCACCCGATAATACTTTGTCTGACCTGGGAATTGAGTCCAGGACCTACCGCTCGCAGCAGTGTGTATTAATAATGTTGTATAATTTCTAGGGGGTCAGTGATATACACTATACCTGAGAACCGTACGGTGGCTGTAACACTGTTCAAGGACTCGCGCACCAATGAACTAGAGGATAAGGACTGGACCTTCGTCCTTGAAGATGTGAGTTCTTCTATTGTCTGTTTTTATTTTTCTTACCAGTATAGGAGGAAAGAGGTGTGGTGTTCTTCCATTGAAAAGGGAGGATCCTCAAACCAGGCGGGTGATGTTGACTAGCGGGTCACGGCTCAACGGGTGTCGGGCATTCGACAAACTTTGTCGCCAAACTCTGCTTGCGCGATGCAGGATTCTTTGACGTCATCTGTTATGCGCGTAGTACCTATTTATCATGTAAGCTCACGCACGTATAACTATGTACGTCATAACAATTAAAATCTATTGTGTCTGCTAATTAGTGAGTCAAAGGGTTATGTAGTGTTGTAGATGTCGCTACACTAATTTTTTTGGTTTAAGTGCGCATGAATATATTGTTTTTTAATTACATGTAAAGGCTATTTAATTCCTATATTCATTTATTATATTCTGCGAAGGAGTATTGAAAATTATAACGCACTTGACTTGAACTCGCGATACTTTTCATGCCGTGACATAGCTCTTCCATTGAGCTATCGTGTCACTTGTTCGCATCTATACAACCTAGGTTCCTTTTCTTTACGGTATACTGTTAATTACGTTTTTTAAGTTCTAAAAGCTAATCTAATACCAAACCTAATACTGGTCAGATTTGTAACTGTAATTAATGTTATAAACAATACTTTGGCATTTCACCATTCCTTTTCCAGGTATCAGTAACCGGTAAACGTCGTCGCTTAGCGGTATGCTCGATCAACATGCGGAAATACGCGAGTTTGGAGCCTTCACACCGCTCTCTAGTAATGACGTTAGAACCGGCCACGCAGAAGATAGTGTCCGCCTCCATACAGCTGACGTTACACTGTGTATTGCTGAGAGAAGGACAAGCCACGTAAGTGATCATAGCCGTGTCGGACTATAGCCGTAACGAAGCGTAGCTGTGTCAGACCGTAGCCGTATTGAAATTGAATGTATTGGGGCACCGTTTACTGGTACTAACGCTTTAATCGGTCACACAGAAGATAATGTTCGCCTACTTACTGATTTTACACTGTGTACTGCTTAGTAAACGACACGCCACGTAGATGATCTCAGTTGATATTGGACCGTAGCCGTAACTGGCCGAAGCCGTTCTGAATCGTAGCCGTGTCAGACCGTAGCCATGTTGGACCGTACACGTATATCATAACCAAGCCGGACCATAGCCGTTTCGGACAAATTTTAACATTAGAGACATCAATTTTAGTCATTTGGATGCCTCTATTTAAATTTGATGTCTTCTAATTGGTCGAGTCTCAAACTAATTGTAACCATTAGCCTATATAAGAATTAAAAAAAACTATTTATTAAATGGAAAAAGAATACGCGATGATATTTCGGTCACCAGTATAGGGACTGAATTGATTGCAATGACGTCGCCATAAGACGTGACGCCACCGCGAATTCTTCTTCCATATTTTAATATGGAAGAAGAATTCGCGGTGGTGAGCAGAAGTCGAGATGGCTTAGTGGTCAGAGCGCCTGGAGTATTCATCCGGGAGGCGCAGGTTCGAATCCTGTTCGCGACCGTATTCTTTTTCCATTTAATATAATAACTTTAGAGTTCGCTAAGCATGCGTTAATGCTTTTCAAAGATTTATCTTGAACTATTTATTATTTACAGTGATGAAGACATGCAGTCGCTGGCTTCTCTTTTGTCAGTGAACAATAACTCTGATATCGCCGTTCTAGAAGATTTGGACGAGGACGATTACACGCTGTCCGATAATTCTACTAGACAGGTACTGCGTCTTTAATTATAAAATTGCTTATCAATAACGTTTACTATAAATTAAATTATGTTATAGGCATGTGTAACTCTTTACTGATATGACTCACTGATCCGAAACACTTAGGTGTTCCAAAAGATTGGCTCAGTAACAATCTTCGATCATATTACATTGTTCTCACATATGATTTCTATATTATAAATACAATGTAACCAAAATATTGTAATTGTTTGATGAAAAAGAGTAACCGTGGAGTTTCTTGCCCGTTCTTCTCCACATGAATCTACACTTTGGGACGTGGCAACTAGTTAATTTTTTTGACAATTCAAAAGTGCCTGTAAACGGTCTAATTGAAATAAATGCTTTGACTTTGACTTTGACTTCGAAACGTATCATTTGGAACTAAAACATTACTTTGCTCTTTACTCCGTGAAATGCGTCACTCGAGAGCGCGAGCAAGTCGGTACTTACTTCGCTCACTGATTCAGATTCAGAGTGAGTGGCAAACATAATACAGTAAATAAATAAAATAATAAATAAATATTCCACAACTATCACACA
This sequence comes from Xylocampa areola, assembly GCA_935421205.1. Classification (NCBI taxonomy): domain Eukaryota; kingdom Metazoa; phylum Arthropoda; class Insecta; order Lepidoptera; family Noctuidae; genus Xylocampa; species Xylocampa areola. The sequence continues at coordinate 11,859,129 of OW285225.1, forward strand.
ACGCCGTCTAGTCTCAAGCTAAGCAGAGCTTGTGTTATGAGTACTAGACAACTGATAAACATACTTATATATTTCTAAATGCATACATATTATAAATAAATTACACCCAGACACAGAACAAATGATCGTGCTCATCACACAAACATTTGTCCTGAGTGGGAATCGAACCCACGACCTCCGGCCTAGCAGTCAGGGCTACTAACCACTAGACCAACAGGACAGTCAATATAAATAATAATAAGATAATAGAAAGTAATAATATAATATAATAGAAAGTCTTAACAAACGGGAAAGAGATATAAAATGATACGCATCTCACACTCATAACTTAGTAGCTTCCCCGCGACGCGACATAAATAACGTAACATTCTGTATTTTATAACTTTTGAGTCGATGATCCAAATGAGCCAAATGAAACATATCAGTGTTTCGGAACATTTCAGTGATCGAGATGCAAATGTTCCAATCGCAAAAATTATACACTTTTCCCACGTCTATTATGTTAGTTTATTCTAATCAATACTTCTTCTTCTTATCGTATGGTTTATGAACAAACTAGTGTCAGAGTTTAAATCACCCGTAGGTCTCTGACAGGGCTTTACATACCATCGAGAACATCTTTCAGGTGTGCTGGTTTCCTCAGGATGTTTTTCTTTACCGTTTTAAGCAAGTGATAATTAATCATAATAATATCTTAGGTTTGCGCGATCACTACACATTATAATAAAACAACTTTTAACCGGATTAATCGCGTGTATTATTGGTTTTTTGTTTTTCCTGACGTTTCGAACACTTTGCAGCGTTCGTGGTCGCAGGAGGACTGGAGGAAACAAAAAACCAATAATACACGCGATTAATCCGGTCAAAAAATGTTTTATTATAATGATAATTAATCAATAAACATATAATGCTTTTAGTCCATTCTAAAGCGTATTTCTTTGACGTCGCAAAATGTATGATAAAGTATTTTGTCCTTGATCAATTCTAATTCGGAAGAGCGTTGCATACTAATTATATGAAATGTAATACTAATTATCATAGGTTTGTTTAATGTCTATGTTTTTTAATAAATACGTATTATAATTACTTGTTTTTTGACAGATGTTTGACCTCCGCCAACAAATGGAAGAAATGACCCAAAGTCTAACAAACTCCGACATAGCAGCGACCCCTAACAGTGTTCAAAGCTTAAACTTCGACAACTCTCGCACCCCTACCGCCCCCATATCCCCAGACAACATGACCCCCACCACCCCCGTACCTAAAGACCCCACTCCCAACGACAACGAAAACCTTTTTGACCCCATACCAAAAACAAGACCCGAAATGTTATCAAATTTAACTACAAAATTAACTATGAAACCTGAACCGAAGTTTAGTTCTACTCCAAAAGTTAATAGTACAGTTGAATCTAAACCTGAGTTAAAAGGGGTTGTGTTTAAGCCGAAGACTGTGGCCATGAGGAATTTGAAGCCTTTAGAGTTGAAGACAAATTTGAACAGTATTAATTTGGATCGGAATGAGAATGAGAAAGACGAAGACAGTGATAAGACTCCTACTGCGGCTGATATGGAGAAATTGTTCCCGGGGAAGTTTGATAAGGATAAGACTCCGGTAAGTGTAATTTATTAACCTTATTAATCTCCATTTTTCGGCTGTAAATAATTATTTTAAAGCTCTAAAGTTGTAATATTAAATGGAAAAAGAATACGGTCGCGAACAGGATTCGAACCTGCGCCTCCCGGATAGATACTCCAGGATAGATAGATTTTCCATTTAATATTACAACTTTAGAGTTCGCTAAGCATGCGTTCATGCTTTTCAAAGATTTATCTTGAATTATTTTAAAGCTCGATGTTGTAACCTTATGTTAAAAGATGTGCCCCGCGGTTTCACCCACGTAAAATTATATTTTAGTTACCTACTTAATTCTAAACAAGAAATAGAAAATAATTCACAGTTCATCTCTCCTCGGCAATGCTCGGTTCATGTCGAGCGGGGGCTATGCGTCACACGACTCGTTTACGCGAGTGTTGTATTTATTTCAATTTCCATGATACTTTCGTTCGTAAGGATTAATATGCAATGCCTAATAATAATGTTGACGACTCATGTCAACCAATTTTTAAGAAACTTGTGTTGTTTCCTTCACTTTATTACCGTCCGTCACGTTACTTCAATTCGAAATATCAAACATATTTCGTAAATGTAAACTGACGGTAATTGATAAATAAACAATTATTTAAGACTGCAAATGATGTGAATCCTCGGAACAGACGAGACCACTATAAATAAGTGTTAAATGATTTGCCTAGACTAGCTAAATACAATAATAGCTGCCTGGCAATGTGTGTCCGCATTTATAATAAAATACCCGAGGCATTTTAAAACAATGAATACAACATTTTAGAAATAGTTAATCAAATAGTTTTTATAGCTTAAAAGAATTTATAGATAGAATAATGTTCATTGTTGATGCATCCTTACCGACTTCCCTAACTTAAATTTTTTTGCATGCTTTGTCTTATCCTAGCTCAGGGGTTCCCAACCTATTACCCTATGCGCCTCCCTAAAGTTTACGCTAAAATACTACGCCCCCCTTATCCCAACTTAACTACAATGGACAAAAAACTAAACGATGAATACTTTAATTTTTTCGCTATTTTTAAAAGTATCGTGCAGAACGGTCAGCGAAACACACTTCACTCGCAGCATACGAGTACATCGAGTCACAGAGCGTCTGAGTGAGAGAGAGCGAGGCGCGGACGGGGTAATGCGACAAGCGCGGGCGGTGATCGCGTCTTGACTTGTCGCTGTTGCAGTCCGTCGCTCGCAGTTAAAAGCGTGCGAAATTATGTTTTTTTTTAAGCCCCTCGTCGCGCCCCCCTTTGGATCACTCTACGCCCCCCAAGTGGGGCGCGCCCCACTGGTTGGGAACCCCTAGCTAAACATGTTTGTGCCATATAAATTTGTATTTAACACCATTTTATACTATGTTTTACGCAAATAAATATTACATTCGTTCATTTACAAAAATCACAAGTCAGAGGTGTGACTTATCTTGGGAAATAAGAAAAATTCACAGTAAGCAATATCGGGGCTATAGGGTGGGTGCGGCATCGTTGGAATGCCTTTTTTCGCCAAAAACACTTGCAGAATGCTTAGGCCAGTCAGATGTGATCGGCGTGCGGTAATGTTCGACATTCGCGTCGGTAGGAGAGGTTATAGTGAGTCAACCTTAAAAGATAGACATATGTTGTCGCAGTCCTTTTTTTAGAACTTTTAAAGGGGAACATATCCGTCATACAGGATTTTTACGAAACTAACCATTCAGCGCACGCAACGGCAGTTCTCAAAATGAAGAATTTATCCCGCTATTGCATAATTTTTAAATTGTTGCTCCGCTTCTATTGGTTTGCTTCTATATCCTATACTGACTGCCTCGTTGGTCTAGTGGTCGCAAGCGCGACTGCTGAGCTTGAGGTCTTGGGTTCGATTCCCAGGTCGGGCAAAGTGTTATTGAATTTTTCTGTTAGGAAATTCTCAGTAGCAGCCCGGAGTCAGGAAGTTGGTGGTGTGACACCCCCGGGTCCCGGAGAGCTCGGTGCAGCCTGTGGTCCTGCGCCTGAGCTCTCTCCGCTCGTGTCGGGTGTCGTCCCTAAGGAATATGAGAGTGAAGGAAGACGGAGTGCACCTGTGTTTGCGCATACACTTGTGCACTATAATATCTACTGCGTACTTCGCCAATCTCAGTGGAGATAGGCCGCTGTGACCGAAATACGGTCGGAAGGAGTATTATTATTATTATATCCTTCCTCGATAAATGGACATAAAACACTAAATTAATTTTTCAATTGGAACTAGTTGTTCCTGAAATTAGCGCGTTCAACCAAACAAACTCTCTCAGCTTTATAATATTAAGTATAGATATCTAATATACCTTTTTGCCTATTGAACATAATTTCCAAGTCACCTACAAGTAAGACAAATATTTTGTAACTTTCAATAAGTCTACTTTTCTTTTTTTGCTTTAACGTATAATTGATATTTATATTTCAGACCACAAAACTAAATATTTTTGAATCTATTAAGTTTCGGCCAAACATATAGGGGGTTATATTTGTTGCATTTCTGATCCTGTATTCAGTCCCGCTGCCGGGTATTCGTCGAGTTACCAGTAGCCCTGTATACAAAATTTTATAGAACTTCATACTTTAAAAAAAAATACTGTTTTAATATACTTTTCAGACGGTATAAGTAATAAAAAAAAATGTATAGATAATTTACAAACCAGTCAGTTCCGGGAAAACAAGTTTTTCCTTATCATTTTTCGGTGACAAAAAGTAATGTTTATACGGTAGTAATATCTTAGGTTTGCGCGATCACTACACATTATAATAAAACAACTTTTAACCGGATTAATCGCGTGTATTATTGGTTTTTTGTTTTTCCTGACGTTTCGAACTTTTTTCCACTTTGCAGCGTTCGTGGTCGCAGGAGGACCTCCTGCGGTTAAAAGTTGTTTTATTATAATGTTTATACGCTTCTCAATATAATTATGTATGCATGATGTATACTGATGAGGGATAATAGGATATAATGCTGATGGACCTGTTAATTGCAGATCATTGTTTCTGTCAAAGAAAATATCCTTTTTCCTTTTGTGATAAAATAAAATATTAAACGTTGTACGTAAAGTACCGTTACTAGTGTGTTCCATTGTTACTTGTTGATGCCTTATTATCTACTGAATCGAGTTCAAGTACAGTGCATTCATACGACCCGGAGAACGCAAAAATTACTTTTCATCTTGATCAAAATTGTTTGGAAAAGTTTCCCTAGGGAACAACACGAAATGACACTGATAAAATTTGATTGTCGCTTAACTTAACTACTAATAAATTTGGAAGAATAAATTGTGCGGGCAAACTAGTATTAAATGTTTTGTTATTACGTTTTCACGCCTGAATAGCAGAACCAACTTTGTTGTATTTTGGTATAGAGATAGATTGAACGTTCATGATGGACATAGGCTACCTTTTGTTGCGGTGGCGAAGTCGCGTGCACCAGTTAGTATTCTTAAATAACAGTTGCCCTCCGTTTCCAGGTGCAGGACCTGCTGGAGTGGTGCCAGTCAGTGACGCGCGAGTACCGCGTGTGCCGCGTCACCAACCTGACGACTAGCTTCCGCTCCGGCCTCGCCTTCTGCGCCATCATACACCGGTTCCGGCCTGATCTCATGTCAGTATAAAAATCAAAATAAAATCAAAATTTCTTTATTCAAATTAGGCTAAAAATTTCGTCATTTAACGTCAAACATTAAGACAGCCCCCAAAAAAGCCCTCCCTTCACCGCTTCCTAGTGTTTTAACTGGAAAGAAGAAGCGGCGCAACAAACTTCCCAGCAACACGTCTGTCTGTAACAAAATTATTTATAGATTCTATACAAATCTAAAATTGAATTTATATAAAATAATTATATAATAAACATTAGCGAGTACCGTTTAACGATCATTCCTCCTTCGCACATCTATTATAGGTCGTGACGCCATCGCGAAAAGGCTCACCCACACATTGTAGATGCGTGGTTATTACACACAACTCGTTTTACACGATCGTTTTTTCTTCTTACCTGCAAGATGTGGAATAGGCTTCCTATAGAGGTATTTCCGCGTGCCTACGATTTGGACAGCTTCAAACGAAAATTGAAGAGAAATCTCTTTGACAAGGATAGGCAACGTATCTGAGATGTATTGGTATTGCAAATGTCCATAGGCGGCGGTGACCACTTACCATCAGATGGGCCGCCAGCAAGTTGGCAGCGCCATAACATAAAAAAATACTTCAGTCATTTACAGATATAATACGACAATTGTATTCGTATTTAGTATTAACGACGAGTTAGTAATCTGTAAATTATTGCTAATAGAAACTTGAAATTTAATTGTTTGGAATAAACAACATCATAGCCCAGTTGGCAGGGCGATGTCATGGACCGATAAAGGTCGCAAATTCGAATCCCATTCGTGTCTAATATTGTTCAATGCTTTCTTAAAAAATAATCAATACATATAATAAAAATGTAACGGATCGCTATCTGTGCATGGAAGATATGTATGAGAATCAATATTATTGGCACCTTTATCAACGCAAATAGCACCCAAAACAATGATTGTTAGAATTTTAGTCTGTTTGTCTGTGCGTTTGTGCACGCTAATCTCAGAAAGCTTCGACTTGTCCGATTTAGATGTAGTTTTCACTATTATATTGTGGCAAGCTTCACTTAACATTAAGTGTTTGTTTCATGTCAATCGGTTCATAAATACAAAAGTTATGGCAATTTAAAGAATCACGTCTAACTTTTGTTATTTACGACATACACGCGGACGGAGGCACGGGCAAAGCTAGTACTTAATATAGGCATAACATGTATAAGAAAATAATTATATACTAGCTGTGCCCCGAGGTTTCATCCGCGTATAATTATATTATAATTAGCCCAAGTTACTCCTTACATAGTCAGCTACTTCCAAGTAAAATGTTATCAGAATCGGTCCAGCCGTTTCGAAGATTAGCCAGAACAAGCAGACAAACATTTTAAACACAGATTTTTAGGCATAGGTATCGTGCAAATAACTGAATGAGCTTAAAAAACCTATTGACATTACAAACAGATACTTCAATTTTATTTATTTGGATTGGAGATAATATATTGTATTGTTTATTCTCTAGTGATTTCTCGGGTCTCCAACCAGACGAGGCGGAGAAGAATCTCCGCGTGGCACTAGAAGCGAGCGCCAAGCTCGGCATCTCACAAGTACTGACGGCTGCCGATGTCTGCTCCAGGCACACTCCTGATAGACTCGCTGTAAGTTATGTAACATCACGCCTGTCTTACCTGAACGGGTAGGTAGACGTGTACTGTTTATCACTATACTCACTATGCTCACCACTTATTACATGGGACTTAATAACAGCATTGGTGAAATGTGGGTGTACAACTGTGTACACCTCTGCCTACCCCTTCGGGGAATACAGGCGTGATGCTATGTTATGTACTGTTTATACACATATAATGCGAAAAGTCGTGGTGGCCGAGTGGTTATGGGCCGGCCTCCTGAGCCACAGGTTGTGGGTTCAAACTTGGCATGTACCAATGTGACTTTTTCAATGTCATATGTACTTTCTTAGTTCATCTAAGACATCACAGACATACCGTGAAGGAAAACATCGTGAGGAAACCTGGGGCCTAATTCTGCTAATTTACCAATGCTTCAGTTGAGTGTCGATAGTGTGTCGATGGAATGATTTTAGTTAGACCGGTGGTCTTATTAAGCTAGCAGACTACCAATTAACTAAAATCATTCGACACTATCGACTAACTATCGACACTCAACTGAAGCATTGGTAAATTAGCAGAATTAGGCCCCTGGACTTGGTAGTGTGACATCGCCCGCAGTGAGCTAGCGTGGTGATAAAGCTCGTGCCTTCTCTGTATGAGAAGAGGCCCGCGCCCTGCTGTGGGACAGTTATGGGCTGGTTATTTATTTATTTTTAATGCGAAAAGAACTAGCCTATGTGCGCAATTCGAAAAACAGGTCAGGAAAAACTAAAACCTATAATAAATGCGATTAATCCGGTTAAAAGTTGTTTTATTATAATGTGTAGTGATCGCGCAAACCTAAGATATTACTAAGGGTTATAAAGTTTCCTCTTCGCGTAATATAATTGAAATGTACTTCATTGTGATAATTATAATTTCCCATTTCAGATAATGACATATCTCTTCCAACTGAGGGCACATTTTACGGGCAACGAATTACAAGTTGAACAATTGGGTAAGTTACATTCACGGACACATTCTTAAGTTGGTCTTAAATATCATTCCGTCTCTGCCTTTTGAAGGAGAAGACACAAAGACAGCACTATTTAAAATTGAATAGCTTCCTGGAATTCGAATTTTGGAGATTGCAGAGTATTCTGTTCTATTTTTTTTTCTTTCGCCTTCCGTGATTTATATAGCGAATACTAAAATTATAATTTTGAGTCGTTATGTAGTTACTGAATAAATATGATGGCGCACTATAAGAGGTATTAAAAAGTTGATAGCTAGATAGAAGGAGACCGTATCGGTGGCGGTTACCACCAACAACAGCATTCCTAATGAGGTGTGACGTCAGACAGGCGGCCGGTCATAAAACATTGACAAAACTTTAGCAGCATGCAATTTCAAAAACAATTAGAAAGTGGAAGAGGAACTTGCTGCGCCGACCCCAAATAAATTGGGATGAGGGCAGGGGGATGATGATGGTCATGATAGTTTAATTAGGAAAACACTTTCTACTATATTCCGACCCTTGGAGTACCTATCAAAGGTCCAAAGGCGCGGGTTCAAACCTCTGATCGCATTTTTTTACCCTAATCTCTTCAAAGTTAGAGTGAACAGGCTTGTTCTGGGTAAGGTCACTCCATCGTCGACTTTGTCTCTATCACCTCTGACCTATACTAGAGACAAGAGCAAACACATAAAAAAAAAAACGTTTTATTACTATTTTCAGGTAACGATGAAACAGAGTCGTCGTATCTAGTAGGTCGTCACGACACGGACGGCTCCATCCCCCAGGAGCTGTTCAGCCGAGAGATCAGCACCCGGAGGTCACGGAACATGACGGACAGGCCTAGACCGGGGTAAGAGATTGTTTATCACAAAATTAACTAGTCCGCCATTTTTGGGAGTCCGCCATATTGCTTTTAGAATGACGTCACGTAGCTAACCATGTTTTGTGTGTGCGTGAATTGTCTGAAGGATTTGTGAATAAACTTTTGAGATTACTAATTATATTTATTAATTACTTATATTACAACAATGCTAATGTGGCCTAATGCGCGCGTCTGTAGTGTGGGGTACGGGACAACTAAAGTTCCCAACATTATGTGATTCCAGTCTTACAATAATATGCGCGTCACCGTTCCTCTACAATGGCTTAAATTCTAATGTAGCACACTAAACTAAATTAAGAACACTCCTGTTCTTTATTTATTAACAGTTCCTACCTATATGGACGAATCAAGAGATTTCACATTCGAATTTAGGCACGTCATTTGAGACGTCAAACGAAAATTGTATGAAAATTTTAGGTTGACATGATTCATTGTTGACATTTCAATTTGACGCCATCCCGTCCCGCTCTTATAGTAATGGTTAGTAAAAGACAGCAATGGTCTAAATTTAGGTTTTTTTTCTTCATTTCTGTGCTCATTCCCAGGTCGGGCAAAGTTTTATTAAGTTTGTAAGGAAATACTTATTAGCAGCCCGGAGTTTAGAATTGTGCCCGGTTAATAACAACACCCCCTATTACATGGGTCTGAATAACAGCATTGGTCAAATATGACCTCTGCCTATCCCTTCGGGGAATACAGGCGTGATGCTATATTATGTTATTTTTATATTCACATGCCTATTCCCTCTGCCCAGTTCCCAAGACTCGACCGAGTCGCGACACTCTCAAGAGCGCCTAAGTCCGGACAAGCCAAGCTCTCCGGCCGCTATCAAGGACGTGCGGGACATGTTCCTGCACCAGTCCAAGACCATCCTGGGCAAGATGCTCTCACCTGCCAGGGACTTGAGGCAAGATAAACCCACGGCCAAGTGGTTCGCTGACCCACTTAAAGTTAATGAGGTAAGACTTGAAAACTTTGATTTACTAAAAGAATTTGGAGCAAGTTATATTTTAAGAAGAGCGATGGAACGGAGTATACTCGGCCTCAAACTGGAGGATCGGATAAGAAACACCTTAATCAGTTCCAGGACAAATATAACCGACGTCACTCGGAAAGCTGCCATGCTAAAATGGAATAGGCATGATGACAGATTTTGAAATCTCCTTTTATAATGTAGGTACACGTCCACTATATTCGAAAACCACATTGTTTCAGCAATAAACTAAGTTTTAACGCAAATTATTCCATTTTAATCTATCTAATTTTATTTAATCGCGAAAACGCTGCTGGGTGTCATGGCGCCGTTTTGACGTCATGCCTCAGCATATTTGACTTAAGTTGAAGCCTAAGATAATGTACGGCAATTATTGACATTTGACTGAGGCGTGACGTCATTCGCTGTGATTGACGTTTCAGTTAACATGGCCGATTGCAGCATTTTATACTTTTATTTTATTGAAAATCTTATTAATCTTAATGTTTTTAATAAAACTAGGTATTTTTTTAGAATCCTTTGTATCTATATTTACCTCTAAAACCATTCATTATTTGGTTCTGGCGGCAGGCCCAGACGGAGATGGAGGGATGAGCTAGACTCTCCCCAAATGACTGGTCCATCATTGCTTTAGACAGAGATAAATGGAAGAAGAGTAGGAAGGGCTTTGCCCAGCAGTGGGACAGTTAAGGCTCATAATAATAAGAATATATTGTAAGATGACAAAAATAAAATCGTGAGCAGGATTCGAAGCTTTGCCCCTCGGATGAAGGTCTAAAATAAAGTTCTATTTTTTTTTGTGGAAACAATATACGGTCGTAGCATAGCAAGATTCGAACCTGCGTCTCCCGTATACATACTCCAGGAGCTCTGACCGACAAGCCATCTAGACCTCTGCTCACTACTCCAAATTCTTCTTCCGCATGAAGTTATAAAATTTGAAATATTTATCTGGGTTTATTTTAAAGATAATCGCATCTGTACGACATTGAATTAACTGCAAAGTTAGTCGTATCGCTTCAGTCACCTGTATAGGGACTGAATAGAAAGCGGTGACGTCACCAAAAGTCGTAATAATGTGGAAAAAAAATCGGAATAGTGAACAAGGGTCGGAATAGCTTAGTTGCTAGAGCGATTGAAAAATTTATCCGGGGTGTGCAGGTTCAAATACTTCTTTCGACCGTTTTTTCGTGCCCACAATTTTTTTTAGGTTTAAATTTTTTCTGGGTTGATAAATACGATCGTGAGCAAGATTCAAACCCGCGATTCTGGGATAAATACTCCAGGCGTTCTGACCACTGAGCCATCTCGATCACAATTTCTAGTGTTTGTTACGTGTAAATGCGATTGATTGTTTCATCTTAATTTTTACAATCAGGTGCTACCAGCTCGGCCCGAGAAGCTGATGACTCGTAAAGAGTTAACAGATCCCTTCGGCTCTGACGATGAAGAGGATCTGCAGGAACCCCCAGCGCCGCCCACACAACCGCTGAACAACGGGAACAGTGACATAGGTAAGGCGAACGATTTTCGACTGTGATTAGTTTGTGCTAAAGGATAATGTTGAATTTTGAAAATTAATATATTTTCAAGAAATCTCTAGTTAAAGAATTCAAACGGGTCTTAATCGCTCTAAAATCATAAAATTTATTTACTTCGACGTTTCGATCATATTGCATTGACCGTGGTCACGAATTATTGTATAATATATAGGTTCAAGCAAATAAATTCCATTCCATTCAATTTCATTTTTATTTCATTTCATAATTAATGAACAACTTTCGTGAGACACATTCATATTAATTATTGTTCAACGGTTAATACTCACGTACATTCTTCGGGATTGATATTAATTGTTGTTCAACGGTTAATACTCACGTACATTCTTCGGGATTGATATTAATTGTTGTTCAACGGTTAATACTCACGTACATTCTTCGGGATTGCCCGACTACTTTGACTACTGCCTCGTTGGTCTAGTGGTCCCAAGTGCGACTGCTAAGCATGAGGTCTCGGGTTCGATTCCCGAGTCGGGCAAAGTGATATTGAGTTTTTCTGTTAGAAAATTCTCAGTAGCAGCCCGGAGTTTGGGATTGTGCCCGGTAGATAGCAATAGGCTCACCATCTATTACATGGGAAATGATAACAGCATCGGTGAAATGTGGGTGTACGACTGAGTATAACTCTGCCTACCCGTTCGGGGAGGACAGGCGTGATGCTATGATAATTTGTTAATAAAAATAAAAAATAAATCATCTAAATTGGAGAGACTGCTTAAGTATTTTTCCCTAAAGTCCCGGATTTGGCCATCCCCGCCCACTTGAAAAATTCCAAAATATACATTTTTAAGAAAAAAAAAAAAAAAAACAATTTTCCTTTCTTGATTGCAGTAAAATTCCCACCACCAGAGACAAAATCCCCTGAATCTATACCGGACCCGCTACCGCAACCGGAACCGGACGCCCGGCCTTTATCCGGTGTTAAGGTGACGTCACCAGAACTACCAAAACCTACTCCGGTAAGTGGAACCGAGTGCTACAGGAATGGCTTGTGTTGTAGTGTGTATGTTATTGTAGCATATGTTATGTTGTGTGAGGTTGTAGCCAAGGTATTTAAAAATGCGGGTAGGTAGATATTTTGTAGAAAAAAAGGAAACGATATTTCAATCGAAAGGGCGTTAAATAAAAATAAAGTAATATTGAGATAAAAATATTTTATTTAAATTTTATTTTTTTCGTGGAAATAATGGGGAATTGTGGCTAAGTAACAGTCGTACAGATCGAGCGATCAAGGTTGAGCTGCGCTTGGTGCGGTCGGTCTGTGAAGGGTGACCATAATTTCATACCGAGACCTCTCCGTGTCTCGGAGAGCACGTGAAGCCGTCGTTCCTGGTTGTCAAATTAAGATCGATGACAGCCGTTACGGGTAGTCAGAGGCCTGAAAGTCTGACAACCAATCATACCACGAGATATCGTGTTACCCAGTAACTGGGTTGTGGAGGTCAGATAGGCAGTCGTTCCATGTAAAATACTGGTATTAAGCTACATCCGGTTAGACTGGAAGCCGACCCCAATGTAATTAGGAAAAGGCTAGGCAGAGTGCTTGATTGATTGATAGATAAAATTCGCTTACTCTAATCTAGTGCATTGGGAAAAAACGTGATCTGAATTTTGATTTAAAATAAATACATAAACAAAACGCTTTACGTTCTTGGCTATGGTCTCACATAACTATATTTATTGATTATGATAATTTCATTTAAAAAGTACTTCAAAATTTTAAAGTTTACAATCATACTGTATGCAAACAGTTAAAGGTCCTACTTACTCGTAGACGACATGTAAAAATATTTCATAGACCCTAGTTCTGCCATTTTAAATATTAAGTTTTTTCTAACAACTTTAGTGTGTTTTTTTTTATAATTAATATTGCCATTCGTCAATTCCATACACTTAAGAAGATTAAAATAATTTTGTTCATTTGAACTTGACGGGATAAAGAGATTTTGGGTTAATTTTTATATGAAACATAATGTTTATTGATTTGTTATAATAAATGGTCATGCAGACTGATTTGTATACCATATAATAAAATACTTGGTATTAGATATGATATAAAAAAATATATTCAATATATTGGAAAATATTTTATTCGCAAGGTTGAGTAAAAAATAATTAAAAATATCTTATTTTATAAACAGCTCGTCGTTCTTATCCATTACTGCCATTTTTGTATTACATAGTACGGTTAGCAGAGCAAATCTTAATTTAAAAAAATCTTGTAGAGGACAGAAAAAAACCACCCATCGTGTTTGCGTCGAACTGAAGATTTTTTTTTTTCAATTTCTCTTTTTATCACACATTCAACGTATATGAAAATGAATAAAACAAACATCCAATACTTCTCAATTTGTTTTGACGACCGTACAAATAAAAAAACCCATACATTTCTTTCCATTGCTCATCGACATCGCTTACAACAATGCCTGTGTTTGACGCTTCCGATTGGACGACGCTATGTAACCCCGCTTCGCTCTGATTGGTCGAATATCACCATCGCTCCGCCCCCGCTCGATTCCCATTGGCCAGCAATTGTTATCACGTCATGACGAGTTAAAAGAGAGAGCGAGACAGTTGCTAGAGGCTACGAAAAGAGAGGCGAGAGAAAAGGATAGAAAGATGCGACAGAGTGCTAAGGAGAAGGAGGAGAGGGATCTCAATGGGACCAGGAATGGAGATATTAGTCCTAAAAAGGTAAGGTGAACATATTTAGCCAGTCATATTCATGTCATATTAAAGAATTATAGTTTGTAGACTAATGTAGAGTATATTAATCTATAGGTCGTTCTCGGACATGATATTATAATTTGTAAAATCATCGGTCCAGGTTGTGAAATGGGGCTCCATGTTAATGTTTACGGGTACATTGCTGAAAGTCTGGCAACCAGTCTTACTAAAGAAAGAAAGAAAGAAAGAAAGAAAATAAGTTTATTAAACTACGTATATATCTGTTACGCAGTTACTGGGTTTTGGACGTCAGATCTGGTATTAAGATGCATCCGTTTAGACGGGAAGCTGGCCCCAATGTCGTTGAGAAAAAGTTGGCCATAGAGAGATAAGAAACGGTTAACTTTAAAAAGTCTATGAAAGTTATTAAAGACACAAATCTTAGAGCCTCTGCAGTGTTGCTATTTATAGTTGAGCTCTCCCTTAGTTATGGTTGAGCTACACGATGACTGATGTACACGTGCCGTCAGATAGGACAAGTCAACTTAAAGCTGCTATGGCTCTTTCCTCAAAAGGCCATTCCAGAGGATTCCTGCAGGGTTACACTCACATAGATATGTACTATTATAGAGACTTTAAAAGAGACGTTGACCTCTGAGTTTGTTTCGGCGTTTCTTCTCACAGATAGTCAGATAGGAATCGCCGGCGGCATTTAGTTCATAAACATGACTTTTAAAAGTGTCTTCAAAAAATCTATTTACGTTGGCATCTATCGTTCTGTCTCGTTGGTTTAGTGGTCCCACAAGCACGACTGCTGAGCGTGAGGTGTTGGGGGTTTCTATTCCCAGGTCGGGCAAAGTGTTATTGAGTTTTTCTGTTAGGAAATTCTTAGTAGCAGCCCGGAATTGTACCCGGTAGATGGCAATAAGCTCACGTGTACGTACAATTGTGTACACCTCTGCCTACCCGTTCGGAGAATACAGGCTAGATGCTATGTTATATTAATAGCTTATATATTTTAATTATTCATTGAATCTATGGAAAACAAAGGATTTTGTCAACAAATAACGATTATATGTTTTATTTTTCGATTCTGATGACTTCACGTATACCAGATGTTTGAAATGAAAACGCCCGTTTAACTCTAGATACGGATGATGATGTCTTGTGGGGGTTAATTTGTGCCTTAAAAGTATTTGCTTATTTTGAATTACTTTGTTAAAGTAATTCATATTCATATTGTATGGCGGACAATGAAGACATAGTCGATTCTAAAGGCGGCAGCTATAGTCTATGGTGCTCCGTGGCGTCGTTGATCCCCTAACTACTTGTTTTCATTCTGGCAATTGCGTTTTGCCACCATCTAACAATATATTATTATTTTTCTAGCCAATGACTGAGGAGGAGAGACAGGTGATGTTGAGGGAAAGAGCGAGGAAGCTTATAGCTGATGCAAGAGCTGGTATCGTCAGGTTAGTAATATACCAAACTAGCTGGTGCCCGCGACTTCGTTTGCCTGACTAAAGGTAGCCTATGTCCTTCCCCAAGATACAATCTATCTCCTTGTTAAATTTTATTACGATCCGTTCAGCCGTTTAGTAGTGAAAAGGTAATTTGATAATACGACCTCGTTGGTCTAGTGGTCGCAAAAGTGGCTGCTGAGCGCGAGGTCCTGGGTTCGATTCCCAAGTCGGGTAAAGTGTTATTGGGTTTTTCTGATAGGAAATTCTCAGTATATCCCGGAGTTGGGAAGTTGGTGGTGTGACACCCCCGTGCTTCGAAGAGCACGTAAAGCTGTCGGTCCTGCGTCTGATCTGTCTCCGCTCGTGTCCGGTGCCGTCCCATCGGACTATAAGCGTGAAGGAAGAGGGAGTGCACCTGTGTTTACGCATACACTTGTGCACTATAATATCTCTTCCGTACTTGGCTAATCTCCGTGGAGATAGGCCGCCGTGACCGAAATACGGTCGGGAGGAGTATTATTAATATGGATGAGTACTGGTTGCTCGAGGCGCCACAGACGCGCGCACTCCGCACGCTCCACGTTATCGCTAGCTGTGATTCAGACATTCTGTTGCTCTCTGAAGGAGTTCACAAGATCAGCATTACATAAAATATGTTATGGAGCTGTTTTATAATTAGTTATGCTGAAATGATACTTTTGGCTTTATCCTGTAAATCAGCATAATGGCGTAGCAGTGATAGCCTAGTGGTCTGACCGTTGGACCGACAAGTCGAAGGTTGCAAATTCGAATCCAAGGCACACACTAGCTTTTCGAAGTCATGTGCGTATTATAAATTAATTATCACTTGCTTAAAACGGTGAAGGAAAACATCGTGAGGAGACCAGCACACTTAAGAGATGTTGTCGATGGTGTGTAAAGCCATGTCACAGACCTACGAGTGGTTTAAACAGACACTAACAGACAGTTCATCAACCACGCGATAAGAAGAAGAAGCATGGCATTTAACATTTTCAAAATAATCGCCACATGGATAAAAAAATATTTAAAATTGGCGCAGTATTCGTGATATTGGTTAACGCACCAGGTGTCGCGGGTTAAATTCCCGTACCAAACAACTATTTCTTATTACAGGTAATTTTCCCGGCTCAAGTTTGTGTGCAACATGCACACAAACTTGAGCTAACAAACCCAAATTAAACTTTATTGCAATGCAGTTAGAATGATATTTGTTTGTTTGTCCACAGTCCGACATCTCCGTTGTCTCCTTCACGTAATTCTCGTACGGGCACAGTGGAGATTATCAGCAAGCAATCTGTTATGGACGAGATTGTTGCAGGTAAGAAAAACGTGTTAAAATATGGAAGAAGAATTCGCGGTGGTGAGCAGAGGTCGAGATGGCTTAGTGGTCAGAGCGCCTGGAGTATTTATCCGGGAGGCGCATGTTCGAATCCTGCTCGCGACCGTATTCTTTTTCCATTTAATATTGTAACTTTAGAGTTCGCTAAGCATGCGTTAATGCTTTTCAAAGATTTATCTTGAGTTATTTTAGTTATAATAATGTTTTTTTTTGTCATCAGCGGGTGGTGTAGAACAACTAGACGCGTTGCTAGGCAGAACTGATTCGTTGCCTTCCAGTCCCGGATCCAGGAAGAGTTCCGCAAGTCCAGATAGATCTGGTAAGTTTTGGTCTCCTTACTGCCCTTTTTTCCTGGTTAGAAATCCTCATGGATAACGTCCACCTTGGGGAAGGCGGAGGGGTCTGTCAGACTATTACTGACTAAAACCACCCCACTTTTCTCGAACACTTACGTCACAGGCCCCGGGAGTGGATTCTTCGTCCGCAGCCCCCGACTGGTGGTGGCCTGCATTATGTGGGTCCCGTCCAATGAATGGGTAGAATATCTATATCTTCCCCTTGACGTCTAAGAGGGGCGCGCCTGAAACACTCCGCGCCTCCATCTCGGGTTCTTTTAGATGGGTAGTAACGGACTTCCTTAAGTCCATCGCCCCTGAACCCATTTAGGGGGGCTGTTATTTCACATTGGGCGTTATTTGCCCTCCGCCGATGCCCAGTACGCGTTCTGCGGGCCGGAGTACTTGTCCTCTCCCTCTCTCTCCTTCCTGCTCTAATCCAAGTTATAAAGAAGCAAAACCCAAGTTCTTAAGAAGAATCGCAAAAATTAAAATTTTTACTGATAAGGTAATTTTTTGGCTCATTAATTAGCAGACACGATGGACTTTTATTGTTCTGAAGGAAGAGACAGATTAAACAATAACACATTGATGCTACTTTAACTTTAACAGTCATGATGAATTTGTACAATTTATTTCGCATACATGTTTACTCTCGTGTAACAGTGCGAAATTGTTTGCCATAACATTTGAGATATCAGTACAGCTATTTCAGAGGAAAACGTTTAAATAATAAACAAAACAAATTGCGCATAGAAGCATACGTCACATTAGTCTATTTTTTAATACTACCTTTCTAATATATAGAATGGAACACATCAGCTCTAGACGGACGGACAGACATGAAAGTTATAGGGCCTTTGCCCAGATTAATCTGATATTATTATTATTAATCTTAATCATAACTGAGATTCTTGTCTGTTCACAGAAGACCGTCACAGTGATGAAACGAAGAGCATAAAGTCTCTCACTCTTAGCGGTGAGAGACGATCTCCGCTGCACTCGTTCTCAGCTCTCGTGGACAAGCTCTCACCTGATCACGATGCTAATGACACGGAAGAGGTATGTATCTGAAATCAATGAAGGTAATCAGGCGAGATGGTAGCCTGTAGATCCATTTTATATCTAATATAATTATATATATTAATTATTTCATCTACTGGTATATATATCTGCCTAGCCTTTTCCCAATTAAATTGGGGTCGGCTTCCAGTCAAACCGGTTGCAGCTTAATACCAGTATTTTACATGGAGCGACTGCCTATCTGACGTCCACAACCTAGTTACTGGGTAACACAATATCTCATGGTATGACTGGTTGTCAGACTTTCAGGCCTCTGACTACCCGTAAAGGCTGTCATCGATCTTAATTTGACAACCGGGACCGACGGCTTAACGTGCTCTCCGAGGCACGGAGGGGTCTCGATATGAAATGATGGTCACCCATCTACAGACCGACCGCGGCAAGCGCAGCTTAACCTCGATCGATCGATCTGTGCGGCTGTTACTTAGCCACGAGCCCCTCTCATTTCATTTACTGGTATACTGAAGTATATTAACCGATATTACACTTTTAAAGTTTATCCTCAAAATGATCACCATAAAACATAATATAATGATATTGTTTTATACATGTTAAGGGCCATATAATGCCTATATTAATTAAAAAATTTCAAGGAAACATTAACAAAAATAGACACGAAATTGTTCGGCGCCTTACAACTGCAAAGTGGTAACGCTGAGTTTAGTAGATCTGTAAATGATTGCTAGATAAATATCGCCAGGCGTCTCCTTAAGACGAATACAAGGAAGCTTGAAATTCAGTAGTTTGGACGACGACACCGAACTCAGTTGGTGGAGTGATGACACGGACCATAAAACATGTTTATTAATTTTCATCTATTACTGATAAATATCAGCATGTTTTATGTTGTCAATTTTTAAGCCATAAATGGATCAGGGTCGTATTTTTTTTTATTGAACTTTGCATATGCATGTTTTTTTTTAAGGGTTTATGGTACGTTTTTAAAGATTTCATATATGTTAAAATCTGAAACAGTACCATTAAAGGACCGGTCTTGTCTTCGAATTGTGTATGTTCAGGCCAAATTCTTGGTTTACTGCATTCCAGTCTTAATAACACTATCTAGAATCTTCTAACATCCATATAAATGCTCTCCATCCACCCAGGGTCGAGAAACTGGATCCTACATCCAGAGTGAGCTAGAAGCACTAGAGAAGGAACAGTGCGCCATCGACGAGAGAGCTGCAGCTTTAGAGAAACAGCTGAGACGAGTTATGGAGTCCGCCGACAATACTGAGGTAGGCAGAACTTACGATATTTTGTGTGGTTAGAAGCTATTACTAAAACAAACTAGGATATAAAATAAATTTTATGGAAATTTTGTGGAAAAGAAACGACGTTGATGACGTCACCATAAGACGTATTAATGTGGAGAAAAAATTCAAACAAGATAAAATTAATTAAAAAATTTAATAGAACGCCTGCCATTTTTAAAATATTAGCCTATGTTACCTGAGACAATGTAAGGATTCTAACGAAACCCCATACATCGGTATCGGTTGAGGCGTTTAGAAGTTAGGGTGGAATATAAAGAAAGAAAGAAAGATCTGTTTATTTGTGAGAATATAGTACAGTAAAGATGTTAACAAAATTTGTGTTTATAGAGACGTACATACATACATGAACCCTACTTAACCTTACATTGTAACCCTGTCTTCTTTCACATTTTAATACGTCTTTTGGGGATTTTAATAAGTCCTTGGTTGAGCATTTTTTCCACAAAAAAATTATAATTGTAGTGTTAGCTCCGCATGCGTCAATACGTTTGATAGACTTCAAGATAAACCTTTGAAAAACCTTAACGCATGCTTAGCGAACTCTAAAGTTACAATATTAAATTGAAAAAGAGGTCGAGATGGCTTAGTGGTCAGAGCGCCTGGAGTATTCATCCGGGAGGCGCAGGTTCGAATCCTGTTCGCGACCGTATTCTTTTTCCATTTAATATTGTAACTTTGATAGACTTGTCTATATTCTGTCCTTTATATATATATTTTTTCTGTAACTGTCCTCCATTTTGCAGAAAATGTGGAGGAGAATAATCCTATCCTGTATACAAGTACCCACAGATCCGGTAACCTATCCTTATTCCTTACCTAATAACTTGCTAATCACTTAAAAGCAGTGATAGTCCAGTGGTAAGACCGTTGGACTGACAAGTCAAAGGTCGTAAGTTCAAATCACGCACCACTGTCTTTTCGAAGTCACGTGTGTATTATAAAATAATTATCACTTGCTTGAAACGGTGAAGGAAAACATTGTGAGGAAACCAGCACACTTGAGAGATGTTCTCGATGGTGTGTAAAGCCATGTCAGAGACCTACGGGTGGTTTAAACTCTGACACTAGGTTGTTCATCAACCACACGATAAGAAGAAGACCAAATCCCTTGCCCTGTTTGTAGATAATTTCCTATATTTCCATTGATGTGTTAGTAGACGGTAATCCTTTCACACATTACATGGGACCAAACCATCTAAATCGGCGAGCATAAAGAGGTGAACATAGAAAGAAGTGTGTCAGAATTGTAGCATGTGGAAATTGATAGTCTCTGCTTACAACAATGGGAAACAGGCGTGATTATATGCATGTATGTTTGTGCGTTATAACGGCATTGATGAATTGTGGACGTCCCGTTGACCTAATGGTAGTGCGACTGCTGAGCTCGGGTCTCGGGCTCGATTCCCGGGTCGGGCAAGATGTTATTGTGTTTTCCAAATATTAGGAAATTCTCGATAGCAGCCCGGAGTTTGGAACGGTCTCAAGTAGATGGCAATAGGCTCTCCATCCATTACATTGGACTTAATAACAGAATTGATGGGTGTACCTCTGTGTATACCTCTGCCTACGCCTTCAGGGATACAGGCGTGATATTATGTTGTGATTATCCTGGTGAGATTCGCTAGTGAATTTAGTTATATAACATTACAGAGCATCACGCCTGTATACTCCATTTTTTATGTATGGAATTCCATCATGGACATTATGTTGGACATGGTCAACCTGTAACCCGTACCGGGGTTCCAAGATCGTAGCTGCATTCATCGCAGCGTTATTTGAGAAGCATGCACAAACGTATAAAACCCGCGCAGGTGCTACCGTCGTCTCAGGCCTGTTCCTGGTCGGTCGACGAACTTTCAAAGTCTGTCGCCCGCAGGTGGCTGAGAACTTTCGGCGCCTAACACGTTTTCTGCGCAAGAGTGACAAGGGTTCGCCTCTCACACCATTTCCGTCATCTCCTTAGAATCAACTCATGCCTGTATTCTCCGAGGGGGTAGGCAGAGGTGTACACAACTTAAATTAATTAATGTTTTACTTAAAACCGCTATAAATTTAACCATATGAATGTTTTTCTTCTTAGGAGGAGGACAGACTGATGTCACAATGGTTCAACTTGGTGAACAAGAAGAATGCCTTGCTCAGAAGACAGATGCAGTTAAATATTCTGTAAGTATCTATATCCTGCTATAAGGCTATCTTACAGCCTCACGATCAATAGTTTTATGTTTTTGCTCTAGAAAAACTTCAGCACCTTTACGTTTAACGTGACTAAGTAATAGGGATGCGACAAGAAACAAGGAATACAAATAAAAAAAAAACTTCAAATTTTAATATTAAATTAAATGACACCTTATGCAGGGTAAATTTTTCAAGAGGGCGTGGCCAAATCCGAAACTACAAGAATTAGCGAAACGTAATAAAAAGTACAACGAAGGTAAAAAAAAATGGCGTTTCAAAAATATGCTATAAACAAAACATTAAAGGCATGAATTTAGATATTTCTTTTTTTTTTTTTTTTTTTTTATGTAATAGGTATCAACCGAGCAGACGGCTCGCCTGATGGTAAGCGATTACCGCCGCCCATGGACACCCGCAACCCCAGAGGAGTCGCGAGTGCGTTGCCGGCCTTTTTAAAGGGTTTGGGCCTCCGGTACCCTCACTCACTCGGCGAAACACAACGCGAGCGTTGTTTCACGCCGGTTTTCTGTGAGGCCGTGGTATCAATCCGGTCGAGCCGGCCCATTCGTGCCGAAGCGTGGCTCTCCCACGGTGATATATCTTAGGTTTTCGCGATCACTACACATTATAATAAAACAACTTTTAACCGGATTAATCGCGTGTATGTAAGGTGTCAGGCGTCTCAACAGTTTATTTAAAATTATTTCGGTCTACCGTACATATAATTAATAAATTCATAAAATTATTTTTGTCTCTGATACATGTTTAAAACTAAATCGCGACGGTATTTCCTAAGACTATACCTGAGAAGAAATACCGAAACACACCTTAGTCCTCCTGCGTTCACGAACGCTGCAAAGTGTTCGAAACGTCAGGAAAAACAAAAAACCAATAATACACGTGATTAATCCGGTTAAAAGTTGTTTTATTATAACATGAATTTAGATTCTAGAATTGACTTCTGGGGCAGTCGGATAAAAATGTTCTATTTTGAATATTCTCAAATAATACTAAAAATATGTGAGGCTAGCCTTATTCTTAGGCACGCTACTTGCGTCTGCGGCACCGCGATGAAAGCGCGATCACTCCGTCAAGCGCTGCAGCGCTGCAGCCACGTCACCCAAAAGCGGGCGCGTCTACTAAAGCGCTGCATGCGCTGGATACGCTACGTCGGCTTCAAGCGCTGTTTGAACTGGATACGGTGGATTAAATACAAAAGATGTTTTAATTATTTTAAATGTTTTAGAAGCTTCAAGAAGTTCTGTAAACCTTGTTTTAATTGTGGAGTTTGCAAATGTTGTATGGACTGCTTTAAATGCATTCGATGCAAATCCTGCATCGATTTCTTTCGATGCAAATCGTGTAGTCGGTTCACAAAATGTGTTCGCTATGTGTTTTGTTCGAGTTGTTTACGATGGCCGTCCTGTACACAATGTTTACGTGAATGCTTTTGTCCAGAACGTTCTAGAAGGCAGACTGAAGAAGACATTGTTTGGTATCTTAGATATTGGAGAGATTTTACGCAGAAACGTTAGAGAAATTGACAGATAAAATAAATAGGACAGGCAGTAATCATTCTTGTTTTTTTGTTATTATACTCCTTCCGATCGTGTTTCGGTCACGGCGGCCTATCTCCACGGAGATTAGCCAAGTACGCAGGAGATATTATAGTGCACAAGGGTATGCGCAAACACAGGTGCACTCCCTCTTCCTTCACTCTCATATTCCGATGGGACGACAATCCGACACGACCAGAGAGAGATCAGACGCAGGACCGACAGCTTTACGTGCTCTCCGAAGCACGGGGGTGTCACACCACCAACTTCCTGACTCCGGGCTGCTACTGAGAATTTCCTAACAGAAAAATTCAATAACACTGCCCGACCTGGGAATCGAACCCAGAACCTCACGCTCAGCAGCCGCGCTTGCGATCATTAGACCAACGAGCCAGCTCAACACACAACAAGCCAGTTTGTTATTAACTGCCTCATTAGTCCAGTGGCCGCAGACGCAGCTGTTGAGAATGAAGTCCTGGATCCGTTTCCCTGAAGACCTATTACGTACATGTCAGCCTAACTCTTCGGAGACCAAAGATTTACTGAGGTTAAAATGGCTGTTGTTATAATTGTTATATTTAATTTATTTATAAATAATAGTTTGATATAATTTATTTGTATTTAAAATTTTACTTCTTCTGGTTTTTTCTTGTTTGTTTTACACGTTGATCTCGAATTTTTTACATTATTGATTTAATAAATGCCGTTTGCTTTTTAATCAATGACTTGTCCATATTTATCATCAATACATATAATAAAAATGTAACGGATCGCTGTCTGTACATGGAAGATATATGAGAAAAAATATTATTGGGACCTTTATAAACGCAAATAGCACCCAAAACAATGATTGTTAGAATTTTTGTCCGTTTATCTGTTTGTCTGTGCGTTTGTGCACGCTAATCTCAGAAATGGATTATCCGATTTAGAGATGGTTTTCACTAATATATTGTGGTAAGCTTCACTTAACATTTAGTGTTTGTTTCATGTCAATCGGTTCATAAATGAAAAAGTTATGCCAATTTAAAGAATCACGTCGAACATTTGTTAAACTATCTATATCTATCTATTCTTTCTCTGTTCAGTAGCATTGACTGAAACTTTACTAAATATTTTTTCATTACATATTATGAATTTGTGTTTATACACGTACACGGTGTTAATTTAAGACATCCACGCGGACGGAGTCGCGGGCACAACTAGTGTATAATGTATTTTGGTTCGTTGTCTTCGGTAACACAGTACTGAACACTGTACACAGGATACACAAAAATCTCAATGAATTCGTCAGTCAGCTTATTAATAAACTACACTTAAAGTAGAGACATCCGAGTCTTTGTAATAAATAACTCAATTTTGTATAATTTCAAATGATTTTTTATACATGTTATAATGTTTTATAATTAGTATATTCTAAGGAAAACATTGAAAATTACGAACACGAGTAGGACTCGAACCTGAGCTATCGTGTCATGCTCGCATGCATTAAATTTCATGTTCCCCTTTCGTCTTAAGGAGACGCCTGGCGATTTCTATTTAGCAATCATTTAAGATTACCAAACTCAGCGTTACCACTTTGCAGTTGTAAGGCGGATATCGTATCGCCTATCGGCGCCTTAGTATAGTATAGTTACCTGGAAACTGGCGTCATGTAGCGCATCTGAACAAAATTTAGAGCATTGCTGTTTTTTATCACCAGTTACTGTATGAACAAGACATTAAATTCGAATTAAGGCACGTCAAATTAAAATATCCGAACATTTTAAGTAGCCACTTAATTTAGGATCTACTAATAAAATAAAGTGTTTGGTTGAAATTTGACTTATTTCATCCCGTCCTGCTGATAAGACAGAGTATTTCTAAATTATGCTTTATCAGATAAGCAAAATAATTACATTCATATGCTGAATAAGCATATACATTTTTTAGTAGGTCACTATAGTGAAAAGTTTATGTTCTTTGACACCAATAGTTTTATTGGAAAATTAAAACTGACTAGAGATACTGTGTATCTGCCCATTAAATTTAAACGACAGTTAGCTAGTCTGTTAGCATATAATATTATGTCAGTCATAAGAAGTATGAGAAAGTCATTTCCCAGTACACCATTGTTCATGAATAGTACTAATAACATTATGGTAGTTAGCCAGTCTAATTTAAACTGCCCAGCCCGACAACAGGGAAGCATAAATTCTTAATGCTGTCACACCAAAATATCAATCGCTTCTCTGGCAAAAGCCATGATGTTGACCTATTTGTTGACAAATATAAAGTAGATGTTATATGCTTTACAGAGACGTGGCTAAAGCCGGATAAAATGTCATTTAATATTAATAATTTTAAAGTAGCCAGTTCGTTCCAGAGAGTTTCAGCTGATGGTGGAGGAACCTTAATTATGGTAAAATGTCACCATAAATGTAAGGAGCGACTTGATATTCGCGATCTCTCTGTCGAACGAGTATGTGAGCTCGCTTGTGCAGAATTAGAGGAATTCGTGATTTTGTGTGCTTATAGACCTCCCTCTTCTAGTACTACCCTTTTCTTTTCAATATTAGAAGACGCCCTTAGGAAAATAAGAATAAACAAAAAAATACTAGTTTGTGGAGATTTTAACATAGACATTTTGATAAACACCGTAGATAAACAAAACCTTTTATCTTTATTTAGATCATTTAACTTGAAACATATTTTTTCTGAGCCAACCAGAGTAACGTCTACCTCTGCCACATGCATAGATAATATAGCAACCAACTTTAAAATATTAGATAAAAATCTTATTAGTGGCATTCGTTCAGATCATAAGTGTCAGATCATCAAATTCAATGTTAAAAAAAAGGAACTTCCCAAGACTACACAGTGTAGGCCCCTAACTAAAAAGAATTTAGAAAAGTTCAGCTCTAATGTAGAATCTCAGTTACTTACACTAAATCCACAATATAGCGACCCCAATGAAATGTATCGTTCACTTTTTAATGTTATATCTACTGAGTTCCAAAATGCTTGTAAAGTAAAATCAATAACTTTAAAACATAATTTAAATTTCAGTAACTGGGCAACTGCGGGTATAAGACGCAGTAGAGATGTGATGTATGAATTATATGACAAAAAGTCTTACACATCTGATGTTAATTTTCATAATTACGTAAGAAAATACTCAAATATCTTTAAAAAAGTTTGTAAACAAGCTAAGGCCGCTTTTATTAATAATCAAATCAAACATGCAAGTAATAAAATAAAGGCTACATGGAAAATAATTAATACTGAAACTGGCAATAGCAGGTCCATGGATAGGACAATAGAACTAAAAGTTGATGACGAACTTGTTTCAGATAAAGGTGTAGTTGCCACATTCTTGGAAAAGTTCTTTACTAATATACCAACAGAGACTACAAAGTCTCTTTCGTCGTCTGTTATAGCGGCCGAGTCTCTTCTAAAGGAAAGCGTTGAGTTACACTCCACAAACTTTGAATTTAATTTCATAACCCACATTGACATAATAAAAACATTTAAAATAATTGTCATTAAGAAAACTGAGGACTTATGGGGATTGTCCATAAAGGCGGTTGAATCAATAATTACTACGATAGCGCCAATGCTGGCGTCAATATTTAATCGCTGCATCACAGACGGTGTTTTTCCCGATCTTATGAAACTAAGTAAAATCGTACCCATTTTCAAATCAGGCTGCCATAATAACCCATCTAATTATAGGCCAATATCTGTGCTACCCGCTCTGAGCAAAATATTTGAAAAAGTAATGTTAAAACAAATGTTAGTTTACTTTAATAAAAATAAAATATTGCATGCCAAACAGTTTGGGTTTACTAGGGGACGATCGACAGTGGATGCCGGGTCCACTGTGATCCAAGCAGTGTTGGGGGCTTGGGAGGAGGCTCAAGATGCTATAGGAGTGTTTTGTGACCTCTCGAAAGCATTTGACTGCGTGGATCACCGAACGCTCATTATGAAATTAAATTACTATGGAATTCGAGGTAGATCAATGGATTTTTTAAGTTCATACTTGTTGAATCGGAATCAAAGGGTGGCTATTGATAATGTAACTTCAAGGGGTGCAATTGTCAAAACGGGGGTGCCTCAAGGATCAATTCTGGGCCCATTTTTGTTCCTAATTTATATTAATGATCTTCCCTACCTTATTAAGGATAACATGACAAATATGGTTCTCTTTGCTGATGATACATCCCTTATATTCAAAGTAAATAGAAAGGATAGGGATCAGATAGAACTCAACAATACACTTAATAAAGTATCTAAATGGTTCTCTGCTAATAACCTTCTTCTTAACTCGAATAAGACCAAATGTATTAGGTTCTCCATACCAAGCGTACCCCATATAAATACAAATATAAAACTTGATGGTAGGGTGTTAGATTTGGTTCCCTCAACTGTTTTCTTAGGCGTTTCAGTAGACTCTAAACTGCAATGGGGTTCTCATATAGAGGCACTTGCAGGCAAACTCAGCTCTGCTGCATTCGCTGTTAGGAAAATAAGACAGATGACAGATGTAGCAACAGCTAGACTAGTTTATTTTGCTTATTTCCACAGTATTATGTCCTATGGCATCTTACTGTGGGGTTCGGCTGCTGACGTTGAGACTATCTTTATATTACAAAAAAGAGCAGTCCGAGCTATTTATAATCTTGGCTGTCGTGAGTCATTACGTGAATTGTTTAAGGAAATAAATATACTTACTTTGCCATCATTGTACATATTCAGTAATATCATGTACATTCGCAAACATATTGCCGATTATAATAAGAAGAGTGACAACCACAATCTAAACACTCGTAATAAGCACAAGCTTATGGTCCCCGGTTTTAGGCTTAGGAAGACCAGCAAATCATTCATGGGTAACGGTATTCGGTTCTATAATAAGATCCCATCTAATATTACAGATCTTCCAGATGATAAGTTTAAGGTAGTTATCAAACGCATTTTAATATCTAAAGCGTATTATAGTATCACTCACTACATTGAAGATAGGGATGTTTGGCGCACGATCCCCTCCTGCACACAGCGACCCACTGGCACTGTCTAATATATTGCATGAATGGATGTAGCCTGTACAGATTACTTTGGTAATAACTGTTTTTATTATACCTTATTTTGACAACTAGGTATATATATATATTATATAAACCTATATATTTAATTTTTCTTCTTGATATTTATGTAAATCTTACATAATCACATGAAAATTATTCTAATCTAGTACCTTCTGCTACTAGTTTAAATTTGCGAAAAATTTGGTTTGCTGTATTGTTATTTGACTTAACTGTTTCTTTTTTTTAACAGTTATTTAATGTAATTTTCTTAATAAATATTGTATTATATCTTATAGCTTCACTACTGTTCTGTAAAATGTGAGCATTATGTGGACATTAATGTTAATCGTTACATTAAAGAAGTACTCTCATATAACAGCCTATGACCGGGTATTATGAGATTGTCATGCTCACTAAAATGTCTTGCTGATGGTGGCGTTGTGTATTGGGTCGTTGAGTTCCCTTCAAAATGGTTGAGTTTAGCGATGCTGATGCGCTCGTCATACTCGTGAACGGGTGCTGTCTGTTGGGACTGGTCAGCTCGTAATAGCTCTGGTTATAATTTTGGCTTTTTATATAATTAAAATTCTGCCTTTTCTTCAACATTAACCTGCATTATTCTCACATTAATAAATTTAAATTGTAAAGAACACATAATTTTAAAAGAGTGTCTATGGAGTTTCTTGCCGGCTCTTCTCCATAAGACCAACTTCTTGGAACCGTGCACCTAGCTTTGACTTTTCTTAAGTGCCTGTAATAGGGCCTATTTGAAATAAAAAAATTGAGTTTGAGTTTGAGTTTGAAATTAGTTTTTTCTGTTTTAATATACTACATCAGAATTAACACCACTATCAACTTTGATCAATGTCCGATCATATTACCGAACATCCTTTATGCTTAATAACTTTAATTACCTCTACTATCTCTTATCTTCCCTCAGAGAACAAGAGGAGGATCTAAGTCGTCGTTGTGAACTGTTGGCGCGGGAACTGAGACTGTCGCTCGGAGTGGACGAGTGGCGCAAGACTCCCGGACAGAAACGTAGGGAAAGACTACTATTACAGGTATGTTATATTTATTTAGTTACCAACACCTCTTCAATAGGCATGATGACAGATTTTGAAATCTCCTTTTATAATGGAGGTACACGTCTACTATATCCTAAAACACATTATTTCAGTAATACAAATAATTAAAATCTGAAATGTTTTGTTATAGTTATTATTATTATTATTTGTTACCATGCCTTTTTTCGATATATTTTTTTTGCTGTCACTGTGTCCAGTGTGGAATAAATACTTTCTTTCTTTCTTCTTTCTTCTTTCTAATAAATTAAGTTTCAACGCAAATTATTGCATTTTAATCTATCTAATTTGATTTAACCGCGAAAACGATGCTGGGTGTCATGGCGCCGTTTTGACGTCATCCCTCAGCATATTTGACATAAGTTGAAGCCATAATGTACGGCGATAATTGACATTTGACTGAGGCGTGATGTCATTCGCTGTGATTGACGTTTCAGTTAACATGGCCGATTGAAAAATTTTATACTTTTATTTTATTGAAATTCTTATTCATATTAATGTTTTTAATAAAACTAGGTAATTTTTTAGAATCCTTTGTGCCTATATTTACCTCTAAAACCATTTATTCTTTGGTTTTTTTAATACTGTCATCATGCCTATAACACTGGATAGTGGTATGAACTTGGGAAACCGTTGGGAAAGGCCGCAAATTCCACCCAATGATATTTCGTAGTACGTATTAAAATTAATGATCTCTTGCTTAAATTGGTGGAGGAAAATATTGTGAGGTAACCAGCACACTGGAGAGATGTTCTCGATGCAGATGAGTCTATAAATCGCATTAGCGTATGCGGAGTGAACTCAAAAAATATATTTTTTTGTGTTAAGAAGAAATATCGTCGTGAGCAGGTCTCGAAAGTGCGCCTTCCGCATAAATACTCCAGGCGCTCTGACCACTAAGCACTCTCAATCTCTGCTCACTACCCCGTGTCGGTTCAGTCACCTGTAAAGGGACTGAATAGAAGAATTCGGAGTACTAAGCAGAGGAAATGGATTAGTGGTCAGAGTGCTTAGAGTATTTATCCAGGAGGTGCAGGTTCGAACCCTGCTCACGACCATATTTTATTCTTTCCACAAAAAATATAACTTAGTCCTTGATGGTGTGTAAAGGCATGTCAGAGACCTACGGGTGGATTTAACTCTGATATGAGTGAATATGTTGTCCAATGTTTTTTTTATTCCACAGGAACTGTTATCAGCAGTGAACGAGAGAGACAGATTAGTGCAAGAAATGGATGAGCAGGAAAGAGCGTGAGTATTTATTTATTATTATAAAGATTTTTTTTTCGTAATTATTATAACATGACGATAACTAATAGTAAATCAGTATAGCGTTACCCTTTTCTACCATATTCTGTTATGAAGATTATTAAAACAAAAAAAAAATCTCTCAGAACTATACATTAAATGAATCTCGTATTCATAAAATATGTAGTTCTGAATTGCTTTACACAGTATTTGATAATATATTTTATGTCAATCCGAGCATCTAGTAAAAATCGACCTTCAATCAATTAAATTAAGATACACTTTTGATTGAACTGAAAAGTACAGTATAGAACTGATAATCGTCTATAAATGTTAATTTGAAAATGTACCTTAAGTTAAACGTGGTTGGGTACATTTTCGTCCTTATTTCAGTGATAATAGTTTGTATGTATTTTTTCTTCCACACAGGATAGCAGATGACGACGAAATAGAACGCAATCTATCTCAAGTAGAGATTCAGAGGAAGAACAACTGTATCTTACAGTGAACATGCTGTATACGTACACAGAATGTACTCAATACTAACTCATTATGTAACACGAGTGGACTGGCTTTTGTACAACGGAATATAGTCGTAGAAATAGACAATAAACTGGAAATATAAAAAGCACTGATCCGACCTCTGGTTTATATTTCTATCACTTTGTAAAGTTTAGTGGAATTATAATTTTAAATGGATAAAGAATACGGTCGTAACCAGTACCTGGATGCCTGGAGTATTCATCAGGGAGGCGCAGGTTCGAATCCAGCTCGCGACCGTATTCTTTTCCATTTAAAATTATAACTTTAGAGCCCGCTAAGCATGCGTTAATGCTTTTCAAAGATTTATCTGTATTTAGGGGAATTGTTTCCAAAATATTAAAAATCATGTTTAGGAGTGATTCTTCTAAACTTTACAATTTAAAAGTAAAACATAGATAAGAGGATGTACGATAATATCGTTTAACATCGTGACTGCTTTATGCCTTACATTACAATTTCATACTGCCGCCAAAGACTAACAATTATTTTATATGTCTTTCCTATTTTAATTTTTAATTTACTTGCTCGTATTAGTACACTATGATACAAGTGAGAGACGTTGGTAATTATAGTCGAGGTTGAATTGTGGCGAGGGCCGCAATGGTGCCGAGACGCTGTAATGATCATAGCTCACGCGTTTCATATGACGTTTTTCAACACACTTGCGAGGAAAATTTTTGATTGAAAAATTAATGATTTTGATTGCTTAAACTTATGCTGTTATTAAAATGGCGCTTGGATTTCGATTTTATGCGCGCGCAGGTGGCCGGAAGATTACCGTACTTGTACGTGCTTAATAAATTGCATTATGAACCTAAATGCGGTGTGATAAAGCCACTTTCCCTGTAAGTGTGTTGAAACATTAATAAAGCATTTTGTTACTTTTTGTTAATCAAATTTCATCAAGATATTTTTACATAATACAGTCCACTCGTGTAGAATCATAGAGCCCTTAACACTATTTATTTATTGTAATGTAAATTTTTATTTTTTAATCGTTACTGCGATTATTTAATCGTAATATGCGTTCGTATCCTTAATACCCCGTAAGCAATGGAATTTCGGGTAAAGTATATTATATTTTTGTTCGATCAGTCCATTAGAGGTAACGAGACTTAAAAAAGAAAGAAAAAAAATGTGAATGACAAAAAAAGGAAAAAAAAAATTGACGTCAAAATTACACCATTTTAAATTTCCATTATAATAGTAATAATTAAATTATTGCATAAATTATTATAATTTCGAAAGGCTTCATTGGCATAATAATATTGTTATGTTTAAATTGGTGAGTTGACTAGGTTGGGCGCACACTTGCGATTTGTCGACGGCGATTGTGAAAGACGTTGAGAAAACTCTAACCTTTGATCGCACTGAACGTGATTTTGACTTTAATAATCATCAAGTTATACGCATTGAAGCCTTGGCTTTTTTTATTATGTGATAATATCTATATTTTCCAGCATAGCATGTCGGTTGAAAAGTATACGCCTTCCACAACAATTATTAAAATTAATTGCTGTTTGTCGCAGTCGAATGTGTGCGCATATCTTATTAAAGATATGTTTAGGCCTCAGTTGGCGACGGATAATACTCAAAATATTGTTTCCTATGTATTTTTTATATCTACGAGTATTTTAGCATTTCTCACTGTGTAGTATTTGGTTCTAAACTAGGATGTCGGATTAACACACGTTGCGATAAGTCGTGTCGCAATACGACTATTTTCATTTAGTATATTGGACTTCTAAATGTAATTGCATTGATAGTTATTTTTTACTTTTAATCTGATATACCTGAACTGGTAATTCAAGTTTAAAAACACCAAAAAATAGTTGCGACAAAAAAATCGCAAAGTGTGTCGAGGCTTAAGATGTAACCGCATGTTTAGAACCAAACCTTAGGATAACATTAACATATGGCTTAATTTTATTTTGGTATAGGTTTACCAAAGATTTTCTTTTTTATCCTACTACTACCCCCTTTTTTAGATAGAATGGTGATATTTAAGTACAATTTGCCATAGTCAATGGATTCTTGTAACGCTATGGTTTACAGATTATTTTTTATTTTTTTAAGTAGACATTTTTTTTGAAACGATCAATTTTTTTTATTAATTTAATGTAAATACTAGCGAGTTTTTAGTTTTAAAAGATATTTATTTGTACACTACAATAAAATCTTGCCTTAATAATTTTTTCAGTATTTAAATTTAAATCGGAAAGTGAATCAAAAGATGTTAAAGGCTGGATACACACTGTGCGACAAATCGCATTTTCAAATACTATCCTAATAATATCGTCCTCGCCTTTGCCGAATGTTTATGGATGAGTTGCCAGCTTTAATAGTAAGTCGACTTTTTTTACTTATTTAAGAAGATGCGACTTGTCGTAGAGTTGTGTCTAGCCTAATCGGCCGGTGCTAAATTGAACCACGTGATCAGTTTTCACAATTTGTGCAATTTTTACTAAACGACGTACGTTTGTCTTATATTAATGTAAATATTATGATGTTGGTTGTTCTAAAGTTATATTTACGTTAATACATATGAATCTTCCAAATGCAATAACGCATGCGTAGCGAATTATTTCCACGGAAATCTTTAACTTAATAATTACCTTTGAATTTATTATTAACTAGTTTTACTCGTAACTTGGTTTACGCGGGACATGGACAAATATCTGGTTTTAAACCACTAGATGGCAGCAGTAATATCTTCACAATTATTTATATCCATATAGAAAGAAAGAAAAATTTATTTCCACACAGAGCCGTAAGGATACTTAAACTAAGAATTATATGAAATTAATAAACAATCGTATTATAAATCTCTACACCGCAACTGTGCGAAAAATGGTCGCCACTCAGCCTAATGCTGCCTTGCCTTTATGGCAACCCATCCAGCGCTGATATTCTAAGTCATTCAAATAAACTTTCTGTTTTAATAATGATGGTTGACCATCATATCCATATCAAATTCCTCCATGCTTCGGAGAGCACGTAAAGCCGTCGGTCCCGGTTGTCAAATTAAGATCTATGACAACCGTTACGGGTAGTCAGAGGCCTGAAAGTCTGACAACCATTCATGCTAAGAGATATCGTGATACCCAGCTAAACTGGGTTGTGGAAGTCAGGTAGACAGTCGCTCCATGTAAAATATTGGTATTAAGCTGCATCCGATTTGACTGGAAGCCGACCCCAATGTAACTGGGAAAGGGCTAGGCAGATATGCATTAATCACTAGAATTTTCATTTAAATCTGTTGCGATGTTTTGGAGTCTTATTGCGATTGACTTTCAGACAGACAGATAAAAAACGGTATTTTGAATGTAGCGACTGCCTATCTGACCTCCACAGCCCAGTTACTGGGTAACACGATATCTCGTGGTATGACTGGTTGTCAGACTTTCAGGCCTCTGACTACCTGTAACGGCTGTTATTCATCTTAATTTGACAACCGGGACCGACTGGTGCTCTTCGGAGCATGGAGGAATTAGATATGGATATGATGGTCACCCATCTACAGACCGACCGTCGCAAGCGCAGCTTAAACTTGATCAATCGGTATGTGCCGCTGCGTCTTAGACACGAGCCCCTCATCACCAAAAACAAAAATTACTATCTCCATTGGGTCAGTGACTCGAAATGAGGACCTCAAACCGAGAACTTCACTTTGCGATTTCTCGCCAATTTCTGGTTTGAATCTCACGCAAATCAGCCTCCACCACATCACACCAGCTGGAGCGACCAACTAAAATATTTGTTACTAGCTGTGCCCTGTTCCATCTGCTTTTTTCTTTTTGCTCTGCCGGTGGCCTCAAGTAGTGGGCTATAAAACTGAAATGCAAAAAGAAATGCAACCGGTAGTTCCAGAAATTAGCCCTTCAAACAAAGAAACTTAGATCGATTATGTTTTAACATCTTCTCTGCCTACCTTCTGAAATAGAAACGGGTATAAACTTTAGAACAACCAAACGCAACTCTTAAACGTAAGTTATATGATATTGTTCGCGAACTAAGGCTTCAAGGTAATCTGATGTGTAAACATAATTATGTAGAAATTATCAATTTGTGTAAACTCAGCATCTTTAGTGTGTCGTCACCTTTAGATGACCGACTGGATTTATATGTTAGAAGTGTTGAATGACCCAACGTTTACTTCTCCCGACCGTATTTCGGTCACGGAGGCCTATCTCCACGGAGATAAGCCAAGTACGCAGGAGATATTATAGTGAACAAGTGTATGTGCAAACACAGGTGCACTCCCTCTTCATTCACTCTCATAGTCCGATGGGACGGCAATCCGACACGACCGGAGTAGTCAGGCGCAGGACCACAGGCTTTACGCTTGGGAGACGAAGCACGGGGGTGTCACACCACCAACTTCCTAACTCCGGACTGCTACTGAGAATTTCCTAACAGAAAAATTCAATAATACTGCCCGACCTGGGAATCGAACCCTCACGTTCAGCAGCCGCGCTTGCGACCACTAAACGAAAGAGGCAGTCTAAAACAATATTACCTATATGTAGTCCAGGCGTCCCAGCACGGATCTTTGTCGAAAAACTTGTCGAGCCGATAAAAGTATAAAAGTGTTGGAATTGTATCGTTTTATCAACAAATTATGTCAAATTTGACGTTTAAAATTGACAAAAAGAACCAAATTTTGCAGTTATAACATTTTCAAACAAAACTAGTAGGAAAGATATAATTTTTAAAACCTTATGATTATTTCTAACATATAGATCCAGTCAGTAACGATAGCAAGACAACGTAACATTATACAGCAGTAGATTATTTCGTGTGATTTCTATTATAAATACTATGCGTGGATTCCACACATTTGATACTATTAATGACCATCATCACCCCCCTACCCTTATCACAATTTATTTGGGGTCGTCGCAGCATGTATTCTTTTTCCATACATCTCTATTAGCTGTCATATTGGCAGTCAATCCCTTTCTATTATAGCTGTTCTTATCCACTTTTAACACACGGTACTTTAAATGTTAATAATATTTAACCCCGTATTTATAAAAGGAATTAGACCTGTCATTGTTGCTTAAACATATTTCAATATAGAGAGAACATATTTAAAAGCCATTTTAACTATCGAAGGTTTGTAATACATTTATGAAGCGGTCGAATTTTATCGAAAGCCTTACGCGATTTTAAGTTTGTATTGTAAACAAATTTTAATCTATTGGAATTGTCCGGTAGATGGCAATCAGCACACAGTTTTGGTGAAGTGTGATTATACAGGTCTGTATACCTCTGTCTACTCCTTCGGTGAATACAGGCGAGATGCTAAGGTGTAAAAAATCAAGAATAATATAAAAGAAAGTATTTCCAAACTATAATTATCCATACTTCACCCTCTGCTGGGCATAGGCCTCTCTCTGCTTGTGCCAATAAAGTATTAACAAATTTTTAATTCATTAGGCTGAGGTCTATAGACTGTACTTTGATTGAACTCACAATTTATTTCAATTTAAGTAGAACTCGGCATGTTCTGCAATATATGTCTGCAGGCTTCTGTTAAGCAATGTTCAAGTTTATTTATTTTATGAATTAGAGAGAACCTACCTAAGGTCTTAGGTAAAGATAAATAAATATAACATAGACTTAACTATGTTCAGTATTTACATAACATAGCATCACGCTTGTATTCCCCGAAGGGGTAGGCAGAGGTGTACACAATTGTAGACCCACATTTCACCAATGCTGTTATTAAGTCCCATGTAGGTGGTGAGCCTATTGTCATCAACCGGGCAAAACTTTGCCCGACTTGGGAATCGAACCCGAGACCTCCTGGTCAGCAGCCACGCTTGGGACCACTAGACCAATGAGGCAGTTCAGTATTTATCTTACACTTATAGTTTGACGGTGACAGGAGTAGTGCTAAACCAAAGCACGTGTTATATATTGCTTTTATCATAGATTATACTCAAAACAATTACTGAGCATTCAAAATTGGTATCAGTATTATATACAAACTAGGTTATTACTACATAGGCTTAATTTAATGTTTCTAAACAATCTCATCAGTCCTAAAATTTGTCATGACACACGACTTGTGTCGTAATTTTCTTAAATATTGTTGTAAACAGCAATGGTTTTGTCAAATGTGTGGAACCCGCGGTATTGACATAGTGTAGCTATGACGCGGTAGTCAGTGCAAATATTTGTAAGCCACGCCATAATTGTCTGTATTCGATAATGACGCTACTATTAATAATATGGACAGTAATAAAATAAAGTGATATTGTAAAATGGATTTGGGTTTCATTTGTAACTTTGTGTTCGCTGTTTGTAGGGTCCTGTTATTTTATTTTTTATTTGTTTGTGATTATTTTTTTTTCTTTTTTTTTTGAAAGCGTTGCCCCCTTGGCATTTCTTCCTGTGTCGCGGGTGCGTTTACAAACATATAATCTCACAAGCACACACACACACCCCTACACGGAGCAATTATCTATAGATCGTACAAATATTTGCTCCGTGCAGGATCGAACCTGCGACACTCAGCGCAGCAGTCGGTCTCTCGACCACTGCGCCAACCGGGCTGTCTAAATTTATCGAATAACTAAGTGGTTTCATGAGACAATAAAGATTTACAATTCAATAGGTTGAAATGTGGGTACATTTTATATCTGGAAATTTTACCAACTTCGTATGGACTTCCTCGAGAATGCAGCTATCTTCCTCGGTCAAAATCAGATAGATGACACTACATCTGAATATTTAATGTAGATTACCATTTTTACACCACCGTACCATAGACGAGGATGTTACATTTAGATAAACCTTTAGAAGTGCAGTTTTACAAATTCAGTTCACAGTTTAATTGACTGGGAATGAGTA
This sequence comes from Xylocampa areola, assembly GCA_935421205.1. Classification (NCBI taxonomy): domain Eukaryota; kingdom Metazoa; phylum Arthropoda; class Insecta; order Lepidoptera; family Noctuidae; genus Xylocampa; species Xylocampa areola. The sequence continues at coordinate 11,897,124 of OW285225.1, forward strand.
GAGATAGGAGGAATTTACTGAATATTTTTTCTAAGGCATGAAGCGAACACCAATGCAATTCTTGTGAATAGAAAAATATGAGCGCCAGTGGGATTTGAATTCGTACCCCTGAATACCTAATCTATAATAGTGTGGGATTATTTAGTAAATAACTAAGAACCTTGGATGAAGTGAGTTAAGAAAGTACAAATGACATTGTAAAAGTCACATTGGTACATGCAAAGATATTAGAAGGGTACATGCAAGATTTGAACAACTTGTAGCACAACCACTAACAAGCCATTACCACTTGGCCACCACGACACTTCAGTTTCAATTAAGATAACTAAATAAAATAAAACAAAGAAATTAAAGTCGTCTTTATTGATTATTCGTTGTACAAGCAACTATAATTAATAAACATTGTATAATAATCAACTTATTACAATTAATAATTTGTTAATAACAAATAAATTGTACTGGAAGAACGTTTCCATAAATATTTCTTACTTACATAATAATAATCACTTCGGTATCCCTTCATGAATAACTTTTTTTGGTTAGTACCTATTATACATTATAGAAATAATAATTGAACTGATAAGTATTATACATGGGTCACGTACGCAGATCTGAGGCGTATCAGAGTTGGGTTTCCTTTTATTCGTATTTTTATGACTAATTTACTTTGGCATAACTTTTAATGGCATAATAATACTTTTTCATTTTTTTTTCATACTGTTTAGATAGGTATGACTATAATTTGAACAAATTTTTTTCTATCTAATTTTAGATCGCATAAATTAATAAGGCATATTATTTAATTAATATATATTATATCAAATATTACTTGGGTACTTCACTGTGACAGCAGATTAAGGTCACAGTAGTTTTGTTAAAAAAGATATGCCTAAACATTTATGCAGAATTAATATAAGCGTAACGATTATTAGGATTAGTAAAAGTAACCATTAAATAAATAATGATATAAAATTTTATGCGAATCAATAGTGAACCGTCAGAGCCCATATATTTTTAGGCGAGTAGTTGTTTAGAGCTACATATACAAACACAATACAAACACGCCACGTGACACGACACAACGTACGCGACGCCACAATGAGTATAATGTTCCTTGCATGTGTGACACGTCTTAAACGTGTGCGTCGGTCTAATGTAGTTATAGCTAAAACTATACATTGTTTATCTAATATTGTTTTTGGTTTTAAAACATTACAGACAAGAAGAGAATAATTTATGAAAAAATTGTTTGGTTTGTGTCTTTTAGGGCAGCTTCATTGGGTGATATTCATATTTTACTTTAGAGTTCGCTCAGCATGCGTTAATGCTTTTCAAAGATTTATCTTGAATTATTTCTATAATGCATAAGTACTACTTACCGACAAAAATCATAGTCGCTTCACCGAAAATCACAACACTAATGGCCTTGCCGATTAATATAATAATTATAACTGGAAGTCAAATGAAATTTTATTTTTATGTGGGTTCTTGGAACATGTAAGCGGCAATCGACAGAGGGCAGCACTTTACAGCGTTTTGGGACGTATTTTTTTTGAAATATAGTTTTTTATTAGTTATAGTTTAACGGTTATTACTCACGCGCATACTTCGGGATTGCCCGACTAGTTTCGAACTCGAACGGAGCTCTTATTCATGAGCTGAGCCCGCGGCGATGTCGCGAGTCAAACGCCGCGTATTAATAATAACCGTTAAACTATAACTAATATGAATGTGTCTTACGAAAGTTATTATACAAAAATAGTTTTTTATGTTTTGATTTTTGTATGTAATTTACACTGTGTGGGAACAATTGCCCAGTATTTTGATTCTGTCAAAGTTAAACAGCTATAACTTACAGAAAAACGAACAACTTTTTATACGGAAGAGTTATAACAGCCATGCTATTTTTTTGTTCCGCAAACAGACAGTTTCAGACAAAGGTGCTCTGTCGTTTCCAGCCTAAATGTTCATTCATATCAAAATTAACATGATAATTACATAATATAGCGTTATTTGGAAAATTGTCAAAAAACTACACATCATCGCATCGTTAGCGGTAACTTAGCTAAAAAATCTTGTTTAATTGTGATTGCTACGTTAGAAATATCAGTTTGGTCATATACAAAAGGTTCTTAGATCTTAAACTTTAAATACAACCACATGATATAGAGGAAATATATTAAAAGGCAGGGCAGACAAGTACCTAATCTCTGCATTCCGTATGTCATTGTTGAAGCTGAACATGGAATTTTTATTTATACTGCTGCACTGAGTATTATTTCGTTAGGTATCGTCAATTCTCTATTATCCTTGGCATTAATGTAATCATGGGCTACGTTTGCCACAACCCATGCATTTATCAGAGACTGAAGAAAAATAGTTTATCTCAGTGATACCTATTCTTTTTCGAGAATATCATTTAATATTAACAAAGATATTATGTTTGGAACAACTGACAAATGTAACTATTTTCCTTTAACAAAAATCATCTCATCGAAATTATCAGTTTCATTGGTTTTGTTTTAAAATATAATTTCCTTTGTATCATGTCGTTGGTTAAAGTGTTTAATATTAATAATACTATTCATAGAAGCTCTTGGGGCCCATATCATATACATTAACGTTAAAACTATGAGTAAAAGTTAAAAATGACCGTACGGTCGGAAAACTTCGTTCGGAAGTCGTGTTTGGAGAAAACCGTTATTTTTTCAAACGGTAAGAATTCTGACCAGCAGATAATTTTCCAGTTTTCTGTCGCATTTCTTTAAAATGTATTTTTAACAACATTTTGGAACTTTTCGCATTTAAACTACGTATTTAAAATTTTATTAAGACAAATTTCTATTCATATTTCCAAAATTACGAATCGACTACCCTATTTATTTACAAGTTTTAGAATGTAAGTTCATTGCGTCGTGTTGGCAGTACTGACCCTCTTATTGATTAAGTACGGACATCAATATCAATTGAGGTACCCTTATATCCTTTTTAGTTACAAGTTTATTATCAGTTAGTCAATACAATGCTTAAATACATTTTTAATGGAGTCAACTGCAGAAGAGTCAAAGCATTTACTCTTATGAAATAAAGATTAGTTTTAAGATATTTTCCTGCTGTAGATGTTTTAAAAAAAAAACTGTTATATTTAGCGTATAACTTAGACTGACTATTAAAAAAATATAAAACTTCTTTGAAATGTAATAACAATATTTTTAGCTCATGTTAAAAAAATATCTTGAATTAATTAATGGTACTCAAAATGGTGTTCCTCTTACTCACTCACTATCAAATAGAAAGAGAGGTTAGAGACAATGACGTCAACTTCAATCAAAATCTAAATACATTATGCACGTTGAAATTATAGGCGCAGCTAATCATAAAATGTTTTTCAGGTTTAAGCAGGAATTTTCCGCTTCATGAGAGCTTTTTTGTTATTTTTTTTTCACATGGTGCTATATAATAAAGCCAATCTTTATTGAAAATGTCTTTAACAGTTACATTGGGATTAGTTCAAGAAATCATGTGTTACGCGCGTGTGTGGTTGTTGGTGGTCACTGGTGGCGCTGCCTCGGCCTCTAACGCCGCTGCTTCTCTTTTTAGCTTGCGGTATTTGCCTGGAATTACAATTAAATTTCAATTGTGATAAAAGCACAACTCTTCCATCTAAATGCCAAGTTTTTGTACTGGAATTAACTTATCGAGGTAGAAACGCTAACCTGCGCTCCATGTATTATTGAATACTAAAACCTAATATTACAACAAACAACCAACAAACAAGTAAGTAAAAGAAAACTTAATTGTTTGTCCCAACTGGGTGCCATTTTAATTTTCTTTTGTACTATTTTGCTATATTTTACTAATTCTAAATATCAGTTTTTTGTCACAGAAAACGATTCCGTTCACATTCCGTCGAGAAATGTTGGACATCATCAACTGTACCGCAATTTTCAAATATTTTTTACGTTATTCCTGTAGCCAAACTTCCTTGATGAAACATGAAATGATATGGGTCACTAATGTGAGCTTCTTTTAAATTTTTCTGTTAAGTTGGGCTCCATTTTTAACTTTGCACATTAGCAATTTGCCACCCAACGTGGGACTATCTAACCAGCATCAAAAAATTAAACTTACGCGAAGTCTTGACCATAATGACGCCCCACCAGATGGACCAGCCCCAGCCGACCAGGCAGAACAGCACCGTAAACAGCTGCCCGCACCCCACCAGTAAGTTGATCACGAACGAGCCTGTCGGCAGTCAAAAAATCATTTGCAAGTTAATTTGGACGAAAATAATAATAAAAATTTGGTTTTACAAAATGCACTTATTTTATTTTTTTCTAATCTTGGTCAGTATTTAAGAACTTAATAGCTTTTTTACAAAGCTTGAAAAGAGTTCTTTCTTTCAGTCCTTGTCAGGCGTTGCAAAGGGCTTTACAAAATTTTTCAATTTAAGTACACTGTATTTGTAAGTTCAACTCACCTATCCTATATTTAGCTCCGTCGTGGACTCCGAACCTGGGAATACCGAAGCAGACGCAGAACATGCCGCTCAGTATACTGCCTGCAAACAGAATAGAAATAAATTCAAAAGTAATAATAATTTTAATAAAGGCATAATAGGCAATTTTAAATATGTAGTAGAGGTAGTACCTGCTAAACTGATTTTAATATGGCGTCGAAGAGCATAATCCCAAAAAATAACTATAAAATACTAGTTAGTAACTACTTATTTTACCTAATGAGTTTTTATTGATATGAACCGTGCATTATACATGAACATAAGAGAAATATGGATACAACATAATCTTGGTAGTCATGGGTAAAGCGAACAAACGGCAGCTCACTGTATGTGTGCGTATTTTCATGTCCTCCAATAGTTAGAACTGTCACCGATTATTGGACCTTGATTCAGTATATTCGTATAAGTGCAGCTCACGCAATTGTCAAGTCGACATTGTCAAGCGAAATTGTAGGTCTGTGCAAAATGACGTACGTATTTGTTTGGGTCCGTGATCTTATAATGGTTATTATCAATTACTTACCAAGTCCTGGCACTATTATGTTGCACAGCAGGCAAAAGTAGGCCAGCACTATGGGCAGGATCGGGATAGCTCCGCGCATGACGCTCGTGTGCTCTATCAGGGAGGTGTCCAGCTTCTTGCGTGTGTCCTGTGGATACACAAAAGTCATTATGAAAACATAAAGCTACTCTCTTCTTCTTATTGTGCGGTTGATGAACAACGTTGTGTCAGAGTTTAAACCACCCGTAGTTCTCTGGCATGGCTTTACACACCATCGAGAACATCTCTCAGGCTGCTGGGTTCCTCACGATGTCTTCCTTCACTGTTTTAAGCAAGTGATAATTAATTTATAATCGCACATGACTTCGAAAAGACAGTGGTGCGTTGGATTCGAACTTGCGACCTTTAACTTGTCAGTCCAACGGTCATACCACTAGGCTATCACTGCGGTACTTTAAAGCTGAAAAAATCTTTCAGAAGGCTCTAAAAACATTATTAGCACTCCGGGATAATCTGTAGTTTCAGTAGTAGTTTTTCATTTGTAAGTTAGTAGTTCATTTGATTTTTTGCAATTTCAAAGCAAAATTTCGACCATTCTGCCTAAGTGCTAAAGGTCTGGTTAGCAAGGTATGCCAAACAATAGACGGCAGTCTCACAGTCAAAATATTGACGTTAAAGCGCTACATAAAGTACACGTGTATCACGTACCCTGATCTGGACGTAGGAGCCCATACATTTTAAATAGCGAGTAGTTGCTAATAGCCAAAATAATTTCAACCAGCCTCTCGCAAAGAGAATAATTTTCCTTGCACCTATGCTGTGCCAATTACTACTACATATAATACGACGTGTCCATTTGTCTAATGTAGATATGTGTAGCTTAATTACTATCTGGATTTTAAGTAGCGGTTCGACTGTTAATATGAATAAGTATATTTGAAACATTTTTAAACTTAACGTGACTAGTAAAAACACTGTTAAACGACCTTGGGCTTTCATAGGTTAGATTTAGAGCGTGTGTTAACACTCGTCATGTTGGCGACACTGAACATAGCGATTTCCGATTCGCTGACCGCATTGCTTCAATGCCAACTTTAACAAAAGTTGTATCTATGATCTAACACGAAATACCTAGAAAACTTTATTCTGACTTAAAATTAGGGCATAAATTAATATAAATACTAGAGTATTTTTCTTTTAATCTTTTTCTAGTGCTAAAGTTGGGAAGATAAAGGTTATTAGATAACAAATTTCAGAACATGTAACAGAACACGTAACAGTGATAGGAATCATCACCGATATCCAAGCAATCCATTCCTTTCACATTGAACTCCGTATTTTAATCGTCGCACCGTAGCTAGTAAAAAATGCACCAAGGGTTCCGTACCCCTAGATTCCTATTTTATTATTTGCTACGAGAGAGGCTATCAGTACTCATAATAACTTTGTGGGAGTCAGATATTGGATAATAAGAAATAAATACGATTAATTATAATTTAAGTGTATTTGCAAAAACTTCTCTTCCTTACGTCAGTTTTATGTCTGTCACGAATTGTAGAAGTTCGATCTACAAAAGAGTTATATTACAACAAGCCAGTATGATTGCGACCATGTAGTCCATTGTTGGCGTGGTCTCATATCACTCCCCCTTAAGCGAAGCGTACAACGGGTCTGACTGTTCTTCCAGATCTTGTAACGTAGGGCTGGGTGACTTCATCAGGTACACGACGGAACAAATCTTCTTCGGACTCATTGAAAATATAGGCTGGCTTGAGTCTATCCAAAGATATGACTGATGTTCGTAACGGTAACTTTATTTTGCAGAACTTGTCATAACGCTTGATAATTTCGTAGGGGCCCTCGTACGGCGGTGTTAACGGGGAACGCACTGTATCGTTGCGCACGAAAACATGTGTGCACGTTGCCAGGTCCTTATGAATGAATGGCTCCGTGTGACTGCTGCTTGATCGAGGCGTACTCTTAACGGACGCCATCGTTTCTGTAAGGCGGCGTACGTAGTCATTCTCATCAATATTCGACTTGGTAGGTGCGATGAAATCAGATGGTAATCGAAGCGTAGTTCCATACGTCATCATTGCTGGGCTGAAGTTGTTGTTGATGCGTAGTGCTGTGCGTAAACCTAGAAGCACAGTGGGTAACTCCTCTGTCCACTGTGTAGTATTTCCTCGAGCCATTAATGCCGCTTTTAAAGTTCGATGCCATCTCTCTATCTGACCGTTTGATTGAGGATGATATGCTGTTGTACGTATTCGCGAAATACCAAACTTCATCATCAGTGACCGAAATAATGACGACTCAAATTGACGGCCTTGATCCGTTGATATTCTTAGAGGACAACCGAATCTAGCAATCCAATTCTCATAAAGAGCTTTTGCGACACTCACGGCAGTGATTTCCACTACAGGAACAGCTTCTGGCCATTTGGTGCACCGATCGATAATCGTCACACAGTATCGACAATCATTTGAAGTCCTCAGTGGTCCCACGATGTCTATATGAATATGTTCGAAGCGTGCAGACGGTGGGAACTCATTCAGTGGAGTTACGACATGGCGATGAATTTTTGCTCGCTGACAGTCAATGCACGCTCTAGTCCAGTTGCTAACTTCTTTGTTCATGTTCGGCCAGAAGAATTTCGAGCACATCTGCTTTCTAGTGGCTTTCACGCCGGGATGACATAGATCGTGTTGAGCTTTGAATGCAGCAAAACGATATGTAATCGGCAGGTACGGTCGGGGCGTTCCGGTAAAAGTCTCGCAAACGATTGGTTGGTTGCTCCCAGGTATCGTGACGTCACAAAACTTCAAATTTGATTGGTCCTTCAACTGTTTCAAAACTAGATCTTTTTCTTGATCAGTGGCTAGTTTATTGTAATCAATGATGTTCGGGCACTGAATGTCTTCTATACGTGATAAAGCATCAGCCACCGAATTGTCTTCACCTTGCACGTACTTAATGCTCGTACAAAATTGACTAATAAATTGCAACTGCCGCTCTCGACGAGGTGTATCGCTGTTACTCGGTGGGCGTGTAAGTGCATAGGTAAGTGGCTTGTGGTCCGTATATACTGTCACGTCGCTTCCTTCTATAAGTCGCCGAAAGTGTTTAACAGCCGTATACATTGCTAGTAACTCGCGGTCGTATACGCTGTAGCGACGTTGCGTTTCACTCATCGCTTTTGAAAAATACGCGAGAGGTCTCCAATCCTTATTTATTCTTTGTTGTAAAACTGCTCCAAGGCTGTAGTCTGAAGCGTTTGTCATCAAGGCGAGTGCGACTCCAGGAACGGGATGCATTAATTCAGTTGCTTCTAAAATGCTTTGTCGGCACTTTTCAAAAGCCAACTCTGCTGTTGTTGTCCACTCAATAAGCGATTTATCGTTGCGCTTCTGATTATGTAAATATTTATTGAGCTCGTTCTGTAGCTCAGCTTGATGTGGTAAGCAGCTGCGATAAAAATTTAGCATGCCTAGAAAGCGGCGTAACTCAGCGATTGTCTTCGGTTTCGGGTAGCTTGATATCGCCTTTGTTCGCTCTTCAATGGGTTTAATACCGTCTCCCGAAACCTCGTAGCCGAGGAAGTTAATCTTGTTCTTGCCAAATTCGCACTTTTCAATCTTTAACAAGACACCGTACTTCTTGAGACGCTCCAGTACTTGACATAAAAGAAGTTTGTGGTTATCTTCGCTCTCTGAGTATAGCAAAATATCGTCGACGTAACAAAAGCAGTTGTCTATGCCACGCAGTACTTGATGCATAAATCTCTGGAACGTTTGGCTAGCATTTCGTAAACGTCATGCACTTGAATTCAAATAGCCCAAACGGTGTGATGATAGCCGTTTTCTGAGCGTCTTTTTCCGACATTGGTATCCAGTAGTATGCCATTTTGAGGTCGAGTTTTGAAAATATCTTCATATTGTGGAGCTGGTATGTGAAGTCTTGAATACGTGGTATTGGGTATCGGTCTGGCTGAGTAACTGCGTTTAATCTTCGATAGTCAGCGCATACTCGTAATCCTCCATCCTTCTTTTTGACAACGTGTAGCGGGCTCGCCCAAGGGCTCTTTGAAGGTCTGCAGATACCAAGTTCAAGCATATTATTAAATTCCTCCTTTGCAGCCTTATATTTGTCAGGTGGCAGAGGACGCGCTCGAGCGAAAAGTGGGGGACCTGTGGTTTCTATCCGATGAACCACGTCATGCTTCGCTGGTTCCTTCAGGGTCATTGGACGAAGTACTTCTGGATATTGTTTCAAGATGTCAAAATAGACTTGATCGGAACTGATGACATGCACTGTTTCTTTAGATGTTGCAACTTCAAAGGCGTCAATTGATAGGTGGGTTATATTATCAACGAGTTTCTTTTTGTGGAGGTCGACTAATAACTTGAAGTGACGTAGAAAATCTGCTCCCAGAATAGAGGTTTTAACGTCAGCCACGATGAATCTCCATAGAAAATTGCGTCTTAGACCAAGGTTCAACCGTAACGTTTTTTCACCGTAAGTGTTGATTGGTGTATTGTTTGCGGCATATAATTTGTAGGTACTAGATATTTTAATTTTACTTCTATTTGTAGCAGCCAGCACAGAAATGTCAGCGCCTGTGTCGACGAGGAAACGTTCTCTAGTGTTACGATCGAAGACACAAAGGCGGTTGGTGGTGCCAGGAACATCGACGTCCGCCACCGTCGATGTCGAAGCTAGTTTAACGACGTCTCATTCTTCTTCCTTCTACAACAAGGTGACTCGCAGCGCTTTGCCTTGTCACCGAAGCGATAGTGATATCTGCACTCCCAATTTGGATCTCCAGGTTTGACAGATGACTTACTGGGCTGCTGCCGTGACCATGACCGTGACCGTGATCGAAACGACGGTCTACGGTACCCTGTCGATCGTCCGCGTAACTCGGCAACTTCTAGACACAGTTTCTCCATTCGTTTCGATAATAATTCTAATTGTGCGGACATCATGGGATCTTGCGAAGTTGTCGACGACTTCACGACTTTGTTTCCTTCACCCGTATTCTCTTGCAACATTTTTCTTTCGGGGTCACCAATTGTGGGAGTCAGATATTGGATAATAAGAAATAAATACGATTAATTATAATTTAAGTGTATTTGCAAAAACTTCTCTTCCTTACGTCAGTTTTATGTCTGTCACGAATTGTAGAAGTTCGATCTACAAAAGAGTTATATTACAACAAGCCAGTATGATTGCGACCATGTAGTCCATTGTTGGCGTGGTCCCATAACTTCATCGTTATCGACTGGCCAGCTTACGCTTCAATCTGTTCAATAGATTTGACAGCCTTATGACAGGCAGACAGCGTAGGCTCTGTAGTAAAGAACCCTAAAATATAAATATTAAAATACGTAAAGCGAAAAAATAAGACGTCTACCAGTATCATCACCTTAAAATAGCCTTACCTCCGTTTCTTTTTCAATATCCACATCCTTTTTCATGAAATCCTTAGTGGCGAGAAGCCTAGAGGCTGTTCGTGAAGGTCTTGGTGACGGAATAGGAGTTGTTCTAGGGGACAATTGTATCGAGGATCGTGATTGAGGCACTGGAGTTACTGCTAGAGTACTATCACTAGTCATCGTTAGAGGGTAGTTAGGATTTCTGGAATATATTTCGCGCGGTAGACTGTACAAGTAGTTGTGGAGGTTCGGAGTGAGGTACAGACTCTGCATTTGCCTGAGGCTGCTTATTTTTGCATTAACAGCAGTTTCATGATATTTAATATTATACATTGAAATAAAGGTTTTTTGAGCCCATTGTCACCAGGATCTTAAAAATATGAAAGCCTCCGTTTTTTTTAATTGCCACAATTTTTACACTTTCCCTAGAACTTCAAATAAAACTACATAATGCGAATGCGTTCCGGTTAGCAGTTGAACAGACACTGCCATTAAAATACGCTAATCATACATTTAATAATGTCATCGATTATTTGGCACTATTGTTATACAACCGACCTTGTTTACATTAACCTATATAAATGGGTAATATAAATAGTAAGTACAAAGTAACTTTTAATTTTAAGTAGCGATAGATTACAATCGTAGCTAAGAAAAGTCTACACGCGAAGAAATTAAATATATTTTTTAATCATATTATTGTAGTGCTTAGCACGCCATAAATATGTATTTTTATTCGTATATATGACGTAGTTACATTAAGTTTCTTGATTAATAATAGACGCATGCGTTAACGAGGTCCCACGGTGGGTGCCAATAATATTACTGTCGCCCACTGTGGTACTGGTTCACTTAATTTTATTACTGTTATTTGCTTAGTTTATTGTATTCTTAAATATATTTTTAGCTTTATGACATTTTATTTTGCAGAGAATTCCTTGTATTATGAATTTTTAGGAACACTACATTTTTTTGACGATAAGGTACTATTATAAGATTAAAGATTGGGTGACATCCACTGTAGCAGAGTCACGGTCAGTACCTAGCTTCGTAATAATTGCGCTAAACATTGCGTGCTGTACAATAAAAGCCACGAGTAACTCGGACCCATCATATTTATGACCTACAAAATGTCATGCGATATCCTATACTAGGTATACAAATTACGTCGCAATTTTCATGAAACACCTACAATTATAAGAACAAACAAAGTTTTAAAAAGTGACCAGGTCAGACCTTGAGTCATATTTCTCGAGACACGCGTGGACATTGCGTGACGTCCACGACACGATTGCTAACGGCCACTTTCAAACATATTTTGGCGACTTGTTGTGCCTTTGAGTCATAGAAGAGCTATAAAAATAAGTCACCATTTTTGGTTATTTAGGTACGGAATATGTAAGAATTGCAATTGACGTAGATGTCGAGAGATCGGTTACAGCACTACGGTAGTGCTTCAATTCTAGCATGGAAGAAACATTTGTATGTGGTACATATAATTGTTTCGGTTCTGGCCATGTATGAAACCCACAACTCAGAGAGACTCCTAGTAGGCGAAACGTATAAAAAAGAATTCTAGAACTTTGCTAGTACAATTTGAGTTTCACAAAACTGTATTAAAATTCTAATAAGTAAAAGTAGATAAGGTCAGATAGGCTGAAGAACAAAAACTAACCGAAAATATACCGTAGCTGATTGCACAACAGTAGTAACCGCTTGATTATTAAAAAACATTAACCAGACCGTTGATTTGCAGAATAGGCTGTGCCAAAATAGCTTCACGACCCCGAAATTATAACACGGTTAACTTAATGCCTAATGATACACCGAATTCCACAAATTCTAATAAAAATCGAATTAACCTACTGCTTTTTTTAAGAAATTAATGCTTTCGATATATTTATTTTTTACACTAGATTAGGTACCAATTCTTTTGTTTGGTTGAAGCAAGACGTTTTTAATGTGGACTCGGAAGTCTGGAATTTATTCCACGAGGTTCTGGTCAACGATTGTAATGCATGTAGAAGTTCTGCCTAAGCTGTTGCCTTTGTATTTTCAACTAAAACAAGTTGAAAATACAAAGTTAAACAAAATATTTCGGGTAAATAACTAGTATGAACAAAGACTTACTTCAGGCGGCAATGTAGGCGACATGCTCTTGTTTTTGGAGAACATGCTCGTGCGCCGACTGGAGGACTGATCGGAGCGGCGCCGGCACATGCCGCGCAACCACGTGCATAGACGATTGTTGCAGCAACTGTTACAATAACAACGTTGAAGTTATTTAGTTCTTAGGATTAACATTTGAGTTATTATTATTGCGTATATTGCAACAATAAACGGTGAAACACAGTTCTGCTTTAACGAAAACAAAACGAATAACTGCTTCGACCATCATGGATAAAGTGCATGATATTGTTGAATGACTTAAGTATAAATAGAAAGGTTAAAAACTAATTTTACCCTACTTTTATAATTTTTTAGTTGGAATTGACATATTTACAATAATAAAAAATATAAAAGAATACAAAGATATTACTCTTGAAAATACCTACCAAGTTGAGGATTTGAGGAATATTCCTTCATATCCTAATTAGTTAGAATAAAAGTGGAAAAATTAAACAAAACACCTAAACGAAACACCTTATATTATTCAAGCTATAGCCGGAATTTGCCTGTACGTCTCAATTGTGTGCACAATATGCAGAAATCTCAATTGAGCAACTGATTACCAAATCTTCTCATTAAAGAGTAAAACTTCAATACACACCTAGTCGGCGGCCGATCACTCAGTATGCTGTCTCTCCTCTCCACCTGTCTCTTCTTCCGCCCGCAGCAACCAGTTTCCTCGGGTGCCGGCGACATAGACTCCGCAACGTTGCGCGGCACAGACCCTGTGTCCGCAACGCGTCGCCGTCGCCCGCAACACCCGCAGAACACGTCGCGCAACGTTCGCTTGGGCTTCGTTTCGTTTTCGTATTCTATTGAGGCCTGAGGATCAATGTTTTTGGTTATTAGGAGCCTTGATAGCATGAGTACATTTCTTTACCATTGAGATTCAATCGTGTTAATTCCTATTGAAATATGTGCAAAAAAAACTACAGATATCTAGTACACTCATTCATAGCACTGGTCAGTCTGTGGCATGAGTGACTGCTTGAAGCATTTTATCGGATCGTCTCTTCAAACATGTCAGAGATATTGACTAACACCGACTATTTGACAAACGATATATATATGGTAGTAAGCATTACTGGCGATTGAGGGCCTTCGGGTTTGTGTTAGAACAAGACTATCAAGACTATCTGTTATGGAGTTGCTATTTCACCAGATTTAGGATCTCTCTGCTCGCTCAGCTGTGGACAATTTTGTGGTTTTTAGCCTTTCTAATCTTGTCCACCTTTGTTTCAGTCATCTTGAGATCCAGAGCTACCCTGACTATTAACTTTCAGCTAAAATAAAAATATAAATCACTATATACTAACAGGAATTAACGCGCAATAAATACCTTCGATTCGCTTGACGTTTCGACCAGGTTGCACTGATCGTGGTCACAAGCAGACAGAGCAGTCTGTTAGTATATAGTAATATCATGCAACGCGATAGTTTAAAAGTTAATATATAAATCACGATACTCACTTTACCAGCAGCTCTTTCCATTTCTCTTATTTCTTGTTCAGCCTTTTCTTCATCTACCTTCTTCTTACAACAGTTTAGTTTGCTCATCATCCCTTTCTTTTCTTCTTTTATTTTTTCTTCTTTTACTTCTTTATCTCCGTCTTCGTCTAATTCTTCGTTTTTAGTGCAACAGGTACAACATTTCGTCTTGCATTTCTTCATCAACCGCTGACAGAAATTCGGTTGTTTTGGTTTATCTTCCGTAGATTCTGTTGGTTGTTCTGAAGTTTCTCTTACTTCTTTTGGTGGGGATGTCTCCTTTGCTTCTTTCTTGGTCCTCGCTGGAGGCTTAGGGGTTGTGCTTGTACTTTGAGGGAACCTGAGAAACAGACTGTTTATAAGAATCACTAGCACAATTTATTTATGATATATTATCATAACCTCTTGAGGTCGGCTTCCAGTTTTGCTACCCAAAGCTAAATGAAGGTATTTCTTATATGTAGAGCTAAATAATTCCAGCCTTACTAATACATTTTATTCAGATTAGTTTTACTTTATGATACTTTTGTCTATAAATACAAACCCGGTATCATGCTAATAAAATAGTTTGTCGCAGTTTTCAGTGTCAAGACCTTGACGTCAGATACTTTGTTTTGAAGATAAATTAACCGGTGTTTGTTACAACTTTATTGTAATGTCCTTGCAACAACTTGTTGTATTCACAATAATTTGAAAGTCCGCAGTATGCTGTGGGAAATAGTTCTTTATTTGTAAAGAACTTAAGCGAAGCATAAATTACTTTTATTCCTGATTTCCAACTGAACTTGTATTTTTATAAGGTCTATTGACCATATTGAATATGGTCCAAAGTATCTCTGGCGAGGAATCGAGCGTTTTATTGCATTGTAGCGCTTTGTTTGGGAAGGCCTAAGCCTATACACCATAATAAGTATGGTCCCAAATATTTTTACTGAGCATTGTGGCATTATAGCGCAAGTTTGAAGCCTATATCCGGCAGTGGACTATGAGTGCAACGCCTTAGCCACCGAAGCATGGCTAAAGTGGCTATTGGGCTCAAAATCGTCGCTTTATCAGACAAAGCGATCAAAGTGCTTACATTAATAGTGTTTTGTTTGTGCTTTTTGCTCATTGCAGTTTCTTTTCCTTATTACCTTTGAAGCATTGGTAGGCCTGGTATAAGAGGGAGTCTAGAATTTAGGAAAATATATCATTAATCGATAACATAAGAAAATCTATACCAATAAATAACATTGAAGAAACTATCTGTGTTTTAAAAATGAATGGCCAAATTGAAATAAAAACGGCAATATTTTTTTGTCTGTTTCTCTTTTTGAATGTTGGTCTCGAATAGGCTCTGTAATGGCACAATGGATTTAAATGGAATTTGCAGAGATTAAAACAGGCAAAAACTTTAGCAGCATGCTGTATGCTGCGCTGACCCCAAATAAATTGGGATAAGGGCAGGGGGATGATGAAAACATTTTAACTTAAGTTATCGTACATGTTTCATGGAATTATCAAGCAGGGTTCAGAAGAAATGGATATCAAGTGCTATTTATTCAAATCCCACGCGAAAATAAGATAAATATTCCCAATAAGATTATTTACAAAAATATATAGCCCAAACTTGACAGTTTTTTATTAAAAATCAGTATGTATCTACTGGGATATCTACCGTCCTTGAAAGAAAACATAGCTTGATACTGCATAACTATTACATTCATCATAATACAAAATAACCCATTGCTTCCCCCCATCGGGTAAGAAATATAATTTTTAAACTCTGTTATTACAGTTTGTCCGGAAGTCGAGGCCTTGTTTCATGTGCTTATTTCCGGTAGCCCAATGAGGGGTAAATACTGCCACGTGCCAACTTGATACATTAAATAATTATATAAATTAGAATAACACAATTGTTATAATATAATAAATATCCAAGCCTCCAAAAAAGTTATTATAACGCGTTAATCTGAATTTACACTAAATTAAAAAAAATCTAATTAAAAAGAAACAATGCGATACATTGATATTGAGGTTAGCTGTTAAATATTAGAATATTTACCTATTTTCCTCTCCATACCTCTTCGGCAGTAGTTCATTTGGCAAAATATACACAGTTCTGTTATGAATCATTATCAAAACACTACATAAATAAAAAATCGATTCAAAATCGATTAAATTTCATTTAATGGAAGCACTATTTCGAAAAACGAATCACTTTTCCGAGCAAAGGCGGAACGAGTTACAGCCATTCTTAATTCAAATATTTCGCGCCAAAACGTAACACAGACACTGTTATTGTTTTGAGGCAAAGGTAACAAGATTTAGTGCCACATCTTTATATTGTTTATGATAATTTTCGCGCCATTTGTTGTGTTTGGAGGGCGGGTGTGGCGTCCGACGCTCGAGGGCGAACTAGGGGGTTGAACCATTTCTTAAGGGCTGGTTTAGTATCGAATGCCAAGAATTACGTGTCGGTCGTAGCGTGTACGGACGTAATGAGCCTTGGGCAGAAAGAATGTTAGAAAGTGGACCTTTGCATATACGTATAAGTTCTGTAGTTGACAGATTTTATTTACTTTTCAAGTTAGTAGTAGTAAAAATATTTTTAGATTTTTTTATTTGTTTTATCTTAATTTTAATCTAGCCTCTAATCAAATATGGGCAAGAAATGTTTCAGTACACTTATAAAAACGCTAGAACCTATAGCCTAAATTTAAATTTATTTTCGTGTCAGGGTTTTTTAAGATTTTGGTACCTAATTTAATGCTAACGCGGCTCTACGTGACACTATTTTAATCAACACATATCTAGAACTAAACGAAATATCTCACAATATTAGTCAATCAATAATTCAATTTTAAACAAAAGTACTTTTTGTCCCTTTACAGTACCGGGATTCAAACTCAACCCCACAACAGAGCAAACCTATTCTCTTTACCATGCAAAAATGCTAATACAGATATTTTTTCGACCCACTGCATACCGTGATGGCCGATGGCATGCAAGATCCAAGATGGCGGCAATAAAATCTACACTGTTCAAATAGAAACGAGATTTGTATCTCTAATTTAGGGTTTTACGAGTTCTTTTTACTGAAAAATTATGACTTTATTTATTTTTATAGATCTTGTATTATTTATGCGGTTATGCAGTAGGTCTTTGACCCCATTTGATTAAAGCTACAGTTAGTTATGGTTTTTTTTTTATAATAGTAACTATAGTTTCCAGTGAAGCCAGCTTTGCTGTATTCTAATTTAAAGGTGAAATAAAATCTGATGTAATAGCCAGATAGGTGTTGGTGGAATTATATGCAATGGAGAATTATTGTTTCTGGGTTCAATTTAAAACATCTGCAATTTCTTTATCTAACTTAAATTATTATAAGTTACAAAAACTTGCCATTCAAAATAAGCAAACAAAAACAAAATATGCATTTTCCGCAACGCAATTTCCCTGCCATGAATTCCGCAACGCATAATCCGCACGTTTGTATACGCACTGCATTAATTCACAATTCAAATAAAAAAATCTAATTAGGCTAACAATTAGGTCCTTTTGAACGTGAAACATATAGACAGCACTCAAAAAGCCCACCCTTCACCGCTCCCTAGTATTTTAGCTGGGAAGAAGAAGCGTTGCAACAAACTCCCCAGCAAAACGTCTGTCTGTATCATGATTATTTATTTATAAATTTTATACAAATCAAAATGGAGTTTATATGAAATAATTTTCACTATTCAGACAAAATGTTTACGGCACATGTTAGCTAGCACACGCCTATGTAACATCGCAAATTAAATAATAAAGCACTCAATCAATATGTAAAAAAAAGCCAAAAAGAAGAAAATATTATAGAGTTTAGTGAAGTAACTTCAGCACTCTTTATTAAACCCACCAGCCTTATTCTTTCCTCGTAAATATGGGGTCAACCATATTGGGCAGTGGGTCAGTGACCTTGCCACCAGTCCCACCAGACTATGGGGACGCAGGGGTGACGCTGCTACCCAGCATTGGCCGCAGTACGGTATAAATTAGTATGAGTCAGAATTTTCATACAGAAATGACGTCATCGATATGGTTTGGTCAGTGAGTAAACGGTAAAACGTAAGCGGGGTTTGGGGAGCGGGAGGGGCGAATCTGGGGGAGTTGTTTTGGGCGAGCTGCTTGGAACAGTTTCGCTGAGCATGTCACCTAACGTTATAGTACCTACAAATTAGCAGAGGATCAAGAACATGTCATAATTTATAAAATAAATGTTTCTTTAGTCTATGCTAGACATATCTGCCGCATCTTAAGCCGTGAATGCAACGGTTAAACTAACCAAGAATAAGTAGGTCCCCATATAGGGAAAGCGACAGCGTGGCAGACCCAGACGGAGATGGAGGGTTAAGCTAGACTCCTAAAAGCAGTGGTCCCTCATTGCTCTAGGTAGAGATAAATGGAAGAAGAGTAGGAAGATCTTTGCCCAGCAGTGGGGCACTTACGGCTGATGTAATATGTATAACTTATTGCCATCTACCGAGCTTAATTCTAAACTCCGGGCTGCTACTGAGAATTTCCTAACAGAAAAACTCTTTAACACTTTTTCCGTCCCGGGGCTTTAATCCGGGACATCATACTCAGCAGTCACGTTTGGAACATTAGACCAACGAGGCAGTTAGGCACACGAAAGTAGATGATGGTGAAAGATCAAAATACGGAGACACTGTTATTATAATTGTTATTGTGTATAATTATAATTGTTGTTTATTAAAGTTGTGTTGCCAAGTTCCAGTGGGTAGACAGTAAAACCGGATATTAACAAACAAGATGGCACCGACGCAGTTGAATGAAACTCGACGCCTACAAAAGGGAGATTTTTCCCATAATTTCAATTTTGTTGTGTTGGTATCTCATGTGGCGATCGTGGGTAAAAACATCTATGGTGTATTATGGGACTTTCATGTGAATTTACGAAGAGAATTTTAGAACTGACAGCCTAGTGGTATGACCGTTGGACTGGCAAGTCAAAGCTCGCAAGTTCGAATCCAAGGCACGCACCACTATCTTTTCGAAGTCATGACCGTATTATAAATTAATTGTAACTTGCTTAAAACGATGAAGGAAATTATCGTGAGGAGACCAGCACACTTGAGAGATGTTCTCGATGGTGTGTAAAGCCATGTCAGAGACCTACGGGTGGTTTAAACTCTGACAACTAGGTTGTTCATCAACCACACGATAAATATAGAAGACTATTAAAGAAATAAACTCAATGGGACACTTAGAATACTTCACAGCTCTTTAAGCTGCTACGTATTGAACTGTGGGAGAAAAATTCGGCGTAGTGAGCAGATGTCGAGCGTCTGGAGTATTTATCCGAGAGGCACAGATTCGAATCCTGATCACGACCGTATTCTTGTTTCCATAATAATTTATAACATAGCGGCATTTATTTGATGATAACGGGAGAGATATCAGGCGCAGGACCCACGGCTTTACGTGCTCTCCGAAGCACGGAGGTGTCATACCACCAACTTCCAAACTAAACAACTGAGAATTCCCTAACAGAAAACCCAATAACATTTTGCCGGACCTGGGAATCGAACCCAGTACCACACGCTCAGCAGCCGCGCTAGCGACCACTAGACTAACGAGGCAGTCTGATATCTGATATAATCAGTACATTATCCTTTAGTATTTCCTATCTATTAGACTGCTATATCATTTACTGAACATAACACTGTATTTTTATGTCATAATATTATTTGAACAAGGAAATGTTGAACATATAGAATTTATATAGTTAATGGCGCGTTGAAGATTATAGTTTAAACGTATAGGAAGGGTACAAGGAATAATAATACTGGCTGTGCCTAGCGGTTTCACCTACTGTTTATTTTGTTCGGTTCCCAAGGGTCATAGTGTGATGTTAAATAACCTTCCTCAAAAATTGAGCTACCAAGGACAAAAAAAAAACAAATCTAACAGCTGATCAATACGAATTAAATAATAATTATTTAAGCAAATTCTAGCCCCAGTTTGGACGTATGGCATCCAACTTTGGGGCTGTTCTAAATAGAGTAATATTAAAATAATTCAGAGATTCCAAAATGAAGAACTCCGGGATATAGTCAACGCTTCTGGTATATAAGAAACGACGACCTCCATCGTGATATTAAAACGGAATTCGTTAACCAAACCATACAAACATTTGCTGAAGCGCTCGAATGTAGACTTCATCACCACGTAAATGTTGAGGCAATCCAACTGCTCGATAACACGGACATTGTGCGAAGACTTAACAGAATTTTAGAAATTCATAAATTGGGTCTAGACCGCGATATTTTGTATAAAAGGCTTTTACGATACCTTTTTTGTTTCCCGACGTTTCGACCGAATTGCACCGGCCGTGGTCACGGGCAGACTCCTTTCCTCAAATGCTTTTATACAAAATATCTGGACCTAGGATCCGATTTATATATTTCTAATATGTGTACAAATCGCGAAAGTTTAAAATCAATGACTTAACAGAACTAAACCATTTGAATTAGTGTAGTGAATATTAGTGAATAAATAATTAAGTTAAATCAATGAAGTGTAAAAATGGAAAAAGAATACTCGTCTAGATGGCTTAGCGGTCAGAGCTCTTGGAGTATTCATCCAGGAGGCGCAGGTTCGAATCCTGTTCGCGACCGTATTCTTTTTCCATTTAATATTGTAACTTTAGAGTTCGCTAAGCATGCGTTAATGCTTTTCAAAGATTTATCTTGAAGTGTATTAACTATAAAACACCGAACAAAGTGTTTTCATCTTATCAGACTCTAAGAATGTGCAATGAACAATCTTAGTTATAATATATATATATTACGTAGCAAATTAAGTCAGATAAAAATTTCTTATTAGCCTAAGTAGCTAGATTGTTATTTAATTATTGAGGACAGAGTGAGAAAAAAAAACAGACTGATGAAGAAGATGACGCAATAATGTTCAAATGTAGTCTATATATTATGTAGCATCACGCCTATATTCCCCGAGGTAGTCGGCAGAGATGTACACAGTTGTACACCCACATTTCACCATTATCGGATGAGAGAGAGAGATCTATTGTCAGAGGTTAAAGCCGCACTTAATTCTCTGACATGGCTTTACACACCATCGAGAACATTTCTCGGTGTGCTGGTTTCCTCAGGACCATATACAATGTTGTTTTATTCATGTGAAGGCCATGTAATGTATATATTTCTTTTCCTACCAAGCAATAATGAAAAATATTAAACCCGAATGGAGCTGAAACCAGCGGCCCTTGTCATGCCGTGGCATAGCTCTTTCAATCAAGCTATAGTGTCTTGCATGTATAAACCAGCGGCCCTTGTCATGTCGTGGCATAGCTCTTTCAATCAAGCTATAGTGTCTTGCATGTATAAACCAGCGGCCCTTGTCATGTCGTGGCATAGCTCTTTCAATCAAGCTATAGTGTCTTGCATGTATAAACCAGCGGCCCTTGTCATGTCGTGGCATAGCTCTTTCAATCAAGCTATAGTGTCTTGCATGTATAAACCAGCGGCCCTTGTCATGTCGTGGCATAGCTCTTTCAATCAAGCTATAGTGTCTTGCATGTATAAAATCGCAAGTTCCCTTTTTTCGTCTTAAGTTCCCTACGATGTTTTCCTTCACAGTTTTGAGCAAGTGATATATAATTTATTTCTAGTATACATGTCGCAGATGCATGGTAGAATCCGCTGTTTTACAAAACAGTACTGTTTTATAAAACAGCTGAACAACATTCAGCTGGATTGCCATTGCGATACGTTTAACAAAACTGCTACCCACCTTTAGACGTAATACCAAATGACATATCTACAGTGGGACAGGTTTGTTTTTTATATAGGTATATTAAGTGGATAGTCACCACGCAAGTAAAAAAAAAGATACCGTATTCTGATTTGACTTTGCGTGGCTGGGTCGACGGAGCCCTATTTTTGTGTCTGTAAGGTTAGAAAAACCCTAAATACGAAGAGGATGACGGAGGTAGTTCACTTGCTACGCTCGCTCACTGGCCCCGGTCGTCCTCTTCAAACCTAACCTGTCCGTGTCGGGATACACGAAACTCCCGACCTCGCTCGGATCAATTTCGTTTATTTTCTTTCATAATACCGACACATTGTCGACTATTATAGTGGTTTAGTACGTCATTCAAATTTTTCATCTTTTTGCTATTGACAAGTAAAATAAAGCTTTAAGATATACAGAGCCATATGCGGCAAAATTTCGAACTAAAATCAAGAATCTGACAGTTCATTTCACACTGTTTTACGTAATCTCTGATCGTTGACCCGCTGCATTGATAAACGCAAAACGTTCATACAATTCTGCGTGTTATAGTTCAGTAATTAAGTAAAACCGCTAAACGTCGTTCAGCTGCTTTTCATAACAGTACTGTTTTGTAAATCAGCTAGCAGTTTTGTAAAACAGCTGATTATACAATCCATCTGCAACATGACTACGAAAATTTAGTGACCTTGGATTTCAAACGGTCATACCATTAGGCTATCACTTGTATCAATTTATAGAGCCTTTGTAAATAAAATATATAGTCTTATTAATGGAAAAAATCAAGAATACATACAAACGAGTTGGCGGCATAAACTACTATTGTTATAAAAGAGGTTTTAATTCTATTAAAACCTCTACTGTTCCACATGCGTCATTCATACATTTAATAACCGTTTTGTATTCAGTGACAGAGTTTTCTAAGAAAGCGTAATTATATAAGTGGACAAAAGCGTCATTGTATGTTGTACTATGTAAAACTGTTAGCACTTCTTTATTATCAAAACAATGCCTTGGGTACTGAAGTTGTATGACTCGACGCACGAAATGTGGATTAATAAAGATTTTTTTTTAATTTCTATTTTTTTTTTGTTTGTATGTGTTAAGAGTTTTTTCTCGAAAACACGTTTTAGTTAATTATTATCGATAAATCCAATTAATGGTCATTTATTGCAAAATTATCCTGTTAGAATTTACAAATACATAAATAGTAATGGGCTGAAGATTTGATAGTGCCGAAATGTTCAATGTTGTAATTTGGAAAAATAATAATTATTGAGGTGTTTTGGACTCAGATAAGGTGGGTGGTATTTTTATGAAAAGTATGTTTTGTATTTTTAAATTTTAACATATAAGACCTAAACAATTCATGTTTATATTTTTGTTCGTTTATGTTTTTGTGCTGCTTTTATTTAAATATAATCATAACATACCATCACCTGTATTGCCCGAAGGGGTAAGCAGAGGTGCACAAATTTGTACACCCACATTTCACGAATGCTATTATTCAGTCCCATTGTTTAGATGGGGAGCCCATTGCCATCTACCACCACAATTCCAAACTCCGGGCTGCTACTGAGAATTTCCTAATAGGAAATCCCAATAACGCTGCCGGACTTGGGAATCGAACCCAAGACCTGCTTAACAGTCGCACTTGGGACCACTAAGGCAACGAGACAGTAAATTTTGTACATATGAGAAAAAAGAATTTATGTATATTAAGGACTTTTGATTGAATCTTTTACTATGATCGTTTGAAAAATAGCCTGTAATTATGTTTTAAAAAAATATAACAATAATTGGGGTAGCGGGAGTCTATGGGTGGCGGTAATCGCTTACCATCAGGCGAGCCGTCTGCTCGGTTGCCCCCTATTCCATAAAAAAAAATAAGACTGATACAGATAAATCTTTGAAAAGCATTAACGCATGCTACTGCGAACTCTAAAGTTTTTTTTGTGGAAAAAGAATACGGTCATGGGTAGGAATCAAACCTGCACCTCCCGATAAATACTCCAGGCGCTCTGATTATCCACAAAAAGTCTAACTCTATAACGAGACTGATATTAACTTCACGCTAAACGTTGGGCATGAAGTGATACCCAAATTTTTGTGCCATGTCACCCGTCACTTCAATAGGGCTGCCAACGTTTAATATGGCGTATTTTTACGCAACGGAAATTAGCGTTATGTAGGTTAAAGTAATTCTGGGTAATCGAGAGCGCGGCAACCTTGGCTGTTGAGCTGAACATATGGTTTTGAGGTCAGAATAGGAGGAAGATATTATAGCAAGGGAGTTATAAGGATTCCATAGATGATACATACATAAAAAAAAATATTGGAAAACTGATGATATTGTATGGTTACGATAAAATATATAAAAAAAGCTTTTTATTACTAACGCTATCTTGTTTAAATACGCATCATTTAAACTACAAAATAAATCAATATTATGTTGTAACACTACAAATAAATAAAATTGAAGTGTCTGTTTGTAATGTCAAAATAATAGTATTTTTTAAGCTCATACAGTTAATTGCACGATACTTAAGCATATAAATCAGTTTTTAATAAAAAGTTTGTCTGTCTGTTTTACCCGGCTAATCTTAGAAACGACTGGACCGATTCTGATAAAGTTTTAAGGACAGGTAGCTGACTAATTATGTAGTAACTTAATTATAATATAATTAAACGTGGGTGAAACTGCGGGGCACAGCTAGTTCTTAAATAAAATGAAGTCAAACAAGTCGAGTGAAATATATAATCTCAGTTTTTTTTTGTGAACGGAAACGTTTTTTTTTTGTGTGTAAGTAAAGGTTTAGCTGGCTTCCTAGTGATATTATTAAAAAGTGTTTCATTATTCTTTTAAAGTGTTTCAGAAATTTGATACCATGACGAATGTGACTGTTTTTAGAGTGCTATGAACCCCATATCAACGTAGAGGCTAGCAAGCGATATGAGAGTTCAGTTACTCAGAGCGTTGCCACGGCACGGCAACGTCGACGGTCGACGCATTCGATAGATTATAATCTGCCGGGGATGTGGTCAATGCGGCTGCTAACACGGAACCCCGGTAAAGTCAGAAGCGAACCGTGCGGTATGAGTCGGTAGGAGCTCAGCATAACGTCCATGGTGGATCTTCATACATAAGAAAGCGTACAAGAGTGTTTGAATAAAAAATAACCAATAAGCCTAGAATCCAGCGCATTTGGTTCTATCGATTATAATTCATTCAATTTGGTAATGTAATCTAAATTTGTAAGATATCCTAATTCATAATTATCCCAGGAGAGGGGTCGCCACTATCAAGTCTCTGCCCCGGTTCGGAAAAATCGTTGATTCGGGGCTGGTTGGGGCGAGGCTGAGGTTGGTACAAAACATAAAGAGTACTGCGTCGACAGATGCTCTGCCAAGCGAGTGAGGACTCAACCTCCAGGCTCGACTACAGCTCACAAAAAAAATCAAACTAATCGATACTAGAAAGTATCCCCCTTCAATCTCCTAAGTAAAACAAACACCAAACTAAAATTACTATATATCTGTATTTGCGAGGCATCAACCCTGGCAGCCCGTATGCTAATCAGCAGTGTGGTCACGCCACGCGGTCGATACTACCCTCGTTACGGGGGACCGCTGCAGGACCACGGCTGGGCAGCGAGTAGACAAATGTGGGATACATAGTAAAGTACAAGAAATATAGTATTACATTAATTATCACTCGCTTAAATGGTGAAGGAAAACATCGTGAGAAAACCAGCACACATGCTTTCCTTCACCGCTTTAAGCGAGTGATAATAAGTTTAAAATACGCACATGACTTCGAAAGGACAGTGGTGCGTGCCTTGGATTCAAACTTGTGACCTTTGACTTGTCAGTCCAACGGTCATACCACTAGGCTATCAATTTATTTGAAACAAGCTGATTCCCGCGGCTTCGCCCGCGTGGATGTTTGTTATCGTGACTAAAAGTAATCATGAAATTTTGATCTCGTTCCCGCTTTCCAATTACCGCTTTATAATTGCTCATTTTTTAAGTATTAAAATGGATATAGAATGTTATCCTTAAGAGATAGACATATGCCATCGCGGATTTTTCTGTAGACCTATATAAGATACACAATTCCACAATACATCATTTTGTTATATCTCAAAAGGTTTAGGCAGCGTTTTCGTTGAAAGCTTCCAGACGGCTTATTTTTTTTCGACACCTCCAACAAATATCATTATATTTCAGCCAATGTATACAAAAACTTGACAAATTATATACCTTTCTCGAGAACCATTCTATCCATTGGTGGAAACAGCATGAAAATCGGTGCAGTAGTTTTTGAGTTTATCGCGAACAGGTAGACAGACGCGGCGGAGGACTTTGTTTTATAATATGTAGTGATAAACTGTTACGACGCCTGACACCATCGTCGACGTCATCCTGCGACCACGAACGCTGCAAAGTGTTCGAAACGTCACAAAAATCAAAAACCAATAATACACGCGATTAATCCGGTTTATAGTAGTTTTATTATAACACCCGACAGCTCGAAACCGTATCAGAGACCTATTGGTGATATGAATTAACACGATTAACTACGGAGCAGATACTCGTTGGTCTAGTGGTCCCAAGCGCGACTGCTGATCATGAAGTGTTGGGTTCGATTCCCAGGTCTGGGAAAGTGTTAATAGGTTTTTCTGTTAGGAAATTCTGAGTAGCACCCTGAAGATGAGGCACTGCACAGGGAACGGGTTCAACTCTGACTTGGCTTTAGTACTGGATGACAGCGTGCGTTTGGCGTGATTACTCAAGCGCAGATTTTTCTTATACTTTCATGATTGTTGTCAACCACCAAAGTTCGTTGATCAACCAATTGGATGATAGCTAAATCTACCGCTCATTGAAGACCAGTACTAGAAAACAATTTAGCTATACCTATACCTAGGTTATGATTTTTGATTCTACCTTCCCATTAACCGGAGTCAGCCGAAAATATTCTTATACTCCTTCAGACCATATTTCGGTCACTGCGGCCTATCCTCACGGAGATTAGCCAAGTACGCAGGAGGTTTTATAGTGCACAAGTGTATGCGCAAACACAGGTACACTCCCTCTTCCTTCAATCTCATATTGCGATGGGACGGAAATCCGACACGACCAGAGAGAGATCAGGCGGGATCGACGGCTTTACGTGCTCTCCGAAGCACGGGGGTGACACAACACCAACTTCCTGACTCCGACTGCTACTGAGAATTTCCTAACACAAAAAGAATCAATAACACTTTGCCTGAAAATCTGGGAATCGAACCCAGGACCTCACGCTCAGCAGCCGCGCTTGCGACCACTACACCAACGAGGCAGTCAATTCTTACAGGGTCGACAACGCGCGAGTGATACTCTTGATGTGGTAAGTGTCCATAGGGTACGGTAACTGTTTACCGTCAGGCGGACTTAAGTTTCCCTCAGGGGTTCCGCCTTGTCGTGGTGGGGGGGCTCTAGTAGCCGTGGCTTGGTCACCCACGGTGAAGCTAGAGGAACCCGGGGAGCGTATCGTAGGAGCGGTGTCGTATGGGCGGCACCGCAGCTGAGAGATGGGGGCCGCGGCGGGAGAGGAGTACCGGTATGTCGATGCGCCGCTCTCCCTACCTTGTGTGGCCTTGACGGGGCCGCCACCGTTAGATGGCGGACGCGGTGGGGCCGCAGGGGAAGAGGAGTGCCGGTATAGCGAGGCGCCGCTCTCCCTATCCTCTGCGGCCGTAGTGGCAGGCGGCGGGGCCACAGACCTGACCCGTCGCAGGGGCCTTGGGCGTCCGGACACGGGGTCGTCTGGCGCCCATTACACATGGTCTCCATGGTGGTAGCGGCACGCCATCCGTTTGGTGTGTCGTGAGAGGGAGTACGGCAACGGACGGCTGCGGGCGGGTTCGCGGTTGTGTGCGAGAGTGTTCCCGCGTCCCGCCTTCAAGCAGCTGAGGAGGTATACTGTGGAGTTTTAGTGGGTTCGAGTCCCACATAACCGCTCTGTCTCCCCGTGTCAGAGCGGTATGCGAGGGCATTTCTCCAGATAAGAAAAAAAAAAGGCGGACTTACGTTCGTTTGCCTTAGGAGCAAGAACTAATACGCTAATAAACTTTGCTCCGTCTAGGTTCGGCTCTCTTTGTCTGCCTTTTCCATTTAGGCCTGTTTTGCGCAAATGCGGCATCCAACTTGCTTTCTTTCAAGTCCTTTTGGGACTGGGACTTTGGGGTGCTGTTACTAAAATTATAATTTTGCGTACCTATAGAAAAATAGGACTGCAAGAGTTTGAACCAGCAGTACTTGTATCAGAACTCCAAGTGCTCCAACTAAACTATCAAGTCCAAAACTCGCTTAGTCAAATCTTTCCTCCGCCTAATTAATACATCTTTATATATATATATAAACGAATCCCTATTTCCCTTGGTCATAACCATAACTTGAAAACGACTGCACGAAATTGGTTAATTAGTTTTTGTAGTGTCCGTCACTGTCAGGACAAGGTTTTTACATAAGATTTCTTTATCGTACCGAAAAATATTTAACGGGGCGGGTGAAACCGCGGGGCACAGCTAGTTCTCAATATTTACATTAATCTCTATCTTTAGTCTCACAATGTAGTTTAGGAGGTAAATTTCGTAATCAATATATCATTATGGACCCTGTCGGGCACAGCAATGTAGGAGAGAGGAAGTTCTATCTGTCTTCTATTATGTAAAACTATTATAACATATAATTTGTATCTTATTATCAGTAAACGTCATCTGTTAGCTATTGTTCAACGGTTATTTACGCGCATTCTTCGGGATTGCCTGACTAGTTTCGAACTCGAACGGAGCCCTTAGTCAAGAGCTGAGCCCGCCGCGATGTCGCGAGTCAAACTCAGTTTTTGAGTTTGATATTATTTAATTGTCTCACGAAGGTTATTATACAAAAATGTCACCAACAAGGGGATAAAATATTGCTTAGAGTTCTATCAACAATTATTTTTTCCACTGTCCTTCCCTGGTCCTTTGCTAGTCACATCTACGGCTCTCTAAAAGCAACAGCGATCACTTTCAAGTAGGAAAGATTTCCTTCCACAACATTGCATAAAAAGTAACGTAGAAATAATTATATACATCTTGGATTGATGTCAATCACCCGAAGATAGAATATTCAATATACTTTTTTTAATAACTGCCGTAATAATGGTTCATCTGCACAGGAAACTCTCACTGACGGACATCCTACAGTATCACAGATTGATAGATTGTCATAATAATGATTGAGATCAAGAACATCGGTATTTGAAAGAAAATCAATTGATTGCTATTCTCAACATAATTCCTAGGGGTTTTAAAGTGTCACTAGAGACCGTAGTGAAAGCGTATTATAATGTAACTCCTCAGGGGATTCCGTACCTTTCATTTCTTTACGTTTCGAATACATAGTTATAAGAATATAATTATGATGTTTCCCGTGTGTCTTTTAAAGTACTAGTTACCCTAAAAATTATATTATACCTACAATAATAAATTGGGTTTGAAGAGTTGATGTATTAGAAATTAGGAATTAATTAGGAGTCAATGATAACGTGACGACTGACTGGGGAGAATCGATGAGTGGATAGAAAAAGATATTGCAGCGACCCCACACAATCTGGGACCAGGACAGAAAGAAAAATGATTCGTCTAAAAGACGGTGTAATCACATCAAATCCATCGCGTAATTTAAAGTTATCGGAAACACAGAAAATAACGTTTGAAATCACCGTTTATATACTTAGTACTTACCTAGAAAGCCCCTAGTTATTTAGTGGAAATGCTAGTCAGTTAATTTGAAATTGACAGGGTCTTTCCATGCATAGTTTCCTTACATAAAACATTGCCAAACACTACGGTAGCTCGGAGATTAGTTAACTACGTAAAGTTTAGGGTTTAAGCATTGCCAAGTCATTCATTGCAGAGTAAGATATGTTGATGATGTGTTAATTAATATTTTTTGTAGCAAATTGGACTGGAAGCCGACCCTATAATAAGTGAAAATGTTTGACTAATATCGACGACTCGCCATAAAATCAAGACAGTTTGAAAACTTACCCGCCATTACTTTGAGCAGATTTGTCAGATCCATTTCCATCCGCCATCTTCTTTTGCATCGTTATTTTATCTACGCCCGGAGTCGACACATTGGAACTTTGCACTTCAACCTCACCTTCACCTTTCACAAGAGTTTCATTCGTTTTCTCAATGATCCCCGTGCCGCCATTTTTCTTTTTCTCATTTACAACCGTCACTATAGGTTCTATATCTTTTTTTGCTACCTCAATCTTCTTGGGGATATCTTTTGGTTTTATAATGATTTCTTTCGGTTGTTCAACAGGAGTTATGATGCTATCGACAATTTTCGTAACTTCAGATCGTATTTCTTCGGTCATTTTCTCGTTTTGTTTTTCAGCTTTGTCTTTTATTTCTGTTAGTTTGTTTGTTGCTTCGTCTTTTGCTTCCTTGACTTCGGTTTTTGTTTTATCAGCTACGTCCTTAAAGGTATTTTTGAGTTCTCTAGATTTGGCTGATGCAGTAAGTATATTTTCTGTCGAAACTTCAGGCTCTTTCAGTATAGCTGCTATCTTCTGTTTTGCTCGTTCTATTTGAGGATTATTGTATGGTGGTTGTAAAAGTTTTAGTTTCAATTGGTCTTCCGTAAATATAGTCTTATTTTCTTGATTAACTTTGTTATGCCTTGGGGGTCTTTTCTCTTCGACGACTTTCTCTTTTTCTTCTGCACTTTCTTTATGTTCTGTCCGTTTGTGTGGTTTTTTGTCTTCTACCTTTTCTTTTTCATGATTGGTCGATTCTTCCTTCCCTACAAGAGAATCTTTTGAACTTAATCTTTCAAAAATACCCTTCTCTCTTGCCTTTTCGAAAGCTGCTGGTAACTGATTAGTAACAGTAGATACAAGTTCCAAAGGTTGGGAAGTTATTGCAGCCGTAGTCATCGAAATAATGTTTTTCTTAGTCATAATTACGAGTTCACCTTTTTCATTCGTAATTTTATCGTATTGTGTCTCGTTGTCCTGCTTCATCACATTATCTAAATCAGTCATAGAATCTGTACTTCTTGTAGTTGTCACTTTAGCTTTATCTGTTTCATCTTTTACTTTGGGGGTTTTCTTTACTGAATCTTTTCTAGCACCAACTTCGTTTATCTTACTCGTAGATTGTGCTTTTTCGGCCAAGTCTTTCGTGCTGTTATTTTTCTTTAGAGGTGGTTTTTCTGTTAAATTTTTCGTGCTGGGCGTTCTTGTGAGACTTTTCATACTATTCGTACGACTCATTGGCTTTTTGGGTTCTGGTTTACTAACTGTCGGCTTTTGAGTAGTCCGGGTACTTGCTGTTCTGCTGACTGGTTTTGTTGTAGCATTACTCACAGGTTTAGTTACTGGTTTAATTCTACGTTTGTCGGGGCTTGGGTCTCTGCTAACAGTCCTGCTAGGCTGTCTAGAATTCAATCTAGATGTAGCAGGAGTGTTACCGGCAGTTTTCACTGTCTTTCTAGGCATTGATGTCGGCTTTAATGATGTTCTTGCTGAATTTGGTTTTAAATCGTCTGTAGGTGTTTTGCTTGGGGTCCCAACGATGGGAGATAACCGTTTAGCATTTATTGCTTTGTTTGAAGGAGGCGGCCCTCCTCTTCCAGGAGAAATTGGAGGTTTGCCTTTAATATGTGCTGGTGATATGTCTAGATTTTGAGTACTCTTGCTGCCTCTTTTATCATGAACCTGACTCCCAACCCTGATAATCTCATGAATGCTGCTTGTGCTACTGGATATGAATCTTTGATTTTTATTAAGATTATTTTCGAAAGGTCTTCGAGACATCGATGGTACTCGTTTCGTGGTAGTCCTGGTTGGAGAAACAGAGCTTTGTCGTTTAGGTATCTTCGAGTGTTTTGGTGAGCCATTGTTCGATTGAGGTTGAGACTTTGAAACAGATCTAATGCGAGATCTGTGCATCACAGGCTTCCTAATTCCATCGTCAGGGTTCACAAACTCTTTACTGCTTGCTGGTATTTTCTCATAACGTAAAATTGCTGAAGGAGAGTTGTCTCTAGACTTTAAATTGATTTTACTGGGAGAGTTACTTCTAGAATTAACCCTTGAATTAGCCCTAGAATTTGTCCTAGAATTCGTTCTAGAATTAGTCCTCGATCCGACAACACTTTTGGAACCAGATTTAGATTTATCCAGGACTCCCATTTCTCTGAGAATAGCTTCCTCTTCTTCTATTCTTTTTCTTTCAGCTTCTGCTTCATGTTTTTCTCTATTCAGTTCGCTGAGTCCTCTTACTTCTTCTATATTTTCTTTAAGGAAATTCCTGGGTGAGTGTGGTCTGGGTAATGTGTGTATAGGAAGAGGCAAGGTGGCTGTTTGGGCCATGTTGTCAATCTTGGATAAGGAGTTGGTTCTTCTTCTTGGCGGTGAATTGGCTCTGGAGTTTGCTGCTGAAGTCTTAGGAGTAGTATGACGTGATGTTTCTTCGCGAAAACCACGACCTGGAGAAGAGAAACACGAAGTTTTAGCATTTTTTATATCAATTGTAAATTCGATATAATATCTACATTTATGGAGTAAATAGTCGTAACTAGAAAACATTAAGGTCAGGATAAATAAACATTAATTAGCACGTGCTTCTTCGTGGTCAAGGTTAAGACAAAGTCAAAAGTTTTTATATCACATAGGCAAATTACCTGCAAAGTTATAATATCAAATGGAAAAAGAATGCGGTCGTGAGCAGGATTCGAACTTTGCAGTTAATAGAATGTCGTAAAGATGCAATTACCTTAACAAATAAAGATTAGGATATAGAGACTGAGTAGATAGCAATGACGTCGCCAAAAGACGTGTTAAAATATGGATGAAGAATTCGCGGTGGTGAGCAGAGGTCGAGATGGCTTAGTGGTCAGAGCGCCTGGAGTATTTATCCGGGAGGCGCAGGTTCGAATCCTGCTCACGACCGTATTCTTTTTCCATTTTGATATAGTGAATTCTTACCTCTAAAAGGCGAGACCCTCCGTGTCTTGATGTCCACGGGCAGGGAGCGCGGGCTGGTGGGCCGCGACGCTGGCGCCTCCGCGAGGATCGCGAACGAAGACTCCTTCTTCCTCTTAGATGTTGAAACCGCGCTGTGGAAGACGTGGAATTTTATTAGTAAGGAGTGTCATGATTTCCTAATATTAATAAGAATTTATTGAGATTTTAAAACGAATTAGGAAAATTTAGGTAGATGAAGAAGAAAAGGCTCCTCACCTATTACATGGGACTTATTAACAGCATTGGTGAAATGAGGGTGTC
This sequence comes from Xylocampa areola, assembly GCA_935421205.1. NCBI lineage: Eukaryota > Metazoa > Arthropoda > Insecta > Lepidoptera > Noctuidae > Xylocampa > Xylocampa areola. Next base: position 11,930,372 of record OW285225.1, read on the forward strand.
CAATTGTGTAAACCTCTGCCTACCCCTTCAGGGAATACAGGCCTGATGCTATGTTATGTTTATACAACCCACTTTAATCAAGCGGAGCTCCAGCATTTCAAGAATGGTCATTAATTCTTTAAATCTAAATAAAATTTTACATCTCTACGGAATCGCCATTAGAACAGAGTGGGCGCGGCAAATAGCACCGTTAACGCAACCGATGTTATAAAAAAAATACTGAAAATTTTAAACAACTTCATTTGTGTAACGCCGACCTTGCATTTACGTCGACACAACTGGACCGATAATAATGAGGTTCTTGCGAACTTGTAGTGTTAGTTTTCGTCAGTACAACTGTTGAGTTAACTATTCTGTGGTATGTATAACAAAATGTGAATTAACTCAATGAAGCATTATCTTACGGCCGCATAAGAACTTTACGATAAAGCAGAATAAAAAATTATTAATTTCACATACATACACACAATCACACTTATTACCGACTGGGAATTAAATACGTGTTTCCTGAGAAATACCATCTAGGCATATTCAAGGCTAGAGTGAATAGATTTCTTCTGGATCTACGTGCTGCATCCTCAGCCAAACCGTCGCTACCATCAGGCGAGTTAGTGGCCAAACATAGAACCATATTTAAAAAAAAGACATTTGGGAAATGAAAATTTTTATACGACTACACAAAAAAGGACGGTTTATAGGGTTCATGTATGTTTGTGAGTTTCTTTATCTAATATATAAAAATCTCGTGTTGTGACACGTGTTTGTTATCGAACACCACCGAAACAGCTTGACCGATTTTTATGAATTTTGTGTGTATATGTGGTAGGTCTGAGAATAGGTCGTAGGCTATTTTTTACACCCCTAGGTGATAAGGGTGGCCCTATATAAAAAAAATATATGGCAGCACAACGTTGGCGGGGCACGGTTAGTTCTACTATAACTTCTTTATGCTGGAACCGATTATGTATGGGGTTAAGAATCCTTGCATTTTCCCTAGTAACATAAGCTAGTAAAATTAAAAAGATATGGTAGCTGTGGTACACAAAAAATTATGAAGAAAACATTTTCTTTTATTAATATTTTTATATTATCAATCAGTTTTATGCGAATATGAAAATGACCAATTGCCCAAGTAAATTGACAAGATTATTTTTATGCCGGGATAATGCCGACTTCCTGCGGTGAACTCCTTTCACTGAATTATTAACCTGTTCTGTAAAAGTAAATGCGATGCCTGATAATTAAACAACTTTAACAAGCATCTCTGTGTGCGGCCGCTAGTATCTTGTAATTTATACCATGATTTAACCGTCGATTGAAACGGACAGTTTGTTTATTAACTAACTGGATCCAGTTTAATGTGTTGAGTTAATTATTGAATTATACACTTTACTCACTTTATGATCGTTACAAAACTGTGTTTGCATACATTAATATACGTTCAGGAGGTGTAGCAGTTATGTTTTGAAATCATTTGCCGGTGGTTAAGTGTTTCAGATGGTGAGGTATTGGCCTGGATCGTTGGTGTAGTGGTGCCATACGCGACTACTAAGCACGAGGTCCTGGGTTCGATTCCCGGGTCGGGAAAACTGTTAATGATTTTTTTTATTAGGAAATTCTCAATAGCAGCCCGGTGTTTGGGATTGGCAATAGGCTCGCCAATGTCAGTGTGCAACTGTGTACACCACTGCCTACCCCTTTTGGGAATACAGGCTCGTGATGCTATGTTATGTTATGATGTGAAGTATTGACAGACAGACTACGTTGAATTACTTTCTTGTGGTCACAATAGGTACTAAAAAGAAAAACCAGCCAATAACTGTCACCCTGCAGGGCCAGGGCGTCTTCTCATATAAAAAATACCAGCATTCAGTGGTGCCGTAGCATGGGTTGGTACCCACGAGGCGGTTTTCTATTGAGAACCCTCAAAATAAAACAGCTAATATTGCTATGCGACTAATGTAGAAAGTTCATGACGTAAATGGTATATGTGTCTAAGCCGAGGCGTTTTCAAACTGTCCGGATAACACTACCCTACTTTTTTTGTAAGTAAGGCTAGTGGCTACTAAGCTGCGCGAGTGAGTTATCACCTCGTTGTCACCCCTTGGTGCTTGGTATCAGGGGCGGACCGCCCCCACCGCCCCCCCGTTTACGCCGCCAAATTGATCACCACGCTAGCTCACTACGGGTTGGCGATTTCAGACCATTAAGTCCAGGTTTCCTCACGATGATTTCCTTCACCTATGATGTCTTAGATTAACTAAGAAAGTACTACGACATTGAAAAAGTCACATTAGAACAACATTTTTGCCGGGTTTGAATTTACAACCTGTGACTTACAAATGGTTGTTTTGTGCGGGAATCGACTAGTCACACGTGAGGCAGTACTCAGCCTAAACTGTGACAACACAGCTTGCTCGTGACTTTCAAACTGTACGGTTTGTAAGAGATCTTTATCAGATAGCTCAGCGGCTTTCCCTTCGATCCTCTATCTTCACCCTGGTACCCTAGTTGGATCAGCAGCGTCACGGTCGGGGGGCCTTACAAAGTGCTGTGACACGAACATATTGTTCTAGTACGCAACTATACTTTCCCCGGATACGCGCCGCTTGTTAGGACTGTGTTAATTTACAAGAGAGAGCGGGGGCGCAAAGTATTTATGATAACTAGTGGTTGCACACCGGCCGAAATTTGACAACATTTTTTTTTTTTTTATTTAGACGTTCTATTGTCTTTGTGTTTGTTTTGTTTGGTGTGTAATGTGTTTTTATTATTAATGAATTGTATTTCTAATGCATGTTATTATATTATGCATTGTTTTATATAGCTTCTTTAGCTTCAACATTTTGTAAATGTGAGAACGCCGTAAACTTGTCAAATGTGCTATTCATTTAATAAGGCTTATGTAATTATCTTTTATATTAGTGACTGCATCCAAGATGACGTTGTTTTCACATCCCGCCCAAAATTGTATCTACAAAAATTGTAAAAGATATACAGTTTAAAAGAGTAACCATAGAGTTTCTTGCCGGTTCTTCTCCATAGGAAGCGACTTTTTGGAACCGTGCACGTAAATTCTGACTTTTCATAAGTGCCTTTGTATGGTTTATATGAAATAAAAACCTTTGACTTTGACTATATTATTTAAAATTATTAGGTTTTTCCACTCCTTCTCCATATAAACTTTAACTGTTGGCACAGTTACATACGTAATCTTCGTAAAAATAAGTACAAAAGATTTTCCTTCACGTATATTGGTCTAGTGCTGCCGTGAGGCGGAAACTCACGATTCGATTCGATCCACGGGTCGCACAAAGTGTTGGCAGCGTGACAGTTCTGTGCTCCCAGACTTTTTTCAATTTTAATTGATTTATAAGATTCCTGTTCCAATACATTATATAATACCGGGTTTCTGAACCTGGATTGTATGCAGGCTGATCTCACAAATCTAATTATTTATAGAGATTTTCTCTCCTACTACAAATCGCTATACGCTTATCCTCAGGCCAACCACACGCACAATGTCTAAATACGGTGGTACACTAATACACAGGGTAATTACACGCTGCGTATGCGCCGCTGTGTTTCACGCACTGTGCTCCCTTGGGGCGCTGCCCACTGTGCGGTCTGCACCGTGTTTGATGCTAGAGAAACGAAGACATTGTGGTCTTGGCATGCTTGTGAATAGTTTTAAAGAAATTGTAGTTAGTAGAAGTCCGAAGTACTACTTGCATTTGGTCTGTTCTAATTTTTCAACGATTCGAAAGACGTCACGAAAAGACGTATTAAAACGTGGACGAAGAATTCGCGGTGTTGAGCAGAAGTCGAAATGGCTTAGTGGTCAGAGCGCCTGGAGTATTTATCAGGAGGCGCAGGTTCAAATCCTGCTCACGACCGTATTCTTTTCCACAAAAAATTATAACTTTTAGGTTTGCTAAGCATGCCTTAATGCTTTTCAAAGATTTATCAGGATTCGAAAGAAGAAAGTGAATTTTGGACTAGGTAGAATTGCTCCCGAGGTCAAATCATCACCGAAATGTAGAACATTGTTAATATATATATTATTAAACTAAGCGGAAATATACATTGGTTTTGTAGATAAGGAGTTTGTAACGCGCGTTAATTTTGTGGCAGAAAGACCCCTTTCCAATCTCCCCAGCGATGTGATTTAATGCGTTGCCTGGGGGGGGGGAGTCTATTGGAACTGGTCTATTAAGAGGGCAGAGTGCTCCCCTCCCTATGCTGCTGGTGGTGTTACACCGGGGTGGTTTTAGTGAGGTAGGAATCCCATACTCCCCCGTTTTATACCCAAAGGCCAAATAGCGTTTTGACGGTTTTTCCCCCCGAAAAAAATGGTTACGTGTATAAATTGTGCATGGTAGATAGCAATAGGCTCACCAATTATTACATGGGACGTAATAACAGTATTGGTGAAATGAGAGTGTAATTATGTACCTACACATCTGCTTACCCCTTCGAGGAATAAAGGCGTTATGCTATGTCTTGATATAAATTTTCTCGTACTTGTGGTAAAAACATGGTAATAAGAATAAGAATAAGAATAAGAATAATATTTTGCAAATATGGGTATAAACATGTTGATACATAATAGAGTAAGTTCAGCCATACTTTACCCGTAGGCATGCAAAAGTACAAAACATAGTCATAATAAACATAACATTAATAGCCATAACAAATTCAATCATTTACAATAGCATAATCACAAAAATTATTACAAATTATAACATTAGTTAAATTACTTAATTGAATTCCCCATCAACAAGATATATTTTCCTTTAGAAATTCAGATGTACTGTAGAACACTCTGTCTGCCAAAAAGTTTCGTAATCTTTTTTCAAATAGGGTTACATTCAACTCTTTCCAACTTTTAGGTATTTTATTATAAATGACCGGGGCCATGCAGCAGACACTTTTGCTCATTAATGTTGTTCTGGCACTGTGAAGACACAACTTACTATTGTCACGTCTGTTACGTGGAACTACGTCCGATAGACGTTCGAACCGTCCCGGGTTTGTTTTTACGAATACTGCTATTTCTAAAATGTAGATTGAAGGTAACGTTAATATTTTGTAATATTTAAAATATGGTTTGCAACTCTCTGTGGATTTAATTTTGAACATGGACCTTATGCATCTTTTTTGTGCTTTAAATGCAGTTTCCTTTTCTGTCGAGTTGCCCCAAAATATAACACCATATCGTAAGTGGGATTCGACGGTTCCGTAATAGGCAGTGATAAGAGCATCTGTATACAACTTAGATGATCTCAGGTAATTCAATATTTTTTTAACCTCTAATATTATTTATTAACTATTACTGATCTGACTGCCTCGTTGGTCTAGTGGTCGCAAGGGCGCCTGGTGAGCGTGAGGTCCTCGGTTTGACTCCTAGGTCGGGAAAAATGTTATTGGGTTTTTCTGTTAAGGAATTCTCAGTAGTAGCCCGGAGTCAGGAAGTTGGTGTGTGACACCCCCGTGCTTCGGAGAGCAAGTAAAGCCGTCAGTCCTGCGCCTGATCTCTCTCCAGTCGGATATCGGATTGCCGTCCCATCGGACTATGAGAGTGAAGGAAGAGTGAGTGCACCTGTGTTTGCGCATACACTTGTGCACTATAATATCTCCTGCGTACTTAGCTAATCTTCGTGGAGATAAGCCGCCGTGAACGAAATACGGTCGGGAGGAGTATTTTATTATTAGGTACTTACGAGTATTACTGGTGGCATTTTAAGAACACATAATATTAGAGTATTGTACCTATGTATTGTCCTCCTTGTCGTATCCGATAATGGCGATCCTGGCTTAATTTTTGTTTATTGGGTGCCCGAATATGGCTTTCAAAGCCCAATTTAGTTTTAAAGATCCTGTTGCGGGGCACACAGTGCAACTGACTGGCGTTGTGGGAAGGCTTCGGACGGGTCTTTTTATTAAGGCGCTTGGCATCAAGGTCTGTTAAATGATGCTCTTCAAAGGAAGTCAAAGCCTTGTGAACAGAGCTGCGCCACTCTCGTCTCTGTTGCGCGAGCTTATCCCAACACTCGCATGGGATGTTGCATGCGGTAAGACGACGTTTTAGGACGTCCTTGTGACAGAAAGCTTACTTATAGAATAATACTCGTGATTTCACTGATAAAAACCAAAGTCTAGCCACCAAGCACAATCACTCACACACACACACACTCCCAACAAATACACACGCAAACTCGCACACACGAACGCTCACACACACACACACACACACACACACAAACCAGTTAAGAGCATGCATGCACTACATTTTAAATGTATATATATTATAATGTATATATGTATGTTTTCATAAATTAATTTTAAACAAAAAATGAAAACCGCCTTCAAAAATCTACTACACTAAAAAGTTTAAAATAATATCAAAATTTGCTTATAGTAAAATCATTTTAAAAGAACAATATATAATAATAATCTGTTAATTTTGGAGTCGGTGCCTGTACTGAGAGAGGGTTATTGTTTTCCTCTTGTTAGTCACTTATGTTCATTGTGCTGTGGTTATGTTACCGGCCTTTGTATCTGGTTGTAAACCCCATATACTTCAAAATACTTAATGAAAAAATTTACAAATGCACTTGTTGCCCCTACAATTTTCGAAGGTTTCCCTCGATTTCTCGGGGATCCATCATCAGATCCTGGTTTCCTTATCATGGTACCACCGTTGAGATTTCTTCTTTCCAACAAAAAAATAATTATCAAAATCGGTTCATAAACGACGAAGTTATCCCCGAACACACAGGCCATTACCAGTGGCGTTAATATTATAAACATTGTGAATATAAGCATTACGTACTTACGTTAAATAATATATTTTTTATCTAGATGTTATATATCCGGTGGCTCCGAGTATTTCCCTGTAACATGGTTGAGCTACACGATGACTGATGCATATGTGACGTCAGTTCAAATCGGAACTGCTATGGCTATTTCTTAAAAAGATCATTCTAGATGTCCCACCTACTCTGCACTCGTATAGCCTTTAAGCATGATATCTGAACTTTAAAAATGACGTTGACCTGTGAGTTTGTTTCGTAATTTCTTCTCAGGGTAGTCAGATAGGAAATGCCAACTAGATTTATAAAGTGACACATGCCGCCGCCAACTAGATTTATAAAATGACATATTTATTATGACCAATTTACTTACAGTATAAACTATAATTTAGTGAATTATTACGACCTGCAACACTGTGAAAGCGGCATAGATACGTGTTCAAACACTACCTTCTAAAATCTCCATGAAAATCTTACAAATATCATTACAATCCAAAACATAATTGACTTTCAGTATATTTCTACGATCATACATCAACTTTGAACACAACTTTCTTCCCGCAAATTGCCTGCCGACCACAAATGGTGCTGAGCGTGAAGATATACACCGCAACAACTTATAGAATTGATAGTGAGTGAAATTTAATGGTCGGAAAATCGTGGGTTTTAGGAAAGTTCTTACACGTGCTGGCTTTGACCCAGTCATTGTTGGTTAATGTTAATGTTTGTTTAAAGTTAACTGCCTCGTTAGTCTAATGGTCCCAAGCGCGACTGCTGAGCATGAGGTCTCTGGTTCGATTCCTGGGTCGGGCAAAGTGTTATTGAGTTCTTCAGTTAGAAAATTCTCGGTAGCAGCCCGGAGTTTGGAATTGTGCCCGGTAGATGGGAATAGGCTGACCACCTATTTCATGGGACTTAATAACAGCATTGGTGGAATGTGGGTGTACGAATGTGTACATCTCTTCCTACCCCTTCGGGGAACAGGCGTGATGCTATGTTATGTTATGTAAAGTTAACATCTGGGGGAATATTCCAAAAATAACGTATTTCTTACACACCTGTGTTTTTAGGCCACCTATATAGAGACTGAATAGATAGCAAAGATGTCGCCAAAAGACGTATTAAAAATGTGGAGGAAAACTCGCGGTGGTGAGCAGAGGTCGAGATGGCTTAGTGGTCAGAGCGCCTGGAGTATTTATCCGGGAGGCGCGGGTTCGAATCCTGCTCGCGACCGTATTCTTTTTCCATTTCATATTATAACTTTAGAGTTCGCTAAGCATGCGTTAATGCTTTTCATGATTTATCTTTAACGTAATTTTATTCTTTTGATGTAATGAAACTTAGAAATATAAATTAGCCTGCTTCATTGGTCTTGTGATCGCAAGGGCAACTGTCGAGCATGTGGTCCTAGGTTCGATTCCCGGGTCAGGCATAGCGTTTTTGATTTTCTGTTACAAAATTCTCAGTCTCAGCCCGGAGTTTGGAACTGTGCCCGATTGATGGCAATATGCTATTATATAGGACTTAAATATTGTATCGCTGAGACGTGGGTGCATAACAGTGCACACCTCTGCTTACCCCTTCGGGGAAAACAGGCGTGATACTATGTAAGTACCTATAAATAAAGTGTTATCTCTAGTAGAGCCAACCCCCAGCTGAGCTCCGATTTGTACTATATGCGTCAGTCTACGGGCCCCTTTCCATAGTAGGTATATAGCTCTTCGTGCTCTTGACTGTACCAAATTTATAACTATAAATAACTCTACCTATAAGCCCTAACTCTACAACCTCTACATCTTGCTTAAAAAGTATGGCTTCAGCTTTCTAGCAGTATCCAGACCGAAGCTAGGACAGTTCAAAATACAACGGAATGCTTCCGAAAAAGGTAAGTAGGTTGTGCCCCGCTCCCTTTGGCTCGTCTTGCCGGATAGCACTGCTGGCCCGGAATCTAACTTGGGACATCACGCTCAGCAGTCGCACTTGTGGTCACTAGACCAATGAAGTAGTTAATATGACGTATCAGGACGAGGACTTTGTAGTCTGAAATCGTCAACCCGCAGTGAGTTAGCGTGGTGATTAAGCTCGTGCCTTCTCTGTATCAGAAGAGGCCTTTGCCATGCAGTGTTATGGGCTGGTTAATAATTATTTATTTTATTTTTATGAGTACAGTACGGAATACTACGTGTTTTTAAAATTAAAGTCAATGACCTGTGACAACCATAAACTCCGATTTTGGTAAAAGAAGCAGTGGACAGAGGTGTGTGTGGGTAGTTTAAGATTTGTTATATTTTGGCCAACACATAAACCTCGTAACGAATAAGTCGCGCTCATAAATAGTTACAATGACGTTAAACTGTCTGACCCAGTTGTAGTTTATTTTAGGGGGCTGAGTTGCCCGCGTCCGTAGGAGTGCACCCTTAAAATGGAATCCCTACACTTGGCCCCTGGGTGGTGCAAAACAGGCAACATAACTCTGGTGGGAGGCTTCGGCCGCGACTGGTTACCACCCACTGGACGAAGCTATGCCGAGAAGCGACCTAGTCGTGTTTCTGGATGTAGTCCGGTTGCATCAACTCCCGAACTATCATTCTCCCCTAATCTATCCACTTTTCTTAAGAGTGAATAGATTTATTCTGGATATACGTGCTACATCCTCAGCCACACCGTCGCTTACCCTCAGGCGAGTTGGAGGCCAAACGTAGATCCATTTTTGATAAAAAAAGTTAACTAATTTACATGGAGCGACTGCCTACCTGATCTCCATAACCCACTTATTGGATAACACGATATCTCGTGTTAAAACTGGTTGTCAGAATCAGGCACCTGACTATCCACAATGGCTGTCTTAGATATTCGTTTCACAACCGGGACTGACAGTTTAACGCGCTCTCCAAGGCGCGGATGGGTCCCGATATGCAATGATGTTTACTCATCCGCAGATCGACCGCAGCGAGTGCAGCTTAACCTCGATTGACCTGTGCGGCTGTTCCTTAGCCACGAGCTCTTCCATATATCGCCACAATAAACCACACTATAGACAATCAAACCCGAAGGTCAGCTACAAAGTGTACATCCAACTTGAATACCCACATTGGGACATGTATAACTAATTGCATGCAAGCTTGCTTCACACCGCAATTTACTTCAAAACAATGGAATTGGGGCCCCGTAGGTGATTGTGGGATGAGCCGAGGTTCCGTAGAGTTTCGCAACTTGCACGTGTGAGTCACGAGTCTCGAAGGTGGTTGACATGTATGGGCGTTAGATTGGCAGGTGTGGGAAGAAATGAGTAAAGCAGTGTTTTATTTGTGTGCCATTTTTTGATTGTAGATTGGTTATGCCTGCTTTAGGGAGTGAGAAATTAGATTTGAAATTAGTGGTGTCAAAATAAATTGTAAATAGAAATATAATTTTGTATGTTAGTTGCAAAATATGGTGGTCGAACATTACGTGTTATGTCAAGAGGTCGATGAACTTAAAACGAAGGCCAGACACAGAGTACAGAGTAAATATAATGAACTGATTAAAGCAGTTGCATCATACTCTATCTGCCTTGTTGGTCTACTGGTACTGTAGCATCACGCCTGGATTCCCCGAAGGGGTAGACAGAGGACTACATACACAGTTGTACACCCACATTTCACCAATGCTGTTATTAAGTCCCATGGACGACATGTTCGCTCTTTACTTTTGCGAACCAAGTCGTTCAAATAAAGAAATAAAAAAAAGCCCCATGTAATAGGTGGTGAGCGTCTCGTAGAGGTGAGAATTTTATAACAGAAAAACTTAATAACACTTTGCCCGACCCGGGAATCGAACCCAAGACCTCGTGCTTAGCAGTCGCGCTTGGGACCACTAGACTCTTTCTAATTGTAGACTTGATTATTTAGTTACGAGTATTATGTCATACCACATAACGAAGTACAATACATACATATAGGTACATTTGCATTCACGTGAAATCATTAGCATAAACTTGAGCTCAATAAAAATAATACTAAAACTTTCCTATGTAGGTACTTTAATCATTTAAAAAGTAGTGGTATGACCGTTGGACTGACAAGTCAAAAGTTGTGACAAGTCCCTGCTTGTAGTAGACAGTTCCGATACTTCTAATGTCTCCAAATATAAGCAGTTTATCTTTATTGCCCTTTGATAGCGGCTTTACTGGTCGATGTAATGACAAAATATTGAATAAATCAATATTTTTTATTGAGGCACCGTTATCTTCAAAAACACTTTTTTACTATGGAAGCCAATTAATGTTGGCACTAGTATAGTAAACATTATGTAAAAAAGAGTATTTTAGCATACTCTATTAGTGTAATAGATTATAGAGTACGCCTACGTGATATAGAGTACAATACTCTATTTTAGAGTACGGTTGGCAACCCAAGGCACGCACCACTGTCTTTTCAAAGTCATTTAAGTATTATAAATTAATCCGCACTTGCTTAAAACGGTGAAGGAAAACATCGTGAGGAAACCAGCACACCAGAGAGATGTTCTCGATGTGTAAAGCCATGTCAGAGATCTACGGGTGGTTTAAACTCTGGCACTAGGTTGTTCATCAACCACACGACAAGAAGAAGAAGGTGCCTGTACTATGTAGAACACTGCATCATAGGCATCAGCAACTTTCACATAAGGGATACAAGTTATTTACAAACACTTTTTGTGACTTATAAACATATAGAGAGCATAAGTGTACAGTCGCGAGCACAATACACTTGCACTTTTTTACACGCTTTTATTAGCTTATAGTATGTATCTAAGTATCTATGTAACGGAATATTTGAACGTGATTTTCAGCCACTTTAAAACGTCGGATTGAATTGAAATTTCGCACACTTATCAAGAACCGATGACAATACAATAATTTAATAAATTTGACCTAGTATTTTGAACAGGAACTTCAGGATTAACGATTTCAGGACTATAAAAGCAAAAATAAATAATAGTTTAAAAAGACTAAGAAAACACGCTTTTGTAACTAGCCGAACTAAAAAGTATTAAGGAGTGATTTAGAAGAGAGACCGATTCGTTGAGAAGAATCAGTCAGACCGTTCAGCATCTGTTGTAAATCCTGCAACGTATCCGTTTCTTTAAGTAAAATAAATGGTGTGCTATTTTATTTTAACTTATAGAAATTTATTTTTAAATTTTTTAGCTCATTTTAAATAGTTTTCTGAATAAAATAGAAGTATTAATGTATGTCTATATGTAGAAGGAATGGTTCTTCTATCTGTGTTACATACCTAATTATCTTAGTGATACACGCTAGAGATATTATCAGTGAGATTAAAAAAAATTGTGTTTACATATTGGTGCTTGTGACTCTACACAGTTATAATAAAACAACGTTTAACCGGATTAATCGCGTGTATTATTGGTTTTTGTTTTTCCTGACGTTTCGAACACTTTGCAGCGTTCGTGGCCGCAGGAGGACTGTGTACAATTGTAAGACCATATTTTACCAATGCTGTTATTAAGTCTCGTAAAACTGCCTCATTTGTTTAGCGGTCCGTAGCGCGACTGCTGACAAGAGGTCTCGGGTTCGATTCCCGGGTCGGGCAAAGTGTTATGAGTTTTTCTGTTAGCAAATTCTCAGTAGCAGCCCGGAGTTTGGAAACGTGACCGGTTGATGGCAATGGGCTCACCACCTATTACATAGGACTTAATAACAGCATTGGTGAAATGTGGGTGTACAATTGTGTACACTTCTGCTTACCCTTCGGGGAATCAGGCGTGATGCTATGTTATGTTATTAAGTCCCATGTTATAGGTGGTTAGCATATTGCCGTCTACCGGGCATAATTCCAAACACCGGGCTACTACTCAGAATTTCCTAAGGGTTGCTACACACATAAGCGGACACGCATGTCGGTTCAGTAGTACTTGTCGAATAAGCAATTACTGTACTTTTTTGGTTTCAATCGGCTTGTGCCATTCGGGTAGTTCATTCGGGTCGACACATCATTCGCTGCGGCAGTCCCTTATTCTTAGCACTACTGAATGTAAATTATCGCTAAAAGCCGACTGGCATAAGTCGGCAGTTATCCCGCCGCTTATGTACGAGTAAGTAGCAACCCTAACAGAAAAACTTAATAACAGAAATAGTGGTCAGAGCGCCTGGAGTATTTATCCGGGAGGAGCAGGTTCGAATCCTGTTCGCGACCGTATTCTTTTTCCATTTAATATTGTAACTTTAGAGTTCACTAAGCATGCGTTAATGCTTTTCAAAGATTTATCTTTAACTTAATAACACTGCCCAACTTGGGAATTGAACCCAGGACCTCATGCCCAACAGTTACCCTTGAGACCACTAGACCAAGGAGATAACCACGGCAGTTTTTAATTGATAGTGATAGTAAATGACGATAAAAATTAATAATGATTATGTCATGGCCGATTGTTTGTCTTTAACAACACTCACTCACTAACTACAATTATTTGCATGTAGGTGTTACCTATTTCAATTTCAATGAAGGTTAGAGAGGCTCCTATTGTTAAATCACTCTCGTGTAGGAGGTACATGTTACTCTCAACCTGTGCCAGCGCATCCACACTATAACGAAAGTAAAATAATTGCAAATGCTGAGCATAAAGTACGATTCACAGTTCAGGCAAAGTGTTCATTATTGTTTAACGGTTATTACTCACGCGCATTCTTCGGGATTGCCCGACTAGTTTCGAACTCGAACGGAGCCCTTATTCATGAGCTGAGCACGCGGCGATGTCGCGAGTCAATCCCCAAAAATGCACGTGAGTAATAACCGTTAAACAATAATTAATATGAATGTGTCTCATGAAAGTTATTAGGTTAAGTGTTCTTGGGTTTCATTCTCGGAAAATTCTCTAAGCACTCCAGAGTTTGGAATTGTGCTCAGTAGCTGGCAATAGGCTCACCATCTATTACATGGGACTTAACAGCATTGGTGAAATGTGGGTGTACATCAGTGTACACTTCTGCCTACACCTTCAGGGAATACAGGCGTGATGCTATGGTATTTATTCACTAAAATTTATGGCCAAGTTACATTTCTTCTTTTCCCAACTTCTTTCCCTTATCAATAATGTTCGTTTCACACACCTGCCCACCCTTTCTAGATTACAGGCGTGATACGGACATAGTTCGGCACATTCTGGCCGGAGTTACGTGTGGCCAGTATTGTGGCGAACATTCCGCTTTCTAACTCAACGCGTAATTAACTTAATTAACTAAACATATGAACAACGAAACATTTAAGTGTCAAGATCGCGCCTGGACCACTTTGACGGGTTCATATAAAAAAAAATGTTATTGGGTAAAATCGATAAATTTTATTTATTCTTGTGTTTTAACAGCGATGCGCAGGAATACTTCGACGCCTAAACCACCTTTTTTATATTATAGTTTATTATTATCTTATATCAGTTAGTAATTAATAGTTGTATACAAGTCAGTTGTAGATGTTAAAGTCAGATAAATTATCTGTGCGGTCACTCTTGAAAATTAATTTCAAGTCCAATCCAATTCCATTGTGGAATCAATTCCAGCCAAAAACAATGCGTAATGAGTTACATCATAGTTATCAAAATTTTTAAGCATCTTCCTTCTTCTCTATAACCTGCAACTTTGTACTGAAGTACAAAGTAACTATAAACATCTATTATGTCTTGTAATTAGCGAGCCAACGGCTTAATAGTATCCCGTTCTATAATAATTTTTAAGACGATTTGGTGTTTAAAGTACAAATTGACGTATTTTCAATGTCAATATCAAATCCGCTCAAATTAATTTTTAAGAGTGACCTAATTCTTTTACCTAACCTAACGATCTAATCATTAAAAAGAAAATTGAAATAAGAAAAAGTTATTTAAAGTTTTTCGCATTACTAATTCCCGTAATATCACTTGAGAATGCGCATCAGTCGCCAAAATTATTTAATTTAATTATTGTAGTCTATTTTAGAGTGAGGGGCTCGTGGCTAAGTAACAGCCGCACAGTTCGATCGATTGAGTTAAAGCTGCGCTTGCCGCAGTCGGTCTGTGGATGGGTGACCATCATTTCATACCGAGATCCCCTACGTGCCTCGTAGAGCACGTTAAGCCGTCGGTCCCGGTTGTCAAATTAAGATCTATGACACCCGTTACGGGTAGACAGAGGCCTGAAAGTCTGACAACCACGAGATATCGTGTTACCCAGTAACTAGGTTCTATTCTCTATTCTCTTATTCTATTCCACTATACACCTTCCATCATATAGTTTCTCCGCGTATTTACTTTAATAGTTCATTTATTTACTTAATAATATATTTACGCATTTATTAACTATCCTCTACAGTGTAGACGTGTATGTGTAGAGTCTACACGTTCATTGTGTTACCTACTGTACTTCCTATTATTATGTATTCACTATTTACCTTGTTTTGAGCGTATGGCACACGTGGGCCGCAGCTGTAAATCAGCGCTAGGTAGTAGTGATTGTACCGCTCCCTAGCATAATGCTGAGCTGATGGCCCTTTGGCACTTCAATTTATATATTATTCTGTACATAAGTATACCTATGTAATTGTGCGTGCCAATAAACAATTCTTTCTTTCTTTCTTTCTTTCTAGGTTGTGTAATTGGGAAAAAGCTAGGCAGATTCATTGTATTCTATTTTAATTTGGACTATTAGTATCAGTATTCAATTACTTCTTATTATTTTTTACTTAATAATTCAATATAACTATAGTTCTTAAAATTTTACTAATTATTTACTAAAAATATTAATTAATTCGTTTTCATTCTTTCACTGTGCAACCCTAACTCCGTTCAGTGACCAGTTTGTTTAAAAAATGTGTTTCGTAATTTTATTGACGTCGAGTTTTATAGTCCTATGATTACTCTTACATGACTACGAAGATGTAATATGTTTACAACCCGACCTATAGGAGAGTTATCTAAATTATACAAAATAATGATTCGAAACTGTGATCATTAAAAGTATTGCACCATTTGTTTTAAATAACGGAACTGTCTCGTTGGTCTAAAGGTGCGATTGATGAGCATGAGGTCTTGGGTTCGGTTTCCGGGTCGGGCAAAGTGTTATTTTCGTTCAGTAGCAGCCCGGAGTTTGGAATTGTGCCCGGTTGATGGAAATAGGCTCACCACCTTATTACATGAGACTTAATAACAGCATTGGTGACATGTGGGTGCACAATAAGTGCCCCTCTGCCTGGCTCTTTATGGCGGATAGATATAGCGTGGTGTTATGTAAACCTTTACCGTGAAAAATCTTTAACCGGGGAGAGCCATGCTTCGGCACGAATGGGCCGGCTCGACCGGAGCGATACCACGGCCTCACAGAAAACCGGGCGAAACAACGCTTGCGTTGTGTTTCGCCGAGAGACCTTTAAAAGGCCGGCAACGCACATGCGACTCCATTACGGGTGTCCATGGGCGCCAGTAATCGCTTACCATCAGGCGATCCGCCTGCTCATATGCCCCCTATCCCATTAAAAAAAAGTTTACTCTTAAAACTAAACGAATTCGTTTTTCTTTCAAATGGATTAAAGCATGCTTAGCGCTAGCGAACTATTAAAGTTAAACTTATTTGTGGAAAGAAAAATACAGTCGCGAGTACTTGAGGATTTGATCCTTCGCCTACCGAATAAAATACTCCCTGCTCTGCCGGCTAAGCCATCCCGACCTCTGGTTACTACTCCGAATTCTTCTTCCACTAACCAGGGATTGAATGATGCCGATGAAGTCACAATAAGACGTTTAAAATGTGGAAGAATTCAGAGTATTGAGGAGAGATCGGGAGTTATGAGAGTGCTTCGGATACTAAATTAATATTTCTAATTCAAGATAAATCTTTGAAAAGCATTAACGCATGCTTAGCGAACTCTAAAGTTACAATATTAAATGGAAAAAGAAAACGGTCGCGAATAGGATTCGCACCTGCGCCTCCCGGATAAATACTTCAGGCGCTCTGACCACTAAGCCATCTCGACCTCTGCTCACCACCGCGAATTCTTCTTCCATATTTTAACACGTCTTAAGGCGACGTTATTGCGATAACTTTAGAGTTCGCTTAGCATGCATTATTGCTTTTCAAAGATTTCACTTGAATTATTAACGTAATTGCATTCTTTACGACATTGTATTAGCTGCAAAGTTGGTCGTGTCGGTTCGGTCACCTGTATAGGTACTGAATTGATTGCAATGACGTCACCGTAAGACGTGTTAAAATATGGAAGAAGAATTCGCGGTGGTGAGCAGAGGTCGAGATGGCTTAGTGGTCAGAGCGCCTGGAGTATTTATCCGGGAGGCGCAGGGTCGAATCCTGTTCGCGACCGTATTATTTTTCCATTTAATATTAATATTTCTAGACAACTTACAAAATTCAAATACACTATTTCCTTTACCATTGCAAAGTTCATTCGCATTAATAATAATAACAGTATAAATGTATTATGAAGATTCATGATTCACAACAGCAAGTGACAGTTGGTTTCCCGCGTAAATTGACAGTTTCGCGTCCATAATGGCGGACTCCGGTAGTAATGAGGTTTTAAATTAATCTATGGGCTTTAGACTGGTTATTAGTTTAAAGGTATTGACCTAGCCATGCCATCGAACTTCGTGCAATATGCAGTGGAGAGGAAGCTTTCTGTGTATAATTTTTTTTAAGCCTTTCCCACAATTAATTTAATATGTACGTCTTTTAATTTTTCTCGTCCTACCCCGCAATATTTCTGTCGTGTCAGTGTCAACACTGCCATAGTTAACAATAGGAAATCCTGGTTTTTCCTAACGGCTTCTATTGTCGCCTTCAGCTCGGTTGGTGGTAACTAAAAACTGCACTTAATGATGTCAGTCGACTCCTGACGTTAAAAGGAAATACGTTATGATTGCCCATCTGATCCCCACAACCCAGTTACTGGGTAACACGATATGTCGTAGTACGGTGGTGATCAGACTTTTAGGCATTTGTCTGCCTGTGACAACGGAAAGGCTGATTTATGCCTAGTGTACTAAAAAATCTTGTATAGACTGAGAATATTCGGGGCAAACGGGAACTTAGTACATTAGACTAGAAGATACTTATCATTAAAGACCTTTCAGGTGTTATTCTCAATGCTTCTAGTATACCTAAGCTATTCAGAAAGAAAGAGATTTTTTACAAGATACAAGATCATTTATTTGTTCAAACATGAGTATAGACACACAGCAGCATGCAAGATGTTACATATAAATAATATTACAGTCATGTTTTGCCTTTAGGGCGTACAAATATTTATCAACAAATATATATCAAATATATAAGGTCCTAATTTATTAGGTAATTTCCTTTGAAAGGGTTAATATGTAAGTCAAATACATTCACTTCAGCTAAGAATTAAATGGATATAACAATTTTTTTTGTAATTAACATAGTACTAGCAAGACGAAAACTGCTCCATGAACAGCGAACATTTAGAAAAAAATAAAATTGTTGTAAATATTTAAATAATGGCTTAAATGAATCCTTATCACTTACACATTGACTCCTTATAAGGAAATTACCTAATAAATGAGGACCTTATATAACAAATATATATCGTATTAATAGTTAAAATTAAAGGGATTATTGAAACCTGAGAATTTAAAGTAAATTAATAATAGTCATAAATATTCAATAAATTGAATGTCTTACACAAAAACTATTATTTAATATTAAATTTTTTTTTATCTGATTTTGTTTTTTTGTCTCATGGACTACATTCGCCACTTTTGAAACAATTGGTTGTACGTATCACAATGGAAGGCAAAAGGAATGGAAGCAAAAATGGGAATAATAAATTAAATGACAAAGCTACTCGTAATATTATTTTATACTAGCTGTGCCCCGCAGTTTAACCCGCGTATAATTATATTATAATTGGCCTAAGTTACTCCTTATATAGTCTAGCTACCTGCCAGTAAAATCTTATCAGAATCTTTCCAGCCATTTCGAAGATTAGCCGGAACAAACAGACAGACAAAAATTTTAAAAACTGATTTAAAGCTTATGTAACATGTAGGTAAATAACTGTATGAGCTTAAAAAAAACTATTATTTTGACATTACAAACAGATACTTCAATTGATTAAATTATGGTTCGAGCTTTACGGTGATTGATGCATGTGTGCCGTCAGTTAGGATTGGTCAATTTAAAATTGCTACGGTTCTTTCTTCAAAAGGCCTTTCCAGACGCCCTACATGATTACGCTCACAAAACTATAAACAGTGATGTCTGGACTTTAAAAGAGACAGTGACCTCTGAGTTTGTTTCGATTTTTCTTTTCCAAGGTAGGTAGTCAGATAGGAAATGTCGGCACCTTCTAGATAAAAAAATGACATGTAAAAGAGTTTTACAGACCTATTTACAGAATAAAAAATTTGAATTTGAATTGATTTGTATTTAAAATATTTTGTTCTCTGCTAAGGCTAAAATGTTTCATAAAGTATATGGGGACCCCGTGAAGCCCGATTAGTGGGGTGTGATATTAGGATAATATCAGAACCTGGCGCATGGATAGCATTTAGTGCGACATAGCTAGATAGAAGGAGACCGTATCAGTGGCGGTTACCACCAACAACAGCATTCCCAATGGGGGTTGACGTCAGGCAGGCGTGTTCATAAAACATAGCCAAAACTTTAGCAGCATGCCAGATATAGGTATGCTGCGCCAACCCCAAATAAATTGGGATAAGGGCAGGGAGACGATGATGGAGACCCTGTGATAACCTAGACGTGGTATCGTTGGAGGCAAATCGAACTCAAAGCACGCGTTTTCAAAGATAAACGCGTATTAGAAATTAATTATCACTTGCATAAAAACTGTGAAGCAAAATTTCGTGACGCAACCTGCATACCTGAGAGCTTACAGGACCAGACGGGAGACGACTTCTGACTAAATATCGAACAAATTTGCTCGCAATTTTTTGCAGGGGGTGAGGTAACATACAAGCACAAAAGAACTTGTGTTAAAGCAAAAATAGCTATCGTCATTAGATTAACAGTATTAAAAAAAAAAAAAAAAAAATGTGTTACACGATTAAAATCGTGTACTACGAGTATCATTGTAACCATACTGGTAAAAGGTACCTTTATATGATTGGGAATCATATGCCAGTGGCGAGACGGGTACGCCCGCTAAAACTACTCCAGTACTAATTCCTTCAAGCCAGAGAGATATCCCTAATGGTGTGTAAAGATATCCCAGAAGCCTACGGGTGGTTTAAACTGACACTAGGTTGTTCATCAACCGTACAATACGAAGAAGATGTTTATCAGTGTCATATGCATCATTTCACAACAAAATATGTAATAGACCATTAAACACCAATAAATGATTTATTAACTATGATCATAAATACATTATAATCATGTCACGTATTTGCATTGTCACTTTCAACAATTTTTTCTCAACAATCGGTGACGAAACGCACACAATAGAGTGGCGCAAATGGTTGCACAGATGTTGTTTTGTTTTTATTTTTATGCAATCAAAAGAATTTTGTTGTATTTGCAATAGCTTTGTAAAAAAAAAGTTAAACGGTTCGTTCGATATGTTGCGTTTAGTTGTCTGTTATATAGATTTTTAATTTATATTGTTTAATTGATTTGAAATTAACCAGTTTGTGTGTCAGAGATCGGCCTGATGATGATTTACGCCCCGTGTCGCGGGTTCAATTGACGATCGGAACGATCTAGTATTATGTTTTGGGTTAGAATCAAAAAATTACAATATATTACATAACATAACATAGCGTCACGGCTTTATTCCCCGAAGGGGTAGGCAGAGGTGCACACAATTGTACAACCACATTTCACCAATGCTGTTATTAAGTCCCATGTAATAGTTGGTGAGCATATTGCCATCTACCGGGCACAATTCCAAACTCCGGGCTGCTACTGAAAATTTCCTAACA
The DNA here is from genome assembly GCA_935421205.1 of Xylocampa areola. Classification (NCBI taxonomy): domain Eukaryota; kingdom Metazoa; phylum Arthropoda; class Insecta; order Lepidoptera; family Noctuidae; genus Xylocampa; species Xylocampa areola. The sequence goes on from OW285225.1 coordinate 11,951,116, forward strand.
GAAAAACTCAACTTCCATCATAGGTATATTACCTAATACAATATAACTATCATATAACTATATTACGGTAGGTATATAGCTATATCCCTAGGGATATAACTAGATATATGCCTTAATCATCTTACATGTTTCAATATATTCTTAACCTATACGTAGTATAAAAAATGTATAATTTTAGAGAAGTTATATTTTGTTTTTGGCAAGACCAGTCAAACCATTCTGAAGACTAGAAATACTGTCAGCAGGAGAATTAGAAAAGTTTTTCACATTGACGAATATCCGTCAACCCGGCGTAATTCCAAACTCCTGACTGCTACAGACAATTTCCTAACAGACGACATACTTACTTATTTAAAATTTGCTGTGCCCGACAGGGTCCATGATTGTTTCTAATATTTGTTTATTTACCACCTGTAAGTGTACATTATGGATTGCAATAAACATTTTGATTTGATTTGATTACTGTCTGACGCAGGAATAAAACCCATAACTTCATGATCAACAGCCTAAGAATACATAGGCATGATAAAGCAACACTTACATAAAAAAAAAAAACATAACCAAATATTGACATAAAACCGCGATCTAACAATTTGTATTACTCAAGTATTATTATATTGGTATTTGCATATACAATACCTATATACAGTAATTTACGTGTTGATTCCGAAATCGGGACGATATCGTGAATCATTATAAGTTTTATTGCCAGCGATTGAGACCACTGGGTACATTATTTTATGCAGCGCAATGAAATCTTTCATACCTTTGGTTAAGCAGTTACAAGATTGGTCATAAGATCGAAGCAAAGACTTTGTCCAGATGGATCAGCGTACCTATTCGCTATTTTGGTTGCCAACCGAATTGATGGACATTGTGTAGTGTTGTCTATGATGAGCAACAATAGTAAAAAGTAAAAACTTACGACGCAATGTACTACAAAGTGCAACCGAGATAGCTAATACGTACGCTGATAGTATAAGCATAGTTTTCCTCCAATTCGTCGGAAAAAATGATAAAATTTTTACTTTTAAATGACAAAAGAATTCTTTAAGCATGCGTTAATGCTTTTCAAAGATTTATATGTAATTTTTTACTAATAGTAGGATCCATATTTTTAACGATTGGCAACACTATTCCCGGTTATTTAACACTGTATCCCCTACTTCCGTACTTGAATGTGTACCACTCCAATGATTGCGAGTGGTGGGAAAAAATGTAAAAGAGATTTAAACGATCAGTTGAAAGGGTTAATGAAGGTCAATTTGAAAATCGTGCAGTTTTGGCGAAACATTGGGAAACAGGTATGAATTTATCGTATGTAATATATGTAGGTACCCCCCAACGAATTTTCGGTTAGGGCGGCTTATCTCCCCTGTGATTAGCCAAGTACTAAGGAGGTATTATAGTGCACAAGTGTATGCGCAAACACAGGTGCACTCCTTCTTACTCAGTCTGATGGGACGGCAATCCGACACGACCAGAGAGAGATTAATCGCAGGACCGACGGCTTTACGTGCTTACACCGCCTTAACTCCGGACTGCTACTTGAGAAACCCGAGAAACGGAAACCTCAGCAGTGGCCCTTGCTGCCAGTAGACCAATGAGGCTTATTCAAAATTGTTTCTCCACACTAGGAACTTCTGCGTTAGTGCATTTACAGACTACTCACACGCACACACGGCTCAAATCGGAACAACATTTTGTAGATCATGTTAATGTTTGTTACTGTGAATCAAACCTACGACAAGCAGCTGATCTCTACCCACTGCGCCAAAAAAACTAACATGGCATAATATTGCATCACGCCTGTATTCCCCGAAGGAGTAGGCAGAGGTGTACACAGTTGTACACCCACAATTTACAAATGCTGTTATAAAGTCGCATGTAATAGGTAGCCATGTCATCTACCAAGCTCAATTTCAAACTCCGGGATGCTACAAAATTTCCTAACAGAAAAACTCAATAACTCTTTGCCCGACCCGGGAATCAAACCCGGGACCTCATGCTCAGCAGTCGCACTTGGGACCACTAGACCAACGAAGCAGTAAAAAACTAAGAGGTAGATTCATCAGGTTAATAAAATCACACGTATCCCTAACTATATAGGAGTATTTAATTGAACAAACTTCCGTATCAATTAATTGAACGATCTTTGTAGTTACGTGAATTAACACAATTGGTAAATAGCCCGATATTGGTGTCAAAGTCGATGTTTTTAGAGCACCCATCTTCAAAGCGGACTGACAATTACCGAAGTTAGGAATGACGTTACGCAACCAGCCCATAACTGTCCCATTAGAGCGCAACGGCGTCTTACTGAATTTTAGAGAGAGGTATTATGCACTCTATGTTAAAATCATAACGTTAGTGTAAATATACTTCAAAAAAAAATATTACAATTTTAGAGTTCGCTATGCATGCGATACGGTTTTTAAAGATTTATCTGTATTTGATAAGGTAATTGCATCTGTACGACATTGTATTAACTGCAAATTTTGTCGTGTCGGTTCGGTCACCTGTATGTATAGGGACTGAATAGATAGTAATGACGTCACCAAAAGTCGTATTAAAAATGTGGAAGAAGAATTCGCGGTGGTGAGCAGAGGTCGAGATGGCTTAGCGGTCAGAGCGCCTGGAGTATTTATCCGGGAGGCGCAGGTTGACATCCGCGACCGTATTCTTTTTCCACAAAAATTTATAACTTTAAATATTTTGCATCGATAACGGCCTAAGGTGAATACTATTGCTACAATTTTCACCGCTAACATATGTGCATATATTTGCGGGCGGGCGGGCTGTGCACAGATATTTGCATAACTACCCTCAATATTGTGGAAGTAGCTAGATATGACATTTATTTGGATTGACGGTATTTTAGTCTGTCCACAAAAATATAACTTGAGTTCGCTAGAATCTGGCGTTTATCTGGTACTTTCTTAGTTCATCTGTGACACGACAGACATGCGATGCAGTGAAGGAAAACATTGTGAGGAAAATCGACAACCCGCAGTGAGCTAGCGTCGTGATCAATGCTCGTGCCTTCCCTGTATATATGCAATACATTATCATCACCACCCCACTACCCTAATCCCAATTTATTTGGGGTCGGCGCAGCATACCTATATCTGGCATGCTGCTAAAGTTTTGGCTATGTTTTATGACCGGCCGCCTGCCTGACGTCAACCCTCATTGGGAATGTTGTTGTTCGTGGTAACCGCCACCGAAACGGTCTCCTTCTATCTAACTATGTCACACCAAATGTTATCGATGCGCCTGGTTCTGATGTTTACTACACTCTTCTATCATATCTATTATACTCTTATATCATGTCTATTACACTCCACTAAATTTTTATTACAAAATAAATAAACTTGTAACACTTCATTGTACAGACAATAATCTACATATTACGCATTTCGCACCACAATACCGAGCATACGCAAGACGACTCGGAAACGAGACGATTGCGATCTGTGACGCAAGCTGCCAACGACCGGAGAGCCTCGCCGTGAACATACAAGGAGAGAACAAGTTTGCTGTTAATGTGTTAATACCTTGTAAGTATGGTTGATGTTATGGGTATTTTGGCTATTGATGAATCATGGATCTATCGTAGCATCACGTTTGTATTCCCCGAAGGGGTAGGCAGAGGTATACACAGTTGTACAGCTACAGTTCACCAAAGATGTTAAAAACATCCCATGTAATCGGTGGTGAGCCTATTGCTATCTACCTGGCACAAATCCCTACTCCGGGCTGCTCCACGTGCTGCACCGCGATCCGACTGCTGCACCGCGTGTCACAGGTTCGATTCCTGCATGGAGCAAATATTTGTATGATCTACAGATAATTGCTCCGGGTCTGGGTGTGTGTGCTTCTGAGATTATATGTCTGTAAACGCACCCACGATACAGTAAGAAATTCTTAGTAAGGGCCAACGTTTTAAGAAAAAGGGGCTGAGTTGCTCATGTCCGTGGGAGTGCACCCTTAAACCCGTGGCCCCTGGGTGGTGCTGCACAGGCAACTCAACTCTGGTTACCACCCACCGGACGGAGCCGCCGTGAACCGACTTAGTCGTCTTTCAGGATGTAGTCTGCTGCAACCGTTGTGGGAGACGGGTCTGGGCAGTTGCATCAACTCCCCAACTGTCGTTCTCCCTAAATCTATCCACTCTACTTAAGAGTAAATAGATTTGTTCTGGATATACGTGTTCCATCCTCGGCCACACCGTCGCTTACCATTCGGCGAGTTGGAGGTCAAAAGAAGATATTTTTTCTTATAAAAAAAAATTTTTACTAACCATGTCATAACATAATCCAGCGGGCAGTACTTCAGTTACCAAACGGTCCGGTCCGCTACACGCTCTGCTGACCACACTTTTAACAGTCACCTTGAAACGCCTTGCTTGATTTAAAACACTAGCAATTAACAAAACTATTATTGACTGTTTAACTCATGCCTCCCACGGGGGTAGGCAGAAACTATAGAACGCTGCTACTGTAGCAGGTGGCTGTTACAATCCTTACATACGCCTTTTGCATCGTCCACGTTCATACATCTGGTCAGTGCATTAACCTACATTAACTTTTAATGAAACTATGTATGAATTTTTACAGCTGCCTATCTCCACGGAGATTAGCCAAGTACGCAGAAGATATTATACATTAATATTATAACTTTAAAGTTCGCTACGCATGGGTTTATGCTTGTCAAAAATTTATCTTTAATTATTAAGGTAATTGCATCTTTACGATATTGTATTTACTGCAAAGTTAGTCGTGTCGGTTCGGTCACCTGTATAGGGACTGAATAGATAGCAATGACGTCACCAAAAGACGTGTTAATTCTTCTTCCACATTTTTAACACGTCAGACGCCTGGAGTATTTATCCGGAAGGCGAAGGTTCGAATCCTGCTCACGACCACCGTTTTCACCGTGGGAGAGCCACGCTTCGGCACGAATGGGCCGGCTCGACCGGATACCACGGCCTCACAGAAAACCGGCGTGAAACAACGCTTGCGTTGTGTTTCGCCGAGTGAGTGAGAGTACCGGAAGCCCAAACCCTTTAAAAGGCCGGCAACGCACTCGCGACTCCTCTGGGGTTGCGGGTGTCCATGGGCGGCGGTAATCGCTTACCATCAGGCGAGCCGTCTGCTCGGTTGCCCCTATTCCATAAAAAAAAAGATCGTATTCTTTTTTCCATTTAATACTATAACTTTAGGCTTTTAAAAATGTATTATTAACTTTAAAGTCTCAAACATGCATAAATCAACTATAAAAATAATCAGCATTAGTAATAAAAGTTTAAAAATCAAAATATTAACATGTTCAATCAGTCTTTCCAAAACATACAAAATCAGCGTAATGTCAAAAAATTCTTCTCACAGTAATTTGATCATTATAAACTTACATTAACAAAAAAATTAAATAAAAAAATACTGAATATTAACAGTAAAATATATTTGTTAAGTATGCTTTGACAATATTTTAACATTTATATTTTTGAAAAAAAAAATTCCATCTGTAATTACTTCTATTAAAACTATGATTTGACATTGTACAAAATTTCAAATAAACTACTTTCGTCTTATGTATTTCAATACATTTAAGCCATTTTTATGTGAACCGTACAAGTTGAAAACAATAGAAAAAGACAAAAAACTAAATGTAAAGATATCGTATTTGGGGTTCTCCGGGACGGGGGTCTCGGAGATCGGGGTACTCAGGGATTAATCACTTTTTTTAATAAAAAAATACAGTTTTAGAGTTCGCTACGCATGCATTATTACGTTTGAAAGATTATCGGTACATATGATACTTTTTATCCCGGCTGACCAGACCCAATTCTAAATTACCCAGATAAATTCGCGGGCAGAAATTACTAAGCATAAAAATGCAGTGATATTTCTTTCATGGCATGTCTTATGTGTAAATAATTTACCACAAAATTCTCTTTCTTCAATGTTGTCACATTTGCACAACACTTTTCGTGACTATCTGTAAGGCTATCAGCTATTTAAATACACCATGCTATCCTATTTTATGGAAAACAAAGAAATAACTAATTTATTGTGGCCTTGCTTTGTGGTGACACATTCAGGTGGACTTTGGTTCAGAAAATTTAGCTTTTATAGTTTTTTTTTTGGTAAACTCCTGGAGTAGTTATCCGGGAGGCACAGGTTCGAATGCTGCACACAACCGGTTAACTTCAATATTCGCTCCATATACGTTAATGCATTACAAATATTTATCTGTGTAGGTATGTAACTTTTATTTTATTTAAAAACTGTTGGTCTGGTGCCTTTTCAGGGTAAAGTTCCTCAAAAGGAAAATAGGTACCCTTATAAGATCATTTCTTTGTCCGCCTGTCTGTCCATCTGTCAAGATTTTTCTTAGGAACGATTTACAGTCCCTTGGAGCTGTAAAAATTTCAAGATTCTAATTAAAAAAAAAATATAAAGCCATTTATGCCGCATATTTAGATATACGGCCAATAAATGAAAACCTTACTCTTGATTGCTTCTCGTTGACATCATGACATTTGGTAACTAATCAATTAGGAAGGTCTTACGGTGAAGGAAAACATTGTAATAATTGGAAACCGTTAATTTATAGTTATATCACATAAAAATCGTTATAGATACTCTCGGTTGCATTACAACCCGCGTTGACGGCTTGGGTTGCAATCCAGCTTCGAATATATTGACCAACGTAGCTCGTACTTTTATTGAAAATGCCACTAACTCGCCTGATGGTATGCGATGGTGTGGCCGAAGATGGAGCACGTAGATCCAGAAGAAATCTATTCACTCTACCCTTGAATATGCCTAGATTGTACACATATCTAAGGAAACACTTTCTAACTTGTATCTCTCTCTCATCGTGTGGCTGATGAACAACCTAGTGTCAGAGTTTAAACCACCCGTAGGTCTCTGACATGGGTTTACACACCATCGAGAACATCTCTCAGCTGTGCTGGTATCCTCACGATGTTTTCCTTCACCGTTATAAGCAAGTGATAAATAATTTCTAATACGCACATGACTCAAAAAGTCTGTGGTCATGCACTACTTTGGATTCGAACTTGCGACCTTTGACTTATTAATCCAACGGTCATACCCTTCCTTCTAATATCTTTGGTCATACCACTAGGCTATCATTGCTGCGAACTTGTATCATATTGTAATATTATATAAGGTCTTAATTTATAAGGTAATTTCCTTTGAAAGGGATAATATATTTAAAGTCAAATACATTCACTTTAGCTAAGAATTAAATGGATATAACAAATTATTTGTTATTAACATAGTACTAGCAAGACGAAAACTGCTCCTTGAACGGCGAACATTAAGAAATAATAAAATTGTTGTAAAAATTTGAATTATGGCTTAAATGAATCCTTATCACTTACACATTCACCCCTTAAAAGGAAATTACCTAATAAATTAGGACCTTATATTACACTTCATTACACAAGGAATAACCATGGAAATACGTCTATTATCCCAAAACAAAGAACAATCTAGTTACTTGTACATCAACCTTGGTTATGTCACAAGTCACTGGTGTTATGTCAATGGTTTTTGTGACCACTGAGAAGCCTTGGTTTTTGCTACATCATATGATTACAGTTATTAAAGCGTATTTAGTTGAAAGAAGTATTTGTTTTGTGTTTTTAAGTAAAGTCTGTTGTTAGGTACAAGGCAAAATTTATAACAATACTCCTCCCGACCGTATTTCGGTCACGGCGGCCTATCTCCACGGAGATTAGTCAAGTACGCAGGAGATATTATAGTGCACAAGTGTATGTGTAAACACAGGTGCACTCCCTCTTCTTTCACTCTCATATTCCGATAGGTCGGCAATCCAACACGACCAGAGAGAGATCAGGCGCAGGACCGACGGCTTTACGTGTGGGGATGTCACACCACCAACTTCCAAACTCCAGGCTCCTACTACCGAGAATTTCCTAACAGTAGAACCCAATAACATTTTGCCCGACCTGACAATCGTACCCAGGACCACTAGACCAAGGAGACAAAATGAACTGATAATTAAGAGGTATGTACTTTTATTTTGAGGTATTGCCGTGTGATGTTTTTTAATTTAGAGCCTTCGTAGACTTACAGGTTTTAGCATTGGTGATCAGTGATTTAAGTCACTGAAGTTATAAATTTGTTGTGACTTGTGGATGTCAGATAGGCAGTCGCTCCATGTAAAATACTGGTATTAAGCTGCATCCAGTTTGATTGGAAGCCAACCCCAATGTAATTGGGAAAAGGCTACGCAGATTGAATGCCTAAATAATTTCTAAAACAGCGTTTAAAGCTCCATTTCATATTACCATCCATTTCTACGGTCGTTCAATCATAATTTCTACCACACTAATAAATTTGAGAACTCTTTTAACCATACAAAACCTGTCAACATCTAAAATAGACGTCAGATAAAAATTAACAGAACATTTAAAATACAGATACAAAGAATCCCTTATTAAAAAGTAAAGTGAAACCAAATATTGCTACGAACTAAAACAATTATGTTATTATGACATTGAATTTGCGTTTTAAAAATAAACATCTTACCACAGATCAAGTACTCGATGGAATAAAAAATATCATTGAATAAACTTCTTTTATAAAACATCTTTAAAGATTCAGGAAACAAACAAACAAAGGAAAAGGCCATCTTAACTAATTCCGCTCTATTTAATACTAATATTGAGTCATTTTTACTTCGTATTACATTAAAAACCACTTCTGTTATTCATTCAGAAGTTTTTATAACGCGGAAGATCATTTAAATGGGCGTAGATTATATTTAATTGTAACGGCTCCAAGAAAATCTTGTAAACCTGAGATAAGGTTATACATTTTTGTGGATATAAAAATACGGTCATAAGCAGGATTTGAACCTGCGCTTCCCGGATAAATACTTCAGGCGCTCTGGCCATTAAGCCATCTCTACCCTGAGATAGATGCAGAACTCGAAACTTCATCTCAATATTTTTACTACCCCATTTTGTCTCGCTCCTGGGTAACAGCAAGTCCTGCCATTTATCGCGGCTGTTGGTCTCATTCCTTTGGTACAGCCATCATTATCCATCCACAGGTCTTTCTCGATCCATTGCTGGCCCGCCGTTCGTCTCTTCGCAATCATCGTGAACAATATTCGCTCATCTTACCGGGTGCATTCGACTAGCATGTCTACTTGAGTCTAGCGGCCTTCTTCCCTATTATCTGCAATATCAGTAGTTGAACGCACTCCGTTCCTCGGAGAGCACGTTAAGCCGTCGGTCCCGGTTATCAAATTAAGATCTATGACAGCCGTAACGGGTAGTCAGAGGCCTGAAAGTCTGACAACCAGTCATACCACGTGATATCGTGTTACCCAGTTACTGGGTTGTGGAGGTCAGATAGGCAGTCGCTCCATGTAAAATACTGGTTTTAAGCTGCATCCGGTTTGACTGGAAGCCGACCTCAATGTAATTGGGAAAAGGCTAGGCAGATATATCAGAAGTTGAACGCAGTTCTTAACTCTATCTGTGGGGCCACTTTGAGCATGTCTCCACTATTTGAATTGAGTAACTTGATTTTGATTCAGCTATTTGACACATTAGTAATTTCTATTTTGTGAGCCATTTTACGAATCTCCATAGAAAACTGTCAAATGGACAAATTACTGTTTATGAATTGCAAGCAAATCATATTATGATTTGTCCATGAAGTGACCATTTTACGATTTATGAAATGAATCATATTAGGATCCTATTTTCTTTTCAGCCAAAGTGGCCTTTCTAGACCGGCTGTTTTCTTGAAACCAATGATGCTGCGCTTCATTACCCTCTGGAAAATCTTGCCTGGACTTTTGGAATTCAGTCAATGACTATGTCTGTGTAATGAAACTCAGGACAAAATAGACATATCGACATGTGCCCTGCTGAGTTGTGCGATATTCAAATTCAAATTGTCTATTCTGTAAATCAGTCTTTACAAACTCTTTAACATGTCATTTTTTTTGTTTAGAGTGCGTCGGCATTCCCTACCTAAATACCTCGAAGAAGAAAAAACCGAAACAAACTCAGAGGTCACTGTCTCTTTTAAAGTCCAGACATATCTACCTACACTCAGATAAACTGCTCATAAGTGACACACACCTTTCGTCTCGCATATTAATCCGCAGAGCATATGGGCAGCGACACTGACATTACTTGTTTAGGAAAGACCGCTTTAATAACTCTGGTAATACTTTGTTTGATATTATTTCGCGTTTGTTTTTAACTCATACGATAAAAGGTGAATAAATTTATTTATCCTATTATTCTTTTAGTTTTATATAGCATTATATTATATATTATTATTAAAACTGTGTACCTTCCTTAAAATTGAGGTTTGTCATATCTGCATATTTTCTCTCTGCATCACCCTAAGGTTGACTGGTAGAAAATGCCTAAGGCATTAAGTTCGCCTTTGTACAACTTTATTTTGTGCTTAAAGTATTAAATCAATAAATATTTGAAATAAAAAAATGCGCCTTCCCTTTCACACCTTTTCATGTAACATAGCCACTGCATTACTATTTCTTAAATCTTACTAACCTATGTTACCCCTAACAATGTAAGGATTCTATCGATACCCCATACATCTAAATCGGTTTAGGCGATTAGAAGTTATGGTGAAATATGAAATAAACATACATAGGGTTTATGTAACCCTAAAAACATAACATTTCTTTTTTGGGCAGTCCTGTAAATAGCATCATGTCAGTATTCCTCGAAGGTGTTTGCAGAGGTTTAGGTAACAAAGTTATATGCACACATTTTACCTATGCTCTCATTTTCTTGTATTGTATAAGCCCCATGTAAATAGTGAACCGTTTGCCAGTGAATCTTCAATCACGGACAATTGCAAACTCTGGACTGTTACTGAAAATTTTCTAACAGAAAAACCTGATATGCCTTTTTCCGAGTCTGAGCACGAGACCACTAGTCTGGACCAACGGAGCGGTTCCGAATCTTTAAAAAAATATGAATTTTGAACTCATATATATCTGCCTAGCCTTTTCCCAATTACATTGGGGTCGGCTTCCAGTCACACCGGATGCAGCTTAATACCAGTATTTTACATGGAGCGACTGCCTATCTGACCTCCACAACCCAGTTACTGGGTAACACGATATCTCGTGGTATGACTGGTTGTCAGAGTTTCAGGCCTCTGACTACCCGTAACGGTTGTCATAGATCTTAATTTGACAACCGGGACCGACGGCTTAACGTGCTCTCCGAGGCACGGAGGGGTCTCGGTATGAAATGATGGTCACCCATCCACAGACCGACCGCGGCAAGCGCAGCTTAACCTCGATCGATCGATCTGTTCGGCGTTTACTTAGCCACGAGCCCTTGTGAATTTTGAACTCAATCAAGTATAAACTACTTTTACACTAATGATTACCAAACTTTTATTATTCCAGCCGGGGTTGTGATGAATTTAGCTACGATTTCGGAATCCCGGTAAAGGCGGAATCCATGAAGGATATCCACACCCAAAGAAGTTCTTTAATTATTGGATATAGGGGGGGCTGAATTGCCCGCGTACCTTTAAAATGGAATCCCTATAAATGGCCCCTGGGTGGTGCAAAACAGGCAACACAATTCTGGTGGGAGGCTTCGGCCGCGGCTGGTTACCACCCACTGGACGAAGCCATGCCGTGAAGCGACATAGTCGTGTTTCGGGATGTACTCCGGTGCGACCGTTGTGGGAGACGGGTCTGAGTAATTGCATCAACTCCCCAACTATCGTTTTTCCAAAATCTATCCACTCTACTTTAGAGTTTATAGATTCATTCTGGATATACGTGCTCCATCCTCGGCCACAACGTCGTTTACCATCAGGCGAGTGGTAGCCAAGTTGGTGGCCAAACGTAGATCCATTTTAAATAAAATAAAAATAAATCTAAGTTGAGTCGTGGACCCATAAAAAAATGTGCTTCAATGTGTAAAAATAGATTCTGTGGTTGAGTCAGATCAAAAGATAGAGTAAGATGTTACCCACAGTAATTAAATAGTGAAGAGATCAACTATTAATTAATGTTAGAGCTATTTTATTTCTTGTGGGGAGAACAGCGATAAATTTGTTATTGATTTTGCTAATATTTAAATATAATTTATGAGATACTTACTTGCTACTCGTGTCAAAAATGTAGCTGAATACTTAATGCCTACGTACTTACAAATAAATTTATAAACTCGATTTTTGAACGGTTCATAGGATTGTTAATTTTGCTGATTTGAATTGAGCAATGATGTGATAAGACAACGTTGCAACTTAAAAGAAGACGTAGTGACAACATTTGAAAAGAGTATGCTTAGATGATTTTTCTCTTAGGAATTTCTTCCTGTATCGATTCGTGGGTGCGTTAACAGACACACAATCTCACATACACACCCAGACCCGGAACAATTATTTGAAGATCATACGAATATTTGCTCTGTGCAGGAATCGAACCTGCGACACTTACCTACAAGGCAGGTGTTAGTGGAAATGCCGGAAGGGGACGCCCTAGAAGGACGCCCTGGCATTCTGTAGTTACTGTCTACCCCCATCGGAGTAAGGCGTGAGTTTATGTAATTTTGTTGATCAGTGTTTGAATTTTAATTAAAGTAAATCTTGGGTAAACTATAAAAAAAGCTTTAGAAAGAGTAAAATAACAAATGTAACAGAGAATACCTATATTTGCTGTAGTTATAATATTATGGTAAGTATAGAGTAACCCCGGCTAAATAATCTGTACTTAAATATCTAGTTGAACAAAGACACGCTGATCTTTATATCGTGGTGATGAAAAATCTGTGTGACACCCGTGCTTCGGAGAGCACGTAAAGCCGTAAGTTCTCCGCCTTAACTCTCTCCGATTGTTTCGGATTGCCATCCCATTGAACTATGAGAGTGAAGGAAGAGGGAGTGCACCTCTGTTTACGCATACACTAGTGCACTATAATATCTCCTGCGTACTCAATTAATCTCCGTGGAGATAGGCCGCCGTGACAGAAATTTCGGTCGGATTTGTTATTCAAGAAAACCGATAAGTCAACAACAGGAAACAGTTTCCCTAATCGGTACCGAAACAAATCGCGAGTTCTCTTGTCATTCACTAAACAATTACTATCCGTAGTTTTTACTAACGCTTTGTTTGGTCACTTCCGACGCCTCGTTGATCGTATACCTACTGATTATACAATATTATATAACAATTTAACTTTGCTGTGATTTTGTAGGTTAAGTTTCCTGATGAGAAAGTCGATTTTTAGTTAATATTGAGGCGCCTTGTTGAGTTGCCAATGAAATTTTTACGTTATCTGTGGCTTGTCTGGTTGGTGACAAGCAGACTCTCCCTTTCCGGTGGAACAGGGGTGTAGATTCGAGAAACTGGTGAGCTTTGATCTGCTCTGCTGTGATACTCTCGACCGGTTTTTTCGGTCACGGCGGCATTACCCAAGTACGCAGGAGATATTATAGTGCACAAGTGTATGCGCAAACACTGGTGCACTCCCTCTTCCTTCAATCTTATATTCCGATGGGACGGCAATCTGACACGACCGGAGAGAGATCAGGCGCAGGGCGTTACGTGCTCTTCGAATCACGTGGGTGACACACCACCAACTTTTTAACTCCGGGCCGCTACTGAAAATTTCCTAATAGAAAAATCCAATAACACTTTGCCCAACCATAGGAATCGAACTCAGGACCTCACGCTCAGCAGGGTTTTTGGGTTTTGCTGTGAAAAAATTCTAGTAGCAGCCCGGGCGGCGTGATTATATGTTTAGCTTAAGTTTACTTTACAAACAAAATGGCCTATCTAATAATTACTAACATGAAAATATAACAAAGTAAAGCATTCCATTTCTTCGTTAACTACCTAACATGATTTTAATAAAGATATAGAGTTGCGCGTGCGCATCCGTGACCGCAGACTAGAATTTTAAGTAAGTGTATCGTAATTTAAACTTAGTTTATCTTTTGATGTAAATCGGTATTTCTTTATCAAAAATATTTTGCTAAAATTGTATTAGGTGTACCTACTAGGCAGGTAAAAGCTGCAGGGGCTCGTGGCTAAGTAACAGCCACACAGATTGATCGATCGATCCGCGCTTGTCGCAATCGGTCTTTGGTTGGGTGACCATCATTTCACATCGAGACCCCTCCGTGCCTCAAAGAGCACGTTAAACCGACGGTCCCATTTGTCATTTATAGACCTATTAACCACATTACGGGTAGTCAGAAGCCTTAAAGTCTGACAACCAGTCTTACCACGAGATTTCGTGTTACACAATAACTGAGTTATATATAATATATGGAGTATATATTATATATAACTCAGTTATTGTGTCCGACCGTATTTCGGTCACGGCGGCCTATCTCCACGGAGATTAGCCAAGTACGCAGGAGATATTATAGTACACAAGTGTATGCGCAAACACAGGTGCACTCCCTCTTCCTTCACTCTCATATTCCGATGGGACGGCAATCCGACACGACCGGAGCGAAATCAGGCGCAGGACCGACGGCTTTACGTGCTCTCCGAAGCACGGGAGTGTCACACTACCAACTTCCTGACTCCCAGCTGCTACTGAAAAATTCCCAACAGAAAAATTCAATAACACTTTGCGCGACCTGTGAATCGAACCCAGGACCTCACGCTCAGCAGCCGCGCTTGCGACCACCAGACCAACGAGGCAGTCAACTGAGTTATAGAGGTTAGAGATTCATGTAAAATACTGGTACTAAGCGTCCAGTTAGACAGGAACCCGACCCCAACGTAGTTAAAGAAAAGGCTAGGCAGATTGATTGACTTTTTAACCTTCGTAAAAATAAGGATGGCGTTTCAAGGGGTAATATAACTGTATGTAAGGGTCATTTGTCCGCAAATTCTTCTTTTAAACGACGAAAAAGAAAGAGTAGTTCTCAATTCGATGCGTTTTTTTTGTCTGTACTTTTTTAAAGTACTAAGACGGTAAGATTAAATACTGCTAGTAGTGCGTGAGTACGAATATCATTTGCCAGCTATATTAAATAACCACGCCATGTTTATTCTCCAAGTTAATCAAAGTCATATAGATCATTTTTATAACAAAGATACTATCTGGTACTTTCACACGAGTACACTATTGTAATAGTGAGATGCGGTAACATCAGACAAATGTTCTGAGCGTATGAATATTCATAACGCGAAATAGTTTTATTTGAAAAATGATTTGTGGTGTAAGATTGTGACGGGATAGACGAGAGACAAGATTTAAAATTGATTTAACGATGATCTATTTCCGTTCTTGTCTATTATTTTTTCAATGTTTCTTTGAAAAATAGAATAAATATAGGCATTACATGGCCTCAACATGTATTAAAAAAATATAATTATATATGATGATCTATAATTTCAATCCTGGTTTTTTGTTAAGAAAGCACATGTCCTCAGACAGGATAAAAAACAATATCATAGGCTTTTATAAACACGAAACTACAAGTCTGCAGGAAGTATCAGAGTAGTGCAGGGCAGCATAAGATACATGGTCGGGAGTGGAACGCATGAGGAGCCATTGCGAGGAAGTGATGCTCGCGGGAGGAGGCGGCGGAAGTGCTCACCCCAACCGCAGAAAGCGCCCGGTGGACTGCAGGCAGTGGACAAGAGTAGTTCACCGCTGACAAAAGCGCTATATACAAAAATGCCGTGCACCGTGCTTCAACACGTGCGCCACACTGTTGTGTCTATACAGCGTAACTGTGGCCAGCCTGCACAAATCCTGGAGTGTCTGTTGACACCCTTTAAGCGACCATAACCTGCCGGTGTCCCACTGAATGCGGTGGTAAAGATTAGAGTAGAGCCGTGTGGTTTTTAGTTGGTAGGTGTCCAGCACAGCCTCCAAGATAGTTTACACACTCAAAAAGATGGGATGGAAAGTCTGCAGTTTTTTTTAATAGCACAGAGAGGAATGAAGAGAGCCATTTGAAGTCAAAGTCTATCTATTACAACCAAGCGTAACAGGAGGTGGACGGGACACTGCTTGACTAGATTTTGTACCGTGGGAGAGCCTTGCTTCGGCACGAATGGGCTGGCTCGACCCGGAGGAATACCACGCCCTCACAAAAAACTGGCGTGAAACAACGCTTGCGTTGTGTTTCGCTGAGTGAGTGAGGGTACCGGAGGCCCAAATCCTTTAAAAGGCCCGCAATGCACTCGCGACTCCTCTGGTGTTGCGGGTGTCCATGGGCGGCGGTAATCGCTTACCATCAGGCGATCCGCCTGGTAGGTTACCCACCATACCATAAAAATTGACGCCGACCTCTAAGTAGTTGGGAAAAGGCTAGGCAGATTTGAGATGGGAATAGGCGCACTACTTATGGGAATAAATATTGGTGTCGAATTTTAGTGTTCAACAGTACACCTCTGCCTCGCCTCGAGGATTGCATGCGTGATGATATATATTACAGTTATATGTATATACTGAGCGAAATTCTGAAGCGTTTTTCTTTAAACTTTCTTACTTTGTTTCCGTAATGAAACATTAATATATCCCACTAATATTATAAATGCGAAAGTTGGTGAGAATGGATGATGTTTGTTAATATTTCACGCAATAACTAGTTAACGGATTTGGGTGAAATTTGGCACACAGATAGTTTATAACCTGAATGAACACTTAGGATCCTTTTTGTCCTTGTTGGACGAAGCTATAGCTAGTAGGTTTATATTTTAGTAAGTCAGCGCCGCAACTATTAACAACCAGTCAAGTGCGAGTCGGACTCTTACACTTAGGGTTCTCTACAATTAAAACTATTATAGTTAACCTTGTTTTTATCATTCGTTGTTTTAACTATAGGGTTGCACCATAATCACATCAACTTGAACAGTTACCTAATGCATCGATTGAATGATCTAGAAAGCATTTTCTATACAACTATCTCTGAGAAGATACGCTGAAACAATCTCTGATGTCAAGTCTCTTTTAAAGTCCACGTATCATTAAGCAGCACGTCTCAGCGCCACGTTATTAGAAGACAAATATTGTATGGATATCGAAAAAAAATTGTCTTTTATAAACAACAGTGGTGCTCAAACGATTCGTGTTAATCTTTAGCAAGAATATTTTCTTTTGTCACTGAGACGTGGAAAAAAGAAATAATATAAATCAACTTTCACTATGGAACCCTAAAAACAGCTAAATTTAAAATAAGAATTGTCGTGTGAGTTTATATTTAGAAGATCTTTATCCAAGTTCTTTTCTATTTTCTTTTTTCTTTTTATAGTTTCTATAGCTTTATTTGTTTCATCGTTGGTTTTAACTTATTTAGGGACATCCGTTTTGTTACAACCGGTGTTATTTATGTTGATAATTAAAGAGCTATTTTAATAAACGAAAACACTTTGGTATTTATAGTTCCTATGCTCCTTTTTTAAGCAGTAACTGGTAAGGGCAATTACAGACACCGAATTAAATAATAAAAATAAATCGACCATTTAGGTTTTAACTGAAAACAGTTGGTAATTTAAGACGGTAACGATTACAAATTGGATTTTTTGTTTAGATTTTCTGTCAACTCATGATTGACTAAAAATAATTAGATATCATAGTCGTTGCCAACTTAAACAATTATAAAACCTACCTACAAAGTACTTAGAACCCATTCGGTTGTCATGGATGATTTTAAATAACGTCATAAAAAAAAAACGAAGTAAATGTAATAATAAATAAAAAGAAAAAAAAATTGAGCACTTATCAGACATATCCTAAATAAATTAAAAATAATATATTAATATAATATGGTCAAGAACAATTTCTGTGCTACAAAATAATATATTAATATAATATGGTCAAGAACAATTTCTGTGCTACAAAATAATATATTAATATAATATGGTCAAGAACAATTTCTGTGCTACAAAATAATATATTAATATAATATGGTCAAGAACAATTTCTGTGCTACAAAATAGAACAGAAAAATATATTGTAAAAGCAGTTTTTTTTTTCTACAAATTCATAATATTAGTCGATTTATTAAGTAGTATATATATGTAGAAATATATTGTGTTAAGATTTTTTGCATCGGTGTGGTCAATTTTCCAAAACGTTCCCATAAATACAACTTCTAAAATATTGACACAAATGTACTCACGGTTTCGCCGCAGCCACAGGATCCTGTCCCTGACAGGACTTCACATCAGCAGACAGCACCCTGAACGCCTCATCATTGTCAGAACTTGGCACATTCACTCCCGAGCACTTCCCACTACACGGCGTCTCGGCCCGCCCCGAAAGATCAAAATATCGATCCTGCGCGTGTATCAACTGCGTCACCGTAAACGCGGGAGTTCCACAATCGCTCACTTTAAAATCGATTTGAGGCCCGAATAACGATTCATCGTATTCTAAACTCAATTTTCGTTTGAAAAATCGATCGTCCTGTATGTCTTTTGATGGGGATGGGAGATGATCGTCGCGTGCGATGGTAATGTCGAGTTTGTTCGCACTGTTTAGTCTAAGTGAGCGTTCTGTGGTGAACGCATACGGAGTGTTGGCGAGTTCCTCCTCTATTGAGTTGTACCGGCTTCGGAACAGCGACCGCGGCGTCTCCCCTCCCGAGTCGACGTCGTACTTGCCTCCAAAGAGGTCGTACTGTGCGAAGCGGTTGTTGATGGTGTCGAACTTGGGGTCCGTGAGGTCTTTGTCGGGGTCCTTAGGGCTGGATGTTGGACTCATGTTGATTTGGACGATCCCGTGCTCGTCTTTGTATTTCAGTTTCAGCGCCATGTTTTAAGACGACATTTTTGTCTGGAAATGAAAGATTAATTATTGTTAATTATCTTCATAATCAAGTTTCTTTGGCATAATTTTTAAATAGAAATTATATTCGTTTGGTTTTTGGCGTTGAGTACAAAGTCGATATATATTTTATTTCTACAGTAAAACATTCTTGATTAATGAATGTTTTACTGTGTGTTTGAATAATATTTCCGTGTTCGACCATATGATATTTACAGTTGCGCAATATTTTTTAATTAGAGTAGGAACAGTGAGCAAAGTAACTAGGTGACCATTTATAAAAGTTTCGGTAGTGATTAGATATTATTTCAATTACAAACATATAATTATCTCTTGCAAATTCTGGTAGAGTGCAGAGTAATTGTATTATTATATATTTTGGATAATAGATAGTAAATTCTAGTTGTATCGTACAAGTATGGTAGGCGAAGGTACTGTTCTATAAAATTGCATGAATCGAAAATGCATAATGCGAATTAAAAGTTATTATTAAGTATTCGTGGTTCGAAAAAACGACGATGAGTATTAAAAGGTGGAGGAAAAATTCAACTTGGCTAGTTATGGTCGCGATGGCTTAGTTGTTAGAACACTTGGAGGGTTAGGGTTCAAACCCTTCTCGCAGTCGTATTTTCCCATGACAAATGAGATTTAACTTATGTACGCAAGCGTTTTTTAAATTTGGAAATAGAAATATAATTACTAACTCAACTCAACAACAAACTCTGTTCACCGGTAACTAGTCACGTGCATTTTCACTTTGGCACGCGACATCAGCGCGGACTTAGCTTATGACTAAGGGCTCCGTTCGAAACTCGAAAAATGCACGTGAGTAGTAAATAGTGAACAATAATTAATATAAATGTATCTCACCAAAGTTATTAAACAGAAATTACAATTTGCGATGGTCCCCACACTAGGCAGGCCTGTGAGCTTACTCTTGAAAATAATTATGTCAGCTCGTACTTTAAAATGCCAAAATGTCTAAAAAATTATTATAGATTCGGGATAATATGAAGACAGCACGCTTTAAAATTGAGGCAACTGTAATGTAGGTAAATTTATATTAAAATTACGCGTTGTTTTAAGGCGTCTATTTAATATTGGAATTGGATTGGAATTGGTATTAGTTTCAAGAGTAAACCCACTGAATCGTACGGATTCCAATATTTTAAATAATATATATTATCTCGGTCTGGCCTCTAGCGATCTGTGAATTAAAAGTAAGGTAGTCATTAATTTAATAGAGTGTTAAGTTATAATAACATTTGACATTTACGTGTAATATTAACATTTAAATAAAATAGAAAAGGTAATCGGCGTTGTAAAGTGTAATCTAAATGGTAGTAATGTGAAAATACTAAAATATTTCATATTAAAATTGTATAAAAGTATATTTTAAGAACTAGAGGAATAGTTACCCGTTAAATAAGTATTTATAGCCCGGTTAGTGGAGTGTGATATTAGAATAACATCAGAACGTGGCGCATGGATAACATTTGGTGTGGCATAGCTAGATAGACGGAGACCGTATCGGTGGCGGTTACCACCAACAACAGCATGCCCAAAGAGGGTTGACGTCATGCAGGCGGCCGGTCATAAGACATAGCCAAAACTTTAGCAGCATGCCCGGTATGGGTATGCTGCTAAATACCCGATCCCAAATAAATTGGGATAAGGGCAGGGGGATGATGATGATGAAGAAATAAGTATTTAGCTGCTGGTCTAGTGGCCACAAGGACGAGTGTTGAGTGAGGTTTTGAGGTTGAAAAGGCTATTCAGATTGGCTATTTATACATTGTCTGATATCTTAGTTTTTAACTAACTTCCAAAATTTTTTATTCTGTAATTTCGTTAGGTAAGCAGATTGAAATCAGTGTCCCCAATTGTTGGAATTTCAATGCTTCAGAGAAACTTTAGAAAAGCACTAACGCATGCTTAGCGACTTTAAATTTATATTTTTTTTGTGGAAAAAGTCAAAGCAGTAAGCTTACTAATATTTAAGAATATAATTTGCCCAAAAAAAAAGGATAAGATAATAATTTTATTTGTATTAGGTAAAGAAGAGTAAATTCTTAAAGATAAATCTTTGAAAAGCATTAACGCATGCTAAGCGAACTCCAAAATTATTTCATTAAATGGGGAAAGAATGCGGTCGTGAGCAGGAGTCGAACCTGCGCCGCCCGGATAAATACTCCAGGCGCTTTGATAGCTAAGCCATCTTAATTCAATGCTTTGTTACGATTTCGCAAAATACCCTTCAGGAAAGTATAAGATCATGTTTATATCAGTATTATTATATTATTATGTGATATTTTTGACTGCCTCGTTGGTCTAGTGGTCGCAAGCGCGGCTGCTGAGCGTGAGGTCCTGGGTTCGATTCCCGGGTCGGGCAAAAAGTGTCATTGGGTTTTTCTGTTAGGAAATTCTCAGTAACAGCTCGGAGTCAGGAAGTTGGTGATGTGACACCCCTACTACTACACTAAAGCTGTCGGTCCTGCGCCTGATCTCTCTCCGGTCGTGTCGGATTGCCGACCCATCGGAATATGAGAGTGAAGGAAGAGGGAGTGCACCTGTGTTTGCGCACTGTAATATCTCCTGCGTACTTGGCTAATCTCCGTGTGAGATAGGCCGCCGTGGCCGAAATACGGTCGGGAGGAGTATTATTATATATATGTTCTTCCAATTTAAATGCGAACCAGCGGTTACTTACTAGTTTAAATGACTCATTCAATGATTTTTACTTTAATCACTATCTCGCAATAATGCCCACGTGTGTTCTAGTAGGCCTACGGTTTATAAACTTAAACATCTCTTGTCGTGGGTGTCAAGGTTGCAAAGGTATTATACATAACTGTTCGATGACAGCCTCGTGGGTCTGTGGTATCAAACGCGACTGTTAAGCATGAGATCTCGGGTTCGATTACCGAGTCGGGCAAAATGGTATTGAGTTTTTCTGTTAGAGAATTCTCAGTAGCAGGTAGATGGCAGAAGGCTTATCACTCTAACAGCATTAGTGAAATGTAGATAATACTGTGTATAACTCTGCCTACCTCTTCGGCAAATACCGTAGTGATGCTATGTTTGATGAGTGACAGCATCCCATTAGTTTCAGTTCCCTCCTTTTTATGGCTGGACTTTAGTTGGTGATATGATTTTTCTCCATCTAGATGTGTCGGTATTTAACATAACATGTCATCACGCCTATATCCCAGAAGACTTAGGTAGAGAAGTACTGTTATACGCCCACATTATCCCAAAGCAATTGACTTTATCCCACCCTCCCCATTTTACTAGAAGTCTAGTAGAAGGACGGCACACTACCCTCGTGGAAATTCCGAAAATTCTCGCAGCGGATCCAAGTTCATGATACGTATAGCCCGTAAATGGAACTCACTACCGTCTAGCTAGCTAGAGTGTTTCCTGAGAAATACAATCTAGGCTAGAGTGAATAGATTTCTTCTAGATCTATGTGCTCCATCCTCGGGCACAACGTCACTTACCATCAGGCGCGTTGGTGGCCAAATGTAGGTATGGCGGCCATACCAGCAAAATTGGAGATATTCAGCCCCATGGTATAAGCTTATTGCCATCTACCGGGTACAATTCTAAATTCCAGGATGTTACTGAATATTTCCTAATAAAAAACCTAATAAATAAATAATCTAAGACAGGACTTATTCACACAACCACTTATTCTTAAAGTTCTCAAGATAGTTTTTAATATAATTTTTGTATGAATTTCTACACAAAAGACACAATTTTTCGGGGGGCACAGGTTCAAAATTATATCCCTACACGTGGCCCCTAGGTGGTGCAAAACAGGCAACACAACTCTGGTGGGAGGCTTCGGCCGCGGCCGGTTACTGCGCGCCTGGGAGCATGTCGGGATGTAGTCCGGTGCAAACGTTGTGGGACACAGGTTTGCAGTTGTATCCTCTACTTAGGGTGAATAGATTTCCTTTGGATCTACGTGGTCCATACTCGGCCACATTCGCTTACCATCAGGCAAGTTGGAAAACAAGAACGCATATTAGTTAAAAAAAAAACTTTCGTGTTCGCTATCAACATCATGAACTTGTCTGGTCTGGACTCATGTGGTATCAACAACACAAAGACAAGTTCAGAAAGTCATTAGAGAGATACTGTGATGTATGCAATTCGAACAAAGAATACATTTCTTTGTTACAAGTTCTAGTTGGAGTATCCTAAATTGTGAGAGTTAAGATGAATCGTGTGTGTTGTCAGAACATGAAACTATCTGGGTCAGTTTGTGAATAATTGTGCTATTTAGATATTAGTACGGATTGGGGCTCGTACATTGTGGCCCGGTTAGTAGGTAGAGTGTGATAGTAGGATAACATCAGTGGGGTTTCTCTTGAAACTAATACCAATTCCAATCCAATTCCAATATTAAATAGACGCCTTAAAACAACGCGGTAATTTTAAAATAAATTTACCTACATTACAGTTGCCTCAATTTTAAAGCACGTTGTCTTCATATTATCCAGAATTTTAATTATTTTTTAGACATTTTGGCATATAAAAGTACGAACTGACATATTTCCAATGTCAATCGAGCGGAATTATTTTCAAGAGTAAGACCACAGAACCTGGCGCATGGATAACATTTGGTGTGACATAGCTAGATAGAACGAGACCGTATCGCTTTCAAAAACAGCATTCCCAATGAGGGTTGACGTCAGGCAGGCGGCCGGTCATAAAACATTCCCAAAACTTTAGCAGCATACAATTTCAAACACAATTAGAAAGTGGAAGAAGAACACATGCTGCTCCGACCCCAAATAAAGTGGAATAATAATAATAATTGTTTATAACAGGCAATTAACCCATATTAGCGTTTTTTTAATAAGGGCAGGGTGTATGATGATGATGATATTGGTCAACATCTTCCTGCCTAAGTTATTTGGGTTCGGCGCAATATGTTGTTCTCTTCAATCCTCCTCTATCAGTCGTCAGGTTATCGTTTACTCTCTAATCAGCATTCATATTCAATAATAATATACTCCCAACCGTATTTCGGTGACGGCGACCTATCTCCATGGAGATTAGCCAAGTACGCAGTAGCATAGTGCACAAGTGTATGCGCAAACACAGGTGCACTCTCTCTTCCTTCACTCTCATAGTCCGATGGGACGACAATCCGACACGTCCGGAGAGAGATCAGGCGCAGGACTGACGGCTTTACGTGCTCTCCGAAGCACGGGGGTGTCAAACCACCAACTTCCTAACTCCGGGCTGTTACTGAGAATTTCCTAACAGAAAAACCCAATAACACTTTGCCCGACCTGGGAATCGAACCCAGGACCTCACGCTCAGCAGCCGCGCTTGCGACCACTACACCAAGAAGGCAGTCAATCATATTCAATACTGTCTTAGTTACATATGTTTAGAGTTCGCTATAACTACTTATGTTAACCTTTTTTAGTTCAAAATAACATTTATCTTTTCCTGTATGACTATTTTTGAGAAGCAACGCTAAAACAAAAAGGTCAATGTCTCTCTCAAAGTCCGTCATCACGGTACAGAATTTTGTGAGTTTTACCATGTAGGGTAGGGCCTGGCAACATCCACAATCTTGCCTTTTGTGAATAGATCTATACAAATAAATACATGACAGCACGGTTGGCGCAGTGGTCGAGAGACCGACTGCTGCGCTGCGTGTCGAAGGTTCGATTCCTGCACGGGGCAAATATTTGTACGATCTATAGATAATTGCTCCGAGTCTGGGTGTGTGTGTGCTTGTGAGATTATATGTCTGTAAACGCACCCGCGACACAGAAAGAAATTCCTAGTGTGGAGCAACGGTTTTTTAAACAAAAAAATTAATAAAAAAATAACATTAAAATAACTACTATTTATACAATGACGGGCTCATGGCTAAGTTACAGCCGCACAGATTGATTGATCGAGGTGAAGCTGCGCTTGACGCCGTCGGTCTGTGGATGGGTGACCATCATTTCTTATTTCATGCCTCGGAGAGCACGTTGAGCCGTCGGTCCAAGTTTTCAAATGATCTATGATAGCCGTTACGGGTAGTCAGAGGCCTGAAAGTCTGACAACCAGTCATACCACGAGATATCGTGTTACCCAGTAACTGGGTTTTGGAGTTCAGATCGGCAGTCGCTCCATGTAAAATACTGGTATTAAGCTGCATCCGGTTTGGCTGGAAGATAACCCCAATGTAATTGCGAAAGGGTAACCCAGATTGACTATTTATACAATTTCAAAGATTTATCTTTAATTATTATTGTCATATTGTGTTAACTGCAAAGTTAGTCGTGTTGGTTCGGTCACCTGTATAGGGACTGAATAGATAGACGTCGCCAAAAGACGTGATAAAATATGGATGAAGAATTCGCTGTGGTGAGCAGGGGTCGAGGTGGCTTAGTGGTCAGAGCGCCTGGAGTATTTATCCGGGAGGCACAGGTTCGAATCCTGCTCACGACCGTATTCTTTTTACATTTAATATACTTTAGAGTTCGCTAAGCATGCGTTAATGCCTTTCAAATATTTATCTTTAATTATTTATACAATGTTAAATCAACTACAGAAACTACACAACGCGACCTGCTACGTACTATAACTCGATTCATGTACAGTCTAATAGTCGACGACATACCAAGATGGCAAATTGATGGAGAGGCTAAATTGAAGCAGGTGAATCTGTATGAGTACCTAGCTGATCATCATCCCCCTGTCTTTACCCCAGTGGGTAAGGTACATAAATATATTGGAAACTCACTCGGGTGGTACCTATGCCGAAGGGTAGCGGAGGGTCCGAACCCAGTAACTATAGGCCCGTGGCAGTTTTGAGCACTCCAGCTAAAGTATTTGAATCAGCCATTCACAGCGCAGCCTGTATTCACAGGTAAGCCCTTTATTGTCTGACGCGCAACATGGCTTTCGACCTGGGCGGGGGACAACGGGGAATTTGCTAGACCTTATGACGCACGTTGTATCTGCGGTGGATGCTGGACAACAGGTGGACGTGGCTTACTTTGATTTTCGGAAGGCTTTCGACACTGTAGATAATTATATCCTTCTAATGAAGTTGGCTAGTGCAGGCTGCACCCCGCACACACTGACATTCTTTGCTAACTACTTAAGAGATCGGTGTCAGTATGTTGACTGTAGCGAGAGCCTTTCTGAACCATACTTTACAAGATCAGGAGTAAGTCAAGGCAGTAATTTGGGGCCTTTACTCTTCATTTTAACCATAAACGATTTGCCGAACATTGCTAATAATTCTAAGCCATTATTATTGGCTGATGACCTGAAATTAGTTAAAAAAATAGAGCAGAGGGAGGATTACGAGACGAACAATTAATATTATTATTATATATATTAATATTATTTATAACAAGAATTTAAGAATGGAGTTTAGAAAATAGATTATATTTTAACGTAGCCAAATGTTCCGTATTATCATTTAGCCGTGCTCGAAACCCGAATCATCACCAATATTGCATGGACGGAAAGCCGCTGCAACGAGTTTCTGAGGTCAGGGATTTAGGTGTGCGCTTCACTACTGATGTGAATTTTAGGGTCCATATTGTGAATGTTTGCAAAAAAGCTTACCGAAATTTGGGGATGGTATTACGTTTAGCCAACCAATTTAGTAACTTAAGTGCTCTGAGAGCACTATACGAAGCGCTTGTAAAAAGTAATTTGGAGTGTAATGCCGTTGTTTGGTCGCCGCATGGGCCAAATAAAAAATTGATTCTCGAGCGTTTACAAAACAAATTTATTAGATTTATCTATTCAAAGATGTATGGTGTTTACCCGGTTATTCGCATTTGTATCCTACATTATTTATTTTAGGTATGGTCGGCTATTATAAAATTGAAGTTAGGAGGGATGTAGCTGTCGCCACTTATTTATTTAGATTTTAGAGTATTTCGTGGCAATATACATAATCCGCGGGTTCTTGAGTTACTCCAGCTGTGTGTCCCTGAAGGATGCGTGGCACGACGGCGGAGGCCGGCCTTGCTGGCGGTGCCGAGCGCGCGCACCAACCTGTTACAGCGCGCGCCCCTGACGCGTGCACTGCGGGTGCTCAATACGATGTCACAACAGATTGACTTATTTAACTGTACTATGAATGAATTCACAAGAGCTGCGTATGGTACCTGTACTAATATGAGCTGATTGTAGTTTATGGTTCTGTATATTATTGTAACTACACTATTACATTAGGTATTATAACCTGTAACAATAGTTGTATGTAAATAAATAAATAAAAAATATCTGCCTAGCCTTTTCCCAATGACATTAGGGTCGGCTTCCAGTGAAACTGGATGCAGCTTAATACCAGTATTTTACATGGAGCGACTGCTTAACTGAACTCCAAATCACAGTTACTGGGTAACACGATATCTCGTGGGAAGACTGGTTGTTAGACTTTCAGGCCTCTAACTACCCGTAACAGCTGTCAGAGATCTTAATTTAACAATCAGGACCGACGGCTCAACGTGCACGGCGGATTCATACCTGCGCTTCCCGGATAAACACTCCAGGCGCTCGAATCCTGTTCGCGACCGTATTCTTTTTCCATTGAATATTGTAACTTGAGAGTCCGCTAAGCATGCGTTAATGCTTTTCAAAGATCTATCATGAATTGGCTAAAAATACTTTTTGGGAAACAGAACTTACGTTTTCTAATATTTATTGAATCCCTCGCAAATACTACTGATACTTGACTACTGTATTAATCAAATAAAAATGTATATTTAACATTTTTAATAAAATTTAATAATGCAACAACATAAAGTTAAGTGGCAACCAGTTAAGTTACTGTATTTACTAACTCTAAGCATGACTTGTATAAAAATAAGTTGTTTATAATGTATCGCTACAAATGCAAATTATGGATTGAAAAACTTCAACAGTATAATGTATGAAGAAAGCTCCACTTTTTCCATATAATACTGTAATGAAAGAGTGGCTCGTGACTATGTTACGGCGGTGGCTAACTTACCAATAGATCGATTGAGATTAAGCTGTTCTTGCCGCGGAAGGTTTGTGAATGGGTGACCATTATTTCATATTCCACTCCGTGTATCAGAGAATATATTAAACCGTCGGTTGTCAAACGAAGATCTGTGCCAGAGGTTACGGGTAGTTAGAGGATGAAAGTCTGACAATCAGTTTTACGAAGAGTTACTGAGTAACTTCTTGTCTTAGACCAATGACGTGCCTATATCATCATATACATGATTTCAAATAAACCCTGCAGCACTGCTGACCCCCATCACAGCCAATTAAGTTGATATTCAATCGACCAGTCTCGCCGGTTATTACAATATGCTCTGACACGGCACACTCTATACATAATAGTTTACATATTTCTGTGATAAAGGTCGGGGACAATGATAGCTATGCGGATGCTACTACATATTAGCATTATGCAATATTAACGATTTTTATGTCGTGGATGTGGTATTGTTTATCTCAAAGCTTGAACTTTGACATAGCAATGTATTTTTATGTCGACCTTTTTTTTGTGAAATTTTGGACTTTGCGACATTATATATCATTATCCAGAAGAATACTATTAGATGTGCGTGCATCTCTTCACCGCCTTGTTGAGACATATAACACCAAGTTTATGGAACTGGATGTATTCACACTATCGAATCATCTATTCAAGAAAAAAGTCATAAACATTCTGTCTAATAAGTAAAATGTATTAATTTATCGCTAAACTCATATTTGTATTTATTTATTATTTGCAAGCACGCGCAGTAATCTAATCTTTAAGTTTTAAATAAGAGTTAATACTTTAACTCTTATTTAAATTAATTAATTGATTACACAACAGTTTTGGTTTTTAACTCAACGCAACTTCTTGTGGAGGAAAATCCATGAAAAAGCCTACGAGCAAAGCTGTGCTATAGCCGGCGGCTGCAATCGAACGTCGGCAGCAGCCACCGACACGCTATAACGGTACGGCTGCAGATAGCTGGTTCTTACAGACGAACGGCACTTTGTCGACGACGGGAGTAATCCTTTCATTGACAAAGTGTCGTTCGGCTGTATGAATTCTTAGGGGTACTACATAGATTTCAGTTTCATTGTTTATGCTTTTTAAGTTCAGAAATTCAGATCCCTACCAGTTTGGTTTCAAAAGATTCATGTAAAAGTTTAAGATATTTTCTTTTCACCCACTCTTTTCATGTATCCGGGGAAATTCAGTATCGTAATTACTATATGTAAACGATTAAAAATAATTCATACTTTGTGTCTGTGAAATATATCTTGACTATAGCAGCCACCTCGCTCCCTCTACACAACAAGCCTAACTATTATGACTACAAAACCCAGTGGTGTTATTTCAAGCAGGCGGTGGTCACGCGCTGTTTTTTTACTTTACTTTACTTTACTACTAACATATTTCTGATATGCATTTAAGGATTAATTTACCCATATACTGGGGTCGTTGCTTCTACAAATTATGTTAATGTGTTATAATTATTTATAGCAGGAATTGTCGTGTATCCTAGTTTTCTTACGTGAAATATTCTGCGGCGGCTTTCATGCGGCTTTATTTTATTTGTTTGTTATGTTCAATTACAATGTAATCGAGAGGAAAAGGGAGTGCACCTGTGTTTGCGCACACACTTGTGCAGTATATATCTCCTGCGTCCTTGGCTAATCTTCGTGGAGATAGGCCGCCGTGACCAAAATACAGTCGGGAGGAGAATATAAAATATGTCAAAGGTTTTTTTTTATAGGTATTTAGCTCTTATCGTCCAGCCTATGAGTTTTTTTTTATGGGTTAGTGGACAAACTAGCAGATGGATCGCCTGATGGTAAGCGATTACCGCCACCCGTGGACACCCGCAGCCCCAGAGGAGTCGGAAGTGGGTTGCCGGCCTTTTAAAGGGTTTGGACCTCCGGTACCCTCACTCACTCGGCAAACCACAACGCAAGCGTTGTTTCACGCCGGTTTTCTGTGAGGCCGTGGTATCACTCCGGTCGAGCCGGCCCATTCGTGTCGAAGCTTGGCTCTCCCACGGTAGAGCATGGCTCGCCCACGGCCTCCCCCGTAATCTTCCACCCTTCTCTATTGCTGGCCGCTTGTCTCCACTCTTTATAAAAGATGTTGAGTTCATCTCGCCACCACCTGCGAGGTCTGCCTCGGAATCGTCGTCAAATTATGTCAAAGGATAGCAAAAAAAAACATAACATACATAGCATCACGCCTGTATTCCCCGAAGGGGTAGGCAGAGGTGTACACAATTGTACACCCACATTTCACCAATGCTATTGCCATCAACCGGGCACATTTCCAAACTCCGGGCTGCTACTGAGAATTTCCTAACAGAAAAACTCAATAACACTTTGCCCGACCCGGGAATCGAACCTGAGACCTCCTACTCAGCAGTCGCGCCACGGACCACTAAACCAACGAGGCAGTAAAGTAGTAGATAAAAAAAAAACATGCGGGGCAGTTTTTGGGGACTGCCGATAGAAGTGAAAACTAAGTACCTTGTGAATTGTATTGTACTAATACCGCACGGAGGTATATCTATGTACATATATACACAGTATACATATAGCTCATGGGTAGCGTGCGGTGACGATGTCGCGAGTTCCATGATTTTTATTTACCCAAAAAGTGCTCAACGCGCCTAAAGAAGTTTTAACTTCAAAAGTAGCAATTGGTAAAGTTATAACGGCGTGTAAATAATGTAGAGAATTAATTATTATTTGTGTGTAAATGAACAGAAACTATTTTCCGAGTTACGAATATTAGTCAACAGAAATCGGGCCGGTGGCTTAACGTCGACGGCTGTGACTTTCAAACTTTAATGAAGCTATTTCAAAGTTTTGCGAGTTGTTCAGAGTAATTTTTATTTGTTGATAAAAGATAAAACATTTTTTTTTATTACTAGATATGGAAATAACTTTATTCGAGAGGAGTATCAGCCGCACTATATAGCTAAATATTTTTAATATTAAGTAACTACTTTGTTCCGAAGATTACACTGTTCTCAAATTCCTCTTTCTAAATTGTATAAACAAATACTGTAAAAAATATGAAGTTTAAAAGAGTAACCATGTATTTTCTTGCCGGTTCTTCTCCATAGGAATTCTGAAGTTTCATAAGTGCCTTTTAAATTGGTTTATGTGAAATAAAAACTATTGACTTTGACTTTGCAGAGACCGGTCGCTCAAGGTTGTCTTTGAACTCACCATAAGTAGGATAGTAGGGTAATAATTTTAATTTAGTTTGTATTTTGTCTAATTGGATATTAATTTCTGTTGTTTATTGAAAGTCTATTAGTTTAAAGAAAGCACTGAAATAATAAAATATTTTTATTTACATATTTGTTTAGTACATATTAAAAATAAGTCCTACAATTCGGGGTCACCTGAGACCCCGTGCGAGCATTTAAGTATTTTTTTTCGTGCGAGTAATTAAGAATTAAGCTGCTCTTACCGCGGTCGATCTGTGGATAGATGACCATCATTTCATATCGAGATCCCTCCGGGCTTCTAAAATATGTTAAACCGTCGGACTCAGTTGTCAAATAAAGATCTATGATAGCTGATACAGGCAGAGTCAGACTTTGATATCGTGCTAGATAGTAAGTGGGTTTTGGAGGTCAGATAGGCTGTCGCGCCATGTAAAATGTTACTAAGTTGCATCCGGTTAGACTGGAAGCCAGCTCCAAAGAGGTTGGGAAAAGGCTAGGCAGACTGACATAATGATGACCTTGTTTGATAACTTTCTGGCAAGTGGTGGTTGAAAGTCGAGGACCGAGCTGAGTAGCGTACACTAGGAGATGCTTATGTCCAGCAGTCGACTGCTTTAGGCTGATGATGGTGACAAAAGCTTCTAAGGGTCTAAGCTTTCTCCCATCGTGTGGTTGATTAAAAACCTAGTGTCAGAGTTTAAACCACTCGTAGGTCTCTGACATGGCTTTACACACCATCGAGAACATCTCTCAGGTGTACTGATCCACACAATGTTTTCCTTCACCGTTTTAAGCGAGTGAAAATAATTTTTAATACTCACATGACTCGAAAAGTCAGTAGTGCGTGCCTTGGATTCGAACTTGCGACCTTTGTCTTACTAGTTCAACGGTCATACCACTAGAATATTACTACTAAGCTTAAATAATCAATGGTCAGTCACTGTCAGTCCCTCCATTCATCGCGCTTACGGTGCCGTCATCTGTTCAGATTCTTTAGAAATCATCACCCCCCTGCCCTTATCCCATTTATTTGCGGTCGGCGCACTATGTATTCTTCTTCCATGCATACTCTCCACTTGTACTGGAATGCTCCTAATTTTGGCTATGTTGTATGACCGGCCGCCTGCTTGACGTCAACGCTCATTGGGAATGCTGTTGTTTTTGGTAACCGCTACCAACACGGTCTCCTTCTATCAAACTATGTCACACCAATTGTATCCATGCACCAGGTTCTGATGTTATCCTACTCTTACACTCGACTAACCGGGCTAATTATTCACAATTCTTTAGAAATACTGAAAAATAAAAACCAGTATTTGTTATTCTCATCACATGTGTCTGGTTATGTCTATGCTATGTTTATAAGTACATATTTCTATTAACAATAGGTATACCTACCGTAGATCAAGGAAACGGAACTCTTCGTTAAATGCGTAAGACCAGTTCCTGAAAGAATTACGAAATCTGGCAGCAAGCCAAACTTAATGACGACAGTCCCCAAGGTCATCCCAACATGCTTACGATAGGAAACTGTTTTAAATAGACCTATAAACTTGTACTGCTGATGTTGTCCTTCACCATGGGGCCTGTGTTATGGGGTTCATAGATACATACATAGCATCACGCCTGTATGTCTTAAAGGGGCAGGCAGAGGTGTATACTGTTGTACACTCACATTACACCGATGGAGTTATTAAGTCCCATGTAATAGGTGGTGAGTCTATTGCCATCAACCGGGCACAGTTACAAAGTTTGAGCTGCAACTGAGACTTTCTAAAAGAAAAACTCAGTAAAACTCGACCCGACAATCGAACCCAGAGCTCCACGCACGGCAGTTGCCCTTGCAACCACTAGATTAATGCGGCAGATTTTTCTATTATGAAATTCTCAGTAGCAGGCCGGAGTTTATAATTTTGCCCGTTAGATGTCAATAGGCTCACCACCTATTACAACATGGGATTTGATAACTGCATAGCTGAAATGTCAGGATGGTAGCCAGGGGCGCCAACTACGTGGGTTCCCGAGGGCTTCAGCACCCACAACAGGTATATAGTAGCTGCAGGGCCCCCATGATCACAGACATAAAACTGCCCAGAAAATTTTATTGTTGTAAAATTTTTAATTGTGGCTTAAATGAATCCTTATCACTTACACATTGACCCCTTAAAAGGAAATTACCTAATAAATTAGGACCTTATATAAGTAGGATGATTGTTTGTCGATCAGTGTGCATTTTACTTCTCGCACTCACTCTAATCATTAGTCGTCTTAAATAATTATTTAACTTATTTTTTTGTTTTTTTTTTATGGAATAGTGGGCAACCGAGCAGACGGCTCGCCTGATGGTAAGCGATTACCGCCACCCATGGACACCCGCAACCCCAGAGGAGTCGCAAGTACGTTGCCGGCCTTTTAAAGGGTTTGGGCCTCCGGTACCCTCACTCACTCGGCGAAACACAACGCAAACGTTGTTTCACGCCGGTTTTCTGTGAGGCCGTGGTATCAATCCGGTCGAGCCGGCCCATTCGTGCCGAAGCATGGCTCTCCCACGGTGAAAATTGACACGGTGATTTATTTAACGACTCATTTAATGGGCATGTGCATCTATTGCATTTTCTAAAATTCTCTGATTGAAGCAGGTAACGTTCTGTAGTTTCTGCCTACCGTGAAAAAAGGGTGTGAGTTTATGTATGTATCGGTGAAATATGGGTGTACATACAACAAGCGTGATGCTATGTTTTATACATAACATAACTGTCCCACTGCAGGGCGCGGAACTCTTCTCATACAGAGAAAGCACAAGCATTGATCACCACGCTAGCTCACTGCGGGATGGTGATTTTAGACCATCAAGTTCAGGTTTCCTCTCCATGTTTTCGTTCACCGTATGTCTGTGATATCTTAGATTTATAAGAAAGCACAAAAATTAAATTATTAAAAAACTCGCCTATTATGTCTCTAGCGAGTATCACTAAGATAATTATGTATGTAACACAAATAGAAAAACCATTCCCTCTACATATAGACATACATTAATACTTCTATTTTATTCAGATAAATATATTTTTAAGTACAAATTTATACTTGTTCATGCGCCTGTACATCCTCACTTGAACCCACAACCTGTGACTCCTCGCAGACCCGTAACCACTCGGCCACCACGACACGGCTATGTTTGACGTTACAACTAAAACGGCCGCGAATTCGTGCTACCGCCCAAGGACGCGGTTGGTCCTTGGGTCCGTTTCCTCAAATACCCTGGCTATCGCGCCATCTCGACCTCACTGTGTCATGGACACAGTTACGCACTTTCTATGCTAGCCGCTTTTTTGCTACATATTAAGTAGAACAGTAGTTTTTTGTAGATATGAAATGTGGTCCTTACGTCCGCCATATTTTCTAGTGAAGAAATCTTTTTTTAACTTGTTTCTATGTGATATTACTTTGAAATCTATTTCAAACAAGGTTATAATTTTAATAGTGGGTGGATGAATTGTTTATAAACATGGGCGTTTTTGGTATTTTCTGTAAACGGTTGCATATCCGATATGACGTTTTCATATCTATGATAGATAGATATATATGCCGGCAAGAAACTCCATCGACAGAGTGCCTATGGTGTTTCTTGCCGGCTCTTCTTCTTTTAAATAAATAATAGTACAGTTTAGAGAATCAAGACCTCGGAGATTATGGAATGGATGACAGAGATGTATAGAAGATGGAAGAAAAAGACATGATGCGCCGACCACAATTAAATTGTGATAAGGGCAGGGGGATGATGATGATCAATGTCTAGACAAAAACAGTCGTTAAAGATGAATAATTGAAAAGCATTAACGCATGCTTAGCGAACTCAACGTTATAACATTAAATGAAAAAAGAATACGTTCGCGATCAGGATTCGGACCTGCGCCTCCCGGATGAATACTCCAGGCGCTCTGCCCACTAAGCCATCTCGACCTCTGCTCACCACTGCGAATTCTTCTACTTCTTGTCTGTTTGGTGACGTCATATCTGGAGTATTTATCCGGGGGCGCAGGTTCGAATCCTGATCGCGACCGTATTCTTTTTCCATTTAATATTAAGTATATCTGCCTAGCCTTTTCCCAATTACATTGGGGTTAGCTTCCAGTCAAACCGGATGCAGCTTAATACCAGTATTTTACATGAAGCGACTGTCTATCTGACCTCCACAACACAGCTACTAGGTAACACGATATTTATTTATTTATTTATTTATCTCGTGGTATGACTGGTTGTCAGATTTTCAGGCCTCTGACTACCCGTAACGGCTGTCATAGATCTTAATTTGACAACCGGGACCGACGGCTTAACGTGGTCTCCGAGGCACGGAGGGGTGTCGACGAGAAATGATGGTCACCCATCCACAGACCGACCGTGGCAAGCGCAGCTCAACTTCGATCGATCCATCTGTGCGGCTGTTACATAGCCACGAGCCCCTACACTACTACGAGCCAAAACAGTCATCTTAAGGACTACCAGAGTTCACTAACCCGATCTATCTAAAAAAATCGTTTTGCAAAATATAATAATTACACCCATTAGGGCAAAGGTGACATTGTACGTGTAATAATGTTTCATGTTGAACCACCATAAAGATATGGCCCGTTATTATACTATTTTGTATAGGCAGGGCTCAATCAGTAAGCCGGGCTTTCAACATTAATTTATGGGATCGAATAATATCATCACGCCTATATTCCCTGAAGGTATAGGCAGAGACAGTTCTTCCTTTGTTATAGGTGACGAGCATCGAGCACAATTCTTAACTCCGTGGCGAAACTGTCAATTTCTTAGCAGAAAAATTCAATTCAATGACCCGGAAGCTCAAGTAACATTCATTGAGACTTTTACAAGCTTTTTATGGCTGACCACATTTCTGTCAACCCCATCAAAGCTAAAGCATGATACTAACGCGATATGAGTTCTTAAATCACAACAGATGGCGCCACTAGCTGTGACGTTCATTATGTATTAAAGCGAAACCTTGTTAATGAATGTAATTAATCAAGTGTCCTTGTTAACTCTGTGATTGTACCGCCCATTAATATTTCTGCGCCATTTTTCAGCTCACGATATGCTATGGGATATCATGTATAGTAATTATAGTAATTTTGTGGTCTGATAATACCGGAAATAGTAACTTTGGTATCGTTGAAGCCTAACTGCCTCGTTGCTCTAGTGGTCCTAAGCGCGACTGCTGAGCATGAAGTCTTGGGTTCGATTCTCAGGTCGGGCAAAGTGATATTAGGTTTTTCTTTTGGGAAATTCTCAGTAGCAGCCCGGAGTTTGGTATTGTGCCCGGTAAATGGCAATAGACTCAACACCTCTTACATGGGACTTAATAACAGCGTTGGTGAAATGTGGGTGTACTATTGTGTACACATCTGCGTACCCCTTCGGGAAATACAGGCGTGAAGCTATGTTATGTTATGGTATCGTTAAATCTGACTGAACAAACAGTGTCTTACAAATGGTGTCGATTACTTTAGGCTAATTACTTACACTAAAACTAAAAGTTAGTAGACGTTAAATTCAAATATAGTCATGTCAAACAAATATTATGTACACCATTTACACACCATCGAGAATATATCAGGTGTGCTGGTTTCCTCACGATGTTTTCCTTCACCGTTCACTTACTTAAGTCTTTTTTTCTCCATTGTAACATGTCTGGCACCTTGCCAAAGTTGTTACCATAAAAGCACACCCAGTTTTACATAGTTAAAACAACGATTATCTAGTTTAAACTTCCACGCAAAGTAATTGCCATTCGACCTTGAAAATCTTTTGGAAATTCTGCTTAATACCACAGGGGCTTCAAAAAGAGGGTCTTCTTTAAAACAATATGTAGTAAACAGTCACTTTTACGCAAATTTTATCAACAGATGTTCAGAAAAATCAATATATGTATTTTATACAGTTCGAGGGCTGAGTTGCCGGCGTCTGTAGGACCCTTTAAATGGAATCCCTGGACGTGGCACCTGGATGGTGCAAAACAGGCAACACAACTCTGGAGGCTTCGGCCGCGGCTGGTTACCACCCACCGGACGACGCCATGCCGTGAAGCGACCTAGTCGTGTTTCGGGATGTAGTCCGGTGCAACCGTTGTAGGAGACGGGTCTGGGCAGTTGCATCAACTCCCCAACTATCGTTCTCCACAAATCTATCCAGTCTACTTAGAGTGAATAGATTCTTCTGGATCTTCTTGCTCCATCCTCGGCCACATCATCTTACCATCAGGCGAGTTGGTGGCCAACATATAAAAATGCATCAATTTTGAAAAAAAAAACGCATTGATGATGATATATTGATTTGCGTGAATGCCTTTATAATTAATGCTTGGACATAGGTGTTGGAACCAAACCGCTACTAGTAGTTGAATAAGCCACAGTGATAGTTTTCATATAAAAAAATATTCAAATAGCCTGCATGTGCATGCGACCACAGACTCGGTGCACGAAAAAAGACACGCGCCATTCCAATAACAAAATTAAGTAATCTTCTTCTTCTTTCTTCGCACGTGTGTTGCAAAACGTCGTATGCAACGTGTGAGCTTTAATAATTATAACCTCTCGGAACCATTGTATCTTTCGCCTGCGGCTCGGGCTATCCAGCCTCGAGCGTCATAATCAACTCACATGTATCATAATGTGGGTACTAATATAATCGGTAGGGATGGAAAAAAAATTATCTCTATGATTTTCGCCGCATCGGATTGGTTAGCTATCAGTCCTTAGTAGAGCCGGCAGCCAATCAAATGTGGCGAATTCATTAGGACGACTAGTATTTCTTAGTACAATACAATCAATTTTTTTTCAGAAATTGGCTTCTGTTCTTGGTAAATAATTTGGGTTTGATTGGGTACCGCTTACTGCCCAGTAGTGAGCGAGTGTTTACTGAGTGTAGACTGGTGTGCGGTGCACGTGCTATCGATCCGACACGGCACTGAATGCGGTACGGACAGCAGCGAAAGATTGTAATTTGGGAAATGAAGTACTTTTTTTTATTAATTACAAATTGAGGTTTCATTGTTCTTTATTATTGGTAGTTGATGTAGAAATTTCAGGGGCTAAATATAATAAAATTCAAAGGTCGCAAGTTCGAATCCAAGGCACGCACAACTGTCTTTTCGAATTCATATACATATTATAAATTAATTATCACCTGCTTAAAACGGTGAAGGAAAACATCGTGACGTAACCAGCACACCTGAGAGATGTTCTCGACGGTGTGTAAAGCCATGTCAGAGACCTACGGGTGGTTTTAACTCTGACACTAGGTTGTTCATCAACCACACGATAAGAAGAAGAGAGGCTAAATAACAGCCGCACAGATCGATCGACGTTAAGCTGTGCTTACCGCGGTCGGTCTGTGGATGGTCGACCATTATTTCCATTAAACTGTAATTTAAGTTAAACTGTCGGTCCCAGTTGTCAAATGAAGATCTACGACAGCCGTTACGGGTTCCTGACAGGCACACCACGTCGTGCTGACGTGACAACCAGTCTTACCACGAGATTTCGTGTTAGCCGGCTGGTACGTAGTTGGGAAAGCTAGGAAGATAGATTGGGATTTGAAATTTTCTTATTGCATCATTAGTTTTGTATAATTAATTCATTTGAATCAATGTTTGTATTGCATCATTATAAGCTGACTAGCTGTGCTCCGCGGTTTCACCTGCCCCATTAAAATCTTATGTAAAAACCTTGTCCTGACAATGACGAACACAACAAAAAAAAAAACAATTTGGTGCAGTCGTTCTCAAATTATGGCGTGACCAAGGGAAATAGGGATTCATTTTTATATATATAGTGTTAGATGGTGAAATCTGAACAGGTTTATGTTCTAATTACATTTATTATAATAATATAAAACAATTCAATTAGTTCACAACGTTTACGCGGGAAACGCTATTGTCAGAATTAAAACAAGTAGTGCGGGGATGAGTGACGCCACGGAGCACCATACACTATAGCTGCCCTTTAGAATCGACTATGTCTTCATTTTCCGCTTTACAATAGATAGCGTTTTTTTATAAACCCTTATATGTAAATATATATTTTCTTAAAGCAGATAATTCTTCCAGAATGCCTTAGGGTCATAGACCTTATCCAGTTATATTTATGTGTTAGATATAAATGGCCACTGATGGATTACAGAGTAACTTTATTTGAACCTGACTGCCTCGTTTTGATCTAGTGGTCCTAAGCGTGACTGCTGAGCATGAGGTCTTGGGTTCGATTCCCAGGTCGAGCAGTGTTATTGGGTTTTTTGTTAAGAAATTCTCAGTAGCAGCTCGGAGATTGGAATTGTGGTAAATAGCAATAGGCTCACCACCATATGGGACTAAATAACAGCATTGGTGAAATGTGAGTGAAACTACAACTGTGTACCGCTCTGCCTACCCCTTCTGGGAATACAGGGGTCGTGCTATGTTATGTTTATTAAACAAAACGGCATATAAAACCTTTTAAGTAACTCAACGATCACCAAATTCTGTAACATTATACAAAAACTTAATCGTGCAACTTATTTGCTGACGCTTCAACACCATGTTCGATCAAGTTCAGGGACCTGTCCAATACTCAAAGGTACAAAGTGAATTACCATTTACATACCTACGTATCTTCACGCTTGTATTACCCGTGGGGTAAATCAAGAGGTGCTGAGTATGCACTCACTATCAAAGCTCTTATTAAGTCGTTAGTGAACGTTCAATCTATACCTATCTATATCAAAATTTATTCAAATCTGTTCAGCCGTTTTTGTTCGAGCAGTGATAGCCTAGTCGTATGACCTTTGGACTGACAAATCAAAGGTCGCAAGTTCGAACCCAAGGCAGGCACCGCTGTCTTTTCGAAGTCAAGTGCGTATTATAAATTCATTATCACTTGCTTAAAACGGTGAAGGAAAACATCGTGAAGAAACCAGCACACCTGAGAGATGTTCGATGGTGTGTAAAGCCATGTCCGAGACCTCTACGGGTTAAACTCTGACACTAGGTTATTCATCAAACACACGATGAGAAGAGAGAGCCGTTTCTGTGTGATTGAATAACAAACATCCAAACATACAAACTTTTCAATTTCATAAAATTAGTAGGAAACAATTTTACCTGCAAAATACAACTTGAGACCAATCGATTAGCTGTCTCGCTTGTTGCTTGTGTACTTTGCGGCATTTTAATCAATGCGTGTATTTAATGACATTGAAAGTATTATAATAATAGCCCTATAACAAATATTTAATTTCAAGAGCAAGTTACAGTTATTTAGATTTTCCATACAATAACTCACCCTGACCAAGAAAATTTATGCAGTACTGGAGTTGAAGCTTATTATAAATCTATATAATAATATATTAAAGCTGAAGAGTTTGTTTGTTTGAACGCGTTAATCTCTGAAACAACTAGTCGGATTTGAAAAATTCTTTTTGCATTGTATAACCCAGTTTTTGAGGAATTTTATAGGCTATGCGACATCACGCCACGACCTTTAGGAGCCGAGCAAAATTAAAAAAGCTGGCGAATACGCGGGGCACAGCTAGAAGTTACTAAGAGATTAGAGCTTTGGGAAGTAGGTATGTAATGAGAAAACGCGTAGTAAGGGAACGTCCTGGAATGAAAAAAGATTGAGAAAGGTATGCCAAGATGGTTTGGGCATGAAAGGATGGATTAAAGGCGATTGACAAAACTAGTGTGGATGACAGAGTTGGGGCGGGCCAACCTCAGCAAACGTGGCGCAATAAAATTGCAGACGTTCTCAAAAAAGGACAAGCTAAGCTGACGGTTAATGATAAGACTAAACACAAACATAAAATTGTGTCACACACGATTAAAATCGGGTACTAA
Organism: Xylocampa areola; assembly: GCA_935421205.1. Lineage (NCBI taxonomy): Eukaryota > Metazoa > Arthropoda > Insecta > Lepidoptera > Noctuidae > Xylocampa > Xylocampa areola. The sequence continues at coordinate 11,992,034 of OW285225.1, forward strand.
TTGTAATAAAGTGACGGTTAATAATAACGAGTGAAACAAAAGAGGTGTGGAAAGTGGAAGTCGATAGTCTCTGCTTTTTAATTTTGATCAGCCATTTGGCTGAGCCACTGTGGTTAATATAAGTGTGAGAGGGATAGAGCTATAATAATAATAATAAATATAAATATTCCACAACTATCACACAACGCCGTCTAGTCTCAAGCTAAGCAGAGCTTGTGTTATGAGTACTAGACAACTGATAAACATACTTATATATTTCTAAATGCATACATGTTATAGATAAATTACACCCAGACACAGAACAAATGATCGTGCTCATCACACAAACATTTGTCCTGGGTGGGAATCGAACCCACGACCTCCGGCCTAGCAGTCAGGGCTACTAACCACTAGACCAACAGGACAGTCATAAGGGATGAATAGTGTCATCACTCTCACACATCTAAACACACCCACATTTCACTAATACTGTTATTAAGTTCCATTTAATAGATGGTTGGCCTATTGCTATCTACTGAGGACTATTTTATACTCGGAGCTACTTAGAGATTCATGATAGAAAAACAAAAAAAAATATTTCTAGGACTTTCTCTGAGACTATTTTCGTGTTGTACTGTTTTCTTAGATATCTTGATTATATTGTACTTAACGCTGTCTATCCAAATATTTTTACTGTATTAACTATAAGTGTGTTACGTGTAGCTGCATAAGGGAAATCGCCAACTCAGCACTCGATATTTTATTGTAGTAACAAATGATGAAATACCTAGCGACCGACGGAAACAGCGAGCTGAGTTTGCACTTTGTGACGCACAAACCTCGTTTACTAAAATAGAATTGGTTTATATAATTGCATTCCATATTCATACTTCGAATAGGCACTTAGATTAATTAGAATTACTTAAAATTAATGTAATAAATTTTATTTTTAAATAAATTAGTTAAATCACTTTGGTTTTTTTTCAATCCTCCGATTGCAGCTAACGTAATTGGCGCAGTCGGTAGGATATTCGCGGGCCGGTTCGCGAGCTTTAGGGATCTCTAATATCGTTATCCGCGTTCGCGAATCGCCTGGGTGGCTATCGAGCCCCGGCGCCGAACATCCGAATCTACGGTCCAGCTGCAGTTCCGGAAGGAGAATCCAGAAATCAATTCACGAGAGAACCAGAGATGAGATATATGTAAGTACACTTGAATTGTTCTTGTGTTGCTTCCTTTTAGTCCTAGTATAATCCCATTTCCAAGATTTTTCATCCGAAAGATTCAAAATCCCGGGAGCCTAGATCTCGTACGGCTCGCTGGTGTACTATAGATAATAGTAGAGATTTATATAGTGTTAGTGAGAGCGGAAGTGAAAGTAGTAATATTAAGATGACCCAGGACACGGAAACAATTTTTAAGACCCTTCGTATGGTCCCGGAGTTCGATGGGAACCCTAACGTATTGACTAGATTTATCAATATATGCGATCAGATAGTTTCTAAGTACGTAAGTACGACACCAGGTAGTGAGTTAACTAACTTATGCTTATTAAACGGCATCCTTAATAAAATAAAAGGATCTGCCGCGTGTACCATAAATTCCAACGGCATACCAGATAGTTGGCAAGGGATTAGGACAGCTTTAATTAATAATTTTTCAGACCAACGGGATGAAACAGCTTTATATAGAGACCTATCATTAGCTATGCAGGGAAATAAAACACCTCAGGAATTTTATGAGCAATGCCAAACCTTGTTCAGTACGATAATGACATATGTAACATTACATGAGTCAATTTCCACTACAATAGAAGCAAAACGTACATTATATAAAAGAGTTACTATGCAGGCTTTTGTAAAAGGTTTAAAGGAACCATTAGGGTCCCGTATTAGGTGCATGCGTCCTGACACTATAGAGAAGGCCCTTGAATATGTACAGGAGGAACTTAATGTAATGTACTTACAGGAGCGTAGTGATTTTTCTAAACATCCCAATAACCAAAAGAGTTCTAACCCCGTTACACCCCACATAAATCCCCATAATTTCATTCCTCCACGAAATCATAGTTTTCCAGGACCAATCCCTAATTGGCCAACTCCTGTAGGAATTAGACCGAATCAACAACCACCTCAACCCTTTAAATTTAATCCTAATTTTACTCAACAACCCCAACATCGTATGCCTACTCGTACACAGCAAATGTTCCGCGCTATACCTCAGACTTATAATCCTCAGAGTAACACTTTCCGTTTGCCACCTAGGAACCCTCCGCCTCAAAATCAAGGTCCTAAACCTATGAGCGGAGTACAACATTTCACACCTAGACCCATGTTACATGGTCACGATTGGCATAAATCAGGTAATCCGCCGCCAAATAATTATTTTAAAGTTCGTGAAATGAACATGAATGAGTGTGCGTCATACGACGACTCATATTACCCTACGGAGTACTGTTACGAGCCGTGTTACTATTATAGTGATAACAATTATTACGATTATAACTCATACGCTGCATTAGAGTGCAATAATGAACCGAGTTATTGCGATATGAATGTAGGTGATAATATTTCATGTTCAATCGAACCTCAAACCAGTGCATGTTCAACTGAACCACAAGCGGGTCCGAGTCACTCCAGTCAGGATTTTCAGGAGGAACAGAAATTAAAAAAACAAAAATAGAATTAAATCTTCAGACTCAGCGTCAGTTACCATATATATTAATATCGAATCCACCTTTAAAGTTATTAATTGATACCGGTGCAAATCAATCTTTTATAAGTCCAGAAGCTGTAGAGAAATATTTTCCAAATTTCCCTCTTAATTACGATCCGTTTGAAGTAACAAACGTACACGCAGTTAGTAGAAATAATTACTCTATCACCTTACCTTGTTTTATGGAGTTTAACGATTCAGAAAATATGAAGTTGTTTATATATCGTTTCCATGATTATTTCGATGGATTGATAGGTTTAGATCTGCTAACTAAGTGGGAGTCTAAGATAGATTTAAAAGATCAGAGATTAATAACGCGCACATCATCAAATCCGATCCGTATGTATAATTCCTGTAATGTAAATTTATATGAAGACATAATACCCGCTCAATCTTCGAAATTAATTAGAGTCCCGATTGATGCGCCAGACGGTGCAGCCTTAGTTAGTGAACAGACTATATGCAATTGCATTGTTCGCGAGTGTCTTACAACTATAGAGAATAATCGTGGCTACTTAGAGGTAGAGAATACGAGTCCGAATGACATTATAATATCACTTGACCGACCGGCGCGCGCAAGTTTATTTAATACCGAGTGCACGCGCACCGAACATTTCAGTACGCGAGCACAAGATGTTATATCGCGTTTACGTACAGAACATTTGAATGAAGAGGAGAAAGCCAACCTTATAGCCCTTTGTTCTAAATATGCTGACGTGTTTTACATAGAAGGCGAGGCGTTATCATTCACAAATCAAATAAAACATTGTATTAAAACCACGGACGAGGTTCCCGTTTATACTAAGAGCTATAGATACCCGTTTATTCATCGTCAGGAAGTTAGGGACCAGATATCAAAGATGTTGGATCAGGGTATAATAAGACCCTCTGATTCTGCATGGAGCTCTCCCATATGGATAGTTCCTAAGAAAATAGATGCCTCAGGCAAGCAAAAATGGCGTTTAGTAGTTGATTTCAGAAAAATAAATGATAAAACTATCAACGACAAATACCCTATCCCGAATATTAACGATGTTCTTGATAAGTTAGGAAGGTGCCAGTATTTCACCACCCTAGATCTGGCCAGCGGCTTTTACCAGGTAGAAATGGACCCTCAGGATATAAAAAAGACAGCTTTTAATGTAGAACATGGCCATTTCGAGTTCCTTAGAATGCCTATGGGACTTAAGAACTCACCATCCACTTTTCAAAGAGTTATGGACAATGTCCTTAGGGGTCTTCAGAATGATATATGCCTAGTATATTTAGATGACATTATTGTCTTTTCAACATCCCTACAAGAGCATATTATTAATCTGGAGAAGGTTTTTCAAAGACTTCGAGAGTCAAATTTTAAAATCCAAATGGACAAGTCCGAGTTCCTGAAGCTTGAAACTGCCTATCTTGGACACATTATAAGCAGGGAAGGTATAAAACCAAACCCAGATAAAATCCACGCCATAGAAAAATATCCCATTCCAAAAACCCCGAAAGAAATTAAACAATTTTTAGACCTTATAGGTTATTATAGAAAATTTATCCCGGACTTTGCTAAAATTACTAAACCCCTCACTGCTTGTTTAAAGAAAGGTAGAAAAATAATATTAGACTCTGAATATATTAGTAGTTTTGAAAAATGTAAAACCCTTTTAACAAACGACCCTATCTTACAATATCCCGATTTTAGTAAAGAATTTATATTAACAACAGACGCTTCAAACTATGCCATAGGAGCTGTATTACCTCAAGGATCTGTAGGATCTGATAAACCTGTGTGTTTTGCATCCCGGACGTTAAATGAAAGCGAACTGAACTACAGCACTATAGAAAAAGAACTCCTTGCTATTGTTTGGGCTACCAAGTATTTTAGGCCATACTTGTTTGGTCGTAAATTTAAAGTCCTTACTGATCATAAACCTTTACAGTGGATGATGAACCTTAAGGAACCCAATTCGCGATTAACTAGATGGAGGCTAAAACTCAGTGAGTACAATTTCACCGTTACATATAAGAAAGGCAAATCTAATACCAACGCTGATGCTTTATCTCGGGTGGAGATTCACAATGAAGATACTAACTCCTTAATCGACGAATTATTTTCTATACTTCCGAATCCTTCAGAGAGACCGCCTTCTGCGAACTCGTCCACTGCAACCATACATACTAGTCACGAACACCCCATATTAGAAGTTCCGATTACAGATGAACCACTTAATAAGTTCCACAGACAATTATGCTTTACGTTAGTAGAAGATATTAAACGTAAATCAGTAGTTACTAAACCATTCGAAACTCACACGCGTATTGCTGTTCAAATATCCTCATCTAAATTAGAAGATGATGTAGTTAATGCCATTAAGGAATATGTAAACCCAAAGGTAAAGACCGCTATTCTGATAAATCCACCTCTTGCGATGTATTCTATCATCCCGGTGATACAAGATAAATTTAAAAGTTCATCCATGAACCTTGTGTTAGCTAAAACCGAGTTAGAAAACGTCAAGGAATATCTACGTCAACAAGAAATAATTCAGCATTATCACGACGGTAAAACGAACCATCGCGGCATTACTGAATGTTATTTAGCTCTCTCACGAAAGTACTATTGGCCCAAAATGAAAGACCAGATAACTAAATTCATTAATGAATGCATTATTTGCGGGCAAGCTAAATATGATCGGAGACCTAATAGGCCTCAGTTTAATATTGTACCTCCGGCAACAAAACCATTCGAGATAGTTCACATGGACCTATTTACCGTGCATAATGAGAAATACGTTACATTTATAGATGTTTTTACAAAATATGGACAGGCGTACCATCTTCGAGATGGAACGGGTATAAGTATACTTCAATCACTATTAAAATTTTGCACCCATCACGGAGTTCCTTTAACTTTAGTGACCGACAACGGAACCGAGTTTACCAATCAACTGTTTTCCGAATTTACACGCCTGCATAAGATAAATCATCATAGAGTTTTACCACATTCACCCAATGATAACGGTAACATTGAACGTTTCCATTCAACCCTTCTTGAACATATTAGAATATTAAAATTACAACACAAAGATGAGCCTATTGTAAACCTTATGCCTTATGCTATAATTGGTTATAATAGCTCAATACATAGTTTTACTAGATGCAGGCCTTTCGATTTATTAACAGGACACTTTGACCCACGCGATATTATGGATCTAGATCTCACCCAACAGTTACTACAGCAGTATGTACAAAATCATAAGGCGCAAATGAAGGAAGTTTATAATATCATTAATGAATCATCTTTAGCAAACCGAACCGCTTTGATAGAAAACAGAAATAGGAACCGCGAACCTGAAATAGAATATGTTCCGCAACAGCAAGTTTTTATCAAAAATCCGTTAGCTAGCCGTCAGAAAACAGCTCCACGGTATACCCAAGATACTATCTTAGCCGATTTACCCATACAAGTTTATACTTCTAAAAAACGCGGGCCATTGCTAAATCTAGGTTAAAAAGAGGCCCTACAGAACCTAACTTGTTGCAGGATTCTACTATTGCTGGTTCTTCGCGAGATCCGGTCGGAGGAGATAAAACTTGAAAGCTTGGGTAATGGACCAGGGTTATTACCGTACAAACTTGGACCCACAAGAATGACCACTCACCACCATACATTTCTTCAATACGTTAACCTTAGAGACATTGAAAACCAAATTAAAATTTTATCAAATCACATATTAGAATACAAAAGTCGGCTTAGTAATGATACCTATACACTATTCGAGTTCCAAATTGATTATCTTATGAACAAGATTGGCAAACTCTCAAATCAGTTAAATTCGTTAGAACCCGGTCGTGTTAGAAGAGGTTTAGTAGATAGTCTTGGATCAGTAATTAAAAGTGTAACTGGAAATTTAGATTACACTGATGCATTAAAATATGATAATGCTATTAAAGTTCTACAAATGAATGACAATAAGTTAGTTAATGAATTTAATAATCATATCAGTCTCAGTAAGGAATGGATGACGAAGCATAATATCGTATTGATACAGTTAATTGAAAATCAAAGTAAAATCAATAGCACTTTACAGTTACTGTTAAATAATACTTTTACAGCAGATGACTTGATTAAGTATACAAAGTTTGGTCAGCTCTTGTCTATCTTAAGTGAAAATGTAGAAGATTTAGGATTAGAAATAACTAGGATAGAAAATATGTTAGGATTTATTCGTGCATCAAGCACTATTCATTCTATGATAGATATAGATACACTTAGGTCTATGATTAATATGTTAGGAGAAATATATAGTAAGGATGAAATATTAAGTTTAGAGCTAAGAGAATATTATGACGTAATACAGCCAGGCTCATACTTTAATGGAAATTAGATAGTGATAGTTTTCAGATTTCCCATAATTTCAAGAAATATATATGACTTATATAGATTATCTATAGTACCCAATAAGAACCGCCAAGCCCTTATCCCTACCTATCCCTTCATAGCAACCAATGACGATTCATTTGTGTACATAGAAGCAGAATGCTCGAAGTTTAACAACTGGTATCTCTGTGAAAAGGAGATAACTCACCAAATACGCACCAAATCTGACTGCATACAAGAACTTATCATGAATCAATCCCTTAAAAGTTCCTGCCAATTTACAACAGTATTCTTGGAGAAGGAGGCAATGGAGAAGCTAGATGATCAGCACTATGTCCTATCATTCCCGCATCCTACCAAGGTGCAATCAGTTTGTGGGAGAGAAGACTTCAACTCTCTACAAGGAAGCTACCTCGTAACTATTCCTGTCAACTGTTATCTCCGCACTAAAGAGTTGACTATAATGAACGACAACGACGAAATACAAGGGCAGCCTTTGAAATTGATGAATATTCCCTACGATGTTGAGAAACCGGACGCTACATCAACCCAAGTTCATCTCAATTCAATTGACCTCGGAGGACTACACAGTATTCAGAATCAAATCATGACGAGCCAGCCGGTACATCTTGACCAGATGCAATCAGACGTCATTTATCATACGACGATACCCTTTTACATATTTATGTTAAGTGCAGGCGCACTTACTATAGTCATATTGGGCTTTCGCTACAAATGGTTCTGCAGAGCTCCTGAAACATCAAATACCAAGGAACACACCTACGCAGAACCTGAGAGAAAGGAAGACGATCACACGCCCAGAGGACAAGCCCCAGCAACATTTTCTCTCAAAGTTCTAAAATAGTTGCTGATCTGCGGGTGGAGATGTTACGTGTAGCTGCATAAGGGAAATCGCCAACTCAGCACTCGATATTTTATTGTAGTAACAAATGATGAAATACCTAGCGACCGACGGAAACAGCGAGCTGAGTTTGCACTTTGTGACGCACAAACCTCGTTTACTAAAATAGAATTGGTTTATATAATTGCATTCCATATTCATACTTCGAATAGGCACTTAGATTAATTAGAATTACTTAAAATTAATGTAATAAATTTTATTTTTAAATAATTTAGTTAAATCACTTTGGTTTTTTTTCAATCCTCCGATTGCAGCTAACGTAATTAGTGAAAACTTGTAATTGGCCATCTACTACCTGTTTATTTGCATTGTCAACTATATAGCTGTAAGTTTACTTTAAATAATAAAATAAAAATAAAATAAAATAAACCCAATATTACTTTGCGCCACCCGGGAATCGAATCCAAAACCTCGCGCTCATCAGTCATCCATAATTTAATATCTGAAAACCACCGCTGCTACATTTTGGTGGAGCAGCTTATGCTGAGATAGGAACCTTTCTTGGTCTCGTAAAGGTTTTTATTATTCATAATGTTTGTTTTATATTTTTATTATTTATTCTTTGTCGGTAATGTATAACCTGTAAGAGCTCAATATAAATATTTTCTTTCTTTCTTTCTTTCTTTCATCCTTGTTACCAATACACCAATGAGGCAGCATCTAATCATGAAAAACACAAGACGAAATTAATAAAAAAAATTGAAATTGCCATTTTTAAATCTGACGGGCCTATTTTACCCGGGACTATGTAAGGATTCTAACGATACCCCAGGCGTCGAAATCGGTTCAGGCGTTTAGAAGTTATGGTGGAATAAAGAAACTGACAAACATACATACATACATGCTTACATACATGAACCCTAAAAACATAACACTCCTTTTTTAGGCAGTCGTGTAAAAATTTATTCCTCTTAATATGGTCAAACTATATTATAAATATCGCAACAATAAAATCGCGTGCTACAAATTACTAGTCCATCATGACTGTTGTGCTGACGCTACCAATGACGTGTCACTATCAAGTTCAGTGCCGCAGTGAGTCAGGAATGAATGCTGAGTCAGTGGTAACACTCGACACACGAGTGGTAAGGCTTGGGGGTATTAGGGTGGCCGGTCAATCCGGTCAGGGGGATATTAGGAATTTGTAAGGAGTAGAATAAAGCAGTAGGGTAAATCTGCACCGATGTGACATTTTAATGTCATACGTATCTACTTCCTTAGTTAATCTAAGATATCACAGACATACGGTGAAGGAACACATCGTGAGGAAACATGGACTTGATGGTCTGAAATCGCCAATCGGCAGTGAGCTAGTGTGGTGATCAATGTTGGTACCGTATCTGTATGAGAAGAGGCCCTTGCCCCGCAGTGGAACAGTTATGGGATCGTGTCCAAAGATGCAGAATTTTATATGGTAATACCCAACTAAACTAAAATTTGAACATTGTTGTATTTTACTGACAGTTACCTACAAGAAGAACACAGCTGGAGATATTGACCGAAGTCAAATTCAAATCTAGACATGTCAACCAAAATATTTCACACAATTTAAATTTGATGTTTCTAATTTTAGTGGCCATTTATAAGAGTGACGACTAAAAATGTTTGGAGATTTTAGTTGATTGATTTCAGTTTTAGTCAAGGAGCTCATCAGAGAGCGGGCTGTTACATTGACGGAGTGTATGCTGTGAACAATATCAGTTAGGTACCCGGATGATATGGCAATACTGAGCTCCTCGGTCTCTTATAAGGTTGGTGGTCATCTGTAAAGAGTATGCTAAACTTGACGCATTCGTTTACAACGTCAAGAAGAGTCAGATCATATAGTCTTTGGTGCCGGCGGTCAATGTCTAGAAGCCATACCTACAGTTAGGCTCAAAGGAGTACTATTAGCTATGGTCTATGAGTCCAAATACTCGGGACACCTTTTGGCTAGCCGACCCCGAAGACGATAAAGTTAAAAGGGAACAAAGTGCGATGAAAACTTTATGTCGTGCATATTGCATATCCTGTTACACCTGCAGTTTATGGGTAGACTATACGCAAAGATCGTGCAGCACCCTTCACATTCAAAATAATAATGCGTTCCGGGTGTTATGGGGCTGTCCCGCTTCAGTAGCGCTGCAGGGATGTTTACTGAAGCATGCGTCGATTGTTTCTATGGGGCAATGCGAAAAAGTTGCGCCTCTCTGGTGCGTCAGGTGCGGGCCCGCCTCAACATTATCTTGCGCTGTATCGCGAGAAGACTGATAATTATGCTTGTGTGTGAATCGCTGCTGCAAAGCTCTTACCCGGGATGCGCATCACATGCAGTGCATGAAGGTTAAGTGTATATAGCAGGGATACTAATATAGATATTAGGAAAAATTGTTTCTAACACTTTCAGTCATACAGATAGATCTTTGAAAAGCAATAACGCATGCTTAGCGAACTCGAAGTTATAATTTTAAATGGAAAAAGAATACGTTTGCGGACAGGATTCGGACCTGCGCCTCCCGGATAAATACTCCAGGCGCTCTGACCACTAAGCCATCTCGACCGTCAGTGTGTCAGTTTCAGTCATATTTACTTGCGCCGTTTAACCGTTAGAAAAATTGTCAAACAGTTAAACGGCCGAGTTTATATTATATTGCGTTGTTTCAGAAACCCATTTTCATGAGTTACCACTCAAACCAATTGCTCTAATGAATAGACAAATCCAAGTAGAAATAAACGAAACTTATACGAAATGTGTGAGACACGGTGGGACTCACGGCTACACCAAAAAGGTTCAATTTTTTTCTATGTAATTGTATTTATTTTCTTTAATCACAGAAGTAGGGTGTTGAAGCTTCTGCATCACTCCCTTTATATTCGGATTACAGACCATTAGGTACAGTATGTATTATTGGGGCGCTCTGCATCGCGAACCGAGCGAACGCAAGGTGAGTGAAGCCACAATTCTGAACTCTGAGCTGCTTTTATTGATCTAAGTATCATTTCTTAATCGACCTTGACTTTGGCAGAATTCAAGATAAATCTTTGAAAAGCATTAATGCATCCTTAGCGAACTCTAAAGTTATTATATTAAATGAAAAAAGAATACGGTCGACCTCTGAGAGACGAGATGGCTTAGTAGTCAGAGCGCCTGGAGTATTTATCCGGGAAGCGCGGGATCGAATTCTTTTTCCATTTAATATAATAACTTTTGACAAAATATTCGTTAACACAATGGAGACATCACTACCTACATATTACACAAAATGAAATTAATTAAAAAAATGCCATCTAAAGGTTTTTTTTTTATTCCGCGCCTTTATGTGTACCATAGCACCCGCATCAATATATTTTTTTAATATTAATAACGTATGTTACCCGGGACAATATAAGGATTCTAACGATACTCCATACTCTAGCATTTAGAAGATATGGTGCAATAAAGAAACTCACAAACATACATACGTAATGAACCCTTAAAACATAACACTCCATTTTTGGGCAGTCGTGGTAAATGTATCAGAAGGAAACTAGTTAAAAATAATTAAATATAAAACAGCCGTATATCAAATGCGATAAAAAATTAAAAAATGTAAATGATGAGATTTTTTATCCAGCACATTTCTGTGACGCGTATAATTTGCTATAATTACCGCAAAATATTTCATACAGCCGCGACGGTCGTATGCAATATGACTGCATGCAATTAACTTTTAATATATAGTCTAATTATTTTTATTAGAAAAAAAATATATGAGTGGTACATGCAACCCGATGTAATGTTATGCCTAACGGCGTAGACTTCAGAATTGGGTCTAGTCGGGATAAAAAATATCCCTTATATTGGAACGAAGTTCCTTATCGCGCGTTGCGAAAGGGGGCTAGACGGAAAAAATTAAGAAAGTTGTAACGACACTTTTTGCTATAGTAAGCTATTGTAAGCCGTGCGGCGTGCGCATGTTTCTCTGTCTGTCTCTCTCTCTCTCTTATAGAAAGCAAGCCAGATATTTTCGTTTCGTCTTTCTATTTCGCATTGAACAGTGTGGTGTCGCGACGATTATTTTTGTTGAGTGTATACAGGTTTTTTCTACATAATAAATAATAATTATTACAATTCCTTCACTAATTAATCGAAAGGAACTTCGTTCCATCCGGGTGTCCCTTGACACCTCTCAAGTTTTTTTTTTATTCAGATCTACTGTCTACCTACCTATCTACCTGTATGCAAAATTTCATCCAAATCCGTTTAGAAGTTATTGCGTGAAAGAATATTAAATATCCATCCATCCTGACAAACTAAGAAGGCACGGAGACGAATTGATCTCAGATGAAACGCTCCTAGCCCATCCACAATATGACCGCGCCAAGCGTTGCCACAATGATGCAAACCTCAATTATGGTTGACCGCCCAGGGGTTGCAACTGCTATGAAAGTCTTTGTTGGTTTAAAAAACTAATATTATTGATAAAACTTAATAACTTTTTTTTTTTTTATGGAATAGTGGGCAACCGAGCAGACGGCTCGCCTGATGGTAAGCGATTACCGCCGCCCATGGACACCCGCAACCCCAGAGGAGTCGCGAGTGCGTTGCCGGCCTTTTAAAGGGTTTGGGCCTCCGGTACTCTCACTCACTCGGCGAAACACAACGCAAGCGTTGTTTCACGCCGGTTTTCTGTGAGGCCGTGGTATCAATCCGGTCGAGCCGGCCCATTCGTGCCGAAGCGTGGCTCTCCCACGGTTAAAACTTGGCCCCAAAGACTAATTACTTCATTTTATTAAAAATCAAATAGCCTAGCCTTTTCCCAATTACGTTGGGGAAGTCTTCCAGTCAAACCGGATGCAGCTTAATATCAATATTTTACATGGAGCGACTGCCTATCTGACCTCCACAACCCTACTGGGTTGAACTCCAAAACCCAGTTACTGGGTAACACGATATCTCGTGGTATGACTGGTCGTCAGACTTTCAGGTCTCTGACTACCCGTAACGAGTGTCATAGATCTTAATTTGACAACCGGTACCGACGGCTTAACGTGCTCTCCGAGGCACGGAGGGGTCTCGGTATGAAATGATGGTCACCCATCCACAGACCGACCGCGGCAAGCGCAGCTTAACCTCAATCGATCGATCTGTGCGGTTGTTACTTAGCCACGAACCCCTCGTTCACTAAGCATGCGTTAATGATTTTCAAAGATTTATCTTGAATTATGTCGTGTCAGTTCGGTCACCTCTATAAAGACTGAATAGATAGCAATGACGTTGCCAAAAGACGTGTTAAAATGTGGATGAAAAATTCAGTGGTAAGCGTGTCTGGAGTATTTATCCGGGAGGCGCAGGTCCGAGTCCTGTTCGCGACCGTATTCTTTTTCCATATAATATTGTAACTTTAGAGTTCGCTAATCATGCGTTAAAGTTTTCAAAAGAAAAATGTCAAACATTAAGACAGCCCACAAAAAAGCCCACCCTTCACCGCTTCCTCGTGTTTTAGCTGGGAAGAAGATGATATAGAATATTTGAAACTGCCTCGTTGATTTAGTGGCCTTAAACGCGATTCTAATTTCATATTTTCCATGATATTATTATAAATACTTAATATACTTAGCAGCTAGGGATCAAATCGGTCAAGCATTTTGATGGATAGGCCTTCCAAATCGAGTTTCTTACGTCAAAGTGTCTATGACTAATCATAAAATTCTATGTAAAACTGAAATGAAGTTAGCCTAGCATCATAGTATCAGGCCTGTATTCCCTGAAGGGGTAGGCAGAGGTGTACATGGTAGCCCCACATTTCACCAAGCTGTTATTAAGTTACATGTAATAGGTGGTGAGTCTACTGCAATGTGAATGTGAGTACGATGTGGGCCAGAAATTCATACATGAACCTCATAGCCTGTCTGGCGGTATTGAGTCGTTTTATGAGACCTACGCAAATGTCCTCCTGATCTGGTATCGTCTTGTGACGGGTTGTTGAGCTCCCTTAGTTATGGTTGAGCTACACGATGACTGATGCATACGAGCCGTCAGACAGGACAGGTCACCTCGAAGCTGCTATGGCTCCTTCCTCAAAAGGCCATTCCAGACGATCCCTGCATGGTTACACTCACATAGATATGTACTATTATGTCTGGACTTTAAAAGAGACGTTGACTTCCGAGTTTGTTTCGGTGTTTCCTCTCAGAGATAGTCAGATAGAAAACGCCAGCGCCATCTAGTTTATAAAAATGACTTGTAAAAGTGTCTTCAAATGACCTATTTACAGAAATAAAATCATGTATCATTTATCATTGCCATTTACATTTGTTCTAAAATCCGAGCTGCTACTGAGAACTTCCTAATAGAAAAACCTAATAACACTTAGCCCGACCTGGGAATCTAACCTAAGACCTCATGCTCAAAGTCGACCCTAAGATCTAAGACCTCAGCTCAGCAGTCGCGCTTGGTACCACTAGACTAACAAACCAGTATTTTTAGTTATAATCTTTTTCATATCAACTAGCTACTTAATTTAAAAGATGGCCTACCTTTCTACATGACTACAACACCATGTTATCAAAGGGCATTTTGCCGATGTATATTATAATTAAATTTCGCTGTAGAGGCGTCAATGATTAATGGTGGACGGATAGGGGCTTGTCTGCAAGTAGGACAAGCGTTCACCATGATATGCTATCGATACATGGGGTTGGAGTGACTTGTGCTTTACGGGATATGAAGGTACGACGCACTACTTATTTTATTTTATTTTTAAACGTTATTGAAGAGAAAGTAGTTCATTCACATTTAACACGTCTTTTGGCGACGTCATTACACTTACATTTAAAAATATTATTTCTTTGATGTGATCTGTAAAGTTGTATTTTATTGCAGTCAATATAGTAGATTGTTAATAATTTGAAAAACCTTCGCGTTGCACCATGGAGCATACCATGTTATGCATTCTAGTAGCATCTTAGTGACGGAGGTGGAAATACAGATACCCGAAAAAAGACCAAAATTGAGGATATCGGTGTCCGATATGCAAGCTCGGGTAGCGTTAGGCATCACACTTGGCTAGATGTGGTGATGGCAGGTGAAGTACGATATAAGTCGACGATATAGATATTTTAGACCGTATTTTTATTTCCACCACTATGCAATAATGCATCATCATCATGCCCTCATCCCAATTTATTTGGGGTCGGCGCAGCATGTATTCTTCTTCCAGTTTCTAATAGATTTTGAAATTGCATGCTGCTAAAGTTTTGGCGATGTTTTATGACCGGCCACCTGCCTGACGTCAACCCTCATTGGGAATGCTGTTGTTGGTGGTAACCGCCACCGATACGGTGTCCTTCTATCTAGCTATGTCACACCAAATGTTATCCATGCGCCAGGTTCTGATGTTATCCTAATATCACACTCCACTAACCGGGCTATAATGCGTTTAGAAGATATCATCACCATCATCATCGCCCTGCCCTTATCCTAATTTATTTGGGGTCGGCGCATCATGTATTCTTATTCCATACATTTTATTAACTGTCATATCGTCAGTCACTCCTTTTCTAGTCATATCATCTTTAACACAATCCATTCATCGCTTCCTCGGTCTTCCTCTACTCTTATAGCCTCACATGACCCTCATCCCTCCGCATCACATACGTTTGAAAGATATATCTCTAGTAATAGTCTTTAAAAAATAAGTCGCTCTGCACACGATATTGTTTAACACTGTTTTTTATTTATTTATTAGGGTAGAAACAATCCTGGGTTACTGCCACCTTAATAATGACAGGTTGTACACAATATACTAAACATTAATACAGTTAATAGCATCTAGCACATAAGCTACCAAGGTCAACAGTGACAAACTGCAATGGCGCAGTCACTGCTAAGTACTTAGAAAATTTTCCTATTTTTTCAGTTTATAAAAAGTAAGTTTCCGTCAACATGGGACCAACAAGATGGTTGTTCCAATGGTATAAAAATAAGGTATAAGGCTTGTCTGTAGTCTCGTGTCCAGTACGGGTGGCTACGGCTGGCGTAGTAGCAACAGTAACTGTAAAATTACTGAGGTAATTTCTTAGCCCTATTGGAAATAGAACTGCCCCGGTAGTTTAGGGGTCTCAAGCGCGACTGCTGAGCATGAGGTGTCGGGTTCGATTCCCAGGTCGGGCAAAGTACTATTGAATTTATCTGTAGTTTTTTTATTATACATCATTTTTGGATATTTTGAATAACTCTCAAGAAGTCGGTAAATATCAGTCATCTACCTACAAATGTTAGGCGTTGGTATGTGGAACTGGGACGAGTTATCTAGACTAGAAGATCTAGGCAGAGTGATAGGAGAAAATGCGAGGCATGGTTTCAGATACTGTTGAGGCGCGCCTCACAGTTTTCACACAGCAAATTTTATTGTACATATTTCGGTTATTTTATATTTTTTAGGCCGTTGGTTTTGTCGGTAGAATAAAAATAATTTATAGATGTGCATTCTCACTTAGTCGCCATATCAACATTGTTGTGCAAGGGTTCGATTAAAATATCAAGATATGCTGAAGAAAACGGCATTTTCATACAAAAAACCTCAAGAATATATCAAGACACAGTTTAAGTACACGTAAAACCAAAAGACACAACACAAAAAAAAAAAAAAATTCATTTGCTCTTGACTCTAGTCTAGGTCAGAGGTGACAGAGACAAAGTCGACGATGGAGTGAGCTTACCCAGAAGAAGCCTGTTCACTCGTAACTTTGAAGAGATTAGGGTTGAATGCGTTCGGAAACACAGACGCAGGTAGAGAGTCCTTTGCTGTGCGCATATTAAAAGACGTTTGGAAACGCTTAGTGTGAATTGCTGGAATAGCAACAAGGTAGGGATGGTAACTTGCAGTGCGTTTAGATGACCGATGGTAGAAGGGGGCTGGTGGAGGATGAGGTCACGAATTTCTTGGGCACATTCACCGTAATACAATTGTATGTAATATAATGTGTAAATTCAAATTTATTGACATTCCACATGCTGGTTGATACCAGCTAAATAGAAGGACTTTTATTATTATTACACCTGTTATTTGCTCTATTTTTAGTGAAATAAAGTGATTAGGATTAATGTATTAATAGTAATAATAAAATATAAAGCAAACCATACACGTTATGAGACAACAGAAAATAGTAGAAGAATTATGTAAATAGATATTCAAAGCTATCTATCCGTTTTTTTTTTTTCATAAATTGATCTACTTTTGTCGACTAACTCGCCTGATGCTAAGCGACGGTGTAGCCGAGGATGGAGCACGTAGAACCAGAAGAAATCTATTCACTCCAAGTAGAGTGGATAGATTTGGGGAGAACGATAGCTGGGGAGTTGATGCAACTGCCCAGATCCGTCTCTCACAACGGTTGCACTGGACTACAACCCGAAACACGACTAGGTCGCTTCACGGCATGGCTTCGTCCGATGGGTGGTAACCAGCCGCGGCCGAAGCCTCCCACCAGGGTTGTGTTGCCTGTTTTGCACCACCCAGGGGCTACGTGTAGGGATTCTATTTTTAAGTGTTTTTTACGGACGCGGGCAACTCAGCCCTCAAGATATTATACATTAAACTATAATTCAATTTCATATTAGAAAATTAATCATGTAAGCGTCTTGGATGTACATCTGTTAGCTTTTAAGTTGAAATGAATAAATAAATAAATAAATAACATTCAAATTTAAACGGATTATGGTCGAATTTCGGCTAATTTGTGAGTCATCTTGTACTTGAATTTCGGACTTTTATTACACAATATAGTCTTAGCTTCTAAATTCTAGAGTTGTTCTTAACTTTAAAAATTATGTAATGCCTACAGTAAATTGCTCTACCTATAATAAAATGTTACTTTCATTTTAGATAGCGAAGTAAACCTAGCATGCTAAATTATTATTTATGAGATTCTGCTGGCGAAAATCGATTGTTATGAGGTCAGTAATGACTTGGAATTCAAGAGCAACGGTAATGTTCACACTTGAATCGCTGTACTGTTTTCTTATGACATAGCATCACGCCTGTATTCCCCGAAGGGGCAGGCAGAGGTGTACACAATTGTACACCCACATTCCTGTTATTAAGTCCCATGGTCCCATGTCCAATGGGTGGTGGTGGGTCTATTGCCATCAAACGAGCACAATTGCAAACTCCGGGCTGCTACCGAGAATTTTCTAACAGAAAAAATACAATAACACTTTGGCCGACCCCGGAATCGAACCCGAGACCTGTTCAGCAGTCGCGCTTGGGACCACTAGACCAACGAGGCAGTGAGAGTTCCTTAAGAGTCTGATATTATTAGTATTTTTATGTAGTGAGTGTGTTTACAAAACAAATATTCTTCTTTTATTTCGTCAGAGGAACTTAGTATCAATAATATTGATTTAGAAAGGAATAGTGTCTCGTAACTATCCTTTGAGATGAAAATATAATAACAAAAGTTATTAATTTTTGTGGAAAGAAATATACAGTCGTGAGCAGGATTCGTACCTGCGTCTCCCGGATAAATACTCCAGGCTCTGACCACTAAGCCATCTCGACCTTTGCTAACAGTTCTTGCTCCCCTAATTCTTCTTCCACGTTTAATTGTTATTGCTGTCTATTCAATCCCTTTACAGGAGACTGAACCGATACGAATATTTACTATTTATAACTTTAGAGTTCGCTCCGCAAATGTGGATTTAAAAGATTTGTCTGTATAATAACAACATTTATGTAGCAGGCGTTTAGTTTAGTAGACTATACTACAAATATTAAATTCCATAGTTTTTGCCTGTATTGGTATAATATTAAATTAATCTGCCTAGCCTTTTCCCGACTACATTGAGTTCGACTTCTAGTCTAACCGGATGCAGCTTAATACCAGTATTAACATGGAGCGAGTACTTATTTCATCTCCACAACCCAGTTACTGGGTATCACGATATCTGGGGTTAGACGGGTTGTTAGACTGTCAGGCTTCTGACTACCCATAACAGCTGTCATAGATCTTCATTAGAGAACTGGGATCGACATTTTAACGTGCTCTCCAAAGCACAGAGGGGTCTCGATATAAAATTATGATCACCCATCCACAGACCGGGGCAAGCGTAGCTTAACCTCGATCGGTCGATCTATGCGGCTGTTACTAAAGCATGAATACCTCCGGTGTAATATTATTTCTATAAATGCTAAATTAGCCAACTGTTCAATCTTCGTGGCTGAGTTGCCCGCGTCCGTAGGAGTGCACCCTTAAAATAAATGGCCCCTGGGTGGTGCAAAACAGGCAATCACACACAACTCTGGTGGGAAACTTCGGCCGCGGCTGGTTACCACCCACCGGACGACGCTATGCCGTGAAACGAACTAGTCGTGTTTCGGGATGTAGTCCGGTACAACCGTTGTGAGAGACGGGTATGGGCAGCTGCATCAACTCCCCAACTATCGTTCTCCCAAAATATATCCACTCTACTTAAGAGTGAATAGATTTATTCTGGATCTACGTGCTCCATCCACGGCCACACCGTCGCTTACAATCAGGTGAGTTGGTTGCCAAATGTAGATCCATTTTATATAAAAAAAGACTTCATAATTTCGGTCTCGAGCTAATCTAGTCCAGTTTTGGGGCAGCCAATGTTAAATCTTACAAGGTCATTTGAATAGCATTTACAGTGTTTATGTGGATTGATCGTCTTGTTCTTGACTGCTTCTATAAATATTCTAATATAGTCGCCTTAAAGTGAAAACGATGTGCGAAACGGTTAGAAAGGAGAAGGATAATGTGATACCACGAACATAAAACTTGAGTTTTTTTCTTTGGTACGCTTTGTAGCCTTAACGGTTTGGTAGTTTTTAAAGTATGAGGTTCCGTTATATTTGTTTTAATTGCAAGTACATAGGGTATTCAAATATAGCTTCTGCGAAACAAAAATTGAGTGGGTACAAAAACCCGATTACACTGAGGAGATGGAAACAAAATCATATTATACCAAAAATTACAACATGCAGTCAGAGGCATATTTTGCGACGTTCATTACCAGATCCTCTAGACGCTGAGTTTCATTTTTTATTTTCTGTCAGCATTATTTGAATTACCAAATATTCTTTCCGATTTAAAATTGCAATCCCGATGTTTTTACTCTAGCTTGACGATATTATGCTGTTCGTCTATCACCCTTGACGAAATAAATTTCAAATGCAATAATATAAGATGCAAAAATTCAACATCTTCACTGCATATAAACCAAATAAACACCTTTTCAAAGTAATTTTACTGGACGGTTCCTTTGGAACCGTCTTTGGAATGGAGCCTTATCTATGAAGCCGTGGCAGAGTTAATTTATATTATTATCAGACAACGTATTTACTACTGTATCGTAACTTGTTAATAATCTGATTACAGATTGTACTCTATATTCTCATATGAGTCTTTAATATTTCATTGCTATTCTGTAAATTCTTACTACATATTATAAAAAATATGAAAAAACTCTGAAAAAACTTGTTATAAAGTCTAAAAAAATACATTATATAAATAAAATGAAAAAATCAGAGAATAAGATAAGAACAATGTGGAGCATAATAAATGAGCGTACAAATAAAAAACTAAAAAGTGAAAAATACAATATACAACTAAAAATAGACGATGCGGACATATCAGACCCACGACTAGTTGCAAACACCTTCAACACTTTCTTTGCGAATGTAGGTCAAAATCACGAATCAGGTAAAAGCATACGCAATGGCACTCATATCATTCAATCCATTGAAAATACTATGTTTCTTCGACCAGCAGAACCTCAAGAAGTATATGACCTAATAAGAAGCCTAAAAAGTAAAAAGAGCTGCGGTGTTGATGAACTACCACCATTACTAATTAGACAGTGTGCAAAAGAATTAACCCTGCCTTTTTACTTACTAATAAATCAATCTTTTGAGGAAGGGACTTTCCCTGAAATGTTAAAAAAAGCAATTATTAAACCAATTTATAAAAAGAACTCAAAAACAGATCCCAATAACTACCGACCAATAGCCTTATTACCAACAGCATCAAAAATCTTTGAGAAAGCAATGTGCAATAGAGTTTACTCGTTTTGTGAAAAATACAAAATATTTAATGAATCACAAAATGGCTTTAGAAAAAATAGGTCTACTACATTAGCCGTCTACAAATACATGCAAGAGGTACTTAATATCATAAATAACAAAGAATATGCAATTGGCATATTGTTAGATATGAAGAAAGCCTACGACAGAGTGCAGTATAAACTACTATTAGATAAATTACATAGAATAGGGATACGAGGAAAAGCGCATGAGTGGTTTACATCTTATTTAAAAAATAGGGAACACCAAGTTGAGATTGAATTCTTTAATAATAACAGTAACGAAATACAAAATATTCGTTCTGATGTAGAAATCATCAATGCATCAATACCACAGGGTAGTGTCATAGGGTGCCTACTATTTCTCGTTTATATAAACGACCTCCCTAACAATATCCAGGGACCTTGTGTACTGTTTGCTGATGACATTTCCCTATTAGTTCCCTGTAAAAATAATAATAACATTAACTTGAATGAAACATTAAAAAACTTATTAGATAAAACGATAGACTGGATGACTGAACACAATCTAGAAATTAACTATACTAAAACTAAATTAATGACATTTCACCCACCACAAAAATCACCACTCACTTTAAACTTTGAATATAAAAACACAAAAATAGAAATGGTTCAAGAGTTCACTCTGCTTGGCTTAAATATAGATACTCATGTCAACTGGAAATCTCACATACAGAAAATTAAAACTAAACTATCGAAATTCTCATATGCCCTCCGAGAAATAATAAAGACCACTAATTTACAAACCGCGCTTACAACATATTACGCTTATGCCTCCGCATGGCTAAATTATGGTGTCACCCTATGGGGAAACAGCACAGATGCACCCACCCTGTTTATTCTGCAAAAGAAATTGATAAGAATTTTAGTAAACATTGAAAATACTGAAACATGCAAGCCCCATTTCCAAAAGCTAAAAATACTAACCCTCCCCAGTATATACATCCTAGAAACTTGTAAATTTGTAAGAAAACATAAAGATTTTTACACAAAAAGAGAAGAAATACAAACTCGCTACGCTCTAAGACATAAAAATAGATTAAACCTACCTAGCTCAAAAATGAAAATGCATTCATCTAGTCCATATGTTATGTCTATAAAAATATATAATAAGCTACCTGAAGATATTAAAAAGGAAGACAAAGATAATACATTCATAAACAAATTAAAGAAATTATTACTCCAAAAAGGCTATTACCACATAAATGAATATTTAAATGATAAATTTTAAGGATCCTAACATAAAATTTATGATAATAATAAATAAAGATAATATAAATGCCTCGATAAGTATTATAAATTAAATGCCAACTTAACATAATACAATATAATAAATAAGTAAATAAATATTGATATTGTATGACTACAATAATATATAAACAGTACAAATATCACTATGTTATTTCTATGTTACATATATATCTTTAACAATTATTACTTGCTTATCTAGATAGGTACCTACTTAAAATTATAGGTAGGTAAAAATTTTAAATATAAATAAGTAAGTACATAATTATAATTAAAAATAATAAATACATATATTAAAAACTATAGATACTTACAATAAATATTAAATTAAGAATAGCAAATAGGTATTCTACTACATATATAATAAATAATTTATTTATGTAGATATTTTAATAAATAAAAAGAATTACTTACCAATGCTATAAGTACCTTCTTACAAATGTTCTTCCTCTCTCCTAATGTTTGCGTGCCCAACAGGGTCCACGATGTACTACATTATTTTACTTACCATCTTCAAACACCATTGTGGAAAGCAAATAAAAATTTTGAGTTTGAGTTTGAGTTTGAGTTTAAAATGTGAGCATCATGTGGTTCATAATGTTAAATATTACATTAATACATACATTCACCTGTCTATTGCCAGGCATTATGAGTTTGTCATGCTCACTAAAATGTCTTGCTGATGGTGGCGTTGTGTATCGGGTCGTTGAAATCCCTTCAAAATGGTTGAGTTCAGCGATGCTGATGCGCACGTCATACTCGTGAACGGGTACTGTCTGTCGGGACTGGTCAGCTCGTAATTGCCTTGGTAATCGTTTTGGCTTTATAAACTTCTACTATTTCAATCATTTGCTTTTGTTTTCCTCTTACATTATTCTACATTATTCTCACATACCATCAATATACGATTGTAAATCAAATTTTATTTTAAATAGAGTGTCTATGGAGTTTCTTGCCGGTTCTTCTCCATAAGATCAACTATTTTGGAACCGTGCACCTAGCTTTGATGTTTCATAAGTGCCTGTAATCTGGTCTATGCGAAATAAAAATATTTGTATTTGAATTTAGAGTCTGCTATGATGTCATGATACCGGTCATCACAATAATCAGTTTCTCCAGGCACTTCTTCAATTTTATTACCGGCTGCTGCGTCATGTGGCGTAGGTTCGATTCCTGAACGGAACAAATATTTTTATGATCTACACATAATTGTTCCGGGTCTGGGTGTGTGTGCATGTGAGATTATATGTCTGTAAACGCACCCACGATACAGGAAGAAATTCCTATTGTGGGGCAACATTGTTCTTAAATGTTAAATTTTATATGTTAAAAAATCTTATTTTATGTAAATAGATTACGCTGGACCGATGGATGGGAAGAACAAAAAAAGTATGGATGGACTGAGGGATGATATTAATGAAATGGGAGTAAACAATAACGTGACGACTGATAGATAAGAATGGAAAATTAAGACATACAAACCGACCCCAAATAACTTGGCATAATGTAATGATAAGAAATTACTCTGGATTAAAACTTAAGAATCCCATCGTGAGTAAATTTGGACTTAATGATCTCAAATCACCGAAAGGAACTGAGCTGGTGTACTGTGTTGATTTCACACAAGTTTATGCCTTAAATAAATAGGTTTTCTTTCTTAAAAGTAGGGCCAGTAAGCTACCTACAGATTCAAAAGATAAATTATTAAACTACCCGAAAAAGTAGAACGCGGAACTAACTGCCTAGCATAGCGAACCTACTCGCATTTATTATATTTGTAATTTGGTTTGAATACGGTAGTTCCTAGCTGGATAGTTCAATTTCAAGTATAATTGTAAATAAGCCTTTAACTTTAATACCTTTAAATGGCTGCGTTTTGCATGAACTGCTTAATTAGTCAACCGAGTTTAACTTTTTGGAGGATTTTTACACAATCATAGAATATACTTAAAATATATGTCGAATAAAAGTAATACTTACTATTTTATTGGGTATTATTAAAATCCAATTTAATTTCGCACAACACACTCTTAATCAGTATTTTTAAATCACAAAACAATTATTCCAAGTCACTAGTTCACATTTTTGCTAATATTTTTTATATCGCACACATTTAAAACTTCATCATTTCAATTTTATTTTAAACACGTAATATAAAACGTAAATTGCCACCATTTTTAATTTTCTGGCGCGAAAACAAATTATAGCTGTCATTTTTGAATTTCGATTACACTCACACACGCACACTTTTAAATTAATATAACAGATTAAACATTGTTTCCTTGTGGAAAAAGTACGAATGAAGGTTAGATTTCAGTTTCTCGGCCATGATGCGAAAATTTTGCATTTTTAACACTTTTGCAACTAAAATTTGTACATTTTAGAATATTTACTACACTAATTTTATTGTTGGCGGTATTTTGGATAGTTTTATTATAAAAAAATGTTGTTTATTATTGTTTTGTTTCTAGTTTCTAAGGCTACGCTATGTCTTACAAGGCAGTTGTGTTACAACTGACCATTGTGTGAAGAAATGGGGGGCTTGGGGTGGTAGCGGCTGGGGTGTGCTGTTAATCACATGGGGTGGAATAATTTTGTTTTTTAATTACGCCAAGGTGCGTTCGGCAGCGGATTTTAGTGTTATTGGCGCTATTTTAGGTTACGATGTCATGTTCAGAAAATACTTACGTGTTATGTGATGACTTTATCCGACTCCAGACGAAAGGAGGGCAACATTTATTCGTATGTTTTGTTGTAGAAATGAGGTTTATAACGTTTCAACCTTTTTTAGTATTGAACAAAAACAAATTCTTTTAATTTTAACATTAAACTAACAAAACAATATAATTCCTAAGTTAGATTTACTTCAATACAGCTGAAACCTTGTAGGCAATATGGAGGCATTTGTTAAATTTCAAGAATAATAAAAGAGTTTTGCGGTGTGTGAACGCGTAACATACTGTTAGGCGATGTAAAACCGCGTGCGTGGGTGCCGTAGGGTACTTGTGGCTAATTTGCAAATCACTGATGTTTATGCTAGGTTAAGTTATAGGGTTGGTAGAGTTCTAGGGTGCCCTTGTGAAGTGTATTATAATGTAATGTGGTTCGAAAAGCTTTCTTAATACATACTTATAAAGTTAAAAAAACATGTGTATTTAAAAATATAAAAATAGTAGACCATCGGTATCGGGAACAGGGTCCAAGCCACCGGTGGTTAGCACACCGGAGAGAGAAACCTCCTGACAATTCGCGCTGTACCTAATTAACATTGGATGTTTGAATATTATAATTATTTTTCGACCTGTGGGCTTACTCTTGAAAATAATTCCGCTCGATTGACATTGGAAATATGTCAGTTCGTACTTTTAAATGCGAAAATGTCTAAAAAATAATTATATATTCGGGATAACATGAAGACAACATGCTTTAAAATTGAGGCAACTGTAATGTAGGTAAATTTATTATAAAATTACGCGTTGTTTTAAGGCGTCTATTTAATATTGGAATTGGATTGGAATTGGTATTAGTTTCAAGAGTAACCCCACTGTTCCGTAGCTATGATCTACTGTCCCATACAATTTTTTTTTATCCTATTTATGGTTTCATCACTTAGTAGGAAAAAATATAAATTAATAGATAAAAGGCGTTGATTTATTTATTACGTTTTTACCATCTAAATGCATGGCATTTTATTTTGATTGGGGTTTGGTTCTGGATACCTTCTCTTTACGCGGATCATTGCTCGGACTTAACCCTCGATTGCCGTTTGCTCAGCCCATCCTACTAACTTTGTCTGTGGGGCATATATTTTAAACTGACTTTAGCACAGCAGCTTTCCGAACTACGTTAGTATTCCTCTTTATGTAAACTTAGAAACAGGTTGTTTTCCCTAATTGGGTTTAGTTTGAAAAGATTTGAAACTGCGACGCAAAAGATTGGAAAATTCACAAGAATAGAAAGATGACATCACTGATGGCAAAAAAAAAATCCTACGTGGTCTTACTCATTTGTATGTAAAAGATTAGAAAAGAATCAGAGTGTCTTTATTTGTCAAACAGGTTAACAATAGGGTCTTAAACATATGTTTAGTGCGCTATAGTCATCCCCCTGCCCTTATCCCAATTTATTTGGGGTCGGCGCAGCATGTATTCTTCTTCCATACATACTCTCTACTTGTACTGGAGTGCTGCTAAAGTTTTGGCTGTTTTATAACTTACATTATGTTTATTTATTTAGGCATACAAATATAGTTATAATTATGAAAATAAGAGTGAATAGCATGGAAATAAGTAAATTTAAAGAAATTTGAATATATATAAAATTGTATAGGTACACATTATTAAAATTTTATAGCAAAAAGGTAATGTGTAGATGTATTTTTTATTTATTAAAACTTATTCAACAAATGCACATATCGCCCAGTAGACCATTGGGTGTTGCAGAGATGATAATTACAAAGGCAGATGCAATTTTTACCGACAACAAGATAAGAAATTGTCCGGTTACGCAGACAAAGCCATCTGGGGTTCTGCAAGAGGCTATTTCAAAAAAACAAAAATAAATTTAAAAATATCTACATAACACACATATTCCAATACGAATATAAATACATAGCTAATATAAATAAAAACAATAAACAAATAATATAAAATTACAATACATAACTCCGCCCAAATTATGTTCAAGAGTAACTTTCAATTTAACTATTGCATCGCTGTCTGCAAAAAAAAAAACGCCGGCTCAAGTATACTTACAATAATATATACTTAGATATAAGTAAGAAAAAAGACGAAACCCGCGTATAATACGTAATATATTCTAATAATGTACTTTCATGGCCGCCATAAAGGTAGACCTTGCTTCTGAAGGATGTTTTTAATGTTATGGCGACTTGTATTACTCGATAATTAATGTTTCTTCATGTTATTTTGGCAGTTAATTATATATATATTATGTAAGATTAGGTTTATGGACCTGGTTCATCACTAAGTTCAATATAATCAGCATCATTATGTCTAAGTCCAACGACATCAGCATTATTATCACTCAGTCCAATATAATTTAGCTTATTAAACATTTAGCGTTATTAAACAAAGCTCCCATAACGCGTACATTACTTAAAATCAATTAGGTAGCAGATACGACACATATTTTTACCTGTTCTCTGAGTGAATTCGCAAAAGTCACAATGTATGTAATATGTTACAATAATTAAGGACCACACTATTGCATTGGGAGAACCTGTGATGATAGTAATGTTGAGTGATTAATAAATAAATAAATAATCAGCATCATTATCACTATGTCAAACATAATCAGCATCATTATCACTAAATGAAACATCAGCAGCATTATTATAATGTTATGGCGACTAGTATTACTCATTATTTAATGTTTATTCGTGTCATTTTGGCATTTAATTGTATATTCGGTTGGTTATAAGGTTTACGGACTGGTTCAGCACTAAATCCATCAACAGCATCATTAATTACCCTTTCATCAACTGCCTTGTTCTAATCGTCGAGATGAGGTCCTGGATTTGATTAGCTAGTCGAACAATGTTATGAAGTATATTTGTCAGGAAATTCTCAGTAGCAGCCCAGAGTGGAATTGTGCCCGGTAGATGGCAATAGGCTCACCGTGGAATTTCATAACGTTATTGATGAAGTGTGAGTTTACAACCCAGTCGGGGAATGTAGGCTTGATGATATTGTTCTCACGCCTATATTCCGCGAAGGGGTAGGTAGAGGTGTACACAGTCGTACACCCACATTTCACCAATGCTGTTATTAAGTCCTATGTAATAGGTGGTGAGCCTATTGCTATCTACCGGGCACAATTCCAAACTATTAATGATCGATATTACATGACATGACATAGCATCACGTCTGTATTCCCAGATGGGATAGGCAGAGGTGTACACAGTCGTACACCCACATTTCACCTATGCTGTTATTAAGTCCCATTTAATAGGTGGTGAGCCTAGCCCGGTTAGTGGAGTGTGATATTAGGGTAACATCAGAACCTGGCGCATCGATAACATTTGGTGTGACATAGCTATATAGAATGAGACCGTATCGGTGGCGGTTACCACCAACAACATCATTCAAAGAGGGTTGACGTCAGGCAGGCGGCCGGTCATAAAACATAGCCAAAACTTTAGCAGCATGCCAGTTATAAGTATGTTGCGCCGACCCCAATAAATTTAGATAAGGGCAGGGGGATGATGATGAATAGGTGGTGAGCCTATTGCCATCTTCCAGGCACACATCTAAACTCCGGGCAGTTACTGAGAATTTCCTAACAGAAAAACTCAATAAACCTTTGCCCTACCCGGGAATCGACATCACACATCACATGGTCAGCAGTCGCATTGGGCACCACTAGACCAACGATGCAGTCAAGTCTTTCAATTTTTCTTTACAATATTCTTTGATCGGATCTAATATGTGCCTCAACCGCGTCACGATTGAAAGATTGATATCTCGGGACTTACGACATTTTATTATTGCTGATCCCAACCATCCAATAGACCCTGCTAAAAACATGGTTACTAGGATGTTGGTAGTTAATTATCTATCCTTTACTTTTCAATCTATTAGACTTCAAGATAAATCTTTGAAAATGATTAACGCATGCTTAGCGAACTCTAAAGTTATTATATTAAATGGAAAAAGAATACGGTCGCGAACATGATTCGAACCTGCGCCTCCCGGATAAATACTCCAGGCGCTCTGACCACTAAGCCATCTCGACCTCTGCTCACCACCGCGAATTCTTCTTCCATATTTTAACACGTCTTAACTTACTTATGGTAGTGGAGTGAATTGATAGCAATGACGTCGCCATAAGACGTGTTAAAATATGGAAGAAGAATTCGCGGTGGTGAGCAGAGGTCTATTAGACTTATTTACTACAATATCTAATTCAGACACGAGTTATTAACTCCCGCACATAGGTGGCGCCTCTCATATAATAGACAATACCAATTACCCTAATGTTTCAGCTTTAAAGGGGAACTTTAGACTATCCGATCCGATTTTTTAATGATGATTGCGATCACTGAATGTTAGATAATGATAATAAATGGTTTATTGAAATAATTAGTGTACATACATATTTACAGTTTTCCTTAAAAAGAGGTATATAAAAATAGGATTATACCTGAACTAGGATAAACCTGTATCTCAGGTATATGAAGTGCTCTTTAATATTACAAATGTGTCCTAGGAATTACGTATATCTAGTGAATAACTAACCACGTTTTTGTTTCTGCACCACCCCATGGTTGACTGGTAGAGAATCCCTAAGGCATTAAGTCCGCCTTTATACATACTAATTATTGTATAATAACTTTCATGAGACACATTCATATTAATTATTGTTCAACGGTTATTACTCACTTGCATTTTTTCGGGATTGCCCGACTAGTTTCGAACTCGAACGGAGCCCTTAGTCATGAGCTGAGGCCGCGGCGATATCGCGAGTCAAACTGAGTGTCAGTGGGCAATCCCGAAGAATGCAAGTGAGTAATAACCAGTAATAACCGTTGAACAATAATTAATATGAATGTGTCTCACGAAAGTTTTTATACATACTGTGCATAAAGAATAAATAAATAACTTAACAGACTAATAAATTTAATTAATTTAAACATATATATTTATTAAGTAACATAATACCTGAACGATGGTTTTGCGAACGCAGATAAAAGGTAGATAATTGTTGCTTGGGTATCTTAACTATGTTGCGAAACTTTAAGAGTCCAGATGTCGTGACGACTGAGTGAATACACAGCCGCTTTTTTCATTATATATAGTTATGGATTCAATATGGCTTCGTCATCAATGTGACTTATTCTATTGTATAAATGTAGCTAAGTAATACAGATATGTCTTCGAAAAACATTAACGCATGCATAGCGATCGTTAAAGTTATAAATGTTTGTAGAATTAGAATACGGTCGTGAGCAGGATTCGAGATGGCTTAGTAGTCAGAGCGCCTGGAGCATTTATCCGGGAGGCGCGTGTTCGAATCCTGCTCACGACCGTATTCTTTTTGCACAAAAATTTGTAGCCAAGTACCTACTTTCTTAGTTACTTTATCTATAAAAAACTAGGACACCTACTAAGTCCAGGTTTTATTCTGAAATCGCCAACTCCCAGTGAGCTAGCATTCTGATTAATGCTAGTGCCTTCTCTGTATGAGAAGAGGCTTATGCCCTTTAGCGTGACAGTTACGGACTAGTTATGCCCCTAAAACGATAGTTTTAGTTGATATTATATAAAATCTTAAAGGTAGAGACTACTGAGCATACGGCTCATAGAGATGTTAGGAAGAAAAATACAAGCTGCGCCGACTTCCAATAAATTTGGATATAGAGGACATAACATAACGCCTGTATTCCCCGAAGGGGTAGACAGAGGTGTACACAATTGTACACCCACATTACACCAATGCTGTTATTAAGTCCCATGTAATAGGTGGTGAGCCTATTGCCAACTACCAGGCACAATTCCAAACTTCGGCCTACTACTGAGAATTTCCTAACAGAAAAACTCAATAACACTTTGGCTGACCCGAGAATCAAACCCGAGACCTCACGCTTAGCTCGCTAGCTAGCTGCTATAGCAGCGCTTAGTCGCGCTTGGGACCACTAGACCAACAAGAAATTAGGCATTAGACTATTAGACATTAGACTAGGCATTAGAGGACGATAGAATAAATATAGATACTTATTATATAAAAATCCCGTTGTATATTTGCATGTTAAATTAAAATCTGGGCTAACTCGAACACTTCTACCCTTTGGCTCAGCCACGCACGAACACGTACTTCATAACAATAAAACTCTAGTGTGTCTGCTAATCAGCGAGCCAACAGATTAAATAGCATTTACATTTTAGAAGGTAGATCAAAGAAGGCTTCAGGTTCGCCTCACTGGCGCCTAAATTAACAGCTACCAAGTGAATAATCATCCATACTATCCATACTAATATTATAAATGCGAAAGTAACTCTGTTTGATTGTAACCTTTTCACGACTAAACGGCTGAACGTTTCGTAATGAAATTTGGCTAGGAGATACATTGGACCTTGGAGAAGGACATAGGCTTCCAGTCAAACCGGATGCAGCTTAATACCAGTATTTTACATGGAGCGACTGCCTATCTGACCTCCACAACCCAGTTACTGGGTAACACGATATCTCGTGGTATGACTGGTTGTCAGACTTTCAGGCTTCTGACTACGCGTAACGGCTGTCATAGATCTTAATTTGACAATCGGGACCGACAGCTTAACGTGCTCTCCGAGGCACTTGATTTGAAATATCTCAGAATAATAACTAATATTTTATGTCAGCAAGAAATGTACTCAAATAATAGTCTAACTTCGTTCCGAAACTCCGTTCATTATATTTGCATTGTAAGATGAAGTCGTATCGAAACAGAATCGTGAAATAAAACCATTAACCTGCAGTATATGGCTACAACAATACGTATCATAGTGAGGAGTTTCGCGGTGGGCCACACCGCACTTATACTGCAGTTGAAACCGTGACTTTAATGGGAACGTCATCAGTTATGAGTTACGAGTAATTAGCGTCTTTAGCGGATTAAATACCTATTCTTAGAATAGAATAATTAACTTATAGTAAGAACTTTAAGTTAATTATTCTAAGGATACATTGAATAGTAATAGACACCAACGGAATTCGCACCAGTGACTTTTAACATTCATGTCATCGCTCTCCTAACTGAGCTATGGTGTGGCTTAGTGTAATGTGTTCACGACTGAATAGAGAACTTTTTTAACAGAATGTTTTAAGTACAACTTAGCTACCAGAGTAGCTACACACATAAGTGGCTAAAAGGTGACCCGAAGCAATGACTGCACTTATTCGTTTTCAATCAGCTTGTGCCGCTCGTGTAGTTCATTCGGGTCGACACATCATTCGATTCGGCGGTCCCACATTCTTAGCATTACTGAACTAGAATCATCGCCGACCGGCATAAGTCCTCAGTTACCAAGCCGAGTGATTACGTGCGGCAGCCGAGCGGTTTGTGATTGCCGAACATCATCTACATATATTCGATTTTACCGCCCGGCTGTGCCGATTAAAGTACAAATAACTTGTGCATACCTACAAAACAATATCGGGTAAGTTGCACGTCCAACACTGCGTAGTGGATAGATCATTTGAACACTTTTACAAGACATTCATTTATGATCTAGATGCCGCAGGCATTTCCTGTCTATCTCTGAGAAGGAAAGCCAAAACAAACTCACAACTCAACGTCTCTTTTAAAGTGCAGACTTAATACAAGATAATTTGTGAGTATAATCATGCAGGGATCGCTTGGAATGTCGTTATGAGGAATAAACTTTAACAGATTTGAAGTGACCTGTCCTTTTTGACGGTACGTGTATTCAGTCATCGTGTAGCTCAACTACAACTTCCCGCTCAACGACCCGTCACAAGACGATACCAGTGGGGCATTACTCTTGAAACTAATACCAACTCCAATCCAATTTCAATATTAAATAGACGCCTTAAAACAACGCGTAATTTAATAATAAATTTACACTTGCCTCAATTTTAAAACATGTTGTTTTATTATTATACCGAATTTAAAATTATTTTGTTGACATTTTGGCATTTAAAAGTACGAACTGACATATTTCCAATGTCAATAGAGCGGAATTATTTTCAAGAGTAGGCCTAATGATCAGGAGTACATTTGCGTAGGCCATATACAATTAGATGACTACCCTCAATATCCTGGAAGTAACTAGATGTTTTATTTGCATTCAATGTAAAGGACTTCCGTAAGATAACGGATAACTTAGGCCGTATGTTTTTTACTTGACAGCGCAGCAGTCGATCTATCGGCAGGCGGAAACAATATTTGTATGATTTACAGATAGTTGTACAGAAACTGCCTTTTTACGTTTAGGGTTCCGTTACACAAAAAGAAAAAGAAGCTGATATTAGATCACTTCTTTGCCCTGTCTGTCTGTCCAGACCTCTTTTCTCAGGAGCGCGTGGAGAGGAGATATCACGTTGAAATTAATATCAAAAACATTGTTGACTAGAGATCTCCCAAAAACCAGACATCGATTTATTTCGGTCTCCAGATTTCATGAATATTGTTAAAGGATAGGTATATTGAAAATATAAAAATAAAAATGTCCAATTAATATTTCAATCATTCATTTATTACCTCGTAATGTAAGGAATACAGTGTATAGCAGCTGACACTGCGCATAGGACCATGAAACTAATGCTATTACATAATAATATTATATTCACAAAGGAAAATTTACAATTGATTAAACTAAAACACGCTCTCAATACAAAAGTATTAGTATCATATTATTTTGTATTGTATTTAGAAATATTCAGTAACGGAATAATATTATTACTATTTATAATTGTATGTATTTTACGGAAACATTGTTTTCAAATGCGTAAATAATTGTAGAAAGAAAATGCTGTCGTGAGCAAGAATGAACTCCGGGTGCCATCTGCAAACTAATCGGAGGAATGAGTATTTTATTAACACATCAAATAACATCCCTGAATTAAAATAATTCATTAAAAAATTGTCGGTATCAATATTTAGAAACTTTGTAGACATTTTATTATATTGAATACAACTAATACTTTTGTACCTATAACAGTGCAAACAATAAAATATTAATAATACGATAATTTGATAAATTCAATAAGATTAGATCACAATACAATTGAACTGAAAACAAATAATATTACAAGTATTATAATTACACAATGTACAATTCTATACAACTTAATATTAAGCTTATAGCTGGGACAACCGTAGGACATTGAAAATACTTTTGTTGAAAAATACTTTTTTGGGTACACCCACGAAAAGATTTCCGCTTTTTTTACGTTGGGAGGACAAGTGAAAATAAAATCACAGGTACAAACATATTATAGAAAACAAGGAATAAGTAAAAATGGAGTGTTCATTTCTTCGCTCATCTGAGGCCCCAGCATAATAAGTACAACATAACTACCCCAAGCTCTGAAACTGGACTCATTTTACTACGTTTTTATGGACGTAAAATTCATTTCTTGTCCGATGCCCTGGTGAGACTAGCTACATTGTTGAAGGCTAGGTGTTAAGAAAGTTGACATCTTAGTTTTGCAACAAGCTATGAAATAAGCAGAACTATTCCCACGTGTATTTGAATGGACAGTAAGCTATTATAATAAAGGGGCTTTATACGGGCAAGATCCGCTGATCCGCTTGATGAGCGTACGGCAAAAAAGTGTAGACGAAGGCTACAACCAAACACCTCCACAAATACTGTGTATATCGCTACGACAGTCGCCAATCAGAAATCAGTAGTATCACGTGAGCCGAATTCTCAAGAATCCAAAGATAGATAATTCCCGCAATCCACCATAAAAAAAATCTGGGCGACTGTCATTCACGTAATAAGAGTATGGACACTCCATAGTTAGTTATCCCTGTAATTTTTTTTTTATTACTTTTTATTGTTCTTTATTAAGATGATCAACGCCTGTTTTAGGATCGAAAATAGAGAACAAGCATTTGTACAATGCACTCTAATATTAAATTTCACCGCGCAACGAAAAATAGCGTGATAATAAAATTGACTGAGCTATTTATTGCTATAATTTCCGTTATTACTTAAAAGCCCGTTTCATACTCTTTTCTTGTTTAAAAGGCAGAGTTTGAGCATAGTTTTGATAATGTTTAGATCTTGAATTATTCAGAGATTATCCAAAATATTTTTGAATACAGACCATGTATCTCATTAATGTCTTTTGAAAACGACAACTGTTTTTTTTTTATCTGGGTCGCTTACTCTTAACAGCTCTTCTTGAGATTCTGCTTTTAGTCTCATTTCAAGCGTTTTATATATTACGGACTTTGAACCAAGAGTCGACGGTTTACCCCGTTTTACTACAATAGCTACATACTTCCATATCCTTGGTCTCCAGCTAAACGATAATAAGGCACCAAAATAACTATACAGTTACTAAAACTACTGAAATTTCATGAAAACCATAGTGTGACATACAGACCTAAAAATAATACGGACGTAATGTTAAAGAAAATGAGTGAAGCATACTTCTAGGCGTGTTGGGCAGTGTTTAGTACATTGCGTCGTATATTTTATAATATTTTTGCTTTTAATACTTAAGCTATAACATACAACGCAATGTACTCCAAAATTACCATTTCGATGACAACCGAGATATCCAATACACTTGCTGGTCCTACATTTTCGTTTGTCAATACGCGAGTTACACGCACACATATACGTCAAGGTCTAACAATCGGCGACAGTACTACCAATCGCAGCGCACGAAAGCACGCACACATATATAGTGGGCGGCCATTTAAAAGTTTCGTTCATGATTTCGTCCGTATTTTTTTTAGATGCATGAGGTTGTAGTTTGAACATTTTATATTGCGAAATAAATGCTTATTATAATGCGTTTGTGTTTCAATGGATAGCGCAAACGGCAGTTAGTTGTGGGAGTTGATCTTGATGACTTAATATGGCTTTTAGCTTACCATTTTAATATGACATCAGTTTAAGCTTTATAAAAGTACTTTTACGCCAGAATTTAGCAATCGTGTCAATCCAATTTACAAGCAATTAGTACATAGCCTTTTGAGTCATTTTTTTTTTTTGTAAAATGTTACTATTATTCGGTAGATATATAATCCTCACATTTGTTGTCTGTTTTTTGTGAGTAAAAATATAAAATCATAGATAATTTAGACTGCATTTTACATAAGAAAACCTCCCGCTAACATGTTGGCCCCACTGTAAATGTAACAAATTTCTCTTTTACACGTGTTTTTTCGCTATGGTCTCTTGTGCAAAGACTGGGATGCCAATATTACGGCAAAGGGAATTCTTATGCGACTTATGTGGGACGCACGTTAAGCAGGTAAGCACGGTAGCAGTTCCATCTGTGGAATCTGAATTGCATGGTATTTCTACGGATTTCAGGTTTTTGTGGCAAAGACCTGGATTATCTTGAAGTTTTCTAGTCATATATGACTGCCCTAAAGCGTTATCCATTGTATGTTTTAGGTAATTACAGTATTAGAATCGGATATCATCAAAAAAGAAAACAATTGATTCTATTAAAATTTTAATTACATGTCTTATTTATTGGGGTTCTAATATTTTGGCAGTTAATTTCTTTGAATAAATTATTATATTTATAAGAATAATCTTTCGCCAATTAATTAAAAACATCCGTTACAAAGGTACGTATGTTTCCGGAACTGAAATTACGGAATTATCAGATCATCATTGTGACTTTTATGACAGATCCGGTTTTATATCGGAACGGACGCCGTTTAAAATCCGGATATGCGTAATAAAATCCGCCACGACTTTTTACGAAAATAAAAAATAGTTTACATACATAGAAACTATAAAAAAAATATTATTTATAATAAATTTAGACGGCATAAAATATAATAAATAAATCAATGAGTATATTATACGGAATTCATTTTTATATCAATTAAATTATTTTCTCATAAAGCCAGTTCATACTAAAGTAGAAGCTATAAATAGAGAGTTCAAAAAACGATAACGCAATATTCCATAGACAAGAAAAAAGGTGCTCCAAGAATATACCTGTCCTTGTCACTTCAATATAAATAAAAAGAGACAACAACAGATTAAAAAAGTGTTAACTACAGGTGTATAAATTAATTAATCTCCATTAAACATCCTCATTATAAGTGCAATTTTTAAATATTTTGATGAGATGCATTTTCGAAAGACATTTATATAAAGCAACAATTACTCTGCCGTACCCTTCGAAGATACAGGGGTGATGCTATGTCCATGGCACAATATGGTAGCGTTTTCTTAAATTCTGTGCCATGTATATTTGCACAACATAATGTACTTAAGACCCTGTAGGGCACAGGAATAGTAGAAACAATGTTGAGAGTTATTTATTAACTTGCCTTCAATGTGACGAAAAAACCAAACAATAATATTAAAAGGACATTTTAAATCATTTTCTGAACTCCCGTAAAACTCTACTCTTCCTAAAATCGTTCGGGTTAATCTTATAAACGTATATAAAATCACATATCTTTTAATACAGACTTCAAAATGGCGCCCTCCGTGTTCCTGGTCTGGTTGACACCAGTGTCTAGACTCGATGAGAGCACTCTCGGCTCTCGGTCGGAGTCTCGCGACAGTTGTGACGCTGTCTCTATGGAGTCTATGTTTTGGAAGAGGAGGTTGTTGGATCCGGTTGACGGGTTGCGGCTGTGACCGGTTTTTGGGAGGATCGGCGGGGGTCCTGAAAGAGATTAAAGACTTATAATATCCGTGAAGTTTTTTTTTAACTACCTCATTGGTCCCGTGGTCCCAAACGCGACTGCTGAGCGTAAGGTCCTGGGCTCGATTCCCGGGTGCAGCAAAGTGTCATTGGGTTTTTATGTTAAGAAATTTCTAATAGCAGCCGGAGTTTGGAATTGTGTCCAATTGTGTTGATGGCAATAGGCACTCCTGAGAGTAGATGACTGTCAACAGGAAAGCTATGACAGTCAGATTTTTCACTCTTCGAATTGTGTAAGTACAAAATTATACTTCATAACAATAAAAACCTATTTTATCTCGTAATAAGCGAGCCAACAGATTAAGAACTAGCTGTGCCCGCTACTTCGCTCTAATGGGACCTGAACAAGTAGCTCTATATGTTCATAATTATCTTATGAACCCTGCAAGACATCGCCTTGGTACATACACGAAATTTTGTGTTAGTATTCTTGCTCTAACACCTTATTTTTTTTGTAGCGACATCTATCTCGCTACATGGTAACTACGCGCACAAGACTCTGCATCGCGCAATCAAAGTTTGACGACGAGTGTGTATATATACCACCTACCAACATCAACGGTTGGGCCGTGGCCCGCCAGGCAATATCACCCGCCTGGTTGGAGGATCCTCCCTTTTCAATGTAGGAACACTACACCTCGTTCCTCCATATTTTATTTAAATCGGTTGAGCCGTTTCGTAGCTTATTCCAGACAAACTTTCAGACGGACAGAAAGAAAAAATATCTAATACCGTCATATATGATTAGACAGCTTATAAATAGTAGGTTTCACTTGAATTTTGTCATTTATTTTGAATGAAAGAAAGACGTTTCAATTTTATGTATCTACACAGATACATAAAATTGAAACGTCTTTCTTTCTTCTCGACATTCTGAAAGGGAAGTTGAAGAAAATGCAACAGTGTTACTCCTTACCTATCGTAGAATTCTTTCTGGAATTAGGTGTGGTGCTCCTACTGGAGTTACCCTGCGCTAAAGTCATCATGTTCGGCATCGGCGCCCTCGGCCTGGACTCGTTCTGTAAGAACTTGACGAATTCGGCCGCCAGACTGTCTGGCGTGTTAGCTGACCGCGCCAGGCCGAGCCTTTCACACTCCTGCTGGTTGAAGTCCAGGACTGTTGAGAGGACGCGCAGGACTTGCGTTCTGAGGAGTTTAAGATGCTATATTGAGTACAACTGCCTCATTGGCCTAATTACTGCAAGCGCGGCTGCTAGATATTACTATAAAAAAAACTCTGTAGCCCAGAGTTTGGAATGCCCGGTAGATGGAAATAAGCTCACCGTTTTCATTATTCATCCATATAATAATACACAGGACTTAATCACTGAAATATGGGTGTACTAACATATTATTATATTCTCCTGAGACGTTACATATTATTATGTTCTAATAAGTAAGTCTTTTTTCTCGATAGTGTAATGCTAACCTATAAGAGCGCTGGTTGAAAGAAAATAAACTTTAAACTAAAGACAAAGCCAGACAAATTCTTACTTGTTAGTTTGATTTCCACCAGCTGTCATGACGTAGTTGATTACAAGGTTCTTCACCAGATTCTTGTCAACCTTATCCTGCTGGTTGGATATCGCGTTGTAGTAGCGCTCCTCTGCCGCTGCTACAGATGTCTGGAGAGTCCGAACTGGGTACCAGTGAAGGGTTAAATGTAGTTAACGTTTTAGTTTAAAGGAACATCCCTATGGATGTATTAGAAAGTGGAAAGACAAAATAATCTTGCAGTGTTATTGAGAGCTATGAGTGGTTGTCTTCACAGATAACAATGAATGTACCAATTAAAGTAATAATTACAATAACAATAAAATTAAACATATGTACACAATCAATACTACCAAAAGAATCATTTATGGTAAAATAATTAAAAATCAATAATATTATTCTACTCTTACCATGCATTTAGCATATCTTCGTTCGCAGCTCGTTGCGTGCGCGCACACGACCTCAAAGTATTATTCAGCCACTGGGTAGGGCTCCGGAAAACACTCAAACACTTTTTCAATCATTAAATAACTATGAAAAAGATATTTCACTAAGTATCAGCCGATAGCCTGCGATGTCCCAATCAATACTAGCTTAGCTCAACGAAGCCAAAATCCAGATTTTTTTTCTCAATCACTTCCATCATGACATCATCCATATAAACGACAATTTGTTATATTATGTCATTGTTATATATTTCTTATATTATGTGGTATCAATAAGAAATATAGATACACATTTCAAAGATCAACAAATCGCATTTTTTTAACAAAATTTGAGACGTAATCTGGATTCTGAAAGTGCCGATACCAGGCATTATGAACTGATGATACCTTCTAGAAAAATCCAGAAGAACTTCTCCCTTCAACCGATATTTAAGTGAATTTAAAGTTATTAAATTTATATTAATTTAAATAAAAATCAAGTGTGAGCGATCCCCGTATCCCATTTTTCTAATACCACCAGTACCTGAAGTAATACTCAGAGGCAATGCGGCGTAATGGCGGTCTTCTAATGTCTACTCTTCTACTGTACTCGGAGCATTCAAAATAAAACAAAATCGACACTTGTTTTGGATACTATTGTTGTAAATGGTTTAAGCAGAATTACGGGCAATTTTCTACGGATTGTTTTAGTAACTAATTCTTCATTCTTAAAAGAAATCTATAGGTTTATGGTTAAAATATCCAAAACAAGTCAACAAATAAACAATAAAACACAACATTCACATAACACTCATACAATAACAAGGTGCTGCAAGACGTTAACTTGCATGTGCTTAATGAAAACATAATGCAATTGAAGTTGAGACTCTCAGATGATAATATTTTGTAAAATGTTATCTATCCCTCATCTATTTACATTCTTCTTTCGTGAACCGCTCATAATCCCCCGCGAAATTATAATAAGTCGTAAATACTTGGGCAGTTAAGTCTAGAACAGCGTATTTTTTGCTGTAATTCGAAGCCCAATTGGAGCCAATTGATTTGAAGCCCAACTGGAACCACAGCCGGGTTTGCCCGGTTAATCTTGTGACTTCAAACTTTATACTGACAATAGAACTTTACTAATATTTTTCAATGCATAACACTTGAAACAACGTACTGGCTTAAAGGAAAATTGTATTCAAAACCTAGCAACACTGAAAGTCTCAACTTCAAACGAAAACATACACAAAAATCTCAAATAAAGCGCAAATAAAATGGTGAAAACACATAGACGACACGACGTGAAGCCGATACCCTCAGTCAAACCCCATATGGTAATCTGAGTGTCGCGAGCTCGCCATTACCGGCTGTCAACGCGACAGCTGTCAAACTGAAGTCTGTCTGCGTGACAGGTGACGGCGGCCGCAGCGTTCAAAAACCTCACAGTTACCAAATGAGATTAAACCGAAGTAGGCATAAGCGCTGCTCTTGATTCTTGTATGCTAAGCTGCCTGTATTTTAACATACAGCGAAGATTCGGTTTTTCATGGGTTTGCATTCGATTCTAGCTATTTTTATTTTAGGTGTGATGTAAGCACTTAAAAAATTCTCGATGAAACATGAATGATTGTTCCTGATCTAATCGGACACCTTTTATATAAATTATTATTCAATTTAGGCTGGATTTTATCAAAATAAATATGAATCACTGACAGGTCTAATAGAAAAACTATCACAGAAAGTCTACGTTATTCTCACGTTGATAAAATTAGGCTTTGATTTCTTTTATCGCTTTACTTTAAATAAATAGCATCAAAAACAAATAAAAAAAACTTGCCAAAAACAAATAAGAGACACACGTGTAAGCTGACACAAAAACAAAATTATTAACTGACTTACATGTGTCATGATGATACGTGCGGTCCGGAGCCCGGCCGCATACCAACTGGTAGTCTGGGCGACATCACCCCAGAATTACCAGCTGATATTTGACCGGGAACCGGGTAACTAGCTGGTCTTACTACGGGTTTATCTATGGTCGGTCGGTTTATGATGGTGGGTACTGATTTGTGACGGCACGAATAAATGAAGATAAGAGTGTATTATGGGGGGAGAGGGAGGATGCAGCCTTAGTTGTAGCCAAGTATTCAATAGACAATACTTAAGTTGAAGGTGCAGGTCGCCGCGACAAGTAAAACAAGTTTTACCTTATGAAACAAAAAGTAAATAAATTAAAAGTCTTTCAGGGTTTTACTAGGGCCAAAAAGCTATAAGCTAGGGTTAAGGAATCGTCCGGACTTAGGACATTCAATGAGAACTGATCCCTTTTCGTAATCGAATAATTTTGACGTCAATTAAAACAGAATAAGGACACTGGCACCTGCCACAAATTGACTACTTCTATCATTACATATTATACTTAGTTGTATAATAAAAATGCAATTGTTTTGTATTCAAAATAAGAGCTAAATTTGTATTTTACTATTGGCTCCCATTTGAACCCTACTTGACCTTTTGGTAAGCGGTGCTCGTACTAGTGTGGTAAATTCTAAGGATAACCTTACACGATGAGACGTCACGAGAATTGAACTCTTTTAGGAACTCGCAAATGTCACAAATCAGAAGGACCGCATATATAACAACGGAAATAAGTCAGATCTAATCTAAGATATAACGAAAAATTATACAATACTATTTACTAGGGATCTATTGACATCAAACTTTTTTTTATATCAAAAAAGAAACTTTTTGATAGAAAGTTACTTAATACGTCAGTATATCCTTAATAATCTACAATACAATATTTTTAATTACAAACGCATTCAAATGTAGAATTAAAATAATTAACAAACATGGCGTTGGAATATCTCGTATTAGATTGCAGAAATACATTTGGATATCATTTAATTCGATAAAATAACGTATTCTTTTTAAAACGTTGGCAGAAAACTCTTTGAATGTTGCCATAATAACAAAAATAAATAGCACCCGTTTTTAAGGAAAAGTACAGAAAATCGTGAACCCGTGTATTTGACCAGCCCTAAGCTTATTTATGTACGCGAGAAAAGTTACTAGAAAAAAAAACTAATTTGATTTGTAATTAAAGGAATAGCCCTATTTTTTCCTACAGGTGATTAAGTTATTGGAGAGCAATCTCAAACAGAATATCCAGAAATACTTCTACAATCCGTCACAACAACACCCCAGTCTTTAGTCCCATCGCGACCCCACATACCTTGCTCCTTCAGATCGTTGATCTGCGCCCGCTTAGTCTCCACCTGGTCTCCGAGGCGGGTGGCCGCCTGCAGACCAGCCAATGACTCCTCAAGCTTTGCGTTAAGCCTGCTGATCTCGCTGTGAAGACTTTCGTTCTGGTTTCTCAGCACCTCCATTTTGTTTCTGATCTTTTCCGTGGCAGCGTGGATTTCGCGTTCTTTGTCTGAGGAATGATGTTTTAATTAGGAATTATAAAACTTTCTCATCGGTTTAGTGGTGACCAGTAGAGCTATTGAGCATAAGTGTTTCGATTCAATTACCGGGTCGGGCAGTGATATTGGTATTTTCTATTAAAAAAATCCCTGTAGTAGGCCTGACATTGGATTAAATTAGGCTATTGCAAAGAACTGATTAACGGCATTGATGAAATAGGAGAGCAGAACTACACCTCTGCCTAACCCTCCGGCTAATATATGCGTGATACTTTGTTAAGTTAAAGTGCTATATCACCAGAAAACAACAGTCAATAATCATTAAACAATGTACTCAAAGAAAGGAAATGAAATGGAATTATGGTCAGTTTTTCTTATCGTATGGTTTATGAATATCCTAGCGACAGATTTTAAACCACCCGTAGGCCTACGGTTTTACACACCATTGATTACATCCATCAGGTGTACTGGTTTCCTCCAACAGTCACTTACCTAGTTGGAACTGCTCCAGCACAACCTGGAGATTGGTAAGGGCTGCTTCACTTCTCCCCCTAGCATCTTCCGCCTCACTAAGCCTGGCCTGGACATCCTCGCGCTGTTTCTCCAGAAGCTTGATCTGGTTACGGTAGGTTTCCACTTCCTGGTTGGCTCGGATGCTGGAAGCAACAATATGGCGATGAGTGATCAAAGTATTTTTATATATATATTTTTTATACATGTTAATTAATGCCATATACTGCCTCTATTAATTACTATATATCAAGGAAACATTGAAAAATAATAGACACGAACGGGGCTTGAACCAGCAACCCGTATTCCGTGTCATCACTCTTTCTACTAAGCTACCGTGTCGTTGTTCGATACTGCTAAAGTTCAAGGTTCCTTGTATTCTTCTTATGGAGACGCCTGGCAATATTGATTTAGGGCTATAGCTGAATGATTCAGAACTCAGAATTTTTCGGAAAGGGAACGCGTACTAAATTCTAAATAAAAAAAACTAATAGCTCACATAACAGTGGATGGTATACCTTTATGTCTAATACAAAATATTGTTTATTAAGTAATTACCTGTTGCTAGTATAAACAGTGCTGGTCTGCTTAGCCCTCTCCTCCACTTGATGCAGCCTCGCCTGGCACTCCGTTAGCTTCTGCTCCGACGACATCAACTCCTGGGTATAAGTCTCCTCCGTTTCCACCAGGTGGCGTCGGAGACGTTCCAATTCTTTCGCAGAGTTTTGCTCTTGTTCCGACAACTGAAGAAAATGGTTTGATGAATGGTTTTAAATATATAAATAATAATCGCAGGAAATATAATATCAAGGGACTTTTTTTGTGGATAAATAATTAAAGTACGACTGCGAGTAGAATTTGA
Organism: Xylocampa areola; assembly: GCA_935421205.1. NCBI lineage: Eukaryota > Metazoa > Arthropoda > Insecta > Lepidoptera > Noctuidae > Xylocampa > Xylocampa areola. The sequence goes on from OW285225.1 coordinate 12,036,460, forward strand.
ACCTACCTTGAATCGGTACTCTGTGGTACAGGGAAAAAGTTGCGCACGCGTTAATGCGTTAAAAATGTATTGTAAATTGACTTAGAAATTATTAAATCATTGGGCTAAAATATAAGTAATCAGTATCAAACATCAAAACGATAAAAAATTGAATCTAGAACAGATATTTTGCAAAGAAACTACTAAATTAATTAAAAAAAAAAAAAAAAATCCACAACTATCACACAACGCCGTCTAGTCTCAAGCTAAGCAGAGCTTGTGTTATGAGTACTAGACAACTGATAAACATACTTATATATGTCTAAATGCATACATATTATAGATAAATTACACCCAGACACAGAACAAATGATCGTGCTCATCACACAAACATTTGTCCTGGGTGGGAATCGAACCCACGACCTCCGGCCTAGCAGTCAGGGCTACTAACCACTAGACCAACAGGACAGTCAAAAAGACTAGCTTAGCAAAAATATTTACCTGTACTTTTTCTGCTGTCAATTTCTTCACCGCTTCTAACTGTATGGCCAAACTCTTATCCAAATTGTCACACTTTTCTGTCAAACTCTTTACAGTTTCATTTGCAGTCAACAACTCCGACTTTACCTTTTCATAATCAGTGGCATTCTGGTTCAGCGATATTATAATTTCATCTTTTTCTTTAAGAGTCATCCTAAGATTTTCACAAGCCATACAACTGCCAGGTGAGTTTTGTATTAACCTGTCTTTTTCTTCAATAATCTTCTTGAATTCATTACTCTGTTCCAGTATCACATGGTTAAGCCTCTGTATTTCATTGTGATATTGTATACTTTCATTATGTTTCAAGTTAATCAAGTTTATCAATTCCGTTTTTTCAACATTTGCACTATCTATAAGTGCTTTATATTCAGCAGCCATTTTTTCTGTTTGATCGTGTGTTTCCTTTAATTCCTCAATGTATTTTTCTCTTGAAGACATGTAATCTTTGAGCTCGGCTAGCTGCGTTTGAATCTCATCTTTTTCTTGAACCAATTTCGCATATTCATCATTATGATGAATTACACTGTCCGTGGTCTTTAATTTGTCTGTTAATTCCACTATTGATTGATTAAGTTCTTTTATTTCTTTATGTTTGCTATCTATTAATCCTTTATATTCTTCGCATAGTCGTCCTGACTCTTCTAAACGCCATGTTAGACTTGAAATCAAAGAATTCTTAGTATTAACTTCGTCGTTCAAAGAGTAAATCTGTTTCGCAACTTCTTCTTTATCATTATGAAGCCTGTTTAATTCTTCTTGATTACGAGTCGACTTTACGGTTGTGTCACTGAGCTTTAGTGTGATTTCTTCTAATGATTGTTTCAGGCGCAGTATTTCTTCATTTTTTGTCGCGATACTTTTCTCCAAATCAGCAACATTTTCATTCAATTGTGTTAAAGTGATGTTATTGTGCTGCACGGTACTATTAAGACTATCAATCAAAGTATCTTTTTCGTTGAGATCTGATATTAATTTATCAAATTCTTCTTCTAGATGTACAATTTTACCATCAGTGGAAGATAATTCAGCTTCGAGCTCGATTTTTCTTTCAATCAGTTTTTTATTTTCGGCTTTAAGAGTTGCTATTTCAGTAGCAAGTATATCTTGATGAATTGTTTTAGACTTTAATTCGTCTATCGTGTCTTTAAGTACTTCAGATTCTTTCTCGACTTCGATATCCTTTTTAAGATTCCTGTTTTCTGTTAACAGCTCTTCTTCTTTACGTTGAAATTCCATTATTGTCGTTTTAAGTTCATCAATAGATTCTGATAGTGTCACATTATCTTTACACATCTGGTGTAACTTTTCAGCTATTACGGCTTTTTCTGTAGTAATGTGTCCTAATTCCGCGTTACCAGCAGTAGTAATAGTGGATAATTCTTTTTCTAATGTAATAACTTTTTCTTGCAAACTAAGTTTGTCAGATTCTACTTCCTTCTTATGTTTTATAACTTCGTCCAATTTACTTTCGAAGTCATGCAGCTTATGATCCAAAGTTGCTTTTAAGCTTTCTAATTCTTTATGCGCATAATTCTTTTCATTTAAAGTGACTTTAAGGTCATCCACTTGTTTAGTGAGCAACACTTTGTCATTTTCTAAGATGTGTATATCGATAGAAAGTTGCTCGTTTTTGGAATTAGCAGAGTTCAGACGATTCTTTAAATCATCTATTTCGTCAGCGGTCTTTTTGAGCTTTTCACAATCTCGATTTTTAGCACTATGTTCCAGTTCTTCCACTGCTTTACTTTGATTTTTAAATAAGTCTAGTTCGTTTAACATTGTAGTGTATTTCTGTTTTAAGTCACGTAAACTTTCACGTAATCCAAGTTTTTCAGTCCGAACTTCATCAAGTTCTTTTAATATCCTCTTGATTTCAGACTCGAAGTTTTTATTCATTCTATTAGAGTCTGCCAGTTCAGTCTCTAATTTCGCTAAGTTGTCTTCATGCGTTTCAATTATCGGTTCTAATTTGGACGTATTTTTTAAAGACGTGATTTCAGATATGAGAAAGTCATTATTTTTCTTCATTTCATTCAATTCTCTCTCAAGGTGCTGGATATCAGTGGTTAGAAAATCATTTTCTGTAGTAAGGTCATCTATTTGTGTTTGCAAATGATTGGCGTTAAAGTTTTTCTCCGATAACTTATGATCTAAAAGGTCGATTTCCTTTTTAAACGAATTTACCGTTTTGAAAACACTTTCTAACTTGAAAAGGACTATGTTATCTCCAGCTGATGGTATTTCACCAACGTAATCGATAGGCAACTCAAAATTTACATACTTATTATACAATTGCATAATCTTCTCGGGTTTGATAACTTTGTTATCAACATTTTCTTGACAGTTATTTTCTTTTTGAGCTAGTTTATGCTTAAGCTCACTGATATCGCGCTTGAGGGTTTCAATGACACCTTTAGCATTGTCATCTATATTTATTTCATCCAAATGGAATTGATTTGAGTTTCTTCTATCTTTCAATTCATTTACTTCTTTTAACAGCTCGTCATACGCTTCTCTGGGAACCATATTTGATTGTTCTGAGTGTTTAGTTGCTATTTCTATATCATGTTCTAACTTTGTCACCTGTTCCTGAAGTTTAAATACCTCTTCATGTAACTCTTGATTCTCTTCTTGGAACTTTTCAGCGTTCTCTCTTAACAAACCGTGTATCCTCTCCAGGTTTTGATATTTATGTAACAAAGTGTCGTAATCAGTCTTAGATCCTTTTGCACTATCTAATTGTTTATCCCGTTCTCCAATTTTAGACAATAAGCCGCGAATTTCAGTAGCGTACTCATCATTTGAAGTTTTAAGATCTTCATGCTCTTGTTTCAGAGCTTCAAAGTTTGACTGTAGCTCTTTTTTTAATGCAAGAAGTCTTTCCATGGCCTGTTGATGTTGATTGTCTAAATCTTCTAAGTTTGCTGTAAGATTTTTGTTTTCTTCCCTGAGTCTGATGATTTCTTCATCGGGTCTCAAGTCAATGGTGTCTCTCTGTTTTAGGGTGGATAGTTCATCTTGTAGGTCTCGTATCTGGATTTTGTATTGGGATTCGACGTTTTCATCGATAAATCTCGACGTTTGAGGCGGTGGGTCCCAGTACCAACTGGACTCCTCTTCTTTGATGCCATTTTTCTTGGTGAGCCTCTGGAAAGATAGAATAGAAACATTAGCATTTTGTTGTAACTTATAAAAATTTCACCGTTTGTTTTTTTTTCAGGGGGTCAAAGACCCGAGATAAAATTTGATGCAATTAAAACAGAACGACGAGGAATTAACTCAATATTTGAAAAGTTACAATATTAAATGGCAAAAGAATACGGTCGCGACTAGGATCACCTGTATAGGTACTGAATAGATAGCAATGACGTCGCCAAAAAGACGTGTTAAAAATATGGATGAAGAATTCGCGGTGGTCAGCAGAGGTCGAGATGGCTTAGTGGTCAGAGCGCCTGGAGTATTTATCCGGCAGGCGCAGGGTCAACTCCTGTTCGCGACCGTATTATTTTTCCATTTAATATTCTTACTTTAGAGTTCGCTAAGCATGCGTTAATGCTTTTCAAATATTTATCTTCAATACTTGAAAGCGAAATAACAACAAAAGTAGCTAATGAAATTGTGTTAATTTTTTAAACCTACGATTTTTGTATCCTGCTTACATTGTTATACAAAAACTACTAGATCTATCACACTCACCACAATCTACTTTTACAAAATCCCATTTCATTTCACAGTTTTTAAGTAAAATTTGTAACAACATGGACTGTGCCGTCCCGAGACCAATTGTACACACACAAGTATGCGAGTACGACTGTTTAAACACATGATATCGTTATCTGGCGGTTTATGGCTCGACTGAGTCAGACGGTGTGCGTACAGTTGGGGACATAAGTCATCGTATGGTATGTTGGCTTACTTGGGTTGGTACAATACTAAAAGACTTCGTAATACATCCGTAAATGAGGGTTTAAGAATTTTAATTCTTAGAAGTTTTTAGTTTTAGGCGTGAGCGTAAATTCTTGGCATATATATTAAACTAGCTGGTTCCCGCGACTTCGCCTACGTGACAAAAGGTAGCCTATGTCCTTCTCCTAGCCATCTATCCTATCTATCTCCTTGCCAAATTTTATTATGATCTATTCAGCCGTTTAGTCGTGAAAAGGTAAGAAACAAGCAAACAGAGTAACTTTCGCATTTATAATATTAGTATGGATAAATGAAGACACCTGTTTGAATTCACTTTCAGGAGTGACAAACCTAGTCTTATTCAAAATCGGCTACTTCATCTGTTCGAAAGAGGAAGTGGGCTTGACGATGGTACACACTTACACATCATCATCATCATCATCATCCATAGCCTGACTTCGCAAGGCATAAGCCTCTCTCTATTTGTGCCAATCTCCACGCTCCTGGGCTAGTCTCCTCTAGGTTTTTCCAGCAATATCATCCGCCCATCTTGCCCCCGCCACACTTGCACAGCAAAAACTTATTCATTCATGTTTCGAAGACAGCCATATTATATTTTTTTGGGAACAGGGTTAATGAATTCCATTTGCTGGCGTTTCATCCTTACCCATGTACCTGAGAGTGTGACAGTACTTGTATCAAACGAGTCAGCACTTGCTCACTCATACACTCGTCACTCGCACACTCATACCACCAGTATCGCAGCCCCCATTTACTAAGTGGTGCGTGTTAAAAGATAACACCACACTTTTGGTGACAGAATTTACGATAGTATCCGGTTCACGCCTTCAACATGGTATGGAGAGAGTTGACATTAACGAGGATAATTATAAAATAAGTTTGGTCCTTTCACACACAAAAGGAAAAGGTTTTTGGTCCTAAGACGCTCGAGACAATTTTTAAGCAAAAGTCTATTACCACGCCAGAAACGCATAACCCACATTTTATATCTGTATCCAAGTGCATCTAGCACAATAATCAACCAGCAGAGTCATGACGAACTACTAAACGACGACGTTCTCGAAAAAGCAGATAGCATAAGATATGCTTAACCTTTCGGCTCAGTAACGTACAGATCTGTACGTTGTAACAATAAAAATCTATTGTGTCTGCTAATGACTGACGCAACAGCTTAAGCACTGCGGGGCTTTAAGCGAAGATGTTTTCAGTATTCCAACATTTTCCGAAGTACCGGGACGATTTGTGGTCTCTGACATATTAAACGCGGCTTAAAATAATATATGTATGACAAGAACTCAAAGACGATGCAAGGTGCAATCGATAAATCGGCAATTAATATCGATCAAGGCTGTATGCAGTCATAAAATGCTGCGGTTGTGGGTCATGACTGTCATAATATAGCATTAGACTCGTTGCTAACTCATCATTTAATTATCTACTCGTATGTATAAATCGACACCTTGCAAAGACGAACAGATTTTCTTGATTTCGTCCAAAAATAACCATTAAGTAGTCTTAAATAAATATTTTTCGTCCTTTAGGACCATAAAGTCCTAATAAAAATGATTTTTTCAAAGGCTTTTGCTACTATGATAATACTGTTTAAACGCAATATCAAATTCTTTAAATTAAACCTACTACAAACACCATTTAGAGGTCCAACAAACAACCACATCTTCAAACCCACAAAAAGCAGTTTCCTCAAACAAATAGAGAGCACAATTGCACAGTTATAATGAAACCCACATCTAAACCGTACCGCTTAAACGATTGCTACACTCTAAGCAGCTTTATTATCCCCTCGCCATAGAACGCCTTGATAACACACTGATAATACCTTATCTTAATCCCTAGATCATACCAGCAGAGTCCTGTACCGTAGTAACCTATAATTACAGATTACTAAGCTGAACTATTCGTACACGATGAAATAACTAAATGTAGCTATTTATTTTTTATTTCGCTATCTCTGTCGTCGAGGATGCCTCCATTTGCAAGACGATGGTTGTAAGCCCTAGCATTGCTAGATGTCCCGCTTTTCAGGCCTCTCGGGACTCGTCCCACACCCTGAGCGGGACGCCCAAAATCCCGCCTCTTCGTCTAGCTAGCCTCTGAACAATAAAAACGCACGAGGCGAGCAAGCGAAAAAATAATAAGATAAAGTGAACATTGATCTCATTGTATTAAGATTATAATTGATTTAGAAATAAAGTTTTATAAGTTTATTTATGTGCATTATTTCTGCGTCCCGACATTTAGAAAAACAGATCTTGCAGCGCCTTAAGGCCTGACATGACACTAAATAGGGACTGAGAGCCGACTCCAAATAACATGGGACCAAGGCTGGGACTGATGACGATTTGCAGTCAATCCGAGTTCTGGTTGGTCTGGAAGGTAGGTACGTATTATATTTAGAAAACGAATTTGATGTCCACATAAGTACTATGCAGCTGCAGTGCATCTAATTTTTTTTTTATAAAATCCTCTTTTTATCAAGACTAATTAACTGGGTTATAGAGTCATTAGAAATGCAACCAGACTAACATAATGCCAAATAAATGTTTTTTTTTTTTAATAAAAATTCTCAGTACCAGCCTGGAGTTCGGAATTGTGCCCGGTAGATGGCAATCGAGTTACCACCTATTACATGGAACTTAATAACAGCTTGGGTGAAATGTGGGTGCCAGTACATTTCTGCTTGCCTCACCCTTCGAGGAATGCACTGATGTTTAATATGTGATTCTAGACTGCATCTTCACTTGCGAGTGCACATACATATGCTGTGATTTGCTGATGTGTTCGTTCTAAACAATTTACCCACTTAATACAAAGCGCGAGTATATTTCCTGTTTTATGACAAATGTTTGTATTACCTAGTATTTGTGCTCCGTATGCTTAAATGAGTTATGTGTGATAATAGCACGGGAAATCCTGGGTGAGAGAGTGAATCATAGAAGTCTTTCCGGGTACAGTTTCTTCTAAAAAGTAAGTACTACAGTCACCAGATCGGACAAGCATATAGAATTATAAATATTGGTCTTACAATTTTTTTTAGGCGTTATTTTGAGCAAATTGGTCTCTGCATCTCGACTCTTCCAAGAGACTAGTAGTACTCTTGGAGACCCAAAAATGTAAATGCAATTTCAGATGGCTACTGCCTCGAGAAAGTTAAATGTTTTGGAAAAGCTTAAAGAGATAACGACGACCTGTCCCAACACACAAAACGGCACAAAATTGCATCGATAACCACTAGGCTAGGTTTCTGCTTCTACGAATCCTAAATAAACTTCTTAACCCTGTACAAAGGGATAAATATAAGGTCAAAGACCCTTTCAGAAAACCGTCAATTTCAAAAAAGCCATTCGCAATAGTTTTAGTTTAGCGCTTTAGCCCTTTTGTTAATACTTCCGCGTATACCGATATCAGTCGCATTTACTACGGTTATAAACCATTTATGTGCCATTGTACCAAACGGACACTGAACCTGGGACTTGTGTTCGTATCGGGAATTGTTTCACTAGCTTACGTAAAGGCTGTGAGGAAGTACAGATTTTTATTTAAATGTTTGATGAGAACCCTTTTGATAATCAAAACTTTGATTATCGTATGATACGCACTATCTCAGGGCGTATCATACGATAATCAAAGTTTTGGGAACCGTATTATAGCTGGTCAATTTAATGTATCCGTAATTTCGATAGTATCTGCTTTAATATATATGGAACTATAGTTGCTCAATCCTGAGGCTTTGAGCAATCACAACGTTATGATCCTCATATCATTTTCTATATACATCCTACAACTATTTGACATGGTTCCTATACCAACAAAGTCATACATCAGCTTAGTAACACACATGTACAAGTACTTTGGTCCTTTTCTCATCTACCACGCTACTAAAATATACCAATTTACTCGGTCCTTAGAAACGCAACTCCCAAGTTAAGTTCCATACAACTTGACACACTACAAATCAATCCAAGGCACAGTAAACCACTAAAAATGCAAAATAATTCCTACAGTAGTGAAGATTGCGCATCATTTTGTACTTTGAAGCCTTGACCGCGTTTCCGCCATCTTGTCAAACTTCCATAATTGTTCGACTTACGTAAGGAGTATTGTCAACGGTCCGACAATTCGACCCGCTAAGCAACGTAAAGACATTTTGAGAAATTACGTTTCCGAAGTATTTGGAAATGGAATGTAGTAGAAAAAGATGGTGAAGACAGATTCACGAAAGATTAAATCTTATTTTTAATAAAATATGAAAAGGTTCGCTTAGGAAAAGACTAACCAAACTGTACTTTAGGATTTACATCAAAGTCATCAAGGGGTCGCAAATGTATAACTTAACTATGACAACTATGTAACTCTTCCTCCCGGGAGATAAAAACATGGGGGATGTCAAAGCAGTTTTGTTTATAACTGAAACTTAAACGATAAGTCTTCAACCGAGTAGTATCCCCCCAGCAACGCCCTAAGCCGAGGCCCTGTTGCGCAGGGGATGCCCTTACTGCTGTGTTGCTGAATTTAAAATATGCTCTAGCTGGAGGCATCGAATTGCCTCAGCATAGCTATTGTTCGGCTACGCAGATCAAACCTAAGTGTCACATGGTATCAACAGTTCAAAATTAGAGAAGAGAATATAGAGCAGTGGCCATTGGCGAAGAAGAAAACGGCTTTCCTTAAATCTTTTTTGAGGTCGGTTTCCAGATTCTTCTAATGATAATTATACAGGGAGCAAGTGCTACGCTAATGATAATTATCCAGGGAGCAAGTGCTACGCTAAGGATAATTATTTTAATTTTCCAGGGAACAATTGCTACGTGACTTTTGAACCTAGCTACTGACCAGTACTAATATACTAAATGAGCAAGCATTTTACTTATTCACAAATCAAAGTTAAATGAAAGTTATCGTCGCTTAATTACTCATTGCTTTGTTCTTCATAGTTTACACATATTACAAATGTTATTATTATAACATATAGGTACTGAGAGCGCTAATACAACTGATGACTGATCTTGAATATCAACTAGGAAAGCAGCAAAAAAGATTTTTTAATATGGGCACTCAGGGGTGGCTTGCCGCGGTCGGTCTGTAAAAAGGTGACCATCATTTTATATCGACACCCCTCTGCCTCGGAGAGCGGGTTAATCAGTCGGTCCCGGTTGTCAAAGAAGATAAAAGATAAAGATCTATGACAGTCGTTAGGGATAGTCTGAATACTGAAAGTCTGACAACCAGTCTTACTACAAAATATAGTGTTACCCAGTAACTGGGTTGGGGAGGTCAGATAGGCAGTCGCTCCCAATGAAATAATGGTAAAAGGCTGCATCCAGTATCGTTGATTCATAGAATTGCGACAAATTTATTTAACAAAATGAAGTGCAGTGTGGATTTATATCTAAACCAATATTTACTCAATTTGTATCGTTCCATCGCCCAAATTTGGTTGATGAAACTATGTCGAAATTTGCACACCTGACGACGCAATTAAACAATAACTATTTTTGCAAAAGAAATAGGATATAGGAAGGTTGTATTAACCCCCAAATCATATATATATAAATTTATCGCCGAACTGTTTGTACACGCATAACTTCCGAACGACTGCACCAAATTGGATAATTAATCTATTTTTTGTGTTCGTTATTGTCAGGACAAGCTTTGTATAAAAGAAAATTAAAAAAATAAGAACAGTAAATAAATTGCGGTACGAAGTTCGCTGGGTCAGCTAGTTTAACATAAAAAAACCTCTCCCATTAAGAAAATGAAGAATACCAATGCATCAGTACGACATTGTAACTGCAAAGTTAGTCGTGTCGGTTCAGTCACTTGTAAAGGGACTCAATAGATAGCGATGACGTCACCAAAAGACGTAAAATGTGGAAGAGGAATTCGGAGTAGTGAGCAGAGGTCGAGATGGCTTACTTCCTTTCTTTCTTTCCACAATAATGTATAACTTTAAATGAAGAGTAGCTTCGATATTCTAATACCATTCAGTACTTACATGAATGTCATCGATCCCCACATAAGAGACAAAGGCCGAGTGGGCCAGGAATATATACTGCAACACCACCAATACCGTATGAGGTCTCATCTTCACGTCACCATTCTTATTATCATTTTATTCAATTGGATATAATTATTACGAGTTTTGGTTCACCTGATAGGATTCTACATCGAAAAGTTGAAAGGGTTAGAATAGATGTACTATAGAGGTGTTTATAGACAAAAGTAGAATGCAAAAGGAACAAAGCTAAAGAAAGTTAGGAGTGAAATAATTCTTGCTGTCAAAGTTAAAGAAAAGTAGTATTCAGGAAGGACTTTTAGCCCTCTAATAAGCAACGCCTGAGAAAGCCGTTAAGTTTTAAATTCATATTTTTATCTTAAACCTATTTCTGTACACTTGGTTTCCCAATGTTTGTTTGAGTAATGATTAATTTATTTATTAAGTTTGGATCAATACCAAAGACACAGGAAACAAATTATGAGTTGACAGTTGTATTGTTCTACTACCAGTATCATATAAAACCATTATCTATGATAGAGAACATATCCAGTCCAACATATGATAATAATACAATAAACACAATATTAATACAGCTTTTACAGTAACGCTCAATATTTGGTTATTTTCCGCTCTGTATATCTCGTAATTATTTACTTTTATTGCGACGCGGTATTACGCTTTTTGATCACCAATGACGTTTTAAACGGTTATGTATTAAAACGTTGAATAGAGTTTACACTTACACGTAAACTGTGGTTTTATTTTGCCTTACAGCACCGAATGGCTCCGATTACTGAGAATGAAATAATGACTTTTGCTTAGCTCATAGGTAGTTTCTTACAGAAGAAATCATAAGTAACATTACTGAAGAAATATTGTTATAGATTATAGACACTCTTGATGTCTCATCAGGTGAACCATTATGCGAAACAGTGACTTCTGAATCGAAACTATAAAAAGAAAAACCAACACTGCACTAATCACACATCCTCACTCGCCAAAATCCAACATCAAAATAAAACAATAAAATTCAAGAACCGAACACGCCCGTTATTAAAATTTGAAATACAAAATAGAACATCGTTATTTTTCAAATACGTTGGACGAGGAACAATGGCGGCCTATGGGCGTCGACTGCGAGTGGCGAACTGGCTGTTTTGAAAACATATCCACCTGTAACTGTTGTGGCTAGACTAACATACGGTCAAATTAAAACTAGATACAGACAATAGAGGTTCAATTTGATACTTTGTAAACTTTGGCTGTGAACATTTGAACATGTCCTAATATTGTTAGTGACTGCGAGCATATAATTATACTTAGCATCTGTGAGAAGGTAAAGAAATTTGTACCGAAACACTTCCTAATATACTAGCAGAAACGTGGCAGATAATCACTACATGTAAATCCAAGCCAGCCACCGCGACTGGCTGACGCCTCGAAATCTACTGAATGAATTAAGTTACGGATTTGCGGATCAAAGCACAGAATAAATTAATATCACACAAACATTATTTTTAAGACTGCTCAAGTTATCATCGTCACTATAATAATGAGTTACTTAATTGGTTTCGCACTATAAAAAATACAGAGAGCCTGCAAAAAATAAGGAAATAGTGAGGACTGTCTTTGAGGTATGCAATCTTATTACAACACTAGATTTTTACTATTAAACCAATTTCACTATGGCCCCAGTGAAACAGACTTCAAAATTTGCTATCAGAATAGTAATGTCATCTGTATTTCAATTTTAGGAAACATTTTATTATGCATTACGATAGTTAAAGAGACATCTGTGACATTAAGATGTTTTATGTCATCTAGTGAAGATGTCTTATTATTATTCTTCTCGGTCGTCTACTTATGGCTGAGGGATGTGACCATAATGGGTAGTTCGTGCATTTTTTTTTGGTGATGGCATCTCGCATGTCAACCTAGGACGTTGTCGACTGCTTAACCGGACCAGGGTAGTTCGTGCAACTAAAGCTCTTTCTTATATCACAGTCATAAAAGACACATCACACAAGTCTTCGTGAAAAAGAAAAGCATTTATTTTTTATTTTTTATAAAGTACTTTTTTTCAATTTTATGTGTGATCGCTTACCTCACCGATCACAAATGGATTCTAACACCAAAATTAGTAAAATTTTCAATAACACTCTCTCATAATTCCCAATACCAAGTCATTGTTAAGTACATTGTGAATTATTAGGGCTTGCAGTTACAGTGATTATTGTGGTACCAGAAGCATCGATAACATTGAACTATTGTCTGATTATGCACTGCCACGGTATCACTTATGAAGCACGTCTTCATGTATGGCCATTTGAAATTCAGTATTAGGATAATAGATGTCGCAGATGGATTGTAGAATCAGCTGTTGTACAAAATAGCTAGCTGTACAAAAAAGTGCTGTTATGTAAAACAGCTGAACGACGTTTAGCTGTTTTGTATAATTACTGAACTATAACACGCAGAATTGTATGAACGTTTTGCGTTTATCAATGCAGTGGGTAAACGATGGTAATGTAAAACAGCGTGTACTTCAGATTTTAGATTTTAGTTCTCATATTTGTCGCTCATGGCGCTGTGTATCTTATCAACAATAATTTAACTTTATTAATTTTTGTAATTCAGTAGCAAAAATATAAATTATATTTAGACATAACTTTTAAGCAGTCGAGTAACTCTCTACTATCATGTCAATTAACTGCAATTTATAAAGTAATACGTATCTAAATACGTACTTACAGCATATTATGTCAATGAATTTAAAACAATTTGGCGTCAATAAATGAATTCCGACTCGAAGGACCAAATTAATGAAATTACAATTATGATGAGTTTTTCATTGACAAATAAAGATATAGATTTCGTCACGATTTTCATAGCTCTGTGGATATTCTACTAAACTATTTGCTTACGTTGTCCATACCACAATTTGAGGCCAATCAGAAACAGCATCAGCTTTGAATCTGAACATCTTCTTGTAATCCCAATTCCCTTCTTTCAAGCTGATCGTGTATCGTTGAAGATTATCATTATTCCAACAGACTATTCCTACTAAGAATTTGCCGTGTAGTATCGCGACACAAAATATCCTTGTGATCCTGACAGAAAAAGTGATAACTCAACAATATTATCTTCAAACCTCAGTAATCGAGTGGAATCAATTTCACATGACTGAACGTCCTTCGTAAACGCAATCACAGCCGGAACGAGTCGCGTGCGCACACGACCTCACCACCACGCCACATGTAATATCCAACCTTATTTTCAACGACATTAAATGTGATTTTCTATGACAAAAAGACTACCAGATAAAAACAATATTCAAACGAGACCCAACTTTATTATAAAAACATTTAAGTTTAATTTTGGTTGTTAATAAATCATAAAGAGGTTGACAATGATTTTCATACATACGGCATTGGAATAAAACTTAGATTCAAATGAAGTTATCAAGTTAGAATGTTATGTAACGAGCTATGTGCATGTAACACATTTTTTACTTAAAATCGTTTGTAATAAAGGTCATTATCGGGCGGACACTCATGTTGTCGACGGAAGCTGGCTCCATTCAAGATGGGCCGTTTCATTCTAAACACCATTGATTGATGTGATTCATGAAAATGGCAAGAAAATACAAAGGGATTAGAAAGTTGGCCCTTAATGACTATTGGCCTATGTGCCATATTTAAAAAGAAGCTTATGTAAAGAATTCCCCTTATTCACAATCGTTCTTTAAACGCCTTTTACGTAAAATGACTCTAAAGTCTCTTTTCATCTCTTTCCATTGACGCATAAGTGACAGGGATAGATATAATAAATGAAGCAATTTGTTAACGTCAGTTTCTTATGAATATGGTTTTTAGGAATTAAGCCCTTAATTAATTGAAGAAATATTACGTTCCAAAAATAAAATTTCAGCAATTATATGTATTATTTTGTAACACTGTATATTACAGAAACAGTTATCATTCTGGGACATATTTTGAATTTTTGGTCCTAATGCCCAAACCCAGGATAAGGAATCCGGGAGCTTTGTCAAGAAGTTATAATTATATTTGTCGTGACGTTAATTACAAATTTTTAATTCTAATTGAGTATTCCAACCAACTGAACTCCAGCAAATCACACACAAATCATATTTAAAACAGACACCACTGAAACCACCAACACAGCAATTCCAACTATATTCCAAAAACAATAAAGTTGCAATTTCCCTGCGATTACTTTAATTTATGTCTTTTTGTTCTTCGTAAGAGGCCAATGTCAGCGCATGATTGACTTGCAACGAAGGCTGTGAGAACTCTTGGTACAAGCCATTCAAATTGAGGGTCTAGCGAGCTGGTGACCTTGGAAACCCAAGCGTTAAACTTCGCATCGGGTAATATGTGATTTTTATGAAAAACGACCCATTATTCCTAATGGCAAAGGTTAAGTGAGAAGTCAAGCGATTTTCGCTAGACATGTTAATGAGAGGACCGAAATCGGATTAAAATTGTTACTGTTATTTATTTTTAAGTTGTACTTATGTGAGTAAAATCTTGGAGATGCAATCAAGGTTGGAATAAATCAAAATGCGTTAGGGCAAGACGACTGTTTGGTAAGTCAGCTAGAAGATAGCCAAAGAGGCTATAGTGATATTAAAATACACTAACACCTAACACACATCGGACAAGGACTACACTAAGGACATTAGAAGGTTTTATTGCAAACTTTATTGTAAAAATAATATCCCCCAAAGGTACAAAAGGCTTCATGTCACTCATCGTTATAACGTTTAAATCAGGCCAACATTGACAGATCATACAATCAACATAAACGATAAATTTCCAGTGTCAACGCATAACATGCGCGAACGCATTTGGCGGGAAATCGTCCGGAACTCGGTCATGGCGCTAACTATCAACATGCGGGTTGCAGGACCTTGACAGTTGACTGAAAAGGGTAATTTTGAAGATGACGAAGTTTTTAGAGATAACAAGTATAACAATAGACTTGAGATGCATTTTCGCTAAAATACATTTTAAGCACTATTTTGAATAAGGGACATTAAATTAATTTGGCCACATCTAGAAAAATTTAAACCAGATAATATGTTGCATAAAAATGAAGAACAATTGTTCCCGTTATTTCTATTCTGTAATGTTTTTGTGTAAACGTGTGAACATAAAAAATAATTATAAATCAATTATTATAGTCAGGTAGTGGAAAATCTAAACAAAATTTTAATCTACATCATCCCAGCTTTTCGTAGGCCTAGCAAAACAACACACTGACAAAGTAACATTATTACGACTTAACCGCAAGTCGACAAGTTAACTGCGCGCGCGCAACCTCATCTCAGTCATCGCATCAATCGACACTAAAACTAAATATTAAGACGATCACAGTGGTTGTTATAGTAAATATTATGATATGGTATGATTTCTCATGCGTAGGAGTCGATGTTTTGAAGACTGTTCAAATTAAGATTAAGTAAATTATAAGTCTACAGAACTTCCATCAAGCAGCTGATCGCAACATGGAGGCATACAGTTGGCATGCTACATCGGAGTCATGATCCCCAGGACCCCAGCATGAACACGAAAAAGAATAAACTTAATCTTTAGACCTGTGCCGGTACAAATGAGTGTCCATTTCTAGAAGAAAAAGAAATCACAAGCATATGCATAGATCATCCATCTATGATAAAAGTTCCAGATTATTAGAAGTTGCTTTAAAACTTTGGTGGGAGTAATAAGTTTTATCGTGGGGTTGATGTACAAAAAAACCTAGTGTCAGAGTTTAAACGTCTCGTAGGCCTCTGACCTGACTTTACACACCATCGAGAACATGAACAAGCGGGTTATTCACGATGTTTTCAAAAAATAGTCAACTAAACCGTTTGTTACAGTTAAGACTTTTTTTTTAGACTTACAAGCACTTAATCTCAAATAAACACAGACCCAGACCCGAAACAATTATCTGTAAATCATACAAATCTCTCTGCTCCGTGCAGGAGTCGAACCTGCGACACGCTATGCAGCAGCTGGTCTCTCGACCACTGCACCAACCGCGCCCTCATGAATTTTAAACACGATTTTACTTATAGTAGTTTGAAGAATTTTTTCACAGAATTTGGTTGTAAGCTAACACCAAAGGCTTTAAACCGATTCCAGATATATTAATTTATAATTAACCATCTTTTAATACAAAACAACCAACATAAATGTTAACATCCAGTATAAAATAAGACTCACGACAGGTTACTAAGCAAAAGTGGTTCATTTATAAGTTCTAAATACTGATAGAGAATCTTAAAATCATTATACTAAATGGAAAAGAATCGTCAGCAGGATTCGAACCTGCTGTATAGGGACTGAATAGATAGCAATGACGTCGCCAAAAGACGTGTTAAATATGGATGAAGAATTCGCGGTGGTGAGCAGAGGTCGAGATGGCTTAGTGGTCAGATCGCCTGGAGTATTTATCCGGGAGGCGCAGGTTCGAATCCTGCTCACGACCGTTTTCTGTTTCCCCTTTAATATAATAACTTTAGTGTTCGCTAAGCATGCGTTAATGCTTTTCAAATATTAATCTTTAATCTTAAAATCCTTGATGAATTGATTAAAACATGATTCAAGAATGAGCAAAAACCCATCTCTTGCTTTACACCACCCCGTTGTATCTTTCTTTTTCAAGTAATCCTCAATACACTTGCGCACATAAGTTTAACAAATAATAGTCAATAAAGAGTCGCTAGCTAGCATCGGGCACAAGGCCTCAAGTACTAGCAGTACACGACACATCTGCTTAGTGTGTAACACTGTTTAGTGTTTAGTCATATTGCGGACACGTGAGTTTAATTATAGGATTTTGTGAGGATTCAAGACTTAATTGCGGACATGTTTAATACTAGTAGAAATAAGTATA
The DNA here is from genome assembly GCA_935421205.1 of Xylocampa areola. NCBI lineage: Eukaryota > Metazoa > Arthropoda > Insecta > Lepidoptera > Noctuidae > Xylocampa > Xylocampa areola. The sequence goes on from OW285225.1 coordinate 12,053,846, forward strand.
TTTTTCGGAAAATAGAACGACCAAAAATAAATCAATTAAAATTTCAAGAGAGAAGGAAAAGTCTTGCGAAGCATATCTTGGGTGATCAAATTTTATTTGAGTATTTATTTTGAAAATAAAGTCGTTGAAGATGAAAATGTTGTACGTAAGGACCAAAAAGAAACATTACATAACTTTTGCAAAAAAAATACATTAAACACCACTTCTACAGTTGCCAACTCTAATAACACTAGGAAGCGGTGTAGGGAATAATACCTACCAGACAACACATTCTCATGAATTTATAAACATAATATCTATGATATTTACCATCGACGTACAACTCAAAGCCAAAGGGCACACCAATTACCCTACACAACCGTTACCTTTACAAAAAAGTCGTCCGAAACGTCCGAAGAGACCCGAAGACCAAAGTTGACACAGAAAAGTCACGTTCGAGAAGTTTAACGTCATTTCGCAATGAAGGGACGTTGCGGCAACAGCAACTGATTGTTCGACGACAAACACACGACTGTTACTACCCATTCTTGCATATTACCGCATTGACACGGCTAAATGGTTGACTGTCATACGCTAGCTGAATTTGTTTAGCTTTCGTTGGGAAACAAAGGTTGGTAACATGGCATAATCATAATTATGTAAAAAAAATCGTTTGTCTGTTTCATTTTTGGAGAAGGTAAAAGGTTATATGGTATGTGGCAAATAGAAGTAAAATATTAGTAATTAATTTGGAATTTGGACACTAGATCCCCAAATTTATCAAAACCGGGTCTACATTTGGCCGTCGCTTACCATCGCCTGATGATAAGCGACGGTGTGGCCGATGATGGAGTCTATTAACTCTAACCTTTCATATGCCTATATTGTATTTCTCAGAAAACGTACGTATTTCCCTAGTTTATATAGACATATAGAGATATGTTTCCAAATCCAAACAGAAGACTATTGGCGACTGGTATATTGCAACACACAAAAGCAGGCCTTAATTACATTTAAACACTTGTCTGTCTTAAGTCGACCTTGTAATTCAATTATTCAAATCTACATTTACTTCGAGAAGCCCGACAAGCCCGCAAAAACGTAAATCATCTCTTACCGGTTCCTAGTATTAAATTTGCAGACCAACAGTCACTGAAATCTAGTCATGTACCCTGAGACAGGTTACAGCCAGAAGGTTGTCGAGTCAATCGATGTGACAGTTCTAACCTCAGCATCTAGGGTTACTGAATGCCACTGACCTGGCTATTAGGAAACCGCATGTTTACTATATACTTAGGGCTAGATTTAGTCCTGATATTAACAGGGAAAAGTCTTAATATCTCAAAAGACTCTTCCTAAGCGTTTGATAGAGAAAAGCATTTTAGAATCATAATTTCTAATAACATGGAGGTCTGAAAAGTGATTTAGAACTGCATGAACTGGTGGAGTATATTAACATTTTATTTATAACTAGCGTCCCGCCCCGGTTTTGCACGGATATCACTACTTATTATTACTGAAACATAATATAGCCTAATGTTAGTTCTGGATAAAGCACCTCTAGATGAGGAACCTCATCCTCATCTAGTATATCGACTACAAACAAACAAATCTATAGAGTATAGATAAACTAGATGTTTAGTTTTTTATATGCGAAGCTACTAACGGCGGAAGACCGAAGGTAAAATAAAAAGCAAAAAGAGAAGACTCAAATGACTGTATTTGCTAAAAATAACTTGTGTAATATTTCTCACCTATTTATATGGATTTCAACAGTACTTATGTGTCACTATAATTAAAATGCAGCAGACAGACAGTCATACATAATTAAACCTAACACGGTAGACTATACAAATATTGTCAACAGAGCTGCAAAGGTGCTTTGAAGAAGTCAATTCTAATAGAGCAAACTAGTAAGCTACTCTTTGGAAGTAACATCTTCTCACATAGCTCAACATTGCAGAGCTGTTTTAATTCCAAACTGGTATAATTACTAATAATCAGTGTCAACCTGTAACAAACGAGTTATTTGCTATAAAAAAATTACGCTGTTGACTATTTAAATCTTAAATCTCGTCGGACACGTCGTCTTGTCACCATAAACTGCACGAATGCAGCGTAACTCTCTAAACATAACATAACATAGCATCACGCCTGTATTCCCTAAAGTGTTTTTTTTTTTGTGGAATGCAAAAATAAGGTCGTGAGCAGAATGCGAACCGCCTCCCGGATAAATGTCAAAATGGCTTAGTCGTCACAGCGCCTGGAGGTCTTATTCGGGAAAGGTTTAAATTCTACTCACGACCAAAATTTCTTTCCACAGAAATTTGTGACTAGTACGAATTCTAGAATTTAAGGAATGTGAATCCAAATCAATAAAAATATATCATGTATTACGGAATATGCTAACACGACAAAAAAAAAACACCAGTAAATTTTGAGGATGAATTAAAATATGATTTGCCTCTGCTGCCGCTGCCACATAATTGTTAGCAGTTCACATACACACCAACACATGGTCAGATGTATTCTGAATGGACCACGTCGCAGTGATAATTGTATGGTCAAATACTATCTCGCAAGTGACCTTGTGTAACGTGGTCGTCTAGTTGTCTCTTAAAACGATATGGATTTAATAACCTATCTAAATGTTTAGGATAGTCGGTAGAAGCGTCCGAGCACGGATCTTTGTCGACAAGTTTGTCGTATCGATGGAAGTGTAAATGTATTAAATTTTATCGTTTTATCAACCACTTATGTTAAATTTGACATTTACAATCGACAAAATGAACCACGCTCGCAACATGCATTGATGAGCAACATTAATTTTTAGAGGGTTCCTCGTTGGTCTAGTGGTCCCAAGCGAGTCGGGTGATGTTATTGAGTTTTTCTGTTAGAAAATTCTCAGTAGCAGCCTGGAAATGTGTTCGCTAGATAGCAATAGGCTCACCATCCATTACACTTAATAACAGCATTGGTTATACATCTCTGCCTATCCCTTTTTAAATACTAGGCGTGATGCTATGTTATATTCGTATTTAATAAGAACCATCAGTGGAAAACTTTAAATGAAATTTTTAATTTCCCTTCATGCTCTACGTGATTTTCGACATACTTCTGTCATTAGTCAAATCAAATCTACATAGTCACTGCAACAGTAATATGAGTAACTAACAAAAAATCAAATAACAAGCGATATAATTTGATCATAAACCGATACAGATTCGATCGTTCAACCAGCGCTCGCGCCCATGTGTAAACAACACGCGTTGCCTAGCAACCGCTGCCGCCATGTTAGCCGGACTCGAGAGCGACGATGACAGACACATACGGCCTACTAAAGAGCGAGCGAGAGGGAAATACAAAGGGTTTGTTGAACGATAAAGCCTGCAAACACATAGTTCACGGTAGATTTGACGAGTAGTTTTATTAGGGAAATTATTACTTCCCTGTGTTATATGGAATTGTTATATGAACTCGCTCGGTTCGCTTCCTGGGTTGTAGTCGTAAAAATATAATAAAATTACGATTTTCTTAAACTTTACACGGTTTCCGTACCAGAGCTTTGGTTTTACGTTTAGCAACGTTTGCGAACAGCCTGTCTTATAGCCTTCATTAGAGAATACACCTATCTAGTGCAGATTCAATTGATCCCTAAGGTTGATTGGTCAAATCGAATTTTCAAATAGAAATAGGGCTGACCTTTTTAGAATGATTAAACATTCGGCACATCCTAGAGCAATTTTAATATTTTGTCACATAACTTTTATCGTCATAACATAGCACCACGCCTGTATTACTCGAGGGGATAGGCAGAGGTGTACACAATTCTACACCCACATTTCATCGATTTTACCATCAACAAGCCAATTGGTGAGACAACGAGTAGATCCAATTTCGATAAAAAATACTGATATTAAGTCCCATATTTTAGGTGGACTACCTGTTACCATCAACCGGGCACAATTCCAAGACACCGGGCTGCTACTAAGAATTTCCTAACAGAAAAATCCATTTACCCTAGGAATCGAACCCACTTTCGATAATCGAGCACCTCACGCTTAGTCGCTGCTGCGACTACCAGCCAGACCAATAAGCGACTTTTAAAACAAAATGTCAAAAAAATAGTAGATATATTCCGACCGAATTCAGAAGTCGGTTAAAAATAAACAGCTATTCACCTGAGCCCCATAACTTTTTTTACTGAAAAATTCACAACCAAAGTCATCGACCGACTGGATGCAATAAGACAAACACGACAAAAAAGGGTAAAATGTTAAAGGCACACAAATATTGGGCCACCCGCATTCGCTCATTCTCACTTTCGGAACATTTCGAGTTATGCCCTGTGCAAATAGAACCTTTGCGAAACCTCCTTTAGTTTTGTTGTCACAGTTAACATAGCTTCACGTATTTTCTCGAAGGATTAGGCAGAGGAGACTTGTGTAGTCCCACATTTCACCATTACTGTTATTAAGTCTCATGTCATAGTTGGTGAGCCTATTGCCGCCATTTCAGGTACACCGAGAATTTCTTAACAGAAAATCCTAATAATCAGAGAACCAAACCCAGAACTTAGAGTTTAATTATTATAATATTCCAAATGAAGACAAGACTGTGTACATATTGAAAGTCGATCGAATTTGATAAAAGTGAATTAAAGTTTATATCTTAAAATTTTTTGGTCCTTTGGGGCGGAACCGACAGACTTTTGGTCTAAGTGATGGAACAGTGTATTATTTCCTGACAAAAATCTGATATCTACGGGAACATAATTAAAAAACTGCAGTCTTTTGAGAAGAGCTGTGAACACCGATTAAAGTTGTTTTTTTTTTTGTTATTATCGCACTTGTATTTTCGTTTCCGGACCGGAACACAAAACTTGATAAGATGTTTACTCGCGATACTATGACTGATGTGTTTTACTAATTACAGACTAATAAAGAAGATAAGCGGATAAAAGATAAAATACAATAGTGCCCAAGATACAGGCTAAGCAAAGTGCGGAGCCTACAACATTACTGTCATATGTGTTCTTATTGGCAATAAACGATTTATTACTTTTATTTTTTTACTTTAGATTGAATAAATTTCTTCTGGATCTACGTGTTCATCCTCGGCCACACCGTCACTTACCATCAGGCGAGTTAGTGGACAAAGGTGGACGATTTTTGATTAAAAAATGTAATGGTAATAACATCGTCGAAATTAAGTCGCAAATGCAAAATTGACAACTAGGTAACATTATTTAAGTCAGATTCTTCGGCAAGAATATTTTTAATACAAAATTATGTCATCGGAAAACTCACTAAAGATAGATTTGATTTGTAACAAGAGGGGAACTGTCTATTCAGTAAGTTTATTCTGCAATGGGGTAACATATAGCGTGAAATCTACATGTATCTTATAAATGGAATATTTAAACCAGTTTCTATAATATAATCAGAACTTTTACCTGCACAATACATATTAAAAATTCTATTGACACATCATAAGCTATACAAGAAATTGACAGTAGTACGCGAACCAAACAATAAACGACCTACCGCAATTCAAAAAAAGAACCACCCACAGATGACCAAAAAGATAGCAAAGACAAAAGATAGAAGATTACATCATTCAGTTTTACAATATTAGGTCCACTTGCGACACACAGCGACGACGGTATAGGTAATTTGAATTTATTTAAATTACAATGAATACAGTACGTATTTACTTGGTAATGTTCCTTTATTGTTGGTTGAGGTTAACGGGGGTTAGGTTACGAAATGTCGCCGGTAGCGACACCACTGAGGTTGACTTTGTAGATTTATTATCTGTGGCAGTGAAAGCGGAGACGTTCTTTTTTCTGTTACAGAATGCTGCTTTAAGATTGTGTTTTTTGAATTTGTAAATGGAATTGGATTGGAACTATGTGCAACAAGTAGATCGTTGATCGATAAACTCTTTGTAACTTTTCATAGACACTGGAGAAAAAGACAACTATAAAAAAACTAATCTTTTGAAAGTAAAAAAAAAGAATAGTGCGCCTCCATCCAAATTGATACCAGGGTTTGGTGAATGACGTAAAACATACTTACAACAACAACGTACAGACTTGACATCTACATAACATATGAAGAATTTTAAACGGATATTGAGGTCGACAAAGTTAACTGTTCTTACGCGTTAACACAATAGGGTCAGACAGAGACAAATAAGAACGAACGAACGCCTCTTTGAATGCCCGAAAAGAGTTATGAGACTTGTCTTTGAAGAATTCTTTTGACAATCTTAAGTATTTGTAATGTGAAAAATATGTTTAACGTTGCTTCTGTGGAATTTAAGCTAGGTATACATGTGTCGTTATCTAAAAATGTAAGCGCAAAAAAAAACATCAATTGTAATTTTAGCATGTATCACGCAAATATAGATTTCTATTTCTATTATTTTGATCCAATTTGCCTGGAGCAAATACTCAGAAGATCTCTATATCAACAATAGATCAATCGATAGCAAATAAAATATTATTTGCTCAATATGGGTGTATGTATTTAGATAATGTTGATTTAATTATTTATTTATTTTCACATTCAAACATCATTGGCCATCTTTCCTAAAGTTGTTAATAATTAGAAAATAAAAATAACGAGTTCTTAAACATGCAGGAAATAATTGAAGATAAATCTTTAAAAAGCATTAACGCATGCTTATCCATGCAGGAAATAACTTCAATAAAAAGAACACACCAAATTCAACCACGAATGTTACAATAAACCTCTTTAGTTAGTTACTGTGCAAATACTGGCCGTTCAGCAATTAAAAGACAAACGCTCCAAACACTTGACAGGTGTTTGGGCGCGAAACCCGCATTCTCTTTTTAAAAATGTATCGCAGTTCGTCTCATTCTAGTCACGTTCAGCTAGCAACAGACTACCAACATAACTTGATCTGTGGATCTTACATAATCTAATACACCTGTACTGAATTAAAGGGTCGAGTTAAACTGGATGTCAACGTAGCACGAATTTAAATTATACGTACGCGGTCGGAATGAAGGCACACGGTTTAAATAGTAGACCATTAGGGATACTATACACTGTATGGTGGCTTACTGACTCATACTTTTACCCAAAGAATTGAAGAGTGTAGGAGATAGGCTTCAAATTAAGTTTAGAAGGGGGCCGGAAAAGCAGGACAAAATTGAGATGTCAAACCAATTGGATATGCATCACAACTACAAAAACCTCAATTAAACGTATTAAAATGATCAATTATTTAAGAAATTACAAATTATCCCTCTAAGAACTAGACTTCTTAATACTTTGAAATTCGCACTTTGACCCAAAAGCCACTAAGGCCTAAGAGCCAATAAAATAAAAATAATATTCGTTAAATATTGAAATAAGAAACAACGGTGTTGTAATGTACCTTAAGAAAAAAAAGCCATTTGTAAAATGTCGTCGTAAGCCTTTGAAAATCGCTACCGCAATTGTTAACTTTTCAAACGTTAATTTTTTTCTATTTAAAACAAATGTTTAAAACCTATACAAATGTAAAATATATGAGAGATAGGAACTTTCTAAACCGATTATTTTAACATATCTTTTCAACTTTAAGTTTGCTGGAGCAGAAACTATTGCAATAACTTGCACCTCTAATTTTTGGTCCTTTATCCTAAATAATATGCAATCCAGCAAAAACTTGGTCTTTCGAGTCTTTTAAAATCTAGCATTAAAGAGCAATGTCTGGAATCACGGATGGAACCTTGCCTTGTCATAAGCGAAGCATAGATTACGCACACACACACATAGATTACACGCAGCGTACTGGCGCCGAGTGAATGAGTTTTAAATATTTGTATGCGTTTAACTCATGAATGACAAGCTAAATTTGATGCCTAGGCATGCTTCTCACATGTCGTACGCAACGCTCCGTCCGTATTTTTTTAAGATCCGTTGTCTGGTATGGCTTTTACAGGAAAGCGCCAAAGCACCCTTCAAGTTCACAATTTTACGGCATACAAAAAAGCATTACGGTTTAATGCAGCAAAGTAGTAATTGGAGCTCCATGTTACCCACCCTTTTCCATATTACGTATGTACCCGATGTCTAACATTGCCATGTGCGCCCCCATAGCCTATTACAAGATGCGGGCATTTATATGACGTAGTAGAGTCATTTAGATCTACGATTAGATCCAAATTGCAGTCACAGTACGAGGAAACGTTTGTACCAACTAGCTACTTGTTTTTGTCAACTGGTCTTTTGAAAAGTGTACAATGCAAATGATAGCAAGATAACTTGTTAAATAATTGAATGCTTTAGTTAATTACGTACTCATACTAACTATATCCATACTAAATACTAATATTTTAAATGCGAATGTAACTATGTTTGTTTATTTGTTACGTTTTCCCAACTAAACGGCTGAACGGATCGCAATGAGATAGATTGGACCTTGGAGAAGGACATAGGCTACCTTTATCTGCTACCTTTTGTCACGCAGACGAAGTCGCAGGGCACCAGCTAGTTTTTAATAAATCCCTTTTGTAATTAAGTATTAGGGACCCAAGAGCGCGGCTTATAACGCTAAAACGGAAGCCTCAAAAAGATCACGGAGCAAAGGACTAAAAGGACCAAATTTAATTCCGACATTACTTTAATATAAAAATTGAACTGCATGCATGAAGAGGTTCATGAACATAAAAACATCGAAAGATGGGTGTCACGCAGCAAGTGGAAATCGATACTCTGCCTACCCCAATGGGAAACAAGCGTGATTGTATGTATGTGTAGCTGCTAACCGACCAGTCATCTAACAGATAACTCTTCAGCTTATCAGAGTAAACGTATGTAAAGTCCGGCTCAGTTATAATAATGAGCACAAATTAAAATATCGGCTATACAGGTACAACCTAGCTTGGGGTAAAAGTCGGCCACTGCCTACAAAATAAACAATAATGTTTAGATTTATATGTACACACGATCTGTGACTGACAACCGGCACGTTTCTGACATAAAGTCCGAAGGTAACCTTCGAAAATATGCTTTTGCAAACACACGAACTGTGAACAGTTTTCCACCAACATCGAGTACATTATCAGGATAGCCGTGTCGGTTAGATTTTTTATTGAAGATGTAATCTAGTAAATCTTCAATAAAAAATCTTACCGACACGATTATTTATTTTGGAGGAAGTTCTAAACCAAGTACGGTTAATGCAGAATTTTTAACCGATTTCAAAAAAGGAAGTTTTGCATTCGATCATGTCCGCGACTTTCTCAAAAACGACAAATCTGGATTGGATGGGGTTTTCGTTATTTAAATACATATTTTTCAATCACGGAAGTTTAGTATATAATATATTACGATCTGATGAAGATTTTCAGAGGTAGACAATGGAACTCTTCAATAACTAACAGCAAATGACCCGCGATTACTGCGATCGTGTGTCTATGTATTGTTTTCACTAAACAAACGACGGTTCTTGTTTCTTTGAAAATAATTATACACATAGCGATTGTGAATTCTATTTGACGTCCGCAACCCCAAAATACTTAAACCTAAATACTTAGTTTATGTACCAAGTGGAACCAGATATCAGATTTCAGTTTCTTGAAACTGATTGTTACCGATAACTGGCACGAAAGAGTCATAGAAAAGAGTACTGCCTGACTTCGACATTGATCGAAAAACAAAACGATATTTTGACAGACGTCATTCAAAAGCTGTCAAAATTCAAATTTAGTTCTCGGGTAAAGTTACCTGACTTTGGTAAACTATAGATTAATAATGGGAGGTATCCTGCTGAGACCAATGAGGCAATTTATTTTTAAATGCCTGTTGAATGGGTACATTCCTACAGGCATTTAAAAATAAATCGACGACGAATAAACAATGACGTATTAAAATGTGCACTAAGAATTCCCGGTGGTGAGCAGAGTTCGAGATGGCTTAGTGGTCAGAGCGCCTGGAGTATTTATCCGGGAGGCGTAGGTTCAAATCCTGCTCGCGACTGTATTCTTTTTCCACAAAAATGTACAACTTTAAGGTTCGCTAAGCATGCGTTAATGTTTTTCAAAGATTTATCTGTGCCTGTAGGTACTTTGACAAGGAAAAAAACTTTCTTGAATTATTTACTTTTATGGTTCTACTCCAATGTGGTATTTTTGAATGGAACTTTATACTACCAAAAACTGTCGTATATAATATGTATGTCTCTAGAACCAACATCATATTCGTATGATAACCATCCAAAACCTTCCCGACACAAAGCGACACGGCACACAGTTCGGCGCAGACGCACCCGTGTCAATACAACTGTGTCAACAACGCCCGCTATGCAGAATGCAGTCCCGCTCAATTGTCACATACATACATGCTGTATGCATGCTAGACTACAAAGAATTACATATTTCTGTAGTTATACTATAAGATCTTTCTTAAACATCGACGAAAAACGCCGTTTTCATCAACACAAATAAATAAAATTGAAGTGTCTGTTTGTAATGTCAAAATAATAGTTTTTTTTTTTTAGGAAGCTTTAAATCCCATCGAAACCCCAAACTGGCGTCCGAGCACGGATCTTTTCGACGATGTATTGAATTTTATCGATATATCAACAATTTATGTCAAATTTTATGTTTAAAATCGACAAAAGATAAAACAATAAAATTCATGCCTGCCATGTTTGAATATTAAAATCGAACTAGCCTATATTACCCGGGACAATGTAAAGATTCTAACACTACCTCATTCATCTAAATCGGTTCAGGCGTTTTGAAGTTATGGTGGAATAAAGAAACTCACAAACATACATACATGAACCCTAAAAACATAACACTCCTTTTTCGGGCAGTCGTGTAAAAGAGCCATACTGATCAAGATTGCTAAACCCTCTTGACAACCCAGAACCTCCGCAGGCATCCGAGCACGGATCTTATCGACCAACTTGCCGACTCGGTAAAAGTTTTTATGTATTGAATTTTATCGTTTTATCAACACTTTATGTCAAATTTGACGTTTAAAATCGACAAACGTGTCGACAAAAAGAACCATGCTCGCACAGCTGGTTTGGTTCTACATTGTGCCACAACATAGTGGTATCGACACACTCAAAATTTACAATAGTGTGACAAAAACTGCGTGGAGTTGCGCATTGTCACTGTAGGTTACAATAGGCAAAGGTAATAAGGAAGTTACGTCCCTTTTACATGAGGTGCTAATGTTAAAAATAAAAATAATAATTTGAAATTATGGTCACCTCGCGTAGTTGGCAGCGACAACTTAATTTACAAATACTATGTAATGTTTCAAGATAAATCTTTGAAAAAAATTAACGCATGCTTAGCGAACTCTAGTTATTATATTAAATGGAAAAAGAATACGGTCGCGAGCAGGATTCGAACCTGCGCCTTCCGGATAAATACTCCAGGCGCTCTGACCACTAAGCCTTCTCGACCTCTGCTCACCACCGCGAATTCTTCTTCCATATTTTAACACGTCTTATGGCGACGTCATAGCTATCAATTCAGTCCCTACACAAGTGACCGAACCGACACGACTAACTTTGCAGTTAATACAATGTCGTAAAGAATGCAATTACCTTAACAATTCAATATAAATCTTTGAAAAGCAATAACGCATGCTTAGCGAACTCTAAAGTTATTATATTAAATACCATGTAATGTTCGTTTAATTGGGGAAACCTATTTCAATAGTAAACTTCTAGCTGTACCAAAAACTATCTAGGATCAACTCAACACTGAAAATATTACTTACAATCGTTATTTATGACAAACTACCTCCTGTACTCTAAGATTCTAAAAATATGCTGATCGCATTCGTAACCGATGCACTGATATATGCGTAAATTATACACTACATTTCGAAACACAACCATTCACAAATTCAGCGTTTACAAACCAAAATACATGTCAGAAAGTCAATGAACACACAACATTACAATACCAAAACAATCTTACAACACCGTAAAACCCAAAAATCTTGGTCAACGAATATAAAAAACGTTTATAATATCGATTTGAAATTCGTAGTGACACTTTGTTGGTGTAATCGATATTTTCCATGTGACGAGTATGTATCGATTTGCATATAATACGGGTCGACTTGGACACTGTTCTGTGACCTGTGCAAATAAGGTTTATTTAAAGTCATTTAATTACAGATGTCACGTATGTCACCTGAAGGTGTAACGGTGTTGACAAGAATTTGCTGCGAGGTATTTGAAATTAACCAAATCAGAGCCAATCACTTCACATAGCATCACGCCTGTATTTCGCTAAGGGGAATCAGAGGTGTACCTTCACAATTGGACACCTACATTTCACCAATACTATTATTAAGTCCAATGTACTAGGAGGTGATCCTATTGCCATATACCGTGCACCAGTCCCAACTCCAGGCTGCTACTGAGAATTTCCTAACAGAAAAATACAAGTAAATCCCATTAACACTGCCCGACCTGGGAATTGAACTCAAGACCTCAAGCTCAGCAGTTGCACTTGGGACCACGAAATTATTTAAATTATTAGAAATCTTATTAACGTTTCCCATGTGTCCGCACGTACTTAGGAGTGATTTATGAATGATACGATAAATAAAAAAACTAAATCTTTTTATGTCGAAACCGGTATAACTAGGAAAGCATATAATGACGTTGCGTATTCACAACGCATTTGAATGCATTTATTTACTCATTTATCAAAAACAACAACTTTCATTTATTATGTCTAATATTTTTTCGATGTATGTAGAAGTTATTGGAATATATCTAGAATAAATAAAGCACTCTAAACTAAAGTTATTATATTAAATGGAAAAAGAATACGGTCGTGAGCAGGATTCGAACCTGCGCCTCCCGGATAAATACACAAAACGCTCTGACCACTAAGCCATCTCGACCTCTGCTCACCACCGCGAATCGTTCATCCATATTTTAACACGTCTTTTTGGCGACGTCATTGCTATCAATTCAGTCCCTATACAGGTGACCGAACCGACACGACTAACTGTGCAATAAAAATAAATCTTTAAAAGCATTAACGCATGCTTAGCGAACTCTAAAGTTATTATATTAAATGGAAAAAGAATACAGTCGTGAGCACTCTAAACGAGTATTTAATTTTGAAGCAGGAACACTACTTTGTACATTTTCTTTTTTCCCATATTAATAGAATCAAACATAAAATGATCACAAACTGCAATAAATGCTCATTCTGGGAACGAAGCGGCAACGTTTGAGCGTACTGCTGACTATAGGGTGTTACATATCGCGATCCGTTCTCACACCTTCGACTTTTGCTGTGGCACACATTTGTTGGTCCTTTACCTTGCTTAGCTCTTTGTGTGAATAAAAAGTATCGATCAATTAAACAAGAAAACTTTTCTTTTTAATATTAACTAGCTGAGTCCCGCGGTTTCACTCGCCCCGTTAAAAACTTCGATAGGATAAAAAAAAACTTACGTAAAAACCTTGTCCTGACAATGACAAACACAACAAAAAAAAAACAATTTGGTGCATTCGTTCTCAAGTTATGGCGTGACCGAGGGAAATAGGGATTCATTTATATATATATATACATAGATACATTATACTTAACAGTAACATAGTATGCGGCATAAAAACTAACATGGAATGCCAACTGGACGAGTGTATTAAAAAGTTGAATTAACAAATGAAACTATCTACTTTGTCTGTGTCACTTCTGACCTAGACTATAGTCAAGAGCAAACCCCTGTCAAATAAAAAAATGCAATTAAAAAGCGCACCTTTTAAATACTGACCATCGACACATTTTTGTTACCTTATAAAATCTCTGCGTTGTCTATTTCTTAAAAATAATCAATAAATAAATATGTACACGAAAAATAAAAACAAGACTTTTACCGATAACCGAACCAACATTTTCGCAAGTAAATATTCTATGAACCATGTAAAAAGATTAAACTTTGAGATTACGCCGATTACACAGAAATCAGTCAGTATCACTAATCTATAATTGAAATTTCGAGTACTATATCTACAATTCTCAAAGTTATCAGATAATATGACCCAGATTTGTACCGATGAGAGCGCACTTTAAAAACTTTTAAACCATGATAATATGCCTATTCCTGTAGTCATCTATACTTCGTAGTATAGTGTGGCAATTTTTCTAAACTAGCGAAAATATAATAACCTTATGGTTAAAAAATGAAACCATAACATTATTGTAGTGTCGCTCTACTAGCATGGGACAAAGGTTTGGGACATCTGGATAATAAGTTTTTAATTACAATATAATCAATTATTACTTCATAGTAATTTTTTCCTTAATAACTAAATTAAAAGAACATTCTGAATCACTAACTTACAACGAAAATAAAAAAATAAAAAACCTTTTTTTTATCTGTCGCTAGTTTCAAATTATTTTGACCAGCATCCATGACAAGACTATGTACCCAAAATCTAATAACGCAGAATTACCAGACAGACTCCGTAAGTTCGTATTTCTTTCCCACACCACCGTGGAAACAAGCAGCTATTGTCCACGTCATAAGTGAACTCATTATTATTTTCCAAAATTTTAGTTAAACTGGTTTTTAGAATACTCCGAACCGGTCCTCGCATACAAAAGGAAACATTACAATGGAAGCAGAAATGAGTAAAGATCGCATCTGACAGACTCCTGAACCACACGCTTGTAATGTATTTTTTACAACAGCAAAATATTATTTGCGTGAAAATAAAAAATGAGACTGGAGCGACTTCGTATGCGGGGAATTAATATTGTAATGTGTTATTCAAAACCGTTATTTTGTCAAAATTGAGCTAGTGTATTCTGACTACATAAAAACTATTAATAAATATTAATAAATAATAATAAAAAACGAAAAAAAAATATTACGTTGCTAATTTTCGGTCCCCAAAGACCAAACTTTCATAGCATAAATCTTAAAATTTTAAGTACCTAATCTGCTCTTTTATATAGCTTAAGTATAGTGAACTTTACAAGTACAGCACATTTAAAACCTAAAACGCTACTCGTCACATCCGGCACTATCAGCCCCTCAAGTGAATCGTGACGGCAGATACGTAGGTGACATATGCTAATGACAAACAAAACTTAGTAGCCGATAACAATGGAAAAGTAATTAAAATTACGTGGAATACTTAGTGAATATTTCTAGTTGTCTCTTTTAAAGAGGTGGCAACTAATTCAGTTTATATTCGATGACTATACTAGATTCTAGCTTGTATGAATCAATTACAATGTTTAAGTGTATTACGTGAATGTGTGTGCTGTCTGTATTATTCTGGGTGTAAGGGAACTTAATGAAAACTGATACCAATTCAACATGATTCTGGACACCTCAGAGTTAGAATTTTGCGTCGCTCTTTTCATGGATTTTATTATGTATTTTTGCGTTTTTCACTCTATATTGCACAGAACAATTATTGCTATCTATTTCAATTCCTTTTCCAATAATTTATTGAATTATAATTAATTAATACTGCAATGTAGAATTCAATTCGGTAAGCGATCTATAGACAGGTAGCCGGCCGACTTTAATAGTTTGCTTAAGATTATGGATGAGAAAACTCCTAAAGAACCGGACAGTGAGTGCCACAAAAGACAGAGAATTGCTAAGAATGCGTTAATAGGGTATCTATCGGATTATTTACTAGGAATCGATAGTGAAGAAATCACAGCGAGGCAAATTTTCTTGAAGCTGGATTCTAATTATGAAAGAAAAAGCACAGCAACTCAACTGGCTTTGGGGAAAAGATTGTTAAATTCAAATCCATGAAAATACCAACGCATAATTCTAACGCTGAGGAGTCCAGAATCATGTTCTGAATTCATGGAATCAGTTTTTTTTACAGTGTTCCTTACAACCAGTATATAGGTAGTATACAATTCACAAGCTGTGAGCAACCTTGGAGTAAAACCTATATGATTTAGTTAAATTTCTGCGGGAGCCATATGGCAGGGGCAAAAGGACCAAAAATTACGACACCACCAAATGAATCCGAAATAATTGGACCGAACGTATCAGAAATACTGAGACTATTACAATTCTCCACACAGTAACTTGTCGTTGGTGTGAAAACAATACAAAATTTATAAGTTTCCAACTAAAGTCATTCTGTTTTTATGTCCAGCAATTATTTACAACTAAATACCGATACGACAAAGACCTCTGAATATTATTCTGTTTCAGTGAGACCAGCTCAGAAATAAATAGTTCTCTCGTGACTCCACGTAACATAGCGAGGCAAATTGTACAATTTATTGTATTATTTGAACTTCTTTATGTTTGGTTAACATACATTCTTTCGACACCGCCGCTGTATAGCTCTAATTTGATTATTTCTCGGTTGATATATTTGTACTACAAAGTGCTCTAACTGAATAATCATCGGAGCGTTTTATGAACATAGAAACGTGTGTAAGCAAAAGAAATTATCAGAAAATTATCGTACACTAGTAACGCCTTGGCGATGTTCTACAGATAACACTGCATGGCCGATAACAAGAATAACGGTCGAAAGTCGTTTCCCGCCAGTTTTACTGTCACGTTCGTAGTTTCATTATCTTTAGTGTAAAGCCTCTATGGTCTATTTACTTTTTCTAATTGCGTTCGAAATTCGTGACGCGTGATGTACTAAAGAGGTTTAATTACGCGATATACGAACCAAGCGAGGACGAATTAATGTCTTTTAACGATAAATAAGTAATTCTGAATCGCTAATTGTTGGTAATGAATAATGTATGAGTATTATACGCTGGCAAAACGCTTCGCGCTGTATTCTGTACATTTGTCGTCGACTGTTATTTAACATAATGAAAATGTTTTTGAAGGTGATAAGGATGAGTAATTTTTGTTACCGAATTACACAAATACGTCTGCTTATAAGAAACTTGAAGTCCCTAAGTGATGATTTTTTTTATTTTTATTTTTATGACAACGTAATATAACATACATAGGAATCTACACTCTGGAACGTGGCAACTAGCTTCTGACAATTTAAAAGTGCCTGTAAATGGTCTAATTGAAATAATCGCTTTGACTTTAACTTTGACATAGGATCACGCCTATATTCCCCGAAGGGGTAGGTAGAGGTCTACACAGTTATACACCACATTTTACCAATGCTGTTATTAAGTCCCATGTAATTGGTGGTGAGCCTATTGCCATCAACCAGGCACAATACCAAACTCCGGGCTGCTATTAAGAATTTCCTAACAGAAAAACTCAATAACACTTTGTCGGACCTGGGAATCGAACCCGAGATCAACAGTCGCGCTACTACTACTAAACCAATGAGGCAGTCCAGTTTTTTACATTTATACATGTAAACTTAAAAGCTAATCGAAATTGCAGCACCAGTGCGTAAAACTGCAGGTTGAGGTATTAAAACGATTTTTATTACAAACAAAAGCATGAAGTCACGAAATCTGAGTTAATAGAGACTAAAACTTAAGTTGAAAACGAAGTTATGGCAAAATGAGCCAACCAATAAAACACGCTATAACATATAGAATTACAATTTAAAACCGATATTTAACAATTCACAACTTTTGTACAACTATGTAAAACACTAGTCTTAACATGCTCTCTGTGAAATAACTTCGGAGATAAAGAACCAGAAGATGATGATTATTTGTAATCTTTAAAATATTCGGGACGTAACACTCGAAACAAGGGCAAGATCAAGGAAAGGAACTACACAAATGCTGGACAAAACACTCTTCGGGAGTCGTTCAACATCTCATACAAAATAATGAAACAATAAGACTGTAAGCTACAAAATGTCTAAGTAATAACCATAACAAGCTAGGACAGAAAGAAAACTGAAATTAAGTAATAAAAGGCCATCACAGACAAGTACCAAATGACATTGAACGAGGTAAACCGTCAGCGTACCTATTACAATTGTAATCTGTCATTGGTCGGGTACTTGTAATAAAATTACACATTGCATCGACACGCGACGAGAGCCATTGTTCGAAACGGCTATGAAAAAAAAATACGTCTTTAATTGAGCATGATGTTAAAGTTATGTGTTTGGTACCACTAGTGTTGAGTCCTGGAATAAATTGGATAGGCTAGCCTTGTTCTATATCCATTGTTAAAAATATTTATGTATTATTAATTATTTGTTCAGGAAAATACATTTAATCTGATTGGACCTAGTATCGCGCCTTGGGAGAACCCAGAATTCAGCGGTAAATTTTGCTGTTAATGTATAATGAGCGACGACGTATTATAATAAGGAAGATTTTGATCATGCCACTGAGAAGTATTCATCATTATACGCAGCCTGACTTCACCCACTGCTGGGTATAGGCTTCTCTTGTGCCATTCTGCTCGGTTTTGCGCCAGCCTCATCCAGGTGCGGTCTACAACGCTAACGTCTTATTAAGCCATAGATTTCGCCTACATATCACGACCTATAAGGGTAAGAATTATTACAAAAAACTAGTATTTGCAGTCACGAAGAGGTGTAAAGTGTAAACCAAACGATGCCAAGGCTGGACTTAAACATAATTAGTTATTTTAAACCTACACGGGTATTTATTGGTATTGCAATTTAATTACCCTGCGATCATTATCTCTGCGGCCTGAATGAGTATGGAAATATTGCTCGTTAATATTCTGTGATTTTTGGAATTTAGTGTAGATTCCCATCAAAGTTTTGGTTGAATTTTAAAAATGGTGAAAATATTCTTTGTTGTGTTCAAAAAAGAAAAGGATTTCAAACTGGTGTTACTACAATCAATGTGGTAGTCTCTGTAAAATCAACACTTCAGTCTGCTGTTAACTTGATGACGATTTAATAATTTTAGTGTTGGACCTAGAAAATGTTTCTAAGATAAGATAAAAATTGGCAGACAGTTACCAAACTTAGAAGCAATCTAAACATTTCTCAATGATTCGTCATAAAAGTTAACAATGAAGAATTAGATCATCTAAAAATATCTAAGAATATTTTATAGACAATTATGACCTGTAAACCTGATGCTCTTAGTAAACACACAGGTGGACATAATTATCTTTTACAACATGAGATCACTAAATTAAAGAATCTCGAAAGTAATCGAAAAGTAGAAAACGAATGAATTGCTGATTTTATCAATTTTCAGGATTTCGGCTTTCTTATCAATGGCAATTGCTTGAGCAATATGGGTGCAACCTGAAACGTCATATGGACATGACAAAACTTCAGATATAAGGCAGATACGTAAGTACTGACAAGTTATGCCTTCACAAATCACCAGCTCGCTCATGATAATGAAAACTTTATCAACTTATCAATAAGACATCTTTTCTCCTGTCTACCTTTCACGCCATGTGTAAATATGAATATGAATCATTATTTATCAGATAATAAATCCATTGACTGTGGTAATGGGTTGTAGATTTGAAACATTATACAAAGGAAGTGCCAAATATGATGTCACTTGTACAACCATGAGTCAGGTTTTTTTTTTTTTTTTTTAAATACGATTATGAGTTATGACCTATGCAACTATACAGCAGAGCGCTAATCAAAGACAAACAAAAAAAATGGATAAACAATAGACAAAAAGGGCAAACATTACAAAACTTACCTCGAACAGGCGCGGATATCCTACCCGCAAACATAAAACGATAACCTTATTTGAACTCCGCCGTCACTTCTGAGTTTAAAAAAATTCGAACGTGCTCAATCGAAATATTTTCGGGTCGGGACGTTTGCTCGCGATGGCATCCACAGTGTAACTGAGTGGCAAGGCGGCGCCTGCGACGCTTGAGATACGCCTTCACTCACACATGGAGGGGCGTAACGCACACATGCTTAGTAACGAAGCCTGCATGAAAAATGCAGTGTGTTCTACGAAATAAGGTGCGACGATTCAAATGAATGAAATTTTAATAAATAAGGCTCTTCTGTTGGATGTTTTACATTAGGGTTCGCATCCACTTAACAACTTTGAACTATTAATAAATTCAATAATAATAGTCGTTGAAAAAGTAACATATTTTTTGCCGATAATTTAACAAATACCAGACCTAACTTAGCATTATTTAGTAAGGAACCAATAGATTATCCACAAAGTTTGTCGTTGCGTCTTTAATACATCAGAGAAATGGGTTCCGTCCTCAGTACATTTTAATGATTTAAATCAATAAAGACACTAATTTTGTTAAGCTTACCTGAAAGATATATAAAAGAGGACCTTGTTATTTGATGCATATTAGAATCAACCTAAACAAAGACTCTAAAAGGCTATGTGTATTGAATCTACTCAGTCTGACTAAAGCGTGGACATATTTGATGATCAAGATCAATAAAGCTATAGTAAACCACGTTGATCAACCCTCGCTCCATTCGATTTGGCAATTTTAGACTACATTCATAATGAAGGTGAATGACAACCCAGTCAATTTGTGTAAATTATTGATCTTTGAAGAACCAAAGCTGATGTTGATGGTATTTCAGATCATATTGCAACAGGTTGAACAATATTTCACTCAAAATCTGAAAACTTCACAGTTACTAGAATGCATCCCAATTCAATGTACGTGCAATACAACCAATGAGCAGTAAATATTGTTGGGTTAGCTATAAGCGTTGCTATAGCTATACGTATTCATAGTTCAAAGAAGGCAGCCGTGTGTCAAGGAAATACTAAAACCAGCTTATTATTAAGTAGCTGTGTTAGGATAGGTACAGGAAAATACATGAGTAATTAAGCAATTTTAACGTAACTTTCAGCATGGTCTGTCGCCTTTGCTCTTGTTTTAACTTTTAATACAGTTATTGGATTAAAAGTATTTTTGACATGCGGACATAAGGACCAAAATATTGGTCCTATAGGGCTACACCCTGTATGATAAATTTTTGCAAGCTTTCAGAAACAAAATCTTTTAAGACCAGAAGTTAACTAGAAAAGAAAAAGCCTCAAAGACCAAATAAGGTCAATCTTTATAATGGTACTCATGGCCTCTTAAGCCAGAGGACATCGGTAATTATATTTAAGCAATTTTCTTTATTGCACTGGAAGACTTCGAGAAATTTAGCTAGACCAGATATAGCTGTAATGAATGACTAACAAGATGAATCATATCCACAGGCGAACTAAATACCCAATTTAATCGCTTTACGATTAGAACCCAATCCCAAGAGATATTAAGAAAGTGAAATATATATTGAATAAAGCACGTAAGTATACGAAAATCAAAGTAATTACTGTTTCAATCTAAGCTACTATTATAAGTAAAGCAGAAAGCTCCGGTGGCCCAAACTAAAATTCTATATGAGAAAATGTGTTTAGTTTTCTATCACTTCGAAACGGATCTTATCAATTTTTGCACAGAAATAAATTGGAATTTTCTCGTTCCTATCCTTCTAGGGGCCATTGAAAATATCGAAACCAACACTTCCTTTTTTTTTAATGGGTTTGCTCTTGTCTCTAGTCTAGGTCAGAGGTGACAGAGACAAAGTCGACGATGGAGTGAGCTTACCCAGTTTTGCTAGATGGTATGTCCATGTCCATATGGACACGTGTGGCTTACGAGCAGTTTAAACTCTTCTACTAGATAATTTCTTATATTTTTATTTAAAATAGACCATTGGAGGTACTTATGAAACATGAAAGCTAGAGGCACGGTCCACGGTATTAAAATAAGTTATTGTCGCAATCAATTATAAGTAACTAGATCATAATGCAGGTTTTTTTTTTTTTTTTTATCCGAATTGAGTCTACTTTCGTCACCAACTCGCCTGATGTTAAACGACAATGAAGCCGAGGATGGAGCACGTAGATCCAGAATAAATCTATTCACTCTAAGTAGAGTAAATAGATTTGGGTAGAACGACAGTTGGGGAGTTGATGCAACTGCCCAGACCCGCCTCCCACAACGGTTGCACGGACTACATCCCGAAATACGACTAGGTCGCTTTACGGCATAGCTTCGTCCGGTGGGTAACCAGCCGCGGTAGAAGCCTCCCACCGGAGTTGTGAGACGTGTAGGGATTCCATTCTAAGGCTGCAGTCCTACGGACGCCGGCAACTCAGCCCCCTAAGATCATCATTCATCAACTGTACGTACGGTAAGAAACTCGAGCAAGCCTAGGATTATCGGACATGATCTATTTTCCTAGTGCACTGCGCTTGCACACTTATTCGCACGCCGCGCCGTAGCCTAGCAACCGTAGATTGTCCGTGAACTTATAACACTGGACAAGGGAAACGATTATGTTAGTTAGTCATTCTAAACTAGTTTCTCGTAGTCACTGTTAAAGTGGCAATAGTCTGATTGGCAAGTTGGGTTCAAATTCCATTTAAGAAACAACATGAAATTAATTAAAAAATTTACTAAGGAACGCCTGCCTTTTTTTAATTCGACAGCGCGGTTGGCGCAGTGGTCGAGAGACCGACTGCTGCGCTGCGTGTCGCAGGTTCGATTCCTGCACGGAGCAAATATTTGTACGATCTATAGATAATTGCTCCGGGTCTGGGTGTGTGTGTGCTTGTGAGATTATATGTCTGTAAACGTCGCGACATCGCGCGGGCTCAGCTCATGACTAAGGGCTCCGTTCGAGTTCGAAACTAGTCGGGCAATCTCGAAAAATGCACGTGAGTAGTAACCGGTGAACATTAATTAATAAGAACATGTATCTCGAAAGTTTTTATACAAAATAATCACTTTTAACTAGCTAAAGCTCTCGGCAATAGTACTTTTGACTGAACTTTAACGAAATTAGTCGGTCAAGACTACTTGTAACCACATATTGTCAGATAAAATCACTATTAACTACAGATTTTCAAACAAAACTCCTTTTAACCAACGTGTTCAGTCAAAATTACTTTTGTCTGATTTTTTCAGTTAAAAGTACTTTTGATCGATCAACACTTTACTGTAACATATACATAGGTACATGAACCCAAATTAAAAACATTCCTTACACTCATTTTTAGGCAGTGGGGAACCCGTTGATGTATACACTTATTAAGTTCAGAGTATTTTCAGGACTGTTCAAAATATCATAGGTTAATAATGTTCAAAATATCATAGGTTAATAATGTTCAAAATATCATAGGTTAATAATGTTCAAAATATCATAGGTTAATAATGTTCAAAATATCATAGGTTAAGAATGTTCAAAATATCATAGTTTAATAATGTTCAAAATATCATAGGTTAATAATGTTCAAAATATCATAGGTTAATAATGTTCAAAATATCATAGGTTAATAATGTTCAAAATATCATAGGTTAATAATGTTCAAAATATCATAGGTTACTGGTACCCTTATCGTAGTCCCCAAGTCCCGTTTTACAGAGATGTAAAACTGAGAAATGCCCTAATTAAGCAATACTAAAATAGTAAATAAAAATTGGAAATTTCCTCAAAGTAAAACAACTGCGATGGGTAAAACAAAGTGGAACGATAAATAATTGTTTTGACTATTTGAGCAGGTGCCGCGTGACAAACAGACCAACAAGTATGTAACACAACTTTTATACAAAATATTATATACTCACTATTCAAAAATATTTTACACCATTTTTTTTTGCCTCGTTGGTCTAGTGGTCCTAAGCGCGACTGCTGAACAGGAGGTCTCGGGTTCGATCCCCGGGTCGGGCAAAGTGTTATTGAGTTTTTCTGTTAGGAAATTCTCAGTAGCAGCCCGGAGTTTGGAACTGTGCCCGGTTGATGGCAATAGGCTCACCACCTATTACATGGGACTTAATAACAGCATTGGTGAAATGTGGGTGTACAATTGTGTACACCTCTGCCTACCCCTTCGGGGAATACAGGCGTGATGCTATGATGCTATATATTTTTTTTTTAAACATGACGTCATAGACTTGTCTATTTTTCTTTTCAACCGACGAAAAACTTAACACTTTTTATTGGGCAGTACTACCTATATTTTTTTTATGTATGACCACGCATAACTCTTAAAAGAGTAGTCCGATTTTTATAATTCTTTTATTAATGGATAGAAGTTACTTCATAGTTTAGTTAGTAAAAATTCCCAAACAATTTACTAAGATCATTTATTTACTATATTGAAATAATATAAAAATGGAACATGGAGTAGGCGCCGACTCAAAATTAGTTGCTAATAATGAAAACCAGCTGAACAGGGAGAGTCAGATGTATATACTCCTGTCACCTATCTACAGACTGACCCCACCAAGTGTTGCTTAACCTTATCAATCGTGAAACCTTATGAATCTACAACTCGGTCCAGACCTTGAAGGTCCACTGGGAGTATGGAGTTGGGTAGGACACCTGACAAGACGTAGTGATGACAGTCTTACTCCACAAAGCTGTCATCGAGTGGCGTCCAAGAATGTAGAACAATACTTCTACATTCTTGGACGTCGTCCGGGAACGAGATGGGTTGACAATATTGTTGGTATTGCTGGTGAAACCTGGATGAGACCGGAGACTAGCACAGGTGCGTGGAGATTCGCACATGCAGAGAGAGGCCTATGCCTATCGGTAGGTGAAGTTGGGTTGCGGATGATGATTGTACTTCGTGTGGTTATTATTGGAAAGTAAGTGACGCCAGCCAATTCTTCTGATTTCTGAGGGGCTTGTGGCTAAATAATAGCCGCACATATCGATCGACCAAGGTTAAGCTGCGCTTGCCGCGCTCGGTCTGTGGATGGGTGACCATCACTTCATACCGAGACCCAGGGCCGGATTTGGGGGACGGCAGGCGGGACTACTGCCCTGGGGCCTACAATACACAAAAAAAAACAAATTGCGACGGCTCAGCAAGTTTAATTTTTTTTTTTATTTCCAAACAGTTTTTTTGCTCGTTTTTACCGATAATACTTGCACAAACATAATACAGGCCTGCCTCTTGGCCAAAGGCCAATGTGACTATTTCAATGTCAGATGAACTTTCTTGCTTAATCTAAGACATCATAAACATACGGTGAAGGTAAACATCGTGAGGAAACCTGAATCTAATGGAATCCCCAGTGAGCTACCGTAGTGATCAATGCTCATGCCTTTTCTGTATGAGAAGAGGCCCTTTCCCTGATAATTTTATGGGCCGCTCTATAAGATTTCAATTAATAAACTACTTTAGCAGTGTGGGGAGTAAAAATTATTAAATATTTCTAATCATCATAAAACCCCTGCAGGGTCAGTCCTTACGATCAACGTAGTTTAAGGGAATCACACGATTTAATTTACATCCAGTAAAAGTCCAGGGTTCATTTCCTTTGGCTGACACCTGACAAAAGACGACGCAAATTAAATTAAATTAAATCAAACGCATGCATTAGAAGGCCGTTAAACACAGGACGCAGTTGTGTAATCATTTGCATAGTTTATTATCGATCGCGACCTCTGCACCTCAGGACTTAGGCTGAGTGATTATCAAGCTATGACGTTGAGAGATTAGCAGAGATACAGGTTTTGGTAGGCAGAATACAACTCACTGAAATCTGGACGAACCGCTGTGGTATTTATAAGTCAAATAATTGTTATATAATTATATTAAAATAGAGGTGCAGTGATAATGTAGTGGTATGACCGTTGGACTGGCAAATCAAAGGTCGCAAGTTTGAATATAAGACACTTAGACGACCAGACAAAAGACGGCTTCTGACTAAATATCGAACAAATTCGCTCGCCACTTTTGGCGGGGGGTGAGGTAACACACAAGCACAAAAGAACTTGCACTAAAGCAACATTAGCTCTCGTTATTACATTAACAGTGATAACACACATAAAAAAACTAAACACTAACATTATATTGTGTCACAGACGATCAAAATCGTGTGCTTATCATTGTAACCATACAGGTAAAAGATATAAAGGCATTTGATTGGGAATCATATGCCAGTGGCTAGGGGTACGCCCGCTAAAACTACTCCAGTACTAATTCCTTCAAGCCAAGCCACACACCACTGAGTTTTCCGTGTCGTGTGCGTCTAAGATAATGTGGCAGGACCACATCCTACCGCTATTAAATTTAATAAAAAATATACATACCTCACACACCCGCCTGCACTCGTAAATTTAACGAAACAAAGGTGCTACTCAGTTATCTCAGCTTTTATATTGAGAGCTTATCAACCCCTCTCGTGCCGCGATCAATACTTTTATCTCGCTGCTCGAGTCGTGGGTCATTTTTACATTGATTTTATGTATGTGTTGTGTTTAATATTTGGAGGGTAACATTATTGTATTCCCCGAAGGGGTAGGCAGAGGTGTACACAGTTGTACCTACACCCACATTTCACCAATGCTGTTATTTACTCCCTTGTAATAGGCGGTGACTGTGGTAAGCTTATTGCCATCTATTGGGCACAATTCCAAACTCCGGACTGCTGCTGAGAATTGCGAACAGATACACCCAATAACATTGCCTGAACTGGCGATTCGAACCCAGAACCTCATGCTCCGAATTCGCGCTTGGGACCACTAGACCTAGGAGACTTTGAACTTGAGAGGAGTTTGTGGCTAAGTAACATTCGCACAGATCGATGGGTGACCATCATTTCATACCGAGACCCCTCCGTGCCTCGGAGAGCACGTTAAGCTGTCGGTCCCGGTTGTCAAATAATGATCTATGACAGCCGTTACGGGTAGTCAGAGGCCTCAGGTCAGAGTTCGCTAAGCATGCGTTATTGCTTTTCAAAGATTTATCGGTACCCCATTTGTTAACCGTGGGTGTCGCAGTTACGTCAAAAAGATGGGTTGTTGCTCTAGTATTTCCAAGCGCAACTTCTGAGAATGAGGTCTTGGGTAAGATTCCCAGGTCGGGCAAAGTGGCATTGGGATTTTCTGTTAAGAAATTCTCAAGAACTGGAATTGTGCCCGGTAGATAGCAATAGGCTCACCACCTATTACATGGGACTTAATAACAGTTACACACTACTACAACACTAGTTTCGAACTCGAACGGAGCCCTTAGTCATGAGCTCAGCTCGCGGCGATGTCGCGAGTCAAAAGCTACCCCATACATCTAAATAAAAAAATAGGTTCAGGCGTTTAGAAGTTACTGTGGAATAAAGAAATTCACAAACATACATACATACATGAACCCGGAAAACATAACACTCCTTTATTGGGCAGTCGTTTAATATTATGTTAATAATATACAAACCTATACCTTTTATTTATATACGATCTATTTCAAGCACACTTAGCATATCCCGTACCTTTTGACCCGACCCGATACTTATCGGTAGGCTTCCTTTAACATTAGGTACATGTTTAGGGTTCCGTTCGTCCGTAATCGTGTATCTGTCTGTCAAGACCCCTTTTTTCAGGAAGGCATGAGTATCATATATAAATTAATATTAAAATACGAAGGTATAAGATCCCTTGGAGCCGTAAAAAATCAGGCATCTAAGCCAACGCCCTAAAAAATTAGGTTTTTGACCATCTTTATTCTATTTTGACTCTCACCAGTAAATCAAAACCTATAGGGTATTGGCCAAGCAGTAAGATTTACAAAAACAACATTACAAGTAAAGAAAAAAATCTAATAATTTATTGTAGTTATATCACATAAATTCCTTATTTTTACTATTACTAACGACTATGTATAGGAAACCTTTTTTTTAACTGTTGTGTGTGTCATAGTTAAGGTTTGGCTTTCAATCTTCTTTTCATAAAACCAATACTCGGTTTCCTATAAATAAATAATTCATAGTTTAAGAACTTTGTAAGTAAAATCATGTGCGTATTATAAATAAATTATCACTTTCTTAGAACGGTGAAGGAAAACATCGTGAGGAAACCTGAGAGATGTTCTCGATGACGTGTAAAGCTATGTCAGAGACCTACGAGTGTTTTAAACTTAGTGACTACTGTTCGTCCATGTAATATATACGGAACCCTTGATGCTCGAGTCAGAATTGCACGTGGCCGGTTTTTGTAAATTAACATTCATTTAGTAATCATTAATATTTAGTGTTTCCTCCGTCGCTGTGATTTCTAACAATTATTTAAAATAATCATGATGCCTCGGGAATGTTTAATGACTCCTGGACTATGTGTTCCTTTTTGTATGTTAATTATGTATGTATAAAAAAAAACTTAACTTTTTTGACATAATATAACTTTACACAAACCTATGGAGCCTCTGAAACCTAAAGTAGGTAAAAACCTGTATATCAGGAATCAGCGCCTTCTCCCATTTTGAATTCATTTTATATGTCAATCAATACATTCTACAAAGTATGTTTGCAGGGTAAACCCGTGTGTATTATTGTGTTCTCTATATATTTATTGAAGGGTGGCAAATTTTTTTTTTTTCGCTTTTTTAAGCTGTTGCGTCAGTCATTTGCAGACACAATAGATTTTTATTGTTACAACGTACAGATCTGTACGTTACTGAGCCGAAAGGTGGTTTGTGTCTGGTTGTAATAGAGTTAGTATTTATTGCCTGTAAATGTTCCTTTAAATGTCTCGTTGGTCTAGCGGTTGCAAGCGCGGCTGCTGGGCGTGAGGTCCTGGGTTCGAATCCCAGGTCGGGCAAAGTGTTATTGGGTTTTGTTCTATTAGGAAATTCTCAGTAGCAGCCCGGAGTTAGGAAGTTGGCGGTGTAACCGTAAAGCCGTCGGTCCTGCACCCGATCTCTCCCCGGACGTGTCGGATTTCCGTCCCATCGGAGAGTGAAGGAATACAGGTGCACTCCGCACCTGTGTTTGCGCATACACTTGTGCACTATAATATCTCGCACGTACTTGGCTAATCTCCTCGGAGATAGGCCGCCGTGACCGAAATACTGTCTGGAAGAGTGCTTTTTATTGTCATCTATCGCGCACAATTCTAAACCCCGGATCGCTACTGAGAATTTTCTAATAAAAAATCCAATAACACAATGCTCCGGGAATCTAACGCAGGACCTCTTGCTCGGCAGCCGCCCTTGCGACCACTAGACCAATAAGCCCGTTTTAAAAGGGAAACAATAATCAATATATCAATATGTCGACATGCAGGTATAAGGTTCAAACCTGTATGTACTCAAATGACATCACCAAAAGACGTATTAAAATGTGGAAGAATTCGGAGTAGAGAGTAGAGGTCGAGATAGGTTTATGGTGAGAGCACCTGAAGTATTTATCCGGGAGAAACAGATTCGAATCCTGCACACAACCTAATTTTACTTACGAAGAAAAGTATATAACTTAAGATTTCGCTACGGATGCGTTAATGCGTTTGTAAGATTTATCTGTATTTGTAAAGGTAATCGCATCTGCACGACGTTGTATTCACTGCGAAGTTAGGCGTGCAGGTTCAGTCACATGGAGTTTTATCCGGGAGATGCAGGTTGGAATCCTGCTCATGACCGTATTTTATTTCCACACAAATTTATAACTTTACTTATATGTATTGCACTACAACTGCCTCGTTGGTCTAGTGGTCCCAAGCGCGACTGCTGAGCATGAGGTATCGGGTTCGATGTTTTTCTGTTAGGAAATTCTCAGTAGCAGCCCGGAGTTGGAAATTGTGCCCGGTTGCTGGCAATAGGCTCACCGCCTATTACATGCGACTTAATAACAGCATTGGTGAAATGCGGGTGTACAACTGTGTACACCTCTGCCTACCCCTTCGGGGGATACAAGCGTGATGCTTTGTATGTTTTATATGTATTGTACTCAATTCGGGTATTTTACAATAAATATATTACCGTACCTATCTACGCAAGAAAAGTAATTTACATAATTAATATGTACATGTTCAAAATAGAATATAAAACAAAAACGTTCTATTTTATTTTATATATATATAGGAGCTTGTGGCTAAGTTACAGCCGCATGGATCGAGGTTAAGCTGCGCTTGACGCGGTCAGTCTGTGGATGGGTGACCATCATTTCATGCCGAGACCCCTCCGTGCCTCGGAGAACA
The DNA here is from genome assembly GCA_935421205.1 of Xylocampa areola. Classification (NCBI taxonomy): domain Eukaryota; kingdom Metazoa; phylum Arthropoda; class Insecta; order Lepidoptera; family Noctuidae; genus Xylocampa; species Xylocampa areola. The sequence goes on from OW285225.1 coordinate 12,083,699, forward strand.
CGTTAAGCCGTCGGTCCCGGTTGTCAAATTAAGATCTATGACAGCCGTTACACGTAGTCAGAGGCCTGAAAGTCTGACAACCAGTCATACCACGAGGTATCGTGTTACCCAGTAACTGGGTTGTGGAGCTCAGATAGGCAGTCGCTCCATGTAAAATACTGGTATTAAGCTGCATCAGGTTTGACTGGAAGCCGACCCCAATAATTGGAAATATATATATATAGCAGTTTATGTACTCACACAGTCACATAGTATAATGGAAGACATAGGAAAAACAAGTAAAAATGTAAAAACATTCACTCAATTAATTTTATTAAAAAAAAAAACGTTGCCCCACACTAGGAATTTCCTCCTGTATCGTGTGTGCGTTTACAGACATATAATCTCACAAGCACACACACCCAGACCCGGAACAATTATCTGTATATCATACAAATATTTGCTCAGTGCAGGAATCGAACCTGAGACACGCGGCCTACCAGCCGGTCTTCCGACCACTGCGCCTACCGCACCGTCAGTGCTACTTATTTCTTAAGAACCCTTTCCCCTAAATAATAATAAATATAGAGTTTGGGCTGCCTCGTTGGTAGTGGTCGTAAGCGCGGCTGCTGACCGTGTGAACCTGAGTTAAATTCCCGAGTCGAGTAGTGATATTGAGATTTTCTGGTAAGATATTTATAGCAGTAGAAGCAGTGATAGCCTAGTGGTATGACCGTTGGCCATACAAGTCAAAGGTTTTTTAAATACAAGGCGCCGCCAGGGAGGCATTTAGGATGTAACAAAACAGGGTGTAAATTATGTCTCCGACTGCATGTAATTTTTTTTGGAAAAGGATATCAGTTTCCCTTTTTAACCGACTTCAAAAAAGGAGATTCTGTATTCGACCAGTATGTAAATATGTATGTATGTTTGTATGCCGCGATTTACTCAAAAACTACTGATCCGATTTGGATGGGGTTTTCGTTATATAGAAGGAAGAAAGGTGACCCGTGATTGCTGCGATCGTATGTAATGTTTCCACCAATTCATTGAAGGCGGTTCTTTTATCTTTGAATATATAAAATATTTATCTTGTTTCCATCTATAACTCATTCCTCTGTTAACACTTACCTCAGACTGCAAGGAAGCCTGCAGATCCTCTACCAGCTTCCTGAGGGATGCAATCTGTAACAAAGAATATAATTATTATAATTCATACATACAATCACGCCAGATTTCCAATGTGGTAGGCAGAGACTATCGATTTCTATTTGCTACGATTCTGACACCTCTTTCGCTTTATTTACCTCTTCATGCAAGCTCCTGACCTGTCCTTTTTTAAAGAAAATCCGTTATTTGATTGCGGTAAGTGCGTCGAAGTCGGCCTGCCCCGACTCTTCCGTCCACTCTCGCCTCATGTACAGTTTTGTCAATCGCCTTTCATCCATCATTTCTACGTGCCCAACCTTAGAATTTTTGGGGGCTGAGTTGCCCGCGTCCTTAGGAGTGCACCCTTAAAATGGACTCCCTACACGTGGCTCCTGGGTGGTACAAAACAGGCAACACAACTCTGGTGGGAGGCTTCGGCCGCGGCTGGTTACCACCCACCGGACGAAGCCATGCCGTGAAGAGACCTAGTCGTGTTTCGGAATGTTGTCCAGTGCAACCGTTGTGGGAGACAGGTCTGGGCAGTTGCACCAATACCCCAACTACCGATCTCCCCAAATCTATCTACTCTACTTAGAGTGAATAGATTTCTTCTGGATCTACACACCTGGATGGCCACACCGTCGTTTACCATCAAGCGAGTTGGTGGCCAAACGTAGATACATTTTTGATTAATAAAACAAGAATACTTTTCTCATCATTTTAGTTCATACTTTTGATAAATATTTCCTTCTGCGTTTTTCTACTATGTAAATTATGTTGAGACATTTTCTTTGTCATGTACCAATATGTGCATATAAAAACACAAATTTATAATAAGACAACATTAATAGAGAGGTAATTTTAAAAGATTGGCTAGTTGGTCTAGTGGTCCCAGGTGCGACTGTGGAGCATGAAGTCCGCGGTTCGGGTAGTGTTATTGGGTTTTTCTATTAGGAAATTCTCAATAGCAGTCCGGAGTTTGGAATTGCGCCCGGTATGGGCGGTATGGTATGGGAATAGATTCACCATCTATTACATGGGACTTATAACAGCATTGGTGACTTTTGGGTTAACAACTGTGTATACCTGTGCCTACCCCTTCGGAGAATATAGGCGTGATTTTATGGTGCTATGTTAAATGAAACTTAAAAAAAAACACAAATTGACGAAGAAAACATGTACTTAATAATGAGATTACACTGTTTTTGCATTCGTCAGGGGTTAAAAATACTGCTTGCCATCACCCATCTACAGATTGACCTCGCAAACCGTTGCTTAACCTTAAAAATCGTTTCCACATTGTGCAACAGACTATGAGCGTCTCTCAATAATTATGGACATGAAGAAAAAGAAGAAAAGTTGTGTTCGTGTCAAAAATATTCTAAGTCTATGGTTTTGTGTTCAGCAGGTGACAGGAAAGCCGTCATAATGCCAGTTACGTATACCGTTTAACATAAAGACATTGGGTACGTAAACACCCACTTGCGATGCCAATACATTCCTCTCTGACCTATTGGTAGCGCGCATTTAAATCGCTTCCAAATTTGAATTACAAAACGGATCCACGCCATTGGTGGATTGGTTCTTTTTTTCGAACGTCGTCGATGACAATGTATTTTTTTTTATTGATGAATACTGTATTCGAGGTGCAGTTTTTATATATTTAAATAGTATTATGATCCAATAATAAAATTATACACGAATTCTCAAATACTTAGTATTAATTTGCTTCTAAGAACAACTACAGCTCAAACATCGGCTGGCAAATCTCATGCTTATTATTTCGATATTGGAACCAGGACTGAATTCGCAAAATCATGTAAAAATAATCAGACCGCATGTAAATCAGTTCAGAATGTCAGTCCACGTCAATCTCTCCATTGTCTCAATCATTTTCTTGTCCTAAATAAGCTTCCTTGTTTAAGCTATTCGCATGGAAATTTTCCATGTTGATATGAACTAGCTGAATTGCCCTGACTTCACACGACGTTTGTAGACGACTGCTTTTTGTATGAAAAATGGATCTACTTTTGGTCACCAACTCACCTGATGGTAAGCGACGGTGTGGCCGAGGATGAAGCACGTATATCCAGAACAAATCTATTCACTCTACCCTTGAATATGCCAAGATTGTATTTATGATGACTGCGTAAAAGTTATTCAAAAATATATCCTGCTCTAATAACTGTCTCATTGATCTCGAGTTCCTACGCCGACGCCATCTAGATTATAATGACATGTAAAAGAGTATTTAAAAGACCTACTTACAGAATAAACAATTTCATTTCATTTCATTTCATTTCATTTCATTTCAATTTCATTTCATTTCATTTCATTTCTACGTTCGATTCCCGGGTCGCACAAAGTGTTATAGGGTTTTTCTATTAGGAAATTCTCAGTAGCAGCCCGGAGTTTGGAATTGTGCCACCTTGAAATTGTTGTGCAAAAGGGAAAACGGATGTTTTTACTAAACTAAACGATAGGAAAAAGGAGGACTCAGGACACGCTCACGAATGTATGATTATGTAATTGGCTTGTAGTTGTTTATTTGAAGTCATCATCATCCCCCTGCCCTTATCCCAATTTATTTGAGGTCGGCACTACCTGATTTCTTCTTCCATACATACCTTCTACTTGTACTGGAATGCTGCTAATGTTTTGGCTATGCCGGCCGCCTGCCTGGCGTCAACCCTCATTGGGAATGATGTTGCTGATGGTAACCGCCACCAATATAGTCTCCTTCTATCTAGCTATATCACACCAAATGGTATTCATGTGTTTTATTTGAAATATGTAATAATAAAATAAGAAAAATATTATTTTATTAAACATAAAAAACTGTTCTGATTCAAAAACAGAAATATGGTTTATTTTTTGCTACCAGAATACAGAGAATGAAGGAGCCAGCCCAAAAAAAACAGCTAAACAAGCTTCTGTCGAAAATAATTGACAGGAATAAAAACAAATCGACCTTTTGTCACAATACTAAATTAACAACTTACCTTTGCATAATTTCCCTACAACCATTTAGAAGACTATGAAAAAAAATAAAGAAATCAGGTAGTGCCGGCCTGTCACACAAAAACAAAAAATCGACAGAATGTTTAGCAATGGTAATGGCATGGTAAACTGAATTTACATCGGAACTGGGACGAATATTATAATCGCAGATTCGGTCATTGACAAATTGTTGGACATTTTTTTAGGGACCCGTAGCGTAGGTGGAAAAAATATTAAATTATCTGGATAAGAACCGAAGCTACCAACATAGCTTTCAGAATCAGCAAGCGGCAGTGAGCTGACAATGTCTGCCAAAAGACCGATGGTCGTTGGAGCAGACGAGTCCCTGAGTGGAGATCGTGAATCGGCAAGCATGGGCACCTCTCAGCTTGATGGACCGGTAACCTGCGGGAAGCGGCAGGGACGGACTGGAGAGCAGCTTGGGAAAGACCTATGTCCAACGTTTTGTCTTTCTCATCTCTTTTGCCAAATTATTTTCTATTACATTCGCATGCTGTCAAAACTTGTGTAAAACTTTGTATAACAAGTGGAGCAAGTTTTGCAATTAATATCTGTTAATTAAACGATTGTGTTTTTTTCTAGCTTAGTTGACGAACAGTCTAGAGTAAACTATCCATAACCCTCTGGCATAGCATTATATACCATTGAGGACATCTCTTAGGTGTGCTGGTTCCCTCACGATATTTTCCTTCACCGTTTTATGCAACTCAATAATTAAAGATAAATCTTTGAAAAGCATTAACTCATGCTTAGCGAAACTCTAAAGTTATAATATTAAATGGAAAAAGACTGTATTCTTTTTCCATTTAATATTATAACTCAATATTTAATTTAAAATACGCATATGAATCCGAAGTCTCGTAATGCGTACCTTGAATCCGAACTTGTGACCTTTGACTTGCCAGTCCAACGATCATACCACTAGGCTATCACTATTTTATTAATAATATAATCAATGTTTTATTATAGGGAGGCCACTAAGTTACTCAGGCATAAAAATAAAATATTCGCGCGCTGGAAACTATTTGTTTCGCCAACTATTTCTTAAATTTAATCAGTTTATGGAAGACCTACAGAATATAGAATACATAAAAGATCTTACACCAAGATAAATAAATACTACTTAGAACGTGCTGTGGTAGCATTATTCCTATCACTGTCACACAATTTTCAAACTAAAAGTACAAGATAGAGACGGGAATATAGCTTTAGGTACTTAGTCGCCTACATTAACCTCTAATCACAATTATTATCTTTTAACGCTATACGGAACCATCGTGTATATCTGAATAAATTCACAGTATTTTCTCCCGTCACAACGAAAGGAGGGTCTTTGTTCACCGATGGTGTAATATTCAAAAATTCAAATGAACACAGGACTAGGACAAATGATTCAGATCCAAAGATACAGTTCTGACAAATATTCGCAAGTTCTATTCTATTAAAACGGTTTGACTTAGAAATCAATAGAATAGACTGAATATGTCAACGACTTAGTATGAAACGGGATTTCCATATTTGAGAATCAAAAATTTTGTTTTGTATTTTTGTTTTCTGAGAATGGCACAGGTGCTCGAAGACGTTATGAAGAAAGATAATATATACAAGAAAGAGAGTGGAGTAAGTTTTAATAGACATGGGCGTTTTTACACGCTTTCTATTAGCTTCACTTGTATGATGTTTGTTTGTTTGTATGTTTGTAACCGACTCCTTAGGTCGCTATTTTGACCCAGTTTCCGGTTTCCGATTGAGCTGAAATTTTGCATACACGTTTAGTTTGAATGACAATGCATGGTGAGCTAAGTCACTCTAAATCCAACATGGCGGACTTCCAAAGATGGCGGACTAGTGATTTTTTATGCACTCCTGCGATATGGGTATCAAATGAAAGGGTTTGCTGAGAAGAATACGAAAAATAAAATAACATCACTCTAAATCCAACAAAATCTTATTATTCAGATAAATCTTCGAAAAGCATAAGACTAAAAAACGTGTTTTTTAGTTTTTTAAACTATTATTTTGTTTTTTTTTTCGATAACGTTTACGTAACCTAAGTGAAGTTTTCATATCGATATGAAAAACCGTTTTTTTATATCGATATGGAGCACGATTCACTTATAAGGTTGGCAACCGAAAAAAGCTAACGGGGAGCGATATTCGCTTCGTCTCATTTTCACAACCGGTAACTGAATCGGAATGAGAGGCGGCTAATAACTCAGTCCAATTGATATGAGATGTTACGTTAGCTACTCGAACTGTTATATCTAAGTTACGATATCTGAGTGTGTTTCGTTTAGGTCGATATGAGTTGAGCGTTATAGTAAAAACCGCGAGAACGGGTTCGATTCCCGGGTCGGGCAGTGTTATTGGGTTTTCTGTTGAGGAATTCTCAGTAGCAGCCCGGTGTTTGGAATTTTGCCCGGTTGATAGCAATAGGCTGACCACCTATTGCATGGGACTAAATAACAGCATTGCTAAAATACGGGTGTAGGTACAACTGTGTACACCTCTGCCTACCCCTTCGGAGTATACAGGCCTGATGCTATGTTCTAAATCTAGTTCTATCACTTTCACCCGCGACTGACGATTTAACGTGCCCTCCGAAGCCACGGGTAACCCAAATCTACACACTGACCGCACCAACCATTGCTTAACCTCAACGAACATTTATCGACCACAGTTCGCAAAGGACTATGAATATCTCATAAATGTTTTGAACGCATACAGATAAATCTTTGCAAAGCATTAACGCATTTTATGTGATGAGAATATTTTGTGGAAAAAGAATACGGCCGCGAGCAGGATTCGAACTTGCACCTCTCGGATAAATACTCCAAGGGCTCTGACCACTAAGCCATCTCGACCTCTGCTCACTACCGTGAATTCATCTTCCACATTTTAACACGTATTTTGGTGACCTCATTGCCATCTATTAAGTCCCTTTACAAGAAACCGAACCGACACGACTAACTCCGCAGTTAATACAATGTCGTACAGATGCCTCACCTTAACAAATACAGATAAATCTTTGAAAAGCATTAACGCATGTATAGCGAACTATAAAGTTATATTTTTTTGTGGAAAAACATCAAAGAAGTATTTTGAACGCATACATCAACATTTTCTATCCTTCAAATGTTACTTCATACAACATGACTTGTGAAACTCAACGTCATAATCCAAGCTAGGCACGGCGGCACAGGTTTCGCCCGAAAGCTGTACGTTATCGGAACTTATCGCTGAACAAACATGCGATACCGTATCTACCCTACCAACGGCCGTTCGGGCCTCGTGTGTGGAGCGTGTGGCGGGTGGGGCTACGAAAGCTGAGATTTTACATTATAGTCACCTTGCAAAAATAAATCTTAAAGAAGTCTTTTTGAAAGAATTAACATTTATTGGCACAAAAATACAAAGATAAGACAATTATTATCAAAACAGGTGCCAAAGGGCCATCAGCTCAGCATAATGTTAGAGTAGCTACCTAAGTAGTACCTAGCGCTGATTTTCAGCTGCGGCCCACGAGTGTCATACGCTCGGAACAACGTGAATACATTAAAGGCACTAGTGATAGAAAGTAGACAGTAATAAATATTAAAAGTGAAGAAGTTACGAAATAAAGAAGTTTATTATACCTAGGTATCTATCTAGTAGTGTATGCAATGCCCTATTGGTTAGGTTTAAGGTACATTTAAATAAATACTAAACAATACGACATAATAAATAAACTATTAAATTACTATAGGTATTGTATCTAATATATAAAAATCTCGTATCACAGTTTTTGTCATCGGACTCCTCTGAAACGGCTTGACCGATTTTTAACCGACTTCAAAAAAGTCGGTGCCTGATGTATGTGGGGTTTACAACCAGATACAAAGGCCGGTAACATAACCACAGCGCAACGGAAATAAGTGACTAACAAGAGGAATACAATAACCCTCTCCCAGTACAGGCACCGACTCCAAAATTAACAGATTATTATTATATATTGTACTTTTAAAATTATTTTATTATAAGCAAATTTTGATATTATTTTGAACTTTTTAGTGTAGTAGATTTTTGAAGGCGGTTTTTATTTTTTGTTTAAAATTAATTTATTAAGAAATGTTTTGTGTATATTTGGTATGTCTGAGAATACATTGTAGGCTATTTTTTATACCCCTAGGTGATAAGAGTGGCCTACCCAGAAAATTTATATGGCTGAACAACGTTTGCTAACAGCTAGTTATAATATATTATAATTTAATTTCGGATTAATTTCAAGACGACGACGTCGTTCATTTAACGGCATCCTTATTATTTTTTGCAATTATTTTCATTTATAAAAGTGATTCTACCGAAAAGACTGGCCTTCATTAGCACATAACTTACTGGAATTAGAGAAAGAGATATGAGGAAAGAAACGGTGAGACAACACGGGAATGATAGATAAACAGATATACATAAACGCCACTTTTTCTCATAGCTATATTAAAAGACCAGTAACAGTTTCTTCCACTTGACCATATTCAATATAGAGGACCCGAATCCTCGGCGACTCAGCGATTTCCAACCGGCTTGAATCTCTGGCCTTGAAAGAGATGGTACTTCTCTGTGCATTCTCTACCACACACATATAGAATACAATACAATGGGGAGTTTTCGAACGAACTATTCAAGCCATTACATCTATCCCATGACTTCTAAATTATGTGCTACCGCACCACCAGACAAAATTTAAAGTTTCTTCAACACCACCCTGACTTGCACAGCACGTTTCTCGTACCGTCAAATTGTGGAACCAAATTCCATCAGCGGCTTTTTTAAACATATCTATGGCGTATCTGTTTAAAAAGAACGTTTGTATTTATAAACCTAATACTTTAATAATACTCCTCCGACCGTATTTTGGTCATGGCGGCCTATCTCCACTGAGATTTGCCAAGTACGCAGGAGATAGTATAATGCACAAGTGTATGCGCAAACACAAGTGCACTCCCTATTCCTTCACTCTCATAGTCCGATGGGACGGCAATCCGACACGATCGTAGACAGATAACAGGCGCAGGACCGACGACTTTACGTGCTCTCCGAAACACGGAGGTGTCACACCACCAAATTCCTGTCTCCGGGCTGCTACTAAGAATTTTCTAACAGAAAAATCCAATAACACTTTGCTCGACCTGGGAATCGAACACAGGACCTGACGCTCGGCAGTCGCGCTTGCGACCGCTAAACCAACGAGGCAGTCAAGTACTTTAACGAAAAAAGAAAAACCTTCTTGTTTAGTTTTCATAACTTACTGACTTTGCTGCAGTTATTTTCTCTGAATATTTCTTATATAAAATTATAAATCATCTCTATAAAACAGAACTATATAACTAACCAACCTAAACGATACTTTACAAAGAACTTACATAAAGAAACGTTTTACAAACCCGCTTACTTAATGGCCACAACTTGCTTAGCTTATAGACCAGTGGTACTACAAACTTTATCTCTATCCTACCACACATGTTAGAAAGAGAAAAACTACATGCATACGATATTATTTTTATAACAGTACCTTAAACACACACCAATAATATCCATGTGAATTTACCCCTTACAGGCTTTGGCAAACATTGTGTTATATTAATATTAAAAGTCTAATAAAAAGGGTATTTTATTGAGATTAATATTTATTGTACACTAGGTGTGCCTCGCGGTTTCACCCTCGTATAATTATATTATAATTAGCCTAAGTTACTCCTTATATAGTCAACTACCTGCCAGTAAAATCTTATCAGAATCGGTCCAGCTGTTTCGAAGCTTAGCCGCAACAAACAGACGGACAAAAGTTTTATAAACTGATTTTTAGTCATAGGTATCGTGCACATAACTGTATGAGCTTAAACAAAATAACAAATTAATAAACATTACAAACAGACACTTCAATTTTATTTATTTGTATTAATGTATTGTATGTATGTATTTTTTAAGTATAACTTGTATTGTTATTGTTGGCGGGTCCGCCTGTAATCACAATAAAATAGCCCACATCCTATTCTGGTTTATAAGCTATAACATTGTTATGTTTCATCAAAATCCGTTCGTTAGTTTTACGTGATTGAGTAGGTGGTAACAAATCCTACATCCTCCATCTATACAAACTTTCGTGCGTGAACTACCTAGTCCAACGTTCATACCATTTGTAACATAAACCTATCAGCTACCTGCAGGTTATCGGAACCTCGAGTTGAAAACCAATGTAACCTTAGAAGTTATAATTTTATATGGAAAAAGAGTATTAACTGCAAATTTTGTCGTGTCGGTACAGTCACGTCCTGTATAGGGACTGAATAGATAGCAATGACGTCAACAAAAGACGTGTTAAAATGTGGAAGAAGAATTCACGGTAGTGGCTTAGTGGTCTAGAGCGCCTGGAGTATTTATCCGGGAGGCGCAGGTCCGAATACTGCTCACGACCGTATTATTTATCCGTTTAAAATTATAACTTAAGAGTTCGCTAAGCATGCGTTAATGTTTTTCAAAGATTTATCTGTAACCTTAGAATTTCAGTAAACCACATAATTAGGTTTGGGAGGTCAAATAGGAATCGGTCCATATAAAATACTGAGCATTTGGGTAAATTAGTAGCCGATAACCAACAGTCTCATCGGAGAAGGGTAGGCAGGTGATTAAGTGATTGAATGCAACATTCGATAAATATGTATATGATGTTATGATGATATACAATAAAGCTTATTCTGTCTATCTATCCGACTGATTTAAGTTAAATGTATGTATGGTCCGGTTAGTGGAGTGTGATAGTAGGATAACATCAGAACCTGGCGCACGGATAACATTTGGTGTGACATAGCTAGATAGAAAGAGACCGTATCAGTGGCGGTTACCACCAACAACAGCATTCCCGATGAGGGTTGACGTCAGGCATGAGGTCGGTTATAAAACATTGCCAAAACTTTAGCAGCATGCAATTTCAAATACAATTAGACAGTAGAAGAAGATTACATGCTGCGCCGACCCCAAATAAATTGGGATAAGGGCAGGGGGTGATGATGATGTATGTAGACAGGGCAAACTTTACTAGTTCCCTAATGAAAAAATGGTGGCACTTAACCTTAGTGATTAGGGTTGAAAGTAAACCAGAACGCGAATCAGTTCAAAATTCATAGAAAAATGACTGCATGAACTGATTCACACTCTGCTAATGAAGTCGCGCCGTTCTTTTGTGAATTAAGCGTAAATTGTCTAGTAAACAGTTTTTTTATTAGCTGCTCAAGAAAGGAAACATTTCAAATCATTTCGTAATGCCGGCCCTTAATATTATTTAACTAGGCATATAGTCTCTCCAGGGATGTGCCTAAACAGGCGTTGCACAGGGGGGTTCCGGAGCTGGTCTCCTTTGAGGATCCGGAGCTTCCCTACACGTACTGATGGTTACCACCGGGTTAATATTGTAAATGGAGACAAATCTTTCAATCACCACTAAGCCATCTCCACCCGTGCATGCGTGCTTTTTTAGTAGTCAGAGCGCCTGGAGTATTATCCGGGTGGCGCATATTCGAATCTTGCTGACGACCGTATTTTTACTTCCACAAAAATTTATAACTAAAAATACAGTACCTAACTAAAACTCAAGCGTCACCATTTTACGCGCCAGACCATGACGCTTATCGGCACTAACCGAGCAATCAACAGAAATAAATTAATTAGCAACCTCTATTGCATAACGGAGCGCAAATGTACTAGCAACTCAGCAAGTGTAAAATTGTTGATGATATATCAAATGTTGGGTGAATATTGCTTTTGTCGCGGCGCGGCGTACGCGCAGGCGAATGACCCGTGACCCCGGTGTAGGTAGTTACAGGGAACACCGCGATTAAGGCCGGGCACAAACATCAGTGAACCTGATTGCGGATTCGGTTCTTTCCCTGATACCAGACGCACTTGTATTTGGAGCCTTACAGCACAACCATGCATTTTATCATCACAGTTTCTAATAAGAGAACATCTCATCACCGTATAAATACGTGTGCATATCCTTATACCTACCCGACGTCTGGATCTAGAATAGAATTATGTCGGAAGATATACATTTTAGTGAAAAGAAAACTATGGTTGTAGGCATGATTTGAAAACTGCTGCGCTCCCTGTATGAACTCCAGTCGCTCTCCCAATTAACTAACTGCTCTAACTAGTTAAAGAAATGGGCAGAGCTTTAGAGCTCGCGACGCATGCGTTTATGCGTTTGAAATCTCAAAGACCAACAAAGATTTGGAATCTCACAAACTAACAAAGACTAACAAAGGGACAGAGAACCTGATTCGGATGCCGATTCGATTCTTTCCCTGACGGGCCGGCCAGACGTACTGTTATTTGAGGAACGCCATGGTTAAGGCCGGCCGTACACATCACGGAGCATGGTGCTGTTTTTCCATGACAGTAAAGGGGCATCCTGACGCACTTTCGTATATTCAGATTATGTTAATAAACAGAGCGTTCAATTTTAAAACCTTTGAGTGTGATATAAGCTTTTTCCAAAAGTATGGTATCCATGAGGTTATCCACGTGAATAAAGGTGATGATATTTATTAGGACTGCTTGCTTAAAATGCATGAATACATAATACAACATACACATTTGTAATCCTACTAGCTGTGTCCCACGGTTTCACCCTCATATAATTATTCATTAAATTGTAGGCATAACATGCCTTATTCTGGCTTATGTATAAAAGATAAGCATATGGTATAGCCAATAATAATAATAATTGTATACTATTGTCCTAATAAATTGATTTTATTCAGAATCCTCTAAATTTAAAAAATATTTGTATGTAAATTGAAGTAAGTAAATAACACAATTATTTTTTTGCTTTTTCGTGCATTTTTATTTCACAGAAATATTTTTGGAGTTGGTTCTTTTTTTTGTTATTTAGATGTACTAAAGACCGATATTTTTGTAGAATATTATATTTACGTATCGCTACACAAACAAACAATATTTTATCTAGAATATATGACTACTTTCTAACTCAACCACATCTTTCATTCAGAAGCTATTGGTGTCAATAGCATCTGAATGAGAGGTCCAGTTGAGTTGAGCAGGGTGAAACTGATAGTTGCCACCCCAAACTATTTAACCAGAGGCACCATCGCAAGTAGGGTCGCAAGTTTTAAGGCTTATAAATAATCTATACAATCCAAATAATTTATAAATATTAATTATATTATATATATTATCAATAAATTTATTCTGTAAATAGGTTTTTTTGTTGTCATATAAAAAACTAGAAGGCCCCGGCATTTCCTATCTGACTACCTCTGAGAAGAAAAGCCGAAACAAACTCAGAGGTCACAGTCTCTTTTAAAGTCCAGACATCAGTATATAAGGCTATGTGAGCGTAATCATGTAGGGCGTCTGGAGTGGCGTTTTGAAGAAAGAGCCATAGCAGTTTCAAGTTGACCTGTCCTTACTGACGGCACGTATGCATCAGTCATCGTGTAGCTCGACCATAATTAAGCGAACTCAACGACCCGTCGCATGACGATACCAGATCGGCAGGACATTTGTATTGACTTGCTATAGAATTTTATTGTTAACAAGCCAAATGATGGCTTCAAATATGTATTTTTATCTTTCCGTGTTGTCTTCAATTTCCCAAGTCATTATACATGGAACAAATATGTGCAATGTTTATTATATTATTACTATCATAAACTGGAAACTAACTACATTAATCTATGTACTTGCGACAAGTACAAAATTGTACTTAATAATAATAATATTTCTATTTTGTCTGGTAATTAGTGAGTCAACAGATTAAAGCCTTTTTTACTATAATAATAAATACTCCGACCGTATTTCGGTCACGGCGGCCAATCTCCATGGAGATTAGCCAAGTACGCAGGAGCACGCAAACACAGGTGCACTCCCCCTCTTCCTTCACTCTTATATTCCGATGGAACGGCAATCCGACACGACCGGAGAGCGATCAGGCGCAGGACCGACTGCTTTACGTGCTCTCCGAAGCACGGGGATGTTACATCACCAACTTCCTGACTCCAGGCTGCTACTGAGAATTTCCTAATAGGAAAACCCAATAACACTTTGCCCAATCTGGGAATCGAACCCAGGACCTCACGCTAAGCAGCCGCGCTTGCAACTACTAGACGAACGACGCAGTCTTCTTGTCTTTTTTATTATATTGTTAGGGTGACCAACAAGCATACTATCTGCCTAATGGACACTTACTATACTACGGGTATTTGCGCAGTACCAACCCTGTAACAGGAATCACTGCTCTGGAATTATGGGACAGGTATGGGCAGCATTATTAGGGGGCTATTCCCTTATGTTAACAACACTCCCAGATGGAGCACTGGTGAACTACCTCAACATTAGGAACACAACACTACAAAAGAGCTGTGATACTTGGCTATTGATTGGCTTGTAGCTGGCAACTTGCATGCACCCTCTTAGAGGTACAGGTACATTCGGTTTAAAGACATTTATTTTCCCAAACAGAACAAACACAGTTCACTTACATTGAGAACAATACAAACAATCTATATAAAAGTTAGATCGTAATGAACTAGATAGTTTAAAATTAATGTAAGTATTTACTATGCTTTATTATTAATATATTCTTCTAGTTGCTTTTTAAAAATATTAAGGCTAGTGCTGTTCACAATCCTATTTGGTGATTTACTGTACATTTGGGCACATTGTTTTATTTTTCCATAGTCGGTTGTAGGTTAAAAAGTAAATTCATGTGAAATATAGGAAAGCAACTACTACTTACTAGTAATAAAAAAAAAAAATTAAAAAGAAAGAAAAACAATCAGCAACAGAGAAAGAAGAAATATAAGATTCCTTTGTATTAATGTACAGCAGTGATAGCCTAGTGGTATGACCGTTGGACTGACAAGTCAAAGGTCGCAAGTTCGAATCCAAGGCGCACACCACTGTCTTTTCGAAGTCATGTGTGTATTATAAACTAATTATTAATTGCTTAAAATGGTGAAGGAAAACATTGTGAGGCAACCAGCACACCTGAGAGATGTTCTTGATGCTGTGTAAAGGCATGTCAGAGACCTACGGGTGGTTTAAACTCTGACACTAGGTTGTTCATCAACCACACAATAAGAAGAAGAATATACAGCTTAGTTTCATTTATTTACAATTAAACAGACGCATGAGAAGTATGTATATGCAATTTTAGATCATAATATTACAGAACAAACATTATGACAATTTATGTGAAGCAATCATTTGGTTTAGTACTTGACATACTATTATTTAACACTAGAATGCCTTTGGACACAGTAAATCTTGCATTATATTATATTCTACTGGATGAAGGTGTAGGTAGTAATACATTAATCCATCCATGTCACATAAACATACATTATAAAAATTTGTTGCAATTAGCAATCAAATGCTATGTTTACTAAATAGGAAAGAGACAGCAATATCAAATAATTATGATTACCCAGTTTGTTCATATAAGACTAGGTTGAAATTCAAAACCAATATAAAACTTTTTGCAAAATAATGCAACCTTGAAAGAAATAGAGAGGATCATTACAAGCCGTATAGTTACTTGTCTCTGTACAACAATAAAAAAAATATAAAAACATAACCTTAAATCATCTGTCAAGCCTAACAATATATTGCGTTTTTTATTGCTTAAACTTACCTCGAGCTCCTGATTTCGACATTTCTCTTCTAGTTCTGTCACAGGAGAATCTTCTGGTACACTATCGTTAGCAATATCCTGTACAGGATTCTCAGATAACACTTCAGATGCGAAATTTGTAATCTGGCCTTTTAGACTGCTTAAACTGTTGTTTAAATTAAGCCACGACATTTTTAACGTTAATAACTAACAGCACACATCACACTAAAGTATTGAAACCGAAATAATTGATAACAATAGATGTAAACAATAAGAAAATTGCATTATTTTTACATTACAAGTGACAGGATTTTGTCCAGTTGGCAAAACAAGTCGCCATTTGACATAAAATGACGTAATTGACGTTTCTGATCCATTCATTCTGCAAAGGTTTGTCTGATTTAGCGAACAAAACGTTTAACTGCAAAATTCAGAAACAAACGAATCATTTAGAGAAAATATGTCTAACTGCAGTACAATTTTATTGATATAAACTTATCATATAAAATAGGTAAAATTTACATGAAGGAGAATTTTATAAATACTGTAAATTACTATTTAAACGAAATGTGCTGCGGTTTCTGTTACCGAAACGCATAAACGAAACGTAGATCAAAAATGAAATCGAAAATGTCCTTTGAAATGTGTAATTTGTCAATATTCAAAATATGAAGTAATTTATAACTATTTACAAGTTGATTGTTTCATATTTACTCGGAAAACCACCTTATACACCAATATATCTATTTTGTTATTACGTGATATAATTTTTCGTTGAACCGGTGGAGGTTATGAAATGAACATCTTTTTAATTTATTATTTTTTCTGAAGACCCATTGAAAGGTTATGAAATACTAAACAAACTGAAGATATTACGTAAACATGTCGAGAATACTGCACAATCGTATGAGGTGAGTACTACATAACCTTCGTTACTGACCTATGACTTCTCTCGTTATGTGCCGCCCTAAGAATTTTCTGCGATAAATCGTTACAATCCCTCGTATGAGTCTTTGAAACCTTCTAATTTGGTGTGCTTAAGTATATTAATATGCAACGCTGCACATAATGTAACATGTTATGAGACTCGACCTTGATAATCTGCTGACCTAAAACCTACTTGTCATTTATAATGTTAGGGATGAGCTTTGTTTATTGATTTGTATTTATTTTTCCAGAATTTCAATTTAGTAAAGTAGAGGTAGCATAATATTTTTTTGTTACAATAAATCAGTGAGAAATATGGAATGTATTCAAATATGTTATGGTTCATACTATAATAGAAAATGTTGGTTTCCTTTTGTATTCCCTAATTAAACATGACATTTATAAGTACTCTAATTCTTAACAGTCAGTATTCCTTTAAATTTAGGAGAAATAATATGCTAGTGAGTAGAAACCTGTTCTCATAGCTTTGCTTCAGCCTTCATTCTTCTTAAAAACTCTAAACTCAATTATTTAGAGTAGTTAATTCCTATATGAGCTAAATGGATATCATGCAATCATGCCCGTTTCCCATTAGGGTTGAGCTTTCAAAACAAAACCACTTTGACTGACATAGGAATCTAACCCTGGACATACCACTCAGCAGCAGCAGTTACAACCACTACACTATTTTAATGAGACTAATATTAAAATTGACCTTCAGCTCTGAAACATACAACTTGTACTTCATAACAATGAAAATCTATTGTGTCTGGTAATTATATTTAATAATTATATATGCTGTGGAGTGAAAGAGGATGTAGTGACAAAGATTGAGAAGGGAAGCTAAGATGGTTTGGGCATGTAGAAAGGATGGATGAAAGGCAAAATTAGTACATGAGGCGAGAGTGGATGGAAGTGTTGGGGCAGGCCGACCTCTATGAACCCGAAAGAGGTGTGTCAGAATCGTAGCAATTGGAAATCGATAGTCTCTGCCTACCCCTATGGGAAACGGGGGTGATTGTATGTACGTATATTTGTCTGGTAATTAGTGAGCTAACGGTTAATGTAATATATTTCTCTGCAGATCATCATTAAGAAAAGGTACACAATGGACAATTGTAGACAAACGGGCAGTAGCATTTTCTATATGGACAGGCCGTAGTGTACTTCTCCACAAGCCCATAGACACAAGTCATGTTCAGCGGAGGAAATATGGCATGCTGGTGGCACGAGCTGTCAGGGGAATACTGAAGATCAGGTACCTGCTGCTTGGAGGAGCTGTCGGTGGTGGCATGACTTTGAATAAGGTTAGTTAAGATTAACCGCTTTGGCTTACACATCTTTATTTCTTGGTTTTGATCCAATGAAATATGTGTTCATTTTGGGGTCTTTAAAATGCGTGCAGAGGAAAAATAAGGCTTAAATATAGAGTCTAATAGTAATATCTTAGGTTTGCGCGATCACTACACATTATAATAAAACAATATTTTAACCGGATTAATCGCATGTATTATTGGATTTTTGTTTTTCCTGACGTTTCGAACACTTTGCAGCATTCGTGGTTGCAGGAGGACTGACCTAAAAGTTGTTTTATTATAATGTATAGAGTCTAAGTTTGTTTTTAATTAAAGGCATTGTCAACACTACAGTAATTATATCTCATTTAATAAAATTGGGCAGAATACAAAAATACAATAAACCAATAAAAAAAAAATCAATGCATAGCATTTTTGCAAAGGCCTGCTATGCATACTAATGCTGCAATAGTTAATTATTTGGCAAAAACTATGAAAAACACTAATTTGCAAAATAAATCTATAAACTCTGTGAGAAATTAACATATATAGATACATAGGGGAATGGATAGAAATAGACTGATAATGCTATGCATGACTTATCTATTGTAGTCAAGTCTCTTACAAAGGTCTTCAACAGAAGTAGGGAAACAGTTTAAAAAGTTTTCTAAATAGCTTTCCAGGTTTACCATTTTCTTGCGATAAATTGTGAAAGAGAAGTGAGTACTTTAACCAAATGCTTTTATTCCTACACAGTATCAATTATGCAATATGCATGTTGTATGAATCCTGCAAATGAAGAAATGTGCATATTTAAGGCCACACAATCTTATCAGATGAGATAAAACTGCATAATGTCCTCTCTTTTAACATAAATTAAAGTTCTTTACCTCAAATTATATTACATTAATGCATTCTATTTTTATTCAGTGCTGAAACCATGCATGGTGATATTTCGTCTTCATTCTTCCATCCACTGCTGCTTCTCTTTATGGGTATTTTGTCATCTTATTAAGATGACAAATGCTTCAACCACAAATGCTTTGGAGGGTGA
Organism: Xylocampa areola; assembly: GCA_935421205.1. Taxonomy (NCBI): domain Eukaryota; kingdom Metazoa; phylum Arthropoda; class Insecta; order Lepidoptera; family Noctuidae; genus Xylocampa; species Xylocampa areola. The sequence continues at coordinate 12,102,792 of OW285225.1, forward strand.
TAGGGCCTCATCTGCTCCTTATAACCTCCCCATTTTGTACCTTACTATGAAACCACCTAAGGTATTTAATGAAACTAGTGGACTGTAATACTATTAATGTATTACGACAGAATTGATGAAGATAACTTGAAATGTGCGACTGTGTCGTAGCTGGTGACTGGTAACGATGTAGTGGACGCCGTTACCCCGTCCCGCGCGCCCACTCCACAAGTCGCCTCACGACGATTACCGATGACGCCCGAAAAAGCAATATTTACTCACACAAAAATCTCTATTCCAGAAATATACAGAATGGAAGGATGGTCTACCAGATATGGGCTGGGTGAACAACCTGCTGCCAGACAATGATCAGTGGCACTCATTCACCACCACCCTCATTAATGCTAAAGAGAAGATCGGAGACAACTTACAAATAGGTCAGTATTTTAAATGTAGACCTTTGATTAAAGGGAAAAGTGAGATTATGGCTGTAATATGAGTTTTTGACATTAAAGCTTGTGCCTTCTCTGTATGAGAAGAGGCACTGCAGTGGGAGAGTAAGAGCTGGCTTATAATTATATTATTATTTACTATCTAAATATAATATAACATGAAAGACCACAATATATAATAAGATAAAAACTGTTGGTCTTTCAAAGAAATGTATCCACCATCATGGCTCCAAGTTATCAATTACTTTGATACCTCTATAATTTTTAATTTTTTTCTTGATCAGAGAAATCAATGCATATTTTTAACCGACTTCCAAAAAGGAGGAGGTTATCAAATCGGTTGTTTTTTTTTGTATGTTTGTTACCTCAGAACTCCGTCATTTATGAACTGATTTGGAAAATTATTTTTTAGTTTAATCTAATCTCCCTTCTTCCTATAATCTCAGGTTTTCATTACATTTTTATGTGTCTGACAATGGAGTGTGACTTAGTTATTATCAATTATTTATTTACAAATTCATAAGCCATAGCTCATATTAATAAAAATCTCTGTGTATTGAGAGTAAAAATCTAAAGAATGTCTAACAACATGATCTGCAAAGAAAATATAAGCAAAATTTATGTTTTATGGAGGGAGTTCTCAAATATCAGAGTAATTTATTAATTCAGTGTTAAGCTAGTGAGTGCTAGATTCCATTATTTAATAAATTTTTGGTCATAGTCGGTGTTTACTGCTAGATGCTCATTAATGTATGAATTTTGAGTGTTTTACGTCACACATATAAAATGTTTTTTATTTTATTTGTTGATATACATAATAATGTTTGTGTTTCGAGCAGGAAGTGAATTAGGTTACCAAGAAATGAGCAATATAATTTTTAATTCAATACCATGTCCATTTGTATACATTATATGTATAATTCTATTTAACTATCTATTGTAAAAGGCTCTAGTTTCTGTAGCGCTATAGAAAAATAAGTATATCTATTTAGAGAACATACTCATATAATTCAATGCCAAAAAGACTGTATGCACAAAAGTGTATAACCAAGTTTCTCAAAAAAAAGTACAACTTATAACAGGATTAATTGCTTGTATTTTTTATTTCTCATTTACAATCGGTCGGTCGACCATACGCAGATGTCTTGATAGAACTTGTATAATTTGTTAGACATCCTCAGTCAATGTTGAGTTACCTTCATGTTTCTCTACGTTGCTTGTATTGTTGGTTTTTGTTTTTCCTGACGTTTGACGAAACTTTGCAGTATTCATGGTTACAGGTTGACTAAAACCTATATTCAGCAATTAATCCAGTTAAGTTGTTTTATTATAATGTGTAGTGATCACGAAAACACAAGACATCACTATAACAATACTTAAATTATCTATGCTCAATAATTTCTTCTACCGCACGCACGGGAGGACTGAGCCAAGTTCCAAACAAATATCTATTGATACTATTGTGTAAAACGGCTATTAATGCCTACGCTGAGAGGACCGTGTATCGTTAGGTGTCCCACTGACGCTGTCGGTGCACATAGATCCGCGGCTGCGCGACGCGGGGCTGGCGCGCGCGAGCGAGCTGCGCGAGTGGCTGGCGCAGCGGTACGAGGATGCCGTGGCGGCCGCCGCCGCTAATAACGCTGCTGTTGGTATGTAGCTCATACTCACTAGTTTCATGTACAAGGTGAATAGTGTAAAAATAAAACTTCCAAGTAAATACTTGAGTTATTCTTAAGTATACTACTCCGAATTCTTTTTCCACGTTTTAAACGTAATAATGCAAGTTCAAACTAGGTTTGCCAAAAACTTTTTCAGCGATATCTAGTATTTTTCAAACTAAACTATAAAAAAATTAATATTTATTGGTAAAGCCAAAAAATAGACAGAGATGTATTTGGAACTTATTTATTTATAGTATAAATTTTTATGGTGAGAAAAGATCGGTTGTGATAAGGATTTGAATTAGAGTTGCCTACCGTACTATAATATATAGTATTGTACTTTTTCTGGTCTGCATACTATGTATATACTTTTGAAGAATTACACAGTATAAATACTATATTTTCAACACCAAAATCTAACAAACAAAACATTATTTTAAACATTTTATTAACGTGACTTTACATAATTAAATGGAAAAAGAATACGGTCGCGAACAGGATTTGCGCTCTGACCGCTAAGCCATCTCGACGAGATGGCTTAGCGGTCAGAGCGCCTGGAGTATTCATCCGGGAGGCGCAGGTTCGAATCCTGTTCGCGACCGTATTCTTTTTCCATTTAATATTGTAACTTTAGAGTTCGCTAAGCATGCGTTAATGCTTTTCAAAGATTTATCCATCCGCTAAGCCATCTCGTCGAGATGGCTTAGCGGTCAGAGCGCCTGGAGTATTCATCCGGGAGGCGCAGGTTCGAATCCTGTTCGCGACCGTATTCTTTTTCCATTTAATATTGTAACTTTAGAGTTCGCTAAGCATGCGTTAATGCTTTTCAAAGATTTATCTTGAAGTGACTTTACATTTTTTAAATGCAAGAAATAAAAACTATCAATAGTTTTTACAAAAATAAATAAGTTATCTCTGTAAATTTTTTGGCTTTACCATAAAATATTATATTTTATATAGCTTAGTTTGAAAAATACTAGATTTCGCTGAAAAACAATTCGGAGTAGTGAGCAGAGGATGGGATGGCTTAGTTGGCAGCTCGCCTTGAGAATTTAACTAGGAGGCGCAGGTTCAAATCCTGCCACGACCGTATTTTACTTATAACAAAAAATTATAACTAGTTCTTATTTAAAAAGCATGTGCTTGGAAGATTTATCTGTAAAGCTATTTTTTATCGCTCTCCAACTAATTTCCATATTTCTGATACATATATATTTATCATATTTTTGTAGTAAATGTGTTTGTTCTGGATTTTTAGTCACCGTAGTTTTGCAAGCCATTTAACGATTATAATATAAATAAATTTATTGCATGGAAAATCGTAAATTTAAATTAATTAAATTAATATGTTACCTAATCGAATTTTAAATTCAATGCAATTTTGTTAAAAATAAGTAAGGAATATGTGATAATGTACCTTACCATTTTATGAATTAAAAATACATAATTAAAATTTATTACCAATATTTTCTCATAAATAAATAAACTAAGGCACAAATTAGTTCTAAGACTGCCTCGTTGGTCTAGTGGTCCCAAGCGCGACTGCTGAGCATAGGGTCTCGGGTTCAATTCCCGGGTCGGGCAAATTGTTATTGAGTTTTCCTGTTGGGAAATTCTCAGGAGCAGCCCGGAGTTTGAATTGTGCCTGGTTGATGGCAATAGGCTCACTACCTATGACATGGGACTGAATAACAGTGAAATATGGGTGGAGATCCGTGTACACCTCTGCCTATCCCTTCGGGTATACACGCGTGATGTTATGTTAATTCTAAAACTAGACGATATGTTCCACAGACCAGCCGCAGAAGATCGTGAACAACCTACAGAGTAGGCCGGCGCCGGCGGCCGCGCGGACAGGCAACGATGATGCCACTACCTACGGTAAGTTCATAATAAATGTCATGTAAATAATGGCGCAACAACGGGGAATCCCGCTCCGGGTCCTAGAGACCCACGATGGTGAAACCACGGCCGCTCTTCTCGAAACCCGTAGCGCTCGTACCCATGTTTGCCCCTTCCGTCTGTATCAAGGCAGCGTTTGAGGGGCCATTATTTGTTATTAACATAGTACTAGCAAGACGAAAACAGCTCCTTGAACGGCTAACGTTAAGAAAAAAATAAAAATGTAAAAATTTGAATTATGGTAAATGAATCCTTATCACTTACACATTGGCCCCTTGAAAGGAAATTACCTAATAAATTAGGATCTTATATTTTCTTTTTACCTAATTCTATTCTTCGTTCTCCCCTAGAAAAGCGAGTCCACGCGTTACAAGAAGAAGTGTTGGCGCTCCAAGCTCGGTACCAGCGGGAGCTGCAGCGGCTGGAACAGGAGAACAGGGAACTGCGCCAGCAGAACATGCTGCTGAGGCAGGGCCGCCAGCCTTCCACCAGGAAGATGAAGGTAGGAGCATCGGAACAGAAAGTGTTCAGTCACAACCCTTCAGCAAGAGAATAGCTGAGAGTTTTAGGGAGAAATAAATAAATAATTTAAAAAATATATAAAACTGCCTCTTAAACTAGGGAAACCTGTAGCTTAAGAGACAGTATTCGGAAAAGATAATGTCATATAAATTTGAATAATACAGATGGCGGAACGGTGTCGCTCTACTAGTTTAACTAGATAATTGACTTTACGTATACTTTAGTGTGTGGTGCGTAAGAAGAACGTGTGTGTGTATGTGAGAGAGAAAGAGAGAGAGAGTGCGTGTGTGTATAGCTACTCGTAGGAGTGAGTGTACGTGTGTTTCTTTTAGGCGATGAAGGTAAGAAGGGATTCGGTTTTTGTATAGTCCTGTTGAAGAAGCCATGATGTCAACTTAGATTTCACAAAAAAATTCAATTTGACTTTTATTCTCATATTCTGTCCTCAAAATATGACTTCTAAACATCAGCCAAAGCTCTAGACGGTTGTCAAATTAAGATCTATGACAGCCGTTATAGGTAGTCAAAGGCTTGAAAGTCTGAGAACCAATCATGCCTCGAGATATTGTGGTATTAAACTGCATTTGGTTGAACTGGTAGCTGACCTCAATGTTATTGGGAAAAGGCTAGTCAGATTGAGCCAAAACTCCAAACGTCCTCCATTTCTCTTAACCTTGTGTCTTATTAAAAAGATCTGTGTAAGAACCACAAGCGATTCGGCTAATGTACTTACGTTGCTCGTTTGATTTCGTTCCAATACCATATCCATTGCCATCGTTATTTAGTTCATCTACTAACGCACACCGATACAACTGTCGTGATATTTTAAGCAGGAGGGGCGTTCAATGTATTCTCGGTATCGGTATGAAAAAAAAACTTAATTCAAATAAAATTATTTTTATTTTTCAATATAATCCCCCATAACCTTAATGCATTTGTTACATCTCGACATAAATTTTTCAATACCCTGTAAAAAATAACTTTCCTCCTTCTCTGAAAAATGCACATTTATGGCCGCCTTAAGCTCTTCATCGTTGGAAAATCGTTTTCCCCGAAGATCTTTTTTCAAATTAGGGAACAAATAATAATCGCTAGGGGCTAAGTCTGGACTATAGGGTGGGTGCTTTATTTCTTCGAAACCACAATCTCGCACAGCAGCCTTGGCAACACGCGCCGTGTGGACTGGGGCGTTGTCGTGAAGAAGCAACACACCGGCGGTCAGTTTACCCCGTCTTTTTTCTTTAATTGCCTCCCGTAAATTTCTCAAAGTGGATGCGTAGGATGCTGCGTTTATGGTTTCACCTTTTTTTGTGTACTCAATCAACAAAATTCCCTTTGAGTCCCAAAACATCGTGGCCATGACTTTTACCCTTCTTGTGCCACTGCATGGACTCCTGCTTACTTTCAGGGTCATAATGGTGAACCCACGTTTCATCTCCAGTAACAATTCGATCGAAAATACTTGATAGGTCTTCACCACAGAGCTCTAAAAACTCTCTACAGCACTCGATTCGCACTTGTTTTTGAGGCGCCGTGAGCATTCGCGGCACCCATCTTGCACTGACTTTTGAGACGTTAAGGAGATCATGAAGAATAGTGTGTACGGTACCAACGGAGAGGTGGGTCATCTCTGCTATAATTTTGACCTTCATTCGGGCATCATCATATTAACTTCTCAACTTTTTTCACGTTTTCTTCCGTAGAGGCAGTAACCGGGCCGCCCGAGCGAGTGTCATCTTCAATACTCTCTCTGCCCCTTTTAAATTCACTTGACCACTTTTGTACCGTCGATAACGAAGGTGCAGAATCTTGGGTAAACAGCCACCATCTCTTCGTGAATAGTTTTTTGACTTTTTCCTTGTTTGGTAAGGAATTTAATCACAGCGCGGTGCTCGATTTTCTTCGACATTGTCACGTTAGCCATTCCAGTTGTCGTTGACTAACGGTAACTAGCAAACTAATGATCAGAACTATATGAAATTTCATATTTATACCCTCAGATAATGTCATTACTTAATTAATTAGTCAAATTACCCACATCATTATTAAATCACCCCCATACCGAGAATACATTGAACGCCCCTCGTAAAGCATATTGCTTGCACGGAGGAATATGAGATTAAATTAAATGATTTATTTTCTAATATGGTACACTTTACACAAAGTTTAAGTTTGTATGCAGAAAGCTAAAATATATAATTACATAATTATATACTTTGAAATACGGTCGAATTTCGAGCACTGGAACCTTTCGACTCAGTAACGTACAGATCTGTACGTTGTAACAATAAAAATCTATTGTGTCTACTAATGACTGAGGCAACAGCTTAACAAATGCTTTGGCTTTAATGAGTTAAACTCATCTCTCCATCTTCGTCTGCACCTGCTGAGATGTCGTTCAGTCATATTTTTTTCTTTCCAGCGCTCTCTAATCGACATGTACTCAGCGGTACTGGACGAGCTATCAGGCTGGGACGCTGGGGACACTGACCGACTGCCCAGAGTCGTAGTAGTCGGAGACCAGTCGGCTGGCAAGACGTCAGTGCTGGAGATGATCGCTCAGGCCAGGATATTTCCTCGAGGAGCTGGAGAAATGTGTACCAGGTAAATATAATCTTAAACGATTGTTTTAGATGACTGGTCCATCTGTCAGGGGGCCTGTATCAGGCTTCCTTCACGTAACGATCCATAACATACGATTAGCTATGAGTCTAGGACTCAAGAGACCTAGGCCAATTGCTTTGAGTCGGAAACCAATTAGCTGGAAGAACTTCTGTGTTGGACCATGCATAAGCCAGCTTATTTCCTCGAGGAGCTGGAGAAATATGCACCAGCTAAATATAGCTTTAAACAACCATTCTTTCGAAGAATTTAGTCCATCTGTTAGGCGGCCTGCATCAGGCTCACCTTATAAATCAGCATATAAATATCCTTTTGAGGTAAAAGGCCTCAAAAGACGTAAGAATATTGATCACCATATGAAGGAACGAGGTGTGGTGTTCCTCCATAGAAAAGGGAGGATCCTCCAACCAGGCGGGTGATATTGCCTGGCGGGCCACGGCCCAACGGTTAATGTTGGTAGGTGGTATATATACACACTCGTCGTCAAACTTTGATTGCGCGATGCAGAGTGTTGTGCGCGTAGTTACTATGGAGCGAGATAGATGTCGCTACAACCACACTAACTCAGTGTATGTTAGTAATTTGTGATTATTAAGTCCAGGTGTCTTTGCTACTATTTCCTTCAGTTTTTTATAAGTAAGCAAATTTTCTAAACTGTTATGTTTTTACACCTATCTGGTATTAACAGGGCTCCAGTGAAAGTGACGTTGTCAGAAGGTCCCTACCACGTGGCTCAGTTCAGGGACTCCGCGAGGGAATTTGATCTCAATAAGGAATCTGATCTAGCGGATTTAAGAAAGTAAGTGTTACATATTTTCATAAAATTATTTTTCAACGTCAGATTAACAGATTTTGCCGTATATTCAGTCATTCAATTAAAATTTCCTGTAAAAATATACATAATTTCAACAAATGCATTACTTTAAAAACAAATCTTTAAGTTTTCATATCGCAATAGCTGTCCTCTTTTTCAACATTAGTTTTTTTTTCTACCAAACCAAAAAAAAAAAATAAAAAAAAAAAAGAATAAATTTAAAAAAAAGTTTCAATATTTTTACACAGTAGCTATACCCCAAACACTAGCATTTATGAATAGGCAATAAGCACCTATATTATGTGACAAATATAGTATCATTAAACATGAGTTTATTTTACCCTCTAGAGAAGTAGAGCTGCGTATGCGCAACAGTGTTAGAGGCGGTCGGACAGTGTCCACGGAGGTGATCTCCATGGCCGTGAAGGGGCCCGGACTGCACCGCATGGTGCTCGTCGACCTGCCCGGAGTTATATCGGTGAGTCGGACAGTGTCCACGGAGGTGATCTAGACCATTAGACTAACGAGGCCATTACACACGGCTGAACCCAATTCTGAAGTCCACGCAAAAGTCTCGACTAGAGTTGATAAAGTAACACCAAACCTGTACTAGCTGTTAGCTGTAAAACACAAAATATTGTATGTTTAACATATATCTAACTCTGGATAAGTATGTAGAACATAATTGACACAAATGTAATTGTTTGCAGACACAAACAGTGGACATGGCGTCGGACACGCGGGACGCTATCAAGCAGATGACGAAGCAGTACATGGACAACCCCAACGCTATCATACTGTGTATACAGGTATTAATTAATTACAATATAATATATGTCGGTGAAAGGTTTGAAGAATAGGGTCCGAGGTCTCTCTGTCTGTCAGGATTATAAAGGTAATCGTAAATAAAACCAATATTAAGGCTCTCCGCCACTGAGAGCACGTTTACTTTGGGTTAGTGATTAGTAGTGAGTCACTTCATATTACAATGTACAATGTAGGTATTACAATATCATTAAATCAGGGGTCTAGACAAGTCAGGGTGTAGAGGTGCGTTCGCCACGGCGGCTCGCAGAGAACTAACGTAGTAACGTCCTCCCTCCTCTCGCTGTAGTCACCGACGGCCCATAGCGCTCGGTGTTGCAACACCAATAATGTAAAATAGTGTTGCCATCTCCGACATATATAATAATCAAGACGAATAATTCCTATTTTTATCTTATTATATTATTTATTTTAACTTTTTTGTTTTGAGTGTGTTTTTTTTTTATCTGAGGGGTAAATTTAAATTTTGACAGTAAATTTACATATCTAATATATAAAATTCTCGTGTCACAGTTTTCGTTGCCATACTCCTTCGAAACGGCTTGACCGATTTTGATGAAATTTTTTGTGCTTATCCGGTATCTATGAGAATCGGCCAACATCTATTTTTCATCCCCCTAAATGTTAGGGGTAGTCCACCCCTAAATTTTTTATTTATATGGCAAAACAACGTTTGCCGGGTCAGCTAGTTACTCATAAAAATAAAATTATCGCTCGATAGAAAATTGAGCCCGTAGTATGTTAATAATTAAATGCTTTATGTTGAATTATATTGTGTGCATTTTTTATGTACTAAGCTAAAAAAATGTGTCTTTAGCGAGACACTTTATTTCGGTCCGGTTTTTATTTTCTGGTCCGATTCCCACACAGACCAAATATTTATATAATCTACATTTAACTTTTCCCGGGTCTCTGTGTGTGTGAAAAGTGTGATTATGTGTCTCTATACGCACCATTGTTAATTTTTATTTGATTTATGTTATTTTAATTCCCTTGTAATTGTCTTCGCTCATTAAAATCGTATGTGTGACATTGTTGTTTAATAAACTTAATTACTTTGTGCTTTATATCACCAGCAATATTCAAAATCCCTAGGGAGGGATTTTTTTTACACGAAGTAAGAATATGTGTTGTTGTATTCCAGGACGGCTCAGTGGACGCGGAGCGAAGTAACGTGACGGACCTAGTATCATCGTGTGACCCGTCGGGCAAGAGGACCATCTTCGTCCTCACCAAGGTCGACCTCGCGGAGGAAAACCTCGCCAACCCCAACAGGGTGAGCAGCTGATACACCTTACTTCAGTGATATTTTTACATAATACATAACATAATACTTGTACCCTCCAAAAGTTAGGCAGAGTACTGTTGTACCCTAACATTTCACCGATGTAGTTATTAATTCACATGTAAGGTGGTGACCCTATTGTCATCTAAAAAAAAAACCAATAACACTTTGCCCGACCCGGGAATCGAACTCAATACCTCATGTTCGCGCTTGGGGGGCAAGGTTAGGCAACGAAGAAAGTTATTTAACCCAACGCTACAGTAAATTTACATAACATACCTCGTTATACGTTTGTCATGGTTTGTCATATCAATATTTAAAATGCGTAATGATTATTAGGATATTAAAACTATACCAATGTATATTATGACAAAATTTTATGTGAATCAATAGTGAACCTAAATGTCTACCCATACTTTAAGACGCGTACCACAGATGGCAGTTTGCATGAATTGGGCATGCCTGATTTTTCGTTAGACGTGCTAACGGAAAAGATATGGAGATTTTTTGATTATATGCTATATTTTGTTAATTTCCACTCAAAGTAAAAAAATTCGGCTCTAAATCTGTTGATGGAAATATGCACCTTAGAGTAATGGCCGATAACCCAAAAAAAAAATACATGTTTGAAAGCGATTCTTGTAAACTTAATTGAAAAGACAATCAAAGCACGTATCAATATGTTCTAATATAGCTAACTACAAATTTATGTCTCATTTTTATTTCTAACCACAGCCAAAATGCAAAAGCCTTATTAAAAATATTGTCTATGTACAGATCCGGCGCATCTTAGAAGGGAAATTGTTCCCGATGAAGGCGCTGGGCTACTACGCTGTAGTGACCGGACGCTCGAGGAAGGATGACTCCATACAGAGCATCCGGGAGTACGAGGAGAGGTTCTTCAGGTCTTCGAAGCTTTTCAAGTAAGTCATCTGTCTTAGGTTGGAAGTCACAGCCCCCGAACACAGATCTTTGTCGACACTTGATGGGTCGATAAAAGTTAATATATTGTCAATAAATTATCTGACGTTTAAAAACGATAAATGTGTCGACAAAAACAATCATACTCCCACCACTAGTGTGACTAGTGCAGCCTAAGCAGTGATAGCCTAGTGGTATGACCGTTGGACTGACAAGTCAAAGGTCGCAAGTTCGAATCCAAGGCTTTGTTAGGAAAAAATGTTCTCAATCTTCTTCTTATCGTGTGGTTGATGATCAACCTAGTGTCAGAGTTTAAACCACCCACAGGTCTCTGACATAGCGTATAGATATTGCAATTAAGATTCAGAAATTAACTGCATCATACAATTGAAGCTTTACACACCATCGAGAACATCTCTCAGGTGTGCTAGATTCCTCACCATGTTTTCCTACACCGTTTTAAGCAAGTGATAATTTATACCTTAATTGCAGTATCTATACTCTTCCCCGTATCTTTCTATTTTACGATTTTACGATTCACTTTTACGCGCGCGCTGGGTCGTACCAGTTGTGTCACGTAGCCGTAGCTAACTCACATATATTTCGCTAATGATTACCTGCCACGGGTGTATGTGTGCGTGTGATACTGTCCGTGTTATCGTGCTATCTAGCCGGCCGCTACCGAACGTTCGCTGAGCACATAGTAGCCCAAAATTACAGAGAATTTATAGTACTGCAAAATGAATCCAGCAAACAGCACTTTCGATCGAGTAAATGAAGGGAATAATGCTTCAAATACTGGTGGAATGAGTGTAGATGGGTCACTCATCGATCAAGAGTCACCTCCAGCGTATGTGACATTCCGTAAATGCGTATCACAGGGCCAGGATCAATATTTCCAGCAGCAGTTCAACTTGCTCAACATCAACATGGAAACTATGTTTAAGTCATGGTCTTCTAAGCAGGATGAAAAACTATCCCGGTTACTAACTGAGTTCGAGAGTGTTGAGTACAAAGCATGACGATCTTTTATCTAAAAATCAAGAACTCCAAAATCGTGTGAAGGTGGTTGAGCAAAATGACCAATCAAAGGAAACCCGTTTAGCCTATTTGGAGACTAAGTTGGAGGCCATGGAACAAAGGGCGCTTAGCTCCAATATTGAGATAAGTAACTCGCCTGAAAAGCGTGGAGAGAACCTAGTTTTTATTATTGAGGAAATCGCAAACATTATCAAACAGCCTGTTACTAAACCTGATATTATGTCCGTTCACCGAGTCCCACAGCTCAACCCTAAAAAGCCGGGCGTAATGCCCGAAAAACATAGTTGCTAAGTTCTCTAGTCAAATCATAAGAGATAACTTCATTGCAGCTGTTCGTTTAAACTAGGGTATTTCGACTGATCAAGTGAAAATGCAAGGTTCCTCCCAGAAGGTTCACGTGAACGAACATCTGACCTTGAATAACAAGAAATTATTTCGTCAAGCCCGGGATATCGCTAAGGAGCATGGATACAAATTCGTGTGGATCAAACATGGAGTTATCCTTGCTCGTGTTGACGAACAAACGGCTGTCATTGCTATACGATCTGAATATGATTTGTCTAAACTTAAAAGTGAAGTTCAAAATTGATAGCGTAAATAACTATTATATACGTAATTTATACTATAAGTTACGAAGGAATGTTTACTTTTTGCATTCGTCCATAGTGGTGTTATTGTGTATGTGGTCTCTGATCCTTGCGGTACTCTGTGTGTTGTTTACGAAAAGGTATGCAGCGAAGCATTTTTTTTTTTTTTACCGATACCCTCTACTTATATATCTTATTCAATAGTAACAAGATAAATACTGTTTATTACGCATTTTACATTTATTTTTTGTTACAAACAATGTATGACATATTTTTATCACAATGCTCGTCTAGATACGGGTATCCTTTTTGCACAATTACTATTTGTATGCTATTAGCGTCCCATTCGTGTTGTACCTACTATTTTATTATTGATGACCCATTTGTCCATTTTTCTACTAGTAAAATGAAACTATTTTTATTACATTATAACTAGTAACATAACTATTTACTACCAAAATTGTCGTGGTTTAAGAACCAAATTGAATACTTTATACAGTAATATCTTATCTGAGTCGTATGATGTGATTGTTCTGTCTGAGACGTGGTTAGTTCCTAGCATTGCCGACCAGGAGATTAGTGATTCGCGTTACATAGTGTTTCGCTGTGATAGAAACCGTGTTTTATGTGGCAAGTCTGATGGTGGTGGCGTTTTAATAGCGGTGCGTCGTTATCTCCATGCTGTACGCTGTGAGTTAACAGCAGAGCAGTCTGAAGTCTTTGGTCATTGTACAGCGCCACCAATCATTGACTACGTCTTTTTAAAATTTGACTCTAATGTACATGGTAAGTGTCATGTAATATGTGGCATATACATTCCACCTAATCGAACACTTCTGACTTATGATATCTTTTTTAATATGTTGGAAAAATATATGCACTCGCTGTCTGTTGACAAAATATTTATGGTAGGAGATTTTAACTTGCCTCACATAGACTATCACTAACTTGATGGGCTTACCTCATCTCTGAATACTCATAATACAGTAAGTTCAATTCTCTAGAAAATATTTTGCTTCATTTTTTATCTATTATAAATTGTTAACAGTATAATAACGTCAGAAATCAACTGGACCGGATTTTAGATTTATTTTTATCAAATAATGTAAGTGTTTGTCAGCCTGTCCCTAATCCTTTAGTTCCGATACATAATTATCATCCACCTTTCTGTGTTGCGGTACGCTTTGATCTGGTTTATAAACCTATGATTTATTGTGCGATGCCTAGATATCGCTTCATGGAAGCAAACTATTCTGCTATCAATAATGATATTATTAAAATAGATTGGGGTACCTTACTAAATGATCTACCATTGGAATGCGCTACTCAATGCTTCTATGAAAATATATATAAAATGTGCCTTTGTGTCCCAACAAGTCAGTGAATTATCCTATCTGGTTTTCTCATCCCTTGATTCATATTTTTAATGATAAATAGATGGCATGGATCCGGTGGAAAAAATATAATAATAAGACTGACTATGAGCAATTCTCCCTATACCGTAAAAGATTTAAATCCCTCTCCGCTGAATGTTTTAATAGGTACATACAATCGATAGAGGAAGGCTTAAAGAAAGATATTAAATTATTTTTGTCGTTTGTAAACAGTCGTAAAAACAAGTCAGGTATAACCTAACAATATGATTTATGATAATGAGACATCAAACTCAAACCCAATTTTTTTTATTTCATATAGGCCCTATTACAGGCACGTAAGAAAAGTCAAAGCTAGGTGCACGGTTCCAAGAAGTTGGTCTTATGGAGAAGAGCCGGCAAGAAACTCCATAGACACTCTTTTAAAATGATATGTTCTTTACTATTAAAATGTATTAATGTGAGAATAATGCAGGTTAATGTTGAAGAAAAGGCAGAATTTTAATTATATAAAATGCCAAAATTATAACCAGAGCTATTACGAGCTGACCAGTCCCAACAGACAGCACGCGTTCACGAGTATGACGTGCGCATCAGCATCGCTAAACTCAACCATTTTGAAGGGAACTCAACGACCCAATACACAACGCCACCATCAGCAAGACATTTTAGTGAGCATGACAAACTCATAATACCCGGTCATAGGCTGTTATATGAGAGTAATTCTTTAATGTAAAGATTAACATTAATGTCCACATAATGCTCACATTTTACAGAACAGTAGTGAAGCTATAAGATATAATACAATATTTATTAAGAAAATTACATTAAATAACTGTTAAAAAAAGAAACAGTTAAGTCAAATAACAACACAGCAAACCATAAACGTAGGATAGTAAAAGACCTACAAAGCCTACTTTAGTTAAGGAATCTCTTACGGAAATATCACATGTTAGAAAGAGAAAGCATATTTAGGTTCGGTCAGCACTATTGGCAGATGTTGTTTTCTCCAGTGTCACTGTCAAAAATCACGCTAACTTATATTTGCTATATCGTCAGTGAATCCTGTATATTTTATAAAGTTTTAAAATGTTTAAGCAATGCCTACGTGTTGTGTTGGGGACTGCGATGTTTCTTATAAAAATAATCCAGAAAAACATTCATTTCACAGGTAAATTGTCATCAACAGCATATATTTTCATGGCTATATTTTGGAAAAAATATCTTTAGAAAATTTATTTGGAAAACCAAATCCTATCAAGGAAATAGTGAATTTTCTCAATAGTAAAAAACAATGGTCATAATAACAATATTGAGTACGTTGTTCTAATATAAATTTTCATTTCATGTACACAAAATAGTGAGTTGTCAGTGTCGACTATTGTGTTGATGAAATTTTAGACTAAAAAGTTCCGATATCAGAATTTATTTAAAGTTTTGATGTACCAACTTTCTCTCCACATTGATTATTTTTCCAAAATTTTACCTAGTAATATCGACACAGAAGATTAAACCAAAACGTTTCTGTCTCTTAGTCGCTGTGTCTGTAAGCGTAGCTTAGTAGCCCAGGTTACGTAATAAATATATTTCATCACGTTATTACAGTAGTCCCCAAATGCGGTTCGAATCCAGACCGCCAACCTACTTTGTGCGGACCTTGGTTGATGATAATGATCTAACGACTGCGCTACTCATAAACGTAGGATAGAAAAAGACCAACAAAGCCTACTATGGGAATGGAATCTCTTACGGAAATATCACTTGTTAGAAAGAGAAAGCATATTTAGGTTCAGTCAGCACTATTGGCAGATGTTGTTTTCTCCAGTGTCACTGTCAAAAATCACGCTAACTTATATTTGCTGTATTGTCAGTGAATCCTGAATATTTTATAGAGTTTTAAAATTTATAAGCAATGCTTACGTGTTGTGTTGGTGACTGCGATGTTTCTTATAAAAATAATCCAGAAAAAGATTCATTTCACAGGTAAATTGTCAACAACAGCATGTAGTTTCATGGCCATATTTTGGAAAAATCTGTCTTTAGAAAATTTATTTTGAAAACCAAATCCTATCAAGAAAATAGTGAATTTTCTCTATAGTAAAAAACAATGGTCATAAAATCAATATTGAGTACGTTGTTCTAATATAAATTTTCATTTCATGTATACAAAATAGTGACTTGTCAGTGTCGACTATTGTGTCGATGAAATTTTAGAACAAAAAGTTCCGATATCAGAATTTATTATTAGTGTAGACCTACCAACTATCTCTACACAGTAATAATTTTTCCAAAATTTTAAATGGGGTACCTAATACGATGAAACCAAAATGTTTGGAAACGTTTCTGTCTGTTTGTCGGTGTGTCTGTCCGAACGTTTATAACATATAAGAAGCTTGGCGTAGCTTATTGGCCCAGGTTACGTTATAAATATATTTCATCACGCTATTACAGGAGTCCCCAAATGCGGTTCGAATCCGGACCGCCAACCTACTTTGTGCGGACCTTAGTTTAATAATGATCTAACGAAATGCGCTACTATTATTCTTCGCTATTTGTTTGAATTTGATTAGACCCCGAATGAAACTAGTTGGTGATTCCTGCGCTATCACCTTTAGGCGATGAGCTTTGAGCCTATATGTGATAGCGTAATGAATATGCTGTTTACTTAATTTTTACTGCAAATTCAAGAGAATTTCACATTTTTATGATATATTTTTTTATACTAAAAGGTTTCTTGTCGATGCGAAGGCAAGGAAAAAAATTTATGAGACTAATTGATAAAGAAAAGAATAAAGATAAAGAAGAAAAATAATAAAGAAAAAGAAGAAATAAGAAAAGATAATAGGATATACCTTTTTTTTTCGGGGGGAAACCTTCAATTACGCGCCCTTTTTCTCCGAGAGGGATTGGCCTTCTCACAATCCCGCTTGGCGGCTTCTTTCTGGACAACAGCAGTATCACAAAAGGAAGCCATTTCTCTCCAGTTCCCTAAATCTGCCAGCGTAGACCTCACTATTGCCGGCAGAAATAGATCTCGCCCGATACTGGCTCTTAGTATCCGCCGCTCAGCGGTCTAGGTAGGGTACACCTCAAACGTGTGCTGCGCTGAGTCGAGACCACCTTCGCAATGGTATTAGGATAGGTAGGTAAAAATCATTCTATCAATCATCATCTCAATCAGTCATACTCTATACACTGCTCAGGGTCTTTAAAAGCTGCTTTCTTAACAAAGTACCTATTACCAATGAAATATAATTATAGTATGAGCGCATGAAATGTTTTTATTAAAATAATGTAATTAATTAATGAAGTCCATTAAGTAATACCTACGCTTGTGATTTTAGTTTTATTAACATAATTTGATTGAAAATATTTTCATTTTGTATACCAAGTCTTTACATCTGAAATACTGTCTATCGATAATCGATATGTGTCAATATTTCCACGGTGTACATCACTATTGCACGCACACATTGACAATTCAAAATCGGTTGCACTTTTTTGAGCTCTATGTCCTTCTATGGGGTAGCAAAAATATTCTAATACTATGCAGCAAACCAAATTTTTCGAAATTTTGAAATTTAAACTAGTAGCAGAAGATACTAGATTAGAACAATTGTCATGTGATTATGTAAGATAAATAATATATATATCTAGTTGTCAAAATAAGGTATAATAAAAACAGTAATTACCAAAGTAATCTGTACAGGTTACATCCATTCATGCAATAAATTAGACAGTGCCAGTGGGTCGCTGTGTGCAGGAGGGGATCGTGCGCCAAACATCCCTATCTTTAATGTAGTGTCTGATACTATAATACGCTTTAGATATTAAAATGCGTTTGATAACTACCTTAAACTTATCATCTGGAAGATCTGTAATATTAGATGGGATCTTATTATAGAACCGAATACTGTTACCCATGAATGATTTGCTGGTCTTCCTAAGCCTAAAACCGGGGACTATAAGCTTGTGCTTATTACGAGTGTTTAGATTGTGGTGGTCACTCTTCTTATTATAATCGGCAACATTTTTGCGGATGTACATGATATTACTGAATATGTACATCGATGGCAAAGTAAGTATATTTATTTCCCTAAACAATTCACGTCGTGACTCACGACAGCCAAGATTATAAATAACTCGGACTGCTCTTTTTTGTAATATAAAGATAGTCTCAACGTCAGCAGCCGAACCCCACAGTAAGATGCCATAGGATATAATACTGTGGAAATAAGCAAAATAAACTAGTCTAGCTGTTGCTACGTACATCTGTCATCTGTCTTATTTTCCTAACTGAAACGCCAAAGAAAACAGTTGAGGGAACCAAATCTAACACCCTACCATCAAGTTTTATATTTGAATTTATATGGGGTACGCTTGGTATGAAGAACCTTATACATTTGGTCTTATTCGAGTTAAGAAGAAAGTTATTAGCATGTCTAAAGTCTTGGAACGATTAGTTCTTGCATACAATTATCATACTTGAACAACATGGATTTGTTCAGAATCGGTCCACGGTAAGTAACTTAGTACTCTATTCTAACTTTATATTTGAAAACATGGATAACCGCCTTCAAGTTGACTCTGTGTATACTGATTTTTGCAAGGCTTTTGACAGAGTTGACCAAAATTTACTTCTTAAAAAAATTGAATTTAATGGTATTAGGGGTAATTTACTACGTTGGTTTACATCCTACATAAAAAATAGGACCCAGATGGTGGTTGTAAATGGTTTCTCGTCTGATATTATAAATGTAACGTCTGGAGTTCCACAAGGCTCCATTTTGGCACCATTACTCTTTGTTTTATTTATAAATGACGTCAGCAAGTGTTTCATTAATGCTCGTTTTCTGTTATATGCAGATGATCTTAAAGTTTATCATCATATAAATACCATTAACAACTGTGAAAAAATGCAACAGGATTGTTTTTCTGCCTACTGTGTAGCTAATAAACTGCAACTCAGCATATCTAAATGTAAGTCAGTTTCATTTACCAAAACTATTAATATTATCCACTTTCCGTATTCTCTTAACAACATCCCCATTGAAAAAGTATCTGTAATAAAAGATCTAGGGGTGTATTTTAACTGTAAGCTTCATTTTGATATCCATATTAATCAGGTTATTTCTAAAGATTTTCAACTTTATGGTTTTTGTACGAAGAACATGCGACTCGTGCAGAATGCCGGCTTCCTATTTATTATTATTTAAGACTCTCATTAGATCACAGCTCGAGTATGCTACGCAAGTTTGGAATCCACATTATGAGAAATATAGTGATCAACTTGAGACAGTACAGCGTAAATTCCTTCGGTTCTTAAACTACAAATGTAAATGTTATCACAAATGGTCATCTTACCGAACACTTTTAAATAAATTTTCATTATGTAGTCTAAAATCAAGAAGACTGCTTCTTGACCAGACATTTCTTTATAAAATATGTCATAACAAATTTGACTGTAATAAACTTGTAACTCAAATATTTCTGCGCATACCTAGTAGTTCTCAGCATATTCGAGACACATACACACATAGTTTATTTGCACAAAAACCATGTAAAACGAATGCAGGAGCTCGTGCTCTACTACGAAGAATTATGAAAACATACAATGATTGTTTCACTGATTTGGATTTCACAGTTTAGAAAAAAAGTCCTACAATCTAAATTGTAAATTGTAATTTATTACTTTAAAATAGTGATTATACTTTGTTTTATTGTTGCTAATGAATTGAGCTGCCTTGAGTGTAGCACACAAAATTGTTGTCGTTTATTGTTTTCGGTAGTTGGCTGCTATGGTTATGAATTATTATGTGGATAACGGTGCTGGTTGTGGAATTACTTAAATTAGTTATTTAAAAGTGTGTATTATGCGTTGTTCCGCAATTGTTTGTTGTCCTTAAGAAATAAAATAATATAAAATTTATATATTTGAAAAAAAAAATACTAAACAAATTACCTGTAAAGGTCGGGGTGATCAAACATAAAAATTTTACGTCATCGTGTATAAAGAATACTCTTTTGCTAAAACATTTTTTACTGTGAATTAATGTCGATCTAAAGTCGTACATTTTTCGTCAAACATTGTTGTGAGCAGGTCTAGAACCTGCACCTTCCCGATAAATCTTCCAAGCGCTTTGACCACTAAGTCATCTCTACGCATGAGTTTCAAATTTTTTTCTATATTTGATATCATAACTGTCGAATCTTTCTGAAACCCGTGGTGCCCCAGGGACGGTCTGGTGACGCCGTCGCAGGTGACGACGCGCAACCTGTCGCTGGCGGTGGCGGACTGCTTCTGGCGCATGGTGCGCGCCTCCGTGGAGCAGCAGGCCGACGCCTTCAAGGCCATGCGCTTCAACCTCGAGACCGAGTGGAAGAACACCTTCCCCAGGTACGTGCGCTCCACACTACTACACTGGGAGTACACTTTTTGGGTGCAACAGCACGGTAGTATATCTTCTTTGATATTTTGTTTTATTTTCCAACAAAAATGTCTTCATCTGTTTTATTCGTTGTGAAAAATCCATTCAAGTGACATGAAAGTAGGAAAAATGCTATAGAAATGTGTTCCTTGCGAAGTAGGTAGTCATTCATAGTTCATGTAGTTGAACTATGAATGATAAACTGAGAAATCACGTAATAGACAACATTGCTGTTTTAAAGAAGATTTAGCGACGAAAATTGAAAAGAGTTGAGGGAGTGAATGAAATACGATTTATAAAAGGTATCAGAAGGCAGGTGTACGCGGAAATTCTAAAAGGTGACGCCCTACAAGGATATACACTGACCTTATTAGTGATATCTTCCAAAAAAGACTAGGTGGGTAGTACTCTCAATCGGCGCGTGTGTATGATGGAAATCTATAACGCTCTTCCACTTAACAGTGTTGTTTTCGACAGGGTCCATAATTTGATCTCATAATTCTAAGTCTACCTGTAGAGCATTGAGTATTGATGTATAATTTTTCATATATAAATTTATGAAAGGTCCATAGTGTGAAGTGGTCGTTTGTCCCGTTGGCAGACAGCGCGAGCTGGACCGCGACGAGCTGTTCGAGCGCGCGCGCGCCGAGCTGCTGGACCAGTCGGCCGAGCTGTCGGCCGTGGCGCCGGCCGCCTGGGAGCTGCGCCTGCAGGCCGCGCTGTGGGCCGCCGCCGCCGACAAAGTGCTCGCCAGCATATACCTGCCCGCCGCCGCCAACGCGCAGGGGGACGTCGGTAACTACTTACTGCACTTTCATACTCATTTTTTTTGTCCGTGTGGTTCCATGAAAGAATAGACCACCTGTCGTCCCATGGGTATTGTAATACGCGAGTAAGAGATATAAAATAAGTAATGCATCCTAAACTCTACCTATTTTATTGGTTTGAAGAAAGAAAGAATGAAAATTATACATTTTAATCTTAACTTGCAAGATATAAACATTAAATAAAAATACAAAAAATTTGAAAGCACCTGCACGAGACAAAAAGGGCCCTATCTTAGCATAGCTGATATTCAGATAGGTCCCAAAAATTGTGAAATCACGGCACGCGTGCTTTCTAAACTGGAAAAGTAACTTTCAGTCAAATAGCCAACACAAATCTTCTATTGAAGCATAGGGGGGAGCAAAACGAGAGAGTGTGCTTGCACCAGCGCAAACGCTTCTCCACTTTAACTTTGCACCGATGACCCTAGCTATTCGTTTTTGTTATTTAAAACCGAGTTTGAACTAACTAGTCATATTAGGACCCACGAAAGGTAAGTAGCTGTTAGGGTCGCCATGATCGAAACCGATAAGGATGACTGTATAATACTAAAATATTCAAACTAATACATTTACACCAGCAGCCAGTATCGTTATATTTTTTTGTGTAAAAATACGTTCGTCGGCATGATTTGAACTTGAACCCGAACGTATTCATCCGGGGGCGCATTATTATAAAAATTTACATAATACTAGATTGGGTTGCTTAAAAATACCGCGTAATTTTGTATAACAGGGATCATTTACGCAAAAACAAAAATAGAAAATGCTGAAAAAAAAAGGGTATTAAAAAAATATGATGGTATTATTTTATCGCAATGCAGTCTAAGATTTTGGGAATTTCAACTTGCCTAGTAAGTAACATTACTCTCAAACACCAATGAGACAGGAATTAATTTTCAAAATTCTGCTCGCTATGCTGGCGTGCAATGCTCTTTACCTCTCCATATAAGAAGATACCTTTCCCCGTAATTGTATCATATTGTTCATATTGTACATCATAATATGAACATTTTAGGTGTAATGCCTCGCCAAGTAAAGTTCACAACCGCCGACGGCGCCACTTCGCCCACGATATGGCTGGATCCTTACGATTTTGATTCTAGTGAGATCGTCATTTCTATCCGTATATAGTTTCCATACAGTTAATATATACAAAGTAAAATTCTTATGTAATCATTGAAATATAATCACAAGTTTATGTCTTTTTTTATTGCATATTATTGTTAGAAATAAGTAATAACGTTGTCTCCATTTTTGTAGTACTAGAAGTATTACAGTTTATACAACGTGTAACGAGAGTTCTTACATCACACAGAGGTGATTGGTTCCATAGTAAACGAACAACGTTTACTACGGAACCAATTTCGAAAGCGAATAAAAAAATACAGCTGCTCCATACATTTTGGCCGAGTAGATTCCAACATTTCCATGGATCGCAGATTTTCAAAATAATTTCTATAGTCAAAATTGATCGTATAAATGGGTACATTGACCCCTCAAAGTATGACTGACTTCTATTACACGTTGTATAATTTAAAGGTCTGTAAAATAATTAATTAATAGGTTGTTGCTTTGTAAAACTATTGAAAATGCGCGTAAATTATTACATGTATGTAACTAGTAGTCTCATTGATTATTATGTATGTAATTTTATGACAATAATCGTTTTAAAAGTTGCAATAATCTGGCAGTATTTTCCATTGAATATGATCTTATTCAATGGAAAATACTGCCAGATTATTGCAACTTTTACGATTATTTACCTAATCCAAACCAGACAAAACAAGCTCCCCCAAACTGGTTTACTATAACAAATCCAGATTTTACTTAATTTCTTTCTAAGTAAATATACTACCAAAAATAATTTCTCGTCGTAGACAAATTCAACACAGCCGTAGACATAAAACTCCGCGAGTGGGCGGAGGCCGAACTACCGAACGCGTCCATCCGCGCTGGACGAGAAGCTCTGCGCGAAGAGTTCACTGAACTGATGCACAGGGCACAGGACTCCGACCCCGTGTACGAACCTGTGAAGAGGGAGGCTGTGGAGGAGGCGCTGCGGAGGCACCAGTGGGAGGACAGGGCGCAGGATGTAAGTGTATACGTGTAGTCTACTGCGGTCCACGGAACTGTGCACAGGGCACAGGACTCCGACCCCGTGTACGAACCTGTGAAGAGGGAGGCTGTGGAGGAGGCGCTGCGGAGGCACCAGTGGGAGGACAGGGCGCAGGATGTAAGTGTATACGTGTAGTCTACTGCGGTCCACGGAACTGTGCACAGGGCACAGGACTCCGACCCCGTGTACGAACCTGTGAAGAGGGAGGCTGTGGAGGAGGCGCTGCGGAGGCACCAGTGGGAGGACAGGGCGCAGGATGTAAGTGTATACGTGTAGTCTACTGCGGTCCACGGAACTGTGCACAGGGCACAGGACTCCGACCCCGTGTACGAACCTGTGAAGAGGGAGGCTGTGGAGGAGGCGCTGCGGAGGCACCAGTGGGAGGACAGGGCGCAGGATGTAAGTGTATACGTGTAGTCTACTGCGGTCCACGGAACTGTGCACAGGGCACAGGACTCCGACCCCGTGTACGAACCTGTGAAGAGGGAGGCTGTGGAGGAGGCGCTGCGGAGGCACCAGTGGGAGGACAGGGCGCAGGATGTAAGTGTATACGTGTAGTCTACTGCGGTCCACGGAACTGTGCACAGGGCACAGGACTCCGACCCCGTGTACGAACCTGTGAAGAGGGAGGCTGTGGAGGAGGCGCTGCGGAGGCACCAGTGGGAGGACAGGGCGCAGGATGTAAGTGTATACGTGTAGTCTACTGCGGTCCACGGAACTGTGCACAGGGCACAGGACTCCGACCCCGTGTACGAACCTGTGAAGAGGGAGGCTGTGGAGGAGGCGCTGCGGAGGCACCAGTGGGAGGACAGGGCGCAGGATGTAAGTGTATACGTGTAGTCTACTGCGGTCCACGGAACTGTGCACAGGGCACAGGACTCCGACCCCGTGTACGAACCTGTGAAGAGGGAGGCTGTGGAGGAGGCGCTGCGGAGGCACCAGTGGGAGGACAGGGCGCAGGATGTAAGTGTATACGTGTAGTCTACTGCGGTCCACGGAACTGTGCACAGGGCACAGGACTCCGACCCCGTGTACGAACCTGTGAAGAGGGAGGCTGTGGAGGAGGCGCTGCGGAGGCACCAGTGGGAGGACAGGGCGCAGGATGTAAGTGTATACGTGTAGTCTACTGCGGTCCACGGAACTGTGCACAGGGCACAGGACTCCGACCCCGTGTACGAACCTGTGAAGAGGGAGGCTGTGGAGGAGGCGCTGCGGAGGCACCAGTGGGAGGACAGGGCGCAGGATGTAAGTGTATACGTGTAGTCTACTGCGGTCCACGGAACTGTGCACAGGGCACAGGACTCCGACCCCGTGTACGAACCTGTGAAGAGGGAGGCTGTGGAGGAGGCGCTGCGGAGGCACCAGTGGGAGGACAGGGCGCAGGATGTAAGTGTATACGTGTAGTCTACTGCGGTCCACGGAACTGTGCACAGGGCACAGGACTCCGACCCCGTGTACGAACCTGTGAAGAGGGAGGCTGTGGAGGAGGCGCTGCGGAGGCACCAGTGGGAGGACAGGGCGCAGGATGTAAGTGTATACGTGTAGTCTACTGCGGTCCACGGAACTGTGCACAGGGCACAGGACTCCGACCCCGTGTACGAACCTGTGAAGAGGGAGGCTGTGGAGGAGGCGCTGCGGAGGCACCAGTGGGAGGACAGGGCGCAGGATGTAAGTGTATACGTGTAGTCTACTGCGGTCCACGGAACTGTGCACAGGGCACAGGACTCCGACCCCGTGTACGAACCTGTGAAGAGGGAGGCTGTGGAGGAGGCGCTGCGGAGGCACCAGTGGGAGGACAGGGCGCAGGATGTAAGTGTATACGTGTAGTCTACTGCGGTCCACGGAACTGTGCACAGGGCACAGGACTCCGACCCCGTGTACGAACCTGTGAAGAGGGAGGCTGTGGAGGAGGCGCTGCGGAGGCACCAGTGGGAGGACAGGGCGCAGGATGTAAGTGTATACGTGTAGTCTCCTGCGGTCCACGGAGCTGTGCACAGGACTCCGTGTACGATAAAAATAATCCCCAGTTTTGTTTACTTAACCCTCTAAAATATGCCCCAACTTTTGTCTAATCCGTATTTGTAAAGTTCATCTTTAACTTCTCTATACATCAACTTTCTGTAAATTGTAAAGTTATCTTTTTTGTGGAAAAAGAATACGGTCGCTCACCGTTTGCATCTTTACTACATTGTATTAACTGCAAAGTTAGTCTTGTCGGTTCGGTCACCTGTATAGGAACTGAATGGATAGCAATGACGTCACCAAAAGACGTATTTAAATGCGGAAGAAAAATTCGCGGTAGTGAGCAGAGGTCGAGATGGTTTAGTGGTCAGAGCGCGTGGAGTATTTATCCGGGAGGCGGGTTCGAATCCTGCTCGCGACTGTATTCTTTTTCCACAAAAATTTATAACTTTAAAGTGCATCAAGCATGCGTTAATAAATGCTTTTTAAAGATTTATCTGTCACTGTAAACTTTTCCGTCGTCGAGGAGGAGTAGTGTGTGGTTTACTGTAGCCCGGTGTACTGTGCAGGTGCTGCGGGTGCTGCAGCTGAACGCGCTGCAGGACCGGTGCGTGTCGTCCCGCTCGGACTGGGACGCGGCCGTCACGCTGATGGACGCCGCCGTCAAGGAGAGGCTCGACCACACGCACCACGAGCTCAAGGAACTTACTGGTACACTATGCACCATGTATTTTTAATAGTCGTAATTTTTTTTAGAACTATATTTCAAACCTGCTAGACCCCTTGGCGCTGCGTAGAGATGTGGCCTCGCTATGCATCTTCTATCGCCTATACTATGGGGAGTGCTCCGAGGAATTGTTCGGACTGATCCCTGCCGCCTCTTTCCGCCATCGTTCTACGCGACAGCAGTTCCATCCCCATCATTTAGATGGTTGGCAGTCCACAACTGTGCGTTTCTCTAGAAACTTTCTGCCTCGCACAACAAAACTGGAATGAACTGTCGCCTGCGGTATTTCCGGACCAATACGACCTTCAAACCTTCAAGAAAAGAGCGTACTCCTTTTTAAAAGGCCGGCAACGCACTTGTCACTCCTCTGGTGTTGCGGGTGTCCATGGGCGGCGGTAATCGCTTACCATCAGGCGAGCCGTCTGCCCCCTATAACATAAAAAAAAAAAAAAAAATTAACTAGATGAAATTAATAAACTGCCTCGTTGGTCTAGTGGTCCCAAGTGCGACTGCTGACCATGAGGTCTTGGGTTCTATTCCCGGGTCGGGCAAAGTGTTATTGAGTTTTTCTGTTAGAAAATTCTCAGTAGCAGCCCGGTGTTTGGAATTGTGCCCGTTAGATGGCAATAGGCTCACCACCTATTACCTGGGACTTAATAACAGCATTGGTGAAATGTGGGTATACAACTGTGTACACCTCTGCCTACCCCCTGAGCAATACAAGCGTGATGCTATGAATCAGAATCAGAATTTTTATTTGTGTGATTTTGGGTATACAGGTATCTTATATAGTAATATCTTAGGTTTGCGCGATCACTACACCTTATAATAAAACAACTTTTAACCGGATTAATCGCGTGTATGATTGGTTTTTTGTTTTTCCTGACGTTTCGAACACTTTGCAGCGTTCGTGGTCGCAGGAGGACAAAAAACCAATAATACACGCGATTAATCCGGTTAAAAGTTGTTTTATTATAAGGTATCTTATAGTTAGCTTAATAAATATAGGTGTCTCCAAAACCTGCCTGCTGGCTTACACAATACGTATATTATTTCTATTAGTAATACCACCTAACTATCGTGAACTTATGTTATTAGTTAGTAGCTATATCATTTTTATAAATTGTCAACTTTGTTATATATTTATTACAACCATTATTTAAATTAATGTCAACAATATTAAATAGATAAAATTTAAATCAATATGTTATCTTTTATTATAAAATTCCAGGTCCAGGTCTAAAAGAGCGTTGGCTGTACTGGCAATCAAGTACAGAGGAGCAGTCTCGGCGTGCAGAAGTCCGCGCAGAGCTGGAGAGGCTGGGGGTGGCGCGGCCCGTGCTGGCCTACGACGAGGTGGTGGCCGTCCGGGACAACCTGAGGAGGAAGGGCATCGAGGTCGACAACGACTACATACGGGAGACCTGGAAACCTGTCTACCTCAGGTCAGATTCTCATAAATTTAAACTTTATTTCAAACAACATACTATCAAGTAGGATAACATCAGAACCTGGCGAAACAACGTCCCGTGTCGCCTTTGCCCCCATTCCTCTAAGATCGGCTGGATAGCCCCTATAATCCAATGACCGGCTCTCGACTGGGCGTCTCCAGTCTCTCTCTCCACTGGCCTAGCAGGACTGCTTGTGACTCCCTGCGCCACCTCATTTCACCTCGCTTCAGGCGGTGGACGTCTGCCATTTTCTGTTCGGTGGACGTCTGCCACTATCTGTTTGGTGGACAAATACTTCATAGCATATTTCGGCAAGCACCTGGGCTCGTAAGCGCACACGCCGCTTCTGCAGATATTGTGCAATATCCACATATGATCCTGACTGCCATGACTCTCTGCGGTCTCCGAAGCAACGCCTTGTTTTGGGCATTCGGGATCTCCGCCCACACCGGCGCCCCATATAGTGCTATCGAACGAACCACCCCTGTATAGATCCGACGGCAGCTTGCGCTCGGTCCACCCAGGTTTGCTTGGGCAGTGCATCGCCGTGCCCTCACTGCAGTAGCGGTGACGGACCGGGTCCGGGAGGAAGAGTCCCTTGATCCAATGCCGCAGGAGGACGGGTCGGTGCAAACGGCTTTACGCTGGACTGACGCCACCCTAACAGAGGCCAGCGCGCGATAGATTGGAGAATATCGTCGGCATAGCACAGCCCTCGAGTTGCGGTGATGTCCCAAGTGTGCCCGGACATCGCTGAAAGAGAGTCAAAATGAAAGTGGAAGGTCCAGAAGTGGACCGCTAGGTGGGACGCGAAGGCCATGCCTTGCAGTTCTCGCGGCTCATCCACTCAAAGGTGAGAGTATGCACACGGTGGAGTTGTCAGTGGGTGCGAGCCCCACATAACCACACTGCCCCCCCAGGTGGGGAGGCATGCGGTAGGCATTTTCCCCGCCAAAAAATGGATAACGTTTGGTGTGACATAGCTAGATAGAAGGAATAGACCGTGTTGGTTTCGGTTACCACCAACAACAGCATTCCCAAAGGTGGGTTGACGTCAGGCAGGCGGCCGGGCATAAAACATTGCGATGGATATGGATGGAGATGGATAGATGGCGATGACGACACCAAAAGACGTAGTAAAGAATTCGGAGTAGTGAGCAGAGGTCGAGATAGCTTAGTTAGCTGCGCCTGGAGTATTTATACGGGAGGCGCAGGTTCAAATCCTGCTCACTACCGCCTTTTTCTTTACAATTTTCTTTTTATCGTCCCGGAAAGCTATGTATATATATAAGGCCGCCCCAACATAGTTCAGAAAAGGCATAGGTATATTGTCGACTATTTGTATAAAATAGAAATATATAAAAAGAAACTATTAATGTAAATTTCAGAAACTTCCTACAGCGTGCTCAGACTAGGGCGCGGGATTGTCGGAAGAGCTTTTACTTGTACAGTCAACAGAACGGGAATGGGGTAAGCACACTTACTAGTTCTATTAGCTGGAGTAAGAAATCATTAACCCGCTAGAGACCTGCCCCGACTTCGAGATCGATTTTTTCCGACATCTTCAACAATCATCGTCATATTTCAACCAATTTACACAAAACCTTAACGAATTATACACCTAAACCTCACGAATCACAGTTGTCTATTGGTGAAAACTGCATGAAGATCCGTTCAATAGTTTTTGAGTTTATCGCGAACAGACAGACAGACGCGGCGAGGGACTTTGTTTAATAATATATAGGGAATGTATGTTTTCGAGAGTCGTGGTGGCCGAGAGTGGTTACGGGCCCGCCTACTAAGCCACAGGTTGTGGGTTCAAACCTGGCATGTACCAATGTGACTTTTTCAATGTCATATCTACTTTCTTAGTTTATCTAAGACATCACAGACATACGGTGAAGGAAAACATCGTGAGGAAACCTGGACTTGGTAGTCTGAAATCGCCCGCAGTGAGCTAGCGTGGTGATTAAGCTCGTGCCTTCTCTGTATGAGAAGAGTTGCCCTTGCCCTGCAGTGGGACAGTTATGGGCTGGTTATTTATTTTTTATTTATTTTATTTTTTGTTTTTCACGTGGCTTCTTCTTAAAATTTTGCTATTATTGTGGGGGGCAATGCAGAAAACGAATGATAACAAATTATAATAAAACAACTTTTAACCGGATTAATCGCGGGTATTATTGGTTTTTTGTTTTTCCTGACGTTTCGAACACTTCGTGATCGCAGGAGGACTGTCAGTCAGTCAGTGTCAGTCCTCCTGCGATCACGATTAATACGATTAATACCCGCGATTAATCCGGTTAAAAGTTGTTTTATTATAATGTGTAGTGATCGCGAAAACCTAAGATATTACTATGAATGATAACAAAATCTGGGGATACAGTTTGGTGTTACAGCTACATATCTACATATCTGTCATGTACATACAAATTTTAATAACACCACTCGATAGCTATAGGATCAAATAATTCGTTACGTTGAGTGACGACTGTGACGCATCGCGCGCGGACGAGGAGGAAGCGTCGCTATTTTGAAATCATTTCGCTGCTAAAATTCTTCGAATATGACCCGTTATGTACACTTATTCACGTAAAACATACGGCTGTCCACGACACAGCCATAAATACCAAAATTATGCGAATCGGATTCAGTGGGCACCTACTTAAATATAGCATGGGAAGAGATCAAAGGCTTGTATAACATACATACATACATACATAAAACTCACGCCTTTCTCCCATGGGGGTAGGCAGAACCTACAGAACGCCACCTGCTATGATCCTGATAAAGATTTCAGAAAAATATGATGTTGATACATATAATTCAATGTTAACAGAAGGAATGTTGTGAAGTGGTGATGTTCTGGCGCGTGCAACAAACTCTTCGCACCACCGCCAACGCGCTGCGGCAACAGATCGGGAACCGAGAGGCGGCCAGGCTCGACCGGGAACTGCGGGAAGTACTCGACGAGGTACGTACTAAAACTCTTCATTTATTCCAATATGATCGCTTAAAGGAACTTTTAAAATTCATGAATAATTTTCTAAAAGATTCCGGTGAAGATCGGACAAGGAACTCTCCATTATACATTCCATCCATTACACATTATACTCCATTATAATTTCGCTTAATAGTATTTTTAACCGACTACTTGAGAAAGATGGTAGTGCATTTTACCTAATTTAATTTTGTGAGTTTAAAAAATAACGTGTACATAACGTATCGAAACAATATATTTCATTACAATACAATAACAATATATTTTATTAACTGTTTTTTTTTTTTTGTGTAGGAAGCAACTACTTATATTTTTATCATAATATATTTTTTCTGAAGATTTCATTTTATCAGTTCATCTGGTGGAACCTGTTTACGCATTGATCAGTTGAATACTTATAATATGTAAAACTTACTGATAAATCTTTCAACCGCCAGGTAATGCATACATTTGCCTGGAAAAAAAATATGGTTGTGAGCAGGATTTGAACCTGCGCCTCACGGATAAATGCTCCAGGCACTCTGTCAATGTGATAATTACTTTTATGATTCCTACTTAGCTGCAATAAAATAATATGTGTTGCTTTTATTTCAAGATGGCGGCTGACCCCGAACTGAAGAAGAAACTGCTATCCGGCAGACGAGTAGAGCTAGCAGAGGAATTGAGTAAGAAATTTATATTACCTTAATTTCAAAATAAATATTGAAAATATCGCAAACATATACCAATATATAATAAAACCTGCTTAAACAACACTACATTCCGAATGCATCATGAGATGTAACGTCAAAAATTCTGATTCACGCATACAGTTTGGATCGAATAAAATAAAAAAATAAAACCGCTTTTATCCGAATTCTAGGTTTATTGAATTTATAATATAAAAAACTGTATTTGCGGAGGAGAACAATGTTTTTTTTTTTTTTTTTTCTGTCTATTTATATCTTTATCAGACAAAACATAACTTTACACGTTTTAAAAATAAATATTACTGTTAAATTCAGCAACTTTCCTATAGGTGTCGTAAAATTTAACCATAGAACTATTCGTCGAGAGAGTAAATGTATTCTTTCTTCCACAGAGAGAGTGAGACAAGTCCAAGAGAAATTAGAAGAGTTTATAGAAGCGCTTAATAAAGAGAAATAGTAGATAGTTGTACATTGTAGTTACGATATATGTATTTACTTGTATACATAGAGGGGCGAATCGCCAATGCCCATAGCGCGCCCACAATATAATAAATTGTTATTAATCATCTTACTAGTGTATAGAGGAAAATATAGGAGTTAAAGTCGTTAAATTCGTGTTGTATACTGCATAATTAACTTAAAAACCTCTTTAAATTAACTATTTATATTCATTTTGGTATATATCTAGTTATTTAATATTATTATTAACTCCGAATCACCTGTTTTCATCACAGTTGTAACTGCATTTATCTATTGTATAGTTTGTCAATGCAAATCATCGTCATTTCAAGTCGTGCAGCATAGGAACCTTGTACTAAAACAGGCAGCTTTAAGACCCGAGTTGTCGTACTGCAACTCGGGACCGAACACTCAGGTTACTCTTATTAAATGTTATTGACATTGGTTTCTTATAAAAGCGTAAAATATTTGAATGTAAAAAAAAAACTTTATTTAAAATAAAAATAATAAAGTGAAACTGACTCATTTCTATTAATTTCATTTTGCTTAGAATGTTGAACGAATGTTCGAAGTTACACTGTGGTATAACAGGTTTGATCTCCCAGTTAGGCATTTAGGTGAGAACATTTTGATTTTACTCCTTATCCATGATATTGCGAATTAATAAGTTATAAATATAATATTATACTGTTTTATTTTTTGGTTTAGTTGTAGCTTTGACTTGTAACTTTATTTAAGAACAATGTATTGTGTGTAAATCTCAAGTACTCGCAGCATATTTTTATCATGTTTGTATAATTTTTATGAACTGTAACCATATTTTTTTAATTGTGTTATATTTTAGTTCCAACTACATTTCATAAGATAATATGAAATGGCAATTCAGTTACCAATTCCACATGATTTACATCATAACCTAACCTTACAATACATGAAATCCATAGTTTGATTATAATTTTGTATTGTATAGTTGAACTTTTAAAGTAGATTTTATGGTTTACAATGTCCACATAAGATCTCTCTAATACTCTGATAAAAAGGAATGTTTTAGACTATCAATGAATTAACGCTATAAAAATCAGACTCAAAACCACCTAGTGTTAAATTATCTCGTTATATACGGGAGACCCGCAAAAATATAATTTTTATATTTAAAAAAGTAATCACATGGTATCATAGAATTAATATTAATTTTGGCTTATTACAAAAACCAGGGCCAAGGTACCTTTGATTATTTTGGTTGATTTCTATTTATTCTAGAAAAGGAAACCGTTTTTGTTTAGATTTTCTTATAATTTTAACAAAGTATTTTAATTGATTTTCATACTCTAGTTTTATAAGATCGTTGCCCAGGAGTCTCAACAGTTAAGCGCGTTCTCCATTATTTATCAAGCTATATTATTCACTGTATAATGCGCAATACCTTCAATCCCACTACTCTTAAGGGTAGGCAGAGGTCTTCCACAAAACACCCACAGTCTGCAGGTCCCATGTGATAGAGGACGAGTCCAATATAAAGTGAGATTTTAATAGAAACTCCTGCGCATATCTGCATTGGCGATGGGCCTACTACGTTGTATTATTTTGTTATTAATTTAACTGCTTGATCTAAGTTGTCTTATAATAAAACGTTAAAGAAAATATTTGTGTTTTTATTTGTGATACATACAAAATAGTGATTACAAGAAAAATTTGTTAAATATTTTATAAATGCACGGTTATACAAAATGACAGCGTTTTAATTAATAAGAACTGTAAATAGAATATTTCGTAGTAATGTAATGAAGTATACAATATATTTTAACTTAATTTTACCTACGCGCGGCGCTCGGTAAAATTATCACTTTTCGAGCTATCTTGTGCGTTTTTCTTTACATGTTACATGTGCGTTCGTTACTTGGCAACATCTGCGTTAAATAAGTTAATCTTGTTAAACTGCCTCGTTGGTTTAGTGGTCCGTAGCGCGACTGCTGAGCAGGAGGTCTCGGGTTCGATTCCCGATTCGGGCAAAGTGTTATTGAGTTTTTCTGTTAGGAAATTCTCAGTAGCAGCCCGGAGTTTGGAAATGTGCCCGGTTGATGGCAGTAGGCTCACCACCTATTACATGGGACTTAATAACAGCATTGGTGAAATGTGGGTGTACAATTATGTACACCTCTGCCTACCCCTTCGGGGAATACAGGCGTGATGCTATGTTATGTTATCTTATCTTTAATCCACTGATAGGTTTTTCAAAATTATTCCCCCATTACTCAAACAGCAAACAGCTCTCCGAAGAAAAGTTTAACAAAAAAAATTTTTGCTTCTTTTTCATATCTCTAAGTCAAAAGTTCAGCATGAACGAAGAATTCAATTGCTTTGTCCTTCTTCAGAAGTTCTTGGAACTCCTTCCTCACAGAGTCTTCCATGTCGTACTGACGGTCTTTGAAGACATACACTGCCACACGACGTTGGTTACCCACCCCTTCTGCCAATATTCCCTTCAACACCGATATAGTCAACTTGGCTCTCGAACTTCCGTACATGAAGTTATCACTCAAGTAATCGACCAACGCACTGGTATACAGCTCTATTACAGAGTCGAAGTATGTACACACAAGTTCAGCTACCTCCTTCGCTATATACCTCCCAAAGATAAAGCCCACAGCATCTACACCCTCCGTGTTCCTTCTCTTCAGATCCGCAAACACTTCTGGCATTTGTTTGATGCTCTGTCTTATAGCTTTGAAATACAACATCGTCAAATGTACCTGCACATACTTTCTAAAATATTCCTCTTTCGGCATGAACTTTTGCATCCAAGCTATGA
The DNA here is from genome assembly GCA_935421205.1 of Xylocampa areola. Taxonomy (NCBI): domain Eukaryota; kingdom Metazoa; phylum Arthropoda; class Insecta; order Lepidoptera; family Noctuidae; genus Xylocampa; species Xylocampa areola. Next base: position 12,137,245 of record OW285225.1, read on the forward strand.
TTCTTTCAATTACTATCAAACACGACGTATATTTCGTGTCTAAAAATGCCGCATTATACTTTAAACTTTCCATGAGTTGATCCAGTCTGTTCTGGAACCATGACTCCTTTTCGCGTCGCAGAGTATCTAAGCGCTCTAGAAACCGATCCCCTACCTTCGCAAATCTCCGCTCTAGGTCCTCGTCATTTCTGGACAACATCAAATATCTGACAAAAATAGCAGGGCTAGTTATCGCCGGTGTATCCTTCTCAGTATTCTCAAGTAACTGAATCAAAATACTTTCAATCGACTCGTCGCTTTTATGAAGAAGGTTTGACAGCTCGCGAAGCAATTGTTCTGCATTCGTTTTGGAGATTTTATTGGTAGCAAAATACAGAGTAACACAGTAGTCTGGTTTAATGATAGGTGGAATCCAGTCGGTATTTTTGAGTAGCCGGCGAAGCCTCACGTTGGATAAGTCGACGCTTGAGATTAAAGGTTTAATAATATCCCATACTTTGGGGTCAGCACTAGCACTGTAACGACGGAAGTAAGATAACGCTCCACGCAAGGCTGCTGTTGGACGCAGCTTCGCTGCTAATGCAAAGGTGTCTAGTAGTAACTCCCCTTTGGAGCGCATACTAAGTGCTAAAGCTACTCTGACCGTTCGCCGTTCGACAGCTAACGCACGCATAAAACTAGCTCTTTCAACCTCCCGACAGCGCATAGCACGAGTCGCAACGGCTTTTACACCAGCCTTGCGCCATCCCCATTCTGCCAAGTTTAGGACAGGTCGCGAGCGATGCGCGCTCGCCCTTAGCGCTGCTGCAAACTTCACGAACTCTGCACCCGCTGTATCGAACTCACGTATTTGCTCCGTTAAACCATTGCCCATAAGACTTGCCAACGGTCGAGTCAATTTAATATTCAATTTTGTGGCCATACTCTGCTTTATTGCTGTGTGGAGCTGTGTTGTTATATCTTCTTTCTGTTTGAAGTATATCACCAGCTTCGAAATAAAGCCATCGAAGCATGATTCGCCAGCAGCTAACATTTCAACGACTTGATCGAGGTCAAGAGCTTGTGGATCATGTCGCAGTGCGTTCAAGAGCGCCGCCTCATCTCGTCTACATGCCAAGTTAACTCGTAGTAACTCGCGCCGTGCAATCCTTGCATTATAAAGGCGCTCGAGTAAAAAACGCGTGACCTTTGCGTCACGCGATGCTAAAGCCATTACCGCTTTTACCACGGGTGATTTTGGGTCAACCGAAACGCGGTGTACTTTTAAAGCATCCAGCAATAGACCGAGCCGCATCGCTGCTACCGCTGGTTCCACGTCCGTGGCGGCTGCTATTAACATATTCTGAAGGCCTATAGCAACGCGCATACGCTCGTCCACCTTCAAGGAATACTCTGCTAATGTGGAAAAGTCGTCGAGAAAAGCTGCGCATATAGCTGGCTCGCATTCGCCGGCTAATAGCTGTCGAATCACAATGGCATGTAATCCCTCACGACACGCGGCTTCTGCTTTTGTGCCGTCGAGCCCTAGACCGTGGCCGAAATCCAACAAATATTGCCAGACATCTTCAGGCAGACGCCACACACAAGCGCGTTTCACGAGACTGCGCAGTACGGCGGCGCGCGTGTGTGCTGGCTCGTTGCTGTGCCGCGCCGCTAGACGTAACAAAGCCGACACTGCCTCAATGCGACCGCCAGTCTTACTCACCAAAACGAGGAACATATCGCGACGTCTGTCTGCAGAACCCGTAGCACCCAACCGCATTCCCAAATCGTGCAGCGCGCGTTCAAATCCGATAAAACGAAACTCATCGAACAGCCGGTCCAAATCTGTTTTCATTCGAATCATGCAAGCGTCTTCCAGGCAATACTCCTCACGGCACGCCATCGGCGCCGATTTGAAGCAGCAATAATTCCTTGCTTGTATCGCGTCCGCGTCCCAGGGCGTACCACAGACAGACACGAAATTCTGATCTTCGAAGACAAGCGGGTCTGAGTTTGACTCTGTTGGGGGATTGGGTATCTCATACGGCCATTCATCCACACAATCACCAATGTCTTTATCTACGAACACTCGTTTCCTAAACGCGGCTCTATTGTCGGGGCTAAGTCGCTTGATCATGGGCTCCACGACTTTGTACTGAAACCAATACTGCAAGTATTTCGCACGCGCTAGCTTAAGCACAACTTCCTGACACTCTTGTTCGCTGAGCCGATCAGCAAGGGTTGGTATGTCTAGTAAATATGCGACATAAAGCTCTAATTTATTCTCGAATCTAGACTTGTGGTGACGTAGAATGTAATCAGTCGCCGAAGAACTGAGTCTACTAAATCTGTTGATATTAAAATATTTTTCCGTGATATTTAAAAAGACATCGGGGTCTGTCTTCAAAACGCATTTCACACTGTTGTAGTAGGATTGGTCCTGTCTGAGATATTGAGATTTCACATCTTCATCTGTCGCGAGCGAATCAAAATATATTTTAGCGACTTTCGAACACGTCTCACTCAATACTTTTAAGGAATGAGTTGATAGTTTCTTCAATATTTTGGGAACTTCGCCCACTATGAATTCATGACTGCAGTGACTTAGAAACTTTATGGCAAACTCAAATGTCTTTTCTTTGTAATATCCATAGAATTCCTGGCACATTGCTACGTCCCGTAGATTGATATAAAGCCAGTGCTTCATTTTACTAACTGCCGGCGTTACCATTTCGGGAAAGAGAACATCTTCTAAATATTTGGGGTTAATTATGTCTCGGTGATCCAAGAGCCATGTAGACTTTAGAGCTCTGCTCACATATAACATGTCATTATCTTTTAAGTTAAGAATAATATAGTTTACATTTTGCAGTTCTATTGCAAGATCTATCTTGAAGAGTCTATCTACTGGAGACTTTTCTGGGAGGCCCTGAACATCATGGAACGTGACTCCGCTCTCTTTAGCTTTTCTCACTAATGAGTTGAGGTGCCGGTGTCGTTGGCCCAAGTTTTCTCCCAATAAAGTAACCGGAGTAAACGGCGCCATCTGCAAATAAATAAAACTAATATCAGACGAGAAGTGTCCGGACTCCAACTGCATGAATATCTAATGATTCAGAACACTATTTGTGTAATTATGCATTATAGGCAATAAGAACAGAATGTCTCGCGAAAAACTCTATTGTGAGGTAAGTTAATACACCTAATCCACAATAATATCGTACTAGACTAATATTATATGTGCAAAAGTTTGTGAGGATGCATAAATGTTTGTTACTCTTTCACACAATAATTACTGAATGGATTTGGATGAAATTTGTCACACAGATTGTTTATATCCTGGATTAACACGTAGGATAACATAATAACCCTGCTGGACCCAATATTGCAGTCCACGCAAACGAAGTTACGGGCGGAAGCTAGTAAACTAGTAATGCAAAAGTAACTGTTTGAAATTGCTATATATAAATATTTATACATTATGTTTGACATGGACATAGGATCTCGTGTCGCGCACACGAAGTCTTTAGTTTTAAACTTGGTTTTAAATAAATTGTTATAACTAGCACCCGGATAACTACTTCTCAATTTCAATCCTGTATTTTGTTTTCTACATAAATCATGATATTTAGATTTAGAATATGTAATGTTCATTTTCCATGTTTATCCATATTTCAATGGTAAATTACTTAAAAAATTTATAGCTTAGTGGTCAAAACACCACTAAGCTATTTCGACCAGATCTCGAGTCAGAGCGCCTGGAGTATTTAAGTTAGATTTTTTCAAGTTAGATTTCTGCTAACACACGTATTTTTATTTCCAAAAATAATATAACTTTAGAGATCGCTACGCATGCGTTAAAGCGTTTGAAAGATTTTTCTGTAAAATTGTTTTGCAATATTTATAATATATGTGCTAGTCATCTTGAAAACCTAAGGGCTCAATAAACGAGCAGCACTTTGCTAATGGCAGCTGACGTCGCGTGTCGACGGTTGCAGGCGAGCGTCGATGACTGCGGTCAACGTCGATGGCTGCAGTCGATCTTCGATGGCTGCGGTCATCGTCGATGGCTGCAGTCGATAGTCGATAATCGATGGCTGTAATCGAATGTCGATGGCTGCAGTTTATCGTCGAAGGATGCAGTCAATCGTCGATCGCTGCAGTCGATCGTCTATGGCTGCAGTCTATCGTCTATGGCTGCAGTCTATCGTCGATAGCTGCAGTCGATCATCGACGTCTACCGGCGGCAAAGTGCCACACCTCTGTACAACTTCAATAATTACAATAACAAACCCGTACCTACCTACGTTTTATTTCAAGGCTCCCTTAGAAATCACAACTATTCGGGCTGTTTTGAGAAATTCAAGTGAGTAAACCTTATCAAAATCTTAGGTACTTTCAGTATTTATTACTTACTAAAACCAATATGGCTTACCTTTACTAAGATTCTAAAGCCGAAGTGCCGCTGGATTGCAAGAGCCCTTAGGTTTTCACGATGACTAGCACACATATAAATATAAAAAAAAAAAAACATCTGTATAAGAAAAGGCGCTCCCGAACTGCTTTATCCGGGTGCACTGGCGTAATGCTTAGTGATACGTAAATAAAATATTATATTATTAAAAAAAAAATGTCCGCGTAGCCATATGCCTATCTCTTAACAATACATAGCCACAATCGTCGCCTCAACAAGGTATTTTGTGACAGAAAACACCAATTGAAAATTAAAAAGGGATTTATGACTTTTATTATTAGGCATTATATATTATTATTTTTGGTACCCACATATATATATTTATACATAGTACAAAGATACCATATTAAGTAGGTACTGATTTAAAACAAACAGGAAAAGTATGATCAACTAAGCAACGTTGTAATTAAGATTAAAGATGTTTTAATAATTTAGCTTTATTAGATAGGTATGTAAAACCTTACCCTTTGTATATCGTCCTTTTAAAAATAGGGATTTAAATTGATTAACTTCACACTCACTACTTAGGTAGGTAAGTACTATTAAGAATACAAATCAATAAACTTAAAGCAGATTACAGGCATAATAAATAAACTAAAAAACAAAAATAATATGTACAAACACTAAACAGAAAAACTGCCGATTATTATTGATAGACACACATTGGCAATGGCCTTGTTAATTTTAGTTAGTGACACCACCATTGAACCTCCTACCCAGCCACCCGAATATGACTCACATTCACAGAACACATATACCCCGCTCACAATAATGATGAACGAACTGTATCCACCATGCTCAATAATTAATCTTTGATGTTTATACAGATGAAAATAACAACCTACATATCCATAAAACAAAATGTTAATAATTTAATTGAATATAATAATCAATCTTATACTAAGTACTACAATGTTTATAAATTGGTAGTATTTCATTGTATAGTGACATTAAAGGAAATTCTTTACATGTATTTTATAATGGTAACATTGGAAACTTACTCTTGCTGTTATTTGGCGGGAAAAATTAGATTCTTTAAGAAAATTAAAGAAAAAACCCTTTTTATTTGATTTGGGAGTAACAAATACATATCGATAGATTCATAATTTAATATCCAATGACTTCTTTATTATACTTACCTATGCGTAACAAAGAAAAGGCAAATGAGTTAACTCGTCTCTGATTCTTCTTTATCAGATTAACGTTAATGACTAAACATTCAACTAGAGATTTATTAACAAATAACTATTCATTCAAGATTTTAACAATTTAGCTCGAGACTTAGGAAAGAAAAAAGTGTTAAGTATATTTTTATTTATTTATTAATTTTAAGTACTTTAAATAAAAAAGGCCACACACTAATTACATTAGTTGGTAGAAAATACAATGTTAATTAACAAAATAAAAGAATAAACAAGGAAGACATTCATACGCTCGTCTCATTCTCACAGTACACAAGAAAAACTGTTACCTTTCATTCGTCCGCAAACACATTGCATTAAGGCTTGGCGTACACTCTATGTACGCCAAGCCTTAATGCAATGTGTTTGCGTGTTTACGTGTAGGACAGGACATACGTAGTCGTGCTGTATATAGTACACAACTCACGACACAACTGTAGTTTGAAATCCCTGTTTTTGTTATTGTAGTTGCTGCATTGTTGTCAAATTGCTCGGACTATGCTTTTTAAAAGATAATGATTAAAATTAAATTCATAACGCAACGTCAATGGGAACACCGTAAACTTTTATTTGGGGTTAAATACAATTTAAAACAGTATAAGTATTATTTTTTTTCGAAATGCTAAATATTCAACTCATAGTAAATCTAAAAAAATATTCAATTACAATTCAAAATGACTCTTGACTTTAATTTTACAATACCGCATTCACAAAAAATTCAATAGCTTTATCCATTTTCATTTCCAGTTCAATTTCTTTTTTCATACATTCCTCCATATCGTAAATAAGCTCTCTAAAGACATATACCGCCAACCGACGTTGGATACCAACTCCTTCCGCCAACATACCTTTCAACATCGACCGTATAAACTTAGCCCTTGAAATTCCAAACATAAAGGAAACGCTTATATAACTTACTAATGCACCGGTATATAGTTCTATTATGGAGTCGAAGTATGTACACACAAGTTCAGCTACCTCCTTCACTATATACCTTCCGAAGATGAAGCCCACAGCATCTACACCCTCCGTGTTCCTTCTCTTTGAATCCGCAAACACTTCTGGCATTTGTTTTATACCCTGTCTAACTGCTTTAAAGAACAACATAGTTAAATGTATCTTCGCATAATATTCGAAATATTCCTCTTTTGACATAAATTTTAGCAACCACGCTAAAATTTTTTCAATTACTGTCTGACACGACGTGCATTTTGTGTCCAAAAATGCAGCATTATACTTTAAGCTTTCCATAATTTGATCAAGTCTGTCCTGGAAACACGAGTCGTTTTCACAGCGTAGGGTTTCTAATTGCTCCAAAAACCTGTTTCCTATTTTTGAAAATCTCTTCTCGAGATCCTTATCGTCTCTTGCCAACATAAAGTATCTGACAAAAATGGCTGGACATGATATCGCTGGCACCTCCTCACAAGTCTTCTCGAGCATCCAAAGCAAAATGTTTTCAATCATCTCACTGTTTACTTCGTGAAGTAGCGCCGATAAATCGCGTAGCACAAAAGCCGAACGTCTGTCGTGGATTTTATCGACCACGAGAAATAACAATGCGCAGTAGTCCGGTTTGATAATAGGTGGAATCCAGTTGGTCTTTTTGAGTAGCCGGCAAAGCCTCTCATTGGACAAGTTAACGCTTGAGATTAAAGGTTTAATAATATCCCATACTTTTAGGTCAGCACTAGCACCGTAACGACGGAAGTAAGATAACGCTCCACGCAAGGCTACCGTTGGACGCAGCTTCGCTGCTAATGCAAAGGTGTCTAGTAGTAACTCCTCTTTAGAGCGCATACTAAGTGCTAAAGCTACTCTGACCGTTCGTCGTTCGACAGCTAACGCACGCGTTAAACTAGCTCTCTCAACCTCCCGACAGCGCATAGCCCGCGTCGCTACGGCTTTTACACCAGCCTTGCGCCATCCCCATTGTGCCAAGTCTATGACAGGCCTTGCACAATGTGCGTTGGCTCTTAACGCTGCTGCAAACTTCACGAACTCTGTACCCGCTGCATCAAACTCACGTATTTCCACCGAGAAACTATTGTTCATAAGACCCGCCAGTGATCTAGCCAATTTAACATTCTGTTCTTGGGCAATCTTCTCCTTTAATACAGTACGAAGTTGTACCGTTATATCTTGTTTCTGGTGGAAGTATACGACTAGTTTTGAAATGAAACCATCAAAGCGAGATTTGCTAGCTGCAAATATTTCGACTGCCTTGTCGAGATCGATGGCATGTGGATCGTGACGCAGTGCATTCAAAAGCGCTGCCTGATCGCGACGAAACTCTAAGTTTAAACGCAGTAGTTCACGACGAGCAATTTTCCAATTGTATAGCCGTTCTAACAGGGGACGCGCAACTTCTATATCACGTTCTGCTAAGTTCATGATCGCTGCCACTGTTGGTGATGTTGGATCGACACCTACGTGGTATAATTTTAGGACATCGAGAAGTTGACTAAGGTGCTCAGCGGCTATTGCTGGCTCAACATCTGAAGCGGCTGCTGCCAACATATTCTGAAGACCAACAGCAACACGCATCCGCTCATCTGTAGTTAGCGAATACTCTGCTAGAGTTGAGAAGTCACTGAGAAAAACGTCACGGATTGCCTGCTTGCACTCGCCAGCTAACAGCTGCCGAATAACTACGGCATGAAATCCCTCACGGCACGTGGCTTCAGAAATTGAACCATCGAGCCCTAGTCCGTGTCCGAAGTCCAGCAAATATTGCCAGACATCAGCAGGCAGGCGCCACACATTAGCGCGTTTCACGAGACTGCGCAGAACGGCGGCGCGCGTGTGAGCTGGTTCGTTGCTATGCCGCGCTGCGAGATGTAATAGGGCTGACACCGCTTCACTGCGCCCACCAGTTTTGCTCACTAAAACAAGGAAGATATCCCGTCTCCTGTCCACAGAACTCACAGCACCTAACCGTTGCCCCAAATCGTGCAATGCTCGCTCGAATCCGACAAAACGAAATTCATCGAACAACCGGTCTAATTCCGTTTTCTCCGTAGACACTATTTCGTAATTGGTGTATCGGGAACACCTTTTTTTCAGAACCATACGTTTGTCCTTTGGCATCCCACATACAGGCATAACATCCTGGTCGTCAAACACGTTTGGACCAGAGTCGGGATGATGGGGTGACTCCGGCGTATCATACGGCCATTCCTCCACGCGCTCGCCGACGTCCTTTTCAACGAACACTCGTTTCTTAAACGCCGCTCTTTTATCGGGGCTGATTCGCTTGATTAGTGGTTCAACAACTTTGTACTGAAACCAACGCTGCAAGTATTTCGCTCGCGCCAGTTTTATTACCACTTCCTGACACTCTTCGGTGCTGAGCCGATCAGCAAGGGTCGGGATATGCAAGAAATAGCCGACATAGAGCTCTAATTTATTTTCGAATCTTGATTTATGGTAACGTAGGATGTAGTCCGTTGCCGATGGACTGAGTCTATTAAAGTTATTGAAACTGAAATACTTTTCCGTAATGTTTAAGAACACATCGGGGTCCAATTTCAATACGCATTTCACACTATTGTAGTAGGATTGTTCCTGTCTGAGGTAGTGAGTTCTGACATCTTCATCGGTCGTCAAGGAATCAAAATATATTTTAGCGACTTTCGGACACGTCTCACTCAATACTTTTAAGTAATGAGTTGATAGTTTACTTAATATTGTGGGCACCTCATCTAATATAAATTCATGACTGCAGTGACTTAGAAACTTTATGGCAAACTCAAATGTCTTTTCTTTGTAATATCCATAGAACTCCTGGCACATTGCTACGTCCCGTAGATTGATATAAAGCCAGTGCTTCATTTTACTAACTGCTGGCCTTACCATTTCGGGAAAGAGAACATCTTCTAAGTATTTGGGGTTAATTAAGTCTCGGTGATCCAAGAGCCATGTAGATTTTAGTGCTCTGCTCACGTATAGCATGTCATCATCTTTTAAGTTGCGAATTATGAAGTCTACGTTTTTGAGTTTTGTAGCGAGATCTATCTTAAACAGTCTATCGATTGGAGACTGTTCTGGCAAGGTCTCATCGAATGAGACACCGCTCTCGTGAGCCTCTCGTACTATGGAGTTGAGGTGTCGGTGCCGCTGGCCTAGGTTATCGCCCATCAACGATAGGGTAGCAAAAGGCGCCATCTGCAAACGCAAAGAGAACCCATGATTTACAAGTCGAGAGGAATGAAAAAAAGTTATTTATTAGAAAAAAAGAAACAGAAATCTACTTTAAGTATATACCTACATGTACAAACTTAAACTCAAAAACGTCATATCTGTGTTTAGGTCGCGGATGGATTGTATAATCCGCTGTTTTACAAAACGGCTTGGTAGCTGTTGTATAAAACAGATTAGTTTTATAAAACAGCTGAACAACGTTCAGTTGGATTGCCATTGCGCTATGTTTAACTAATCTGCTACCCACGTTTAGTCGTAATGCAGAATAATTACAGTCAGACAGATTTCTTTATTATATAGGTATATTAAATGGCTGGGTCGACGGAGCCCCACTCTGCGGGACTCCTGTTTTTGTGTCTATAAAAAAATAAAATATTCATTCTATATATAATCAAATAAATATAAATCTATATATAATATTCATTAAGAAATATTCTAAACATGACTCTTCGAATCTAACACGTCCGTGTTAGATTCGAAGGGATTCGTGGGGAACACGAACATCCCTAGCTCGCTTCGCTCGCTCATGCGTCAATATAATTGATTTTCTTTCATAATCCGGATTTAGTATCCTATTTTAGCATTTACGTCATTAAAAATTTTATTATATTTTTTTTGCTACTGACTTACAACATTTAATAAAGTTACATTAATTTAGAGCCATGAGCGACAAAATTTAGAACAAAATTAATCTGTCGTTTCATTTGCCGCTGTTTTACATAACCTCTAATCGCTGACCATTGCATTGATAAACGTTTATAAGATTCTGCGTGTTATAGTTCAGTACAAAACCGTTAGACATCGTTCAGCTGTTGTACTTAACAGCACTGTTTTGTGAATCAGCTAGCAGTTTTGTAAAAAAGGTGATTCTACAATACATCTACGATATATATATATATATTTTATCTACGTTGATGTTTTCAAAAAGCGCTGAACTATTTTGGTATAATTTATATGGGTAAACCCCTCAAATATGACCTACCAAACAAAAATCATCAAAATCAATTCATCATTGGCGGAAAAATCGCGTAACAAGTATCCAAAAAACATAGTTTCATTGAGAACCTCCCCTTTTTTAAGTCATATAAAAACGAAAGATTAAAAACAAACTATATTATATAATTTGCGTCGGCACAATAGATTTTTGGCTAGTTTCATCGAGTTGGTTTTATATGACTATTGTTACTTGACTATGTGTAATTTTCGTACTGTACTTAGAGCTAGCGTTATGTTGGCATTTTTGTTATTATCAATAAAATGAAGCGTGTTTTTTATTGAATTAAATGAGTGATTTACCGTAAACAGTGTACCATTCGCTGACCTGATTAAAAAAGGACCTTCATTGTATAGTTAAGTATTATAATAATCGTAATACTTATGTTTATTCTACTCAGTCTATTAATTTCATTGCAAACTGTTTTCGTTTGAAAATACTACGGGGATAAAATCAGTTCTAGATTTCTAGTCTTAGTTCTATTTAAAATAGTGCGTAGGACGACATCTAAATGTATTTTTGCATGCTAACAGAATGCAATATAATAACGATATAATTAAGTGCGTCATCTGTATATGATACCTCATATGAGTATATTTCATAGTATCGAACCACATAGTAGTTTTGAACACATTTATTACCTTTTTACATTGTCTTGTTTTCACATTCGTTCAAGGTGGTCCGTCCATAGTATTTATGCAGAAATAATTTTGTGTTTATGTTTCTTAGTTTTAGATTGTTAATTTTTAACAAAATACCTCGGTAATGTTTACTATGGCATACGATACGTTTATTTAAATTAATAAGAGTCTGTAACAATCACAATGACTAAAGATAAGCATATGTATTTATAGTTACGTATATTGGTAAGTATTAATTAATACTTAACTATTTTTACTGGTTGATGAACCCTTCGTTGATGAAGCTTTATATTGCACAGTAATCAAACTACAACAACATTAAGGATAGCTTCGATCTGATTTACCGGCTAAACTGAGTAAAAATAAACACATTCGTAACGAGACGACCTTGGTATTCTTTTAGGAATAGGAATGACGTATACCGCTAAAACTAGTTTAAAACAAAGTTCTACTTATAACGTTGAGGACTGAACGACTATTTACAAATGAATTATACAATTAACTACATGAGCTATTTACTGATTGATTTTACAATTAATATAGCTATCTAATCTAAATAAATTAAGTTAGTAATATAGATGTGATGGCAACATTTTTAATTTGTTTAGCTGTATAAAATTTGCATTACAATTTTTATAACAAGTCAACACTAGTAAACAGTTGTAAACTTGTCAAAAAATGACAGCGAAAGAAAACTTACCTTTCCTCAAGTAATCTCATTTATGTACATCTAATAAAGTTAAGCAGAGGATTGTTCTGAGTGTACTTTTGTATAATGGATACAGAAACTGATAATATAACCCTGCCGGCATTAAAATTCTTGACGAATGAATCTGAGCATGTTTGTAGGTTATGTTTTTCACTGACTGAAGAACAGGAAGTTTCTTTTGAAGACATTGTGAGACTTCAGCGGTCATATTTAGATGAAACTATCACATTTATGGACATGTTCCGCGAATTAGGTGTAAGTATTAAAATTATACTGACATTCCGTAATCTAATGCTTAAATATTCTACTAACCGACCATAATAAAATTTTTCTTTCTTCATAATATTATTTGGACGATTATGAACAAATTTCCCAAATCGGTTCTAAACTCTTTCTCAAGTGACATTTGTCATGGTTGTGGTTGTCCTAAGACATCCCACTGGTGCATAGGACCTTCACAAGCTACATAAAAGCATCATAACATACAAATTGTGAAAATAACATTAACACAGTCATTATGCTGTTTAAATTAGCTTAACATTGATATATGCTTTAAGTTATTTCATTACCATGCTTAAAGAGATACAATTACATTATGACATTAATGTTTATCTGCCACAAATACCGATCTACATAAGACCTACCTTGTTCTCCATGACAAATTATGCAGCAATTATCATTATAATTATTAATAATTCAATCATCATTATTTTATTCTAGGTCCCCCTGGAGCCTTCTTTACCTCAAGTCCTCTGCATGAACTGTGCTACTATGACTATTAACACTTACTTATTCCAAAAACTATGTCATATATCTAATGAGAACTGGAACATGATCATGAACAAACTGAACACAAGCCTAGACCAGACTATGACAATGGGACCCAACATTCAAACAATATATTTGATGATCAAGGATAACGAAAATCACATGTTTTCTAGTAGGAAACGCCATACAATCAGAAGTAAAAAGGCTGCCCTTAACAAAATAAAAGAAGTTCTGAAAGCTAAACAACCTAGTTATAAGGTTAAAAAGAAGCAGAAGTCTAATGTGATATGTGAAGAATGTGGGGAAAGGTTCAGCTCCAACTGCCATCTCGTAAAACATATGAAGGTGCACAGTAACTCAAAGATTCCCTGTCCTCAGTGTCCAAAGTTTTTTGCCACAAAACAACAACTTGATGAACATGCCGAAAGAGTGCATTACCCTAAAAAAATTCAGTGTCCAAAATGTTCAAAAATGTTTAGCACAAATAAAATGCTGACATTACATGACAAACTGCACCACATAGCTGCAATATGTAAGTTGTGTTTTGTTCAGTTTCCTTCAAAGAAGGACTTACGAGCTCATCTAGACAAACATGAAGTCAACAAATGTCCGCGCTGCAATAAATCATTTCTTAATAAACATACATTCAAATTCCACTTAAAAATTTGTGGCAACTTAGAGGAGAGGCAACCAAGTTTCTTTTGTGATATTTGCCACAAAGGCTATGCTAGAAAAAATGGGTTACGGACACATTTGAAGACAGATCATGGATTCGGAAATGTATTGTCTTGTAACTGGTGTGGGAAAAAGTATGACGCTATTAGTAGATTAAACAATCACATTGTTAAACATACAAAAGAAAAGAACTTCCACTGTGATCACTGTGGCGGGAAATTTGTGACGCAGGCGGCATTAGTTTACCACACAAGACTGCACACGGGAGAACGACCTTTTCCTTGTGACTTATGTAATGAAAGCTTTCTTTCGGCATCACGAAGGATGGAGCATAAAAGACGGAAGCATTTTGGTCCTACAAAAGAATGTCAGGTTTGCCATGTCAAGTTTGTAACAGGGCATCAGTTAAGGAAACATGAACAGAGGCACTACAATCCCCATAGCAAATTATATGTGTCTGAAGCAGAAATGCCATTTTCAGTATATCAAAATATTAGTTTAAGTGCCAATAATAATATGAAGACTCAGCAGTATCCCAACATATCCAAGTTATTGTCAATGTAAAATAATCAACTCAATTGGTGTGATTTATTCCACAGTTTTAACAAAGATTACTCACCTATGTAACAATATAAAACATACAACCTATACGCTTAATATTATGATAGTCATAAAAATAAAACATCAAAACTGGTCCTTTTTTTTTGATTTTTATTTAACTATCTTAACACTAGAATAAGTTGATATTATTTTATGCAAACATAATAACAAACATGCAAATAGCTAAGTATATTTGTCTCTGCTTTTTGGTTAAAAAATATATATAAATTTTAAAGCATACAATATTTTCAGTTATGATTTTGTGTAGTCCTCAATAAGAACAAAGCATTTCTTTTCTTTATTTCTTGTTTGATTTTGATGATAAATTTTACTTCATCAAATATCAGTTTATAAACCTTACTCTCATATTCTCTACAGCTGGAACATTAGGAGGGATCAAGCTTCTACCAGCATACAACTTATTTGAAGGGTCATGGTGTTTCTTTATATGTTGTTTCAAGAAATTGGGTGTGAAAAACTTGCGAGAGCATATCTCACACATAAGAGTTGGCCCAACATGCTTGAATTTGATGTGTTCAGCCCTAGCGGAAGCATTAACAAATTTCTCATCACACTGTGTACAACTGTAAGGTTTGTCTCCTGTATGTCTTCTTGTATGGTAGAGCAAAGCCTCTTTAGATACAAACATTCTATTACACAAATCACATTTAAAGTTCTTTTCACCTGTGTGCTTCACCATGTGAACCTTTAAGTAACTTGGAGCAGTGAACTGCTTATTACAATATTTACAAATATGGGGCTTAGCATTACCATGAACAAATCTATTGTGAACTCTTAAACCTCCAGGAGTACTGTACCCTTTACCACATTTGTCACAAAAGTAAGTCTTCTCAATATTGCTTCTAATTGGGTGTGGGTCAAGAAGATCATCCAGACATAACTTAACATGTCTTAAAAAGAATCCCTTGGTGTTGTAGCTTTTGCCACACTTAGGACATTCACTTTTAGATATATGTTTCTGCTCATGGATTTGCAACTTATCCATAGATTTGAAAGACTTGCCACAGTCTTTACAAACAAATACTCCATGGGCAGTATCTTGATGTTGTTTCAAGCTTTTCTCTGTACACCTACATTGATTACATTCAGCACATTCATACTTATATTGACTCTCTTCATGTACAGTCAAATCAGTCTCATCTATTAAAGTATCATGACATTTTTCACATGTGAATGTAGCATGACTTGTCATGTTATGGAACTTGAGTTCCAGGATATCATCAAATTCTTCATTACACTTGGTACACTGAAGAATGTTTTCCGATAAGGCTCGCTTCTTCTTTGCTTCATTATTAACCAAAATAAGTTTAGACTCGTTTTCACTAACTGCTATGTAAAGAGTTTGATCAGCATTTGTGGTATCAATATCAACATTCAGGGCCTGAGAGAGATTATTAAACACATTATTTAGAACAGTTGTAGAGTGTTCACATGTTTGCAAGAATTTTACAGCATCAAGTGCTTTGTCCACGCATGTCATACATACTGCATCAACACCTGCAATCTCTTCACAGACCTGAAAGTATAAATGTATTGCAAATTATGATGTTTAAATATTTCAAATTAACCTGTTTACCCACCAAATACCAGACCCTTCGAGATTAAACAGGTTAAAGGATAATTTGTACAGGTCAACCGCCTCAATATATCAATTGATGAAATTATTTAATACATTTGAATCAAACAAAAGTGTAAACAAATCTAGTAGACACGATTGTGGTTTTCAAAAATAATGTAAGGTGGTTATGATAATCTAATCTAAACTTACTTCAGTTCCCAATAGTTTAGTCAGAATTTCAGACAATGTTTTAAAATTTGCATTAGTGGGATCTAACGACACACAATCATGAAAACGAACGTAATGATCTTGAATATCCTTTAGGCATAACCTGCAATGGCTGTAACGATTCTCGCTCAGTACATTAGACACGAGCACATTTATTTCTGACTGCTCTATCATTTTACTACGCAAATCTATTTAGCAGTGTCAAAATAATTGTGAAAATCAAACTTTTAAAGTTGATCACTTGTATCAAAAACACCGCGCGCTTTAAAAATTTTTCGTTCAACAACCTCCGGCCCACGTCGATTTTCTTAACGCCATGAAATAAAATGGCGGCTAAAGCACGCTACACATTTGATGTTAATTTATTTTCAAGAATTGTCTTCTATCGGTTTGCAAATAAAAAGTATTTGTGTATAAGATATATTAGACGCTGTTTTTTTTTTTAATTTGAATTAATGTAGCTATCTACGGCCTTTTTACATTTTATACTTTTTATGTCGCTGAAGCTTGAGCAGTAGTATTTTTTACACTTGCAATAGTGGCATAAATCGTTTGTTTCCTAAGACCACCCACTGTTGTTCTCATCCTAAGAATATTCTTATGAGACTAATCCTTGGAAATATTGGAATAATCATTGAATAAAAAAATTCCAGAATGGCACACAACATGACAGGCACAATCTATATTCTAATTTGTGCCAATGCGCCTCTGAGGCCTCTTCTCATAGAGAGAAGGCACGAGCTTAATCATTACGCTAGCTCACTGTGGGTTGGCGATTTCAGCCTACCAAGTCCAGGTTTCCTCACGATGTTTTCCTTCACCGTATTCGTCCGAATTCGCAGTAGCAGTGCAGATTTCAGAAGTTGGTAGAGTGACACCCCCGTGCTACGGAGAGCAAGTAAAGCCGTAAGTGCTGCGCCTGATCTCTTTCCGGCCGTGTCGGATTGCCGTCCAATTGGACTACGAGAGTAAAGGAAGAGGGAACGTTCCCTCCTGTGTTTGCGCATAAACTTGTGTACTATTTATCGCTTGCGTACTTGTTTAATCTCCGTGGAGATAGGCATTAGGCCGCCATGACCGAAAAATCGGTCGGAGTTTAGTGCCATTATCTTTATTTTGTATTTAACATCTTCGATTAAAATAATTTATAAACCAGATAAATTTTATATCTAGAATTGCAAATACTAGCTCTTTTATCTGTCCTACGCTCAGACTACAGAATAAACCAGAAAGAGTGTTCTCTTAGTAGTCTGTGAGAGTGTTCAATCACATTTGTACGGAGAGCATTGTGTCCAAAATAGCCCCCCGCCCACGCCTCACCCACCCGCGTAGTGTTACCAGTGCACCATGACATTACCTCGTGTAGGGTAAAATTAAAATGTTAAGTAGGTACGACTAAGTCATTTGAATAATAACATTATATAAGTGAAAAGTTATTACAAAGTGACTAAGCTTGATAAGCCGCCGTTTATTATTATTAGATAAACTGGAAGTGAATGTTGTGAAATAAATTTTAACTCTTTATAGATATTTAGCTTTTATATTTAACGGCAAAATCTACATCATATCTACTGTAAAAAAATTGTTTTGAAAAAGGTGGGTAATGTTTTTCATTATCCTGTGGCAACACTTACAATAAGAACATGTGATTTTTTAGACGCAATTATTTTAATTCAATAAAAAGTTATTAAAAAAGTTGGGTAAAGTATTCGGTTACTCTGTGGCAACACTTAGGAAATGGACGCGTGATTTTCGTTGACAAATAAGTTACGTAAATTAAATTCAATATTTTAATAAATTGGCTTCGAAATGTGCTACTGACAGATGCAACGTGATGCCATCCGATTTCTTCATATGCCCGGTACCATTTTTGCAAGTGGGAACGACATACGACGGCATAATTATTTAAAAACTAACAACTGCAACTAGATAGTAGATATAAACAGTACGCGTGTCGGACAGGTGGTTACACTGCCTCACATTTGAGCACGTTGACGGTTTGTGGTTTGTTCTGCATTCTGAGGTCCTACGTCCTAAAGACCTTAAAAGGCCAAAGAACGTTTGCTCAAAGGCGAAGGGCCGAACTAAAAAAAAGACGATGCTCAATGTTCATTGTACACAAAACATTGATGTAGACCAACATCAATGTTTTTTTGTATACAATATCTTTGTATTACGTAACTAAACATATAAAATATTTTATATATTATATATCCCTTAGTTTTTCTAAATAATTTTCTCTTGGTTCACCTTAAACCAGCCTTGGTTGAATTCATCTAGTCTAGGTCATCTCGCCACCTCTTTCTGGGCAGGCCTCAGCGGCGTCGTCAATTTTTAGCTCCCCAATGGGTTGAGAAATTCGCCCAGCAGTCATTGTGCACAATGCTGACATTTAATGTGCCCAGCCCAATGCTATTTGTGACTGGCAGCGTTTTTACCTTCATGTAATAAAGACTGGCTCTGGAACGTAGCGAGGTGTTTTGTATCATAACTAATAGATTTAAAACTTTTAAGGCTATAATTAATTTGTATTAACATTGGTTTTAAGGCTAATTAATTGGTATGAAGAGATTTCAAAAAGTCCGATTGTCGGGGTTCGATGATCAATCTAGTGAAACAATCCTCCATGTCAGTGGGGTTACTCTTGAAATTAATACCAATCCCAATCCAATTCCAATATTAAATAGACGCCTTAAAACAATGCGTAATATTAAAATAAATGTACCTACATTATAGTTACCTCAATTTTAAAGCATGTTGCATTATTAGTACTTATTTTTGTTTTTCTTCGTTATGGCCAAAGAGTATTCACTACGTTCTAGTTATGGCCAGTGTTGCCAACTCGACTTTACTAAATGTCGCTAAGAAGCAGATTGAAAAGTCGCTAGATGTCGCTAAATGACTTGAGTTCAAAAAGACGCAAGGACTGGCTAGACAATTTTAACCGACTTCAAAAGAAGAGGTTATTTATTGTTCCATTATTGTTTTAACACTGATTTATATAACACGAGATCTGTTAAGATACAAATTTTATTCACTTAATTAATTCGCTTTTATCTCATCACTGTAAATGTTGACTATATTTATGATGAAACAACATAATACATGCTATTCTACACGCCGACGTCCAAAGGATTCCCCTTGCAAAATCTGATCAGAAACTGTCATAAATAATCTATTATAAGGTTGGTAGCATTGTAGTTGAGAACACATCAACACACACATAACTATAACTATAACACATGGTGACCGTTTACCAAGTTACATAAGATTAAAGTCACAGCGAATCAACTACATTGAAAAGTCGCTAGAAAAGTCGATAGATATTTTTGTCGCTAAAGGAAATTAAAATGTCGCTTTTAACATAAGAATGTCACTGAATCTAGCGACAAAGTCGCTAAATTGGCAACGCTGGTTATGGCTATTTTTCGGCTCCAAATGACCGACAGTGTTGCCACCTTGCAGAAAACTTTCTCACTAGCATTGGTCTGAAATGTCACTAGATTCAGTGACATTTTTAACTGAAAAAATCCCTAGAATTCACTAAATAAAATCACAAGGTAAGTCAAAAAAATAATATTTTAATTGTGAATGTCAATTAATAAAAATAAACATGACAAAACTAAAAATCAACTTCAAATATTTCTGCTGGTATTTCTTCTTCATCTTGATGGATTATCATTGCAGATGTAGTTGGCTGAGATGGATCATCAGTTTTGTCAGACTTTTGTGATTTAAAAGAGTATTATTAGAATTGCTTCCAATAGCTGTAATTACATCAGCCGG
Organism: Xylocampa areola; assembly: GCA_935421205.1. Classification (NCBI taxonomy): domain Eukaryota; kingdom Metazoa; phylum Arthropoda; class Insecta; order Lepidoptera; family Noctuidae; genus Xylocampa; species Xylocampa areola. The sequence goes on from OW285225.1 coordinate 12,157,065, forward strand.
GAGCTCGTAACTGTAACAGTTCTTCTTCATTATCTTTAACTGATTTCTTATAAAAAGAATGCTGTTTAGAGTGTTTACAGCCATTATGTTTCTTAATTTGTTTTTCACGATATTCATAGCACTAAATGCTCTTTCCACTTCAGCATTTGAGTGAGGAAGTGACAATGCGGATATTGCAAGATCAGATAACTCTTGAAAGGTATTTATTCCAGCAGCATTCGTATATTTTCGCACTTCAGCCCAGAAATCAATGACATTATGCGTAGCATTCCATTTAATATAACTTATACCATGCCACTGCTGTAACAGTTTGTCTATTGCTTCGTCTTCAAATCCGAGTTCCGCAGCAAGGTCTGCTATTTTGTTGTCTTTGCCCTGGCGAAGAGTATTATCCACACTCAGTTGACATATTTTCTCCAAAATAATGTAGTTAGAAGGAAGTCTTTGCTGAACCTCTTTTCCTAATTTGATAGTAAAATCAATACAACGTTTCCTGACTGCATTGATGACATTATTGAGTAAATTGGTCTTTTGTACATGTGATTTAAAAAGATATCCTAAATATGGTACTGGATTCAAGTGGGCTTCTATTTGAATGGATAAATAATCATTGTCAGTCGTTGCAGCCGTCGGCATCAGTACTCTATTGCAAATAGAGCGAAGCAATGTCATTAACGTGTTCAGTAGAACAACTGGATTTGAGTCTTCACTTTCAAAACACTTAACTCCAATTTGGACATCATTCAAGATGCTCCTTAAAAAGCACATATAAAGGCGATTCCTCTCATCGTCATACATCGAATGAAGTAATTCTGCTGTGTAGCAATTATCTTTGTTCAAAGAGAAATGCAATTTGAGTTCTTCCCATTGAGACAATATTCTGGTCACAGTTTCTTCAATGGACAGCCAACGAGTATCACAAGACCGCAATATTTTTAAAGGCTGCTCGCCAAAATTTATTGTCTCATATATATCTTTGTACTCATCACAGCGTTTGGGTGAATGTGAGAACCAATTATAGGTTTCTCTAATGAGAAACTCTATATTTCGCGGTAACGTTTGCTCTGACGCATGTGACACCGCCAATTGCAATGAGTGGCAAACACATCTGACTAGCATTAAAATAGGTACGCCATATTCCGTTTTTAAAATATTATGTACGCCATTATTGACTCCTGTCATGACAGAGGCATTATCCACTCCAATTCCAATATTTTTTTTTAATAGTATACCATGTGCCTGTAAACAGTTTACTAAGGCAGTAACAATTCCACGAGCGTCTGCGCTCCTCAGTGGTTCCAATGCTAGAAATGCAGATACAACTTTATTTTGCGTGCAACTAAATATGTAATATCTAATTACTATGCCCAATAATTCTGATACACTGAGGTCAGTGGATTCGTCTAATAGTACACTATACTTTTGTGATCCAATATCAGCCAATAGCAACTGTTTGAAGTGTGGAGCTAACACATTCTTTATTACTGCACTGCATTTCGTTCTGTGCATTTTAATGTCCATAACCATATGCCTTAATTAGAAGTAGGATGGATTACAGTTCCTTTTTATATGACAATAGCGCAAAGTCAAATACCTATAAACTAGATAAGGTACAGAACCAAGCATTGAGGATTATGGGTGGTTTTATTAGAAGTACACCAATACATGTTATGGAGTCTGAGCTCTGTTTGCCTCCACTGTATTTACGTAGAAAATACTTAGCGTTTAAGTTTTCTCTCAAATCTTTCTCCCAGTCTGATAATGATACAATAAACTTGTTATTTGAACTTAACACTCTTTGTAGTACTAGTTATTGGAATAGAAAAAAAATACCATTGCTAATTAAAGTTATTAATTTAACAACACATGAACCTATCGCATCTTCGTCACCTTTGGAGATGTTCTGTCTTAATACGTGGGTGACTAATATTCCTATAAGTAGTATAATATCACTAAGCTTAGATAGTTTAAAACAAGCTAAACGGCTATACGAATGTAATACCTTAAAAGTTGATGTGACTGCAGAGTTGCGAGAAAAATATGATGGTTGGTACGCCATATTTACAGATGGTTCAAAGAGTTCTAGTGGGCGTGGTGCTTCATTTTATGATCCTCATATAGCGAACAATTTGGTTTATAATAATTGTTTTAAATCTAATTATGAACTTTCAGTAATGTCGATGGAGCTAATTGCAATTTTGGAGGCTCTTTTGTATGTCCGAACAATTCCAAATATTAGTTACATAGTAATATGTACGGACAGCAAAAGCGCGTTACAACATTTGGCTCGATGCGCCTCTGGCCTCAGAGGTGCATCGATAGCCTACACAGTTATTTCTGAAATTTATGAAGGTGGCATGAAAGGTATAAATTTTAGGTTGCAATGGGTTCCGTCGCATATTGGGCTGAGAGGCAACGAAGAGGCTGATTTGTTGGCTAAAAAGGGAGCCATGAATGGAAGAGAAAGTAACGTTTTACCATATTATTCAGAACTACTACCTAAGTACAGAGATTTTTGTTATAAGGAATGGAAGGAATATTTCAACGAAAGGTCATTAGAAAAAGGCATATGGTATAAGACGATACAAAGTGAGCCTCTTCGTGTACCTTGGTTTATGGATAGCAAGTTGGATAGAAGGCTAATTGTAACAGCGTTGAGAATTAGGTCTGGACACGTTCCATTAAATAAGTTTGCTTTTATGATGAAAAAGTCTAACACGCCAAACTGTGAAATATGCGGCACTGTCGAGGATATACAACATTTGTTAATGGAATGTGTCCGTTATCAGTCAGATCGGGAGACTTTGATGGCGAGTCTGAACCTGAGTAGACTTAATATAGGTACATTCCACGAGTTATTGGCAAACCCTTTATCCGAGAAAACAAAGAGTTTACTCAGGTTTGCGAGTCGTCAAAATTAATGAATATTAAGTAAATATAGTACAATTATTGTAACACTAATTAAGTTTAATGGTTTAGTCTTTGTCTTTAACGGGACTGTCATATACTTACAATGTATAAAAGTTCCTAAAATAAATAGAAAAAAAAAAAAAAAAAAAAAAAATGTCCACACTCTGTGAATCAGTAATACATTTTTTTAAAGCTTCAGTTAAATGGTCAATTTGCTGTATGGATGATGTTCCACAATGAACAGGGACAATGTTCCTTCAACTTTTAATGTGTTTGTATTTTTTTTTAATGCGCGCTTATATTCTATTTGTCGGTTTTGAGACACTAAGTCAGATTTATCTTTATGTTTTTTTGTTATTCTGTGTTTCTTAATGTCGGCAATTCTTGCAAACATTTCAGAATGACAAAAGGTACAAAAGGCTTTTGTTGGATCGTTTGCTACAGGCCGTAACCAAGACTTGAACTCTACTTGGGTTTCCCATTCTTTCCGATATTTTTGAGAATAAATTGTCTTTCTATGTGGCACGTCCATGGTAATACGAAATAAATCGTTTACAAAAACCTACACAAAAACTTGATATGTTGACTGGAATGATTTCGATAAGTATTGTCTCCTACTTTCGCGAACGAAAACTAGCAACTAACTAAATACTAGCAATAGTATGCAGCACTCACTCATGCAAACTTTACATACATGTTAAGTTTGATTTATTAGTCGGGAAATCCCCAAGCATAACCAAACAAAGACGTGTAGAGCTTCGTTCCAAAACAAGTAATTTTTACTCGGCAAAGGTATTTTACTTTAACCCGGATCCAAAACACAAAATTCGATAAATATCACTAAAAATCATCAAATAATTTTTCTGTGACTTTTTTTCTCAAAATATCACTGCCTAACTCCTAAAATTCACTAGATCTAGTAACAAAATCACTAAACTGGCAACGCTGATGACCGACTATTTAGCCAGTGGCAAGATTATTAGTACTTATCCCGATTTTATAATAATTTTTTAGACATATTTTTTCATTTAAATGTACGAACTGACATAATTCCAATGTCAATCAAGCGGAATTATTTTCAAGAGTAAGCCTACAGATCGATCTAAAAAATCAATCGATTTTTAAATTAATCGATTAACGATCGACATGCCTACCAAATATCAATAACCTATAAGTTCAATGTTATCCCCTCTTCTCTAATCAAAGATGTTATCTCTTAGTAGTCTGTGGTCAATGTCATAAAATAAACGGAGTTATGTTTTGAGTTTTTTTTCTTGTTTTGTTGTGTACATTTATTTTATGTATGTATCAACCAAGTCGAATAGTTCGAATACCTTGCAACATGTCTTTTTTAAGTCACTTAATTAGTAATGTCGTCTCTGATAGAATAGGCTATTGTTGCTTGTGTTTTAAACAAATGGGTGTGATGGATATGTCTGTTAATATAGAAGACGAAGTTGTACTAAATATTGATAATGTTTGGACTGAAGTAATCTATGAAATGTTATCTACTGTGCTAGGGGATAAAGTGAGTAATTTAAATATTTATAGTGACTTTACTTCATACCCTGAGTAACTCCCCTGGGGTTGCAAATTTCATACCCCTATAAAAACATAACATAGCATCACACCTGTATTCCTGTAGGGCGTGAACCAACATTTTACCAATTGCTGTTATTAAGTCCCATGTAATAGGTGGTAAGCCTGTTGCCTTTAACGGGGCACAATTCCAAGCTCCAGACTGTTACTGAGAAATTTTCCAATAGGAAAACTCAATACACTTTGCACGACCCGGGAATCGAACCCGAGACCACATGCTCAGCAGTTGTGCTTGGGATCACTAGACCAATTCACACTACACTACAAACAAAAGCAGTGAACTAAGCAAATTTCAGCTCAGATGTAATTAAAAATTCCTCCTTTCCTGTAAACTCCAAAAAATTACAATTACCTATATCTACAAATTATATTAACCTTTCGGCTCAGTAACATACAGATCTGTACGTTGTAACAATAAAAATCTATTGTGTCTGCAAATGACTGTGGCAACAGCTTAACTTCAGATAATATTTGATCATAGATTTTATTGGATCAAACATACCCATCTTATCTTAAACTTTTGTTTTAGGTTTTGGACAGCATTTCCACACATATAATCTGCCAGAAGTGTACAGAAATGGTTATAAACAGTTACAAGTTCATTCAGCAATGTAGAGACAATTTTCATCAGTTGCATTGCATCATAGAATCTCTACAGGCCAAAGACCTAAACAAAGAAACCCAGGATATCAAGTCATTATTCATTGCTGTGGATGCAAATAATTATAATGTGAATTTGTATTATGATAAAAATATAAATACTAGCAACAATCAGAGCATGCTACTTAAGAGATTTCAGGATATACAAGAGGAATCCCAACAATTCACAATTGAAATTGAATTAGAATCAGAATCAAACTGTAGTGCTAATTATAAGAATTGTGCTGTAAAAAGAAAAAGACATTTTAAAACTTTGGAGTCCCTTCAATTAGCTGACATAATGTATAATAAGTATGACTTGAATAATTTACAATGTAAGATGTGCATGAAATCATATTCCACTCTCATAAAACTGAAACAGCATTATATACGGGTGCATGGACCTAAAGATTTTAAGTGCTCCCAGTGTCCGAAAAGCTTCTCGACTTTGTTATTGCTGAAACGACACACAAAAGATAGTCACTGTTCTGTCATCTGTAGCCAATGTGGCAAGTCTTACACCAATATCTATTCTCTTAAACATCATGAACGAAGTCACAGGTTACGACTTGTCTGTCAGACATGTGGCAAGATTTATAAAGGAAAGCGGGCTTTCAACAATCACATTGAAATGAAATTGTGTGAAAAGATGAGAAAGTCTAATGCAGAAGCAAAAATAACATGTGATTATTGTGGAAAAAGGTATTCACAGAAAACAGCTTTAAGTGTCCATATACGCTTGGAACACGAAAATGGTAAAGCTTTGATATGCGACTGGTGTGGTAAAAAACTTAGTTCCATGAGCAGGTTAAAAGCCCATATTATAAAACACACGAAGCAGAAGAATTTTGAATGTCAACTTTGTGGAGGAAAGTTTGTGACAAAGACGTCTTTACTGTATCACACAAGAACACACACAGGGGAAAAGCCATACAAGTGTGCACATTGTGATATGGCATTTTTATCTGCATCTCGTCGTTCTGAACATGTAAAACAATCCCATAGTGCCACAAACTTTGAATGTGATATATGTCATACTAAATTTAAAGGAAATATATGTTTAATAAGGCACAGAAGAAAGCACTTTGATGTTAGCAGTAGATTATACCGTAAACAAAATAATCTCAATTAATATGTATGATTGTTTGGAAGCTTTTTTGAATATCACAGACCTTAAAAAAATACAGACGTAGTGTTGTATAGGACATGTGAGAAGCCTAGGCATCCAATTTTGCTTGTCATAAACGAGCTAAACACATACAAATACTTAAAACTCATCCACTCGGCGCCAGTACGCTGCGTGTGTGTGTGTGTGTGCATAATCTATGCTTTGCTTATGACAAGGCAAGGCAATTACATCCGTATTTTTTTCAGATCTGTGGTGAATATGACCTAAGAACAAAGACTACCTATAGTTTAAGTAGTCTACAACTATTAAATACATTATGTATAATTTCAAGACTTGATGTTTCATAATTTGTATTTATGATCACATAATAATGACTATAATAAAAGTAAAACTGAGATAAGGATGGACTAGTTTATTTTCATCAGAAATCACCAATACCAGCCTGAGTCAAGGCCAACCAGCTTCTTATTAGCAACCATTTTACCAATTATCTTCCTGAATACATCACTTGCATCATCAAAAACATCAGATATGCCAAGGGGGAATTCTGTTATCATTGCTGCATAGTCTAGAACAGTTATATATAGGATTTATCATTAGTATCTATAGCTGGGTCCCTAGACTAACATAACCAACACAAACAGCCCATATTCATTATAAACACAAATAATTGAGGAGTTAGAATTTCAGTTCCAGTTATTTTTATGCAGCATGTAGAGATCCAAATTCACCTCTAACATTTTAGTGCCATTGCAATTTACCTAGTCGTGGTGGCCGAGTGGTTACGGGCCCGCCTTTTGAACCTGACATAGACCAGTCTGACTTTTTTAATGGTATATGTAGTACTTTCTAAATCACAGACATATGGTGAAGGAAAATATCGAGAGGAAACCTTATCGCTAACCCGTAATGAGCCAGCATGGTGATCAATGTTTGTACCACGGTTTGTACCTTTTCTGTATGAGAAGAGGCCCTTTCCCTGTAATGGGACAGTTATAGGCATGTACAGACACACCATAAACTAAAAGATTTGCGAGCGGGCGAGCAATGCACAAGTGACTGGACGACTACCCTCACTTGTGCGGAAATACAATAGTATTCATAATTACTTGCATACATCTGCCTACATAGGAAACTATAAAAATTTTGCACTAACTGAGTGTTCTATTTTTTAATCCATTTGTCTTCTTGCTGCATTCAAACTCTGTGATGTTGAACTACAAAGAAGAGTGGCATAACAATAATAATTAATCGTGTGTTGTAGCTATGGGGTTACAGTTAAACAACAATTTATTTGTTAACTCACTATTCTTACCGTAAACATAACTATCATAAATATAATGAAATTCCATCGAAAAGCCATTTCTAATTTTTTTAGCAAAAATAAAACAAAAGTAAAAAAACTGACATGTTACTTCAAAATAAATCAAAAGTCGCGCTGAAATGTTTAGTGGTTTAGGGCTTAGGTACGTTTTGTTTCGTTTCTCGTTCCCATGATGCATGCTTGACCAATTTCTATCAAGTATCATGATGCCAAATTTAAAAATATAGATAATACTTTAAAATCTTTACGCACAATTTTATTTTTTACTTTCGTCCTCTAGAAGTTAATAAATGTTGTAGTCAGCAAGGTAATTAGTTATTTAATTTCAAATAACTTTGACATAACCCTCACAGAGCTTTAACAAAACGTAATTATAGCCTTGGATTTTGACCAGTAGATGGAGCGCATTTAACCAAGATTTAACTATCGCCACTTGTGATTGGTTGGCATCTACTGTGCATCTCTTTCTTTTTCGACAGCATGCAAAATGGCCGCATCTCATTGTGCATACGACAGACGTGTTGGAAATTTTGCGTGATGTCGTGTGATATCCGTCGTAAATAAACATTATTGTTACAGTGTCGCGTCCCCTGTAGTGTCCAGTGTTAGTGCATGCTGTGTTTATCTAAGTGATCACTTTGTGATTAGTAACATCCATTTAAAAAGGTGTTTGGTCTGTGTTTTGTGCCTTGTTTTCGTCAATAAACTCACCCTGACATCTGTTTTGGATTTATGTTCACTTGAATACGGTAAGTGTACTACGAGCGTACACGCTTATCGACAAAACTTAGTTTGTAACAGTTTTATGATATGTGTAAATAGTTTAACTATTCGTAAACTTTTGACAGTATTTTGTCTCGTTTGTTTTTGGAGTTTGTTTCGGATGCGCGATAGAGACAGTGGGGTAATGGTAAGGTAAAGTTAAGTCACTCCCTATCCCTTCGAAAGTGTGCCGTGTATTATTGTTTTGGTTGTGACCTATTACGAAATGTATGGTTTGTAGAGTAGCTTTAGTGTCGGAGGTCGAACATGGCAATTAGATGGTGGCCCTCTAAGTTTAAATGTGACATAGTTGCGTAGGCAGCACACGGCGAATGTGCGACAGTGACATCATATTCGCGTATTTTAAGATTATTATAATGATATTTCCACTATCACACGTTTACCCTGTGCGCGGAGCCGTCGTGTTTACGTCACGAGTCGCGCTAGCTACCCTGATATAAATGAGTATTGTTATCAAAGGATGTACGATTAAAGTGGACCAGGCCAATGTTGTATGCTGCATGCCTAATGCTGGCCATCAAATAAAAGTTTCAAAATATTCTACCTGATCATTATGTACTGTTTTTCATATCTGTCATTAATGTTTAGTTGACAAATTAATGTTAATGAAGACTTCTCAGAAAAGTTTTAATTTACCACATAGTTTGTAAAGTTTATTTTATCTATTATATGTAGTATGACACCACTGACCTTAAAAAAATATGTATGGACCATTGCATACGACATGTGAGAAGCATGCCTAGTCATACAATTACGCTTGTCATACACAAGCTAAACGCATACAAATACTTAAAACTCTTCCACTTGGCGCCAGTACGCTGTGTGCATAATCTATGCTTTGCTTAATATTAGGCAAGGTTACACCCATTTTTTTTTCAGATTCATGTATGAAACTAGGTGGTTGGTATATAGAACAGAGGGCCTGTGTCCTGCGAAGGAACCATGGAGGCTGAATATAATTATGATATTCAAAGAAATAGGCTGTAGTCCAACATTTAGATGTCATAGTCCATGACATCATAATTTTAGAATCATTATTAGTTATTACCATATCCTAAAGGTCCTTGAATTCCTAGACTCATGTCTAGGATAGCTGTCTTAGAGTAAATTAAATATAATTTGTTTCTGCACTTGCAACAATAATGATATACATTTGGCAAACCAGAATTTGGATGTGGTTGGGCAAAGTGCCAACAAGACTCCTTTGATGTTTGTATGATAATAAAGGAAAAGCTTATGTATTGAACATGCTATTGTTTTTTAATTTGATAATATTGCCACCTCTGTTTTTGCACTATAAACAATGTACAATATTTCCTTGAATTTTTATAAGTGATAATACGGAAATAGTTATAAATGTTTTGATAGTGTTCAACACAAATAATAACGTAATTTTCGTACATAAAACCCAGTTATGTTACTTCCCAATCCTCAAAAGAAACCATAGATCTTCATAAACTGGCAAAAAAAGTTTTGAATGTGTAGTGAGAAATATTATTGTATTGTTTTCATTTATTTGCCGACAATATTATTGATATCGATTTAAAGTCCAATCAATTTATAGATTTTGGTAATCTATAAATTGATTGCCAAGCCTTTACACACCTAGGCTGGGTTTGGCGTCCAGTCTGACCATATGCAGTTTAATACAAGTATTTTACATGGTGTGGCCTATCTAGCTACCCAATTACTGTGCATATTATAAATAGTATTGTACTGGGTAAAGTCAAAGTCAAAGTCAAATCATTTATTTCAATTAGACCCTTTACAGGCACTTTTGAATTGTCAGAAGCTAGTTGCCACGTTCCAAAGTGTAGATTCCTATGGAGAAGAACGGGCAAGAAACTCCATGGTTACTCTTTTTATAAAATAGGTTTTCACAATAGCAGGTATTGGTTACACTGACTCTGTTAAATAATAATTTAAATATGTGAGAACAATGTAAGATAATACTAAAAGAGTGTAGTTTAAAAATTCAAATTTCCCGCCATGACAGTCCAGAGATGACCAGTCCCAACTGACGGCGCCCGTTCACGAACATGACGCATGCGTCAGCATCACCCAACTCAACCATGTTGAAGGGAATCGAATGACCCAACACACACGCCACCATCAGCGAGACATTTTAGTGAGCATGACATACTCCCAACTGCCAGACAACAAACAAAATAGAAAGTTTAGTAAAATGGTTACGTAGCACTCACATTTACAATATTTATATTTAGGTACTAGTTTATTGTTATTTATTATAAAATGAATTAATTTATACAGAGCAAGTTAATTAATTTTGAAAAATAAAAATACAATTAAAATTTTGTCTTATTAATTTACAAATCAATTAATATTATTGCATATTATTTTTAATATCAGCGATATAGTCAGGATTCATCAGGAGCATGTCACAATTGAACTTATTTAATGGAATGTCCGATATATTACTAATTACAATATATATATTTAGTCTGATTTTTACAAATTCTTTAGGGTTATTGTGGAGCAGGACCAGCATTGAGCCAAGCATTTTTATCAACAATATAGTCTTCTAACTTATAATATGCTCGCTTGCATAGTGTGTGTTTTATGCAAGTTTTGAATTGTGTTTCGTTTAATTGAAGTATATTTGGAGGTATTTTATTATAACATTTTATACAGTACCCCATAAACGATGTGTGTACCTTTGTTAATCTAAACCGTGGTTGAACTAGTTTGTTTCTATCTCTAGTATTATAGTTATGTTTTTCACATCTTTTATTAAATAGATGTAAATTTTTCCTAACATACATAATATTTTCGTAAATATATTGACATGGCACCGTCATGATATTGATTTGCTTAAATATTTCTCGGAGAGACTCCCGACTGCGTAAATTATATATAGCCCTGACAGCTCTCTTTTGTAGGACAAAAATAGATTCTATGCCTGCAGCCCGTCCCCATAGTAGAATACCATAAGACATAATACTATGAAAGTAACTAAAATAGACCAGTCTCGCGGTATCTACGTCTGTCAACTGTCGTATTTTCCTCACTGCATATGCAGCTGAACTTAACCGTCCTGCTAGAGATGATAAGTGAGCACCCCATTGAAGTTTTGAATCTAGCGTAACTCCTAGAAAAACAGTTTGATTAATAATTTCTAGTTTTTCATTGTTTAATAATATGTCACAGTCAGTACTTTTGACATTTGGTAACGTAAATCTCAAACATTTCGTCTTTTTACCGTTTAGTACAAGGTTGTTTGCAGTGAACCAATTTTGGACCCGAATTATGGCGGAATTTACGTCGTCAAGATTTTCAGCACGTCTATCTATTTTAAAAATTAATGATGTGTCATCAGCAAATAACACCATATCTGGTTGGTTCTGTAGTAAATGCGGTAAATCGTTTATATATACTAAAAAGAGAAAAGGGCCCAAAATTGAACCCTGTGGAACCCCCATTTTCACTTTTAAGCCTATTGAGTTAACGCCATTTATTTGAACTTGCTGTTGCCTATTATTTAGGTACGAATTTATCAAGCTGAGAGCTGGTTTACCTAGTCCGTAGTGCTTAAGTTTATATAATAATGTCTCGTGGTTTACGCAATCAAATGCCTTAGAAAGGTCGCAAAAGATTCCTATGGCATCTTGCGCATCCTCCCAGGCATCAAAAATGTGCTTTAATAAGGTAACACCGGCGTCTGTTGTACAACGTCCTTTGGTGAAACCAAACTGCTTTTCGTGCAAGATGTTATTAATATTAAAGTGACGCAACATTTGATTTAGCATTACTTTCTCAAATACTTTACTTAGAACTGGCAAAACTGAAATAGGCCTATAATTGTTAGGGTCTTTGCTATTTCCAGCTTTAAAAAGTGGTATCACTTTACTATATTTCATTAGGTTTGGGAAGACTCCTTTATCTATACATACGTTAAATATTAAGACTAAATAAGGCGCTATAGTTTCAATTATAGACTTAAAAGTTTTTGTTGACATTCCCCATAGATCCTCTGTAAATTTGACTTTGATGTCATTAAACGCTTTAATTATGATCCTAGGGTTTATATGATTAAAACTGAATTGAGAAGGACAGGCTGAGACATTTTCTTTAAGTAAAGAAATAGCAGCTGTGGGCGAGGAATTCAAACATTCCGTAGTTTTTAAAGGAATATTTGTAAAAAATTTTACAAATTCCTGAACAATCTCTGCGTCAGAGCAAATAGGACCATTCGCAGTCTCAAGTTGGTACTCTATATTTGTTTTTTTTTTCCTATTTGTTTCGTTATTAATTATTTTCCAAGTAGTTTTCATTTTGTTTTCAGCCGATTTAATTTTGTTACTTAAGTACTGAGCTTTAGCTACCTTACATATATTCTTAAATATTTTCGAATATTTACTTACATATTGATTAAAATTGTCAGTTTTAATAAAAGGCTTGAGGCCATAGAGCTCAAATAGCTTTTCCCTACTTTTCCTAATACCTGTAGTTGCCCAGTCGCTGAAAACAAATTTCGGGTAAATATATTTCTCTTTCATTTGAAATGTTTTAGCAAATTCTGTTTTCACAACAGAAAATAAATCTTTATATAGTTTATTTACATTGCGAATAGTTTGGCTCGGAACATCTAATTTACTAGCTACATTTTTGTCGAATGTTTTTAATTTACTAGTTGTTATTTGCCTGAATTTTATTTTTATTTTTTGTAATGTCGTGTTGGACCATAAAGTGACGGTCTGCCCACTGTGATCCGAAGGCAAGTAATTTACAATAGATTTATTTAAGTACTCACAGTTACAAAATATATTATCAATGCAGGTAGCAGAATTCAAAGTTACACGAGTCGGTTCTAAAAAAACGTTTTTTAAATTAAATGATTTGAATAAGTTTAGCAACCGGCCACAATATAAACTATTTTCTAAAATATTAATATTAAAATCACCACAGATTATAACAGATTTGTTAGTAAAACAAACTTTTCCTAAAACATCATCCATTATCGTCTCAAATGTGGAGAAGTTTTGATAATTGGGAGGCCTATATACACACACTATAATATGCTTATCCAGCTCAACACATGACAGTTCAATACTGTGTTCAACTGACAACCTAACTATGTCTAAACGTTGTTTATATTTGATACAATTTTTTATTAAAATTAATGTACCCCCATGCAGCATAGTCGTGCGGTTGAAACAACTGCCTACAGTATAATTTTCAAAATGTATAAGCATTTGGTAATCCTTCAACCAGTGCTCAGAAATACAAACTAAGTCATACATTGTTTGTTCTAAAAATAATTCAATCTCTAATATTTTGGAAGAAAAACCTTGCACATTTTGATGAAATATTTTCAAGGATTTCTGCTTATCTATTTTACTACAATCTCTTCGCTGTATGCTAGAAGATACCTTTTTGGTGGCACAATAGGCACTTAAGTTAACAGTATCCTCTGTTGTCTTATTTACTAGTTTAAATGATGATCCGGAGTGAGATCCACAAAACTTATTTTTGAATGACTACTTCCTCTATATCCGCCAGCAACTTTTAAGGTTGTAGATTTCATACATGGAACCTCCTTCGTACAATATGTATAATAATTTGTAGCACATGTGCTACTATCAATAAAGTTAATATTATATGCTAACAATGTAGCCAGAAGTCTCTTATATTTACTAGGCAAGTACACAGTACCGTTTGTCAGTTTAAATCCACTAATAAATTTATTAGTATCAAAAAACATAAATGTGTCACTATGACGACAAGTCACATTATACATTAATGTATTCAAACGTTGAATACTATCATTTTCAAAATTGTTGTCCACAGAACAACTGTTATAAGGGAGTGCACAGAGTATTGTTTTACTTACACCTATTTTTATCAAATATTCTACTGTGTTTATGATGTCTGCTTTCTTTAGCTTATTACTATTCCCTATAAAAAATATTATTTTACTGCTTTTTGTTAAACTGCAACTTTTTATTTTATCCAAAATTTGTAAATAACTTGCATCGGGCATACAGAAGTTAGTAATAGTACCTTCAGTATGCCTGTTCAATAAAATACCCATATTTATACCTATTCTATCAGAAAAAACTACAGTATTTTTTATTTCTATTTGGTTTATGCTACTGCCCAACAATTCCACAGAAGGTGGCTGATCAGTTGGGGGTATTGACTGTTCCCCCAATATACAAGGTGAATGTGCACAGTCATTGTGTTTATTAGTTAATGACAGTACTCGCTGTTCATTATAAGTGCACAGATCTATAAGTTGAGAAGCAGCTGCTATATGTTCACTTATTTCCCTTTGGGAGATCATGTATTTGTGGGTAACATCATGCAGGGATTTCTGTAATAAATCTATTTTAGCCTGTAATTTAAGTGTATCATTTTTATATGCTGCTATGTATCTATTCAATTCTAATTTACATAATAAAATGTTTTCATTTAATGTAAGATTTAAATGTTTTAATTTAGAGTTATTCTTGGATTGTTTACGTAGGTGGCTTATAATTTTGGAAGTTTTAGAAATATATTTATTCACTTTCTTGAGTTTTTTCTGTTTTTTGTGACTAACAAGCTTACTATTTACAAAAATACCTGAGCTGCATTCTACCAATTCACTATACAAACTATTATTTTTAAAAGTAACTTCAGACTGTTTTTCCACTTCATAGCGGACAATCAGGTCTCGAGATTCACTTAACTCCCTCTTAAGATGGCAGATTTGGTCAAGAGCTTCTTCATGTTTATCTTGACAAGTGCTGTATTGGTCCAGCCGCTTTTGGAGCTCCTCGCAGTGACATAATAAGTCTTGATGCTTATTGTGGAGTTCAGATAGTTCATTCTTGAGTGCTTTGTTCTTGTCAATTATGATAACAGACTCAATTTCATTTTCTTCCCGTTCTTCTAATAGTTGGTTGCAAAGGGTGGACTTTGTCTTCAACTCGATAAGTGTTTTACTGAGTTTGCTCTCCAATTCTAACACCTTGGACATACTGCGAGTATTCATTTTCTTGAATGTAGCTGGAATTAAGTAATCAAAGCTAAGAAGGGCGAAATAATACAGATAAATTACCTAGTTCTAGTATAATGTTGTTGATTAAAAATAAGTGGGTAGGTACCTAAGAATAGTTACATAAAGCTCATATTATATTTAATGCTTGGTTTCAGTCCAAGCGAAGTTATTTTTTAAGTTCATCTATAAAAGCACAGTCTTAATACAATGTTTTTTATATTAAATTAATTTAATGACGTTCACCAATCCGTGTGTCATAAATCAAACGTTATTTTCGTTAGTTATTCAGCAACTTATGTTAAGAAGAATGCTGATAAATGGTCAGAGGTAATACAACTTATGTAATAAGGCAGTAATAGAAAAAAAAATATACAATACTCCCCGTTTAAATCCGATGACTTTAAACTTTGGTCGTTGACCGGTCACCGGTTTCATATGTTACCAAATACTATGGTTTTAATGCAGATTTTTGGCGGAAAATAATAATCCTGATAATTTGTCTCGCCTTTGTTCGTTTTAAGATATAAAAACACACAATTTACACATTTAAAATAATTTTATAAAATATTTAAACTAAGCTACGAAATTTGACATGTCACTCAAGCAGTGTTGCCATCAAAAAAAAAAGCATAATAATAAATAACATAATATCTTGCCAGATTTAATCAGACTTAGGTATTACCTTTAACAACTGCTGTAAGTCTTCAATTGACAACCAATACCGATGATTTAATGAGGCATAGCTACCGCTGTTTCAGGTGTACCAATGTTATTTAGCCCTTGAACCACAAGGGCCGCAATGTCTGTACTGTGAAGGCAAAAAATCACAAAATGTTATATAAAAGGGGCCCAAGTAAATTTTGATACAGGGCCTCTTAAGCACTAGCTATGCAACTGGTTACAATATGCACATGTCACAAACCAACCATGGCAATTGCAGCTTAATGTCAATTGGCTGTGGTGTGGGCTATTACTAAGCCACAAGCCACTCTTTATAGATAATAACGCATAAAATGGATACAATAACTATGTAACATACAATATCAACAGTAAGTCAATATAACCTCAATGCTTAAAGATTCAAGGAAGTGTAATTACACCAAATAAACCTGCTAGATAATGATTATAAAAGCTGTGATGTAATATATCAGTTGTGATTATGGTCAGTGCCTTGAGGTGAATGAACATAAATAAAACCTAAGTATTGTTTAATTATGGCATTGTACTACACATACATACATACAGAGTTGTACACCCACATTTCAACAATGCTGTTATTAAGTCCCATGTAATAGGTGGTGTGCCTATTGCCACCTTCTGGGCCCAATTCCAAACTCTGGGCTACTATCAAGAATTTTATAATAGAAAAACCCAATAACACTCAAAGTTATAAATTTTTGTGGCAAGAAAAATACACTTGCCCGACCTGGGAATTGAACCTAGGACCTCATGCTCAGCAATTTTGCTCGAGACCACTAGACCCCATACTGTGACCAGGAAAAGTGAATGCAAACAGTATCTTCCATGGTCCTTCTACTACTTACTACTGTTATTAAGGCATTAATAGCTCTTGATGTACATTTATTATAAAAAATAACATTGGTGACTGCAAACTGCCCAGCCCTTTGTACCGCTCGATTCACAAATGGACTAGGAACTGTAAATTAACTGTTTTTTGGCTCAATTAAAAATATTATTTTATTGTTAAAAAAAAGTTTGTTGATAATTTGTTATAAATGAACACTAATGTCAAATTTTAATTACATTATAATCCATCAGCCGCTTTACAACTTTAGCGAAATAGTAACATTAATGAGACAAAAGTTAAGTCAGACTGGTCATGCCATTTGCGTAATGAAGTATACCCATAATATTATAATGGTAACATATTTGTAATGTAAATTAAAAATGTTTATAAACATCCTTACTGCACAACTAATAAGTATTAGTGACTTGTATGGCCACTAATCAATACAAATAAAATTGAAGTGTCCGTTTGTAATGTCAAAATAATAGTATTTTTTAAGCTCATACAGTTATTTGCATGATACAAGGCATATATTTTTTTTTTAATTTTGGCTATCTCTCTGTTTGTTCCGGCTAATCTTCGCAACGACTGGACCGGTTCTGATAAGATTTTACTGGCAGGTAGCTGACTGTATAAGGAGAAACTTAGGCTTATATTATAAGCGGGTGAAACCGCGGGGCACAGCTAGTACCACATAAAAAAAATGTTTTGCATGTAGAATTCCTATACAAAATTTTCAAGCTATGTAATTACTTAGTACCTACTACATGACATGACATTATATAGCACAAAGATACTACTTCAAACAAAGGACAATTACGTGGGTTGGTATTTACTAACTTGTACAGTATTATGACCAGTATCTTTAACATTTTACCTAAATCCTTTTACTTGCTTAGTTATGGAAAAACTTGGTATTTGAATGTGACCTTTAATGACACGTCATACGGAACCTAATATATAATTTACTCTAAATTATACTCGTGCTGCATGCACACGTTTACATTAAGAAAATACAACTCAGTATCGTAGCATCGTCTCATCTAATTATTATTTTCCTTGCGGTGCCTGGCGAGTCTTCTGCGGCGAGATCTCAAGAGAGAGTAGGAGAGGTTCGAGCCTCTTTCTTCCTTTCCACCACCACCTTCGAGAGCAACGTCTCGCATAAAGTGGAGACGTCTCCCTGATGCTCGTGCATCATGTAACTGATCAAAGCCGGAAGAGTGATTTTAACTGAACGCTCTTGGTCCTGCTCCGCCCAAGCAGGGTCTCTGCAGCGTATGCTGCGCCGGGTTCACGTGGCTCGGTTACAGTGAATCCTGTCTTATGCGGAAAAATTGAGGCAGCAAAGAGACTAAAATTAAGACTCCAGAGCATCTGCGTCATTCGGAAACAGTTATGTCACTTCTCTAGCCACTATCGTGGCGAATATAGTGGGGAACCTGACTAAGCGTTACTTGTGCAAGGAGGACGAGTTCTAAACATTAAAGGTTGCAGAACACCCATTTCGTATAACCTTCAGAGATGCCACGATAGTACGCATCGTTTTCAAAAAGCGTCACTGCGTCGCTATCGTCTATCACTCAAGTATACGCGTCACCAATCGGATAAAATCTCTTCGCAATACACATAGTTACAATCATAGAAATACGTGATTTATTAGTTTTGTATCTTTTTATAGACATGTTGTGGTCATTTCTTCTAAACGTTTCTGTCCGTTTTTTGACCATGCCAGACTTGTTCAGATCGTCGCACCTGTCATCTATCTACGACGCAACTAATCTACGAAATAAAAAAAAATGGTGTCCGCTAATGAATTAGTTTAGTAGTTTAATGTCACGTCATACTCACACATATGATTTCCTAATTTTGTTCTACATCTCTTTTATTATTTTTTCCATGTTCTTATTTATAGTAATTTACTTGCAAACAGCGAACAATAGGTAACAAATTAAATGTGTTATAAAACAGTTAGCTGCCTCCACTCTTAGAGAAACTAGTTTCCGTAGTGTATGCCCTTCACGGCTCGTACACACGCGTGCAAGTGTGCGTGAGTCCTTAGATTTTGTATGTGTGCACTTTGTGTATTGTGTGAATTATGGGCTCAATTAGTACGCAAGTAGTCTACGAAGCGCTTTCGTAGTCGGAAAGAGAGAAAACGTTTTTACGGAGAATAATCTTACGAACTCAGTTCAAAACACAGTAATCGGCCATACTTAGCCGATAACTGGGTATCTCATATGCTACTTATGCCAACTCCTGCTTATGCAATAGTTGGCTGTGATCGTCGCTTACCCAATCCTAGCCAAAAGGCGATCCTTAAAACTTTCATGGCACCGAGTTAAAGTATTTGCTTCTTGCCAGAATAACTGGAGTATAAATGTCCAACCATTACAGAATAATAACTTGTAATATGTATATCTATCTTGTGAAATATTTCAACTATTACCGCATACAATGACAATCAGGACATGTACAATATAATCTAAAATAGCTTCAGTACTCAATATAGTAAAGTGGCATTTTATAACCAACTTAGCAAGATTCCGTAAGACATACCGTAAAATACACATTGGTATCACTATATCATGCTATGTAAACACTTTTTTATGCAATGAATCAATACGACTGACGCATTTTGGTATAAAAGAACCCCTTTTACGCGTTTATTGGATGAAATAAAGGGGTACTCAATTTTTCTATGGCACACGTGCACCATAAAACGATAGTGTAAAGATTACACTGAAGTGTGCACTAAAACTATACTTTTAGTTTTAAACGATGATAGCAAAAAGTGTGACGTAAGTGTAGGTACATGGTGCAGATTTCACATTGGATAGCGTCCCAAATTGTATTGTTATCCAAATAAATCCCATGAAATTGTTTCGATACTTTTGGTGCCATTATAGACTTTTATTGCGTGTTAATTCCGACTTTATTTTCCTTTTCGACATCATACATTTTTGTTATGTTATATATTCAGCAAGCTTTCTTTAATCCCAAAATTGAAGATCAACTCACTAACCTATTAAATTTATACGCAACGACAATAAACCTTTTTGAAAAGCTGTGACAGTCGGTACAGTACACAGAAAAGACTCCAAGATAGGTTCAGTAGAGGCAAAGATCTTGTGCATTGTTGACGTCATCAACTTAATGACTGGTAATTGAGAAGGCAAAGTTCTCCGTCTAATGTGCAGTTACATGGAATATGTTGCATTTAAAGGACGAAAGAGTAATTTTGAAATATGATATGTTATGGTACTTTGCGAATGCGACTGAAAGCACCTAATCAAAATAAGAAATTGTATTTTGATTTTAATATTATGAAGTTATCAATACCTGACTAATTATTGCTAAATTAAATAAAAGGAGACCTAATTCATTAACCATTACTCTTCCTGCGATGACGTCGCTTTCTAATGTAATAACTCCGTCAAATTATTATCACAGGCGAATGAGTCTAACATAGTGGCGAAGGAAGTACGCTGTGCCCACAGGCAGTTAACAAGTTCATAGTCACCCTCGCCTCTACACGCAGCGTTCATTGTTGTTTGTTTGTGCCCAAGCGCCGATGAATGAAATCGGACACTCGCGCCGGCAGGCGCAGGCGCACGCACTCGGACATAATTGTCGGATTGTGAGGGCTGCCACCGCGGTACAACGCTGATTGATGCTTTGTTATCAAATACTTTCGAAACGGAATAGAATCCTCAACACGATATTCGTTGTATTTTACATGGTGTAAAAATAAAATATCTATCCCTAATGCGTTCTCATTTAATATTTCGTCACACTTGTCAGCAGAACATTTTTTTATGTTTCCAACATTATAAATGATGTTGGCACCCAAAAATATTTGAAAGGGAAGTAAAAAAAGATAAAATATTTCATTCAGTTTGAGTATGTTACAAAAGGTCAGTGCGACCTCCTTAAAAATCGTTACAAAACTACAACATACGTTATTTTATATTGCTAGAAATTTGTGAAGATGGCCGAAGAATGGGCGGCACATTCACTAAACAAATTTCTTGCGACCGACCGGCGTGAAACGCTTGAAAGTGTTCAGTAGACATCGATTCGTCGTTAAAATCTATGTGCATGGTCTTTGTAGTCGTGCGGCTGTAAAACGTTGCACAAACATACTAATTATTGCTCGAGACCAATCGAGTTTATGGCATGAGATAGCCAGTGTAGCCACCGACGTACTCGCGTTCTGATACCTTGACAAGGTATTAGAAACTGAGCATTAAATTCTATAATTTCTAGTAACATACAATAGTCAATAGTCAATAGTCAATAGTCATTTATTGGTAATTTTACTTACACGTCATTTGTTTATAAAGTACATTATTTTCCTTTGAATTAAATGAATTAGAATATAATTATATTAAAAAAAAAATGCAATCATACATACATGATTATAATCCCAAATGGACCGGTCACGTCTTCAAAGCGTCTATACATGATATGAGGACGCGTAAATAATGTAGAATGTAGTAATTGGCTCTAGCAGGCTGATTGATCATAGTAACGATGGGAAGACCCGGTAAAAAGGAATTTCCTTATTTTTAGACACATAAGAAGGTTATTTTAGTCTTTATTTCGTATCATCAAGGGCTTAATAATGTCGCGAAGTCGTTCACCTCTCTTATATTGCATGGCTGACGTAATTTTTTGTCGTCCATAGAGGTCATTAGCCTCGCGGAATTATTGCAAAAAATACAAGGCGATACATTACTTGTTTTAAATCAAGATCCGTTATACAGAGTTCTGGATCATGTGTTAATTTATGCATTAATTCCTCGGATTCCATGGTTTTGAATTGTAAACAATTTTTATGTAAAACCTTTCGAGAGACAGTATTACGATTTTGCTTTGCATTTCTTGCATACGTTAGGTTTACATTTATGAAATGACTGTAAAGATTTTTCGAAATACAGTGCGTAAAATATTTAATATTGTGATGTTTATGTAGAGGCGTTATAGTTTTTTTAACGTGTTACTCCATTTTGCCATGCAGGCCCATCAGCAGCGAATGATAGATGGGTCATTCTTACGCGTGCAGGTTGAATAATGATGACAAATAATAATTATTTTTAGATATCCCATACCTTATACATAATCTTAGCTTATTTATTGAACAGCTGATGCCCACGGCTTCGCCCGCGTGGATGTCGGTTATCGCGACCAATAGTAATCATGAAATTTTGATCCCGTCCCGCTTTCTAATTACCGCTTTATAATTGCCCATTTTTCAAAGCATTAAAATGGATAGAGTATGTTATCCTTAAGAGATAGACATATGCCATCGCGGACTTTTCTGTAGACCTATTTATGATACACAATTCCACCATACATAATTTTGTTTATATAAGGGTTTAGGCAGCTTTTTCGTTGAAAGGCTTATTTTTTTCCGACACTTCCAACAGATATAATTATATTTTAGCTAATGTATACAAATACTTTACAAATAATATACTTAAATTTTCCTCTTGAATCACTCTATCTATAAAAAAAAACGCATCAAAATCCGTTGCGTAGTTTTAAAGATCTAAGCATACATAGGGACATACAGCGGGAAGCGACTTTGTTTTATACTATGTAGTGATGATGATATACAAATTCTTCTAATCTAATTAACGTATATTATCGAAAAATCCGATTTAATATTGAAATCATTAACTTAATTTGTGAACATTATGTGCCTACTCATTATGGGAAGAATGGCTATTCACAAATAACAATCGTTAGATATTAGCAAAAAGTACGTTGTTTTACCATATTTCTATTTATTATTGTTTTGTTTAATTATTTGTGTTTTGTTTTCGATGTTTGCTATTGTTGTTCCAGAAAACAAGCCCTAAAAGTTCCTTGTTGATTTTAAACTTATTGTAAACATTTGTGGCGTGATGAAAATAGTTTATTTGTAGCTCGGAACAAGTCTACAATTATTTGAAATCCATATAAATGTATTTATTGAATTTGTTTCTGATTTATGTTACATTTCGGATCTAAAGACCACATTAAGCGAAGCTAAGAAAACAGGCAAGGGGATTGGAAATGCAGGCATCATTTCGGTTACTTTAGTTATAACAGACATCCCGAACATAGGCAATCCCGAAAAATTTACGTGAGTAATAAATAACCGGTGAACAATAATTCATATAAATGTGTCTTACCATAATACCACTCTTTTTGGAGGAACGTTTTAAGATCAGAAGTTTAGTATACTAAAGATGGAAGAGGTCAAGGAAAGAGCAAAATACAAGATGGTCGTCAAAAAGTTGTATACATGTACAACAGTACGCTAGATCCCTACTACATTGTTCAATAATCATATTGAGCCGATAGGTAGAAGTAGTATCGAATAGTAAACAACTGTCGTGATGCACAAACCGGTCGCGATGAGCTAAGCAGCGAGATTTACTTCTGACGCAAGCTCGCAAGGAGCCGTTTGATACTCCGAGATGTTGCCAAAGGTGACCTTCGAGTGGATGTCGTATTTATCATGTTTTTAAAGTGTTGATTTGTATGTGTTTGCTTAGATGTAGTAATATTTTATTTGTAGTTTCATAAGCGAAACCTTTTTGACAGAATTTATTGGGTTAGCGAGAGCATTTTTGGCGATGATGCTGATGAATTAAGTTTTTGATTGGAACAGTCCACCATTTTAGTAAGGGATTTTGCTCAATCATAAGGAGGGATCGATTAAGGTGAATGGCGTAAAAGGAAGGAGACTTATGCCTGCATTGATGAAATCGACAGGACAATCTCAAATTATCCCTGCATAATTTGGGATTGTACTCTGTAACTTGAAATGGGCTGCTGAGCGCGTAGATTAGGCCTTATCATAAACGGTGGGTGTCTTTATCATATTTTGTCTTGCCGTTTCTGCGAATATCTGCTAAAAGTATATAGTAAGATAAGTGCTAAATTGCAATACACGATATTTGGAGAACATGCCTTGTGTTAAATTGTCTATGACGGATACCCGAAGTCATATCGAGGTTGTTAGCCTGATTTTAGTCTACACAATTGGAATCATGTAGATCACTGTTAGGTTAAAACGTGTCTACAAGTTTTTCTCTAAGATTTGATATAATTATATTTTTGTCTGATTTAGTGCCTAATTGGTTTTCCTTTTGCCTCCCGCATGTCATGTGATATAGCTACATACCGGGGTTTCAATAATTCTGAGCAGGTGCTCTTTCCGAGCCTTCAACCACATAATTTGTACAAAATCATTAGATTCATCACGCCATCGAATATAGCTGCAGTTTCCATGGAAAAACATCGTCGTTAATTATCACTCTCGCCTCTCCAATTAGGTTAGTTAAAACCTGCAAAAGCCAGCTCGCTTGCAAATTTTAATAATGTATCAGTTAAGGTCAAGTTAATTGACACACATACCACGAACCGTCGGAAAGCGATGCGTTTGTCTTTTAACATATTTTTGTTGATTCGGGTCGATGCATCCGAAATTATAGGGGGAAGGAGTAGGTTGCGTTTATTAATGGGCTTCTCCACATACCAATTTGCATACGGGTTTTCGAAAACGGTGTGAATGTGATGTTTGTAGTTTTGGGTTGCCATCTTGATGATTTCAATGTCTGTTTTATGTGGATGATTTCGTCGTAATCTCGTAATAAACTTAGCTAGCCTTTCTTCACTGTCAGCTAACTAGTACTTTCTAAATTCATTTTCCATTAGCAGTTTTCTTTGAACTTTATAGTTTTCGTGATTCGTTCGGATCTGCATGTGGCGTTGTGTACTGTTAAAAGGTATTATTTAAGCTGTTGCGTCAGTCATTAGCAGACACAATAGATTTTTATTGTTACAACGTACAGATCTGTACGTTACTGACCCGAAAGGTTAATGTGTAAGGTCAGCACCAACTTTGCTATTAATGTTATCCGATTCAAATATTTTTGTATTGTCCATGAATTGCTGTTTTATATTTGATTATTTAACTCGCCAAATAGTTCAATATTTGGCGTGTTTGCATAGCTAGGAGTCATGTTTATTTATACCGTATTTGGCACAAAGATTGCAATACCAGGTACTGTCAGGTTGAAACGCCTACGTGCACTAATAATTATCCAGTTCCCTTCGACTGGCCTCAACAATTTGCACTAAACGATGTGTATGCGATATCCTGCGGTTTCTTTTGTTGTCGGCTAAGTATGAACATTGTGGATAATACTGTTTTCTTTTCCTTATCAAAGTTTGTTTTTATTGTTTCTGTAATCTAAATTCTGGATACAATTTCAGTTATTAATATTAAACAATTAGCTCTCGTTTTTTCTATTTTGTACACCGGTAAAGAGTTTGAACCGGCTCCGCTTGGATACAAGTGCTAATATTGAAGGTATTCTTCTTCTTCTTCTTTCCGTGATGAATGCTATAGTTGTCGTATTATAACTGTACACGTCTGAAGTAATACGCAAGCACGCTGCGCGGTACTCAATTTTAAGATAAAATCGGCAGGGCGCATGCGCGATCCTTAGGAATGACTAACTTCAGACACGCTATAACTGTGCGTGTCTGAAGTTAGTCATTATACTTATCGAAACGAAAACATGGTTATCCCGATGGTGGTTTGGTTGGCCTCTATTAGGTCCTTCATATTATTGGAGATCGGACAGTTAAGGCATACCAGCACCTTCACCACCAGCAGTAAATGCACCATCTTCAAATTTTACAATCCATACAAATATTTGGTACAAGGTCGTTGGTAGACATAAGTTATTTATCACGACCGCTCCCGATAGCAGGTTAGGTTAACTAAATTTCTTGCAAGATTAATCGTAGTGTTAATGACTGATACGATAATTATTGTGGCTGACAGCATGGAATTGGTAGGTATTGGTAGTGGATTATCTAGTTGGAGTGCGGGAGAAGAATGTGGGGAGATTAGAATCTTGTAGAATTGCTGTGTTTGCATATTAATTTTAAAAGACTACTTTATAATTTATTTAGCTCAAAGTATTGCCATAATTTACTAAGAGCAACCACGCATATCTTTTCGAAATTATATTTTTTCTAAATCATTAAAATAGCCGTGATAAAATATCTTGGCAAATACAATTCCAGTCTAAATCTGAGTTCCTACACAAATTCTCAGGTTTGCCCTAAATATATTTTCTCTCTCCATTTTATTTGGTTTATACGACTTCAAACTGTCGTCTGTTGGTCGTCTGTGTATGTTATTATATTTATGAAATTACTGCAGACTCATATTTTTATAGTTTTTTTTTAATGTAAAGACAATTACTTAAAAATACAACCACTTGCTGAATATTATATTCATACGCCTCCTTGGGCAGATTTTGGTGGTTTTAAATGTAAAAAGAAAATTGTGATCATGTAATACCCAAAATGAAATGAATAAATAAATGATTGCTTGATGATTAATTGATACTTAATAAATAAATATGTAGGTAGGTCGAAAGGCTGAGTAACTAGATGTCAGAAAATATATTTTGAAAGAACAACGGCAGTCTCACACAGATGCGACGCGTCTTTGCGTCACTATTTTGCGATATCATTTCCAAGTACATTTTATATGAAGTCGCATGCGATCCTACACACTGATGCGATGTGTTATGCCGCGATTTTGTATTATTGCAAGTTTTCGTATCGTATTTATGTGAGACCTTGTCTCGATTTTGTCGCATTCCTCCGCCACATTTTGCTTTTTATTGAACTTTTGTCTCCAAATAGACTACCGCGGCGCTTTCCGTGGGCGTCGAACGAACCGATTTAAGGATTGTGTCGAAAGCGTCAAAGGAATTCATCTGTTTAATAATACTTTGCGTCATAGTTATCTTCCTTGATTTTAACAAGGTCAACCGTTCAGTGGTTCATAGTATACAACAGTATCTATTGTTATGCATGTTGACAGAATCTGAGTTCGGCAGTTAAGTCATTTATTTTATTGTATTAATATGCGTTGAAACATGTTAACATCCAGTCATTTATTTCAGTTTTTTTTTCATTATGTTTCTCTGATATTGTTCGGTATATTTTTCATAAACATTATTCAAGCACAATATTTCCGTATTAAAGTGAAAAAACTTTAAATTGTCCAATATATAATTTATAGTCACCTTAATAGAGTCCAAATTATAGTCATCGTTTTCTGCCGCTGCTTCAGCTAGAGTGACCAGAAGTTACTTTTTATAATATTGCCTACAAGATTTTCCCCTATTGTTCCCTATCGGTGTAATCGTCGCAAGCAGTTGCGGTAGTGTCATAATACGTATAAGTAAAAATACTTCCTTAAATTATAATTCATATTTTTGAAGAGGATTTATACCGTCTGTTGATGATGATAAAAGGCGTCTTAAATTCCTTACGATGCTCTAAAATCATAAATTAGTCGGCGCCGAAATGCTATCTCAGAGTAATTTATTTGTGAAAAGTTCTACTTTTTGTGTTGCATTCGAAAATAGCTCTTGACGGCATCAGTACTTTGATGTTTATATTTGGACGAGGAAATTTGGGTGCTCTGATGAAAATAGAATTTAAATTTAGCCAGGTATAATATTAAGACTAAGTATGCAAATGTTAGCTTGAAGAATGCAGTACATAGTAGTTAGAAATTATTTGAATTGCCGTGTGACATTGTCACTTTGAAACTTGCTCGTAATGTTACCATAATATTCAGAAACGCAGTAAAAGTTTGTAGTTATAATAGAAAAGATCTAGAATGTGACGTACTCTGCAATAATTAATACAACATACAGCTTATTTTGATTACCAAAGCAAACAGTCTTACAAATAACACTAACATTATTCTCTAATGTGAAGTTACAATATTAAATGGAAAAAGAATACGGTCGCGAACAGGATTCGAACCTGCGCCTCCCGGATAGATACTCCAGGCGCTCTGACCAACTAAGCCATCTCGACCTCTGCTCGCCACCGCGAATTCTTCTTCCATATTTTAACACGTCTTATGGCGACGTCATTGCAATCAATTCAGTACTTACAAGTGACCGAACCGACACGACTAACTTTGCAGTTAATACAATGTCGTAAAGAATGCAATTACCTTAATAATTCAAGATATGTCTTTGAAAAAGCATTAACGCATGCTTAGCGAACTCTAAAGTTACAATATTAAATGGAAAAAGAATACGTCGCCATAAGACGTGTTAAAATATGGAAGAAGAATTCGCGGTGGCGAGCAGAGGTCGAGATGGCTTAGTTGGTCAGAGCGCCTGGAGTATCTATCCGGGAGGCGCAGGTTCGAATCCTGTTCGCGACCGTATTCTTTTTCCATTTAATATTGTAACTTTAGAGTTCGCTAAGCATGCGTTAATGCTTTTTCAAAGACATATCTTGAATTATTAAGGTAATTGCATTCTTTACGACATTGTATTAACTGCAAAGTTAGTCGTGTCGGTTCGGTCACTTGTAAGTACTGAATTGATTGCAATGACGTCGCCATAAGACGTGTTAAAATATGGAAGAAGAATTCGCGGTGGCGAGCAGAGGTCGAGATGGCTTAGTTGGTCAGAGCGCCTGGAGTATCTATCCGGGAGGCGCAGGTTCGAATCCTGTTCGCGACCGTATTCTTTTTCCATTTAATATTGTAACTTTAGAGTTCGCTAAGCATGCGTTAATGCTTTTTCAAAGACATATCTTGAACTCTAATGTGAATTCAAGGTCCAAACTTATTGTTAATGTGAGGTCAAAAAGCAGACAGGTGGGCAGATGGTCTCAAAAGGATTGCAGACAATTTCACTAAGTGGGGTTACCGACTCAAGGGCACACCATGGTCTCATACCATTGGATAAATCATAAGATGGCTCTCAATTTACTACTAAGTTTAGCTTGCATGAATGATGTCCTGACCGTTCTAGCAAGCAAAATATTCTTGGAAGAAACATCAATGTATCTTAAAACGCAACGTTCCCAGAAAAGTTGACTATTTTAGACAAATATGGCGCCATAAACAGAAACACAACAATTAGTTCAGCGTTATGATGATTATTTGAAGATGCAACGAGTTCTCCAAATCTCGGAATCTGTCTTGGTTCTCATCCAATTTCTAGGTTTTACGACTATTGTGTCTTTGTTGAGTTTCCAGGTAATTAAGTTTGGTTTAGAACCGCTATTTTTTAAGACAGTATCGTTGATCTTTTCCCTTGGCTGCGAAGTTATCACTGTCGCATGTTCCTAAGGCCAATATTTCCTATTATATAATGTCTAGTGGGAGGAATATTTAATCATAAATTATATCATAAACGCCAAAGTTTACGGCGTATCTCAGTCGATGATATCAATTCCCAGCCGTCCCAAAATTAATGATTACGCGATTACTGTCATAATCCGTACTTTTATTAACGTTTTTATGAGTTTCATCGAGTTAAAATACAATAACGTTACCAATTATTCGTTCTATTTTAGCTGATGATTTGAATTATTCAACAAGTTTCTCAGTATTCTGATCTCGAGTTATTGAAACACTATCGTAAGTAACCCAGATTCCTAGTAACAGGCTCTAAGTAATATACGTCACTCGGTTTAGTAGTGTCCGCTAGATAACACGTACCTATGGATTAGTTGACAAATGGACACCTCGTCAATATCAAATAAATCTTGCACTGGTGAAAAATACGTCCCGTTTTCGGCCATCACGTTAAACCATCCGCCCCAGTTGTCAAACGAACATCTGTGACAGTTGTTACGGATAGTCAGTTACCTGAAAGACAAATACGGGGTATCGTGTTACCCAGTAACTAGGTTGTGGAGGTCAGACAGGCAGCCGCCCCTAGTAAAATATTGGTATGCATCCGGTTACACTGAAAGCCGACCCCAACATTGTTGGTCACTGAAGAATTGCTGGCAGAGCTTCATTTTTATCGTAAACCGAGCAGTCAGCAATACGCATTGTTTGTGTAGATTTTATGGCACCGATAGACCGCTCTGTTATTCCGTCTATTTATTGCTCTGGCTATCTTTGAGTTTTTGATAAGAAGAAGAGATTGCCGCCTCTTTAAACGTTATCACTAGTCATAAAGTGTACGCCAGAGATTTACTTTCTCGTATTTGTTAATGTAGATGACAAAATAATGTCATTTATTTGGTATTGTTTGGCTGAATGTGTCTCTGATATATCCTAATGATAAAACTTCAGCAAAAACAAAATATAAAGACACCGCTTTAATGTCGGCTCATTAGTATTCGCGGAGCATTTAATTTGTTTGACCTATTTCGTATTGTAGACCTTATGCAACTATCCGAGTAGTTATCGCATACCGACTTGTTATTTAAGAGTATGAAGCTAACATTATATTTTATTGCCTTCTTGTAGTAAATAACTGGTTATTGGTTAGCGGATTGTGTGTACCGTTTAATTTTGATGATGAAAGTATTATTTGGCGACAGGGAACTGGTTTTAGGCATTTTTGCGGTACTATTTTATGATATAGCTGTTGCTTAGAATGTGTAGCGTGGTATCATGAACGTTATAAAACATTTTAACTTGGATACTTTTTAAAGAGATTTTGATGATTCCTATCTAACTTTACATTATTCGGAAATCATTAAATGATTTTGCAAAAATGCGCACATTCCATTTTATATTGCAATACCTACGTATTGCAATATAAAAAATGTGGTGATGGTTGTACTTGTATCATCCCAGCACGTGTCCAATGTATAGTGCAGCTCACATGTAGTGGACGCCAAGACGTAATGCCACTTCGACCCCTACCTATGATCATTAAAACAATTATCCCACATACTAGAAACGCATTAAACTCGGTGTAAACAAACATTTTGTTTGTGTAACCCTACCGAGGTTATAATGATTACATCGCTCAGTTTGTGTGGTTACGTCAAAATTTTAACGTGTTGGCAGTATGGCCTTGCTGTCTAACGCCACAAATGCGACAAAAAAAAAGAATTTATAAAAAGTATTCGCGCATTCGATGTCATTCTAGTCTGATGAGTCACTGCGGCCGAGCGTCTCCGCTGTTGCGTTCCACATGGAAGACTTTACCGGGTTATCGCTGGCTGTGATAATGATTTGTTTTTATTTCTCATAGCTTTGTAATGCCGACTGTTGTTAATTGAATGACAAAACAGTTAAGCAAACGATAAGTTAATTGCCCGGTCAAGAAGAGAAATGAAAACACGCGATATTACATAAATTATAGAACAACATAAACCTATCGTATTGTAAAATTTTATATTTTATCTTATATTCTTATCAATGAAAATACTGAATGTATTATGTCATCTATTTGATATTGTACAATTGTAATTTTGATTTTGTTTTTGTGTGTTTCATTGGTATGCCATAGGAGGGATGCCTGGCATTACTTGCTGTATGATATCATTCGAACCGAGATGGGATACTGAGAAGCCAGAAGGCAAAAAATGCAAATTGATATGAGTCATTGTGTTAATTTTATTTTACATAAACATCGAGCCCTTAGCAATGTTGCGTTAAATTAGGGCTGGCAAACTATGCAGTTGAATTGTAACTTCAGGCCGAATCTATTATTGAGTTTGCATAATCTCATTCAGAAGTAAAAAGTTCACAAGTTTCTAAAATGATGCAAGTGGCAAAATGCATATTTTTAAGACTACCGAAACCACATTAAAATTTCAACAAATAATTTGAATATTAAACTGAATAAAATAAACTAAGTAAGAAGAATGGTCAGATTTGTAGTAGATGGAATGCTACATGGTTTTTTTTTGTAAGAGGCTAATGTGTTTTTTTGAATTCTTCTTTATGCAAGATAAATCTTTGAAAAGCATTAATCCATGCTTAGCGAACTCTAAAGTTACAATATTAAATGGAAAAAGAATACGGTCACGAACAGGATTCGAACCTGCGCTTCCCGGATGAATACTCCACTCTTAATGCTTAAACAAAATATCTGGTTGTGATCTGAAAGATCAGGTTGATACAATATATCGACAAAAAAAAGTGTAAATAAACCAAAATCCAAGCTATGTTTACCATTCAGAGCTAAGTTAGCTAAGAGTAGACACACGTGGGAGAGTTCTGGAAAATTTTGCTCAAATCGACGGCTGTTCGCCATAAAGACCAAAACTTTTGTTTACAATTGTATATCAAAATTCACGACGTCAGCCCTGTACCAATCCGTGGGAACGTGATGTTCGCAATGTTATAATGTTCTAGTTTTAGAGTGCATTTCTCATGACTCACCGTCAGGGTGTGTGAGGCGACATGATTCGGAATTCCGTTTGGGTATCATGACGACATCGATTTGATTTAATTACGTACGTGCTGAAGAGTTAAACTTGATAAGCCTTTGAAACTGCAAGTACAACAAACGATTCATTGGTTCAAATGTTGAATACTTTTGGAGAACTTCATGATGTAAAAGTAAATAAAACAATCTTGGGTTAATGAACAGTCTACCAAATATTCCCGTGCACTACTGCAATCCCGAACTAAATGCCGCATTGCGACAGAGAGTCTCGACATCAAATAAGCATTTGTGTGTGGTGTACAAAAGGCTCGCTGAAAACTTTCTGCTGTTTGCCAACTTATCGCGTATTTCACACACACAGTTTGTTACAGGAATATAAGGCAATATTACGTTTTTCCTTTATGGAAAAGTTCGGGACTTTGATCAGAAAAGTGTTTTGGGATGGCAGGACCCAATATAGGTCCTTGTAACAACATAGTGAATCATCGGCGTGAGCTTTATATAAACTTGCACTACAACATTTTCTATAAGATATGCAAACTAAAGCGAATAATCATTATACTGGGACATTAATTATACACTAGCTAATCCACTTAACTGGCCACCAAATCCACTGAATTACGCCATTGATGAAAGTACGAGATTATTATAACATCATCTACATAATGCAATGGCGTACGGACCCACTTTCGAGTAAAAGTGCCTAACACAACTGATTCGTTGTGATTATTCTTGTTGTTAGTGCTACTGTTTTCTCTATTTGAATGTTGATGGTTTTGCGCAAGTTTGTCTGAAATGGGTCATGGTTTTTGGTTAATTCTTCGTTTGATGTTACTCATATTTTGGAATAGATACAAGACAGTGTCGGGTTCAAGTATATCTTTTATTGAATATATGTCTGATGTCATATCTGTTACTTGACTAGCTGTGATGAAATTAACCTCGATTTCTTATAACATCCTCGATGAAGGTCATGTTACTTCAAAAACTGATCAAATTATTTTGATAAGTTCATCAAGACTGATTTCATGGATTATTCTGAACGGAAGTACGTGTTTCACGTTATTGACTCATTTTTATCAACAAATATTCAGATGATGTTGTAACCATAAAGCATAGTATAAATATTATAAAGTTAAAGCCGTCGCGCTGGACATAGCTGCCCGACAAACGGTGGAGCGGTAGCAGATAAAATCTTTATTTAACGCCGGCGTCGGGTTGTCTGCGACAATGCTGTGAATCCATGCGTACTCACGTATGGACATTTTTCTGTTCATGTTATTCACGTTTATTTGAAATCTGAGGAAGGTTTTCATTGGAATATTGAAGAGATGGCTTACAACAATGACCAAAAGGGGTTGTTTTGTTTTGTGAAGTTTCCATATTTGGTTGCTGATTTACAGTGTGATGTTTCATATGCCCATTCGTGTAAACATTTTAATAGAATTTTGACAACAACTGTATTACATGTATAGGTATAGCTTGAGACACTTCGGAACCTTTATTGTACATATAAGGCGCATAATTTGCCGTGAATATAGCTGCCATGGTGCATACAGATACGATACGGCTACTGAATTTATTCTATTGAAGTTGCACTTTGTAGCCGAAAATATATATACGAAAATGTATCCAGAGCGCGAACTGCCAGAACCGTTGTGTGAGTCGCCACGATTACACGTTGCGTACAACTAAATTACTTTTGTTTATCATGTGATTGAATTCTAAAATACATTTTAGTTGATAAACCAATGACACATAATGATAACATATTATGCGGAGGCTTCCTGTTTAGATAATGACGAAGTTTATTCCCCATGGATTTAAGACTTTTGCTATTGTCGTCCTGATATGGGGACAATCACAAAGGAGCAAAACAACTTGCTCAAATGTACAGAATATTAATTTTGTTAGGATCTGTTAGCAAGGAGTAATAATTTCCAAAGCGTAAGCGTTGCTTTTACAAAGACCATTCACACAGAAAGCTGGAGTTCCTTTTTCAATGGCACAAATGCTTCTAAACGATCCACACATTCTTTGAACATTTCTGGAGAGTCTAGAGCAAAAGGAACGCAATTATTGTCTTTCAATACCTCGTTCTCTCCGTCTATATTATGTTTATTAATTTGCTTGAGCTCGCCTAGTATTGATCCCCGCACGATCTGGACCGCGTAAATTGTTGTATATCTCGCAGAATATTGAGCGAGAATGTTTGTTTGTTTAGAACTTCGTCGGTATGCTAGTTGAATAGTGTTGTTATTGACGCGGGCCCAGTATTGTAAGTTTCAAGTGTTTTCATCAGTTTTGAGAGTTCTTACATGTTACTTGATGCAGTTTTGAATGTTTGCTTTATACAGCGTTTGTTATTGACTGAAAATATGATTTAATGTGCGAAAGACATGGAAGTCCCTACATAATGTAAAGAATAACTTCGTTTATGACCAATCATTCGTTAAATAGCTCGGTCGGCAGTACTGCAGTTGCGTCTTTGTTCAGTGCCAATAGCTTTTACCATTCAGCTAGGGCGTATTGTTCTTAAAGAATAAAGTTAATTTTAACCTTTGATATTTTACAAAGTGCGACTCCATAATTAATTGGTCGTTCTATCTTATCTACGTACCTATTGTTTTTCGTTAAACTGCTTATCCTGGTCAAGGTCTCCGGTAATGAATGCTAAACCCTCTCTATTTTATGTTGTGCCACTTGTGTTTTAAAGTAATTTTTTTCTAGTGGTCTAGGCCAGTACTTATGTACTTTTTCTTCTTTCGAGCCAACTGGTGTTAGAGTTGTTCAGGTTGCTCGAAGACCACTTAGTGTAGTATGAAGGTTCTGTGGAGAGGAGCTGCCAAGATATTCCTGGTTTGGATTGGAGTGTGTACTTCAAAGAGGCTTTTGGGTCATGGTTTCTTTGGATTCTAGATTTAAGGAGAAATCAAAGGAATTAATGTTAACGAAGCCTTGGACCGAGAGGGGTGTAAGAAGGGTAGAGAGGCATTTGCTTTGCAGTGGGACAAACATTTCTGAATAAAATATAAAAAATGCCTAAAGGATGAAAAATTACAATCCATGATCGTATCTCCAAAATGGATTTTCCTAACTTATGTTGTAGTATTAACTTATCGCACAGCATGACACAAAGTTGCTTTACTTTGTCTTGCTTGTGAAATATTAGGGAAAAGTAATAAATGCTGTTCATAAATGTTGATATCGTAAGAAAAGCGGCTTAGAATTTCTAAAAAACAGGATGCCATCTTTAAACAATTTTAACACATGACATATTTTTCACCATCATACCTATTTAAAGTCGTGTCAATTAACATCTTATAATTTTTCTATATCCAATCTCCAGTGTTTTTGGCAGTCTTCGCGCCTGTCACAGTGGACACTGGTTGACGCACGCGCGTTGCCAAAATGCGCGTTTCCTAGAACAACGGCGCTCGCGCATCGTCGTGGATCATTTGTAGGCGTTAATTAATATTTTGCTACGTTTTCGTTATGTAAGATTTTAAAATAGGTGTTTTAGTGTCAAAATGTTGACGTTCGTTTATTTTGGCGTCAGAATATTACGTCATTTTAAATCTGCTATTATTGATTTTTCGGTTGTCTTGTAATGTGATGGGTGTTCAATTGGCACCGTAATCCTTCTGTGTAAAAGTATAAATATAGCATAGTATTATACGTATAGGTACGGGTTATCTTGTGGGCTTGACAGCAGATGAATTGTGAGACAATCGCAACAATCAGATGTTAAATGAGATTCGATTTTGGTGACAACGGTCGCCTTCAGCGTAACAGTTTGTTGTGTTGAGGTCGGCAACGCATCAGTAACACCCCTGGAGCTGCGGATATTCATGGGCGGGGTTGATTGCTTACCATCAGATGACATGCAGCACGCATGTTATCTGATGGTATGTCATCTGATTTTGCACACTGTACACTAAAAACTGGCAGTGTTGCGATAATTCTGTTGTCTTACTACTCTACACGAGTATTTAATTGGTCTCATGAAACTTAGAAAGCTGATGACATCATCAGAATGACGAGAACATCTTGTATAGACACGGGTAGTAGAGCACGGTTATTATTACAAATGTCTGCCAAACCGCTATCAACGACAGTAGTGTTATAATTTACTGAAACGGAGCATAAAAGGGGTTATTGTTTATTTTATCGTCAATTAATTCTATAATGGCAACTGATCCGAACTCCCCCATGTACTGTACGACTGTTTTAAAATAAAAGTCAACTGAGGGAAATAGGTCAATAATGTGTCTAGGCGATTAGCTAGGCGCCCCCATTTATGCTCTATTTCAGACTTTACAGCCAATGCGTAGGCAATTGTATTACTCGCTTACGCTTTGAGTCTATCCAGCATGCCTACTGCTGCCCTATCGCGGTCTAGTTGACAAGTCAGTTATTTATTATACTATCAT
The DNA here is from genome assembly GCA_935421205.1 of Xylocampa areola. Taxonomy (NCBI): domain Eukaryota; kingdom Metazoa; phylum Arthropoda; class Insecta; order Lepidoptera; family Noctuidae; genus Xylocampa; species Xylocampa areola. Next base: position 12,193,619 of record OW285225.1, read on the forward strand.
AGAGAAAACAGTGTTTATGTCTATCTACCGCTTCTTTTCTCGTGTGGTTAGTGGCTTACCTAGTGTCAAAGTTGTTAGACGCTTCTGACATGCCTAGACTGCCATGCTACTGAGAACAACCGGACCGGATTTACGTGCTCCTCAAAACAGACGTTTCTGATGAAAATACTTAGAGGTCACCCATTCTTGACCATCCTCGCGTATCGCTGCTCTGCACTATATCTACCAGCGACAATTACAGGCTACGGAGCCTCAAATAAAATATCCTCGTCTTCCGAGTTTTAATAGTATGAAGACAAAAGTGCTATGTTACATTACAGCACGGGTGGATTATGGAGATTGAGCTAGTAGAAAACTTTAGTCAGATTTAGAGTCACGTGCGGAAGTGGCGATATTGGTCTATTCTTGTCCGAAGACCTCAGAGCACAAGCCATTGATTGCCCAACTAATGCTCTGAATCGGTATTGAATGGCCATTCAAAACGGATTAATCCGCAACCATTCAAGTTCCTCCCAGACAATAGTATACAAACTTAGTGAAAACATCTCAATGAACTTCCAATTATACACATAAACAAGAATAAAAGTTATGTTTATTATACTAAAGCTGTGAAATGAACATGAACCGTAGACCTCACGAATTTGAGCTTTACAATCCAGAAAGTTCGGTCTATTATCGTCTGCTTCTAAACTTTTCAAACTGCAGGATTAGATTTCTTACGTTTCCTGTTTACGTGGACTGTTTCGTGTAATAGGAACTTTAATTCACACGTTTTATCGTCAAGAAAACTGTATTTTACGTTGGTGCCTTTGATACAGTCTATAATGTTGTTTTCTTCGGATCGGAGTCACGGTGTATCTTGATTGAACACATGATCGGATGGATGTTCATTGATGACTTGACAAGCAAATATACGTGTTACGCCGAAATTACGTTTGCATACGTGTTTACCAGAACAAATACGAACTTTATGGTCAGCGCGTGTTTCGAGCGAAATTATCCTCTTTTTCTTTTTGATCATAATAGTAATCTACAATGAAAAATCGTTAGTTCTGTAATCAAATTGCCTCTGATTGTTATTACTGATACGGTTGATTCTGGTCTTTGAGTGACTACTTTGGCGAACCAAGTTTTAGCTGCACCGTTGTTGCTGGCACGCCTCCGTTTGTTCACCAATGATGATATGATTTCTCAGTTCCTTCCTTCGCGTCCATACGCTAAAGAAGGAACGGAGAAATCACACCAGTGACTGGTTTTATTACTAGTAGTAACTGAAACCATACTATGACGTACCGTCTAATGTAACATAATATCAACACGACTCCTTCCTTTCCTATTTAACGCAAATCTAACCTTTTTGACCTGACACCACATTTAGTACACACGTTAACATTTTCGGGTAAGGGGAAATGGTGTTTCAAACCAGCAATGTGTCTTCCTGTGTGACTAATGTCGGTACGTTTTATGGAGCTTTTGTGACATAACATTTGATGGACACGTGTTATTTGGTAGTTTTCTGTTTTTTTTTTTTTTTTTTTTTAAACGATGCCCCACACTAGGAATTTCTTCCTGTGTCGTGGGTGCGTTTACAGACATATAATCTCACAAGCAAACACACACCCAGACCCGGAGCAATTATCCGTAGATCGTACAAATATTTGCTCCGTGCAGGAATCGAACCTGCGACACGCAGCGCAGCAGTCGGTCTCTCGACCACTGCGCCAACCGCGCTGTCAAAATGTTGTATAATATATGGTTACATTGCTATTGATTAGACTTTTTATATGCTTCTTCTTATCGTGTTGTTGATGAACAACCTAGTGTTGCATATCACAAGGCTATCAGTGCTACTACTTTCATGCTGACCTCAAATTTAGTTCTCGATTTATGACAATTACAAGACTATAGCATCTTATGATCCACTGAGACATGACTTTTCTATAAAGAATTTTGAAAATAGTTTATGAAATGATATCACCACCAGATAGAAGATCGTATGATATTTGTTATCTGTTTCCCCGTCACGTGATGTTACACTTTGGTCGTCTTTACGACCTCCACGTGGATGAATGAGGGCTATTATTAGCAGCTGATGATTCCAGTAGTATAATTACAGTGTTGTTTGTTCCAGGTGATGCTGGGCGGGGCGGGGTCGCCGGGGGGCGACGACTTGCTCACCGTCACCGTCGTCCGCGATGAGCACGGATATGGAATGAAAGTGTCTGGTATGTACTACCAAAACTATTGATAATGGTGTGTTAGTGTAATAAAATTCGACTGACGAGTGTTCCTAACCTCCTTCTAATGTTATAAGTCGAAAGTTGGGATGTATGTTACAATTGTGCCTTTTTTATTTTATCGTGGCCAATGAAAAATATTAGGAGACCCCAACCGCTTGTAATGACAGAAATAAATTAATATCATAACACATAACGTAGCATCACGCCTATGTTCCACAAAGGCAGAGGTAAACACAGTTTTACACCCACATTTCACCGATGCTGTTATTAAATCCCATGTGTGGTGAGCCTATTACCATCTACCGGGCACAATTCCAAACTCCAGTTTGCTATCGAGAATATTCGAATAGAAAAACCTAATAAAATTTGGCCCGACCCGGGAATCGAACCCAGGACCTCATGCTAAGCAGTTGTGATTAGTACTACCAAACCAAAGAGGCAGTTAAAATAAATAATGGTGTTAATTCTAATGCAAACTAAACTAAATTAAAAACAGTTAAGAAAAGTAAGTAAATTAAGAACACTACATGAGCAAGATGGGACGAATCAAGAGATGTCGAATTAGAATTTAGGCACGTCAAAAATAATCTCTGAATGTTTTTAATAGGCACAGTTTTAGACAGCCACTAAAACTAAAGACGTCATACGAAAATTGTATGGAAGTTTTAGGTTGACACTATTAAATTTGAATTTGACGTCATCCCGTCCCGCTCTTATAGTAACGGTTAGTAAAGGACAGCAATGCTCTAAATTTAATTTGTTACATTAAAATTAACCACTATATCTGTTTGAATTTTCAGTTGAAGTAGAAAGTTAATAGTAAAAACGGAAACAGAAAGTAGAACAAGAAAATAGATGAATACTTTAAGTTAAAGCGCCAACGGGTCCAGAATGGTTTCCTTTTTATCAAATTTAAGTTAAGGGATTAAAAAAGGACTGTATTTTAAATTCTTCAACTACTTTTCCATCCGGTGCAAGTAGTAAAAGTCTAAGGAAAGGGCTTCCTAATTAGACACCACACTGCCGACCCATCCAAATGCAATGCAAATATATTCCATCACACTATACCTGGTACGGTAAGGGGCCTAATCTATAGTCAACAGTGAAAGCGCTTGACGTATTCAATCGGTGCCTGTACTCTATGCCAAAACCCATGAATGCGCTGTCTCTGCCATTGTTGGGCATTAAACATGGTTTGAATGCATTATCAACGTGTTACTGCCAATAAAGGTGCGTCTAGAGCTGTTAACTTTAAAGCGCTAAGCAATAAGAAACGGTTCATTGTGTGGCGATGCAATATTGTTATGTTTGGCCTAATTCAGAACATAACATAGGATCACGCCTGTATTCTACGAAGGGGTAGGCAGAGGTGTACATAGTTGTACATCCAAATTTCACCAATGCTGTTATTAAGCGTGGTGGTGCGCATATTGCCATCATCCGGGCACAATTCCAAACTCCGGGCTGCTACTGAGAATTTCTTAACAGAAAAACTCAATAACGCTTTGCCCGATCCGGGAATCGGACCCGAGACCTCCTGCTCAGCATTCGCGCTTGGAACCACTAGACCAACGAGGCCTAATTCAGTTACTTAGCTGCTTAGCCTTTTCCCATTTACATAGGGGTCGGTTTCCAGTCAAACCCGATGTAGCTTAATACCAGTATTTTCGGTGGAGCGATTGCCTCTCTGACCTCCACAACCCAGTTACTGGGTAACACTATATCTCGTGGTATGACTGGTTTTCCAACTTTCAGGCCTCTGACTATTAGTAATGGCTGTCTTAGATATTAATGTGACAGCTGGGACCGATGGTTTAACGTGCTCTCCGAGGTTTCGGTATGAAATGATGGTCACCCATCCATAGACCTACCGCGGCGAGCTCAGCTTAACCTCGATTTATCGATCTGTTCGGCTGTTACTTAGCCACGAGCCCCCCGAGGTCTGATTCAGTAATTAGACTGAGAAATAGTGCAGACTCATAAACTGATTCCTACTCTTATTACAACAAATTATATTGACTTTTACTATAATATGGATGAAGAATTCGCGGTGGTGAGCAGAGGTCGAGATGGCTTAGTTGTCAGAGCGCCTGGAGTATTTATCCGGGAGGCGTAGGTTCGAATCCTGCTCGCGACCGTATTCTCTTTCCATTTAATACAATAACTTCATAATATTAATTTCATTTTTACAATCAAATCATCATTCGACTGTTGTTTTGTTATCACGTCTGTAATGGTTATTGTTGACACTGAAAATAATGAATACATACTTTTATCTCGTGTTCCGAGGTCGTTGATTTTACTAATATCTATTTAATTCTTTTTGGTTAAATAGTTTATCTCGTTCCTGGAATTTTCTGATATCAGAGTATGTTTTTAATTATTGGCTTTATTAACACGCGCCGCTAAAAAGAGGAGTGTTGCTACAGTTGTGTATGGTTTTTTATATTGTTACTAAGTAGATTTCAACTGGTTTTTATCGTGGGAATATTGAAGTTATGGCTGTAAATTGAAACATATATTTGAACGTACCATTTCACTCCACTCTATTTCAAACGCTTCGCTAATTTTTGCTTTCATCGTTTGTAAATGATTATGGTATCACCACTGATTTTAGGTGATCAAGTGCGTATTATAAATTAACTGCCTCGTTGGTCTAGCGATCCCAAGCGCGACTGCTGAGCAGGAGGTCTCGGGTTCGATTCCCGGGTCGGGCAAAGTGCTATTGAGTTTTTCTGTTAGGAATTTCTCAGTAGCAGCCCGGAGTTTGGAATTGTGCCCGGTTGATGGCAATAGGCTCACCACCTATTACATGGGACTTAATAACAGCATTGGTGAAATGTGGGTGTACAATTGTGTACACCTCTGTCTACCCCTTCGGGGAATACAGGCGTGATGCTATGTTATGTATTATAAATTAATGATCACTTGCTTAACGGCAAAAGAAAACATCGTGTGGAAATCAACACACTTCGGAGAGAGATATTCTCGATAGTGTATAAAACCATGTCAAATGCCTATAGGTTAAATTCTGATATTAGGTTGTTCATCAGCCATACGATAAGAGGAAGAAACTTTACTTAAAATTACACTTCCAGGTGACAATCCAGTATACGTGCAGTCAGTAAAAGAGCACGGAGCAGCGTGGCGTGCCGGTCTGCGTGCCGGAGACAGAATCCTACGCGTCGACTCTGTGCCCGTGCACCACCACACGCACCAGCAAGTTGTCCATATGATTAGAGGTAAGATGCCCATATAATGGTAGCTCTTTATATAAATTGTCTTAAGACTAGTGACTATGTCTTCAAGACAAATTTAAGTTTGTGCTTTGAGATCTGATGTGACTTGGTAAGTCTCGACTACTTGAACAAATTCAACATTATTTTTGACAAGTAAATTTTGGGCTTTAAGCCTCATTACATTATTTTGATTTGTGGCTATAGATCGTTTTGCGGCGGGTCGTTGAGCTCCCTAAATTTTGGTTGAGTTACACGATGACTGATGCGTGCCGTTGGTTAGGACAGGTCAGCTCAAAACAGTTATGGCTCTTTCTTCAAAAGGCCATCCTAGACGTATACCTCCCATATATCATGTGTTGAATAAAATGATGTCTGGACTTTAAAAGAGACGTTGACTTCGTTTTCGTTTGTTTCGGCATTTCTTCTCAGAGCTAGTTAGATAGGAAATGCCGACGCCATCTAGCTTAAAAAAGAATGTTTGACTTGTAAAAGTGTCTCTGATAGATGTATTTACAGAAATAAATATCATTTATCATATGGATTTGTACTGTATGAAAAACTATACGGCTCGAAAGGGAGTGAGCGCCCAAAAAGCCTGTGCTATGCTCAGGGCATAAATCCAAACGGGCTACTTATGAGAAAGTCCCTACTTGTCCTCAGTCACAGCTCAGCTCACCAACGAGGCATATTTTTTTCTTCTTTTGACTTTCATCAAATATTCCATGTAAAATTTCTGGGACATTATTATGCCCGACGGTCACACACACATTTAAACAGTTCACAGTTACAGTGGCAAGTTTGTTAGCATGGCAGTTGTTAGACTAATCAAATATTGAAGATGGACGAAGCACACCTTTATCTATTATGTTTATGAAGTTTCTCCAACAGCAGCCTTGCTCATAACCATTTATAAAATCAAAAATGTCACCCGCTACGTGAAAAATAATAAAGAGACCAACTTGAAAATAATATCAATTCTAATTTCTCGGCCTCGAAACATATTTCACGAAGCGAATCATCGCGTGAATTTTAATGCTGGTGTTACTGTTTTTATGGGCCTATTAAACTGTTAATTTTACTGGGCATGTCTCAAATGCTTTTGCTCTGCATCACAAGGGCAACGGCTTTATTGTGCGAAGACAGTGAAGATTAGACTGCAGTCCAAGACTGGCACGTTGATTCACTATGAGCGCGGTTGGCGCAGTCCGGAGTGGAATTGTCAAAGAATTTTCTTAACATATCATAGTAAAGGCCTTAGTGCCCAAAGGTGTGGGCAAAGGTTATTGCACACCCACATTTCATCGATGCAGTAAGTGCCATGTTATAGTTAGTGGTGAGCCTATTTTCATCAATTGGATACGATTCTATGTACCGGGCGAGTTTCCTGCCTGAAATATCAATGACACTATCCGACCCCCGCCTGCATATCACTAGTCCAACGAGGCAGTATTTAAGCATTTTCAAGGTTTAAAAATTTTCTATATGACTTTGTCAAATTCGCATTTGGGAGACCAGCTGCTGTACCGAGTGCAACGGATCAAATATTTTTTGATCAACAAAGTATTTTTGCCTGGTGTGGGTGTGTGTGCATGTGAGATCGTAGGTACCTATATCTGTAAACCAGCAATAGAGAAATTCCTAGTGTGGCGCGACATACTTAAGTTATAAATAATATAATACCTACTGATAGGTTTGAAGTCGGGGCCAAGCCGTATAGCCGCATATTGTAGATACAAAGTAAGCAAAAATACTCATACAAAATTTATGGCACCAAACGGCAAGTATAACGAAACGAACAAAAAAAGCCACTAAAACGCATCAGAAACCCCGGAGTAATCGGTGTACACACATAAAAATAAAAATATTATACCCACCAAATTGATAACCTCCTTTTTGAAGTCGGTAAAAACAAAAGTCTAGATAGTCCTCTTTTAGTGAAAAATTGCCTACTGCCTGACCTTAGCAATTTAGACAATAATTCTAAGTACCTGTTATGTCATATACGTAATTATGGTGTCATGTCCATATATTCCCTTGTGACGGCATGTTGGGACCAGTAGTACGTCACAGGCTTCCAAGGGCGAATAAATTGTCTGTCTACAATATGGATATTATTGCTGGAGTAACAATTATATAGATAGTATTTATCCGGGAGGCGCAGGTACGAATCCTGCTAACGATCGTCACGAAAAACTTTAATTATATTGATATTAGTAACTGCCTCATTGGTCTACTGGTCTTAAGGCTCCTCCTGGGTTGGATTCTCGGGTTGGGCAAAGTGTTATTGGGATTTTCTGTAAGGAAATTCTCAGTAGCAGTTCGGAGTTTAGAATTGTGTACGGTTGATGGCAAAAGATCTCAAAGCTCACCACCAATTACATGGGACTTAGTGAACTGTGTTTGTACAACATTGTACAACCACATGTACGCCTCTGCCTACCCCCTCGGAGAATACAGGCGTGATGCTATGTTTTTTTTAGTAACTGTATAATTGTAGTAAAAATATTTTTTAATATTTTTGATGTTGCAAATGTGATAGTTAAACTTCTTAAAAAGTTTTGTATAACATCTATATTCTTTTTCAGTAATCGGAGTACTGGTGTATATAGGTTTTTTTAATCAATATCTTTGTATGTTCCAGCGAGCCCAACGACAGTCCTGACAGTTCAACAGAACACGTCCCGACACAAAACACCAATCACAGCACCAGTGCCTGTTAACGTGAGTATAATACAAGATTTATTTAATTATTATATACTATGTATTACGAAGCTTTATGCAACAAGTGAAGGAGAAAGTAGGAGTCGATTTCGTATCAAAAGGTCCAAATGAAAACAGAGGACAGACAGCAGTGGCGGTTGAAGATGTAGTAAATATCGCTAGGTGTCTCTTTAAGACGAATACAAGGAATCTTGGAATTTAATAGTATCGAACAACGACATGGTAGCTCAATTGGAAGGGTGATGACACGGAATATCAAGAGTCGCGGGTTCTAACACCGTTCGTGTCCATTATTTTTCCTTGAAATATAGTTATTAATATAGGCGTTACATGGCCTTAACATGCATAAAAAATATCATTATATAATTTAAGATAAATCTTTGAAAAGCATTCACGCATGCTTACCGAACTCTAAAGTTATTATATTAAATGGAAAAAGAATACGGTCGCGAACACGATTCGAACCTGCGCCTCCCGGATAAATACTCCAGGCGCTCTGACCACTAAGCCATCTCGACCTCTGATCACCACCGCGAATTCTTCTTCCATATTTTAACAAGTCTTTTGGCGACGTCATTGCTATCAATTCAATCCCATATCAGGTCATTATATAAGATGTAGTATGTGCCACAATTTTAAACGGATCAATAACCATAAACGTTTGTTGAAGTGCTGCCTGGAAAACAGACTTTGACCTGTGAGTTTGTTTGGCATTTCTTATCAGAGTAGTCTGTTAAGAAATTCTATAAAAAAGTGGCATGTGTTGATGAGTTTTGTTTAGATCTATTTACCGAATAAAATATAGTTTGTGAATGAATACTGAAAGAGAGCGCCAGGAGTGTCCACCTGGGAGGTGCAGGGTCAAATTCTGTTCCCAATCGACTTTTCCCCCCAAAAATTTATAACTTTAAGTAAGAAAGGAAAATATAAGATTTTAATATATTATTGATCATAGCAAAATAATATGAGCCTCTAATTGTTATATTTTAATTGCATTCTGATACGACAATATTTCTTGGAATTCAATTGGATCAGCATAATTGAATAATAGTATTCATTTTAACAGTTCAACAATGCTATGTTTTAAAAATAGGTCTAGTTATTACTAATGCAATGAATATGTCAAAATGTAAGTTATTAACATAGTAAACATTACATTTATATAATTATCTATTATTACATACTCCAACCAGTTCGAATATTGCGATTACAAGTGTATTACTTACAAAATTTGGCTGTGATTCACACTTGACGAAATATCCTAACATTACAATAAATACAAAGTCAAAGTCAAAAGTTTTTATTTCACATTAACCAATTTAAAGGGCACTTATGAAACGTCAAAATTTTGTTGCACGGTCCGAAAATAGTTGGTTCCTATGGAGAAGAACCGGCAAGAAACTCCATGGTTACTCATATACATTTCACATTTAAACTTCATATTTTTACAGTATTTGTACATACAATTTATAAAGAGGAATGCGAGAACAGTGTAATCTTCAATACAAAGTAAATTAATATTAAAAATATTTAGCTATAATGTAATAAAAAAAAAACATGCAACCACATCCGTTATAACAAAAAATAGCGGAAACAATCAAAATACTGGTTAATTAAAAATAAAAACACTTAAATAACTGAATGCATTATTATGTTAGCCTTGGAACACGTTATCAGTCCGAGAAATGCAATAGTCACAGTAGGTATTGTAAAATCATACTGCGTGAGCGCAGGCAAGGTCGCGCCAACAGGACTGTTGCGAAATGTGATGCTAATGGTCAGCTGATCAGTGTGTTTGCTTAACGAAATAAAGTGTTTTACGTATCTAGTCTACAATATGTCGTAGCCCTTTGTTACTTTCATAATTTTAAAGAAACCTACTTTTGTAAAATAAAATTGGTTTAATATTTAACGATAACCACGTTTTTATAGGTGATCGAAGATAACCACAGTCTCTTTTGTATATCAGAGTGCTGGGCGTGTGAATTCCTTGAAATATTTGCTAGACGTAGATATCTCATTCATTTAGCTTATGCTGTCCCACTGCTGGGAAACGCCTTCCCAATTCTTTCAAGTGGATTTTTCCTGCGTCACCTCAAAAAAGGAAACAAAGTATCCATTATCTTGATTTTTTCTATGCCGGATTCTATTTAAAGATCTTTTAGTAAATGAAATAACGGTTTAGTGAATTATACATCACTGTCCTGACGTCGTTGGATTCTGCGTCACGCCAATGAAGTCCTTACGTTCACATAGATATTACAGAATTACAGATGTTCCACAAGCGTTGGGTCTGTAGCCCGCCAAACATACTAGCATTTTGCTGTCTAGGTCTTATTCACTATGACCACGGATGTCACATCAAAACATAATATGCAAATAACGAGATCACGGCATCAACTGGGCATATGCTCCATATATTACTGTTAAAGTGCCTTTGCAAGTGGCGCCACAATGAACCAAAGTCGCCATGGTGATAACTGTCCAATTGCAAAGCAAAAGCCTCTCTCATTCATACAAGTACGGTCGCTCTTGGTGGGTCTTACTGTCCTGGTCTTTGGACCCCAACACCTTGTCTTGAGCGACGTCTGTGCTGCCACCAATAACGCCATAAAAGGGAAGAATTTTTGGCATAAGTACTCAATTTAAAATCCCAATAAAACCAGTACAGAGTGAGCTCACACAAGTGAGCGTTGATCACCATGATAGCGTGTTTGGCAATTTTTTCTCTATCATAACGATCTGGCTACTGTTTGGAATATTTTTCTCCCGATCTATTTAATACCCTCGCGACCTCTCGTTTTCATGGAAGCTTTATTATAAATGTGTGTGTGTTATAGTAGAGTGTAAATACTACAGGCACGCGACCTTAACGCCAGTTGTTTGCACAGGTGTCTCTGAGCTGAAGGATCCCCGAATTGTCGCATTTAATGATTGTGCATAGGAGGATGAGAAGAGATCTACAGTCTTGTTTATGTGTATAATTTGGCTGGTTTTACGTGGGGCTGAGATTCCCGACTATGTAGTTTCGAACACATCTGCAGCCCTTGATCATGATTTGATTCTAAATATTTTTTAATGTACAGTACTCTTACAAAAAGTGTTTCAATGTGGATAGATTATCTGTTCCCGACTGGTAATCCTATAGTTATGGTGATGAGGTCAGCCTTCCTTAATTTCCATTCTACTAAGTTTAAGGTTTTCCAAAGCTGCACTTTCTGAGGTCTGCAGTTTTGTAATATGATGCATTTTGCGTAATGTAACCAAAAATCCCAACGAACATTGATTATTTATGTAATGCTGTACAATTATTAGATTGTTAATCGTAAACTATAGCCTCTACCAGTATGTATAAGTATTTATATCCACGTCACGTTAGGTAAATAATTACGGTAAGGATGACCTAACACTGTGTAATGAAGCATCGCACCAGAAACAATGCGTCACTGCCATGAAGCTTATAAAAGCAGTATACTGGAAAACAGGGTCTACTTGCGTCCAGAAATAATACCAAGCGATGTTTATAAAATATTTTATTTACTTTATTATCCTTTTTAAAAGATCTTTCGCGTCGAGTCCCGACATCTCGTACTCGCGTGTAAAATTATGTCTATGGTCTTTAAAAAGACGGTGATTTCTGAGTTTGTTTAAGCAATTTTTTCTTAGAGATAGTCAGCTAAGAAATGAGAGCATTATTAAAAAAAAAGTTTTTTAGACAGTTGGTACACTAGAAGTATTTCCGTGTAAGCGTCTCCGCGTTTCGGAGGGCACGTTAATCCCGAAGGATTGGCCGGCTGTTTTTAATGTATAGTACTAATTAAGCCAAATCAGAGGCCTCCGGACGGCTAGAAAAACTCTTATGGAGGAACGAGGTGTGGTGTTCCTCCATTGAAAAGGGAGGATCCTCCGACCAGGCGGGTGATTTTGTCTAGCAGGTCATGACCCGACGGTTAATATCCGGCGGTTGTATATATACAGATTCGCCGTTAAACTTTGCTTGCGCGTTATGCGCTTAGTATCCATGTTGCGTGGTAGATGTCGCTACACTCTGAGCCCACAAGAGAAAGAAAAATATAGAATATTCCTAAAGCTTATTTGAACCTAGGGTGAGATGTTCCATACCGACCCTTGTCCGTGCCAGCCCGCGCCGCTGAGCCTGTAGCTTTAAATTCGACCCTAAATAATAATAATCTGTATCCGATCCAGACAGACCTCTCTGTCCTCCAACCGTCGCCCTAAGCCAAGGCCCGTACCCCACAAGGGGTGCCCATAGCGTGTTGGCACTTAGTTTATAAGTTGAGTGCCCTGGCTTGGAGCCTTAATTTTCTTAAGGCCTTGGAGCCTTAATTTTCTTAAGGCAACCACACGGAAGCCCGGTTAAGCAGTCGACAACCTTCTAGGCTGACCTGGGAGATGCACTGCACAAAAAAAAGTGAGACATTGACAAGTTCTACCGACGTTCTAAACTTCTAATGAACTGAATGACGATATTTCTTCTCATAATAAAGGAGTTAAACAATTTACTTATGATCTTCTTTGAATGTTTCAGTCGGAGAAGCAGCGCCAGTTGGAGGTGTCGAAGGTGTACACCGTTCGGTTGATGCTCGAGAAGGAACAGAAGTTCATCAGAGATCTAAGAAGTTAGTATTATTTCCTTAAAAGATCACATCATTGCTGCCTGGTTGCATTTTTAATATAAACTTCGTCATGTCAGTTTTGTCCATGCCGTCATTTTAATGGAAGACGATGCTACACAAATAATTTGTTATTAGGGGGAATTGATAATCTGTGAGTGTATTTGACTAGGCGTAATGCAAAAGATGCTGATTTATTTACTTTAATTAAAACGGTGGCACACCAATTACATTAATTAAAGACAAGGCAGTGAAAATACAACACATAAAGAGATAGAAAACTTAAAAAAATAATGACTTCTTCTTATAATATATATCTTGAATGGTCTCAAATTAGAACAATTATTATCAGATAGTTTTCCGTCTGACCAACCCATTACACCAGATTTAACATAAAAACAACACAGCATTACGCCTGCTTCCAGAAGATTTTGGCGGTGAGATGAAGTTTTTAAGTCCCATGTCATCAGATTTATTAGTACATCTATGCCCCGCGGTGACACCCGCTTTTTTCTTTTTGCCCGGCATATGAGGGTTTTAGCGTGAGGTTAAATAACCTTCCTCGAGAGATTTCCTAACGGGGAATGCATCAATAATTTCAGATGAGCTCCTCAAAGTCCCCGACGTCAGGAAGCAAGCCCAACTAGACTCAGCTGAACTACGCTGCTCCAAGTTACAACATGAGATCGACACCATCATGGCTGGACAGGTAACATCGACCCTAACACATACATAATACAGTCTATATTGCAATACACCGTCACACTATAAGGCACATAGCATTTGTAACTATGTTGCAATTTTTTATATTTTATTGTCACTGTATTTTTTTTGTACTTTATATTTTTATGTGTTTTGTTGCGGTTGTGGCCAGGTTTTTTTTTTGTTAGGGTATTTAAACTTCTTTACTTGATCTTTCGTAGATCAAGGCAAACTTTTTGGAATTCAAAATAATGTATTGGTAAGAGGATACTTAATGGAAAATTTAAAATAGTTATGTATCGCTATGTTTCACCTTGCAAGGTATAAAATGTCTGTTAATATTTCTAACTTTGAAGTTAATACGGAGTTTTCTCAAAGCTATAATATATATTATGTATAGCTATTATATAGATAGCAAATGTTTATTCCCCAGCTATCTCTTTGCAAAACATCATGTCGATCAGTCGCTTCTTTTTATTGTCAAAGAGGAACAAACACCATTTATAGGATTATGGAATAGACTGCTAATTTGAATGTGTTAATGAATACTATTATTACAGTCATGAATTTAGAAATATGAATTTACAATTATTAGTGTACAATTATTAATTAACCAACAGTTTCAAACAAGTGGAATGATTAGAGAACTAAATTGTATAAACTGACGAAAAAGGACATTATAAAAAATCTGCAAAGATTTTCCTGTAATGAAACAAACAAATTACTATACCTAAAACTGTTTACTATGCACATCAGTTAATGCTGTTTTGATTCATCGATAGTCAAATAAAAATAAACTAATTACGCATGCGTTGTGGGTGTACAAAGGGCCGGCCATATTAGTACACTCATTACTATTCTACTTTCGAAGGACGATAGTACGGGATGTGATATTTATTTATATATGAAAGTAGTGTATTCGTGTTTATGGAACTGATAAATAAAATTATGTTTAACAAGGTGATTTATAAAGTTCTAAATGTTGTATATTTCCGATAGACGGATTGTGTGATAGATGTTATGGTTAGAAAGGGAGTGACTAATGTGATGACGGCTAACAGACATGTGCTGACCACAAATATATTAGGAAAAGACAGGGGGTGATGTGTCTTTCTATTCATATATTATGTGTATTTGACCGGTTGCAGTATATATTCTTTATGGTGCTCTGGGTATGTTAAAGTTTTGGGTTTAATTTTGTCCTCCTGCGACCACGAACGCTGCAAAGTGTTCGAAACGTCAGGAAAAACAAAAAACCAATAATACACGCGATTAATCCGGTTAAAAGTTGTTTTATTATAATGTGTAGTGATCGCGCAAACCTAAGATATTACTACTGGGATTTAAGTCTAGGTAATTGCTCACCACAATATAATAAAATAGCTATTTATGACCCTATAAATATCTACTACATGAAGAGTGAGGCATATGTGTGATCAGATAGGACAGGTGCCTCAAAACTGGTATGGCTTTTTCCTCAAAAAGCCTTTCTAGACAAATTCCTATAAAATTACACTTAAATAATGCTGTTCAACGATGTCTGGACTTAACCCCCCCAAAAATAAAACAATTATAATTTACAGAAATAACTTTTTTTAAATTGACTTTGATATCTCCAATAAGTCTCTCTTTATCAATTGTTTGATGGATCAAGTTAGAGAAGTTTAGTGTTTAAATTTCTAGTTAGTTAACCATTACCTGGCCGCAACAGTAACGCAAACAGAGGCGAAAGTGAAAACTGTCATTGTATTTTAATAAAACATTTTAATGTCCCACGTAACACAATTATGGTACAGTAGTCAGGGGCGAAGGTGCTCTGAATTTAACTTGTAGTATTTTATAGAATATATTGAAATCAATTGTTTGACATAAGTCTTCTAATGATAGGGTAATAAAATCTGTGTTTTATTACTACCGTGTTGGTCTAGTATAGTAAGTGAGGCTGTTGAGCGCGGAGTTCGATTTCTGGGTCAGGCAAAGTGTTATAGGGTGTTTATGTTAGGATATTCTCAATAAGTTTGAAATTGGCAAAAGTCTCACCATATATTATATTACGAGGGACTTAATAATGGCATTGGTGAAATGTGAGTGTACACTCTGTGTACGCCTCTGCCTACTCCTTCGGGGAATACTATTAAGCTGATCCGGCTGCCAAAGGCAAAATTCAGAATCAAAGTCAAAGTCAAAGCGTTTATTTCAATTAGACCGTTTACAGGCACTTTTGAATTGTCAAAAAAATTAACTAGTTGCCACGTTCCAAAGTGTAGATTCCTATGGAGAAGAACGGGCAAGAAACTCCACGGTTACTCTTCAAACAATTACAATATTTTGGTTACATTGTATTTATAATATAGAAATCATATGTGCGAACAATCAAGTCCGATTCCTCTGCCGGTTGTCAAATTAAGATCTATGACAGTCGTTACGGGTAGTCAGAGGCCTAAAAGTCTGACAACCAGTCATACCACGAGATATCGTGTTACCCAGTAACTGGGTTGTGGAGGTCAGATAGGCAGTCGCTCCATGTAAAATACTGGTATTAACCTGCATCCGGTTTATGCATATTGGGAATAGGCTAGACAGACGATGATTGTGTGGGGAATAGTGGCAGGAGTAGCCAACCTGGTCGTTCACGTGGATATAGCTCCAACCGCTCACGTAGTCACTCTCGGCCACGTAATAAAGATCTCTGTTTTTACCATGACCGGTTTGCGGCCAAGGCCCGCAAGTGTGAAAAACATAGCAACTGGTCTGGATCCACACCTAATACTCAGGAAAACTCCAGCAGCGGTCGGTAGAGGCGACTACTGACTGCTTTCCAGCAAGTCGCCGTCTCTGTCACAGACCGGTCGTCCAACCTTAATACATTAAAATAGGTTAAACTATTTCCTTCGACCACAAGTAAAGTTGACGCACCTTCGCGCTGAACTGTCGAACTAACCGGGCTAATGGGACAAGTCGGGTTTATAACATGTCCTGTAACATGTTTGTATATGTCTGCTTCTATGCATGCCTGTTGATAACTGTGACGTCATTCTGATAACTGTGACGTCATACTGGCTCGATATACGATGTGTTGTGTTTTTTCTTACTTTGTGGCGTTATTGAGAATGTAATTTCTTTTTTTAACTTTATTGCATTATGGTCTTTGTAATTGTCGGGATTTTGAATTATTGTCATACGCAGTCGCTTTTCGGAGACTTTTCTAGTAATGTGACTAAGCGAGCGGACCACACACAAAATTGTGAGTAGATGAACTATTTATCTAAAATAACATAATATTTAGTTTAATCTGTAACTAATTAATAACTTTAGTTTACTCAAAAGATAAATATGAGACAAAAAATCCTCCGTTAAAGTACGTATTACCGACACAAGATTATGTATAAAGATTTGATAAATATAAAAATAGTGATTAAATTAGATATAACGTCTTATTGAGTTTAATTATATAAAGGGAAATAAATGCATAGAAACAGACATTAAAACGCTAAACAAATATTAATTAATTAATTAACTTAAATGTAACTTTCGTCTCCCTCAGTGGTGAATGGTTTTAACTTTGTATTGCATATCTATAGTCACATTCAATTATCGCGCTTTGATGTGTTGAGATTTTTGTTATTTAAAGTATTTAATTATTCTTTGATCAGTTTTGACCAATAAAACCTCACAGTGAGATGATAATATCTTTTCTTATTTGTGTGTAGAACAGTCCCGCTTTAAGTCTCCATAATCTGCTTTGAAATGTGAAAGGACGCGTCGTGCCACAAGTCGATCGACATTGTACATTATCGGTGTGCACTCACAGTTAAAGAGTTAATGTTTCGCTGTGAGAGTTGTAAAAGTCAAGATATCATAAAGGTTTTTGTAAATATTAATCACTTAGTATTTTTTAGACACTCGTTGTATTAGCCAATAAACATTGGAAATTATTTTTCGCTACGAAATAAATCAGATCAGCTTCCACACAAATCTCAGCACTCCACAGGGCAGTGTTAAACCCACGCTTTCGTTTAACGCGGTGTATAGCCGGCGGACGCGCCCCCCGGGCCGCGCGCTCCCCCCCCCGCCCCCTCCAGCGGGTTCCTGAGCGGCCTGCCGCGCTCCCTGTCCAACCTGACGGGGCAGAGCCTGCGCAGCCTGCGCCAGGCGCGCGCCAACAGGACGCAGCAGGAGAACACGCCGCCCCTCCTGCGCCAGAACTCGGACGAGGGCGGCAAGCGGCGCCACGGGCACAACCACACGGTGCCCCTGGTGCCCACCACGTGCCTGGACAACGTGACCCCGCCGCCCCTCCCGCCCCGATCGATAGAGCGACCCAAACGGAACCCGCTGTCTCCGAGCCTGAGCCCTCCGCCGATCAATCCCCTGGCGAAACCGAAGCCCAGCCACAGTAGCGTGTCGCCGTCGCACAAGCAGTACGGCGGGCACAAGGCGCGGCACTACGAGCGGGCGCCGTGCGAGGACCAGGTTCGACGCTCGTGCGCGTCACTGGACGGCGAGCTGGACGGGCCGCAGCCGAACTCCATCGCGATGCAAATGAGTTACCCGCTCGTTAATGTGCCGCCGCCACCGTTACAGGTAATGCGATTGGAGTTTTTAGAACGAAACTAATTTATTTATCTTTTATAAAAAATAAATAAACGTTTTTTGCGTATTAGTAAATATTTTTAGATGATATTGTATTGATGTTATAAGTAACATAATTGTCGATTTCGTTGTCGTATCAACATAAGTGACTAAAAAAATGTGTAGCGTATTTAATGAAAAGTTATCATAAGACAACATCTCTGTACAAATGTATTAAGACAGATTTTTCTATTATTACTGCAATTTAAAGTAATAACAAAATTGTTCTAAAAACTCATAGCAATCGTTTACATTCAAATGAATGTAAAAATAAATTGTATTACTTTCTTCGTCGGCCTGATTGTATTTAAGCGATTTTTTTAAATATCTTATTTTGTTATCGCTACAGCTTGTATTTTATTTCGTTACTGCTGCTTACAAAATTGTTGTATTATTTAAATTTAAACGATTTATTTCTTTGTCACATAAAGAGGTACAAATCGCAATTTATATTTAATTCGTTATAAGTTGGGAACACTGTACATTTATCAAAGTTTCATGTAAATATTCTTCACGTAACAACCCCCCTTTGTGTTTTAATGTTAAAAGTGCTTAAAAGCATTCCATATTTAACTTCAAAAATGTGACTAACGCAACTTAATTATTAATAAAGCAATAAAGCCTTACTAATCAAATAAAAAACGCTGCCAAAAACATAATAAAAACAACTAAAATCCTACTTATTTTTTAACAATGGCGACATTTCATCTCATATATTTGTATAACGCTTATATTAACTTTTGTCTCGTCTCTACTACGGATAATAATTATGTTTATAGTATTTTATTAGTAAGGCTTTTATTTATTAGTTTTACTTTTGGAATTGAAACACATACACCACTTTTACTCTCATATATTTAGGAAATTAATAGCTTACATAGTGAATTCTTTGTTATTGTTCACCATACACAAGATGCATCTGCCTCACTCCTAATAAATCTTTAGCCTATGGATAGCTTAGAAAGATATTATTTCAAAATTTGTTAGCGACTACAATACACTATTTAGATTTGTAGTTGTAGAATTAACTTAATAATTTTTCTAGTGAATTTCGTCCATCTAAAATTCTAAAACATTAATCAGGAATATCGTGTTTAGGAGGAATGGTATGTAATTCTTATAAATATTAATTTTAATTTGCAGTTAATATATGTATGATAATTTTACTTTTAAAATATGACATCTGATAATATTGAGCTTTTAAAGTAAAAAAAAAACTATCGACAATAATACGGCAGTATCTATGTATACTCATATTTGCAAAGAAATTTAAGATTTATTTACATTTTTAACACCAAACATACTATTCAGACTAAATCTGGAATCTACCATAATAATAATAATGTTACTCGTGGAATAAAATAGATTTTTTGACAGATTTTCTATATGACCTGTCAAAAAAAAACATATTTATTTTCTGAATAAAGTTTTTTTTACGTTGGTAAACCCTGTCTTTAGTTAATCAATCGTGTTTCACGTTCAAAAGTGTCCATACACACTACAAATAAAAGTAAATAATAGTAATTAATGATATGTGTCTCCCCGCAGACGGACAACCGCACGGGCGTGCCAGTGCTGCACATGCGCAGTCGCTCGTCCCCCGAACAGTTGGACCACGACTTGACCAGATGTTAGTATCACTTTATTTGTAGTTGGAGATCATTTATAATCATTTGAAAATCTATAGTCTCTGCCTACCTCAATGGTGAACAGGTGTGATTGTATTTGTTCGCTTCTACTTCTGGCTTTTACTTGTGATATTTGTGACTTTAGAGTATGAGTGAAAGGGGAGGTCTTTGCACTGCAGTGGGACAGAACGAGCTAGAGTAATAAATAAAAATAATATATTTGCTTATTATTTTAACCTTCTGAACAGGCGCCGTTTTGAAAAGGGTGGTAACTAAAATGAGATTAAAATTATCTTCAGCATTTGCCGAATCGTAGCAGCTGCCTTATATGTCTATGAAATTGGGAAGGAACTATAATTACCTACGATTTTATAACTGTATAGTGTATTTAAATAATACATATATCTCTTAGTATTAATACCATATCCCCCTTCCCATTCCAGCAAGCCTGGGCCCATCCCCGCTGGCCGCCCCCCCGCCCCCCCCCGTCCCCCCGCAGCCCCCCCCTGGCCCCGTGGCCGGCGGGGCCGGCGGGGGTGGCGAGCGCGGAGTGTTCCCCGCGGCACAAGGAGTGCGACAGGGACAGTCCCCCGCCGGGCACGCCGCCGCCGCCATACCACACTAACACACAGGTAACTAAAGCTGTCGTGCTCTAACTGTGCATGTCTGTACTTGTTCACCAGTACATATGCTGCGTGGCACTCAATTTTAGAATTATATCGGGGCATGTGCGATCTGGTGGGAGCGCAGTAACAGCGTGCTGTGTCACTCACTCCTTTACATTCCGTCAATACATCTGTCTCGCTCGCTCGGAGGATGAGAACAGTCGGTGCCATAATTGTTTACTACGTTAACACCTTTCTAAACCACTGTACCTGCGCGGCCGTTTGGAAAGCCAAACGTCAGACATGCACAGTTATATTACGATTGTAACTTCTAACTATTTTTCTTATCTCTACTTTATTACCGTTTTGTTGTTTGATGTTAAGCTATGGTTGCTGTTTGTGTAAGACCGTCGTTTCATGTCCCCCTCCGTACCTCGGAGAGCACGTTAAACCGTTGGTCCCAGTTGTCAAATGAAGAGCTATGAAAGCCTGACAACCAGTCTTACTAATATAAATATAATATATAATAAACTAAATTAATAATTAGATTGCGGAAGTTAGGTAGGCAACCGCTTCATGTAAATAAAGTATTAAACTGTATGCGATTAAACTAGAATCGACTCGGAAAATGCACTAATGCAAAAATGAATGTAAAAATAAGTCTTGTGTGAGTTAAAACACCTGATTGACTTACAACACCACTATGAACTCAGCACATAATTACAGGCTACATTTAAGTTTCAAACTAATTGAGTTACCCCAAATAAGGAACGTGCAAAATTATTAATATTTCAAACAAAAAGTGTTGAAGTACCGTTTATTTTCCAAATTTTGATTTATTTATGTACATTTTATCCCAAACGGTTCTTAAAATATTTCCAATTAAATACAATAATCTGGTGATCGGCTACTTACCGTTGTCACATACGAAATAGTTCATTGACCTCAAGCATAAACATCAAGCCAGCAAATTTGATTGATCATTTTATTATTAATAATATTTTTTCTTATTATAGCCGTGTTCGGATCCCCAACGAGCTATTATATCTATGGAGGAAGATGATTCACCCGCATCTGTAAGTATAATTTATTTTAATATTCAAATCTCTTAATCAACAGTATTGTGACTGTTGAAGTTATTTGGGGTCGGCGCAATAGATAGATAGAGTATACTTACATAGAGTATACTTAGTTACACATCAAGAGGAAAGACAGAGATGCACATAGACATAAGAATAGCAAAATTGGTGGTCTTATCGCTAAAGAGCATTATCATCCCCCTGCCCTTATCCCAATTAAATTGGAGTCGGCGCAGCATGTCTTTTTCTTCCATACATCTCTGTCAGCCGTCATCTCGCTAGTCACTTCCTTTCTAGCCATATTATCATTCACACAATCCATCCATTGCATCCGCGGTCTTCCTCTACTCCTGTAGCCATCCACATTCGTACTCAGAACTTTCACGTCACATGATCAGATCAGCAGGTCTGATAACTGTCTTATCGCTAAACAGCAATTTCTTAAAATTAGTCAGTTGTCACGGTATCGTTCATCCTTTTTCATTCATAGCCAGAATAAAATAAAATACCATTTCAATTTATAGTATAGAACATACTAACTGCAAAATACTCAAACGGTACTGAATTGTTTGTACCCCAAATCTCATGCTGTCTGTCACTTCAAGGCAAAATGATAATGTTAGTACAAAATCCAAGCGCTTTTTAATAATTATTGTTTCAGTTCATAAATGAATCTTATTTATAAATGCCGATTTGATATTACTTCGTCATCATCGTCATTCTATCTAGCCATATCACATCAAAAGCTATTCATGCGGCAGGTTCTGATGTTATTCTACTATCACTCCATTAACCGTTTTGATGTTACTGATGATTGACAAAACATTTGTATCGTGGTGGCCGAGTGGTACGGCCTGGTCCCTGGCCCGGAGCGGTAGCTCCAAACCGCTTATGGATCTTATCTGGCATGTGATATTTTTTAACGCATTTGAATTTTCTTATTTAATCTAAGACATCACAGACATACGGTGAAGCAAAACATGTGAGGAAACCTGGACTTGATGGTCTGAAATCACAAATTTACAGTGAGCTAGCGTGGTGATCAATTGGCACGCCTCTTCTCATACAAAGAAGGCACGCTTCTCTGTATGAGAAGAGGCGCGCGCCCTCCAGTGAAACTTATGGTTGGAGTAGGCGCCATTTTAAATGGGGCGGGACTTCGGAAAAGGATTTGGTGGATTAATAGTGTGTTATTAATTATTACAGGACACATCGACGTACTCGGGTTTGTTCTCAAATCTGCGGTCAGTGCGGGAATCTAAAGCTAGGACGGCGGTACTACTCAACTGGTTGCTAGGAGAGCGGAGGTAATAATGCAATACATACTTTTATATCTCATGAGGTCTCGGGTTCGATTCCCGGGTCGGGCAAAGTGTCATTTAGTTTTTCTGTTAGGAAATTCGGAGTAACAGCCCGGAGTTTAGAATTGTGCTGGGTAAATGGCAATAGGGTCACCACCGTTTACATGGAACTTAATAACAGCATTGGTGAAATGTAGGTGTACCTCTGCCTACAGGAAAACAGGCGTTATACTATGTTATTTACTTTTTAATTACAGCTGTCATTGGTAACATTTTGGAAAATCAGCCGGCCCTAGCCCTTGATCAGGGTAGGGCGAGATTGTGCTTCGGCGCTCTTTACTGGAAGTTCTTTTTAGCCTTTTTTCCCAAGAAGTTACAGAAATGTCCCTGCTATGATTATAACAAACTATTTTTGATTATTTTCTTTTTGAATATAATTGTGTCTTTTTAAATGTTTCCTATTTTGTACTTTTGCCCTTATCATGATTAAGTTCTCAGTCCAATAAATAATCAAAAGACACGTTCACGATACTTTATCACTTTTAAGAGTATCAAGGAGGTAAAAAAACTGCGAATGCAGCTACGTGGTGCTAAAAGTGGGATTTAAAGAAAGTACAGTATGCTACATGCTACGTTGCTACGGCGCTACGATCCCATATCAAGTGACGATCGTAGCATCATAGCATTTCATTTCGGTATCAATCCTCTCGCGAACTAACTCTATGTCATCATCGAAAGTCAATCGGCGTTGATTATATTAAGTTTTTCCTGTTAGGAAATTCTCGGTACTAGTCCGGGGTTTGGAACTGTGTACCGTACACAGGTCAGCAGATCATAAAATATTGATGAGATAAATGGAATCGGCAATCATGGATAGCTCTTCTAGGTGTTTTTGGTGCTTTTGGCAACTTATTTTCCTTGTCTCCCCTGGAAAGAGACTATTTGGCCCAGATAGGTGTACCCTTGGACGTAATGAATTTCTGCGCTATTGACAATTATAGAAAACAATATGATTTACTTAACTTTATGTTACGTATTAGTTTTGACCCAGCAGAGAGATTCGTACTCTTTGGTCTAGTAAAGAATCAAGGAATAAATGATTTTAGAGAAAAATATATGTACACAGGATTCTAAAAAATTACCTAGTTTTTAACCGACTTCAAAAAAGGAGGAGGTTTATCAATTCGACCGTATATTTTTATTTTTTTATGTGTGTTCGGGGATAACTTCGTCGTTTATGAACCGATTTCGATGATTCTTTTTTTGTTGGAAAGGAGATATTCCAATGGTGGTACCATGATAAGGAAACCAGGATCCGATGATAGCATTCCAGAGAAATCTAACGGATCCTCCGAAAATCGTATTGGCTACTAGTGCGTTTGTTAATTAAGTATTTTAAAGCACTACTATTTAATGAAGGTCTGGAGTCGATCTGATGATGGAGCTGAAAGACAGTCGAGGGAACTCTTTAAAGATTTACAGCAATTACCTGGTGTTTGGACTTGATTAATTTGTATTGATGAGAACTTTACACCTAGATGGGTTGTGACTGTCATTAGGGGTCTGATGATGAAGACGAAGGACAGTCAAGGGAACTCCTCAACGTTTTACAGTAGCTTTTTGTATGTATGTCCGTCGATATCTTTGTTTGAAAGAGTAGTCCCCTGAGGTGGTCCCATTTAAATTTAGTAAAGATCTGATGAAGACCTTCGAAGTTAGACAACGGAACTCTTCAATGAATTACAGCAAATCAGTCTTAATTGCTGTAATCGCATGTTCATGTATAGTTCATGCCACTCAATACATACATAACATCATGCCTGTATAGCCTGATGGGGTAGGCAGAAGTGTACACAAACATTTCACCGATGCAGTTATTAAGTCCTAGTGTTTTTCGAATGCCTACCCATATTATTAAATTACTAATTTAACTTATTTATGAACTATACAAACTTATGTATGGCCTATACAATATATATATGTCGCAGATGGATTGTAGAATCAGCTGTTTTACAAAACTGCTAGCTGATTTACAAAACAGTACTGCTATGAAAAAAAGCTGAACGTGGTTTAGCGGTTTTACATAATTACTGAACTATAACTCGCAGAATTGTATGAACGTTTTGCGTTTATCAATGCAGCGGGTCAACAATCAGAGAATAAGTAAAACAGTGTGAAATGAACTGTCAGATTGTTGATTTTAGTTCGAAATTTTGTCGCATATGGCTCTGTATGTCATAACAATAATAACATAACCTTATTTTACTTGTCAATAGCAAAAAAAATGATGAAAATGTTGAATGACGTAAATACTAAACCACTATAATAGTCGACAATATATCGGGAAAATGAAAGAAAATAAACGAAATTGATTCATGAGCGAGTGAAGCGAGCTCGGGAGTTTCGTGTATCCCGACACGGACTGGTTAGGTTCGAAGAGAATGATGGGGGCCCGTGGGCGAGCGTAGCGAGCGAACAGCCCCCGTCATCCTCTTAGTGTTTAGGTTTTTTTCTAACCTTACAGACACAAAAATAGGAGCTCCGTCGACCCAGCCACGGAAAGTCAAATCAGAATACAGTATCGCTTTTTTACTTGAATGGTGACTCCATTTAATATACCTATACAATAAACAAACCTGTCCCACTGTAGATATGTCATTCTGCATTACGTCTAAAGGTGGGTAGCAGTTTTGTTAAACGTATCGCAATGGCAATCCAGCTGAACGTCGTTCAGCTGTTTTATAAAACAGTACTGTTTTGTAAATCAGCTAGCAGTTTTGTAAAACAGCGGATTCTACAATCCATCTGCGACATATATATTAGATACACTTAAAACTAAAAAGGTTAAAATAAATTAAATTTTAACAAAAAATAAAAACCGCCTTCAAAAATCTACTACACTAAAAAGTTAAAGTATCAAAATTTGCTTAATATATAATAATTTTAAAAGAACAATATATTATAATAATCTGTTAATTTTGGAGTCGGTGCCTGATGTATGTGAGGTTTACAACCAGATACAAAGGCCGGTAACTTAACCACAGCGCAACGAACATAAGTGACTATGACTAACAAGATCAAAACAATAACCCTCTCCCAGTACAGGCACCGACTCCAAAATTAACAGATTATGTATGCAGCGGGCATTGATAAACGCAAAACGTTCATACAATTCTGCGAGTTATAGTTCAGTAATTATGTAAAACCGCTAAACGTCGTTCAGCTTTTTTTCATAGCAGTACTGTTTGTAAATCAGCTAGCAGTTTTGTAAACCAGCGGATTCTACTATCCATCTGCGACATATATAAACCATCTGTGAAAAATTATCTAAACGATGGTAAAAACTGCATCAAAATCCGTTGCGTGGTTTAGGAAGTTAGCGGATAAATAGACAGAGACGTGGGAAGCAATTTTATTTTATACTATGTAGAGATAGTTAAAAAATATTTTATATAAATAATAATACAGACAGATGACTCTGTTGTTGGGGAGTTTATTGCGCCACTTCTTCTTCCTAGCTCAAACACAAGGAAGTATTGATGGGTGTGCTTTTTTGGGGCTTTTTGGGGGGCATATTTATATGGCCCTATGGTCTTAATGTTTGTCGTTCAAGAAGCGTTTATTTGTAAGCTATTAGCTATATTTTGATGTTGAAAACGCTCGTTCTTCCCAGATGCGCGTGCGCATGCCTGCTGCTAGTGCTGACGGACGGGTACCGGAGCGCGGGCGGCGTGCACTCGCACACGCTGCGCCGCTGGGCATACGAGATACACTCCACCTTCCTGGTGCCCAACGCTGTAAGTACTACACAGTATACACAGATGCGCGTGCGCATGCCTGCTGCTGGTGCTGACGGACGGGTACCCCTGGGCATACGAGATACACTCCACCTTCCTGGTGCCCAACGCTGTAAGTACTACACAGTATACACGGATGCGCGTGCGCATGCCTACTGCTGGTGCTGACGGACGGGTACTGGAGCGTGGTACTCTGGTATAGCGCTGTTGCATTTCCCCGCGCTCATGTGCGCAACATGCTTAAAAAGGGGAACAAAGTATTTTATTGACGTATTAATTAAATAGATTGTTTATTTTCTCCGCAGGTTCTACAATTGAGTGGCGTAGACGAGAACATGGCAAATGAAATCGAACAAGTTTTAGTTAATGGTGAGTATTTATACCATATTTTTATTAAAATGGAAAAAATAATCACAAATATTTCAAATTGAAGAAGAAGAAAGAAAGAAAGAAAGTATTTATTCCACACTGGACACAGTGACAGCAAAAAAAAATATATCGAAAAAAGGCATGGTAACAAATAATAATAATAATAACTATAACAAAACATTTCAGATTTTAAAATTAACATAGAAATATAGAAAAAAAAAAAAATTGTTGATGACGGTATCGGTAATTTGTGAGCCCTCACGAATGATGTAACAAGGGCAGGTTTCAGAGGGCAGTATTTCGAGCCTCTGAATAAGCAATGTTCAAGGTCCCAACATCTTGAAGGCAACAATAAAGCACCTGATACTTGTTGACGACAGTCGATAGGACTTAAAATAGTATTTGTGGTGAATAACCCCCAAACTGATTTTTGTATATTGATGTGTATAACGTCTTGTGATATTCTTGAGATATAGTGTGCACCGCGGTGTGGTGGAAGCTATTCTGCTTCCCTTAGGACGTGACAAAGGCATAACATGGAAGGGGCACGGTATGATAAATCGGAGTCCTCCCTCATGTGCGGGCCGTGATTTTGATCGGCAAGAGTTCGACATACCCCTCCGTCATCAGATAGGGTACCAATGCGGATTTCACATTCCAGCCTGTGTAATATATTTTTATACCCACAGAATTCGACAAAGAAGAGCTCCTCCGCAACGTGTTCCGCAAAGCTCGTCAAAAAGCCAAGGACGAGCTGAGCCAGCAGCTGACGGAGTTCCAGGTCAAGCGCCAGGTCGGGCTCGGCACGCTGTACGGGCCCGAGGACGCCGTCATCGACAAGTGTGACGTCGACAAGGCGCAGGTATGTGGCGATATTTTGAAGTATCAAAATTATTGATAGTCAACATTATTAATGTTGTGTTTAGCTTAATGGTATTGGTATTAATTAAACAATTTAACATATTATAATAAATATATACTCAGATGTTACAAATCTGACACCTTGAATCAATTCTTTACTACTACCTAATCATGTATTAGATAACGGGACTTGTTTAAACAGATTTTAATAAGGCCTTTGATTTAGTTAACCACAAAAACTAACCAAAAAACAAAGCTTTGTTACACTCTTATAAAATGAAATATGTTAAGATAGTTTTCCTCTTACCTTGAGAACAGATCACCAGCTGTTGTTCTCAGTAACTGTATCTAGTTGGTTCTTTGTACCCAGTGGAGTTCCTCAAGGAACCTTAATGGGCTCCCTGCTATTATTTATGGGGACGACTTCGACTCATCATCTTTAAAAGATTTGAATCCCTTTTAGCGAATTTGCAGTGCAAAGATGAATATTGCTAACTTTAAATTACATAAATCCCCTCCATTGCAGTGCGATTCCATTGTACTTTGTATATAGCAGGTACTTAAAGTAATTATTTTGTTGTACAGGAGTTGGTGGTG
The DNA here is from genome assembly GCA_935421205.1 of Xylocampa areola. Lineage (NCBI taxonomy): Eukaryota > Metazoa > Arthropoda > Insecta > Lepidoptera > Noctuidae > Xylocampa > Xylocampa areola. The sequence continues at coordinate 12,222,024 of OW285225.1, forward strand.
GTGGAGCAGCTAATGTGCAGCGTGCTGCGCTCCGGCGTGCGCGGCGGCGGCTGCGGTGCGCATGCGCCGCACGACGCGCACGCCACACTGCTCGCCGCGCTCATAGCCGCCGCGCTGTGTCTGCACTGCAGGTGTGTTATATACTACATTATGTCGACATGCGCATGCGCCGCACGACGCGCACGCCACACTGCTCGCCGCGCTCATAGCCGCCGCGCTGTGTCTGCACTGCAGGTGTGTTATATACTACATTATGTCGACATGCGCATGCGCCGCACGACGCGCACGCCACACTGCTCGCCGCGCTCATAGCCGCCGCGCTGTGTCTGCACTGCAGGTGTGTTATATACTACATTATGTCGACATGCGCATGCGCCGCACGACGCGCACGCCACACTGCTCGCCGCGCTCATAGCCGCCGCGCTGTGTCTGCACTGCAGGTGTGTTATATACTACATTATGTCGACATGCGCATGCGCCGCACGACGCGCACGCCACACTGCTCTCTCATTAAGATATTATCAATATATACTCTATAACGTTACAAGCCTCGCCTTTGGCTCAGACTGACTGATCGAGAAATAGGCTAGGCTTAAATTTGACAATAATTCGTAATCTTATGCCAACTGATAAAAATGACTACTTACAATGATAGTGTACAATATTTACTTCTTCCTATCATTCGGCGATAAAGATACACAGTAAACACATTATCGCATACCACCACCGATAAAAATACTACAATAATTTATCAATTACTCGTAATTAGGGCTGCCAGCTCTTAGAATTAGAAATTCACAGAACATAGTACATTTCTGGAAAAACATTAAAATTATAAATTAAAACTTTTTTGCTATGGTAATAAAATTGTTAATAATTTAACCGATATACACAACATGAGTGATGTAATCGATTGATTAACAAAATTATATTTTCTAGACAAAATTTGTTGTAAACTAGATCTAACTCGTTACTTAAAAATCTTGGAACGTCAAACATTAGAATTTCCCCAGATGATCTCCTTAATTAATTATCGCAATAAATCAATCGGATTATGCCCGAACACAAAAATGTTCTAGAATAATCTAGAGAAATTATTTGAGCCCCACTCGTACGCCCTCCAAAATAGACTAATCCGGGAAAACCCGGGTGGACGACAACCCTACATAAAACCACGATATCTTCTACGATATACTGCAAAAATTACTTTAATACAAAATCAATTAATGTAATTATTCATAATAACGACAACAATGCTATGATTCACATCACTTGAGGCAAAATGTTAATTTTTCCTCTTAACAATTATTTTTAGTTTGTCACTTGGCATATTAGGAAGTGTCCCTATATTAAATTGAAGTTAAAATGGTGAATATGTTAACAATAAGTGAAGTCGAGGCCTTAGAAGTTCGAAGGAAATGGTGGCAGTCGCCAAAGTCTAAGTATAAGAAGAAATTAAAGTCTGTTAAGTAAGTTATTGACTAATATGTTTTCCAAACGCATGCAAAACATTGTACATAAGAAATATGGTACTTCCAAGTGCCCGGCCAGCTAAGTCATCGCGTCTTTCAACTTTTAATACGTCTTATGGTGACGTCATCGCTATCTATTTCGGGTAATCGAACCGACATGAATATAATTCATTGTTTCATGGAAATTATGGGAAAACCCTATACAAAAAATAAAACTTTATTGACCTAAAATTTTTGTTTCAATATACTAAGCCTCTGAAACATAACATAGGTAAAAACCTGTAAGTCGGGAGTCAGCGTCTTCTCTCATTTAGAGATTTTTCTTATAGAGTATGTTTAGACGATCAATATGAATAAAAAAAAAACCTTATTTTCTAATATTATATTTAGTTTCGAGTATACTTTTCGTATTATTACTGTGCATTTGTTTCTACGCAAGTGGCTACGACTCACTCTTTTATATTCCATTAATACATCCGTCTCGTTCCCTCACGGCTGAGAACAGTCGGTGCCATAAATGATTCGCGGCCGTGCTGATGAATTCCTAATCAATTTTAACCCTTACTCATATCGACTGTACCTGCGCGGCCGTTTAGAAAGTCTAACTTTAGACATGTACAGTTATGAGAAAAAGTGTATGTTACTTTTTTTTGTATGTAAGATTTTTATTGCCCTTCGAATTTGAACTCTATGATCAATAAAACTCTATACCGTCTTTTATATATATGTGTACAATAGTATTTATTTTTATAGGCAGTATCATTTAAAATCCACACCCAGTAGAAAGATATTACTTATTTTCCTATATTAATATCTAATGCTGACCTTGATATGCTAGTTTAGTACCTATTTCATTGATATTTACTGTTATTGATTTTTATATTAATCTATTATTGTTGTTTTCCAAAATTTTGTACGCCGTCCTATTGGCGAAACAGTCTTCTCCGCGCGCAAACTTATCTGGCTAGCAGTCTAATATCCCATCTTCTTTACAGGCCAGCATCCGTAGCGGCGGCAGTGGGTGGTTCCCGCGCTTCGTTCCTACAACGAGACAAGTTATACAAGCAGAGGGTTAAGCAGATCACTAAACAGCATCCGCAGCCTGTAAGTGTTTATCCTAAATTATTTTATTTCATGGAGTATTTGAATGTTTTGATTGTCAAAGCAAAGTATCTCAGGTCTTGATTATATTGTATTTTTAAAAGTTACACGTCTTCATCTCATAACATTATTATGTAATGGGAGGTATTATTATCAATCTTTAAATAAATATACTCCGCCTATTCCAAAAATTACTCGTTTAGGGACTTCCTTTGAAGTTATCTTTTAATAAGTGAATGAGCCTTATGTAATAATTGTAATCAAATGTTTTTATCGTCTTGTTAATGAACAATCTTGTCTTGTCAAATTAAGATCTATGACAACCGTTACGGGTAGTCAGAAGCCTGAAAGTCTGACTACCAGTCATACCACGAGATATCGTGTTACCCAGTAACTGGGTTGTGGAGGTCAGATAGGCAGTCGCTCCATGTAAAACACTGGTATTAAGCTGCATCTGGTGAGACTGGAAGCCGACCCCAATGTAATTGGGAAAAGGTTAGGCAGATAGATAGTTAATGAACAATCTAGTGTCAGAGTTTAGACCACCCGTAGGCTCTGAGATGGCTTTACACACCATCAAGAACATCCTCAGGTGTGCTGGTTTCCTCACGATGTTTTCCTTCACCGGTTTGAGCGTTGTGGCATGTCACAAGCGTGACTGCTGGGTTCGATTCTTGGATCGGGCAGTTATATAATGGGTTTTCGGTTAGAAACTTCTTACTAGTAGCCTTGACTTTGGAATTGTGCCCGATTGATAGCAATACCCTCAATTGCCACATGGACTTAATAACTGCATCGGTGAAATGTGTGTGTATAACAGTACTCCGCTGCCTACCCCTTCGGGGATACAGGCGTGATGGTACGTCGTGTTATGTGATTAGTATCGAGCGTGGTATTCCCCAGTTCGTGGTCCGCGGGCACCACCTGCAGCTGCAGGCGCTGACGGCGGTGGCGCACTGCCACCACTGCGACCACATCATCTGGGGCCTCGCGCCGCAGGCCTACGTCTGTACAGGTAACTGGTTATCATTGTATTTGTTACTATACCGATACATATTATACAGGGTCATTTTTTAAATCGGCGTGCGTGAATAACAAAAACTACTCCAGAGTTTCGGGCCCGATTTTAATGAAAACTCAAACTGTATGGGATGTTTTTCGGCGATGTACAACTGCAAATTGATAACGCTGAGTTTAGTAGATTTGTAAATGATTGCTAGATAAATATCGCCAGGCGTCTCCTTAAGACGAATACAAAAAAGATTGAAAATTCAATGGATTTTGGACGAGACAAGGTAGCTCAGTTGGTAGAGTCTAAGGTTGCGGGTTCATAAATACAAAAAATAAAGGCGATCAATAGAAACAATGCCTTAAATAAATGACAAAAAGTTTTATTTTTGTGTTCTGTCAGATTGCAAGCTCCGCGTACATAGACTGTGTGCACGCTCAGTGGAGGAAGGATGCTGCCTCGACGGAGAACACCACAACAACAGGATCTCACGGTTCATGGAGAGGATACACGCCAACAACCAGCCTGCCAGTACGTATAACAGATCCGTAGGATTAGATCAGCATGAACACAGCACTAAACTACATAAAATCACGTCTGTATGGGAGAATCAAAAGTGGGAGGCGAAGGTAAAAAAAAAGAAAAAAAAAAAGGTCTTTGGAAGACTGGCGTCAGTTCTAATGTAGCACGACTAAACTAAATTTCTAGCATTGCTGTCTTTTACTAACCGTTACTGTAAGAGTGAGACGGGATGACGTCAAATTCAAATTGAATCATGTCAACCTAAATTTTCCATACAATTTTCATTTGGCGTCTTTAATATTAGTGGCTACTTAAAACTATGCCTACTAAAAACGTTCGGAGATTTTAACTTACGTGCCTACATTTGAAATTGATATCTCTTGTTTCATGCCACCTTGCTCATTTAGAAACTTTTAGTAAAGGCCAGGATACTTCTAAATTTAGTTTAGTGTACTATATTAGAATTAGCGTCACTGTTAGACCCATACGGTTGTATATCCACATTATTTTGCTATTGTTATTTAGCTTAATGTGATGATGAGCCCATTTCCCTCAGCCGGGCACAATTCCGAACTTCCCGCTGCTACTGAGAATAATATCTTAACAGTAAAAACCCACTTGATCAATTTACCAGTTTCGTAAATGAATAAATATTTAAACAAATATGGCCAATCTCTCAAAAGATAAAAACGGTAAAATATTTGATCATCGTTCTATTGTTATAGATCTAGACACAAATGACAAGAAATCGAGGAAGGCGTCGGGCCACACGCACTTTCTCAACAGTAAGTATATCTAATCTAATATATAAAAATCTCGTGTCACAGTGTTTGTTATCGAACTCCTCCGAAACGGCTAGACCGATTTTTATGATTTTTTTTTTGTATACTTGGTCGGTCTGAGAGTAGGTCGTAAGCAATTTTTTACACCCCTAGGTGATAAGGGTGGCTCTATCCAGAAAATGTATATGGCAAAACAACGCCAGTTTCGTATCGTGTCATGGCTCCCCCAATTGAGCTACCCTGTCTGGAGACACGAACGAGACACGGTAGCTCAGTTGCGGGAGCTAGGTCCGTTCGTGTCTATTATTTTTCAATGTTTCCTAAGCTTCTATTCTAGTTTTTTTAAAGTAATGTGTAATAAAATCATTTTCGACCGGATTAATCGCGTGTATCATTGGTTATTGTTTTTCCTATTATTTTTTTCCTGACTTACACTTTGCAGCGTTCATAGTTCAGATTCTTTATTAATTTATACAATATCTTTGTCACAGTGGAAAGAAGTTTTCGGAGAGCTGAGGACGAGCCGCCTTGGGACCAGACTTTAACGCCCTCCGTCATAGGTAAGTCATGTTACATTACAATGTATAGGGAAATATTTTTTAAACACACTAAAATTATTACAAACGGTGTCGTATTATTGAACCATCAGCAATAGTTTATATTTTTGGTGTTATATATATAGAAAAGATTTGTTTATTTTCATGTTATCGGCCGCGTTTGTATTTTTGTTCTTATTCTAGTCCAAATAAAGTGCTTTATTCTAAATTAACAACGTATTACCATTACTAAAGTAAGATTTTATAAAAAGAATCTTATCCTACAAAGAATAGAGCTTTTAATACAAAAACTCGCTGGAACAAGTGTGAACCACGGATATAACTAGTTTTGTTTTGAGGTAGTTTTTATTATTTAGCACATGAAACACGAGGATATTGATGGAAGCTGATATAAATGATGCTGTGAAGGTAAGTGACATATTAATTCACATTTGATAAGTTTTGAATATTATGTTTTTTATTCGTTTGGAAAGAGTAGCCATGTTCCATATATAGTTCGTTAATGTAGTGTCGATGAAGTCTAATCTAAGATTTAATTTTCAAACATACTTTAAAATACGTTAATACTAACTTATCTGTGTGTAAAAAAATGCCTTTTTACATCATTTCTTCTCACGAAACTAAATGTTAAGGCTCAGTGCACAAACTTCACTTTAAGCAAGTAGTACTTTGTCATTTTGACAGAATATACATGGAAAAAGCTTCCAAAATCTTAATGTCAAGCGTCTGTTACTTTAAAGTTGTGATGGTGCAACCGAGCTGAAGTGTCCATGACTTCAGAATTGAAATTCAATCATTGAGTACGACATGACTTCGATACAATAAATCACTTACTTATAACTTGCTATGTAAGTACGTAACTTATTAGCGTATGTGGCGTCATTGTGTGCGTTCATTGACACCCGCCCGTTAACTTGTGCTGTAACTGTGTTTAACTTAACTTTAACTTGTTAATTCATGCAGTTGTGTATGATGTTACTTTGTGTGGGGCGTGCGTTATGGAACTGATTTATGTTGATTTCGGTCACCTGTATAGGGACTGAATAGATATCAATGACGTCACCAAAATACGTATTGAAATGTGGAAGAAGAATTCGCAATGGTGAGCAGAGGTCGAGATGGCTTAGTGGTCAGAGCGCCTGGAGTATTTATCCGGGAGGCGCAGGTTCGAATCCCGCTCACGACCGTATTCTTTTTCCACAAAAGTTTATAACTTTAGATTTCGCTATGCATGCGTTAATGCTTTTCGATGATTTATCTGTATCTGATTTATGTTAACAACGATTTTCTGTTGTGTGTAAATCGTGTAGCATGGTATAGGCATGTGTTGCGGAGAGATGAGGATAATGTGACGAGAATGATTTTGAGCATGAATGTTAGTTGGCTATAAGAGTAGAGGAAGACCGAGGGAGCGATGGATGGATTGTGTTAAATATGATATGACTAGAAAAGGAGTGAGTGACGATATGACGGCTAATAGAGATGTATGGAAATGTGTGCAAATACATTGGGATAAGGGCCGGGCGATGATGATGATTTTCTGTTGTGTCAGAAAGTGGATGGAAACTCAAAGCATATTAATTTGTATTGATTGTAAATAGCGTAGTAACTCATTGCTGTACAAAAAACGATGCTGATGATTGCTGATATTATAAAATTTTGGGATTGATATTTCGTTTTATTTTACGAGAGTTTCGGCTAATTTTGGATTGTCCACGCCCAACACACTTTCATATGTTTTCATTTGGGAGTCCCGGTTAATTAGATAAACCCAGGTATTTCCTGAAGCTTAAAGTACGTAGTTGTTAAATTATTCATGTTTTTCCCGGTCTCATTACTAATTACCCCCTTAAGCCAGATCTTACAACATCACGTGATAATAAACCAACAATCCACCCTCTTCATTTATAATTCATAACTTATCAAAACACGGCCGCTTTCAGGCAAACTTTACTTCCTATCACGACAGCTATATATAGACCTCTATGTCTCCCACATCCGTTTCCGTATCAAAGTTGTACAGAGACCAAGTTAGGCTGGTTGTTATAGTACTAAAGATATAAATAGGATTGTATTCCGGAGGCGTATGTACGAATGCTAGTTCAGAATTATACTAAAGTGCAGATGAGTTTCTGCTATCTTGGACGCAAATCACTATTCTCTTGCCCTTACCTTATTTATTTGGGTATTTTTTTTTTGTCATACATCTCTCGTATTAACTACTTTTTTAGCAATATCATCTTTATAAACTAAAAATTTCGGAAGCAAACTAACAAGATAAACTCTTGAATAATGTTAACTTGTACCAGTAAAATGCAACAAGTAAGATTGTTTGAAAATCTTAAACTTTTGCTTAGCTCTGAATTCCGTTATTTGAACGGTAATATACAATAAGTATCAAATAAAAAACTTGTTTAAAATTAGTGCATAAGATTTTTCGCTGAAACCTACACGCTGAAACTACTTAAGTTTTCCTTCAAGTTCTCAATGTAATGGACAGTTAGTATTTTCTCGATACAAAGTCTAGGAAATCCTTACTCAACTCACCTCGTACTCGTACATAAGGAAGTGTTGAAACACAGTTTGTATATACGCGTTCCGGAGAGACTGGAAGATATGTATGAATATGTTATTGATGTCTAATTGCTTCGGGGATTGTTTCGCCGCTGACTGTAACCTTCGTATTTGATTGTAGTTAGTTTTACGTAGCGAAATAATATTGTTTATATAATGTTGGTTTTTAATGTGAGTTAGACTCAAATCTTTTTTAAGGGGTATGGAAATTTTCACATAATGTAGTAACCATATTTGACATTTAAATTCTTAGTAAATTATAAGGTATTTTGTGCTCATATGTGGAAATCCATCATGGACTAATGTAGGAAAATCCTACTCTAGGGTCCGCAGTCACCGCAGATAATATTCATGCACGCACAGGCATCAAAACACACATACCACTTACTTTACTATTACATACTACTAATATTATAAGCTAATTATTTTAAGGATAAAATAATTTGTTTTAAATGTATTGGTCGTTCTTAGGGTTATTGCTAAATGTCATCCACGTCAATGGGGGATCAGAACTGTATCTCCTAAACACAGGTTACACAGTAACATATCTGGGAGAACAGTACTTCATCCACCTACCAGACTTATCCGTATAACCTGTGCATATTGTACCCTACTGTAAAATCTGGACCAAAATTAACAATAAATGATTTTTAAATTTAATAAATTTAGTGTAAAGAAAAACAACACAGAATATAAAACTAAAAAGAAAAAAAAAACTTGTCTCGGATAAATTGGCTTGGTTAAGAGTCCTTGTGATTTCATTTCACCTGATATTGTGGTATCCTAAAAAATTCAAGGAACATCAGCTAAGTTTAAAATACAATATAATGTAGGACACGTGTTTCTATGTTGAAGGTCCAACAAAGGCTCGGTTTACTAGTAAAAGGTCGAACATTAGTTATTCATAACAAAATTACACTTTAAAGCCCTTCAATACTCCAACAGTTCTAGGAATCGGTTTCATTTGACATTTAACCCACTTAAATGTCAATGAAAATTGATTCCATTTTACTTTAACTAAACGTTATGTTAGAGTACTGGAAATAGATTTTCAGCCTTCAGTACAAGCTTAGCAGTTAACATTGTTCAAGAACTTTAATTCGATGTTTATATTTGACTTGTAAATTATACTTCGTATGCTATTAATGCAATATGGAATAATGTAACTTATGTGTGTAATTTTTTTATCTCATATATGTACTTTCTTAGTTAATCTAAGACATACGGAGTAGGAAAACATCGTGAGGAAATTTGGACCTAATTTTCTGGAATCGCCAATCCGTAGTGAGTTAGTGAGGCGTATCAGCAGAGGCCCTTGCCCTGCAGTGGGACAGTTATGGGCTGGTTATTATATTATGTACCTTACTTATATTGTGGCGTTAACCAGGATGTCGTGAAGAGGCTTGAGAAAGGTATGCTACGATAGTTTGGGCATAAGCTGAGATACAGAAAAACTCGTTAACACTTTATGGTGGAACGAGGTCTGGTGTTCCTCCAATGAAAAGGGAGTATCCTCCAACAAGATGGGTGATATTGCCTGGCGGGCCACGGGTGGTTGTATATATGCAAGTTTGTCGTCAAATTCTGCTTGCGTGATGCAGGATTCTTTGACGTCATCTGTTATGCGCGTAGTATTTATGTAGCGTGCGTAGTTGTCGCTATAACTTTGCCCGAGATGGGAATCGAATTCATGATTCGCGCTTAGGAACATTAAACATATGAGACATTGTCATAATACGTAAATTTATTTGCAATGTCAAATGTTGTTTTAGTGTCTTAATATCAAGAAATTCGTACTTGACCTCCGCAGTCCGATAAAAATATTAAACATTGCATTAAAATTAGTTTTCTTTGAACAAAGCTGAATGACGGAATGAATATAAAAATACTTGCTAAGTTATCTGTTTGTTCGCGTTATTATTAGTACGGTGAGTTGTGAGATTTTGGTGACTAACATTTTCATTTAGATATTTTTGTATAAAACGAAAATCTGCGAAATGTAGACATTATAACATATCATCTTTGCTATATTTCCCGATGGGGAGGTATAATAATAATAATAATGTTTACCTATTTCACCAAATAATAATACAAAAAACTTCTTACATAGACTTATGAGCTAGTATTAAGTATACAACTTGGGAGCATCTGTAGCCGAACTAGGACAAGTCCTGTATCTCGGCATACAGCGCCATAGGGTAGGGCATAGCGGTATAGGTGAACACAGCTGTACACCCACATGTCACCTATGCTGTTATAAATCCTATGTAATAAGTGGTGAGTCTATTGCCATCTACCGAGCACATTTTCAAACTTCGGGCTGCTACCTTAATTTAACAGAACAATTCAGTAATGTTGCCCGAAATTTATAGTATCGAAATCGTCGTGCTCGGCCATCGCGCTGGGGACGACTAGAACAACGGTACAGAAGTGTAGATCAGTGTGTTATCTTCATTGTAATAGGTTGCTTTTCAGTATTACTATAGGTCAAGAGAAACCTCACCTGACGACCCTGCATGAAGGATGTACCTTATGAATATAGACGAATCGAAAGAGCTGTGTCAGAATCGTCATCGTAGCACGTTGAAATAGATAGTATTTGCCTACCCCAATGAGAAAAAGTCGTAATCGTATGTATGTATAGGAAAATAAGCTACCGAGCTTTTTCTGAAAGATATACTAAAATGCATCTTTTCTAAAATGTAATCGTACAAGTTATTAAATGTGTCAGAAACGTTAGTCTCATATCTTTGTCTATATTTAAAATAATTTCAAAGTAATGGCTAATTGCCGCTTTCAGTATTCCATTTCCTATGAAACCACCTAACTGTCAGCCCTAACACGTAATTTTCTCCACCATCAAACAGCCGACAAACAAAAGCGCTCCAACCCCCGTACGCCTGAAACTGAAAGCTTCGCTTCAGGAGTAGACCCGACGCAGCCGCGCCGAACGGACGTATCACGATTTACGGGAATCGATATCAAAATACTCCGACGGTTTACCAAAACTCCCGCGAATTCGATTAAAGAAGGAATTCCATTCCTTTTTCGAATAAAATCCGTTGCGAGTTTTCGAATTGCTGCTGCATTTTTTTCGAATTTCGACTTTTAAAACGTGACATTTGTGATTTTTAGAATCGGTGTTTTTAATTTTTGGGTTTTTGGTTATTTTTCGTGAGACGTGTTTTTGTTTTGATTTTGTGAAGTGTTTCCTTCTCTTTTGTGGTCATATTTGGATATTTTGGTTTCGGTAAGAGTGTAAAATTACAGTTAAATATTCGCCAGACAGTTTGATAAGTAATCTGACTTCCAATTTAGAGGCTAAAGTAGTTTGATTACGTTTATCAGCCGATGATAATGAGGTCAATTGTGGTCGATTATAATTTGTGAATTTTTATATTAATTGCCAACATGTGTACGTTATTTTTAGGTGCGTGGACATTGTTAATGGTATGGTTATAGTTTATTAAAAAATATAAAATAAAAGAACAGGTAAAATATTTGTAAACCCCAACGACTGAAAAGTTTCAGGTACATTTGTGTTTAATCGAATCGAATTATTTATTTCTGATAATTAGGTTTTACAAGGTTACTTTTTGTCGAATCAATATGCTATTAGAATGCAATTATTGATAATTTGTTTACCTAAGTTAAGCTAAACTAAAGATTTTCAAAGCATTCCTACATTTGGGTATAAGCTAAGCACAATGGAGTTAAACGTTCAGTAAAACAACATCAAAATCGTCACAGCAATTTTGGACTTAAACGTGAACAAGACAATCTTTATTCGATATTCATATTTGTTTATTACCGTTTTTCTTTTTACGTGATGTTTTTATTGATTTTTCAACAGGAATTACCATGAAGGGATCTGTACAAAAAAAATTGAGATTGATTTTGATTTAACTTTTTGGCTATTGATGGTGGATCAACCGCAACAAAGGCTGTACTTCCACCGAATTTGGCCACTTATACTTAGATATATAATGAAATCTTACCTCCGTTCAAAAGATGTTGAAAATACAAAACAACTTTTAACTGCAAAGCCCCTGCGACCACGACTGCTGCAAAGTGTTCGAAACGTCAGGGAAAACAAATCCAATAATACACACGATTAATCCGGTTAAAATTAGTTTTATTATAATGTGTAGTCATCGCGAATACCTAAGATATTACTATAATACAAAAACTGCATCCCTTTTCCTATAGTTTTTTATAGGTCACGTACAAAAACTCTAGGAAAACTTGCAAATGTAGTTTTTAGCGAATTTTCAAGACAGTGCCTTACAATGACTGATTAAAAAGGTATTGATCTAATCGAGCCTTGCTGACAAAACTGTCTTATTAGTTAACAATTTTCTCGAAAAAAAATTAGTAATTTTTGGATAAGAATAAACGTGACTGCTACTAGTAACATACACCCCCTGTTCGATTACAAAACCCGTGGGTAGCTATCCTTATAGTAACCGCCAACTAAATATGCAACACATCCCCCCACGGGTATCGTTAGATCAATGGGATTGTATTGGACGGCCAACCACACAAATGGAGATATCGATTGTGGGTGGTGAACCATGGGAGACACAGCATCAGCTGTGGATGGGCACATAGCATTATATATCATCCAACATGTACTTACTGGAGGTTTAATTAGGCAGTTAAGTATTTTAATAAATAAAAAATAATTTTTAGAAGAAAAAACCGAAATCAAGCAAGACCCTACATGTACAAATTTAGACTAAAAAACAAAAAAACTAATCGTCAACTGTGTATATATTTTTTGTTTTTGTAGTTTTTTCAAAAAATGCGTTAGTTTATTTCGATAAAATTTATATAGGACCACTTCTGAAGCATGACCTGGCAAACAAAAAATAATCTTCATAATTGGCGGAATAATCGCGGAAAAACTATACATTCAAATTGATAAATCTCCCTTTTGAAGTAGGTTAAAAAGAATGGAAATCGATATTTTGATACTACGAGACAAGTGTGGAAGAGTCGGGAAACACCGACCAGGCGAAGCTACCGCAATCAGTTTGCTGATGTTTTAAAAAAAGGCCAGGTCAAGAACAACGTAAACCCACGAGCATGCATGAAGAGCTAATGAACATAGATGAAGCGAAAGAGGTGTCGGAATTGTAGGAAGGGGAACCAATAGTTTCTGCCTATTCCAATAAGAAATAGGTGTGATTGTATGTTGTATCATCATGTAAAAGACAATGACCAGTGATAGCCAAGTGGTATGATTGTTGGATGCAAGTCAAAGGTCTCAACTTCGAAACTAAGGCACGCATCACATGACTTCGAGTCATGTGAGTATTAGAAATTAATTATGCTTAAAACGGTAAAAGAAAACATTGTGAGGAAACCAGCACACTTGAGAGATGTTTTCGATTATGTGTAAAGCCATTTCAGAGACCAACGGTGTGATTCAGACTCTGACACTAATTTGTCGTAGATCCAGAATAAATTTATACACTCTTTTAAGTAGAGTGGATAGATTTGAGGAGAACGATAGTTTGGGAGTTGATGCAACTGCCCAAACCCGTCTACCACAACGGTTGCACCGGACTTCATCCCGAAACACGACTAGGTCGCTTCACGGCATGGCTTCGTCCGGTAGGTAACCAGCCGCGGCAGAAGCCTCCCACCAGAGTTGTGTTGCCTGTTTTGCACCACCCAGGGGCCACGTGTAGGGATTCCATTTTAAGGGTGCACTCCTACGGACGCGGGCAACTAAGCCCCCAAAGTTGTTCACGTACCACACGATAAGACGAACCCGTTCATTTTTGTATCTTGCAAACGTCTCAGTGTACCTCTTTTTATTCAAGCACCGTTGCATATATCGATCGTGCCGTGTAGCAAGTTAGGGGGGAAGCCCAAGTAAAGGACATCTATTATGTAAATTAACTTCGCGGCTTAGTTTTAGGGTTTTTTATAGAGCTTACGTTATACTTCAATAGGCAAGATGACAATTGTATGGTAATTTAGCTATACGATACGACGTCGCGCGAAATTACTATAGATGGGATGCCTAATTATTTTGTACGATAATTTAATAATCTTCAATTTGTGTCCGGGTGGAGTACTATACCATACTCTTTTCAAGGCTATAGGTAGATAAAAATCTAATTGCGATTCAAATATATATATTGCGCGTTAATTCCTGTTAATACCATAAAATTTGGTTACTAATACATATTAGTAACCAAATTTCGGACATATTATGGTGTATAAAAAAAAAAAACTCATCTTATTATTCGTTAATCGCTTTGTATGTATATTTATATATATACACTAGCGGTCCGTCCCGGCTTCGCACGCGACTATAATTTGAGATTTAAACTATCCTATCTCTCAAGTTGGATCGAACTGCACATGGTGTGCGAATTTTATTATAATCGGTTAAGTGGTTTAGGAGTCCATTGAGGACAAACATTGTGACACGAGATTTATATATATTAAGATATATTATTCTTGCATTATAATTTTTACTAACAATATTTTTTCAACCTCGACGACTAAAACGCGCCTTCACAATTAAGTTCGAATTTTTATTAAATTAAAACGTAAAATATATAAAATTAAAATCATTTTATATATTTTACGTGAAGGCGATGTGCGACAGGGAACAACCCTTGCGCTTCCGTGGAGTTGCACCGAAACTGCCCGCGCGATAACGATGTTTAGTTATGACGACGTCTCAAGGAATTAGGTATAACAGAATCTGCTGCTAAGTATCCTTATGGAATTCTAGTGACTTTATACACTTTTATCGAAAATAAACTAGGGTCGTGAGCAGGATTCCAACCTGCACTTCGCGGATAAATACTCCAGGCACTCTGACCATAAAGTCATATTTCCTAATTTTAATACGTCTTTTGGCGACGTTAACGTCTCTTTCCACAAAATATATCATTCCACTAAAATGTATAACTAGTGTTCGCCACGCATGCGATAATGCGTTTAAAAGATTCATCTGTATGTCTATGGCCTCCCCTCTCTTCCCATTTCCCCTAATTGCGCCAAGGCCGACAACGAATCAACGAAGCCATCTTTTCCAATACTCAAGGGCACAATATCTTTGCCAAAACCTCTAAAATGTTCCATCGTCTGCTAATTGTAACTATATGTCATTTACTTAAACAATTCTGGTTATAGGTCTTGTATCTGATTTATGTTAAATCTACTGGTTGTCCAGTGGACATGATGATTTACTGTTTATGATGTAACACATTTAAATTGATAGTTTTCGCAAAACTGCCGCCGCAACAGCTGCATAAAAAAAAAGAATCATGGCGATGAAATATTAAATTTCTGAAAGTTTCTTTGTGTGTACATAAACTGTTAATTAATAAATGAAATGAAACTTCCTATTTCATGTGACAAGGAAAGTTTTTGAGTATGAATGTAGATGGCTATAAGAGTGGAGGAAGACCGAGGAAGCGATGGATGGATTGTGTTAAAGATGATATGGCTAGAAAAGGAGTGACTGACGATATGATAGCTAATAGAGATGTATGGAAGAAGAATAGATGATGCGCCGATCACAAATAAATTAGGATGGAGGATGATGATGAAACTTCCTAGTTCAAAATTAGCTTAGAAACATACACACATTAAAAATTAAAGAAGACAAGATTTGTGTATTGAATTAAATAAATCAAAAAATATGAATAATGTCTTTTTACTTCCCAAAAATTCTGTCTCTTAGACATAGGTACTTCGTGTTGTTATTAGAGGACTAGAAGTTTTCATTCGTAAGCACGAGATATTAAGACAGCCATTCGAAGACACCTGGAATCCGTATTCTAGAATATTGAGTCGACTTCACAGCTTTCCTCGCAATTGTGGCACACAATAAGGAAAACTTAGATCACTGTAGACCACTATAGAACTTTCATTTGTTATGAAAATGCCATAGCTATAAATAAAAAAAACTGCAGCGATATTTCCAAGCAAAAAAAAAACATTTAGCAAAATTTTCAGCCCTATAAAACAGCAATGTAGTTACGAAATACGACTTAACGTTATACATTACGCTGTATATTTTACTACCAAACTCACATTACGTAAACGACCGCTGAAACTACGCAATGTAATATAAACTAAAGCAAATAGTCGCCGAGTCGAGTCACCTTGATGAAATGTCACGTAAACAAAACTATAGTGTTAGATGAAATGGGTCTATCATTTTGTTTGTATTCTAACTTTTTGGGTATATGTTAGGTACTTAGTATGTATGTAATAGTATGGGAAGGCTACACATCGCATAGCATCACACCTGTATTTCCCGAGAGGGTAGGCAGAGGTGGACACAGTAATTATACAACCACATTTCACCAATGCTGTGATTTAGTTCCACGTAAGGTGATCTTATTGGCATCAACCGGGCACAATTCCAAAATCCAGCCTATTACTGAGACAAATCTTACAGAAAAACTTAATAATACTTTGCAAGATCCGGAAATCGAACCGTCAAATCGTCTTACGTAATAAATGAATGGCGCTATACCAAGCTATACCAATAGGCTGTCTGATCTTTAAAAAATGCAAATGCTTGCATTTTTTAAAGAAAACCGACCTCCGGTTTCATGCATTCCTTTTATTCAGTTTATTATAGAGTACGGTTAAATGAAATATCCATGTAATGTTGCTGTCAATACCATACTGCGGTATCCTATGCGGTAGTCCCATAAACTATGTTCGCCTGATGCGTAAACTGTACCATAGCGTCAGCTAAAATATTATTTTTATTTAATTTTACATTATATTGTAATATCTTAGGTTTTCGCAATCACTACACATTATAATAAAAACAACTTTTAATCGGATTAATCGCATTTATTATTAATTTTTTTTTCTGACGTTTCAATTCTGCTATTACGAACCCAACAGTGTTTTTTAAACTGTAAAGAATCTCTGCAAAACATTAAAAAATAATGTCTAGAGGTAAAACTAAAAACTAAAAAGAAAAAAATACTTTCCCCACTCTAGTTGTATAATTTCCTTGTACTGTCGTGTACAATATGACATAAACACAACGAGTGTGTTGTGCCGCCGTGGATACTATACATATGTATGTGCGCACCCCCTCAGGGGAAGTTAGTTTGACATTGAAACAGATAATAACTTGTACTACTTACGTAACAGATACAAATGTCGTGTTGTTTGTTTATACTGCTGCGATTTTTTTTTAATCTTAGTTATTATTAGGTTTTTTATTTTTGATTAGTCTATAATATTAGTAAATAGCACTGGATTTTCCAGTTTTTTTTCAATTAGATTTTTCGATATGAGTTCTGATATTCACTATCGCAGTACGAGCAAATAGCCGTATGATATGGTAATTTTTAACTAATTTCAGCATTTGGAGCAGCAATTTTAGGGGTGTAGGTTCAAACTCTGTCCGTGTTTATCGCTTCACATCCGTTAATGCGTTTTAAAAATGCATTATATGAATTACTAATCTATCTGTCAAGTGCGGCATTAATTATGGCATTTTCCCCATATTCAATACTCATTATAAAAGTGTTGATAAAACTCCATCCGAGCGTGACATGCTATCCTTCACAAAATACTGTGAAACTGCCACCTTGCTGAAAGGACCCGGTCAATCGCGCATGGTAAGCTATCCATCCATGTTGTGCCTTCATCCATGGATAATGCAGCCTGTGCCTAGCTATGGTGTGTTCATTATAAAACCTATACAGTTGTATTTACATGTATTAGGTCAACAACAATATTATCAGCCTTAAGTGGCAAACTGCAAGGCATAGACATCTTCGCATACAGAGAAAGAATGATCATTGATTGCTATAGTATTGGAGGCTTGAATCTGTCCAGTTTTATTTAAAAAGAAACACGTAGAACGTGATGTAGACTTTGGTAGCTATAGGCTAATAATAAAAATGAGAGAAAACAGTAGTGATGCCTATAAGGTGGACGAGGATAATAGGTAATCGAAAAGAAAGAACGAAATAAAAGGTTTATTTGACAAAATATTTTACAAAAAGACAATCACAAGATACGACTGCGCCAAAATAGTCCAGTTCAACGAAATGCCAGTCCGCTGAGGCCTGATTTTTAACTGGCCTAATTTTCAAAGGATGTAGAATAGGAATCTCGACGACAACCTTCCACCAAAAATTGCCACTAATAGCCAGGAATTTCGACATATCACGTTTGAGTCGGTAGATCGGCAAACAACCTCAGCTGAGTTTAAATGACGTAACTGTTGACGCAATTGATATCATATAACACAATTCCTTCATAAGTTCTCAAACTGAGTCTAAGTAAGCAAGAAATGACGCATCACTATCATATAATAGTAATACCTTTATGGCACAGCCTTTGGTATGGGGTGTCGTTGCAGAATTTGGCAAGGCGCGGCTCGGACGAGCTAACCTTGCTTTACTGCGTATAAAGAATGGGGGGCTATGAAGTTTGTTAAGTTTATGAGTTGAAGCGTTTTTGTAGGTCTGGATAAGTTAAAGTTTAATTGAAGGGAAATGGTTTTAAGTACTTATTATTATTTAGTGTCTCTTCCTCTGCTCTGCTTCCTTGGTGTTAAGTTGAAAAATTAAGATAACACATAAAAATTTTTGTTTATAAATGTCTTGAAAATTTACCTTCAAGACTTGTATGAGTTGCACGGACTTGGCCACTACTTAACAGTTTTGCTATAAAATGGTAACATTACTGAACATTTTATTTAACATTTTTCTATTAATTGTCCATCCATTTAACCCAGGAAACTTCCACATTATTTCTAGCCCATTCATGAATGAAAGCTTGTGTTAAAGCTTGTAATTTTACTAAAACAGATGTTTATACATTTCAATCCATCTTCATAGACTGATAAAAGTAAACATTAGTTAATTTCATTGAATAATCTGTGCCTGCTGATTTGGATGCAGTTTAACACCGCCATAAAGTTGTACGCTACGCCACTTCTGTTTTACGATACTGCTGTTGTGAAATATTATTCACATTTTACGTGAGAGTTATCTACGACTAGAAGTATGAACAATATGGCTTTATTTTTAACGGGTTTCTTAGAGTTTCACTTTTACAACTTTGGGATTGCCTGACAGTTGAACTGGACACGTTTCAGGTCATTTGGAGTTTAAAACAAGTCGGGATTTCAGAAATTGTTTCACGAAATTTATTACCAAAGTTTCAGTTATTGGTACGATATAGTAATTATAGTTTGTTTATTAATTCTATCATCGGCATGGATTGTCTCACTACTTGCTATCCTTCTAGTCCACAGGTTATTAGGCCATTAGTTACGCCACTGCTATACTCCCAACACTTTAAACGTTGTTCTGATGTTTATACATTGTAACGTGTTCTTTTTAGCTTTTTTTTTAATCTTTATTTATTAGGAACTTTTGAACACAGTTCATGTCAGTTCCATCGTAACTTATACTTAGGTTATCTCACAAAGAAAAGTTAAATATCTACATATAATCCTTAAATACTTATTAACTAACACATAAATACTTTTAGCCTCACTTGACATAGGCTTCGCTAAAATGCTATTAAATATTCCTAAGTCTAGCCTGTTTACATTTAAGTCCCTAACTATTTTGTTTCTTTCAGATTCGTTCCTGACACATTTTTTTTAGCTTTTGATTACTACATTTTCTTACATATGTAAATTATTTACCTAAAGTCTAGTAGAGTTCCGTCATCATTAAGATTTGTGTTTAAAAATCTATCCCTTTTTAAACCGCCAAACAAGCAGTCCATCTAAAAATCGATCCTACCTTCCGTCGAGAGACATGACTAAATCGAAATCAATCACACAAACTTTGAGGTTTGAAATGAGTTTTTGATTTCGTAGTAATAGCTTTAGGGTGATGGAACCCTCTCTAGACTTTTCTACCTCAGCGATTCGTAAAACGATCGGTTTAGTTGCCAGTTAGAAAGCTCTGACAAAACCTTCAGGAAGGAACCTCGGCCCTTGTCAAGGATGTACGTGATTTGCATTTCTCTTCACAGGGCCTGTTCTTATGAATTGGGCCTTGGTTTGTTTTGATAAGGGATTTAAGTAAGCCCTTGATTTACGTTACATGACCTTCGTCTGGATTACTGTTACTTTTCAAAGTATAAGCATTTGAAATTGAATCTGTTGGACGACTCTTGAAATTTATCTTCTGACTTTGTTTTTGAGATACTTATTTTAAATGTACTCTGCGCTTAGCTCTTTTTATGTCTTATCTCTTGAAAGCCATTTTTAGTTTCATCCCTGCTCGCGTTTTTGGTTTTAACAACACTAGCGTCTTCATTCTAAACAACTTTCTATAGGCTACTGAAGAAAACTTGTTAATCCATAATTCGGGGAACAATATTGCTACCATTATCTTCAACAAATTATTCAATAGACCACGAGCATAAACTCCTATATCGTACCTTCCCGCGTGTTCCGTGGCGTCATGCGAAGTCTACTTGAGTTTTTACGTCCATTTGATCTGTTTGCCCTGTTACGACACTCCCTCCTATATTTAGCAGACATATCGATTCCAAAACATTTGCATAGCGTTTTTGATAGTTTGGAGAATGTGGTGGAAGATGGTAGGTGTGTGAGCCTTAGCAAATATTTGGATACAGAAAAGATTTTTTATTTTTATATATTTTACTGTCACTGATTACATTTACTTGTACCTTGTTATTGGCTGAGCTGGCTTCTTGATTTATAAGCTCATATTCGTGAGTTTTATTATCTTTTGGATGATGTACTATGATGTTACACGCATTTTGTCGGATGTGTCATAAGTTTGGTTTTCATACTGGCGGTGTTTTGGCTTGGGTATTGCTAGACTCTGCATTTATAAAAGACACTGTAGCTGTCGAGCTCTTATTAAAACGTTCATGTCTATATATGATATAACCAATTTCTAGTTCTACTCGAATAAAAATAAAAAATCGTTCTGTGGTGATCTCACATTACCACTGAAATTGTATATATGAAATTCTATATTTTGTCGAGTCTTTTCAAAGTTACAACTTGAAAACATTCGCCTGTTTCACTAAAAAGTAATTCTGGTTTTCTTTACTGTACTTTACTCTTTATTCCACTTATAAAATATTTAGATTGCGTTCAGAATATGTTTAGCTTCTAAGTTGTCTATATTCGAAAGACGCTATTTCAGTACAACTTAATGTTTCTATTTCCACTGTTAAGTCGTTTATAAGTTCCTCTTTCTTTTGATTTCTATTTAACAAAACCATTTCTTTCATACAAAGTAAGATATTGAATAAATTCTTTAAGCAATTTACAGAAGGAAATAGAAGTAGGCTGACCTCGGCTGTTTAAATTAAAACAGTTATGTAATAAAAATCAGAATAAACCTTCCGATACAATTCCTTTTATTAACTTTTTCATTTGGAAGTATCAGTTGTGCCTGAAGTAATTTATTTCTTCAAAACGAGGAATGTTGGCTCTATTATTGAGTTTTAAATGAATTTAATCGTAGGATTCTATTCACAAATCATTGAAGAAAGCTTAGGAGGCATCGACATTACTGCTGTTACCATTGTTATGTACTCTTAGCTTTAGTTTCTTACTATACTGGTACCGGTACCGGTGGACTGCTTCGTTATTCTAATGGTTCCAAAGTGGCGACTGTTGAGGACGGGCAGTGTTTCTGGGTTTTTCTGTTAGAAAATAGTCAGCAGCAGCTCAGAGTTTGGAACTGTGGCTATTAGATGGCCATAGGCTCACCATCTCACATGAGACTTAATAACAGCATTGGTGAAAGGTGTGTGTACAATTAATTGTGTTCAACTCTGCCTACACCTCCGGGGAATACAGGCATGATGCTATGTTATGTTATGTACTGATAAAGTACCTGAAGTTAGTGTTTATGTATTTGTTTTAATAAGCATATTATCATTTTAAGATGTTATTGATTTATTGTGGCCATGTTGCTTCAGATTCACAGTCTATCACCTCGAACGCCAAATGTTTGACAGGAAAATAGGTGGAACTTGTTGTTGGCAAATGAAATTGTTGTTTTTAATATCTTTTTTCTACATTTTCTCACCGTTAAAACCTTCCCTGGACTACGACAAACATTTCAAAACCAAAATCACCTAAATCGGCCCAGCCGTTCTCGAGTTTTAGCGAGAAAAACGAACAGCAATTGATTTTTATATACAATATATAGACAAGACTACCTTATCAAACAAATAATATACGTTAAGCAATATAAAGCTTCTTCTTTCTGCCTTGGTCTCAGTTAAATGTAAACTGTACAGTAACCTGAAGTTTTATAAAAGGAAGTTCTTTATCGGCTTTTCAAAGCCGTCAGTATTTTCTAGAGAGCTTTAATATTATTACTAAATAGATACAACTGCGGAGTAGCTCGTTCAGTAAATTAGCGTTGTCATTTGTTGCAATATTCGGAACATTTTAAAAACTGCCGAAAAATGTTTCCATTTAACATGGACTTTCCGTGAAGTGTCTGTAAACTCTGAATTTGGCAACCTTACCATCTATTTGAACAACCATGGAATAGGAAAATCCGAAGGTCAACTTAGACGAGCTCTGACAAAATTTGTTGTTGTGAGTTTATGATTATTTCAGTCTCTCACTGCACGCATTCTACTTCCAACTGAAAAATCAGCACTGGTGATTCCACGACAACATCTGCTGCGTTTGTGACTTTTTTGTTATGAGCATTCTCCACGGCATATTGTTTTTGCTATCATTTAGATTTTTATAGTTACTGTGCCCAGTGCGAAAATCTTATTTCTCAAATGAAGTTTGCTGTATGCTGACAATAATACCGCAATAACCCATCGCAGTGCACTGCTGGATATCAAACATTTTTCCGTTCTTAAAAACTGAAAATACAACTTCTAGTAAAAATAACGATATTACGTTCAACAACCAAATATATCAATGCATTATGGATTTGTTTATAAAACAAAAGCTATTTAATGCCACGCGACATGAGAAACGCGGATCCCCTGCCAGTAGTCAAGTTGTCGCTTAGGGGGATTTGGGCGTTTTGATCCCCATTTCCGTATTCACAATTTTTTATACTTCCTTTAGAACTTCTGTAGTATCGTATTTTGAGTAACAACATTCTGTATATGAGACCGACGCCCTTTTGTTACTTTTAGTGTAATGTTTATGAATTTTTATGTTGTGATCAACAGACGGGCTGTTTATCGTCCATAAAGTGTGTTTGTGATACCGTATTGTTGCTAGTTTGATGTCTGATTCATGCATGAAGCCAGGTGTTTTTGGTTGTTGCTAGGCGGTTCTTTTTGTGTCGGAAAGTTTTATATCACCGGATTTTTTCTGCTCATGTCTCATCAATGAAGACATTGATCTGGCTAAGGGTTGATGTCAGTAGCTGAAGAATCTACTCAGTTACGTGAAGTTGCAATGGTCAATGACCATGTTTTAGAGGCTGATGATGATGGGTTTCAGCTTTCATTACCACCATTCTATCATGGTTGTATGAGTCTAAACCACTGCTCAATACGGGCATCTGAAAAACTGACTCAAAGGAAAAGGAAATGTGTCAAAATCATGTTTTGGTGTCAGGCTTACTTGCCATTGGGGAGGCAGAGACTATTAATATCTCATCTTTGTTTGTTACAAATATGATTTATTTACCTATCGTCTTGAACCGAAAACTTTCGAAACCAGTTCACTAAGTTCGGTAATATGAGAAAATGAATATTGAAGTTTTTTTTCTTGTTCTTTCTTTTTGTTCTTTCTCGTAACTGCGTTGTCAAATAACAATAGAAAGTTAGAGTGGATCAAAACTTAAGATATTAGTTGGCTCTCTTTACATAACGGCAGGGGTCGACTTGAGACTTTTGACCGGAATAGAGTTCTAAGATACTTTCGTCCCTACTTCCTATTCAAATACGGTTTTCTGCTGCTACTTTAACTGCCTCTTTAGTCTAGTGGTCCCAAGCGCGACTTCTGAGCATGTGGTCCTGAGTTCAATTCCCGGGTAAGGCAGTGTTTGAGTAGATTGAGTTTTTCTGTTAGCTGGGAGATTGAATTTCTTCCCGGTTGATGGCAATATTAATTGGGACTTTAATAACAGCGTCGGTCAAATCTGGGTGTACAACAGTAAACCTTTGCCTACCCTTTCAGGGATACACACGTAATGTTATGTAGTTTGGTCTTAAGAAGCAGTGTCCATCAAAACTCATACTTCAGTGTTGCATTGTTCTCGTATATTTTAATTGCCGCTGACATCACAGGAACTCTCTAGTTTGTAGTAGTCTTATGACTACACAACACGAGCCGGGCGGTGCTACTAGTTGTAAGTGGTACTTGGAGACTTGGTCACACGTGGAAGAGAGATATATACTAGTTTTAGTTAGTAGAAACAAAAAGATATTACAGAAAAATCCAACAGTGGTATCATAGTCAACTTTTGTCGGTCTTTACTTTTAAACTCTTAAAACTAACAATTAAAATAGTTTTAATATGTTTAAACATATTGAAAGTCACGAGCACCAGGGACAAGGGCCAAGCTTTCGGTGGTTAGGGCTTCAAAGAAAGGAATCTCCTCACAATCCGTGCTGTGGACATGTACCGCTTTCTTTATCAAGTCCTTGATCCAGCCGCCTAGCAAGAAAATCTCTTCAAGAGTTGATCAATGATTGAGACAAGGTGTTACTTACTATTAAAGTTCAAAAGTTAAAGGGTTGACTGTAATGTGGTGGTATTGGGTAAGACATGACATTGACATTTATTAAATCAATTAATCAAGTAAGTAATAGTTACGTCACTATTTGGCAAATATTAGCAATTTTTCTCCATAATTCGTCTCGTTTGCCAAACACCACCCAGTCTGGCAGCCACACAAAAGCTCGCAAACAGTTCACAATATCTGCAGGATGTGATAACTACATCCACTTCAGATAAATGTTCATTTCACTCGCGAATCACATTCCAATGTCCGTTAGAATATTTGAATGTGATTGTTATCTGTATGTCTAGAAATATATTAATTTTGAACTATACTGCGTGAGGATTTCTCATTTGAAAGAAAGAAAGAAAAATATTTATTTAGTCTCAAAGGTGTCTGATATTACTAAACAAAATCTTAAACAAAAAAGAAAAAAAAAAAACAAACAATTAAAGAACAAAAAAAAGGATATAATAACAAAAAACTAAATAAAACTATAATATTGGACAACCTGTACGAGACCAAAAAGGTCCCCATCTCAGCATATGCTGCCCCACCAAAAATGTGGCAGCGCTGGTTTTCAGATAGGGCCGATTAAGTTTGTTAGTTAACATTTGTTTAATATGTTTAGTTTTAAACATATGCCACAGAAGTAAGTTGTCTTAAATTTAAACCTTTTATATAAGAAACTCAGGTTTTAAAGAACATAAAAAGAAAAGGTTAAAATATCTACATTCTTAGTTCAAGAAAAAGTAAAAGACTCAAGTCAAAAAAAAAAAATATATAAAAATTATCAAAATAAATTCTTAAATAACAATTACAAACTTTGTTTTAAAATACGTGTATATTAAAAAGAAATTAATTTATTCAAAAACAATTGCAATAAAGAGTCAGGGACAAACCTATAGACCTTGAAATAGTTTGAGCATCCCGGAAAAACAGCGCTCCGGCAAACGACGCCGCGCGGTCAAGGTCAACACTAATCGTTTGCGATAAATCAAGATCACTCCAGTATGCAGTAGTTCTAACTGGTATTTTTGTGTTAATGATGCAAGCACTTTACTTTCCATTGCTTTGCATCTAATATAATTATTTGTATTACTTTTCGGAATACACAGTCAAAGCAACTTCGTGGCAACCAAAGTGCTAGGATCTGAATGCTAATGTGTGAAGGTTGATATTGTTAACTGCCTAACTGCTAATCTCCTGGAAGTCGTTACGCTAACTGAATCCCGCGAGAACAAATTTCCCGTGGCATTTTTTAATTTTAGTTCACAAAACTTGCGTTCTTCTTTTTTCGTGTCGTAAGAGAATGGTGGTGAGTAAGGATCCATAGTTGTGTTAGATTTGTTGTCGCGGCCCATAGGTCTCTTGACCTCGCGACCTCCCAACGATCTTTTACTAATCACAATTTGCACCAGCTCGCACTTAAAAAATATGATAATCCAATAAAGCACTAGAAAATTGTCCTGGGAGTCTTACGTCACTGCCAAGCTCACAAGCTGTAACCAACGACCTTGCCTGTATTATATCTCGATCCTGAATAAAATTCCCTAAAGGATGTTATCCTACCGGTTCCTTGCTTCTCAATTCTGTACTGTTTTCGTAATGAGGGGATGTTTATCTATACAATTTGTGGGTAGGGTGGTCATGTTATTTAATAGGCAAGATGAATTTTAGTTCAGATTATCTTAATTAATGTTTTATATGAATAGCAAAAAGACAAAAGTTATGACGTAGTTGAGAGCGGATTGTGTAATGTTGACCGGAATTAAATTTTTCACTGGAATTTTCTAACCTATGTTGCCAGATGTATAACGTGACTTTACAAGTACATACAATGTAGAAACATTGTATTATCCTTGCTGATTTCCGAGGGATCGTCTTTGTACTAAGGAAATGGACATTATTTAATAACTGCTCCATTTAGAACATAAATCTACTTTAGTTCTACGATAACCATTACCAAAATAATTATTGCCTATAACATTCGTACTAAAACTTCACAGCAGGAATGACTGAAAACATGATTTTCGTTGCATCGAAATTTGTCGGAGTGGTTAGTCCAATATAGTCGATATATTCTACCCTCACACTCGTTAATATTTATGATACTGGAACTGGGAGTTTGTGGTAGGGTAGGTATTTGTGTGGGTATTGATCTGCAGGGCTTTTGTGATAAAAAAAAATTTGAATTTGTCGTGATTGAAATTAGTTAATGTGGTTCTGACATTTTGGATTCTTGCACATTCTATCTAAAAGTATGTTTCAAAATGTATGAAGTCCCGGCCAGACCTTTGTACAGTATATTTTAAATAGGTAAACACATATAAAAGATATAAACTTTTATGCAAACAAAAATACGGTCGTGAACAGGATCCGAACCCGCGCCTCCCGGATAAATACTCGCTCCGCATGAGTTAATGCGTTTGAAAGATGTATCTGTACAAATAACACAGTTTTTAATTGCAAGTAAAACGAGAATTTGCTCTAAGAATTGCAAACGCACAGGAAAACAAACATGACGTCACTTTCCATATAATCATTTCTGTGGAATGTTACTTCTAAAAGTAAATTTTGGACAAATGATTTCTATGTTTCCTTCAATTCATATTATACCATTCATATCATATATAAGGTGCTAATTTATTAGGTAATTTCCTTTGAAAGGGGTGATATATAAGTTAAATACATTCACTTAAGCTAAGAATTAAATGGATATAACAAATTATTTGTAAATACTGTAGTACTAGCAAGACGAAAACTGCTAAAAGAACGGCGATCATAAAGAAAAAAATTTTTTTTGTAAAAAATTGAATTATGTCTTAAATGAATCCTTATCACTTACACATTGACCCCTTAAAAGGAAATTACCGAATTAATTAGGACCTTATATAATATAATTCCTCCTTAAATTGTAAGGCAATATGAAAAGGCTATGACCTAATCTAACCAATGGCATAATGATTAGCCCAAAATCTCTATAGCAACTATCAGAACATTGCAGTGAGTCAGGAAACCAAAACATACTGATAATTTGATGACACGTGAATGACACTGTTTTTGGTGATGTTAAGCTATTGTTATGTATAATGTTTTTACTGAAATTTTATAACCTTGAATAATTTGAAGTTTCTTCTACTGTTCGTATATTTTATGAACAATATAATCTTACAGTTTAAACCAGCAGTAGGTCTCTGACATCGCTTTACACACCATCGAGAACATCTTTCAATTGTTCTGATTTCCTCATGATGTTTTCTTTCACCGTTTTAAGCATGTGTAATTATTTTAAAACACGCTAATCTATGACTTTTGGCCAGGCGAACGGTTATACCACTTATTTATTTGTGGTCAGCGCAGCATGTGTTCTTCTTCCATACATCTTTATTAGACGTCATATCGTCAGGCAGTCCTTTTCTTCAGGCTTCAGGCTACCAGTGCAAAATGAATTAAAATTAAAATTTAAGTAATAAAAACACGTCAAAGATGAGGCATTAAGTCAGCATAGGTATTTGTATGAACTTTTCTCCATTCTTTCACTTAATATTACAATAAAACATTGGATGTTAGCCTGCGATCACATCGTTGAAAGTGTTCGAAACGTCAGAAAAACAATAATCAATAGTTACGCAATTAATGCGCAAAAAAATATTTTATTATAGATAAAGCTCTGTGCTAAAGTGTAGATTGAGATTAGGATGCAAAAAAAAAAATCAAGCAAAGATATCAATTATATTCCTAAGTTTTGATTGTAGCCTTATTGTTTGTTATTTGTAGCTTATTTTATTTTGTGACTAACATTATGTAGGAGTATGTTTAACTAAAAGAGTCTTTACTGAACATAGGTATATACTAAACGTGACCTAAAAAAATTATGCTTTTGCATTATTATTTGTTACAATCTCAATAATCACACATAAGATTCTGTGTTTTTTTTTTAAAGTTAATTAAGGTATTAAAAATCGGTTCTGTGACTCAGAGACAGACAGCTTAAGGCCCTGTAATAGGGACCAGTTGTACCGTTTTTATAACTGTGGATATTCCATTATGTATGCTGTGTTGTTCTACCGACTAAAAACCATACGATCCTTCATTAACCTTTACCGGGGTCTTAGGATCGTAGCCGCATTCACCGCGACCCCAGCAGGTGCCTACCCCTTACGTAAACACTTCTTACTAACACTCAAGGTTTACTGTTTCAGGTAAAACAATAAAAACTTCAGGAAAAACCACTAAAAGTGTTCTAACATTCTCGAGAATCCGATCCGAGTTAATGAGATAGATTTAGTTAATATACGATTGATTTAGGAGTTTTATACTGCGTATAATAAATTTTATTTATTCAGTGTACCAAGTAAACATATATGATCCGAGATAGCTAGTCTGATGATGATGATGATGATGATGAAACATAATCTATCTTTATAAATAATATCTATACAGATTAATATTTGAAAAGCATTAACGCATGCATAGCGACCATCTCGACTTCTACTCACTAGGTAGTGAGAGGATGGACAGAGGTCAAAGTCCAGTATATTGATAGCGTAACTTTCTATTCATTGATCGATGCAGTTTTTTTAAATCGTTACCAATTAACTTGAAAATTGGCCTATTTTCTTGTGTTTTTTTTTTCAAAGTCTTTTTCAAAAGCTTATTCAGACCATCATACCAAGAATACTCTTGACACGAAAGTTAAATGAATCTGCTGATTAAGCAATGTGCCTATCATGGTACGTTTTAATACCATCCATAAATATTCATATCCCAAGCCTATTAATATTAATTTCCACCCTCGACCTCCATTCAACGGTCCCTACTTTCCCTTATTGCCACCAGTTTTTCAAGGTCACGATTCTACGTGACTGTCTCTTGAAGGACAATGGTATTCCCTCACGGCTTGCTCAGGGTTACGAGGGTGATGATGTTACATAATTTGATAAGGTATTTGTTGGGTGCCTTTACAATGCAAATATGTAAATACTGAATTAGGTATTGTAAATATTGCTAATGTATGTCCCTTGAGGGCGATATGGGAACTTAGAATTGGATTGGTGAGATACCGTATTGACTGCCAATTGTTTCAGCGAGTGTTCGGTTCAAGTTCCATTAGTATTCACTTAACTGCTTATGTTGACAAAATCCATTATATGACATCATCGTCACCCTCCTGCTCTTATCCCAATTTAATTGTGGTCGGCGCAGCACGTCTTTTTCTTCAATACATCTCTGTCAGCCGTCATCTCCGCAGTCACTTCTTTTTAGCTATATCATCCTTCACGTTTCCTCGGTTTTCCTTTACTCGTGTAGCTATCTATATTTGTACTCAATACTTTCCTGGTCACATGATCATCATTCCTCCGCAACCATTATATGACAAATATAATGTAATACAGGTAATAACTTATTTGGTTAATTCATAATATTTGAATATTCTATAACTGTGCTGTCCACCAAATTTGACACCTTGTTAGTTGAAGTGTGATTGGGAGACATCCAAACTTTCAAAATCAAAAATATCTTTATTTAAATTAGACCTTTGGAAATGGTACTTTTTGAACGTCATACATAACAATAAGACAGTCCCCCAAAACGCCCACCCTTCACCGCTTCCTAGTGCTTCACTGGACTACACTTTAGCATTTTCATGACTAGAACTACAGATAGTTCGAGATCAAAATACCAATATTTTAAGAATTATGATTAAATGAATAGTGGCCTTCAGTTAGATTATACAGATAAATAAATACGAGATGCGTTCAGAAAAAGTTAAACCGCATCGATTCTTACGTCATTTTCCAACGCCATATTCTGCGGCAATGAGTAGACACGAAGCTCTAGTGGAGCCTTACTTTGTTATGGAGCACATTACTTCAAGAGTCCTCTTCAAGGTCAGGCTCTACGTGACAGACTAGCCGGCTTCTCAACCACTTAACATTCTACAAACAAAAATACAGACATGGGTTGTGTAATTGGATGGGAAAGCCTTCTGACTTACATTCCTATCATGTATCACGGTTTGTGGTTTGATAGGACGTGTCAGTTTAGTGACTCATTTCAGTATAGTGTTGTATCGCGTTGCTTACCTAGGACAACGGTGAATAAAGGAAGAGGTTTCGAATGAACCTGCGTTAATTTCAACGACAATTAGTCGTCTACATAAAAAAAAACAATAAACAATAGTAGACATAAACGGGACCCGTGATTCTTGTCATACTATAATACACCTCCAACCGTACTTCGGTCACGGCGGCCTATCTCCACGGAGATTAGCCAAGTACGCAGAGATATTATAGTGCACAAGCAAATACAGGTGCACTCCCTTTTCCTTCAATCTCATATTCCGATGGGCAATCCGACACGACCGGATAGCCCATAGGATAGGCGCAGGACCGACCTCCGGCTTTACGTGCTCTCCGAAACACGGGGATGTCACACCACCAACTTCCTGACTCCGGGCTGCTACTGAGAATTTCCTAACGGAAAAACTCAATAACACTGCCCGACCTGAGTACCGAACCCAGGACCTCACGCTCAGCAGTCACGCTTGCGGCCACTAGACCAACGAGGCAGACAAATTCTTGTTATACCGTAGCATCCGTACCGTTAGATCTCCCAACTGAGCTATTGTGTCAGTTGTTCGCATTTATATAGCAGCTAGTCGTTTTTTCGTTGGTAAGTGGTCCCAAGCGCGACTGCTGAGCAAGAGGTCTCGGGTTCGATTCCCGGGTCGGGCAGTGTGATTGAGTTTTTCTGTTAGGAAATTCTCAGTAGCAGCCCGGAGTTTGGAATTGTGCCCGGTTGATGGCAATAGGCTCACCACCTATTACATGGGACTTAATAACAGAATAGGTCAAATGTTGGTGTACAATTGTGTACACCTGTGCCTACCCCTTCGGGGAATACAGGCGTGATACTATGTTTATGTTAGTAATTTTTTAACTTTACCAAATCATTCTTTATAGCTTGAGAGCTATAACTATTTTGTTACCTTTATTTCTTTCGCAATTAACAATTTGTGAACCTCGACCATTCGAGGCATTCTTGTTTTGTTTTTATTAACATAGCATAGCATAGCATCAGTATTTGCACACCAACATTTTACTAATGCTGTTATTAAGTCCAACGTGGTAGATGATGAGCCTGATGTTCAACCGAGCACTATTCGGGATGCTACCGAAAATTTCCTTACAGAAAAATCCAATAGTAACTTATAAACTGTTGAGACACCTGACACCTTAGTCCTCCTGCGACCACGAACGCTGCAAAGTGTTCGAAACGTCAGGAAAAACAAAAAACCAATAATACACGCGATTAATCCGGTTAAAAGTTGTTTTATTATAATGTGTAGTATTATTATCGCATTTTAAGCAAATAAACGATTCTATTCTATTCTATTTTATTCACGAAAACTTAAGATATAACTAAGAGATATTCAAATTTAGGCACGTCAAATTAAAATCTCCGAACGTTTGTAGTAGGCACAGTTTTAAGTAGGCACTAAAATTAGAGACGTCAAATGAAAATTGTATGGAAATTTTAGGTTGACCGTCCCGCTCTTATAGTAATGATTAATAAAAGACAGCAATATTCTAAATTTAGTTTAGTTTATTTAGTTTTAGCTACATTAGAATTGACGCCATTGTCATTTTATCTGAAAATGAATGTTCGTACTTTCTTTTTTACGTGACAAACTAGCCCTTACCGAGTTAGTATTCCGATCAGGTTGACGAGGACACGCACAGGCAGACACGAGTTAGGTAATTGAATCGAACGGCCTTTCAGATAAATCATATTTACCTTGTTGTCGTTATGTAGAGGTAGAAAAAGTTCCGTAAGTGGCAAACAAGTTTTGGAGGCTGTTGTTGAATACTGTATTAGTTTGGTGAATTTCAATTGCTGGTTATGGCTTTATCAATAAGTTTCTTTTATTTATTTTATACATGCACATTGCATGTAGGGAAGAACACTGCTAGATCCAATTGGGCCTGGGCGGGACACGCTAGGCAAATGCACCCGGAGAGATGGGCCAATATAGTAACGCGGTGGCTGCTAACAGACGGTCGGCGGCGCAGAGGTCGACCGAGAAAGTGGTGGAGGGATGATCTCGATATCTCGTATTTTGGGGGACATTTGCCCAGCAGTTAGAAAAAAAATCACATTGACTCAAAGGCTGACGGTCCTAATGACATGTGATTCAAATTTCAAAAGCGTTTAGCAACTTTAACTGCTTACAATAAAACTTCACAAAAACTGTAATATACCGTCTTTCAGTTCTTGTCAACTTTCTTTCCACTCCTAAGCGAATCTAATTAAGATATGGCAGATACGTCCTCGAGGTTTTCCAATAATTACCCTCCCCCGCAAAGCAGGGTGGGGGTGAAAAATGCGTGGGTGTATAGAGTCGGTGCCTGACGATGTAATTTCTGGGATGATTGGATGTCGGAGATGTGGCGATGTGATTAAATTGTTTTGTCCTGTTTCGAGGACATCCGGGTCCTCAGTATTCATCAATGTCAGATGATGCGCGATATAAATATCTTGGTGTATCTATTGGTAAAATATAGTTAAAGAAATAGGTTTGAAAGTTTGAGAATTTATTTGGAGCCTCTTAACTATGGTAATGGTCCGCTTCAAAAGGGTTTTACGCAGGTGGTTAATTGAAAATTCCTTCTATACTTTGAAAGGATTCCATCAATTTAAAATTATTTAAATAAATACAAAAAATTTGCATGTTATTATGTTATGATTAAGTATGTTAAGCTACTATTATAAGAACTTTTGTAACCATATTTATTTGCAAATAAATCTTTGACTTTGACTTTATGTCTAGATTTGACTAAAGATTTTGACGATGTGAAGTTGTTTCCCTTTTGAAAATGTGTTTTATTATGATCTAGTAGATGGGTAATTTGGTGAAAAATTGGATGCATTTTGAACACATTAGGAGGTTCTGTCTGATGGGCTTTGATGCAGTTTTCATCCTTAATTTCCAGATACATCTTCAGGTTAAGCACACATGTGATCTTAGCTATGGTAACATGCATTTTATGTTCTCTATGAACTAGGAAGCATAAATATAGCCTACATTATTTATCTTGCCCGTTGTTAGGTTATTATCAGCATCTGTTTTGGCAAATCACTGCTCTACTAATATTATGGCGGCCATTTTATGGCGTTTTTATTGTCTCAGTGACGTAACTATCTTGTCTCTGGTACAGGGGTACTAAACCTACGGCAGACCATTTTAGTTTTCTCTTTGGGCGAAAAGGCGCAGGTTCGAAACCTAATCACGACCGTGTATTTCTTTCCACAAAAAAGAAATTTACAACTTGAAGTATATTAATTTTTGTTTACGGTTTACTACTCGCGTGTATTTTTGGCAATATGCGTCCAGTTTTGAACTTAAATGGAGCTTGTATTCATGAGTTGATCATGCGGCCTTAATTTGTCAAGTCTAGTGCACATTATTATTTATAGGTTCTTGAAAAATTTTAAAAGGTTGAAAAGTATTTAATATGCCGGACGAGTAGAAATGGTGGGTGGTAATTTAAAAAAGAAAAGCCACTCCTCGACGGCAACGAAGATAAAATAACTAAAGTTGGCGTACGCTCTGAATATGCGTGGTCACGAAATTTTTTGACAAGAATTTCGCAAAATATTTTAATTGGGCATATTAATACCCTTGATTTTTTTATTATTTTAAAAATATTGCAAGAGAATGGCTTTTAATGAACTACAGTGGATCCTTCCAAAATAAAGTATCTAAAAACACACACTAATAAATTACACTACAGTAATAAGTGCAAGAGAAAAAAGAGGATACCCAAAGATTTAAGAAAAATTAAAAATGGCTAACGCACTCACTCAATCATGCATAACAAAGCCTCGGCAGAGGGGACCGCGAAGACCGGGTATATCAAGACTGACCGTATTATACAAAAGGTTGGGTAGCTCTGCCCTGAAGTGTTTCTGAACGAATTCTTGATGATCAAGTAGTAAATATGTAGGTATGCTGATTTGATTCAGCTGTAATCAACCTTGAGTACGACATTAAATGTTAATAAGATTTACAGTTTTATGTACTTTGAGCGGGACCTACAATAAAATAGCATCATGTCTGCATTGCCCGATGAAGTAGGCAGAGATGTTCCTACACTCAGTTCTACAAACTTAATTCATCGATGCCGTTGGTCCTACTACTCTTTACCACAATAATTTATTAGGTTCCGACGAGCGTGCACTGGTTCCGGAACAATTTCCATTATATTCGATACTGCGGTTTCTATTCTAAATATCACTTCAATTATAATTTACAGTACACCAAAATAATCACATTCTACATAATTATTATTTATTGTATCTCTGACAGCTGTTTCTTGAATTCTTTCAGCGTGACCTGAGTCTATAACTAACTCAACCCGTCATTCCTCACAGTCGTATCTCATTCGGACTAGCTGACTATTTCTGCCAGGTTCTAGTCTGTGACTCGTCTTGAAATGTTTTGGAAAACTAAGGTATTAGTCATCACTTCGTCTCGGAGTGAGTAAAGATGTAGACTGATTCAGAATTTGGTATTGTGGAAAGATGTTTCTGCTGTGAAAGTTGAAATGTTAGTAATTTTGAAGAGTATGCATTTATCTTATTTAGCGTTAAATTCCGATGGTTTCAATATCTTCTAGTCTCTGTGAATAGGAGTATCATGTATCAGGTTACAGTTTATTTTTAATATTTCTTACCATTGCTTTGGATACTACATTTTCTAATAATATCTGTGAGTATCTTACTGTCAAAGTATTAATTATTGTGTATACTTTATTTGCTTTACTTTTAAGTATAACAACGACTTATAACTAAATTAAGCTATTATTGATGTTTTATATAATTTGTCCTCTGTTGTATTTATACGTTTGCCTATTATAATAAAACAACGTTTAACCGGATTAATCGCGTATATTATTGGTTTTTGTTTTTCATGACGTTCCGAACACTTTGCAGCGTTCGTGGTCACAGGAGGATCGCGAAAACCTAAGATATTACTATGTTTGCCTATTCATTTTTTCCATGATTTCTAATCTTTACTACTAATACTGTTTTTCTGTCATCATTTTCTTTTTATTTAATTCTGTAGTTTCATTTTATTCAATTGGACAATGGACATGTTGTCTTCACAAACTTTCCACACGCTTGTCTCCCTCATATTTGTGTCTTTGAACTGCCAGCGTCAATGGCACGCTCCCGGAAGTTCGCAAATAGACGCCATTCGCACAACACTGGTTTATGGTTTCTGCGTCCTATGCGCAGGAGTGCACTGAATCATTTCTTTTGTAGACGGGACATTGCTGGATTGTGTTTTACTCTGTTTTGGGGCATAATCTGTTCAAACGTTTCTGTTTGTGGAATTAAAAGGTATTCGAAGGAGTTTCAATATCTTCTTCAATTCATAAATTTTATATGATTTACACAGTTGTATCTGCCTTCAGAAGTTTTCTCTGCAAATGAGCTCGTTAGGGTCTTTTTCCTGGAACGCGTTTCTGGCACCGGTGTGGGTTTTCCGACATGCTTTTCGACGACCAAATACGCCGCAGAAAAACACTTAATTTATGCTTAAGCACGTAAAAAGCTATTTAAATAAATTACTTCTGAACACTAGATATTAAGATGCTTTTTGTACACAGCCTAAATCAAGGAAGGTTTCAGTACTGAACTTGACATGAAAGTCTTGTAAAATGTGGTCGACAGAACTTTAAACCAGAACATGTCACATAAATGATAACATAACATAAATAAATACACAAATATTTGGGCCATGTGCCAGAATGGTCGCAACCTGATATTTCTTCTGGGGACCTTGTTGTGGAGTGCATTGTACTTGAGCCTCTGCTTGCCGTTATAAAAGCATACAAACAATTCTGGGAACTCTGCCAAAACGTGGAGTTAACAACATTACTAGTATGTCTGAAAGAAATATACTATGTTGCGTCATGTGAAAGTATTAGTCACCGTCAGACAAATTGACGTTTCTAGTAATATGTCTTTCGGCGTAATGTATCACATTATGCTTCTTAAGAAGTAGGTTGTAGTTATGTCATCATTCGGGCGTTTTCTGAAGATTCTAGTCTAATAAGATGCAAAATAGAACATAGAACATTTATTTGCATGAAAAGTGGTACAAGTGAGGTGTTACAATACATGATACCACTCACAATTCACAGTAATTGAATATTTCATTAAAAAGCTTATTAAGAATCTACTCAAAAGCTGGGAGTATTGGCCTCCAACTCGCCTGATGTTAAGTGACCGAGGATGGAGCACGTAGATCCAGAATTATTCACTCTAAGTAGAGTGGATAGATTTGGGGAGAACGACAGTTGGGGATTTGATGCAACTGCCACAACAGGTACACCGCCGGACTACATCCCGAAACACGACTAGGTCGCTTCATGGCATGGCTTCGTCCGGTGGCTGGTAACCAGCCGCGGCCGAAGCCTCCCACCAGAGTTGTGTTGCCTATTTTGGACCACCCAGGGGCCATGTGTAGGGATTCCATTTTAAGGGTGCACTCCTACGGACGCGGGCACCTCAGCTCCCAAATATCTTCCATGTTTAGTGGTTCTGTGTGATTAGAAGGCAAAACTGCTGTCGAAGTATGACAAACCACTCAAAGGGCTTCGGCGTGCCATCATTATTAAAGTGCTGCAGAAATTTAACTGGACGATATTCTCCTGATATTAATATTGTAGTATGAATATCTAAAGCATGTTGTTTATACTTCATGAGGAAACTGAACGGTAATATATAGCCATTAGCCACGAATTCCGGGCTTCTCGCCAGCACACGATAATGTGGCGTTGTTAACGTTCCTCCTGGCTGTTAGTGACGGGGCCTTGTTACATGCGCCGGCGCATTTCCGGTGTGCGTTGAATGGCGTTTTCTTGCTATTCGTCAGTACATCCAGATTTTGTACTTTGAATAATAATCTTAGGCATCGTTGACGTAATTATTTGAGTACTTGCCTAGTTATCATTGGCCCTGAATTTCTAAGGATTGCTGTATTGATATAATTTTGGTGTAAATTGCCCGGACTCCAATATCATGAAGTTTCCTTAGTCATAATCATACCGTATTTAAAGAATCATTTACATATAGAATATCCATTAACATAACCAGCTCGTAACTGTTCTACTATAGTGCAAAAGTCACTTCTCATACAGAGAAGACAGTAGCATTGACGATTATTGCTCTGTGTATGTATATGATTGAAAATATGATTTTTTGCTGATTATTTGTCATTGTAGCTATTTAACCTAATCCATATTTGACGATGACAGTAATTCTTGTCACACCAGTACAAAATTTTATACTTGTTTCAGAATTATGATAACTGCAATAGTTTTCATTACAATGATCCTTAACTTTTCTTAAAAAATATTTGTTATAAGAAATAGAAGGCTTAAACTGTTATGTGATATATGTGTTCCACAGAAACCATAAAAACCTACGATGCCCAGTAACATTGACCTAGGTACTTAACACCCTACCATTGTGAAATAGGTCAACTTACACGAGTCAATAGCTTAATATGTTTTTAACGACTTTCGCACTCCGCATTGATTTGTTTATTCAATTAGTTGGATTAACAATCAATAAACTCTTTTATTGTCATTGTCGTTGGAGCACTTTCAAACAGGTTAGAATTTAGTTAAATTCATGATAGGGTAAATCATCATCATCCCGCTGCCCTTATCCCAATTTATTTGGGGTCGGCGCATATATCTGGCATGCTGCTAAAGTTTTGGCCTGGCTGGTAAAAAGGTTTTGACAAAGAATTTTCGCTTCTTTCAAAATGAAACTGTTGAAACTGTTATACATTTCATCATCTAAAGTAATATTAAGCTAACATTATGCTTAGAAAATGTTATTGATGTCTGCGGTTTTAATATCTTAGTTTCGAACTAGAGAAATAGGCTTTCCTCCAAAACTTTGACTGAAGTTTTTAAAGACAATATTTAGCCGCCAATGTGTTTGTTAACATAAACTATGTTTGAGGAAGTTTCTATTTGGCTATTAACAACTTTTCCTAAATCTAATATATAAAATTCTCGTGTCACAGTTTTCGTTGCCATACTCCTCCGAAACGGCTTGACCGATTTTGATGAAATTTTTTGTGCTTATCCGGTATCTATGAGAATCGGCCAACATCTATTTTTCATCCCCCTAAATGTTAGAAGTAGTCCACCCCAATTTTTTTTATTTATATGGCAAAACAACTTTTGCCGGGTCATCTAGTGACTATATATATTTGTAAGGGTTTCACAAGGTCCTATCTTCGGTCCAACTTACAAGACAATCTCATAATAAATTGTGCATCACGTTAGTTTAAGAAGATCTTCTCAACTCTTCTACAACCGAACCCCTTACCTCAGTGGAAAAATCTCACGTCCTACTTCACAATATTATTCAGATCCCTTTTTCTTTACGAGCCCATCAATGATTTATGTCGATGGATTACAATAACCCAGTTGGAATACAAATAGTAGGTAGCCATCTTGATGCCGGCTAGTGTTGTAAATAAATATCGACACGTGTCGCGGTCTTGTAATAGTAGCAAAAAAAAGTACTCTCCACAATAACAATGGCGTCTTTAAAAAGCTCATCTTTTTTTGGGAAAATGTTATTATGTTGAACTCTTGCTGAGTAAAATCCAAAGGTTTTCTATAAATTATCTTTACCGGGATTTAGTATGCCCTCTGCATAGTATGTAGTTGAGGCAAATGTTATGGTCATTAAAACATCTTTTTTATTATTATTATAATATTTATTTGTACCAGCTACGTTCCGCAGACCCTCGCTCCATCTTGCCGCAGGGCGTCCATATACTCCGCTTACCTAGATGTGGTCTCCACTTCAGTTTGCTTTTTCCTTTGAGCTTTGAGTAGGTAGTCTTGGGAAAGACCTGTGTCCAGCAGTGGACTGCTATAGGTTGATGATGATGATGATTACGAATATTAATATTAATATCAAATTGTGGTTCGATGTAATATCTAAGCTTCATTTTTAGACTGGCTTTTTCTGAATCTTAAGTGTTTGTCCAGGGTTAATGGCAAAATTATATTAATCTTGTTCCTTAGATGTGTGTACAAGTTTATTAGTGGTGAGACTTTATGATCATAGTGATTTTGATTCTATTTAAGTATCTTTTATGTGGTATGAACTTTATATTGGCGGTAAGTATGATTCTGTCATGTGTATAATAAAATATAAACATCAGTTTTTCATTAATTTCTGCCATAAATTTCTTGTTTGGAAACACTAATCTGCCCAGTGCATACAGGGCCCTCTTTAAACAGAGAAAGAATCGACATCGGACCACGCCTGCCCTGCATCTGTTCTAGTTGGTCAGTGATGTCCAAGATAAACTTTAAAAGCACATGCATAAGCTACATTATTCCATACCATGCTCTGCATTCGTCACCCTAGAGCTCAAAAATGTTCTGTAAATTTAACGACAGTCGATCCTGATATTACACAGCTGAAGAGTTTGAACGCGCAAATCTTTAGAACTACTACTAGTCGTATTAGCAAAAAATATTTTTGCATATGATTTTCTTGAAATAATATTTTTTGCTTATGAAGAAGGTTATACTATTTATTTATTTTATTTTATGGAATAGGGGGCAACCGAGCAGACGGCTCGCCTGATGGTAAGCGATTACCGCCGCCCATCGACACCCGCAACCCCAGAGGAGTCGCGAGTGCGTTGCCGGCCTTTTAAAGGGTTTGGGCCTCCGGTACCCTCACTCACTCGGCGAAACACAACGCAAGCGTTGTTTCACGCTGTATACGCTATTTAACATCACGCTATGACTATTGTGACGTACGAACCAAAAAAAAAAAGAAAAAAAAAAGCGTATCATATCGTGT
Organism: Xylocampa areola; assembly: GCA_935421205.1. Lineage (NCBI taxonomy): Eukaryota > Metazoa > Arthropoda > Insecta > Lepidoptera > Noctuidae > Xylocampa > Xylocampa areola. Next base: position 12,262,644 of record OW285225.1, read on the forward strand.
AGTATGCTTATAATATGTAGGTGTGTACTTATTTCTGTAGGCTCCATTAGCAGGTACAATTTGGTTTCTTCTTAATTAACTAAACTAGAACAAATTAAAATCCTCCTGTTTCTGGTCTGTCGGTACAAGCCAATCGGCTCGGATCGCCATCTCATTTCCGGGCCGTATCGGGATCACCGGCGATCTACAAACATTACTATTTCGGTGTATGCCCCCGTGTCATACATACTACGTGTATGAACAGTTGTACACCATAATAAACGAGCTGTTCCATATCGATTGTGGAACAATTTTAATGGATTCCCGATGTTTACTTCCTCAAGAGGTATACAAAGTACTTTGAACGAATCGCATGAATTTTCAACCAATTAAATCCGGATTTCTGAACTTTAATGTAAACATAGCTATGTGAAGTATACAGTGAATTGATGTAATACCCTTAACCATAGAGTAAGTAGTAATCTATATACGAGTATATAAAAATCAATTGCTGTTCGTTTGTCTCGCTAAAACTCAAGAACGGCTGGGCCGATTTAGCTGGTTTTGGTTTTGGAAATGTGTGTTGTAGTCCAGGGAAGGTTTAAACGGTAAAATGTAGAAAAATTGCGAGGACGGTAGTAAAAACAACAATTTAATTTGCCCATATAAACTGTTCTACCTACTTTCCTGTCAAACATTTGACGTTTCGAGGTGATACGAAGCACCGGGTCATCTAGTGTAAAATAATAATATGTCGCTTAATACTTATGATAGCTAGGGAGGCTGTTTTTTAAATAAACAGGATAAAATTAACTTAATTTATATCAAAATGTTGCAAAAGATAAGCCGTTATTTAAAGATTTATTAAAATAACGGGTAAACTTTTGCATAATTTTTGCTTTGGCTTAAAGAAACTTGCTGCTGATTATAAACTTTTTGTTTGTTGCTAACATAGAAGTATGCCGATTTGTCTAAGCGGGTGCTCTTTTAAAGAGGCCGTCCGATTCAATATATTCTGATAGACAAAATTATGAAAAAATTGATTTTCAGTACAGGGCAATGAACCCTGTACTGAAAATAATCAAGTCCCAAACAAAGTCAAGTCACAAGAAAAATCAAGATACTGTGAGCGATTACTGCGTGCATCGGAACACCTTTTAGTTTATAATTCGATAAAATTGTAAAATTGTATCTCTAAATTTAAAACGACTGTGACCCCTGAGTTTGTTTCGGTATTTCTTCTCAGGGATAGTCTTAGGAAATACCGTCGCGATTTAGTTTTAAACATGTATCAGAGACAAAAATAATTTTATGAATTTATCAATTATATGTACCGTAGACTGAAATAATTTTAAATAAACTGTTGAGACACCTGACACCTTAGTCCTCCTGCGACCACGAACGCTGCAAAGTGTTCGAAACGTCAGGAAAAACAAAAAACCAATAATACACGCGAATATAAACTTATTTAGACTAAGGTCGCAATTTATAATGAGAGCTAGAAAAAAAAACGAATTAATCTCATAATCATGCACTACGAAACACGAGATCCGTCTGCCATCCATTACAGTTTGTCACCGACGCGCGCGCATGACTCACGGAGGGGAACCCTGATGACTCAGTTGGCACGAGTCCATCTTATATAGTTCAAGTTTATTCTGCAGCCGTTAATGAAAAAGGTTGCGAAAAAATTACGAGCTGGTCATGTTTGAGTATAAATAATGTTTGAAGATCCTCATGTCATCGCCGTAACGGTTCGTAAACATTCCCTGATGGCTTCTTTACCTCCCAGTCATTGGTTATCTTCATCTACACGAATAAAGAGAAGGTTACACACGCCTGTTTCTCATTTTTCTTGTCGTGTGGTTGATGAACAACCTAGTGTCAGGGTTTATACCACTCGTAGGCCTCTGACATGGCTTTAAACAACATCGAGAACATCTCTAAGGTGTGCTGGTTTCCTCACGATATTTTGCCTTCACCGTTTTAAGCGAGTTATAATTAATTTATAATACGCACATGACTTCGAAAAGGCAGTGGTGCGTGCTTTGGATTCGAACTTTCGATCTTTGACTTGTCAATCCAACGGTCGTGCCACTAGGCTATCACTGCAACTCATTCCCATTGAGGTAGACAGAGACTATTGATATCACTTGCTACGATTCTGACCCACCTCTTTCGCTTCATTTATTTTCATTAACCTTTTCATATAGTGCTCGTCGGTTCAAGTTGCTCGTGACCGGCCCTGACCTATACGAAATGTTTACTTATTTATGTTAATATCTTTTTCTTGCTTGCAACGATGTAGTGATTTAAACGAGTACCTAATTGCCTAGGAAAATATGGCGCGGTAGTTCGTACCGCTGTCCCAACCTAATAGGCCTCTATGAAATGATCTAATATAGGGCTAAATAGTTTATTTGTATATATATGTACATATACACACCAGGATAAGTTTGCGTTCCCATAGAAAAACTGAAATTATATACCGATTTGACTTGTTGGACTTGATTTTATTTAAAAATACAAAATAATATTAATTCATTTTGTAGTTCAAATTATGCGTATTTAAACAAGACAGCATTAATTTTTTTTTATATATTTTATCTTTAACCATAATCTTAAATTTTCCAATTGAACGCACACTTTTTTTGATGTGTGATTGTGAGGAATAATGAGGCAGTAGGCAGCTGCTTTAGCATGTATAAAATCCTGTTTCACAACAGTTTTTATTTAACTCCAATGCACAAAAATATAATTCAAGTTCATTCCACAACCGGTCAGAGTTGCGTAAAAACGGTTTGTGGAAATGTAGGTGATGTAAATATTTGGGAGAAGGGCGTAGTGTGGCAAGGGCGCTTTGTGATGCAGGTGTGAATGATGTGTGGATTAGTCATTCACTTTGCAAGAGTTTTGAGAATACAGAGAGCTGGTTAAATATGGGAAGACCTATGTGGATTGTTGTAGAGTTTAATATTTTATTTTTATTTAGCCATAATCTTCCCATGGCAGTGCAAATGCCTCCTAGGAGCGTTTGATAACTTTATACTTTCTCTCGTTATGTTTAACCTTTTTGGGAGAATAAAAATTTATGAGTGTTATGTTTGACACTGTCAATAATTAATCTGTTAAGTAATAGTTTTCCTGAAAAAGAAAATAGGAAACTGAACCGACACGATCAACTTTTCAGTTAATACAATGTCGTACAAATGCAATTTCCTTAACAAATACAGATATATGTTGTAAGTTATTTTTACATTAAGGCTTGCTTAGCGATCTCTAAAGTTATCATTTTTTGTGGAAAAAGACTACGGTCGTGAGCAGGATTCAAACTTGCGCCGCCCGGATAAGAATTCGCGGTAATGAGCAGAGGTCGAGAGGTCGAGAGCTTAGCGGTCAGATCGCCTGGAGTATTTATCCGGGAGGCGCAGGTTCGCTAAGCATGCGTAAATGCTTTTCAAAGATTTATCTGTAAGCAAACAGGAATGAGAGAAATATTTGGTTTCGGAACACGATTGCTCAAAATAATTTTGGTGCAATATCAGGCTAATTGGTTATTATGCTTGCGGCGTATTAGTTAACAATCCGTATCGTATGGTCTGCGGCTAAAAGTGGGAGTTTTTATGCCAAGTCGTAGGCAAGAAACGATAAATAGATTTTAAGTATACCAACTAAATGTAACCGTCTTAAAATTACTGTGAAAATTATATTTCTCAAATTATTTAGTACTAGCCGTGCCCCGAGGTTACACCCGCGGTTCATATTATACCTGCCAGTAAAATCTTAACAGAATCGGTTCAGCCGTTTCGAAGATTAGCCGGAACAAACAGAAAACAAAAATAAACAACAAAACAAAAAAACAAGAACAATCGAATAACTGTATGAGCTAAAAAATACTATTAATTTGACAATACAAACAGACACCTCAATTTATTTATTTTCGGTTCTATGGGCCAGTTTGCGACGTACACTAGTATTTGTCGTTTATGGATCAGAAGTTGTTTGATGAACGTAGATGTACAGCAGTGATGATAGTTGATGAGAACGTAGAGAATATATCACCAAAGTTAACCAGTTTATTTGTACCGTAAAATAGTACAAAGTAAAAAAGTGACGATTCTTTCTCTTACAGTGTCTAATTAGACGAGGTTTGACGTACTAGTTTGTTATAATTAAAATTAATGTATTTATTAGTAATGCATTGCGCAATCGAAAGTAGGAACTGCGCAGTGTTCGCATCCGCACGATAATTATCGTACCCATACGATAATTTCATGCCTACGGCGATGTACGATATCATTATTATCGTACGCCGATGGTACGATAATATAAAAAAAAAAACATTATGCTATATATTAATTAATTATAGTGATTATTTTGAAAAGTACGTTAATTTTGCTCCCTGTAATTAATTTTAGCATACGCAAAAAAATATTGATTTTACATTTAATACGATCTATTTTGCTCCATGTACGATATTCTACCGTACTTGTACGATAGTTGTCTTGCGTCAAGATGTGAACACTGTTGCTGCGTGCGTAAAAAATACGTACGGTGTGAGACCGTACAGTATTGATCAAGTCTTTAGCAAAACAAACTTAATAAAATAAAAATTGTTTCATGCAACAAATCCCATAGCATAACTTAGGAAAATAATATAAGGAAATAATAAGCTCAGAGTACACTCGACATAGCTTTCAACTCTGCACCGAAATCGTGACTTATCGCTCTGATCGGATCGATTTGTTTTATCAGAAGAGTAGCTTAGCCATTAACGGGCCTTGATAACATTTAAAGCCTACTTAATTATATCGATTACCTTTGATCTTGAAATAACGTCCACTGATGAGGGGAAATTGGAAACAGTTTTTGGGAGCAATTCTTAATTAAAATCTCGACCCTTTCTTGTCTTGACTGAACAAATTAATTAAGATTTTTGGAAGTAGCTTTTATTATATTCTTTTAAGCCTGCAGTTGAGGGGTTTATAGCTAGCTTTTGGTTTTTAAACGATCGCTGAAATTGAGGTTTTTTTTCAAATCCGTGGGTAGAACAACGGATTTGAAAAAAATATCGGATGTAACCTTGCTGTGTCAAAAGCGAAGTATAGATTACGCACACACACACACACGCAGCGTACAGGCGCCGAGTGGATGAGTTTTTAAGCTGTTGCGTCAGTCATTAGCAGACACAATAGATCTTTATTATTACAACGTACAGATCTGTACGTTACTGAGCCGAAAGGTTAAGTATTTGCGTGCGTTTAGCTCGTGTATGACAAGTCGTACGCAAGTCTCCGTCCGTATTTTTTAAGGTCCGTGCTACTACCCTTTTTTTCTGATGTCGGGGCGAAACTTTCGAATGGTACCCGGCCTTTGGGGATATGACCGGGGAGTGTGGGATTTTTACCTCACTAAAACCGCCCCGGTGGTCACCATTCGCACTTGGAGAGGACCTCCGGGACCTCTAAGGAGACCAGCTCCGGAACCCCCCTGTGCAACGCCTCTTTAGGCACATACCCTACTAGATGCATTTTCATTGTCCCATCTTCGTGCTTGGTAGAGCACGTTAAATCATAGATCAGGGCTATTGTGAATTATTGGGTGGCGACAACAATTCTGAAACCAGCTTGGCTCTAAACCACACGAAAGAAGAAGAGCCTGTTGTTAACTTGTTTGTTTGAACATTATCTCCATACATAGGTATCGAAATATTAACTTAAACCTACTTAAACGCCATAAACGTTGTTTAAATAGCATCACGCCTATATTCACCGAAGGGGAAGCAGAGGTGTACATAGTTGTACACCCACATTTCACAAATGCTGTTATTAAGTCAAGATAAATCTTTGAAAAGCATTAACGCATGCTTAGCGAACTCTAAAGTTAGAATATTAAATGGAAAAAGAATACGGTCGCGAACAGGATTCGAACCTGCGCCTCCCGGATGAATACTCCAGGCGCTCTAACCACTAAGCCATCTCGACCTCTGCTCACCACCGCGAATTCTTCATCCTTATTTTAACACGTCTTTTTGGCGACGTCATTGCTATCAATTCAGTACCTATACAGGTGACCGAATCAAAAGGTAAAAAAGGAAAGGTGTCTGTTATTAATACCATGTAAAAGGTGGTGAGCCAGGTGATTCCTAAACTCCGTGCTGATATCAATAGAAATCCTAATAAAAAAACCCAGTAACTCTACTGGACCCAGGAATCGAGTCCAGGACCTCATGCTCAGAAGTCGCGCTTAGGACCACTAGACCAACGAGGCAGTATTAACCTTGTTTACCCCAAGGAATAGAGCACCTATTTCATTTAGAAGGTCGTGACCCCCCTAAAGCATTATCTTTGTACCTAATATTGTGATTGACCAAGTTTGTGCGACATCAACAAATGGCGATCGTAAAGCAAGTTTTCTTTTTTTTTTTCATCCAAGTCCATAGTGAGTCGTGCCAAGAACACGTCGCTATGAGGACTCCGGTTTGTTTGTGGCAAACATAATATCTTTAGTGGGAAAGTATCGAGGATAGGAGAATCTATGTGGTTGTTGTGTGTTGTTTCTGGCGTTTGGGGGAAAATATACTTCTTGCGTGTTGTTGAGGGGTTCCGTGCCTTAGAGAGCACGTTGAGCCGCCGGTCCCGGTTGTCAAATAAATATATATGACAGCCGTCCGTTAGCCAGAGGCCTGAAAGTCAGACAACTAGTCTTATAACAAAATCTCGTGTTACCTAGTAACTGGGTTATGGAGGTCAGACAGGCAGTGGTTCCATGTAAAATACTGGTATTAAGCTGCATCCGGTTAGAATGGAAGTCGGTCCTAACGTAGTTTGGAAAAGGCTGGGCAGATTGATTGCGTGTTGTTGAGGGAAACTGATAACTAATTGGATAGATGCAGTATCGTTCAATGATGTACGAACTGTTCCTCTGCCTACCCTTTTACATCATCGAGTGTCTTCTAAAGCCTATAAGACCTCTTTTCTCCCATTTTATGATCAAGGACAAGTTTTGGTAAAAAAAAAACGCAAAATGGTCTCGTCAAGAATCGATTAACAAAAACGTTGGTGATTGATTGAACCTAATGATGTTTACTTGATCGATGAAATAAGGAAGTCACTTTCGCTCAAGTTGGGTTTAATCGTATCAAAAATAGTGCCTCTGCCTGACTGCCTCGTTGGTTTAGTGGTCCCAAGCGCGACTGCAGCAGGAGGTCTCGGGTTCGATTCCCGGGTCGGGCAAAGTGTTATTGAGTTTTTCTGTTAGGATTTCTCAGTAGCAGCTCGGAGTTTGGAACTGTGCCCGGTTGATGGCAATAGGCTCACTACCTATTACATGGGACTTAATAACAGCATTGTTGAAATGTGGGTGTACACCTCTTCGGGGAATACAGGCGTGATGCTATGTTATGTTATGTTAAATGCTTAATAATCATACTCCAAGATCAATGACGCGTTTGTTCTTGCTTTATTTTGGTTAGGTAGTGTGGTCAGGTCGTTGTAGGAATAATACGTCCGAATAGTATAAAGGTTCAGTTTATTATGTCAAGTAAATCATTGGTTACGAAACAGTATTGCTGGAGAAGCACTTTATAATATAAGGCTGTCTACATACATAGTTAGAAATGGCTACACACTAGTGTTAGAGGTTTTCAAGTCATCCGTTGGCCTCTTGGCTTTAAAGCGACTACTATTAATTGACAATAGCCGATACCCACGGTCTTACGTGCCGAAGCACGAGGACTTTCAGATGAAAATGCTCGTACCGGTCACCCATCCAAAAACTGACCGTGGCAAGTGTTGCTTAACTTCGACGATTTTTTGATTACTTCACAGAGTTGCTAAGTGCTACAAGCATCTCTCAAAAATTTACACACACAACCTAACTTGTTGTAATCGATTTTCAGTATCATTTCCTTTTACTCGCAACGTTATTCACATGTTATGAAACAAGATGGGAACTGTATTAATCCAATTGCATATCAAAAGCCTGGCTGTTCACCTGAAGCGAGGGGGAGGTTGTTGAGGTGTGGTGTCATTATGAGCGAATGCATTTAGAGTTCATTTTGATTTCGTCATATTTGTTGGAGGTATTTTATTATGACAAAGTCAAAGTCAAAGTCAAAAGGTTTTTATTTCAAATAGGCAAATTACATGCACTTAAGAAACGTCAAATGATTCTAGTTGCTCGGTTCCAAAAAGTTGATCATATGGAGAAGAGCCGGCAAGAAACTCCATAGACACTCTTTTTAAATAAATAATAAGTACAGTCTTGCTTTGTTACATTTTTGTGTTCAGAAATATCCGAGAGCAATGTAGGTTAATGCGTGAAATAATATTAAAAAAAAAAAAAAATATATATATCAGAATCATGATCCATCGTGCGTGCCTAAAGTATTCATAGACATTTTTTCATCGTTTTCGGGACGGGAAAATCATACAATCAGATTAATCGCGTTACATAACATAGCATCACGCCTGTATTACCCTAAGGAATAGGCAGAGGTGTACACAGGTTTACAGCCACATTTCACCAATGCTGTTATTGCCATCTACCGGACACAATTCCAAATCCCGGGCTGCTAGTGAGAATTTCCTAATAGAAAAAATCAATAACACTACCCGGACCGGGAATCAAACCTGATAGCTCATGCTCAGCAATCGCACTTCGGACCACTAGACCGACGAAGCAGGTAATCGTTAATTAAATTAAATTAATCGCGTATTATTATTATTGCCCTGACGTTTTGAACACTTTTCTTTGATTTTCTTGTCTAAATATTTCTATTCTTGATTCTTATTTTTCCAGTGTGTCGCTTAGATTCATTTCAGACAGTCCCATTACTAACTGACAGTACCAAACGTATGTACTTGATTTCTTCAAATTATTGTGACGTGACGTTCATTGTGAAACTTCATTTGTACCTATTTGATTACCATTAATTACTAGGGGTTAATTGCATTATTTAATAGTTAGTCGCTAAATGAAGTTTATCAAGAGATGTCCCATTACAGATTGCAGACAAAAATATGACTGAACTTATTTTCTCAAGTAATTGTCTCGTTCGTGGACTGACTTTTGTGAGTTGGTCAGTGGTTTCTTACGAAACGAAATATCATATTTTGATGGTAAGAAAAGCGTGGACCCCAGCCCCAGCTCTCTCTGTCATTGAAGCAACCATAGATACTTGCACATAGGCGTATGTTGTCAGCCCCCAGTCTAGACGAGGGGCGTACAATGGATACCATTTGTGACCACAAACTGTTTACTGTCCATTAACTTTGAATACAGGCTGTTAGGGCTATGGAGCTGGTATAGCGTGAGGTTACAGCTAAATCTTAATCACGGTTTTGAGGTGATTCCGAGTTGCCATCTACTTAACACGTTCCGTTTTCGTAACTTGAATAAGTACTTGAATAATGCACGTATTTTAAATATTCTTGAATATTTTGACTCGTAATAAAACTGCTAGTGAAAGAGAGGTCTGGCCCCTATTTCATCAAGCTGGAACAGGAGCAGCAATGTTCAAAAAAATATGAGTCTTGTTGTTATTCCATAAACATGTGATAAAAATTTACTTGCGAACTTGTAGAATTATCACCTGTCAGCTTGGTGAAGTAGGGGCCTGGAAGAATAAAAGCCTTTGCCTAGCAGGGGGGACACATTATTAATTCTAGAAACTCTTTCTGATTTCGCTGATTCTCCTTCTTATTCTGAATAAGAAAAATAGAGGCGTGGTGCTATTTTATTTATGTTGAATAATTATTTCAAATTCGATTCGAGATTCGGAGATTCTGTTTGATATGCAATGCAACAACCGTAGCTTGGACTGAAATAACACTAGGAAATAATATTACAAGCCAAATAGGACTATAATTACCTAGTCGTGTAGCTGCCATTTCTAAAGTTATAACACATCCTAAATTAAACTTAGTGATATGTATGTTGTGTAGGAAATAACCCGATTTCTATAAATTGCAACTACCATCAATTGTAGTGAAATCTGTTTGTTGATTCGGCGAAATGATTCACTCAATTGTTGGAGATTGTACAGATATCAACTGTTTATATGAATGGCGTCGACACTGTTATTATTATTGGTGCACGGCAACTGAATCTTATAAATCGTTTCTTATTTAGGGCATGGTCACACTTTACCAGTAGGTTCCATCAAATCACTTCCATTTTCTTTATAGTAAATCTAGCCCTGCCTTGTTTGTGTACTGGTCCCCAGCGCGACTGCTGAGTATGAGGTCCCGGGCTCGATTACGGGATCGGGCAGTGTTATTGAGGTTTTCTGTTGTTCTTTTTTTTCAGAAGTAGCCCGATGATTAGAATTGTGCCTCGGTAGATGGCTATAGGCTTACCACCTATTACATGAGATGAACAACTGAGTACACCTTTACCTACCCCTTCGTGGAATACAGGCTGCTATGTTATGTTATAGCTAGCCCATTGTACGCTATGCATAAGGCAGTGTCGTTATTAAACGATATGTCAGTGCATCCATAAGATTCTTTACTGAAAGGTGCACGCCTGTATTCTCTGAAGGGGTAGGCAGAGATGTACATCGTTGGACTTGATTTTAGTTATCTGTTTTGGTTGAAAAGTACAAATATGCAAGCTACTACACTGATTCTTAGTCATTTGGGCAATCAATCACAACTGTTCCCGACAACACTGTAAAAACACCAATTCTCTTGTAATCAGAAAATGTTAAATTCCGAACTGTCAACACATTTTGACATATCTGACAGTTCCTTTGTGAACCGTTGACGTTAGAAACACCAATATAATCCTAACACCTCTTGCATTTCTAAACTGCAACTCGATTGAAGTTCCACAGGCTTTACAGGCCGTATACAGAGCAAATACCATAGAGTAACAAACTGGTATAAATCACTATAATTTATAATGGTAACAAGCGTGTACCTTGCGTCATGACCTTGACCGTTTGGCTGGGAGCCAGAACCCGATATTGATTTAATCCTGCATTTATGCATAATACTATCGAATTTTGTTTTATGTTACGTAAGTATGTTGGTTTAATTTTTTACGCCAAATGATACGACAAATTATTAATAGTAACTGTAGAAACGTTTTAATCTATTTTGTAACTTACATACATAGCATCACGCCTGTATTACCCGAAGAGGTAGGCAGAGGTGTACACTGTTGTACACCCACAAAACCAATGCTGTTATTACCTAAGTCCCATGTAAATAGGTGGTGAGCTTATGCCATCTACCAAATACAATTCGAAACTTCAGGTTGCTACTGAGAATTTCCTAACAAAAAATTACAAGAACACTTTGCCCGACGTGGGTGTCGAACCCAAGACCTCATGTTCAGCAGTCGCACTTGAGACCACAGACCAACGAGGCAGTAACTTAATTTTTATGTTAGGATTCAATCTTCGGCATGTATCAAGTACCACGCGAGTATTTATATAGTTTATTGCTTTTTGGTGGCTGAGTTGCCCGCGTTTGTAGGAGTGCACCCTTAAAATGGAATCACTACACGTGGCCCCTGGGTGGTGCAAAACAGGCAACACAACTCTGGTGGGAGGCTTCGGCCGCGGCTGGTTACCATCCACCTGACGAAGCCATGTCGTGAAACGATCTAGTAGTATTTCGGGATGTGCAACCGTTGTGGGAGACGGGTCTGGGCAGATGCACCAACTCCCTAACTGTCGTTCTCCCCAAATCCATCCACTCTACTTAGAGTGAATAGATTTCTTCTGGATCTACGTGCTCCATCCTTGGCCACACCGTCCATCATATACCATCAAGCGAGTTGGTGTAGCCACCACAACTTAGATCCATTTTTGATAATTAAAAAGGCCATGAGGGAGAGGGCACTGGGAGAATGTATTGTAGTAGGTTTTTTCCTCAAATTAACGCGAGTGAAACCGCGGGGCACAGCTTTATGTTATATAAACAAATAAATGACCCAACAATCTAAACTAGGATATCACGGTTCACTGTTTCTGCGAACATAAGACCAAAGATTAATGTTCCGACCCGAAACACACAGAGAGCTAAAAAAACATATACATTGCCAAAACTAGAAGAGGTTTAGCAACAACATAAGCATTCGTTCCTACATCAAAGCAGTCAGCAGTATTCACTGCACGACAATAAAACATATGATCTAGTGTTAATGATTTGGTCCGATGCCAGATGGCGCTAACACGTGTCCGTCAGTTATATATAAATTAATGTATGGACAGGTTGAGATAACTGATTGGCTTAATGAAAGGTGGGATTTGTAGAACTGCCTTACTGGTCTAGTTGATGCAACTGAAGCCATTAGCTGTGTAAGGTGCTGGATTCGATTTCCTTGTTATTAGGATTTGTGTTAGAATATTTTTAGTAGCAATACGGAGATAAAGTTGTGTATAAATAAACTAACAGGAATCAAACATAACATAACATAGCATCACGCCTGTATTCCCCGAAGGTGTAGGCAGAGGTGTACACAGTTGTACACCCACATTTCACCAATGCAGTTATTAAGTCCCATGTAATAGGTGAGTCTATTGCCATCAACCGGGCACAATTTCAAACTCCGGGCTGCTACTGAGAATTTCTTAACAGAAAAACTCAATAACACTACCCGACCCGGGAATCGAACCCGAGACCTCCTGCTCAGCAGTCGCGCTTGGGACCACTAGACCAACGAGGCAGAGGCAGAGAACTAGACTAACAGGAATTAATGTGCAATAAATACCTCTGAATCTCTTGACGTTTCGACCAGGTTGCCCTGATCGTGGTCACAAGCAGACCGATGCAGCGAGTTTGCTCCGTAAATTTTTCTTCATCCACTTCCACGATTTTATTATTATTGAAAGCAGGTTCTGATCCTGATCCTCAGTTAGTTGTACAAATAATTATGTAATGTTCTAGAAACACAAATTTATCTACCAGGCCCTGGCAAATGTTTAAAGAAACCAAAAAATCTACGAAATTCGGTAAGAATTCTAGTCTATGAAAGGTCACGTAAAAAGGTATTAAGAGATATTCAGGTTATATAAATTATAATAAAACAACTTTAAACCGGATTAATCGCGTGTATTATTGGTTTTTGTTATTCGTGACGTTTCGAAAACTGCAGCGTCCGCCTGCTGAACCACAAACGCTGCATAGTGTAAACGCTATAATGTGTAGTGATCGTGAAAACCTAAGATATTAATAGATTATTTAAACTTCCTCTGTCTGTGATGACAATCCTTTATTCATCATCATCCCCCTGCCCTTATCACAATTTATTTGGGGTAAGGGCAGGGGGACAATCCTTTATTATAGTCAGGATTTCCCAAGAAAATAGCGCGCTTGATTTTTCTTTTACTTTTCTCGGTAGCCATAGATGTACTTCAACTATATGATGTTTACCCAGCTTGGTATAGATGCGCAAACAATAAACTTATGGTGTATGACGTCAGCACACGGGTGCGGACTCCAAGGTAATGGTGGCGTGACATAGATACTGTTGGCATATACCAAGGCGTAGAACTAGGTCTTGTTACCTTGGAAGAAATGTTACGAAAATATTATTTTTTAAACCATATTCAAAATGGTCCTTCTGTCCGGTTGATTTGTTTCATAGTTGGAGTTTTAGCTCTAAAATTATTAATTGGATAGGACATCAAACTCCACGTTGTTAATTTATGTATTTGTGAATTTTATGTATTTTTGGAATATAAAATAATAACATAACATACATAGCATCACGCCTGTATTCACCGAAGGGGTAGGCAGAGGTGTACACAGTTGTACACCCACATTTCACCAATGCTGTTATTAAGTCACATTTAATAGGTGGTGAGTCTATTGCCATCAACCGGGAAGAGTTCCTAACTCTGGGTTGCTACTGAGAATTTTCTAACTGAAAAACTCAACAACACTGCCCGACTCGGGAACTCTAAACCGAGACCTTTTGCTCGGCAGTCGCCTTAGTGGCCACTAGACCAATGCGGCAGTCAATTATATCATTAGCAAGTATGTCAAGAGATTCGTGGAGAGAGCTTTCAAATAATATTAGACCGTCTTATTGAACATTAAAAATTAAAACGAAAAATCTTCGCAAAACTTTTGCAGAAATAATTACATAACCGAAACTATTAAAAGCTATTTACAACGAAAATAGTAAACCTTAAATATCCTATTCAACCTGAAAGTTTGAACTTGTACAGCGAAAATAGCCTGAAATGTGTAAAATATTTCTAATAAACCACGGGTGACCTTTATTAACGATGGCGTCCCCAAATATCAGGGCTCAGAAGTTTTACGCATCGTTTGGTCCTTTGCTTCGACCTAAAAAAGACAGGCCATAAAGTCGTGTATATAGGGTTGACTGGTTTCTAATATGCTTATTGTATTAAAACGCCTTTTTTCTTTTTACGCTATTTGGCACACACATATTAATAAACATCTTGAGTGCGTGTATCATGCTTCATAAAGAACCCGTGAATGAGAAGGTGTGATTCATTTGTTATAACTTTATAGCAACTACCGATTTTATTTCTAGATGTTTTGTAACTTCAGGGGTGCTATTTTTATCTAATATATAAAACTCTCGTGTCAGTGTTTGTTACCTAAGTCCTTCGAAACGGCTTAACTGATTTTTATGAACCTTTTTGTGTATATTTGGTAGATCTGAGAATAAGTCGTTGGCTGTTTTTTATACCCCTAGGTGATAAGGGTGGTATCAAGAAAATTTACATGGCAGAACAACGTTTGCGGGTCACAGCTAGTTAATTAATATATTTCTATTATCTTTCGTTATTACAGTTTTGAGGAAATATTAAATAGCTTGAATAAATTTGAAATAAGTCTTCTAAAATTTACATTTATGCAGTATCAACACCCAGTTCGGAGCGCTCAATTCCAAACTATTGTTGACACATTTGAAGCTAAAACATTCATAATTTGAATATGTTTATACTCCGAGCTTAATATGCAACTAAGTCCCGGAGTAAGCTCCGTATAGTAGTAATATAATTAATTAATTATTGTTCAACGGTTATTACTCACTTGCATTCTTCGGGATTGCCCGACTAGTTTCGAACTCGAACGGAGCCCTTAGTCATGACCTGAGGCCGCGACGATGTCGCGAGTCAAACTCCCGAAGAATGCAAGTGAGTAATAACTGTTGAACAAAAATTAATATGAATGTGTCTCACGAAAGTTATTATACAAAAATAATATAATTAATGTTTACAGCATCAAAGTATATAACTTAAATACAATAAACAGCTCAATCCTAAACAGTTTGTTTGAACAAAAATACCTCAAACTATCACTGTTTGAAAACATTCACACTCTGAGCTTACTGTACAACTAGGCCCAGTATGGTAGACCTAACTTTGTTGTGGCGAATGCAGCTTGTATTTAATAATGAAAAATTATTGACATTGTGGTTTTTAGTGTAACGTTTTCTTTATGTGTGTACACCGGATCATTCATAGAACTGGGTCAATGGTTCTGTGTGGATAGATCTGTATTTATTGGAGATACAGAAATTTGTTCTGAACAACAGGAATGTCTTTTGCGTGATTTTGGGACTGCACTCTCGTAATTTTTTTCTGGGGTGCTTTTTTTTATTTTATTTTTTATTTTTTACTTTCCCAACAAGACTGTAATGCGGAATGTTTCCAAATGTATGTATTTCAATGACCGATGCGTTAGATGATGTTAAGTAATTAGAATAAAAAAGAAAGTGGCCATTTCTACCACTAATTTCAATTTATAACTATAATCATTTAAAATTAGGAAACTAAATACATAATGCCTCGTTGGTCCAGTGGTCCCAAGTGTGACTGCTGAGCATGAAGTCTAGGGTTCGATTTCCGGGTAGGGTAAAATGTTATTGAGTTTTTCTATAAGGAAATTCTCAATATCAGCCCGGCGTTTGGAATTATGGACGTTAAGCCGTTAGGCCGCAGTAGACTCACTACCTATTACATGAATTGTGTAAACCTCTGCTTTCTCCTTCGGGGAATATAGGCGTGATGCTATGCTATATTAAATGCGTACATACGTCGCATGACGAAGGGAGAAAATACTGACATACCAAAAGGACCACATTTAAGCACGCGATAGTTTTTCAACCTAATAGGACCGCGAGACGATACTCTAGACTTGATTGTACCACTTTATTAAGCACAAACAATAAACTTGTATAAGTACAGATAAATCTTTGAAAAGCATTAACGCATGCTTAGCGAACACTAAAGTTAAAAAAAAAGTGGACAAAGAATACGGTTGTGAGCAGGATTCGAACCAGCACCTCCCGGATTAATACTCCAGGCTGACCGTTAAGCCACGACCTCTGTTCACTACCGCGAATTCTTGTAGCACATTTTAATACGCCTTTTGGTGACTTCATTGCTATCTACTCATTCCCTTTTAGACTTGTACAAGCTTTACAAACTAGTTGACAATGATACAGAAGGAAATGGATGACCCATTTAGAGTCTCTATTGTGTAGAACATGGAATGGAGAAGTTAGGAACGTGTTGCCAATACTTTATTGTATTGTTGTCTATGTTCTAGCTTTGTGTGTTGGTGAAAGCATTGTCGTTTATAGTGAAGTGTGTGAGTGTATTTGTATGGAATTAAAAGATTCGTGTTAACATAGTTACTGCCGCGTTGGTGTAGTGGTCCCAAGCGCGACCGCTGAGCATGAGGTTGGGCTCGATTCCCGGGTCGGGCAAAGTGTTGTTGAGTTTTTCTGTTAGGAATTTCTCAGTAGAAGCCTCGAGTTTGGAATTGTACCCGGTAGATGGCAATATGCTTACCATCTACTTTATAAGACTTAGTATTGATGAAATGTGGGTGTACAACTGTGTACATGTCTCCCTACCCCTTCGGCGAATACAGGCGTGATGTTATGTTACGTTATATCTACAATAGTTAGTGATGCTGAATCCTGGTTCATTTCAATTAGGTTCAAGCAAAAATTCATTGCTAGATTGCATTTTTTTCTTCTTTTATAACATTGTGTTATTTTTTCAATTGAATAATTATATTCACCTATGGTTTTGTTGGGCGAAGCAATAAATGATTTGATTTAATTTGGCTTGGAATCTACAATGGAAACTAGTAGTTTCTCAATAGACTATCTTCACTGCGCACTGTCATTTGTAGAGGCCGTTCCTTTTGTCATAGTTTTTACTTTATTTTACAATATTACTTAGGTGTTTTTTTATTATTTTTGGTAATAAATTATCTTTGTAAATCTGCCTAGCCTTTTCTCGACTACATTGGGTTTGGATTCTAGTCAAACCGGATGCAACTTAATACTTAATTTTACATGGAGCTACTGCTTATCTACAACCCAGTTACTGGGTAACACGATATCGTGGTAAGCCTGGCTTTCAGATTTTCAAGCCTCTTACTACCCGTAACAGCTTTCATAGATTTTAATTTGACAAACGGGACCGACGGCTTAAACTGCTCAACTATCTAAACTAACTAACTAACCCATCCACAGACTTACTGCAGCAAGCGCAGCATAACTTTGACCAATCGATCTATACAGCTGTTACTTAGCCACGAGCCCCTCTTGTATTATCATTAACTATCATTAAAATTGAAGTTAATATTGATTAATCAATTAAATCAACAACGCAGAAGCGTTTGTGGTTTGAAACTTCATTCGTTCTACCCAGGCTGGTTAACGACTGCTCTTAGCTATACATCATTATCATAAACAATTTATTACAATAATATTAGTACACACTTTACTACACACTTCATACGATACACTAATGCAAATAGTGTTCTAAAACCGATTCCAACTGAGTTACGACTCATAAAATATCGGTGAAACAAACTGCATTTGAACAAAACAACGATCAAGATTCATTGGTTTTGTGTAAATGTTGACTTAGGTAATGTGCATTGTGGTTAGAATTGAACAACTCGTATGCAAATATCAAAACTGCCTTATTAGCGGCGTGAAAGCAAGTCCGGGTGCTGAAGATTTGACACAGAGCAAGTAGTAGGACGACACACTACCGCCTCTTTCCTTGAAGAAATACCGAAATTTTGTACGCAACGATTTGGTTCCACGTTCATGATACGTACTGCCCATTAATGGTACTCGCTACCGTCTTCAGCGTTTCCTGAGAAATACAATCTAGGCATATTCTTCTTCTTGTCGTATGGTTGACGAACAACCTAGTGTCAGAGTTTAAACCACCCGTAGGTCTCTGATATGGCTTTACACACCATCGAGAACATCTCTCAGGTGTGCTGGTTTCCTCACGATGTTTTCCTTCACCGTTTAAAGCAAGTGATAATTAATTTATAATACGCACATGACTTCGAAAAGACAGTCGTGCGTACCTTGGATTAGAACTTGCGACCTTTGACTTGTCAGTCCAACCATTCATGTCATACCATTAGGCTATCACTGCTCTAGGCATATTAAATAGAGTAAATAGATTTCTTCTGGGTCTGCGTTCTTCATATTCGGCCACATGGCTTATCATGAGGCGGGTTGGTGGCCAACTTTAAATCATTTTTGATAAAAAAAAACTTTGTACTTTAGAAGGGCGTTGATGATATATAGACACAGATTAAGTAACAACAGTAGGTACACCTCTACGCGATCCGTCAGGGAATACAGGCATGATGATGTGGGTATCAAAACCATTACGTCACTGAGCAGTCGCATGTCTTAGACTGCTTATTGTAGCAGGTCACATTATAGTTCATAACTCATTGAATTGCAATATAATTACAACTATCTTATTTATAATTATTGAATAAATTCAGCCGTTACTTTGCGGAAGTCCAGTACAATGGATGCAAATAAATACAATATCTAGCTACTTCCACAATATTGAGGCTATCAACAACAACATCCTACATATATACATGTACATATATATTATTATAAATGCGAAAGTTTGTGAGGATGGATGTTTGTTACTCTTTAACGCAACAACTACTGAACGGATTTGGATGAAATTTGACACGCAGGTAGTTTATAACTTAGATTAGCACATAGGATTTTTTTTTTCCCGTCTGGACCCAATTGTCAAGTCCACGCAGACGAGGTCGCACACGAAGTCGCGGGTCAAAGCTAGTAGATTATTATAAGCTTTTGATAATCGTTAGTTTCGTATTTTGTGTAGATTATAATTACTGCCTGGTGAACTCTACAATCTATCTTCTATTAAAGAAAAAGTAATTGCAGTATGTTTAAACGATTATAACTTGAGAACGGGTTAACCGATTTGTTAGATTTTTCTTTGCTGTGTACGTAATTGTCAGGACAAAGTTTATATGAAAGATTTTTTTTTGGAAAATATACCGTAAACGTCGAAAATTTCGATGCAATTTTTGTAGGATAATGTGTATAAAAACATTATTAATTCTTCATCAGTAAATTGCAAGCCGCGTGGGTCGCTAGTGAAGGATATTAACGCAGATTCTGTATGCTGTTAATTGCTAATTTAAGTCGATCTGAATTTAATATGTTGATAAAACAGTGATTTCAGGGAATACAGAATTTGTTATTGATAAAATTTATCATAGAGAACTGTTATCATAAAATAATGCTTGTTCATATGATGTCCTGAGGCGTACCGTAGACGCGACGAGGCGGAAGTTGCGCTTTGATCGCAGGACTATGGGCTGACACCCTCCTCTCGACACCATAGGGGCAATGAACCAGCACTGTGTAGGTATATCTACCAGTTTTATTAGCTGTTTTGAGCTTTTAACCTGTACTGGAAGTTTGAAAATAATAATTGTAGGACTCAGGGTACGTGGAAATTATTCAGTCTTAATTAGTCAAGATATCGAAAATATAAAAAAGAACCGTTTCCGAAATTAATTTTAAAGGGAGTCGAACCACACGTATATCATAAAATTGGCACAGCTCTGCAGTATCTAGGAAGAAAAACATTGCTTTTGCAGAACTTGAAATAAGTATACAATCCAATCACAAGTCTGATTCAGTGTTTATTACTAGACATCTGTTTTTAGCTAATATGTATGGCAAATTGAACTCCATCATCACCCCATTAGGCACCTTCCGTCGGATATTCTCGCTTGTTAAACATTTTTATATTTTATCAACAAAAACAGGATCCCATAGTTTATATTGGCACCCACCGTGGGCCGATGTTTATTCACGATTTAACGATTTCGACCTTACTCCTTGACATTAGCAATAAATGGTTTAACACAGTCCAGTAAATTTATAGTGACATATGTTATAACGAGGAATGTGGCATCGAAGAATTATGAGTTTTCAGTGGAGTGAGTCAGACTTGTCTGTAGTAGAGGGTATTTTTGATTTTGACCTTGATGGGTATGTGTTAATTTTATTTTTGTTTAATGTTGGTGCTGCAAACATTAGAGATTATGGCCTTTACGTCTGTGGTCCGAGATGTAGACTTATCCTGGAGCGCCAAGAACATCTATATTAGTAGGTGTGACAAGTGCAAAAACGTAGATACACGTAGGTGCAGAAAAAAGAGCAATATTCATTCGACTGTTTGGAGTATAACAAAAGTAAATTCCTGTTTCAAAGCGAGCTATGTTTTTTCAATCTACAAAACAATTGAAAAATTCCGACATCCCGACAAATTGCACTGAAAGTTAAATTAGCGTAGCACTATTTATTTCAAAAAGTTTTCTCTCTGTAAATAGTTTCTCGTTCGTGTCTATGTAAGGAAGTTATTTTCCTTGTTTGAGAGCAATTTAATTAAAAATGTTCACGAAACCGTGACTACAAATGTTACCCTTAGTACTTGTATATATAAAATATCGTAAAATTTTGTCTCATTTAGTGCAGTGACCTGGTTTTCATAAAGGGCGTCGTCCGCTAGCCCTTTAACCTTTAAATTGACATTTTGGACTGAAAATATTTCCCAGTATTATTGTGTTTTCAATAAAATTCACGATTACGATCCAGTTAGCCAGTTCCAGAACAAACTCTGTTTGTTTTTGTTTTATGAATAAACATTCTTTATTTATGTCGCGTCGTTTCAAAGGGAACTTTGAGTCATTTCGGACAGTCGGTATGCTAATATTACACGGTGTTGGGAATATTAAATAGATTTGGCGTAAAATAATACTTTAATAAACATCTATTTTGTGAGCTATTTTTGCGATGGCTCAGTCGAGAATACCAATAATGCGCAACTATGAGAATCAATCAATTTTAATTATTATTTCTAAAAACATTGCAAAATAATAGACACGAGCAGGACTTGAATCCGCGACCCTTGACGGACCGTGTCATGGCTCTCCCCTTGAGCTATCGTGTCATGCAAGCATCCATTAAGCAAGTTCTCCTTTTCATCTTAAGGAGACGCCTGGCGATTTTTTTTAAGCAATAATTTATGGTTAATAAACTCAGCGTTACTACTTTGCAGGTCGAAGGCGCCGAACGATATCCCAATACAAAAAAAAATCTTATTTTAGTTTACCAGAACATTGCTATTATTCAGGTTCCAAAATACATGATATTACTAAACCCGGCCATGCTTCGCTGTCGGTGCAAATTGTTTTTATCTAATCCTCGCTAAACACTTAGAATTTCCCGTTTCCGTGGGAACTTCAGAATAAAAAGTATATGAAAACACTGTTCTAATAAAATGCAACGTTGTGTAATAATTGCAAGTCTAGTTCAGTTCGAGTTTTACGGAAGCTAAATATACACATAATAAATAAAAAATTGGTAGACTTGATGGTCTGAAATCAACCCGCAGTGAGCTAGCGTGGTGATCAATGCTCGTGCCTTCTCTGTATGAGAAGAGGCCCTTGCCCTGCAGTGGGACAGTCAAGGGCTGGGTATGTTTAGTTATAATAGATACGACTTGCAGGCTTGACAAAATTTACCTGACTGCTTTTACGAAAACATAACATTAAAAAATAATATACGCGAAAGGGGCCTGAACTCGCAACCCTTGACGTTCCGTGTCAACACTCTACTGAGCTACCGTGTCGATGTTCGCGTGTATTAAATTTCAAGTCCCCTTGTATTCGTCTTAAGGAGACGTCTGCGATATTAATTTAGCAATCATTTACAGATTTACTAATACTAGGCATTACATGGCCCTAACATGTATAAATAAATATCAATATATATAACCAGCAATGTTATTGTAGCTAGGTTCTACATGCAATCAAACCCGGTGCTTAGCCCGAGCGACCGTGCAGGATTAGTCGCGCAGGTGCCGTCTGATCTCTTTTGATTGATATTTGGAGTCGCACGTATCTTGAGCTTGCGTTTGCACACAAAACTGACGTGGAATTGGACATGTTATTTGAAAGTAGTTCATATTTGGTATAATTATTTAAGGCTAACTCAGAGGTGTAGCCTAATGTTAGCAAGCCGCCTTAAAATTAGCCTGTTTAAACAAAAAAATCTTCCGCTTTCTAATATTAGTATACTATAGATATGTTTAGATATAAAAAATATAAGGAATGAAGAGTACAAAGGCTAGTTTTCTTGTTTGGTTAATGTATATATAGTATAGATACATACATACATTTCACCTTGTATATGTATAACATTATTTTAAAGAAACGTTAAAGTAGTGTTTATGACACAATATTACAGTCTGTTCACTGAAATAGTGGCGATACATCCAAACAGCATTCTTAATTTAATGTAATATACAAAGGGCAAGAAAAAAATTGTAATCAGTTTTTTAACCGACTTCAAAAAAGGAGGAGATTTCTTAATTCGACCGTATATATATTTTTTTTTTATGTGTGCGTGGATAACTTCGTCGTTTATGAACCGATTTTGATAATTCTTTTTTTGTTAGAAAGAAGATATCTCAACGGTGGTACCATGATAAGGAAACCAGGATCTGATGATGGATCCCCGAGAAATTGAGGGAAACCTTCGAAAATTGTAGGGGCGACTAGTGCATTTGTTAATTTTTTCATTAAGTATTTTAAAGCACTACTATTTAATGAAGTCGATCTGATGATGGAGCCGAAAGACGATCTAGTGAACTCTTTAACGATTTACAGCAATTACCTGGTGTTTGGGCTTGATTAATTTGTATTGATGAGAACTTTACACCTAGATAGGTTGTGACTGTCATTAGGGGTCTGATGATGAAGACGAAGGACAGTCAAGGGAACTCCTCAACGTTTTACAGTAGCTACCTTGTTTTGTATGTATGTCCGTCGATATAATTGTTTGAAAGAGTAGTCCCCAGAGGTTGTCCCATTTCAATTTAGTGAAGATCTGATGAAGATCTTCGAAGTTAGACGATGGAACTCTTCAATGAATTATAGCAAATCACTCTCAATTGCTGTAATCGCATGTTCATGTATAGTTCATGCCACTCAATACATGCATAGCATCATGCCTGTATTGTCCGATGGGGTAGGCAGAAGTTTCCAATGTTGTACACAAACATTTCACCGATGCAGTAATTAAGTCCTAGCGGCTTTCGAAAGCCTACCCATATTATTAATTTACTAAATTAATTTATTTATGAAGTATACAAACTTATATATGACCTATACAATATATAAATTACAACGTACAATATATAAATATATAAATTAAAACTAAAAAGACTAAAATAAATTAATTTTAAACAAAAAATTAAAACCGCCTTCAAAAATCTACTACACTAAAAAGTTCAAAATAATATCAAAATTTGCTTATAATAAAATAATTTTAAAATAACAATATATAATAATAATCTGTTAATTTTGGAGTCGGTGCCTGATGTAAGTGGGGTTTACAACCAGATACAAAGGCCGGTAACATAACCACAGCACAACGAACATAAGTGACTAACAAGAGGAAAACAATAACCCTCTCCCAGTACAGGCACCGACTCCAAAATTAACAGATTATTATTATATATTGTTATTTTAAAATTATTTTATTATAAGCAAATTTTGATATTATTTTGAACTTTTTAGTGTAGTAGATTTTTGATGGCGGTTTTCATTTTTTGTTTAAAATTAATTTATTATTATATTGATAAAATATGAATGGCTGACTATATAAAATTAAACTGTGTCGACGTCACTAGTCTAACGAACGGACTATACTTACACATTCAATTATGTCTTTTTTAAGATCTATATTATACATTTCAAGAGTTTGACTTATCATAATAAATCCAAGCAACAAATATGACCACATAAGACCTATATTATAAAACTCAGTGCAAAATAAGATGTCGGTACACAATGTGTGTCACTTACGCCAATGAGTTCACCGGACGACGGCTGCGGCGTGCGCCGGCGGCGCAGCATCAAGCGACTCCTGCGCAGCCTCACCGCCGACAAACTGCAGACAGGTAAACTAACATAAATATTGTGAACCTCTGTTACCAAATAACACGTGAGGACCGAGTAATACGAAATATGGATTCGAGAATGTTCAAAGTAATCGGTGTCAGGCTATGGAAAAGCAAATTTTAAGGACGATTCAATTATGTATTTTTAAACATAAACATAATATAGCATCATGCCTTTATTCCCCGAAGGGGTAGGTAAAGGTGTTCACAGTTGTACATCCACATTGCACCAATGGTGTATTAAGTGCCATGTAATAATAGGTGGCGAGTCTGCTACTGAGAATTTCCTAACAGAAAAACTCAACAACACTTTGCCCGACTCGGGAATCAAACCGAGACCTTATGACCACTTGCTTGGAGGGTTACTACTTACATGACGGACTTGGATACCACTAGACCAGCGAGACAGTATAGTTAATTATTTGTTTCTACTAGATTAAGCGATGGTGCGGTCTAGGATAGAAGACGATTGCCAAGCAGAAAGTAGTAGTTGTTTAAGAATTATTTATTCAACTTTTTTTCGGCATCTTTAGGCGTATAATAACTTTCGTGAAGCATATTCATAATTTGCATATTAGTATTATTGTTCACGGGTTACTACTCACGTGCATTTTTCGGGATTGCTCGACTAGTTTCGAGCTCGAGCGGAGCCCTTCGTCATGAGCTGAATCCGCGGCGATGTCGCGAGTCAGACTGTTTGTTTCGGGCAAACCCGAAAAATGCACGTGAGTAGTAACCGGTGAACAATAATTACTATCATTAGACGTATTTTAAGTAGCAATGCTAAACATCACGAACAATAATAACATCATAATAATTCCGGAGTACCTCACTTCTTTATGAATTGATAGAACATACGATCTTGTAGTTAGTACGATGAATGTAAGTAACCAAATCTTCCAAAAATAACCACATTGTTTTCGCCGGCCTGAAATCTTTAATGCGTAGATTTTCATGTACCAATATCCTTAATGCTCAACAAAACAACCGTTGTAAAACTACGCATATAGGTTATGTTTATTCCGCCATCTTGTATTCTAGTAAAATTCCGTCCATTCGCACTCGACTTACGTGTTTCGGGTTTGTTCCCCAATGTCAAGTATGCTGTTTAGATAAAATATACGAGTAGGTAGTTTTGATGGGGTAATGCTTTTCAATATGTTCGTTATGATTATGACCATCAAAATAGCTGTGAGGTGAAGTTTCCGCCCTTTATTACGATGCCTAGATTCGCTAACAAGTCCAGAATCCCCACACCACTTTTTCTATATCGTATCACATGTGCAAATAACCATGAAGGTGTCCACTGGGATATTGTTGACGTCATATGATGGTCACTATTCAAATGCATCCAAATGGCGCGTGTATGTGATCAGATGCATGAACGTGGGCGACACAAAAGCTATATGTAAGGATCGTAGCAGGTGGCGTTCTGTAGTTTCTGCCTGCCATGGCGTGAGTTCATGGATGTATGAATATTCCAAAATTTCTTCTCACTCCCTTTCCAACTACGATCGGCTTTTTTTATTTATTTATTATATGTAGCTATAGTGTCACTTAGACCATAAGAGGTCTATTGTGATCGCCACTTTGCGTTTAAATTAGAGTTCATCCCTGTACCCTGCCGCTGTGATGAACTGCAGGATTTTTCTAGGGGTGAGCTCCCCCATTTCATTCGGGCCCAAAATATCAGTGGAGTTACTCTTAAAACTAATACCAATTCCAATTCAATTCCAATATTAAATAGAAACCTTAAAACCACGCGTAATTTTAAAATAAATTTACCTACATTACAGTTGCCTAAATTTTTAAGCATGTTGTCTTCATATTATCCCGAATCTATATTTTGTTTTTTGACATTTTGGCATTTAAAAGTACGAACTGTGGGGTTACTCTTGAAACTAATACCAATCCCAATCGAATTCCAATATTAAATTGACGCCTTAAAACAACGCGTAATTTTAAAATAAATTTACCTACATTACAGTTGCCTCAATTTTAAAGCATGTTGTCTTCATAATATCCTGAATCTATAATTATTTATTAGACATTTTGGCATTTAAAAGTACGAACTGACATATTTCCAATGTCAATCGAGCGGAATTATTTTCAAGAGTAAGCCCACTGATATATTTCCAATGTCAATCGAGCGGAATTATTTTCAAGAGTAAGCCTTCAGTTTAAAACAGAAGATGCTAATCTGTATGGTCTCCTGGCTTGTTCCAATAACGGGAACGCTAAGATTGCGTTATTAAATGTTGGTTAGCTAAAATAAGCTATTTTTTAAAATTAATTTTTCTTTTTTACTTGACTCAATTTTATAGAAAGGCTATAGGCTATCTAAAATCACGCTTCGACCCTTAAGAGCTGAGCAAAAAGAAAAAGGGATCAGTTAGTGTAACAATATATTTGAGTCCCGTGTTTTCGTATCGCCCTCTATATTGGCACAGTAAAACGTTTCCGAGCTCGAGCACTGTAGTTTATGTATTTTACTACTGTTTTTTTACGAATTGTTTGTGGTGTAGTACTATATGAATGTGCGTAGATTTTATTAGTATTTTTTCTCGTAAAAAGAAGAAAATACTGGCTATACTTCGAAGTATATTACTGCCTTGTTTCTAATGGCGGCAAGCACGGCTATCAAACGTGGGGTTTTGGGTCTAATTCCTTGGTGAGACGGTTTTATTGAGTTTTTCTGTGAAGAAATTATTTCTTTATATAAATAATATCAATAAACCTCTTCATTGGTCTAGTAGTCTCAATTCCCGGGTCAGGCAAAGAGTTATTGAGTTTATTCTTTTAAGAAAAGTCTATTTAGCTATTTGGACTTTGGAACTGTAGCCGCTAGATGGCAATATGCACCACCTATTACTACATGGGACTTACTAACAGCATTGGAAAAATGTGGATGTACAACTGCCTACCCCTTTGGGGAATACCCAAGCGTGATTCTATGTAAATCATTTCTAGGAGACTGGAGTTTGAAATTAGTTCTGGATGACGTCAATAATACTCCTCCGGACCGTACTTCGGTCACGGCGGCCTATCTCCACGGAGATTAGCCAAGTACGCAGCAGATATTATAGTGCACAAGTGTATGCTCAAACAAAGGTGCATTCCCTCTTCCTTCACTCTCAAATTCCGATGGGACGGCAATCCGACACGACCGGAGAGAGACGAAGCACGGGGTTCACACCACTAACTTCCTGACTCCGGGCTGCTACTGAGAATCTAACAGAAAAACCCAATAACACTTTGACTTTGACCTGACCTGGGAAACGAACCCAAGACCTCACGCTCAGCAGCCGCGCTTGTGACCACTAGACCAACGAGGCAGTCGGCAGTCGAGAGTGGCGGCAATAAAGTGACCATTACATTCTACTAAAAATCGGTACACTTCTACCTTACCCTCCAAGGAATGCAGGCGTCTGTTGGCTAGACGCGAAAACTAAATTGAGTTCTGTGTTTTGACTTGATAAAGTTGCTTGCTTATATTAAAACGTTCTAAAACAATTGAACTGAATATTTGTGTATATTATGAAATCATTCTGTATGTAAATAACCCAAGTATACCAAATTGTACCAATTCCGGAAACCTTTGTAAAATATACAACAGAATTCCACTCAAAGCTTTTACTGTGTTAAAATACATGTGAATGAACAGTCGGACAAACTAAATAAATAAATAATGCATAACATGAATGTAGACGTATAAATACATACGTAATATACACACAAATACATACAACATAGCATCCCCGAAGAGGTAGGCAGAAATGTACAAAGTTATACACCCACATTTGTCTAATCGGATGGTGAGTCTATTGCCATTTACCTTATACCAAAATGTCTTAAATTCATACAGTTTATTTGTTGTTCATTTACATATTTACATACATAAAAACTTACTATTTAAATTAATTATAATAAACTACCTACTACAATATACTTAGAACTAAAAATTATAATTATATATATATATTTATATACTATAGAGCGTCGAAAAATTCATCCGCATCGCTATCAACTGGTAACGTGCCCAAAAGGCTGGCAGCATTGCCACGTTGAATGGCAATGCTGATTCTCTGTGCGAAGAATAGACCAGCCTTCAGGTCACGTGAACTGTCGACCAATCGCCTTGCAATCTCTTTAAAATGAAGTCGAGCGCTCGGACCCCACGACCCGAGTGTTTCAACCCCAAACGGCTCGAAAATATAATTACTGGTAAGACTGTCATATTTTCGCCGTTTGAGGGTCTCTGCAGCTGAAGCAGCAGCACCAGCACAGGACGCTGAACTAGAAATATGAGATGGCGCAAGGGTATCGACGCAGGTTGCGTCCCACACCAGAGGCCTACCAAATTTCCATGGCAGTAATGTCATGCCGTCAGGTCTTTTACCATCGTCCCGTGCCAAGCCATTTGGTTCTAATACAGCTGGGACGCCGGCGGTGGCTAAAGCACGACGAAGAATGTCATTAATACAGGCGTGCCGTGATATGCGTCCTGCACTCCTGCTGCAGGATAGGCCATGGTGTCCGAGGCTGTCGACAGCTTGACCACAGTGACAACGATGCGGAGTACAGCATGGAGATCCTAACCGTAGGCACGTAGCGAGGCGGAAAGTGGTGTCATCTAACATAGTACCTATGTTAGACGACGGCAGTGCGTGAAGCCAAAGGCCCGACTCCCATTCACACACAGCCAGGAGACGCGCGCGCTCGGCAGTAGTGATTGACGTATTAAATAGTTCATTCCGTATCACTCTGCAGAGCGGCTCATCCCACTGTCTCTGTGAAAATGGGTTGACGGGCGGATCCGTACTTGGGCACGCAATTCTCCAGGCATTCACAGCCTCAGTCATACAAGATACTTCAAAATCAGCTAGTGTAGGAGCTAGTATATGCCTAGCTAGTTTTTCAGTACTGTGGACCGAGGATAGGAATGCCGGTAAGCTTAGACTAGAAATTTTGCGGACGCCAAGACCTCCCAACCGGATGGGGAGGGTAGCCTGTACCCAGGCTCGGTCGTCCAAAGCCACATTTAAAATAGAGGTTAAAGTACTCCTGATAATTTTGTCTAGTTTTTCCAAAAGTTCTGTGTGTTTCCATAAGTAGGAAGAACGAAGAACATATATTAATTTAGGGCCAAAACAACAATAGCGTATTATAGTCATAGCCGAATGCACATTAATTTTGAGAAGTCTATCCGAAATATCACTGAAATTTTGTATTTTTTCGTCTATAAAGGTTGGAAAAGAGTCTTCTAAAATTGGGGATCCTAAGAGGCGTAGTGACTTTCTATCTATTAGATTGATTTGTGGGGCTATGGTGTTGAATTTATCGAGGATTGTCTGTCTGTCAGTGTCGTCAGGTATATAAACTATGTCTTAACAGAAAATCTCAATAACACTACCAATCTGGGAATTGCACCCAGGTCCTCGCGGTTTCGGAGCTCACCTAAAAACGGTCGAAAATTTAGTTAGACGTATCTTCATTTGAATTTGACGTTTGTTAATTCATCTCGTCCTTTTTAGTGGATGTTAGTAAAAATATCACAATACTCCTATTTAATCATATATAATTATATTTTTTAATACATGTTGAGGCCATGTAATGCCTATATTAATTTCTATTTTTCAAAGAAACATTGAAAAAATAATAGACAAGAACGGGGCTTGAACCCGCGACCTTTGACGTTCCGTGTCATCACTCTACCAACTGAGCTATCTTGTCGTGTTCAAACCTATTGAATGTTCAATCCTCTTTGTATACGTCTTAAGGAGACCCCTGGTGATATTTATCTAGTAATCATTACAGATTTACTTACTCCTATTTAAGTTAGAAGAATCGACGCTAGTTGACAAAGTATATTTTTTTTGTTATAATTATATAAGTAAAGCCTTTAAAATAACAAATATGTCTGTGGAAGGTATTCCATGCTGGACCCAAAGTGCCTTTTATAATTTTTGCTTTTAATTCCATAAAACCAATCATAGCAGCCTTTCACTAATCCACCTACACGTGTCGTATTCCAATTACACCGGACTCCAGGTTTTAATTAAGCGTACAGATGACGTCTGGACGCCCTCGGTATTGTGGCAGTATCTCTGAGTCCTTACTATGGGGCTCTCGGATTAATGTCACTTACGTGTTGATTTGGACAAAAATCAGTAGTAAACACACTTTCAAAAATATTTATTTCCATGAAAGACTTTGGTATAATAACTGTTTTGAGACATATTTCTATCAATCACTTGTTTATTGGTTATTACTCACGTGAATTTTTTCGGGATTGCTGGCCTGTTTTGAACTCGAACGGAGCTCTTAGTCGTGTGAGCTGAGCCCGCAGTCATACTGAGAGAGCTCGCGGCAGTTGCGAGACACAACTAAATATGCACATGAGTGCATAATCGATGAAAAATAAATGACACCATTATTGTTAACTTAAACTAGCGTTCCGTCCTCCCGGCTTCGCACGGGTGAACATTTACACCTTGGGTTACATTATTGAAGTTTTAGTAAGGATCCCTAATATTTTCTTGTAATAAATATAGCCTATGTTACTCAGGGATAATGTAGCATTCTAATGACGGAAGAATATCTTATGTTTTCGCGATCACTATACATTATAATAAAACAACTTTTAACCGTATTAATCGCGTGTTTTATTGGTTTGTTTTCCTGACGTTTCGAACACCTTGCAGCCTGCACCCCTGCCTTGCACCACGAACGCTGCAAAGTGTAGTGTTGTTTTATTATAATGATGGAAGAATTTTTGAAATCGGGCTAGTAGTTTTTGAGTTTATTTCTTACATACAAAAATACAAATCTTTCCTCTTTATAATATTAGTGTAGATGTAGATTAATAGCAAGGAATTTTTTTCATGGATTTTATTAAAGACTAACCACATCTATCGTGCCTCAAGGAATTACGTGTCCAAAATTAAGAAAAATAATAAGTAAGCTCTGTTCCAACCGATTTCAATACGAGACGAGAAAAATTTGGTACGGACTTCTTTTGAAGAGTTTGTTTTTATTGCTTGTTTTGTTTTGCCCTAAGCAACGTTTATATAAATTATTGTTCTTATTTTGGGTATTGATTGGATTGGTTCTATAATCCCAGCCCTTTTAATACACTTTCTGCTCGTGAAGAGTTACTAGCGCCATCTGTGCGTTTTGTAAATCAAATTTGATGTTGGTCCGATGTGGTATTTACACTTGTTCTTTGCAATATTTGTGTATATTGACTTGTTGATGGTTCAATAAGAAAATTGAAGTGAATTAATATATATTGTATTAACAAATATGTTTGTCATCAAGTTATTATTGTCATCCAGGTTTCAATTTTTGACTTAACATAATTTCTTCTCTGTTACAGGTAAGTCCATACTACTGCGTGCTTCTTTCGAAAACGGTAATGTATTATTGATAATATAATTTTAGTTTAATGCAATTTACGAAATCATGCAACTTTAAATATGTACTTTATGTAAAAGTTTGTTACAGCGCCATCTAGTACGACGTGTTGATATTATTAGTATAACATCTCCCTAAGTTAAGTTTCGCTATTCGCCGCTAGGTGGAGGTACTAGGTATTACCATTGAATATTTTCCAGTCTACTGGGACTTGTACATTTTATGACATTCGGAACTTATTTTGCATAAATTAAAATTTGAATGTATTAACAATTAATTTATTTAAAAAAAATACAGAAATTCTAAATTAAGAAATTCTAAAAAACAATTACGTCACTTGTATCTACGGACGTGGTAGAAATATAATTCCGGGAATTTATGCTGACCACATTGACGTGGGTTCATTCATGATTGTGGTTGCGTTAGGGCCCTAGTGTACGATCGATTATAACTAGTCATTTATGTAGGTAATGATGTTAGATCAGCTCAAATATTTGTGTTTATAGTATGTACATACTTAGCGCAAATAGCGCTCTGTATCAAAAATGGTTCAACCAATGATTTCAAAAGAAAGGATACGCCCATCTAAACATTTTACAGAAAACTTCTTCATACAAGCAAAAGTAGCGCCATCTGTCATAACTCATGCAAACTACGTGAGGCGTAGGTTTCATAGGTCGATGACTAAACCTTGTACGTGCGTACATGAATTTTTTATCACAATTTAATAATGGTCAATATTTTTATACACACATCAGTCATAAACTGAACTGAGTTTTTACCCGACTGCGCTATAAGGAGGGTTATAATTTTTTCGGGTGTATGTATGTATATTTCTTTGGCACGCTCTGTTGCCTAAACGGGTTGATGAATGTTAGCTTGAGGTGTCGCTAGATTATATTAGTTTCTTAAACTATAATTTATTGCGATAATAATACATGTCACAAAAAAACGTATGTAAAACAAATTAATATCAATCAGCTTTATTTGAAATTGTAAACAATATTGTTATAATAATTAAGTATTAACATATTAGGTACTTACTAAAATGACTAACACTAAGTTCTTAAGACAAAAATAAAATAAATAAAAAATGACGTTCTTTCAACGTTACTTCGCGCGCGGCCGGCCACACAATGGCCGCCATTACGGACTTCGGTAGTAAAATAATTATACCTTTATAATGTGATAATTTAATAATGTAATAGGAACAGAAGTAATCTAGGGTTATTTATCGATTATACGATATCCCATGTTCCTTTTTAATCTTTGTATCGTAATTTTTGCAGCCTTTTACCACGCAACTAGGCATATTTATGACAAACACATACTCGTTCTCTCCTGCGAGCGGTCCACTGTCGACTGAGTTGCGTTGGCCCTAAAATTTCATTTTAGGGCCAACGCGTTGGTGCCATTTAGTTTCGCGGTCGGCCGGGTCCTTACGCTAGTAATATATATGTCAATGGGTTCAACATTATACCTACCTAACTTTTATTATTTCACATTTAACATAATCTCAAATACCTTCATAATAAAGATAAATCTTTGAAAAGCATTAATGCACGCTTAGCGAACTCTAAAGTTATAATATTAAATGGAAAAAGAATAAGGTCAATGACGTCGCCAAAAGACTTGTTAAAATATGGATGAAGAATTCGCAGTGGTGAGCAGAGGTCGAGATGGCTTAGTGGTCAGAGCGAATCCTGCTCACGACCGTATTTCCAACAAACAATTATTCCATCGTGTGCGGATGCCCTTATCCAACTGAAGTACCTAGTACAAAACTCAAACAGTAATTATTATGATTTTACACCGAACCTGTTATGTTCCTGTTGTTTTTTCTTAGAATTCTGTCTAGATCAGACTCAGGGGGAGTTAGATTGAAATGTTTGGTTTGAACTAATTGTGAATTTTCAGTACGATAGGACGTTGACACGGTTCAATTAGGTGCTATGTTGTTTCTGTGAATAACAATTGTAACAGTGAAAAAAGGTACAAAGTTTTTTTCTTTAATACTTGGCCTCTTGCAGTTGTCCCGTAGGCGTTTGATCTGCGTAACCGGACAATAACTATGGCGAGGCAGTTTGATGCCTCCAGCTAGAGCATATTTTTATACTACAAACTAAGCAACACAGCACTAAGGGCGTCCCTTGCGGGACACGAGTCTCGGCTTAGGGCGTTGCTGGGGGGATCATATCGGTACACCGATGTTTACCTCACAATGTTTATAAATACTGAAGACAGGAAAAGCTGTTTAAATGATGACCTTTGTTAACCATGATTTTATTATGAAAATTTGCTTTTAATGTTTCGTGAACTAAATAAAAAGCACGCCTGCCATGTTTGCATGCAATGGGACAGTATTGTGGACCTCTTATAGGTCGCCTCACTACTCCTTTTTTTGGACAATCGTGTAAAAATATTCACAGGTTATCAGAATGGAATAGAAAATATAATATCTGTAATAGATTATTATTTGCTTCATTTACCAATTAGGGGATCACTGCGGAATAAAAATGAAACTGATCCCCTGATGGTATCGGTTTAGTGGATCAACCCAGAATATATTTTTTCAATAATATATTATACAAACTGCAATTATAATAAAACAACTTTTAACCGCATTAATCGCGTGTATTATTGGTTTTTGTTTTTCCTGACGTTTCGAACACTTTGCAGCGTTGAAGAACGCTGCAAATAATACACGCGATTAATCCGGTTAAATGTTGTTTTATTATAATGTGTAGTGATCGCGAAAACTTAAGAAATTACAAACTGCAAAATTAAATTGAGCTGACAGTATTTTTTTCTGAACACACCATATATTGTTAATATAATTTAAAAGTGACCCCTTAGTCTTCAAAGAAAGTTTTCCTGTTACTCGTTTGGTTAAGTATTTCCCCACATTGACCCACTTAAATTCTACGTAGTGTATATCGGTAGCTTTTCTATAAATAATGGTTAGAAATATTTTTTCATAGCAGCCCGTAGTTTGGAATTGTTGACGGTTGATGGCAATAGGCTCACCACCCATTTCATGGGCTTAATAACAGTTTTTTTTATTAATTATTTTTTTAATAAAACATGGCTCTACGTTTGGCCACTAACTCGCCTGATGGTAAGCGACGGTGTGGCCGAGGATGGAGCACGTAGATCCATAATAAATCCACCATCTAGGGGACACGTGTAGGGATTCCATTTTAAGGGTCCACTCATACGGACGCGGGCAACTCAACCCCCCAAAGCATCGGTGAAATGTGGGTGTACACCTCTGCCTACCTCTTCGTGAAATATAGGCTATGCTATGTATGTCTAGTGATCCCAAGCGCAACTATTAAGTTTGAGCTGAACTGCTGTTTGATGGTTTATAGGCTCACCACGTATTACAAACCAATAACACTATCTGACCTGGAAATCGGTTTCAGGACTTCCCCTTTTTTTGGGGTGGATATCCTCATGGATGTACTCCAGGCCCAGGAGCGTCTTTCGCATCAGGACTTCAGCCTTGCCCAACGACGTAGTCAAAATGAAAATCTTTATCCAACGTTTTTGTACGGTCAACCACTTGTCAGTGGTAACACTTGGAACTATGAAAATCGACCTTACTACTACGACATAAAGACGCTGTCAATGTCAAATTGTTACCATAGACGTGCGGTTGACTGTACAAAATAAACATTACTTAGCTCACCTCGTAAACCACACTCCGAAGGTCAATAACTACCGCTTGACGCTTGAATGTGCAAATTTATTATCTTTAATAACAGCTGTCCCCGTCAGTGTAGACCTGATTGCGTATATTAATATACATACGTATTTACCTTATAAGTTATAATGCGAATAAAACAAGGGTGAATCCATTTAGTGCAGGTGATATTAGGAAACATACGGGCGCAAGTAGGAGGCGCACCCGCTTTAGGCTGTAAGAAGTCTAGATATCATGGTCCTTAGGTGGGCTCAAATGCTACGTCCTACCTTGATCCCAAGTTACTTGGGGTCTACGTAGGGTTGCTATCCATCCGGGTTTCTCCGGATTTGTCCTAGTTTACAGGGCGTCCGGGGAGCGTCCGGGCGGAGTTTCAATTGTAGTCCGTGTTTGAGAGTGCTGACACGACCGAAATTACCTCTAAAATACTAATTGTTTGTTATAACTTTATTACAAAATTTAATTTAAAATGGTAATTTATAACAATTAAAACTATTATTTATATTTCTGAGTAACTTTACAAAAACAGTGTTAATATGTCCAGGTTTAGACCTACAAAATCCGGGTATTGACACTTCTTGTCCGGGTTAGCAGATTTTAGAGATGGCAACTCTCGGTATAATATATTTTTGTCTTCCATAGTGACGACTGGGCTACCTTATCGTTTGGTCCACTACATTCTCATACCAAAATCATTTTTTTATTTCTTTCTCCCTCTCCGTCTAGTATTTAATAATAGACGAGAGATATTTAAAATAATTATTACAATAAGAGCCATAGCACATGATTTTTGTACCTATTGGTACAGACCTGATGCAGCATCACTTGAAGATATGCAGCAACGTTACACATAACACACTATTGTACTTTATTAAGTACAATAGTGTGTTATGTGTTTATCCCTAAGTAAAATAGTATCCCTAAATAAATAACAATAATATAAATAAAAATAAGTAGTAACAATTCCTTGTGTGTCACAAATATTTTCTAAATGACTACTAATAAATGCACTATAGTTCCCGGCAAACTTTTTTTTGGCATCATACAAATGTAACTAAATACCTCCGTCAATGGAATACAGATTATTCGTTGTTTTTTTTCCACAAACGCGCCATCTGCGCCCACAGAACTCCGCGCCGTATGTATCTCAACTCGTGCGCGGCCTAACCATATGTCGCTGTGACGTCAGGCACACCTTGCATACAACATTATCATACGGCGGGGGTCGTGCGCGGGAACATACTGACCTTTGTATTATAACAGTTATGTTAGAATCACATAATTACAGTTGCAATAAAGTTTTTATTGTGAGGTTACTATAAAACGGTGAAGACCTTATTTTTAGAATTAATTGCTATAGTTTGACCAGAAGTGCTGTAGGAGGTTCCGCGGCAGGAGGCGGATGCAGTAGCCCGCTAGGATATGTTTACTTCCTGCTGAGACTGCCCCAACGACATCTTGTGTCTTTTCTAACGGACCATATAAATCAAACGGTCAAGAGATTAACAAAACAACAGAAAGCAGAGTGCAGTGAACGGCACAGCACTTGTGGTCAAGCTATAGTAGTAGAGCTTTAGAAGAATGACATCTAAGGCTTAGATTTTTCGCAAAGCTGTTTTAACCAGATGTCGCAAATCAATGACCAAATATTAATATTTATTGTAAAATTATGGTTGCTAAGTGACGAAGCCTGCAAATATAAAAAAATGTGCGTGTTATCATGTTACTTTGAACAAGACTTACATAATTTATGTACGTGAAATTTTCAAGCTATTGAATTTTAAAAACAATAAATACATGACAAGAGATTTTTTTAAATTTTCTTTCGTTACGATCTTTAAATTTTTCATTGAAATAATAAAATATTAAATTTTCTGTACCAAGGCTACATACAGACAAATACTTAAATAAATGCGGAAACAGGTGTTATGTTAAGTGTAAGATTCGGCCGGCAGATGGCGTTGAACAGGTGCACTGATTATAAACTATACTCTTTGGTTCCTACCTTTTTTTTGACGCACGCACACTGAGAAGTTCGTGTACAAGAACATGTTTGTGTGCGCTTGCACAGTTAACGTTATTTTTTGTTTTTTTGGTACTCGGCTTGTTGGTCTGGGTCTGGGTTGGTACGGGCTCTGCTAATTTGAATTTATGGATCAGCTGGAAGAC
This sequence comes from Xylocampa areola, assembly GCA_935421205.1. Lineage (NCBI taxonomy): Eukaryota > Metazoa > Arthropoda > Insecta > Lepidoptera > Noctuidae > Xylocampa > Xylocampa areola. The sequence goes on from OW285225.1 coordinate 12,300,215, forward strand.
GTGCTCCTCCATAGAATTTAATATCGATTTATTGATTCTGCTCTTGTAGTTATCAATGTATGGATTTGCCATCTGACTGATATAAAGTAGTAATAGCCAAAATCAAAGTCATATCAAGGCCTTGCTACAAATGAGTTAATAAATAATTACACTCCCTACCGAATTTACAGTCACCACGGTCTATCTCCACGGAGATCCAAATACGGAGAGACGAGATATTATAATGCACAAGTGTATGTGCAATAGTAATGAAAGTAAACTTGCTTAATACGGTGAAGGAAAGAACCAGGAAACTAGCAAACTTGAGAGATGTTCGCGATGGTGGGTGTGTTAAGCCAGACTGACCTGCACATACATGAGGAAAGTCTAGGTCGCGTCATAGAAATAGTAATGAATTATGAAGTCAATATCGATACATAGCAATTAGCTAGGAATGCCCGACATCCGATGACTGACAAACAATTGATTGAATTCATTTCTGGGTTGGCATTTTGGCGAAGTCACATTTATGTCTTAGCTCAATATAATTTTATTAGGTCAATATTCATTAAAATTTAAACAAAAACGAAATTTTAGTTAAAATATATCTGAGTGTAGAAGAAAAATATTTTTGGTATTTTTTATTGTTAAAATGCGTGTCCATTTTCTTAGTTTTAAAAATCTAGATACTGTTCTCTCTGTCTCAAATAAAAACAACAGTGACCTTGATACAACGAAATCATGATTAAAACAATCCCTAGAAGACCAAACATGAATGAACCACAAAATGTATATGATTTATCATTTCGTACGAACGCGCAGCGGTGCGCAGGAGTCGAGGTTTGGGCGTCGGCCAACAAACGTCTGTACTTGGAACATGCTGGTTTCTTTTGTGCGAACCCGTGACGCTGTACTACAGGAATTATGATATAAATGATAATTTACAAATTTAACAGGCTATTCAGTGGAAATTGCTTTCAAACCGTGATAATGTAAGTTTATCGGGAATTCTGTTAATTTCGTGTCGTTACGGAGTTTTCAGTAAGAAGCTTGTGGTATTTGTAAAATACGGCAAAGTCAAATAGAAAATATTTTATTCAACCAGTTCTAATTGTAAATTTGTCTATGGAAACGCTCCCACGATCTAGGAGGGGGGCAAGGGTTTACATATTTTTTTACTGTTATCCTTGGTGGAACGCATCCAGATCATCTCGTCAATGTTTCTGAGGGGATGGGAATTTTACCTCACTAAAACCACGGGATGGTGGGTAAAAATCCCATCCTCCCCGGTTTTACCCCATAAAACCGAGCGCCTTATGAAGGTTTCTCCCCGGAAGAAAAATAAAGGTCATCCTTTGCAACTCTTTCTAGGCCGACCCCGGAGACGTCATAAATTTTCAGATTTTGCTTACAAAGAAAATTTTTTGAAACCATTCCGAATCAAATTGCAGTCAAATAACACATATGTAGTAGTAACAACGGTGAGCTTCGTCGTCTTCTTATCGTGTGGTTGATGAAACAACCTATTGTCAGAGTTTAAAACACCCGTAGGTCTCTGACATGGCTTTACACACCATCAAGAATATCTCTCAGGTGTGCTGGTTTCCTCACAATGTTTTCCCTTCACCGTTATGAGCAAGTGATAATTCATTTATAATACGCACATGACTTTGAAAAGCCAGTGGTCTCAAGCCCTGGATTCGAACTTGGGACCTTTGACTTGTCAGTCCAAAGGTCATACCACTAGGCTAACACTGCTACACGGTGAGCAAGGCCGCCAGTGCTTCTTGAAAAAGCGTTGTCTTGGCAGATGGGGGGACCGTTTTGTACCTTATATTGTGTGAGTGATTCCTCTTACAAGGTCGGCACGTCGACAGTGTCCATAAATGAAATGAAATGAAATGAAATTGTTTATTCTGTAAGTAGGTCTTTTAAAAACTCTTTTACATGTCATTATAATCTAGATGGCGTCGGCGTTTCCTATCTGACTACCTCTGAGAAGAAACGCCGAAACAAACTCAAAGGTCAAGGTCTCTTTTAAAGTCCAGACATCATTAAACATCCCTATGTGAGCGTAACCATGCAGGGTATCTGGAATGGCCTTTTTAAGAAAGAGCTATATCAGTTTCGAGTTGACCTGTCCTAACTGACGGCACACATGCATCAGTCATCGTGTAGCTCAACCATGTTATAGGGAGCTCAACGACCTGTCGCAAGGCGATACCAGATCAGCAGGACATTTGCGTAGGCCATATAAAAACCTCAAAACCGCCAGATTTCAAATATGTATAACAATAAATAACAATTAAAAAAAAAGAAAAACATCCTACATGGTTAATATAAACGAGGAATAAAAACGGTCCTAGAATTGAACCCTGCGGAACGCCCATAGTAACAGTAGACCCAGAAGATCTCTTGCCATTCACATCGACCCTTTGAATTCGATTGTTCAGATAAGAAGTCAAAAGGTCGAGAGGCATAGGCTACGGTTACCGCTTACCATCGGGTGAGCAAATCTTGCATCCAAGTTTTATCCTCACATCATTTCCTATTGTTAGTATTACCCGCTATCGGTCTACCACAGTTCGCTATAAAAATGTCGAGAGGCACCAACGCGTTGAGCGCGTGCTAAATATAAACCATGTTTGTGCTGTTTTCAGTAATTAGTTTTTACATGTAAGTTTATTGGCTGATCGGTATAAAGCTAGATTTTAGAAGGTTTCACTAGGTTTTCGGATTACCGTAGTGGAATGACGTCAGCTTCATGAATATCCTTATTTAATATCGGTCTCTCGTTTATGCATTGTGACCCATTCAAATATCGCAACATTTGCAACGTTTTGGTGTCAAAAGTACCGGTTTTGATCCAAGCTTTTTAATGATATTCTAGTTTTATTTTGACAAGTTTAAGACCGTAGTGAGATATTTAGAATTTGATGATATAAAGCATACAGTCAGATTCAAATTATGTTCAGCAGTGGACTGCGATTTCTACGTTCAATTGTCAGAAGAATTAGTGGCAGTCCACATCATTAGCTGGAGGTATTCAAAGCTGGATACAAAGTCTCCTCTATATTGATATTTCTAGAACAGCCTAGAAGGTTTCCTCATAACCAAAGGCCCAGTTGTTCATTTACCCTTGGAACATCACACAAAGGCTGCTCGTTTAAATCCAAACAATAAAAACGTACGTATTTTTTATGTACGTCAATCCGTTTTTACTGACAAACAGTTGGCAATTAACGGCATCTGTTAATCTGATGGTATTTCGCTGAAGTATATTTTAAGGCATCCAGAAGATCTTTGTGTTTATAAAAAAAGTGACTAATTGATTTTCAGTACCATATGCTTTCATTTATTATGTAGGAGCTCTGATGGTGGACATCGGACTAATCTTATTGCAGATTATCTACAGGGAGGCAATGAGTTTAATCACAACGCTGTTGCCAACGCTGGGTTGTGTAGCGTCAGCTTTAGGTCTTGATTACATTCCAAATTATGAATTTACCTGCACTTAAAAGTGTTACGTTAGACTGTCCACTTTTCGGGGACGCCATAAGCTGAACCCGCCACGATGATGTTGCTATTCAGTCTGATTCTCATGAATTACAACCGTTAACAATAATTAACATTTAAATACACTTTTTAAGAGAGAGATGCACTCCTGCCTTTTCGATTCCAGAAATGTAACATTTGACAGGTACAAACACTTGACCATTATTTATTCTTCTCAATTTGGCTTACACGCAACAGAAACAGCTGAATGCATTTCCACAAAGTGTATGCCAAGAAAAATACGAAACTACGAATTGTTATTCAAGAGCTATGACGTCAGCAAGATGCGACGTATACTCGTTTCGTTTACATATTACGAGTTTCAAAAATGTAAACAAGAAATAGAATTTGTACAGCCAATCAAATGTCTACTCCTGGAGTGCCTCTGTCTCGCATTATTTCTGGTTTAAATGTCATGTCCCGGGGGACGGGCGAGCGACAGATTCCAACCAGTACGAATATTTTATATGTAACAGTTTGGCCAGTGTGGTGTCCAAGGCTTGACTCTGCGGGGTTGACACGGCTCGGTCTCATCAAATCATCCTTAAAGAGTGTGGTCATAAAGCATTCTGGAAGATACAGCCTAGTAATAGACCCAGAATTACGTTATTTTTAAATTAAACATTTTTTTGATTGTCTTTTTAGATTAATTATTATCATATGTCGCTACTGCAAGATGTCAAACTGAGTTGTGCTCACAACTTGAGATCTTTATCAGCTAGTTCTTGGCACAAAGAGTCAGTTGGCTTAGGCTTCCCGAGAGGTCTCATGGGAGATCTGAGGTCCTTTATGATTCATCTAACATAAATCTTAGTCAAATCAGCTTGTTGATTTTGGATGGTCACCGTTTTCCTTAAGTCCAAGAAGACGTCGACCTATGGTCCTGGTAGTCATAATGATTTTGGACTTACTGAAACAGCTTCTCCATCGTTCAGGCTTAACCTGGCCATCGATACTTTGTTTTTTGTGGGCTTGAATGAAAATAACAGTAGTAAGGTTAATATAAAAAAAACAAGTCTTACGAAGAGATACTGACGGACAGCTTCGTAAATATATTGTTGATGAGAACGACGTGTGGGGTGAACAAGAAACAGATAGTGATGACATGATTCTGTGAATGATCGCCGAAACATGTTGTTGGGATGACTCATGATGCATGGAGAAGAGAATGGGTTAATTGTGAAGTCTGGTTGAATTTAAAAATAGATTTTCGAGTAGCGAAATAGGTTTGGCGTAGTTTTGAAACTGTATAATGCGTAAAGATGATATGGTAGTACAGTACAGTCCCTACTAGCTCTTAAAATGTCCTATTTTGAACAAGAACGCTCTGCACGAATATACTTACACTATAGACGAAATATACGAGCCCATAACTGACCCTCTATAGGGCATACATTTTCTCATACAAAGAACGCACACGCTATCTCACTGCGGGTTGGCAATTTCAGACCATCAAATCCAGGTTTCCTCATGTAAGTCTTTGATGTCTTAGATAAGAACGTACATATGACATTTGAAAAGTCACATTTGTATACATATGTCGTAGGTGGATAGTAGAATCCGCTCTTTTACAAAACAGTACTGTTTTATTTATAAAACAGCTTAACAACGTTAAGCTGGATTACCATTGCGATACGTTTAACAAAACTGCTACCCACGTTTAGACGTAATGCAGAATGATATATCTACTGTGGGACAGATTTGTTTATTGTATAGGTATATTAAACGGATAGTCACCACTCAAGTAAAAAAAAGATACTGTATTCTGATTTGTCTTTCCGTGGCTGAGACGACTGTAAGGTCATTCACACGCTGCATTGATAAACGCAAAACGTTCATACAATTTTGCGTGTTATAGTTCAGTAATTATGTAAAACCGCTAAACGTCGTTCAGCTGTTTATCATTACAGTACTGTTTTGTTAATCAGCTTGCAGTTTTGTAAAACAGCGGATTCTACCATCCATCTGCGACACAAATACAAGATTTGAACACAACATCAAACAAAAATAAAACTCTAGAAGAACATTCATTTAGAAAAGGATAAGAAATAACTTATTATTATAGTATAATAAGTTCACGATAAGCCTGATATTTTTTAATATATTATACAATCTGTTCCAGAACACACAATTAAATCACGCCGATACTAAAATCGCAACAATTTGTTTTTGTAACACTGATAATAGTGTGAGAGCGCTTGACCTTTGTATGAGCCATACACATCCCATCTAATCTGTACCTGTTTCTGTAGGTATTGGGCGCTTGCCCATGTTATAATTATTAATTAATAGTTATGTGAATAGGTATGCTTTAAATGTATGTAGTCACGTGCCGCAAAATTTATAATTGACGTCATTTCTTTCTGAGCTATATATTAGTATTACCTAACAAAAGATTTTTCTATAATGAGTGATGTTTATTTAAATGCTGTTGGGGTAGGTATTTGTTAAATTGGGCATCTTTTAATACATATTTAAATGTTCAACACTTACTCCCAAGTCGAACAATTTCCAACTTTCTAAACAACATTGTATAATTTTGTAAGACTACCGGTTAAAACAAAAACAATAAAAATCTTATTAGCAATACTTAGCCATTAAACTATCTCCTCCTCATATATGATTAATGCAGTGCTTATTAAAAGTCAAATAGGATTTAGGTGAAATGGCGAAAGAATAAATCGTGAGGAAACCAGCACACCTAAGAAATTTAGATGGTGTGTGAATCCATATTAGAGATCTGCGAGTGGTTTAAATTGATAGCTAGATAGATAGATAAAGCGTTTATTCAGTGCAATACAGGACACAAATAATAAAAACAAATTCATGAAAGACAAATAAAGATAAAATAGGTAGCACGATCGGGTGGGAGCGCGGTAACAGCGTGCTGTCACTCACTCCTTTACACTCCTGATGAAACTAGTTTATTCAACTTTATATTAAGAAGAAGAGATCAATCCATACTATCCATACTAATAGTATAAATGCAAAAGTAACTGTTTGTTTGTATGTTTTTTTGTTACCCTTTCACGACTAAACGGCTGAACGGATCGTACTGAAATTCGGCAAGGAGATAGATTGGACTTTGGAGAATGGGCTACCTTTTTTCAAGTAGACGAAGTCGCGGGCAACAGCTAGTACTATATATATTCTCAATAAGGCATGGGATGAAACTTTGAAAAAAAAAAAAAAAAAAAAAAACTGATAACTTATGCCTACTTAAACTGTTCCAAAATAGTAAAAGTGATAAGTGTACTGGTTTCGAGGACATGAGTCAGAAAAGACGGGTTCTGTGATGGAAAGATACTCAACAAATCTAGATGTAGTTTCGTCTCCTATCATACTCTGTTTCTTATAAGACTTCATGTAAATGGAAACACTGCTGCCATACTCTACAACGATCGATATATATCGGATAAAAGATCAATTTTTATTTTTAATTCCCCCATTAAAAATGAGAAAACCAGAGCTCGACCTTCATGACTCACTCAATCCCTAACAACCGATAGGTAATTTCCTAACCAACGTGGGAAGTAGCCAAAACAATACTAATTCATTCATAGCTAACTAATTAATATAAAACTACAATACTTCTGCCGAGACCCGATTACCTTCACGCTAAGGTCAGGAACTATCGCCGGTCGCAATAGTTTCCAAGAAATGGTTTATTTTTAAACAATATACGGCTGTCCATTCTCGGAATCATGTGGATGTAAGCGGGCTTTATTTTAAGGTTTTGTTGGAACTTCTATTGGTAGTACTGGGCAGTTCGTGGGTAAAAATAGACCATACTGCCGCTTCTAGTAATCGAAAGCAGATGAAATACGGGGCAGATACAACGATGTATGAATGTGGGGTCATGTTTGCCTCTTGCCAGCTTTGATAGTCGTGATTAAGTTTCAGCTGGTCCTTCTCTGTTGTCTTTGCTGTACCATCGGCCCGCATGCCTAGTGGGTGGGACACGGCTCTGACTAAATATCGAACAAATTTGCTCGTCACTTTTGGCGGGGGGTGAGGTAACACACAAGCACAAAAAAACTTGCACTAAAGCAACATTAGCTCTCGTTATTACATTAACAGTGATAACATACATAAAAAAACTAAACACTAACAGAAAATTGTTTCACACACGATTAAAATCGTGTCGGTACTATCATTGTAATTTGTAACCATACAGATAAAATATAAAAATGTTTGATTGGGAATCATATGCCAGTCGCGAGAGGCACGCCTGCTAAAACTACTGCAGTACTAATTCCTTCAAACGGTTTACTCCTTGAAGCAGAGAGGCATGAGGGAGCGGAGTGACTCGAGCCTAAATGATCTGAAAAACACCCTTGCATCCAATTAAAAATAGCAGAGAATGAGTTTCACCTTTCTTTTCACATTAAAACGAAAATATGAGTATTCTCTAGAAAGAACATCCATTCAATTCAATAGGCATTCGGCAAATCTATGCATTTGCTACAGTTTACACTACTCTACGCAAAACGGATTTGAAACGGAGTCTACTATCAAGCAGATACATTAAAATAGACGTGAATCGTGGACTGGTTTATGTTGCATGTTACCTTTTGAGCTTATAATTTTTGGCTAATATAACACAGGTCGATATGCCTAGACCCACTAGACTCTGAGGAGTATCTAAGGATTTTTAGTAAAAATTGACAACCATTTGAGGATTAGTAAGATCTCACTCCGTCAAGCAGTCCTTGGCATCCGAAATCAGTCGGATCCTGACCGAGAATCTTCTGTAGAGGCAATTCGCCACAATGATCTTAATGGTTTGGACTAGGCCTTCGCAATCGCTCTCAAGCTGCGAGCACAATATACTGACATCTTAAAAAAACATCTTTGCAATATTTATGTAACTTCATTAACAAGCAAAAGCCAACATATCGTACAAAGTTTGTCGACTATCGATAGCCTATCAATAGTCAACAACAAACCGATAGTATCGATATAGTAAAGTATGCAGATATAATATCGTCGCAAGCTATCTTTGGTAGGTATATATATTTATAAAAATATAAAAAAATAAAGAGCCACCATATTTGTAAAAGTACACTCTCTAAAATGTAAAATTGTGTGGATAAAAGCTTTTTATTTTTTAAATTATTTTACTTTTCTTTTACCAATATTTGTTTATATTTTTTTTTAAGAATTGACATCTAGCAGCTTTTTTACGATAAATTTTTTTTTCCTTATTCACTCTATATTTTTTTTTAACTTTTTAGTTCAGCTCGTTACAAAAGCGTGTTTTTTAAGATTTTTAAACTATTATTTATTTTATATTGCGCAAAAACTATCAATAATATCCTCCGCTCTCCGCTGCGTCCTCCGCTATCCATAGTGAAATAGATACTTAGTGTAATTATTGATAATTTGGCAACTCTACTCAGGGTCACCGTGAGAGCCCTGAAGTTATGCCATCTTTAAATCGAGTCTTTAAACAAATTATCAGGAAAAGCTACCGTATTCGATAATGCACTGCATTTTGTCTCTTGGAACTTCCATCAGTTCTTTGGCCGGCTAAGAAACCTAGTTAACAAACATCCCAGAATGCCATAATAGTCGTAACAATGTGTTAACAAAACAATGCTGTCTTCCAGAACACTGTATAGTATTATATGTAAAGTGTTCGACCTAGAGGCACCCACGCCAAATGCACTGACTGCCGTGATATCATTCTACATGGAGTATGGAAGACACGCAGATGTACTAACTCGTAAAATAGTCTTATGAAAAACGAACCTCAAGTTTACAGATAGAGATCACGATAGGTAAGGCTTTTTAGGGGCTCGTGGCTAAGTAGCAGCAGCACAGATCGGTCGATTTAGGTTAAGCTGCGCTTGCCGCGGTCGGTCTGTGGATGGGTGACCATCATTTCATACCGAGACCCCTCCGTGCCTCAGAGAGCACGTTAAGCCGTCGCTCCCGGTTGACAAATTAAGATCTATATTAGCCGTTATGGATAGTCAGAGGCCAGAAAGTCTGACAACTAGTCATACCACGAGATATTGTGTTACCCAGTAACTGGGTTGTGGAGGTCAGATAGGCAGTCGCTCCATATAAAATACTGGTATTAAGCTGCATCCGGTTTGACTGGAAGCTGACCGCAATGTAATTGGGAAAAGGCTAGTGAAGGCTTCTTAGGGGAATCAGTTGGGAGTTAAGTAGGGCTGAATATAACATAGGGCCTGTATTTTTTTAAGGGTGAGCTAAAAGGGCACTGCTGCATGCCCATATTTATCTGATTGCATTATTAAGTCAAGTCTTTATTTCAAAAAGGCACTGCACTTGCTTGGGTCCAAAAAGTTGATCTTATACAAAAGAACTCGCAAGAGCCACATCAAGTCCCATGTAACTGGCGATGAGCCCATTGCATTTGAAATTGACATCAATATGTCAGTTCGTTAATTGAAATGACCCGGTTTGTCACCTTTGTATGGCACGTCGTCCTTCTAGCCTTTCCATAAATATTTTGGCGTTGGCTTCCAATATGACTAGATGAGAGACAATATGAGTAGCTGCTAAAATGAGTATCTAACTTCGTAGAATAATCTAAAATTATTTCCGGTTAAGAGTTAGCAGTCGGTGAATCTGTTCTAGATTTTTAGGCTAGGATGTGCCTCCACCGGAGATTCCGGAGTTGCTCTCTAAGGAGAATTAGACGGTGTTCACCGAGGTGGTAATTCTCCACTCCTCGGTTTTCCCCGAAGGTCAGGCGCCTTTTTAATGGTTTCCCTCTGAAAATAAAAACAAGGCTGGGAAATGTTCTATATTTTAATTTATGATTACATTTACCTGGGGATTGTGTCATTTGAATATTAAAACAGTAAAACTGTCTGGGTTAAAAAAAAAAACAGCAAGTATGTTTTATATCATTTAATCTGAAAATAAAATGGCGCTTCTACGTAGTGAATAAACAAAATAATTAATAAACATGATTAGTTCTAAATTAAACAGTTGCTTCACGTTCGATGTAGATCAAACGACGTCATTTGTGCGTTCTAGATGTTTGGCGTATATTTCAATAACATTATAGTTTTGTTATAGTACAAGATATACGCAAAAGGTTAATTTTACCTAAGTGCCAAATTAATGAAATGAAATTTTAAGTTATAATTTTCTATAGAAATATAAAACCGCGCAAGGAGTTTGTCTCCGCCGCCCTTGATACTTATGGGATGAATCAGGTGCACACAACCAATCACACAGGCATGAACAGACAGACTCGGACAAATTGTCTGTAGATCATATAAATCATATAATACTTTGTTACGCGCGGGAGTTGAAGCCGAGATACGCGATGTAGCAGCAGAACTCTTGACCAGTTCGCCAACCGCGCCGTCACAGCTGTTGCGATTCAAAATACAAATGTACAAATAAATATATATACACAGGTTCAGTTATAGGTTCCTGTGGCTGTGGAACTCCAAAAGTATGACACATTTTTAGAATTAGCTCCAGAAAATTTAATCCATATCGCAATAGTCACTTATCCGGGCCATAGTGGCTGGGGAGTTTGTTGCGCCGCTTCTTCTCTCCAGTGAAGCACTAGGAAGCGGTGAAGGGTGGTTTTTGGGGACTGTTTTGTAATGTATGACGTTCAAAATGTACCATTTCAATTGTTCTAATTTGAATAAACGATATTTTGATTTGATTTGAGTAGTTTAACATATAATCTGGCATACCGTACACTCGTGCGAGACGTATAAAAACTCGCCAGCTCTGATTTTATCAGTCATAGCAATCGCAAAAAATATGCTTCTGCGCCGCAGTTTTTGTTTAAAGTTTTTTGTAGAAGTTTGAGTGCAACACGAGGTAAATGAAAAACTGAAAAATACATGCAGAATTGTGTATTATTGATGTTGATTTAGTCAACATGGCCAAGGTCGTGCGCCATGTGTTTCTATAAATAGATTATATCTTGTCTTCTCGTGGCTGGGTTTAAATGGGAATTTGTTTGCACCGGATAATTGTACTGACCTAGTTTACTGATTTAATTGTAAGCTCTTAAGAGATCTCTGAGTTTTTTAATTTAGTTTTGATACGCGGATCTAAATTACACGTTTTACTTAAAAAACAAAGAATATAATTCGCAGGACCGTGTGGTTTAAGTCGGCAGAAATCCGCGATAACGTTACGATAAATTTCCACACGGAAAATGTAGTGTTTATCAGCGGACAAGAGGACAGCCCTGCATTGAGATAATTCCTTCCTCCAATGACTCCAAAAAGATTTCGTATACGGCGATCAGGGTAGATATTCTTGACACTTATGTGTTTCGCTATCATGAGGCTGGATGCACCTTATGATAGGCTTCACATAATGAGGCTTGTCCTCATTCGTCACCTTAAATAACATACAAATGTAAAGGAAGGTCTCCATATTCAGAGAGCTTTCTTTTTGCGATCCTTTGTTTTCTTTGTCGAAGAACTTCTGAAGATTACACGTATAACCTTCTAGTTCCTCAAGCCCTTTGTTCAGCAAATTGTTATATGAACACCTCTTGAATATGTATTACGCATGTGCGGCATTCTTGCACAAGACGGGAAAGGCAACTCAGGAAAATATACGTGCATAGTTGCAGTTCAGCGTAGGCGACCTGGCGACATCTCAATTATGTGCAAACGCGACGTTTATAGCTTATACCTTATTGCTTAACTTAAATCTAATGGTGCCAATGCTGTTTTCTGCCTCAGAATTCAACACACCCATTTGGAAAGGCTGTAGATTGTGAATAGGGTTTTAGATGTCGCATTGCCTTGTTGTACGTTACGTCGGTTCTAAGCCTTTCTGTGTCCATTATTAAGCTTAGCCGTTCCATTAGTATTTGGTAAGCAGTAGACGTGAATCGGCATTCTGCTGATCGCAGTATAAAAGGTGTATTTATACGTGTCATGACCCTTGCTTATTGCTTGATTATTAAGTTGATTTCTTCTATATTTCCATTAATGCTGTTTTTGAATGTTTAATATCTTCGTAAATAGTATAATGTTATTTGTTATTACTTGTGTATATAAAATTATATTATTTAGTAGTCCCTTTTCTATTTTTCTAACTAGAGTTCACAGATTGACTTGAGGAACACCAAAATATCGAAGTTTAAATATGTAAAAAAGGATAAATTGTAACTATTTGCAGTCTTGAAACTGTAGCAGTAAACTGGCGTTTGGAACTTAATTACAGTTATATTTTCTTGTGGAGAGAAAAATACTTATTATATAATGCGTTAGAAATATGTATCTGAACAATTAAAGATAAATCTTTGAAAAGCATTAACGCATGCTTTCCATTTAATATAATAACTTTACAGTTCGCTAAGCATGCGTTAATGCTTTTCAAAGATTTATCTTTAATTGTTCAGGTAATTGCATCTTAACGGCATTGTATTAACTGCAAAGTTAGTCGTGTCTGTTTTGTCACCTGTATAGGCACTGAATAGATAGCAATAACGTCGCCAAAAGACGTGTTAAATTATGGATTAAGAATTTGCGGTGGTGAGCAGAGGTTGAGATGGCTTAGTGGTCAGACCGCCTGGAGTATTTATCCGGGAGGCGCAGGTTCGAATCCTGCTCGCGACCGTATTTTTTTTTCCATTTAATATAATAACTTTATGTATCTGAGCTTTCTTACCTATTATGCTCCAAAATTAGGAGGACTTTTTGCGATCCAATCATGGCTGGATATAGACCCCTGAAATTCGGAACGGCCAATGCAAATCAGCATTCCTGGCAACACTACCATGATTGTTCTCTAAAATAGTTTCATATTGAAGCCAACTTTATTGTTATCTATTGATTCCCAATTTAGCAGCAATCTATCCATGACATCAGGCTGGAACAAAGAAAGCGATTTACAAACACTACATCATTGTGAACTAATATCAGCATCACAGTAGTCTCGGCTCTTGGATATATGATGCTTGTCTTAGCTATAATGGGAGGAATGTTCGCTCATTATAATGACAATTTATCTTTTTATTGTTTGGATGACAGACTTGCAAAGCTGATGTTATTGAGTAGGAATTTTGTGATTTTTAAAGACGTTTCTAGAAATACTATGCCAATCTTGGCTGAGAAAACAGTTTTGGAAAAGATTCATGGGTTTTTTTTTTAGAAGAATAGCTGTGAATTGTAAAAGGTGACGAACGGTTTTTATTATCGCTGGGTTACTGACCTTTTAATATTTACTGGGTTCCAGACCCGTCAAAGGTATCTAAAAATTAATCTAAATATTATATCCCCGATGCTAGGCAACTGGACTTATCCTACTTGTAAAATTTATTTGTGCATAGTGCTAGTATGTTTCTGTCTCCAGCTTACTACGAGGGGAAGTTGAAACTGATATTCTTTTAGCTTAATTTACATTTCTTCACTTTATGTCCTGACTTACTAGGAGTTGCTGTGGCTGTGTAAACTGTTGCTCGCCCCAAAAAAGTCCCTAGTTTTGTTAGTAGTTTGGACTGTAATAGGTTTGAATTTTAAACGGTGGGAGCAGTGACTGTATCTCCCTAAAAAAAGTTTGTTCTTTATTCAACATTTCATCATCATCATCATCCACAGCTAGACTTCACCCACTGCTGTGCATAAGCCTCTCACTGCTTGTGCCTATCTCCGCACTCCTGTGCTAGTCTAATTCACTTTTTTCAGCGATAGTAACTATTTAGTCCGTCCGTTCAACATTGACTGTTACATAAATAAATTCTACAGCTATATTGATCACATCTTCATCTGGTTCTTCAAAAGCTATATCATTTATAGATTTATAATAATTTCTATTCAAATTCGGTGCTGATGCTTGTTGACTCACAATATTCAAACCGACAGCGACAGTTGGCAAGCTCCGTCATCGCGGCAAACAATGACACCACACATTGTCTTACATACATACATAGTATTATATACTTGTGTATATAATACCATAGATACAGTTTTTAGGTGCTATATTATGTCATCGGTGAGCTCCTCAGGTTGTTTGTTGATTTGGAACCTATTAAATATTGCTTTAGTAGTTGCTGTGTGATGTGTTAAGTCTGATTCTATCTCGATAGTATTGTAATTTGTAACTATAAAGTGTCATTTTTTCATTTTAAAAAAACATTGCCCCACTAGGAATTTCTTCCTGTGTCGTGGGTACGTTTACAGACATATAATCTCACATACACACGCACACCCAGACCCGGAGCAATTATCCGTAGATCGTACAAATATTTGCTCCGAGCAGGAATCGAACCTGCGACACGCAGCGCAGCAGTCGGTCTCTCGACCACTGCGCCAACCGCGCTGCCAAAACACAAAACGATCAAAACTATAAAGTGTTGATCGTTTTATGTTTTGGCCGAGTACTGGGTTTCTTTCTTGGGTTTTCTGTTGGATAAATCTCATTGTTTATCCAGTTTTATATCAATATTCGTTACCGGAGCTACGCTATTTTATAAATTAATGGTAGTGAATGTAACCTATGGAATTTGTGTGACAGCAATTATTTTTTTCTTCCAGACACCATACACAGATGCTGCGGAGTACTTATTTAAGCTAAAACCATTCCTATACTTTTCAGAACCATGAAAACCCTATATAAAATGATTAATTGTTTCCACAAAGTCACAGTTATTTTAAAATTAAGGTCCACTTCATTAGTTTCTACTAATAAATCGATCGTATTCTCAGTCACATCTCTTAATACTGGTAATCCAGGAAATGCTCCATAAATCATTGCTACAGTAAATAGTGAGTCAATTTTATTAGAACCCTTACGCATTACTAGAGAAAAGAAATAAACATATTTTTCCATGAACGTAGAAACGAGAGAGTTAGAGAAATCTAGGAAATTTATTTGGAATAAACTTTTCAGGTTTTCCTCTAATTTTATATACATAAATAAGCCTTGATTTCTTGAGTATGGTTAAGTATTCACATCCATCTTATATAAGACATGACGGTGTTGCCATATCAATATATATTGTTATTTTGTTTATTAATTTGTAATGCATTAGAGATACGCGATGTAGTTTAGTTTCGAAAATAGAAGTACATATGCTTTTTTTCTGATTTTTCTGCGGGTGATCCCATGTAGTGTCCTAATTACTGATAGCCATATAATATGTGATTTATCTATTCCATTAGAATGTTTAGTGAGGTTTTCTATACTAGCAATCTGGGGCAAACTACCACTCTAGTACTAGGGCCACATAAACATTCCCAAATGTAGTAGAAAGCATTGTTTTAAGGCTAAAGCTTACATTTCTACTTGTTTTGATGCCGTTGGGAAAGGAATGTGTAATTGCATTTCTATGCATGAATTCCATGACATAAATTGGACACGATCTAGAATTAGTTCCCCACGTTTTCAGCAAAACAGGCCAAAATAAATAGACAAGGAAATGTCACATCAAATCCTGTAATGGTCAAAATTGGAATATTACAATTATTTTTATAGAACTGTTTATGGTTGGTATTCTTTGGCAGAAGTAAATTCTGTAGTGTACATAAACATCTATCACTAAAAATAAAACTAATCGTGATAAACACGAGACTAAATGTTCTTATAAGTAAGCAATAGGCATGACTACAGATTTTGAAATCTCCTTTTATAATGTAGGTACATGTCTACTATATCCTAAAAACACATTATTTCAGTAATAAACTAAGTTTCAACGCAAATTATTGCATTTTAATCTATCTGCTGCTGGGTGTCATGGCGCCGTTTGACGTCATCCCTCAGCATATTTGACATAAGTTGAAGCCATACTATACGGCGATGATTGACATTTGACTGAGGCGTGATGTCATTCGCTGTGATTGACGTTTCAGTTAACATGGCCGATTGCAGCATTTTATACTTTTATTTTATTGAAAATCTTATTAATCTTAATGTTTTTAATAAAACTAGGTAATTTTTTGGAATCCTTTGTGCCTATATTTACCTCTAAAACCATTTATTCCTTGATTCTTTAATACTGTCGTCATGCCTATTACAACACTGTATGACAAATAAATAATTTAAGAATATCTGCCTTATTCCCTGTATTCACAGCACAGTTCTGCACTGTATTTTCTGGATTTTTAATGGATTCCTAATTAAAATTGAGCCAAGGGATTACTCTATTAAACTCATGAATTTCCATTGTTAAACGAATGGATAATATCTTGCGTATAAGTTTGCTTACTATGATTTGTTTAGAAGCAGTATATCTTGATCATGACCTTGACCGTGGCACAAAAATATTGTAAAGAGATTACATTCTATTACGTTCTTCAGACTTGAAAGCTTCTATTTCTACCACTACTATGATAACACAAATATTAAACTCGCATATTTCCTTTTTCATTTCAATATTTTTAATAATATTTCTTCAAGGTTTTCATAGTTGGAAACTTGGGCAGCTGTGTTTACGATTCGTTCGAAACCATCAAATGTAATGGTTTGCAGAGTATGGGCTTTTAACAGTGGTTCTACGCCGTACTGAGAAGTATATGGTAATGGATGAGTGTTCGGCTATGAAAATAGTTTGACTATGAAAAGTATACCGGTAAGTAGTAACCGTAATATCGCCAAGAAATATGCGTTGTTCGTATAGGGTTAGGTTTTATCCGGAATGTCGTGTTGATTATTAAACATTAGGGTTATGAGTCAAAATGTTGTAATTTTTTTTTTCTTTTTCCGGTGGTCCACTGTGATACACGGTGGATTTTTATTAATTATTATGTATCGATGTAGTTTTTAAGTCTCATGGCACAATAGGTGATGAGCCTATTGCCATCAACCGGGAACAATTCCTAACTTCAGGCGGCCCTGGAGAATACCCTAACAGAAACTAACAATAAAGTTACAATATTAAATGGAAAAAAGAATACGGTCGCGAACAGGATTCGAACCTGCGAATAGAAGAAAAGAGGTCGAAATGGCTTAGTGGTTAGAGCGCCCGGAGTATTTATCCGGGAGGCGCAGGTTCGAATCCTGTTCGCGACCGTATTCTTTTTCCATTTAATATTGTAACTTTAGAGTTCGCTAAGCATGCGTTAATGCTTTTCAAAGATTTATCTTGGAGAAACCTGATCCTGAACCTGATGAGAAAATGCCTGATCCGGTAATCGAACCACGACCTCATCCTCATCAGCCACGCTCACAACCTCTAGACCAATGAGGTAGACCTGGAATTATCCGCCAAAATCGTAAATATGTAAAGCCCTATTCGTTCTCTAAAAATCATTCCAGATATTTATACTTGGCATGACAGAATGATCATTGTGAATTTGATTGAGAAACAAAACAAACGTCGAATTCGTCATCCGTATTGCATATAGTAATCTGCAAGGTCTGCCGCGGAACTTGGACCAATTTCAACAGAAGACAATGACCATTGTCAATTTTAGTTTTGCAGACGCAATGCGTAGAAAGTTTATTGGTGCATCAATTCCATTATTTGGTCTGGTTGATTTTGTGGACATGGTGTCAAGATTTTTTTGTTATTTCTTGATGGGCTATAGTCGTCACAATGCCGGGCAAAATGAGCACAATCACTGAGGTATGCCTAGAAAACGCTGATGTTAGTATCCCGATATATAAATCAAGGGACAAACATTTTTTATCGTGGAAAATCAGTTATGAACACCTGCTGGATTCATACCAACTAAACACCAAATGAGAGGTTCATTTGGTGTTTAGTTGGTATGAAACACCAAATGAACCTCCACTAGCCTTAGGATCCCAATATCGCAGCTGCTTTCACAGCGGTTTACACAAGAAAGGCTATGGAGGAGATTTTCCTAGTAGTTGAACAGTACAGATTAATTAAGAGTTCTAATTCATCAATAGACCGGTGTTAAATTCAGCGCACAGTATCATACTCTTTACGCAGAACATTGGTCCAACACCCGATGTTTTCCTTCAATCTCGCTCAGTCAAAGGAAGTGGGCAGTACAGTTCTCAGAACGATATTTAATGGGAAACTAACGTTTATGTGTTAAGCGAGAAGATTTTCGGAACATGTCAATGTTTACATTGTATTGGTAACTTCGGGGTTTCGCGAAATTGATATTAGTGATTGGCTTGGTGAGAGATGACTTGCAAGCTTACGAAGTGGAAGAGAAGTGTGGTGGTCGCTTCTTGGCGCGTCACTACTTCACTAAGATTATGTTTATCTAGCAGTTTCTTAGAAAATTGTATTAAATCAATATCATCAATACATATAATAATCAATAATATCAATATATCATCATCAATATATAAAAATGTAACGGATCGCTGTCTGTACATGGAAGATATATGAGAAAATATATTATTGGGACCTTCATCAACGCAAATAGCACCCAAAACAATGATTGTTAGATTTTTTGTCTGTTTGTCTGTGCGGTTGTGCACGCTAATCTCAGAAACGGCTTATCCGATTTAGATGTGGTTTTCACTAAGATATTGTGGTAAGCTTCACTTAACATTGAGTGTTTGTTTCATGTCACAATTTAAAGAATCACGTCGAACATTTGTTTATTATGAATTTGTGTTCATACACGACATGGTGTTAATTTACGACATCCACGCGGACGGAGTCGCAGGCACAGCTAGTCATAATTCAATGTTTAATAAAAATTTTGGTAAAAAAAATTTACCCTTTGAGTTCCAATAAACTTTTTATGGGTATTGCAATTTTCAGGAGACACATATGTTGCATCACGCTTGTATTCCCCATAGGCATAGACTGAGGTGTACAATAAAATCATTGTAGACCATCAGTGCCGTTAGTAAGTCCCATGTAATAGGTGGTGAGCATGGGGGCCATCGACTGGGTCCAATTTCTTACTCCGGGCCGAACTCCTCCTTCTAAACGTGTGGTTGATAAACAACCTAGTGCCAGAGTTTAAACCACCCGTAGGTCTCTGACATGGCTTTACACACCATCGAGAACTTCTTTCTGGTGTGCTGGTTTCCTCACGATGTTTTCCTTCACCGTTTCAAGCAAGTGATAATTAATTTATAATACGCACAAAAAGACATTGGTGCGTGTCTTGGATTCGAACTTGCGACCTTTGACTTGTCAGTCCAACGGTCATACCACTAGGTTAACACTGCTGCCGGGCCGAACCAAAAACTCAATAAGGTTTTACCCGATCAAACCATCAAACCTAGAAATACTATACTAATCAGATATTTTTTATAATAATAATTTGATTATTCTTATGACAGTGCGAGATTGTCCAACTATTTCGAACTCAACCCAAACACATTAGCCGAACATTTTTGGGTTTAATATAAAAATGTTGTGAGACAAATTCCTAATTAACTTACAGAATTACTTTCCGTTTAATGACGTAATTACATTACTTTTTCCAACGCTCACGAGTTGCATGACAATTGCCACTGCGAACAACGTCATCATGGGATTCCCTGACGTCACACACATCGATGTATTTGTACGTCACAACAATAACAGATAGGTTATAATAGCTTTTTAAGTGATGCCGTGAGAACATATTGTTTTGCTTCATTTTCAATAATGACACGAGTAGAAGATGTCAAATTAATCATCGAAATTACGCAATCATTGATCTCTGAATCGGTTTCAATAGAATTTGGAAATGCTGTAAAATTCTTACAATTGTCATTGTTATAGAATATTTTAAGACTGGGGGTGGACTGGAGGTGTATATAGCAAATTTAATAGTTATTCTACATATAGTTGGTCCATTTAACTACCTATATATAATCTACAGATAAATCTTTCAAACGCATGTACGTATGCGTAGCGAACTCTTAGTTATACAATTTGTGGAAAGAAAAATGCGGTTGTGAGCAGGATTCGACGCTGCTGGATATATACTCCAGGGGCTCTGACCATTAATCTATCTCAACCTCTGCTCACTATTCCGAATTATTTTTCCACACTTTTATACGTCCTTTGGTGACGACAACGCTATCTATTCATTCCAATGAATGAGAATTCACAAGTGACTGAACCGACACGACTAACTTTGCAGTTAATACAATGTTGTACCTTAAATGATTGAATGATTTTCATGCTGTTTTCACCAATAAATAAAGTGGTTATCGAGTATGGTTTTAGTATATAATTTGTCAAGTTTTTGTATACATTGGCTAAAATATAATGACATTTGTTGGAGGTGTCAGGAAATAATAAGCCGTCTGGGAGCTGTCGACGAAAACGCTGCCTAAATCCTTTTAGATATAACGAATTGATGTATGGTAGAATTGTGTATTTTATATAGGTATACAGAAAAGTCGCGATGGCACACGTCTATCTCCTAAGGATAACATACTGTATCCATTTTGATACTTAAAAAATGGGCAATTATAAAGCGGTAATTGGAAAGCGGGAACGAGGTCAAAATTTCATGATAACTTTTGGTCGCGATAACCACATACATCCACGCAGGCGAAGCCGCGGGCATCAGTTAGTATTTGCATAAAGCATTCGCTGTCACCGAAAACAGCTGTGCGTTATCGTCAAATGTTGTTTCAAAATATGATTAGCTCCAACAGTTCTGCATTGCTCGTTTAAGGGGACCCCTCACTATATCATATTTATACGTATAATTATATATTGCATAGGGAAAGGGCTATAACGACCGTCCGCTGACGTCACCCTAAAATTTCCTACGTAGTTACTGAGACCTTCGACGTGCAACGAAATTTAAACTGTGGCCACAACTTTTTTAATTTCTTTCTATTGAGTTCGTATTACCTTAAGTTCACAAAAAAATTACATGTTTAAAAAAATATGTAAAAGCTTGTGTTCAGTGTCTGATATATTGTTTGTGAACCTGTCTTCGCCTAAGTTGTAGTTAATTTACGCTTTTGCTCCTTTACACCTATTATCTGCTTTTATCTTCGATTTTATGGATTTATCTTACTCTTAAATTGCCTCGTTGGTCTAGTGGTCCCAAGCGCAACTGCTGAGCATGAGGTCTCGGGTTCGATACCCGCGTCGGGCAAAGTGTTATTGAGTTTTTCTCTTAGGAAATTTACTACACTGATTTAAGAACAATCCAAAGGTCATTTATATTTGCCAGGGCAATTCAGTCACAAGCCCTTTAACATCTCAGTTTACAACAATACCGTCTAACTCCACAAAGCGAACTTTATTAATAACTTTCAGTAAATAGCGAACGTATCAAAGAACGCCAAACATATGTACTTACAAAGTAAACAATTCGCGTTCCCCGGTCTAGTTGAAACAATCGTACAAATACAACATATTGTTTGAACCATGGAATTTGGCGGACAAGCTCCTTTTTGCCATATGTTGACCCTGACTATACCTTCTCACGCAAACCGTTTAATTTTTCCTCTAAACTTCTAAAAAGGACTCTAATGCGATAACTTAAAATTATATTTTAATTTTAACGAAACGCGAGTTAGGACGTTTGTGGATTGAGCCATTTGAATACTTGAGAATATTCGCGTCCCATTCTAATGTTCATATTGTTTTATTGCCTTCTCGTTTCGCAGACCATTCAGTTTGAAGTGCACAGGTGCATCATACGTCTGTCTCGCTCGCTCCCCTTGTTTATATCTGGCCGCTCGTAGGTCAGTCTCCCGATTGGATCGGTGTGAAGCTGACGCGTTGGTACAAGCGTATAACTCAGCTTTTTTAGAAAGTGCCTTTAGTGGATGTGTTGTTTTTTTTTTGAGAAAGAAATTCAGTGATGGCAATGACATCGTGCCGTAATTCCAGTGTAGTGTTGTGCCTCAGGTGTTAGTGACGTTCTTGGCATTTAGTTGTTTCCTTTTGGATATCCTTTTGTTCGGAAACGTGAGCGTCCGGCTTGTGAGCGTATGCTACGGTTTGTTTTTTTAAACTCACGTTTTTTTTTTAAAGATTGTCGCCTATGATTTATGTAATAACCTTATCAAATGTTTTGTCAACATAAATTAACATAATCTGATAACAGAGAAAAGTTTCGTTAAGTTCATTTTGCTCTTGAACTTGAATTTAGTACAACTATTTTTATGTTGCTTGAAACGTCATTCTGACGTGATTATTCTAAATATTGTTTATAAAAAAAAACCCCTAAAGAAGGTAGAACGTAAAAATTATAAAAAAAGACTAACAAACTCTTCCCAAAATAACGTATAAACTTAAAGACAATTTACAAAGACTCCCTCAATTTGGACACAATTAATGACGTCATACAATTATATGTTCACACAAGTTAAAAAGTCGTAAAAACCCGTATAGAAGTAACACGTTATTACCTTCTGGTTTGTCAGTTTGTTTACACAAATGTTAACGCAAGACTGACTGACAGTCTTCATTTTAAACTTATGACATTGTACGCTAAAGAATTTTTACTAGATATTTGCACTGGATGGAATGTGAATTTCGCGAAGTATCGATGTAGGTTAAATGCTTAGATATAATTATAAACATTATCTGGGTTCGGAATTCTGATTGATGGGAAGTTTGCATGTAAATTAGGTCGTAGTGATCTGAATCGGATCGCGAAATATGAAATTAGGAACCCCAATATTAAAACAGCGTTAAGTTTAATGAAGTATTCCCGACTTGTCAATATGAAAAGGCAAGGTATTACACCTGTATCCTCGAAGAGTTCGGCAAAAGAATCTTCCTGTTCTACAAGTACAACCTCATTTCTCAGATCTTGTCATTAAGTCGCCTGTAATGGTGTTAAGCTTATAGCCATCAAACAGAGACAATTATAAAGTCCAGGCTGCTACTGACAATTTCCTTACTGAAAAACCTACTAACACTGCCCGACTTGGTAATCAAACCCAGAAACTTACGCTCAGCAATACGTCTTGTGACTTAAGACCAATGAGGCAGTCAAAATAAAAATAACATAACAACATAGCATCACGCCTGTATTCCCCGAAGGGGTAGGCAGAGCTGTACACAGTTGTACACCCACATTTCACCAATGCCGTCATTAAGTCCCATGTACCAGTAGGTGGTGAGCCTATTGCCATCAACCGGGCACATTTCCAAACTCCGGGCTCCTACTGAGAATTTCCTAACAGAAAAACTAAACAACACTTTGCCCGACCCGGCAATCGAACCTCCTGCTCAGCAGCCGCGCTTGGGACCACTAGACCAACGAGGCAGATAATAATGATCTATAATTATCATTTACTCTCCAATCAGTATCGTATTAAAATCATTACTTACTACTTTTTGTCTAAGTGTCTACCTTGACTCAAAGACCTAGATTACTATCCACAGGCACACGTGATCTACTCGGAGAATATCTCCACGTTCATCCGCAGAAGTCATTAGTTGATAAACCAGTCGATCGCTTCGAAACTATTTCACAATCTCATGGGAACTTTAGTTTCTTGATGTCTCATGTTATTTATGTTCATTTAGGAACATGTAATAGGTTCTTTAATGACACAGCCCAAATGGGTAAAGGTATGTTTATGCGAGTTACTCTCAAGCCTTTTCTATTAACAAATATTTTATGTTTGAAAACGATGGTATTTCAGAATCTTAGCAGGTGTAAATCAATAGTTGATTGTAATAATTTATGAAACACATAACAACGTTTTTGGAGTAGACAAAACTTACTTACTTACTCCGTTGACTGAGTGATCCAAAATGAGTCTTTGGCAGTTTTACGCTAATCATTAGCTTATAGTTCCCGAAGATCCACCTCCACCATATCAATCCAGCGATATCGTCCTACGGGACGTCGTGCCGTTGGTCTACCAAGATAGGCTCTCCTGACACTGCGATCTTCACTCATCCTCTCAATGTGGCCGAGCCATCGAAGTCGATGAGCTTTTGTCTCCCCCATAATATTTGGATCAGACAGGAGTTCTTCTATCTCAGCATTCTTTCGGATTCTCCAGCTGCCATTTTGAAAAGCTAAAATATGAAAACGATACTTTAAAATTTATTCAGAAAACTTTTTTCTATTTCAAGATCAAATAGAGGATGATTACAATGTTAGTAAACTAAAAGTTTAAACCGACAACACAGTTTTAAAGAGTATGGTTTTGCAAATTCTAGTACACATACACAGAGAGGCAAAATACTAATAAAATCTATTGAGCTTACAAACTTCCCAGACAGTATAAAACAAGTTCTTTCTAATATACAAAATAAAAAAAAACAGGAAAGACCCACGGACATAACGTGACTTAGTAATTATACAGATTATAACAAGCCTCTATGTTATGTAATAAATTGTTAAAAAACGTATTTGGAGGCATTGCTACGGAATCTACGTGTTTTGATATAAATTCTAGTGTGTTATTAGAACGGGTTTGTGAAGGCAAACGGGAATTTAAAGTTCATATTGACGTCACAATAGAAAAAATTATATCTTTAGTAGGAAATATTGATTTGATCATTATGACATTCAAGTCTATAATTTTATGCTTAAGTACTTTTAAGAGTCATTTGAGTTTTCTGATATTTAATACTGTCATTATTGAAATGATGATTTCTTTGAGCTGAGTTTTACTAACGTCAGATAACAATTTTCCAAAGATACATCCGATTTTTTTATAAATATAATACAAAAGTTGTCAGAGAATATAATTTTACTCGGATAGCGTCCCAGTCTGACAAAATATTGATTAAAGAATGAAAATATCTAGTCTATTCCAATTTTAACATTTTGGGACTTTATAATATTGACAGACGCATAGGGGTACTTATTTGTATCTTAGCAATAAATAGAACTGCTGATAATACGTGATCATTAATATTATTAAATCATGGCGTATAAAACACGTGATCTCTGACCTTAGTCATTATAATTACAAATATCCTTATTACAAGAAAACACTTATTTATGAGTAACTTATAAACGTAATGCTAGGATACTAGGGAATCTCGCAACAAAATATTATATACTCGTAATTTATTAAAATAAATGAGTAATGGCCATTGTTGATGACACCTGACTAAATATGCATAAATAAATATGATATTGATTGAAATTCTTGATTTTGCACGGTTGACAATATGAATTGAACAAAAAAGTTGCGTCAATCATGGACTGACGACTTGTCATGTGATGTTATGATATTAATCACAACGCTTTGCTATTGAAAACTAACCTCAATAGGGAAGGCAACATAATGCTAAAACTTATGTCAGAACCTACGCTTGTTCCCACTAAACCAATCAAAAAGTGGTATTTTGACGTTTTAGTCAGAATTGTTTCAGCCAATTACCTTGAAAGAAGAAAGAAGAAAGAAAGAAACATTTATTTAGCCACAGCTCAAGAGACACGGTATACAATAATATATGCAAAAAAACTTAAAAATACTTAACCCTACAACCTACATAACCTTAAAAATACTAAATATAATATAATATAAGAAAAATAAAATAAAAAAACAAAATTAAAACAAGTAACTGGTGGGGACATAAAAAAAAATTTATAAAAAATAAAATAAAAAATTAACTAAGTTGCATGAGTGTGTCTCTCACGGCTGGACCAAATAGGTATCCAGATCAGCTTAATGCCAAGTAGGAGGATCTACCTACTAGGCGCTGGTTTTCGTCTGGAACCTGTACAAAATGCTCCACGGATGCCAACAGTGGATGGTGTACTCAAAGTGTGTGTATATGTGTGTATTGTTTCAAATTGTGTGTATTCTAACGACTATATATATATATATATAATTAATTATTAATTAGTAATAAATAACTAATAAAATTATGAATAACATTAAATTAATACCCCTACAAATCAATCAACAATATATATATTAACTATATAAATAAAATTAATAACGTATTTCAGATCAATTTAATTTAAGTCCACGAAAGGTATGCCCGATAGTTAAGGTTCTAGATGTTCATACCCACAACAACCGATAAATTTACATTCACGTTACCCAATTCATACTGCGCATTAATAAAGTACCGCCTTAGTCGTTTTTTAAAAGTGAATAAATTGTTTATTTGTCGCAAAGGGGGTGGTATGTTATTCCAAATTTTTGATGCTGCATAACCTTGCTCAAATTCCAACCCCATTGACAAAGTTTGCCTGGTAATCTTTGTGTATTTCTTATTTGAATCATGAAATGGTCATTCGGGAAAATGATTATTGGCAGCTATCAATGGCATGTCTGTGGGTTTGATTTTATTACAAAACTCCCACTATTTGTCTGAAGCAAGTTGCTCAGTTGCATTTTATATCCATCTTCAGCATCACAACAAACCTATAGATATGTATTGGTTTTACCAAGTAAAACCGGTATTTATTAAATGCTGATTACACGGAAGTGTAATTAAATCAAACCTATCCGTTTGACATCCCCTGAGTGTCGGTCCCACGTTTGACTTTCCTAATTTCGCATAATATGTCTAATTGCCGTGCTGTTTCCTGTCAATCGGTTTGTGCCGTAACGTAGAAAGTGGTGTTATAGATCAGCTGTATAAAATGAGGCTTATCTAAACTAGAAACATATGAAATGCTTACCAAGGACCCGCATGAAAATATCAATATCATTTGAGAGGCTCCTTTTAAAACAGCGCCAACTCTAAACTGCCTAAATGTTGACATTATCAATAATTTCAGACAAAAAAACAAACTCATGCCTTTTTCCCATGGAGGTTCCGGGCTAGAAGAAACTACAGAACGCCATCTACTGCGACCATTCGTAACTAATTAATTTAAGGCATTTCGTTATAAAAGTTATATTATTTCATTTTAAATCAGAACCCTTAGTGATATCGGGTTGACTTTTGGGGCTGACATATAAAAAGGATTCAGTATGTGTAGCACAGGATCTAACATTTCAAAGGCTTTTTAGACCCTTAGACCCAAAACCCTTAAATATATTTTCAATATTACATAAAATTTGCCCTTTGTGCGAATGCTAACAGATCAACAGTCTCATATTTCTCTTGCCCTTGTAAGTAAAGAAGGAAAGATTAAATCAGTATAACTTACAGTCTTTATGTTCAGGTAGTAGTGGTATAGTGCGAGACATGAAGGAATTTAATGTTATTTAAAAGGTAGAAGATATTTATTATTATTAAAAATACAATTAAACGTTATTCTTCAGTACTAAGTAGCCTTAGAATTTTAACTCGCGTTACTTTTTGGGCAAATGGACTATACAGAATATATAAGGAATTTTAGCAAAAAATATCCTTATTTAAGGTTGATAATAAACTACCAAAAACGGTCCTGTTTTTGTAGAACTTAAATCACCATTTAAATTAGCTACACCAGGTACCAACAGCCGAACTAATACATTAACAGTCGGAAATAGTGCGTAAAATGTTAATAAAATACATGTATTCGTACTTGACATTTCCGAACTTATACAAATTCAAACTGCTATTCACACAAATATAGTTGATACTTGAAAACAAGTTGAAACATGACGCATCGCCAACAAAACCACAAGTTTAGTTCTTAATAATTCAGTGGCCACCCAGTGTTGGCCAGTGTGTGAAGAGCTGTGTCAACTTGACGATTAAGTTGTGGAGTATGGACATTAGTAATTTGATTGTACTGTGTCTGCAGGATCGGCATATCTTATAATTTGCCTGAAATCGTATTTTTTAGGTTCGTATACTCTTGTGATTGAAGTTCTATTCACTATCTATTGTTTATTTATTTCGAGTTCAAGTAGATAAATTAACAGATTATTATTTTAAAACAATTTAGGTGTAAACAGCAAGATCTCCTAAATATAGCGGTTGCTAGCATTATTATTTTAAGTAATTATAGCTTATCGTGAAATTACTCGGATTAGCCCACCTTGTTTTGAAGTCGAAGGAAACCATTGAAATATTTATCTTTAATCAAGTTTTAAGCCCTCTTCTAAAGTAAATTTTATCTTGTTCACTTATTTTTTATCATCCGCAACAGTACTCATCTCATTGCAAGTTTTTTTACCTTCTGTAAATCTCATTTCATCATCCGTTGCCATTCATTCAATGTCCTTTTGTACTCCCATTTTTTGCATCCACGCACTCTCATAAGTATTATTTATACACAGAAAAGGTCAACTTAAGTTGGTACATGACCAGCGTCATATAAACAGTATGATCTCATACTTATTTGTGTTGAAGCAGATACTGGCGCATTTACAGACGTGCTGATTCTTCATTTATTTTACTTTTTTTCTACACTAAGACGGTCTATAGAGCGTGCCGAAGAAAATAAAATTCGAAATATGTTGTCGTGTTAGTTATGCTTTGTAAAACTGTTACAATTTTAGTAACTTTGACTGCATTTTGTATTTTGTGGTGGTTTTATGATTGGATGTCGTGTTCTGATAAGTTTTCGTGGAAGTCCATGCTAAAATTGATAAAAAAGTGTTACAAATAAAGGCTTGGGGTTGTTGGCTTGCCACTGCTGTCTTTTGTTTTAGTATAATAATACCAAGAACCAGAGGGTTTATCACCTTATATTTTAGACTTTAAGGTTTTTACACCATGAACGATGTTAGGTAAGGATTAACAGCGCCTAAAAGCATTAACAATAGGAGTCCATTATGTTTCTCCAATAGAGGCTTTTACATAATCCATACTATTTTAGATGGCAGACAGTTTTGTCCCTGAACATAATTTTATGTAGTCTTCATTACTACTACACACGCGATAGAAATTATCGATTTAACCAAAAATATGAACACATTAATGTAATAGGCATTCCGAAGAGCTCCAACCAACTGTCAAAATATTATGTACAATTGACGGGTAGTTTGTGGAAAATACTTTGTGAAATATTCTTGTTTATATGTGTATATTTTACTTGCACAAGTATGTCTGATCTTTTCTTGAGTTTCTCTTGAAAAACTCAACACTGTATTATTGGTCAGATTCTGATGTCAGTTGGCGAAGTCGACTTAAAAATAATTAAATAAGCAGGATTCTACTATGCAAGCGTCCCTCAACATTACGATGAGTATGGTGTATGGAAATTAATTTTAACATAAGGCATTGTTTTTAGGTTTTGCGTCAATATTGAAATTGAATTGGATTGGGATTGAAATTAATTTTAAAACAAATTTTATTTAGCTTCGTATCCGTCTTTATGCATACACTGCTAAATACAGACATCCAAATAACATTCATGCTGTCATTATCACAGATGAACGCATATTATTATAGCAATTATCAAATGATGCTGCCCATTTCCAAAAAATACATCAACCTTATCAAACAAACGTTCTATCCCCACTACACAATAATTACTTACCTATACATAACCTACGTTATCCTGTCTACCAAGATATGTCCCAGTGATACTTTCATTAACAAAGGTGATTGTGTCACTATCATCCCACCCACGGCAGTAGCTTCACCAGCCTCCCACAATCCACTTTGTATCCTTATCAGCTCAATTGGTCCCAGGACGGGAATGCGGGTTATTGATGATGCTTTTAACAGAATACCTGTTGATTTTCTACAAATAGAAGTGTCGTTTTTTGTCAGGTAGCGTATGTGGGACGATGTTTTATTTAGATTTGTTGTGTGTACAAAGTCCTTGTGGTGACCCGCGGAAGTTTTGCGAACGATTTTTGAGCAACACCTATTAAATGAGACTTAACAAAACCATCAATGAAATGTGGATATACTATACTACATCTCTGCCTAAATCTTTAGGGAAATCCGGCGTGATGTGTATATGACAAAGCACTTGTAATACGCCAATGCGGGCTTCCTCTTTAACTCTTACTCTGATCCATCAAATGGGTAATGTCATAATGACCGCGTTTACCCGCTGATCGGTGACCGCAGCAACCATGATGTCATCGATGTACATGTAAATGGTCCCCCGCTGTACCACAACAAGTTCTTAAGGTTTTTGTTTAGATGAATAAAATCAGTGGCGGAGCTAATATAGGGTGAATAGCACTATTTCTTTCTTTCGTATCTGATAACGATAACTTTAAGACATCATTGTAGTTTACCTGATGACTCCTGGTCACTCATAATTTTCCGTTGAGACGTCATGTAATATTCTTAGCCACAATGATGATTCGTAATGCTTTTAATATTATGAAATCAGCTGTATAATAATAATAGTTTTTTTGTATCTTCCGGGGAACTACTTGAAAGCCAGCCATCCAATTTAAACTAAAAAAGTAGGCAGTTCTTGATTATAGTGTAAGTCTTCATAATCTAGCTATCAACAAGTCTATCTTTGTAGTTGGATATTTTCTATCTAAATATCAGGCATTTGAACACTACCTTGCTTGTTAGTTATTTCGAATTATTTTCCGACTATTTATAGTTGATATGCAATGTTTGATTTAATTCTACAAACTATTATTCTTTTGACATCTCCTATACGACTTTTGCTTATAACTAACTCATCACATTTTTTACCTTTAGCCACTATGTTTTTCTATTATTCTTCGCCTCACGAGGAAGTTCCATAAAAATACTTTAAATTCAAATTATCCTCGCTTCTCATTTGTTGCCAATTACATGATCACATTATGACAGCAGCTCGACGTTGTTACTAGTAGCAACTGACAGCAAGGTCGCGTATTCTCATCCCAGTTGATTCACGAAACCCAAAAACAATTGTTTAGTCATGTCGCGAATTAAATGTTTGATTGTGAAGGTGGGAGATCACTGGGCTTAATTTCGGGTGGTAGTGAACATTTCGGTATTTAATTAGAATACCTTGATTATTTTGTCGTCCCTTGTGTTTTTTTTCTGCTTCAAAACCAGTATTTTAAATTCCGTTTTAAAAAAGAGTGTTGGATTTCAAAACTTTGCTGAAGTAAGCTACTAAAAATGTTGATAAATGACAAGTCGGGGAAGGACGTTAACCTTTTTCAAATAAAATTATTCGCTTTGCAGAAGCGTGTTAGATTTTACAATTCCAATAGAACGTAATTAGTATGACGTTGCTAAACAGATTACGTTATCCGCACTTGAGTTGGGCTCAAGAACATTACATACACATGTTCATAATTATGTTTGTATATGACAGAGTAAAATAAACACACATAAGACCTTACAATATTCCTACAGTAATAAGAAAGAAATATGTAAGAATAATAATCGTAATATTTTTAAAGTATGTTTTTGTATTTCAGGAATAACATTTCTGTGTAATTCACATGTTTTGAAACGTGTCAGAAGTCTAGACGTACCACCTACTTGAAATTGTACATTTTCAAAATCCATTAATAATATATAACCGTTGAAGAAAACACTTTCAACTTCGACTCACCTTGTCAAAATTGAAACTGATAAACACAAAAGAAAAGATCTTCCGAAATAGATGGAATTCATGGAAGGATTCGTAGGAGAAATATGTAAAATAAGCTTCGAAAATGTTACAAAATACTTGTTTATGCAAATGATGTTTCATTGTCTTCTAGTGATAATGAATCCGAAACTGTTAGAGAACATGTTAAACGTGACCACACTTCTAATCCCAAAGATTACAACCATGACGGTAATATCCGTAACCGAAATTTAGATTATATAACTTAAAATATGCTTATTCTCTAACCGTGAACAAAAATCTTCCGCATTCATACTATTCAAGACAAATTATCGAGCAATCATCAACACGTTTGCTGTCTAATTCTACGATCTGTGTGTCACTGAATGATGTCATCTTTAAAGCGTGAGCGCACCCATTGCGAATAAATAAATTCAACATGGTTGACAATATGAAAAGGAAAATCGTTCATCGGAAATAATTATACGACCGAAATACATTGAAAAATTAGTTGTTAAACATTTTTTCTAATAATCGATGGATATGTTTTTTTTTTATCTTGAAAGCAAAGCATAGTATTATTTAGCTCACAGCTAATTAAATAATTATCGAAGAATGTTAGAAATGTTATAATATGTGGTACATACTAGCAAGATTTAATAAATTCTGCAGTAAAGTCTCTTCATAAGCGTTTAATAGATACAACGTATTCAATTTATAAAACTGGACGCGTGTCTTTACAGTGATAGTCATAACATTAATGCGGGTAATGTCGCGTGGGGTCGTTACAGTCTATAAATTGCAATTTGCAAACCCACCACGGTATTGCTTCGAGCGTTTTCAAACTATTAGTTGGCTCCGATATCGTTTGCTATATCTTTGTTTGCTCCTACTTCAGTGTCTCTCGAGTAGATTTTGTTTGTTTCGGTATATATTTATCTGTAGTTATTACAGGTTTTTTCAAATCTTTATTCTGTCTGTGCAGTTGAATAGGTCATAATTTTCATTCGCAGTAGAAAGATCCTTAATCTTTCCAATAAGATTTTGGTTTGAGTTGAACACAGTTTTTTGTTCATCACCATGTTTGTTTATTTTATTCGGCCAGTTTAAGTCTTTCTTCCTCTCGTCATGTTTCGCTCTAATTTAGATCTCTGCGTGATTTCGACCTGTTTATAGTTTATTAGCATCTGCAGACAATAAGGACTGAGCTACATCGCTATTGTATTTAGTATTGACCCATTTTGGTTCGTCATCTAAGTTGACGTCAGTTGCAGCTGAATAACAGTAGTTTAGCTAACCTATTTGATAACTAAATGTTTGGTATGTTTCTTCATGTCTAATCAAATACAATATATGATAAATTTTATATTTGAATGATTATTTATTTGTCTTTTTCCTCTTTAGGTACATTTGATGTCTAAATTATGTGCTTCTTCCTCATAATGTATACCAGTTTTATTACGATTTTTGACCACACATATAAACTGAAATAGTTACTATTGACCGTTAATTTTCTCTAGGTCTTACATTCGTTGAGTGATGTGGTCTCGTGGTTTTACAATATAACTGAATTATGTCGGATCTGTTAATAAATGTGATTCATATAACACGATGTTTTCCTACATGTTTCATGTGGTATACAGACGTCACACCAATTAGACTGATTGGTTATGAAGAGTAGATTGAACTAGTATTTTTGATTTCTGAAACTGGATACTTGAATTCCTGACTTGGTTGATTTGTCAAGGGTAATTGTCGGTTTTGAAGTTTTCTTTTTGATTGGATAAATATCAGACGCAGATACACTTGTCTTCTGTCTTCTGTTGGTAATATAATATTTCCTACATATATTTATTATAAACTCCTGTCTTTAGTAAAAACAGCTTATATGATTTAGGTCATTTTATGGGTTGCAGGTATGGTAGGATACACTGCTTTTATATTATTTCGAAGTAAACATTCAATATTGATATTAATCGGATGTGACAATATATTTTCGTTGAAAGTTTTGTTGAGCTTTCTTTAGCTTTTTTTCACCTTTCATTGCAAAAGGTGACCTTTTTGGACACCACTCCCATTCTATTATGTCAAAGTAACAGTCCGACCCTTTCGACACATTAACGCTTTTGACACACCTACACGATTTTGTCAAATGTCCTTTACAACAGTCTATATAAGGTTTATAGTAAAATTGCTTTGTAGTGAGCAATATAATGTCCTTGTATTTTTACACCTTTTCTTTTTCCAACAACGTAGACATAATTCTTTTCTGTTATGGTATTGGTTCCACCTGTTTATAAATTAGTCTGTAATAAGGTCGTTCAAGTTTTACTTGCCACATTGAAATTTGCACCATTAGTACTGTTTAGCAATTGTATTTGTTTTCTGCATCTTATTTATCTTTGGTATTTTCTCGATGGCTAGGCTTATTCATTGTTCAGATAAGCATTTGTTTTTAAGAACATCTTCGTCTGCCTTAAACATTATTGTCTGCTTTCGATGTACATATATGTGGAATTAATAAATATCTCCTACTTTTCCTGTGCCTTACAGACTCAGCATACATTATGGTTTGCAAATAAACAATATAAATAATTGAATATAATAGATTCAGTTTTAAACAAACCAACTCACCCGCCTTCTATTCATTGATGCCTACACGTTACCATTCATTGGTGATTGTATATCTGTCTATACTCCATCACCATACCTTGGCTCCGTAGAATCCTATATCAGAGCCACCTGTACCTTATCTCCAGTGACGTAACATCATCGCTACTAAACAGACGCACCTGTTTACAATACCCGACCTTGTCTTAGTACTTGAGAACTGGAAATAGTTGGCTGATTACGGAGAAGTTCCAAGGTATTTGTATAGACTGGTTTCGAATAGGCAGTAAAAAAGTTTGAATGAGGTAATAGCCCGCTTATACCTATACATGGCAGTAAGGTACTAATTTACTTGGGATATTGTGAAAAAAAAAAAGAGATATGTGTTATGAGGACGGCAGTCATTCTTATGTGTTAATGTTCAGTAACTGCAGTTCAAAATCTATTTGGAAAATGTAGTTTTGTTCTAACATTTTCCATAGCGACCTTCTGTAAGGTAAGGAAGTCTTCATAGCTGATAGATGTTTGCGAGTATAAATAATAACTAGCTCAGCACAAATCTCGAAGACAGTTTTAGTGTCCCAGTTCGTCAATTCTAGGCTAACATATTATTAGACAGAATAAAGGAGTTAGTTTTGAGTTTAATCGTTATTTCGGTGACAAAATTATTCTTGGAAAGTCAACAGGAAATACTTTTTTACATCCCCAAAGTGGATGGGAGGAAGTCATGTTTCACACGTTCCTTCATTTTGAAGCTCACATATATTTTGATTACTATTAATATTTTGCAGCATTCTTCATTCGTAATTTAATTTCAAGTGCATACGAAAATGGTTGCTACTGGTATAGCCACGATGTCTGATCCCGTTTATAGCTCAAATGTGCAGGACAACGCTGCGAAGTCTACAAAATTTCTGACTTGCTTAGGTCAACACAGCAAAACGCATCTAGTATAGATAAGAAATAGGACACCGCTAATCGACCGTTGGTAAAAGAAATAATATTGGCTATGACGATTGATTAATATGATTACAATAGACATATGTATACAGATCAGAAAAGTATAGAATAATAAATAAGACACCACACATCGGCTGTTGGTAGAATCAGAACGTAGGCATTACAACATCGAACGTTCAATACTGTTTATCCTCACCATTAAAGCCAACAAGCACCAAGCTTATCAATATACCATTGAATACACTCGCGGCACGCGTTAACCGGAATGTTAAAGGCAATCAATTCCCGGATATCACACAATCAGCGTTAAAGCCATGTTGACCAATAACCCCTGAACATTGTAAACATAAGAACTTAAATATGTAATCATATCAACCTTTGATATCAACTGTTTAACATTCTTTTGCAGCGCAATTATTGCTTGTCAAATTGCGATCATAATCTTACTAAACATTACATTATTATAAGTATTGATAGTTCGCAAATTTAATTATCGAGTGTTACCCCTGTGATAATTATTATTTCTTTAGTCCGTATCAATAAATCTCATTTGAGAATCTTACGCCGTTCGAATTTGAAAATTTCCAACATGTCAAGAAATATGAAATTGACATTAAAGAACAAGCTCACGTATGAATTTCAGTTATTTATACAGGCCTTGGTTAACTTCAGCGCATCCTGGTTTGAGCTTATAATAACATGCTGGGTCCATTAATCGGTTAGCCAGGTCATTCTGGAATCTTCCCGACACCACTCTTTGCGAGGCCATCTTTAGTTATTAACTTTAAGGCGAGTTTATTTATACACTTTTAGAAGCAATTCAGCAGATTGAATCATATCAGCTATGCCACACAACTTGTCGTGACGTTTTGATGTCTACCAATCTATCACCACATATTGGGTATCTGTCATCCGAAGACGGTAAGGGTAGACGTGGTTTCATTTAGTGTCACAATCAGGACCAAAACTGATTGATTGAATTAGATTTTGGCAAGAGTGATGGCGAAATGCTCATTGGTAGGCAGAATGGTGTAGTTGAATGTGTAATCGTATTGATTGATATTATTGACGGCCATGCTTCCACTGCTTTTCTATTTTTGTTTTGCATTTAAAATGTTTGTTAACCCCAATAAATAACACTTAGTCTGACCCCTGATCTAGGATCTTATGCTCACCAGCCACAATTGCGTGACTAGACCTGTGGACTCTTCATATTCGTTCACACAATTATTTAAACATATACGTCAAAAGTTTTGATGGACATGTTGTCTATCCAAGGCATCAGTTAATGAGAACAT
Organism: Xylocampa areola; assembly: GCA_935421205.1. Classification (NCBI taxonomy): domain Eukaryota; kingdom Metazoa; phylum Arthropoda; class Insecta; order Lepidoptera; family Noctuidae; genus Xylocampa; species Xylocampa areola. Next base: position 12,336,771 of record OW285225.1, read on the forward strand.
TTAAACCGGCATGAAAGCGTAGCAGATTACTTTGATACTCGAGTTACAAGATTTGGTCCACTGCCATGCTTATGTGGAAAGTTTTGTGGCTTGTTCTAATGTCTCTTGACCTAAATCATCATCCATATTTTACCACAAAATCTGTAATTTTTACTAATTATGACTACTAACTTCCTTTTTGCCATATCTCGGGATCTCATCCGGTACATTCAAAATTTGCAAAATGTTTAGCTCGTGATCCCTCATTTGATTTATACTTCTGACTGAAAACATCCTTCTTATATTTCCTTATCTGAAATCCATGGAATAGTTTCGTAATTAGGTCACCACTTCTTGAAATCACATCAAATAAATTTTGTTAACAAATTAAAATATGTAGTTTGTCCATGGAATTTCCCAGCTTAATTCGTTTGTTTCCGTTCTGATCCCTCTGCTGAACATGACCTGAGAAACAGTTGACAACACACTATCTTTTTATACATAACCATCTTTTATGGACAATGGTCCCAAACAGCTAGACATCTTAACGCATAATTCCTAAGAAATTGCTTCTCCAAAGAGCATTCTATCACGTTCCTCAGTTATAACTAAACCATTTAAATGTACCATTGACTGCTCAATTAAGATTGTACGGTTACTTTATGGTGGTTCAAAAACGTGATGTTGGTTTATTTTTGGTATCAGTTATTTGATTTTTATGCTTTGATGTCTGATGCGTTGTGTCTGTTTATCGTCTCAGATTATTGCTAGATCGTTATTGGGCTATAGTTATTAAAGTATGATAGTGTTTTAAATTGTAGATTTTGAATTTTTGCTTTCAGTTTGTTGTTTCGATTTTGAATTTGATTTCAAATCCTTCATTTAGGCTGTTGGTTCTCCTTACTTACTTAAGTTTTTGTCTGTTGCCAAAGCTATCTTAGGTCAATTAAAGATAAATCTTTGAAAAGCATTAACGCATGCTTAGCGAAGTCGAAAGTTATTATATTAAATGGAAAAAAATCTTCTATCTTAAGTCTTTATTACAGTATTTAATCATTTCTATAATGTGAATCTACTCTTTATTGTATCTGTTTTTGGTTAACATTAAATTTTCGACACGACACGATACTGGTCAAATAAGGAAATACTGGTCATAATTGTTTTGACAAATAATTTATTTTAGCTTGAAGCCTTAATTAGCGTCTATTGAGTCATTTTACTTTTAATTTTCATTACGTAGTTTTGCGTGTAGATGTCATTAACGGAAGGTGTTTATTAGTGAGGCTATGAGTTGTATTTGGAAGTTAATATTTGTTAAGTTTATTTAAAGGAAAAGTTCGGTGCCGTTAGAACCTGGCTTTGTAATACTTATTACTTATAACGAATCACATTGTTCGTGTTTCTATTAAATTAAAATATATATATATATATGCAGAATGCTTTCAGTACTTAAACCTATCGTGTGTGAGGGTAGACCAGACACATAAATACAATCAGCTTACACATTTTCTTGCATTCCATCACATGCGCCACGATTCATGAATATGTTCTTACTATCATAGGATGTCAAAGAAAATAAATTATTAATTTTGTTACCGCCTTACATAGATAATGTGAAATAAATTAGGCTTTCCTCGTATATGTGGGGTGTCTGCACTTCCTTTGAAGTCCACTCATAAATCGATAGGACCACAAATTCGTCACCGCTGTCTGCGTTGCACAAAATTAACTGCGGAAATGCTTCCCGGCTCCCGGCGTGACGTCATGACGTGTCCCCTCCCTATGAGGTAGGGTTGAACGCTCTAACATTACCTGAATCGCCTGGTGCCTTTGAAGTAGTCGGATATCCGTATGAGTTTGGTTGAACTTTTTTTAGATTGGTGTTGTCAGTATGTTGTGTCAGATAATAATAATGTTTTTTTTTATGTAAATTTATAATAAATCAAATGTAATCTCTTTCAGTCACTGTCATCTAGTAAAGATGAAGTCAATATTGTTTACTGTCATACCTAATCAAGAAATCTTTCTCTTGATTTTATTATCGAAACAATGTATTCTCATATATATATATAGTATATCTTATCAATTTCAATTCTCAGTCTTACAAGTATTTGAACAGTTTCCATAATTAATTGTACAACCCTAATCCCATTTAAACCAAGTTCTCATTCCATGCCCGGATCTGCACGGAATGCCACGATATTTTGGTGCGGGCAACCCTCGTACGGCGGCGTGGCTAAATATAGCGTACAGACGTGCGCAGGCGCCGCTATTAAAACGGAGAGCACGAATGCCATATTTGGTTAATTGCGAACGACATATTCTAAGGGTAGGACAGGATGTTGTCAAGCTTTTTTTGAATATGTCAGCTAGGAAATATTAACTGTTAAATGTTGTTTGTGTCATACGCTTTGAGTCAAATAAAATGGTTGATAACTCTAGGGTAGATAACTTGATGGATGGCGTAGTACCATTTAGCGGTCTCGATTGATAAGCCAAATATGAAATAAATAATTCCTTATACTAACTTAGTGCTTTGCAGAATTTCGTTCGTGAGGAACCACCCCACGAACGAAATTCTCCAAATTCATTTTGGTCCTTCCAGCCGGATTTTGACTCAAAGACACAGAAACCAGTGTATCGTATGATAGATGGTGTTGTCCCAATGATTAGATCACTGGTATCTTTTGGTCTGCCTTAGCCGTTCTGTTTATTAAATCTCAAACAATTTTATGCGCTAGTAAATCTTCAAAAATCTAGCTTATTCTTTAGTCATTCCTAGTTTTTGATGTAAAATATGATTTCATTCTATATTTGTCATACAACGTCTATTGAACGTGTTTTCAAGAAAGCAATGTTTTAGAGAAAACAATTGACAATGCCTTTTCTTTCTTTCATTATTGAATGAATTGTTTCGATCGAATGCTTGACAAATCATTTTCTTTTTAATTCGAACAAGAAAACACGGTTCTTTAGCGAAACCGTACGTTAATTTATGTAATGTAAACAATATAGCGGTCAATAAATCTATCGGTGTATCGATTTCTAGTAGTTTGGTATAAATCCCAGAGTTTATACGAGTGCTATTTAAATCAGTGATTTACTATGAGAAAATGGTGTTTGTATTCAATTTTGGATCTTTATTTGACGGTTAGTGACTTAATTGAAATATTAATCGTACTTTATTTTAGTTTTTTATTGGATCATGTTGTTTTTTCGTCATATTTCAGTAGTACAGTGCTGTGTAGTGACTCGAATTTATTATATTTTGTTTAAGCTTTTATATAAACTTACATCTCTGTATGAGAAGACGCTCTTGCCCTGCAGTGGAATATTTATGGGCTAGTTATTTTATATTTTATATAAACAGAACAAGCAATTTTTACATGATATTATTTGTTTTTTTAGTTTTATATTGTAACTTATATATATTATAATACTGGTTTTGGATGACGAATATAGCAATATATATATATAAAATAAAATATTCCATTTTGTGTAGGTATACCATAGCAATTACAAATAAAATTTAATATCATCATTACAAATGAACGGTCTCACGATATTATTAACGATGGATGATTCACGTTCCTTACAATGTACACGAACAATAAATTGTTTTAATACACTTGTAACCACGTGTTGTTCAAATAACCATTAACTGTAATATCATCACGCTTTAACGAAGGGTAAACTATAATATATTCACTAAGTAAATAATAATCTCTCAGGCTTTTGTGAGCGCTACACACAAACACAACGCTACAGTAAAACAAAGTCAAATCACTTATTTCATATAAGACCTTTTTGGATTATTAAAATCTAGTTGCCCCGTTCCAAAGTTAAATTTTTTATGATAATGAATAGGCAAGAAACTCCACGGTTACTCTTTTCATCTTGCATAATATTGCAACAATGTATTATAAATCTATTTAGAATCCAGCCCCAATTGACGGCGCCCGTTCACGAATAAGACACATGCGTCAGCATCACTAAACTCAACCATATTGTAGGAAATCTAACGACCTAACACGCCACGATTAGTGGGGAAACGACTTTTAACTGTATTAAACGCGTACTTATATATTACTGGTAGTAACAGGATGAATCCTTATAATGCCATCCTGAGATCTTGAACGCTGCAGTTTTCGAAACAAAAATAAATTATATACGCGATTAATCCACTAAGTTCGATTATGCTTGTCAAATGCTTATTTAATGGGTTAGTAACAAAAAATGATTTACTGTCTTTGTGTGTCGTCAATGACGGCTATTTGATTGAAACAAAGTCAATTACAGCTTCCACAGGAAAGCTCAATTTATTACTCTGATATTTATTTTAAATTTCGTAACTGAAATTGCCCACGTAGTTACCACCCTAACGCCATTTACGCATCATATCGCAGTTAACGGAAGTCTGACGTGTATAGGGTTGTCGAAAATTTGACTCCACAGATATTTTGCGAGTGGGGAAATCCAATCTTAGATTAAAAAACTCAATTTGGTAATATTGGGTTTTACCGAGTAATAAACTACACATAAGCAGGATAGTTTGTCTCGCGACATCGCCGCGAGCTCAGCTCATGACTAAGCTCCGTTCAAGTTCGAAACTATCGAAGCAATCCCGAAAAATGGACGTGAGTATTAACCGGTGCACAATATTAAAGCAGAATAGTCTTTAGAATCATTCATGTGGTTCAGTATCTTGATGCGTATTCATAAATACTGATGTTCTCGAAAAGTTTAATAAATAAAATGTCAACAGAAAGGTGATAACAGATTTTGTGTATTTTATGCAAGATTATGAATAACGGGGTAAGGTTTTAATAAACTAAAATATAACGTAACCACACATGCTGCGCCGACTCCAAATAAATTGAGATCTGAAACAACTTTTAACCGGATTAATCACGTGTATTATTGGTCGCAGGAGGACGAACGCTGCTAAGTTATTACTAAACGTTCTAACTATTACGTTCGAAACGTCGGGTAAAACAAAAAACCAATAATACACGAGATTAATCCGGTTAAAAGTTGTTTTATTATAAGGTGTAGTGATCGCGCAAACCTAAGATATTACTAAATTGAGATCAGGGCAGTGGAGTGGGATGCTGATAACATATCATCACGCCTTTATTCTCCGAGGGGATAGGCAGAGGTGTGTAGTTGATAGTTGTATACAAACATTTCATGAATGTTGTGATTAAGTCACATGTAATAAGTGTTGAGACTATTCAAATCGACCGGCGACTATACTAAACGGCAGGCTGGTACTGAGAATTTTCTAACAGAAAAACCCAATTACACTTTGTCTGATCCAGGAAACGAATTCAGAACTTCACGGTTAAAGTTAATAAAATTGTAGAAACCTGTAATTTAAAATTTTCGCGTCACCTAACAGCCCTATGCCTCACCCCCATGACACCAACCCGTCTGCCCAGTAAATGCACTTTGTGCCTCTGTGCACTCCCCCCACCTGTCTGGACGTGGGGAGGGGGTAACAGCAAAGTGGAGTGGTTGAAGGGCGGTGAATTAAAAAAGATGAGATTTTAATTCGTGTTTTGCTTTGAAATGAAATTGAGGTTTTAGATTGAAGGTTAATGTTGTGGCTTTAGGAAAAGGGATTTGAAGGAAATATTTATTAATAAATAGTATTTAAGTATGCTAAAGTTACAATATTAAATGGAAAAAGAATACGGTCGCGAACAGGATTCGAACCTGCGCCTCCCGGATAGATACTCTAGGCGCTCTGACCACTAAGCCATCTCGACCTCTGCTCACCACCGCGAATTCTTCTTCCATATTTTAACACGTCTTATGGCGACGTCATTGCTATCAATTCAGTCCTTATACAAGTGACCGAACCGACACGACTAACTTTGCAGTTAATACAATGTCGTAAAGAATGCAATTACCTTAATAATTCAAGATAAATCTTTGAAAATCATTAACGCATGCTTAGCGAACTCTAAAGTTATTAAATATTAAATGGAAAAAGAATGAAAGATGGCTTAGTGGTCAGAGCGCCTGGAGTATTCATCCGGGAGGCGCAGGTTCGAATCCTGTTCGCGACCGTATTCTTTTTCCATTTAATATAATCATAAATAGTAATTAAGTATGTTATTAGTTTATCTTATATTAACTGTATTTTGAGAAATAGGAGAGACAATTAGACTCATATTTCGAAGCCTAAACTATTTGTTTTAGGTTGTATTTTTATTATTATCTTGCTATTCTGTAAATAGTGTAAAGTTTGTGCAGTTAATACTTTGTACAAAAGTTACAAGTTCCGTTTACGTATTTTTATTTATTTATTTACACTGTTCTTAAATCTATGTTTACAGGTTAACCTAATGCGATAGATCAGATGTTAGATATTATATGATATTAGATAGTTGTAACAATTAATAAAAATCATGAGTCCCAAGGGGGGGTGGGGGGGTTTCTTTGCCGCCGTGACAATAACACATATTCTCGCAGATATCTTTAAAAACATTAATATTACTTGCTCTAACATATTTATAATTTACACATGCTTCCTACTCGCAAAGTCCGTTCACACGTGGCACTAGTCATATTAGCAAATCGTGCGCCTTGCTCGCCGGAAGAGCGGAGGCCGCATCCCGCGACACTTCCGCCTGCGCCCGCGCAACGATATCAATCGGTAGTAGGTTAGTTGAACTTTAACGTTAAGGGGTCTAACTGTTACATTTGTGCTCATATTGGTCACGATTAATGGTGCTATAGTTAATTATGAATTATGTATCTAATCAATTAATAATTGGAGAGGCGTAAATTTTAAAGTTGTCGTTTCGGAGGCCAAAATTTCATTTCGGGTCACTGAGCCAGAGAAGTTAGTTTCATATAAAAAATATCGTTGAAAGAAAAAAATACGGTCTTAAGCAGAATTTGAACCTGCCCGTCCCCGATAAATACTCCAGGCGCTCTGACCGCCAAGCCATCAAGACCTCTACTCACTACTCCGAATTCCCCTTCCACATTTTAATACGTCTTTTAGGCGACGTCATTGCTATTCAGTTAGTAACAGAAAGTGATCGCAATTGATAGTCAGTTCGCAATTACCCCGCTGCTTCTAAAGTCCTCGCTGTATCTTACAAATTACACCACAAATTCTTTAGTATATATTGCGCTGTTGACATTGAAGTGTCCGCGATGAATACCTACTGATTATGAAGTATTGATTCAGCCAGTTCATTGCAAGTAATAGATCCTTTGTTCATATGCTTGACGCTTGGAAATACTGCACTCATGAGGCGGGAACTGCAAGGCTAATGGGAAAATCGTGATCGGAAATTTCAGTCTTAAATTCAATCGTTTCTTCAAATACAAGTTCTTTATTTCATCTCATTCACTGCACTGACAATAATAAATTAAACAATAATAAAAAGGGATTGACTGTTGAGATGTTGACTGATACAGATATGGAAGAAATCCTACCAGTATCATAAATGCAGTGGCGGTACCTTCATATAAGCCCAAAAGCCCGGCATGCCTTACTAAAATGCTCGATAGAGAATCAATATCAAACCCGAACTATTTAAAAGTTCGCGCGCTTAATTCTTATCAAAATAACACAAAGTATCTACCTATGCCACACTACTACACATCGCGATTGTTCGCGCGCAGAGTTTCGCATTTACATATAGCTATCTCGCTTACACGTACGGGCTTTTACCGGGCTTTCAAATACTATCTCTGACACTTTCGCACTTATAGCGATGTGCCGTATAACGAGTATATACCTTGTGCGTCTACAAATCGATCAGTATGGAAGATTTAAGCCGTGCATGCCTATGAAGTTGCACGCGTATGCACACCTTGCCAACTCTGCAGTGTTGCCGTTTTAGCGACGTTGTGAGATCTTGGAGATTTTTAACGAGTTGGAGCCTTTTTTTAAGATTTAGCAACAATAAAAACTAGCGTCTTTTTAAAATAATTAATAGTTTCGAGTCACGTGACACATAGATTAAAAATTATGAATTTGTTTATCGAATTAAATGTATTTACGAGTTATTAATATTATTTTCAAAAATACCAAAGAGTCAAATAAAATACATTCTATCATTATAGCTAAGTTTCATATTTTATTTCCATCAGTGTCAAATACCCTATTGCGACATCTACCTAGATTTTTCATATACCTGGCGACTTTTTTTGCCTAAATGACAACACTGCAACTCTGCGTAAGTACCGAGTGCAACTCACTTCAGTTTCATTTGCGTGAGTGGGAAAAGTTTTGTTGTTAAAGTTTTTTGTGTGTTTTCTTAGATTTTCTCAGTGATACAATTGTTTTGGTGACTTACAATGGAGGTAATTGTACCTTGTGAGGATTTAAAATGCGTTCAAGTTTTGATTGGCGAAGATAAGGTAAAATCTTTAAACTTTGCTCAGAAAAAACAGTTAATATCTTTATTTTAAAACCGACGCCTAATCTGTGTATTTCTCAGACTAGTAAATCACATAAACGAAAATTTAATAGATCAATGTATAAAACTAGTTGGATTGTTGGCTGTTCGCACACTAATAAGTTGTATTGCTGGTGCTGCATATTTTTTTCGAATGAAGATTCCGAATACATAGGGTTATAATGATTTAAATAACATATCTGGCGCCATTAAAAGGCACGCAAATTCCCATAAACACCTGTGTGCAATGGTTTCTTTCGGTAATTTTGGTAAACAACGAATTGAGACATCTATATCACGGCAGTAATCTGAGGAAATTTCAAAATATAACACGCGCGTTGATAACAACCGTAGTGTATTTCAAAGATTAGTCGATATTGTTTGTCATTTAGCACAACAGGAACTTCCTCTGAGGACATGATGAGTCCAAAACTTCATTAAATAAAGGCAATTTTTTAGAACTGGTCTCGTTAATTTCAAAATACGATGTCGTTTTAGAAAAGCATATGCAGCATCAGGAAATTTATTTCACTTTTAATTTATTGTACCTAACCAGTAGTTTATGAGAAAATTGCGATGATACATACGTAGGTACCTATATACTCAGCAGAAAACTGAACTTTCTTTTTTTGAAATCGGTTAAAATTTTATTGGGCTTGCCTTATTTTGAAACCCTAGGCACGCCACTGCATAAATGTGAAAGGTTGTATGTTTTTTACTCAAACACGCAAAACCGCCGTACGGTTTTTGATGAATTTTACCCTTAGACATAGTTTACCCTTCTACGATGCAGACCAAGTCACGAGCTAGTAAAAACATTAAAGACGTACTACGCCGACCACAAATAAATTCGGATGACGATGTAAATGTTAATGACCCTTATACTCACATTAATGTTAAATCTGGCTTTAAAACTAAGGAAGTAATTGAAGATACTTCAACCTGTAATATAAATTGGACAGATTTAATGTTTTACGGTTCGTAGAATTATATTAACAACATCATAATAAATATCTGCATGTGCACTAATTCGGATTTATGAAAATGACCCAAGAAAATTAGTGTAACTGCACTGTTTCGCAGATTTGTACATGACATTAATTTGTTGACACAGTTTATTACACAAAGATTTTCTCGTTAACCGTCAACCAAAGTTGTCAACAATAAAGATTAACCAGGAAGTTGCATGGCCTTAAAACCAGTGTCCAAGTTGTTTAGCACTTTAAATGTAGTCAATGCACGCACCTTGATGGAATACGGAACCAGGATAGTGGAACTGATCTCGACATCTTTGGAACTGTCCAAATTCAATGAGGAAAAAATCCCTAGCATATTACATGACATGGTATTATTGTTTTTCGGTTTCTAATAACAATTAGAAATAAAATTTAGTTTATACAGATAAATCTTTCAAGTGCATTTACGCATGCGTAACGAACTCTTAAATATAAATAATAGTGAAAACAAAATTACTGTCGTGAGCGGGATTCAAACCTGCGCCCCCGGATGAATGCTCGAAATCCCGATGACGTCACCAAAATACTTGTTACAAATGTGGAAGAAGAATTCAGATAAGTAAGCAGAGGTCGAGATGGCTTAGTGGTCAGAGGGCCTGGAGTATTTATCCAGGAGGCGCAGGTTCGAATGCTGCTCACGACCGTATTTTTCTTTCTACAAGAAATTATATCTTTATCGATCAGAAAAACTTATAACTTTAAAGTGAAGCTTTTAACAAATAATTTCATCGTACTAGCTTGTTTACGTCCACTGTCGATTAGGAAACCTTTTCCGGGGTCGTCGGAAATATAGCAATAATTCCAGACACTCCAGTGAACTCTATCGGATGGATGTAGTTTTAGTTGATAAATGGAACCTATGAGAAGGTTCTGAATAATCATGAACCTTCCAGTTATCGCTATAGTGACCGGTCAAATAGGAAATTTCACAACACGCTTGGCAGACTTGCGTGTGTTTGTTGTTGTTAGCAGACAAGACGGTGAATCTGCCAATCCTCTTGATGACGTGGGTTTACGTCGTGTCCACGTCACCGAAGGGGTCACCCGGAAAACTACGGAACATTTTAGAATTATATGTTGAATTTGTCGAACTTAAACTAAGAGTCTACCTCTAAGCGAACACAATAGCATCGATAACTAACACACAAACAGTTAGACAAACAATGTAGTTACATAACGCTTGTTTAAAAATAAACCATCTATAAAAATTGTTGCTAATATTGATAAACAAATCTAATCGTTGGAAACAAAGCACGTTGTTGACAAAACTATCTTTGATTATATGAGTAACACTTGACCATACTACAATAATAGATTTTATAATAACACGTTCAGTGCTAAATTGGCGACAATCTATATATAATTATTACTTTAACACCTTCTTCTTTGCCAAGAACGTCACTATAATTGATCTATTGTTCATTTTCAAGTTGGAGGTGTTCCAAAAACTGACCAAGTTAAGCGTCAAAGTGTCAAACGGATCAGTGACGTGCCATGTTGGTGTAATTAAAGTGAACAGTGAAAAATAACTGTTATTTCTAGTGCATGTGTAATACATGGTCGGACAGATGATGTGGTTTAAGAGGGAACCGAAAACGGTTGTGGATAAACCGGAAAATGGGGTGGTGGGGAAACTTAGAAGAAAGAAGCCTGTCATCTTGAAGCCGACAAGAGAATCTAGCGAGAGAGAAACTTCAACAGAGAGTGACAAAGAAAGGAGACGATACTCGGACATACTTGATGTCGTTTCAATAGGTTTGTATAAAACTGCATTCTCGCTCAATATATCAAAGAATTTCTAGCCATTTTTTTATCTTAAAACATGTTGAAAGACGTCTGGAATGTGGTACACATTATTTTTATGTAACAACCTTACTCTTACTATAAATATTCGCATAACAATGACGTGGTTGGAGTAATCATTCAAAAATAGCTTTATTGTTTATGGCGGGCTATATAAAAATATACGAAAATCGCTTGTCAGAAATCTGTACGCTGTCAGTCTCGGAACAATGCAATATAATCATAATAAATCAAGAGCTGAAGGCAATTTATTGGTAGATCTTCTTCATTCATATACATACACCCATACTGAAACACATCAGTTTATAGAATGCTTTGAATCTGACAACAATGTGAATTCAATTGCGTAAATAATATTATATGGGTATTTACGTTACCCATATATGTAAAATTATAACTAAACAATATAATAATATACATAAACAATATAATATGGCAATAATAATTCAATACAAGATCACTGAAATTTTACTTAACATTTTACGTAAAAATTAACACCTATTCCCAAAATCACTCTTAATTTCCTTACCGACGGAACGCCTACCGATGTTTCGGTTCTCATTAGTATAAAAGGCACTATTAGTGTCAAATTTGCACGCGACCACTATTTACTGGAGTCCTAGTAACCTACATTTAGTATATCGTTCTATATAGCTTTTGAGGGCTCGTAAAATTATAATTAAACATCTCTAATAATAATTGTACAATAATTTAATGAAGTGGTTTGTATTCAAATTGGGTCTCGCACATAAAATGGGAATGCTTTTAATTCTATTACGTATGACACTGAAATAGGTACTTTTTGTTATTTTATTAGTAATTTTATTTGTCAGAGTTTCCTGCTTGGCTTCGTCTATATGTAATTACACTATTACCTAGTTAGAATCATAAAGCACTGATTAGCTCTTTTTGAAAGCTAAATTATATTTTATAGACAGCCCTCAAATGAGCCCATCCTTCACCGCTTCATAAATATTTAAGTAAATAAAAACAGCGTTGAAAAAGTATTAACTCATACATACCAAGGTACTTTCGCATTCAAAACCGAACAATCTAATGGTCTACCATCAAAAATGTTCAAGCATTTAAACACTATATTTTGACTAGCACCCAAACGGATCGAAACAAAATTCGCCAAAGTTCACCGTGGCCAGACGGTGAACAACCGTCCCTGGTGACGTCACGTTTTACAGAAGGAAAACATGCAAAGAACTCGTTAATAATTTAGTAAGAATTCATGGAATGCGACGCTTTGCTCCAAGGTCGAGATTTGAGGAAATTTAATATTTGACAAGATTTCCCCTCGCAATTAACATTTGAAATTGAGCTTGCATATTATGGTAATCATTTCTGAATGACATTAATATTCATACACAATCATAGTAACCATTATTATGTTAGCCTTGTCATTGCTTTGCTTTAATCATTATAATTTTACAAGTAACGATTTTCGTTAACAAAATTCTATCAGAACAATATCTGATGTGTAAACTCAGCTGAAGTCCATTAAAAATATTTCAAGGCTACCAATCAGTTTAAAATTTAAAAATAAACACAGCGCAATGTTCCCAACATTACACAACGTCCGCGTCCCCACGTTAATCTAGGACTAGTTCAATATTTACAGTTTATGCAAGATTACTGCTAAGATTTACTCCGTCGTAAATACCACTGTTTTTAGATAATGCACCGTTATCTGAATTAAGTAACCCTGATTACTTATCTCAGCCAGTTAGATTAACGAATGGTTTGGCTCAGTTAACTTGTTGCAATGAAGAGATGATAATGTTAAGAAACGAAATTAATGCAAATGTTTAGATTACGTAGTTATTTGTAGCACGACGAATAAAAACTTTATCATTGTGGTCTTAAATCTAATAAAATCAACATTCCAAAAATGTGTTATGATTATGAATAAGATATACAAATGAATGGAATTACCTAACTCCAGACTTTCTATGTTAGTAAAACATCTAAAATTAGCCTTAAACAAAACATTTTGGGTAATCTAATCTAATGTTAACCATCATAACAATCGTAGACTTATTCCAAAACTTTCGCAACACTTCACATAACAACAGATGAAAACATAATCACTCCGTTACGTGTGTCTCTAATCTCTTTTAACACCAAAATTATGCAATAGAAAGCGTAACCTCCCTACTTAACGCCAAACAGTTAAAAATTAAGCAGTATTGTATGTTAAAACCAATTAAACAAACCTCTGCAAAACACGCGCTCAACCGTCTCCGTACTTATGACTCATAACAATCTTGACATTGTCTCGGATACAATCGATCGGAAAACGACATTTTTTGCCCTCCAATCGGGTCATTGTTTCACTTTTTATACCACACAGACGTCTTTAGCATTATTAATGGTGATTGCGATGTGATTGCCGTTAAATTTACCAATTACAATTCAAAAGTTAAACGTTTCTGTAATTAATGGCAAGGAATTCTCGTAACGACTACAGAGCGATCTCATGACGTGATGTAATTTTAACAGAGAGGCGTGATGAGAGCGACGAGTCCTTATATGAGTCTGCGGACGGGCACAGCGACGTCATTTCAGCGAGCGATGATGCCCTGCCTAGACTCGGCAAGACACCCACCATCAGTAAGGAATCCCTCAAGCTAGCAGTCACAGACGAAGAAGTAGACTTCGCCAAAACAAAAAAAGGACACAGAAAGACTATGTCTTTATCAAACCCTTTAGAAATTGTTAGAAGCCTAGGTGACGAGTGGTTTGAGTCAGCTAAGAGAGAATTAGATAAAAATTCAGACAAGAAAAAGTCCAGAGAAAGCCTTTGGAGTGAAGAAGATCGAGATTCTATTCATGGGTCTTCGATGAAACTCGATCAAATTCGAAAGAATAGCAAGAAAGAAGACAAAAATCTGGCTAATAATCGAAAAATCAGTACAATTGATGCTCCTAAGACTCGAAAAACAAGCAAAGGTTCATCAGTCAGTGCTCTTAATTTCCTCAGACGGAAGAAGACGCCCACTTCTACTAAACCAGTAGAATCGGTCGCAGAAGACGACAAAAGTATAAGTACAGATGAGATTATGAACTACACTAAATTGTTCCTAGAATGTGAGAAACGTTTTGCTTCTATCTCGGAAACTCGACCTTTAAGGCCAGTGGAGACTGACTCCGAAGATGAGCATCCAACACCTAAGCAACTTGCTGAACACAGGAGAAGGTTGAGCAGACAAACTTCTCGAAGTAAAAGTAAAGTTAGAGGTAAAAGTCAGTCACTAAAGGTGAATACTTTAAGGAAATCACACAGTGGGACATTGAAGAAAGGAAAGAAGAAGAGTGTGAAGACTCCTTCGTCTGGAAGAAGCAGACAAGCCAGCATCGTAGAACAGACTCCCATAGTTAAGAAGAAACATTCGGATTCTCAGAAGCAGAACTCTTGGCTGTTCAGTGGATCTCGTGGTGAGTAATATGATAATTTTATTCTAACACTTTCAATATAGAAAATATATTAAGGTTGTAATCTACAAACTTTTTAATGTGTTAGCTATGGAGAAATTATGTTGAAGACATACATACATTAACATTAAACAGCCTAAAATACTCGCTTGGGTCAGTAAATTTTATTTATACATTTAGTTAGGTCACTGTGGTTACCCTAGAAAAACTTTTAATCACATAAAAAAACGTTAACGATGACTATGTCGTTCAAGTAAATTCGATATCAACCCAATTTTATGGTTTTCATAAAGTTAATTTCTCTCATTATCGTTTACTCATTCAAGAGTTGTTTTAAATAATAAAGTTTCTGTATAAGTTCTTGCATTTCTTAGAAACTATAAATAATTATGGATAGTTACTGTGGGTGCAGTTATCTTAGTTGGTTGATAACGCGTGACCTTATGTCTTACAGCGTTCAGTCCTGCTCACTGCCCAGTGCTACGCGTTAGATCATCGTTCTTTTGTTTTGTTGCACATAATGCCCTGTTTGGCTGTTATTGTAACTTGTTTGTTTTGTCAGGATGTTATAGGTATAAACACACCTCTGAAACAAAATCAATTCGATTGTTTGCTTTTAGCACGATATTTTTATCCTCTAGTATTTTATTGTTCGTACAGTCACAGGACTGTAGCTAGCCGCAAAACGTAGGAATTTATAAAAGAAAATTGTACACGAAGACACCTGTTTTTCGGCAAAATTAGCTCTTTCATGTTTTTCTTCAAATATTAGTTTTCTTTGTATAAACGAGCCGGAGTGTGGGACTTGCATCTTTCTGAGAAGCAATTGTTCGGTGTCCTCCGACATTCTTGTTAAATGTTATCATCACTTTATTGATACATACAAAGACGATTAAATGCAGCGGCTTTTCTTTTGATATGTTTAATTGCATCGAGTGGTTTTCCTATTTCATCTTCATAATTATGTGTAATCATGCTCTTTTAACCTTTACGTGTAAACAATTCAATGTTATCTTTATATTGAATGCGACAAGCAAATCATCAAAAGTTATGACGGATTTATGTATTGCCGTACGCGCTATGTTAATTTGCCGCCTAATATGATTCCTTCCAGATTTGGCTCCTTCAATTTGTACCTCTGTAAGTAGTACTATGATCTAAATCATAATATTCCTCGTACATTGCCACTTCGGATTCAAAATAACTGCATACAGATTTATTACTAGCAATATTTACAGATTATATCCGTGAGTTGTTTTTGTGACCCGTTTAGCTGAATGTTGTGTACGAACATCCACAATGATTTCTTACTTGCAAATAGCCCATTTGAAAGTAATATTTTATTTGTGATGTTTTTATCTGTTGTAGAAATGGGGTTCGATCGTTGAATCATTTGATTTGATGACTTAAATGTTGCTATCATCTAATATTAGGACGAATTTTACATATGTTCAATTAATTTCCCCATAATAGTGACTTCTGTTTGATGTTTATGGATGCAAAACTGTAACTATATTATTCGCATAAGCATTTCCGATGACTAGGTATATTCCGAGCGTTTCACAAATTGATCCTTCAATAAAACGGAACGGTATGTAAATAATTTGAGTAACAATCCATTAAATTAGTTGCGTGGTGTGAAACGTTTAACGTTAGTTTATGTAGCTTGAATTGTTGCCAGAGTTTATTGCAATGCTCTACATACATTATTTTGAAACAGAAGTTTTAAATATCTGTCATAAATCTTGGGGAACAATTAATATAAACAATCGCAAGCAAGCAAATCGTATATTCCGTGTCCTGTGAATTAAAATACAGCTTAAGCATTTTGTCAAATATACAAGTTTATGTGTTGAATATTCATTACAATAGGCATAAGACAGTATCTAAATAAGTTTTTTTTGGCACCGCTTGCTAGTATTTAAGCTTAAAATGAAATGCGTTGCAATGAAATCCAAATGAAAAAAATAAATAAAAAAAATATGCTTTATTGATCTCAAACTATAAAGAGCAGCATGATCAGTATTTTTAACAACACAATTTATTCTATGATCGACAATAATTTATATTCGCCCATGATATATTTGCTCTCATTGAATCTACAAAACCATGTCACAGAGCAGTCCAAACCAGTTATTGCACCTCGACTGTCCATTCAATCATATTATCTGTATGCCACCTTCAATACCTCGCATTCCTTCACTGTCCATGACCTGTCATAGCTAACTAATCGTCGATTGTAGGTACCGCATGCCGCGGATCGCGGTCATTCGGCCGGTACTTAGGTTTATTGATAACTCGGTCGCTGACAGTATGTCTGTCTGCAGTCAGTCAGTCCTCGTTTGAACTAAAGTGGGTGACACCAATTCAGGCTGTTGTGGATTTATGTCTGATATTAAGAGTTTCCGATGTATTTATAGGAGTCAAGGTAATTTCAGTTACAAAAATAAAGTTTTCTCCTTCCAATATGTAAAAAAAACGTAATTGCCATCTATCACCATTATCATTCACAGCTTTTGCTAACTGCCTGCATGAAATCTCTTCCTCTTGTACTTTGTAGTTTAGTCCTGTCTGTTTTATGGCAGTTTCTAGGTTTTTTAGACATCATACCTATGTTATGTCGTTGGTTCCTAGGTCTTAGAAAAAGCTATATAAAAACACCAAATTCACATTGATTAGGGGCTCTAAGCTTTCTTCGTAGACTGAATCGTTAATTTGCTTCCCTTTCTGTTATTTCTCGTCTTCTAGACATGATGCACCAATTTCTCGCATTGCCAGACTATACCAAATACCTTTTCTAAAGTTCAAGTTCCCCCTTTCATTAATTTAATTAAATCTGTTCCAATGAACCGCGTCCCCTACCTTCGCGTTCGTTAACTCGATTGATATGCGTGCGCGGACGCCGGAAGTCTATATAAATAGTACGAGCCACTGAGTCATGCGCACCGAAACGAACCGTATTGTCTCGGGGGGACGTCGTGGGCTAATTTTGGATATCTAATAGTAGACTTCTTTTGGTTTAAGCTTTCTTTGAATTGGCAGTGACTGGTGATGATTTCCTGGTGATAAGGTTAATTCAAGAGCAGCTTACAGTCCTCCTCGGTTTTTTCCTTTAGTAGCTTTGTAGTGTTTCATCGGGTCTTCTTCTTCTTATCATATGGTGGATAAACAACCTAGTGTCAGAGTTTAAACTACCCGTAGGTTTCTGACATGGCTTTACACACCATCGAACATCTCTCAGGTGTGCTGGTTTCCTCACGATGTTTATCGGGTATAATGGATTAATAAAATGAATGGGCGTAAACGTTGCTTTAGTTTGAGGGCTACCCACTTATTATGGGATTATGGGACTTAATTATAGCATCAGTGTTATGTAGGTGTACACCTTTTTGATAAATACAGCCGTGATGCTATGTTATATTCCTTAAGCACGTAAAATAGTATTTGAATTCGAAAATAAAAATGCGATATTTCAGTCTTATTTTGTAATTAATAATCAGAAAAATGTTAAACGTGATAGGAAAAACTGTGTAACTATTATTTCTAGAAAATATAAATAGGAAAATGACCACAGGCCTAGGAAATCGTTAACTATAACTATGAGTAGTTTACGTGTTGAATGTAAATGTTCAATAATTTATTGACGGTGCCACTTAATATTCTTATCGCCTACATCTTTATCGTAGGGTTTTCCCTACCTGTTGTTGTGTTCCGTTTGACTAGACGGAACTGCTTGTGCCCTTGCTCAATACTCTTCGTCTATCATAATATCAAGTTTCTATGAAGTCCCAGACTGTACGGTCTTCTTTCGCACTAATATTAGTTTTGTGATCAATGTCAAAAAATAATGGCAAGAAATAGTTGCCCTATGTAAGTAAGGTCAATGGTAAAACAATTTCTGATTTTGACTCGCGACATTGCCGCAGAGTCAGGTCATGAGTAAAGGCTTTATTCGAGTTCGAAACTAGTCGGGCAATTCCGAAAAATGCACGTGAGTAGTAACCAGTGAACAATAATTGATATTTCATTAATATCATGACCCCACTATCAACAAAGCAAAACTTGAATGAAGGAGGTTTGCGGGTAGTTATTCATAGTATAAAGCAAAAGGTCTCATTCCTAGTAATTTAAAAATTAAGAAAAAATAAGGTAGTAATTAATAAAAAATAAATAGAAGTTAGAGAGAGAGAGAGAGAGAGAGAGAGAGAGAGAGAGAGAGAGAGAGAGAGACTTACTGGTCAGAAAAAGGCTGAACCTATTATTTGTTTTGTTGAAACGAAAGAAGAAGTGGGCTAAAGGAGTGTTTAAGTATCACTAAGCGACCAGTAAATTCCTGATAAAGTTGGGAGAGTAATATTAATACACATTGCAAGAATATTTATATCACACTAGCTGGTGCACGTGACTTCGTCTGCCCGACGAAAGGTAGCCTATATCCTTCCCCAAGATACAATCTATCTCCTTGCCAAATTTCATTACAACCCGTTTAGCCGTTTAGTCGTGAAAAGGTAACAAACAAACAGTTAATTTCGCATTTATTATATTAGCATGGATATGGATTCAGTCATCTCAATGATAGCCTGCTTACATCTCGTAATGGCTACTACTTTATTTAATGGCAGCATACAGTCATATTTTATTCCATATTTCAATGTCAGCATTAACTCGCTTGGACTGGATATTGTTTTCCTTATACCAAGATATTGTGTTAGCTTATTAACTATAATTTAATGGTGTCAGGGTTCCCAAGGATGCGTCTGAGGCTTTCAGTTACGCGTCGTGTGTGACATCATTTCGATTGTAATATATAGTACTGCTCCGATAAATATTCCATGCATCTGAATAGTAGACATTATAGAATTGGCGGTTCGGGAGGAAAATCTCTTATTACTAAAAATATTGTTACAAAACAGTCCTACGTCACCACGTCTCTTCTATCTGTGGTATCCAATACGGCAATTACAATAAAGAATGAAGGAACCATAAAAAAGTCCGTATGATTCCCGACAAAACAGCTTCCGGACATTTCGAGAATGTGACTGAAGAAACCTTTCAAAAGAATTAGCAGCATCTTCTTGACTACCATTAAAAATTATACTGTCTTCAATGAGACTCATGAGCGTGCAGCATTTCTTGGCTTATCGCTCCAGTAAGTCACTCCTAAAGATTCAGAAGTGTTATAAGCATAACAAAAATGTCTAATGCAATATGCTGGAAATATTTTAAAACAAACACATTAGTCAGACCCACACGTAGACAGAACAAAATCGACGTCAATGATCTATTAATCATAATGTTTCTGACACCACCAGGTAAATATTTTTCTTAATTCTGTAGCTACCACGCGAAAACCCGAAGGTAATGAGTGACATGTAGTGCTCATTCAGTGTCTATATCATTCTGAAAATGTTTTGGAAGTGCCTGGCCAGCATTTCAGAACTACTTTATACAAATTACTGGTTGTGCAGTTTCACCAGTTCTTTTTCTTTTTGATCATTTCCTTAGGGTTTTAGCATGGTGTTAAATAGCCCATAATCTTCCTCAAGAATTGGGCTATCATATGCAATTTCTCAAATCCCACTGGTGGTTCTAAAGATTAATGATGTTCCAGCAAAAAAAAAACGGTCTCTTCAGCTTTACTGCATTTAGTTCATACGATTTCGTCTATAGCAAACAATATATTTACCATTTATTGTACGAATGTTATTCGAATTTATAAATGTGAGTGAATAACCTTCTCTGTATGAGAAGAGACTCTTGCCCTACAGTAGGACTGAGTTATGGTATCCTCGTGTTTTTAGTCTGATATTTTTACGTGCATCATCTGTTTTCCCAGATTTTCAACAAGACTTTAAATCTGTTGTGATAGCTTGAGGAGAATTGGGGTGTTGCAATGGTCGACGCAAATTTCCCAATAGAAAAACATTTTGCCTGGCCCGGGAATCGAACACAGGACCTTATGTCCAGCAATCGTTCTTGGGATCACAAGGCCAAACGAGTCAATCCTTCGCTAAATCAAGTCAGGGCCTTACGGGTGGCTTAAATATCTCTGGCATTAGGCTAGCTTAGGAGTTAGCCTAAAAAGTAATTTTCATCTTCTTTGTGGTAGGCCTCGAGAGAAGAAGAAGAATTTGACTTTGTACATTCAAAAACAGTGTTTAACACTTTAAATTTACAAATATATTTTAAGCCACTGCTACCACCCACTTGATATAAAGGATGCACTTTTGGAAACGGGTCGATGACCAATCGAGGTGCCCATGACGTAAGCGCGGCCATCTTTAATTTTGTTATTGAAAATTAAACTTTAAACTTCAGTGTATACGAATTTATTTCGTGTTCTACAATCGTATTGCTTATCCTCAATAGGTTTTATGTATGTGGTAAAGGATTTAAGACCTTCCAATTGAAGAAATAAGAATGAAAATTGTGTTATGTGCAGGAATGTTGATGGTACTTGATAAAATTGATTGAACTGGATGAATGGTGTTGCAAAACCTATTGTTAACCACTTTTTGCTTGAGCACCTATTAATTTGCCACTCACTTGACATGAAAACTTTAGTATAATAACGATATTTCCTATAAATAATACTGCGAATATTATAATTATGGTTCTCCATTGGGAATCTGAAATGCTTTTATAAGACTATTTGATTTGACAACCCAATCTCATTTCTAAAGAATTGCATAAACCTTTTCGAGGTGACGATTTCATTTTGATTCCTTCTCTATGTTTATCAAGATCCCTTTACAATTTTTTGGCTGTCCTGTGTCGTGGGTAACTTTCCAGACATAAATCACACATTCAGACACACAATGCACACAAACCTGGAACATAAATGAAATCAAATCAATATTTATTTGTGAACAAAGGTGTACAAGGTCTTGCTATAAAAATGGATCCCTAAGTTCTACCAATAAAATTGGTGTACAATAAGTTATTAAATTGGCAAAATTTAAATAAGATGTGACAATGTGGTAATTAATAATTACATAATTTTAAATAATGTCTTATGAGATACGTAATTGAAAATTAAATATGTATATCATACAAATATAATTGTTTCTTGCGGGAATTGGATCTGTGACACTCGACGCTGGAGCTGATCTCTCAACGTCGAAGTCTTTGATCGAAAACAAACCCACTCTGTTTCAGAAACAAAAGCTTGTTACCGACGCAATAACACCATATTTAAATTGACAATTCTAACGTTTAACGTACCATAAAATTTACGCACTTCATCACATCCAACATTTCCTCACCGCAAAAGGAGCTGCGCAGGATTCTTCCATAATTCACCTTTGTATGAAAACTACATAAAAACTAGACATACATGTAAAGACATACTAGATTGTGCACAACATACAATATCCTTAACGGCTGGTGGCGTGACGTCACCGCTTAGATCACCACTAATTGTGGACGTTAATTTGTATGGACTGCGCATGCGCAGGCTGTGAGTGTATGGGAATATTTGCAAGGGGACTTGTGTTTGGGAATTGATGAAATGGAAGCAGATATTATGTAGAAACACACATCGGCTAACATCGGGTGAGGTGAGAGTCAAACACAAACCCATTAAAAATTAAAATTAAAAATGTTGAGTAGTTAAAGATAAATCTTTGACAAGCATTAACGTATGCTTAGCGAACTCTAAAGTTATAATATTAAATGGATGTTGAGTAGTTCTAATAAACGTTAACTACATACTAAGTATAAAATAACCTAAACCATTCGAATACTGTTTGATGATACATGATTTTACATGTAATTATGAAAAAATAATACCAATAATTTGTATAGTGTTGTGAAACTAGAAGTGGCTGTGATAAGCAATCCACGGTGTGATTCAGTTGTACGGACACTAGTGTGTCAATCGTTAATAATAATTATTATTTATAGTCGCACAACTCATAAGTGAAATAAATTAATCCTATTCTTATTATAAAATTTATACAGCACGTTTCGTTATAATAAAAATAGGTTTTTATTTTGTGGTCAACAAAAGTCCGCGAACGGTGCATTATTCCAAACGTCAGGACAGGAAAAACAAAAAATATATACAAATTGAATTTTTGAAGGGGGCATGGATGGCCAAATCCGAAACTAAAAGGAATAGCGGAAACAACTGAAAATTAAAACTGTATCATTGGATTTTGCTAACCAAAAACACATGCTGTAAATGTTTAGGTATTTATCTTGGCTATAGTGTACTGTGGGGGTCAAAAAAGGCCACTTTGGCTGAATCATAATAGGATCCTAATATGATTCATTTCACAAATCGTGAAATGGTCACTTCATGGACAAATCATTATAATATTGTTTTCTATGGAGATTCGTAAAATGGCTCACAAAATAGGAATTGCTAATGTGTCAAATTGCTGAATTTTAAGAAGTTACTCGATTCAAATACTGATTCATTTTAAGGAGAAATGCTCAAAATGGCCATTGAGACCCCCTGGTTATGAGGATCTGGCTCTTTACCTAAAGTTTAAAATATCTGTAAATGATATATAGTATAAAGGTGACTATTCAAGTGGACCTGAAGTATACACGTGCGGAAACCCTATTCATTAATTTGGTAAAGTTGAATTTGAAACAAAACTTTGACTTATAGGGTTTCTTAGGGTGAAAGTATTTTCATGACGAAATACAAAGCCAATGTAGCGGTAGCGAAAATAAAGAACCTATTTATAGAAATTGAAACCAAGGAATCGGCGTAAAGGGGTTGCCCTGCGTTATTTTCTAATATAGGTTTACAATTATAGTATCACTTGCTTAAAACGGTGAAGGAAGACATTGTGAGGAAACCAGCGCACCTGAGAAATGTTCTCGATGGTGTGTAAAGCTATGTCGGATGCCTACGGGTGGTTTAAACTGTGACACGAGGTTGTTCATCAACCACACGATAAGAAGACTGAAGCGAACACTAAATTTAGTTTTTCTGTTAGGAAATTCTCAGTAGCAGCTGGTCCTGCACCTGATCTCTCTCCTGTTGTGTCGGATTGCCGTCCCATCGCATTATGAGAGTGAAGGAAGAGGAAGTGCACCCGTGTTTGAGCATACACTTGTACACTATAATATCTCCTGCGTACTTGGCTAATCTCCGTGGAGATAGGCCGCCGTGACCGAAATACGGTCGGGAGGAGTATTCTTATTACTGTTGTACTTAAACAGAAGGTCGCAGTTTCAAGTCCCGCTTCCAGTCCTTTAATTTTTGCCACATAAATTATAACTTCAATCCTGTCAGTTAGGGAGCGGCATATTCATAACCCTAACGACAGGATGGTGCGGTTTCCGTGTTGTGTCATATACGCTTATCATTGTGACATTGGCCATAATTATTGCTATTGGTATCACTGAGTTTTATAACATACATTAAATATTATGTGAAGTTTCATAGTGGCTATTTTTATAGGTCACATGTGAATAAACAAGGACCAAATTAGGCAAATTCCTTTTACGTCTTGTCTGCCGAAACGTGGATCCACGCCAGATAATGGAATTTTAATTGTGTATGGAAACGTGGCATTCCAGATGTTATGGAGTCAATTTGTAACTAATATTAAGGATTAAATTAAACCATAATTGAAAATGCTATCATATATATACATATAAAAATGAATCCCTATTTCCCTCGGTCACGCTATAACTTGAGAACGACAGCACCAAATTTGATAATTATCTTTTTGTTCTGTTCTTCAGTGTCAGGACAAGGTTTTCACATAAGATTTCTTTTATAATCGTACGGAAAAGTTTTTTAACGGGGCAGGTGAAACCGCGGGGCACAGCTAGTATTTAGATAAATCTTGCAAACGCACTATGCATGCGTAGCGAACTCTAAAGTTTAAATATTTGTGGTCACCAAAAGACGTATTAAAAATATGGAAGAAGAATACGGAGTAGTGATCCGAGGTGCTCGAGAGGCCTTAGTGGTCAGAGCGCCTGGAATATTTATCTGGGAGGTGCAGGCTCCAATTCTGCTCACAAACTTGTTCTTATTTCCACAAATTTATGACTTTAGAGTTTGCTACGCATGCGTTATTGCGTCTGAAAGATATGGTTTGATTTTTTAAATTATTGATATGAATAAATATAAATAAGTAAAGTTTATTTACCAAAATGAGATTGTAGTCCCTACAAGTAATACATTGTTGTTAAGTTTACAAACACAAGAAACATAATAATCTACAATAAAGTACAATACAGGGGGAGAACTCATCTGCTTGATAGGCTACAGAATAACTGTGTTAAGAAGAAACAGTTCCCAGGCCCCTTTCGGCTTGAAAATATTTTAAATCGTGTTACATGTCCAAAAACTATGACAATGGAAGTTGGTAAATTCTACAATATTGTTCATTCGCTCCATACATTTCTGCTAATTACTATGATTTTAGTTTCTTGTATGAATTTATTTTGTAAAGAGGAAGGCACCGATCAGCTGCTTAACGTTTTATCGGCTAAAGTGGGAAATTGGTTGATTCCGACATCGTGGGCGAGCAGCTAGCAATTTGTGTCTATTTTTAGTTTCGCATTATTGCACTCGTTCTTGCAAAGTGTTTCCCGTCTATTACAAATGGTACTTTATGCCCTACATAACCCGTTGTAAAAATCTCTTTGGTACGTGCCAGATTTGAACCCACAACCTGTGTTCCAAGAGGCGGCCCGTACCACTCAGCCACCACGACATTCACGTCTTATGTACTTTCTTAGTTAATCTAAGACATAACAGACATACGGTGAAGGAAAACATCGTGACGAAACCTGGACTTGATGATCTGGAATCGTCAATCCGCAGTGAGCTAGCGTGGTGATCAGTGCTCGTGTCTTCTTTGTATGAGAAGAGGCCCTTGCCCAGCAATGGGACAGTTATGGGCTGGATTTGTTACGTTGCCTCACACTGCATTGGTACACAGGCTCGTGCTAGCTAACATGTGCCATAGACATTTTATCTCAATAAATAAAATTATTTTATATAAATTCATTTTTTGATTTGTATATAATATATTAATAATTTTGATACAGACAGACGTGTTGCTGGGAAGTTTGTTGCGCCGCTTCCCAGCTGAAACACTAGGAAGCGGTGAAGGGTGGGCTTTTTTGGGGGCTGTCTTAATGTTTGACGTTCAAAAAGCGCGATTTTTTAACCTAATTTGAATAAATAAATTTTGATTTTGACTGAGATTTTCTCTTGTATCCCCACGGTTTATACAACGTGTAGTAGAAGTAAGTCGTCATAATTAAGGATTTAATAAAAATATCAGCTGCCCCATAGAAATGGTGAACCTACTCCATCAAAATGTATCGAGCACTGGGAATTTCTCTTGTATCTAGTGAGTGAGTAGAATTTGTATCTTTCTACAACAAAAGTTGATAGTTAACTTTTCGTTGACAGCGCGGTTGGCGCAGTCGTCGAGAGACCAACTGCTGCGGTGCGTGTCGCAGATTCAATTCCTGCACGGAGCATACGAGTATATTTGTATGATCTATAGATAATTGCTCCGGGTCTGGGTGTGTGTCTGTGAGATTATGTATATGTCTGTAAACGCACCCACGATACAGGAAGAAATTCCTAGTGTAGGGCAAGGTTTTTTTTAAAAAAAAAAGAAGTAAAAAAAATTTGTTAGATTTAATTATAAAGTGCGAAATAAAAATTAGCTGCTTTTCAGTTTTGATTTTTTGATTTTGATTGCTACATTTTGATCGTTTAAGTATTAAGTGGAACTGCTGATATATTTTCGCTTTCGAATTTAGTCTCACAGTAAAAGTTGGTTGTACAAATAGTACATTGACCCCTTAAAATATAACTACATACTTCAGTTACACGTTGTATAAGTTCGTTAAATCTTGTAAAAAGTGGCAAATTCTACTTGTAACTCCATTACTATTTCGGTTTGTATGTAAACTGCGACAGAGATCACGTGTCGTTTCATTAGTCGACCGTGGCATTGTTATTAAATTATTATTAACGCTACATACATTTCTCACAGCGTTTTTCCTTTAGTTTACCACGCTGTTGTATATTTGCATGTTTTGTGAATAGATGAACACGATTTCTGTTGCTACGGCTGTGTTAATTTATTCGTTGGTAATTTTTTTTAGTTATTTACTGATGTGAATATTAATCATGCCTGTATCCCATTGGGGTGGGTAGACTAGATTTCCGACGGTTATGACTTAAGAAGTTGTGACACACCCCTTTCGGGGCGAATGGGGTGTGTCGCAACTCTATGTTCATTAACCTCTTTATACCTCGTGTCGGTTAAATTATTTACATATAAACCTTTTTGTCTTACTTAACTATAACATGTTACTACATAAAACTGGGTTATCATTCGAAAGATGGCGCTGTACGATTTTTTGTAAACAAATTATTTTAGTATTGTATGGTACATATCTAGTTTAAGTTTCACTTAACCGCCTAACTTATTAATATACTTTACCACGTCGTTATAGGAACAGTATTTCATTCAACACAATCTAACATTATGTATCTCTTTCTATTTTGCAGGCGAGTCCCGACGCGAAGGGTCTACGGATGAGCCGACAGCTCCCGACGCTGATGTCGACACCAGCGACGCTAACACCAAGGAACCGGATAAGGATAACAAGTAAGTCATAAAAGGCTACAAAATTAACAAAAAAAAAAATGGTCCTGATAAGGACTGGTATGAATTTTATATAAAGTCTACTATAAATATCTATACCTGCCTCGCAGGTCTAGTGGTCCCAAGCGCGAATGCTGAGCATGAGGTCTTGGGTTCGATTCCCAGGTCGGGCAGTGTTATTGGGTTTTTCTGTTAGGAGTAGTTTAGGTTCTCAGTAGCAGCCCAGAGTTTGGAGTTGTGCCGGGTAGATGGCAATAGGCTCACCAGCTGTTACATGGGAATTAATAACAGCATCGGTGAAATGTGTGTGTAAGACTGTGTACACCTCTGCCTACCCCTTCGGGGAATACAGGCGTGATGCTATGTTATGTTATAAATATCTAAATAAAAAGTACATGGGTCTGAAAAACTACATTGGTGGGGTGTACAACTGTACACACAGCACTTCTGCCTATCCCTTGTCCATACAAATGTGATGCTATGTAATGTTACTCTAGTGTGCGGCGTACGCCTATCGGGGTAATTTAATTTAATGGCTGTTTTTTTATATTTTACTCGACGGAATGATGTCGCTGTTTTTTTTTTGTCTAACGATTTACAAATATGATATCGACTGCAAATAACGTTACACTTATTGCTATATAAAAGTAGCAATAAGTGTAACGTAGTGAATCTTTCGTTTTATTATGATACCAGCAGCGCCATCTAGTGTTAAAGAACTATATCACGTCAAGTAACGCCACCTAGTAGCGAGTAGCGACATTAAACTTGATACTTAGTCCAGTGATTCACCACAGGTGGCAGGGCAAAATGCATGCATATTTTCTTTCAATAAGATGAAATAGTTTGAAAAACTTTTATAATATCAATTTACTAAGTTCCCTATAAATCTATTTTTTATTTTGTGCAATTGCCGTAGGAGTGCCTTACTAAAATACATATATTGCATTTTACAACTGCCGAACAGGAAAGTTTTGCGTACAAGGAAGGAAGAATTTATACGGCAGCGTCATGTATGGGTTCGATTCCCAATCTACAACATCCCATATGGAGACTGTTATTTCTGTAATTGTAGTTGTGTCAAAAATATGAAGTTAATAAACATAAATGGACTAGCCATTTATGTTTATTAACTTCATATTTTTGACTTCATTGGTTTAGGTGGAATCAAGTGCGCTCGCTGTTGGATTCCAGCGAGATCAGAGTGCCTTCTCTAATAGGAAAATCTAATTAACACGCTGGACTTTGCAGTTGTTTTCTTTTGGTGAATTCTCACCAGTATGGGACTTATTATCTGCACCTGTGAAATATGGCTGTACGTTAGGACCCTTATCCTCCCCTAATAAAGGCGTGTTGCAATTATGTATTTTTTAAATGTAATAACATTTTATTTTCCATTCTAGTTGGCGTTCCCCATCAGGCGGCGGTCGCGGCGTGAATCGCGCGGAGAGCTGTCGCGAGCGAGACGCGCCGAGACGCGGCAAACACCGCAACGCGAGCGACCCCAACCGACTCACCGCGCACAATAACCAGTATGTACCTAGCTTTTATTTCATGAATAGAGGAAAACTGAAGAAACTATGGATAGAATAGGTAGTGACTACCAAGAGAGAGATGGGAGGTTCATTGCTATACTGGAAATCAGATGTCGCCTTTGTCGCCATGTATTGATTTAGAAAATGTTTAACCAATTTGTTCAATGCTGCGTTGACCACCTGTAGGTCTGAAATGGCTTAACACACCATCGAGAACATCTCTCAGGTGTGCTGGTTTCCTCACGATGTTTTGCTTTACAGTTTTAAGCAAGTGACATGGATTTAAAAAGTCAGTGGTGCGTGCCGTGGATTTGAACTTGCGACTTTTGACTTGTCAGTTCAGTGGACATACCACTAGGCACATCATCTTTAGCCATTGCAGTCAATTACGAACCGATGATTTAGATAACGTCTTTACTGTATTTTTGTGCAGTTTAAATGTAAAGTGTACGGGTGTTTGTGCCGCTCCCGCATCTCGAGGAGAGTTCTACTACCTTGCACAAAATCCCTCCCAAAATAGCCCCATAGAACATCGACCTTGTCAAAATATTCTCATCCAAACATATTACGATATCAATATCATATCGATTTGAAATGTTTACTCTAATATCGAAATAATAACAAAATTCCACACATACCTTCCCGAAATACTCTCCTGTAGACGAAAGCACGCCAACACTTTTATTTCTCTGCACCAGCATTGACAGACAATACAACGTCTAAACCACCACGGGTGCAACTGAAAAATAAACTTTATTTTCAATAACATAAAGTCTTAGTCCTAACGCATCCTTTAGTCTGGAATGGTGTTAATTTTATAATTTTAGACCTTATTGGTTTTATTTTTAGTTTGCATTTTGTTTAGTAAACAAATTAATTCCGAATGTATTTTTTAACGAAAAATCTCCTTTTGTATTTTTTTATTATTCCAATGTATCTATAATAATAATAGACCACAAAGATTACCTAATTTAGTACCTATTCTGTATATTTATTAAGCTCAAACTGGAATGGCGTGTTTTATCGACCGTGATAATGCCTAGCAATTTAACTCGATCGTCATATAAGTGCTTTTTTATTACATCGTTATTTTCAGCATAACCCAAAGTTACAAAACTGTAATATCAGTGTTAAACTCTCGACTCTTTTGTTTAACACATCCATTAAAGCTTGATCCTTGAAATTATCTTTCGTCTCTCTAAACATAGGTCTTTGTAATCTGGACACTTAGCCTCGGAAATTAACCAGTCGATTTCGATCTTCTGTTTGTATTACACCGCTTGCAATTCAAATGTCTTTCAAGCCTGGTCGATTCCGTTCAATATTACCCAGTGTATATTGAGCTCCTGTTGGATGACGTCACTTGGTTCTCAGGTATCTTGATAACTGGTTGAATCAGTACAAAATTGCCCAGTTTTAGTTGATCTTTCGTTACATTATTTAACTTAGTGGCTACGTATCTGTATGTCTGGTTGTAGACACCACTATTAGTTGATCTCTCTGTAGGATGATTGCATATTGTAGTTGGAGGTCTGGTTATTTGGTTGGTGTGAGTGCAGGCTGGTATCACAGTTTCAGTTTTCAGTACGCGATGGGACGCGATCGAACGCGCATTGCGGCGTTTTCGTACTCATAAACGCATTGTCGTTTTATTATTGTATTTTTGAATTCATGTTAGTGTATATTAATTTATGTGATCTTTTATTGTGTGATTTCTTATGTATGCGATGGTTTATATTCTATTGAAGAACGGTGTAAGTTAATCGAAGTTGGCAGAAGATCTATTCTTCCTGAAAATATAACATTTCTCAAGTCAAAATGTACAAAAAAATATTTATACAGTAATAAATATTGTTTATCTCATTATGATTAATTTGGAATCACATTATTTCTGGTATTAGTGCAGTTTACAGGATAATTTAAATAATACCGCATGATAAAACTATTTGCGGACATAATAAAAAAAAATGCGTTGTTATAATTACATAATTACTATAAATAAAACTAAGCTGTGACATTAATGAAAAACTAAAAAAACTAAAAGGGATGAATTATTCTTTACTAAAGTAAAGTCATTGGGGGCCACCAATCAATCTGCCTAGCCTTTTCTCTAGGCCCCTTCATTTAATAACCTTTTCATTTAATAACAAAATCAATACTATCACTTTACAACAGGAGGAGATATCGCCACGGAGGAGATATCGACTCGGACTGCCTCATTACACAAGCGCGCCAGTAGAGCGTGAGGCCTTTGGTTCGATTCTCGAGTCGCTCAGTGTTATTGGGATATTTCAGTCGGAAATTCTTAGTAGCATCTATTTCAGGGGACTTATTAAAAGGTGTGGATAAGCTATGGCACACCTCTGCCTACTCCTTGATAGGGGAATACAAGCGTAATGCCGTGTAGTTCCTACT
Organism: Xylocampa areola; assembly: GCA_935421205.1. Classification (NCBI taxonomy): domain Eukaryota; kingdom Metazoa; phylum Arthropoda; class Insecta; order Lepidoptera; family Noctuidae; genus Xylocampa; species Xylocampa areola. The sequence goes on from OW285225.1 coordinate 12,367,997, forward strand.
GTTTGATACGCAGGTGCACGGCGTTGCCTAACAATAGACAATAGAGTCTTATATTACAGACTCAGCATTTAATAACATGGACACTCCATAAGTTTCTTTATTCATTCTTATATATAGTTATGTAACAGTTAAGATTAGTATAGGCCAGCATAAATAAAATACCAAAGACCTGCTTCGTTGGTCCCAAGCGCGACTGCTGACCAGGAGGTCTCGGTTTCGATTCCCGGGTCGGGCAAAGTGTTATTGAGTTTTTCTGTTTGGAAATTCTCATTAGCAGCCCGGAGTTTGGAAATGTGCCCGGTTGATGGCAATAGGCTCACCACCTATTACATGGGAGTTAATAACAGCATTGGTGAAATGTCGGTGTACAATTGTGTACACCTCTGCCTACCCCTTCGGGGAATACAGGCGTGATGCTATGTATGTAGTAGATGAAAATTCTGAATACTGTTTTACTTTAAAATCAAAGTATTCTGTTCACGAGCTCAGTCAAGATGGCTTAGTGGTAAGAGCGCCTGGAGTATTATCACGACCGAATTTTTCTTTCCACAAAAACGTATAACTTTAAGTGTTCGCTACGCATGCGTTACTGTGTTTTGAAAGATGTTTTCTTTTTATTTAGACTATGCTTTAATAGGCATTTGGCAATTAAGAATATTATTAGAAATCAACTAAACTCGATGAAAATGTTGAAGATGCAATAAAAAAAAAAAAACAATGCTAATCATCTTTTTTTTTTTTTTTTTCAAAGTCAAATCATTTATTTCAATTAGACAATTTTCACTTTTGAATTGTCAGAAGCTAGTTGCCACGTTCCAAAGTGTAGATTCCTATGGAGAAGAACGGGCAAGAAACTCCATAATCTGTCCTTCTTAATTCTTACTACACGGATGAGTTCTCTTACCTGCAATGACGAGGCATCCGCTGCAATTGCTGCTGTGATTTTATTATTATTTACTATAGATTACTCATTTTACTCGGGCTGGGGCTCGTGGCGAAGTAACAGCCGCACAGATTGATCGATCGAGGTTAAGCTGCGCTTGCGGCGGTTGGTCTGTGGATGGGTGACCATCATTCCATACCGAGACCCCTCCGTGCCTCGAAGAGCACGTTAAACCGTCGGTCCTGATTGTCAAATTAAGATCTATGACAGGCGTTACGGGTAGTCAGTGGCCTGAAAGTCTGACAACCAGTCATACCACGAGATATCGTGTTACCCAGTAACTGGATTGTGGAGGTCAGATAGGTAGTCGCTCCATGTAAAATACTGGTATTAAGCTGCATCTTGTTAGATTGAAAGCCAACCCCAATGTATTTAGGAAAAGGCTAGGCAGACTATAGATTACTCATTTTACTGTAGGTTATGATTTGTAATTTTAGTGTAAATTTACAATAAGTAAATCAAATCAAAATCATTTATTTTCAGGCTGCCATGGCCCTTAGATATATATCTTACAAACTAGCATATAAATTATATACAAAACTGTGTTCGTGAATAAGGCTTAATAATTATGTTAGTAGCACTTCACTTTGCACTATATTGTCTTTGTGCTGTCCTGCGGCACTTGTCCGTGGAAGCAATGTAACACCATCCCCGCTGGCCAAAAGTCTTCTTCCATAACGAGATGCAGGAAACAATTCGGTACACGTACCACGAATGCCTTGAAATTGACATGCAGTGGTGTTTATGAAGTGAGTCACTGCATATCCTTTACCCAAAATTGGGTGGTTAGCTTACTACAGAATAATTGTAATTAAATTCCAAAATGTAACACTAAACAATGCAAAACAGGCGAAAAACGGTTTTGCATTGTTTAGTGTGTGTTTGCATTGTCAACACTATTAAAATCTGCACCAGACATATTCTCCACCCTTATCTAGGACGTCGGAAGCGTCGCGACGTCTCCCGGGCGATATTTACTTTAGCCAGCCATTGTCTCATTGTTGCAAATGAAAACAGTTGACATGTTGCAGTGACAGCCACAAGGATATAAGATTTTGAAGAGGGTTGTGAAGGCTTGAATTGAAATTGTAACGTGAATGATTTGTGAATTTAATTGGACTTTCAACACAGCCTGTGTTTTCTGTGAAATTTGTGGTAGAATCGTTTTTCTTTAAGATTCTGGTCATAGGAGATTTTTGTAAGATATAAACTGGACCAAAAAATGGTGAGTTCCATATGAGACCAGTCTAGCCTTAGCACTGGTGTCAGTAGAGTCCATAAGATCGTCTAACGGTGCAGGTATCCAGGCACGCAGGACATGATGTTAAGTGTGCCTTTGTTTGCGAAACAGCACCACATTTGTACTTCAGGGTGGAATCATTTATCCCCAGGTTCCCCTGATCCCTAAGCAAGTTTTCCTGACTTTGGTCTACTTAAAGACTACTTTTAGGGCAACTGTTTGCACTGTATTCCCAGGTGCGTAGTCTTCTCCTTCCGGATACTCCTGGTATTTGAACAGTACCTTACATGCCTGCAACTACTGAACTATCTCGTTGGTCTAGTGGTCCCAAGCGCGATTGTTGAACGTGAGGTCCTGGGTTCGATTTCCGGGTAAAATACAAATAGTTTATTCACATAAAGGTTGATACAAGAATTAATTGAATTCCCTGACCCTTGAGGTAGGTGGAAAACCTGTGTTACAGGGGTTACTTGGGTGGGGCAGTGTTATTGAGTTTTCCTGTTAGAGGATTCTCTGTAGCAGTTCGGAGATTAGAATTGGGACCAGTAGATAGATGGCAGTATGTTCACCACCACATGGGACTTAATAACAGTATTGGCGAAATATGAGTGTACAACTGTGTACACCTCTGCATCGGGGAATACAAGCGTGATGCTATGTTATGTTAAGTATTTAAGTAATAATTAGCGTCTGTGAATGTTTGGATCTCGGCAGTGCATGCTCGGATGATGTCCTGGCGATGAGCCAAATTGACAATCTTTGTGTGGTGTCCACGACCAGAAGGGATAGCGGACTAGAGTTTTAGTTCTGCTTTCGCCATTTTCATTGGAGAGTTTTTACGTGAAAGTTGTAGCAAGCTCTCCCTTCCTACCTTTACCAATTATATGAACAGATTTTGGTTTTCGCAGATTGTAGTATTTTTCTGCTAGGGTTATTAATTTACCATATATACCTTAAACTGCTGTTACACATTGTCTTTCTAGGATTTATATAGCTCGCAGTCAGCTTCATATCATTCCCCCCATCTCAATAATACAAATCTACTTACTTCGGGTCTGCTTACCATCAGGCTGGCACTTGATGGCCAAATATAGATGATTAAATACTTAATAATAATAACCTACTTCTCAGTCGTATTCGTTCCTTCTTTATATCTCCAAATCTAAGGCTCCACACGCCCCTAGTTTTGCAAAATATTAAATGTTTATGTCTATAATAAATTATATGTTGTTTTTGGAGGATGTCCATCCAAATAATATGATAACGATCATTTTACGACATTGCCCATGCGTTTCGTAGAGCAATACATTTTGACGGACACTTCCTACAAACTCCCTCGTAACTCATCACTTGCGGCAATTTGTTAGATTTTATTGATACATAATATCACTAGAGCATGCAGAATAATATTTTATCACCTACAATATATTTAGAACTGCTTATAAAATGTACCTACGTTTCGTAACATTTAACTTCGCCTAGATTTCAGCAAAATTTTCGGCGAAAATATTTTTCTCGTGCGTTATGCTTTCAATTTTCGTGTGGGTTTTATTTGCTATCAACAAGTGTGTTAGTAAGACTATGTTTTGTATTGAATTAGATTAGGGTTTCCCAGTGTTTTTGTTTATGTTTTCCACGATTATATGAGTTGATAAATCTCAGTTTTTTTAGATGTTTTTAGTTGTTATTGGAGCTATGGGAAAAGCCACTAGTGAAATGACAAATACTGTGAAAACAAATTAATCTAAATAATTTCAATGTTTTTGGGGTAATCTAAACAAGAGTTATTTTTATAAAATAAAGAAAATTTCCTATATTTCCACAAAAATAGAAGGACTTTATCTGGAATGCGGAAGTTAAAAAAATACTTCAAAAGCCAAGAATTCGCTGTAAACACAGAGTTAAACGTTTATCTAAAGATTTTTTAACGAAACTAAACAAATGCTCGAAGTATGGAATTTTTATTTTTATTTATACATATTTCGGTATAGCAAATATTTAAAGATACTGAAGGTTGTTTCAGTAACTTCCTGCACAATAAACTTGGTTAATGTAAATGTTCCTCTACGCACGATGATCGTGTTTGCGTATACGCATTCGTTTGTTTTTCTGTTTATTTAACAACTATCAGTGCGTTTTATATCCGATCGGAATGTTTTTTTTTTGTGCGTATCTAGTTTTTTTTTCAAGAGCAATGTTACGTAGTATTGTTGTGATTCTGTTTTTGTTCTTTTCCTAGGATGTGGAGCTGTTATCCGATCTTTAGACGATATTCAATCATTATTATCATTACTAAAAGATTTCATTCATTCATTTGGAGTCAGTGTATGATTTTACTTCCGTCCTAAACTCTCCGGATAGCAGCTGCATTCTCTCTGGCCCCTAAATTGTAATGAAGATCTTATTTCGAAAGTAAACATCTGCTTTTTAAAACACCAAAAATAACTCAATTTATGTTAATTCTTAATTAGTTCCCCAAGTAAAGAAACATTTCAGACTGTTAAATATAGATTCTGAATGTCAAAATCCATCCAATTCGTTTTTAAAGTAAATCCTTGTCTACCTTACTAAAGGTTTAATTAGACTTTTCGTTTCTACTTTCTACTTTGTTCTATTTTACCAGCGACTAGAATCTTTAGTTAATTTAGTTCTTTATGGTCCGAGATTGTGCCGTCTCTCCTGAGACACATCAAGAATACGTTCCACTCCGCTCTTAATCCTCTCATTCGTTGTTGCTCTGAGATTTTTACAACGTCACCACTTTTCATGCGCGTTCAATCAACCACTTAAGGGATTTACTAAAACATTTGCACTTATCCCGAATGTGATAACGGGAGATACTATTTTGATTGACGCCTACGGCTGTGGAAAAATACGGGAGCCTATGGAGATGATTTCATTGTAGTAGGTTTTTTTTTAATCTCATATGTAGGCTTGGCTAGTTTACCTACTATTAAACATGACGCTGTAAAAAATAAGTTTCTGATTAACTGGCTTAACCCCCGACTTGACCAGCCAAAAATACTTAAGTCCGAAACACGAAATTTTTATAGTAGGTTACGCTTGATTTTTGAAAATTCGACTTCCAAAGGTTAGCCGTGTAATTCTTGACACAATTTTACACACCTTAAAACCTCTTTATCTTAGCAAAAGCATACATTATTCACAGCAAGTCTAATACAAAGGATTCTACTCAAGTGTCAAATTAGATGTCGATAAATTTCCTTTCAGGGGCAATTTATATAACCCTTCTCCAAGCCGTCTATCTTAATTTTCGTTCTCGGCGTCTTAAGCAAACTCAATGTAAGCAATATTGATTGACACATAAGCCTTTGAAGTCTTCATTTTGTTGCCCTTATGGATTTTAGATGAATTTCTATGAAGTAATTTGGCTGTAGTATTATTATTAAATCGCAGATGTATCACTAAGAATCAAGGAGACCTTGATGTATCAGAGATTATTTCGTATTTGCGTTTACATTTTCATTACATATAAATTAATAAAGTTCCGATTAGTAATTTGTATCTGTTCACTTCAAGGTTCACCGTCTTCGTCTTCATTTATATACGTGACAGGATCCTTCTTATTTTCTCTTGAAAATCGAGATATTAATTCCTTTCCTCCTCCTTCTAATTCTGATGTCTACTATTTAAAAGTGTGATTTGTTCAAATAATATTTAAATATTGGCCTTCTTCTTGATTTCTCATTCATGACATAATCTTTCTGGAGTTTCCACTTCAAAATCTTTATAAACATTATTCTTACTCCAATTTCTAATTTGGTTGTTTACTATTTCGAAAAGTGACTTAGCCTAATTTTCCGTTATTCTGTCCAGATTTACCATGTTGTTTTTCAATAACAACTCAGAAAACATTCACAAATTTATTGGTTCCAAATTTCTAGACTATGTCGAATGTCGGCGCAAGAGTCGGAACAAATTCGTAGAACGACTACTTGTATACGGGTAATTATTTCATCACGATGCTCCGCTCTGACGACGGAAATAGTTACTAGGTTGGCCCCTGGCACTGTTTGGTACCTGGAAATTGTGATTGGATCGAAATTTTCAATTGAAACCTTAGATAGTTAAGGCGTCTGAATATAATTCGTATTATTGTTATTGTTGTCGAGAATTGACCAGTTTGGTGTTACCAAACACTTCTTTTTGACACGTCATCCTTAGAGGAGTTAGCATCATCCGAATAATAAACATCCCGCTGCCATCATTATCAACATTTCCGATTCCGAAAAGGAACAAGGAAATCCGAGGTGCCCTGACGTCGGATATTGTAATAAAATTTATTATATTACAAAATTTGTTTGATGATGCATCACTGGAAACGTTTTCAGAGCATAAACGAGAACGAAGCGGGTCGACGGCCAAATTATCAGAGAGATTTATATGCTGACCGAGGGGTGTTCTTGATCCTTTGATCGGTTGCCAATACCCGGCCGCTGCTCTAAAATACCGATTTTTTTTTAATTACTACCGTCCTTGATATAAAATAGATTTTTATTTGTCGTCGTCATACGGTGATCTGTGGAAGAACCATTCGTTAGATCCGAATAGTTTCGATCTTTTTGTTGCGCCATTATTACAAGTTATTTGTGTCCGGAATTTTGCAGTGGGAGTCGACACCCAGCTCCTGTGTTTTCATTCATGATTTCTTGTCTTATTGTATTTATAAATAAAACTGGATTTTACGCGCCCTAAATTTCGCTTTGTTTAATGATAGTCGTCTGCATAAATCTTTCTGAATGCAACAAAAGCGCGGTTTTATAAGCAACGCAAATTAAAACAGAAACATTCAGGTCCATTTATCAATGGTTTGTTTTAATGTTAGCAATTTTAACAGGCGATAAACGTCTATTACAGAATTTCGACTCTCCAAAGGTCTCGACGACAATCGTTGGTTCACGTCAGAATACTACTAAATCATCGAGATAAGCAAACGATTTGTTGAATAAATTTCATCTTGTTTTTGTTCCTTCATCCCACCTGCACACTCATACAATTACGTAATAACGTGACTCAATTCTGTTTACAAATCTCCTAATAACTACGTACGGCTTAATTTTCAGCGCCCGATTAGTCTCCCATCAATTCGTGACAGCCATGTTTGAAAGCTGTCAGAGTGACGTGCATTTGCGCGGGAAACGCCACGCGATACGGCTCGCAATACATCATTGACCCATTCCCGTGGTCTATTCTGGTAGCTGGAGCGCTTTCGTATTATTTAAGAAAATAATATTTATTAGGGGCAACGACGTGATTCATCTTTTTGAATATCTTTTCCCAAGAGTTCAGTGTATGATAAAGGTTTGTATGACTGCCATTAATCGTACCCTGAATTTGATACGTTAATTCTTTGTACTGAGTTTAAAATTAGTAATATTAATGCATGGCATTGATCTCTCCCATAAGTCCGATCGCTGCTACGGTATCACTAAAATTACAATCTAGCTTTTTCTCCTGCTTATGAAAACAGTTATCAATCAATCTGCTTAGTCTTTTTACACGACTGTCCAAAAAAAGGAGAGTTATGTTTTCCCAATTACATTCCAGTTAAACCGGATGCAGCTTAATACCAGTATTTTACATGGAGCGACTGCCTATCTGACCACCACAACCTAGTTACTGGGTAACACGATATCTTGTGGTATGACTAGGTTGTTAGACTTTCAGGCCTCTGACTACCCGTAACGGCTGTCATACCGTTTAATTTAATAATCTAATATATAAAAGTCTCGTGTCACCGTGTTTTTATCAAACTCCTCCGAAACGGCTTGACCGGTTTTGTGTATATTTGATAGGTCTGAGAATAGGTCGTAGGCAATTTTTTATACCCCTAGGTGATAAAGGACCTATCGAGGAAATTTATATGGCAGTACAATGTTGCGGGTAAATTTATAATAATTTGATTCGACAACCGGGACCGACAATTTAACGTGCACTCCGAGGCACGGCGAAGGAACCCCTCGGTATGAAATGATGGTCACCCATCCACAGACCGACCGCGACAACCGCAGCTTAGCCTCGATCAATCGATCTGTGCGGCTGTTACTTAGCTGCGAGCCCTCTATTATGAATACAGTAACAAGTAAAGAAAGAAAGAAAGAAAAGGTTTCATTTTGGACAAGTACAAGAAGCAAAAAGAACATAAATAAAACATAACATAAAAAATAAAATAAAATAAAATGTGCTTAAATAATAACCATAACAAAAAGAATAAAAAAATAACCTGTGCAAGGCCAAAAAAGGCTCCAATCTCAGCATAATCATCACATATCCTGGTGAGCCTAATTTTGTCCATGAAGACACCTTTACCTATATTCCATTCCTAACATTTCTCTGCATTTTACATTAGAACAAGTAGTAGAACTGTTTCCAATCTCTCTGTAACCAAGTGCCTGTCAAGTTATGTATGTAGCACGTGATCAAATGAAGGCTTACTGGCGGTGTCAAGTGGGGCGACGCTCGCGGAAGTTACTCGACGCCTGAAGCCTCACAATGCAGCTATCATAATTGTACCTACGACGTCTCGCTGACGTGTAGATGCCTGGTTAGGTCGTTCGTTTTCTTAGGCATTTTAATTTATGGCTTCGATCCTGATGGCTAAGTCGGTAGGTACCGATTTTATTGGTGTTTTTCGTATTTAGGATGGTATTGCTAGCTGGAATATGTTTTTTTTTTAATTGGATCTATTAAAAATTGGTTAAATAGGCTCTTAAATGTCTAGATAGATTTGAATAGGTATTGTTGTTCATATTTTTGATGGGCAGTTTTTCATTTAAACTCTTTGTGCAGTTGTAAATGGCTGGAAATAAATCTCCAAGAAATAAACAAAGAGCAACTATTGCAAAGTTATTATATTAAATGGAGAAAGAATACGGCCGCGAACAGGAGTCGAACCAGAAGTCGGGATGGCTTAGTGGTTAGAGCGCCTGAAGTATTCATCCGGGAGGCGCAGGTTCGAAGCCTGTTCGCGACCGTATTCTTTTTCCATTTAATATAATAACTTTAGAGTTCGCTAAGCATGCGTTAATGCTTTTCAAAGATTTATCTTGAAGCAACTATTGCATTTTATCTTGTAAACAACACTATTTCTCCGCGTCTTAGAGGAAAAATCCCAAACCACGACAGTTCTAAACCCCTAGTTAATTGATGTCACAAGCAAACAGCCACCCATCCCAGACCACGCCTCTATTGGTACGACGATTTATGACCACATAAGCCGAGCGGACCTGCGGCCATGACAAATGGCGACAAACACTATAAGACCACCATGCCGCGACAACAAACATAATAACTTGCTAACATAATGATGTAGCGGTAAACCAGCTGCTACAGTTTCTTGGGACTGTCTAATACAATTTAAGAAGTGAGTTTTTTTACTGGCAGCTTACTTTTATTTGCGTGGTTATAGGATAACGATGTAACATAGCATTGCGGGTAAATTCCCTGAAGGGTTAGGCAGAAGTTTATCTTCTGTTGTACCACCCACATTTAATAACGGCGGCCTATCTCCACGGGGATTAGCCAAGTACGCAGGGGATATTATAGTGTACAAGTGTATGCGCAAACACAGGTGCACTCGCTCTTCCTTCACTCTCATAGTCCGATGGGACGACAATCCAACACGACCGGAGAGAGTAGGCGCAGGGCTAACTGATTTACGTGCTCTCCAAAGCAAGGGGGTGTCACACGACCAACGTCCTATCTTCGGGCTGCTACTGAGAATGTCCTAACAGAAAAATCCAATGACACTGCCTGAGCCGGCCCAGTTGGAATCCAACCCAGCACCTCACGCTCAGCAGCCAGGCTTGCGACCACTAGACCAACGAGGCAGTCACATATTTATCAATACCGTTGTCAAGCCACATGTAGTTTATTGCCATCTTTAATATTCCAAACTTAGAAAAACCTGATAATACCTTTCTTGGAATTGATCCCAGGACCTTACCTCACAGCAGCCGTGCCTCCAGTTACAAGAAATGTGAAGCAGTCGATAATAAGATCAGAGAAATCCCCGTTCCACCTCGTTTGCTTTTCGTAATATCTTTGATTCCAGTTGTTCTGCAGTACTTCCGAATGATCTGACAAATTATTATTAGCAGCAATGGTTTTACAAAAGCAATCCGAAACGTATCAAGATATTTCTAATATCAATGTGACTTTATTAATTATCCTAGACTTTAATGTCAGTAAAATAAATAATGTAAACTTATGTCAATAAAGAAAGGAAGACTTGCTGAAATCGTTAATGCGAGTTACCGTAAGATCCTCTGGTGATTACTTCGTATGTGATATATCTGGTTCCCCATGTATTAGTTAACGCCTTAAAGCTTTATCAAGTTCCTTTAGTCTTCTTGGTTTGTCCGAAGCCCACGTCTCGCCATCCTGGTCACCTCACTCATATGTTCTGAGTCAACTATAGTGTGTTTATGCGTTCTATTTCTACGCGGCGGTGGCGCGCCCCGTGTCATATGTGACGTCAGCAGTCCACCTTGACAGCTGTACTCTTGGCTTTAGGGTAGGTTTATGATTTGGTCTGATTGAGGTTATACTTTCGGTGTTATGATTGTAGGTGTGTTATCTGATGGGATTGTACAATATTAAGCGTTATGGTATTGATTAGAGGTTTGGTAGTTATTGGTATATAGGACCGAAATATACTTTTAATATAAACTCACGCCTTTCTCCCTTGGGGGTAGGCAGAAACTACAGAACGCCACCTGCTACGGTCCTTACATTCATCCAATACTTAATTTTTTGAAGCTACTGCGGTGCGAGCATGGTTCCTTTTGTCGATTTTAAATGTCAAATTTGACATAAGACATTGATAAAACTCAATAATACATAAAGCTTTTTCGAGTTGATAAGTTTTTCGATGAAGATCCGTGCTCGAATGCTTGTGTTGATCGCTTTGGGTTCTAAATCTGGACTGACTCTAGGCAAGACACTCCATGACCTGAAAAAGCCAAAAATACCGTTTCATTTTGGCTTTTTTTCAGTCACTGGTGTAACGAGATTTAACACTTAAAATTGCAACACAGCTAAAAACTATTATGGCGGTAAGATCAAATCCATATATTGGTCCTCCATTAAAAATATTTATGCAAAACATTTTTCAACAATAAAATGCATTTTTGCGGAAATAAGTAATTTTCCGAAATAAAAAAAATGATTTACATTACTTACGTAGAATTGGGTTAATTTTAAACACTTCTTTTTACGAAACCCACGTAAGGCAATAAATTGGTCTATTTTTCAAATTGCATTGACATCGCCAACACTACGAGTAATATGGTTGGACGTAATTTCTATTAACAATATCAACCACCAGTATTGTTAGAAATCCTCTAAAGATTATAATAACTTGTCAATACGTCAGTCGTACATAATTAAAGGTATTTAATACGTCACGTTTGACCCTCGCGTCCTATTGTACACCCTTTCTGTACTAGCGTAATGATATAAGACTATGTGTACGATGAATATTCTTCAGTAGACTAGCCGCAGTCGCCGCGCGAAACTCGCGTCTTACGGACGTGTTTGTGTCGTGTCTCTATATTAAAAAGGATTCTCAAGTACCAAATACGCAGTGATATAGTAAACGATTGTTTAGTAATAGCGTGTACGATAAAAGTGTTTATTTTTAAATCTCCTGTGTTCGTCGTTAATTGTTTTAATTTCCCTATTGTGTTGTTTTAATTTTGTTTTTCTATTGTTTTTGTAATGGTTGGTATATTTATATATGATGTAGTGGATTGATAATGTAACGTGTTGTGTGATTTGCTCTCGTAAGATAGACATGATAATTGAATCAATTATCAAATCATCACTATTTACAGAATTCAATCCATTAACTGTTTACAGTTTAAAGTTACAATATTAAATGGAAAAAGAATCTATCCGGGAGGCGCAGGTTCGAATCCTGTTCGCGACCGTATTCTTTTTCCATTTAATATTGTAACTTTAGAGTTCGCTAAGCATGCGTTAATGCTTTTTCAAAGACATATCTTGAATGTTTACAGTTTGTTGATTAAGGGTATCGGACAAAATTGATAATTTTAGTGAATTTACTTTCTTTAGTAGGAAGAATCTTACCAAATTTAGCCTAGCTATTTCCGAGATAAGCGCATCGTAATACAGATAGACACTTATAAAATATGAAGTGATACATGATTGATGAAACATTTGAAGCTTCATAATGTAGGCGTCTGTTTTATATAAACTTTAGTAGTACATTAATAGCTTGCATTCCTGAGCTTGTCATGAATCGAAACTAAAGAAAATTTGTAAGGGCAAACCTGTTCATCTTAATAGTTAATGGGTGGTAATGATTTTCGACAGTGCGGTTGGCGCAGTGGTCGAGAGACCGACTGCTGCGCTGCGTGTCGCAGATTCGATTCCTGCACATATTTTTAAGATATATAGATAATTTCTCCGGGTCTGGGTGTGTGTGTGTGCTTGTGAGATTATATGTCTGTAAACGTAAATAATTAAGTCAATATTGTTTTGACAAATCATTAATATAACCCTTAAATGGTATACACATCATAATTTTTAACGCTAGCACGAATAAAACATTGACGGCACGCCGCGGGTTTTGGGTTCGATTTCCGGCCGATACGATTATTTATTTATATTGTCTACAGATAAAGGTTTCGGGTTGAACGCATATAGGAGAAATTCCTTGCGTTGTACTGAGAAAAAATAAATACAATTTTCATGTCATATTCACCAATTATTGTTGGTAATTCTCCTAGTGTTGTTTATTTAGTATCACGCCTTTATTTCCCAAGGGGTTCGGCACTGTTGTTGTAGGTACTTATAACCCGTACAACCACATTTCATCGATGCTAATAATTATGTAGTGAGTTTATTTGTCATCTTCACAACACAATTCTAAACTCTGGGCCGCTAATAAAATTTGCTCTGCTTGGGAATCGAATCCAGGATTTCACTCTCAGCAGCCGATGCGACCACTAAACCAATGAGGCTGTTTAATCAATTTAGGTCGTATTGATTTGTCTTTACATTAATATTAATTATTGGTTAACGGTTATTACTCACGCGCATTCTTCGGGTTTGCCCTATTAGTTTCGAACTCGAACGAAGCCCTTATTCATGAACTGAGCTCGCGGCGATGTCGCGAGTCAAACTCATTACTACATTGTAATACTCATGTCACCATCATCGGTCACCTTATCAAGGATGGTGATCATCACATTAATCCTCAGTACTTATAATTTTTCGAGGAAGTCCAATAGTGGACGTTTACGAGTTTTTTTTAAATATTATTTAGAAACATGTGGGTGGTTTCGTCGGGTTTTAAATGATTTACAACACATGACGTTGGTCGCAAAATGATATTAATATTCGGGTGACTGTTACTAATGTTAAATTTCAGAGTTGTGTTACTATGACCGTGACTGATTTGAACTGTGAAACTGAATAAAAAATCTAAATAGATTTGTGGCCTGAATACAAGTATATAGTATCTCTACAGTCAGTCAAGAAAGTCATGAAAATAATGTTTTGGGAACTAGTGCTTGGCAACACTAAATCACAAAAAAGTGAGGACTTTGATAATAATTTAGTGTTGCCAGTAAATAAAAGTACTAGTTCCCAAAACAATATTTTTAAGACTTTTTTGACCAACTGCCGGTGCCATATTTATAAAGCAAAATATGCCGTGTGAAATGACTAATTTGATGGCATTGGTAGTTGACGACGATTTCATATGACAAATATTTTTTGTGGTTCCAAGGGGTGAATTTGTGTGGGTACAAAAAATAAGATTTGGTTTTGCAATTATTATTTTTTGTGTTCAGTGTCATTGGTATGTCACCTCCTTAAATATGCCACGGGTACAACACCTTGTATAACAATATGTCTGCCTCTCACCGCGTCAACTGTAGCATCAAATGGCTTTAATTGGCAAAGGTCAGATAGTAGCAGGTCTATATGAAATTATTTTTAAGGAACCTCGGTCGCCATCGTATTTACGGTCAGTTTTTAGTTCATTGCGTCGTATGTTATAGCTTGTCTATTAGAAGCAAAAGTATTATAAAACATACGGTGCAATGTACTACAATATTCAATCCATTAACATGAATTCTATGGCAAACGATAAACGAAAGATAAGAGATTCTGCCTCGTTGGTCTTGTAGTCGGAAGCGTGGAGGTCTAAAAAGTTGAAATAATTAAATATGCACTCCAGACGCTTTCACCGCTTAGCCATCACGACCTCTGTTCACTACAGCGAATTTTTCTTCCACTTTATAATACTTGTATTGGTTTCTTTCCACGAAAAATTATAACTTTAGAGTTCGCTATGGATCCGTTAATGCTTTTCGAAGATTTATCATCTGAATTAAATATTAGTTTTTCGCCTTGTTAAGGAAATCAGTCTTGGTACAAGACAACAGTTCTGTTGTAAAAATCCCATAAAAATATTAATCTACATACGTTTGGGTAACCGACACACTTTCGTTATTACTACACCAATGCGTGCTTTAATTGTTAGTTAGATTAACTTTTACTTTTATCTCGCGGTTACTGGTTAACTAGTGTTTTTAACTGACGTTTACGCATTCAATCGCCCATTATGATAGACATTATGGTTTGTATGCTACTGAACTGACATTTTAGTATCTGATACATAATCAGCCCATAACTGTCCCACAGCAGGGCAAGATCCTCTTCTCATACAAAGAAGGCACGAGCATTGATCACCACGCTAGTTCACTGCGGGTTGACGATTTCAGACCACCAAGTCCAGGTTGCCTTACGATGTTTTCATTCACTTTTTTTTTGTGTCGATTGTGATTTCAATCATATTAGTCACATCATCACAGACCGTTGGCTTAGTGCATACGGGTCAAGGATTCAATTCTCGCGTTAAATTTCCTTATTAATCTTGAAACAGTTAACTTTTATTCGTGAACGAAATATACTATATATTACAATTACAATGCTTTACAGTTAAATAAGAGTAGTTATTACTCTAAATAAAAGTAACTGACTCGTTGGTCTAGTGGTCCCAAGCACTAATGTTGAGCATGAGGTCTCGGGTTCGATTCCCGGGTCGGGAAAAGTGTTATTGAGATTTTTTGTTAGAAAATTCTCAGTAGCAGTCACCATGGGACTAAAAAACAGCATAGATGAAATGTGGGTGTACAACTGTGTACACCTCTGCCTACACCTTCGGAGAATAAGGACGTGATGCTATGTGTTTGTTAGTCTTAACTTTATAGTGATGATTAACATCAGCTTAACTGTAAAACAATGGAAGATTTCCTTGGTTTTTCAATGTCCGGCATAAAAAGTGATAAATATCGCATTATTAATAGAAGTGACGTTGTTTACACGCAGGCTAGATCTCTGCCTAGGCTAAAACTGTAAGAAACCGTAAACATTATCAGTTTATAGCTACATTAAGGTTTATTCCGAGATTCCGGATTTTGATCGTGAATTTTTATGCTGTTAGAAAATGGTCTCTGTATTTTTTGAGAGCATATTTTTTCTAGGTCAAAGTTAATCAATGAATTAGAAACGAATAATATCATGTTAAATTTGTGAACCGATTTAATTATCAATAGGTAGGTACATGACTATCCCATTATCAAAAACATCACGAGGTATCCTGGACTTAATTGTGTGAAAGCCAACCCGCAGTGGGTTAGCTTCCTGTATTAGAAGAATACTTGTGCCTTCTCTATATGAGAAGATGCCCTTCCTCTACAGGGACGATTAAGGGCTGATAATATATGCAAAAAATCTGTAAAATGTTAATAAGTTCCTAGTGCTACGAGATAAAATACTAAGATAACGAAAACCTTAGAAAATATGAACGTAAGTAAATTACAATAATATAAAACTTTACGTTTAATGTTAAATCGAGTAAATATTCTTTCCTTATTCCCTTATACGTATTAAAAACATAATTATATCATTTTCTTGGCTAGCTAGGCTGAAATTAACATAGGTTTTAGTCTTATATCTCGCGACTGTGGACAGATATGGCCATGTACCATTATCAGCTATTATTATTATATTGAGCTTTGTCAACTACGTCACAGATACTTATGGAATTTATAATGTGCAGTCTGTAGTGACAAAGTGTTTGAGGGGCTCGTGGATAAGTAACAGCCGCACAGGTCGATCGATCGAGGTTAAGCTGCGCTTGCCGCGGTCGGTCTGTGGATGGGTGACCATCATTTCATTCCGTGACCCCTCCGTGCCTCGGAAAGCACGTTAAGCCGTCTGTCCCGATTGTCAAATTAAGATCTATGACAGCCGTTGGCAACGGCTGTCATAGATCTTTCAGGCCTCTGACTACCGTCAGAGGCCTGAAAGTCTGACAATGCCAGTCATACCACGAGATATCGTGTTACCCAGTTACGGGGTTGTGGAGGTCAGATAGGCAGTCGCTCCATGTAAAATACTGGTATGAAGCTGCATCCGGCTTGACTGGAAGCCCACCCCAATGTAATTGGAAAAAGGCTAGGCAGATATATAGTCTGTAGTGACAAAAGGTGGCCACATTTTTATTATAATTTCTAAGTCGCTGTTGACATCGATCTTGCCTGATGAATAGCGGCATGAGGTCGGGCGGAGATGAGGTATTAAAATTGGAGGAACGAATTGTTATGTTCCTCCATTGAAACGGGAGTATCCTCCAGGCGGGTGATTTACTTTTATCGATGTAGTCGGGTAGGTTGTCGTCAAAATTTGCTTGCGCGATGCAGGAATTGTGACGTCATGTTTTTATGTGCGTAGTTATAATGTAACGTCGTAGGTGTCGCTACAAATTCTATAATGATTGATGTGAGTTTAACGTAGAAGTCGTTAGAAGTCATTTTCTCCTATCAATTCAATCAACTTAGTTTATTGCTAAATTTTCCAAAGGTATTATCGCATGCGTAGCTAACTCTAAAGTTATGAATGTTTAATCTATATGTAGGTTTTGGTCAAAATGCTTGTGCTTGTAAAAACCAGAATCTAAACAAATAATAAAATCGTCTCGATTAAATCTAAAACTTGAAAACTCTAAAGTATTATGGTTTTGTAAATGAGGACCTCACGCTCAACAGCAACGTTTTTGACCACTATATCAACCAGTTAGTCTAGTTTAAAAGCAATTTTAGAGTTAGGAATAATTTTCTGGATTCACCTCTACATGGTAGATGATAATTTTTTAGTTTTTAATGGAATTCAGTGCAAAGTAATGAAGCTCGCGTTCTGCCCGATACCCTTAATCACTTCAGTTATTGCCTCAATTATTACAAAAATATATGAATTACTAATTTGACATTTTCTGCCAACTTCAGAATTTAGAACGTCGTATAACCATACAATTCTATGCAAAACAGTGATATTACAAACAAATGAAAAGGAATTTTATCAGAAAAAACTGAATTTAAACAATCAGGTTCAGTGCAATAAACATGCAAATAAACTGACGTACTTACAAAACTATCTAGTGTCAAATAGTGATTGTTGTGTGAAGTAGTGACAAGTGTCGGTAACTATGGCAACGCCCGCGGCACCTCGTGTCTCCAGGAATGTGTCGCTACCGGCGGGGAGACAACCCCCCACAGTCGCCATGCTGGCTAGAAGGACGCTGTCTGAAAGGTAATGCTCTTTGTCAACAAGCCCCTCTAACCAAAGCATCGCTCGCAACTCCTCTTATCTCCAGAATTGTGCCATCGCGGTTAGGAGACAATCCCCCCAAAGTCGTCCCGCTAGCTAGAAGGAGGATGTCTGAAGGTAAAGCTTTTTGTCATGAACTGTCGGTAACCATGGCAACGCCTGCGGCTATCGTGTCTCCAGTAATCTACCAGCGCAGTGGCCAGATAGCCCCCACAGTCGCCATGTTGGCTAGAAGGACGTTGTCCGAAAGATAAACGCTTGATTGTCCAATACATGTTGTACATATTGACAAGGCGTAAAAGTGATTTGCTACCAACAAAAATTGTTACTTCGCCGTAAATGGTGATGCAAGATAAACAGACATTATAGTTATATATCTTTATGTACTTGTACGCAATTGTAACTGTCCGTCCTGGTTGTTACCTATTTACCTACCTATACCATAGCAGTTGTCGAACTAAATTAGGGCCCTCCGAGCAGTGTGAACAACTCCTTCATTTTAGCTGATTCTATGATCAAATAAGAGATCCTTGGAAAACATACCCTAAATCATAAATTCAACATTTCGGTTAAACATAGTAACTATATAATGTTATCGTCAGACATACCACACGATAAACGAGTAGCCACTTACTATCAGTTCCTGGGCTCTTATCCTAAGCGCTCGTTTAAAAATTATGAATTACGAGAAGAGTAGTACTTGAACTGTGCTTATTAAAATATAATGCGGTTTCATACTCATTTCCAAAAGAATGGTGATAGTACAAAAAGTTTTGAATCACTTTTGCAAATGGTTTGTTTGATCTGCCTTAGGATTTAGGACGATAAAATCAATGTATTAATTTATTCTTTGCGCTATTTGGGACCAACAGTATTCATAAATACACGGAAAAATTAAGATTTAAGTATGTGTGCAGCTAGGTGCTGAGAGTGTATGATTAGTGGCACAGAGTTCCATCTTAGAACTGAGATATTTGAATCGAGTAAACCAGTAATACTGACTCTTCTACCATGTGGGCAATAAAGCTAGGCAGAAGAGAGTCATCCCTTCTTTTAAGAGAGAAAAAGAGCTATTAGTAGGCTTTCGGAATACAGATGTGCAAATCTATCTGATGAAACAAATCAAAATTAAATTGAGGCTGTTAATTAAAATAGGTCACCTGCTTATGTCAAGCTCGAGGAAGAGAACATCCAGAATCCAAAACAAAACACGAAAGTAATCAAAGAACATTTAATTACTAACGTCAGCGTAAGTGGCTTTCAAACAATCTAAAGCCTTCCCCAAGTTGCCGCCGTGGAAGTTTCCTAGGAGGCCAGAGAACCCATTAGTGACATGAAAGTAGCAGGGCGTGCAATAATTATAGGAATTTCACAACAATCTACTTAATGGCATTTTGTTCACTTCTGTGAAATTGTTGAGGGAAAATTCTTGATTAACGTGTTGACTTTTAACTTCATTTTGAGGGGTAATTACTGTATTTTTATACTGATAACACTTGATGGTTATTAGTTTAGTGATAGCGACCTTCTGAATTTTGCTTATGGAAAAGCCGACTTCGCAATTGTAATTAGGATCCCGATAATGCAGTACAAAGACTTGAGAGTGTATAAAATAAATTAGTATTCAGCAATTTGCATAGGACGTTGTATGCATACTTAATAAATAAATCAGCTACATATCCGACTGGGCCATTTTTTAATAAACCCGACTAGTACACAATAATCATCTAGGGACGCTACTCATAAGTGAAGTGAAAAGTGAGACCCAATTCTATTGACAGCTTAATAATAATAATAAAAAAAAATGCAATTCGCTGAGTAGAGACTTCCTTGTTATCAAAAGAACAAATCATAGAACCTCTTATAGGTGTTCCCTAAAACAGCACCCATTACCGATAGCCGTGGTATCCCTATTTCTCCCTAAACGAATCAATCTGGTACATTCGGTTTCTGGTCACGTCCCACGAAATGTGCTCTGTGAGTGTTTCGGAGGCAACTTACCGAACTCGAACTGAATTACAATCATGTCTTTTTTCTACGAATAAAGTCTACGAGATATTGGATTGTTTTAGCTTTTCGAGTACGAATTCATGTTCTCTTTAGCATTCATTGGCTGGTGATAGTCTGAGTTGAATACGTTGGGTCCTATGCTATTCGATTCAAGCATATTATAATATGGATGCATCCCTAGCTAAATAATATGATGACAAACAAACATTTATGTGAGTATGTTTAATGACATGTCGGCGCTAAATTCGCAGGCGCACACTAAAAGTAGCAAATTCCTATCATCTTCTGTTTAGTATAGTTGCCTGAATGAATATTTATAAACATAATTATTGAGGTCTTTACAATTTTAGAATTTTGGGATGTTCTGTTTAAAACTATTGCGATTTGTATGTTAAATCTATGAAATATCATTGAGTTTAATATAGCCCCTTTTTCCAAATCCGCATTCGACAGGAAACAAGAAACTTTCCTCATAAAAATAGTGCACCGATTATAAATCATCAATTAGCCAATCTATCCCCCTAAGGTCGCAGCTGCTGCAATCGAACGCGGGCGCAGTATTTCATAAGGCGCGCCGTACAGAATTAGCAATGCTTTTACAACTTCCCGCTCAATGTTTGGACTTGCGTTTCCTCCTGACCTTTGCTCGGAACGACCTCGATTGTTGTTTGCAATTATTAGTTTTGGATGGGAGAAAATTTGCATTTGAAGAATTGACGTCTTTCACAGTTTTATTGATTGCGGCACGAGGGAAAAGTTACGCAATATGCCAGAATAAATATGGGTTTAAATAAAGATCAATTACAAATTAAAAATACTTCCATTATTTATCTTTTACTAACATCTATGGATGTCGTGAAGCCAGCTTGGTGATACAGAAAATAAAATTCTACTGCCAAAATACACACGACGAATCCGGTACTTGATACCGAAAATACTCGAGAAAATGTAATTAAAGATCAGTGCACTGTTGAGTTCAGCCAAGATTATCGAGATTTTCTGCACCGAGATTCCGAATATGGGTCCAAATACAATCTTACGGAGAGGTCTGGTACTTTTCTGGATCTTGGCTGTGCCTCTGTAAGCACTTAAGGTTTTGGTTTTGTATTTGCACACCTTCATGAGATTGATGGTATATGTTTCTTTTTAATATCGACCAAATTGTACCACACCCTACATTCTGGCAATAAAATACATTATGAATATGAAAACATACATTGGAACATAATCAAAATCAACTTCAAAATCAAAATTTATTTATTCAAATTAGGCTAAAAATTTGCACGTCAAACATTAACACAGCGCCCAAAAAATCCCATCCTTCACCGCTTCCTAGTGTTTTAGCTGGAAAGAAGAAGCGGCGCAACAAACTTCCCAGCAACATACTATCTGCTGTTACTGGATAGCGATCGTTGAGCAATGCTGCGTCGAACCCAATTAAATTTGAATCAGGGCCCCCTGCCCTGCCCATGATGATGTTGAGTCGATAAGCCAAGTCAGAGGCGGTGGTGACAACAATTCTAACACTAGTTTGGCATGACATGAAATAAGAATACCTGTTTAATTCTTTCATTGACCTAAACAAATATATATTATACCAGTTGAAAATATTCAAATTCTCGTGTGGCCTTACTATGTACTCCATATTTAGCGTTTAAGTCGAACGAAACGCGTTACTATCCCACATACTCATTAAAAGATAGAGGTCAATAGGCAGGTCAAGTCCCCTTTGGCTTCTCTATCCAGTAGGGTCTCCCCAATGGACAGGCAATCCCAGTCCTAGAACCAATTATAATTATTAGACAAATCAAATTTCGTCGAGCGGACCCCCCTAGTTACAACTTATAAACGACGTATCTAATGCAACATGTTTTCCACAGTGACTTGGAGCCAGGCGCGGCGACCGCTCCCTCCGGCAGCTCGAGCAGTTCCAGCCTGTCTTCCAGGAGTAATGAGAGCAACACCGTCGCTGCCGAGCAGCAGGGTGAGTTTAACAAACGTTTCTTACAAAATAAAATAGATTTCAGAACCAAATAAAAGCTTTGATGTTATCAATAGTTTGGGACACTTTCGTGATGTGTCTCTACTTAATCTAGAAATTAAACTGCCTCATATAGTTTATTTATATTGAGATTTTCTGTTCGGACTCGAGAGTATTCCTATGTTTCAAAATATCTTGACAGTAATATCTGATATTGTTCCAGCATCTCAATCAGACTGGTCAGAAGAGGAAGAACCCCTAGCCGCGCAATGGGCGGACAGCCTTCCCCCTCATGTGCTGGACACGCTTGATCTCTCTCCGTCTCTCAGGAAGAGACAGGAGGTTATACATGGTAAGTGGAGGAATTTTAGACCTATGCAGAGTATTTCTGCTTAGCTTGCGAAGGATTATAACAGAGATTTCGCTTAATTGTGGTACCCAAAGAGACAACATATATAATGTGGGACTAAACACTGCTATACTTGTGCTTGACGATCACGTCTTCGTCTATTGATTCAGTTCCAATACACTTTTTAAGGTTCCATGTTCACGGGACCCTCTCTAAAAGCCTGTGATGAGCCTATCATTCCATCAATTTCTAAGACTCTGTCAGGGCTGTCACCGTAATAGCTATTGCGGTTCAAAGAAGAGTGACAGATAGACAGACCCTTTGAAATTCATGGAATGATGAATACATTTCGCACAATATCTATTAGTCTAACACTTATTATTGAGCGATGTATCAGATTTGTTTTCTGTACTGCTTTCGTGCGAAAATGTATGCAGCTGTAACGATTTTAAGACTACTCCAGAATAATTTCGACGTTACTTAAAATAATCGTGTATCTATCACTCATTTCTTGTTTGTATTTCTTAATAATGCAGTTACATTAGAAAGCTCTTTGCGTAATTCAAAACATTTCTTTAAACCGATTGCTCTTCCATTTTTACTAGAATAATAGAATTGTTTTAAATTCAAGGTAAGATGAAAAATCTCTAAAGTGACTTTCCACTGACTTTATTTTTCATCGAGCCTCAGAAAATGTGAATCTTGTGTTCATCAGAAAAACTTAAAATATCTCGTCTCTCTTGATACAAATACCGTCACCATATGACCTATTGTGTTATATTTAGATGTCTGCCGCATAGAAGATTTATGACTGCTAAATCTAAATTCATAGATAAATAAAATTTGCCCAGAATAATATATTGAGGAAACTTTAAAAAAAAAAATAGGGTCCCCGAATGTTAAAAATATTTTTAAACGCTATCTTACAATTCCTGATTACAATTCAACATCTTATAATTTAATTTAACCTTAAATACATCTCTTTGTTGCAGAACTAATCGTGTCAGAAGGTTCCCACGTCCGTTGGCTGCGAGTCCTCGGTGGAGTGTTCCTTCGACCTCTAGAACGTCATGCGAGCCTCCTCGCGGGAGACGAGCTGAGGGCGCTGTTCCCAAATCTGCCAGCTGTCAGGGAAAGGCATTCCAGGCTATATTCGGACCTCAGGACTGCTAGGAATGAAGCTGGAAATCATATCGTCCAGATACGACCAGTTGCTGATGCTTTATTGCATACGGTATGTGTATTCAGTGATTTGGTTTGATTTATGACTTAGGGCTGATTTTTCAATGGCTAAGTTTTGATATTTTACCGTTTTTATGTAGCGAAGGGTTAGACTTTTGTCTCTAAGAGGCGCTCATAGATTAAGCAATGCAGGTGCGATGAGTCTTGAACTGCTAGAAATATTGTCATTGGTGCGTCTCCAGCTTTGAGGCTTCAGGGTGGTGTTTTAGAGAAAAAAAAAACTCGCTCTAATTATATTCTTACATTTCTAGCTGGGTGACAGTGGGTACGCGTCATGCGTGTCAAAGTTCTGTCGCGGACAGCGAATGGCATTAGACGCTCTTCGGGAAAGGCGCCGGAAAAGTAAGGAGCTGCACCAGTTCCTGGCTGCCAGGGAGCAACAGCCTCTGTGTGGAAGACTACAGCTCAAGGATATGCTGGCGTGCGTCTGGCAGAGGTATGTAACTATAACCATAGCTTGATAGCAGTCATCATATACCCTCCCCTATACGGTTGTTTGTCAAAAATAAATAAAGACACAAAAATTCAATTCTATTTGTGAAATGTCTAAGGTACATATCGCTTTTAAACTGGCAAAATTAAACTCAAATTACGCTTTGGAGAAAGCTTTTAAACGTGACTTATAAATTCATGACTAAATTAATAAGCTCTGAATTATCATTATCAACTTCCCTTCCACAGATTAACGAAATACCAGCTCCTTCTAGAAGGTATTCTGAAGACCGTCGTAGAAGGTGATGAGAACGAAGAGGATGTGATAAGATTAAAGCGGGCACATGACGTTGCCAAAGATGTTCTACATCGGGTGGATACGGCCATAAGGACGGCTGAGAATGAACACAGGTAAGCTGCAGATCCTGGAGTATCTGGTAACGGGACCGAGCAATATTTAGGGCGCTGTCCTGGAGTAAGCAAATACACGTATTTATCATCTTTTTAATGTTTAGGCTGAAGACAATTCAAAGCAAGCTGGAAGTGCGAGTGCCGACATCAGGCGAGTGGGAGGAGCTGCGGCGCCTGGACCTCACGCAGCACTCCCTCCGGAACGAGGGCGACCTCACCCTCCGGAACGACTCCAGCAAGAGGATCAATGTGCTCGTGAGTACTTATATACGGCTGCGAGTGTGGGGGCCGACGGCGGCCAGTGGGGGGAGCTGCGGCGCCTGGACCTCACGCAGCACTCCCTCCGGAACGAGGGCGACCTCACCCTCCGGAACGACTCCAGCAAGAGGATCAATGTGCTCGTGAGTACTTATATACGGCTGCGAGTGTGGGGGCCGACGGCGGCCAGTGGGGGGAGCTGCGGCGCCTGGACCTCACGCAGCACTCCCTCCGGAACGAGGGCGACCTCACCCTCCGGAACGACTCCAGCAAGAGGATCAATGTGCTCGTGAGTACTTATATACGGCTGCGAGTGTGGGGGCCGACGGCGGCGAGTGGGGGAGCTGCGAGACTACAATTAAGGGACATTTTCCCCCAAAAACTGAGATATTATCCCCAGAGTGTCAAGTAGCCTACGTCAATCTCTGCCCCTTTATCAGTCTCTGTGCAAAATATCTGGCCGATCTGATGTTTCGTTTTGATGTGAATGAAGATAAAAAGTGTTGGAGTTATTGGATTCAATCTTAGTATTTCTAGGATCACAAATTTTCACCACCTGTCAAGGCGTTTCCGCGAAAACGCAGACCCGCAACTCTTGACCATTTTTTATAGGATACGTTTGGATCTTAATCTTGCCAGAAATACTTTGTTACTGTATAGATTCAGCCAAAAAGTTAGGCAGATTTTTTCCATATTTTATTTACCCATTTTTCCACTACTACTACTTTTATACACGTTTAAAGGACTGCTAAGGTCACTACTGGACACGGTCCTAGTAGATTCAATCACCATAGATGAATCTGTGGTCTTATAAAATAGAACAAATATTCTGATGACGTATCTTATATATATTCTGTTAACTTTAGTGTACATTCCTGTCATGTGCACCCTTTTACACGACTGTCAAGAAAAGGAGTGTTACTTAGACAATTATTGAAGAAATACTCACTTGAAATAATGTTTTATATATCGTTTCTTCCAACAGGCTCTGATGTTAGAAGACAGCCTGGTGCTTCTTCAACGAGAAAGCGACAAGTTCGTGCTGAAGCCGATCCCGCTTCCCAGCCAGCAACTGATGCTGTCACCGCTCATCAAATGGTATGGAATATATGGAATTAATTAGAAATTAGATGAAAATTGTTTGTTCTGTAACCCCACTGGGGTACTTTTGAAGTTAATGCCATTTCCAATCCAATTCCAATATTAAATAGACTTGTTTCATCTAAATGTTTTTCGCCATTCGTAATATATCGTCAGTTCTTTCCATTCTAATTAGCACCTTATTCCCACAGGGACAAGGTGTTGTTCCGCCCGAACGCGGCCGTTCGCAACACGTTCTTCTTGATGAACATCAATGGAGTTCAGATGCATGAACTGTCCGCCAACTCTGCACCGGAATACGCTTCGTAAGTTTACTGTGCTTTATGTTTTGAGTGATTATTTACATATCCTCTTACACACTAAATAAATAACGAAATATTTTATTGCCTGAATTTATATCTAAGGATTCATATTTTTCTAAATTATTAAGTTGATGCGGATCCCCTTTAAAATCCTGTCTTTCATGATCAAATTGGAGTATTTTGTCGTGGTTTGTGGTGAGATTAGTATTCCATACTTCTCGAAAGTTTTTTATTCTTATTTGTAGCCGTTCTTTATATTTAATCTACAATATTTTGTATTTTTAAGTTCACACAAACATGGATTTCTCGTTGGTCGTTATGGGCAATTGAATATTGGCTATAGCAAAAGTAACAAATGTATTTTTTTTGCTATGTTTACATTGTATATTGTTTAGTAGAATTGCTTGCTAACCTAAAAAAAAGTCGTTAGAAGTCAACGTTCGGAAACTATTAAACTTTA
This sequence comes from Xylocampa areola, assembly GCA_935421205.1. Classification (NCBI taxonomy): domain Eukaryota; kingdom Metazoa; phylum Arthropoda; class Insecta; order Lepidoptera; family Noctuidae; genus Xylocampa; species Xylocampa areola. The sequence goes on from OW285225.1 coordinate 12,394,392, forward strand.
TAAATGAAGATATTAACAAAGCCACGAATGGGTACATACAAGTGTATGCCTTTACCTAAAACGTTCGTAGAAATATTACATTACTAACGTGTTAACGTTTATATGCAGGAACCTATGCTTTATGCTTAACCTTATATTCACAGATGGGTGAAGCACATCCAAGAGGCGCCTCTAGCCAAGCTAACGGAGCTAAAGTCTACCATCACGCCGTCACACACACACAGCAGGTCTACAGATGACTCAGGTATGATTTGCTAAAAATTTGAAGTTAAACATACTCGAATAGGTATCTAGATACTTTAATTATTCTTTTCATCCAGTGGTTCTCAGGAAACAAAAATTATAAGGACCGCTATTTGCCGACATCTCCAATCTTTCTTTCTCTAAAACTTTATTCCAACTATTATGAACATTTTAACAATCAATTAAGTTCAGCCGTTCTGAAAGAATGTGTTTACTAACTAGCACCATTTCATTTTTATTTATATAGAAGACGGAATCGGTTTTGCGAACCATATACTAACAGCAACAAAAAAAAAACCCCGTACCGGATTAATCGTGTATTATTATTATATTATATTGAGAGATTTATTTTTCTTGACACTTGGCAGCGCAATAAAATTTCTCTTATTTTAATGTTTCTTTTCAACGTATATTTTTTTCACCAACAGGTATAAATGTATCCCGCAACCCATCCGATGCTTCAGAAAAGTCATCCTCCACAGCACCGGGGGATGAACCCGTAGAACCGGAAAAAGAAAGAGTGTCGGTGGAAAGGATCTCAGTCGAGAGGGATGACAAGAGGATAGAGGAGGACAAGAGGAGTGTCGACAGGGAAGATCGCAGTTCTGCTGATAAAGAGGCAGAAATCACCGAAAAGGAGGATAAGCATAAGTGAGTAGTGTTGGTTTTTTTCGGAAGGTTGAAGTCATATAACATTTCTAGTTTAAAACTCAAATGATTTAATTAAGGTAAAATAATTTTGTGATCAAGTTAAAATTCTATGTCCAAAAGTAATAATAATGACGTTGGTAATGTTTTTGGTTGAGAATACAACGTGTATCAGAAGTCTTTAGTTATACTTAGGGGTCAATTTACCCATGTATACGCACAAATTTTACCATCGAACCAACGTCAAAAGAGCGAAAGAAAGTTTGCTCCATACATTTTGGTTGAGTAGGTATAACGGTATATGTCGTGGTGGCCGAGTGGTTGCGGGCCCGCCTCCTGAGTCGCAGGTTGTGGGTTCAAACCTGGCATGTACGTGACTTATTCAATGTCATAATTATGTACTTTCTTAGTTAATCTAAGACATCACAGACATACGGTAAAGGAAAACTTCGTTAGGAAACCTGAACTTGGTAGTCTGAAATCGCCAACCCGCAGTGAGCTAGCGTGGTGATTATGCTCGTGCCTTCTCTGTTTGAGAAGAGACCCTTGCCATGCAGTGGAAAAGTTATGAGCTGGTTATTTAGGTATAACTGTTTCTATGGAACCCTGTTTTTTTTTTAGATTTTTTTGAAGTTGGTTCCACATTAATAGTTGTTCTTATATATGGGTCGAATAAGAAGTCAATGTACTTCTTAAAGTATGAGTACGTATTTTTAATACACGTTGTATAATAAAGGTACAACAAAACAATAATAACAAACATTAACAATAAAGTTACAACCAAAAGTAAACGCACCTTTTTCATAGAAATCTTTATGAAAAAGGTGCGTTTACTTTTGGTTGTAACTTTATTGTTAATGTTTGTTATTATTGTTTTGTTGTACCTTTATTATACAACTTGTATTAAAAATACGTACTCATACTTTAATATGAGAAAGACATTTGGAGTACATTAGTTATATACAGTTTTATGTATGTATGTATGATTTAAAAATGCTTAAATCTTTAACGGTAAAATGATTTTTGTTAATGTAATTGGATTTGACGTGTTATTAAATATATTTAAAAAACCATAAAAATGGCGAATATTTTCAAGATTTTTAGTAAGTCATTTATAAGTATAAGTCTATTTCAACAGTTTTAAGGCTCGGTTACACCAACATAACTAAAACTGACGTATTACTTTATTATTTTGACAGCTTTTATACGTAAGTTCTGTCAAAATGACACAGTAACATGTCGGTCACGGTAAACGTTATGTTGGTGCAAGTGAGCTTTTAATTGTCGTATCATTGTGTCCCCACATACTTAACCGCGTCCTGTATCGGCAGCCCCCGGCGGCCGACAGTGGGCCGCATCAGCACGCACGGCGCGTCCCCGAGCGCGCTGGAGCCGGCGCACGCGCTGCACGTGCGCGCGCCCGCCGCCGCCGCCGCGCGCACCGCGCTCCGCGCCTACACTGACCAAGGTATGTGGCTCCTGTGGAGGACACTAGCTAAACGTGTCATCTGACCGTACGCTACCAAGGGAAAAATACATCATATTGTGCTTTTATTGTGGCATAATCCTTTGGAGCTTTGTGTAGAATGGCCAAGGTGATGTAAGGCGGTTGATAAAATGATCATTATCCGACAATTGTGAAAAAATGCGACCTCACCAGAAGATTTTATTTGTACACGTTGACCAAGCTATGTTGATATCGTGGGTAACGGTAATTAAACTGATCACCTGAATGTCGATGGTATGTAAAATCATGTGAAACAATCATGTGTTGGTAATATCTATGGTTGAAATTACAATTAGCTGAGAATACAACAATAGGTACACAAAAAAAAATTGTACGCACTGACCAAGGTATGTTAGTCAAGTACTTTAATCCGACCGAGAAAGGAACAATAGATTGGAAACACTTGCAATTATAATATCAATAACAACATTAAAATGATGTTTATGCTGGTAACATTTTATACATGAAAGTCAAAACGTACAAGAGGACTAAATATATTTGATAAGTATGTATTAGTAGACTAATATGTATGGAGTACGCCATGGTATCTCGCTACAAGACTAACGAAATTTAAATCTCAAGTGATGACGTCACACCACCTAGACTGAGCCAATAAAATGTGACTACTAAGCACTAGAAAGGACTTTCCCGCGCCAGACGTGATATGTAATTATGAAGAAGACAACGGACGTTTTGTACGAGAAGCACCAGGCGTTGGTCCGCGGTGTTATAATATTTGTACTTGTTGTATAATATTGTTGCTAGCTATGTGTTGTTATATAGAATATAATATAATTATGGCATTTAAGAAAATGACTGTAGAACTAATTTAATTTATTTTTATATTAATTGTTAATAATGTTATTATGAATATTGTTTGTTGTTGTTTTAATAAATTTTATATGAAACTGTGCTTTTTTGTGTTAAAATGATTTTTGTTAAACTTACCTGTTTCCTACTACTTTCATAATTATCTGAGATAGCTGAAGATATTAATAGAAGGTACCTATTTACAAAGAGAGTTAAAAACGCAAAACTTAACCCAGAGAGATCACTACAATATAAGCTGAAGATACTCATTAATTAACAAAAAGAAATTTCCATATAGAGACATAACGACACTTATTCTTTCAATAAGATATATTTCAAATATCTCTGAAAAAATAATAATAATACTAGCTGAAATAAAGAACATACTAAACATTGTTAAATATTAAACAATGGCGTGGACCACTGTCTTTTCGAAACGACATGCCTATTAAAAATTTAATTACCACTTGCGGTAAAGGAAAACCAGAACACCTGAGAGATATTTTTGATGGTGTATGTTTACGATGTTGTGTAAAGTCATAGGCCTACAATCAACGAACGAATATAAGAAGACCAAGAAGATAATACATTATTGCAGTAAAAAATTACGAATGCCATGATTATGGTGTCATGAGAACTGCACATAGGTAGTTCTAAGATTATACTGGGAATCCGAAATGAATTAGATACGAAGTAGCTAAAAAGGATTATATATTATTATTTTCGTGCTAAATACACCTTGTGGAGCATAGTGATCGCGAAAACCTAAGATATTGTAGTGATACTACGCTACTAAAATAAAGTGCTAACAGTTCAAGCAAGGCAATACCCGCAGTGTCTAAGAGTACCGAAAATTTTCCTCAATATTAAATAGATTCAGGCGTTACTTTGCGGAAGTCCATCACAATGGATGCAAATAAATACAATATCTAGCTACTTCCACAATATTGAGGGTAGTCATCCATTACCTGTGCACCGCCCGCCCACCCGCAAATATATGCATGTATTTATTTGCATCCATTTTACTCAATACTTAAAACTAAGATATTTGAATTTGGTAGCCTACATGATACCGTCTACCACATGTCTAATATGATACGTTCTTCTCCAGAACGTCTCCGTCGCCTGGATGACGTGATCGCTCGAGCTCTCCGCGCTAAGTCCAGCATCGTGGGTTCAGTACTGGGCGTGCCGTCACAAAGCTTTTCCCACTTTGCCGACTTGGCCGTCGCCGACGCACTTGGGGAAGTCGGTAAGTTCAATAAACACACGTTGCTCACGGGTGACACGCTACACACGGGTGACACGCTACACACGGGTGACACGCTACACACGTTACACGTTGCACACGGGTGACACGCTTCACACGGGTGACACGCTACACACGTTGCACACGGGTGACTAGCTTCACACGGGTGACACGCTTCACACGGGTGACACGCTACACACGGGTGACACGCTACACACGTTACACGTTGCACACGGGTGACACGCTTCACACGGGTGACACGCTACACACGGGTGACACGCTACACACGTTGCACACGGGTGACTAGCTTCACACGGGTGACACGCTTCACACGGGTGACACGCTACACACGGGTGACACGCTACACACGGGTGACACGCTACACACGGGTGACTCGCTTCACACGGGTGACACGCTACACACGGGTGACACGCTACACACGGGTGACACGCTACACACGTGACACGTTGCACACGGGTGACACGCTACACACGTGACACGTTGCACACGGGTGACACGCTACACACGTGACACGTTGCACACGGGTGACACGCTACACACGTGACACGTTGCACACGGGTGACACGCTACACACGTGACACGTTGCACACGGGTGACACGCTACACACGTGACACGTTGCACACGGGTGACACGCTACACACGTGACACGTTGCACACTGGTGACACGTTGCACATGGGTGACACGCTTCACATGGTTGAGACGCTACACACGGGTGACATCTTCCTGTTTTCATATGCACAATCAACAATATCATTCCGTATTGTATATTTGTAGATATTTGCGGTGAACTCCGCGCCGTGCGCGCAAATCTGTCGCGCAGTAGTAGTGCAGAGGAAGATATTCCCGCACCGCCTGATATACATCAACTGTTACTAGCTGCGCATGTACAAGGTAAAATTTTAAAATAAAATATATGTATTCCAAATCAAATCTTTATAGATAGATTTACCTTTTTTTCTTCGAAATACGACTTTCACATTTGTACTGACGCGACGCAGCTTCCATAATTTTTGTCATAATTATTTGAATCAAACATCGCTCAGCGTCGGATTCTTCTAGATAAAAAAATATATTTTGATATGGTCAAGACGCTTTTTGCATTTCCTTACATCGGTAATCGTTTTACATTGCAGCGACCCAAATAACGCGTTTTCTGCAGCATGCACTGAACGTGTCGGAAGCGGACGCAGTGCTGGCGCGTGCTCGTGCCGGCCGCTGCGACACGTGCCGCCGCCCGCACACCCAACACTCACACGCTAACGGTACGTACGAGTACACTGACACACTGAACGTGTCGGAAGCGGACGCAGTGCTGGCGCGTGCTCGTGCCGGCCGCTGCGACACGTGCCGCCGCCCGCACACCCAACACTCACACGCTAACGGTACGTACGAGTACACTGACACACTGAACGTGTCGGAAGCGGACGCAGTGCTGGCCCACACTGTACATCCACTAAACTAAAATTTATATTATTATCTTTTGCTAAAAGTTTGAATAACAGTAAAGGGACAAGCTAATTATGGGACGTGATATTAAAATTATGTGACGTGACTAAGACTTTGATAAAAATTTTGTGACATTTTTTGCATCATCTTTTCAATTTGTAGATTATAATCAACGCCAACGCCTCCGTAAAGTCCTGAACCTGTATTACATATTTTCGCAGCTCAAATTGTAACATTCTATTTGGCATCCGAACCAAAATTTCATTATGACACTTGTAGCGACATCTACCACGCTATTTAAATACTACGCGCATAAACGATGACGATAGTAAAGCAAGAATCCTGCATCACGCAAGCAGAATTTGGCGACAAACTTGCATATATACGAACACCTGATTTTAACCGTTGGGCCGCGGCCTGCCAGACAATATCACTCGCCTAGTCGGAGGATCCAACCTTTTCAATGAAGGAACACAACATCTCGTTCCTCCATAAATTATTTAATTTGACATTTAGTTAAAATATAACGTGACATTTGTCAACAGAATCATTCGAGCTCCTAACGTGTCCCGACGAGATGGCGGACGTGTCGTCCGATCCGTCGGCCGACGCGCTGGAGAGGGACGTGTCGGACATTTTGGCCGACCTCGAGCTGCCTGACGAACCGTCCGGCTGCGAGGATAATATTGAGGATGCGCTTGGTAAGTTGACAAGATATTTTTTGGTTGTTTCATATCTTTTTTTGTTTTTCGCTTGGGTTCTGATATTTGTGATATTCTGTATATAAGAATATAATACTAATATGTTATATACAGGGTTATTCTTGGTATATATTAAAACCCATATACGCCAAATAAAAACGCTAGAAATATTCGTGGATTTAAGAAAGGCATTTGACACGGTTAGTCACCAAATACTCTTGACAAAATTACATAAACTTGGTATCACGGGTTTCGCTTATGAAATATTAAAATCTTACCTTAGCAATAGATATCAAGTTGTCAAAATCGGTGAATTCCAGAGTGAACCCCAGTTAATTAACTACGGCGTTCCTCAGGGCTCAATTCTTGGCCCTCTCTTGCTCTCGTCCTAATCTATATAAATAACATCCATGAAATCGGACTAGAGGGAGACATTGCACTTTACGCTGACGATACTAGTTTATTTTACTCTAGCACCTCATTAATTTCAATAACAGAACAAGCCCAACCGGATTTAGACCTCTTGAATGCTTGGCTGAAATCTCCCATCACTGTCAGGAGCCCTACGTGGTACAGTGCAATGTCTCCCAAGGCAAGTGCGTTATAGTATTTATAATTCAATGGTTACGTTACGCAAAGACTATTTAATTGAGGTTTGGGGAACGGCCGCCAAAACAAACCTAGAAGTTTAGCAAATTGCACCAAATAAAATAATAAAGACACTATTTCAATATAACTATCTCACACCTACTGAAAAATGTATAAGGAAACAATTGATGAACCTCACTCAAATATATAAACTACACATGTATACATACACTCACAAATAATGTTTACAAAAAGACCACAAACCCACAAAATGTTAACAAGACAAGCAGATAATAGATGTTTAATACATCCTAGGACCAACTTTGGAAAAAAGAATATAATGTATGAACTTCTACAATAAATTACCAAAGGATATAAAATAAATCAAATTATTTAATACATACAAAAAAAAAAAACACCATGTATTAAAAGATCTCTCCCTTCTTTCCGAATAAATACAGAAAAAATAAAAAAAAACATAAATAAATAAATAAACATGCCTACGTACTAATAAAAACGATTAAGTTTAAATAACAATATACGAAACAAAAAGTATAAAAAGGAAATTAAAACAACAATGCAAGGTTTAAATAAAGTAATAATAAACATCCCCATACTACTAAGTACTGATAACTAAATTCTTCTTTATTTAATAACAATAAAATAATATACAATAAATAAATAAATAAATATAAATATTCCACAACTATCACACAACGCCGTCTAGTCTCAAGCTAAGCAGAGCTTGTGTTATGAGTACTAGACAACTGATAAACATACTTATATATTTCTAAATGCATACATGTTATAGATAAATTACACCCAGACACAGAACAAATGATCGTGCTCATCACACAAACATTTGTCCTGGGTGGGAATCGAACCCACGACCTCCGGCCTAGCAGTCAGGGCTACTAACCACTAGACCAACAGGACAGTCAACTATAACACAATACTAAAAGGATAAAAAAGCAAATAAAAAAAATATAAAGAAATATAAATATCTAATGAAAATTCACAAAGTTACAAGTTTGTTGTCTTGCCGCGTTGTCCTCTCATAAACATAGTCACCGCCGCCCGCCTTACGTTCATTGATAACGTTGCCAATAGGTATCACACAGAGCGGTGTAAGTACTCTTCACAATACGAAACTTTGTTATTGCTAATATAAAACATCTGCTAAAGCATTGAGGGTTCTAAAAGAGGCGATGGTTTAGTCTTCAGTTTCTCCCTGCAAGCTGTCTCCGAGTGGAGTGATGTTGACTTGGTTAAGTTCACCGTTTAAAACCAGGCGTGTTTTTTTTTTGTGAAATTAAGCTCGAGCTTTTTGGCGTATCAATAACATCGACTCTCAACTTTGGCACTTACATCGAGTTCGAGGCTCAACTAGCTCCCAGAAACTTGGGAATCCTTTCTAAATTATTTATTATAATTATTTCATACCGGAACAGGTGTACCCAGCACAAGTATCTTGAGTGTCAGTGCAGAGTTGTTGGGTTATCGGTTTTTTATCGTTTGCATTTCGGTGAGTGCGCGTTGGAATTTTCCCCTAAGCCCATTCCATCATCGGACAACCGGACGCACGGCAATACGCCACACATAAGTGTGGCCACCATTTCTTAATATCAAGTGAGGTGGCGATCAAACGTAAGCCCATGAAGTATTAAAAAGAAAAATGTATCACCATTAATGTAATCCTCCCTTCGGTCAGAATGTTCGGGCAGCGCGGCGTCCCTGGCGAGCCAGCTGGTGCACATATCGTGCGGCCTGCAGGTGACGCTGGCGCACGCCGTGACGTCACTGCCGTGCGCCGCCGCCGAGCGCGCCGCCCGCGAGCAGCTGGCCGCGCTGCGCGAACAGAACGACGCTCTGCGGGCCCGGACTGCCAACGGTCAGTGGGTCTCTTACTAGATACTGTGACGTCACTGCCGCGCGCGAGCAGCTGGCCGCGCTGCGCGAACAGAACGACGCTCTGCGGGCCCGGACTGCCAACGGTCAGTGGGTCTCTTACTAGATACTGTGACGTCACTGCCGCGCGCGAGCAGCTGGCCGCGCTGCGCGAACAGAACGACGCTCTGCGGGCCCGGACTGCCAACGGTCAGTGGGTCTCTTACTAGATACTGTGACGTCACTGCCGCGCGCGAGCAGCTGGCCGCGCTGCGCGAACAGAACGACGCTCTGCGGGCCCGGACTGCCAACGGTCATCCCACACCACACCTTTTTACTAACATTCTGGGCGTATACGTTCAGAAGTTACCTTACAATGCATGCTATACAAAAAATACAATATTGAGGATAGTCATTCAATTATGTGTGCTGTACTAATACTACTGCTCTACACATATTTTGTAATTATCACCAACCGTGTTTTTCAACTATTACCAACCGTGTTTTGCAACTACCACCAATCGTGTTTTTCAACTATTACCAACCGTGTTTTGCAACTACCACCAACCGTGTTTTTCAACTATTACCAACCGTGTTTTGCAACTACCACCAATCGTGTTTTTCAACTATTACCAACCGTGTTTTGCAACTACCACCAACCGTGTTTTGTAATTACCACCAACTACTTTACACGTGTTTTTCGTAAAAGTGTTTCGCCCCCACACGGGAAATTGTCAGAAGCTGTTAAATCATTTATTATTGTTCCTGCGCGATCTTTCGGCAAACACAACAAGTGTAGATTTTACTTTAATATTAACTTGTCTGTTAATACTTCTTACTAATATTATAAAATGCGAAAGTTTGTATGTTTGTTACTCAGTCATGCAAAAACGGCTAATCCGTTCAGCCGTTTTTAGAGATTGGACCTCAGAATAAGACATAAGCTACCTTTTTTATTACACGACTGCCCTTAAAAAGGACTGTTATGTTTTTAGAATTCATGTATGTATGTTTCTTTATTCCACTTTAACTTACTAAATGCCTGAACCGATTTAGATTATATTGGTGTCTTTAGAATCCTTACATTTATTCGGGTAACAAAGGGTAGTAAGATTGAAAAAAAATGGTAATAATTAAAGCAGGTTTACAAAAGTTTCAGTATAAAACTTGTTCTGGTTTCTATATTCGAAGCTGACTCCAAAGTAGTGAGATAAGGTTAGGCAATTTCTTTGATTAAATGTCATCTTTTAATGTTGCAGATCACCAGATGACGGAGGAGATCGCTTTCCCGAAGGCAGGACTGGATCCGTCTATACAGGTGAGGATATTTTTAAAACAACTTTAACATGATATTATTGAGAATTACAGGCATATTGTAGTAGCCCACCACCAGAACTTTTGTTGACCATTATAATGAAATGTATTCTTCTCATATCATTGATAAATTACAACAAATATACCGTAAGTAAAATTGCCCGAATTTCCATGTAATTTAATAGCTCTTTCATTGCTCCCCAGGACCAACCAAGCAATGGCGGGTGATCTCCTAGCGACGTATAAAGAATATTAAAGAAAGTAATACCCGACGTTTGGCGTAGTGATTCACACTAACCTTTGTATGGCTGGCCCACGATGATGGCAGGGACGAAGTAACCACTAACCACCATAAATATAACCGCGACATCCGAAAAACAAATCTAACAATCGACAAAAGTCTCACCGAAAACGGTCCAAACATTTCGGAGTTCGTCGCTAAAATAACAAACAAAATATTTTTGTAATTTTCTCCGTTTGTAACCAAGCACGACGACCATTGTATATTTTGTAATAATAATTATTATTATATATTGTTTTTTTTGTTACAATTGTAAGTACTGCATTAAATTAGTATTAAAAAAGATGATTATTCCATACGTAAGAAATAATGTGATTGACTAGATGAAATTTAATATTATTTTTTGTCTGTCATTTCGATGTTTTTCGCAAAGATTAAGTTATATGTTAGATGTTGATGTAAATAATCATAGTGGTTCTAGTATATAAGTGACAACAATAATGTATGATTTATTATATATGATTTTGTGTATACATTTTATGTTTTTTTATTTTTTTCATCAACATTTTCCTGTTGAATTTTTAAGTAGTTAATTACTTTTTTCTGACCACTTCTCTGGTCGTTTCTTTGTTTTTAGATCTTAATCGTTGTTATAATAGTGAAATTTATTTAGTCGCTTCTATGACTATAAAATGCTTTTCTAAAAGACATACGAAATTCTATGAAATATTCTGTCATTTTGGTAGGACTCTATATTTAAATATAAAATATTAAAAGACATTGTGGTTTTAAGCATAATCTCAGTCCTTACTTTGATAATATTAATTTATCTATCTACACAAACGGTCACAAAATTCACATTTCATCATTTTCTTGATAAGTAAAGTGTTTTTTTTTGCTTCTACGAGTATATCTATTTAGTAAATCATTTATTGGCTTTCTTTGTTATAAAATATAATATTACCGACTTTATAATTAAATTTTAGAAAAGATTTTTTTATGATAGTCTCCCCCCTTACTGTTTTCAATAAGTTTTAAAACTGAATGTATGTCTGTTTATACAAAAAGTAACAAAATACGAATGAATGAAATGTCGGATCGAGACGTATTCAAAGTCAAATACAAAAGTTTTTATTTCATTATAAATCATACAAACGCACTTATGAAAAGTCGGAATTAAGATGCACGGTTCCAAAATGTCGTTTCCTATCGACAAGTCACGGAGTAGTAAGTATCGATATTTGCATATTATATCTACTAGCGACGTTGTATGATATCATGTGAGAGTGCAATTTAATTGTACTGCAGTTATTATATAATTAAATGCAATGGCAAATATTTTTGCGAAAACTCCTTTGCAATCAATACAGTGTCGCTAGTGTGAAGCCAATATTATGAAAACAAATCTCAACTATAAAGTCATGCTAATAAAGTTGATTACACATTGCCACAAATATCGTACAAATGTGAACTTAAAGTTAAAAAAAGCCCATGTTATTTTTTTTATTGACACTGACATCTCTAGTAGACAATACATAGTGACACTAGCACCACAAACTTATAACTTTGTCCCAATATTCATACAATATTTGTCTTCTAATGAAGACGACGTGCTGAGGGCACGAAAAACGGTATGTCAACATATCCATAACATTAAAAAACAGGTAGTGATACAGATAGATATACCTAATATTGACCATAGCTTTAGTTAACTGGCGGTCAGTCCATGAATTCAGTGGAAATATTCTTAGGGTTAACTAAAATGTGTGACCAAATACCACTAATTCAAATTATTTACTAGCATAATAATATGGGTAAATTGGTCTCGATTTTAAATTATTAATATCCGATTATTGATAATATACATTAGACCATAGTATTAACACATACATAAATGTCTGATTAAACGATGGCTGCGTCTGCGATGCTTCGAGAGTATTACCAATCATGACAAATCATTGGTTGATAAATATTGATATATCACGATTCTTACTGCTTCACGACAACTCGAGAGAAACAAAAATATTCGTGTTATGACTGCATCGCACAAGTTTTATAGGTATTCAGTTATGACAATATTATTATTATATCCAATTCTAAAAATAAATATTTTTGTACATTATTATTATTACATTACATTATTCCACCCTAGGCCACACCATCGCTTACCATCAGGCGAGTTGGTGGCCAAATGTAGATAAAATAATGATTAAAAAAAATGGTATTTGAGGATAATAATTTGAATAATAATACCTAATATTTAAACTGAAAATAGGTACATTTGTTACAAATAAATCATAATGGTGGGTTATTATTAATTAGGTCACATTTTTTATTAAAACTTAATACATACTTCTTCTAAATTTTTTTTTTCGTAATAGCGTATGATTATATAGGCAGTTCTTTATATTTAATCTAACGCAAATTTTTATTTTAGTCTCTTTTTCGGAAGGAATAAGTGCCCTAGAAATATTTCACCAATCTAGTTCAAAATGCCATATGTACAGATACCTATATATGTATAACTATATTAGCTGTTTATTTAACCTTGTAGTTTGCCCGGATTTGACCGAGGAATTAACCAAATTGAATCGCACAAACGTTAAGAAATACCTTTAAATTTAATTACTGATTTTGAATATAGTTTTTGAGATTTTGAGACTTCGATATCGATAACAGTTTTATGTATGATGTATATGAGCTTAAACCATATTGTCCCATTTTTGTAATAAACTGACTATAGGTTTAATTGTAAAAGTGTTATATTATACACAATTTATTGTTATCAAGAACATTCAAATTATTTTTTGTGTCTGCATTTTATGTAAGAAGCAATTGGTAAGTATTGTGTGATAGTTTCTATAGACCACCTACCAGATGTTTTAGATCGCCTTTAGTTATCATTCACAATTAATTAATCCTCCGTAAATATGTTCATCGTGGTCAGTTTTCCAAGTTTTTGTCCAAACATGTCCTGAGTTAGTGAATATTGATTTCCTACGAGTATAATAAATTTGGGTAATCAGTTAAATTAACGTTCTAGAATAGGTAATATGAATCCGAAACGGCTATGACTGACTTACCTACATTATGCGTAATATAAACCAAAATAATGTGTGTCATAATTACGAGTCCTGCCTATAATTATTACATTTTAGGCCGAAATATACTTTACAATTTTTTTTACGGTCAACGGCACGTTTGTGGTTGCCTAACATTTGAACTCGTCCTTACTGCCTCGGCATAAAGGCGCTGTCAGTTTCAAATTGTTACCACAGACTTGCGGCTGACTGTACACTTAACGTCAGAAATATTCAACGTTCATCATTCGAAAGATTTGATATGATTGGATCTTAACTTTATTTACTTAAGATTCATTTTAATTATTGTTTCTAGACGAATATCAATTTCAATCAAAAGTCCACCTTAATTAAAGTGGTATAAAGTTGATTTAACAAAATCTTCGATTGTTTTGATGCTTCGAATCCCTATTGAATAAGCATATTTACAGTTTTTTTTAAGTATAAAATTTGCCAAATCTTTGTCAACATCCTCAGCATAACTTTGTCAATGAGGAGTATTTTACTATCTCAACAGTTGTCGGTTGCTTTTTACATAAAATCATATTAGAAAGCTATTGTAAGCTCGTATATTAAGGGTCCCATGTACCTTATTATGTGTAATTTACTAATGTACGCCTCTAGGGTCGCCTGCGGTTTAGATATATTTACAATTAATCCTGTGTGTTTAGTCAAAAAAGAGAATATATACGTATTTTTTGGTTCACGGGTCGCACTGCGCGTGAATGGCATTCCCTGCCGTGTTCAGTATTTCCTGAGAAATACAATCTAGGCGTATTAACTACAGTGAATAGATTTCTTTCGAATCTACGTGCTGCATCCTCGGCCACACTGTTGCATACTACTAGGGGAGTTGGTGGCGAAACGTAGATCCATTTTTGGCAAAAAAAAAAATATGTAATCATACAAGTTTATTTTTTTGCTAAAAATACTTACCCATACTATTTACTGAACACATAGGATTTATATATTGTATCGAAAATAAATATATATATTTGATACTGTAGACTAGGCTTAGACCAAATGATCCCATCCAGAGTCCTACTGCGTTTGTATATTTATATCTACCTATGTATAATATTATGTATGACGTAACGCTTCTAGGCCAATTGTATGATACGCTTCACTATATCAAGTTATATATTATGTATATTTAAATGCAATAAACGATATATTACGTAAAACTAAAATCGTGTTTTTTTTATAAGTTGATAGTAGATATATTATATAATTTTACCAGTTAGTATGTTAAGCCCGGTATGGGAGTGTGATAGAAGGATAACATCAGAACCTGGCGCACGGATAACATCCTCTAATATCTTTGGTTACCACCAACAACAGCATTACCAATGAGGGTTGACGTCAGGCAGGCGGCCGGTCATAAAACATAGCCAAAACATAGCCAAAACTTTAGCAGCATCCCAGACGGGTATGTGCTGCGCCAACCCCAAATGAATTGGGATAAGGGCAGGGGTGATGATGATGAGTATGTTAGGAGAAAAAATTGCAATTTGCGAATTTTAAAACATTTCATCAGAATCGATTTTGCTGTAATTTTACATACACCTTTAGTTCTGGTGACAATACAATAAAATGGTACCATGGACCTGCGAAATCTGAATCTAGCGATGAAGTCAGAAGGTGGCCATAGGAACTTCACAACGAAACGAAATAGCTCCCCTGTATTTGGGCTCCTCAGATTTGTCTTGACAAGTACTATATCCCTATGTGGTGTCAAGGGTGCACTGATGATGTCGGAATATTAGCCATAGGAACTCCGCAACGAAACGAGATAGCTCCATAGCGTTTGGGCTATTCGATTGGTCTCGATGAGTAGTTTGCTAACAGATGTTTGATGATGTGATCAACGTTTGATGATGAAGCCAGAAGCTGTTGACTAGTACTTGACAAGAACTTAACGTAAAACC
Source organism: Xylocampa areola (assembly GCA_935421205.1). Classification (NCBI taxonomy): domain Eukaryota; kingdom Metazoa; phylum Arthropoda; class Insecta; order Lepidoptera; family Noctuidae; genus Xylocampa; species Xylocampa areola. The sequence continues at coordinate 12,410,057 of OW285225.1, forward strand.
TTCGAATTTGGGCTAGTTATATTTGACTTAATGAACAGTTTGATGATATATGGTGTCTGGTGATTAGGGTTTAATGATAGAAAAATTTATAACCTGATTTAGCAGTTAGGATTGTCTCCTCACGAGGACTCTGCTCAAGGGTAATAGTATGGACATGCATGAAACTTTACAAACCAGACAGAGAGAGATTTCTGCCGTATGACGTAGACCTAATAATTTAAGCTATGTACTAAAACCAAACGAAAAAAAATGATATTTTTTCCCAGTAGGCCACGTATTATATTATAGCATAGAATAGCATCACGCCTGTAATTCCCGAAGGGTAGCCACCCACTTATAATGTCCAATATAGTGGGTGGTGAGCCTAATTTCATCAATAAACCAGTCACGATTGCAAACTCTTGCTGGATACCAAACTCCTGTGGCTGCTACTGTGAATTTTCTTATATAAAACCACACTGCCTGAACCGGGATTCGAAGCCAGGACCTCTCAACATCAACCGCGCTTGCGACCACCAGACCAACGAGGTAATCTGATTATTATACGAGTATATTTTTATAAGTTTTAGTGGGGTCACAGCCGCCTACTGTCTCGTGACCGACAGGTGTTAGGTTCGATTCCGGGTCGGGAAGTTTAGTCATATTGTTATTATATACCTATAAATATGAAAATATCTATATCCTCGCAATGGATCGTTATAGGTTTGTGTTAATGTACCGTTTTCAGTCATAAGGATAATATATGTATATATAAAGGTACCTTAATATTTATCATTAACTATGTATATTAATTAATATATAGCATTATATGTATCTACCTGCGTACCTAGTTACGCATAAGTACCTTATAAACAACAACCAAATATGATTACAAAAGGAAAATTAAAATTATATTATTTTCATGTTATTATATAACATAAACATATCATAACCAGCCCATTACTACCTATCCCTCTTCTCATACACAGAAGACACAAGCATTGTTCACCACGCTAGCTGACTGCAGGTTGATGATTTCAGACCATCAAGTCAAGGTTTCCTTGCGATGTTTTAACTAAGAAAGTAAATTACAAAAATCGTATCAGTAGGTACTCATGACAGATTTGAACCTTACCTGTGACTCAAGGAGCGGGCCCGCTACCACTAACCACCACGATATTTTAGGTAGGTATATGTTAATTTAAAGCCAAGAAATATTTATGTTAATTTGTATATTTTTTAAATGGATTAGCGCATGTGAAGCGAATATAATAGTTTATCTACACATTGACAGTATAAGACACGTAAAAATATTAATCGATAGATACCGATCGCAGAGCACAAGAATTCACTGACTAATTGTAAAAAAATAAATTCGTCCAGTATTTTCTGTTAGGTTCAAGGCCATCAAAACGATTTAAATAAAAAAAAAATTACTTAAAACTTTATTTTACAGGTTAAATCGGTATAAGTTCTTATAGACATGCACATGCCTAAAAAAATATATTATCTGCTTATAACACATTGCTGTGCTACTAAGAACATCTTGCTAACTATTCAATAAGAAGGTGAAATGAAGTTTGAAGAAATTTCAAGAAATATTTCTAGATTCAGCATCGTCGCGTCAGTCATTACTTGCACGTATTTAATTACACAATCCGTAACACTGAAACAGAAAAAAACGAGTAAGTAAAAAGCATTCAACCTCAATTAGTAATCTTAGGATTTCGCGATCACTAGTATTATAATAAAACAACTTCTAAACGAATTAATCGCGTTTATTATCCTGTTAAGTCTTCGAACTGTTAATTGCTTCGTTGGTCTAGTGGTCCCAAGCGCGACCGCTGAGCATGGGGTCTCGGGTTCGATTCCCACATCGGGCAAAGTACTCTTCCAATGGGAGAAGTATAAAATTATACTTCATAACAATAAAAATCTATTGTCTGGTAATTGGCGAGTCACAGATTAATAGACCCCAAAAGAATTAAAACCAAATTATTATAGTAATATCTTAGGTTTTCGCGATCATTACACATTATAATAAGACAACTTTTAACCGGATTAATGGCGTGTATTATTGATTTTTGTTTTTCCTGACGTTTCGAACACTTTGCAGCGTTTGTGGACATTGACAGCGTTAAGGCGCTTCACAATACCAATATTTTGTATCTTGTAACTATATTTGATAGATCTATTGTCATGGATTGGTCTCAGGTTTTGAATGTGACAAAAATAAAATAAGAAAATACTTACTCACTATTACCACCGCCACTTGCGTCTGCTCAAACAACGTCCCGTACGACGGAAGCGGCAGGGCTTCAAAAAAGTCCCACACACTGGGCTAGCAAACGCCAGCGCGAACAAAATTAATAACAGCAATTTCAGCTGCATTTCAGTCGATCACCACGATCTTGCGTGACAATATATTTGTAATTAAATTTATATTAATACGGCAACTATTTATATTAAATTAATGTGACTCATTATTTATTAACAGGACAAAAATGATTATATTACCCTGTACAGAATGTTTATATTAAACTAGGTGTGCCCGCGACTCCTATGATGTCGTAAATTAACACCATGTCGTGTATGAACATAAATTCATAATAATTAAAAATGTTGATACTTAGCTCAGCCCAATGCAAAGCAGCTACTGAGTGCTATGTTATGTAGTTTTTACGTAAACAAACATTTTTGAAACTATTTTCTTCTGATTATTTATTATGCTGTGCCCCGTTTGGTTTCACCCGTGTTAATTTGAGGAAAATACCTACTAACGACCTCCCCTCATGACCGCGCCTAGGACATCATAAATGCGCCTGCCCCGTTGGTCTAGTAGTCCCAAGCGCGACTGCTGATCGGGGAATACAAGCGTGATTCTATGTTATGTTATAAATGCGCGCGTGGGAATTGATTATTATTTTGTTGCGCAGTTCAAAACTATGATATCTCCTAAGATATTCATTGAAATTAAATGATGTCAACGGCAATTCTGTTCAAAATTAAATACTTGTGATGAATAACGTATTTATTTGGATAAGGATTAATATCATGTTTATAAAAACACCTTCGCAAATAATGCATTATTTTAGAACCACTTTGATAACCATAAAAAAGGTTATAGTGAGTCAACCTTAAAAGATAGACATATGCTGTCGCGGACTTTTTTAGAACTTTTAAAGGGGATCAATTCTGCCGCTCATATCTTTTGCGTAACTTTAACCGTTGACGCAGCGCACGCGACGGAAGCTCTCAAAAGGAATATTTTGATGCCGTTTTTGCAACATTTTTCATCGATGCTCCGCTCCTACTGGTCGTAACATGATGTTATATAGCCTTCCTCGATATCCAACACAAAAATATTTTTTCAAATCTAACCAGTAATTCCTGAGATTAGCGCGTTCAACCAAACAAGTATACTCTTCAGCTTTATAATATTATAAATGTCTAGTGGTACACGAGGTCCTCGAGTCCATTTGAATGCGAGGTTCACGGTTCGATTACTTTCATTATCAGTGAAAGGTGGGTGTAGGTAAATACAGTACTCTCTACCTAATCTTTCGGGAAATGCTGTCGTTATGCTATAGTGATGCAACCCTTACCTTCAAACAAATATTTTATTTTGGTGTTGTTTATATACCCTTGACCAATCTTTCGACGGTGGTCTATCGGCACGGAAATTAGCCAAGTGCGCAGGAAATATTATAGTTCACAAGTGTATGCGCCAACACAGGTGCACTCCCTCTTCTTTCACTCTCATATTCCGATGGGACGGCAATCCGACACGATCGGAGAGAGATCGGGCGCAGGACAGCTTTTCGTACTGCCCAAAGTACGGGGGTGTAACTGCCAACTTCCTAACTCCGGGTTGCTACTGTCAATTTTCTAACGGAAAACCCCACTTACACTGCCCGACCCGGAAATCAAACGCTCAGCAGCCGCGCTTGCAGCCACTAGACCAATGAGGCAATCAACACGATTTTAATATAGTCAGATTAACTAAAATTATGGGAGTATAGCTATATTTTCTAATACCACGTGAGATGGGATGAATATCGTTGAACACAAAATCAGCGACGTCATTCTCACACTTTTAGGTGTCCTCTTACATCTATAAAAGTCAAACAAAATTGTAAGAAAATGTTCAAACTCGAACTGAAACTTTTATTTGCTATCCACAATGGTATTCATAGATGGTAAGTAAAATAATATAGTACATCATGGACCCTGTTGGGCACGTAACAATTAGGAGAGAAAAGATTATTACATATACAGGCTTATTTTTAGTCAAAGTCAAAGTCAAAGCATTTATTTCAATTAGACCGTTTACAGGCACTTTTGAATTGTCAAAAAAATAAACTAGTTGCCACGTTCCAAAGTGTAGATTCCTGTGGAGAAGAACGGGCAAGAAACTCCACGGTTACTCTTTTTCATCAAACAATTACAATATTTTGGTTACATTGTATTTATAATATAGAAATCATATGTGTGTATGTATGCAAAATTTAGTATATACGAAATCAAATATTTTCATTTATAGAAATAATATAAAAAAAAAGGATAATGAAAACTCACAAGTTACAAGCTTGTTTTGTTGCCTCCTTGTCCTACCATAAATATGCTCACCGCCTTACGTTCATTGATAAAATGATAACGTAACAAACTGAGCCGTTGTAATTAGTGTAGTGATAACATTTTCCATCACACTTGCAGGCGTTAAACTGACATAATGGTCAATTATCTCTCTTTTCATGTAGCTGTTAGTAAGATAGCGATGTTATAAAATGATTTAGTTTAGGTGGGCTAGATCGAAACTGATAACAAAAACAAATATATAAGAAATTAACATTATTTTATTATTTAACCATTATCATCAACTACAGTAGTGTATACAGGGCTATCAGAAGGAGTGCTGTAGTGGCGCCGAGGCTGGCTGCAGCAGACACTACTGTCGGTCCAAAGATGAATTCGTACATGTGGCCTAACACCGCTTGCTTCACCACCTCCAACGCTTCAGTCTCACTGTTACCACTTGGCCTAGAAAACGAATATAAACTTTAATATTCCAGTGAGATAAATCGTTTATTACACACAAGGCTGGATTGCAGCCGGCGCAGAAGGCGAGGGTTGTAATGCAACCGAAAGTGTGTGAAGTCCAGCGTATCATTGTTTCAACGCGAGGAAAGAGATCTTAATTTGTCATGTTGGACAGAATGACAGAGTTATATTGACGTAAAATTTGGTATCTAATTTAAAAGGACGTTGAAAGAGATAGAAAAAATTAAACGACAAACCACGTTTGTATACGACCTATGAGAAACCGGAGTAGCAATCAAAATTAGTTGACCGGGATTGGATTGTTTAGGATTGACAGAAAGTTCTTACCTGATAGCCCTGCAATGAGACACTCCAGGCACAACATAGACTGGCGCGTTATGGTGGGCGTGGGTCCTGTTGGGGCCCATTGGAGACCAGGGGTCGTGGCCCCCCGCTACCGACACTACATGGTCAGGCAGGTGACTCAGACCCCCGAAGAATAGGTTCGTCCGCTCGATGCCGGAGCGAAGTCTTTCCTCATCGAAACTGAAAAGCAGTCACAAGAAACCTATTTAGTATTTATTATATATTGAATTTTTTATAATAAATATTTCATTAACGTGTGCTCCGAAGGGTTAGGCACAGCCTCGATCGATGCTCTTATTAGGACCTGTGTAATAAATAGATGGCTAGCCAATGCCAAAAAAAAAGGATAAATACCTAATTCCTACCATTACTGAGAATATCGTAACGGAAAATCTCAATAAGATGCCTGAGGCCTGACCCAGAAATCGAACTTATGTTACATTCCTTAGCCATGCATTCGACGACTAGATATACAACTTTATAGTACATGATTATGAGTGTCATAATGATGGGGGGTGTCGTCATGTTGATGGGTGTCATCCTAATGATGAGTATCGTCACAATCGCAAGTTCGAATCTAAGACTATAGTATAAATTAATTATCACCAAATATTATTTAAATGAATAAAACGGTGAAGGAAAACTTCGTGAGAAAACCAGCACACCTGAGTGATGTTCTCGATGGTATATAAAGCCATGTCAGAGATCTACGAGTGGTATAAAAGGTTGTTCATCAATGAAGAGAGTATCGTCATGTCATGATAATTATAAATAATTATAATAAATAGAGGAGAGGAGGATGATAGGATAAATGATTTTTAAATCTTTCAAATTATTGTGGTGTTGTGTTTTTAAACGAAATGTTTTTATTTTCCGCCATACATTTTGATAGTTTCGCGGGCACAGTATACAAAGCGTAATGCGTGGTCATATTTGAGGATCCTGAGCAGTATCTAATAAAAAGTCAATACGTTGAATTTTTTAATTTTACCACCTTCTTCGGTAATACTTCTGAACGTACGTGTAAAAGAAGCGCAGCAATTTAGACGAGGTAAGTAAAAACGCTTCTAACACTGTTAATAAATGTTAAACACACTTGGTCGTATGACGCACGTGTGCTTATAACTTTACATTGGCGCACTAGTGCGGTAATCTTTAAAAAATCCGCGTAGCACCTGAACTGTCCTTAAAAAGCCGCGTAGCACCTTAACTGTCCAAGAGTTCCATCGTCTAACTTCGAAGGTCTTAATCAGATCTTCACTAAATTTAAATGGAACCATTTCTGGGGACTACTCTTTCAAACATAAAAATATTCAGTGAAATCGGCTCATAACTGGTGAAGATATCGACGGACATACATAGAAAACAAGGTAGCTACTGTAAAACGTTGAGGAGTTTCCTTGACTGTCCTTCGTCTTCATTATGAGACCCTTAATGACAGTCTCACAACCCATCTAGGTGTAAAGTTCTCATCAATACAAACTAATCAAGCCCAAACACCAGGTAATTGCTGTAAATGGTTAAAGAGTTCCCTCGACTGTCTTTCGGCTCCATCATCAGATCGACTCCAGACCTTCATTAAATAGTAGTGCTTTAAAATAATTAATGAAAAAATTTACAAACGCACTAGTCACCACTACGATTTTCAAAGGTTCCCCTCGATTTCTCTGGGATACCATCATCAGATCCTGGTTTCCTTATCATGGTACCACCGTTAGGATATCTGCTTTGTGAACTCTAAAGTTACAATAGTAAATGGAAAAAGAATACGGTCGGGAACAGGATTCGAACCTGCGCCTCCCGGATAAATACGCTCTGACCACTAAGCCATCTCGACCTCTGCTCACCACCGCGAATTCTTCATCCATATTTTAAACACGTCTTTTTGGCGATATCTTTGCTATCTATTCAGTACCTATACAGGTGACCGAACCGACACCACTAACTTTCAATGTCGTAAAGAATGCAATAACTTAATAATTCAAGAAAAATCTTTGAAAAGCATTAACGCATGCTTAGCGAACTCTAAAGTAACAATATTAAATGGAAAAAGAATACTTGCGTCGAACATATTTGCATCAATGTGGTAAATATTGTTACTATGTAAATATTATTTAACGTAAATAAACAAGGTGATAAATTGAAACCAATTTTGATTTATAGGTATTGCGTATTCTGTGGTATATCCCGATTACGTTATACTCGTAAGTGCAACCGCGTATATCGGCTGTGGTCGGGCAGTACGTACGTATGTACATAGTACGCAGAATCTTCAAATATTTTTTAATCATCCTAATATCGACTGCTGTGCCAACTGCACAGTTTCAAATTTCAAATTCAAAATAGATAGTTAACAATCGTCTTTTTAGTATATAATAATATACTGTATATTATCACCAAAAGCACCTGTATAAAAAAAAATTTACCCCCCTGCAGGTCGAAGCCCGCACACTGTGCCGAACGCGAACTTTGTTTAAATATTATTTGGACAAAATATCCATCCATAAGTATAGATATAGGTAATACAATGAGAAACAAACTATATGAAAAAATAATGAAAGACACGCAGTGCTTCCGCTCTCCTACATTACTGTGCCCGACAGGGTCCATAATGATCTAACTGATTGTATTTACCACCTAAATTACATTGTGTAACGTAAGAAATATTGGACATGAATATGAACATGGTGTAAAAATTATGACAATCAATTGTCTAAACAAACTACTTTCAAGTATAGTATATATTTACTACAATTTATATTGTATAGCAGATTTTAAAACATAACATAGCATCACGCCTGTATTCCCCGAATGGGTAGGTAGAGGTGTACACAATTGCACACATTTCAACAATGCTGTTATTAAGTCCCATGTAAAAGTTGGTGAGCTTACAACTAAGAATTTCCTAACAGAAAAACTCAATAGCACTACCCGACCTTGGAATCGAACCTGAGACCTCATGCTCAGCAGTCACGCTTGGTCCCACTAGACCAACGAGGCAGTTTTTAATGATTATTATTTTGTACATACATTCTACAGAGAAATGATGACACTTACTAGTTAGAGAAGAAGTCTTTGCACATCTGGTGGAAGTACTCCAACGGCACGGTGGAGAGGAACGGCTGGCGAGAGCTGGTGGTGGTCTGGAACCAGCCGAACTCTACACAGGTCTGGTAAGTCCACAGGCGCACTGGAAGATTACGAAATGGTGTACAGTCAGTATAGTACAGTCCCACCAGTCTTATCATGAGATATCGTGTTACCCAGTAACTGGATTGTGGAGGTCAGATAGGCAGTTGCTCTATGTAAAATACTGGTATTAAGCTGCATCTGGTTAGACTGGAAGACTCAATGAAGTAAAAAAAAAGGAATTTAATTACAGTACTCTTCGATTTTATACAGTTTCAGAGCGGTATTCGAACCTGCGCCCTTCCCACTACTTCGAATTCTTCTTCCACATTTTAAAACGTATTTTGGTGACGTCATCGCTATGTCTTCAGACCCTATAAAGGTGACTGAACCGACACGACTAACTTTACAATCAATACAATGTCGTATAGATGCGATTAGAAAGGTATAACTTTATAGTTCGCTATGCATACGTTAATGCATTTGAGGGATATATCAATTACTCATTGAGTTGTACTAACTCTCGCAAAAAGAATCAATTAAAGTATTCAGAAGAACGTCTAAGAATATTCCCTGATGGCTAAGAATATTACTCTAACTTTGAATGTTTCTTGTAGGTTGAAGTTTAGCCCCCTGTGATGAAAAGTTTAAATGGTCAAGAAACTTATTTTCAAGGAGTTGTGATTGAAACTTATATATGCCTCGACTGCCTCGTTGGTCTAGTGGACGCAAGCGCGGCTGCAGAGCGTGAGTTTTTGCTGTTGGGAAATTCTCAGAAGCAGCCCAGAGTTAGGAAGTTAGTGGTGTGAGACCCCCGTGTTTCGTACAACACGTAAATCCGTCGGTGTTGCGCCTCTCTCCGGTCGTGTCGGATAGCCTTCCCATCGGACTATACGACTGAAGGAAAGGGTGTTTGCGCATACACTTGTGCACTATAATATCTCCTGCGTTCTTGGCTAATCTCCTCGGAGACCGCCGTGACTGAAATACGATCGGGAGGGGTATTATATAAGACCTAGTTTTTACATCGTGTTCTAAATACTTTTGTTCATTTATTGACTATAAAAATCTTCCCTCAGTTAACAGCTTGTCAACACGAAGTTATTCCTTAAACGTAAAGAGCGTATCACAAACGACGTGAAAAGTGTATCTGATATAGAATCAAAGTAAAATTTTAATTCATAATTGAAATAACTTTGCTGGTGGTTTTGCATCCTACCGCAAAACCAAATATCACTTTGCCAGACTCGGAAATCGAATCCAGTATCTCACGCTCAGCAGCAGCGCTTGCAACCGGTACATCAACGAAACATCCCTCATATTACATTCTGTATATCGTCTCCTGTAACTTCAATGTTATTTTTCATTCTACCTAGTAGCATTTCTGTATTTCCTGCACGGTAGTTATGACTCAGTAAATAATGCAGGCGGCGACATGGCCGGAGACATCTGCAAATCAAACGCCGGGAGACGGGACCAGACGACATGCCGACAACTACCGTACGACACACGGATGGAAAGTCGATATAACACTGACTATTTGGTGTCGGGTTTTTAGCCGTCAAAACCATTAGTCTTGGATGTTATATTTTTCTGATGTCGGTCAGTACCCACTTCAAATATATGAACTTGAAAGAGTGACAATTGAGGTTGCAGGAGAATTCATAAGCTACTTCTGATATTTATCGAAATTTGCAGAAATCTCCAATAACCTCTGATTCTTCTTCTTCTTATGTGGTTAATGAACAACCTAGTGTCCGAGTTTAAACCACCCGTAGGTCTCTGACATGGCTTTACACACCATCGAGAATATCTTTCAGGTGTGCTGGTTTCCACACGATGTTTTCCTTCACTGTTTTACGCAAGTGATAATTAATTTATAATACGCACATGACTTCGAAAAGACAGTGGTGCGTGACTTGGATTGAACTTGCAGTCTTTGACTTGTCAGTTTAACGGTCACCATGATCAGTGCAACCTGGTTGAAACGTCAAACGATTCGAAGGTATTTATTGCGCGTTAATTCCAGTTAGTATAAAGTAATATATTTCCTCTATTGATACAGCTGATGTTCGCCAACAAGTTGTTTTTCTTCCAGGCCTGTACTTCCCAACAGTCTGGCACATAATCTGTGTGCGCGACAATTAGCATCCCATCTACATTGCAGATGCGGCGTCTTACAACAATAACCTATTCATGGACGGTACGGCTACGAAAATGGCGAAACATTTGCATTTTTGGAAGACCAACCACCATTAGCGAAATTTTAATATCAGACAGAATTTGTAAGATTTGCGGGAATTTGGCTAAACATATCTGTATAGAATTTTAATGGCCTGATTTAAAATTATATCTTTATCTTGTTAACTGCCCCACTTGTTTGTGCAGGCCAACTAGGCATCGGCCTGCATAAAGTGATGGGGTAGATCGAAAGCTGCGATCTGAAATCCCGGAACCGCAGTCAAAAGGAATAAAGCAGCCAGAATTGTGGTGGAATGTGTGGTTTTAGTCAGCAGGCATAAAGCATAAAGGATTCCCACTCCAAAATATCTCAATTTCATCAAAGAAAAAAAGCAAAATACAGACCTTTTTTTACTGTGCCTTTGGTTAACTACCTAGTATCAGAGTTTAAATCACCCGTAAGCTTTACGTAGCATTAGAGATGGGTAAATCAACAAAATTCCCTGCATAAACACAGTAATTCAGTGAGATCCTGCTCGGAGACATAGGCGCCGAAGGAGAGGCAACATCTCAACAGCCCAGGTAGGGTAAAAGCCGCATCCCCACCATCAGTGGTAGGGGACAATTCGGGTCACGGGCGCTGTGTCTCCGCGACCCTGTAGTGTGCGTGCTCACATGAAGTCGTACACTGTGAGGGTTTTGGGGAAACTGTTCTGCTTCCCGGAGGAGCCAAAGGCATGGCATAGAAGGGGCACTGGTTTCATCTACTCGTGTTAACGGTGCTCCTTCTGTTTGTGCTGAGATGGCCGTGTGGTTTTTGTCGGTCGGAGTCCGACATATCCCTCGCTGTCAGGAGCAGGGCATTCATTAGGATTCCCACACGATAATAAAAAAATAAAAATTAAGGTGTAGCTCACTGCCCTGGCTCATTAACTCAAAATTGAGTTGCAAAGCGTGCGACATCGCAATCTCGCGTTTGCAGGCATCAAACAGCGTACGTACTTTGGCGCAGCGACAGAATGAGAGAATTAACGAGAGAGTGTTGACCACAAAGAAAAATTTACCCAACTGAACCGACGCAGTAAACTGAGTTAACGCAATTTCGCGGTGTAGCGCAATGTTACCCATGTCTACGCACCATTGAGAACATCTCTCAGGTGCGCTGGTATCCTCACGATAACAGAACATATGCGCTCACCCCTCACCATAATTATTCAATGCGCAGTTTTGAAGGAAATGTTATTTAACCAGTTTTAAAATACTCTATGAATTAATTCCGGCAGTTTTAAATATATAATGACTGAAACAAATTCATCACCAGCCCTAATGGCCACAGTACCGGCCATCGCAGCAAATCCACTTGTAATGCAAATGCTGCGATCTTCTCTTGAAGAAAGATAATTGCCATTTCCTGCTCAAGATCTGATTGTTTTCATTTATTTTGCGAAATACTGGCTTTTTGCTGTATTTTATAATTATTTATGGCGGACTGCGGGGTGGAGATAAGGAGGTGATTTGGAATTGTAAAAGTAGTAGGAGGATAACAATTTATTTGTTTTATCAACTGCCTCGTTGGACTAATGATCCCAAGCGCGATTGCTGAGCATGAGGTCTCGGGTTCGATTCCCGAGTCGGGCAGTGTTATTGAGTTTTTCTGCTATGAATTTCTCAGTAACCGCCCGGAGTTTGGAATTATGCCCGGTTGATGGCAATAGGCTCACCACTTATTGCATGGGATTTAATTACAGCATTGGTGAAATGTGGGTGTACAACTATTTTATGTTTATTTATGCTCTTAGCAAGACTTTAGTTTAAACTGATAGTTGAGAATTTCTGTTTTGTGAATGAAACAAATGAACATTAAGTAGCCTATTCCCAATTATGTTGAGGTTGGTTTACAGTCTAACTGGATGCAGCTTAATACCAATATTCTACATGGAGCGACCACCTACCTCTAACTTCCATACCCCGGTTACTGGTAACACGATATTTCGTAGTAAGACTGGCTATATGACTTGATTACTTGATTCAGGCATCATTATAGATCTTCATTTTCTGACCAACAACTCAAGTGACAAGACAATACAAAATGCGCCAAAAGCATGTGCTAAAACCAGAATTAACCATTTTAAAATTATGTGTTATTTTTTTTGACATCGCATCTCTTATTTACCTACTGTTACTGTACGAGTCCATAAAAAAAAACTTTCTTTCTTTCTTAAGCTCACACAACGTGAGATGAAGTAGAAGAGGTTATCTGTCTATTTTTTTTTGTTCTTAACTTTTGTTAAACTTACTAATAATATTTGACGGATATTAAGCATTGTTTTATATGGCTTTAGCTTCAACATTTTGTAAATGTGAGAACGCCGTAAACTTGTCAAATGCGCTATTAATTTAATAAGGCTTATCTAATTCCACATTTAGAATGCCACATTTAAAATCATACTACGATTTTTTTTGATTAATAAGACCTATTACACTATAAATGATTTTCTAAATGATAATAACATTGATATTAAATAATAACAAACGATTTTGTGATACAGACCAATTTCATTGACAATTAATTACATTCTATATTTATTATTGAAAAATCCACTAAAATCATTTAAAAGTATTTTGAAGGGTTGTTTTGTTACATGTCGTGAACAGTGTTTTATTTATTGATATTTTGAATAATTAAGTATAACATTTGCATGTCAATTATGGTAAATTACAGAGGACTATTTTGCTTTATGTACCATCATCACTAACCTGTATTTAGCTAATAAAGATTTTTGATTTGATTTGATTTGATTTAATTATCTTTTATATTAGTGACTGCATCCAAGATTACGTTGTTTTTACATCCCGCCCAAAATTGTATTTACAGAAATAGTAAAAGATATACAGTTTAAAAGAGTAACCATGGAGTTTCTTGCCGGTTCTTTTCCATAGGAAGCGACTTTTTGGAACCGTGCACGTAAATTCTGACTTTTCTTAAGTGCCTTTGTATGGTTTATATGAAATAAAAACATTTGACTTTCACCTTGTCGTTGACCTTGACTTACTGGTTGCATCATAGGAGTCAAAGCTGGTGTTCCTGTGGTTGGCCACCACCTCCGTGTAGCGGGTCTCGATGCACGGCTGTGTGTAGGGCTGGGTGGTGATCCAGTTAGCCAGTCGCTGGACAGGATTTGCTGGGAAATAAAGTAACGTGATGATTGCCAGAAGGGGTAAATATCTGACTTTCTAAATGTATTTTATCATCATCATCATTATTCACTGCCTGGCTTCACCTACTGTTTGGTATAGGCCTCTCTCTGTTTGTGCCAAACTCAACGCCCTCGTGCTAGCCCATCCAGATTTTACCAGTGATGTTAACAATATTCTGTTCAGTTTTTAGCAAAGAAAAGGTAGCTCGCTGTGATGGAGTGAGTGCTGTAGGGGATAATATCGAGACGATGGGCATGAGCACACTTGTTTGACCGCTGACGTAATATCTGGTACAAGTAATCCGTTTGCGTGTATCAACGCACGCTCTACTAGAATGTCAGTTCTGTTTAGGACCCCAGACACGGTCGACAGATCACCTCTCAGGGTTGCGTTGCGTGTGCTTGCGTTCCGCGAGTAGCGGAGGACCATGTGGTTTTGAATCTCTTTTGAGTGTTGAGTTTTCAACATATGAGATAAATGGTATCTATGACTTTTAATAAAATAAAATAAAGATTTCCTTAATAACAGCTCTTGCAGATATGGAGCTTATTAAAGCATTGTATCAAAGTAGTAAGTAAGTTCTTCTTTATGTTCGATCCTTCATTAATGTTCATTGTATAATTAAGTATGTAGTCACTAGTGCATATCAGTAAAAATAATTTAATAATGTTTGCATGCCCGTACCAGGGTGAAATATGTCATGTTCTGTATTATTATTTAACAACTTTTGTACCATATTTCAAGCAAATAAATGATATCTTATCTTATCTTATCTTTAAAAACTAAAATCACATCGAAGCTGAGCTCAAGTATTACACTTTTGTTATTTCAGAGATATTTCAAAATCTTTTCACCGTTTTACTGACTTTTCATGAGATCAATAATAGCTCTTTATTTTTTTTACTTCTTCATACTTACGGACGTTGCTAGCAGTAAGCACCTCGCAGGCTCTGGGGATATCTCCAGGAGTGGCGTACTGCACCAGGTACGCGAAGGACTCCGTGATGCCGAACCAGAAGAAGGTTGCTAAATCCAGCGGCGTGCCTGCCTGGATCACTGAGCAAGTGCTGGACAGGAGGGATTATCATGATTATTGCGATGATTACAGATTATTATAAATAGTACATTAGAACACAAGTCAGCTAAATTGGTCATTATAGTCGGGGTTGAATTGCTAGCCGAGCCATAGGGGAGGTAGCAATGTTGCCGAGACATTGTAATGATCATAGCTCACGCATCTCATGCAACGTTTTTCAGCACACTTGCAAGGAAAAAATACTAATTACATACAGTGAAAAGTACGTGTGCATAATAAGCCTTATTATAAACCAACCTAAAAGCGGTGCAATAAGAGGACAATTAATGCTTTACGAGCAAATGTGTTGAAAACAGTATTATATTACCTATTATATGGTTATAATTGGTATTATTTTCCCTAACGTTCCAATAATATGTAAATTTTGTGGTCGCAGGACAACTAAATTGGCAAAATTTATTTTTCAAAATAGATTTATCCTATTTTTGGAAGCCGATTAGGGCGCCGTGTGTCGGTAAATAACAACTTTTGGTTTGCGCTTAGCATGTAAGTAATAAAAGTGGAATTTGAAATATTGTGTATCGTACTAATAATATAATTGATTATTATTATGAGTATGGATGTTTTTTTGTTACTCTTTCACGCAATAACTATTGAACGGATTTAGATGAAATATGGCTCACACATTTTACCTGGATTAACACATAAGATACTTTTTATCCCAGGTGGACCCAATTCTGAGTCCACGCAGACGAAGTCGAGGGCAGGAGCTAGTCTTTATACCGGTAATTTTAAACGTGATAGAAGTGAATGTTGGGTGTGGCAAAAGAGACATGAAAGTAGAATAAATGCTGTAGAAATGCGTTCCTTGCGAAGTATGTGTGGTGTAACTGTGACTGATAAGTTGAGGAATGATGTGATACGACAACGTTGCGGTATAAAACAAGACGTAGTGACGAAATTGAAAAGAGTATGCTAAGATGGTTTGGTCATATTGAGAGAATGAATGAAAGTTAAGGTTAACATTTAAGGCAGGTATACATGGAAATGCCTGAAGGAGACGCCCTAAAAGGATATACACTGACTTTATTAGTGATATCCTCCAAAAAGGTAAGGTGCGTAGTACTAACAACCGCCGCGCATGTGTGACAAGAACGTGGAACATGGACGAAGCAAAAAGCATATATAAGGATCGTAGAAAGTACAGAACGCCACATGTGTTCTCTAGTTTCTGCCTACCCCCATGGGAGAAAGGCGTGACTTTATGTATATATGTATGTAATTAAAGATATCATTATCGTGGCACGCTGACGCAGCGGTCGAGACATGGGTTACTGCGTCGACGGTGGCGGATTCCATTCTCGCATTGCTCGTGTAACAAATCTCGCATACACGGACCAATAAAATTATCTTTGAACTTTGATTTAGTTGAACCACTTCGCAAGTACGTATTTCAATTTATCACTAACTTGAACATCTCCGAGACTTGTGCAGGTCCTGTCGGCGTGGCCAGCAGCTGCACCAGTGCTTGCATCGCCTGCTCGATGCTGGTCAAGCAGGCCGCACCCGCCTGCGCGCGGATTGCCTCTGTGATGACTTCTAGGTATTCTGTGACGGGTTTATGACATTATTACTGTTTAGAAAGCGTTTGACGTCAACATAAGATGTATTGAAATGTGGAAGAAGATTTCGGATTAGTGAGCAGAGCTCGGGATGGTTTAGTTCGCTAAGCGCCTGGAAAATTTATCCGGGAGGCGCAGATTCAAATCCTGCTCACAACCATATAAATTGTCTTCCCTATAAAACGCAACCCTACATATACAATACATAGCTACAATCACGCCTGTTTCCTATAGGGGTAGGTAGATACTATTGATTTCCACTCGCTGGACACACACCTTTTCATGCTTATTATTTTTTATATATATAGATATATGTTACCCTCATTGGTTTTCTTCAGTGCCGATGCATTGTGGTCGTATAGTATGATAGCCAGTATACGAACTTCGCTATGTGGTCTGTCTGTGATTACCACACCGGGTCATGGGCGTTTTTATAAGCCCTTAACGAATAAGGGACGGAAATATAGCTAAATCAGTCCTAGTCTTCTACTAAAGCGTTACCAGGGAAGTCCTCCTGCGCATGCAGCGGGCCACTGTCCGAGAAGGCAGCGTCCACCAGGTGTGGGTATGCGAGCCTCATCCACGTCGCCATGGTGCCGGCGTATGAACATCCCACCAATGCCACCTTGGCTGATCTGGAGACAGTAGATACAACAATTAAAAAAGGAAATGTAATTATCATCATAAGTTTAATTGCCAACGTGAATCGTATTCTACATCAAATGATATAAAATAAAATAAATATAAAACAGTTTAAAAACTTTAACCCGACTACGGATAATCCTCCCGACCGTATTTCGGTCATGGCGGCCTATCTCCACGGAAATTAGTCAAGTTTGCAGAAGATATTATAATATCACAATAGCGCATAAGTGTATGCGCAAACACAGGTGCACTCCCTCTTCCTACACTCTCATATGATGAGACGGCAATCCGACACGACCGGAGAGAGATCAGGCGCAGGACCGATGGCTTTACGTGCTCTCCGAAGGACGGGGGTGTCACACCACT
This sequence comes from Xylocampa areola, assembly GCA_935421205.1. Lineage (NCBI taxonomy): Eukaryota > Metazoa > Arthropoda > Insecta > Lepidoptera > Noctuidae > Xylocampa > Xylocampa areola. The sequence continues at coordinate 12,427,619 of OW285225.1, forward strand.
AACTTCCTGAGTCCGGGCTCTTACTGAGATTTTCCTAACAGAAAAATTCAATAACTCTTTGTCCGACCTGGGAATCAAACCCAGGACCTCACGCCCAACGAGGCAGTTATAGTCAAACCGACTACGGACAAATAAAAGTGATCTAAAAAGTACGAAACCGTCAATTAGTTTCAATACTTTAATGGATGCGACACTGATGCTCTATTACCCGTACAAAGTCGGGGCGGGTCGCTAGCATACAGGCTGTGGTTCGATAGTGGCCAAATTGAAGGAGGTGAATCTATAGGTGTAACTGATTACAAAACAATAAAAAAAGTATACCTTAGAAAATCGAATTAATTTCGCATTTTTACTGTTTGTTGCGTATACGTCGTATCATAGCCACTGAGAGTTTAGAAACCAATAATGAGACAATAACACAATCCTAAATCTACATTGTAGTCTTATTATGTTCGTTAGGTCTTTATCGTTGACTTGTATGCAACTTACCTACTTATCGGGCGGCGCGCTCGTTGCGGCGTTGTGCGTCGTATGCGAAAGTTTCACAAAGAAGCGTCAGCTGTTACGAGACGACTAGGATGTTGACCTCTTGGCTATTATTGTTATAATTATTTTTATACAACATATAACTTGTTGCTGTATATGTTCCTACAATATGGCGTTCGTCAAGACCTTTATTTTAACACCAGACATGTCAGAATGGTCTCAATGTTTTTTTCGAGTTTAGGATTTTGGTTGCAATGTCCTTCATATTAAATTTATGAGAAAACAAATGTATTTAACTTATGTCACCCGGACCATTATTACGAATCTATTGATTGATACATCATTGAAAAAAAATTAAAAAAACGTAAATAAAAAACAAACATAGGAGTACATACATAGACTGCTAAAATCATAACCTTAAACTGCCTAATGTATCTCAAGTTATTAATTATCTATAATTTGAAAAGTACGTAATTTCAAATTTATCGTGGGTAGTTTACACTTTCCATCTTTTCTTCTGTAGTTTCTGCCTACCCACATGGGCAAAACGCGTGACTTTATGTAAGAAGGTAAGTATGTATAATGATTCTGCATTAAATATTCCTTTAAAATATTAATCGTTTCTCAATTTCAAGGAAATAATCCCATTATCAATTGTTGTTCATGAATGACGATGATGAATGAACTTTGAATCAAGCCATTGTAGTTTAGTTGGTGTTAATCATTTATTAATACTAATATTTCTTGAAACTTCAACTTATCTTGTTAATATTGTAAGTTGTGGTTTTAATAAGTAAATTTATTGCACTTCAAACTATTATGTTTGTTTAATTATTGGGTATTGTATTTTCGGCTATAGCATGATAGGACTGTAAATATTCGTACTGAAAAATGATTTTTTATTCTCTAAAATGGATGGATGTACGGTGTGGCCGAGGATGGAGCTCGTAGATCCAAAGAGATTGTATATCTCAAACAACACGTAAGGTAGGGTCCCAAGTTCAAGTCGGTAGGAGTCCGGCACAAAGTCCATGATGGATTTTCCAAACTTGAAAAAAAAAACAAAAAAAGGTTCCCAAGTTCAGCCAAGTCCAGCCAGTCCAAGTAGCTCTAAGTCATCTGCCAGTGGTATGGACATATCCCGGAAAGTAGGAGATATTGGGAACTGACTCCTTTTGGCGCAGAAAAGGCAGGCTTGTGTCCTGTTGGCGTTGAATTTGACGAGATTTTCGTACCCCAGTCGGAAAGAGTTTTAAGAGCTTGTTTGATAGCCAACCATGTCTTCTCTCAAATTTTGGATTTCCATCTTCTTGGCCCTCAGACTAAAGGTGTACTTTTCTGAACTACTGTGCTGTCGTCTGCGTACCCAAAGGTTTATTTATGTAGATCATTGATGCAGCAAGAATAGAGTCGCGGATAGTACAGATCCTTGAGGTACTCCGGCGTTTATCACTGACTGCACGAGCAGCCGTCAACGACCACTCGAATCGATGGTTCCCGCAAAAAGCCCTTAATCCAGGAGCAAAGAGTCAGCCTGTATGATGGAAACTTGTTGATAAGGCTCTTGTGCCAGAGCTAATCGAAGGCTAAAGTATTTTTTATTGTGGAAAGTGTATACGTTGGTGAGAAGGATTCGTACCTGCGCCTCCCGGATAAATACTCCAGGCGCTCTGACAGCTAAGCGATAGACAATGAAGAGGTTGAGATGGCTTAGCAGTCAGAGCGCCTGGAGTATTTATCCGGGAGGCGCAGGTACCAGGTCTTCCACAAAAAAATTATAACTTTAGAGTTCGATATGCATGCGTTAATGCTTTTCGAAGATTTATCGGTACTAATCGAAGGCTATTGAGATGTTTAGAGCTGCCGATGACTCGCCGAGTTTGATGTTCAATGCTTTTTTTATAAGTACTTAATAGTCGTATAGCTTCATTAAATTTTAACACATTCTTAGCTTAACTATACGAGTATGTGTTATTCAATTTGTTAAAACTCAAAAAGAACTCAATTATTAATCTGCGCTTTAGAAATAGTGAGAATTAGACAATATAAGTGCTGTCATTAACCCTTAATAACAGCACTTAATTGACTCAAGTCTAAAAGTGTGAGTAGTGGCAGTTTGATTCACCTTGCACGTGAGAGTTTAACTGGTCCGGTGGGTCACCTTCACTACTTGGAGAGGCACTGAAAGGAGAAGAAGAATGAGTATGCTATCTCATTTACCTGTAGCGTCCATACTCGAAATCATCGCTCTTGACGTATTGAATGAACTGCGCTAGGTCAGCCAGCGCCTGGTCTATCGTCAGGAACCGGAGGTTGGGCACGTCAGAGGTCCTGGAACAAATGGAAATATGATTAATATGTTAATACTATATCAGGGCATAAATCTCGTTGTTAAGTAACTGCCGCACAGATCGATCGAGGTTAATCTGCGCTTGCCGCGGTCGGTCTGTGGATAATTTTAGATCAAACGTGCCTCGGAGATACGATAAGCTGTCGGTCTCGGCTGTTAAAAGAAGATGTATGACAGCAGTTACGGGTAGTCAGATACCTGAAAGTCTGACAAGCAGTCTTACCGCGAGATATCGTGGTACCCATTAACTGGGTTGTGCAGGTAAGATAAATAGTCGCTCTATGTAAAATGCTAGTATTAAGCTGCTTCCAGTTGGACTGGAAGTCGACCCTAACGTCGTTGGGATAAGGCTGGGCAGATTGATGTCTAGTTATGAAGCCCTCATACCGCGCTGCAACCTCTGGTTGTTGTCTGTATGTATTTTGAAGATATAGCAAGTACGGAAATTGTTGTAATAATCTTTTGTTTTCGAGGATTCTGTCTCATAGAAGAAACCTTGGGTGTCTTCACACCTTCTTGATGGTATCGATGGCCCCGTCATTTGTGCAGGCCACCCATAATTTGCCTGCCATTCTAGTGAGACGCGCGAATAAATAAGCAAGCTGTTTTTGCGGATAAAACGTGTGCTAGATATTAATCCTTCTCCAGGACTTGGTTTATACCAATTTTCTTGAAATCCATTTAGTAGCAAAATAGCACCACGATTGTATTCCCCGAGGGGGTAGGCAGAGGTGTACAAAGTTGTTTACCCACATGTCACCATTTCTGTTATTAAGTTCCATGTAATAGGTGGAGAGCCTATTGTTCTTGGGTTGCATCTACGGAGCACAATTCTAAATACCGGACTGCTCTTGGGTATTTTCTAACGGAGAAATGCAATTATAATAAAACAACTTTTAACCGGATTAATCGCGTGTATTTTTTTGTTTTTCCTGACGTTTCGAACACTTTGCAGCGTTCGTGGTCGCAGGAGGATTGACGGTTAAAAGTTGTTTTATTATAATGTGTAGTGATCGCGTAAACCTAAGATATTACTAGGAGAAATGCAATAATATTTTGATCCGCGAATTGAACCACATGTTCAGTAGTCACGTTTGGGATTACTAGACCAATGAGTAGTCAGTACAGTCAGGCAGTTAGGAAATTACAAGCATACAAATGCATTGACGTCACATCCATTAGGTCCACATCGCGTGACTTTTAAAGGTGATAAAATATGGCGGGTCATGAGGAACAGCATTTAGTTTCAATTGATATAATAATCGGCTTCCGACAGCTGCTTCTTGTAAATTGCGAGTGATGACACATTTCCAGGGCTATATTTCAAGGTATAGATACCCTGACAACACAAAAGCGCAAGACCCATTTTTTTTAAATATAACATAAATTGCCGTATTTAAGTGAGGACGGAGTTAGAGAAAGGAGAGGTTTTAAGCCTCTGTTCTTCTCACTTAAATCTAGCCCTATACATTTTAAATAACATTTTTTTTTATCTTTGTTTATTAATTACACCAAATTGGCATGTTTTTATATGGTTTATTTAAATAAAAGGTCACATTTGACGTGCTAGGTTTGAACTCACAGTCTGTGGCTACAAAGGCGGGTCCATAACCACTCAGCCATTACAGCATTCGTTCAATATTGACAACACAGAATTACCCACCGAAATATTAGTATTGTGGCATGAATGGTTAATGAACTTCACAAAGAGGGTAATTATTTGGTATTTATGTACCCACGGCTACTATGCAGTTGTTAGTGGTTTAGTAAATAACGTTCTAGTGTATTACTTTCAGTAATTTTCAGTGATATCGGCTTCTGAAATTCATTGTGGGCTTTTTGCAGTGTATTTGCTTTTAGTAAATTATATGTTACTGAATAGAATTTAATGTTGAATGCTAAATTGTTTATTTTAGTGAACGGTTTTATTTTGTCGCGGTTAAAGGCAAGAATGGAGGAAAATAAAAATGCAAACAATTGGAATAAAATTATATTTCGTTAAAAATGAAAAAATACATGACAAACTAAAGGTAAGAGCCTTTAGTTCGTCATGTATTTTTTTTATCCGAATTGGATCTATGTTTGGCTATCAACTCGCCTGATGTTAATTAAGCGACGGTGTGGACGACGATGGATCACGTAGATTCAGAACAAATCTATTCACTCTAAGTAGAGTAAACAGATTTTGGGAGAACGACAGTTGGGGAGTTGATGCAACTGCCCAGACCCGTCTCCCACAACGGTTGCACGGACTACATCCCGAAACACGACTAGGTCGTTTCACGGCATGGCTTCGTCCGGTGGGTGGTAACCAGCCGCGGCCGAAGCCTCCCACGAGAGTTGTGTTGCTTGTTTTGCACCACCCCGGGTGCCACGTGTAGGGATTACATTCTAAGAGTGCACTCCTACGCAAGCGGACAACTCATCGCCCTTTGAATTAGATCCTTGTTATAATCATGTAACATTATCAGTACTCTTGAAACTAATACCAATTCCAACCCAATTCCAATATTAAATTGACGCCTTAAAACAATGCGTAATTTTAAAATAAATTTACCTACATTATAGTTGCCTCAATTTTAAAGCATGTTGTCTTCATAATATCTTGAATCTATAATTATTTATTAGACATTTTGGCATTTAAAAGTACGAACTGACATATTTCCAATGTCAATCGAGCGGAATTATTTTCAAGAGTAAGCCCACTGGTCGTGTAATAATAATGACTATACTTTTTTCAAAAAATCAAACTGTTTGATTCATGGCTAGGAATATTGATTTTTCAAAAATCAAATGATTCAGTTTTACAGATGAAACTTTGAAAAGCATTAACGCATAGTGAATTCTAAAGTTATAATTTTTTATTATATTACATGGATTCATGATTGGGCACAAAAATGGAGGATCAAACTCAACGAGTCCAAATCTATTCACATTGACTTCACCAACAAAAAGTGTGACTACCACCCAATTTCTATAAATTGCGTACAAGTGCCATACGCAAACACAGCCAAATATCTCGGTATAACACTTGACGCAAAGTTACGATGGAAAGCGCACGTCAAAAAGGAAAAGCAGGAACTAGACATTCGATATAAAAATATGTATTGGTTATTGGGGAGGAAGTCCTGCCTATCAATACGAAATAATGGACGTATGGCATTCAACTTTGGGGCTGTACTAAGCAGAGCAATATTAAAATAATTCAAAGATTCCAAAATAAAGTACTTCGGGATATAGTCAACGCTCCCTGGTATATAAGAAACGACGACCTCCATCGCGATCTCGTCAACCAAACCATACAAAAATTTGCTAAAGCGCACGAACGTAGACTTCATCACAACGTAAATGTCGAGGCAATCCAACTGCTCGATAACACGGACATTGTGCGAAGACTTAACAGAACTAAACCATTTGAATTAGTGTAGTGACTATTAGTGAATAATTAAGCTAAATCAATGAAGTGTTATAACTATAAAACACACGAACAAAGTGTTATCATCTTATCAGACTCTAAGAATGTTCAATGAACATTAATCTTAGTTATAATATACATATATTACGTAGCAAATTAAGTGAGATAAAAATTTCTTATTCGCCTAAGTGGCTAGATTGTTATTTAATTATTGAGGACTAAGTCCTAAGTAATTCAGAAAAAAAATAATGGAAAATGAATACGGTCGTGAGCAGGACTAGCAGTATAGGGACTGAATAGATAGCAATGACGTCGCCAAAAGACGTGTTAAAATATGTATGAAGAATTCGCGGTGGTGAGCAGAGGTCGAGATGGCTTAGTGGTCAGAACGCCTGGAGTATTTATCCGAGAGGCGCAGGTTCGAATCTTGCTCACGACCGTATTCTTTTTTCATTTAATATAATAACTTTAAAGTGCATGCGTTAATGCTTTTCAAAGATTTATTTTTAATTATAAAGAAAGAATAAGATCTTAGGTACTAGACCAACGAAGCAGTCAAAACACAATCCATTTTGGAAATGCCATACAAATCTCCGAGCATGACGTCACACGCCAGCTCATATCTGACCTCAGGCCAGTGGGCCAATGGCCACTTGACCTCACCGTCCGTCTTGAGGCGTCGGTTCAGGATTTACTATAATATGGTCAATTGGATTCATTTGTCGTGTGAATATGGTATTATTGAGCTTAGATGTTGGGAGGTAGGCAGATTGTGCTGATAGTTTTGGTCGCCTAATTTTATTTTTTAATTTTATTATGTTTGTTTTTCGTGGTAGCAGGATGGCTTAGAATAACTAAGAAAGATTAGTGACCGCTGTTAATTCAATAGCTCCCAACAATGACACGGTAGCTCATTTGATAGAGCGATGACACGGAGTATCAAGGGTCGCGGGTTCAAGCCCCGTTCGTGTCTATTATTTTTCAATCTTTCCTTAAAAAATAGGCATTACATGGCCTTAATACGTATAAAAAAAAAACTTTATATATGACCTAAGGTATTACTAATTATTATGCCTAAAGATTTAAACTCGATAACTGCGACCCGCCAAATTTAGCAGGAAATCTACACTGTCTCAATATTACCTATACCTACAACAAATGTCATCAAAATTAGTTGAAGTAGTTCTATTAACAAACATACGCACAGTTGATGCTTGGCTACTAACTTTGAATTTCAAGGATACGGAGGATCTCTTAGCGGTTTTACGGTAGTATAATTAAATAAATCAATTATAAAAAGTTAGTTAATAACAGGTTAAATTTATTAATATTTATTAATAAGATATATCTTAATAATATAAAATAATTAGTTTAAGTTAGACGCTGGATAAAGTTTTTGTTAAATAATTAATCATTAAAATTAGATTAGATTAGATTTAATCATTAGAATTCTATAAAATTTGTTATTCATAAGTAAGATATGCAAACAATACACACCCTCTCACACACACACACGTACACAAACGTTATACACAAAGAGAGGCTCTCTACTCACCTTTTATTTCATATTTAATTGTCAATTTAGTGTAAATCTAATAAAAATTCTGATACTACGGGGAGTGGCGCCGAAAGCTGAAATACAGGTGTTTTCCTAGTTCGGCAACGGATGCTGTTTCATATTTATTTTGAACATGTTACTAGCTAGTAATTATGCTAAACTTGTAAAAATCTTAGTTTTTTTAAATAAATTATATTATATTCATATATAATTATATTTTTTTAATACATGTTGAGGCCATGTAATGCCTATATTAATTCAATTTTTCAAAGAAACATTGAAAAAATAATAGACAAGAACTGTTTTAGTAAATCTGTAAATGATTACTAGATAAATATCACCAGGCGTCTCCTTAAGACGTATACAAAGAGGATTGAAAATTCAATAGGTTTGAACACGACAAGGTAGCTCAGTTGGTAGAGTGATGACACGGAACGTCAAAGGTCGCGGGTTCAAGCCCCGTTCTTGTCTATTATTTTTTCAATGTTTCTTTGAAAAATAGAATTTATATTATATTATTATTATTATACAAACTTTCACATTTATTTATTATACTAGTGGAATAGGATAATAAGCAATCTCCATAAAATTCTAGGAACATAAAATGGCACTCCCAAATAGGTATATGTGAGGACCTCTTGAACCTCCGAGGCCTCTGAGGAGGAACAAACCGTTTTCTTTTCACGCAAAACTGACTTTAATTGTAGAAAATATTACACTAGGGAGTCCCTCTCTATGCATACTGAAGGCCTCATTACCAAGATAACTTTACAGTTATTATTAACCCTTATAACGTTGATTTAAGGGTGTTTTTTCTTTGGCGTGTAGTCAAATTATGTTTGCATAGAATTAAAGAGGCAATTAGTAAGGATTACAGTAAAAATAGATATTGGTCGTTTTAGCATATTTTCTTAAACGTTTGTAATGATTACATTCTGAGTATTAACAAGGGTGGTGATTAACATTTTAATTAAATGACAGTTTATTTATATTGTTGTTTTTTTTTGCTCCGGGATGGAAATTCATCATCATCCCCCTACCCTTATCCCAATTTATTTGGGGTCGGCGCATCATGTATTCTTATTCCATACATCTTTATTAGCCGTCATATCGTCAGTCACTCCTTTTCTAGTCATATCATCTTTAACACAATCCATCCATCGCTTCCTCGGTCTTCCTTTATTCTTATAGCCATCTACATTCATACTCAAAACTTTCCTTGTCACATGACCCTCATCACTCCGCATCACATGCCCATACCATGCTAAACGATTTCTACGCAATTTCTCAGTCACCGGTGCCACTTTCAGACTTCCTCTTATATATTAATTTATAATTCTGTCCATCCGCGTCACACCACATATCCCTCTTAACATTCTCATCTCAGCTGCATCCTTCGTGGGGCAACATTCTGAACCATACAAGACAGCAGCTCTAAAGGAAATTATGTAGTGGTAATTACTAATTAATATAGAATTGCCTCTTGAACCTTGTCTTCTTACTCTATCAAGAAAATATTTTGATCCTTTTTTTCTGAATTTTCTTCAAACTTAGCAATTCTGACTCAAAAACTCAGTTATTGTCAATATGAAGATAGAAATCTAGAAATTCTGTTACTGCCTTTCTTATAAGAGTAGGGCAATCATACTCGTATTACCCCATAGTATTAAAACCCTAATAATAATCCCCCTCTGGGACAGTTCGGCAGACGTTACCTCATCTCATGAGACTAACGTTAAACCGGAGGGAACATTAAATTAGCTTTTTAAGACCAATGATACTAAAACAAAAAAAGTGTCATAAACTCTACGAGAAGCATACAAAACGGAGGGCAGTTTGGGGCGAGCTATTGGTGCGTGGCGACACTGCGGTCCTGATTATCCCAGAGAGTCGGTTAGGGCCTCGTCTCCAGTTTCCCTTCATTGGACAGCTGGAGTGGAACCCAAGAGTGCCCGCAGGATTCTCAAATCTGTCTTACCATAACTGGCCGACCAGAGAGGGGTCGCCAGAGCTATATGCTCTGGGATGGAAGTGTCATGTAAGTAATGGCGTAACAACGGGGAAACCCGCTCCGGGTCTTTGAGACCCGTGATGGTGAAACTAGGCTGTTTTCTCTCCACAATTTTTTTATATAATTTTAATCATTTAAGTATCGAAAAGTACTACATAATCTTCAAGTTCAACCTAACTACGGAATAACATCACATATGTGCACCTACTACACTACATACGTATATGGTGACCCCATGGACAATGCCGATGATATATGGGCGCCAGTCGCACGTGGCTTGGAACTCTGCCAGCTCTCTGCATTACGTAGAGGACTATAAATCTATGGCCTCACACCATACATTGAAGGGTTAGTTAGCTATAAACGTAGCAATGTTAGTGTTAAAAGTATTTGATGAACTGTCTCGTTGGTTTATTGGTTGTAAGCGCGGCAGCTGAGCGTGAGGACCTGGGTTCGATACCCATGTCCGGCAAAGTGTATCTGTAGACTGATCCCCCCAAGGTTTGCTTAACCTCATTGCGTTAACTTGTTACTCATAACGACGGTTCCTCACAAACCAAGCAGTAGCAACACCATGATGACTTTATTGTACTTTCTTGAAAACAATTGACACATGTAGTTCAAATTACAAAACTTTATTCTTTATTATGACCGTAATCATAAAACCATAAACAATCTTCCTCTTCTAAAGTGTCAATGGTGTCAATATTTTTTACGTTTTCTGTAAGCGCTTTTCCACAGATAATATAAAGCAATGTTTCGTTCGCTATTAATTATTGTTCAACGGTTATTACTCACGTGCATTCTTCGGGATTGCCCGACTAGTTTCGAACTCGAACGGAGCCCTTAGTCTTGAGCTGAGCCCGCAGCGACGTCGCGAGACAAACTGACTGTCAGTTTCTTTCGGCACTTCGACAATCCCGAAGAATGCGCGTGAGTAATAACCGTTGCACAATAATTAATAGGAATGTGTCTACCGACAGTTATTGAACAAAAATAGTTCGCTATTATTATCAATATTGAGTATCATATTTTTAGCAATCATATTTTATTATAATACATAGCACTAAAATGCCATTTGTTTACGATTGATAGTTTTAGTTTACCGATTACAGCTTGGAATGGACGACGTTTCGTGTTTGGATATGACGCCCGACAAAAATGCTACTTTATTATTATAAATGCAAAAGTTTGTGATGGAAGGGTGTTTGTCACGTTTCGTCTAGTGGTCCAAAGCACGACTGCTGGGCATGAGGTCTTGGGTTCGATTCCCAGGTTGAGTAAAGTGTTATTGGGTTATTATGTTAGGAAATTCATAGTAGCAGCCCGGAATTTGGAATTGTGCCCGATAGATGGCAATAGGCTCACTACTTATTACATGGGACTTTATAACAGCATTCGTGAAATATGGGTGTACAACTGTGTACCTCCACCTACACCTTCGGGAAATATAGGCGTGATGCTATGTTATGTTATTTATACTGAACAGATTTAGATGAAATTTGGCACACAGATATTTTATAACTTGGATTAACATATAGGATCCGTTTTATCTTTGTTGGATCCAATTCTGAAGTAAACGTAGATGAAGTCACGGGAACGAGCTAGTACCGAATAAAAAAATATTCACAAAATCCATCAAAAGCCGTGCTAACTAACCATGTGGTTCAAACTACACCTTTTATGTCGTTAAACCTGATGGTATGAAAGCTCAACTAACATCGATTTAAACGATACTCTCGTAAGTTAGTTAAAGACCGCGTTTACACCGAATTGTAACAGTGAAGGCATGAGCACGAATGCTACATTTGGACTTTAAAACCGAATCTGCATCGTATACTTTTTTATTTATTTTTTATCAAAAATAGGTCTACCTTTGGCCACCAACTCGCCTGATGGTAAGCGACGGTGTGGCCGAGGATGGAGCACATCGATCCAGAAGACATCTATTTACTCTAAGTAGAGTGGATAGATTTGGGGAGAACGATAGTTGGGGAGTTGATGCAACTGCCCAGACCCGTCTCCCACAACGCTTGCACCGGACGCTTCGTTTGGTGGGTGGTAACTAGGCGCCGATGCCTTCCACCAGAGTTGCGTTGCCTGCTTTGCACCACCATTTGGCCACGTGTAAGGATTCCATTTTAAGGGTGCACTCCTACGGACGCGGGAAAATCAGCCCCCTTATACGGGCTTCAGCTTGGCTTTATTCCTGTCACTCTCACACAACTGTCCAACTACAAGTGCAAGACAGAGAAGGCAATATTTTATAAATTATTTGTCCTTAGTATTTCTCGCAAGATGTTCATAGCACATCGCAAACTCTGGTCGGTATATAATTATCGAAGTTAGCATGAAACGCTTGGGTAGCCGTCGCCAGTTTTTCCGTGGAAAGGAGACGGTGGAAAGGGAGAGAGAGGCGAACCCTTCTCATCTTGCTGCAGAAGACGTGCTAGGCGAGTGCGCTTATCGATCTCCAGCCACTTTGAGCAGTAGCCTGTGGGCGACGGACTTTGGTAGTTCGTCGTCCGACCACCAACAGGCCCGGGACGGCGGCGAGCAGCGCTTGCTCGCGTTTCATACCCGTGCAGGTCAACTGTGGCCGTTCTCTTCAAATGACAGGATCTGTCAAAGCTTTCGATGGATCATAATCTACAATCGGTGAATATAGCTACGATCCCGTAAAAGTCGGTAGGAATCCGATACAACCGGTTCATGACAACAACACTAATACTAGGTTGGGTACTATTTATCCACCCAAAAAAGAACCTTCTAGTACTGTACCTTCAAAAATAAAAGCTATTTATGTCGTAAGTATGTTGCCCAATTACATTCGGGTCGGTAAATCTCCCGGGACTTAAGCAAACCCTTATAAAATTTCCCAAAAGTACAGCAATACCCTTTTCTAATCGCCTTCCAATCTAATAGTGTGCCGACAAAATAATTTAGGTTGAACAAAACGCAATACGTTTTGTTATCTTATCTAGCATGTCAATCTGTGATAAACTTTTGTTAGCCCGTTAATTAGTCTTTTGGATTTTATACCCATAATTTTGTGTCACACATTTCTTTTTAAATTTATTTGTAGATACTCATCTGATGATTCCCCAAAGGGGAATGAAAATAATATACCGGTTGGGGAATCTATACGTGATGATAATAATTAGGGAAACTTATTGACTAAGTAAATTTTTTTACCACTTAAATAATTTTCATAGGAGATATTAAAATGTGGTAAGTCCTTCATACTTACTGGAGGAGCTCATGGCTAAGTAACAGCTACACAGATCGATCGATGAAGGTTAAGTTGTTGTTGGTACTCTGGTGTGTGGATGGGTGACCATAATTATATACCGCGACCCCTCCGTGTCTCGGAGAAAACGTTAAACTGTCAGTCCCTGTTGTCAAATGAAGTAACGGGTAGTCAGAGGTCTGAAAGTCTGACAACCAGTCATACTACGAGGTATCTTGAATTATCGTGTTACCCAGTAACTAGGTTGTAGGGTTCAGATAGGCAGTCGCTCCATGTAAAAAAGTTGTATTCAACCGCGACCCCAATATAATTGGGAAAAGGTTAGGCTGATTGAACCTGGGGTAGGTATAAGGAAGAAAAATGGAAGAGAAGAATCTAGTAAACCATTTATATTAATTGTACTTACAACAAAAACACTGCTGATAATATTATAGCAATATTGTGAATCTTTATCTGTTTGCTATGGTTTTATTTTGAACGAATTTGTCCATCAATGGCATCAACAGTACCTAGTAAAAGTATGTCGCCAATTTTAGGACAATTTTTTTTATCCGAAATGGATCTACGTTTAGCCACCAACTTGCCTGATGTTAAGCGACGGTGTGGCCGAAGCTGCAGCACGTAGATCCAGAATAAATCTATTTTCGCTATAAGTTGAGATTTGGGGAGAAAGACAGTTGGGGAGTTGATGCAACTGCCCAGACCCGTCTCCCACAACGGTTGCACCGGACTACATTCCGAAACACGACTAGGTCGTTTCACGGTATGGCTTTGTCCGGTGGGTGGTAACCAGCTGCGGCAGAAGCCTCCCAGCAGAATTGTGTTGCCTGTTTTTCACCACCCAGGGGCCACGTGTAGGGATTCCATTCTAAGGGTGCACTCCTACAGACGCAGGCAACTCAGGCCCCATATTTTTATTATTCACGCGTGTTCCACAGCAGTTACACTGCGGTGTGATAGAAAACCAACTTGGCAGAGTCACGGCTTCATGTCGTTACGTTACGGGTTGTTGGCGAGGGTAGTGGGTTCGACGCGGAGTTATACACGCGCGTGTATCTATGTATTGTATTTACCTTTGTACGTGATTTCACCTCACTGCCTTATTTATTAGAAAGGGACTTCCGGCTAAGTAACTATAGATCATTTGGTCGAGGGAAAGCTCCAATTTCCGCAGTTGTGGATGGGTGATCATTAAAGATAAATCTTTGAAAAACATTAACGCATGCTTAGCGAACTCTAAAGTTATAATATTAAATGGAAAAGAATACTTTAGTGAGCAGGATTGAACCTGCACCTACCGGATGAATACTCCAGGCGCCGTGACCACTAAGCCATCTGGACCTCTGCTCACTACTACCGAATTCTTTCCGGTTAAAACTGGAAGAATCGCGTGTATTTTTGTTCTTTTTGTTTTTCCTGACGTTTCGAACACTGCAGCGTGGTCGCAGGAGGACTGAACGTCAGGAAAAACAAAAAACCTTGTTTTATTATAAAGTTGTTTTATTATAATGTGTAGTGTTCGCGAAAACCAAATTGAAATTGTTTATTCTTTAAAATAACAGGTCATTTTTTACTAGAACGCTATATTCTTATCTGACTAAATCGGGGAAGAAAGACCGAAACAAACTCAGAGGTCAATGTCTCTTTTAAAGTCCACACATGTCGTTTATGGTTATGTCGACGTAATCATTTAGTGCGAAGTAGAAAGGCCTTTTGAAGAAAGAGTCATATCGATATGCTGGTCCTGCTCCATAGGACAACTCAACCAGTACAGCCCATCTGCTTATCTATCTCAATTTTGACAGGCATATACGCAATACATATTACTGTTAAATATTATATATAATAAAAAAGAGAAACAGCTCTTAATTTTTTTATTAGACTCATGACTACTTTATTGTAAGTGTGAGCACCATGCAGCCATTAACATTATTCTAGTAACGTGACTTGAGGTCTGGTAGTTTGAGATGTCATACTCACATAAATGTCTCACTGTGGTGGCGTGTGTGTTGGGTCATTCTGTTCCCTAAAATATGGTTGAGCTGAGCGATGCGATGCATATGCGTGATACTCGTGAACGGGTGCCACAAGTTGGGACTGGTCAGCTCAAAACTACCGAGACTAGTAACTATTATTATAATTTTGTATCTTCTATTGTACCTACGTGTACAACTATATCTGCATCGATATCACATAATCTCTTTTTGTCATAATTGTACCTAAATTATTGTACCAAAACATTTTAAAAGAAAGGAGTTTCTTGCCCGTTCTTCTCCATAGAATCGAATCTAAATTTCTTCATCTCGAATCTAAATTTTGGAACGTGGCATTTCTTGACTTTCAAAAGTACCATTATATGGTCTCATTGGAATAAATGATTTTGACTTTGACTTTTTGGCTTTGACTTTGAATATCAAGTTGACCAGTCCTAACTGACGGCACACATGCATCACTTTGCCCGACCTGGGCATCAAAACGTCAAACTCAGGGGTACAATTAAAATTCCAAACTTACGTGAACGGCCTAGTCCTCCCGTAATACCTATGTTCGGTATAGAATAGGCCGGCTCCTATCTGCTGGGCCAGCTCGTGGGCCAGGCCTGTAGTGGCCCAGCCCTCGGAGATGGCCCACTCGCCCCCCACGAATATCACTATGTTGTCCCTGGCGAATTCGTTGTTGTAGAAGTAACGCTGAAATAATGAGACATTTTTGGTTATTGTATTTGGCGTGATGGCTGAGGGTTTATGGACCCGCTTGTTGAGCCACAGGTTGTGGGTTCAAAGTTGTATTAATCAGTAACACAAGTAGTTGTTTTTATCAAAAATTTATCTACGTTTGGTCTCCCACACGCTGATGGATGATAAGCGACGGAGTAGCCAAGAATGGGACAGGTAGATTCAGAAGAAATCTATTCACCCTAGCCTTCAATATGCCTAGATTGTAAATTTAGATAATACAATGCATAAAAATAAATATATATTAAAATTAGTATTATATGTATCCAAAATGTATATGCCTATTAGGTTAAACATAGCGATCCTAACATTAGAATTAGATCTTATTATATTGTACCTATGTTCTACAAATAAATAATTTGAATTTGAATTTGTATTTCTCAGGAAACATGGAAGACAAGTAGTTGAAGACATCGAAATCAATAAAACGTCTTAGTTCTTACACTATCCATCCAACTATATACCTGACTGGATTAAACAACATTTGCATCTTATCGTCATATACTTCAGATCAAATCAGTACTAAAGTCGACGCAGTTTTGATTCATGTTGATCGACCTCTGTCATTGATTGTACCAATATGATTCAATATTGTTGTATCAATATTATATATTGTAGGTACTTTCTTAGTTAATCTAAGACATTACCGACATACGGTGAACGAAAATATCGTGGGGAAACCTGGACTTGATGGTCTGAAATCACCCACGCAGTGAGCTAGCGTGGTGATCAGTGTTCGTGCCTTCTCTGTATGAGAAGAGGCCCGCGCTCTGCAGTGGGACAGTTATGGGCTGGTTATGTGCATAAGGAAATCAAGAAGCAT
Organism: Xylocampa areola; assembly: GCA_935421205.1. NCBI lineage: Eukaryota > Metazoa > Arthropoda > Insecta > Lepidoptera > Noctuidae > Xylocampa > Xylocampa areola. The sequence continues at coordinate 12,444,247 of OW285225.1, forward strand.
CTAAATAAAATAGAAATACAGATAAATCTTTGAAAAGCATTAACGCATGCTTAGCGAACTCTAAAGATATAATATTAAATCATCGCTAAGCATGCGTTAATGCTTTTCAAAGGTTTATCTGTATTTGTTAAGGTAATTGCTTCTTTATGACATTGCACTAACTGCAATGTTAGTCGTGTAGGTTCGGTCACCTGTATAGGGGCAGAATAGTTAGCAATGACGTCGCCAAAAGACTTGTTAAAATGTGGACGAAGAATTCGCGGTGGTGAGCAGAGGTTGAGATGGCTTAGTGGTCAGAGCGCCTGGAGTATTTATGCGGGAGGCGCAGGTTCGAATCTTGCTCGCGACCGTATTCCTTTTCAATTTAATATTATATCTTTAAAATAGAAATGTCCAAAGGCGAGCATGATACAGAATGAGGTTTTCAGCAACCCTTGTGGAGAATAGAAACGTGGTGATCAATGCCTTCTCTGTATGATAAGAGGATCTTGCCATCCAGTGGGACAGTTCTAGGCTAGTTATGTTTATCTTATGTTTTTACTAATTTTACGTGCTGAGCTTGCGGTAGACTGTTGTACAGCCACGCAAGTATTATCTTATAGACATGGCGTCAATTCTAATATAGCACACTAAACTAAATTTATAACATTCCTGTCTTTTACTAACAGGTACTAAATGAGCAAGATGGGACGAATCAAGAGATGACAAGTTAGAATCGACAGCGTGGTTGGCGCAGTGATCGAGAGACCGACTGCTGCGCTGCGTGTCGCAGGTTCGATTCCTGCACGGAGCAAATATTTGTACGATCTATAGTTTTTGTGCTTGTGAGATTATATGTCTGTAAACGCAACCACGATACAGGAAGAAATTCCTAGTGTGGGGCAACGTTTTTTAAAAAAAACAAAAAAAAAAAATTTGCCACGACAAATTAAAATCGCTGAAAGTTTCTAGTAGGCACAGTTTTAGGTAGCCACTAAAATTGGACACGTCAAACTAAAATTGTATGGAAATTTTAAGTTGACGTTATTAAATTTGAATTTGATGTCATACCGTCCTGCAAATTTCGTTTAGTTAGTTTTATTAGAATTGACACCACTCTCAATTGCTGCCATAAACACACGATTTATTTTTATAGTAACCGTTGGTTGGTTGGTTGGTACCAATAACTCTTTGCACAACCAAAAATCAAACCCAGTAAATTATACTCAGCAGCTTTGTAACTAACCACTCGCCCAAAGAGGCTGATTGAGTGATATGGTTTTAATTCTCGTCCCACGAGAAACTCCGACACTCACCATAGGGAAAGTCCTGGTATCATACGCCATGAAGTGGTTCAGCCGCACTGGTACCCAGCCTTCCACAGGGCTAGAGCGAGTGGTGGCCGCGGGGGCCGGAGGCTCGTGCGTCCGCAGGGCCAGGCATGGCGCTATTAGGAAAAGGAGCAGCCCTGGAAGATTGGAACAACTCTAGTTATAGATTTGTATGAAGCCTGTTGTTATGTGATGTCGCCAAACTATCGCCAAGGTCAAGCAACATTTGGCGCGGTCAGTTTGTAGGTAAATGATGGTTAGAAGTAATTTGATGTGAGCTTCGTGCTTCGGAGGGCACTTTTAACCGTCGTTATCGGGTTATTGTTAATTAATACCAATTAATAAGACAAGTTAGAGGTGTTCGGGCGGCGACTTCAACTGTGACACTAGGTTGGGTTTCAACCACACGAAATCAAAATAAATTGTACAGAAATACACTTTTATCTACCTAGCCTTTTCCCAATTACATTGGGGTCGGCTTCCAGCCAAACCGGATGCAGCTTAATACCAGTGTTTTACATGGAGCGACTGCCTATCTGACCTCCACAACCCAGTAACTGGGTAACACGATATCTCGTGGTATGACTGGTTGTCAGATTTTCAGGCCTCTGACTACCTGTAACGGCTGTCATGGATTTTAATTTGACAACCGGGACCGACGGCTTAACGTGCTCTCCGAGGCACGGAGGGGTCTCGGTATGAAATGATGGTCACCCATCCACAGACCGACCGCGGCAAGCGCAGCTTAACCTCGATCGATCAATCTGTGCGGCTGTTACTTAGCCACGAGCCCCTCTGTACAGAATACACTATAAAATAAAATAAAAGCCCCCACAGAATCTTTAAGCATCAGTGATCAAAGCGGTTTCAGTTGTTTTTCAGAAGCTGAATACAGTCACTGAACGCTGAAACCTAAGAGATCAAACCCATAGAATCGAAAACGTGATTCAGCATTTATGCGGAAGCAAATCACTGGTCGTCGATGTGAAAACTAGCAAGTTTGCGGAGACCCTAAATACATTTATAATTTTCTTTCCAAACAAACAAAATAAGGTTTTTTTTACTAAGGAAACGTGGAAAAGTAATATACACGAGCTGAATCCGCGACCTTTGTCTTTCCGTAAGATTTCTCTCAACTGAGCTACCGTGTCGCTGTTCGCATCTAATAAATCCAAGTTCCCTTCTTTTCGTCATAAGGAGATGCCTGGTGAGATATATTAGGGATTAAATGGCTTTATCACGTATACCAAATATAATTTATCTATAATATGTATGCATTTAGAAATATATAAGTATGTTTATCAGTTGTCTAGTACTCATAACACAAGCTCTGCTTAGCTTGAGACTAGACGGCGTTGTGTGGTAGTTGTGGAATATTATAATATTTATTTAATTTATAATTATTTATAGGACAATATAGATTTAAGAATGAAGTAAATGAATGAATAACTTACACATTATTTATCACTTATTAATAATATAAAAACTATCACAAATCAATACAATATTCATGCGACTATCAACGCTCGCGCACCAAACGATAATTGTCCCATTTAAAGTCAATATCTATAGATAATAAGATAATTATTATGTTAAATCTTTGATATATTTCGTATCAGCTGATAAGCGAATGGATATAAGTCAAGAAATTATAGTTTTATTAAATAACTAGCTGATGCCCGCGGCTTCGCCCGCGTGTATGTCGGTTACCGCGACCAAAAGTAATCATGAAATTTTGATCCCGTTCCCACTTTCCAATTACCGCTTTATAATTGCCCATTTTGTAAAGTATTAAAATGGATGTAGTATGTTGTCCTTAAGAGATAGACATATGCCATCGCGGACTGTAGACCTATATAAGATACACAATTCCACCATACATCATTTTGTTATATCTCAAAGGGATGTTTATTATTTAGGCAGCATTTCCGTTGAAAGCCCCGGCTCCGGTTGAAAGACGGCTTATTTTTTTCCGACACCTCCAACAAATATCACTATATTTTAGCCAATATATACAAAAACTTGACAAATTATATACTAAAACCTTCCTCTTGAATCACTCTATCTATTAAAAAACCGCATCAAAATCCGTTGCGTAGTTTTAAAGATCTAAGCATACATAGGGACAGACAGATAGCGGGAAGCGACTTTGTTTTATACTCTGTAGTGATAGTGATAATTAATAGGTACATACCGAAGGATATACATAAGATCTTGCGAAATGTAATAGATTAAAAAAGCCGGGGGGGCTTACATAATATACTATACACATTCTATGTACCAGACAATTATATACGCCATAGCACGGTGGCGCACAGTGTCGCTGTGCGGATTGCCCGCTGTGTCGTATGCACGGCGCAATCAACACCATCCAATCAAAACCATGTTACACCCGATTGTGACGTATTAACTTTAAGCATGTACTGGACTTGGTGAAAGACTTTGTGTATAAGTTTTAGTAGGAGGTACCTGCGTGTTTCTTCTCTTTTTTATGCATGTAAAATTAATTACTGTTATTAGTGTTAAGCCGTTGTAACTGATTATAAATAAAATACCTTTTTGATCTATCTGATGCGTGAAACTAAAGGAGTCTGTAAAGATCGTAGCAGATGGCGGTCTACAGTCTCGTGTTTATACCTAAACCAACAGAAAACAAAAAATTAAAAAAAAGACGCCTGCGTTTATAACTAATAAGTGAAAAGTATTTTATGTTAGTGTAAAATGGATTGCAAGGTAATGAAAAATTGTATCTTGGTTTTGGGTTTGATTCCCGAGTCAGATAAAGTTATTGAATTTTTCTGATAGGAAATTCTCAGTAGCAGCTCGGAGTCTGGAATTGTGCCCGGTTGAAGATACTCATCACCCATATAGACTTAATAATTGCATCGGTGAGATGTGGCTGTATTTGTAATAGCACACCTCTACCTACCCTTCCAGGGAATACAAGCGACTCGGATGACGCACATGCTCTCGGACCACGGGTGCTTCGGGAATTATCGAGCCGACATCGAGGTACCATCACTGTGACAGCTGCCCCGAAGACATGGCGCAGCACACTAGAGGTGTGCCCGGCTTGGGCTGACCAGTGCCACGACTTATAGAGACATTTGGGGTGGGCAATTTCTCGTTTTCGACTGTGATCACACAAATGGTTGGGAGTGAGAACGCATGGAGAGCCGTCGCCACCTTTTGTGAGGAGGTGATGGTTGCGAAGGAGGCGGCGGAAAGGGAGAGAGAGGTGAATTCGTCCCACACCTGCCGCAGAAGACGCACCGGGCGTCGGAGGGCAATCAATGATCTCCGGCCACCGTGAGCCGTAGCCTATGGGTGACGAACTTGGGTACTTCATGGCCCGACCAGTGACAGGCTTGACACGGCAGCGCGCCGCTATCTGGCGCGCGCAACTCCGTGGAGTGTTTGGCAGGCCAACTGTGGCCGACCTGCACAGGCGACGGGGTACGTCTTTGCTTCCGAAGAGCCATAACCGGTTGCGGTGAATAGAGTCGCGATCCCGGGACCCCGTTATAGGTTACAGTAGGAACGTGTGGTTTGTAGTCGGTAGGAGTCCGGCACAACATCCATGATGGATTTTCAACACTAGATAAAAATAAAAAAGGGAATGGAAGCAAGGTGTAAAATTTTGGTATTTACATTTATGTAAGTTGCAAAATTTGTAAAATACCACAAATATCTGTTTGTTATCAACGATAACACGCATAAACGCCGATCACTTACCTGCCATTAAAAATGCCAGTCCTTAAGTTAGAGCTCTATAGGAAAAGTTGTGCTTACATGGTGTCGCTTATATTTAACTGCTTGCCTAAAGGGATTATTGATTTACCATACAAACCATTTTGTTGTGCCTTACGAAAGTGGTTAATTCAAGAGAGTTATTATTCTACCAAAGATTTCCTTAATAACAGCTCTTGCAGATATGAAGCTTATTAAAGCATTGTATCAAAGTAATAAGTAAATTCTTCTTTATGTTTGATCCTTCATTAATGTTCATTGTATAATTAAGTAAGTAGTCACTAGTGCATGTCAGTAAAAATAATTTAATAATATTTGCATGCCCGTACCAGGGTGAAATATGTCATGTTCTGTATTATTATTTAACAACTTTTGTACCATATTTCAAGCAAATAAATGATATCTTATCTATCTTATCTTTGATAAGAAGTTTCGTGTTTCAATATAAACCAGTCACAGTCTCGGTAAGTTTTCATTCCTTTTTCACCGTGGGAGAGCCACGCTTCGGCACGAATGGGCCAGCTCGACCGGATTGATACCACGGCCTCACAGAAAACCGGCGTGAAACAACGCTTGCGTTGTGTTTCGCCGAGTGAGTGAGGGTACCGGAGGCCCAAACCCTTTAAAAGGCAGGCAACGCACTCGCGACTCCTCTGGGGTTGCGGGTGTCGATGGGCGGCGGTAATCGCTTACCATCAGGCGAGCAGTCTGCTCGGTTGCCCCCTACTCCATAAAAAAAAAAAAAACCTATTTGGAATAGAAGATATAATTTGAGAGATAAAGCCACCCGACCGCCATTTTATGTTTGTACGTATAAATATTATCGGTAACCTATCGTTTGAAGCAACCCTTTGCCGTAATATTTTATTTTTCTTATTAGATATGATATTACAATTGTATTGTATAAGAAGATATCAAAAGTTATGATATCTCGGTATTTGTTGTGATTTTATTTAGTTTATTTATTTGAATAGCTATGAATATTACTGACGTATAAAATAGTATCACGCCTGTTTTCTCTGAAGGGGTAGGCAGCGGTGTACAAAACAGTTTTACACGCACATTTCACCATAAATATTTGTATAAAGTTAAAACTAAGTGGACTGCCTCTTTGGTCTAGTGTTCGTAGGCGCGGTTGCTTGACGTGAGGTCCTAGGTTTAAATCTCAAGTCGCACAGTGTTATTGAGTTTTCCTGTTAGGAAATTCTCAGTAGCAGCCCGGATTTTGGTGTTGCGTCTGGTTGATGGGAATAGGCTAACCACCTTTTACATGGGACTATTAAGTCCTGCTGTCATTAGACAGCATTGGTGAAATGTTAGTGTACACCTCTGCCTACCCCTTCGGGGAATACAGACGTGATGCCTATGCCTATGTTATAAAACGATATTATCGAAAAATCAATATTTTTTACTTAGACGGTTCTGTTCGCATCTTTTAGTTTTATCGGTATAATCCTGCGCCATTACGTTTCGATTAAAAAGATAAAGATAAATGAAATATTCGGTTTTGTTTCTGTTCATTATAGTAACTTGATCAGTATTCATTCTAGATAGTTTATAATTAAGCTTATTATTAAAGATAAATCTTTGGAACGCATTAACGCATGCTTAGCGAACTCTAAAGTATTATATTAAATGGAAAAAGAATACAGTCGTGAGCAGGATTCGAACCTGCACCTCCCGGATAAATACTCCAGGTGCTCTGACCACTAAGCCATCTCGACCTCTGCTCACTACCGTGAATTCTTCATTCATATTTTAACACTGCCTCGTTGGTCTAGTGGTCCCAACCGCGACTGCTGAGCCTCAGAGGTCTCGGGTTCGATTCCCGGGTCGGGCAATTTGTTATTAAGTTTTTCTGTTAGAAAATTCTCAGTAGCAGCCCGGAGTTTGGAATTATGCCAAGTATATGGCAATAGGATCACCACCTATTACATGGGACTTAATAACAGCATTGGTGAAATGTGAGTGTACAACTGTGTACACCGCTGCCTACCCCTTCGGGGAATACAGGCGTGATGCTATGTTATGTTATGTTATGTTAACACGTCTTTTGGCGACGTCATAATTTTTTCATTAAATATTATAACTTAAGAGTTCGTTAAGCATGCGTTAATACTTTTCAAAGATTTATCTTTATGTTGTAACTCAAGATTTATTTAAAAATTCAAAAGGCCGCCTGCCATTTTTTTTATGTTACTAGCCTCTGTTACCCGGGACAATGTAAGGATTTTAAAGATATCCCCATACATCTAAATTGGTTCAGGCATTTAAAGGTTCGGTGGAATAAAGAAAATCACATACATACATAAATGGACCCTAAAAACATAACACTCTTTTTTGGAAAGTCGTGTAAAAAATACGTTGGTGAACAGGATTCGAACCTGTGCTTCTCGGATAAATACTCCAGGTGCTCTGACTAACTAAGCCACTTCGAGTTAGTTAACCCAACAACAGTTTACCCGACCCGGGAATCGAAACCAGGACCTTCCGCTCAACATCTGCGCTTGCGGCAGTTCGATTAACTTATTTTATTCAAAATCAAACATTCTTTAAGCACACAACCATTATACACAGATTTTCGAAGTTTCACTTCTCCCACTTGTCATCATCGCAATGTTGTCATTGTAGCACCTGCTGTTATGTGCGCACGCGCGTCGGTCACGTGCGCGTGAGTCAGTTGCGGTCATACTGGCACAGATGTTGGGTCACTAGATGTGGCGGAGCGTAGTTGTGATATTATTTGTGCTAGAGAAATTACTTCAAAGTAACTTAACATAACATCACGCCTGTATTCCCTGAGTGGTAGGCAGAGGTGTACACAGTCGTAAACCCACATTTCGCCCTTTGCTGTTATTAAGACCTATGTAATAGGTGGTGAGCCTATTGCCATCTACCGGCCACAATTCCAAACTCCGGACTGCTACTGAGAATTTTCTAACAGAAAACTCAATAAGTCTTTGCCTGACCCAGGAATCGAACCCGAGACCTCATGCTCAGCAGTCGCGTTAGTCGCGTACTAAACCAACGACACAGTTTCTTCAAAGTATATTGTTTAAATTGTTTTATTTAACTAGAAAAGTTTTGAGAAAGAAATTTAATTTGGGAAATAATCTTTGGTGACCTAAAGTGCGAGATACGGTAATGGAAAACATTGAGAGGAAACGTGGGTAATGGTTTGTAAATATCGCTACGCCATATTGTGCTAGCGTAGCGTAGTGCGGCACCCGCTTCGCATAAGGCGGCCCGTACACTTCTTTGCCATCATAGTGATCGAAATAATTATATAATATTAACTTAATTAATTAATTTTGTATAAAAATTTTGATACAGATTGACATAATCTTTTAATCTATAAGTTTTTTTGGATTCATTTGTTTTTACTGTATTTGTATATTTTGCATGACATGAGCTATGACCATCATGTTGGATATTTAGCGCTATTTAAGAACTTCAGTACCGTGTTTTATGAGCAAAATAAAAATATTTCAGGTATTACCTCATCCAGTCCACTCACATCTATGTATGACGCACAACTTGTGCAAAATACCGCGCTACTTACTACAGCGTCGTGTGGCGCTCGAACTAATAATTAACGACTGACTCATAGCCATGCGTGATTCAACGGTGACATGCGAAGGGGTCAGCAGAGATGTAGGTACGAAGGCCGATGACGAAGGACCTACGGATGTTTTACTTACATTTGTAGGATTTTGGTTTTAAACCTTGTTGTTATTCCACCAATTGGCACTAAGCGTTTTCAATCATCTTTTATAATGCGCACAGCAAAGGAGTGGATCTCTCTACCTGCGTCTGTTTCCGAACGCATTCAGCCCTAATCTCTTCAAAGTTAGAGTGAACAGGCTTCTTCTGGGTAAGCTCACTCCATCGTCGACTTTGTCTCTGTCACCTCTAACCTGCACTAGAGTCAAGAGTAAACACATAAAAAAAAACTATTCTTACAAAGTTTTTTTTTTTATAAAACTATTAATAGTATAGTATAGTAATATCTTAGGTTTGCGCGATCACTACACATTATAATAAAACAACTTTTAACCGGATTAATCGCGTGAAGCCCTCCTGCGACCACGAACGCTGCAAAGTGTTCGAAACGTCAGGAAAAACAAAAAACCAATAATACACGCGATTAATCCGGTTAAAAGTTGTTTTATTATAATGAATAGTATAGTAGACAGAGGCAAAGGCGATAGGCAGAGGTGTACACTCACATTGCACCAATGATGTTATTAAGTCTCGTGTACAGTACAGTAGGTTACAGTATGTGCTGAGCCTATTGCCATCAACCGGGCACAATTCCAAACTCCGGGCTGCTATTGTAATTTTTCTTTCGGCCTAGCATTTTCCCAATTACGTTGGGGTCGGCTTTCAGTCAAAGCGGACGCAGTTTAATACCAGTATTATACATGGAGCGACTGCCTATCTGTCCTCCACAACCCAGTTACTGGGATGTGGAGGTTATCACCAAAAGACGTGTTAAAAAGTTGGAAGACGAATTCACGGTAGTGAGCAGAGGTCGAGATGGCTTAGTGGTCAGAGCGCCTGGAGTATTTAACCGGGAGGCGCAGGTTCGAATCCTGCTCGCGACCGTATTCTTTTTCCATTTAATATTATAACTTTAGAGTTCGCTGAGCATGCGTTAATTCTTTTCAAAGATTTCTTCTCTCGCTTTGCTTTCACTTATCTATATTCTCATCTCATTTGTAGTTTGACACTTGTGTGAGGGAGACAGCAATAATGGTAAGCGAAAGCATATGCTAATGTTAATTTATTTTGGCTTTAGATTAACTGCCTTGGTCTAGTGGTCGCAAGGGCGACTACCGAGCGTGAGGTCTTGAATTCGATTCCCGGATCGGCCAGTGTTATTGAGTTTTTCTGTTAGGAAATTCTCAGTAGCAATTTGGAACTGTCCCGGTGGATTGCAATAGTCTCACCAGCATTAGAAAAATGTGGGTGAACCACTGTTTACACCTCTGCTTACCACTTCGGGGAAAACAGGCGTGATGGCTATATATATCTTAGAAATACTATGAAAGTATATTATGACGTTGTAAAAACCACGTATACGGTATATGCAGGTTTGAACCGTCAACCTGTGGCTAAAGAGGCGAGTCCGTTAACCGGTTACCACGACACGCAAGTCGTGTTTAAACACAAATAAAATGCAAATATCGTGTCGCGTGTCGTACACGTACTAGAACATTACAAGCTGAGTCATGACTCATGAGTCATTGAGTCACCGAGCATTAAGTATTGACATCTCGTATTGTGTGCAATAAACATTACATGTGATATTGATGACATCGACCTATGCATATTTATAGAGCGATTTTCCTTTTTTTATGGGATAGGGGACTACCGAGCAGACGGATCGCCTGATGGCATTTCACCAATTGTGTCATTAAGTCCCATGTAATAGGTGGTGAGCCTATTCCCATCAACCAGACACAACCCCAATATCCGGGCTGCTACTGAGAATTTTCTAACAGGAAAACTCAATAAAACTTTGTGAGACCGAGAATCGAACCTAGGACCTCAAGTCGAGCAGTCGCTACGGCCATTAGAACAACGAGGCAGTCTACATAGTTGATAGTTTTAAATTTTAAACTTTTATGATTTGTATTATTTTTATGGGATAGGGGTTGAGCAGACGGATCGCCTGATGGTAAGCGATTACCGCCGCCCATGGACACCCACAGAGGAGTCGCAAGTGCGTTGCCGAGGAGGTGATGGTTGCGAAGGAGGCGGCGGAAAGGGAGAGAGAGGCGAATTCGTCCCACCCCTGCCGCAGAAGACGCACCAGGCGTCGGAGGGCGCTTAATGATCTCCGGCCACCGTGAGCTGTGGCCTGCGGGTGACGAACTTGGGTACTTCGTTGCCCGACCAGTGATAGGCCCGAGACGGCGCCGCGCCGTGATCTGGCGCGCACAACTTCGTGGAGCGATTAGCAGGCCAACCGTGGCCGACCTATACAGGCGATGGGGTGACGAGCCATAACCTGCCGGGGTTGCGGTGAATAGAGTCGCGATCCCGGGACCCCGGTAAAGGTTAGAGTAGGACCGGTGTGGTTTTTAGTCGGTAGGAGTCCGGCACAAAGTCCATGATGGATTTTCCACACTTGAAAAAAAAAAGAAAAAAAAAAAAGTGCGTTGCCGGCCTTTTAAAGGGTTCGGACCTCCGGTACCCTCACTCACTCGGCGAAACACAACGCAAGCTGTTTCACGCCGGTTTTCTATGAGGCCGTAGTATCACTCCGGTCGAGCCGGCCCATTCGTGCCGAAGCATGACTCTTCCATGGTAAAATTCCCTTTGATGGCATGGAGAATGTAGTAGGTACTTACAGTTTTTTTATTGAACATCGTTTATATTATAACATAACAGAGTATCACGCTAGCAGCCGGAGGGGTTTGGCAGATGAGTAGGTACTTTTGTACACCTAATGTAGGTGTCATTCATCGATGAAATTATTAAGTTACATAAGTGAGCCACGGTTAGTGGAGTGTGAAAATAGGATAACATCAGAACCTGGCGCATGGATAACATTTGTTGTGACATAGTAACATACCGCTAACAACGTATGATAAGTTATGAGTTTTTAAAAAGCACACAGCGCATCTCATTCCTACGTATTATGGCGTATCTAAGAGGAAACAACATGTACCTCATAACGTCACACTCATCCGAATCACTGTAAGACGTGGAAATACATATACGCACTTACTATGTAATGACGTATGTAGGTATATTAACATACAACATATCCATTCCGTGATATATTTAAAGAGGTGATTATACCACTGATACTAAACACAAATCAATAAAAAAACATGTATAGATACAAACAATATAACCATCACATAACATAGCATCGCGCCTGTATTCCCCAAAGAGGTAAGCAGAGGTGTACACCCACATTTCACCAATGTAATAGGTAGCCTATTACCATCTACCGGGCACGATTCCAAACTCAGGGCTGCTACTGAGAATTTCCTAAAATAAATTTCTAATAACACTTTGCCTGACCTGGGAATCGAATCTAAGACCAAGAGAGAGAGACGTAAAAACTAGAACGAGCCCATCCCGACACGTGCTAATGATTGTTCATTAAATGGTGCGTTACTCATAGAGTAGATAATGATTTTATACAACGGAAACAAATATTAATAGAATTGTTTTTGCTAAGGCGTAAGAATTATAATAAATTAGAATTTATTGTGGAAATAAAAAACGGTCGTGAGCAGGATTCGAACCTGCGCCTTTCGGATTAATGCTCCAGGTGCTCTGACCACTAAGCCATCTCGACCTCTGCTAATTACTCTGCACATTATAATAGGTCTTTTGATAACGTTATCGCTATCTATATGGTTCCAAATGCCACTGCTGAGGATGAGGTCCTGGGTTCGTTTCCCGGGTCGGGCAAAGTGTTATTGAGTTTTTCTGTTATTATCAGTAGAAGCCAGGTGTTTGGAATTGTGCCCGGTAGATGGCAATAGGCTCACCACCAAATGGGGCTTAATAACAGCATTGGTGAAATGTGGGTGTACAACTGTGTACACCTCTGCCTACCCCTTCGGGGAATACAGGCGTGACGCTATGTTATGTTATGATATCGCATTCGTCAGCAGTGAGCAGAGGTCGATCGAAACACGTTATTTTTGACCAAACTTTTTTTTTCTTTTATTTTAATTTTACGTTTATTAATTTTAATTTTAATAATAGTGCCTATTTCTGTTATTTACATGTTATTTCGCCCGGGTATTTTGTGGGGAAAAATAATATGTGTCACAAATATTGTTTTACATAATTTACTTAAGGAAATAATCATGTGTTTTACTTTACAGGGGATCCCGCTGAGTCTAGACTGCGAATAGATTTAAGACTTTCCCTGGTAATAAGAGATAATTATAGATCGCGGTTAATTGGTCAGTTTTAGGTACTAATATTATCCTACTTAATACGACTATAATAAAATATTATAAATGCTATTTGTATGTTGAATATTTGTATCTTAATCACGCAAAAACGGCTAAACGGATTTTTATGAATACAGATAAATCTTTGAAAAGCATTAACGCATGCTTAGCGCACTCTAAAGTTATAATTATAAATAGACAAAGAATACGGTCGAACAGGATTCGAACCTGCGCCTCCTGGACTATTTATAGAGTTTTTTTTTGTGGTTAGGCGGCAACCGAGCAGATGTCTCGCCTGATGGTACGCGATTACCGCCGCCCGGTACCGGACACCCGCAACCCCAGAAGAGTCACAAGTGCTTTGCCGGCCTTTTAAAGGGTTTGGGCCTCCGGTACCCTCACTCACTGCGCGCAACACAACGCAAGCGTCGTTTCACGCCGGTTTTGTGTGAGGCCGTGGTATTACTCCGGTCGAGACGGCCCTTTCGGGACAAAAGTTACCAAATTTTCCAAGCTACAAGATAGATTGTAGCTTGGAAAGGGGGATAGGCTACTTTTGGTCACGCAGACGTAGTCACAGGCACTGATTAGTCTTATTATAAGCGAGAAGAGGGAATCCCACCAAAAACATTTCATGTGAAGTTGGTCGCCAAGATGCACAAGTTCAAACAGTTAATAACACTCCTTTTTTTGGGCAGTTGTGTAAAATGTTAAGAGATCTCCTGTAGAACAATACCCCTAGCTGAGCTCCGATTTATCCTGCGCGTCGTAGTATACGGAGCCTGTCCAAAGTCCAATGTATATAGCTCTACATCTTAATTAAAAAGTATGGCTTGGCCGTTTCGTGATTGTCACACCAACTATTCCTTTTGGACTTAAATGTTAAGTCACGTAATAGCTTAACAAACACTAAACGGCAATTCAAGATATGTCTTTGAAAAAGCATTAACGCATGCTTAGCGAACTCTAAAGTTACAATATTAAATGGAAAAAGAATACGGTCGCGAACAGGGTTCGAACCTGCGCCTCCCGGATAGATACTCCAGGCGCTCTGACCACTAAGCTTCTTCTTTTTCCATTTAATATTGTAACTTTAGAGTTCGCTAAGCATGCGTTAATGCTTTTTCAAAGACATATCTTGAATTATTAAGGTAATTGCATTCTTTACGACATTGTATTAACTGCAAAGTTAGTCGTGTCGGTTCAGTCACTTGTTCCTATAGGTACTGAATTGATTGCAATGACGTCGCCATAAGACGTGTTAAAATATGGAAGAAGAATTCGCGGTGGTGAGCAGAGGTCGAGATGGCTTAGTGGTCAGAGCGCCTGGAGTATTTATCCGGGAGGCGCAGGTTCGAACCCTGTTCGCGACCGTATTCTTTTTCCATTTAATATTGTAACTAAACGACAATTTTTGATATCTTATACTGAAAATATCACTTTCTTAGCATTATCCAGACCGAAGCTGTGATGATTCGAAAATACGACGAAATGCTTTCAGAAAAGGTAGGTGTTAGTTCCCCACTTCTTTATATTTAATCAAAAATGGGTTTACGTTTGGCCACCAACTCGCGTGATGCTAGGCAACGGTGTGGCCGAGGATGGAAGTACGTAGATCCAGAAGAAATCTATTCACTCTTAAGTAGAGTGGATAGATTTGGGGAGAACGATAGTTGGTGAGTTGATGCAACTGCCCAGACCCGTCTCCCACAATGGTTGCACCGGACTACACCCCGAAACACGACTAGGTCACTTCACGGCATGGCTTCGTTCGGTGGTTGGTAACAAGCCGCGGCCGAAGCCTACCACCAGAGTGGTGTTGCCTATTTTGCACCACCCAGGGGCCAAGTGTAGGGATTCCATTTTAAGGTTGCACTCCTACGGACACGGTAACTCAGCCCCCTTTAGCTCGTCTTAGCGGGGGCGCAACCGTGCACCCAGATATGACAAAGGTTATTTATATTTTGACATACCATTGAGAACATCTCTTGGCTGAGACTTGGATTTGAACTTGACTTTGACTTAGCAGTCCAACCGGCATACCACTAGGCTAGTATGTTAGTTTATGTAATTCTATTTGCAATAGAGTCTAAAATAACATGTTTTTTTTTTCTTGCTCGAAGCCGCTGAAGTGACTGATACACTGGGAGTTTATTGGAAAAAATATTTTGTGTTTTGAAATAAATATATTATATCAAAGTGGCGCTACCATGGCCCACTGTGTACATATTTAGCGCCATTACAAACAACTAAACATTCTCAACCACTCCTTTGGAAACATTATCCACATTGACTTTACAATTACTCATCATAACTTATAAGATGTTTTCACACAGCGCGTAATAATGATGATTCACACAAATGTCAGGTGTCAAGCTGTTTAATAAGGCTAATTATAACAAAGACAATGTACCTAGTTTTGTATCTGGTGCAGTCAATATAGATAATTCGGTCAGTGTTAATAGTTACCGGTAATTATGCACACGATTATCTTGGTTTAACGAGTTTATGTTAATTATTACGTTTACTGGGAAATGTGAGTAATTTTGCGATAAGTATAAGTTTTTTACTGTGTTATTATTAATTGCTTTATATTTCAATGTGTGGGCTACTGGGTACATAAGGCAGACTTATACCATAAATGGTACTATCTGGGGTTGCCAGAAACTTCACCAAAAAGCTTATTAAATTTTGAGTAAAATAATAAAAAATGTTTAGGTAGGTAATCATTATTCCTACTGTTATACTTGATATATATAGAACATTTTATCAAACGCATGCGTAGTGAACTTTTTATAAATCTTGCTCAAGACCCTACGGGTTCTTTTGTGTGTGAAATTCCAGCCGCATTTTCACACACAAAAAATGAGTACTTTACGGGATTTTTTATTTTATAGAGAATTTCGTTAAGTATACTTATATAAAACACTTCCCGACCGAGTCAAATCCCACAAGCGCTCATAGCCAGTTGCAACCTCCGATCGGTAGTGCTTTCACTTACCTTTATTCCCGTCTCTATCTTGTATTTGTATTTTCACAGTTTGTGTAACCGTATCAGGTAAACACATCAACACGGTCTAGGGATATTTTTAAAAAAGCGAATTACTATCAATATGTTAATTATTTATATGACATGTATATATTTAAAAGATACGTTATTTAATATTCTACCATTTTCTAGTAATGGTTAAGGTACTTCGATTAAAATTTCAGGATTTTATGGAAAAACAATGAAGCATAGACGGAAACCGTATATGAATTAACTTTTAATTTATGAGTAAAAACTGAAAAAAATAGAAAAATCATTTAATTTGTGTTTATAAACTTGAAGTTAGTAGTCTGAGAAAGCGCCCATGATGTTCATAACACATCGGCAAGGATTCGGCATGCTCAGAACAAGGTTGTCAATGTCTTGCTGCGGAATATTGTCCCATGTCCTTCTGAGGTGCGCAAAAAGTTGATCTTCTGTAGCCAGATTTTCAGGAACTTCCTTCAGAGCTCTTCTTTGCAGCATATCCCACGCATGCTCAATGGGATTTAGATCTGGCGATTGAGCAGGCCAGTCTAAGGCCCTAACATTGTGTGTATGTAACCAAGCTGCTACCGTTCTCGCCGTGTGTGCCCGGGCATTGTCGTGCATGAGCAAGAAATCTTGCCCCATTTGTGTTCTGTGGGGCAAGATTACGGGCCCCAGCACCTGTTGGACGTATCGTTCTGCCGTCATATTGCCCCGCACCCAAACGAGATCCGTCCGTCCTCCAAGACGAATTCCTGCCCAAACCATAATTGTTCCTCCTTGGTATGGGTGAACTTCCTGAGGGTTCTGAAGACGGCCCCATCGTCCAGGAACTCGCCAAACACGCGTCCTTCGTGAATCTGGATGGAAGCCGAACCTGGATTCATCCTTGAACAGCACATTGGACCATTGTTCACGGCCCCAGTCCACGTGGTTCCGAACCCATTCTAATCGTCGTCCACGATTGCCTCTCCGTAAAGGTGGGACCCGGAGTGGTCTACGAGAGCGTAGATTGCTTTCATGCAGTCGCCTTCTTACAGTTTGGTCACTCACAAGCACTTGGTGTTCCACTCGCAGCCTTTGGACCAATGGAGTCGCCGTTGCATTTGGTTGAGCTCGCGCAGTAATTTGCAAAAATCGGTCTTGTCTGGGGGTAGTGATGCGACTTGGCCCCCGGTGCCTCTCCGCTACTTTACCTGTGGCACGATAGCGTGTCCACAATCTTGAAATTACATTTTGGTGGGTCCCTATGGCCTCAGCAATATTACGCTGAACAGACCCAGCTTCCAGCATTCCCATAGCTCGTAACATCTCCGCCCTCGTCAAATGTTGGCGTTGCATGGCTATAATACCTCAATTCTAACTTTATCTTTCGTTTAAAAATGAAAAAAAAAACTGTAACTAAATGTAATTCGTATTGTTTTCTAAATTTCGCACAAATAAAAATTCCCTCTCCTACACATCAAGACATTTTTATGCCACCGAAACAAAAGAATTTTCAAAAATTTGAATTTGGAATTAGTCTGAGATAAATTACAAACAAATCGGTGTATAAAAGATTCCAATGCGGCCAGTACTTTCCGAGTTATTTAATTAAGTATGAAATATCCCTAGACCGTGTTGATGTGTGTATAATGCTTTGCCAAAGCACGTGCTAAGTAATATTTAATAGACACTAAATCACACGAAAGATGAAGAATTCATGACCACTTTCAGTTTCTGTGATTGATCCCATGCGTCCACTGACGCAGCATGAATATTATAAAACATCTAATTTAACATTTTGACTGCAACATGCAAGTTTATGTAGGTACTTACGTGCAAATATTCACAATAGAACGAGGAAGTACTACAATCTCGTGTATTCTCACGCTCGACAGTACATAATATTATATATTACGAGTATATAAACATACCATTTTTGTGCTAAGGTCGGCCAAATTACTGTAGTAAAGTGTTGAAGTAAGTTAAAATTATTGTAATTTTTTTAAACAATTACCTCTTTTTGTTATGGTAGGTGATTTTATGTTTACATACATAGCATCACGCCTGTATTCCCTGAAAGGATAGGCAGGCAACTCTTTTTGCATTTAACAGCCAAATTCTTGAAGAAGGTAATAGGCTATCTAACATCACGCGATGAGTCTTAGGACCCGAGCAGAAAGAAGAAAAGCGGAAGGAACCGCGGGGCACAACTAGTAACATATAAAGGGGCGCGGCGCTTTGTGAATAAATGTCGCAGAAGCTTGGAATATCAGTTAAAATGTCAATTAAAACGTACGTTTGTTAAGTATGAGTCGATTAAGGAAAACCGACTGTGGTATTATGGGTGAGTAAGACAAAGTGCTACTTGTAAATTAAACCTGTCAAGGTCTGTTGAGAGTTCACAGGTGGCTCAGACCTACATGATGACCGCATGACTGCGGTGTCTCCCTGCAGACAATAGTACACCTAACATCCTGCACTGTATACCGTTTTTTGGACACAGCTAGTATGGAATAAATAAACCAATTACCTTTTGTTGCCCTTCTGTCAATTTTTTTTTTACCCTAAATGGATTTAAAGTTACAATATTAAATGGAAAAAGAATACGGTCGCGAACAGGATTCGAACCTGCGCCTCCCGGATAGATACTCCAGGCGCTCTGACCACTAAGCCATCTCGACCTCTTAGTCCCGTATCTCCGCTTAGTTGTCAGAGCGCCTGGAGTATCTATCCGGGAGGCGCAGGTTCGAATCCTGTTCGCGACCGTATTCTTTTTCCATTTAATATTGTAACTTTAGAGTTCGCTAAGCATGCGTTAATGCTTTTTCAAAGACATATCTTGAACTAAATGGATTTACCTCTGGCCACCAACTCGCTTGATGGTAAGCGACGGTGTGGCCGAGGATGGAGCACGTAGATCCAGAATAGAAGATGGACTACATCTCGAAACACGACTAGGTAGTTTCACGGCATGGCTTCGTCCGGTGGTAACCAGCCGCGGTTGAAGCCCTCCAGAGTGGAGTTGCCTATTTTTAGGCTATATACAGCATGTACCAGAAGTTCGTAGTCCTACTTAAGGGGGTCAATGTATTCTAGTATACGAAAAAATTTTACTATGTAACAAAGCGTGTAACAGAAATACGTGGTCATCTTTGACGTGTGAATTTACCCAAATTTTACTACGGAACAATATTCGAAAACGTGACAAAAAAATCAGCTGGTCTATAGAAATGTTCACTCCTATTCGACCAAAAATTTATGTAGCAGCTGATATTTGTTCGCGCTTTCGAAGTTGATTCAATAGTAAAAGTGTTCCGTAATCATGGGTACATTGACCCCTCAAAGTACGGCAGACTATTGTTACACACTGTATATTGATAGATAATTTTATATGCAACTAGCTGATGACCGCGACTTCGCCTGCATGACAAAAGATAAAAATAATCTATCTCCTTGCCAAATTTCATTGCGATTCGTTCAGCCGTTTAGTAGTGAAAAGGTCACAAACAAACAAACAAATAAACAAACACGAGTTACTTTCGCATTTATAATATTAGTATGGATAACATAACGAGAAAATTATGCAACCGCACACAGCCTCAACATGGAGTTCACAACACACACACACACGCACACAAAACACAACACAGACCATCCGCCATAACTCATAACTCACATGTGAGGGTAGTCCCTAATAATTTCTACTTAATTACGTTTAATTGAACCCACTGTCCGTCGACAATGAGTTGGTCAACTGACCTAGTGTGTATCAGGGAGGAAACACAAATATATTTTTTGAAAGTTTATATTTTTAAAGGTATTTTCGTCCTTTCC
This sequence comes from Xylocampa areola, assembly GCA_935421205.1. NCBI lineage: Eukaryota > Metazoa > Arthropoda > Insecta > Lepidoptera > Noctuidae > Xylocampa > Xylocampa areola. The sequence continues at coordinate 12,464,073 of OW285225.1, forward strand.
TCATTGGTCTAGTGGTCGGAAAGGTGACTGCCGAGCATGAGGTCATGAGTTCGATTCCCGAGACGGGCATAATCTTAGGAATTATTCTCAGTAGCAGCTCGGAGTTTGGATTTGTGTCCGCTAGTTACAGACTTAATAACAGCATCGGTGATATGCGGGTGTACAACTAACTACTGTACCGGATTTGGATGAAATTTGGCAAATATATAGTTTATAACCTGGATTAACATAACTCACCATTAGTTCGTGCACTATCTTTGCTCAATGATCTTCTGGCCTCAACACCGGAATGCGATTTGTTTGCTGGGAGATGGATAGATAAGAAAGAAAGAAAGAAAGAAAAGAAAGAAAGATGTGTGTCGTGCATGTTTAGGATTTTGTGAGAAGATGGATGAGAGATGATATGTTATTTTTATTCACCTGTTTGAATCTTTATTTAAATATTTTTTATGACTAATGTTTGAAAATATTCTTATTATTTTAATGTGTGTTTACGTTTATTTTTTATTTTAATGTGTTTATATTTCTTTAGTTTTTACTCATTCTTATTTTTTTTTATATAGTTAAAGACCTTTTAAGTTTTTTTTCTTTTTAATTTATATTGTATAATGCTTTAGATGACTATCTGTAGTTTTGTTTATGTACGTATAAATAAATAAATTTAATTATTTTTTTATTCCGGCTGCACCCAATTCTAAAGACCATACGAAATGCAGATGAAGTCGCGAGCAGAATCAGTTATAAGATATTTCAGAAGTTATATTTTTAAAGTTATCCGTTACTAGTAATCTCTTCTATATCGTAAGTGTGTTTAGAGACATAAATCCAACAAGCACACACACAGACTCGGAATAATTAATGTTTTTTTTAAGGGAATGAACCCGCGACACGCGAACATGTCGCGGTAGCTGATCATTTGAACATGTATTCAGAACTTTGTTTGTACCGCATGCATATTCCAGCATTTATGAACCTTTTATAATAACAGTTAACTAAAAACACATTAAACAAAACAATTAAAGAAAAATATTCTTATCGTATTGTTAATGAACAGCCATGTCTCAGAGTGTAAACCTCTAACATAGCTCCTCTCAGATCTGCTGATTTCCTCACCATATTTTAAGACAGTGAGCATTAATTTATAATAAGTACTACTCTTTCCTCAAAACGCCATTCCAGATGAACCCTGCATGGTTACACTAACATAGATATGCACTATTATGTCTGGACTTTAAAAGAGACCCTGAACTCTGAGTTTGTTTCGGCGTTTCTTCTCAGAGATAGTCATAGATAGATAGGAAACGCCGGCGCCATCTAGTTTATAAAAATAACTTGTAAAAGTGTCTTCAAATGATCTATTTACAGAAATAAAATCATTTATCCACGGTGGTCACTTTAAATTCGAAGCTGTGACCTTTTACTTAATAGTCTAACCGACATACGACAGGGCTATTACTGCTTAAAATTTTAAGCACACTGTATAAAAGGATTAATAAATTAATTTAATAAATTTACAAGTCGGTGTTATGCTAACATTTAATGTAAAGAGAAAATCGAAGTAAGAATGAAGCATCAACTTACCTGAGGAAAAGAATAATAAAAAAGACAGTTAATTTTTTTTAATAAGATTTTCGAGTGTAGCTACTTAGCTCGGTTTCTTTTTAAATATGGAAAATCTGTCATGGACGTTGTACCGGACTCTTATCGACTAAAAACCACACAGTACACCGTTACCGGGGTCCCGGTATCGTGGTTTCATTCCCTGGAACCCCGGCAGAGCGTGCTTAGTCCAGTCCGTGTCCGTAGTAGCGTTTTCGAATTATTTTCCAGAACTATATTGGTAACCATCATAAAAAAAAAAAACTATTATTTGGAATATACAGTAATAATACTGCAGCATTTAGTCGTAAATTTGAATTTTAAACAAATGCACCTAAATTTAATCACAGCATTTCTAACTAGCCAAAACTGCCATGCGAATAATCTCGATAATACCTCCGGACTGTTCCCAAAATGTGTGTCCCAACACTAGAACACAAATCATCGTAAATCCCGCGATTAAAGGGTGGATACAACACGCAGTGACCTCCCCCCGCGCTACCCACCCCTCGTACCTCTTTGTTAGATGGCCAGTGTTAATTTTGGGACTAAAGTATTAAAAAGCGTTTCAATTTATATGCATGTTACTTTTGTTTTGTAAATTAATGGAAATTGTGACGAGCGCACTAGGAAAAAATACCTTCCGATGTATAAGTCGCAATTTTATAACACAAGGTATTCTTTAGGCATGCACACATTTCGATTTATAGACCGAATGGAGATTAATAAAAAATAAAACTTGAATTATTTTTTTCGCATTACCGTCTATGGTTATACATTGTTTTTCTTTTTTGTAATATGAATATCCACCGGTGACCGAATATATATTTTGTATAACTTGTATAAAAACAGCTTGGCTGTTTTTATATAACGGACAAAGATGGACGTTACGTTAAAAAAAAAAAAAAAAACAATAATACACGCGATTAATCCGGTTAAAAGTTGTTTTATTATAATGGACGTTACTTGTTTCTAAGTTTATTTGGGACCTACAACACCATAGTATTATATTTTGAAAGGTTCATTTTTTAATTTATTAAAATGGTTATACTCTTACTTAAGGAAGGATAATGATTAGCGTTATTATGCTATCGTTATACTGATATTTAACTTAGCCAATGGTTAAGGAGTCAACGGATTTTAAAGTCAAGTTTAAACCGACAGCGCGGTTGGCGCAGTGGTCAAGAGATCGACTGCTGCGCGGCGTGTCGCAGGTTCGATTCCTGCACGGAGCAAATATTTGTACGATCTATAGATAATTGCTCCGGGTCTGGGTGTGCCCACGATACAGGAAGAAATTCCTAGTGTCGGATAACGTTATAAAAAAAAAAAAAAGTATTTCGTTAGGGGTAGCTTTGTAACTAAGTTCAGGATGAAAAAAATAAAAACAAAGATAATAAAATTTTACTTGTTCCTATTTTAAATATAGATACTCTAATAGCTTTCTGATATGTAGTAGCAGATGTTAGGGAACTTAAACGAGTGTGTTTTGGCTAAGATAGTGGAAAATAAGATCATATAAATAAAAATATATAGATGTATTTTCGTGGTGATTGTGGAAGCAGATGCAGTCCAGAATTGTTCCAGGATTGTCTTGGAAAATTTAACGCAAAAGTCAAGCTTAATTCTGTTGGAAAAGTCAGTCAAGGACTTATCGATTAAAGAGTTTTGATTTACAAGTTTTCAAAGAATAAATATTTTCAAATATCCGCCATATCCAGCCAAAATCAAAACTCCATAAAAAAAATCACAAAACATCAAAGCAATATAAAATCCCGTCAAAACGCTCTCAATCCCGGAAAAATCCCGGTATTCGACAACACTGGCCCTCTGGCTTAAGCTAAGCCCTCCACGACTTAATTGAGCTAGCTTTAATAAAGTCCTTGAGGGATGAAAGAATTGCTCAAATATTTTTCTAAGGGTTGAGTAGCTTCGCAGGGGTGGAATAAAAGTTGCCAGAAATTAATTTGATATCTTTATGGTTCTTGTAAAATATGGTATCTTGATTGTTGTTTTAGTGGACTAACTTGGGTTCTAAAGATTATCTGTTAGAAAGGGTTTAAGAACACTTTTAATGTGTTCTTTGGAATAATTATAACGAATAAATATTAATATTAATAAGTTTTAGTAGATATAAGTATAGTTAACTAGCGCATGTGGTGCTCGCCTGTAAGAAATTGTGACACTAGACTAGGTTATATTTAAGCAAGAAACAAATGTATTAGTGTTAACAATTGTTGGTGAGCCAATAAATAAATAAATAGTTGTAATTAAAATTTTAAGGTAATAAAAACCCATTTTCTTCTTATCGTGGGGTTGATGAACAATCTAGTGTTTGAGAATTTTATTTCATGCCTATTGTCAAGTTACGAAATATTTGGGGAAACCTCAAGTGATTACCTACGCTATTGAAGTCATAAGCATATACCACACTTCATTATGTACGTGCAACTGATCAGGCATGCTCATATAATTACAAAAAAAAATGGTAAAAACCATTTAGAAATAATATGTCAACTGTAGGAGCCTCAAAGAAAGGGGGTTTCTGATTGACCGGGAGAGGTTTTACCCTTTTGCACGTATGGAGCAAGTGTAAACATGATATTTAAAATCATTTCACTTGCTGTCTGGTATTGGGGGGGGTGGGGGTCGAATACCAAAAGCGTTCCCCTGAATACGGCTATGGGTACCTCTGGATGGCGTCGTGGATGTTCCCCGAAGGTTTGAGCAGAAGATATTGTTCTAATCAGCTGTCCTGTCCTGTTATCTATAGTTCTTAACAACTGTCTTTCCTCATTCCGTTTTCGCTCCATGTAAAATACTGATATGAAGCTGCAGCAGGTTAGACTGGAAACCGACCCAAGATACTTGGAAAAAGGCTAGACGGATATTGTGCAACAAATACAAAATAGCAAAGAAATAAATCATTACATAACATAGCATCACGCCTGTATTCCCCGAAGGGGTAAGCAGAGATGTACACAGTCGAACACCCACATTTAACCACAGCTGTTATTAAGTCCCATGTGGTGTGGTGCTGAGCCTATTGCCATCTACCGGCACAATTAACATTAATTCACACTATTTACTGATGACATAATTTTTTTATTTTGCATTTAAGTGAGAATGGATTTATAATCATTTGACATAATATCATTTACAATCATATATATACTGCCGTCATAAGAAAGTAGGCCGTAACTACTTCAACGTTGATTCCGAGATAATTCAAGTTTTATCCAAAATGAAGGCCCGCGATTTAGTGAATGATTTTGTTTAGTGGTTCTGGTTTTATAAAATGTCAAAAACTATAGGCTTTATTTATGAACCATAATTTATTTAAATTTAACACAGGTATTTATTTTATTATAATTTTACCCTTTTGTTTATGCAAAAAAATAATAATAAATTGTGAAATATTTACCTGAAAGGTCGTAATTGCGTAGAATGTAATTACGGCTTTTCATAGCGGGAACTTGACCTTCTAAGTCCAAAATTCTTACATGTAAAGCCTTAAAAACGCAATTGCGCATTTTTTAAATTAACTAAGTTAGCAATCGTTTGTAAAATTATTTTACAAATGATTGCTAACCTAATATTAGGCATAAAAGCCTTTATCAGAATATTAATATTCGTAAACAAGACATAATATATTATAATGAAACCAAGAATATTTACTAAAATAAGTACTTTATTAAATCAATCAGTCTCTAACGTTGAAATTTCAGTCATAACTTAAAATATTTATAATTTGTACGTAGCATTCTAGTAGGTATATTAACAAGCACTAGTTACTTCGTCACTAGGAAGCGCTTTAACAAATCATTTCTGAAGGAACATCTTTATTAATTACAGTATTTGCATTATCTATCTAATAAAATCAACAAAATATTATTACTTATTACTCATCAAACAAACAAAAATAAATCTTTTAACGTTAAAATAATACACGAAACAACCAATAATCTTTAAAACTGTTTAGTTAGGAACTTTTATAGGCAATAGGAACCTATCTGTAATATCACAATAAAACAAAATAATATTCTGACACGATGTCAATAATAGAATTAAAAGTGAGGCTACATTACGCTAGCTATTCACTGTGAATCACATCATAATTAACAAACTTAAACAAAAACACTTCTAAGATAAAAAATAATCTCCTTAACGCAAGTATGGTTCATATGTAGTCAGTCTTCCTGGTTTATCATCAGGTCCGCAGCAGCATTGTTCGTAGCTAAACTTTGCCAGAACAATATTCTATTTGCTGGCATTAATGGACCTAACCTTTGTATAATATTATTTTTGCGTTCATCCGTTATACCTCTAGCTTCTGTTTTTTGCACATGGGCTGTAAAACATTTTTTTGCTACAGTTTTTTTTAAATATTCTAGCTGTATGTAATCGGCAGTGAAATCAGTTTTGTAAAATAAACATAAGCTTCCTTTTTTAAAAAATATTTCACTCTTATCACGCAGATACGCTCGTGGACTCGATTGTTGGATTCTGGCAGTAGAGGTATCATCAGCAATTTTATAAAAATCTGCTACAGCCATTTTCTTCACAACAGTTTTCCTATTATTTGTTGTCGCAACAGCGTCGGCAAAATCGTCAAAGTCGTATACTTTTTTCTTTTTCTTCAGCGCATGTTCTACCTGGTGATGAAATTCATCAGCAGACATAAAAGTATGGCCTGTTTTATAAATATTTCAATATGATAGTATTGATAGACGTCTCGTCAGAATTTATGTAGTTGACGATGAATGAAAACAATGTCCAATTTTTGTTTTGCGCAGCGCAATTATCGAGCCATAAAGTTATCTTATTTAAGTCTCTGAAGTGCATTAAAAAAGCTCTAAATGTACATATGATATCTTCTTTTTTTCTTCCAGAAATGCCTTCATGCCATAAAGCAGCAAAAGACATAATATCTGATGTTTTATAACCTAATGGCACAAAACTTTCATTGAACACCACCAAGCGAGGACAAAATAAGACCAACTTAAACATGTCAATTCTAGGCAACATTATTACCTTTTGTAGGTCCACGGAGAAGTAACCCTCACTTGCTGTTGCACATTTAGCATTTCAAAATACTCTCCCCGCGCCCACTCCCGCGCGCTTGTCTCTTGAGTAAATTTATAAGAAAAGGCCTTATTGCAAAGTTAGGGCTTTTTATCTTAGTATTTTTAAAGATTTTGCTTACTTGAAAAGCCCTAATTGGTAATTGTGACCTTCCAGTGTAGCATTTCAGAAATACTATTGTAAAAGGCCCTTATTGTGTAATTATGGCTTTTTAAATTCAAAATCTTGAATTTATGTCGTAGTTAAGGCTAAAATCCTAATGATATCTCTGCTCTCATACAAGTTACAGTTTTGGGAGTAAGACCATAAGGTAGCATTTTCTTTGCTGAATCTGAATATGTAAATAACTCATTTTTGTCAAAACTGTTAGTTACGGCCTTATTTCTTATGACGGCAGTATAATAATTGTTTGCAATCTATTGACATCATATTTAACCTGATATTGATTATTTTTAATGACTTTTTGAATTTTTTATTTATAGTTCTGTAATTAATTAATTAATGTACTACATAATTCAAACACAATGCAAATTGTTATATGAATAAATAAATAATAATAATAATAAAAGACAAACAAATCAAATATATTGATTTAGCTCACGAGGTTGTCGACATGTGGGATGTGGATTCGGCAATCATTGTGCCAATAGTCGTGACGACCAACGGACTGATAGCGAAGAGTCTCGACCAACACCTTGCCAAGCCTGATACCAAAACTTCTTCGACACGGCACGCATTGTGAGGAGGGTCCTCTCTCTGGGGCCCTAACCACCGGTAGCTTGGACCCTGATCCCGATGCCGGCGGTTTGCTATATTTTATATTTTTAAATGTATATATTTTTTTGTAATTGGTATATAGTTAAAAATATAAATTATATGTAATTCAATGAATAAATGGAATAATAATTAATTCCAAGCTCCGGGCTGCTACTGAGAATTTTCTAACAGAAAAACACAATAACACTTTGCCCGTCTCGGGAATCGAACCCGAGACCTCATGCTCAGCAGTCGGGCTTGGGAGCACTAGACCAAAGAGGCAGTTTAATAAATCAAATCTCAGTTAATACCGTACCCACCATAATTCAATTGGTAATACTTAAAGTCTTTCTATTGTCCAAAATTACAGGAACATAAGTATTTAGTATTATACAGCGATATTACCAGACAATACCGCATTTGAATGACAATACCGCAAATATTCTATAACCCTATTGTGAAATTTACCTGTTTATTTGAAAGCAAGAATGACTGGAGCTGTCCCCTCGATTTGGACAAATATTAATACCTTTTTTTCGTATTAATGAATGAATTTCGTATCCGTGGTACGAAGAAATCGAGACCATGTCATTACTGCTATAAAAACCTTGCGAAATGTAATAATTTCCTCCGGGCTACATAATATGCTTTGCACATTCTATGTAGCAGACTACCGTTACCGTGGGAGAGCCATGCTTCGGCACGATTAAGCCGGCTCGACCGGAGTGATAACACAGCCTCACAGAAAACCGGCGTGAAACAACGCTTGCGTTGTGTTTCGCTGAGTGAGTGAGGGTACCGGAGGCCCAAACCCTTTAAAAGGCTGGCAACGTACTTGCGACTCCTCTGGGGTTGCGGGAGTCCATGGGCGGTCATCACTTACCATCAGGCGATACGTCTGCTCTTTGCACGTTATCCCATAAAAAAAAACACCATAGGCCAAATCGTCGGCACAGATTATCGTAGTGTCGCGTGCGCATTCCCCACTGTGTCGTATGTACGGCGCAATCAATGGCCTAGTCAATTCTGCTCCCTGCTGTATTAACGGACAGTTTAAGCATAATCGTGTCAGCATGTACTGAATTTCGTGAAAGACTTTGTGTATAACTTTTAGTAATAGGTACCTACCTGCGTGTTTCTTCTCTTTTTTATGCATGTAAAATTAATTACTGTTAATTTTATTGGTGTTAGCCGTTGTAATTGATCATAAATAAATAAAATAAAAATAGAAAACTTCGGAAGCCCACAAGATATCGAAAGAACACAAAAATTTGAGACGTTTTGAAACTACTTTGTTGGTCTATTGGTCCCAAGCGCGACTGCTGAGCATATGGTCCTGGGTTCGATTTCCGTGTCGGGCAAAATGTTACTGAGGTTTTCTGTTAAGAAATTTGCAATGGAGTTGGGACTTGTGTCCTGTAAAGGCAACAGGCTCACAACCTATTTCATGGGACTTAATAACAGCATTGTTGATATGTGGGTGTGCCACGACGTACACTTCTGCTTTCCTCTTCGAGGAATACAGGCGCGATGCTATGTTATGTTGTGTTTATGTTAAGAGACGTTTTTGAACCTATTTGAGACAAAGTTTCAGACAGACACAGATAAAAATTCTAAAAAACGGTAATTTATAATTAGGCGTCGTATAAATAAATACTTAGTAGGTAGTTTACTTTTAGTATTTATATTGAAATCCCAAATAGTCCCCAAACTGGTTCAGTAGTTTTAGGAAAAATCGCGAACATACATACATACGGTCTAATACAGAACCTCGAAGTGTAGTCGGTTAAAAATCTCTCTTATCCGGGCTGCATGTCCTTGATTAGAAAAGATAGGTCAGGTCAAGAGCAGCCTATACCGACGAGCATGCATGAAGAGGAAGGTATCTAGGTAACAAACATAGGTGAAGGGAGAGTTGTGTGATAGAATTGAAGCAAGTGGAAATCGATAGTCGCTGCTGACCCCATTGAGAAACAGGTGTGATTATATGTAGGTATCATCGTACAATCATCTATTTAAATAAAAATCAATTGCTGTTCGTTTGTCTCGCTAAAACTCGAGAACGGCTGGGCCGATTTAGCTAATTTTGGTTTTGAAATGTTTGTCGTAGTCCAGGGAAGGTTTAAATAGTGAGAGAATGTAGAAAAATTGCGTGGAAAATAGTAAACACAACAATTTCATTTGCCCATATAAACTGTTCTACCTACTTTCCTGTTAAACATTTGACGTTCGAGGTGATACGAAGTACACCGGGTCATCTAGTTATTATATAAAAATAAGGTAAATCCAGGTAAAAAAAACAAGTAAAATCCCTTATGAATAAAATTAATTACTCACGCGCATGCGGTTAATAACAATTATACAATACCAATTGTTCTGACATAAATGCACATAATACTTAATCCTAATTTTCCTTTGGTCAGTTGGTGGCCAAAGGAACATTATCTACGAAAAAAAAACTTTTTATGTCAATAAAAGCTATTTTGGCAATGGGTACCACTCTGTAGTGTCTTTGCAGGTTAACTGCGGCCTGCACAAATAATGGTGTCTTCTGGCAGACCAGAACTGGGTTGCTGAATGGAATCACGATCCCGGAATTAGTAGGTACACCTCTACCTACCTTTGGGCAATACAGTCAGTGCTATGATGCCTATATCCATACAAAATGGCGCTATAATCGCTTCAATATAAAAATAATGTAACTGAAAGAATTTTTATTTTTAACCCGAAGCATGCCGGAACCGTGTTTGGCCTGTGACCCAGTAAATAAGATAAATTGCACGCTTCATTTATTGCATCCTCTGTCTTTAAATAACACTAAGATGGCTTCGGAGTTAGGAAGATAACTGACGTGTTATATGTCCTAGTGCTGCTAGGTTTGGGATTGGGGTGCCCGGCTTTGGTAGATCGCCATGACTGTATCAGCGTGGAAGTAGCGGGCTACCCTTTGTGAGAGAGGAGAACCCCTTCTTAACCCTGCCCCAGAAGTCGTATTAGGTGCCACAGTGCACTCAATGATCTCCAGTTCTTCTTCTTATCGTGTGGTTGACGAACAACCTAGCAAAGTTAAACCACCCGTAAGTCTCTGAAATGGCTTTACATGGAAAACATCTCTCAGGTGTGCTAGTTTCCTAACTATGTTTTCCTTCACCGTTTTCAGCAAGTGATAATTCATTTATAATACGCACATGACTTCGGAGAGTCAGTGGTGCGTGCGTTGGATTCGAATTTGCGACCTTTGACTTGTCAGTCCAACAGTCTTCCACTAGGCTATCACTGCTTTTATGATGAATCTCCGGTCACCTTGAGCGACGGCTCACTACCAGTGACGTTCAGTGATAGGTCTGAGACGATAGTGCGCCGTGCTCTGGCGAGTGCGAGTCCCTGGAGTGTCTGTGCAGGCTGACCGTGACCGGCCCTCACAATTAACGGGGCCTGTTGTTACCTTTGATGGAACTGCCGGAGTTGCCGTGAATGTAGCTACGATCTCCCATTCCGGTAAAGATTAGCGGAGGTTTTTAGTCGGTAGGAGGCCGGCACAGCGTCCATGATAGATTTTCTACACACAAAAAAGAAATATCGGTTTCGGGATACGTTTGGCCTCTTTCTATGAGACCTTGTTAGGCATGATCGTGAATCCGCCGTGAGCCGATCTCGCCCGGAGAAGAAGGCATCTCCCTTAAAACCCCACCTGCATCATAAATGGCAGGTGGGTATGGGGGTTGCGGTTGTTCAGAGAAAAGAGACACTGGTCACGAACTGTGCATAGCGAGGATCAGGGGAGTCACCATCACGGGATATTAAGAATATAATAGTCGTTGCGCAACGAGTTTCTGGAGCTGTTCTTTTAAGGAAGGACCTAATGTCTACTCCATGTACTGATGGTGCTCTCGGGGTAGTTTTACTGACGGAGGAATCCCACTCTCCAATCTAATCTCCTAAGACAGGGCATAAATAAATTACAATACATAGGAGGATGTCATAGAGCAGTGATAGCCTAGTGGTATGACCGCTGGACTGACAAGTCAAAGGTCGCAAGTTCTAATCCAAGGCACGCACCACTGACTTTTCGAAGTCATGTGCGTATTATAAACTAATTATCACTTGCTTAAAACGGTGAAGGAAAACATTGTGAGGAAACCAGCACACCTGAGAGATTTTCTCGATGGTGTGTAAAGCCCTGTCAGAGACCTACGGGTGGTTTAAACTCTGACACTAGGTTGTTCATCAACCACACGATAAGAAGTAGAAGGAGGATGTTAAAGTGTAACAGGGAAAACGTTGTCTCTTAATTCTGGTTTTCCTCATTAATTGTCTGCTGAACTTAAAGGCTAGGGGTTTAGTCATGTTTACGGTGTTATTCAGTAATCCTGCTTTGATATCTATTGAAAACCTGGATAGACCGATTAAAATGCCCAAAATATCTGTCAAAATTTACCGCTGTTTCCTGTTCTATCATCCTCAATAAAATAGTCTTATTTAATGTCATACCGGTGTCATTGTCGGAAGTCGCTCTCAAGGTTATATTGATCACTGTAACAAAGTACGGCTCAATTACAAAACAGTTAGAGGCATTAGCTGTTAATTAACGTTAATTAATGTAACTATTTGAGCTAAAAATGGACGGGTCTGTTACTAGCGCCGTATTGAGGCACTGGGGGCAATTCTACGTAAGTACAAAGTTTATAAGACTGAATAGAGAGCAATGACGTCACAAGAGACATATTAAAATGTGGACGAAGAATTCGCGGTGGTGAGCAGAGGTCGAGATGGAGTATTTATTCGGGAGGCGTAGGTTCGAATCCTGCTCGCGAACGTATTCCTTTTCCACCAAAAAAATATAACTTTAAGGTTCACTAAGCATGCGTTAATGCTTTTCAAAAATGTATCTGTATTTGTTAATTGCATCTTTACGACATTGTATTAACTGCAAATTTAGTCGTGCCGGTTCGGTCACCTGTTTAAGGACGGACTGAGTAGACAGCAATGACGTCACCGAAAGACGTATTAAAATTTGGAAGAAGAAATCGCGGTAGTGAGCAGAGGTCAAGATGGCTTAGCGGTCAGAGCGCCTGGAGTATTTAACCGGGAGGCGCAGGTTCGAATCCTGCTCGTAGTGTTATTTATTAATTAATTTCATCGTAATTATTGTTCACCACTCATTCACGTGAGTAGTAACCGGTAACTATGTAGTTTCAAGCTCGGAGCCCTTAGTCATGAGCTGAATCGCGACATTGCCGCGAGTCAGACTCACGAACACAAACGAAAAATGCACGTGAGTAGTAACCGGTGAACAATAATTAATTAAATTTCATCTTTTGCTTTTCGAATAAGTAGGAGACAACTAAGTTAGGGCAATATAAATAAAAATTGTTTAACACGTGCTTTAACTTAACTGTATTCCTGTCAGTGTCACATAATTGTCAAACTACAAGTGCCTGATAGACTTGGGAACATAGCTAGGACAAAACAGTGTCCCCGTTGGTCTAGTGATCGAAAGCGGGGCTGCTGAGCGTGAGGTCCTGGGTTCAATTCCCAGGTCGGGCAAAGTGTTATTGCACGAGCACGTAAAAGCGTTGGTCTTGCGCCTGCGCCATCGGACTATGAGAGTGAAGGAATAGGCAGTGCACCTGTGTACACTATAATATCTCCTGTGTACTTGGTTAATCTCCGTGGAGATAGGCCGCCGTGACCGAAATACGGTCGGGAGGAGTATAATATAGGAAGCCAAAGTACGTCTTATCACGTGAGTGTTTAATTAAACATGGCCAAAGACGTTTTTGTTTCCTTAGAACTAAATATTAATAAGGTAGCAAATTCTTATCAAGCAAGTTGTGCAAAGTTATTGTTAAACACGTTGCTGACCTTGGAAAATTATCAAAACATTTTAATTACTATTTATGCAGAAACAAAGACATGACTACGATAATTGTTTTCAAAGTAAAAATTAAATGATGACTCAGTGTTTAGCTTGAATTCTCATTATCGCTGCACCTGGTCTGTATGATGTATGAGTGCAGGTGCACTGGTTCAGTCCAGGTGGTTTTAAACGTGGGTGAGCCATGCTTCGGCACGAATGGGCCGGCTCGAGCAAGTGATACCACGGCCTCACAGAAAATCGGCGTGAAACAACGCTTGCGTTGTGTTTCGCTGAGTGAGTGAGGGTACCGGAGGCCCAAACCTTTTAAAAGGCCGGCAACGTACTTGCGACTGATCTGGGTTGCGGGTGTCCATGGGCGGCGGTAATCGCTTACCATCAGGCGATCCGTCTACTCGGTTACCCACTACCAGATAAAAAAAGATGGTGTTTTATCCCAGATATTATTTTGTAGAAAGAAAAATACGGTCGCGAGTAGGATTTTAACCTTCTTCTTCTTATCGAGTGGTTGATGAACAACCTATTGTCAGAGTTTAAACCACCCGTACGTCTCTGACATGGCTTTACACACCATCGAACCTCTCTCTCTGAGCTAGTTTCCTCACGATGTTTTTATTCGCCGTTATAAGCAAGTCATAATTAAAAACTTTCGTGAGACATATTCATATTAATTATTGTTCACCGGTTACTACTCACGTGCATTTTTCGAACTCGAACGAAGCCCTTAGTCACGATCGAACACTTTCTTCCCCAAAAATGTATAACATCAAAAAATCTGTTCAACATTCCTCCCTCTGACCTAAAGTCAGTCACGCAGTTAGCTGACTCCACAAAATGATTTACCTACACAGTCATTGTTTACACGTGTTAACCACTAGTGCAGATGTACCTAATTCAGATATTACTCAAACTTTAATAGGGAAAATACCGTTAGGTAAGGAAACCACATCTTTGTTAACAACTGGATGTAATTATTTTATAAGCAGTGATTTTTAAGCATCGATGGGGCTTGTGGCTATGTAACAGCCGCACAGTTCGATCGATCGAGGTTAAGCTGCGCTTTCTTCAGTCGTGGATGAGTGCCCATCATTTCATACCGAGACCCCTCCATGCCTCGAAGAGCACGTTAAACCGTCGATCCTGGTTGTTAAATTATGATCTATGACAGCCGCTACGGGTAGTCAGACGCTTGAGAGTCTGACAACCAGTCATACCACGAGATATCATGATACCCAGTAACTCGGTTGTGGAGGTTAGATAGGCAGTCGCTCCATGTAAAACACTGGTATTAAGCTGCATTCGGTTTGACTGTGAGTCGACTCCAATATAATTGGGGAAAGGCTAGCCAGAAGAAGTGATTTTTAAGCACAATAATATACTGCCTACCGTATTTTCGGTCACGGCGGCCTATCTCCACCAGGAGATATTATAGTGCACAAGTGTATGCACAAACACAGGTGCACTCCCTCTTCCTTCACTCTCATAAACCGATGGGACGGCAATCTGATACGACTGGAGAAAGATCAGGCGCAGGACCGACGGCTTTACGTGCTCTCCGAAGCACGGGAGTGTCACACGACCAACTTCCTAAGTCTAGGTTGCTACTGAGAATTTACAAATAGCAATACCAAATAACACTTGTCCCATCCTGAATCGAACCCAGAACCTCACGCTCGGCAGTCGACCCTGCACCCACTAGACTAATGAGGTAGTTATCCCTTGTTACGTTATTGATTTTTGTCATTTGACTTTGACCTATTTCCTTCGTCAAGCTCACATTTACTAATCTATCCTATCCTTGACAATCAATATATACAAACAATTATTTAATTGCTTGCGGCTCCGACCTCGTCTCATGTTTTAAACTTCCTCCATAATGTCCTAGTTAAAAAATAAAAACGATATGTGACCAAAAATATCAACGACGCATCCATTCGGTAATATCCTTGCTATAACATTGCGGACTTATATTTATCAAATCAAATTAAAATCATTTATTTCAAATAAACCATTTACAGGCACTTTTGAATTGTTAGAAGTTAGTTGCCACGTTCCGAAGTGTAGGTTCCTATGGAGAAGAACGGGCAAGAAACTCCACGGTTACTCTCTTTTCTCACTATCTAATTTTCTATTGTATTATTAACAGCTGAACTTAGCGTTGTACACGTTTAAACTGAACGATGTCGTTTGGTGATTGTAGTCACCATGGACAGTTCATTTAAGATTTTTTGTGGGGATTACAGTACCCGTGGACATTTCAATGGAGGTTTTGCAATAGTAGGTATTGGTTACACTGTTTTTGTTGCAAAATATAAACGGCTATTGTCCTAATAATAATAGTGGGCTATAATATAATAAATGCGAAAGTTTGTGAGTATGTAGAATATTTTCTACTCTTTCACGCAATAACTACTGAACGGATTTGGATAAAATTTCGCACACAGATAGTTTATATCCTGGACTAACACATAGGATACCTTTTATCCCGGCTAGACTCGACGAAGTCACGGGCGGCTAGTAAGTTTAAGAATGAGAACTGAGGAAGTAATTACCAAATGATATTATGTACTTTAGATATCGTCTACAAATGACATAACGTCATCAAATGGTTTAGTACTTCAAATATCTGTATGACAAATTACCTAATTCAACAATGAGTCATTAACAAAGTAACAAAGATTAATTAATTTATAATATTTCTTGAAAATTCTATGACAACACATCTCTAGAGTACATCAAAATATGTACTCCCAGCTTCCGTACACCATAGTAAGTAATTATTTCATTCACAAATGTGTCACTATAGATCTACTATGATGTTCGAACAACCGTGCGGTTGGTTCTGAGAACCGGCGCGTGAGTCATCGTGCGTGTGCGCAGATCGTAAACATAGGTGTATGGGGTACCGCGGGGAGGCTGGAAAAGCACTCAAGTCACTTTGATAAAATGTTATCTGTTGATTGTGAAGTTTGATGGTGTTACAGATGCATATTTTCTTCTTATTATAACATAGCATCACGCCTGTATTCCCCGAAGGGGTAGGCAGAGGTGTACACAGTCATACACCCACATTTCACCAATGCTGTTATTAAGTTCAATGTAATGGTTGGCGAGCCTATTGCCATCTATTGGGCACAATTCCAAACTCCGGGCTGACCTGAGAGTTTTCTTACAGAAAAACTCAATAACACTTTGTCCGACCTGGCAATCGAACGCGAGACCTCCTGCTCAGTTCTGTTATGTGCGATATTCATTGTTCCGGATAACATAGGAAGGCTAGGAAGCATAAAAAAAATAGTAACTTCATACAAAAAAAAAAAGAAAAAAAAGAAATAACAAGGTACGTGAATAATTATTATCGCAATAAAGAAAATATATAAAAAAAACAGTACCTACCAAATGTCACTCAATTTATTTTTAATATCATTAAATTTGCATGCCATTAAGGTAGAATGTATTGAATTTAACTGTTCATGCCATCAACACCATTATTTAGTTACCTAAATTCCTTGCAAATAAATAACTTCTATTCCATTCTATTCTATTATCTGCCTAGCCTTTTCCCAATTACATTGGGGTCGGCTTCCAGTCAAACCGGATGCAGCTTAATACCAGTATTTTACATGGAGCGACTGCCTATCTGACCTCCACAACCCAGTTACTGGGTAACACGATATCTCGTGGTATGACTGGTTGTCACTTTCAGGCCTCTGACTACCCGTAACGGTTGTCATGGATCTTAATTTGACAACCGAGACCGACGGCTTAACGTGCTCTCCGAGGCACGGAGAGGTCTCGGTATGAAATGATGGTCACCCATCTTCAGACCGACCGCGGCAAGCGCAGCTTAACCTCGATCGATCGGTCTGTGCGGCTGTCACTTAGCCACGAGACCCTCAATGAGATTCCATTCTATTCTATTAATATAGTTTTTTTTAATGATCTTTCGCTGACTAAATCAAAACACTCAAATCAAATCATTTATTTCACTGCAAACATGAGTAACATACATTGGCGGTGTGACACCCGTGCTTCGGAGAGCACGTGAAGCCGGTCCTGCGCCTGATCTCTCTCCGGTCGTGTCTAATTGCCGTCCCATCGGACTATGAGAGTGAAGGGTAGAGTCAAGGGTAGGGTCGTCCACGAATGCTGTAATACCCACAAAAAAACTTAAATGAACTGTCCATGGTGACTGCAATCACCAAACGACATCGTTCAGTTTAAACGTGTACAACGCTAAGTTCAGCTGTTAATACAATAGAAAATTAGATGGTGACTAAAAAGAGTAACCGTGGAGTTTCTTGCCCGTTCTTCTCCATGGGAATCTACACTTTCGAACGTGGCAACTAACTTCTGACAATTCAAAAGTGCCTGTAAATGGTTTATTTGAAATAAAAGTATTTGATTTGATTTGATAAATATAAGTCCGCAATGTTATAGCAAGGATATTAGCGGAAGGATGCGTCGTTGATATTTTTGGTCACATATCGTTTTTATTTTTTAACTAGGACATTATGGAGGAAGTTTAAAACATGAGACGAGGTTGGAGCCGCTAACAATTAAATATTTGTTTGTAGGTATATATTAATTGTCAAGGATCTATCCTAGATTAGTAAATGTGAGCTTGACGAAGGAAATAGGTCAAAGTCACATGACAAAAATCAATAACGTAACAAAGGATTAACTACCTCGTTAGTCTAGTGGTCCCGGGTTCGATTCCCGAGTCAGGCAAAGTGTTATTTGGTTATGCTGTTAGAAAATTCTTCTCAGTAGTAGCCCGGAGTTAGGAACTTTCGTGGTGTGATACCCCAGTGCTACGGAGAGCACGTAAAGCCGTCGGTCCTGCGCCTGATCTCTCTCCGCTCGTGTGACTATGAAAGTGAAGGAAGAGAGAGTGCACCTGTGTTTGCGCATACACTTGTGCACTATAATATCTCCTGCGTACTTGGCTAATCTCAGTGGAGATAGGCCGCCGTGACCGAAATACGGTCGGAAGGAGTAATAATATAATAATATTCCACAACTATCACACAACGCCGTCTAGTCTCAAGCTAAGCAGAGCTTGTGTTATGAGTACTAGACAACTGATAAACATACTTATATATTTCTAAATGCATACATATTATAGATAAATTACACCCAGACACAGAACAAATGATCGTGCTCATCACAAAAACATTTGTCCTGGGTGGGAATCGAACCCACGACCTCCGGCATAGCAGTCAGGGCTACTAACCACTAGACCAACAGGAAAGTCGAAAAGTAGTATAACATACATAGGTGTTTTTACTACAAATTTAAACTGATGATAACAGAGTCACAGCTGCACAAGGAAATGGGAGTCAGTCTTAAAATAATAAATATTCGCCACCTTTTAGTCTACATTAACCTCTATGGGCGAACGTCAGACGCTTTTATTTTTCTCACCAAATGTTTTTTTTAAACTTTGAATTATAGGTCGCGTTCTGTAGTTTCTGCCTTCCCCCATGGGTGCAGGGCGTGAGTTTATGTATGTATGTATGACTCTTTAATGTCTAAGTTTGTGGTAGTTTTTCTAAAACAATTGATATTTTTGTTGTCCAATTGTAGGATTTAGTAAAAAAATTATCTTGTGACTTTACATAATATTACGGGGCCGTTTCTCGGAGTTTGATGTTATCATCCTTATCAAAACAATTTTGATTGATATGACAAACATCTTGTTCCTCGATGACTCAGCTTCGTCGAATACCGTAGCGTGTCAAATCGGATGTGGTCAATTTGTACCATAACGCATAACCAATTATACTTAGGTATATGTCGTAGCATAATCGAATGGTTGGAATCTTTGCGAAAATCCTAGGACGAATTTAAAAGGCCGAATATTTACGTTATTGTAATAATAATACTAGCAATTTTTATTTTCTAAGTTTTTGTTGTGCCCGACAGGGTCCATAATGCTTCTGTATTTTTATATATTTAATACCATTTATGTCCATTATAGCACGCAATAATAAATGATTGATTTAATATCATTGTAAAAACATCAGTTTGCTTAGCATGATTGGAAACTTGGACATTGTCGATTTGTAACATCTTTAATTTCGTTAGACAAAACATGGCTCTTTATAAAGGGTTTTAATTATATAGACAGACAAGTAAAGATATTAGGATATTTCTCAGTGGCAGACCGGAGTTTGGAATTGTGCCCGGTAGTTGGCAGCAGGGTCACCACTTTCGACACGCCTGTATTCCCTGAAAGGGTAGGCAGAGGTGTTTTCCTATTTCAGCAATGCTGTTATTAAGTCCCATGTTGAACCTATTGCCATCAACTGGGCACAAATCTAAACTCCGGGCTGCTACTGAGAATTTCCTAACAGAAAAACTCAATAATATTTTGCCCGACCCGGGAATCGAACCCGTATTATTATATTATATATGTATCAAGAATCGCATTCTAGTACACTATATTAAGCCCGCGACTTCGTCGTGTTGGACCTCAGAATTGGGTTCAGCTGGGATAAAAAGTATTCTTTGTATTAATCCGGATTATAAACTATCTGTGTGGCAAATTTCATTGAAATCCGTTCAGTAGTTATTGCGTGAAAGAGTAACAAACATCCATACATACAAACTTTCGCGTTTATAATATTAGTAGGATATGATTGTAGGTACTGTGAGTCACATTTATCTCAAGATTTTTATATGGTAAACATTACTCGCTCCACGAGGAAGTGGGGCATGAATGACGCGGTGACTCATAGGAAGCTGCAAAGTCAAGGTCACAGGTTCGATACTCGGAAGCGTGAGTGTTTTACCGAAAACGAAGCGGAATCTGTAGTAAATGGAGTGGGGGATGGTCAATGAACTGGTTAGCGGGAAATGGTATTAAAAATATTTGTACCATTACATAATTGATTGCTTTTGGTCTAGTGGTTGTAAGGGCGACCACTGAGCTAAGGTTCGATTCCCGGGTCAGGCAGTTTTATTTGGTTTTTCTTTTAGAAGTTTTTTATTAGCAGCCCGAAGTTTGGAATTATGATTTGGAATAGGCAAACCACACACATGGTACATAACAACGTTGATGAAATGATTACGTATAGGTATAATAACTGTGTACACCTCTGCCTACCCTTTTGAGGCCAACAGGCTTGATGGTATGTTACGTTATGTTTAATAAAATGACCTAAATGTTTATATTAACAGATGGTATATTACAGCCTATATTTCTAGTTTAGATGAGGAAAGTTTTTGTTTAAACAAATACTAAATAATATTTGAACAGCTATGTGTACAATACTTTCATTTATTTGTTTTATTTATATGTAATTGATCTCCTTTTGTAATGAACTGGAATTTTAAAAGTTTTGTAATACATTAAGAAAATGCGTTTATGCTACGTATAGCCCACGAATGGAACTCACTGCAGTCTTCTGAGTTTCCAGAGAAATACCTGCTAGCCAGCAGGAGCTAGCCTGCACAAATACCCGCTAGCCAGCTGGAGCCAGCCTGCACAAATACCCGCTAGCCAGCTGGAGCTAGCCTGCACAAATACCCGCTAACTAGCTGGAGCTAGCCTGCACAAATCCAGGAGTGTCTGTTGACACCTGTAACCTTGTATGCTGGAACGTATCCGAGACCTCGGTAACGGTGAGTCAAATTCAAATATTTTTATTTCAAATAGGCCATATTACACGCACTTATGAAAAGTCAAAGCTAGGTGCACGGTTCCAAGGCGTTGATCTTATGGAGAAGAGCCGGCAAGAAACTCCATAGACACTTTAGTTGGTATAAGAATAAATAAGGTAATGTGAGAATAATGCAGGTTAATGAGCAGAATAATAAAGGAAAGCGCTAGAAGCAATAACTTATATAGCCTTTTAAAATGATTACCAAGGCAGTTAGGAGCTGAGCAGTCCCGACAGACAGCACCCGTTCATGAGCATGACGCGCACATCAGCCTCGCTTAGCTCAACCATTTTGTAGGGAACTCGACGACCCGATGTCCAACGCCACCATCAGCAGGACATTTTAGCGAGCATGACAAACTGATAATGCCTGACAATGGGCAATATGTACGTAACATGAGATTAAAAACAACATTAATGTCCACATAATGCTCACATTTTACTAAGGTATATAATATGGAAAATTTCATAAAGAAATGTTAATATAAATTTAAAACTAGTAGGATTTGATACTAGCGGTTAGATAATTGATATGTAAATTTATATAAACAAGTGTAAAAAAAAAAAAATACAATTGGAATAATTGTACTACGTCAATAAAATGAATTGTATAAAAATAAAAATTAGTAATTACAAAAGTAATCTGTTCAGAAATTAAAAAAAGAAATTAGACAGTGCCAGTGGGTCGCTGTGTGCAGGAGGGTATCGTGCGCCAAACATCCCTATCCTCAATGTAGTGTTTGATACTATAATACGCTTTAGATATTAAAATGCGTTTGATCACTACCTTAAACTTATCAAGTTATATATTGGGAATTTACAACTTAGCGGCGTTTCACAGGCGTTGCATATTTGAGGGCTAAAGTATATACTTACCTACGTCTAAAATGTGTGGTTAATAAAATAAATAGTATTGTAATACAAAATGTTAATTAAGTTCTAGTTTAAATAAATGTAAAATAAAGATATTTAGTAACATATTCTTATCATGATTTTTTAACTCATCCTATAAAATGCACCGAATCGCACCAGCGCACGTGGCCCACATGTGTACGTCATGCATACTACCTAACTTACCTACTATAATACCTAATAGGTACAAATATTTATTATTTATGAATGAACGTATTTACTCATTATTTACTAAAACCCAAACAATTTTCCTTTTGATTCATTACATTATAATACAATAGCATTGTTCGCAACGTGACAGATGTCTCGTATCAACTGATACATACCATCACGCCTGTATTTGCCGAAGGGGTAGCTAGAGGTGTAGGTACACAGTTGTACACCCACATTTCACCAATACTTCAAGATAAATCTTTGAAAAGGATTAACGCATGCTTGGCGAACTCTAAAGTTATTATATTAAATATATATTTTGACACGTCTTATGGCGACGTTATTGCTATCAATTCAGTCCCTATACGGGTGTACGTTATTGCTAAAAGCAAAAATTCTCTCTCTCCTTCATCTGGCCTCATTGGCTGTCGATGTTGCGCTTATATCCACCAGTCAGTAAAGTTTGGGCACATAATAATAAACCGGAAAACCCGAACCCAGAGAAAGCAATTTCCTCATTATTAAAATTTTTGTTTATATGGTAAATCCACCCGTTCGTAAACAAAAACATTCGCAGAAATCCTAACAGTTCATAAATGATACACGGGAATGTTTGTTAGTTTGTGAAGTATAAATTATTATAATTTTATATCAAAACTAAGCAGGAATTGATGTGATTTTTTGCGCAGTGGTATCAGATATTGTTTACCGGTTACTAGTCACGTGCATTTTTTGGGAATATTTGTAGTTTTGTCAAACTGTTTGACTCGTGACATCGCCGCCGGCTCAATTCATGACTAAGCGCTCCGTTCGAGTTCGAAACTAGTCGGGCAATCCTGAAAATTTCACGTGAGTAGTAACCGGTGAACAATAACTAATATGAATATGTCTCACGTAAGACATTATGGGCATAGACTATTTATGTCAAAGTTTTTATCCCTAAATTTTTTCGTATAATTCCACAAGCGCATCCGCGTGTAAAAGCGAGTTTCCCAATAATTCTACGGTATGTTTTAATGGTAGTACAATTATTTTCATTGTTCATCTACATTTTCCTTTTGTATTGTGATACAATCTTCGGCCTCCACGTGTTAATCGCGCACGTGTTTGGGATCTAATGTTTTTAGTACACAATGACGTATTATTACAAGATGGCGGCGATTAGATGTTTGAAATAATAGTTTTCACAGTAGCGTGAAGAATTGTGGTCGATTTTAAAGATAGGTTCAAATCCAAGGCATTCTCCACTGAATTTTCGAAGCCGATGATTCTCCACTGAATATTCGAAGATGTGCGTTTTATAAATTAATTATCACTTGCTTATAGGAAAACATTGTGAGGAAAACAGCACACCTAAGAAATGATCTTGATGGTGTGTAAATGTCAGAGACTTACAGGGGGTTAAAACTCTTACACTAGGTTGTTCATCAACCAAGCTAGGTTGTTCATCAACCACACTATAAGAGAAGAGAAAGACAGGTAAGTTAATAAAACAACTTTAATTATTGTGATGAGTATAAGTGAGAGACGCATAAAAAATGAATTTTAAACAAAAAATAAAAACCGCCTTCAGAAATCTACTACACTAAAAAGTTCAAAATAATATCAAAATTTGCTTATAATAAAATAATTTAAAAATAACAATATACAATAATAATCTGTTAATTTTGGAGTCGGTGCCTGTACTGGGAGAGGGTTATTGTTTTCATCTTGTTAGTCACTTATGTTCGTTGTGCTGTGGTTATGTTACCGGCCTTTGTATCTGGTTGTAAACCACTCCAAAATTAATAGATTATTATTATATATTGTTATTTTAAAATGATTTTATTATAAGCAAATTTTGATATTATTTTGAACTTTTTAGTGTAGTAGATTTTTGAAGGCTCTCTGAAGCACGGGTGTCACATCACCAACTCCCTAACACCGGAATGCTTATGAGAATTTCCAAACAAAAAAATCCGATAATATTTTACCTGACCTGGGATTCGTACCCAGAGGCAGTCTTCTCAGTCTACTACTCGTCGTAAGTACTGCTGCTGAGTATGAAATTCGATTTCCGAGTAGGAAAAATGAAATAAAAATTGGTCAGGCGAAGTGTTATTGAGTTTTTTTGTTAAGAAATTCTCAATAGCAGCCCGGAGTTTGGAATTGTGCCAGTAAATGGCAATAGGCTCATCACCTATTACATGGGACTTGATAACAGCTTTGATGTAGAACTGTGTACGTGTATCTCCACCTACCCCCTCGGAGAGTAAAGGCATGTTTTTTTGACTTAATAATATTTATTTTTCAAATTTATATATAAATTACATTTTTAACTATATATCATAAAAAAGCAATATATATTTAAAAATATAAAAAATTGTAGGCCACCGGCATTGGGAACATGGTCCAAGCCACCGGTGGTTAGGGCTCCAGAGAAAGGAACCTCCTCACAATGCGTGCCGTGTCGAGGAGTACCGCTTTCTGTATCAGGCCCTTGATCCAGCCGCCTAGCGAAAGCCTTTTAAGATGTTGATCAAGGTTTTCGCTATTTGACTTAATATTATTATTGCATCCACCGTCGTTGTAAACGGGTCAACACCTGCAATTGTATTTGTATGGTCAACAAAAACTTATTGTTCCCTATCGGGATGTAGGTGTGCGTGATTGTTGTATGAAATAGCACCCATGACACATGATATCCTGGTGACTGGGTTTTTGTGTATTTACGTTACTCAAACTATACGCGTATTGCCATCAATCGTACACAAATCCAAAATCCGGGCTGCTATTGAGAATTTCTTAACAGGAAAACTCAATAACGTTTTGCTCGGCCCGAGAATCAGATCACCATCTCATGTTCAGTAGTAGCACTTGGAATCACTAAATCATCTTCTTTCGTGTATTTATGACCTTTCTAGGAGAAAACATCGTGAGGAAACCAGCACACCTGAGACATGTTCTCGATGGTGTGTTCTGTGTCAGAGACCTACGAGTGGTTAGCCTAAGATTTTAATATGTTTTTTTTTTATAACTATCCACTAAAAATAATATTTGTCTAGCAAGACGAAATAAATTAAAAAATACGCCTGCCATGTTTGATTTTTGTGTACCATAGCATCTATATATATTTTTTTAAACTAGCCTATGTAACCCGGGACAATGTAAGGATTCTAACGATACCCCTTACATCTAAATCAGTTCAGCCGTTTAGGAGTTATGGTGGAATAAAGAAACTCACAAACACACTCGTACATACATACATACATGAACCCTAAAAACATAACACTCCTTTTTTGGGCAGTCGTGTAAAAAGGATTTATGAACAATGATTGAGTCACTCAACAATGTCAAATAAGTCGCAAAAAGGTTAACGTATAAAATGTTAGTACTTAAATTAGCACCTTACTAATATGACATCATAACACTTTTTCGAATCACGCGTATCACACGTGATTAGGGTATAACATTCTACTTCGTCTTGTCGTGTGGTTGATGAACAACCTAGTGTCAGAGTTTAAACCAGCCGTAGGTCTCTGACATGGTTTAAAACACCATTGAGAACCAGTCTCGGTTTCTTCACGATGTTTCCCATCATCGTTGTGAGAACTGTGATCTGAAGTTCTATTATTAGCTTATAAGATTTTTGTATACTTACCATATCACCTTACAGTCTAGATTTTTCGTAGGTATTTATTATTATCAATTATTGTTTACCGGTTACTCCTCACGTGCATTTTTCGGGATTTCCTGGCTAGTTTCGAACTCGAACGGAGCCCTTCGTCACAAGACAAACAGAGTCATGACCTCGCCGCGGGCTCAGTTCATAATCGGGCAATCTCGAAAAATGCACGTGAGTAGTAACCGATGAACAATAATTGATATAATTAGTTTTAAAGTCTAAAGGTAATTTTTCAAAATTGTATTACTGTAATTAATTGTTTATAATAAGCAAGAAAAAAACCTGCTAGACTAAAATGTATGTGGGTGGGCTAATTATTTAGAATGCCCTCAGATCGTTGGGCCAGAATTGTTACTCACTAGGTACCTTAAGATAGCGGTGTGAGCCAAGCAAACGCAGGCGTGATGATTTTGTTACTTTTACAAAGATCTGGACTGGTAAAAACGGGGGTTACCTTTGCCCAGCTGTGGCCAGGTTACTAATAAAAATACTTAGCCAATGTAATAAGTACTTCTAAATATTGTCTCCAAATCCAACGCAGGATATCTAAGAATCTATAAAAACACCTCTTTCATAAGAAAAATCACACGATACACGCAATAAAAAAACTTTGCAGACCTATTGTTTAACTACTACGAATACTTGAAATATTTGCTGTACATAGGGTTAACAGCTCACAAAAATATAATGCCAGATACGGTCACGTCTATATCCTATTGGGGTAGGCAGAGACTACCTATTTCCAAACTCTGACACTTCAAGAAATATCCGGTTTCAAGTCCCTCATGAAGCCGGATATTTGGCCAAAAATACCTGAAAATTGGTCACTTTAAAAGTGATTTTACACTTTAATTTATAAGACTGCCTCGTTGGTCTATGAGCATGTGCTCCTGAGTTCGATTCCCGGGTTGCGCAGTGTCATTGGGTTTCGTGTTAGGAAATTCTCAGTAGCAGCACAGAGATTGGATTTGTGCCTGATTGATGGCAATAGGACTGCTTCGATTAGACTGCCTCGTTGGTCTAGTGGGCCCAAGCGTGACTGTGGAGCATGAGGTTATGGGTTCGATCTCCAGGTCGGGCAATGTGTCATTGGGTTTAGTGTTAGGAAATTCTCAGTAGCCTGGAGATTGGATGTGATTTAATAACTGCTTTCGTGAAATATGGGTGTACAGCGGCACTCCCCTGCCTAACTCTATATATACAGGCGTGATGTTATCTGAATGTTATAAAAAAACAAGTCCACTATTAAATTTATAACTTTTGTGGAAAGAAAATATGGTCGTAAGCAGGATTCGAACCTGCGCCTCCTGGATAAATCCTCCAAAATATCCAGCAGGCGCAGGTTCGAATCTTGCTCACGACTGTATTCATCTTTCTACAAAAAATTATAATGTAAATAAAGTTTGACTCGCGACATCGCCGCGGGCTCAGCTCATGACTAAGGGCTCCGTTCGAGTTCGAAACTAGTCGGGCAATCCCGAAAAAATGTACGTGAGTAGTAACCGGTGAACAATAATTGATAAAAAAATATAACTTTAGACTTCGCTTCGCATGCGTTAATGTGATTGAAAGATTTATGTGTATATGTTCAGCTTTACTCAGAAACACGGCAGCCCTGACAGTACAAGACATTTTCGCCAAACAACAATACAAAAAGTTATTATTGTATGTTTCCAACATGAGCAGCGTACAAACGACTAATCTATGGAACGTTGTAAACCTGTCAAGGTTAACTATTGTAGATATAAAGTGGAGTAACTAACTATAACAAGCGTGTACTAGTCTTGTTTAGTTCACGTTTTTATTCAATCTATTTCGATGGCCGATAGTTTGGGATCTCACCTCTCAATGTAAACATCGGACAAATATGAAATGTTATAATTTTTTGTACAAAGAAATTATAATTATTATATCGATCAGTATTTTCTTCAATACATTGGGCTTACTCTTGAAAATAATTCCGCTCGATTGACATTGGAAATATGTCAGTTCGTACTTTAAAATGCAAAAATGTCTAAAAAATAATTATAGATTCGGGATAATATGAAGACAACATGCTTTAAAATTGAGGCAAATGTAATGTAGGTAAATTTATTTTAATATTACGCGTTGTTTTAAGGTGTCTATTTAATATTGGAATTGGATTGGAATTGGTATTAGTTTCAAGAGTAACCCCACATTTCTATTTAGCCAAATAAAAATGAAAGATAAAACTTTTTTTAAAACAATTCATAGCATCATAGCATACATAGCATCACGCCTGTATTCCCCGAAGGAGTAGGCAGAGGTGTACACAATTGTACACCCACATTTCATCAATGCTGTTATTAAGTCTCATGCAATAGGTAATAGCCTATTGCCATCTACCGGGTAAAATTCCAAACTCCGGGCTGCTACTGAGAATTTCCTAACAGAAAAACTCCATAACACTTTGCCCAACCCGGGAATCAAACCCGAGACCTCCCGCTCAGCAGTCGCGCTTGGGACCACTTGACCAATGACGCAGTCACAACAATACACACAGTATAAAATATATTGTATTATATAGCTTCTTTTTCAAGGGTTAATAAAAATCTCTAACAGTCAAATACATTAACTTAAGCCACGAATTAAATGGAAAAGGGAGGAAAATAAAAATTCTAAATGAATCCCTATCATTTACACACTGACCCCTTAAAAGCAAGGTCACTAATATATTAGGATCTTATACAAGGTCATTATGTGCCTCTCAGCAGCGCCAAATATCCAATTATTATATAATTATCATCTTTCAATCTACAATCCATCCATTGTTTCCTTGGTCTTCCTTTACTAAAACCATCCACATTCATACGCAAGAAAAAAAAAAGGGTTTACTATGAGATAGTATTTCCACGTATATTCAAAAGAAGTGTCATATAGATTATCATTAGTTTTTTTTTACCTTTGAGTCATAATCATCAATTGCTACAGGAAATGAGACTACTAGTTAATTATATCTGATGATTTTTCATTGAATTTTCCCATAGAACAAAGTTATTAAAGGTAAAAACGGAATCAGTTAGACTAGAAAATATTTCCCCCCTCTCAAAAATCTCTATCACAAACGTTAATAGATCTACTAAGTATTAATTAGAATATTAAGTATTTAGTAAGTATAATTAACTCTCAAATTAGTACCAATTAAATAATTACAAAGTATTCTTGTATAACTTGGATCATAACATTAATGAATTCATAATTATACGTCTCAAATATCTAGTTATTATTAAGTTCTAATACGTAATAATAATTAGAAGACAAGACAATTAAATAATATCAATATTCACCTACGAGTACGTTATAAACATGACGCTAAAACAGATCAAAACATATTTTTCAATACTCCAACGTCAATAAAACCACATAAAATCGCAAGAAAACCGTCACCGATAAACCTATGCTGTATGAATCATGGGTTATAGGAAGAAGCCTTCATCTGTAGCGACGTTATAAAACCGACCGGCCGCTGTACCCCGCCATTTAATTGTGAGCGTTCGAGTGAACCACACGTGTCGCGAGTTTTGCAATACTAAACAAACAACAATGAGTACTACCAGTGCCTCCTCCGTTCTCCTGTTCATCCTGAACATACTACACGTGATATTCGGCCTCGCCATCACGTGTGCAGCCATCTGGTTCTTTGTTGAAGTCCACAGTATCACCAGTTTGAGGAACACGAACCATTATCTCCTAGACTACAATGTGTATTGGCCGCAAGCCATACCCTGGGTGTTCATCCTTGTCGGTGTGTTCGTGATTTGTGTATCGTGCTGTGGTTTCGTCGGTGCTAAAAAAAGGAGCAATGGTTTGGTAGTCATGTATATTGCTTTCGAGGTCACGTCTATAGTGGCTTTAATCGCGGCAGCAGTCGTCGCCCTGTCGTTGGCAGACTCAAAATCGACTGACAAATTCGTTGAAGACTCAATTTGGGACGTTTACACCACAATGAAGAATGACAAGGATATTGAGGTCGCTTTTGGGAATATGGAGAAGCGTATGCAATGTTGCGGTGCGTCTGGCCCGAGGGATTACATTAACTGGCGCCGTGAGTTCCCCATTTCTTGTTGCGACACTTATTACCACGGCTGGATTGGCCAGTACGCGATTGACTGCGACTTCACGAACAAACTGGCCAATGAGAGGCACGGGTGTACCGAAGTAGCGACCAATTACGCAAGAATTATAATCAGGATACTGTCTGGCGCGTCGGTGTTTACCGCGTTCATTGGAATAATGAATGTGATTGTAGCAGTTACCTTATCAAAGAGTATGAAGAGGAAGCCAAGAATGCCTGTGCAACTAGAATCTGAGAGCAAAAAGGTTTTATTGTAAATTAATAGTATTGTTTAAAATTGGTGTTCCCCAAGGTTCTAATATGGGACCAGTATTAACTTACGCGTTTCCTTTTGATGAAGAGAAATCGTTGTTGGGTAACGTTTTACCGTAAAATCATGTGTGAAATGTGTCCGCAATACTAGCTAGTTTGGTCCGACAGTATTTATTTAAATAGATTTAAGTAGGACTATTGCGCATGAGTGGTTTTTAGCTTTAATTTTTATTCCACCGTTTTCGCATAAGCTTGTCGCTACGTCTAGTCTTACATGCGACTAAATGCATTAAAATTTAATCGTCCAATCATGTGCTGTATGAACATAGAGTTTGAATGACTCAATTTAAGTACCCTTAACTACCATAATTTAATTCGCTGTTAGTCATCATACCAACCTGACATTGAATGAACTTTAAGAATAATGACTGACCCTTGTTGCTTAACCTTTGTGTGAAACCAAGCGTAATGATGTCGTGTGTGTGTACCTGCTATATTTTTACATTTTTGGCATAAAAATGTATGCGAAATATTTCAGAAGTGTTAACTTTTGTGGACGATAATTGGTGTTGGTACCCTACAGTGAGGTGATAACACCAGTTATCGGAACATAATTAATGTTAATTGACTTAACCGATCCGATAGCGAATCTCGAATATAATCATACAATAGATTTTCATTGTATATTGTAGTTTTATACAAATGATGTGATTTGTAATTGTCTGTATAACTGGATTGTAGTGCTATTAACCAGTGGCATTTTTCTCGAGATTTTCCTCAAATAATGTGATTGTTGAATAGCATCATTAAACAATACTTAGACAATTATTGTTTATGAATCCGTCTAATGTAACTTTAGCATTTAATATTACATTTGTATGTATAACTTCCTAGATATTAAATGAAAAATGTAAAAATGAATAATTACAATAATTAATTTTAAGACATGACAATAAATAAGACTATACCTCAATGGTTTTGTGCTTGTAAATGCGGCTGTCAACCGCGAGGTCTCGGGCAGTCTAGATGGACTTTTCTATAGGAAAAATTCTAAGTAGCTGCTCCAAATTTTATTACAGTATCGTGGCTACATAAATAGACATTGTTTAACTATGCGTTTGTCATAATTTATGTCATGATATTTTTGATGTTACAATACACTTATAAATACGGCTAACAAAACTAGATATGCTAATAATATAAAAACCTATAATTTCTTGTAAATATCAATAAGATGGTAAAATGTTAACATTTTAAATGTTGCTGTAGTCTGCTCACACCACAGTACATTAGTTGCGTTATAGCAACAAAAATGGCAATAACAACATTTAAAAACATACAATTTTGAACCCTATTGACACACGTTAAGGACTGAATTCGTATCACAAAACGTTCTTACGTAATATTTATTTTACTACTTGGTTATCACATCATCGTGAATTATAGAAACTTTATAAAGTATGTCGTATAGGTACCTGTGGAGTTGCGAGAGTTGTAAGGTCCAAAGATTAGGCCGGCTGCACGCCGTCAAGCAAGTTTGATAAGTTTGATAAAACCCCTGATAGACATAAGTATATTGATGTAGGATAAGATGAAATAATGTGAACTATTATTAAGCTGCTTTGTGTATTTGCATTTTTAGACATAAAATAGACTGGATGTTTTAATTGAAATTTGTTTTTTATTATATTTTCACAACTTAACATACATACAAACCCTAAAAATGCACCAATTTAACTATAACGGTAACCATGAAGTTTAAAGATTAATAATATTTTTGAAAAAGTTGACAAAATATTCGAAATTACTCTATGGTAACCGTTAAATTTAAGTTGATGCAATACAAAAACCACATGCCGTGATGATATCCATAAATTGACTGAACAAAAATTCAGAAACTAAATCTATTTATATTACGATCATAGTAAAATTCGTAGGTACATACATCTGTAATAAATACCATACTAAAATAGAGAAAGCTATAATTATAATAGAATTAACATAAATGACGCATACACATACAAATCACAGGAACAATACATTATTCTAATAACTAGCGATCTCATTAAACGCACTCCACACAAAATAGGTCAAATAAAAGATGAATAATCGCGATTGAATCAGTAAAGCTTGACAGGTGGGACTGATCGCATGCAACCTTAAACTGCGCTCGCGCAAGCTTAGGTGCGGCCGAAGTTAATAAAAGTAGTTGCATCACGCACACGCCTCTCATTCCGTTGTCAACCGCACGCGAGTACGGACCTACAAAATGGGCAAAGACGAGCTTATGAAAAACGTTCTCTATGTTTTGAACATTATATACGCGGTGTTCGGGCTTGTGACCGCCGCGACCGGGATCTGGTTCTTCGTGCAACTGACCGAGTTCGTCAGCCTGAGGAACAGTAACCATTACTTACTCGACTACAGGATCTACTGGCCTCAAGTCGCACCATGGCTGTTCATCCTGCTCGGACTTTTCATCATTATGGTGGCGTTCTGCGGATGGTGTGGAGCCAACAGAGAGAGCAGAGGAATGCTCGGCATCTACGGCCTCTTCCTCGTCCTTATTGTCATCGGACAGATGATCGCCGCAACCCTGATCTTCGTATACGTTGATGGAGAAGACACTGACAGATTCATCAAGGATACAGTCTACGATGGCTACTACAACTCGCAGTCCAACAATGAAGTGTTCAAGGCTTTCGGAAGGATCGAGAGGAAGCTGCGCTGCTGCGGTGCCAACGATGCGAGGGACTACAGGAGCTGGAGGAACGACCTGCCTCTGACGTGTTGTTTAGACAGTTATTACCGATCCACCTGTGACTTTACCGATAAGGAGGCGAACGAACGTCTCGGTTGTGCTAAAGTGGCTTCAGTTTATACCAAGATCATCAGTTCTTCAGTTGCCGGAGCGTCGTTACTCATTTCACTGGTAGAAATATGTGGTGTGGTGCTAGCGTGGAGACTGTTCCATTCTCTTAGAGAAGTGGAGCATTATATCACGGAAAGAAAGGAAGGTGAAACTGAGTGCTAGGTTCTAAGTGCCACAGTATTAAAATCGATACCGCCGATCGATGCCACTACGGTATGAGACTCTAAACGATTCCGATACCGAAATCTCGCTGCCTGAAGTAACTTTTCCAGTTGAAGTTTTCTTTCTTTCATGGTGTCTTCTCACTTCAAGAATAAAGTTCGTTTCCTTGTGGAAAGGAAAGCCTGATACCTTTGTTCTCTAATATCTGTTTTTAAATACATTCCATCTGACTATCGTTTAGTGTTAATCCGCTTTAATTAAGAGCAATCTCATAGTGTAATTTGTGTTGAATCTCGCTCCGCCACGCCTTAGGTCAAAGTGTATATTAAGATGGTTTTATCCAGTGAGTGGGCCTAATCAGTCGTTTCCTTCTTAACTCAATGATTCATGAGTACCTGCACTGACTCATAATGAACCTCAATTGTACCTAAGACATGGTGAATCTGTCGGCCTCGCCCCCACCAAGTGTCTTCGACACACACGATTAACGTAATGTTAAGTATACATAGCTCGGTTTGTAAGTTTCGTAAGTTATATTTCGCGTTAATAGTCGTCCATGGACGAATGGAGATTGTGAAGCGATAGAAGGTCGTCTATGAGAAAAATGTGACCTCAAATTGGGCAGTGGGCCTGTTCGTTAGCGAAGTACTCGCATGTGCCAGATTTTGGCTTCGATTTGAGGTCGTCGCATTGTGCAATAGATGTTACCTCTCTAAGGTGTGTCATAATAGCTTCATACATGTTTGTCGTGTGGAGTTGTAAAGTTTATTCAGTTCGGTCCATCGAATTATGCAAATTTTTACGCAAGACGTATTGTGGAGTGGATTAAGTATGCTCAGCAGAACATATGGTAATTTATTACGACATATTTTGGTTTCACAATTTTATAAAGAATGTTTGTCAAGTAGTTTAGTGAAAAGATGTGCCAAGTATTGGTGTTCTTACCATTTTTGATAATCACAAGAGATAAATATATTATTTTATATCGAGTTTTATAATTATTATAGTTTTGTTTTGTATTTTAAGATTTTGGAGCGAATTTCCGTCCTTTTATGTAATGAGCCATATTTAAAATGTTTTATAAATAATATATAAATAAATGTATGTTTGTAATAGTGTGTGTCCAATTGCCAAAGAAAGTATAGGTACAAACTTTCAAGAAAAAAGAGAAAATATTTTTTGCATGCAAAAAACATTTAAAATATATCATATAATTAGTATAAGTTAGTAACCACAACCATAATTACCGTAATAATTATTAGCTAATAATTATAAGTTATTTTTATACAATAATAATAATTAAATGTCATTTAAGTCGAAACTAGTCTTAAGTCGTTTCGTTTGTAATAAAAATTAAATGTTAAAATATTTCACAAATGCTTCTTTAATTTGTTTCCTCATTCACGTTAAATTAAAATACAATTAACATAAAATGATAATCAAACAACAGAATTAAAATATGCAGATTTCTATAATTCCGAGAATTGGGCAAAAAATTATAAAGTAAATTTTTAAGCATGATTAAGTAGGTAGCTACCAAGAATTTATGAATCTAATTATAATTATGCATAATTATAATTAGACACCTCAATTGCCCAAAGAAATTATAACAGCACAATTGTTCTCAGTATCTTGAACTTTAATGAATAACTTCCGTCATTTAGTTATAATAAATTGGAATTTCCTTTCCTCGTTATGTAACTTAGAAAGTTATTGACTCACACACACGACACCTACCTTTATGTCAGTCACCCTATAGGTACAGTCACTTGAATAAATAAATCAATACACTGCACAAATCAAGACCGATTTTCTTTCAAAATTCTCAATACCTAGTACAGATAATTTTCTGAGACTACCTGTCGTGTTTTTGGTATAAAATTTAAGTTCTTTATAGCCTGTGAAAAAAATTAACACGAGCTACTTACATATTAAAAATATTTTAAGATATCTATCTGCCTAGCCTTTTCCCAATTATATTGTGGTCGGCTTCCATTCAAACCGGATGCAGCTTAATACCAGTATTTTACATGGAGCGACTGCCTATCTGACCTCCACAACCCAGTTACTGGGTAACATGATATCTCGTGGTATAACTGGTTGTCACTTTCAGGCCTCTGACTACCCGTAACGGTTGTCATAGATCTTAATTTGACAACCGGGACCGACGGCTTAACGTGCTCTCCGAGGCACGGAGGGGTCTCAGTATGAAATGATGGACACCCATCCACAGACCGACCGCGGCAAGCGCAGCTTAACATCGATCGATCGGTCTGTGCGGCTGTTACTTAGCCACGAGCCCCTCAAAAATATTTTAAGATGTCATAATAATTTATAAGATTTTTTTCTATTTCGATATAATGCATACTTATTTGCACACATAACTGTATTTGACACTTAACTGTACTTATGCATATTTTTACACTAACTCATCGCATTTTAGTATTTATACATAAGTTAGTCAGTCCCTATATTAAAAGAATAAATAGATTTCTAATTTACGAAGACTGTTTTATGAGTAAAGTGAAATCGTGTATGTTGACGTTTACAATATTATGTCATCGCTTCAAGCCCTTTTCTACTAAAGTGAGATTCACATAAAGATACCTACCTATCATTCTTGTTATGTAATTTTTTTAGAGTTACAATATTAAATGGAAAAAGAATACCGTCGCGAACAGGATTCGAACCTGCGCCTACCGGATGAATACTCCAGGTGCTCTGACCACTAGGCTATCTTGACCTCTTAGTGGCTAGAACGCCTGGAGTATTCATCCAGGAGGCGCAGGTTCAAATCCTGTTCGCGACCGTATTCTTTTTCCATTTAATATTGTAACTTTAGAGTTCGCTAAGCATGCGTTAATGCTTTTCAAAGATTTATCTTGAATTTTTTTTTTTAGTTTTCTCACACATCATCAGAAACTTTAAAATCCACTGTTCATAGGATTACCAAGGTTAATGACACGCGTTATCACATGTCATGTTATTGAACGTAGCATCACGACTGTATTTTCTAAAGGATTAGGCAGAGTTCTTTTGTGCACTAACATTTTACCGCTAATTGTTAGTAAATGGACACTATTCCAAACTTCGGGCTATTACTGCCCTACCAGAGAATTGAAACCAGGATCTTAGCAGACGCTCTTACAACCACTTGACCAATTAAGCTTTTGCAACCAGTAGGTGGTACAACGACGAAGTGATTTTATGTAAAAAAAAAATTCGTAATAAAAGTATTTTAACATTTTTTGTGTGGCAGTTTCAAGTTTAGTGTATATATATAGTAGAGTGTACCTAAATACATTTTTGTAGAAATAATACGGTCGTGAGCAAGATTCGAACCTGCGCCTCCCAGATAAGGCTGTTCGCGACCGTATTCTTTTTCCATTTAATATAATAAC
This sequence comes from Xylocampa areola, assembly GCA_935421205.1. Taxonomy (NCBI): domain Eukaryota; kingdom Metazoa; phylum Arthropoda; class Insecta; order Lepidoptera; family Noctuidae; genus Xylocampa; species Xylocampa areola. The sequence goes on from OW285225.1 coordinate 12,500,570, forward strand.
TTTAGAGTTCGCTAAGCATGCGTTAATGCTTTTCAAAGATTTATCTTGAACTGCAAAGTTAGTTGTGTCGCAGAAAAACCTAGAACCTACTTATTTACTTACTATTGATATGAGGAAAATGCATTATCACATATCTTTAAGTAAATACAGTTCCTATTGACTCATACTTTCCCAAGCGAGCGTGAAACAGTTATACTTGCCTATAGTGGTAACATAATATGATTGTATAGTTTACGACACACGTGAGTAACGCCACGTGTCGTAGTAAGCTAGCTGTGCCACCTGGATGCACTTGGTGAGAATGTTGGGGTTTATTTAAGGGTCAGGCGTTACCTTGCGCAAGTCCATTACAATGGATGCAAATAGCTAGCTTGTTCCACAATATTGAGGGTATTCATGCAAGTCTGTGTGTAGTGTCTACCTCCGAAACGGTCTAACAGCTTCTGATGATCCCGTAGCAAAAGCGAAAAACACGTCTAAGATAGTTGGTGGTAGCGATTATCACCGCCTGCGTCACAAGATCCATCCACCGTTTTCTTGATATACCTGTATTTTTGTAACCATGACTGTCTGACTGTCTCGTTGGTCTAGCAGTCGCAAGCGCGGCTGCTGAGCGTGAGGTCCTGGGTTCGATTCCCAGGTTGGACAACATTTTATTGGATTTTCAGTTAGTAAATTCTCAGTAGCAGCCCGGACTCTGGAGTCAGGAAGTTAGTGGTGTGACACCCCCGTGCATCGCAGAGCACGTAAAGGCGTCGGTCCTGCGCCTGATCTCTCTCCGGTCGTATCGGATTGCCGTCCCATCGGACTATGAGAGTGTATGAAGAGGGAGTGCACCTGTGTTTGCGCATACACTTGTGTACTATAATATCTCCTGCGTACTTGGCTAATCTCCGTGGAGATAGGCCGCCATGGCCGGAATACGGTCGGGAGGAGTATTATTTGTGACCATCCACATTGTACTCAAAACTTTCAAGATCAATCTTTGAAAAGCATTAACGCATGCTTAGCGAACTCTAAAGTTACAATATTAAAAGGAAAATAATACGGTCGCGAACAGGATTCGAACCTGCGCCTCCCGGATGGCTTAGTGGTCAGAGCGCCTGGAGTATTAGGCGCTCTGACCACTGAGCCATCTCGACCTCTGCTCACCACCGCGAATTCTTCATACATATTTTTAACACGTCTTCACGTCACTCGAACTTTTTTCATCACATCCCCATACCATGACCAACGATTTGCCCAATCTAATTCTATACATTCTAGTAACACACACATGCTTCATATTCTCATATCTACCTTTCTTGCATCTTTTTTGACCTAACAGTCCGATTCATAAGACCTTATCATTGTTTTATAAGCAGTGATAGCCTAGTGGTATGATTGTTGGACTGACATGTAAAAGGTCGTAAGTTCGAATCTACGACACGTACCACTGACTTTTCGAAGTATTATAAATTAATTATCACTTGCTTGAAACGTGGAAGGAAAATTATCGTGAGGAAACCAGCACACCGGAGAGATGTTCTCGATTATGATGCCATGTCAGAGAGCTACGGGTGGTTTAAACTCTGATACTAGGTTGTTCATCAACCACACGATAAGAAGAAGACTTGTAATTATAATTTACCTTCTTTAACCATCTCCATAAGTTTATGGGGACTTCGGGGGTGTACTGTGACGTGTTCGGTAAGATATAAAACAAAAAAAAAATGTCTCAAATGGTTTATAATATTAATATAATGTTTACTAAACACAAAGCGAATCATTGTCAATGTCAAATGTTTCATAACTAAACTAGATTAGTTTTTTCATTAATCTCGGCCTACAATTCACGATTGAATGAATTCAGTACAGTGCGCCTGCGCAGCGATGACGAAGCGCAACCGCAGGATTCTTAGTATTGAAGTAATTATAACATAATTGCAATTAATTATTACTAAGTATTCGCTATTTTAATTATTTGGTATGACTAAGGCATATTTTAATTCTATTAATTTTTTTTTTTTTTTTTTTTTTAAATGGCCTCTTGCAGAAACCCAGAGGGGTTTTGTCTGCGTAACCGGACAATATCTAAGGCGAGGCAGTTTGATGCCTCCAGCCAGAGCATATTTTAAGATACTACAAACTAAGCAACAGCGCTAAGGGCGTCCCCTGCGGGACACGAACCTCGGCTTAGGGCGTTGCTGGGGGGACAACTAGGGACTAGCTGGGTCATATCAGTTTCCTTATTATTAAGGGACGAATTTAAAGCTACTAGCTCGGCACGGGCCGGCTCGAGCAAGGGTCGGGGCGGACATGATGAGACATTTCGCGACGGACGCGGACCTCGCCGGTGAGGTCTATAACGAGGCGGTCGAGCGCGTCGGAGTGTGCTTGTGTGTCTGTTAGACTCTTGAGCTACAGTGATCCTATCATCGGGACGGAGGAGAGCGTGACGTGGTCGGCGGATTTTGTTGATCTGGGACGGCTTGTAATCAGCGGAAGAGACAACTAAGGGATTCGGATGATTAGGGGCAGATTCGAAGTATCTCTTCGATGCCCTTTTCATGAATTGCCTAACGGTAGGCACTCTGAGGTCGAGGTGGAGTTGATGGTTCCTAATGAACCATGGAGCGCCTGTCGCTTTACGAAGGAATCGATTTTGCAGGGTTTGCATCCTATGGATTTTGTAATACTTAACGTGTGCGAACACGACGCTAGCATACGTCATAATGGGTCTAATGCACGTAGTATAGAGCCTAACCTTAAGGTTAAGTGACAATTTACTGCGCGCATTTGTCATGGGGAATAGACGGCCGACAGCGAAGGCCGCGCGGTTGCGTACCGTCTTAATGTGCGGACGGAAGGACAGTTTGTGATCTAGAATCACACCCAGGTATTTGGCTTGCAGTTCCCAAGGGATTGGCTTGCCGAACATTGTAATGGGTCGAAGCTGGGGAAGAAATTCCCCGGCGCCCGTTCTCGAAAAGAGAACGGCGGCGCTCTTATCTGGATTGACCTCAATCCTCCATTTCCTGAACCAAGCGCCTAAGGCGTTGGCCGAGGTCTGGAGATATCGGGTAATACAGTCAAGACTCCTACCGGTGTAATAGATGGCCGTGTCATCGGCGAAAAGAGCTAACTTGGATTTGCCACTTTTGGGAATATCGCTGGTGTACAGCGCGAAGAGAAGAGGTGATAGCACAGAGCCCTGAGGGACTCCGGCTTTGATCCGATGAGGGGACGATAGAACGCCCTCTACGCGATAGCGGAAGCTACGGTTCGATAGAAAATCTCGAATGATGAGTACGAGACGGTCAGGCACTTGGAATTGGTACAGCTTATAGATTAAGCCGTTATGCCAGACCTTGTCGAAGGCTTTAGCTACGTCGAAGAATAATACGCCCGTTTTCATCATGCCCATGAAGCCTGCGCTTATGTGCTCAACGATACGGTGCAACTGATGGATGCATGAGTGTTTGGCTCGAAAGCCAAACTGCTCGCTAGGAAGAAGCTTATTGGATTCGGCATAATTCCTTAAACGAATATAAATTAGCCTTTCATAGATCTTTCCGAAGACGTTTAGAAGACTGATCGGGCGATAACTAGTCGGCTCGCACTTGAGCTAACCGGGCTTTGGAAAACCTATAACTGTTGCCTGTTTCCACGATTGTGGGAAGATATTGTTGGCCAGTGCCGCATTGAAGATGGCGGTCATGAGTACTATCAGAGGTGCGGGAAAGTATTTAATCACTTTATTGGTGATCCCGTCTGAGCCTGGGGCCTTCCTGGGTTTGAGGTTCCTCACGATCGTTCTGACTTCGTCTACGGTGACGGGGGGCAAGGGTTCGTCGGAGTCGTCTGGGGGCGGGAGTGCAGTTCTACGTTTGACTTCAGCATCGACCTTGGACAGGTGAGCTTTGCCTACTGGTAGAGTGCTAGGCGTACATTGGGCTTCTAAACTGTCAGCTAGTACTTCTGACTTTTCATCGTCATCAAAAGCAGGTCGTTGATTAGGTCTATTGAGCGGGGGTATAGCGGCGCATTGATCGGATTTTAATTTCCGCTGCAATTGCCAGAAAGCTTGATGGGTGGGTTCTATATCATCGAGCATTTTGTCCCATTTAGCTTCCCGCATTTCCGATATGCGCTTCCTCACAGTACGCTGCAAGGTGCGCATATGGATACGGTTAGCTTCATTGGGGAAACTGTCGTAGGCACGGATAGCTGCGTTTTTCTCTGTCAACAGTTCACGTACATCATCCGGCAGTTTCCAGCGGTGTTCATCCACCTCCGGGACTTGCCGTGAACATTCGTTCACTACGGATTGCACGTGACTGGTGAGGGAGTCGATCGCAGTCACCGTGTCGGCAACAGACACTATATTATCGGGAATTGAGTCTAAATGCACAGAAGAGGTTGACTTGAGGCGTTCCTCTAGTCTTCCCCAATCGGTGGTGGTTTTAGTGGGGACAGGTTGATCTGGGTCTGAGGGACCTGAGCGGAGGCCTAATACTAGGATTACTGGTCTATGGTCAGAGTCAAGCTCTTGTAGCGTCTCTATAGAACGTAAACCGAGGTTTACGTTCTTTAGAATCGCTATGTCGAGTATGTCAGGTCGGTGGTTTACATTGTCAGGGAAATGGGTAGGGCTCATCGGGGCGATGATATCGAAGTTAAGTTCGATACCTAATCGTTCGAGGTGTCTTCCTCGTGTGGTCGTCGTATTGCAACACCAGGATTCATTTTTGGCGTTAAGGTCGCCAGCAATGATAACTGAGTCGCTCAGAGCAAATAAGGATTTAATGTCGGGAGCTAAGTTAACTTTCGATGTGACTTTAGGTGGAAGGTATGCCGAGACGATGGTAATTGGCTGGTGTCCTGTCATGCCTAGCCGGCATATAGAAGCCTCTATGTGAGAAAGAGGTGGGAGGTCCAAAGGGATGCAGTATAGCGATTTTTTGTAATAAATGAGTGTACCGCCCGCCTGGCAACGGGTTCTGTCGTTGCGCACTATTCTATAGTTTGCAATTCCAGGGTTCCTCTGGGCGGGTTTGAGAAAGGTCTCTTGCACGAGGAAGACGTCAATTTGATGCTCGCGTAAGAAGGTCGCGATTTCGTCACGTTGGCCGTTTATGCTATTAGCGTTAAAGTAACCTAACTTAAGGGATCGGGGCTTAAATTTACTATTTTCGGTATCCATTAGTTACCGTTAAAGTTGATATTAGCTAGGGCGTCAGTGATGTCTTTATACTCGAGCATCGATTGTAGAATAGCAAAGCCGTTGCCTTGCATGGAGCGCAGAGTCTGTGCTAGTGCGCTGAACCTATCTGAGCTAATGAGCGAGAAAACGCTCTGAACTACTTCTAGGTCCGATCCAATTGATGGCTGACTGCTAGCTGCTAGCTGAGCGGCCTGTTTAGGGAGAGACGCGGGCGCAACCTGTGGGGGTTGTACTGGCATAGGTGAGGGGGCGGGTATGGGGATCGCCATCAGTGGCGGAATGACGGTAGGCTGATAAGCCGGGGAGGATTTCAAAGCTGGAAACGCTTGCTGGTGGTTCAGCGCGATCCATGGTGAAGGCCGTTGCGGACTTAGTCGCTCGGGCAGCTTTGAGGACGGTTGCTCTCTGATGGTTCGCTCGGCATTACGTTTCCCGAGTTTCGAGTTGACGTTCGGTTTTTTAGGTGCCTTAGGGCACCCACGATAATTAGCTGGATGTCCTGATTCGCCGCACAGGACGCAGCTGGGAGGGTCGGTGCAGAGGGACCTATCTTTAGGCCTCTCACAGGCGTTAGTGCCATGGTCACCGAGGCACTTAACGCATCTGGGTTTTGCAAAGCAATTACGCTGTGCATGACCGTAGAGTTGGCAATTGTGGCATTGCCCGATATAGCCCGACTTATGCGGGTTTTCAACTTTAATGCCGGAAAGATGGCACAAAGTTTTTAAATTGTACAGTGCTTTCGAGCCCGGGCCCTGTTCGCACACTACTAGCACCATTGCAAATGATGGTCCGCCACGAGCGCGGTGCATGCGGTGCACTTCTACGACCGGGATCTGTTGCGACTTAAGGTCGCTTAGAATCGACGATGTCTCGATCTCTGTGGGTACTCCGCGAATCACGACGCGGATGAGGCGCTCCTCTTGGAGGGCGTAAGTGTGGAAGGATACTGCCTTTTCCCGAAGGAGATTGGTCAGTGTACGAAAATCACTGGGAGAGGGCACCTGGACTTTGATGCCTTGTTGGGTATTCCTGGCCTGAGTGTAGTTGACTTTCTTGTCAACACACCATTTAGAAATATCAGTCCACTTCACCTTGTCCTGAATGTAGACGGGCGGGGGAGTGGGCGCCTTTTTTTGAGCCTGAGAGGTTGGAGGACAGGGGCTACCGGGCCTGGAGATTGGAACGGCGTCCATAGGGACGGGGGACTGGAGGTCTAGGGACTGGGTTGCCTCAACGGTCTTGAGGGCTTTGGCGGGCGCTTGGCCGGCGGCGGCTTTTTTGGCCTTACGGGCTCTCTTTTTCCCCTTGCCAACTACAGTGATGTAGCCGTCCGAAGATGTGGCTGAACTAGTGTCTGAGTTTTCGGACTCAGAAGAGGATGATTGCATAGCAACATCCATGACGTCCGGCTGTGATACAGTTTCCTTTGTTAACGGTAACAAAGGGGCCGGGGAATTAGCGATTCCATTGTTCTCGTCGAACAATAGATTAGTATCGCACAAAGGCGACGCAGGAGACAAAGGCGGGGACGGTTCGGGCGATTTCAGAGAATCACATATAATGGGCCGCGGCGCAGGTGTGACCGCTTTGGTTATGCCGCCGTGACTACCTGAGGCGGGCTTTGGGTACGCGGTAACATCGTTATCCCTTTGTGCGTGAACTTGCTGTAGTAATACAGCGAAGTCTTTCCCGTATTTTTTGTCAAAAACGGGGTCCTTTAACAGAATGTTTTTTAGGAACGCTACAATAAGTGTAGCGTCCATTTTAGGGGATTCAGAAATAAAAGGGAACTATCATTAGAATTTCCTAATAAACCTAACTTCTAACTCCCCGGGTGGATGGGCCCGGGGATGTGTAACCCTCCCTGCCGGATGTAAGCAGGGAGGTGTGTACCTATAGGTGAGCCCTAAGCTTGTAACCCGTCGCCAGTCTTATTGTGCAAACGGGGCCCTGACCAGTCTAGTGCGAAGGGTGTAGACACACCCGACTGACACTAGGTGAGTAGCTGAAAGGGAAGCCAGAGTCTAGAGCCGACTAGGAGATCCCCCAAGGCCGGTTATCTAGCTCCCGTCCAATTGACTGCCTCACCCTGAAGGGGTTTCAGCTGGGTGTATCGGGTCAACACCCTCTCGGCTTCGTTGACACCGTAAGGTTTCAACCGAGAACCACGAAACTGTGGCTTTACCCTGATGGGGTAAAAAAACACACGTTTTTGACTGTTCTTTAAAAAAAGACAGATAATCAGCCGCCGCCTCGAAAAAGGCAGCTTTTGATTTAAGTTGTTCGTAGCCAGTAAACAGCTACGGAGATTGCTACGGCAGGGCGTAGCGAATAACGATCACAGACACAACACGGGCGAAATCACTAGAAGCGACACGTCCGCGCGCGGCGAGCGTTGGGGCGAGAGTACGTTTCTATTAATGATGGCGCCTCCCGGATAAATACTCCAGGTGCTGTGCCAATTAACATAACATAACAGCATCACGCCTGTATTCCCTGAAGGGAATTGTATACCCACATTTCACCAATGCTGTTATGGAGTCCCATGTGTTGGTGAGCCTATTGCCATCATCGGGCACATTTCCAAACTCCGGGCTGAGAATTTCCTAACAGAAAAACTCTATAACACTTTGCCCAACCCGGGAATCAAACCCGAGACCTCCTGCTTAGCAGTCACGTTGGGACCACTAGACCACCGAGGCGGTTGAATTAAGCCATCCCGAACTCTACTCATTATTCCGAATTCTTCTTCTACGTGTTATGATGACGTCATCGCTATCTATTTACTCTCTATACAGTGACAGAACACTCAAGTTTTGCACGACTACTCAAAAAAGAAGTTATGTTTTTAGAGTTCAATTATGTGTGTACGTGTGTGAGTTTCTTTATGCGACCATAAATTATAAATGCATTGACCGATTTTAATGTATGGGGAATTTATAAATATGTATATTATTTTTATGTTTATTTCATAGCTTTTTGTGTACCACCGCTACTATATGAAGATTTTTTGCTAACCTATGACCCCAATACCGGAAAATACAAGGATTCTAACGATACCTCATACACCTAAATTGGTTCAGACATTTAGAAGTTATGATAAAATAAAGAAACATACATACATACATCAACCAGCCCTAAGTAAAACATAACACTCCTTTTTTGAGCAGTCGTGTAAAAAGGGGTACAGTGACGTATTATTCAATAGATTAGGTATTATTTAAAACACACAAAATAATGTAATAACCTTTGTTTGTAGAATAAGTAGTTATGCTTCATAACCTGTTATACACGACTACATATTTGCACGTAGGTCATATTTACTAGCTCGAATTGTCACGTAGGTATACAAGTTCGCATTTGTAGAGAAAAAAACGTTCTAGTACAGTTTGCAATTAAGTAATATAACCAATATGACTGCCTGATTGGCCTAGTGGTCGAAGAGCGGCTGGGTTCGATTCACGGGTCGAGCATAGTGTGTTTCTGTTAGGAAAATCTCAATAGCAGTCCGGAGTTTGTGTCGATTTGATGGCAAGAGACTCAAAACTTTTATATCGGAGGACTTAATATATATATCAATGAAATGTGGGTGTACAACTGGGTACATCTCTGCCTATCCCTTCGGGGAATACAGGCCTTATGATCATCATAATCATCAGCCCCCTGCCCTTATCCCAATTTATTTGGGGTCGGCGCATCATGTATCCTTCTTCTACGTTCTAATTGTTTTTGAAATTGCATGCTGCTAAAGTTTTGTCAATGTTTTCTGACCGACCGCCTGTCTGACGTCATCCCTCATGATATGCCATGTTATTGTGAAAATTTAATCGAACGCAGATTCGGAAACACGTATGTTTTTAAACAAACATTTATTGGCGAACTAGTATCACTTCAAATCCGTTAAGTCGTTTCTGCGTCGGTAATTGTGTAACAAATATACGAGCTTTCACATTTATAATAATAATATAATAGCGAAACAAAAGGCCAGGAAACCCTTAAAAAGCTTTACAATCTTACTTAATACTAAAGACAAGGTACTTGAAGGAATTAGTACTGGAGTAGTTTTAGCGGGCGTACCCCTCTCGCTACTGGCATATGATTCCCAATCATATGCCAGTAGCGAGTACAAAGGTACCTTTTACCAGTATGGTTACAATGATAGTACACGATTTTAATCGTGTGTAACACAATTTTTGGATTGTGTTTAGTTTTTTTATGTATTTTAATACTGTTAATGTAATGACGAAAGCTATTTTCGCTTTAGTACAAGTTCTTTTGTGCTCGTGTGTTACCTCACCCCCCGCCAAAAGTGGCGAACAAATTTGTTCGATATTTAGTCAGAAGGCGTCTCCCGTCTGGTCCTCTAAGACAAGATAGCCTTATAGAGTAGCTACTTAAATAACATTTCATAAGCTTAGTAGTGAAAGGGCTAGAAGGTACTTCGAACAGAGATTTAAAAGCTTTACCGACCTTGGACCATACAACAAAAAAACTGGTTTACAGTTAGCTTCATAGAGTACATAGACTGACGACATTTGAACAACAATATGTTACATGACCAGCACATCTTGGCTCGCAGCAAAAATTTGAAATAAACAACCATGTTCTAACTATGATATGTTTTCTGTTTTCGTTTTAACGAGCAGCGCCACAATGAAATACCAAGTTGTGCTGGATGTGTTTATGGTAAAAAGGTTTATTAATGTGAGTTATGTTATCTTTCAGATGGTAATTAGACCAGGTGTGCTTTAGTCATAGTTTCGCGAAAGCGGTGTGTCATTGGCCAGAAGAGACTGCTTTAATATCTTTGTCCGTCAATGTTTTAAGAAAGATTATACTACGTCTCTTAACCCTTTGTTAGCCGGTTTACAATAGACTGCAGATCCGTGGTAAAACTTTCAAAATCAAAATCAAAATCATTTATTTCAAATAAACCATTTACAGGCACTTTTGAATTGTCAGAAGTTAGTTGCCACGTTCCAAAGTGGAGAAGAACGGGCAAGAAACTCCACGGTTACTCTTTTTCATCATATAGGTTTTTACAATAGTATTGGTTACACTGTTTTTGTTGCAAAATACTATGTGAGAACAATGTAAAAGAGTTACAAAAATACTACCAATACTAAAAGAGTTTAGTTAAACAATTCAAATTTTGCGATGACAGTTTAGAGTTGACCAGTCCCAACTGACAGCGCCCGTTCACGAACATGACGCATGCGTCAGCATCACCCAACTCAACCATATTGTAAGGAATCGAATGACCCAACACACACGCCACCATCAGCGGGACATTTTAGTGAGCATGACATACTCTATTTGCTAGACAACTATAAAAAACAAACCGATAAAATCATTGTAAATGGTTACATAGTACTCACATGTACATTATTTATAATATTCATTTTGATACTACACAATATTACACAATAAATAATTCATTCATAAAATGTCAATTAATAAGAATGAAGTTCAATTCAGTATTCTATTGATTAAAATGTCAAAAAAAGTATTGAAAATTAACAATTACAATGTTAACTGTAAAATAATATAATCTGAGTTTAAACGTTAGAGCGAGCGGCACAATCCCAAGCATTTTTGTCTTCTAAATAGTCTTTTACTTTATAATAACCCTTTTTGCAAAGGGTTTGCTTTGTATATGGTTTAAATTTATTAAGACTTAATTCTTGAATATTGCTTGGTATTTTGTTATAGAAACGTATACTTTGACACCGAAATCTTTGACCTTGAATGAGCCTATCGTAGTAGGGAATTTCAATTAAATATCTAAATATTTCTCATTCATGTGCCATGCCACAACCACACCGTAGCAGCAAATATGTATCCGGACAACTCTGAAACCAATATTTTTGAAGTTTATTTCAGTTCATGAAAGCAACTTCACTACAATACCAGTCATCTGACATCACATTATATCTCCCAAGTCTCTGTTTACACCAATCATCATGAAAGAGAAACCGGTGTTCTTTTTATCGGAAATGGATTTACTTTTGGCAGCCAACTCTCTTGATTAAAAGCGACAGTGTGGACGAGAATAAAGCACGTTAATCCAGAAGAAATCTGATACACTTTAGCGTTAAATATGCCTAGATTTTATTTCAACACAATTCGCTATTTTGGTAAGCGGACACAAATTGAGATAGGTAGGGCGCATGGGTAGGAAAATCGGAGCTAAATAACACTGTTTTGTAGTGTTGTGTTCCTTTTGAAGGCTTTGTTTTGGCAGTAGGGAGCACCTTTTTTGTCCCTCATATTGCCGGTGCTACGCGAGCAGTGAGGGAGGCTGAAAACCACCAATAAAATTTGGCAATTTTTCTAGCCTTTTCCAGTGACTATCAATTAATGTTTAGCAGCAATGGCGCATGGATAACATTTGGTGTGACATAGATAGAAGGAGACCAACAACAGCATTCCCAAAGAGGGTTGACGTCAGGCAGGCGGCCGGTCATAAAACATAGCCAAAACTTTAGTAGCATGCCAGATATAGGTATGCTGCGCCGACCACAAATAAATTGGGAGAAGGGCAGGGGGGTGATGATGATCAATGGTAACCGATAAGTAGAGCGAGTACTTTGTACATACAATGTGAGCCAGAAATCATTGCGAGGGATGTACGAGTGAGGGAGGTAAATGCACATCATAGCACAATTCTAGGTCACACTTAGCTTTATTATAAGAGTTTAAGTTTTCGACCTCTCATTGGTAAACGATCATTGAAGTTAAGCATCGCTTGGTAGAGTCAGTCTGCAGATAAGTTAGGAGAATTTTCATTCGTGCCTCTTCGTGCTTACGAGGGCACGTAAACCGTCGTTTCCCGCTGTTGTTAATTAAAAGTAATTGCGAACTCAGAGGCCTAAAAGCGGTTTGAACATTTTCAAAACTTTAGCTAAGCATGCGAATCAAGAAGACATCCCTACCTGCGTATCCACCAGAAATGTGTGAAGAAGTTGAGCGGTTAACGAGGAAAAGATCCACCAATCGTATCACTTCATTTTCCTAGCCTTGTGATTGACAATGACCATTGATAGATTCTTCCTCTGTCACCGCTCAGCTTCCTTGCACATCTTCCTTGAATTGCAGCCTTACTCTTCTAGTTTGGCTTCTAATTGGCGCCAGTTTCTCATATTAATCGTCAAGGAATCTAGCATTACGTAGTAAATACTCAGATAAATACGATTATCTGGCAATCCAGTAGGGGGTTATCTCCAAGATTAACCGCAAAAATGTTAACGATCAACGGTGGGTCCTTATCGACAGAATTTGCCCTGACCTGGATTGATCTTTAGCTTTCATTTGCAGAGTTACTTGGTTCAATACAATTCGATAAAATTATGTAGTTATTAATGTCATAATGCTCCTTTATGCTGGTTTTTTGTGTTAAATACTTCATTCGGAGAATTTTGTTTGATGGAATTTCAGAATCTTTATTTACTTCAGGTAGAAAACTTTCTAGAGAACATCTGGAGCTGCCCAACAGAAGAAATAGGTATATCTTGCAGATCATCGGAACTATATAACACTGTTATTTCATAGTGTTGGGTTTCTAACGGTGAGAAAGGTGGAAACGTCTCTTGTCTCCTATATTGCCGACGCAGCGATTCTTCTGATAGTGTCGGCATTGCACTAATGATACTTCTGGTGTTCTAAGCACTCCCCAGGGATGTGCCTAAATAGGTGTTGCAAAGGGGTTCGGAAGCTGGTCTCCCTAGAAGACCCGGACCGGTGCTGATGGTGACCACCGGGTCGGTTTTAGTGAGGTAAAAATCCCACATTCCCCGGTCTTATCCCCAAACGCCGGATGCCTTTTGAGGGTTTCCCCCGAAAGCCAAAAAAAAGTTCATAGCACAGTAACCACTTACCATCAGACTGTACGGCTGTTTGCTAATTTAATGGTTTAAACACACCCAGTTTCAGTGGGTTGATATCTGATACCTAATAAGTTTTTAATCAACCATTAGTTTAATAGAGGAATTTAATCAACCATTAGTTTAATAGAGGAATTCAATAATAATTACGTACAAATTCTCTACATATTGTAATTCTTATGTCGTGGTTTCCGAGCGGTTACGGGCCCGCCTCCTGAGCCAAAGGTTGTGGGTTCAAACCTGGCATGTACCAATGTGACTTTTTCAATGTCATATGTACTTTCTTAGTTAATCTAAGACATCACAGACATACGGTGAAGGAAAACATCGTGAGGAAACCCGGACTTGGTAGTCTGAAATCGCCAACCCGCAGTGAGCTAGCGTGGTGATTAAGCTCGTGCCTTCTCTGTATGAGAAGAGGCCCTTGCCCTGCAGTGGGACAGTTATGGGCTGTTTTTTTTTAAATTCTGCCTTAATTTAGCATCCACAGGGACAAGAACGTGTTCATCTCAATAAAAAAAAAGCGTTGATGAAAATCTTCCTCACTTTCGGAATACCTGAAAGGCTTGTATATTCTACTACATCGCAGACATTTTTAAATATTAAACCTACATAACGGTTTCAACTGGATCGTATATTTTTTACGTGAACTACGTAAAAGGCCAAATGACACGTAGCCAATAGTTTTTGCCGTATAATAAAAAATCGTAAAGGACAGGCTTTGATACGGCCTAGTTCCTCTATTATGGAGGCTATGCATTATGGTGACGTATTTTTTTTGTTGATACTTGTTTATTATCAGGTAACACCCTGTAAGAGGACTAAGGTGTCAGGCGTGTCAACAGTTTATTTAAAATTATTTCAGTCTACCGTACATATAATTCATAAAATTAATTTTATGAATTTTATTAATTATATGTATGGTAGACTGAAATATTTTTTTTAGTCCTCCTGCGAATACGAACGCTGCAAAGTGTTCGAAACGTCAGGAAAAACAAAAAACAATAATACACGCGATTAATCCGGTTAAAAGTTGTTTTATTATAATGTGTAGTGATCACGAAAACCTAAGATATTACTAAAACTAAGTGAGGACTGCCTCGTAGACTGCCACTATACTGGTCTAGTGGTCCCATGCGCGACTGCTAAGCATGAGGTCTCGGGTTCGATTCCCGGGTCGGGCAAATTGCTATTGAAATTTTCTGTCAAGAAATTCTCAATAGCAGCCCGGAGTTGAGACTTGTGCTCGGTAGATGGCAATTAGGCACACCACCACATGGGACTTAATAATAGCATTGTTGAAATATGGGTGCACAAGTGTGTACATCTCTGCCTACCCCTTAGGAGAATAATGGTTATGTTATTATGTAAATCTAATGAATTAAGGCCGAAATTCAACTGTTGAGTTAGTAAACTACTAATTAGTACTATTTAACTGAATAATACATTATGTCAGTCGGAAGGCTCCATCCATTCTTACAAGATGCCACTATGACCACAAGGTCACACAATGACACAGTTTCCTCCACAATAGCTTCGCGTAACATTACGCGTAATGTCCGCGTAAGGCCCACGTAATTACGCATTGTGTGCGCACGCGCATACAACGGTGCAGAATGCGGTTAAGTGATAAAATTTATGGTTGTATTTTGTTTGTGCTTCCATTGAGTATTTCGATATGATATTTTATTTGTTTGTGTCTGCGTCATGGGTTCAGTTCCTGCGTGGACCTAAAGAGTACCTAAGTAAGTAGGTATAACGTTATAATTTTTTTTTGGAAAGAAATATACGATTGTGTGCAGGATTCGAACCTGCGCCTCCCGGATAAATACTCCAGGCGCTCTGACCACTAAGCGATGTTGGCGAGTCGACCACGACCGTATTATTTTCCACATAAAATTGTTAATTTTAACTATGTGCTTATTTCATTGAAAAATAATTTAATGTAAGATTCCAGTGGATAAGAATTGACAAATCCATGTCTTCCATAGTCCTTTACACAAATTCCAATAATACTTTTCGTGACCTGGGTACCGTACCCAAGACCTCACGCTCAGTAGCCATACTTACCTCCACTAGACCAATGACTCAGTCAAATAAATAATATACCGAACCTCTTAGCGGTTTCTTCTATATTTCCGTTATTTAAAACAAAATACCTATTTATGAATGAAAATGACTAATTCACTGAACCGATTTTGATGAGGTTTCTAATATTTTCTTGATGACTATGTTCATTAGTTTATCATTGCGGTGAACAAAATTAGTAATTT
Source organism: Xylocampa areola (assembly GCA_935421205.1). Taxonomy (NCBI): domain Eukaryota; kingdom Metazoa; phylum Arthropoda; class Insecta; order Lepidoptera; family Noctuidae; genus Xylocampa; species Xylocampa areola. Next base: position 12,515,935 of record OW285225.1, read on the forward strand.
CATTCATAAAGCATAATGTACTACAATTGACCTACTCTTTGTCACTAGGTTGATAGGAAACGTGGTTGCTATTATACGAGGTTAAGCTGCACTGGCCACGGTCAGAATATGGATGGGTCAGTTGTGAATTACTAAATTAATGGGTACTTTTAATATTAGATTTAATAAACTGTCATGAATCTTCGTTTAACAACGACCTACGACGGGTTAACATACTCTCCAAGGCACGGAGGGTTCAAGGCTGTTTTTTTTTTTTTTTTTTCTAGGAATTTCTTCCTGTGTCGTGGGTGCGTTTACAGACACATAATCTCCCATGCACACACACCCAGACCCGGAACAATTATCTGTAGATCGTACAAATATTTGCTCCGTGCAGGAATCTAACCTGCGACACGTGACGCAGCAGCCGGTCTCTCGACCACTGCGTCAACCGCGCCGACAATATGGAATTATGATCACCCATCCTCTGACCACCTAGCGGAGCCGAACCTCTTCGACCTTCGATCACAGATCGCAACTTAATTTTAAGTTGCGATCTGTGACCGGAGCCGGTATTAGGTACTTAGCCATGAGAATTTTATTTCCCCCACGGAAAAATTATCGTGTGGTTGATGTACAAGCTAGTGTCAGAGTTTAAACCACATGTAGGTCTCTGACATGGCTTTACACACCATCGAGAACATCTCTCAGGTGTGCTGGTTTCCTCACGATGTTTTCCTTCACCGTTTTAAGCAAGTGATAATATTAATTTATAATACGCACATGACTTCGAAAAGACAGCGGTGCGTGCCTCGGATTCGAACTTGCGACCTTTAACTTGTCAGTCCAACGGTCATACCACTAGGCTATCACTGCTCTTGACTAACTAGGTTATGGAGGTCAGATAGGCAGTCGCTCCATGGTAAATTCTGGTATTTAGCTGCATCCGGTTAGACTGGAAGCCATTCTTAATATAGTAGGGAAAAGGCTAGGCGGATAGAAAATTTTAACTTTAACCATTGGCCACTATGAAAAACATAGTGTGATATAAATAGGACATACAGAAAATTGATACCTAGTTCCATGACATCATGCCGCCATCTTGAATCCGTCTTTCTGGCTCAAAGAGTACGCTATTATCCATCCTTTAGTTTATTTTAATGCTTCATGTGGGATGTTTGCTCTCATGTAACTTCCTATTCTTCATATTTAAAGGAATCTACATTTTAATATCAGCGACAATAACATAGCATCATGCCTGTATTTTCCGAAGGGGAGGGCAGAGATGTCGTGAAAGATAAAATAATATTGAATCTTCACCGTTTGTAACGCAGTTGTCAAAAGTCAAAAGATTTTATTTCATACAAGCTGTGCCCGCGACTCCGTCCGCGTGGATGTCGTAAATTAACAAATGTTCGACGTGATTCTTTAAATTGCCATAACTTTTTTAATTATGAACCGATTGACATGAAACAAACACTAAATGTTAAGTGAAGCTTACCACAATATATTAGTGAAAACCACATCTAAATTGGATAAGCCGTTTCTGAGATTAGCGTGCACAAACGCACAGACAAACAGACAAAAATTCTAACAATCGTTGTTTTAGGTGGTATTTGCGTTGATAAAGGTCCCAATAATATTTTTTCTCATATATCTTCCATGTACAGACAGCGGTCCGTTACATTTTTATTATATGTATAGAAGATAAACCATATTATGTTTAACATAACATAGTTTCGTGAAGTAGGCAGAGGTGTACACAGTTGTACACCCACATTTCACCAATGCTGTTGAAAATAATTTTAGGGATGGCTTTGGCGTAAAGTGACACGGAAATAGGCGAATCGATATTATTTTGTCCGAGACACATATAGACACATACACGATAATATACTGATGTCAGACTTGAAAGAGGTAACTCTTACCTCTGAGTTTGTTTCGGCGTTTCTTCTTAGAGATAGTCAGGTAAGAAATGCGGCAAAGAAAAGAACAATATATAATAATAATCTGTTAATTTTGAAGTCGGTGCCTGTACTGGGAGAGGGTTATTGTTTTCCTCTTGTTAGTCACTTAAGTTCGTTGTGCTGTGGTTATGTTACCGGCCTTTGTATCTGGTTGTAAACCCCACATACATCAGGCCCCGACTCCAAAATTAATAGATTATTATTTTATATTGTTATTTTAAAATTATTTTATTACTAGCGGTCCGTCCCGGCTTCGCACGCGACTATAATTTGAGATTTAAACTATCCTATCTCTCAAGTTGGATCGAACTGCACATGGTGTGCGAATTTTATTATAATCGGTTAAGTGGTTTAGGAGTCCATTGAGGACAAACATTGTGACACGAGATTTATATATATTAAGATAAGCAAATTTTGATATTATTTTGAACTTTTTAGTGTAGTAGATTTTTGAAGGCGGTTTTTATTTTTTGTTTAAAATTATGAATTTTAATAATCGAAACACCAGTTAGTCTTTTGTCGCCAAATTCCAAGATCTGGGGTGTTACTCAGTATTCACATACAGATACCTATCAACTTTATAGTTTACTAGCTGATGCCCACGGCTTTGCCGGGAGGCGCAGGTTTGAATCCTCGCTCACGACCGTATTCTTATTCCATTTAATATTATAACTTAAGAGTTCGCTGAGCATGCGCTAATGCTTTTCAAAGATTAATCTTTAACGGTTGTAACACTTTTTTTATATAAAGTTTGGTACTTTATGAATGTTACAATAGAAAGTGTTGGCCCAAATGCCAATATTTGATCGAATGGCTTGCGTTTTATTACGAAATAGTGAATGTTGGTCCAGTCTTATATTCGGCCACAGCCATTAAAATACTCGGCACATCTTCATTGGCATTTAATTAAGTATTATGTAATATCGATAATTTTAATCAAGATACCTAATGTTAAGACAAAATTTGTGTTTGTAAAAGGTTAGTTGTTTTTTGTGGTTTCCGGTTTATAATAGGTTGTAAATGGTAAAATAAGTAACTACATACATATAATCACACCTGTTCCGCAATGGGGTAGGCAGAGACTATGAATTTTCACTTTTCGATTACAGTATTGATTTTTGTTTCGCCGATTTTGACACAGCTGAAGTAGATTACTTATTTGTATTTTTTTTGTGAATGAATAGAATTTGATCCCGCGCCTCCCGGATAAATATGTCCAGCACTCTGTTAACTAAGCCATCCCGACGTCAGCTAACTACTCCGAATTCTTCTTTGAAATTTTAAACGTTTTAAGGTGACGTAATCGTAAAAAATACGTAGAAATAATAGCTATAGGGTTCGCTATGCATGCGATAATGCGTTTTAAAGATATATCTGTATTTTATAATGTATATGTACCTACATTAATTAACATTCCTTTTGCTAAATGCATATAGCGGTCACCCATCTACACAATCACCGCGCCAAACGTTGCTTAACCTGAACGAATATGTACCGACCAACGACTACAGAATATGACTGCAATCCTGCAATTAACACAAAATTAAAACATTAAATATTACTCTATAGCCATTTTGCACAATTTACGCTTGACTCATAGTAGGTACCTACTTGTAGAGATGATATACTACTTACAAACGATTTTGGACTTAATAACTATAAGGATTAAGATTAAAATGTGTTACAAGTTAAAATCTTGCACCTGAATCGCTATGTATTTCTTTTGTTATGCAATTTAGAATGTTATATTGTAGAAAATATAGTTCAAGTTAGAATAAAATGTTTATGCATTGATATCAACAATGTTCATAACAATTCGGTTGTATTCAAAATCAAACCTTATTCTTTACAGCATAACGTTGAAATTGATACGCATCCAAGACGAAATAAATAAGAAAAATATACTTCAGTCCACCACATTCCAAGTTGATCTTTTTTTTCATGTTCATAAGGTTAAAATTCATTTATTTACAAAACTTGTTTACAATCCCTTTCCGTCAATCGGCTCGATATTGCAAAATTGATTTACAATATAACTTATCGTAAAACTGACTCAGTATGCACCGGTTTCTCAATGGGTCACCCATCCGAATTCCGACCTTGGCGAAAGTGGCTTAACTGCACCTGCATTAATGCAAGTCTGTGTTGCAATAGTGCTAAATTATTATGTTTCTTATTTACTTGTGTAAAATTATTCATAATTACATTGACTTGAAATCTTTTAAATGATTTATCTATCCGTTGTAGGTAGATTGTTTGACGGCTCCGTAGGTCCAGTGGTCAGAAGCGCGACTGCTGAGCGTGAGGGCCTGTGTTCGATTCTCGAGTCGGAGAACGTGTTATTGGGTTCTGTTAGGAAATTCCCAGTAGCAGCCCGGAGTTTGGAATTAGGCCCGATTGATGGCAACAGCCTCAACAACACCAATTACATGGTGAAATATGGGTGTGCAACACTACTGTTGTACACCCACCACCCATTAGGCAGAGGACTACTCCTCTGCCTAATTCCAGATTTCATGCTATATTTACCCCAACAATGCTTCCACAATATTGAGGGTAGTCATGCGTGCATACCTGTGCATGCACCGAAAGCAAATATAACGGAACATCATCAGGAGCTGTTAGACCGTGCAGGGTCTCAGACACGGTCTGGGTGGTGGACACTGCACAGGTAATTCCATGATTACCCCCCCTCTAGTAGGCCCTAACTTGGTGAATGTACAACTATGTGCACCCCTGCCTACCCCCGTTTAGGGAATTCAGGCGTGATGCTATGTGTTACATAACACAACATAACATAACCAGCCCATAACTGTCCCAATGCAGAGCGCGGGTCTCTTCTCATACAGAAAAGGCACGAGTATTGATCACCACGCTAGCTCACTGCGGGTTGGCGATTCCAGACCATCAAGTCCAGGTTTCCTCACGATGTTTTCCTGAACCGTATGTCTATGGTGACTTAGACTAACTAATAAAGTACGTATGACATTCAAAATGTCACACTGGTATATGCCAGGTGTGAAACCACAACCTGCGGCCCAAGTGGCGGGCCCGTAACCACTCGGCCACCACGACAGTGCTATGTATCATCAGCCACGCCACTGATGTCGGTCTTCGGCTTTTCCCATCCAGCCCTTGCCAGCCACCTTGCGCAGATCGTCACACGCACATCACCTAGCTTGAGGGCGTCCTACACTACACTTGCCGATTCGTTGTATCCACTCAAGAACGCGTTTACCCCAGCGGTTGTCGGTTCTGCGGGAATATGACCCACTGCCACTTCACCGTGGGAGAACCATGCTTCGGCACGAATGGGCCGGCTCGACCGGAGTGATACCACGGCCTCACAGAAAACTGGCGTGAAACAACGCTTGCGTTGTGTTTCGCCAAGTGAGTGAGAATACCGGAGGCCCAAACCCTTTAAGAGGCCGGCAACGCACTTGCGACTCCTTTAGGGTTGCGTGTGTCCATGGGTGACGGTAATCGTTTACCATCAGGCGATCCGTCTGCTCGGTTGCCATCAATCCCATAAAAAAAAAACAGCTTACTGATCCTGTGATCTATAACTTTGGTGCGCTGACGGATTACTTCGTTTCGGATTCGGTCTTTCAGACAAACTCCGAGCATAGCCCTCTTCACAGCTCGCTGAGCAACTTTTATTTTATGAGCTAGACCTGTTCTTTGTTATTATATCTGCCAAGCCTTTTCCCAATTACATTGGGGTCGGCTACCAGACAAACCGGATGCAGCTTAATACCATGGAGCGACTGCGTATCTGACCTCCACAACCCGGTTACTGGGTAACACGGTATCTCGTCGTATGACTGGTTGTTAGACTTTCAGGTCTCTGACTAACCGTAACGGCTGTCATAGATCTAAATTTGACATCCGGGACCGACGGCTTAACGTGCTCTCCGAAGCACGGAGGGGCCTCGGTATGAAATGATGGTCACCCACCCGCAGACCAACCGCAACAGGTGCAGCTTAATCTCTATCGATCGAACTTGTGCTCTGTTATTATGATAAATAAATACAGATTGCAAAAACTTCATGTTACTTATTTGAAGTAGGTAACCTCGTCAGAGGCGCAATTCCATTCACCATGATTCATCTTAATAGTTGTAAGTACTTATGCAGTCATGCATTTCAAATATTATTTTAATAGTAAAATATTTAAATAAAGCCTAGCTATTACACACGATTTTTTTATTCTTAACGAGCAAGGCAAGGAGAGGTATTTAGATTCCTCTCCTTGCTTCGCTCGCCTAGTTTGAGCCTTTTAGTAACTCGACCGCCGATAAAAATATTGTAACAAATTGATAGTTTATTCCTAATATTTTCCGAATAATAATTATTGTTCAACGGTTATTACTCACGTGCATTCTTCGGGATTGCCCGACTAGTTTCGAATTCGAACGGAGACCTTAGTCATCAGCTGAGCCCGCGGCGATGTCGCGAGTCAACCAGATTTTCCGAATACTTGTCGGAAAAAAATTGGTTCCCTGTTTATGTTATTGCTACAATGTTTATCGATATTAGCGCTTTAGTTCGTCGATCAAAAGTTCCACCGTTCAATCGTTTGTCGAGAAAATAACTTGTCGGGCTAATATTCGACCAGCTGGCTGTCGCATCACTGATGGTCGACATAATTATCGTACTGTTAACTGAAAAATAAGGGATTGCTAGATCTGTCCTTATCGGTATAAGTATCTAAATAATGAACTATAAAATATTCGAACCTGCGCCTCCTGGATAAATACTCTAATATCCGGGAGGTGCAGGTTCGAATCCTGCTCACGACCGTATTCTTTTTACCTTTAAAATTATAACTTTAGACGCTAAGCATGTGTTAATTGTATTTATAAAATATTATTTTGTATAACATAGAGTAGTTTCATCAGAATTTATCAAAATGTTATTAATAACTCATAAAATAATGCTGTATTTACCAAGTAGTCAACATATTATCTACTTTAACCGTGAGACCTAAACACAATGACGCATAATTTACATTACCTATGCACAAACACCTATGATATCTATTCTTACCGTAAAAACACAAAAAACAGCAAACTACCAGTTTTTATAGAACCGTTTGTTTCTAACTGAATAGTGTGAAAACAGCGGAAGAAGTGATTATTATGCAATTAACCATTATCACCGGACATTGTGCTAATTGTCCGGACATTCTCCTAATTACCAGTTCATTATCAGTCAAGGTTTCACATTCATTCTTATCTGTTTTAGACCTTAAAAAGGTCACTGTTAATTGAGTGTGGGTTTGGAATACTAATTTTTGGGAACAAATATTAAATAATATTTTTAAGCACAGGGTAATTAACTTTGCAAATGGTGAAAATGAAAATGGAAGTTGAGTCGTGTGCTGGAAGAGGTCAGATTTAAGGCTATAATTACAACAAGGAAGTAAAAGCGATTAATGTATTAATATAATACATAATTACTTTTAAATTAACGTTAAATTACTAAGGGCGTGTTTTATAATTGAAAAAAAAGACTTATATCGAAAAAGTTAATAACAAATATAGATAAATCTTTGAAAAGCAATATAATACGATTGCTAGCAGGATTCGAACCTGCGCCTCCCGGATAAATACTCCAGGCGATCTGACCACTAAACCATCTCAACCTGTCGACAGAGCGCCTAGTGTATTTATCCGGGAGTATTCTTTTTCCATTTAACTTTGCCTGACCCGGGAATCGAACTCGAGATGTCCTGCTCAGCAGTCGCGCTTGGGACCACTAGACCAAAGAGGCAGTTCTCATCTTTTCTTCAACACTTAAATCTTGTCTTATCTGAGAACATTCTAGATTTCTAGTCTAGCATATACCCAGACCGTTAATAACTCTACAACGTATTAATAAATTCGTATTAATCTGTCCAACCACTTGTTCTACTAATGATATCCATAGATTCATAGATTGCGCCGACAAGGGTTTAATCATCATTACAAATACATATGTAAAAAAACAAAAAACTCCATAAAATAAATCTACATAAAAACAAAATGTAAAAAAAAAAAAAATTTTTTTTAGCTCTCCCCACCAACACCAAAAGTTAAAAATAGTTAAGTCAAGTAAAATTTATCACCCTCCTCTGTGCTTCTGACCTTGCATCCCCCCGCCCCTAATCCATTAGACACTCTTGCTTAATGAAACCCAGGATCAGTTATTCTGCTGAGTCAATTGAGGTACTGAATTGAGCCGCCATCATCAACTCGTGCTAATATCTACTCACAAACACGTACCCATCACACACACATAGACACACGTACACAGCGCAGATGACGTCACCCTAGGTTACGAAGATCACGGTTCGGCACGTATCTACCTACCCACCTACATAGGTATGCAGCACGTAAGCATTGTCCTTGCATCAACTTGTTTTAATACTTTTATCCTTATAAAAAACCTTCGATTAATTTTAGATATTCTCGCAAATATTGTGTAGCCGAATTGAACATAGACTAAGCGAAAAAGGTGTGGCAGAAATCAGAATTGTAGCAGGTGGATATCGATAGATTCTGCCTACGTTAATGAGAAGTAGGCGTCAAAGATATTAAAAGATAGGCGTGATTGTATCTATGTAGTATTATAGATTTTATTTGAATTGAAAAGATGGAAATATCTAAAAAGGTTTATATTCCAATTACCTATAACATCACGCCTGTATTCCCCGAAGGCGTAGGCAGAGGTGTACACAATTGTACACCCACATTTTACCAATACTATTAATAAGTCCCATGTAATAGGTGTCTATCTACCGGCCAAAAAGTGAGAATTTCCTAACAGATAAATTCAATAACACTCTGCCCGCCCCGGAAATCGAAACCGAGACCACATGCTTAGCAAACAAATTTATTAAAATAATAGAAAACAACTGAATAAATTCACAACGTTTACGCGCGAACCGATTTTGTCTGAGTCAAAATTAAACATAATAATATAGTGCCAGGACCAACGAGAACCATTGAGTTGGGCTGCTGCCTTTAGAGTCGAGAATGTCTTCATTTTCGCCTTACAGTAAGTAGGTAAATACATACTTCATAATGTCATGTGACTTCGTAGTTTTATGACTTAATAACAGTATTGGTGACATCTGCGATGTGGCGATTTGTGTACACCTCTGGCTACCCCTTCGGTGATAAGGCGTGATGCTATGTTATGTTATTCTAAAAACTTAAAAATTACATGCAATAGGTATGACGCGTATAAAATTATAAATCTGAGTAGAGTATGTGTGTGCGTATGTTTTTGGTGTAACTTCGACTGTCTATACGTAAGAATGTTATTTCCCTAGCTAGGTAAATAACAGTTAGTGGATGCATACAAGACGGCTGACTAAAGCCCTTGGGTTCATAACTCGAGCCTGACAGTGTTATCGAGGTTTTCCTCTGGTAAATGGCAAAAGGCTGATAACGTACATAAAGGCATTAAAGTGAAGTTTGGATGTAGCTTCAATTTTTTTTTATGGGCTAGGGACAATCGAGCAGACGGCTCGCCTGATGGTAAGCGATAACCGCCGCCCATGGACACCCGCAACCCTACAGGAGTCGCAAGTGCGTTGCTGGCCTATTAAAGGGTTTAGGCCTCCGGTACCCTCACTCACTCGGCGCAACACAACGTAAACGTTGTTTCACGCCGTTTTTTTTTTGAGGCCGTGGTATCACACCGGTCGAGCCGGCCCATTCGTGCCGAAGCATGGCTCTCCCACGGTAAAATACAGTATACATCTGCCAAGTCCTTCAGTATATACAGCTGTGATGGTACGAATAGTTAAGTACTTAAGCTCTCTATAACCACATCTTGTTTGACTAGAAGCCGAGTTTAATGTCTTTAAATTAACATTATCGTTAAAATCTATCATGATAGCACAACGATTGTGCTAATTAGTAATGCGATACTGCAACACATGTGGAATCATTAGTACCTATCTAATTACATCATAATTACTATAAGATATTTAAAGATAAAGCTTTGAAAAGCATTAACGCATGCTTAACGAACTCTAAGGTTATAATATTAAATAATAGCATTGGTGAAATGTGGATGTACAATTGTGTACACCTGTGCCTACCTCTTCGGGGAATACAGGCGCGATACTATGTTATGTTAAGAAAAGATATCAATTTGTAGGAAAAATGTTTTTACTGACATGAGGACTGACATCAATTTGTAGGAAAAATGTTTTTACTGACATGAGGACTGACATCAATTTGTAGGAAAAATGTTTTTACTGACATGAGGACTGACATCAATTTGTAGGAAAAATGTTTTTACTGACATGAGGACTGACATCAATTTGTAGGAAAAATGTTTTTACTGACATGAGGACTGACATCAATTTGTAGGAAAAATGTTTTTACTGACATGAGGACTGACATCAATTTGTAGGTTTTTTTTTTGTGACTGCCACAATAACAAAATCAACTTCAAGTGAGATTCCGCTAAATTCTAATGTGACGTATTTCCGGGAAATGACGTGTGTGCGTGTTTGAGCGTGTGCGTGTGTGCGCGTGTGCGCGTGGCGCGTGTGCGCGCGTGTGTATGTGTGTGTGTGTGTGTGTGTGTGTGTGTATGCGTGTATGCGTGTATGCGTGTATGCGTGTATGTATGTATGTATGTATGTATGTATGTATGTATGCGTGTATGTATGTATGTATGTATGTGTGTGCGTGTGTTTGAATGTGTGAGTGTGCGTGCGTGTGTGTGTGTGTGTGTGTGTGCGTGTTTGCGCGTGTGCGTGTGTGCGCGTGTGCGCGTGTGTGTATGTGTGTGTGTGTATGCGTGTATGTATGTATGTATGTATGTATGTATGTATGTAAAAAAAAACAATAACATAACCTATACCTTCCATTAATCACGAGTTCTGCTTGAAGTATTGAGTCACAACGTGAATGCACTCAACAAACTTGCTCCACACCGCTACCGGTAACCGCTTAAACATAATGCAATCGTCATGTACCTAGGTTGACGCACTTTATACTACCATAGAGTAGCTAAGTCGTACTTTTTTAAATGACTTCTATGGTATGTTAAACCTCTGTCAGATCCGAAAGAGGGCATACATCCCAATCACATCACCTAATAAAATTTGGAAACATGAAATATTCTTAAAAGAAAACATTACAGATAAATCTTTGAAAAGCATAGCGAAATAAAAAACTTATGACGTCACCAAAAGACGTATTAAAAATGTGGAAGAAGAATTTAGGGTAGCGAGCAGAGGTCTAAATGACTAAGCGGTCAGAGTGCCTGGAGGGAGGGATCTGGGAGGTGCAGGTTCAAAAACATTACTTATTGAAATTTAAAATGCACGATTTATGTGTCCCTATAAATCCAGCTAATTTCTAAAATTATCAACTCTATATTGAAAAATTTATTTTAAACAAAAAATAAAAACCGCCTTCCAAAATCTACTACACTAAAAAGTTTAAAATAATATCAGAATTTGCTTATAATAAAATAATTTTAAAATAACAATATATAATAATAATCTGTTAATTGTGGAGTCGGTGCCTGTACTGGGAGAGGGTTATTGTTTTCCTCTTGTTAGTCACTTATGTTCGTTGTGCTGTGGTTATGATACCGGCCTTTGTATCTGGTTGTAAACCCCACATACATCAGGCACCGACTCCAAAATTAACAGATTATTATTATATATTGTTATTTTAAAATTATTTTATTATAAGCAAATTTTGATATTATTTTAAACTTTTTAGTGTAGTAGATTTTGGAAGGCGGTTTTTATTTTTTGTTTAAAATTAATTTATTTTGGTCTTTTTAGTTTTAAGCCTAATATATATATTGTATAGGTTATATATAAGTTTGTATACTTCATAAATAAGTTAATTTAGTAATTTAATAATATGGGTAGGCCTTCGAAAGCCGCTAGGACTTAATAACTGCATCGGTGAAATGTTTGTGTACAACAGTAGACACTTCTGCCTACCCCATCGGGCAATACAAGCATGATGCTATATATGTATTGAGTGGCATGAATTATACATAACAAGCGATTACAGCAATTGAGAGTGATTTGCTGTAATTCATTGAAGAGTTCCATTGTCTAACTTCGAAGGTCTTCATCAGATCTTTACTAAATTGAAATGGAACCATTTCTGGGGACTACTCTTTCAAACAAATATATCGACGGACATACATACAAAACAAGGTAGCTACTGTAAAACGTTGAGGAGTTCCCTTGACTGTCCTTCGTCTTCATCATCAGACCCCTAATGACAGTCACAACCCATCTAGGTGTAAAGTTCTCATCAATACAAATTAATCAAGCCCAAACACCAGGTAATTGCTGTAAATCGTTAAAGAGTTCCCTAGATCATCTTTCGGCTCCATCATCAGATCGACTCCAAACCTTCATTAAATAGTAGTGCTTTAAAATACTTAATGAAAAAATTAACAAACGCACTAGTCGCCCCTACGATTTTCGAAGGTTTCCCTCGATTTCTCGGGGATCCATCATCAGATCCTGGTTTCCTTATCATGGTACCACCGTTGGGATATCTTCTTTCCAACAAAAAAAGAATTATCAAAATCGGTTCATAAATGACTAAGTTATCCCCGAACACACATAAAAAAAAAAAAAAAAAAAAATATACGGTCGAATTGAGAAACCTCCTCCTTTTTTGGAAGTCGGTTAAAAAGTGGGCGCCATCGCTCCCCTGTTTTACCATGTAAGCATCCACTTTTTTTTTACACAGGTTTAAATACAATCAAATATAAATAATAATATCTACACGAATAGGTTAAATACACTGTATATGTAAGCAGAGAAGTACTGATATACGTATCTACTGTCAAAGAGAAGGTATCATTACCTATTTTAACTTTGCATTGGTATTAAAACATACCATTACGCTTGAATCTCCGAAGGGTTGGACAGAGGTGTACACCTGTTTTACACCTATATTTGACCGATGCTGTTATTAAGTCCCATGCAATAGGTCGTGGGCCTATTGCCATCAATCAGAAAATTCTAAGCTTCCAGTAGCTATCGATACTTTATCACTGCCCGACCTAGTCAAATGGAGGACCTCCTCCTATGCAGCCGTGCTAATGTCCTCTAAGCCTAGTGGAAGCTAGAATACTAATCTTAGTGGAAGCTGGCGTGACTGCTGATCATGCAGTCCGGGCTTCGATTCCTAGTTCAGAATATGTTATTAGTTTCTTGGATAACGCAGTACATTTAAAAAAAAATGCATTTATAACAGTAAAGTTACATCAAGATCTTTGTTTATGAGCTGTTGTGAATCATAATTAATATTATGGCGTTGTACTAAAATAATATGTATCTAGGTAAGTCTATTTGTGTCGTGTTCGAATTAGCTTTGTTTATGACTAATAATTACAGACACAAATAATAATGCACAAATGTTTAGAGTTGAACATGGAATTTATTAAACAATTAGCTGTGGCTGCAGTTTGATTTATGCTTTTTGCTCGGCTCCTAAAGGTCGTAGCGTGATGATAAATAGCTTATAACCTTTCTTAAGAAGTTGGCTATCAATAGCAAAAATAAATTTTTCATATCCGACTATCAGTTACAGAGATTAGCGGGTTCAAAAAAAAATTTTTTCAAACGCAGTAGCGTATACGAAGCGATTTTTTGTTTTTATCAATAATGGATCTACCTTTGGCCACTAACTCGCCTGATGGTAAGCGACGGTGTGGCCGAGGATGGAGCACGTAGATCCAGAAAACATCTATTCACTCTTAAGTAGAGGGGATAGATTTGCGGAGAACGATAGTTGTGGAATTGATGCAACTGCCCAGACCCGTCTCCCACAACGGTTGCACCGGACTACATCCCGCAACACGACTAGGTCGCTTCACGGCATGGCTTCGTCCGGAGGGTGGTAACCAGCCGAGGCCAAGGTTATGTTGCCTATTTTGCACCACCCACGGGCCACGTGTAGGGATTCCATTTTAAGGGTGCACTCCTACGGACGCGGGCAACTCAGCCCCCAGAATCTAATGTTATACATTTCCGTAGATAGAAAAATACGGCAGTGAGCAGGATTAGAACCTGCGCATCTCGGATAAATTCTCCTGCTGTATATCCTAAAGGTCTTTGTTATGGAAATATCAAAAGAGAGGAACGGAGTATTAGTAATGTTCCTTCTCATGGTATAACCGAGTGCATACAGTACCTAAATGAAGTTAACAAACTATAAGTTGCAGTATACTTAGCGCTTTATGTTAACTTAGGTTAAATTTGCCAAGTTATCGTATCTGAGATTAAGTCGATGCATGTCGACTACATAATGGAGTTGGCAACACTTGTTTACTTATATATTAAGAAACTAGCTTTTGCCCACGGCTTGGCTCGCGTCAATTAAGATGAAAAACCGGTCTATCGACTCTCACAACGAATAAATGTATTACGTACTAGCTGTGCCCGCGACTCCGTCCGCGTGTATGTCGTAAATAACGATGTGTTATTTGTTTTTCGACGTGATTCTTAGCTGAGTTTAAGCAGAAACTCAACTATGTCAGTACACAACAAATTGCACGTATATAAACAAGTCTTAATGCCAGTATGGACTTATGGTATCCAGCTTTGGGGCTGTACTAAACAAACCAATAGAGAAATCATCCAGCGATTTCAAAACAAAGTACTCAGGGATATTGTCAACGCTCCCTGGTACATCAGGAATAGTGACCTCCATCGGGACCTTAATATGGACGTCGTAGCCACAATTATTAAGAAATACACAGAAGCTCACGAACGAAGGCTTCACCAGCACGTGAATGTTGAGGCCATTCAGCTCCTCGAGCACACGGACATAGTAAGGAGACTTTAAACGGATCAAACCACATGAGTTAGTGTAGTGAATTGTGAGAGTCAAAAAAATATAGTGATAAGTGCTGACTGAGAACACATTAAAAAAGTGTCGGTAATTATAATATTAGAAACTGAGAACAGAATACATTTCTAACTACGTTATCGTATAACGTAGCAATTTAGGTAAAAATTATATTAATTACTAGCTGGTGCCCGCGATTTCGTTCGCCAAGATCTAATTTATCTCCTAGCCAAATTTGATTACGATCCGTTTAGCCGTTTAGTAGTGAAAAAATAACAAACAAACAAACGGAGCTACTTTCGCATTTATATTATTAGTATGGATTACTCATTAGTCTAGTTTAGGCTGGATTATTTAAAATAAATCTTTGAAAAACATTAACGCATGCTTGGCGAAATCTAAAGTTAATATATTAAATGGAAAAAGAATACGGTCGTGAGCAGGATCGAATCCTAAATCTTAATCCCGGATAAATACTCCAGGCGCTCTGACCACTAAGCCATCTCGACCGAGAACTTTAGGCTAGATTGTCTTCTTCTTATCGTGTGGTTGATGAACAACCTAGTGTTAGAGTCTAAACCACCCGTAGGTCTCTGACATGGCTTTACACACCATCGAAAACATCTCTCAGGTGTGCTGGTTTCCTCACAATATAATAATATAATAATATTCCACAACTATCACACAACGCCGTCTAGTCTCAAGCTAAGCAGAGCTTGTGTTATGAGTACTAGACAACTGATAAACATACTTATATATTTCTAAATGCATACATATTATAGATAAATTACACCCAGACACAGAACAAATGATCGTGCTCATCACACAAACATTTGTCCTGAGTGGGAATCGAACCCACGACCTCCGGTATAGCAGTCAGGGCTACTAACCACTAGACCAACAGGACAGTCAAACAATGTTTTCCTTCACCGTTTTAAGCAAGTGATAATTAATTTGTAATACGCACATGTCTTCGAAAAGACAGTGGTGCGTGGTTTGGATTCGAATTTGCGACGTTTGACTTGTCAGTCCAACGGTCATACCACCTTGGTTATCGTTGCTAGATTGTAATTAAAATAAAGTGTCGACGTGATACTTTAAATAAATAAAACATATGACTACCTACGTGTTCATCTATAACCGTGCCATATTTGAGAAGGTAAGAAAATATATTATAATAAAAAAAGCGATAGTTTAAAAGTTAGAAATACATTTCTAACTTTTAAACTGTCGCGTTGCATGATATTACTATATACATCTACTAACAGGAATTAATGAGAAATAAATACCTTTGTATCACTTGACGTTTTGACCAGGTTGCACTGATTCAAAAGTAT
Source organism: Xylocampa areola (assembly GCA_935421205.1). Taxonomy (NCBI): domain Eukaryota; kingdom Metazoa; phylum Arthropoda; class Insecta; order Lepidoptera; family Noctuidae; genus Xylocampa; species Xylocampa areola. The sequence goes on from OW285225.1 coordinate 12,532,063, forward strand.
TTATTGCGCGTTAATTCCTGTTAGTAAATAGTAAAATACATTTATATTATTGATGATTTTATTGTAAGTAAACTTTGCTACGGGTGCTGCGCGAAAAAAAAAACAGCCGTTCGGAATTAATTCTGACAAACCCGTTAATGCTCCTTACTACGTAGTTGTCGGCTTCCAGTCAAACTGGATGCAGCTCAATACCAGTATTTTACATGTAGCGACTGCCTATCTGACCTCCACAACGCAGTTACTGGGTAACATGACATCTCGTGGTATGTCTGGTTGTCAGACTTTCAGGCCTCTGACTACGGGTAGTTAACGGCTGTCATAGATCTTCATTTGACAAAAGGGACCGACAGTTTAACGTGCTCTCCGAGGCACGGAGGGTCACCCATCTATAGACCGACCGCGGCAAGCGCAGCTTAACATCAGTCATTCAATCTGTTGCTGTGACTTGGCTGCGAGCCCCTCCTTGTATTATAAGCTAGTTTATAGCTTATATATTTATGTATTCATATGTTATAGAAGTAATTAATTACGTCATTGCTTGTTGCCAAACCAGTTTTTGTTGACGAGAACATAATGTCAGTCGGTAAGGTATTTTGCTGTTGCATTAATTGCACGTTGCACATTTTAGGGTTCTGTACCTACCTGAACGGGATAACTGAACCCTTATAGGATCACTTCGTTGTGTGTCTGTCTGTATGTACGTTTTTCCGTCAACACCATTTTTCTCAGTAACGTGTGGAGGTATTATGTTGAAATTAGGTAATATAACATAACATAGCATCACGCCTGTATTCCGAAGGGGAAGGCAGAGGTGCAAAACTCCCGACCGTAATTCGGTCACGGCGGCCTATCTCCACGGAGATTAGCCAAGTAAGCAGGAGATATTGTAGTACACAAGTGTATGCGCAAACACAGGTGCACTCTCTCTTTCTTCACTCTCATATTCCAATGAGACGGCAATCCGACACGACCGGAGAAAGATAAGGCGCAGGACCGACGGCTTTGCGTGCTCTCCGAAGTATGGCGGTGTCACACCACCAACTTCCTGTCTCCGGGCTGATACTGAGAAATTCCTAACGGAAAAATCCAATAGCACTTTGCCCGACATGGAAATCGAACCCAGGACCTTACACTCAGCAGCCGCGCTTGCGACCACTCGAACAACGAGGCAGTCAAAGTCAAACCAAAGTACGCAGTTGTACACCCACATTTTACCGATGCCGTTATTCAGTCCCGTGTGATAGGCTGCTACTGAGAAATTCCTAACAGAAAAACACAATAACACTTTGCCCGACTGGGAAATCGAACCCAAGACCTCAACAGTCTCGCTTGAATTTTTGCAGTATTAAATTAGGTATTTAAAAATGAGCATGGAATTATGCCGGAGTATGGAATTGTGCCCGGTAGATGGCAATAGGCTCACCACCTATTACATGGGACTTAATAACAGCATTGGTGAAATGTGGGTGTACGACTATGTACACCTCTGCCTACCCCTTCTGGGAATACAGGCGTGATGCATATGTTATGTTATTTAAAAATTCAAATGTTCACATTTTATTGTCATTTGAAATCTCACGTTTCTAAACGTGTGTATAATCCGGATCTATTCTATACATATACATTGGTAGATTACTACCAACACAAACGTGTACTTTTATGTATATAGATATTATAATAATGTTTATGCATAATTAAGCATTACTATATGCATAATTAAGCGTAGGTTGGAATGCAATGCTTTGCAATAATATTTGTTTGACAACTAAATTATTAATATCTTCTATGCTCTACAAACACGTACTCATATAATACATTAAAAATATAAAATGTAACATCACGCCTTTATACTCCGAAGGATAAGGCAGAGGTGTACTTATAAACACCTACATTTCATCCATGTAGACAATTCCAGGACATACTCACCCAGAAATGCCACTGAGAATACCCTAAGTCCCTAAAAGGAAAAGCCAATAACGCTTTGCCTATCCCGGGAATCGAACCTATGACCTCATGCTCATCAGTCATGCTTGGGACCACTAGACCAACCAAGCAGTACCTACAGGCACTTATGAAAGGTCAGAATTTAGGTGCACGGTTCTAAAAAGTCGTTTTCTATGGAGAAGAACCGGCAAGAAACTCCATGGTCACTCTTTTAAACATTATATCTTTTACACATCGTTTTTTTTGTACACAAAGAATGAATGTACCTAAATTTTGACTTTTCTTAAGTGCCTTTGTATGGTTTATATGAAATAAAAACGTTTGACTTTCATTAAAGATAAATCTTTGAAAAGCATTAACGCATGCTTAGCGAACTCTAAAGTTATAATATTAAATGGAAAAAGAATACGGTCGCGAGCAGGATTCGAACCTGCGCCTTCCGGATATATATTGTGACCATATGCCGTGTAAAATGTGGATGAAAAATTCACGGTAGTGAGCAGAGGTCGAGATGGCTTAGTGGTCAGAGCGCCTGGAGTATTTATCCTGGAGGCGCAGGTTCGGATCCTGCTCGCGACTGTATTCTTTTCCATTTAATATTATAATTTTGACTTTGACTTTGAATGGCGTCAATTTTATTGTAGCAAACTAAACGAAATTTAGAGCATTGCTGTCTTTTACTTACCGTTACTATAAGAGCGGGACGGTATGACATCAAATTCCACATCATCATCACCCTTTTTTTTTTTTTTTTTTTTTTTTTTCATGTGTGGAAAATCCATCATGGACTTTGTGCCGGACTCCTACCGACTAAAAACCACACCGGTCCTACTCTAACCTTTACCGGGGTCCCGGGATCGCGACTCTATTCACCGCAACCCCGGCAGGTTATGGCTCGTCACCCCATCGCCTGTATAGGTCGGCCACGGTTGGCCTGCTAATCGCTCCACGGAGTTGTGCGCGCCAGATCGCGGCGCACCGCCGTCTCGGGCTTATCACTGGTCGGGCAACGAAGTACCCAAGTTCGTCACCCGCAGGCCACAGCTCACGGTGGCCGGAGATCATTAAGCGCCCTCCGACGCCTGGTGCGTCTTCTGCGGCAGGGGTGGGACGAATTCGCCTCTCTCTCCCTTTCCGCCGCCTCCTTCGCAAGCATCACCTCCTCACAAAAGGTGGCGACGGCTCTCCATGCGTTCTCACTCCCAACCATGTGTGTGATCACGGTTGGAAGCGAGAGATTGCCCCCCCCGACTGCCCCTATAAGGTCGTGGCGCTGCTCGGCCCAAGCCGGGCACACCTCTAGTGTGTGCTGCGCCGTGTCCTCGGGGCAGCTGTCACAGTGATGGCACCTCGATGTCGGCTCCCGGCCTATGCGACGCAGATACTTCCCGAAGCACCCGTGGTCCGAGAGCATCTGCGTCATCCGGAAGCTGAGGACGCCGTGTCTCCTCTCCAGCCATTCCGCCAGTACGGGCCTTACCGCCGCTATTACGGCGTGCCCAGCCCGCGGCCGCGCAAGCCGTTCCCTCCATTCCTCCACTAGGATCTGTCGGAGCTCGGACCGCTTAGTCACGAATTCCCGTGACAGCGGTCGAACACCCCGACCTAGCGCCTCGCTACGCCACCGGTACAGTGATGCGATGGTTCTCGCCTCAAGATCCCAGGGCGGTGATCCGGCTAAAAGGCTAGCTGCCTCGAAGGAGATCGTACGATATCCCCTGACCAGCCTGCCGGCCATCGCACGCTGGGGTTTCCGCAGCATTAGGCTGTTGCGGGCCGACAGGTCGTCCGCCCAAACTGGGGCCCCATATAGAGCCATAGACCGTACGACCCCCATATACAGCCTTCGGCAGGAGGTGTCGGGCCCACCCAGGTTCGGTAGCAGTCGCGCCAGCGCTGCCGCGGCTACCATGAGTTTTGGGGTGAGCCGCCGAAAGTGTTCTTCGAAGTTCCATCGGCTGTCGAGGACGAGTCCAAGGTACTTCATCGTAGACTCAACGCCGATGGTAACACCTCCTACCACAATGTTGGATCCCGGAGGTGGCCCGTTCCGAGGCCCGTGGAAGCAGATTGCCTCAGACTTATGCAGTGCCACCTCGAGACCCAGCCGCCGGATCCTCTCAACAACCTGCGCAACCGCGACTGTGGCTAGTATGGTCGCCTGCCGGGGCGTCCTCCCACGTGCTGTTATCAGCGTGTCGTCAGCGTAACAAGTAACGCCAACGCCATGGAGAAGCGCCCCGCGCAGCACCCAGTCGTAACCGATGTTCCACAGGAGCGGACCTAGTACCGAACCCTGTGGGACACCGCACGACATCTCTCGCCGATCCCATCCTTCCCGACCCGGGTAGATGACTACCCTGTCACTCAGGTATGCCCCGATGATGCGGTGGAGGTAGGTCGGCACCCTATGATACACGAGTGCCGCTCTGATGCAACTCCAGGGTAAGGTGTTGAAGGCGTTAGCGATGTCGAGAGACACCGCCACGATCACCCCACCCCGGGATACTGCGTCCTCCGCCAGAACCCTCACGCGCATGATTGCATCCACCGTGGAGCGCCCCCGTCGGAAACCAAACTGGTTGTCCGCCAGGTCCGGACCCACCCCAGATAAGTGTGCGACGAGGCGGTCTGCAATAACTCTCTCAAAGAGCTTGCCCACCCCGTCTAGCAGCACGATGGGGCGGTATGCAGACGGTGAGTCTGCGGGACGCCCCTTCTTCCTGATCAGGACCAGCTTCCCAGTCTTCCACTGGAGTGGAAACTGGCCTCGTTCTAAACATGCGCTTAAGAGTCCCACTAATCGGGGCCCTAGAGCTCTCAAGGCTAGAGCCCAGACACGGCCGTGTATACCGTCGGGCCCCGGGGCGGTGTTTTTGGCTTGAAGCCTATGCACCGCCATCCTGAGCTCTACCCATGTCACTTCGGGCACTTCGTCGCTGTCCGCGTCGGCCGCGCCATGGACCATGAGAGGCGGGGGCATGGGTGGCGGAATATGCTCTGCTCTTGGGGGGAACAGAGCGCCCACAACCCGTTGAAGCAGTTGTGGCTGGAGACTCTGGGTAAGTGGGGGTGCCCAAGGGCGAAGTTTGCCCCTTACCATAAGGTAGGGTCGTCCCCACGGGTTCCGGTCCAGAGTCGCCAGCAATTCCTCGCGAGACGAGATTTTCGCCCGTTCGATGGCCGCCTGAAGGGACGATTTCGCCGCCCTGTACCCCTCGTATAATAATAATAATACTTTATTCAAAAACATAAAGCGCATGTACATATATAAAAACCCAATTATAATACATCAAAATTAACTTAAAATTATGCTTAGTGTAGTACATAGGTATAAAAATAATTATATTACGACGACAGATAAAAACATTCGGTAGCTTGTCCTGATTTTGTAGCTTAGTTGCCTGAACTAGGTTAAAACCTGTGTTTCAGGCTATTTTGCCCAATAAAAAGTGACTGCAAGTAATATGAATAATGAGTCATCTTAATTATTACCATACATGAACTGTAAACATTAAACGATACTTAAGAAAACAAAATTTACTAAAACTATTACAATTTATAGAGACTAATTAATTTATTATTTTACAACAGTAAGCAAATTTTCCGTATCAGAGTAGGTCAGTGATTTTAAGTGCTTAGTTAACATTATACTACATTGTTTTTTACTTATGCTATATATATCTAAAATCTTATTTAATTTATTGTACAGAAAAGGTCCTAAGAATAAGAAAAACCTGTTTACATAGGCATGCTTGCCTTGTAGTTTTGGACAGACTAGGTCTTTCCGTCTCTTGTTCGGGGGAAGTGGTATGAAAGGGAGCAAGATATGTTGTATTAGTACGGTGTTTAGAATAAATAATTGGCGAACAGTTAGGACATCAGTAGACTGATATAAGTCATAGGTAGGGAATATGTAAGGGCGGAAAGTTGCCACCTTTAAAATTGCTCTTTGTGCGCGTTCAAGCGGTAGTAGGATGGTTTTCGCTGCTCCACCCCATGATGTTATGCAATATGAGATAATTGATTGGCCAAGTGCTAGATATACTTGTTTTAATAAGTTAAAATCAGCAGCACCACGGATCTTTTTGAAAATTGATATTAGTTTGCGCACTCTCTTACATAATGAGTCAATATGTTTGCGAAAATTCAGATTAGTGTCAAGCATGATGCCTAAGTAATTTATAGAGTTAGTAACGTCCAAAGTAGGACAAGCGCATGCAGCAAAAGATCGGCAATTATTGTGAGCGAATATGTAATTGTGTGGGTCATGTATGTTATTGTTTCGCATTGTAAAGTGGATGTATTTGGTTTTTTGTGCATTTAGGGTTAGTACATTTTTTAAAAGCCAGTTATTTACAGTGTTGAAGCCAAGTTGAGCATATTCATATGCTTCCGCTCTTGAGTTTGCAGTGAATAGTAGCACTGTGTCATCTGCATACGACATACTGACCCCATTTTGAAGATTTAGGCTACAAAGATCATTTATATAAACCAGGAATAGGGTAGCTCCAATAATACTTCCCTGTGGAACTCCAAAAAGAGTGTTTGGAATGTCTGAACTAGTGTATTTTCCTATTCTAACGCATTGGCATCTGTCGCTGAGATAATCAGTAAGCAGATGTAACTGTTTACCTCTTATACCAACCGATTCAAGCTTATTCAGAAGCAAGGGAACTGAAACAGAATCGAAAGCTTTGGCGAGGTCAAGAAATATTCCGATTACATGCATTCCATTATCCAAGTTAGAAGTTATGTGGTCAATCAATTGGTGAACTGCTTGACTCGTTGATCTTTGAGGCCTAAAACCAAATTGTCTGTCTGAAAGAATGCTTTTGGCTTCGAGATATTTTATTAGTCTGTTATTTATAATTTTTTCTAAAACCTTTGAGAAAGCTGGTAAAATGGAAATTGGCCTGTAATTGTTAACACAACATTTGTCTCCAGACTTGTGTATTGGGATAACAATGGCTTTCTTCAGGGACTTAGGAAAAACACCTTTAGACATACAAATTTTAAATATGTGTGTTAGTGGTGGTGCAAGAAAGTGCTTAAATCTTTTGATTATGTTTGTGGGTATATTATCCCACCCTACCGCAGAAGTGTCCTTCAGCCCAGTGATTACTTGGACCACTTCCTCTACATCAGTTTCTAGCATAGCAAAAGATTCAAGCTTTGAAGCAGGTGAGTTAATGGACGGATTCTGTGCATGGAGGTTTTGTGATTGAGAGATTCTGTCCGCTAAGTTCTTCCCAACATTAGCAAAAAAGTAATTAACTTTGTTTATTGCCTGCGTAGGATTTGAATCTGCTAGTAGCAAATCCAATGGTGGTTCTTGTTTTTTAGCAGTAAAAGAACGGTTTTTTATGTATTTCCATACTAATTTGCTATTGTTACCCGCTTTTTCCAACTCGGCCTTGTTATATTGAAATTTTAGTGTCTTTAAAAGGTTGTTGCAAAAATTCCTATATCTTTTATAAGTCACAGAAATAATCTCATTTTCAGGAGATTTTTTAACTTTTGTGTGCAGTTTATCTCTATGTCGTATACAACGCATTAGTCCCGGTGTAATCCACGGTTTTGTGTTTTTGTATTTGCTAGACAATTTTACCGTATAAGTATTTTTACGAATTGCATATTGTATTGCGTTTATGAGGTAGTTTAGTGAAATGTTTACGTCAGTACAAGAGTAAATGGGGTCAAGATCTATGTTAGGTATGTCAACATCGAGGTTGTTCATGTTTATTTTTGTATAGCTAGGCCTGCAGTTATTTTTAGGAAGTGTTCGTTTTAATGTTAGTAGAACAGCTTGGTGATCGGTAATAGATGAGTTTGTAACCAAAGTAATAGATGGCTGATTTGTCTTAATAATGAAATGATCTAAACATGACCCACTTTGATGTGTAGGAAAGGTATGAGCCGGCAAGAGACCATGAAAGGCGCAGATATTGAGGTAGTCATGTCCTCGACTGTCATTGTTATCTGACGCAATGTTGATATTTATGTCACCCGTTATTAATATGTTCTTAAAAGATGATAACTTATTTAATAATAAATCAAGTGACCTCAGGAATTTGTCTGTATTTAGCGAGGGTGGTCTATATATTGCAAGGATGGCTGTGTCTTGGTTAATTTTTATAAGTAGACAGTTACAATCTTGTACACATGGCTTCTCCACAATTACATTTAAATGTTTTTTTAAATAAACTACAACGCCATCGTTTTGGTTGATAAAATTCTCACTGCAATATGAGTTGTAGCCATCTAGAGGTGGTAAACAGGTCGTTCTTTTCGACAACCAACATTCTGTTAAAACGATTACATCACATTTTATATCTAATGAATGTAACAGTATTTCCAGTTCGTCTATGTTCCGATAGATACTGCGGATGTTTTGTGTAATTACAGTAAGTGTTTTATCAGTAATAGGAAGAAGGCTTTTGCATTCCTCGACTCTACATATTTTCGACTCTGATATAATATAATTATCTAAGTCATCGAGTAATTCATTGGCCATAGTTATAAGTAGGTACCTTTTGTTGTGCTTCTTTTACCAAGTTAGCGACGCTCCTAGGCGCCGTCATAATCGATGGAATTGATGTACCTGTCTTCGGCATACTTACGAGCTGGGCAGCTCTCGTCACCAGTTTGGTGGTCACTGGGTTTTTTAAACCTTTTACATGTTGCACAGGTCGGTACCCCTCGTATAGCTCCTCTTCCACCTCCATGAATGTCGCATCGGTGGCGCGGCGACGCCTCCTGCGGTGTCTGGCATACTGGCGTCGGGCCGCCACGCATGCAGTGCGCAACTGCCCAATCTCCCGCGACCACCAGTACACCTGACGCATGGCATGTTGGTGCCGAACCCTTGGCATCGCCGCATCACACACATGTGACATTGCGGTTCGGAACCACTCTGTCTCCTCATCGATATCAGCAGGCCTGTCCGGCGCCGATACCCAGGCCTGGACTATGGAGGCCTCGACAAGTGATTCCCGGTCCAGCATTTTTAGCGCCCAACGCGGATGGTTCCTTACCGAGGCAGTTTGGACCGGCGCGTCCAAGGTCTGGGCAGAGACATCGAAACGGATGTATCGGTGATCCGACAACGACTCCACTTCTTCCACCACGCGCCATCCATGGACACGGCGCGCCAAAGCGGGGGCAGCGAACGAAATATCCACTATCGAACCACCCCTTCGGCGCACGCATGTGTTCACAGAACCACGGTTTAGGATGAGCAGACCGGTCTCAATGGCCCACTCCTCCAGTACCCTACCCCGCCCGTTCGTTATCGGGGAGCCCCAAGCCGAAGACTTGGCATTAAAGTCCCCGAGCACGAGCACGGGTTGAGGCAGGTAGCGCCCGACGACAGTACTCAAACTTTCCAAAAAGCCCTCGTAATCGGCGAGAGATCGGTTCGGGGAATAATAAACCCCCACGACTACCACCTCTCCTATTTTTGCCGCAACGCAACCCCGAACCTGTGTCACGTTTTCGAAGGGCGGGGTGCCTAACTAAGGCCACCGAGCCGGAAATGTCACCCACCCAGTCTTCTCTGGGGAGGACAAAGTACGGCTCGGAGACCACTGCGATATTAATCAACCACTCCGCCATGCTCTGGAGCAATAAGTCCTGAGCTCTGGCACAGTGGTTGATGTTCACTTGGAGGAGACGGAGGGATGAAGCCATTATTGGCATTCCATTTCAGAGCCCTCCTCAGCCGTTTGCCGCGCCTGGAAGGCGGTCAGACCTAGGCCTTTCCTTTTAGGTGCAGCGCAGGTTTTTGAGCCCACTTGATGACCCGCTGCCTTGCCAGCTTCCGCACACACCACACAGTGTGGCGCGTTATTACAGCTGCTGGCCTTGTGCCCAGGCTGACCGCAGCGGAAACAAAGATCGCTGCGGTCGATCGACGAAGGGCAGCACGCGCCAACGTGTCCCCCGACCTGGCAGCGGAAACATCGCAGGGGCTTAGGAGGTAAAATCTTCACCTGTGCCGAGACCCAACCAACCAGCAGCCGTTTACCACTGGAGAGCTTCCGCGCAGCCGCCACCGGACAGCTCACCATTATTGTCCCCGTGCCTGCGAAGTTCGGACGTATAGCGCTCGGCTTCACCTGCTCGGGTAAACAATCTCCAGCGCTGGCAACGGCAGCCACAACCTCTTCCTGCGTTATGGAATCGTCCAAGCCGGAAATGCGCAGGTCCGCGCACTTAACTGGCCTGGACACGCTGACGCCCTCTGCCTCTAGACATGCTTTTAGCCTTTCAGCGAGAGCGTCTGCCTTGGGACCACTGGTGGCACCTGGTACCTCAAGCAAGCGGGCACCAGTCACCGTCTTCTTGCACCGCATGCCCGCAATCCCGAGATCGCTCAGGTTTATCTCGGTTTTGGCCTTTGCCAAGATCCCAGCGTAGGTTTGGCCCCTCTCTACTGCCGTGGGCTGCAGTGTGAGAACTACAGCCGTGGACTGAGGGGCGCGCAATCTGACCGCCGCCTGCTCTGCTGCTTTGGCCGCTTTCTTCGCCTGCTTTGCCTTTTTCCTCCTCAACTTTTTCTTTTTCTTCTCTTCCCCGACGACCTCCCATACACCTTCTCTGGGTTTGGAACTCACTGGGGGGCCCGATTTGTCAGCAGAATGGGCAGGAGCGGACCGGGTAGCAGTTGCAGTTGCGCCCTGAGACAGCTTGTCCACCTGGGCCAGATGGCGTGGTGTCGCAGTTTTAGCCGCATATGACGGCGGAATCGTTTGCTCCGCTTGCCTGCGGTCTGCCGCTAGAGGTGGGCGTAACAGTCTCCCCTCTAGTACCGAGAAACGGTTGTTCAGGCTCGCCATCTCATCCCGAAGTAGTCGAGCCATCTCCGTCGCGTTTGTTTGGGGCGCAACTCCAGTTCCTTCGCAGCGAAGCTTTTGGATGTCGGCTCGTAGAACTTCGTGTTCTTTACGAAGCTCTGCTATTTGAGCCGACAGCCGGGCATTTTCAGCCTTGAGCTTCGCCGCTTCTCCCGGTGTTTTACGAGTGAGAAACAACTCCGCCGCCTCGGCCACTATCGTCGTCGCCTCTAGGAGGGACTTTTGTCGAGTGTTTTTAAGCCCTTTCGATGCGCCGACGACATTTCTAATCGTCTCTAGCGCACCTTGGAGCCTCGTCTTTAATGCGTCGCTCTCCTCTGCCGTAGAGGCTGACGACGACTCAGATAAGCGCCGGCCCTTTCCAGCAACGAATGTGCAGCGCTCATCATCTGCTTGTTCCGCTGCGCGTTTCGCAGCAGCAAGCGCGGCTATGGCTTTGCTCATACCGGAGTAATGAGTGCCTCTACCTCTTCCGGCCGTAGTTACTTTGGCCGCCGGTACAACTTCCTCACATGAACCCGAGTCTGATCCTGAGAGCTCCGCCTCAGATCGCGGGCGCTTGCGCCAGGATTGTGAGCGTTTGCCGCTCGCCACGCTCATATGGCTTGATGCGGTATCCGAACCTGATACCGTACTCTCCTTCTCTCGTGATCTTGGTTGTGCTATAGCTGTCACAATCAAGTCGCCTTTGCTGCTTGACGCGATGGCTGAATCTGCCACCTTGTCCTCCACTACATCAGTATTAATTTTTAAGTTAGATTTTTCCATATATAAATCCCACGAGTATGGGGGATATAATAGGTCCATCCGGGTTCACCCCCTGTCCCCGGATAAGCCTAGCGTGACCCGCCAGAGGGTCGGCCGGTACTCTGGCGGGGAGCCGCACTAACGACTGAAATGTTCATGAAGAACACCCGTCAGCCATGCATCGCGCATCAGTCGCTCGCGTGCAGCGGAACTAACTACATGCGCCTACCTACGTCGCTATCGTTGTTAATAAAAATAGTTTCGCACTCGCAAATTATTGTGACTTTTAAACCACGAATCTTATCTATACAATGGCAAAGTGTACAAAGTGCTCGAAAATCGTCACAAAAAAAAACCCTGGATTGCAGTGTATTAAATGTGAAATGTGGTTACATGCTATATGCACGGGTATGTCACGGGATCAACTTGCAGTCTTGAATGCATCCGACTCTGTTGACTGGAAATGCGGCACCTGCAAAAACAAGCCAAAAAGGAATTCTATCATTATGGGAGCCACGGAGGACTCCGATAGCTCCGAAGTTGAGCATAGCCATGGACAGCTTAAGCTTCAAGACGTCTTATCCCAAATAAGAAAGGAGGTGAACGTGATTATTCGAGAGGAATTACAGAGTTCACTTTCTGACTATTCTGACATGATTGATGATTTTAATGCCAAGATAATGGCGTTCCAAGGTAAAATAAAGCACCTCGAGAACACCAACCATAACCTTACCTTGCGAAATGAAGCACTTGAGCAACGTATGAATATCTTGGAGCAAAATCAACTTCGAAACGATTTAGAAATTCATGGCATCGAGGAAAAAGATAATGAGAACCCACAAGAAATAGCTAACATCGTATGTGCAAAGTTGAAGCAAAGGCCAGAAAACATTGTGAAGGTATTTCGTAAAAACAAAAAACAAAAAACTACAAACGTGTCGCTGACTTTAGGCGTGACCCTGCTTGATGGTTGTAGGGACGCATGGATACAAGCTGCTAAGCAATCACCACTTACTACCAGAGACTGTGGATTCAGCGGCGAAAATAAAGTGTACATCAGAGAGACGCTCACACCAACATCTTCATATTTGCTCTGGAAGACCAAAGAGGATCTAAGGAAAACCGGTTTGTACAAATTCGTCTGGTACAACCAACGTCGAATCCTCGTACGGATGGATGAGAGCCAGAGAAACAAGATATTTGTTATCAGATCGCAGAATGATATTGACAAACTCGCTCAAGATGCTAAAAGTGCGGTAAAAAAAAATGATAATATTAGTAATTAAGTTACATCTCCCTTATTCCTTTTAATCCTTAAATCAATTGCATAACTACTATAAAAATGGCTAACCTATATGATACGAATAAATTATTCGAGCATAATTATAATACCTGGAATGAGTTCATAGATTTTTTTGGTAATCAAACTCCACTATTATTTTTACATGTCAATATAAGATCCATTTCAAAAAACTTTGCATATTTTGAGCACACGGTGACTAGTAATAGTAAACAGCTGATTCACGTAATCGCATTAACTGAAGTCAATATTAAAGACGGTACTCAAACTTTATTTGAAATGAAAGGATATAACATGATTCATTTGCTAAGAAAAAAAAGATCAGGTGGCGGTATTTTACTATATATTCATAACAGTTTGTCGTTTCTTAGTTTTAAAATAAATACACACAATATGGAATGCATTATGGGTGAAATAAAAACAAATGATCATTATCAGATAGGCATATGCATAGTCTACAGACCGCCTGATCAATCGAAAATAAGTTTCATCCAAGAGCTTAATAAAATACTTAAATTGTATTGTAAGTGTAATAATTTCATATTCATGGGCGATGTCAATATTGACCTAAACAACCAGACACATATTCGTGCGAAATACTTAAATATTCTTTGTGAGGCAGGGTTTGTCTGTGGTATTAAATCCTGTACTAGAGTTGAACTACGAGGGGATGAAATGACCAGAAGTTGCATAGACCACATATTTGTGAAGAGTGTCGGGTGCCGCTCCGTACACACGGCAGTAATAAGTACAGCGCCAGCTGATCACTACATAACTGCGTGCGCGATTCTCGATGATTCTTCGACTATCACCAGCGCGCATCCCAAATCGTTTTCTATGCTAGATAGTAAGAACATCTTAAATGAATTGCGTAATGTTGATTGGAATGCTGCCCTAGATTATCACAATCCTCATGATATTATGGTCTTCATAATTGATAATTTAAAAAAAATTTATGACAAACATAGTTATTGTGTGAAATTAACGCAAAACAACTTCAGGATATTTAATTGCGCATGGATTGACGGTAAAATAAATAACATGATATTAAAAAGAGACGAGTACTTTAGACTGTGGAAGACAGACGAAAGCAACAAATTAAACAGATTGAATTACAATAAATATAGAAACAAAACAAATAAAGTATTATGCAGGGCAAAGAATAAAAAAATAAGACAGGACGTCATAAATAACTTTAGAAATCCCATAAAATTGTGGCAATTAGTAAATACATTATGCGGTAGAATCACAAAAAAGATCGATGACATCTTACTTACAGCATTTGGAATACCGCCGAGTGAATTATCAAATAAATTTGCATATGGTTTCAATGAAAATATAAAAAATCTAAATCATACGGCATGCGGAACCCGACTACTCGACCCACAAATCTACGAAAAGTGTCCAGACCGATGTATGCGTTTAGTTAAAGCACATGAAAAAGATGTGTACTCAATTCTTAAGCAAATTAATTGCAAAAAAAGTCCTGGGGTAGACAATATTTCAGTAAAAGACATTAAATCATTAGCCCCACAGTTAACTCCATTACTGACACACTTAATCAACAAATGTATCGAAACTAAAACTTATCCAGATGTGCTCAAAGTAGGTATTGTCAGACCGATTCATAAAAAAGGCAGCTATGCCGAGGTCAACAATTACAGACCGATTACTATATTGTCATGCATAGATAATTTTAATCTTTTAAAAAAATATTAAAAATTCACATCGTAAATAAAACAAGCATAAATACAGTTTAGTAAATTATATTTTTCATCCATTACATAAATTTTAATATTATATGTTATTAATCTAATTTATTAATTTATTCTTAATAATTTATTAATTATACATATTATTATACAAACATTTAAACTTCATAAAATTACACTACTTTAAGTACAACAAAATAGAAAAATATAGCATCATAAATACACAAATAAAAATATACTACTTAATTCTATAAAATAATTAAAAACATTGTAATATAAAAATATACTACTTAATTCTATAAAATAATTAAAAACATTGTAATATAAAAATATACTACTTAATTCTATAAAATAATTAAAAACATTGTAATATAAAATAATAAAATTTACCAAGACAACTAGCAAATAATAGTTTTCTTGCATTAAAGTTAGTAACAATAAATTAATGGAACCAAATGTGTCTTTGTGTGTATAAACCGCTTTGTCGCTTCCAGCTACGCTCGATCTTTGTATTTACTGCAAACATGGTTGAGCCAATGTTTCGAATGTTTATGTTTTTTAAGATACCCTCACCACATTTAATTTTTTAAGAAATTAAAAAAAAAAATATTATAAATAATCACCAATTCGGTTTCCAAAAGAAACGAAGTACTACACAATTATTATCAAAATTCTCAAATGAAATAAACTCATATTTGAATGATAAAAAACATGTAATCGCTGTATTTGTTGACTTCAGCAAAGCATTCGATGTTATGAAATTTAATACGTTGTTTACTAAACTTAAACAAAACGGCATACAAGGCCCACTGCTTAGATGGTTCCAGAATTATCACCAGAATAGGTCGACAGCCGTAAAAGTGTCCAATAAGTTGAGTGACATGATCCCTACCACCTCGGGCACAGCCCAGGGATCAATTTTAGGCCCTATTGAATACCTGTTTTATGTGAATGATATGTGTCATATATTTAAAGAATGTTCAGTTTATCAGTTCGCTGATGACACGTGCCTCATCGCCTCACACTGCGATATCAGCGAGGCGACTCGAACCATCCAAACCAACTTTGAGCTATTATGTCAATGGGCGCATGACACAGGATTAATATTAAACGCGAATAAAACTAAGGCTATACACATATGTACAGTTCACAATAAATACTTTAGCCAGCCGGTCATTACCGTGCACAGTCATCAATGCTTACACATCCGTTCACAATGCCCGATGCCGTGTAACTGCGAAGCGCTTGAGTTTGTTGATAGCCATACTTACATCGGTCTTGTCATCGATCGAAGATTTAACTGGAGCCCTCACATCGAATACGTTTGTAATAAACTACGAGCAATTATGAGCAAATTTGTTATTTTACGGTATAAACTACCAGCCAGTACGTTAAGAATGCTATACCTGTCTATGGCGGACTCTGTTATAAACTATGGTCTAAGTAGCTATGGTAGAACATACACAACATATTTAATGAAAATTTATACACTACAAATCCGTCTACTGAAAACGATAGTTCCTAAAAAAGTCCGCCACAAACTGAAATTAGATGACGAATGTTTATTCCAACACGTTAAAGTCCTTAACGTTTTTGATATGCTTAAACTATCAATACTAACAGATGAGCATATGAATAGACACGAGTTGGTTAAGACTACAAGATGTGACCGATTGAGGCATTTGACCTACTTACGTACCTATGATTTACCTAAATACCGTAACGTACACGGTACCAGGGTCTGGCAGTATTTGTTACCTAAAATTGTAAATGAGTTGCCTATGGATTTACAAGACTTGTATACTAACTGTAGTAACACAAAAAAAATTAAAAATATTATAAAAAAAAAACTAGTTACCCAAAATGTATAAATAATTAAAGTGCATTGTGTTGTATAATATATATTTATATTAAGTTTAGATTAGAGCGGCCACACCACGGGCATATAAACCAGTAATTGGATTGAGTTCCGTGGTGTTTATGTAATATTCCTCTGTAAGTGAAATATAATAAATAAATAAAAAAAAAAAAAAAAAAAAAAAAATCCCCTCGCGGTGCGCCGCCGTTTGGGATTCGGGGTAATTATTTTATAGAGGTTTTCTTCCTCGCGGTCCGGGCGGTTAAGCCAAGACCCTCGATCCCGTTTGGAGTCGTAAAACATGACCACGACACCTCCCGGGGTTGCGATATCAGCGGGGGCAGGGAAGATGTTAAATCTCCCACTGCCTGCTCGGCGGAGTGTGAGTGCACACCGAGCCCGCCCTTGCCCCTCCACTGTGCCCTCTGATAACGACAGAGGGACACGCGGAAGGACGCTCCCGGCCCTGACTAGGCCCCTCCTTGCCAGAATCTTGGCCAAAGGTAACAAGTACCACCAAAAGGGGGAGTTATTACCCATGTTACCGGGGTACACCGGCCCGATAAGCTGCTCTTCCCCAAAGACGTGTCCTAAAGGGTTTAGCAGCTTGCAGGCACACTGGGAGGTGTCCTGGCTAGCACCCCACATCATCATCATCCCCCTGCCCTTATCCCAATTTATTTGGGGTTTTTTTTTTTTATGTAATAGGGGGCAACCGAGCAGACGGCTCGCCTGATGGTAAGCGATTACCGCCGCCCATGGACACCCGCAACCCCAGAGGAGTCGTGAGTGCGTTGCCGGCCTTTTAAAGGGTTTGGGCCTCCGGTACCCTCACTCACTCGGCGAAACACAACGCAAGCGTTGTTTCACGCCGGTTTTCTGTGAGGCCGTGGTATCAATCCGGTCGAGCCGGCCCATTCGTGCCGAAGCGTGGCTCTCCCATGGTGAAAGTGGGGTCGGCACAGCATACTTATATCTGGCATGCTGCTAAAGTTTTGTCTATATTTTATGACCGGCCGCCTGCCTGACGTCAACCCTCATTGGGAATGCTGTTGTTGGTAACCGCCACCGATACGGTCTCCTTCTATCTAGCTATGCCATACCAAATGTTATCCATGCGCCAGGTTCGGATGTTATCCTAATATTACACTCCACTAACCGGGCGTCAAATTCAACATGTCAACCTAAATTTTCCATACAATTTTCGTTTGACGTCTCTAGTTTTAGTGGCTACCTAAAACTGTGCCTACTAGAAACGTTCGGAGATTTTAATTTGACGTGCCTCAATTCGAATTTGACGGCTCTTGATTCATCCCATCTCGCTCATATTGTAGCTGTTAGTAAAAGACAGGAATTTTCTAAATTTTACTTTAGTTTTCTACATTAGAATTGACGCCAATATCTGTATGTTCTTTGACTACAGTAAGTAATACTAACTTTTAAACTATCGCGTTGCATGATATTATTATATGTATAACTAACAGGAATTAACGCGCAATAAATACCTTTGAATCGCTTGACGTTTCGACCAGGTTGAACTGATCGTGGTCACAAGCAGACTGATGCAGTGAGTTTACTCCGTCATGGGTGCGGTAGATTTTTCTTCATCTACCTCCATGTTTTCACAATTGTTATTAAGGCCGCGACACACTACACTCACTGTGTCCGTATTTTTAACCGACTTAAAATAGCGAGGTTTAGATATTTTAATCACTGGATTCCACGTTGCTGATAATTTAAAACCGTCCTCCCGATTGAAAGTCTTATGTTTTTGGATTTCAATAGCTTCACGCACTGCTCTTGAATAAAAGTGGCGATCAGTTGAGAGGACTTTTGTGTGCTGAAATTCAAGCTGGTTTTAAATTATCAGCAACGTGGAATCCAGTGATTAAAATATCTAAACCTCGCTATTTTAAGTCGGTTAAAAATACGGACACAGTGAGTGTAGTGTGTCGCGGCCTTAATAACAATTGTGAAAACATGGAGGTAGATGAAGAAAAATCTACCGCACCCAAGACGGAGTAAACTCGCTGCATCAGTCTGCTTGTGACCACGATCAGTGCAACCTGGTCGAGACGTCAAGCGATTCAAAGGTATTTATTGCGCGTTAATTCCTGTTAGTTATACATATAATAATACAGTAAGTAAGTTAGACCCACTCAGTGTTTATAATTTGCTCGCATTAGCTGTGGTATGTTAATGTTAGTTTTAGCACTTATCCTCACGCTCAATTCGCTTTACAAGGTGAGTAGAATATAATAATTATAATTGCATTTAATAATACATTGCTTCGTTAGTCTTGTGGTAACAAGCGCGGCTGCTGAGCGTGAGGTCTTGGGTCCGATTCCCAGGTTGTTGGAATTCCTAACAGAAAATCCCAATACCCTGGTTATTGGGATTTTCTGTTAGGAATTCTTAGTAGCAGTCTGGAGTTTGGAATTGTGCCCGCTAGATGGAAATTTAGGTGTACAACTGTGTACACCTCTGCCTACTCTTTCGAGGAATACAGGCGTAATGCTTTGTTATGTTGGAAAAACACAATAACACTGCCTAACCTGGGGTGCGAAGCTAGGACCTCAATCGAGCGCCTGCAGCCACTGAACCAGCACTAATGGACACAACTGTTAGATTATGTCCAAAATTAACTAAAACACTTATTATACTTAGGTACATGACACCATACATGACCATAATAAGGTCTAAGCGGGCTAACAGCGACAATTAGTCAATTACGAGCCCGTTACGACGACAGTTACCGGGTAATTGAATCAGAGTAGTTAATGTGTAGGCCGCGATACAGTGATGAGCGGCAGCGGGGAGCATAGCGGGCAGCTTGGATTATGGAAAAAATAGAAAGAAAAATAATTTTATGTCTAAAATTAGGACTACCCCATTGGTCTAGTGGTTGGAAGCGCGACTGCCGAGAATTCGGTCTAATGTAATTGTTATAATTCATCATAAGAAATAATGTAGATATTTATTTTTATTCGATTGAATTTATTGGTACATTGTATTTTTTATGTATAATACTTAAGTTTAAAATATTTTTGTCCCATGTAATAGGTTATGAGCCTGTTGCGATGTACAGGACACAATTCACAACTCCAGGTTACTACGAACAGCAAAACAATATAACATTTTGCGCGACCGGAGAATCCAACCGGAGACCTCAGCAGTCACATTTGGGACTACTAGACCAACGAAGCAGTTAATTAATAAAATTATAAGACTATGTTGCAAACCTTTTTTACACAGCTGCCCAAAAAAGGAGTGTTGTGGATGTTTTTAGGGTTTATGTATGCATGTATGTATGTTTGTGAGTTTCTTTATTCCCCATAACTTCTTAACGCCTGAACCAATTTAGATATGTACACAAACAGGTGTGAAATTAAAAAACACATGGCAGTTGTATAATTAATTATGTTTTATTCTACTCTCGTTTCTTGACACACTAAGTCCCCTACCTAACCACTTTCATTTTCAATCCTTATAAGCTACCTTAGTGCGTTCGCAATAAGGGCCACTTTCACCGCTCGGGTCAAGGTTCGATCCTGAGTGGGGAGCACATGTAGTTGCAACATCGTGGTGCTGTTGTTACTAGCTTTTTAACACGAGTCCGCTCGTGAATTTTTCAATAAAAGTATCTGTGGATTCAGTCGTCGAATCTAAAAAACTGACTAAAAACTCTAGTTAACTAAATAAATAATTTAATTAAATAAAAGTTACATTTTTCGCTGACAGACAAATAAGACCATAGCGGGGTTTTTAGTGATAGTAGGATAACATCAGAACCTGGCGCATGGATAACATTTGGTGTGACATAGCTAGATAGAAGGAGACCGTATCGGTGGCGGTTACCACCAAAAACAGCGTTCCAGATGAGAGTTGACGTCAGGCAGGCGGCAGGTCATAAAACCTAGCAAAAATTTTAGCAGCATGCCAGATATATGCTACGCCGATCCCAAATAAATTGGGACAAGGGCTGATGGGGTTTCCATTTTTGTAAATAGATGTTTTTAAGACATTTTTAAAAGTAATTTCACACAGTCACATAAAAGAACTCTAAAACGCCAGACAGTCTATGAGATTCATATTTCAATTGCTGTCTCACATCGTTAAAATATGTCAAGAACCAATGACATAAAGATAATTCATATTTTTTTTTAAGTTTAATTTGCCGCTGCGATATGATTTTGTCTTGGTAGTACAATATATTTATTTCCAATAGAATACAAAAATAGGAAAATAATTGTGATTAACAAAACTCAAAAGCGACTTCGAATCGATAATAATAGCAAGTTACTCGCAGCGCGGACGGCCCGGCCATAACCGCACGGTCGTTGCCCCACGCGTGCGGTTCGAGTAGTACCTTCTGCGTTACGAAGTGTAACACTATTGATTCTCATGATTTCTTTTTTTTTAGTTAATTTAGTACTGTTTCGTTTAGGGCAAATCGTTCTACCGCCGTAAAACAAACATTATTTTAGTAATATCTTAGGTATGCGCGATCACTACACATTATAATAAAATAACTTTTAATCGGATTAATCACGTTTATTATTGGTTTTTGTTTTTCCTGACGTGTCGAACCGTTTTCTTTTCTTTCCTCTGCCTCGTTGGTCTAGTGGTCCCAAGCGCGACTATTGAGCATCAGGTCTTGAGTTCGATTCCCAGGTCGGGTAAAGAGTTATTGGGTTTCTCTGTTAGGAAATTCTCAGTAGCCGCCCGGAGTATGGAATTGCGTCCGGTAGATGGCAATAGGTTCACCACCTATTACATGGTACTTAATAACAGCATTGGTGAAAAGTGGGTGTACATTAGTGTACACCTCTGCCTATCCCCTCGGGGAGTACAGTCGTGATGCTATGTTATGTTCTTTTATTTGTTTCTAAATCAACATACAAACAAACCTTTCTTACTATAAGTACCACTCGTTACCTTGGCATCTCAAACCCGTTTAGCGGCTGCGATGTCGATGCGATGTCGCAAGCGCAGCGTGTGTACAGTTACGTAATACTATATTACTATATAGTATGTAGGTAGCTAATGTTATTGTAAACAAGTGTATGGGATTATTTCTTTGCTTTTTACAATGGAGAGTTGGTTTGAGAGGAATTATGGAAATTATGTATCTACTTTAATTAATGCTGATAGCGATGTTTGGGAGATATGCTGAAAAATAAAAAACCTTGTAGCACGGTAGGTACACGTGATAAAAGTAGAACTTTAAAAAAAATAACACAACATATGCGTAGTACCGCAGCTGTTCATATGTATCGTCTGACACGTACATCTACAACGTGACACTATCTCATTCTATCGCTTTGTATCATGTATACGTCGCTCTCTTTGGCTCCACTTCCGTGACGTCGGAATATATAGCTCTCTTTCTCTCTACGTTATGTATTTCTTCTCTCTCATGTAACGAAAACGTCCAAAACCACGCCCTTAAAATTTTCGAATATATCTTACAATATCGAATCGAAGTTTAGCTTTAAAAAAAAATGAGTTGCGTTGTGACCTAATTACCATTGACCATCGATTGGTATAAAATAAACTTTTGGTGTAGGCGTGGCAGAGAAAATGGAGGCCCTATTAGTATAGAATATCATGCACAATCTTACAATATGGAACCTGACTAGTAGTCAAGTTTCTGACAATTCAAGAGTTCTTCTACTTCTTATCGTGTGGTTGATGAACAACCTAGCGTCAGAGTATTAATCACCCGTAGGTCTCTGACATGGCTTTACATACCATCGAAAATATCTCTCTGGTGTGCTGGTTTCCTCACGATGTTTTCCTTCACTGTTATAAGCAAGTGAAGACATGACTTCGAAAAGACAGTGGTGCGTGCCTTGGATTCAAACTTGCGACCTTTGACTTGTCAGTCCAACGGTCATACCACAAGGCTGTCACTGCTAAGAGTGCTGTGATGGTCTTGAAATAAATTATTGACTAGACATCTTATAAGTTGAAGAACTGGCTGCAGATGAATGAGTAAAAGCTTACAGCATACAGCTTCTTCTAAATAAGTGGTAATTTTTAAACTGTTGCGATTCGAACACATACTTAATTATTCAAATCTAATTGGTTATCTCTAAAGTGCCATGGCATAGTGTTGAATTGTAGTTAGACTTATAAAATTTACTTTGTATTACATTGATCTCACATTATTTTATAAATGCAAAGTCGTCGATCCGGTCCTTCTTCTGAGAATCCAAAAATTCCTGTCAATGTTCTAATTGAAATAAATGCTTTATCTTTTTTTTACGACTTTTCCAGTCCAACTTTCATACCACTACGCTATCACTTTTTGTAGAATTGGGTTAGTTACATAGTTCAAGAGCTTGAATTTTCTTTTCTTTGAAATGGAATGAGACTTCTCGCTACCAAAGTAACAGATGTACACTAAGTAATATTACATTGTTATGTAACCTTACTTTGTGGAACATGTCTGTAGCCTGTAGTATTGTGCAATGTAGCGTGCAAGGTGCGTTGGAATAAACGGGTATTTTAAGTACCTGCTGTTAATAGCTAGATATAGTATATGTGATAGTGTCGCTGAACTATAGTGTTTACCTTGAAAATCTGTTACGATATCGATACCTACCGATGTATAATCGATAGTTGAGACGCGTCAATACCATCGATAATTCACAATATATATTCGACGCTATTTTAAGAATTACACACTAGGAATTTCTTCCTGTATCACGGGTGCGTTTACAGACAGAAAAACTTGCAATACATAATTGTAACAATATTTTGATGAGTTTGGTGCTGATTATGAAATACATTTTCAGAGAGGTGGCGAAATGGCTTGGTGGTCAAAGTGCCTGGAGTATTTAACGGGGAGGCGCAGGTTCGAATTCTGCCCGTATTTTCTTTTCCACAAAAATTTATAATTACATTTTCAGTAGTTACAAAGAAGCATCCGTTCAACTGTTCCAGGGCCGTAGACCTTACAAACTTAGCATAAACAATAAAAATGAGTGTCTGTCATTAGCTGTAAGTCCGTCTGTCACACGATTATGTATTCAAGGACTGCGCACGCGCAATAGGGACAAAGTGGAAGTATACAAATTGTTCATAATTCTGTGTTGTGTGGGAAGTGTGAGATTATTTGAACGAGGCTGTTGGTATTTGAAGAATGTGTGTTTTGGATGTTTTTGGTGCATTGTTAAAGTCATTATAATTATCATATATCATCTTTAAGTTAGTGTAAGTGGATTGTAAACCGTTCTAGCTAAAGTAAAATAAATAAATAGAGATAAATATTTGAAAACCATTAACGCATGCTTAGCGAACTCTAAAGTTACAATACCTCTCACATCTAGAGGTCGAGATGGCTTAGTGGTCAGAGCGCCTGAAGTATTTATCCGGGAGGTGCAGGTTCGAATCCTGTTCGCGACCGTATTCTTTTTCCATTTAATATTGTAACTTTAAATAAATAGAGGTGAGATAATATTTTGCTATGGTAAAGTATAGATTGATGGTATTTCGTGGTAAACTAAATATCCCGCAGATACTAGCATAGTTGGGACTGAACTATTCGTACCTATGTCGTAAGACTGCTTCGTTGGTCTAGTGGTCCCAAGACTGCTGACATGAGGTTTCAGGTTTGATTCCCGGGTCGGGCAAAGTGTCATTGAGTTTTTCAGTTAGGAAATTCTCAGTAACTAGTAGCTTGTAGTTTGGAATTGTGCCCTGTATATGTCAATATGGGACTATCACATGGGACTTAATAACAGCATTAGTGAAATGTAGGTGTACAACTGTGAACAACTCTGTCAAACCCATCGGGTAATACAGGCGTGATGCTATGTTATTTATGTCGTGAATCATGAACCAGAGTTATTGTGCAGGACGCCCACGCACAGCTACCGATAATAGTAGCTATTAATATTTAATGTTTATTCTATCAATGTCTATCAATTAATGTAATCAATATCTAGAAATAATTAGCTATAAATTAGTATTAGAACATGTAATTTGTTATTTTGAACACGAAACAAGGAGTGTGATTGGTGGATGTGAATTTTTTAACATGGTTGCCCCTGTCACTACTTGCGACCATACAAAATTATATATAAGCGGAGCATTGTAAAAAGTTAACGTTCCCTCATCGGATCCAAGCCGGAGTTCCTCAGGGCTCTGTGCTATCACCTCTTCTCTTCGCGCTGTATACCAGCGATATTCCCAAAAGTGGCAAAACCAAGTTAGCTCTTTTCGCCGACGATACGGCCATCTATTACACTGGTAGGAGTCTTGACTGCATTACCCGATATCTCCAGACCTCTGCCAACGCCTTAGGCGCTTGGTTCAGGAAATGGAGGATTGAGGTCAATCCAGATAAGAGCGCCGCCGTTCTCTTTTCGAGAACGGGCGCCGAGGAATTTCTTCCCCAGCTTCGACCTGTTACAATGTTCGGCAAGCCAATCCCTTGGGAACTGCAAGCCAAATACCTGGGTGTGATTCTAGATCACAAACTGTCCTTCCGTCCGCACATTAAGACGGTACGCAACCGCGCGGCCTTCGCTGTCGGCCGTCTATTCCCCTTGACAAATGCGCGCAGTAAATTGTCACTTAACCTTAAGATAAGGCTCTATACTACGTGTATTAGACCCATTATGACGTATGCTAGCGTCGTGTTCGCACACGTTAAGTACTACAAAATCCATAGGATGCAAACCCTGCAAAATCGATTCCTTCGTAAAGCGACAAGTGCTCCATGGTTCATTAGGAACCTTCAACTCCACCTCGACCTCAGAGTGCCTACCGTTAGGCAATTCATGAAAAGGGCATCGAAGAGATACTTCGAATCTGCCCCTAATCATCCGAATCCCTTAGTTGTCTCTTCCGCTGATTACAGGCCGTCCCAGATCAACAAAATCCGCCGACCACGTCACGCTCTCCTCCGTCCCGATGATAGGATCACTGTAGCTCAAGAGTCTAACAGACACACAAGCACACTCCGACGCGCTCGACTGCCTCGTTATAGACCTCACCGGCGAGGTCCGCGTCCGTCGCGAAATGTCTCATCATGTCCACCCCGACCCTTGCTCGAGCCGGCCCGCGCCGAGCTAGTAGCTTTAAATTCGTCCCTTAATAATAAGGAAACTGATATGACCCAGCTAGTCCCTAGTTGTCCCCCCAGCAACACCCTAAGCCGAGGTTCGTGTCCCGCAGGGGACGCCCTTAGCGCTGTTGCTTAGTTTGTAGTTTATAAAAATATGCTCTGGCTGGAGGCATCAAACTACCTCGCCTTAGATATTGTCCGGTTACGTAGACAAAACTCCTCTGGGTTTCTGCAAGAGGCCATTTCAAAAAAAAAAAAAAAAAAGTTAACGTTCAGTTCATTATTGTAAAGTCAAGATTGTTGTTATTATGTTATATCGAGAATAAATAAACTTCAAGCGAACCGGGAGTTTAATTAAACACGTGAATATCCTCCAACCCAGTGAATAGTGTGGGGTCGGCAGAGCACCCCATACAGTTATGTATCTCCAATCATAAAAATGGCGCCGTAATTATGTATAATTTCTTATAAAGACTTTTAATAATGTAACGGTATTTTAATTTTTATGTCAGTTTTTCTCTTTCAACTACTTCGTCACCTTTGGGTTTTACCGTGTGTTAAAGATTAGGTAGACACTTATGTTTTTCCATCCAAGAAAATATGGTGTACGTTTTGTGTAGGTATGTGTCTAATTGGCCTAGTGGTCGCAGGTGCGGCTGCTGAATCTGGGTTCAATTCTTGGATGAAGTAGGTGGTCAACCTTATGCCATGAACTTAGGATTTTATAACAGAAAGTCCCAAAAACACTTTGCCCGACCTTTTTTTATGTGGCAATCCGCAATGGACACAACACGGCCTTAAACTTTACCAAGCATCCGGGATCTCAGCTGAATTCGCCACAGCCCCAGCAAATTACGATACGAATCCCGTCATTTTAGCAGTCCAGCCACAGTTGGCCTCAGACAGTCAGTGTGGAACACGTACATGTGATGAGCGTCGCTGTCTCTGGTCACGTTGGTCTGGCGACGAATTGCTGAAGTACGTCGCCCGCATGCTACGGCTCATGGTGGATGGAGATCATTAAGCGCCCTCCGATGCCTGGCACGTGTTCTGCGGCAGAGGAATCAACTTTGCAAAAAGTGACGATGGATCCCCAAGCAATCTCGCTCCCGCCAATATGTCTGATTACAGCCAGAAGCGCGAGGTCACTCAGTCTCAATGCTCGATAAAGTCACGGCGCTGATCAGCACAAGTAGGGCACACTTCCAGCATGTGATGCGCCGTGCACGAGGCAGCCGCTGCAGTTTTGGCACCTCGGCGTTGACTCCCGGCCTATGCGACACAGATACTTCCCAACGATAAATTTGAAACGAAGAACAGAGTTACGTTAGAGTAGAAACACGAAGAAAAGATTTTCCTAATCAAATACAGCCTAAGCTCAATGTTGTCACACATGCCTCAAGCGTCCAGTCAGTAAACATGTGTATTAAGCTACCGGTGCAATTTAAAACTAAAGTGAACGCAAATGAATTTAAGAGAGAATTAAAAGCATTGTTGACAGCGCGGTTGGCGCAGTGGTCGAGAGACCGACTGCTGCGCTGCGTGTCGCAGGTTCGATTCCTGCACGGAGCAAATATTTGTACGATCTATAGATAATTGCTCCGGGTCTGGGTGTGTGTGTGCTTGTGATATTATATGTCTGTAAACGCACCCACAATACAGGAAGAAATTCCTAGTGTGGGGCAACGTTTTTTAAAAAAAAAAATGTTGTTTAAGAAATGTTACTATAGTGTCGAGGCGTAATTCAAAGATTTTTTTTGAAATAATTTTTAGTGATTTATGTATGTTATTATGATTATATGAAAGACATGATATTTGTGAAATTGTAATTGAAACTTCCTCCTCCTTAGTCGTTCGCTCTTGACGGAGTGGTCATGGTTGATGACTCTGCATTTTCATTGGCCGAAGCAGCCCTCGCGATGCTCCTCCACTTATTCCGGTCTTCCGGAGTTGAATGATGAATGCAACACAATTGAAACTTAGTGGAATGTAATTCTTTTATTATAGTGACTTTATTTGTATGCTGATTTAATGAAGACCACTGGACTTAATTTAAATGTTCGACACAAATGTTAAATTTGTTGATGAATAAATAAATGAATAACGCTATACTTTGCCCGACCCGAAAATCAAACCCAAGATAAGAAAAGTTCAGTAAAAACGATATTAACTACTAGATCAACGAGGGAGTCACTTGGGAGATAAATGAAATACTATATCATGATACTTTTTCACATCATTCGCAAAACACGCCACCACTAAACTGTAACATAAAAGACATCAGATATTCGCGTCAATTTCCTTAAACCCTTCCTCGTGACAAAATCTTCACAATGCTTGGCATAAGACTCGTGTCACATAATACGGACACTTCTTTATATTAAAGATAATCCTTGAAAAATCGGGCGAACGGGTTGTATGGAATAAAACTGAATATTTAAACTTACACTTAAACCTTTACATTGATATGAAACCCACGCACACAAACAGGACTCTCTTATACACCGTACTTGTTAGAGTTCCGTATATCAAAAGAAAAAAACAGCTACATAAAAGATCGCTTCGATGTTCGTCTGTCGGTCGGTTTGTCAGTCAAGAAACTTTTTTTCAAGAACGCGAAATGTTATCTATTTGAAATTACTATCAAATACTAACTCTATGGTCCCTTAAAAAATAAAAAAAATAAAAATACTTTATTGTGCCAAAACATTGTACATACATAGACTAAAGCCCTAGACCCCACACTAGGATTCCCTGTGTCGTGGGATCTAGTCTCTCTCAGTCCAGAATATAGCAGACATAGTACTTAAGTGAAAACAATGGAAAAAGTAAAAACAATGCCAAGGATTATAATTAAGGTAAGGTGTGTGCGCGTGTACGCGCTTGTGTGTGTGTGTGTACGCGCGCGTGTGTGTGTGTGCCTTGGAACTCTAAAAATCAAGTTATTATGTCAACATAATAAAAGCTATGGCCATTTATACCACAAGTTTTGGCAATCTAATCTGACCAATATATTAAAACATATAGTAATATCTGATGCCGTGGACTTATTAAATCTGGCAAAAAGCAAGGTCACGGGACAAGTTAAAACAAAAATTCCGAAAACCGTTAATTTCTAATTATATTACATAAAAAGTATATTTTATGCGGAACCGTCAGTGCGCACTCAAACTCGCGGTTAGCCGTATATTTTCTTGTCAATGTAAGTCCCCGCCATAACCCGCAAAATTTTTCATTATAAAAAGTTGCGTATGTGTGTGTCTGAGTGAAGATTTTTATAGGTAGTTAGGTAAGAGTTTGGTGTATAATCTGTGCTTGAGATGTAAGGGTATGTTAAGTTAAGGGTTCTAACATTTGTATGCGTCCTTCGTATGTGGTTGGGCGCCGTGTTTGGGTGACCTTTGGGGTTGTATGGTGCCAGTGACAGCAGGGATCTATGTCTTTAATATAACTAGTGGTCGCCCACTGGCCGACATTCGACCATTTAGCAAAATTTACATTGGGGCCTAGCCTTTTTAACCTAATGAGGTTATAAGTATTCTTCTTTTTAGAGCATTTAAACAAAACCTTTTTTTTTAGTTTTTTTTAAATTAAATTTATTTCTAATGCATATTAAACACACATCAACACGGTCTAGGGATATTTCATACTCAATTAAATAACTCGAAAAGTACTGGCCGCATTGGAATCTTTTATACACCGATTTGTTTGTAATTTATCTCGAGACTAATTCCAAATTCAAATTTTTGAAAATTCTTTTGTTTCGGTGGCATAAAAATGTCTTGATGTGTAGGAGAGGGAATTTTCATTTGTGCGAAATTTAGAAAACAATACGAATTACATTTAATTACAGTTTTTTTTCATTTTTAAACGAAAGATAAAGTTAAAATTGAGGTATTGTAGCCATGCAACGCCAACATTTGACGAGGGCGGAGATGTTACGAGCTGTGGGAATGCTGGAAGCTGGGTCTGTTCAGCGTAATGTTGCTGAGGCCATAGGGACCCACCAAAATGTAATTTCAAGATTGTGGACACGCTATCGTGCCACAGGTGAAGTAGCGGAGAGGCACCGGGGGCCAAGTCGCATCACTACCCCCAGACAAGACCGATTTTTGCAAATTACTGCGCGAGCTCAACCAAATGCAACGGCGACTCAATTGGTCCAAGGGCTGCGAGTGGAACACCAAGTGCTTGTGAGTGACCAAACTGTAAGAAGGCGACTGCATGAAAGCAATCTACGCTCTCGTAGACCACTCCGGGTCCCACCTTTACGGAGAGGCAATCGTGGACGACGATTAGAATGGGTTCGGAACCACGTGGACTGGGGCCGTGAACAATGGTCCAATGTGCTGTTCACGGATGAATCCAGGTTCGGCTTCCATCCAGATTCACGAAGGACGCGTGTTTGGCGAGTTCCTGGACGATGGAGCCGTCTTCAGAACCCTCAGGAAGGTCACCCATACCAAGGAGGAACAATTATGGTTTGGGCAGGAATTCGTCTTGGAGGACGGACGGATCTCGTTTGGGTGCGGGACAATATGACGGCAGAACGATACGTCCAACAGGTGCTGGGGCCCGTAATCTTGCCCCACAGAACACAAATGGGGCAAGATTTCCTGCTCATGCACGACAATGCCCGGGCACACACGGTGAGAACGGTAGCAGCTTGGTTACATACACACAATGTTAGGGCCTTAGACTGGCCTGCTCAATCGCCAGATCTAAATCCCATTGAGCATGCGTGGGATATGCTGCAAAGAAGAGCTCTGAAGGAAGTTCCTGAAAATCTGGCTACAGAAGATCAACTTTTTGCGCACCTCAGAAGGACATGGGACAATATTCCGCAGCAAGACATTGACAACCTTGTTCTGAGCATGCCGAATCGTTGCCGATGTGTTATGAACATCATGGGCGCTTTCTCAGACTACTAACTTCAAGTTTATAAACACAAATTAAATGATTTTTCTATTTTTTTCAGTTTTTACTCATAAATTAAAAGTTAATTCATATACGGTTTCCGTCTATGCTTCATTTTTTGTCCATAAAATCCTGAAATTTTAATCGAAGTACCTTAAGCATTACTAGAAAATGGTAGAATATTAAATAACGTATTTTTTAAATATATACATGTCATATAAATAATTAACATATTGATAGTAATTCGCTTTTTTAAAAATATCCCTAGATTGTGTTGATGTGTTTATAAAAGTAAGGTGTAAGTCTAAAATGTAGAAAGATTTAAAAAACGGCTATTTAATTCTGACAACATACAACATTTTAAAGCTGAATTAAAAAAGTTAAATTGGAATAATATACTTACAACTAAGAAGAACTTGAACGAAAATTATCAAATATTTAATGATACACTGAAAATAATTCTAGATTTAAGTATACCGCAAAAACTCGTAAAAATCAAAACAAAATTTAAAAAGAACTGGCTAACAAAGGACATCAAGCTATCGTGTAAACATAAAAGACAATTAAAAGTTTTAACACAAAGAATAAATGACCCTATCCTTACAAAACATTATAAACAATATGAAAAAACCTTAAAAAAATCGGTACTAACTGCAAAGAAAATACAATATATAAACAAAATAAATAAATCAACAAACAAAATTAAAACAATGTGGAGCGTAATAAACGAAAGAACTAATAAAAAAATTAAAAAAGATAAAAATAACCTGAAATTATTAGTAAATGAAACCTTTATTAGCGACCCCAAACAAATAACTACCCTCTTCAACAATTTTTTCGCATCCATCGGCGAAAATACCCGAACAACCGGAAACGAAGCAAAAGGAGACCCCGTTGTATACCCAACAGATAACACAATGTTTTTAAGCCCCGTAGATCCATATGAAGTAAATAAAACAATCAAAAACTTAAAAATTAAAATGAGCTACGGTATTGATGAACTTCCCCCTTCCCTCCTAAAACAATGTGCAGACGAACTCACACTACCATTTTACATATTGATCAACCAGTCATTTGAAGAAGGTACCTTCCCAGACTTACTGAAAAAAGCATTGATTAAACCTATTCACAAAAAGAACTCCAAATTGGACCCAAATAACTATCGACCCATAGCTTTGTTACCAACTGCTTCAAAAATTTTTGAAAAGGTTATGTGCGACCGAGTCTATTCATTCTGTGAAAAATTTAAACTCCTTGATGACAGCCAAAATGGTTTTCGTAAAAATAAATCCACTACACTTGCAGTCTACAAATATGTTCAAGAAGCTCTAAGCATAATTAACAATAAAAACTATGGCATAGGTATACTGCTTGATATGACGAAGGCCTACGACAAAGTACAATTCAACATATTACTAAACAAATTGTACGGTTTAGGAATCCGAGGTAAAGCTCACGATTGGTTTACATCATATTTAAACGGTCGTAAGCAACTAGTAGAAATAGAATATTTCAATAACCACACTAGAGAAATAGAAAGAGTGAGATCCGACGATAAACAGATAACAGCATCTATCCCTCAAGGAAGCGTTATAGGCTGCCTGCTATTCCTTATATATATAAATGACCTGCCAAAATCTATAACCGGACCTTGTGTATTATTCGCAGATGACATCTCATTACTCGCCCAATGTCAAAATAATATAAACACAAATGACAAACTCTGCTCTCTTCTGTCTCAAGTAAATGACTGGATGTATAACCATAACCTAGAAATAAATTACACAAAAACAAAAATAATAACTTTCCATCCCCATCAAAAAACCCCCCTAAACATTAACTTAAATTTCAAAGGTACCAATCTTGAACAAGTAAACGACTTTACACTTCTCGGACTAACAATCGATACACATTTAAACTGGAAGGCTCATGCCCAAAAGATAAGAGCAAAAATCTCAAAATTCTCGTACGCCTTACGCGAAATCAAAAAGACGACCAACATAGAAACTGCACTAATAACTTACCACGCGTATGCACAAGCATGGCTTAGCTACGGTATTATTTTATGGGGCAATAGCACGGATTCACACACAGTTTTTACCCTCCAGAAAAAACTAATCCGAATAATTGCAAATATCGAACAAACAGACAGCTGCAAACCATATTTCCAAAAATATAAAATACTTACCCTGACCTGCTTATACATCTTAGAAATATGTAAATTTGTTCGACAACATCCAGAATTCTACACAACCCGCGAACAAAAACAAACTAAATACACACTACGCCACAAAAACAGACTAAACTTACCCACATCTCGACTTAAAATATATCACACCGGCCCTCTGGTAATGTCTATAAAAATATATAATAAACTGCCAAAAGAAATTGTAGAAATAGAAAAAAACAATATATTTATACTAAGACTAAAAAGATATTTAATAACAAAATGTTATTATACTTTGAATGACTTCTTTGAAGAAACTAATAAATAATGTAATAATTTAATTAATATGAAAATACACCTATATAATAATATAAATATGATTGTATGACATGAGTACCAATATTAAAAACAATACTATAAGTTACATATATGTTTCTCTCATGAATGTGATGTTACGTAGATATATATAAATAACATAATTTTAATTTTAGTAATTAATAAAGCCTTGTAAGTTGCTGTGCCCGACAGGGTCCATAATGATCGAAAGTCCCATGCAAACATAACACCTATGTAACATTATGGAATGCAATAAACGTTTGAGTTTGAGTTTGAGTTAAATCTTAATGTCTTATTTCAACTGATTGAGGTTTCAGAGTAAGGTATTGACTAATCTCAAATAAACTAACAATTTCGTGTCGAACGACTAAATATTATATATTTTATTAAATAATGGATTGTAATTTACTTTAGCATAATCCTCTCAATGTAAATCCATCTCTTAAATTCTTGTTTCTTTTTTGCAAGTTTCATTAATTAAGTAGAATTTTGTGAACACAAACATACGGTCGTAAGCAGGATTAAATCCTGTATTCCCAGGATGAATACTCAGGAAACTTCACCAACTGAGCTATTCCATTTCTTCCATATCTTAACACGTCTTATGGTGACGTCATTGCTTTCATCTATTCATTCCCTATACAGTGACTGAAACTGGTTCAAATCCTGCTCACGATCGCATATTTCTTTCCACAAAACATATAACTTTAGAATTCGCTACAGATCCGTTGATTCGTTTGAAAAATATTATCTGTAAGAATATATTTAATTGTAGTATCTGTAAGAGTAGTGATTAAGCTCGTGCCTTCTCTGTATGAGGAGAGGCCCTTGCCCGGGAAGTGGGACAGTTATGGGCTGGTTATTTATTTTATTATCTGTAAGAATATATTTAGTTGAAGATTACTTTATCATGTTTACATAAAAATATTTTTCCGTGCATTAAACGGCATCCTAAAGAGTCCAAAATTCAGTGCATTCGAACTATCGATTCTATTGTCGTATCGATTTCGTAATGCTGTCATCAGCTATTGTGAACATAACTACAGCTCTATCGAATCTATTGTCTGTGCGTAATAGAGCATTTTTAACGATTTACGATGTAGATCAAACGACAATGGTAGGTGTACTACAGGCAATTTTCAATGGAATTTCTGCATTTGGAGAAGATTTAACTTTTATTATTGATATACTTTATGTAATATGTATTTAAAAAATTCATATTTGTTATCGAACTCCTCCGAAACGGCTTGACCGATTTTTATGTTTTTTTTTGTGCATATTTGGTAGGTCTGAGAATATGTCGTACGCTATTTTTTATACCCCTAGGACGTCCTAAGTGATAAGGGCAACCCTATCCAGAAAAAATATATGGCAGAACAACGTTTGCGGGGCATAGCTAGTAGATTTATATTACTCTTTTAATGTTCAATTGTTCGAAGTGTATGTTGTTTTATATCTATCTGTGTCTATGTACCTATGTGTGGATTGAAAAAATCTCAAGGCGGTTCTGAATTGGAGTTCTTTCTTTGACATTTCACATGGAATAGTCTTAATTATAAGACTATTCCATGTCTCATCCTAGAAATAATTAAATAAAAATTGAATCCTCTATACTATACCAGCTACCAAATGAAGTTCAGTTCAAAAATAAGTCTACACCGGTAGGCAATACATTGAATTTTTCTTACTGTTATCCATTAAATACACAATGTAACGATTACAAAGCCATTATTAATCTGACAGTTAATTAGCAAGATGGCGGCTGTTCCCACGCTAACAAATAATTTTAATGTATAATATAAACAAAGGACTACGCATCCATTATTAAAACTAGACAGTAATACAGGCTTAGACTTCAAACTTAAACCAGTTATTATTTATTATTGAATTGTCATTTAGCACAACGGAATGGGAAACCAATAGATTATAAACAGGATCTAGCTAAATAAGTTAATTAATAGATAGAATTTTAGCAAAACTCACTATCACGAGAAAATTCAAGATTAAGTTAAACATTTTGGAAGGCGTATATTTTTTAGCTGACCACTGAAATAAACATACAGATAAAGATTTCAAACGCATGCATAGCTAATTCTAAAATTATCAATTTTTGTGGCAAGTAAAGTATCTACGGTCATGAGTAGGATTCAAACCTGCGCCTTCCAGGTAAATAATCCAGTCGCTGTGACTACTAAGCCATCTCGATCTCTGAGGTCGTCAACTATTGTGAAAAGAAAAAAATATAACTTTAAAATTAAAGATGTATAAGTTTAAAAGTGGGTTTACGTACAATTTCTGCGTTGCAGGTCGTAAGTTCGATTGCTGTACAGAGAAAATATTTATATGATTTTATCTTTGAGTCGACAGACAAATTGAGTCATTGTAATGCAACAATATTTTTTGTCTACCCTCTCTTGTGTTGTCAGATGTCCCGCTATTGGTAGGACGTCCCGCTCTTCAGCTCGTTCAGGACTAGTCAGGCCGGCACCCTGAACGGGACAACCCAAAATCCCGCTTCTTGTCAGCCTCAGAATAAAGAAACGCACTAGGCGAGTCGACGAAAAAATAAAATGTTTTTAACGACATATATTTCAAATCTAGTTGTAGTTTTTTTTTTTGAAAATAACATTTTGCTTGTAGAAAAAATTATAAAAATACAACCGAATTGATAACCCCCTCCTTTTTGGAAGTTGGTTAAAAATGAAATTTGTTGCTCTCATTGTATTGGGATTATTGATTTGTGCATTTTTTTTGCGTCCCGATTTATATAAAAATAGATCTGACAACGCTAACCCGCTCCCACTGACACCACACCCTTATACAATGTTAACCACTTTAGATATGGGAGATTTAGCTAAAATGTTGATCAGCCTGAAATAGATGTAATAGTTTAGTGAGGTGAGCCCGGCGATGTACCCGCAGTGCATACTAATGGAGGGTAGTATGGTAGATACAACATGTTTTGTCTAAGGGTAGTTTGGGACCCTTGTCTTTAAATGGCTGTGAAGAGAATTTCTATTAGCACATCCGGGTTCTAATTGTAGCTGAAAAGTATTTTTAGCTTAACGGTATACGGCTTAGTTTTCTAAATAGATTATATAGCAAAAAAAATTTATTTAATAATCGACCTCAAAAAAGGACGGTTGAGGTCAAAGCTGGGACTTAAAATCGATGTCTTATTTTTTTTTTAAAGTCGGTAAATAAATTAATAAATATTTTAATTTTAAGTGATTTTTTTTATCAGAGCGCACATAGAAGGCTTACTCTTTTATTTAAAATTAAATAACAACAAAACATGAAATCGTATAAAATACATATAAAAACAAAATAATCTTTCAAACGTCTTATTGCGTTCGTAGTGAACTCTGTACACATAAACAAATATAGCAACACGCCTGTATTCCTCGAAGGGGTAGGCAGAGGTGTACACAGTTGTACACCCACATTTCACCAATGCTGTTATTAAGTCCCATGTAATAGGTGGTGAGCCTATTGCCATCAACCGGGCTATTCCAAACTCCGGGCTGCTATAAATAGAGATAGAGAATTTCCTATCAGAAAAACTCAATAACACTTTGCCCGACCCGCGAGTCGAACCCCCAGCAGTGACGCTTGGGACTACTAAACAACGAGGCAGTAAGAAGCAGGCGAACTCTCAATAAATAGGGATGACGACGCCATAAAACTTATTCAAATGTGATAGAAGAATTTGGAGTAGTGAGCAGAGGTCGGGTTGGCTTAGTTAGCAGAGAGCCTAGAGTATTTATCCGGGAGGCACAAATTCAAATCCTGCTTACGACCGTATTTTTAATGTACAAAAAATTATAACTTTATATACAAGACATTTTGTCGAAATGAGAGAAAAAGGTCTTCCTTAATTTTAGTCAGTAAATAAAAAATCGTACCGACTTATTGTTATTCTATCAGCCATCAGCTGACCTACAGTTTGACCTTCAATTTCGTGACTATTGCCCCTAAGGTCAATAACTGTCGTGTCTCATCCTTTTGACCACATCAAGTTGTTAGGCCACACATGCTTAGAATAACTAATCGTGTGAACATCCTCACATTGTATTCTTCAATGCTTACAAGTTGTCAAGAAAACATGATAATAACCTAACTACTTAAACATATGCATTTTTTTGTGCTTTGTGAGTTTTGAGTTATTTCCGGACCATTCTCTCGGCGATATCTTAGGTACTCGGCAACGTACGAGTGTTGTTGTTGAGTCCTGGTGTTGCCATTGTTCAAAGACTAAAGTATATATCTGGCATGCTGTTAAAGTTTTGGCTATGTTTTATGACCGGCCGCCTGCCTGACTTCATAAAACATTGGGAATGCTGTTGTTGGTGGTAACCGCCACCGATCGGTCTCCTTCTATCTAGCTATGTCATACCAAATGTTATCCATGCGGCACGATATTATCCTAATATCGCACTCCTTTAACCGGGCTGTCACTACCATGGCGTAATTAATATATTAATAAAATAAAGAAAAAGTACCCCTTATTTCCTATAACCTGTTATGTAATTTTTATTTCAACTTCACGTCTTATACATTTAAAATTTAAGTTGAATTAGCTATCGGGAACCAGGTTATATCCAACTTCTTTTGTTCCAGTCTTGTTTTTCGCCATCCCTTTGACATCGTCCTCCCGTCTTTGTATCTGTGTTCATCTATGTCTCTTCCCATTCCTGGGGTACCATTCCTTAACTTTTCTCGTCCATCTCTGTTTTCGTTCTCCACATATGTCCCGTCCATCTCCATTTCAGTGTTCTTGTCTCTACTCTCACATCTGCCAAATTGGTTATGTTTAAAGATGTTGTAGCTTTCCATTTATCCTTAGTACCAGCTTAGTAGATTGGTTTATTTTAAATAAAGTAAGCCCAGTTTCTACTATTTATAATTGCATAGCATGCATATTATCGTATGGGATATGGGTCACCGTTACATAACACGATAAGGGGCCAAACGCCGCGTGCTTGGCACTGTAATCTAGTTTATTATGTTTTGTTATAAAGCCTGAGTGCCTGACTAGTGTGCATTGAAAGTTATTGGTTTCATTCACGTCATAGGTAGTTGTTGCCCACTCCTTTGTTTACGAAAAGTTAGTCTCAAAAAAAAAGATTAGATGTTTCTGAGGCCAAAAATCATATATGATTAAAACAAAGACAAGGGAAGTCATTGTTGAAATTTTAAAACTACTTCTCAAGGATATGAGATCTCGTTATAAATACTTGCCCCCTTAAACTGTATTTTAGCTAAAATATCTCTAAAGATTTCATCATTTATGTTACAAAAATACGGTTAAAAAAAATACGGAAGTAGGTAACCAAGATTTAACTTGCGCCTCCGCGAAAAAAATGAAGCCCATCTGCCAAATAAGCAATCCCAACTTCCGCTCACTACTCTGAATTCTTCTTTCACATTTAAATACGTCTTATGGCGACGTCATCGCTATCTATTCAGTCCCTACACAGGTGACTGATCTGACACGCCCAACTTTGCAGTAAATACAATACCGTACAGATGCAATAACCCGAAAAAAATACAAATTAATC
This sequence comes from Xylocampa areola, assembly GCA_935421205.1. Classification (NCBI taxonomy): domain Eukaryota; kingdom Metazoa; phylum Arthropoda; class Insecta; order Lepidoptera; family Noctuidae; genus Xylocampa; species Xylocampa areola. The sequence continues at coordinate 12,570,542 of OW285225.1, forward strand.
TCTCAAACGCCTTACTGCATACGTAGCGAACTCTTAAGTTTAGAGATTAGTTATAAATTTCAATCTAGAAATTAAAATTGCCCGTGAAGCTTCGAATTAAACAGTAAAATATTTAGCACTGATATCTTGATGATTACCCCGTCCTTTCGACGATCATCAAAACTGATGGAATAGGTTAGCATCAAGAGTGGAATATTGTATGCCAAATACTTTATAAATATCTCCCATTTCTTAGCAAAAAAACCGGAACAAGTATCAAAAAACAAAGGCGATAAAACCGCGAACCTATAAAATAAAAATATACTGTTCAGATAACACCTATAAACTAAAAGATAAGAGATACTTGCAAGGGTTTACTTTCCGTTATTTTTTGCTGAATAACCCTAAAAACGTACAACCAGATACTGCAACACAGTTGAATTCACACAAATTGCGTTCTCTCGCCAATTAGCTAACGCGACGCCATGACAGTTGCATTGACAGCTGTCAATGTCACACACAGACTTAGGGCGCGTTCGGTTTAGCGTTCTAATGGATGTTGTTAAAAGATATCGATGTTTTTTATTGCTAAAGCTCTTTTGTTGACAAAAATATCAAGTTTAATAATGACCATGAAGGATATTAAGGCAAAGAGTGTAAGAGATCGCAATGTATAGTCTAGAATAATGTCATACGAGAGAAACAAGACGAAGTAAAGCCATGCTTTTAGTGTATTGGATTTTAAGTAAAAGTTTTACACCTCCTCTTCCTCTCTCTTGTGACGGTCAAAGTTTTGAATCATCACTTTTACATGACGTTGGTTTTATGCATGGTTTATACTCATTTGCCGTGAGCTGTGGTTTGATGAAGTGACATGTTCACCAGCGCTTCTAGTTATGATATTCTAGTACTGATGCTTCTAGTATCGATGCTTCTAGTACCGATGTTTCTAGTCCCGATGCTTATAGTACCGACGCTTCTAGTATCCATACTTCTAGTGCCGATGCTTCTTGTACGGATGTTTCTAGTACTGGGCGCTTCTAGTACCGCTTTAAGCTGCGTCTTCTCAGCAATTTGCCATTTAATTTGCTTGTCATTATTAGTCTCTCAATATTATCAGTGTTTCTACGGGGAAGGCGGCCAAAATATTTTATATACAATTAACACTTGAGGCAAACAATAGCAAAATATTGCATGAGATTTTTAAACAATGTCTTCAATTAGCAGGAAACAATGCGGATATATGCGTATAACAATTAAATACAATTATTGTAAAGCTTTACATTCGTAACGGTGAGTCCCATCCGACTCAAATACTAGACAACTGTTTCTTTGTTTCCATGAAATTGTTAATTATCCTGCGGCCGCACAAAGAGACTTTCATTATCGATTGTGGCTTCAATTTCAGGATAGAACATATAAAAAAAAAACGCCTCATTGTTCAAGTGGTCGCAAGGGCGACTGCTGAGCATGAGATCTTGTGTTCGATTCCTGAGTCGGGCAATAGGTATTATTGAGTTTTTCTGTTAGGAAATTCTTAGGCTAGAATTGTGCCTGGTCGAGGGCAATAAAGTCACCACCTATTTATTACATCGGACTTAATAAAAGCATTTGTGAAATGCTGTTATTAAGCCCGATTCTGATTTCCTATTTTATCTTTAATTGTCTTTTGTAAATAATTATTATTTGTGTCCTGTATTGCACTAAATAAACGCATTATCATAAATGTGGGTGTACAACTACTGGTGTGTACACTGCTGGTACCCCCTCGGGAAATACAGGCGTGATGGTATGTTATGTTATGTGAACAAAGGATTACTCTTGTATACTCTGAAGGATTTTATCATTCAGATGCACGGTAGACTAAAATTGTATTTAATAAACTGTTATGACTCCTGTCACCTTAGTCATCCTGCGACCATGAAAGCTACAAAGTATTTTTGCAACTTACATTTATTATAGTTAAATGTTTGATATTTAACGCTCGCGCCCGCCACCGCGCCCGCGCCCGCGCCCGCGTCCGCTTGTCACTGTGAACGAGCACTTACGCTTCATTAAAGTCAATATGCATTTCCTTGTCTGGCCGTTAGTCGTACAACAAACTTGTATATTTGGTGTTGTTATGCAATGTTTTTCTTTTCGCTTTCGTTCGGAACCTGTTTGGAATAACTTAACTATCGAGAAGGTACAGTCCGCACGTCGATGGTAACAATTTGGCACTGACAGAACAATTATCTGACAGTGTCTGTGACATGTTTTTTTACTGTCATGGATTTATGTGTGTACAGCCATATCAGACGCCTACGGACGGTTTCCATGGTGTCAAAGTGCAAGTGATAATTAGGCAATTTCTAATACGCACATGACTCGAAAAGTCAGTGGTGCGTGCCGTTTTCGAACTTGCGACCTTTGATTTGCCAGTCCAACGGTCATACCTTTAAGCTATCACTGCTCTTCATAACAATATTAATCCAGCGCGGTTGGCGCAGTGGTCGCGAGACCGACTACTGCGCCGCGTGTCGCAGGTTCGATTCCTGCATGGAGCAAATTTTGTACGATCTATAGATAATTGCTCCGGGTCTGGGTATGTGCGTACTTGTGAGATCATATATCTGTAAACGCATCCACGATACAGGAAAAAAATCCTAGTGTGGGGCAAAGTATTTAGAAAATAAAAATAAAAAAAATACATGCGGGGCAGTCTTCAGGGCCTGCCAATAGAAGTGAAAATGATTTTTGTTCACGCAAAAAGTGCTCAACGCGTCTTAAGAAGAATTAACTTAAAAATAATTTTAAACAAAAAATAAAAACCGCCTTCCAAAACCTACTACACTAAAAAGTTTAAAATAATATCAAAATTTGCTTATAATAAAATAATTTTAAAATAACAATATATAATAATAATCTGTTAATTTTGGAGTCGGTGCCTGTACTGGGAGAGAGTTATTGTTTTCCTCTTGTTAGTCACTTATGTTCGTTGTGCTGTGGTTATGTTACCGGCCTTTGTATCTGGTTGTAAACCCCACATACATCAGGCACCGACTCCAAAATTAACAGATTATTATTATATATTGTTATTTTAAAATTATTTTATTATAAGCAAATTTTGATATTATTTTAAACTTTTTAGTGTAGTAGGTTTTGGAAGGCGGTTTTTATTTTTTGTTTAAAATTAATTTATTTTAGTCTTTTTAGTTTTAAGTCTAATATATATATTGTATAGGTCATATATAAGTTTGTATACTTCATAAATAAGTTAATTTAGTAATTTAATAATATGGGTAGGCCTTCGAAAGCCGCTAGGACTTAATAACTGCATCGGTGAAATGTTTGTGTACAACAGTGGACACTTCTGCCTACCCCATCGGGCAATACAGGCATGATGCTATGTATGTATTGAGTGGCATGAACTATACATGAACATGCGATTACAGCAATTGCGAGTGATTTGCTGTGATTTATTGAAGAATTCCATCGTCTAACTTCGAAGATCTTCATCAGATCTTCAGTAAATTGAAATGGGACCACCTCTGGGGACTACTCTTTCAAACAATTATATCGACGGACATACATACAAAACAAGGTAGCTACTGTAAAACGTTGAGGAGTTCCCTTGACTGTCCTTCGTCTTCATCATCAGACCCCTAATGACAGTCACAACCTATCTAGGTGTAAAGTTCTCATCAATACAAATTAATCAAGCCCAAACACCAGGTAATTGCTGTAAATCGTTAAAGAGTTCCCTAGATCGTCTTTCGGCTCCATCATCAGATCGACTCCAGACCTTCATTAAATAGTAGTGCTTTAAAATACTTAATGAAAAAATTAACAAATGCACTAGTCGCCCCTACGATTTTCGAAGGTTTCCCTCGATTTCTCGGGGATCCATCATCAGATCCTGGTTTCCTTACCATGGTACCACCGTTGGGATATCTTCTTTCCAACAAAAAAAGAATTATCAAAATCGGTTCATAAACGACGAAGTTATCCCCGAACACACATAAAAAAAAAAAAAAAAATAAAATAAAAAAATATACTGTCGAATTGAGAAACCTCTTCCTTTTTTGGAAGTCGGTTAAAAAATACCCTTAAATGTATATTGTATACTGAATTTATAGCGCGAGTTTGACTCGCTCTTTGCCGTATATATTTTACCACCTTATCCCATCACCTTATTCATCACCCACAGATACATATTCTAACTGGATTATTTTTTGTCGGAAGTGCCAAGGAGGTGAATGACGTAGACTCTACCGTTACACACACAAAAAGCTTCTGTCAAACTAATGACAGTAATTTTGCCAAACATGAACCAGTTTTTTGTATGAACTAAAAAAATTAAATTGCTGTTATAAATATATAATATGACATTTAATATTCACAAATAACTCTACAAAGACGTGTAAGAACCGCTTTAGTTAGATAATGTATTTTTTGTGGTATATAAAAACTGTCATGGCTGACAAAATTACACGTATTTGTTAGAAAAAAAAAACGCTATTAGGTATAATGACTTGTCGTATAGTATCACGCCTGTATACTCCAAAAGATTTGGCAGGATATTAAAAACCATATTTATCGTTTATAACATAGCATAGCATCACGCCTGTATTCCCCGAAGGGGTAGGCAGAAAGGTACACAGTTGTACACCCACATTTCAACAATGCTGTTATTAAGTCCCATGTAATAGGTGGCGAGCCTATTGCCATCAACCGGGCACAATTTCAAACTCCGGGCCGCTACAGAGAATTTCCTCACAGAAAAACTCAATAACATTTTGCCTGACCCGGGAATCGAACCTGAGACCTCCTGCTCAGCAGTCGATCTTGAGACCACTAGACAAACGAGGCAGTTTATTTAAACCGTTTATACTTTGACCCGGTGATTATCGTCATCCCCCCTGCCCTTACCCCAATTTATTTGAGGTCGGCGCATCATATATCTCTTCCACACATCTCTCGCAGCCGTCAACTCGTTGAACTTTCCTCATCACATGATCTCATTCCTCCGCATCTCTCCCACTCAACTCACCGGCTACACTTTCAGACCTAGCTTTTACATACTCATTACTAATAGGCATGATGACTGATTCTGAAATCTCCCTTTATAATATAGGTACACGTCTACTATTTCCGAAAAATACATTATATCAGCAATAAACTAAGTTTTAACGCAGATTATTGCATTTTAATCTATCTAATTTGAATTCAGCGCGAAAACGCTCATGGGTGTCATGGCGCCGCTTATGATGGGTTGTGACGTGTCACGCTTCGATATCATTTGACAAAAGTTCAAGCAAAACGTATGACAGTGATTGACATTCATTGAGGCGTGACGTCATTTGCTGTAATTGGCGTTTCAGTCAACATGGCCGATTGCAGTATTTTATACTTTTATTTTATTAAAATCTTATTAATCTTAATATTTATATTAAAACTAGGTCATTTTTTAGAATCCTGTGTACATATATTTTTCTCTAAAACCATTCATTCTCTAAAACTCATAAAATAGCTACCCATTTCTGTAGAATCATAAACCAGTAACAAGGGGCGACTGAACTTCGCAAATACCACTTATTTTCTCCAACCCAGAATAAAAGAAATAACAAACTCAGAACAAAGAATAATAAAGCATTGACACGACATTTGAAATTCAAATCCAATCACGTTGCAGCGTCGACGTAAAATCGCCAGGCCTTGCGATTAATCTGCACCGAACTAGTGACATGCGACAAAAAGTCGCAACAAACGCAGCGTAGCCCAATACAAGGGATTGGTTTGATGCTTTGTGCACACGTTTACAAATTATTTTACTGTCATAAAAACAGAGTCCAAAGGATATTAAACTTTATTTTCTTATAAATAAAGGGTATTGGTCAGTTTTTTAAGTGTAATTTTAGTGTTGTCATAATATAAACGAATGAAAAATGCTGGTGTATTTTGACGTTTTGACTGCGTCAGTCGTTTTCACGCTGCCCAGCGTTCCGAAAGATTAGATTCTTTTTGTGATACAAATGTCGTTTGGAAACTGAAATATTTGAGCATTTTCCTTTTGAACTCCGACTGTGGTTGTGTATTTTTGAACGTCATTTTGCCAAACCAAATGTTTGTTTGTGGTTTCAATCAAAGATTTTTCATTTTCATCGGGTGTTCCAATTGAAATGGCGCCGCAGAAATATTGCGCTGTATGAGAAGAGGCTCTTGCCCTACAGTTAGACATTTATGGGTTGGTTAAGTACGAGTAGGTATATGATAATTATTGAATTCAAACGGGACTTAATCGCGCTAAAAGTATAATATTTATTTACCTCGACGTTTCGATCAAGTTGCATTGATCGTGGTCACGAGTAGACTGGAGAATGCGGGTGTCATCGTCGGGCAGAGCGAATGGTTTTTGCATCCACCCGCACTTGATGGTGTCGCCATGGGTAGCCCTGTGGCCCCAGTCCTTGCAAACATCTGGATGGAACATATAGAACAAGACACTTGAAGACTTGAGATCGTCAGCGGTAGAAGTGTGGAGACGTTACGTGGATGTTTTCTGCATCATGAAGTGTAACGCACAGGCAGTAGAAGAACTCATGGGTCGATTGAATAGCATCCACGCTAACATCAAGTTCACATATGAAGTGGAAGTGGATAGATCTTTAGCTTTCCTGAATTGTTTATCAGTCGTGTTGATTATACAAAAGTACAGTGTCATACAAAAGTATAAAATAATGGGGCATTTGGTAAAAAACAACATTACTGTGCACTTACTTAATAATACTTATTATAATTTGTAAACAAATGAAAATGTATACTAAGTTAATGATTACTGACACAAATATAATTTAATTTCATGATTAATTGTAATTCACAAGGCCCTAAACAAGCAAAGATTTAAAACAAAAAAAAATTATGTAAGTATTTTAAATGTTTTTAATTAAGAAAATGTATAGGTAGGTACTATATCAGCTATTACTTAATTATAATTCAAGATAAATCAAGATAATTTGCAGCTAATACAATGTCGTAAAGAATGCAATTACCTTAATAATTCAAGATAAATCTTTGAAAAGCATTAACGCATGCTTAGCGAACTATAAATATCGAACAATATGGAAGAAGAATTCGCGGTGGTGAACAGAGGTCGAGATGGCTTAGTGGTCAGAGCGCCTGGAGTATTTATCCGGGAGGAGCAGGTTCGAATCCTGTTCGCGAACGCATTCTTTTTCCATTTAATATTGTAACTACCTAATTATAGTTTAACGATTATTACTCACGCGCATTCTTCGGGATTACCCGACTAGTTACGAACTCGAACGGATTACTGGAACTCTTATTCATGAGCGGAGCCCGCGGCGATGTCGCGAGTCAAACAACTAAACAATCCCGTAGAATGCGCGTGAGTAATAACCGTTAAGCTTTTTTTTTTTGTGGAAAGATATATACGGTTCTGGGCAGGATTCGAACCTACGCCTCTCGGATAAATACACCAGGTGCTCTGACCACTAAGTTGTAAATTTATTTATCTTTCTATAAAAACCGTATAACTTTAGAGTTAGAGCGTTAGAGCTCCGCATGCGTTAATACGATTGAAATATTTATCTGTATTTGCTGTTTAGCCATTTGTTTACTAGTTCCTATATCCTATTTTCTCCCTTCATTCTGCATGGGTTGAGCTAGATTTATTCTAACATTCTTTTATCCGCGTTCATTGTTTTCTACTGCCTCCCAATCAGCAAAGCTGGTGCGAGCAACCTTAATTGGTGCAAAATTAATTGGAATTTATTTTCAGCGAGTGTTTTGTTTACAAATAAGTGACGTCACTGGCTTTTATAAGTTGAAATGTTCTCTATTATTACAGCAGAGACAGCCTAGTGGTAAGGTGGCAGTTTCAAACCCAAGTCAATCATCAATGAATCCAAACCACGTTCAGGCGCCTTGCTTGACTCTACACTACACCAAAGCGGCAAAGAAACTTTAGACGCAGCTTATCTTTAGTAAAAGAAATCAAGACAATCCCCTTCAGTAGTTTATCTTCAAGACAAAAAACAAATGAAAATAAATGAAGGAACGTGATCACACAACTACATTTCCACTTTACTTTGGTCAGCGTTAAGGAGTAGAGAATAATGGAGTGCGCATAAGGGCGAAGCTTTATATTATTTTGTGGTGTTATGACATACTACAGTATATGTGTACTGAACCGCGTGTCATGGGTTCGAAACCCACACGGAGCAAACATTTGTATGATATACACATAATACATTTTCCTTCGATGTGATTGTGCATGCATTTTAGAGTAGTAAACGAACTCAAGATACAAATCAAAATTTTGTGTGAGGAAAAGCGGAGAACCTTGCCATTTAAAAGAAAGGTTTATTTAAACAACTATGTACATAAATGGGTGAAAATATTTTGAATTGCATTACTGCCTATGTCTGACTAAACAATTAAAATATAAAAATATAAGCGTCCCTTTCCAAATATCCTAACAAAAAAATACAACATATTTTGTGTTTTGTATTAATAGGGACGGAATTTCAACTTTTCTCTAAATAGTATCATGGACTTGTACCTTGACACTTAATCATTTTCTAATTAAAATAGTTAATGATTATTATACTAGAGTTTATACCATCATTAGGTCTCTGACTTCGCCTTCCACACAACCTAGAAAACCCTTCACCGTTTTAAGCAAGAACTATTTTTAATTAACGCACATGATTACGAAATCGAATAGTGCTAGTCCAACGTTAATACCACTAGTCTATCACTATTCATGACAGTGATGACGTATAGAAATACGTTTTGTTCCTACTTGTGTCTCACTTTTAGGACCAATGTATTAGCACTCCATTCTTAACTTATCATGGTCAGCGACGCAATCTCAATATATTACTTGTAGTAAGCAACAGTATAACAATGTACGCGGAGATAAAATTAACTTTTCTAGCATTTGGCCATAAAAATGTAACCTAATATAAGAACTATGATTAAACGACTCCATCAAAATTTTCAATATACATTGCTGTCCAACTATGAGACCTCCTTTAAACGCTTTGAGTAAAAACGGCAATGTATGTAAAATGAGATAAAGAATTGTAGTTTATATTACACGTCTATACTAAAACGTCAAACTTAGCAAAAAACCGCTTGTGACGTATTATTAGGTAGTAGTAACTAGTTTTGTTAGGGACAGTTTACATACTACTTGGAAAGTGTCCTTGAATATATTATTTATACTGACAGCAACAAAAAAGCATTTACTTATTTATTTACTAACTGTACCCGTGAATCCGTTCGTAGTAAAATGTCATACAGATGCGATGACCTTAACAAATACAGATCAATCTTTGAAACGCATCTGGAAGGCGCAAGTTGAAATTATACTCTCAAAAATTATAACATAAGAGTTCGCTACCCATGCGATAACGAATATAAAAGATTTATCTGTATTGAACAGATTCAGGCGTTACCTTGCGGAAGTCCATTACAATGGATGCAAATGAATACACTATCCAGCTACTTCCACAATATTGTGGATAGTCATGCAATTACCTGTGCAACGCCCGCCCGCAAATATATGCACATACGCAAGCGATGACAAAATAAATGACAGAAATGATAAAAAAATTGTAACTACCACCAAACACTCTACACGTGTTTCGCCCATCGGGCATCGTCAAGAGATGTTAGACCGTGCAGTGTCCGCCACCAAGGTGCACAGGTAATTTCATGACTATCCACAATATTGTGGAAATAGCTACTTATTGTAGACTTCATCATCATCATCCCCCTGCCCTTATCCCAATTTATTTGGGGTCGGCGCAGCATACCTATATCTGGCATGCTGCTAAAGTTTTGGCTATGTTTTATGACCGGCCGCCTGCTCTTTGGGAATGCTGTTGTTAGTGGTAACCACCACCGATACGGTCTCCTTCTATCTAGCTATGTCACACCAAATTTTATCAATGCGCCAGGTTCTGATGTTTTCCTAATATCACACTCCACTAACCGGGCTACATAAATATTGTAGACTTATCCTATTAATTGGCGCACAGACGGTCTTCAAGTGCTAGAACTGCTAACGACAGATGAGTTTGAAAAAATAAAAATATTTCGCCGCATAGGTAGTACCCATAAAAATAAGTATGGCGTCATCATTACAAAGAATGGTGCCCTTGGAATCTTTTACTCACGTTTCTTAGTCTCAAATTATATTACTTAATAGCTTTAGTTCAGAGTCCATTGATTATTTTCTTTACAATATCTTCTTCAAAGTTATTAATTACATTTTGTAAGACGAATATTAATTACATAATGTTTCTACTTACACTGACTTGTAAGTCTAGTGGTCCTAAGTGCAACTCCTGAGCATGAGGTCCTGGGTTAGATTCCAGGTGATATTGAGTTTTTCTGTAACGAAATTTTCAAGTGAAGGCCGGAGTTTGGAATTGTGCCTAGTAGATGGCAATAGGCTCACCACTGAATGGAACCGAATAACAGCAATTTTGAAATGTGGGTGTACTGTACAACTCTGCCTACCCCTAGGGGTGATGCTATCTTATGTCAATGTGTGTAATCTGGGGCCACGGTTGTGCCCCCGCCAAGGCGAGCTAAAGCTTAAAGTATAAAAAAGTTTATTTTGGAATAAAAACAGAATACAAGAAGAAACATAATAAAAGTTCCTCTATCGTGTCATAATTTTGTGATTTAGCCAGAAGTCTGGTTAGATTTTGCATTTTTGTCTAGTCAAAGGGTGAATATTAATGCTTCAGTTTATTTTATTGTTAATTTTTGCACTTATGTGCTTATAATGACGACTAGCAGCTACAGTTTTGAGAGGTGCTATTTTGCATATTCTATCGGAGCGGCGTATAGTGACAAATATGTTAGGCTCAAATACAAGTTCGCTATTGCTTTGTTTCTTTGTTTTTGTGTTTATTTGCTATGTTTGCGGAGGGCGGTCTGAAGAATGAATAACTGTCTAACAGTGAGGACCTGGCAAAGGGAATACAACTAAGTTAGATTTTTTGTTTTGGTCTTCTTTTTCATGAGATAAGTTTTTTTTTAACACTGAGAGCATGATTAGCTTGGATCTTGGCAAATTATTATACTTTTATGAGATATTTTTAGTGGGATGAAGATTATTTTAAAACATAAGTTGATTATTTTTATCTACAGAAACACTCGGATAAAAGCTCTTAGCCATCCATCTACAAACTGACCCCGGCAAGCGCTGCTTTACTTAAAGGATCGTTTGTCAACTAGAAGTTGCAAATGGCAATAAGCGCCTAGCTTAGTGATGATATCAAGGTATTAACGCAAAATGTCCGATTCGCAAAACGTAGGGTTGAAAAAAAAAAACGTCATATTCCCAAAATTCCGATTCACAGAATGTCCTATTCTCAAAACGTCCGATTTGCAGAATGTCCTATATTCAAAATGTCCAATTTTATGATTGATATACTTAAAATTCTCAAAACGTCCAATTCTCCGAATTTCAGTTATTTTTTCTTGGTCTAGGTTCTAGTATTGTATTTATTTGTTTTTTTTTTGCACGCAGACATACGAATTTAATATTGTTTAGTAGGGAATAATAGAGGCTTTCTTTAAAAAAACAAAATAAATATTTGTTGAGTGATGTAATTCATAAAAAGGTAGTATTACGTCATCAGCTAATCTATTATGTATTATTAAAATTTATTCTTTATTAAACTGTCAGATTTGATACATCGTGTGTCGGAGGCCGAAAGGGCAAGAAAAGGCTTTACATGAAATTATGCTTCACATATATGTAGATAGGTAGTATACCATGATAGTGGGATAACATCAGAACCTGGCGCATGACCATAATTTTCATATCGAGACTCTGAAGCGTTCGGTCCCGTTTGTTATAATAATATATGTGAGAGTCGGACAACCAGTTTTACCAGGATCCTGAAATCCATGGCAGATTTGATTTGACTAAAGAGTACGCCAATGTTATCAATTCTGCAGTAGGCCTAATAAGGTAAAATTACGGCACAGCTATCCCTTTTTTTAGCAAGTGAGCATTGAAATTTATGTGTATGTTGTACCTTTGAAAAATAGAGTGAGGAAATACGTGATTAATTGGCTCGGATAGTGGAGTGTGATAGAAGGATAACCTGGCGCATGGATAACATTTGGTGTGACATAGCTAGATAGAAGGAGACCGTATCGGTGACGGTTACCGCCAACAACAGCATTCCCAATGAGGGTAGACGTCAGGCAGGCAGCCGGTCATAAAACATATCTAAAACTTTTGCAGCATGCCAGATATTTTGCTGCGCTGACCCCGAATAAATTGTGATAAGGGCAGGGGGATGATGATGATATACTTAGTTATACATAGTAATATATATCACGCCTGTATCTAAGACTGCCGTTGGTCTAGTGGTCCCAAGCGCGACTGCCGAGTATGGGGTTTCGGCTAGACTAGTCGGGCAATCCCGAAAAATGCACGTGAGTAGTAACCGGTGAACATTAATTGATGAGGTCTCGGGTTCGATTACCGAATCATGCAAAGTATTTTTGAGATTTTGTTATAGGAAATTCTCAGTAGCAGGCCGGAGTTTAGAATTGCGCTCGGTAGATGGCAAAAGACTCACCACCTTTTTATTAAATGGGATTTAATAACTGCATCGGTGAAAAGTGGCTGTACAAAAGTGTAGGTACATCCCTGCCTATCCCTTCGGAGAATACAGGCGTAATGCTATTTTATGTATATCCGAAAGATTAATCAAAGGTTAATTAAAAGTTGTGGTGTTGTACTCTCACATTTCACTGATGCTGTCGTTAGGTCCCATGTCAAATGAATCCCACCAAAAATATTTGATGTAAAAAAATGCCAAGTCTCTCTATGCAATCATTCCACCGTAAAAAGTTTTGAGATCTCATAGAAGCCAAGTCCTATTCAATTTATTTTGTAGTTAGTTATCTATCAACATTTAGTGACTGTATCAATAGTTTTATTTACATTATAATTATAGTGACTCCGTGAGGAGTCAGTGTGAGGAATAGGGCGAACCTGCGCCTCCCGAAGTGGAGTTTTTATTCGGGAGGCGCAGGTTCGAATCCTGTTCGCGACCGTATTATTTTTCCGTTTAATACCATTTATGTGTTTCGCTTGCTGTCTTAAATATATTATTAATATGGTGAAGTATAGTGAAGATGTTACACGTTAGCGTTATAAATTAGTATTTTTAATAACTAACTATATAAGTAACTAATAACTAGCTAATCCGGCAAACTTCGTTTCGCCGAATATAAATTTTCGTTATTATTAATTTTAGTTTCTAGGTGGTTATTTTCATAGATAGATAGATATCATACGAAAATATCCAAGATTTTCTAAAGTTCTATTTATATTACGCCCTATAATGAAACCATAGTGCGATTTAGAAACCAGGTACAACGCCATCTAGCGAGCGAACACAGACTATTTATTGCATTACATTGATATTTTAATTAAGTTTTTTAGATTTATTCATTTAATTAATTATGAAATATTAACAGTATTAAATTTATTTTTAACTTTAATAAATTACAATTTATTAATAATCTATACCAATTTAATATTTTTTGTATGTAAACAAAGAACAAAGTTAACAATGCAGTCGAAATTCATACACAATGTTCCTGCAAAACGGCAAATATTAAATTGTTTTCTATAATTAACTACTTATTAGTGTTATAATAATTTTTCCTTTATATGAGCCTAATAACCTATATTGATGCCAAATTTCAAGCTTCTAGGTCTGCTAGAAGTATCTTAGATTTTTGATGATCGGTCAGTCAGTGAGTGACAAAATGATGTAAATTTGATCGACGACAACTCGTAAAATATAAGCTCAAATATCATGTAATTTGGAAGTTTGGCTAGTTATAATGATTACTCTTGGTTACCAAAAGTTCAAACTGCTAGCTTTATCCGCAGCGAAGATATAGGGGGGGTAAAAGGGCAGCCAATGGCTTCGAGAAAAGGATGGTACGGCCGTGCCTGCTTTGCTCGAGACTTGGCGGGGGCACTGCCGTGCCCCCAGATTGGTGCTGAGCCTATTGCCATGAACCGGCTACAGTTCCAAACTCACGGCTGCCACTGAAAAGTTTCAACAAAAAAATACAGTAAAACTTTGCCCGATCTGGGCATCTCACTTAGTACCTCACTCTCCTACGACTAGAAAAACTAGGGCATTTTAAAAAATAAATAAAAAAATATATATTTATTTTAGAGCGTGCAAGACTGCGATTGAAAGATTTTATCTACAAGGTCGACAACATTCCAAGGTCGGAGTTCTACCCCCTTTTTTCCACTTATGGAACAAGTGTAAACATAATATCAACTCCCCGAAGGCCATGGACTATCCTATTATATTTTTGGGATTAGAGCTATATTCAGAACAACCCTGAAACAATTTCCTGAGTCATAGAAAAGACTACATAGCGCCATGAATAAACCCAAGAATACATAAAAGGAACAGGGAAAATGACTAAGCAACATACCATCACATTACATAATAAATATGTTTGTATAAGGATATATAATATGGCGCTTATGATCCATATAAGTAGAGAAGATGCATATTTAACCACAACACAGGTAAGTTAAGAAGGTCCAATATACAATACACAAAATGGACGCACTATGGGTAACTGGGTCACGCGTGACAAACCACTCCAATTGAAGGCTTTTCCGATTTAATGATATTGTCAGTTTTTTACAAGATATTAGCTAAGGTCTAGCTGTAGTAATAAATAAATAAATCTAGTAAATTTCATGCGTTTCAGCACTTTAAGTCCAGAACTCGAACGGCAAGTGACATCGACTGGTGCCATTGTCTCAGCTGGCGACATCACCACCTGCGCGTCGACGGGGAAGAGGACGGCCGTGTGCCTGCGTGTTTCGGGCCCCGAGGCCAACCGGCTCCAAACAGAATCATCACCGTCGGTTGAAATGTCTCGCAGATGCAATATACTCAGTCCATTCATGAAATGGCTTGCGCGTTTATTAAGGGCCTTAAAGCCTACATTCACATCATCATCTGCTTTGTTTCAATCAATAGCCATCGGCTATCTGATATGCATAAGTTATGTGCCTGCCTTCAGTCCATCTGACTGCGGTGCTTCTGCGGTCGATTTCATTTTGCTGCACTGACTAAAAGTTCTGAACTTTCCTGTTATGTGGTGAGTATTATATACAATGTTTCTGACTCATGGAATGCACACCATTAGACGTATCAACGCCATTTTCTAATGCAAATATAGTGGCGCTTTTCATTCTTAGTATTGGTTGAAGAATTAATTACAAATCAAAGAATTTTCTCACGTTTTTTCCTCTTCAGTCATTAATAGGATAATAAGTTTATTATGTTAATTGAATTATAATTTTCCTGTTTGTCAGACATTTTTTTTGAGGTGATTAATCTTGGTCGTTGCTGCCCGGTTTCAGAGTCCATTTTGTAAAATAATTTTTGAAATATTTCATTTGAATTTCGTATTTTTTATAAAGGGTATTGTAATTTTGGTAAATCTATTGAGATAATAGAAGTACTTTTTAGTCTGTGTTTGTGTACATAAATGTTTTGTAATGCCTTACAAAATTCTCATCTTTCAAAAATTATGGGGTGTTTTATTGCCGGAAAGATTTGTGTAAGTTCATATTATTATTGTCCCACGATGCATGAGGCATTACTGCAGTACCTGGCAGATTTTGCAAAAATAATACGCACACAATCTTGTCACAGCTCGCGATGTGACATGAGCTTTCGCAAGGACAACTCGTTTCTAAATCATTTTTCTATTTACAATACGTCTATGATTTTTTATTCCTGATTTTCCTGTTTCCCAGTTTGATATTGATGATATTAGTTTTAATTTATCCTATTATTATAAAATAATTATAACAAAATATCTTGTTTCCATTTTACATACAAATAATACCGTTAAAAATTGCCAAACATAAAGCAACACATATTGACACCGTTTTAGATACAATTCACACAACTACAAATTGCCCTAACCTTCTTCGCACCATGTGCCCACACATTGATCCGATCTTCACGGGTCGGTGAAGTGTAAACCGGCCCTAACTGTGACGTATCGCCCGCAATCATCCCGAGGAAGGTCGGCATTGAACCCAAATTGAATGGAGCTCGAATGGCTATGGCCATCCACTGGGTCATTGACTAGCGCAATAAATTAGGAGGTTGTTGACAATATATTATATTAACTTCTGCCCGCGACTTTGTCTGCATAGACTTCAGAATTGGGTCCAATCGTGATAAAAATATATATAATGGTATTCTATGTGTTAATCCAGGTTATCTGTGTGACAAATTTCATCCATCCGTTTAATAGTTATTGCGTGAAATAGTAACACACAACACTTACACACAACTTATTTGTAGGATTGCGCTTTCTTTATGTGTACAAAAGAAAACGGTGCTATCTAGGTTTTGTGAGAATACAGTTACAGATTTAAAATTTAGAGAAAATACATATGACTCTATTTATCTAATTTTCGTGCTCAATACATTTTCCATGCGTGATTCTTGACAATAAGTAAGTAATTTCAAAGCACAGGTCTTTGAAAACTTTAGTCGCTTTATAATAAAACGGATTAATTGCATTGTATTATTGGTTTTTGTTTTTCATTTCCTTTCTTTAGTTGCTGTTTAGCACAACAGGAATCAAATAAAAAAAAAATGTTACCGTAATTAACATTTTCTTTCCTGTGGACTTGCCTTTATTTCTCGCTCTACAGAGCTGAACTACAAGTTAAGCATCTAGTAAAAATATTGAGTAATTTGTGCGTAACCCAAAGCAAAGTATTGCATATAAAAAAACATATAAATACCCCAAAAAAAAGAACTATGAAACTGTAAAACAAATAATATACCACTTCAACTTACCATAAAAAATAACTGAAACAAAACGCAACGTCCCGCCATTTTGTCGAGCAGCCATCTTGCCGGGAGTTGGCGCGAAACGACCATAGACACGATCCGTCCCGATTGCGTGCATTAATTTTTTTTTAAAGTGACAATTTCGTACGAATTTCTTTGTTTGCGCCTTGGGTTTATCTTTTGTGATGGTAATGAAAATGGTGGGATGTTGATGATGAACGAATGTTTATGGATTTTACTTTGGGTGTTTTTTGGTTTCTTTTGATACCATTTCAATGAAAAGTATTGGAAAAATCTTGTATTTGAAAACTGATTGATATTTTAATAAAACACTTTCCAGCGTTTGGTCGCAGGAGGACTGTCCTGTCCTCCTGCGACCACGAACGCTGCAAAGTGTTCGAAACGTCAGGAAAAACAAAAAACCAATGATACACGCGATTAATCCGGTTAAAAGTTGTTTTATTATAATGTGTAGTGATCGCGCAAACCTAAGATATTACTATGCTTGATATTTGTTTCCGTTATTAGGACGGGTTTTAGAAGAGGTTGGGCTCGGGGTAAACCACCACCACTTCCTTGGAATGACCATGCGCGATCACTACACATTATAATAAAACAACTTTTAACCAGATTAATCGCGTGTATCATTGGTTTTTTCTCTACTCTTATAGCCATCTACATTAATTATCAAAACTTTCCGCATCACATATCATGGCTTAATGATTTCCACACAACTTTTCAGTCACTGGTGCCACTTTCAGACTTCCTCTTGTATACTCATTTCTAATTCTATCCATCCGCGTCACACCACACATCCCTCTTAACATTCTCATCTCAGCTGCATGTAGCTGTCTTTCATTTATTGCCTTCATGGGCCAACATTCCTTATGCTATAATAATTACACAGCAGATCTTATAAATTGTAGCAAGAAATTATTTATGCAACTGTTATCAACTTCAAAACTGCAATCTCATAATTTACAGAAAAATTATGAGAAACCATTTCAACAACATTTCCAAAACATATTTCTCACCAAAAGTCTAAACTAAAAACAGCATTAAAATGATCAGAAAGTTAAAGATAAGGGGAAAAAACGTGATTAATTAAAAAGTTGAACATAATCAGCGGAGGCAGAACTAATTTAAGAGATAAACACCAGCAATAAAAGTGACAAACAGTTCTGGGCAACACCCACTGTCAATAAGAAGACGAACACAGAAGTACGATAAAAGCTTTCCTTCACTCTGTTTTCATTATTGTTGAACGGTTATTACTCACTTGCATTCTTCGAGATTGCCCGACTGGTTTCGAACTCGAACGGAGCCCTAGAGACTATAGTCATGAGCTGAGCCCGCGGCGATGTCACGAGTCAAACTCACTCGTCCAATCAAATAAACAATTTTGTATCGTGTATGCGTTTGTGTGAATCCGCATAAATAATTATGAGATGATGGTATGATCGGTGGAATGACAAGTTAAAGAGCGCAAGTTGAATTAAATAAACTCACCAGTGACATGAAATTTGTTATCAGTCGCATAAAATTATGAAGGAAAACAGCGCAATACTTGTAAAAAAACTTTGACACTTTGTTGTTTATTAACCGCATGAGCAGACGAAGCTACCCTTTTTGCGAAGACTTTACTATTTTTGACATCACTGTATGTTCTGCGATGATAATTAAATTGATCTGTTGACTGGCTAATTAGCAGACACAAACACACATATTATTGTCGTCAAATACAGTTTTGTACTTTAACGAGCAGGTGATAATGTTACGGGTTTATTTGTATGATTTTCCTAGAAATTGGATGTAATAAAAAAAAAAGCTATTTTTACATGGCGAAATGTGTCAGTGCTAATAGTACTATGTGATTTCCATCTTTTTCCTTTAAATTTCGTCAACAGGCAAACCTTCTTCTTCCATAAAACTGTAATTTAAATTGACTGCCTTAGTCTAGTGAACGGCTACAAGCATGGCTACTGAGCGTGAGGTCGTGAATTCGGTACCGGGGTCGGAAATTTATAAATAATTAGGAGCGTTCCAGTAACTTTTACTTTGGAATTGTTTCTTGTAGATGGAAATACGCTCATCAATTATTACAGGGACATAATAACGGTAGACGTGAAATGTGGGTAGGGCAGGGTAGATGTCATTCTTCCGCTCAGCCACGTACAAATACGTACTTCATAACAATAAAAATCTATTGTGTCTGCTAATTAGCGAGCCAACGGTTCTAACGTCATCCAGCTTGACAACGTTACGTAAGCTCAAAATACTTTCAAGTAAGCTCTTAATTATGTCATTTCTGTTCCAACTTAGTTTACTGATCTTCACATTTTACGTGTACTCTTTCACTTAAATTAAATAGTATACACAGTAGCACAGTGTCTGTAGCTGGAAAACCCAACGTGGCTGTGTTCAAGTAAATCACGTCATATCTTCTGTCTAGACCTTTTGTTTTGAACACAATAAAGCGAAATGAAGTTAACTTTATTGTGAAACAGTAAATTCAATTTAATTTGCTTTATATTTTCTTAGCGGTTGGTATGAATTGCTGAAGGCATAACACAACATAACAATACAACATAACATTACTCCTATTTTTTAAGTGTGGAAAATCAAGTTCCCTGAGCGGGTAGACGACGACAAATAAAAATACTTCGAATTTATTCAATTTTAAACCTTTTTAGTTGGGCTTCCTAAATGGTACTGCCTCGTTGGTCTAGTGGTCCTAAGCGCGACTGCTGAGCAGGAGGTCTCGGGTTCGATTCCCGGGTCGGGCAAAGTGTTATTGAGTTTTTCTGTTAGGAAATTCTCAGTAGTAGCCCGGTGTTTGGAATTGTGCCCGGTAGATAGCAATAGGCTCACCACCTATTACATGGTACTTAATAACAGCATTGGTGAAATGTAGGTGTACAATTGTATACACCTCTGCCTACCCCTTCGGGGAATACAGGCGTGATGCTATGTTATGTTATGTTACGTTTCTAAATGGTTTGAACTTCAAGATGACTGAAGTAGGTCAACTTGAAATTGCCATATACGTGTAATGAAATGACATTTCTTTAATTCGAATTTGCCGCGCTTCGCGTTTTTATAAGTTGTCTGTGGAAGTCAGTAGAGGGCGCATCGGAGTGACGCGCGATTCAAGGGCGGATGATGCTCAGATTATTTTGTGCATTTTATTGTTATAAAAAAACTTAAACTAACTAACTAAAGGATATAATTGAGGAGGCGATATTAGTGAACTTTAAATGTCGTTTCTTTGTATTTTCAGGTGAGATTTAAGAGTAATAGTCATAGTTAAGCGATAATTGTTGTAATATTGTAAAAGCGTGTTAAATAAAACAAGAACTTTGTATTTTCAGAGAAACAATTTGTAGTTTATTTTGAAAATCCTCAATAATATATCTTATAAAACGACATTTAAAGTTCACTAATATCGCCTCCTCAATTATATCCTTTAGTTAGTTACTTTAAGTTTTTTTATAACAATAAAATACACAAAATAATCTGAGCATCATCCGCCCTTGAATCGCGCGTCACTCCGATGCGCCCTCTACTGACTTCCACAAAAAACTTATAAAAACGCGAAGCGCGGCAAATTCGAATTAATGAAATGTCATTTCATTACATATGTACCCATAAACAGTTATGTCTGGACTTTAAGAGACCTTGACCTTTGGGTTTGTTTCGGCGTTTCTTCTCCGCGGTAGTCTGATAGGAAATGCCAGTGCCTTTTATATAAAAACGTGGCATTTAATAGAGATAAAGACCTATTTATATAATAAACAATTTTAATTTTGGATTTATAATATTAAATGGAAATAGAATTCGGTCCTATCAGACTACCGAGGAGAAGAAACGCCGAAACACGATTTGGGGAGATAGTTGGGGAGTTGGTGCAACTGCCCAGACCCGTTTCCCACAACGGTTGCACCGGACTACATCCCGAAACACGACTTTGCTTCACATATTGATTTTAACATATCATTGATGATCACCGCTGACCGTTTGTTTGGCACCATTTCCTTCAAATAACTATCAGTTTTAAAAACTACCCTCTACAATAGCGATAAAAGAATGCAATACCCATTTCCGATAAACTCGCCTGCTCGGTCCTACCCACAAACGACGTGCTAGTAAAATTTGTTGTTTTAGTTTACTGTCCTGCCGAGATTGTATTGTGTTGGAGAGAAGATATGATGGATTCGCAGAATTGTTTTTATAATATGTAACTTGTATTAAAGTCATCGATACAACAAAAATATTATTATTATTTATTAGACAAGTTTTTTTTTTCAAATTATATTGTTTATTTTGAGAGTATGTGTACAATAATAAAGGTGTTACATAACCATACACTTAAACCATACCCTTCGGGAAATACAGGCGTGATGTCTAATAATTTCTAAATCAAGTAAAATACGCACACAAATATTTTCATCACATTATGAAATTACTTTTCGGAGTTCACTAAACGAGTTATCGATAAAATATTTCATCGAAACAAAACGTTATCGACATCGCAGATACCGGAATTACATAATAAAACTTCAATCTTAATTAACCCATAGCAGTCCAGGATCCCGCATCTAATCTTTATTGCATCTCTACAGAGCCGGATTTAACGATCAAATCTGTTAAAATCCAGTTGCTCTGGGGGCAACGATAAAATGCAGGCAAGTATTTTTTTATTGGTCAAAAATTTTCTTTCCTACAGTCTTTAAAGTACCTACTTCGTGACTTGCTTGTCTAGTAGACGCTAACGCCGTTGCTGAGAATGACGTACAAGTTTTCAATTCGCGGGTCGGGTAGTGTTATCGGGTTTTTCTGTTAGGAAATTCGCAATAGCAGCCCGGGGCTAGGAATAGTGTCCGGTGATGCTAAAAAGCTTCCAACTGTTAGATATATTGATTTAAATAACAGTGTCGGTGAAATGTTGGTGTGCTATAGATGAAAAATAAAACATTATGGTACTTGGTGAATGTGTTTCTTTTTCCTTTTCAGATTAATTGTGTTTTTCTTAACTAAAATATGCAATACGTCACTGTAGAGGCCCCTCTCTTTTGGAAGCGTCTCTTTAATGAATGCCCTGGGGCCGATGCACCCAGTTGCCTTCCCCAAATTCGACTCTGCATTTTCGAATTGCATCATTGTCTCCCTTGTCTAGAGGGAGAGGGACCCTTCAAATAATTGGGAGATATTTACTATGTGAGGTTAGACAAGGGGTGTAGAAAACTTTGATTGTGTACAAATAATTACTGCTTCCTTCCCCCAAAATAGGTTTGTTAATTACTATGTCCGTGTAGGGTAATTTATTGATGGAGAATGTGATTGTATATAGCTTTGAAGTTTTATACTATTTACACGACTGGCCAAAAAAGGAGTGTTATGTTTTTAGGGTTCATGTTTGTATAGTGTATGTTTGTGAGTTTCTTTATTACACCATAATAAGATTTAAAAAAAAAGTATTCAATGGTTAGGGTACAAAAATGGTAATTAATTTCATATTAAAATAAAACAACTTTTAACCGGATTATTGGTTTTTTGTTTTTCCTGACGTTTCAATAATGCATGCGATAAATCCGGTTAAAAGTTGTTTTATTATAATGTGTAGTGAGCGCGCAAACCTAAGATATTATTAATTTCATATTGTTGATAGCAAGGTTCATAGAATTTTTCCATAGAATTTGATTTTGTCGCTCTGTCTCGCTTTAATAGCGACTGTGAATAAAAGATGGCAATACACTGCATCCAGTTAGACTAGTGGGCGGGGCATATTTTGACCTTACTTTCGGGCACGGCGGCCTATCTCCATGTAGATTAGCTAAGTACGCAGGAGATATTATAGTGCACAAGTGTATGCGCAAACACAGGTGCACTCCCTCTTACTTCAATCTCATAATACAATCGGAACCGACACAATGGGAGTATAGGAGACGCAGAACCACATGCTGTAACGTCTGTAAGCACGGGAGTGTCGCACCGCCGACTTCTTAATTCCGAGCTGCTACTGAGAATTTCCTAACTGGAAAACTCAATAACATTTTGGCCGGTAATCGAATCCATGATCTCGCGCTCAGCAGCTGCATTTGCGGCCACTGCGACAATGAGGCAAATTGATTATATCTATCCTAACCGCAGCTTTAATAATCTGAGGGTCATTCTTCAAGTTGGATTCTGTGCGTCATTTTGGTGGCGTTCATATTTTTATGAAATTAACTTCAAAATATAAAAAAAAAACATTAAACGTTAATTGTATATCGAGCGAGCATAACCTAGAGGTATGACCGTTGGATTGACAAATCAAAGGTCGCAAGTTCGAATCCAAGGCACTTACAACTGTCTTTTTGAAGTCATGTGCGTATTATAAATTAATGATCACTTGCTTAAAACGGTGAAGGAAAACATGGTGAGGAAACCAGCACACCTGAGAGATGTTCGCGATGGTGTGTAAAGCCATGTCAGAGACCTACGGGTGGTTTAAACTCTGACACTAGGTTGTTCATCAACCACACGATAAGAAAAATATTGTATATCAATTAACTTCAATAAATGAAAATTTTAATTTTTAAGGCACAAACCTTAAAAAAATGCGGACGTAGCGTTGCGTACGACATGTGAGAAGCACGCCTAGTCATCCAATTTCGCTTTTCATACACGAGCTAAACGCATACAAATACATAAACCTCATCCACTCGGCAACAGTACGCTGCGTGTGTGTGTGTGCGTAATCTATGCTTCCGTTATGACAAGGCAAGGTTACATCCTTATTTTTTCAGATCCGTGATTTTAAGGTTATTTTCATAAAAAAATGAACGCCACAAAAATGACGCAAGAAATCCAACTTGAAGAATGAACCAAGATATTTTATTTGTTATAAGCTGTCGCTGTGCACGGTATAACAATAATTGTTATACCGTTGTTCTAAGTTAGATAGTCTCGATAATAGAGTTACATGTTCGTCGATACACGTACATTACGTATTCTCAGTTATATGTGCTAACATTAAACAAACATACTTGAGAACTTGTAGTAAACTAATGAAGACAATTTGTAATTAAAGATAAATCTTTGAAAAGCATTAACGCATGCTTAGCGAACTCTAAAGTTATTATATTAAGTGGAAAAAGAATACGGTCGTGAACAGGATTCGAACCTGCGCCTCCCGGATAAATACTCCAGGCGCTCTAACCACTAAGCCATCTCAACCTCTGCTCACCACCGCGAATTCTTCATCCATATTTTAACACGTCTTTTGGCGACGTCATTGCTATCTATTCAGTCCCTATACGCAGGTACGAATCCTGCTCACGACCGTATTCTTTCCCATTTAAGGCCGATTTTTCAATCCTCGGATAAAAGTACCAATAGCTACCTAAAGAATAAAGTTATTAGTCTCTTTATTCGTCTGATAAGTGGTTGTCAATTTTTCAATACATATTTAACCTATGAATAACTATCTGCCCGAATAACACATCTGTGAAAACGCTAACTTCAGGGAGGTGAAACAAACATACAGAATAGACGAATGTTAGAACGGGACGGACTATTTCTTTGTTTGGTGTTAATGTCAAACAAATAAGCGTCAGCGTGTTACTTTTATTTTCTGAGTTTATTTCGCTTCTATTACGTTACGAGGTTGTGAGTTTGGGTGTGTGGTGTTTTTCGTGTAATTAGAATGCTGCAGATCATTACCTATCTCAAGTAAATTTGCAAAAAAAAAAAAAAATAGACAAATGTTTTTGACAAATCCTTTTTATTATCAAGTATAATTTTTATTCCAATGAATAATAAAACAAAAATAAATCACACACGTTATCGACCCTCGGTCTTACGATTCTTTCTTTTCATATAAATTTATAATGGCTTCTTCCTCAATTGCCATGTCGTCAATACTATCGAAAATATCCATTTGAATTAAAGTACAGTATCGAAAACTAACCTCAAACTAGTAACATCAACGTCGGTTATCTAAGGAATAAGCGGTTATCTGGCCGTCAAAGAGTCAGATATATTTATTCCTCAGATAAGTGAATTATTCGACGAATAAAGCCTATTTGACCATTGAACAACTGACTTTTTTGCTATCTATCGAATAAACCCTATCGGTCTGTTTATCTGAGGATTGAAAAATCGGCCCTTAATATAATAATTTTAGAGAACTTGTAAATTAGTACCTATGTTAATGTAGACCGTATCGGTGGCGGTTACCACGAACAACAGCATTCCCAAAGAGGGTTGACGTCAGGCAGGCGGCCGGTCATAAAACAATGCCAAAACTTTAGCAGCAAGCAATTTCAAAAACGATTAGAAAGTGGAAGAAGAATACATGCTGACCCCAAATATATTGGGACAAGGGCAGGGGGATGATGTTAATGTATGCCGAACCGGTGCCATATCATACTTTAATGACGTCATCGCTTTCGTGATGCTATGTTTTACTACAGACTCATTCTACTACTCCTCAAACTGCCTCGCTGGTCTTGTGGTCCCAAGCGGGACTGCTGAGCGTGAGGTCTCGGGTTGGATTCCCGGGTCGGGCAAAGTGTTATTGAGTTTTTCTGTAAGAAGATTCTCAGTAGCAGCCCGGAGTTTTAAATTGTGCTTGGTAGATGGCAATAGTCTCACCATCTATTACATGGGACAATAACAGCATTGATGATGATGAATTTGGGTGTATAACTGTGTACACCTCTGCCTACCTTTTCGGGGAATACAGGCGTGATGCTATGATGCTATGTTACGTTTTACTTCAAACTCATTAAATTATGCATACATGTATCACTGCAATCCAGTGTGATGTCTGTGACGTCACAGGAAGTACAGCCACTCCCACAGTGACGACGCCCATTGTGCTGCCATTGTGTTGCGCACGAACTTGTGTTGGCTACTGTACTGTGTAGCTATTGTAGGTGATGTTGATAAGTAAAATTATACCGATAAGTAAATTTTTTAAAGGTCAGTAAAAGAAACAAGGAATTATGATTATGTTGAACACATAGCGAATAGAAATAGATATTAACAAAAAAATACTGACTCATAAATACATACACGGATCAGTGCCATTTTGATTCGCTATAAGACGCTGAGGGCTTCGTATAAAATAGACCTATATAAATATTATTTATCAAATCAAATCAATTTATTTACAGGAATATGTACGTACCTAATAATAGGTACCAAGTGTGTGTAATGTTTTTTTTTAATGCATATTACCTATATAATAATATTAGCTTTCTGCGCTCCCTCTCCACATAAACTTTAATTGTGCCCAATTTCATATTCCTTCGTCCGCGTAATTTTCGTTAATGATGATCTAGAAGTTAATGCTTTTTGAGGGGCTCGTGGCTAAGTAAATACCGCACAGATCGATCGATCGAGGTTAAGCTGCGCTTGCCGCGGACGGTCTGTGGATGAGTGGCCATCATTTTCTTCAAACTCAAACTCAAAATTCATTATTTCAATTAAAACATATTACAGGCACTTATGAAAAGTCAAAGCTAGGTGCACGGTTCCAAGAAGTCGGTCTTTCATACCGAGACCCCTCCGTGCCTCGGAGAGCACGTTAAGCCGTCGGTCCCAGTTGTCAAATTATGATCCATGACAGCCGTCCTATGTAATGGTGAGTCAATTGCCATCTACCGGGCACAATTCCACTATATACTCCGAGCTAGGTACTACTGAGATTGTCAAAGTATGCGCCATTTTTTTTCCAGTAATTACACGTTAGTGGTGTAATTATCCCAATCTATGGCGACTACTAATAAGTCGCCAGTAGAATGCCTCGTTGGTCTAGTGGTCGCTAGCGCGGCTGCTGAGCGTGAGGTCCTGGTTTCGATTCAGGTCAGGCAAAGCGATAATTGTATTTTTTCTTGTTGGAATTCTCAGTAGCAGCCTGGAGTTAGGAAGTTGGTGGTGTGACACCCGCATGCTTTGGAGACCACGTGAGCTGTCGGTCCCACGCCTGATCTCTCTCCGGCCGTGTCGGGTTGCCGTCCCATCGGACTATCAGAGTGAAAGAAGAGGCAGTGCACCTGTGTTTGCGCATACACTTGTGCACTATAATATCTCAGGCGTAGTTGGCTAATCTCCTCGGAGATGGGCCGCCGTGACCTAAATATGGTCTAGTATTATATTTATTAGTAGTCAGCGCAGCACGTCTATTTCTTCCATACCTCTGTGTCAGCCGTCATTTATTTATTTATTTCACCACTTACAACTATTTTTACAGGTAAAAACCCAGTGCAATAGTGTAGTAATACAATGGTTACCTTTTAATTTTTGTAATTTATAGTATATAGAGCAATATTTGTGAATTCAATCAGTATACAAACAAAAATATCCGTCTCTTCCGTAGTATGCGAAGTGCGCGCGTCAGCGGCGACACGCGCAGAAGATTAGTGCGACCGCGCGGTACTGCTAGCAGCCGAGGCCGGCGTCGTCTCCGTACATCATATCATCTTTCACACAATCCACCCATCGTTTCCTCGGCCTTCCTCTACTCGTGTAGCCATCTACAAACATAATATTGGTGTATTAAGTTAATTTTAATATCATAATTGATTATTAGGAGGTCCTTCACAGTGCCTACTCGACATAATTTCGACCTGTCTTCCCGACCTCATAATTAACTTACTGTCGATAACAGACATAACTCATTGTAATCAGATATCTAATCTATTTTATATAGGTATATCTACATAGAGTTATGCCTGAGTTAGGAACGTATATCTCTGAGTAATTAAAGCGTAAGCATTAAGAAAGATACGGTCGTGAGCAGGATTCGAAAACTGCGCCTTCCGCATAAAAACTCCCGGCGCTCTGACCACTAAGCCAGATAGCTTAGTTGATGGATTTAGTCGAGATGGTTTAAGTAGTGGTATTATTTTTCCACAAAAAATTATAACTTTAAGGTTCGCTCAGCATGCGTTAATGCTTTTCAAAGATTTATATGTATCCATGGTTACTCTTTTAAAATGTTGTGTTTCAATATTTTTGATACATTTATATTTTCCGGTAAAGACATTATGTGATAACGATGCAGATATAGTTGTACACTTGTTTTTTTTGCTAGGATACTCCAATAGCAGCCCGGAGTTGTACCCAGTAGATGGCAATAGGCTCACAGCCTATTACATGGGACTTAATAACAGACGAGAATAGAATTGGTGAAATGTGGGTGTACACCTCTGCTTACCCCTTAGGGGAATACAGGCGTGATGCTATGTTATGTTATGTTTCTTTGTAAAATACTGGTATGAAGCCGCAGTAATATCTACATAGTCGCCTGATATCCCAATCAAATAAACAAACAAATTTAATAGTTCCATGTAGCTCTATTGCCCTTTGTTGTTGCACTGTTGCCCGCGAAACACAAAGGAATATTAAAAGCATAAATTCGTGCGGCCATTTTCCAATTTTTGAATATCACTATCGTTTTTGGGCGCTAAAATGAAGCTTTGCAATTTAATGTCAAGTATTTTTTTGTTTGTATTCTCGATATTGTTCTAATAAATTCTTTGATGTAAAGTATTTTTTTGTTTGTATTCTCGATATTGTTCTAATAAATTCTTTGATGTAAAGTATTTTTTTGTTTGTATTCTCGATATTGTTCTAATAAATTCTTTGATGTAAAGTATTTTTTTGTTTGTATTCTCGATATTGTTCTAATAAATTCTTTGATGTAAAGTATTTTTTTGTTTGTATTCTCGATATTGTTCTAATAAATTCTTTGATGTAAAGTATTTTTTTGTTTGTATTCTCGATATTGTTCTAATAAATTCTTTGATGTAAAGTATTTTTTTGTTTGTATTCTCGATATTGTTCTAATAAATTCTTTGATGTAAAGTATTTTTTTGTTTGTATTCTCGATATTGTTCTAATAAATTCTTTGATGTAAAGTATTTTTTTGTTTGTATTCTCGATATTGTTCTAATAAATTCTTTGATGTAAAGTATTTTTTTGTTTGTATTCTCGATATTGTTCTAATAAATTCTTTGATGTAAAGTATTTTTTTGTTTGTATTCTCGATATTGTTCTAATAAATTCTTTGATGTAAAGTATTTTTTTGTTTGTATTCTCGATATTGTTCTAATAAATTCTTTGATGGGTTAGTGGTTGTAAGTGTGGCTGTTGAGCATGAGGTCATATGGTTGTGTAGAGGTATTGGTTTTTTCTGTTATGATATTCTCAGTAGCAGCCCGAAATTTTGAATTGTGCCCCGTTGATGACATGATGATGGCAATAGACTCACACCCACTTATTGGCATTAGTGAAATGTGGGTCTACAACAGTACTCCGCTGTCTATTCCTTCTGGATTACAGGCGTGAAGCAATTTTAACTAACGTGGATAAACATTCAATTCATATTTATTTCAAAGTTTCAGCTAACTATGTGGGACTGTCTCTTCTATCTGTTATGTATGAAAGAAAAAGAAAATATATTCATTATTAAACTGTTTGGCAGAGTGCCCAGTTTTTATTTTAAGTAGAAATACTTATGGCTAGTAGGAAGCGGGTTCTGCTTATTCTAAAATGAAAGAAAGGATGTGAGAACAATGCTGACATTTGGCTCATAATCAAAATATATTTTTTACTGGCCAACTACTGCAGTTTAAAGCTGTGATGGCCCGGATTTTACAAACTTGCTTATAGACCACCTAAGTGTCTCCGAAGGGGTAAGCAGAGGCGTACAAAGTTTTTATTTTTATTCTTTGACTATTTTGGGATTTATATCCATGTGGATACGTCAACCCCATCACACCTACACAATGTACAATCATCAAATTATAATAGATCTACTAAGTATAAAAGGGAAGTGTTAAAAAGTTGGCATAACCGTCTTGCGACTTCAGATCCTGGTTGTGATAAAATTATTTGGACCATAATTAATATAAAATTTCCCTTTCATTCTGATTCCTAACATTTGGTGTGATATAGCCAGATAGAAAGGGACCGTATCGGTGGCGGTTACCACCAACAACAGCATTCCCAATGAGGGTTGAAGTCAGCGCAGGCGGCCGGTCATAAAACATTGCCAAAACTTTAGCAGCATGCAATTTAAAAAACAATTAGAAAGTGGTAGAAGAATACATGCTGTGCCGACCCCAAATAAATTGGGATAAGGGCAGCGGGATAATGATGTTATGTTAAGAGATAGTAAGAAACATATTTTTGTAGGATTTTACTGTTCCAGATAAGGTATCTCCATCATTTTACGCCGGAAAAGTGATAATTTATCTTTTAATTGCTTAACCCAGTCATAAAAACGACTAAAGGAAATGAACTGTGAAAGATAATAACGTTATTTGCCTACGAAAACTGCAAAAAATGAACCAGTCATTTCTGTCCCACTCTCTCAATAATAACTACTATTAATTTTGTTGCGACCTGAACTAATTATGCATACAATAATAACTTTTAAACATATACAATTCAGGAATACAATTCAGCTTGTATTTAATCCAAATATCATATCTGACCAGAGTATTCACCTACACCTAGGCCTCTAACTCTTTCAGCCTCACAAGCTACGTCATAATATTATTATATTCAGCAATGTATATCACGGATATATCGTGATATTTCGAGCGTCATCTTATGCCCACTCGGTTTACGCACCGTCGCTTCATGTCAAATGCACGCAGGATATAACATTAGGTACCCCGCACACGGTTTATGTCGCACATAATTGTATTGATAGTGCTTTAAATACACCACATAGTTTCGTCAACGAAAAAATTATTACATTTAGGTATATACCGAACCTTTACCCCTTTACCTACCACATATTTATGTAAAACCAAGATCAGATGGAGTGCTTTAAAATTAGTTGAAAATATCGATAAATAATTTCGCAATATCAAATGACTGCATCGTTTTAATAAAAAAATACAACTTGTCTACGTATTTTAAAGGCAAAAAACCTTTAAGATACGCAGTAAAGTTGTAAATTTAACAATAAAAGGTACGTATTAGAGAATAATTATCACTTTGTTATAATGGTGACGAAAAACATCGTGAGGAAACTGGCACACCTAGAAAAATTCTCAATGTTGTATAAGCCATTTATTTAAACGAAAGAAAAGTACGAATTACCTACATTTATCAGAGTGTAAGTCTACTTTTATTAGAAGCACAAATAACTTAAAACAAAAGCATTTTTCAGCAACAATATGTAACAGTCATTATTAACACCAACAAATTGCTGTGACCCACTTCTGTGTACCCGACTTTGTAACTCGAGAAAAGTTTTCGTTCAACTTTATAAACAACAAGAAAATTCGGATTATAAATTAAAGTTATGCATTAATTTGGGGTTATCTGGATTGGTAACGATCTGAAAAGGCTACGAGTTTGTGTAGGTAATAATTGTTATTATGAAAGAGGCGTACTTTGAAACTTTTCCGACCATTTTAATTATTAGATTTTATGTAAACTTTGGTTTATTTAAGTATTAAGTAAACATAGACGAAAGATCAATGTTGATGTTTTTGATGGTGTGTAAAGTAATGTCAGAGGTCTACGGGTGGTTTTAACTCGGATAATAGATTGTTCATCAAACATACGATAAAAAGAAGATTTGGGATGTTTTTATTAGATCCAGTAATGCACGTTACTGCGCCATTGACGCAGTTAAAGTATCATTACTTAATTGACAAAAAAAAAAACAACAGTTTAATTCACAAAAACGTTGGAAATTTAAAAGAATATCCTGATTGACACAATTAACTACCTCTTCGAAAAACGACGGGCACTTCATTAGCGAAAAATATGCTTTGAAGTAACGAATATTTTGTTTCGACAAAATAAAATTAATTTGAAAACGGAACTACTATTTTTGAAGAGAATTTATTCAAAAGAATTTTGTTGAGATTTTTCAGGTGTATTCAGTATTTTATGTTAAAATTTTATTCGGGTTTGCTTCAGGGTATTACGTAATTAATTTGCTATTATGTTTCATTAAGTATGCGACAGCGAATCGTGACCAAAATTTGATTCCCGGATAGGAGTATGATGGCATTTTTCTGTTAGTAAATTCTCAGTGTTATCTCGGAGTTTGGAATTGACCTGTTAGATGGCAAAAGGCTCACATGAGACTTAATGTGATATGCGGCATCAGTGATATATATATTAGTACCGTACAAGAATACACCACTAATCCTTTGAAATACCCTAGAATTAAATCTGAGTATTTTTTAGTCTATACAAAATGCTTTTTGCTCTAGAAATCTAAAACAACCTCTTCGTCCTCTTAATCGATAACTAAGTGGGGAATATATCGAATAAAGAAGATAGGATGTGATCATAACTTTTCATGGGACATACTTCGAGACCGCTTTTTTACCCGTTTCACCAAGAAATCTACTATGACTATCTAACCTTTTATTATAATGACGAAAATAGCAATTGTCATGCAAAACTCTAAATTAAACAAGCACCATTTTATTTATTGAACTGTTTTTACAATTTAGAACGTGATGTTTAATTCAATCAAAGCCAAAATTTTCTATTTCTGAAATGTAATAATGACCATTAATGGGCGTTTTGAAACTGTGTGATTGCGATGTCATACAGAGTAAGCACGACTCGAACTCTTTATCTTCTTGTTAAAGAAGAAATACACGAGTTATTTTTGCCAAGATACCCGTAACCAGAATGTCGCAGGTGCCGCCATGCCGCCATGAGTTAAATTTTAATTTTATTGCGCAGTAATTGCCATATTCAAAACTATTGGTTACTTTGGAAACTGAATACCTAAATGTATATTAAGCTAAACAAAAAAAAAAGCCAACTGTGTTGGTTCGTCTCCCCAGCCCTAACTCGGGCAGTCATCGCACCAGTTAGCGTTTCAACTTTATGCACACACAACTGTCGCAGTCAAACCTGCACGATTTAGAAAAGCGTGCATTTAAAACTTTTCCCCATAAACTTTTACGAATTCTTTTTGAACAATTTTATGAATTCGTTGCGTTGGTTTGAATGATGAAGGTTGAGGGCACGGACCTTAAAAAAATACGGACGTAGCGTTGCGTATGACATGTGAGATGCATGCCTAGTCATCCAATTTCGCTTGTCATACACGAGCGAAATGCATATAAATATTTAAAACTCATCCACTCGGCGCCAGTAAGCTGCGTGTGTGTGTGCGTAATCTATGCTTCGTTTATGACAAGCCAAGGTTATCTCCATTTTTTTTTCAGATCCGTGGTTGAGGTTTCTATTGTTGTATAGAGGATATTTTGGCTTAATATTATTGTTTCAACCTGAGTTTGAGATGCCCATTGCAATTACTGGCCGGAAAACGATCGATGTAGTTAAGCAACGCTTTTCGCGGTCAGTAAAAAGATGGATGACCACTAGATACATTTTCCTCTGAGCGTCTCCGTGCTTTGGAAGGTCCCGACTGTTGTTAATAACAATCGCTAAGCTTATTAAGCCAATCCTACGGGTGGCACCAATTCTAATACTACGGATACTGATTTTCTCATGGAAAATGTAGAATAAACTGCCTCGTTGGTCTAGTGGCCCCAAGCGGGAATGCTGAGCGAAATGTCCTGGGTTCCATTCCCGGGTCAAGCAAAGTGTTATTGAGTTTTTCTAGCAATTGGCGTTCCAACTTTATTCACCAGCAAACCATTGATGCTTTTATTTATACACACACTGTAAAATGTTAGTGGTTGTGTTCCCGCGGCAGAATCGGTTCCCCTTAGTTATTACTAAGGGAGAACTATCTGCCTAGCCTTTTCCCAATTACATTGGGGTCGGCTTCCAGTCAAACCGGATGCAGCTTAATACCAGTGTTTTACATGGAGCGACTGCCTATCTGACCTCCACAACCCAGTTACTGGGTAACACGATATCTCGTGGTATGACTGGTTGTCAGACTTTCAGGCTTAAGTAATGATTGTCATAGATCTTAATTTGACAATCTCCCTTAGTTATTACTAAGGGAGAACGGTATACTATAAAAACAAAGTAAAACTTAAAAAAAAAATATAATCAACTCGAAACTGTGAGACACGATACTAATTAACTAATACGTAACTGCCTCGTTGGTCTTGTGGGCGCAAGCGCGACTGCTAAGCTTGAGGTCCTGGGTTCGATTCCCGGGTCGGGCAAAGAGTTATTGGAAATTCTCGATAGCAGCCTGGAGTTTGGAATTGTGCCTGGTAGATGGCAATTGGCTCACCACCTATTACATGGAACTTATAACAGCATTGGTGAAATGTGGGTGTCGAATTATGTACACCTCTTCCTACCCCTTCGGGGAATACAGGCGTGATGTTAGGATGATGATGATGATGAGGATTAGTCTATTCTACTACCCAGACAAATAATTTCGATGCAGGAAAATAATCATAAAATTATCCGTGTATCAACAAACCTGTACACTTTGGGGTGTACAGGACCTGTACTGGAGTGAGTTCTTCTTCTCCTTATTGTGTGGTTGATGAACAACCTAGTGTCAGAGTTTAAACCACCCGTAGGTCTGAACAATTTTATGAATGCGTTGCGTGGGTTTGAATTATGAAGGTTGAGAGCACGGACCTTAAAAAATACGGACGATTGATTTCATCAACCACACGATAAGAAAAATATTGTATATCAATTAACTTCAATAAATGAAAATTTTAATATTTTAAGGCACAAACCTTAAAAAAATACGGACGTAGCGTTGCGTACGACATGTGAGAAGCATGCCTAGTCATCCAATTTCGCTTGTCATATATGAATTAACGCATACAAATGCTTAAAACTCATCCAGTCGGCGCCAGTAAGCTGCGTGTGTGTGTGCGTAATCTATGCTTCGCTTATGACATGGTTTTACACACCATGGAGAACATCTCTCAGGTGTCCTGGTTTCCTCACGATGTTTTCCTTCACCGATATAACATAACATACAGCATCACGCCTGTTTTTCCCGAAGGGGTAGGCAGAGGTGTACACAATTGTACACCCGCATTTCTCCAATACACCGATATAAGCAAGTGATAATTAATTTATAACACGCACATGGCTTCGAAAAGACAGTGGTTGGCCTTGGATTCGAACTTGTGACCTTTGACTTGTCAGTCCAACGGTCATACCACTAGGCTATCACTGCTTCACAACAGTGTTTTCAAAACTATTTATACTGTTTTTTAATTTTTTATTACGTTTGCATTTCAGTGGACAATTTCATGGATGCGTCGGTTTGTATTGTAAATGTTAAGGTGAAATAAATGTTAATTGTATTTTTTGTGTGCATTGCGTTTTGGTGTTTCGGTACGGCTTAATAGCTTCATAGTCTGTATTGCCAGATGGGATAAACAGAGATGTACCTACTATTGTAGAAACAAATTTCACCAATGCTGTTAATAAGTCCTATTAATAGGAAATGGTGAGCCTATTGCCACCTGGTAATCAAAACGACGTGATACTAGTGCCAATTTCTTAACAGAAAACTCTAAAAATATTTTACCCGACTCGGGATTCTAATCCAGTAGGAACCTCACGCTTAGCAACCCTGCTTGCGACCTCAAGATCAACAAGACGGCTGTTGTTTTATTTCGGGAAAACTATTTTCAACATTGCATCATAGCAGCATGCCTGTATTTGCCGAAAGGGTAGGCAGAAGAGTACACTTCACCATAAAATTGTGGGAGACGGGCCTGAGCAGTATCATCTACTCCCCATCTATCGTTCTCCCCAAATCTATCAACTCTACTTAGAGTGAATAGATTTCTTCTAGATCTACGTGCTCCATCATCGGCCACACCGTCACTTCCCATTAGGCGAGTTGGTGGCCAAACGTAGATTTATTATTGATAAAAAACGTGGTCAGCCTATTGCCATCTAGCGGGCACAATTCCAAAGTCTAGACTGCTACTGAGATCTTTCTAACAGAAATACCCAATAACACTATGCCCGACTTGGAAATCGAACCCAAGACATCGATGTGAAATTATGGCTACCCGTCCTCAGACCGACCGCGGCAAGTGTAGCTTAACCTTGACCGATTAATCTATGCGGCTATTACTTGGCCACGAAACCTTTAAATGAAAAAAATATCATGCTTTGAAATTCTGACATATTGAAACTGTTGTTTTGAAACTCTATTATTTTGATACAGATTTTTTCAGACTGACTTTATTGACTTAATCCATTTTACTAACTTTCAAAATAACGCGTTGCATGATATTACTATATACTATATATTATTCAATTTTACCTACCTTTCAAACAAAGAAAATATTATATGCATCCTATATTATTTTTCTCAAAAAATACCGCGGAACATTTTCAATACATCCAATTACTTACAATAAGATAATCAAAGGGATAAATAAACTCCAATACAACGGGGAACCCCCCAAAAACATCCCTTCATAATATATTTCATGTAAATTGTATCTCGTTTAGATCTATATCGGCACCCATCCATAGACAAGAGTTCGTTGAAAATTTTCTTTATTGTACAATTTCCATAGATTATAGCTAATTTTCTTTCCCCTAACTCAAAACTCCCCACTAATTAGGGATGGGACAAAGCTAGTGTAGTTAGTAATAGTAACTCGAGTTTAATTTGAGACATTCGATAAAGTATTTTTTTGGGATTGGTAATATAATTAAATAATTAATTAATCAAAGAGGTCAATTACTTAATATAGATGAAGCAAAAGAGATATAATAGCAGAAAATCCGTCTCCGCCTATCTTAATAAGAAACAAGCGCGGTTATATGTATTTTACACTTTTCTCGAATCAGAATAATTAGTAAAGTATTTAAAAAATAAATTTTCCATACTGGAAAATATTATTTTGAACTCATTGCAAGTGATTAAGAATTGAATTTGACATAAAATGTCAATAGAACTCTAGAAAATTAATTTCTTCAAATCGTTAAATATCAATTTAACGATTCAACAAATCTCTCGACAATCAAGATCCATTCTGGGATGCCTGCATTGTCCGTGTAGCTTTTGCAAGTGATGGCTGCACGGGGAATCCCATTAAGATTGTATTATTAAATAACAAAAAAAAAATTGAATTCTTTTTAGCTCGAGTAAACACTCGTATAGGCACATCACTAGAGCAACTACAGCCGTATAGCTGCCAAAAGACTTGGCGTCTGTTCAATGTTGCGTCTCACTCACTCCTATAGATTTATTACTCTTTTTCATTTACTGCGTATTACATAATTATGTCTAGCGTCACATAGGTACATAGCATCACGCCTGTATTACACAATAGTTAGGCAGATGTCTTCAATTATAATAGTCAATTACATTTTACCGATGATGTTACTAAGTCCCACGTAGATAATAGCCTAGCATGTGGTGAGCCTATTTCCATCCATTTACCGGGCATGATACCAAACTCCAGCCTGCTATTGAGAACAAATTTTTTTAATAAAACTGCCCGACCTGGGCATCGAATCCTGGACCTCATGCTCAGCAGCCTCATTTGCGACCAATAGATCAAGTGGTAAATTATGGCTATGTTATTTATAATAATATAACTGTGCCGCTGCAGGGCGCGGGCC
The DNA here is from genome assembly GCA_935421205.1 of Xylocampa areola. Classification (NCBI taxonomy): domain Eukaryota; kingdom Metazoa; phylum Arthropoda; class Insecta; order Lepidoptera; family Noctuidae; genus Xylocampa; species Xylocampa areola. The sequence goes on from OW285225.1 coordinate 12,607,972, forward strand.
TCTTCTCATACAGAGAAGACACGGGCGTTGACCACCACGCTTGCGGGTTAGTGATTTCTGTCGCAGTGAAAATGATCCTTTTTAAGTACTTACTTCTGAGCCTTCTAACTGTTCATCAGCCTTCACACTTAGTGGTCAAAGCAGACATTGCATGGTTCACTATGCTTGGTAAACGGACGGATGTTTGGTGACGTCATTTTACGTTTCGTTTTGAGTAGTGAAAGCCTTATGGTGTGTCCGTTGGAGTAACAATAACAATATGTGTGGGAGACGGGTCTGGGCAGTTGTATCAACTCCCCAACTGTCGTTCACACCAAATCTATCCACTCTATTTAGAGTGAATAGATTTCTTCTGGATCTACGTGCTCCATCCTCGGCCACACCGTCGCTTACTATCAGGCGAGTGTCTTTCTTTCTTTCTTTCTTTCTATAAGACCAACTTCTTGAAACCGTGCTTTTTTTTTCCTAGCTTTGACTTTTCATAAATGCCTGTAATGTGATCTATAAAAAAAAAAGTATTTGTGTTTGAGTTTGAATGCTAGTAATCTAGTAATACTTACTGCCGGTAATGATTTTAGTTAATTATGTATTTAATGTGTCGGGTGCAGTGGTGGCCGAGTGGTTACGGGCCCCCTCTTGAACTACAGGTTGTGGGTTCAAAACTGGAATGTACCCATGTGACTTTTTCAATGTCATATGTACTTTCTTAGTTAATCTAAGACATCACAGACATACGGTGAAGGAGAACATTGTGAGTAAACCTGGATTTAATGGTCTGAGACCGCCAAACCGCAGTGAGCTGGCATGCTTGTGTCTTCTCTATATGAGAAGAGGGTCTTGCTTATCTGTGGTACAATTATAGGCTGGTCATGTTATGTATGTTTAAATTTATTTCCTCAATGTTTTGCTTCTACGCAATGTATCGAATAAACAAACTTTAATTCAATTGACGGCAATTTTAATACGATTGGAAACTATTTCAATACAAAACTAATTAATGCGTTCAATGGCACATACTCCCACTCGTATTGATTTCAACTTTAACAAGAGGAGTTCAATTAAAATGGCACAAATGCTACAGTACACAAGATCGTGCGTATATTAAACTTTTAATCCGGTTTGAACCGGATACAGGCAGTAATACCCGGATATAGGTGGGTTATAGATTTGTGAGACAATGGAGTGATTACGTGCGGGCTAAAGAGATGCAGATATCTGTGTCGCCAATGATAAGAACGCCGTAGGACAAAGATTTATGATAGTTCAATAACAATGGTTGTAATATAGTTAAGTTACATTACTAAGTTCTATGGCTAAGTATAAAGCAGTGCCGTATTCTACTCGATTAATAGACCCTGACCCAAAACAGTTATAAATGTGCAAATGGTTGGGTATTTACACACACTTTCCAAAAGGGTACAACGTTAATAACAGATTTAGGATTACGAAGATTGGAAAATCAAGCTATGTAATCTTTGCGATCTTTGAAATAATTCTAGCAGCTGCCTTTGTAATGTTACTAACTCCTTCGTTAAAAGCAACATAATTGATGAACAACCTAAGTGTCCAGCGCTTAAACCGCCCACGCTTAGGCTTCTGAAACAGCTTTACACACCATCGATAACATCTTTCAGGTGTGTTTGTTTCCTCACAATGTTTTCTTTCACCGTTGATAAGTAGTGGAGTTTCTTGCCCGTTCTTCTCCATAGGAATCTACACTTTGGAACGTGGCAACTAGTTTATAACAATTCAAAAGTGACTGTAAATGGTCTAATTGAAATAAATGCTTTGACTTTCACTATAATACGCACATGATTACAAAAAATCAGTGGCCTTACCACTACACTTTCACTGCATCTTTAGTCTACTGGTCCCGAGCGCAACTGCTGAGCCTGAGGTCCTGGGTCCGATTCCCGAGCCGGGAAAAGTGTTTTTGGGTTTTAAGAAAATTTCACAGTAGCAGTGCGGAGTTTGGAATTGTGCCCAGTTGATGGCAATAAGCTCACCACATATTACATAGGACCTAAAAACAGCACTGGTGAAATGTGGGTGTACAATTGTGTACATCTCTGCCTACCGCCTCGGGGAAAACAGGCTTCGCTATATTAGTTGCCATCACTGCTGCGGACCATAATTATACGTGACTTTTTACCACACTTAACAACGTTGAGAAAAAGAGCAACGTAAAATATAGTTTTCATATTTACTCCATTTACTCATTACTCCGTGTATCCGGAAAATACTGGCGCGATCCGGCTGGGAACGTTTAATTGCATTCCAGTGTCTGTGCCCAAAGATTCCTAGTGATGGGGAGGTGAATCGGAACTACCGGTGAAAGAACGGTTTTTGAAGTTTTATCGGTTATTTGAAATTGGAATTTCGTTGTAGTTCTGTTAGGAAGGGTTTAATGATAAAATATTTTGTGAAGATTTGAACTGAATGTTTCAAACTATGCGTTAATCCTGTTCCTCTTTTGTAGTTTGAAAGGAATGGGTTGGCAGAGATGTAGGCACTTATGTAACATCTGATTTTCTGGTTAAAAATATTATGGGAAATAAGAACTCTCGTAATTTTTTTTAGTTATTTTTATTTTAAGATTTTGATCTGACACGGTCTATACCATACATAATTATTATATCTTCAAGGCATAATATGTATGGTATTAGCCATTTTTATCACCATAATAAATCTATATCTATATACATATAATAAAACAGTAAAAAAACTGTGTCTGTACATTGAATATATAAAAAAAAACAATTCAGGGGGGTTTAAAAACAATAACAGAGCACGAATCCAAAAAAAATTCTGTCTCTTTGTCTGTTTGTCTGTTTGTTTGTACACGCTAATCTTCGGAACTACTGGATGGATCTATTTTTTTTTATGTATAGATATTAAGTCTGGACAACATACAGGCTATAATTTATCTTGGAAACTTGAACACCTGATGCAGAACCGCAACAGACCAGCTAAACTATAAGAGATACAAAAATGGTACCATAGCAAAAATTTTTCCACGTGATGAGCATTTTCTGCTGAGAGAATAAATATTAAGATCTGGAACACCTGATGTGGAACTCCAAGAGCCCAGCTACACTATAACATATATAGGAATGACGTCTTAGCAAAATTTGTTTAGTTTGATGGGCATTCCCTGTTGACTTACAAAAATTAAAGATCTGGAACGTCTCGAATCGTATTGCGCATCCCGTTGTTTTCCCGTCCCCGGGCTCTTAGTATTCGACATCAGACGTTTCAGATCTTCGATTTTGACGACGGGGTCGTCAAAATCGCTGGCATAAGCAACAGGATCCGCGTACGAAGTCGCGGGCAGAAACTAGTAGATAATAATTCTTTATAACAATCTCATATAAAAAAAAAACATTGCAATAACACCACACATTCAATAAAATAAAATCAAAATTAATGGATAATAAAAATAATGACTATGAAGATTTTGTTTCTTGAGAATTAATTTTTCAGTAATTTAATTTAGTTTTCCAAATCCCAATATAAACTTCAGCAGACTCATTTTATTACAAATTAATCTTCTTAATATAAAACAGTTCAAATGAGTTCATTATAGATTTATTATATTTGCAAATAAAACGAATTTCAGTTTCAATTTAACTTTTAGTTATTGCAGTAATTTAACGTCGCAGACAAATACAATTTTTTGACATTCTCTCCAATGTAATAAGATAAGTTAATTAAGAACTTTCTTGAAGATCTGTTTGAAGGTTGACAAATATAGCATCACGGCTGCATTCCCCGAAGGGAGAAGCAGTGGTGTACACAGTTGTACACCCACATTTCATCAATGCTGTTATTAAGTTCCCTGTAAGTGGTGAGCATATTGCCATCTACCGGGCACAATTGCAAACTCCGGGCTGCTACTGAGAATTTTCTAACAGAAAAACTTAATAACCCTTTGCCCGACCCGGGAATCGAAACCGAGACCTCATGCTCAGCAGTCGCGTTTGGGACTACTAGACCAACAAGGCAATATAGAAAAACAGCAATATAATTATTTAAAATATAAAACTTTATTCTTTGAGAATTACTCTTCGATTTGCTCGCCCCAATGGGCATATTATGATGTAAGTAATTATAAGCATAATGTCTGAGACCATACCAAAGTTGAGCAAATAAATTGATTACTTGATTGATTGATTGACGGCCTCGTTGATCTGGTAGTCGCAAGTGTCAACGACCTGGGTTTTGATTCCCAGGCAGGAAAGTTGCTCATTCACAGCTCGGAGTTCAGAATTATGTCCGATGGCTACCAATAAGGTCACCAACTATTACATGGCTGTCCCGTTGGTCTAGTGGCCCCAAGCGCGACTACTGAACATGAGGTCCTGGGTTCGAATCCCGGGTCCGGCAAGTATTATTGGTAGATAGCAATAAGGTCACTACCTATTACACGGAATTCGATAACAGGACAATGTGGGTGCACAATTCTGTACACCTCTGTCTACCCCTTCTGAGAAGACAGCCTTGATGCTATGCTATGTTATTACATAATATCTGCATCGGTAAAATGTGGGTGTGCAACACCTCTCTGCTAACCTTTCGGGCATACACGCGTGATCCTGTATAATGTTTTAAAACTTTATAGAAATCATATTATACCGACTTGACTGCTCCGACTTAACCGTCTCCGACTGTCATCCCCTCACTATCCCGCCCAATTGCGTCCGGATACGATTTGTAGTTCACCCGGGTGAGTTAGCACACGCCCGGATAAAAAGATTTGTGATAACGACGCAGATAAGAAGGGGGAGGGGGCTTGGAAGAAGTTACGGGAGTTTTTATGGTGTTGTGGCGTTGGGATAATGTATTGGAGAGATTTTTGTTTTTGAATGGTGGATCTTTTGTTTTTGTTTGATTCAGGAGTAAGATTTGTGTTGAGAAAAGTTTTTTTTTTTACAGATTTTTACTAGTTGAAACTGAAACTAGTGGCGTGCCTAGGGTTTCAAAATAAATTAATTTTAAACAAAAAATGAAAACCGCCTTCAAAAATCTACTACACTAAAAAGTTTAAAATAATATCAAAATTTGCTTATAATAAAATCATTTTAAAAGAACAATATATAATAATAATCTGTTAATTTTGGAGTCGGTGCCTGTACTGGGAGAGGGTTATTGTTTTCCTCTTGTTAGTCACTTATGTTCGTTGTGCTGTGGTTATGTTACCGGCCTTTGTATCTGGTTGTAAACCCCACATACATCAGGCACCGACTCCAAAATTAACAGATTATTATTATATATTGTTCTTTTAAAATGATTTTATTATAAGCAAATTTTGATATTATTTTAAACTTTTTAGTGTAGTAGATTTTTGAAGGCGGTTTTCATTTTTTGTTTAAAATTAATTTATTTTAGTCTTTTTAGTTTTAAGTGTGTTATATATATATTGTATAGGTCATATATAAGTTTGTATACTTCATAAATAAGTTAATTTAGAAATTTAATAATATGGGTAGGCTTTCGAAAGCCGCTAGGACTTAATTACTGCATCGGTGAAATGTTTGTGTACAACAGTGGACACTTCTGCCTACCCCATCGGGCAATACAGGCATGATGCTATGCATGTATTGAGTGGTATGAACTGTACATGAACATGCGATTACAGCAATTGAGAGTGATTTGCTATAATTCATTGAAGAGTTCCATCGTCTTACTTCGAAGATCTTCATCAGATCTTTACTAAATTTAAATGGGGCCACCTCTGGGGACTACTCTTTCAAACAAAGATATCGACGGACATACATAACAAAACATGGTAGCTACTGTAAAACGTTGAGGAGTTCCCTTGACTGTCGTCGACTTCGTCTTCATCATCAGACCCCTAATTACAGTCACAACCCATCTAGGTGTAAAGTTCTCATCAATACAAATTAATCAAGCCCAAACACCAGGTAATTACTGTAAATCTTTAAAGAGTTCCCTCGACTGTCTTTCAGCTCCATCATCAGATCGACTCCACACCTTCATTAAATAGTAGTGCTTTAAAATACTTAATGAAAAAATTAACAAATGCACTTGTCGCCCCTACAATTTTCGAAGGTTTCCCTCGATTTCTCGGGGATGCCATCATCAGATCCTGGTTTCCTTATCATGGTACCACCGTCGAGATATCTTCCTTCCAACAAAAAAAGAATTATCAAAATCGGTTCGTAAACGACGAAGTTATCCCCGAACACACATAAAAAAAAAAAAAAAAAAAAAAAAAAAAATATATACGGTCGAATTGAGAAACCTCCTCCTTTTTTGAAGTCGGTTAATAAGGCAAGCCCAATAAAATTTTAACCGATTTCAAAAAAAACAAAGTTCAGTTTTCGACTGAGTATGTAGGTACCTACGTATGTATCATCGCAATTTTCTCATAAACTACTGGTTAGGTACAATAAATTAAAAGTGAATTCATACGTCTTCTTCTCGGCCCCGGTTTGTCACTTTCCTGATGGTGTATATGCTTTTCTAAAACGACATCGTATTTTGAAATTAACGAGACCAGTTCTAAAAAATTGCCTTTATTTAATGAAGTTTTGGACTCATCATGTCCTCTTAAAAGGAAGTTCCTGTTGTGTTAAATGACAAACAATATCGACTAATCTTTGAAATACACTACGGTTGTTATCAACGCGCGTGTTATATTTTGAAATTTCCTCAGATATCTGGCGTGATATAGATATCTCAATTCGTTGTTTACCAAAATTACCGAAAGAAACCATTGCACACAGGTGTTTATGGGAATTTGCGTGCCTTTTAATGGCGCCAGATATGTTATTTAAATCATTATAACGAGATGTATTCGGAATCTTCATTCGAAAAAAATATGCAGCACCAGCAATACAACTTATTAGTGTGCGAACAGCCAACAATCCAACTAGTTTTATACACTGATCTTTTAAATTTTCGTTTATGCGATTTACTAGTCTGAGAAATACACAGATTAGGCGTCGGTTTTAATGAAGAACTTAACTGTTTTTTCTGAGCAAAGTTTAAAGATTTTACCTTATCTTCGCCAATCAAAACTTGAACGCATTTTAAATCCTCACAAGGTACAATTACTTCCATTGTAAGTCACCAAAACAATTGTATCACTGAGAAATACTAAGAAAACACACAAAAAACTTTAACAACAAAACTTTTCCCACTCAAGCAAATGAAACTGAAGTGAGTTGCACTCGGTACTTACGCAGAGTTGCAGTGTTGTCATTTAGGCAAAAAAAGTCGCCAGGTATATGAAAAATCTAGCTAGATGTCGCAATAGGGTATTTGACACTGATGGAAATAAAATATGAAACTTAGCTATAATGATAGAATGTATTTTATTTGACTCTTTGGTATTTTTGATAATAATATTAATAACTCGTAAATACATTTAATTCGATGAACAAATTCATAATTTTTAATCAATGTGTCACGTGACTCGAAACTATTAATTATTTTAAAAAGTCGCTAGTTTTTATTGTTGCTAAATCTTAAAAAAAGTCTCCAAACTCGTTAAAAATCTCCAAGATCTCACAACGTCGCTAAAACGGCAACACTGCAGAGTTGGCAAGGTGTGCATACGCGTGCAACTTCATACGCATGCCCGGCTTAAATCTTCCATACTGATCGATTTGTAGACGCGCAAGGTATATACTCGTTATACGGCACATCGCTATAAGTGCGAAAGTGACAGAGATAGTATTTGAAAGCCCGGTAAAAGCCCGTGCGTGTAAGCGAGATACCTATATGTAGATGCTGCAAATGCGAAACTCTGTGCGCGAACTATCTACTTAATAAACTATCCATAAACTTGACGAAAACTAAAATAATGAACTTTTGTCAAAGAATACCAAAAGATAATAACATAAACGTAGAATTCAATAAGAAAGCCATAGAAGAAGTGTCACATACTAAGTTCCTCGGCCTTGTTATCGATAAGAAACTTACTTGGAAAGAGCATATATATAAATTAAGTGAACAATTAAGTAAATTTGCTTTCGCTCTTTACAGGCTTAAAACAATTGTTAACCTTGAGGCAGTTCTAACTGCTTATTTTGGCTATGTAGACTCTATACTTCGTTATGGGGTTATATTTTGGGGCAATTCCTGCGAGAAAGACATTATTCTAAAAGCCCAAAAAAGATGCATTAGGGCTATGTGCGGCCTTAAGTCTACGGACAGCTGCAAAATGTACTTCACTCAATTAGGGATACTAACCTTGCCATGCTTATATATTTACGAAACGGCTATGTTTGTAAGGCAAAATAATGATCTTTTCGAAAATGCTAGTACAAATAAAACCCGATCTACTAGGGATATTTACAAACACAAATTAAAAATTAGACCATCAAAAACAGCATTACTGCATAAAAGCATTTTCTGTATGGCACCCAAAATTTATAATAAGATACCACACGATATTAAAGCTCTAAATTCAGCCCAATTTAAAAATAAATTACGAAAAATATTAATTAATAAAAGCTACTACTCTGTTCAAGAATTTCTGACTGACAATTTCTAAAGTGACTGACATGATTGTTAATTAATAAACTATGTATTGTTTTTTGTATTCATACGTAATTCAATATCAATGTTAATTGATTTAATTTTGATAAATTTAATATTGTTGACATTAATTTAAATATGTTGATATGGTTGTAATAAATGTTTAACAAAGTTAACAATTTATAAAAATGATATAGCTACTAACTAATAACATAAGTTCACGATAGTTAGGTGGTATTACTAATATTAATAATATACGTATTGTGTAAGCCAGCAGGCAGGTTTTGGAGACACCTATATTTATTAAGCTAACTATAAGATACCTGTATACCCAAAATCACACAAATAAAGATTCTGATTCTGATTCTGATTCTGATTCCGAACAATCGCAATGTGTAGTAGTGTAGCATAGGTAGATACTTTGTGTTATTTTGATAAGAATTAAGCGCGCGAACTTTTAAATAGTTCGGGTTTGATATTGATTCTCTATCGAGCATTTTAGTAAGGCATGCGGGCTTTTGGGCTTATATGAAGGTACCGCCACTGACTGAAAGTCCTACATTCCCGAACATATATCATATTGTATTACAGTTATTCGTAGGTATGTAAGTCATCATCCCCCTGCCCTTATCCCAATTTACTTGGGGTCGGCGCAGCAAGAATCCTTCTTCCACTTTCTAATTGTTTTTGAAATTGATAGCTGCTAAAGTTTTGTCAATGTTTTATGACCGGCCTCCTGCCGTCAACCCTCATTGGGAATGCTGTTGTTGGTGGTAACCGCCACCGATACGGTATCTTTCTATCTAAGGAAGTGGTTTATGTACATTTTTACTTTAATTATTAAACTAGCCGATGCCCGCTGTGTGCCACGTGGATGTCGATTATCGCGACCAAAAGTCATGTAATTATGAAATTTTGATTCCGTTACCCCTTTATAATTGCCCATTTTTCGAAGTATTAAAATGGATAGAGTATGTTATCCTTAAGAGATAGACTTAAGCGATCCCGGATTTTTCTGTAGACCTATATAAGATACACAATTCCACTATTCATAATTTTGTTATATCTCAAAGGTTTACGTTTAAACGCAGTGTTTACGTTTAAAGTTCCCAGACGGCTTATTTTTTTCCCACGCCTCCAACAAACATCATTATATTTTAGCCAATGTATACAGAAACTTGACAAATTATATATCTACTAACACCTTCCTCGAGAACCACTCTATTCATTGGTGAACACAGCATGAAAATCGGTGCATTAGTTTTTGAGTTTATCGCGAACAGACAGACAGACGCGGCGGAGGACTTTATTTTATAATATGTAGTGATGATAATCTTCCATCACCTTGCAGAATATCGAGGGTTCAGACAATCATGGTTAAAGAACTGTGCTCTCTCTGTGTCTTGTGTTCTTAATGGTGAGCAAGATCGCTAGTGCTGCTTGAGGAAGCGTTGTATTGGTAGAAGGGGGACTGTTCGTCGTCCCCTATATTGTCGACGCAGTAATTTCTCTTTAAGGGTCGGCATCGCGCGAGTGATACTCCTGGTGTTGCGTCCTTAGGGTACGATAACTGCTTACCATCAGGCTAGCCCTAAGCTTGTTTGCCAACGTATTGGTTTATTATTTATAAGTCACTGATTTGATGAAAAATACGGATGTAACCTTGCCTTGTCATAAGCGAAGCATAGATTACGCACACACACACGCAGCGTACTGGCGCTTAGAGGATGAGTTTTAAGTATTTGTATGCATTTAGCTCGTGTATGACAAGTGAAATTGGATGACTAGGCATGCTTCTCACATGTCCTACGCTACGCCCCGTCCGTATTTTTTTAAGCTCCGTGTTATAAGTATGTTATATTCAATTATTTATGGAAAGAAAAATACTGTCATGATAAGAATTTAAGCCTGCACTTCTCGGATAAATACCCTAGACGCTCTGCTAGTTAAGTCATCTTGATCTTTGATTACATTATCCTGGAGGTGCAAGTTCCAATCCTGCTCATGACCGTGTATTTGTGTGGTCAAAAATTCATAGTTTAGAGTTCGCTAGGATTGAAAGATTTACCTGTATTTATTTTGCTATTATCTGTTCGAGCAAAATCTCATAGCTCCAAGCAATTTGTTTTTTAGAAGAGTTTGAATGTTCTCTTTCATCAATCATCGTAGCGTCTAGACTTAGGCTTCTCAAATGTTAAAGTAAGGTAAAACCTTTGTAAATCTATAAAAGATTACATATAAAAATTGTGATGTTACATATTAACGATTTTTGAATTCTTACTCATTAACAGGACGTACCCTGTAGGTTTTTCGAGATTCAAAATGAATAAAATGGTAATATCTTTTGAGTTGCCTTAGAACTTCTAAGTTAGTAGATTTTAAATTTTAGGTACATCTTCAGGGTACCGTAGAGAGTTTAAATATTAGATTCAAGTTAATAACTCTACCCATTCCTGAGGGTTTCCCTATAAAGATTTCTTACTGCTACACTTTTTAGTAGTGACGTTATGCCGGACGCCTATCTACCGACTAAACTCACTAAAGCTGAACCATATGGTCCACCTTTAGCGAGGTTCTGGGATCGCAGCTGATCAAATGCATTGACTGTTATTGTCATTTATGCAGGCCTGTCACCGTTGGCCTGCACACACTCGGCTGTGGAATGCGCGCTACGGTTGCGCGCCGCTGCCTCGGGCCTATTTCTGGACGGGCGACGAATTACCGATGTTCATTGAGCACCCTCCGGCGCCTAGAAATTCTTCTGTGGCAGGGGTGAGAGGGGTTTGCCTCTCTTTCCGCCACCTCCTCTGCGAGAATCGCTTCCTCGCAAAAGGTGACGATCCTACTGCGACGCTGATTACGTAATGGTTTTTGAGACGATTACTTCATTTATATATACAGATATACTTTAAAATAGCCGACATATATTTTTACAATGATTGAATCATTGAGAAAGAATGGATACAGCGGGACTTACACCCGCGACACTTGCCGTACATAGATTAGATACTTTTATGAACAGAATTTTAAATGTATCTATATTTAAAATGAACCCTCACTGACACATTCACCCCTTAAATGACCTCCTCTAATTAAGTAGCACTTTATTTAGAAGAATTGTAACAACTAATATAAGTCATCAGAGTCGATGCGTGCGCCCAGGGCAGCTGTGGGGGAGGGGGTCAAGGGATGGGGGCACATTAGTGGTGTCACTGATAAACTGTCCCGGGACGGTGATTTAGCGGGACGCAGCGGGAATCGGGGTCACAGCACAACAACATGAGCTGCAGTAGACCAACTTAATAATAGTATTGTCATTAAAATTTTGCTCCTCACTAGTATTCTTTCCTGTGTCTTCAGTTCGATTCCCACTTCAAGCAAAGTGTTATAGGGTTTTCTATTAGTAAATTTGCACTAGTAGCTCAGAGGTCCAAATTGTGGTCCAGTTCGCAATAGGCTCACCACATGGGACTGAATAACAGCACTCATGAAACGTGTAAGTAAAACTTTGTATACCTCCGCCTACCCCCTCGGGAAATACAGGCGTGATGCTATGCTATAATAATTATCGTAAAATCATACCAATATTTGTAGCCAGCAGGAAACGAACCCGCTCACTGTACTTATTTTTAAAATTTAATCACTACTGGTGTCTGCAGCTATGTTTGTGCGATAAAAGGTAGCCTATATCCTTTTCCAAGGCCCAATTTATCTCTATACCAAATTTCATCCAAATCGGTTCTCAATTTTTGCGTATTTGAGTAACAAACATCTAAACATACCAACTTTCACATTTATAATATTATTTAGGATTTGCGTACAGTAAAGAAAATTAGTACCTTTTGTATTGTATCTAAATACAATCAAATGTCTGTATAACAGACAGTGAAAACATAAACTTCATAACAATATAATTTTAACACCTAAGACAAATAGTAACATTACACACAAGACCTCTATAGCTCAAACAAAGGGAGTATATGTATCTAAAATTTCAATTCCACGAAAATCACATACAATATGGAAATTGTTAATGTTAGACAAACAAGTTATACATCGTATCGCGACATTTCAATCTCATTGTCATAGTCGGCCACAGAATTATATTCAACTAGATACAGTACGTACAATTTTCAGATTTTGCTCGCCTTCAGAGTCGGAAAGTTTTTTTTTAAATAGTCCATATTACAGAACTTATGAAAAGTCAAAGCTAGGTTTACGGTTCCAAGAAATTGCTCGTATAGAGAAGAACCGGCAAGAAACTCCATAGACACTCTTTTAAAATTATGTGTTCTTCACAATTAAAATTTATTAATGCGAGAATAATGCAGGTTAATGTTATAGAAAAGATAAGGCAGAATTTTAATTGTATAAAAAGCCAAAATTATAACCAAAGCTATTAAGAGCTGACCAGTCCCAACAGATAGCACCTGTTCACGAGTATGACGTGCGCATCAGCATCGCTAAACTCAACCATTTTGAAGGGAACTCAACGACCCAATGCACAACGCCACCATCAGCAAGACATTTCGGGATGTAGTCCAGTGCAACCATTGTGGGAGACGGGTCTGGGCAGTTGCATCAACTCCCCAACTGTCGCCCTCCCCAAATCTATCCACTCTAACTCTATTTAAGAATGAATATAATGATTCTGGATATACGTGCTCAATCCTCGGCCACACTTTTGCTTACCATCAAGCGAGTTGGTGGCTAAAGGTAGACCAGTTTTTGTTTTTCGTGTCATCGTTGATGATTAAGCTCGTGCCTTCTCTGTATGAGAAGAGGCCCTTGCCCTGCAGTGGGACAGTTATGGGCAGGATTTTTTTATATTTTTTATTTCATAGTTATGTTACAATGAAAACTGGGGATAAGAGACTAATCTTATGTTGAGTACGCAAAGTAGGTACACTTACGGTATCTATTCAATCTATATCTGTGGTATCAGCGAATGAATCACTGAATTAAACATACATTTCGTATTAGTAAAATGTGTGTTGAGAGCTATGGAGAATAGGTTATATTACATAAAATAATTAATAATTATTATTTGTTTTACTTCTCTTGTGAGATTAAGAGTCAATACATACATACAATCGCGCCTATTTCCCATTGGGGTACGCAGAAACTATCAATTGTCACTTCATTCTGACACACTCTCGCACCATCTATGTTCATTAACCTTTTCATGTATGCTAGTCGGTTTAGGTTTCTCCTGACATGTCAGCCCAGTGTTAAAGTTGTTCAAGATATCTGACACTTTAGATTGGGTCAGCAATTGTTATGAATTAACAGCTGGGATGTGTCCTCCGAATCACAGAGTCTCAGATGAAAATGCTTCTATCAGTCCCCCATCTTCAAACTGATCCCGCCAAGCGTTGCTTAAACTCATAAATTTACTGACCAGAAATTTCAACTGACCATGACCGCCTCATAATATCAATGCCATTACTTATCGGGCATAATGCCAAACCCCAGCCTGCTATTAAAAGTTTCCTAACAAAAAAAATACACTGACCTAGAAATAGTATTCAGAACTTCTCGCTGACAGCCGTGCCTACGTCTACTAGACTAATGAGTAATAAATAGGTACCGGCAACAAACCTGTCTAGCTTTTACTCATTTAAAATGTATTCGGTTTCTAGTCTCACCTCCACAACCCAGTTACCGGGTAACACGAAGAGTTTTAAGCATTTACCCGTAACGTCTGTCATGCACCTTCATTTGGCAACCGGGGCCGAGGGTTTAACGTGCTTTCCTAAGCACGGACGGGTCTCGATGTGAAACTTTGGTACCTATTTTCATTTATTTTATTTATTTATTTATTATTAAAAAAATATTACAATATAAATATTATTAAGTGATCAAGTTAATCGGCTAGTGGTACTGCGTAACATAGGAACATCTGCATCCGAACTAGGTTTACACCTGTGTCTCGGCATGCAGCTCTTCCCCTCCAAAAAGTTAGACAATTTATTAGCCAAATATGAATAGTAATATTTATACATCAATTGCGTGTGTAGATAAATATGTGAAGTGAATAGTATATGTGTAAGTGTGTACATACACACTTACACATATACTATTCACTTCAATTCGTTCGTATATCCACAGACGAAATGCGGCAAACACAGATTAACCTCGATCGATCTATGCTGTTACGTAGCCACGAGCCCCTCCACAAGGCATAATAATTATGAAGTTTTCGCCTTTTGCCGATAGTCAAGGCAACCGCGAAATAAAACGGGTTTGTATCAACGTACTTACTGCCTAGCACTTGATGTGTGAGGCTTGATTTTTCATATCTGTGCCAAGGGTGAGCTCGAAGGAATAATTTTTGTTTCCATCGCATAAATTACAATGTTTGAGCATGGATTGGAGTGAAGGACCAGTTTTACGCAGAGGGCATACAACGATCTGCGTGTGCAATACAGAAGCGCGTGCAGGGTACTGTTGGAGCTGTCGTGGCGCTGTATTGCGTCCGATATGTTTGCGGAGGCGCACACAGATGAGTTTTATGCCATAATAAGAAATAGGACTGCATCCATGGTCGGCCGGCTGCGCACCGCCACCAATAGTCTCCTGAAAGTGTTCAGAGATCAGTGGGACTCCCCTCTGCTACGCCACTGGGTCAGGATCCACACCAGTTGAGGATATATAGACTTATTATTTGTATTACTAACACAGTAACACTAGTCTTTAAGTAATTAATTTCATTTCATATGAATTTGAACAATAAAGTTATATATTTTTGTGGAAAAAATATACCTACCTATGTCTTGAGAAAGTTTTGAATCAGTGCCTACCTGATAAATACTCCAGGCGCTCTCAGTACTAAGACATTCCAATTTCTGCTCTCTAACCCAAACTCTACTTTCACATTTTAATACGTCTTAGGTACGGTCGTGAGTAGGTTTTGAATCTGTAACTTCCGTATAAATACTCCAGGTGCTCTGACCTCTAAGCCATCCCAATTTTTGCTCTGTACCCCGAATTCTTCTTCCACATTTTGATAAGTCTTATGGTGACGTGATCCGTCACCGCCATCTATTCAGTCCCTATACAGGTGACGGAATGAGAGTTTTACAACGATGATATTGTAACGTCTTGATTGAATAGTCCTTTGCAGGCGTCCGAGCACGGAACTTATCGACAAACTTGTCGACTCGATAAAAGGTTTTATGTATTGAATTTTATCGTTTTATCGACACTTTATGTCAAATTTGACGTTTAATATCAACAAAAAGTGCCATGCTCGGTTTGATTCTTGCAGGAAACTAATAACAATAGTTTATACTTTTAGAAGTCAATGGCTATGGTGGATTTCCATAAATAAAATAAAATAAACAGTGGTCATGCAATTTGTCTGTGCACTGAGCAAATATATTTAACGGCGCTTAATGATGCTCACCACCGTCCTATTACATGGGACTTAATAACAGCATTGGTGAATATGGGGCTACCATGTATAGTTACACCTCTGCCTACCCCTTCGGGGGATACAGGCGTAATGCTATGTTATGTTAATTATGCCCCGTTGGGTGGGGGGAGTTGATCAAATACGTCTGAGGTACAAGTATTCTACTACCACCGTGCTACCTCAATGCATGTTGGCGATTTCAGACCTTGAAATGAGAAAACCTAATTACACTTTGGCCTAGCGTGGAATGGAATCCAGACCGATCTACAGTCCCGCTTGCGAACAATGGACCGATGTAATGGCCGACTGATTAGTTCGGATATTTATTATGTTTAATTTAAGATTAAACTATGAATTTTCACCTCCATTTCATGTTCCCTTGCTGTTCTTAGACGTACAAAAATTTTAAACAGTAATAATTTCGACACTGCACGCAATACATTTATTAGTGTTGTGCTGTTTATCGAACAAACATCGATATCCCGGGAACGGGTTCATTAATTAAATAACATACGTTTGTATCGAATCTCTGAGTTTGCATTACGTTTAATATTCTGTAATTCACACAGTCAATTAACACAGTCCATTTAGGACTGTGTTAATTAAAATATTTATATTTAATGGGTTTATCGCTGAATATGCATTATCTTTACAGTTAAATGGTGAATCAATCATCAAATCAATTCATGGATTCATTGACAGATAATATTGAGATAATATTAATTGTGTATAAAGTCAATAAACTACTATACAGATAAATCTTCGAAAAGCATTAACACATGCTTATTTTTTGTGTAAAAAGAATACGGTCGCGAGCAGGATTCGAACCTGCGCCTCCCGAATAAATACTCTAGGCGCTCTAACCGCTAAGCCATCTTGACCTTTGCTCACTACTGCGAATTCTTGCATCGCCTTAAACAACATGCAGAAACTATAAAAAATATATTTCACGAATTCCTAACTAAATTCAAAGTTCGAATAAAAAACAGAAACCTACAAAACTATACACAAAAAAAAAACAATTTGAGATATAACTTGCACCACTGTTTATCCATCCACAGTGTCCGATATCCCGAGATCGCAGTAATTACACGTCTTGCTGACTGGGCCGGACCTCGTATGGATGGTCCCGATACAGTCCCCACACTATTAACACTCGCTTGGAAAAAGAACTCCCTTCATATTGGCTAATTGAGTGCAAAGAGAACGATATTTAGTAGATTATTTAGGAATTTTATAATAATTTTTAGGGGTCTCGTGCCTAGCCTTTAGACCTGACTAGGCTTTTCCCAGTAACATGGCCGTCGGCTTCCTGTCCAGACTGGTTTTGAGACTTTCAAGCATTTGACTACCAGCAACGGCTGTCTTAGGTCTTATTTTGACAACAGAGGCTGAAGGTTTAACGTATTCTCCGACGCACGGAGGCGTCTAGATATCAAAATTATGGTTATCCATCTACAGACCTGGTTAACCTCGATCGTTCCTTAGCCACGAGCCCCTCTAATAATAACAATTAGGGCAAAAGTAAACTATATCGTTTCGGTGGTACGATCACGCACCAGGCCATTTTTTATTAGTTTTAAAGCGCCAAAAGAAATTCGAAAACTAATATTCCTAAAGCGACAATACAACTTAAAGATAAATCTTTAACGCATGCTTAGCGAACTCTAAAGTTATTATATTAAATGGAAAAAGAATACGGTCGTGAGCAGGATTCGAACCTGCGCCACCCGGTTAAATACCCCAGGCGCTCTGACCACTAAGCCATCTCGACCTCTGTTGACCACCGCGATTTCTTCATCCCTATTTTTAAAACGTCTTTTGACGACGTCATTGCTATCTATTCAGTCCCTATACAGGTGACGGAACCGACATCACTAACTTTGCAGTTAATACAATGTCGTAAAGATGCAATTACCTTAACAATTAAAGATAAATCTTTGAAAAGCATTATATTAAATGGAAAAAGAATACGGTACGGGCATAGTGGTCAGAGTGCCTGGATTATTTATCTGGGAGGCGCAGGTTCGAATCCTGCTCACGACCGTATCACACTAAAACTATAACTTTTCCTATGTAAACTATCTCCCATACCATTAAAATGCAGCCCAACTTTAGGCAACCACCTGCGTAAATCTATCCCCTCTTAAAGTTAATACCCCCCAGAGATCACATCAACTACTACAACCCTTTAGATGTATGGCGGAAGAAATGTTCGCGCATAAATAATATGCTATAAAGAATCGCCTGAATTGTGCCCGTGTGAGGGAGTATGGGAGAATTTGTCTGGGATAAAAATTACCTTTTTATATTGCTTGGGATTTTTTGTGTGAGCAAGATTGGGGTTGTTTGATGGATTAAGGTTGCTAGTTGCAGTTTTGTCTAGTTTTTTTGTTTGTTTTGGAGTCTGTACATGGTTTCTGGAAATTAAGTATACAAAAATGGAATCTAAAAGGATTTTTTTTATATTTTTACTAAATTTCGCAAAAATATTCTGGAAACATCTACATCTAACAAATTAATCTACCAATTGCCTAAAAGCGACACACAATCGATACTCAATTGAAACATTAGTTTTGCAGCTTTAGGTCTGAGTCCCACTCGCGGCTTAACCTAACATCACACCTATAATCCCCGAGGGGGTAGGCAGAGATGTGTTAACAGTTTTACACCCACATTTCACTGATGTTGTTATGAAGTCCCATGTAGGTAATAGGTGGTGCCTTTTGCCATGTACCGGGCACAGTTCCAAACTCCGGACTGCTAATGAGAATTTCATAACAGAAAACTCCATAACACTTTGCCCGACCCGGGAATCGAACCCAAGACTTCATGCTCAGCAATCGCGCTTGGGAACACTAGACCGAGGCAAAGGGACGAGGCGATTGACTCTATGGAAGCATTGGTCACTTAGTAGACTTAGGCCCCATGCCGTACGTGGAGTAGTATAGGTTCGAATCGCACTCACGGTCTAATTTAAATATTAAGTGTATAATTTGGGGCTGAACTAGAATAGAACTTCATGTATCTGCCTAGCCTTTTCCCAATTACATTGGGGTCGGCTACCAGTCAAACCGGATGCAGCTTAATAGCAGTATTTTACAAACACCAAAAATTAACAAAAATAATTGGCATTTTTATTTATTTGGTTTATTCAGGTCAATGAGCAAAACAATAACCTAATACAAAAATATAGATATACTAGATGACCCGGTGTACTCCGTATAACCTCGAACGTCAAATGTTTGACAATGAATGTATGGAAAGTAGGTAGAACAGTTCATATCGGCAAATTAAATTGTTGTTTTCTCACCGTTTAAACCTTCCCTGGACTACGACAAACATTTCAAAACCAAAATCAGCTAAATAGGCCCAGCCGTTCTCGAGTTTTAGCGAGACAAACGAACAGCAATTGATTTTTATATATATAGATGATAGATTTATTTATTTTATTTATTTATTTATTTATTTATTTGGATCTCCAACAGAAGATACACAATCACATGCATTTAAATAAAGTAGGTCAGGTACAAAAACAAGTGTGTTCTTCCAATTACAGGTGACCACATCATTCACTTATAGTCTAGGTAACTGAAAGGTTTGACAAATCAACGACAAAGAAAAAAAAAATGAAGTAAAATACATTAAATTAATCAAAATATTAAAAGGTACAAAAAAAAAACACACAGTAGTAGGTTACAATAAAATCAATAATTAAACAGTAAAAAGATAGGTCAGAGAAGGATTTTTGCACTTGGCAGTTTTATTGTTATTTTTAGCTCCTTTATATAAATCATCAAGTTATCTGTAATATCCAAATCATTGCGTTTAGATAATTCGTTATATTGCCTACAGAGCCTTGGCAGAACGGAAAAGTGTCCGAGGTTTGTTTTAGATCCTGGCACATGGAAAAGGTTGTAGTTACATTTCCGCGGCAAACGGGATGGTGCATTTATTTGCAGCTTACAAAGGAGCTCGCTACAGTCGACAACACCATTGAATAGTTTGTGCAGAAATGTAAGGTCAAATACTTTTCTCCTGTCTACTAGTGACGGCATTTTATAATGTTCTAGTCTCAGGTTGTAGCTTCTGATTTTTCTTGTCAGACGGTCATTATAACAGATGGTATAAAAACCGTCTTTGTACAGTTTCCAAGCGTTTGATATAGACATCGTAGTGAGGGTTCCATACGGTGCTGTTATATTCAAGTACTGGGCGGACTAAGGTGTTGTATAATTTGATTCTAGTGGAGGATTTCGTAAATTCTTTACTATTACGCAAGATAAATCCCAGAACTTTGAAAGCCTTAGAAGTTATATTTAATATATGGCTATCAAATTTTAGTTCTTTATCGAATATAATACCTAAGTCTCGTATTTTTTCTACTTGTTGAATACTGTCTTGTTGTATTGTGTAATTGTTAATTTGAACGTTTTTTTGACGGGAGAATTGCATACAGTGACATTTCGAGACATTGAGATACATTTTATTTGTTTTACACCATTCCACCATTCTATCCAGATCAGCTTGTAATAGAGCAGAGTCCATATTACTCGTTATTGGTTTCATTAATTTTACATCATCCGCAAAAAGGTAGAAATTTGTGTTCTTGAAACATGACGTTATATCGTTAATAAATATATTGAATAGGATAGGGCCTAAGTGCGAGCCTTGCGGGACTCCTGATGTCGCTGGGAAGAAGTGAGACTGATGACCATTAATGACAACTTTAGATTTCCTGCCAACAAGGTACGAACAGAACCATTTGAGTAATGATCCACCTATTCCGATCCGGTTTAATTTGTTCAGAAGTAAATTATGATCGACCTTATCAAATGCTTTACTAAAGTCGGTATATATGGCATCCACCGGAACTCGCTTATCAAGAGATTCCGATATAGCTGAAACGTAACATAAAAGGTTTGTAGACGTTGACCTTGACTTGATAAAACCGTGTTGGTGGAGAGTGATGTGCTGCTTAACATGTGCAGTTAGTCGTTTAGTCACTAGCTTTTCTAGTACTTTGCCAAATATGACTAGAATAGAGATGGGCCTGTAGTTGGATACTTGTAGCTTGTCACCTGATTTGAAAATAGGGACAACTAAAGCTTCCTTCCATCTCTCGGGAAAAACGCCTTTTGTGACAGACTTGTTAAAAATTAGTGTAAGGGGTAAAGTCAATGCCCTTGCGCATCTTTTGATGAATACGGGTGGGATACCATCACTACCTGCACCTTTATGTTCATTCAAGGATATCAGGGCGCGGAATATTTCCTCGGCGCGAAATTCTAACTTACAGATACCTGGTATAGCAAGATAGGCGTCAACATGGCTTGAGACACTCGCTAAGGACGGGGTACTGTAGACTTGTGCAAAGTTCTGGGCGAACAAGTTACAAATATCGGGTCCATTTGATGCATTTTTATTGTTGTGGCACATTTCTGCAGGGTATGCACTACTTCCTTTCTTTTTGTTTTTAATAAACGTCCAGAACGATTTTGGATCCTTTGAAAGTGCTTCTTCTATTCTTACTATGTAATATCTATAACAAGCTTCTCTTAGCCTACTACATCTCGTACGGAGTGTCTGAAATGACAATTTATCTAAGGGGTTACTATACTTCTTTACTCTTAGGCGATATTTGTTTTTTTCCTTGAGTAGAAATATTAGATTTCGAGTGTACCATTTTGGGTATTTATTTCCCAATATCTTTTTTATGGGAACATTTTGTTTTATGACATCGTGAACTATGCTATAGAAAATATCGATCATATCGTCAGTTGTAGGGTAACCTTCCAGTTCTTTTTCCCAGTTTATAGAATTTAATGACATTGTGATGCTTGCATAGTCAGCTTTAAAAAAGTCTGGTTTTGAAGTTGGCTTAGCTTGAAGCTGGTTTGGATTGATGATCATGGGTATAGAAAAATCAAATGGTGGGTGCAAGGGGTCTTCTGAGGTAAGGTGCCAGACACAATGGTTTAGGCTGTATAATCTAGTATTACAGAGGGCAAGATCCAATGTTTTTGATTTAACATTTGGTAAGTAATTAAACTGTCCCAACTCATTTAAGGCGGTAAATTCTAAGAAATATTTAATGACTTCATTATTATTGCTAGGATATGGGAGTATGTAACCTGTGTTCTGATCGTCAGCCTTCCAAATTATGTTACTAAGGTTAAAGTCTCCTAAAATGAGTGTGCGTTCGCTTTGGTTAAGAGCACTCTGAGCAGCATTGATGAATATTTGCATTACATCGTAGGTCACAGGCGGAGGCAGGTAAATGCCACAAATATGAAATACGTGCTTTTTACTGCCTCGCGGGTGTGTTTCAATACTAATCCACAAATCTTCGCACGAACTTTCCAGGTGTGGTCGTCTGCACGATTTTAACCTCTTAGAAACCGCTATCAAAATGCCACCTCCATCCTTGCGCGCACTATATCGACTAGATTCGCGATCACGCCTGTAAATATCATACCTGTCGTCAAATAATTCAGCGTCAAACACTCCGCCATTCAGCCAAGTCTCCGTAAGAACAATTATATCGTAATTTTGTAAGGACATATTATGGTAGAAAACATTTAATTTAGTTTTCAAGCCGCGTACGTTTTGATAATATATTTGAAGTGAACTATCGAATGTGGCTAATTAAATTAATAAAACGTGCAGTTTTGTGCTAAGTAATATTTAACTAACATGTATTTAAATAATAGACTTTAGTTGTTCCTGGTTAGTAATAAATATGCGCTCAGTTTGTTCGTTTTTCTTCATGAATATTCTTCCGTTTCGTACCCACACAAACTTATACCCGAGCTCCTTGCCACGAATCCGACTCGCAGCATGTAATGCTTTATTGTCTGCCGACAAATGTTCCACAACATAAATCGGTATTGGATTCTCAGTTGCGATACCAAGGTGACTAGTATTTAGCTTATTACTAAGTAATAGTGACTTACTAGCGTTGTTCTTGTTGTTGCTTAGTATAGCGGCGAAGAAAGTGTCTCGCAGACGTGGGCTGTTGAATTTAACAAGAATAGACCTCGGTCGGATGGTCTGTGTGTCCTTTTTCGCGATCCTGGTACAATGGGCAATGTCGGCTTCTACAATATCACTTTTAGTTGTTTTGCTGAGTTGTAAGACCGTTGTGAGCAAGTTTTCTGATCGGTTTTCAGGCACATTTTGTATTTCAACGTTGGTTGTTCTAAGGTTCTGTTCCATAAGATTAAGCCGGCGAGTAATATCATGTACTGATGTTTGTAGCTGTAAGTTGTCTTTTTCAAGTTTCTGTATCCTGGAAGATTTTTCTTCCAGTGATAATTTTGTTTCTTCATACTTTTCGTTGTAGAAGTCTATGGAGGCTCGAAAACCCGCCATCAACTCATTAATTTGTTTAAATTGCTCTGCTACAACTTCTTTTAGAGCACTCGCGATTTCTTGTTTTATGATTTCTCTGAAAAAACCCCTTGAGATTTCCAAAATAGTATCATCGTTAATTGGACTCCTAGATGAATAATAGATACGCACATAACACTAAAATCAATTAGGTAATCTATCAACCCCCCTCCCCCTCAGCCCACCTGAGAAAATCGTAAGGCACACAACAATTATTACATAATCGCACATGCCGCGGTTATGTACCTGTTTGTATGAGTCATGCACGAGATTTGTATGACATTACTCATGTCAATAACATTCAGATATAGTGTGTCATACATTAAGGAAGGATACATATTAATTGAGAAATTCTTATCATTGTAATCACTATTTTTGACGACAATTTTAGCCTCGTTGGTCTAGTGGTCCAAAGCGCGACTGCTGCGCGTGAGGCTCCGGGTTCGATGCCCGGGTCGGGCAGTGTTATTGAGTTTTTCTGTTGGAAAATTCTCAATAGCAGCCCGGATTTGGGATTGTACCCGTTAGGTCTTTTTTTTAAACGTACAGGCCCACACTAGGATTTTCAATTGTATCGTGTGTGCGTTTACAAACATATAATCTCACATTCATACACACCCAGACCTGGCACAATGATCTATAGATCATACAAATATTTGCTCCGTGCGGGAATCGATCCCGCGACACGCGGCGCAGCAGCCGATCTTGATCTTTCGACCACTGCGCCAACCTGTGTACGACTGTGTACACCTCTGCTTACCCCTTCGAGGAATATAGGCGTGATGCCATATATAAGTTTTGCGCAATAGTAGAGGAATTGGCTACTTCGTGTGATACTCGCAAAATCATTTTTTTTGTAAGATCTACAATTGACCCGGGTCTGGGTGTGTGTGCATGTGAGATAATATGTCTTTAAACGCACACACGATACAAATAAAAATACTATCACTACCCAAGGGTTTAGTAATTCTAAATGCGGCTGGGCGAACGTGGAGTAGTGTAAGATTGTATTTTGTCGTGGGTGCGTTTACAGACGCTTTATCTCACATGCACAGGATTGATACTCTCTCCTTCAATTCTTCGAACTTACTTTCAAAACCCATACCTCAGCCATGACTCCTCAGTATTGCAACAATTTGCTCACAACGTAACATTTAATAACAGTTAAATCTATGAGTCACCGATAGAGACCTACATTCCTTTTGAAATTGATATTTTTCCTCAAAAATATGCTTATTGCTATTGTAGGCACAGGCGTGGCTGCTGAGTATGAGCTCCTGGGTTCGACTCTCAAATCATGCTGTGTTATTGAGTTTTCTCTCAGTAACATCTTTCAGTTGGAAATTGTGTCCGATAGATGGCAATAGGATCACCACCGAAATATCAGTATTATTGAAATGAATAGTAGTCATAAGTACACTTCTACCCTACCCTTCCGCGAATATAGGCGTGAAGCTCTGTCATGTTATGTTAAACATACCTACGTCATAGTAACACATCCATGGTAACACATTGACCTTAAGCTGGCCTGTCGTAGTAGGGAGATTCAATTGTATGATAGGCCACCTTATACTGGTTAATATACCCCTTACGTGCGGCCTACTATACCGCTATAAATATTATAAAAACTACTAATAGTAGCAATCTTGATAACCGGTCCACAAGTGACGTCACTTTATCATAGCATCACGCCTGTATCGACCAAAGAATTAGGCAGAGGCGTGCCTATACACTGTTCTATAGGTATCTACATTTTGATCATACTATTATGAAGTTCTGTATGGACGTGAAAATCGAACCTGGGAAATCACGGTCAGTAGCTGCGCCTATGTCCACTAAAGGTTATTAAAACCAATGACGTCATCTGCCGTCATTTATTACGGCGTGGAATCACGTCCAGTATAACTTGACCGATCACGGTGGCGCTGCTTGCAAAGCCTTTAAGTACGTTATGTCATATTGAGTACAATGATTTTTAGTTCCCCATTTTGTCGCATACCAAGTTATACTGGAGGTGCGTTAGTATTTATTATCGGTAAGTGGTATCTTTAAATGAACTATTAGCGCCATCTAGTAGTGATCGAAGGAGTTTATGGTGTAGATAACTGCCGCGTTGGTTTAGTGGTCCGAAGCGCGACTGCTGAGTATGAGGACAGCTTTCACTTCAAATATGTTCATTCATCTTCACGCATGCGCGTCGATATAGTTTGCTCCTGATCTGTTCTTTTTTAAGAACGTCCGCAATTGATTGTGGTGGCTTCGTCGAGGTCGACCAGCCTCAACTGGATATCATGTTTTCATAATAATCATAGGGACCTTTCATCACGTTTTTTTTTTCAATGCTGTTTAAATCAACACTACAAAAGTATGTAGATATATTATATAGAATTGAGATGTCGGTCGGCGCCTTACAACTCCTAAGTGGTAACGCTGAGTTTAGTCATCTTTAAAATGATTGCTAAATATAAATCGCCAGGCGTCTCCTTAAGACGAGAAGAAGAACTCTCAGTGGGAGAGCCATGACAGGGTATGTCAAAGGTCGGGTTCCAGTCCCGCTCGTGTGCCCCTATCATTCAAAGATTCCTTAAAAAAAAAAAACGAAAGCAGCTAAGACATAACATTATCAAAACTTTAGTTACCTATCAAAGCAAGGAAAATGTATTAACACGATATTAGGTAACACGAAAGCTTCATAAATACTCTCAGATATAATCACGTATAACACTATACAAACATTGAATACAAGATAACGGAGCCGAACAAAACCTAGTTTATTATTTATTATAATAATATTGGGAGCACGTCTAATAATAGTCGCCGTATTAATTAATGCAAATTGCCTATTGATCGCGCACGAGCACATATCTGATTACACGTACGATTGCTATTATAATTGTATCAGGCGTTCGTGTTCAATACTAGTGAGATTTAGCACTATTTGTATATTTTAATGAGAGCTTTAATGTTGTGAATTATTGATGTGTTTGTCTTTCATTATTTGTGTATTGGATCTGTGAAGGAATTGTATTGATGCAATGTTATTTATGCAACCTACGTCGTGTATTTTGGTGTGGCACGATTTATAGATGCGTGTCTTTAATAATTATGTATTTGATTACAAGTCGCGCTGATAAAGCGAATAAGAAAAGTTTATGAAGAAGTTTCTATTCTGTTCACTCACTACCGAACTGAAAGGGAGGTTAGAGCGTGTGACGTCATTTTAAATCTCATTCTTTATGGCACAAAGTTATAAATTTTTGTGGTATAAAAAATGCGACTGCGAGCAGGATTCGAATCTCCACCTCCCGGATAAATACTCCAGGCGCTCTTACAGTTAAGCCGTCTCAAATCCGAGAGGCGCGGGTTAGAATCCTGCTCACGACCTATATATATATGTATTTTGCTTTCCACAAAAATAATTAATTTAGAGTTCACTATGCATGCGTTATTGCTTTTCGAAGATTTATCTGTAACATAATGATTAACTTTTGTTTACATGTAATGTATAATGTGTCCCTGGGCTCATTCGAATTTTGAACTGGCTGTCAATCTGCAACTATCTTAAGAGCGAGTCAGAGACGCTGGCTGTTAGAAAATCTAATGGGTCCTCATGCCCATTTGATGTGTCGTCCTAAATAACTGGAGAAGTATGAGAATAAAAATGCCAGCAATCGACGATAAACATCCTACCAACATATTCATGAAAACTGCTTCTAATTGAATTCAGTAAAACTCACTTTATTTGCGAAAAGACAAGCAGTAGGACAGGAAGATGTTACACATCATCATAACTAGACTTATTACACTAGGACGCTTAGACGCTTACGTTCGCAATCTGTCAGTTATTATATATATACATATATTATCTATACAGTGTTTGTGATCATGCGTGCCCGGCAACCATTACTTACCTCTCGAGGGTGCTGGAGCCCCCGAGCAACCACGCAGTCGGCGCCCTGGGAGCGAGCTCTCTAGTGCCATCTGCTTGAGAAATTGATGTAAATTCCAAATTCTCCTAACAATTATTAAGACAATTGATTTTAAACTATCGCGATTTGTACACATTTTAGAAATATATAAATCGGGTCTAGATCGCTATATTTTGTATAAATAGCTTTTACGATATCTTTTATGTTTCCCGACGTTTCGACCGAATTGCACCGGCCGTGGTCACGGGCAGACTGGCAGCGACAGAACATCATCGTGTAGTGAGGGATTTTTCATCCACCCTCACTTGTTCTTCATTAACGTCGGTACTTCGACATACAACGCTAACGACGTCTTCACACTGGCGCACTACGGCATTACGGTGCCGTTTACACTTACTTATGACCGAATTCCACGATGTTGACAATTTGAATCCATCATCCCGATTGAAATTATTGTGTTTCTTAATTTCAATCGCTTCACGTACCATTCATGGATAATAATAGTGGTGATCAGTGGAGAGGATTTTTGGATCGTGAAGTTGTATCCAATGCAATGCTTGGAACCGGACTCCAACAAATGCTCGGCTATCGCAGACTTATTTGTTTGGCGGTTTTTGACAGCGGCAATGTGTTCCTTGACCCTTTCAGCTATCGTTCTTTTGATCGGTCCAATGTGGTCCAATGTAGTAACCGCAGCTGCAATCAATCTTGTAGACGCCAGGTGTCTGCAGAGGAATAACATCTTTTGGGCTGCGCAGATATTTACCTACTTTAGAAGGCGGACTATATACGGTCTTTATGGCGTATTTTTGTAATACCGTGCCAACTTTTTCCGTTACTATTTTCACATAAGGTATAAAAGCCGGCACTCTGTTGACCTCAGGTTATTTTTCCTTCTTTTTCGGCAGTCTCTGGTACCTCCTGTATCCGTTTCTTTCAGCACTTCCTGAACATGAGAGAGTTCTCCGTCTAAATGCTCAGGTTCACATAGCTCGTATGTTCTGTTTGTTAGTGAGGTCACAACGGATTGCAGATGACGCGGATGGTGATGCGACTGAGCGTTTAGGTACATGTCTGTGTGTGTCGGCTATCGATATATACAGTGTGCGAAACGGTGCTGTCCTGTCTGACCTTTACTTTGACATCGAGAAAAGCCAACGATCTGTCTACCTCCATTTCAAATGTAAATTTGATGCTAGGATGATTTGAGTTTAAGTAACTTGTTAATCGTTTCACATCCTGTTGACGACCTTTCATAACACAGAATACGTCATCGACATACCTCTTCCAAAGCTTCACTTCTGAAGCCTGCAAGTCAATGGCTTCCTCACAATGTTCCATCCAGATATTAGCCATCACCGGTGCTACTGGGCTGCCCATGGCCACCCCATTGATCTGGAGGTAGTGCTGCCCGTGGTAAAGGAAATAGTTGCCTTTCAAGCCTTTCTTCAGCAGAGGTAGTACCTACCTCTTTCGAAAATTCGAATGATACGTGAAGCGATTGAAATTAAGAAACAAAAATTTTTTAATCGGGATGATGGATTCAAATTGTCAACATCGTGGAACCCGGTGTTAAGTAAGTGTAAACGGCACCGTAATGCCGTAGTGCGCCAGTGTGAAGACGTCGTTAGCATTGTTTGTCGAAGTACCGACGTAAATGAAGAACAAGTGAGGGTGGATGACAAATCCCTCACTACACGATGATGTTCTGTCGCTGCCAGTCTGCCCGTGACCACGGCCGGTGCAATTCGGTCGAAACGTCGGGAAATAAAAAAGGTACCATAAAAGCCCTTTATACAAAATATCGCGATCTAGACCCGATTTATATATTTCTAAAAATTATTAAGACTCACTTTTTTTGTTAATTATCTAGACATATCTATAAATATAACATAAATACATACTTATAAAATAATTATAGTATTTCATATAAGTATTATGTTACTGAATAAATATTGTCAGTAAGATTTTATATTTGTTATGAATTGCAGACATTTGGTTATCTCGGTTTAGATTCTACAGAATGCGTTTAAACAATATTTTTCAAAGACCCATTTCCCCGTTTCCATCTACCCTGTAGACGAACCATCTTTATTTTTGATTTGTAAGCTGTAATTCGAACTAGAAAACAATACCTTTCGAAATTCAATTTATAGATAAATGCTATCCATTGCTTTCTAACTAAGATAGTTCAAATTATTTTCCTCGATAAAGAAGCAATGTAAACTGAAATATTTAAACTGATCCATTTTATTTAAATTTCGAGTTCTTTCTTAGTACACAGCGCTTGTAGTTTTCAATTCACCGACGTTCAAGTTTGGAACTAGAGAAAGTTTTTAAAAATTTCGAACGATCTGCGTCCAGATTTTGAAATCGGATTCATGATTGGCGCGACTCTCTGTGGACAAATGAAAAAACTTTAGTTCGAAATTCAAAATTCAAATGATTTTCATATGTTTTTGTTAAGCGTCTATTTTTAATTGCCGATTCCGATAAAAAAATAAATAGCACATAGGTACTCATTTCGCGCGTTGCATGAGATATTTCGCATTTTTAAAATTACTTTTTAATCGTCTTTTTTTATTTTTCTATTCATTAAACCTATTAGTATTTCATCAATAAAATCACAATAAAGACTGTTATGTAAACGCGTGAGGTGCTGAGTCATGCTCAGCAATTACATTTATTAAAATAATAACAATCAATTGACTAACTTCATAATGTTTACGCCATGTTTACGCGCGAAACGCTATTGTCAGAATGAAGTATCTAGTGCCGGGACCAAAGAGGCCATGGAGAACCATAGACTAGGGCTGCTGCCTTTAGAATCGACTATGACTTCATTTCCACCTTACAGTACCTATATAAATTTAACAGTAGTTTGGGAACCAGCATTCTCTGTTTAATTCCCTCAAGAGTAAGGTAATGGATGAACACCCTCAGGAGCTGTTCTGTTTAATAGTTTAATGGAATCGAACGGGGTATGTGATGTACGGGGTTTGAATATAGACGTATGGTATATTAAACTATTAACTGCCTCGTTGGTCCCAAGCGGGACTGCTGAGCATGAGGTCTTGGGTTCGATTCCTAGGTCGGGCAAAGTGTTATTGGGTTTTTCTGTTAGGAAATTCTCAGTAGCAGCCCGGAGTTTGAAATTGTACCCGGTAGATGGCAATAGGCTCACCATATTTTACATGGGACTTAATAACAGCATTCGTGAAATGTGGGTGTAAAATTGTGTACAGCTCTGCCTACACCTTCGGGGAATACAGGCGTGATACTATGTTATGTTAAGCGTTTGCTACGGATGCGTCTTTGAAATAATTATCTGGTTTTGCATATGGACTTAAGTAATCGTACCTGAGTTAGTCGTGTCGGTTCAGTCACTGTATAGGCATTGAATATACTCGTATAACGATGACGTCACCATAAGACGTATTAAAATCATCCAGAGGTCGCAGGTTCAAATCCTGTTCACGACTGTACTTTTCTTTCCATAACACTTCGTCCGACCCAGGAATCGAACTCAGAACCACGCTCAACAGTCGTGCTTGCGCGCACGAGACCAACGACACAATTAATATACTAAACATAACATAGCATCACGCCTGTATTCCTCTAAGGGGTAGGCAGAGGTGTACAATGTTGTACACCCACATTTCACCAATGCTGTTATTAAGTCCCATGTAATAGGTGGTGAGCCTATTGCCATCTACCAGGCACAATTCCAAACTCCGAGCTGCTACTGAGAATTTGTTAACAGGAAAACTCAATAACACTTTGCCCGACCCGGGAATCTAACCCGAGACCTCATGCTCAGCAGTTGCGCTTGGGACAACTAGGCCAACGAGGCAGTTAAAAAAACAATCTCTTAAGTTATAAAGTTTAAGAATACTCCAGGTGCTCTGCTATCTAATCCCTATAGTGACTGAACCGTATCTATATTTGTTAAGGTAAAACTTGCCTAGCCCTTTTCCGATAGCGTTAGGGTCGACTTCCAGTCTAATTGTTTGCAGCTTAATACCAGTATTTTATATGGAGGGACTGCCTATCTGACCTGCACAACCCAGTTACTGGGTAACACGATATCTCGTGGTAATACTGGTTGTCAGACTTTCAGGCATCTGACTACCCGTAACGACTGTCATAGATCTTAGTTTGATAACTGGGGCCGACGGTTTAACTTGTTCTTCGAGACACGGTGGGGTCTCGATATTAATGATCACCCATCCGCAAAGAACAGCAGGAAGTACAGCTTTACCTCGGTCGATCTGTGAGGCGTCTACAGAGCCACAAACCCTTCTACATAAAATACTGAATAATATCATATAAAGAATGAAAAGATAAAATATTAGGTTAAAATTCTCACTGCCCCATTTTTGCGGACACCTCAGGGGAATTATTATAAAAAAAAACAGACGTGAGAGTCTGGTTCACGCACCAAGAGTTCCGTATAATTAATTACTGAAATCCATAAACTATGAAACCGAAAATTTCTCCAACGAAAAGTTGCATTGGTAGGCAAACTTAACTTTGCAAAATATATTTTTTATTTAACTACATATTAACAATTTTCGGACGTTTTTCTTTATTTGGTCTGCGAGACCTTGCTCCTTGAAAATTTAATGATTCCAGGTCAACGGGAAGTACCCATAGGTAATCATTTATTAGCGAGTGTTACAATATGCACAGTGGCATAAATGGTCGTATTTGGGTTGACTTAGAAGTTATTCCAGCTTCTATGAACCTTAGATCTAAATATTTGATAATAATTTCAACTCGATATCACCACGCATTCCTGAGAAAAAGGGTCTTGACAGACAGACTGACAAAAAAGTGATTTTATAAGGGTCCTTTTGAAGAACGGACCCCTAAAAATGTGAATATGTGTACGTATATAAGTAGTAAACGAAAAACTTCTCAGTTCTTAGTTCTCGTGTTAAAGTTTATAGTCAGCACGTGGTTATTCTTAACTTGGAGTTAATGTGACCTAGTGCGAGAGGTCAATTCTAGATTATCCGTACTACCTGTAAACTGTATGAGTTGCTCGCGTCCGTAGGAGTGCACCCTTAAAATGGAATCCCTATACATGGCCCCTGGGTGGTGCAAAACAGGCAACACAACTCTGGTGGGAAGCTTCAGCCGCGGCTGGTTGCCACCCACCGGACGAAGCCATGCCGTGAAGCGACCTACTCGTGTTTCGGGATGTAGTCCGGTGCAACCGTTGTGGGAGACGGGTCTGGGCAGTTGCACCAACTCCCCAACTATCGTTCTCCCAAAATCTATCCACTCTACTTAAAGTGAATAGATTTATTCTGGATCTTCGTGCTCTATCCTCGGCCACACCGTCGTTTACCGTCAGGCGAGTTGGTGGCCAAACGTAGATCCATTTTTGATAAAAATATATATAAATATGGAGTTAACTGATTCCATCGAGGAGTGTGATAATCTGGGTTATGTGAAACGTAAAATCTGAAATTAAGAGATTGAATATTATAAATTTCTTATTTGTGACAGTAAAATATAGTTTCCTACTGTTTTACGCCTTTTATTAATAATCCTACTTAATATTATAAATGCGAAAGCTTGTGAGAATGGATGAATGTTTGTTATTCTTTCACATAATAACTACTGAACGAATTTGAATGAAATTTGGGGCACAGATAGTTTATAACCTGGATTAACATATAATAGGATTTTTCACACAAAACTACTGAACGGATTTGATTGAAATTTGGGGTACAGATAGTTTATAACCTGGATTAACACAGAGGATTTGTGGAACTTTTTATCCCGGCTGGACCCAATGCAGAATGTATAAGCTAGTAGGTAGGTATTCAAATCTAATCAAATCAACTTAATTCATTTGATTAACACAGGTTTGTAGGATGTTACAGAAAATTATATAGAATAGAATATATAGGTATGTCACACTGTATTATAACCTTATGAGGTATGCAAATACATCTGTATAATAAATTATTAGAAAACGGATTTTATGATGCATTTGCATCAATAAAACTGTAATGTAGGTATGTTAATAATTATAATTAGTTATGTAGGTAGTCTCGTATATATTTGTCATACGCCGCAATGACTATGGTATTTCGGTCGGCGATTAAATCTCAGTTGAAGAAAGACGTGTTTTACTAGTTCCCATACAGTTAAATAAGAAAAAATTACAGTTTACGACTTTCATTTCACCCTTAATTGGTGAGGCGCCATCTAGAGGACGTATGTGCGAACTTTGGGTCTGTCGATTTCGTATCACCGAGCGTATCGGCCAATCAGCGTCCCACACCCCCGCTCGCCACCGTGGAAGGAATAACATTACCAAGTGAACCGTAGACAAGTGTTTCTGTACCTTGGTGAGCGAGTGAACCTTGCGATCTGGTGTTGCGCTGACACCAATTTATCGTCTCCCGCCGCTGCTCCTCATGTAGGACAGTCAAAAACTGTAACGTCTACGTGTTATTCGAACATTTGAACTGGCTTTAGGTAACGCGCTGTGACCCACGCTAGTGACCGTGTGTTCATCAAGTTGACGCTGCTTAACCATCAAGTGTGCTTGGGGCTCGCTGCTTGCATATCAGAAGGTTCACGAGTTGGCTGGCTTTCGGGTAAGTGCATGCGCCTTTGGCTTGTTGGCTCCTTATTTCAATTTTGGTGTGAACAAGGTGTACTCCAACCTTTCGCTTTATTTCTCCCGCATCCGCATCAACGATAACGTTAATTTCAGTAGTTTATATTAGATAAATTGTCGTTATAAATTATAAGCAAATAATGCCAGAATAATTATTTATACTACTAATCAATGATTAGCAGTATAAATAACTAGTAATAATAATAAAAAAAAAAAAAAAAAAATGTTTATTTCTCACCACACAAAAAAAAAACTCTTTAACGAGTATATTTGATTTGATGTATAAAAAATACATTTTATTATACACTTTAATTATTTTACTGTACTAGTGTAAATCTATAGCAGGGTAAGTAGAAGAGTTCGTAATGTTGAGTTTAATAAACAAAACT
This sequence comes from Xylocampa areola, assembly GCA_935421205.1. Lineage (NCBI taxonomy): Eukaryota > Metazoa > Arthropoda > Insecta > Lepidoptera > Noctuidae > Xylocampa > Xylocampa areola. The sequence goes on from OW285225.1 coordinate 12,642,250, forward strand.
AAAATTCTGCACCTCGATCGTTGTTGCAAAACTACTATAATACCAAAAATCCTGTATGTGATCATTCTAAAAGACTAGGTTGTACCAATCCACCAATACTTATGTCCTGGTTTTTTATCTGTTCTGAATGATATCATTTTTTAAGATACTAGCTTATAATGCCCACGATATTGTCTGCGTGTCAAAATTTAATTGTCTATGTCCTTTCCCGAGGTCCAATCTATCTCATTACCAAAATTTATAAAAATTGCTTCTCCGGTTTAGGCGTACAAGCGTAACAGACAGATAGAGGGATTAAACAAAATTCATGTTTGGAGAAATACTGCTAAAGAAGAAGGTGGTAGTATTATTTTGAATTTCCTCCACAATCGAATCCATATATTTTATTCTTCTTTTTCCTCGCAAGAGTGTTGAAAAACGTCGTATGAGCCGCGTGTCCGAATGATCAAAACAAGTCTCGGTCGATCATTGCTACCCTCGTCAAGGCTCGGTTAGCAATTCAACCTCGAATTTAAATACACAATAATATATTCGTATGTTATAAAACCATTCAGAATAAGTAAATTTTAATATAATATAGTAATAATAATGTAATATTGAATGTGTTATGAATCTTATAAATTACTTAATCCTACTGTATTATTATTATTTCAATTCTATTAATCATGAATGTATAAATAATATTGTGTTAATTAATTCTATGTGAACTATTGTGAACGATTTCCTGAATACAAAACAAAATATTTGTACACCATCTTTATGGTAGAATATTATGTACTGGCATTTTCATGTAACACCAATCTGCAATATTCTAGCAAATAAATGAGTATTTATCTTTACCTTTATCGACTGTAATTACCAACTTATGCCACTTCTATTATAATGTACTATTATGGTGTTTATCAAATTTCAAGATTGGAACAATTCTGCTAACTGCTGACGTCGCCATAAGACGTGTTAAAATATGGAAGAAGAATTCGCGGTGGTGAGCAGAGGTGGAGATGGCTTAGTGGTCAGAGCGCCTGGAGTATTCATCCGGGAGGCGCAGGTTCGAATCCTGTTCGCGACCGTACTCTTTATCCATTTAATATAATAACTTTAGAGTTCGCTAAGCATGCGTTAATGCTTTTCAAAGATTTATCTTGAATTATTAAGGTAATTGCATTCTTTACGACATTGTATTAACTGCAAAGTTAGTCGTGTCGGTTCGGTCACCAGTATAGGGACTGAATTGATAGCAATGACGTCGCCATAAGACGTGTTAAAATATGGAAGAAGAATTCGCGGTGGTGAGCAGAGGTCGAGATGGCTTAGTGGTCAGAGCGCCTGGAGTATTCATCCGGGAGGCGCAGGTTCGAATCCTGTTCGCGACCGTATTATTTTTCCATTTAATATAATAACTTTAGAGTTCGCTAAGCATGCGTTAATGATTTTCAAAGATTTATCTTGAAAAAAATCTTGGTGAGAGTTAAAGTTATCTCAACAATCGAATCCATATATAAAACTACACTGTATCCAAAACGCAAGGTGAGAAACTTAATAAAAACCCGTTAAAAGTCGTTATCACGTAGCTATTGGTCGGACCCTGGGTCCCTGGACCCAACTCACTGTCGCCGGGATTTCACCAACCTTATCAACTTTATGCGAAGTAGGGTAGGCAGGTAGGTAGCCACATACCTGAGGAAACATACGATGGTAACATTGATATGGAAGGAAAGTCAGGTACAAGTAAATGGAACATTGGTAAAAAACTTTGGTAAAAGATATTATGTTTTTTTTATCAACAAGTGTTTATAAGATACTAGCTGTGTCCCGCAGTGTCACTCGCCCCGTTAAAAGCTTTTCCGTATGATTTAAAAAAATCATCTTATTAAAGAGCTTTGTCGTGAAAATGACGAACACAACCAAAAAATAATTATCCAATTTGGTGCAGTCGTTCTCAAGTTATGGCGTGATTAAGGGAAATAGGGATTCATCTTTATATATATATATAGATTTCTATAAACGCAAGTTTGGTACTAAGCCTACACAACTAGATTTTTGCTGGGTTGTTTAGGCTTTAATTCATTTTATGTCTGACGAGTTTTTGACGAAGTTTTAACAGCTTGCAAAATTGTACAAGGAAATATTGCACCTAAAAGATACATACGGAGCTTTTAAATCCTTTCTTACCCTGCTTTGAAATGAAATAAAATTGTTTATTCTGTAATATGGGTTTCTTCAAATTCATATGATAGTTGCGACAAACAATACGCGACAAATGTTAAAGCGACACGACAGTAAAATCAGTCGTGCGACAGTAAGCACGTCAGTTCGACGAACATACCTGTGGAACGTACCGCGACCAGTTGCAGGTTATTTTCTCGACAAACGATAAGACGACCGAACTTTTGATCGACGAATTATATAGCGACAAAACTTTCGCTAACATTGACAAACATGCGGCGAAAGTATGATGATTTAGGAGGCGTCAGCATTTAGGTACTTCCTAACTCTTTAAAAAATGATCATGTCATGGTATCTTTTTAATTCTAGACATCACTTTAGGCCTTTAAGAGCCTAGAGTGGCATTTAAAAGAAAGATCCTTAGCAGTTTCGAGTTGATCTGTCCTGACTGACGGCACGTATGCATCAGTAATCGTGTAGCTCAACCATAACTGAGGGAGCTCAACGACCCGTCACAAGATGATACCAGATCAAGACATTTGCGTACTCTTACCATCAAAAACAATTAATTAAGTTAATTACAAAGTATGTGTCCTCCCTTACATAATAAGTTCATAACTTAGAATACACACACACAGATTATGTATAATTATAATTACAACACAGAAAGCCGTCATAGGAAATGGAGACTTCACGCAGGAAATTACGCTTTTGAGAGCATATAGTGTAATGATATGAACAATGTGATGAAGTAATTTGCTTACTAAATTGTCTTTTAATATAATTTGTTTATGTATGCTTGTAATAGGCGAAGTAACGACAGGGAGCATTAATCAACACGCTAGCTCACTGCGGATTCGCTATTTCAGACCATCAAGTTTTGGTTTCTTTGCGATGTTTTTGTTGAAGATTCCCTATTACGTATAAATAGTTCTAGAAATAAATACGTCGGAAGGTAGATGCAAACCGTTTTGTCCGACCAGAGGGAACATCGAGCTCACCAAATAGTCCATTCGTTCAAAAAATGGCAGTACACCTGGCGACCAGGCTGTTTATTTTTCTTGCTATAAAGAATGTAGATGCCATATACATTCAACGCTTATTTTTTTATTTACGAGTAGTAGTATCCTCGGAAGCACCACCCAAAATATTGTCAATATTTCTAACACGAGTCGGACTAAGTGTTCGTGATGAACAAAAGGAAAGATACGTTTTGTAGTTTTAGACGTATAAAATGCATGAATTTTCGGGAATGACTGCATGTGGAGACGTTATTCGGGTGCAGTAGCAAGGTAAGATGTGCGTGATTGGATAGAGCGTGTGACGTGTATGTGGCGTATGTAAAGTGGTTATGACTAGTGGCGTGTGTGTCTCGTTATAAATCAAAATAAACTAGACCTTATTACTAAGTGAAAAAAATTCAAAGAAACCAGCATCGACACAAAGTGCTATCGGGGTTTTTTTTAAGAAATTCTTTATGGAACATGGGGATTAGTAACAGCATGGGTGAAAGTTGGTGTATAACAGTACTCCTCTGGCGAACCCTTTGGGAAATAGAGGCGTGATGTTCATTGTGACGTCAGTGGCAGGATGGTTTGTTTTCACGGCGGTCGTATTTTTATTGGCATGTGCTTTTAGGTAATTGTCATGTGCCACTATTTGCCGAACGCACTATACACAAAAACATTACAACATATCTTACCCTTAAGATTAGGCTTATATTTTAACCTAGGATGAACAAGACGGACGGTTTAGGGTCTCCCTGTAATAACTCAGTTTGAATGTCAGGATGTCAAGCCTTAGCCTAGGAGCCGGCCATGTTACCGTCCTTATCTAGATGATGTCAGGTAAGGACAATGAATTACATTTTGTTGAGCAGTTTATACAGGGTTAATGAACCTGTATTTAATACATTCAGGTGTTACCTTACGCAAGTATTACAATATCTAGTTACTTCCACAATATTGAGGGTAGGCATGCAAGTATATGAGCTCTGCCATCTGCCCGCAAATATAAGCACACGTTGGCCCACGAAGGGAATTAATGAAAGACAACTAGATGCAGCTAAGATGAGAATGTTAAGAGGGATGTGTGGTGTGACGCGGATGGATAGAATTAGAAATGAGTATATATGAAGTCTGAAAGTGGCACCGGTGACTCAGAAGTTGTGTGGAAATCGTTTAGCATGGTATGGGCATGTGATGCGGAGGGATGAGGATCATGGGAAGAGGAGAGTTTTGAGAACCTATTGTAAAAGCTAGAAATCAGAGATATTAAAGGTTCGATTTGTGATCGTAAAAATAATGTTAATATGACATAAAATCATGAATTATTGTTCCAAGTCATGCGCACTGTAAACTCTGCTTGCTCTTTTACAGTTGTCTTAACTTTTCGCATTAAGCCATTATCCATTATTAAAGGGTTGGCATTGTGCAGAACCACCGCTCGACAACGCAAATACGTAACTATTTTTCATTCACAAGTGAATAACAACCGTATCTAGTATCGAATAAAGTGTAATTTTGCCTGAAGTATAGCGGTTCTTAAATGTTTTTTTTTGTATTTATTTAGAAATGTCGAAGCTGCCGGAATGTTTTTAAGTGAAAATAGACTTTATGATAGTAGGATAGAGTTTGTTTTCTATTGCCCAAAATTGGAAGTTAGAAGAATTAGAAATATCAAGGTGTAAAGTGTAAAGTTACGTTAGTGTCACTAAAAAGAAGGGCGACAATAAAACGGTTGCGTTTTAAAGGAAAAAAATGCAACGCGGGTCGCCATTTGTGGGTTAGTAGGGTGACCAACATTTTCGTTCTGCCAGGATATTTTTGGAAACCTGGTATTTATTGATTTGTTATTATAAAGTGGTGCGTATTATAAATCAATTATGGATTATTTGAGACAGTGAAGAAAAACATCTTAAGGAAACCACAGTTGAGAGATGTTCACAATGGTGTGCAAAGCTATGTCAGAAGTCAACGAGTGTTTGAACTCGACAATAAGTTTTTCATCGATCATAAAAAGATAAAAAAATGGCTATAGTATGTAAAGGCAAATGATTTCTGTGTGGGGTTGCATTACCCGGCTAGGCAAAATTGATAATAATTTATTTAATTTTAAATATGATTAAACCATACTGTAAAAAGGATGGACTCAAGATAGTTAACAAAACGAGGAGTCATCGGGGCAGTATCACAATCAATTAAGCGAAAACGGTGTGTCAGAAATCCTAGCAAATGAAAATCAATACTCTCTGCCTATCACTCTGGGAAACGGGCGTTATTGTATATGTTGAAGTAAGTCTTCACAATTATCTATTATTTCCCTTAACTTTTTTTATTTCGATTCGTTATCGTGCAAAGGAGGAAACGCCGAATACGAAAAGACAAGAACCGTTGCGGCAAAGCTCCTACGGACCCCAAAATAACTCTATGTGGCGCAAAGCCGAATACATCGGTGTATATCTCCCGCCTGCATTACACCACTAAGGCGGAGGACATCGTGGAGTATGTGCGCCAAAAGACAAGGTACTATCGCGGACACACAGCCCGATCACCACTAAGTTCATTTTCGCATGCACTAAAAAAAATAGAAGCGCTCCGTAGCCCCGCCAAGGTCAAATTAGATCGTCCTTAAAATTCACGAAAGGGAGTACACGTGATGCGTCACTAAGCTGCGCAGTGCAGATTGCAACTAATTACGTTCTCGCTTTCCTAATAGGTGAACACTTTAAGGGGACGTGACATGGCACCGGCGCAGGATTTACACGAAAAAAAATTTAAGTGGGCAGGCGGAATAGTCCGCGATAGTACATACCGAGGGTGCAGTTGTTGGAGTCGCACTTCAACGCCAACTTAAAGGCGTTCGTTGTGCGTATACCGAACTGTTTTCTACATTCCGTTATGGAAGAAGACTTTTGGCCAACGGGCGTGGTTTCTGTCGCTTCCGCGGACAAGTGCCACAGAACTGCACAAAGACACGTCAAAGAGACAGTGCAAAGTGAAGTGCTACTAACATATTACTGTCTTATTTACTAACACTTTCATGTATTTATTTTATATGTGCGTTGGTTTATAAACTAAATGTTCTTATGGTGTAGGCTTTAAGTCAATTGTATTCCGGATTGAACAATGTACGTTGTATTGAGATTTTAATTAAGTTGTTTTGGATTTATTAGTTTAATTAATTATTAACCTTTATATTAAATTTTTTTTTAACATTAATAATTTTTTTTTTTTTAATAATCTATACCAATTTAATATTTTTTGTTCTTAACAAGTTACCAACATTGGTCTTTACGTTCAGGAATTACATATTAAACCAAGCCATTCCACAACATCAGACATGATCTTCATCATGGATTTGTATTCAAGTATAAATGTCCCATAACAACTCAGTACTGTACATGACTGCCGAAACTTGAAGATATTAATTTAAAAAATCAGAAGCATGCCTGCCGTGTGGAGTATATTTTTTTATTACACGACTGCCCAAAACGGGAGTATTATGTTTTTAGGGTTCACGTATGTATGTTTGTGAGTTTCTTTATTCCACCATAACTTCAAAACGCCTGAACCGATGTAGATGTATGGGGTATCGACAGAAATCTTAATTTTTTTTATTCATTTCATCTTATTTCACACCTTTTTGTACCATTGCCATTTTATAATTTTTTTTTAAATCTTATTAGCCTGTTACCTGGGACACTGCAAGGATTCAAATTTCAAACGATACTCCATACATCTAAATCTCTTTAGGAGTTTTGAAGTTATGGTGAAATAAAGAAACTCTCAAACATACATACTATACTATCTGCCTAGCCTTTTCCCAATTACATTGGGGTCGGCTTCCAGTACATACATGAACCATAAAACATAACACTCCTTTTTTGGGCAGGCGTGTAAAAGATATGTAAATTTGATGTATATGGGTTATTGATCCTTACATTATTCTGGGTAAAAGAGGCTAGATTAATTTAAAAAAATATGTAATCTATGGTACACAAAAAGGTGTGAAATAAAAATATATTTTTAACACATGGCTGGCAAGCGTGGGTTTTCTTTTATTTATTTCATCTTGTTGTACACTAATAAACACCTTTTCTAGACTTATTAAGCTGTTGCCTCAGTCATTAGCAGACACAATAAATTTTTATTGATACAACGTACAGAACATTACTGAGCCGAAAGGTTAACTCGTAAACTATACGTTCAAATATCATGTAATTTAGAAGTTTAGCTAGTTATAATGATTACTCTTGGTTACCGAAAGTTCAAAATGCTAGATTTGTTCACAGTGAAGATATAAGGGCGGTTAAAGGGCCGCGAATGGCTTCGAGAAAAGATGGTACGGCCGTGCCTGCTTTGCATTGCTCGAGACTTGGCTGGAGTACTGCCGTGCCCCCAGATTCAACATTTTTCCATTTTTTAACGTTGTCCCACTCTATGAATTTCTTCCAGGTCGTGGGTGCGTTTACAGACATATAATCTCACAAGCACACACACACCCAGACCCGGAGCAATTATCTATAGACCGTACAAATATTTGCTCCGTGCAGGAATCGAACCTGCGACACGCAGCGCAGCAGTCGGTCTCTCGACCACCGCGCCAACCGCGCTGTCTAGTAGCTCTCTAATTTCTAAATAATAAATTAGTACCAATACGTAACTCGAAAAATCACTAGTACTGTTGGATAAAATATAGAGCCATAGAAATGTCGAAGAGACACAATAACAGCACGATATATTCCGGCGACATTCTTGCGCAAGAGATTTATTGGAAGCCACTAACAATTTGTTTGTACCAATACGTTTTAGTAAACTACCAACGGAGAAATGTATTACGCTGCTGTTCTAGAATTAGGGGTAGGCGGAGATATACTCAGTTATACACCTACATTATACAGATGGCATTATTGAGTTCTATATGGAGGTGAGTCTATTGCCATCGACTGGGTACAATTCTATACTTCCTTTGAAGGTTGAAGACCTAAATAAAAATAATATTATTAAATTCTTAATTAAAAGGACCGTCGGTCTGAAGGTGTTATATAATACCATAAAGACATTATGACGTTAATCTTAGACTAATCACTAAGATAATACGTATTATTGAACTGAAAGTTTGCAAAATATTTTTGTTGACAAGTTTATTTTTTAATTATTTGTGCTTGTTATGACAATGTACTGTTTTGAAAGATTACAATCTAAGTTATTATTATTTACAAGATGTGAAACATTGTAGTTTAAAGGTCAACGCCTGAAGCTTAATATCAGGCTGCCCTTTATAATGTTAATAATATCTCAAGAGTATTTTATTGATAAAATCTTATAATTTAACCTTGTAACGTTCTCAATATATTTAACATCAATATATTTTTGAATTAAACCTTAATTAGTTACGTTGTTACGTTTTCTACGTGCCTTAACTTTGAAGCGATTGAAAGGATTTGGTTTTTATTTTTATGCGTATATTTTATTTTATAGGTAACAAGGTCACAAATGTAATTGTTTTTTCTGTTAATAGGTCTCTGGAGTGGCTTTTTGAATAAGAGCCAACCTACCCCTTCGGAGAACCTAAGGCATACTATCTTATGATTGCCTGATCATTTAGAAAACATATCTAAGTGGCGTGAAAAAAAAAAACATGAAAAAAAAAAAAACGATTCCAATTAGTCCTCTTTTTTAAAATCATTGTGGTGACCCTACTGTTAGGTGAAGTTATATTCAGTAAGTATTGTAAAAAGTTGTATTTTGGTCACCCGCCGCGCGCCACCCGTGTCCATTCACGACTTGTCGTGTCGTATATAACAGTACGACTCAGGTATGGTGAGAATTTTGCGGTTTTCCGAAATTTTAAATTATTTGGCGGTGGCGTAGTACTCCGCTAAGTAAATACATAGAATTAAGCGTGTTGGGTACGCAGAGACTATCAATTTCCACTTGCTACGATTTTTACACACCTCTTTCGTTTCAGCTATGCTTGTTAAACTCTTTATACAAGCTTGTCCGGCCAGGCTCTTGATCTGACCTTTTTTAAGAACGTCCACAATTTGATTGCGATACGTCCGTCGAGGTTGGCCTGTCTGCTTCCATTCACACTTACCTCATAGGTAAACTAGTTTTGACAATCGTCGTTCATCCGTCTTTTCTAGATGCCCCAAATATCTTAGCATACCTTTCTCCATCCCCCTGACTACATCTTTTTCGCTCCGCTGCGCTTTTTTAAACACACTCATCATCATCCTGCTGCCCTTATCCTAATCTATTTGGGGTCGGCGCAGCATATACCGGCATGCTGCTAAAGTTTTGACTATGTTTTATGAACGGCCGACCTAAAGTTTTGGTTATATTTTATGCCCGGCCGCCTGCCTGACCTCAACCCTCTTTGGGAATGCTGTTGTTCGTGATAACCGCCACCGATACGGTCTCCTTCTATCTAGCTATGTCACACCAAATGTTATCCATGCGCCAGGTTCTATGTTATCCTATCGAGCCAATTAATCACACTGATCCTCACTTTATCCTTCAAAGGTACAACACACACATAAATTTCAAAGCACGCTTGCTAAAAAAAAGGGAAGCTATGCCGTAATTTTAGCTTATTAGGCCTACTGCAGAATTGACAACATTGGCGTAATCTATAGTCAAATCAAATATGCCATGGATTTTAGGGTCCTGGTAAAACTGATTGTCAGACATTCAGGCATCTAAAGTTACAATATTAAATGGAAAAAGAATACGGTCGCGAACAGGATTCGAACCTGCGCCTCCCGGATAGATACTCCAGGCGCTCTGACCAACTAAGCCATCTCGACTCACCTCTCTGCTCACCACCATTGGTACACCACGTCGCCATAAGACGTGTTAAAATATGGAAGAAGAATTCGCGGTGGTGAGCAGAGGTCGAGATGGCTTAGTTGGTCAGAGCGCCTGGAGTATCTATCCGGGAGGCGCAGGTTCGAATCCTGTTCGCGACCGTATTCTTTTTCCATTTAATATTGTAACTTTAGAGTTCGCTAAGCATGCGTTAATGCTTTTTCAAAGACATATCTTAAATTCAGGCATCTAATTTCTCATATCGACTCTCATAGCTGTTATTATAACAAACGGGACCGACCGCTTCAGAGAGTCTCGATATGAAAATGATGGTCACCCATTCGCAGACCGACCGCGGCAAGCGCAGCTTAACCTCTACCAATTAATCTGTGCGACTGTTACTAAGCCACAACCCCTATCTATGTTAACACAATTAAAATCACATAAACACAACATATTATGTATACAATACTAACAGATATTACTATATATATCTCATCAATAAGCTTAATTAGCACAATCAAGACACAATTAGACGCCAATGCCTGATTTACGACGTAATATAGCTTTGACAGCTGTTTCTCATAAAGTAACTAATTAATATATATAATGCAAGGCGTAATGGTGACGGGTGGAGTACAGCTGTAACCGCGTGACGTCCAAGGAGAGGATGTAAAAGTGTTGCCCGGCGGTAAGATGGGTGGATGATATTGTTAATCAATCAATCAATATCTTTATTTGTGAACACAGGTAATACAGAAAGGTCTTAAAAATATACATTGTAGCAATTCTATGTTCTACCAATGAAATTGGTGTACAAATAGTTTTTATAATATTGTAGTAGGTGGTTTATATTATAAAACGTTATGAAATCATTAAATTAAATTAAATGCAATGGAGATATTATATATATAGGTATATGTCACAATGTATCATTTAAAAATAGTTTAATAGAATAATATGTCTTGTCTATTAAAAATGAGATCAATTTTCGTTTAAAAAGACGGATATCGTGTTCGTTTCTTATACATTTGGGTAATTTAATATAAATTTTTGTAGCCATTGCAAAAATACTGTTTTTGTATAATGTGGTTTTAGATCTTATAACATGTAACTGATCACAACGACGATGGCTGGTTACTTGGTCAAATTTATTTAAGTTATTTTTGACGAATATAGCAGTTTCGTATATGTATAGTGAGGGCATCGTCAATATTTTCATATTTTTGAAGTACGTGTAGCAACTGTCGGTAATTTGTAGTTTACAGATGGCTCTAATGCACCTTTTTTGACATTTGAATACCATTTCTTTACCGGTTGCGTTTCCCCAAAACACAATTCCGTACCTCAATGTTGACGCTACTAGACCGTGATACGCTGATAGTTACTATCGCTGCAAAAACCTGGATGAGACTAGCACAGGTGATTGGAGATTTGGACGAGCAGACAGAACCCTATTTCCAGCAGTGGGCGAACTCGGGTTGTAAATGATAAACTATATGTAATGCTTAGGTTTGGTCACGAGATGTCATCACAATCAATCGTGTCAGATCGATAAAGTGCATTGCTTCTTATAGTTTAAATTCTTAAACATAATACACTATCACACCTATGTTCTCTAAGCTGAATAGAGATGTACATTGTTGTGCAGAGATTTAAAGTAAATAAGTTCCATGTAATAGGTAGTAGACATACTGCATACTTAGAATTTACTAACAGCAATAACACATTGCTCGACCTGAGAATAAAACCCAACAGCTCACGATTAGTAGCCACACTAGTGTCCATTAGAACAACATGCCATTCCAGCATTTCCAATCAATTTTACGATAAGCTCTACATCACTAATTAAAATATAAAAGGATTATACTTTATAGATAAATCCGATCATTGAATAGGTAGGCTTACTACCTCCCGAAAATCGTATAACCAATAATAAATATTAATACATGTCGTATCACTTAACATTTAAACAAAAAGGTTAAATATAATAATAGTTATATTTTTTTGTATGATAACTTTCGTGAAAATTATCAATTATTGTTCACCGATTACTACTCACGTGCCCTTAGTTATGAGTCAGTTCGACTCGCGACATCACCGCAAGCTCAGCTCATGACTAAGGGCTCCGTTCGAGTTCGAAACTAGTCGGGCAATCCCGAAAAAATACACGCGAGTAGTAACTGGTGAACAATAATATTGATATTATAATTTGTTCAGGTTATTGCATCTGTATTACAATAAATGATCCTTGTGGTTAAGCAACGATTGTAGATGGGTTAGCGCTAGGCGCATTTTCATCCTCACGTGTCCGTGCTTTGGAGGCCACGGCAAGTCTTCGGTCACGGCTGTCGTTAATTAATAACTGTCGCTAGGCCAAGACAGTAGTCTACGGGCGGTGCCAACAATTGTGACATTAGGTTGTCTCATAACACACAAGGAGAAGAAGACTTTAACTGCTAAGTTAGTCGTGTCGGTTCAGTCTCTGTGTAGATACTGCATCATGACGTCACTAGAAAACGTATTAATGTGCAAGAAGGATTCGAAATATAATAAAATCAGAACCTGGCGCATGGATCATATGGTGTGACTTAGCTAGATAGAAAAAAACCGTATCGGTGGCGGTTACCACGAACAACAGCAGTCCCAATGAAAGTTGACGTCAGGCAGGCGGCCGGTCATAAAATTGACAAAACTTTAGCAGCATGCAATTTCAAAAACAATTAGAAAGTGGAAGAACGATACATGCTGCGCCGACCCCAAATAAATTCCGATAAGGGCAGGGGGATGATGATGAAGGAATAAAAATATTTTTGCGTTTTTTTTTTAAATTTTGCAATAACTGTTAGAATTGTTCCCATTTGTAGCAATATATAAGAAGTAAAATCTAATAATACATTAGATATATTTAGACGCTTGTATTACAATGCTTCTTTAAAATAAACACAAGAATCAGTCGTTTTATAGTCCTTTATTGTATAAAAAAGCCATCAATCAAATGTTTGAGGAGAACCCCTTAAATCCTCTCAGACAACTATAAACCCCCAGTTACAAAGGTAAAACTTTAATATCAAAAATATCTAAAGAAATAACATTAAAACATTGGAGCCGAATTATCGGGGACTGGCGACGGTTATAAATCTGAAACTGAGCTGAGATAGGATGAAGAATGGCCTGTGATTTACTGCCTATCCCCCCTTCTTACCCCCTCTACAGTCTGCTCCCCACCCCTCGAGCATCGCCCTGGTGCAAGCTAGGCCGGTCAGGGAATCTAGACCACAGGGGGTACCTTTATACTCACAGTCAATTATTTTGTTGAATTTGAATAAAATGTTGGGTGAACATGATTTCATTTTATAGTAGGATAATTACTTTTTTTGGCGCAATTATTACCTTGTATAATTTTGACAAAAAAAAAAACGCTTTTGCGTTCGTTTTGTGTTTGTTTTAAGAATGGATAAGAATATTAGGTGAGAAATTCGAAAATAAATTTGTAGATAAAATCACTGGCTTGAAACTTGCGACAGTCACGAATGTGAATATCTGTTTATCTGGTGAAATATGAAATTTTATTCAGGCGTTCAGATGTCTCTGTGTCTGGTTTCTGGAGTTAGTACAACATGAAACTTTTAGTGAAGGAAACCTTTCTATAGCATAGATATATAATTGGACTTAAATATTACATAAATCTAAGGCGGGAAGTCCAAAAAAGTTTATTATTTCTGTAATTTTGTTATCGTTATCACGCTACTAGTTTCTTCTGGGTATCATGGGAACGTTGGTAGACCAAATATTTTATCTATATGGCATGCAATTAATTGTCCCATGCAAAAATCAAAGCTATTTTCTCTTTTTTCTTTGCGTCAAACATGCCGTGAATTGCCTGTGTATACTATGCAATCAGATAAATAAAATATCAATATCTTCCAGTTTTAATTAAAACTACATACATACAATCACGCTTGTGTCCCATAGGGGTAGGCAGAGACTATCGATTCCCAATTGCTACGATTCTGACACACCTCTTTCAAAATACACCTACGCATAATTTGTTTATTATTAAAATGCGCTCGAGGAACTCCCTGTCCGTATGTCACATCGTCAAGCTCGCCTAGGCACGTGCTTCTGTTTGATAAGGGAACTTTATTAGCAAGAACTTACTTTATTTGCTCTACGTGTGTGTACACTACCATCCAAAATGACACATGCGAATCTCAACCTTAACCCAACGACCTAAGAACCCCAAAAGAAGAAACTAGTTTTCGGTATATTCTTCCGTATCTATATTTCCTCTGCTGTGTGACTTTCCGATTTTTAAAAGTTTTGTTCTGAAAATAGGACGGTTCTGATTTCGAAAGAGCCAGCGATAAAATATCTTGGTTTAGGATTTTTGCTATATTTTATGCGGAACGATTGATTTCCTTTGTAGATGTTTCTGGAAGGTTCTAAAGCGAATTTATAGCTGCAAAGCTTTTTGTTATGGAAACGAGGCGAGTTGCGAAGAATTAATAGGTAAAGGAAGTAATTTTGTGCGGTGCAATAAAATTGCTGGTTAAGGGCTGTGTTTGAAAAGTTAAATTGCGTGCTGGAGTATTAACTTGATGTTTAGAAGTATTTTGAAGGTTATTCTGCAATTTGCACAAATATGTTTTGAACATGAACATGTTAAATTGAAATTGTTATAACACTTCCATTATATATTATTCAGTTGTACATCTCAGGGGTTGCCTTCAATGTATCATAAAATATAGTGTTAAGATCAGATCTTAAATATTGTGTTGAAATTTGTCTCCTCAAAGTTTAACAGCATTTGTGTTTTGTTACGGGCTCCTATAATTGTTTTCAAATATAGACATAATTAGATAAAGATTGTACTCAAATTTAAAAACCTAAAAACTTGCCGGCTTCAAAAAAATTATTATGTTGTCTCCAAAGTCGGTGCTAAGCAGAATGATAACGAAGCATTGAAAACTAATTAGGGGCACAGATTTCAGTATTATTATTCACTATCAAATAATTGTATAAATTCCAATACCAAGAATCTGTTTAGTTATTTTCAAAGTGACACATCATGAAATCTATACTCTACAATAACATTATTATGACAGCCACACAATCATTCCTTTCTCATACCCCTTACATAGTAAGATTACCTCGACCCCCGACAGGGTCCTCAATTATCCTCACACTGGCGTCTGTAGTCACTTTAAGACCCTTGTCACAAAGCTATGACTGATCTTCTTTATATACACTACATTACGTTCTTACAATAACTAGCTGTAACTATATGTGATATAATGTGTTATACGTCGTATTAATAAAAGAATTAATAAAAACAGTATTATTTTTTATATCATATCACTTGGTTGCGTAACCGTTATCAATGTTGAAAATATTTAAATCACTGCTCGGGCCACGGTTGATACTTCAACTGTATTTTATCCATAATAATTTACATTAAATAGACAGTATCCAAAATATATCAGAATTGTACTAATCTAGCTCATACAGTTACGTATTTCA
This sequence comes from Xylocampa areola, assembly GCA_935421205.1. Lineage (NCBI taxonomy): Eukaryota > Metazoa > Arthropoda > Insecta > Lepidoptera > Noctuidae > Xylocampa > Xylocampa areola. The sequence goes on from OW285225.1 coordinate 12,657,753, forward strand.
TGTTGTATTTTTAAAACAAAAATGAAAACTTATACTAACAAACTCGTTCGACAAATTTAATCTAATTCACTATTAATTCTCATATTTTATCATCTGACTTCTACATTTCATATTCATCCCCCCAGCTCAAAGAAAACGATTTCCGCCACAAGATTCGCGAATATTTTCCTACAAGAGAAACTAATAAAGCAATTAACGCTCATCAAACAAACTGTCTGATTTCGCCACAAGTGCGAGCGAGACAAACAACAAAACACTTAAGAAAGAAAGGGATAGAGAATGTAGTGTCATTCGCTTTGTAAGCCAACCCTTTGAAGGGTGACGATGAGTTGAGCAAGAAATTAATTAATGTTTGGAATGGTTTTGGATTACGTTCGCAAGTAGTTCTTGTGCAAGTTATTGTAATAGTCGGGTTTAATAGCTTCGTGATTGTGTAAAGCGGGTTTACTGCATTATAAGTAAGTGGAAGATATTTTACTGGATATGATCCGTTTTGATACGATAAACGGATCGACTGTGAATTCCTATATAGATTTTTCTGGAATTATATTCAATATAGCTGTGCCTGCGACTCCGTCCACGTGGATGTCGTAAATGTTGTAAATGTTTTAAAATAAATAAATAAATAACAAATGTTCGACGTGATTCTTTAAATTGGCTTAACTTTTTTATTTATGAACCGTTTGACATGAAACAAACACTAAATATTAAGTGAAGCCTACCTCAATATGATAGTGAAAACCACATCTAAATCGGATAAGCCGTTTCTGATTAGCTTGCACAAACGCACAGACAAACAGATAAACAGACAAAAATTTTAACAATCATTGTTTGGGTGCTATTTGCGTTGATAAAAGTCCAAATCATATTTTTTCTCATATATCTTCCATGTACAGACAGGGATCCGTTACATTTTTATTATACGAGTATGTAAATTGATTATTTATATTTCCTGTATAATAATTTCCGAATCGATCCCCTATTTTGAATGGTTAAATGGTTAATATATAAATTTAAATAGAACACACCATCGTTCTGTTTCAGTTTAAACGCTTTTTAAATCTTAGTTTGATACGTGTGGTATGTAATGAATTTTAGATAAAGGGATAATTTTTCAAAAATAAATCATAAAATGTTAATTAATTATGCAAAAGAAAAACAGATTATGTCTGTTATCTTAGAAATAACGATTAGCTTATATAATTACCAAAGGCCACGAAATTAAACAAAAGTTTTTGTCGTAATTAGGAATGTCTCGAAAATTTGCAAATCATGGCAAGCCTAGGCCAGACGCCGAAACGAACACTTTTTCAACGTATTTTTCCATTAAATTTACCCTAAAGAAAACAGTCTAATTATACTAAATGCTTAATTACCCGTTCAGTCTCCGAAAATTTTATCATTTCAGGCTGAAAAAATATATCTAGAAAAACAAGCGAACATTTTATACTGATTGTCATTTTTGACATGTTTTGAATGGGAACAAAACAATTAAAATATACAGATGTTTCAAACGGATTAACGCATTCGTAGCGAACTCAAAAGTTATAAAACTTAGTGGAAAGAAACGCACAGCAGACACAATAGATTTTTATTGTTATGAAGTACGTATTTGTACGTGGGTGAGCCAAAGGGTTTTAAAGTTATATTTTTTTGTGGAAAAACGGTCGCGAGTAGGATTCTAACCTGCGCCTCCCGGATAAATACTCCAGGCCAGGGACTTAAATACCGGTAAAATACAGTAACGCTATCTGTGCAAGTGCGAGATAACGTTATATTTGAGAGAAACGATATATCAAAACGATATAATGCAAAGCTTTGCATGTGTACAACGTTATAATTACGTTACATTATATTTTTAAATTTAACGTTTCTAAAATATTGTTATCAAAATAATAATGTTATTTTTATTGTTCTATGCCATCTCTTTTACTCAATACTGTTTACTCTTTTTTTCGTATAGTCTATCGACTCAGTGCTCTTAAGCTATATCCCACGTTTTGTAGTCGTCAGCGCAACAAATCAACGGAGACAAGACTTGAATTAAGTAACTCGGAATATTATAGGTAAGATAATAAATATTTTTTATGTTATTAGCAACCCGCCCTAAATTCGCACGGGTGCAATTTACTAATATATATGTATATGAGTAAATTGAAATTATATTAGTAATGTGAATTTCATGTCATGTGTTTAAAATAATCTATAAACCTTCCGTAAGATATTCTCTAAATGATACTTAGTGAAAACTGTATCAAAATTAATTGCGTGGTTTCAATATCCTATCTATCTGTGGATTTGTTTCCAGGAGATAGAATTTTGACGTTAAATACCTATCGCTAGTAAACAAATCCACAGATAGATAGAATATTTAAACCGGCCGTAAGTGAAGTCGTCGCGAACGCGATCCTAATCTTATTGGGGCTTCATAGGTAGGTACCTAGTATTATTTCTTTTCCGGGCATTTTCGCTACCTACAAAGTACCACCACTTGCGTTCGCACGTAGTGACAACATCGCACGCCGCTGGTTAGAGATTATCATTTTAAGATATCTGTTAAATGCAATCATTATTAAAGTAACTGCCCAAAAAAATAGTGTTATGGTTAATGTATGTATGTATGTATGTAAGTATGTATGTATGATTGCGAGTTTCTTTCCGATGTATGGGGTATCGTTAGAATCTTTACATTGTCCGGGTAACATAGGATAGTAAGATTAAAAAAAAGGCAGGCGTGTTTTTTAATTTTAATTAATTTAATCTTGATTAACTTTTAATCACATCCCTACCGCTGGTAAATAATAGTTTTAGATAGTAATTAACTGCTTACGATAAAATACTGTACCTGCATCACACAACATTTCTATATCTTTTTAGTTTTAGGTATGAAGCGAAGCATTTCTCCTGATATAATGGACCCGGAAGCAATTAATCGTCCAATATCTCCATCACTATTACGGCCTACAAGGTCCAATATAAAAGATAAGAATAAAACACGTTTCAGCGTCCAAATCTCTAAGCCTGAATGTTGTGCTAATCACATAAACGACGATAGAAGAAATGAATACTTTTCCCAATTACTAACTGAAGAGCTTAAGTATATTAACCCATGTATGAGAACAAGATGTTACATCAAAATACTGAACTTTTTGAACGAAGTGAAAAATTATCACACATATCAAATAGAGGTAACGGACACAGAAAGAATGTAAGCCGCATGCAGGCTGTAATCGTACGATGAGACAAGGAATACTTTGCGTTATAAATTGAATTAACTGATTAACCAACGCAGGGGATTAAAATAAATGAGAGACGTAGACTTAATTTTTAATTATTTCTAATAAACACAACGTTTAGTAGCTTTTATAAAATCAATAATAATAAATAAGGTAGTAGGTACCTAAGGTACATTTAGTTTTACTACACTGACATGGTATGAATCAACAAATAAGAAAAAATAAACGAAAACAAGAGATTTAATTTAATACAGTGTGAGTCTTTATATTGTGCACGTATTTATCCGTAAAATTGGGTATATTTCTCTCCATTTAAACATGTGCACATTATAAATACATACTGTATAACTACTTTTGCCCGCGGTGTCACTCGCATTAATTTAGATTTTAACAATCTATATTCAAGTTTTTAATAATACAACTCAATCAATCATAATTCGAAAGATATTTATCGCTATCTAGCGTCTTTGAAGCAATTGTGACCGTCGTCGCAAGATATTTTTTTGTTTCCCCCCCCCCCGGGAACAGTTTTAGTTTTCTTTCTGAATGTGAGCTTGTAAGTTTATTAAAACGAAAGAAATACATGTATTGTAAAGAAAGAAATTATTGTATTTTTAATACATATATATATTCATATAAATGTTTTTTCGTTTTTACTATATTATAGGTTCCTAACAAAATATCTGGACAAACTTTTACAGATCATAGTACCCACGTGTATCGCGCGCGTGATCGTAAAGAAAATATCAGCTGTTCCATACATTGAGGTCACTGACATTCGACCAAATGTCAATGGGGCGAACCTGTATCAAATGTAAATGTTAAATTGCAAATCCTTAAATAATAAACTTTCTATTGTTGATGTGACCAGAATTAAGTTTAGCTCTAGTTTTTCTATTTATTGTATTGTACTTTGTCCAGTTAACTGTATAACTTGTAACAACGCACAAATAAAATATCTTCTATGATATCTTCTTTTAAATTCATCCTCAAATTAGAAACTATGAACTTTAATGCTGAAAAAAGTCGTTCCACACTAACTTGCGTTGCTGGTGCACTTAATGCAACACGCGCCAATTGATAAAGTTGTGGATATATGACCTGTTTTTCCTCCCAGAATTTCAAAACACTTTCCGACGACTTTAGAAGCGGTTCTTCTAAAAATACTTTAAATGATGCTTTAAGGGTATTTGTTATTTCACCAGTTGGATCGCTCCTTCTTACTAAAGTTGAAATGTTATGTACATGTTTCTCAATATAGCTAGAATTCAGGAAATCCTCCAATTCAGTACTTGAACCTGCAGCTTGTATGTCACTTGAGGTAGATGGCATATTTTCCGTTACCACGCTTGAAGAAACATCTGCATTCTTCTGGTTTAGGTTAATTTTCTGCATATGGATATATAAATTTATTAAATTGGTTTGTGCAATACTTTGCTGTTCATCTGTGAGAGTAGAATTTACTCTAGGGTCTAAATAAATAGCACTTAATAATGCATTATAGTCAAATAAAACAATTTGTCTGCGTTTCATGTGACAAATAACCTGTCTAGCTAACGGAGTGTTAATTTTTTGCAGTTCAAATTGACATTTCATCCATTCGATATAAAAATCACCCATGGTGAGCTGTTCTTTTTGCAAAATTTTAGTAAGCTTCTTTCCTGGGAGCATAGATTTCAAAAATAAATCTAGATCATTCCAGGTCTCATCAGGTAAGTATAGGAATTCACTTGTGGCACATATATCTTTTAGGTTTAAAATACTTTCAACCATATCTATCGTTGAATGCCATCTCGTGGAGCAATCTAATGTAGGTTTCTTTTTCCTTTTTTCTTTCAAAATTATAGTGAATGTTGGTGTTCTAAGCCGTTTTATTATGTCTCTGGCACTGGTTATTACACTTTGTATGGTATTATCATTGCAAGCATCTTGCATTGCGAGTTGTAGTGTAGGTGCAGCGCATCTGACTACTGCAATGGCGACATTATCCTCATTGTCTACAATATTATATTGAAAATTTAATATAGATTGCATTATTTGGTCATTAAAAGAATTTTCTGTTACATGATCGACATCATCTACGTCCGAATCAGAATCTGAATTTGTGATATTATCTAATTGACTAGTACTGCTATAGAATCTATCGGCTTCTTCAGGATTATTATTATCATAGTTATCTTCAATCTGAATAGCTTCGGCCGCAATTAATCTACTCATTTTTAGTATGTTTGCACCATTATCGGTAGTGATACAATAAATCTGCTTGTTGGTGATTCTAAAACGCCGCAAAATGAAAATCAATCTTTCCTTTAAATGTTCTGATGTATGTCGTTTAAAAAGTTCAATTACTGCAAGATTTCTAAGAACGATTTGTCCATTCTTAACGTACTGAGCATTGACTCCCATAAAACTACGATTCGACAAGGATGCTACATCCACTTTGAGGCATATAGGTAAATGTCGCATCTCATTAGCTAAATTTGAACGTAATTGGTCTGCAGTATCTTGGAGGGTACTTCGTACATTTTGAGAGTTAATCACAAAGTTAATGTTTGGTATCAGAGAAATAATATTTTGAAAAGCGTGGTCATCTATTAAAGTCAATGGACGTCCGTGAACTGTAACTAAATTTGTACACTCCTGAAGTAATCTATCCTGCGCACTTAATCTTGGTTTTTTAACCGAACTGTCATTTTCTTTATTCAGCAATAATACTTCTTTGAACTCTTTTTCATGGTATTTGCTCAAATGCTTCAAAAGATTTGCACCATGTAGGGTCTGCAAAGAAATACTTTCAAATAATAAAGGAAATAACTATTGATGATGTAATTGAAATTTTAATGATGACTAATAGTTAAATGTAATTAAATAAACTGTCACCAGTAACTTTTAACCGACTTCAAAAAAGGAGTTTTAATTCGCCTTTATGTTTGTCATATTGTCGGACTTAATATTCGTATATGTTAGCCTGTGTGGATTTCTAAACACGTGTGTTAAATTTCACAAGGGTATTGTGTCTGTTTTTGTCTATATCTGTATATATGTTTCGCCGCGTATTTCTCAGGTATAGTTCCTGAGAAATACGCGGCCAAACATATTTAGATTGCAATTAATCTTTATTTATTAGCTTAAACAACTTGCTGCTTTTGTTTCGCGTGTGGAAGCGTCCTGCCTTCCACGCTGTGTAAACACGTGTAGAGTAGTTGGTGGTAGTTGCAATTTTCACCGCATTTGTCCAATATTGTGGAAGTAGCTAGATATTGTATTTATTTGCATCCATTGTAATGGACTTCCGCAAACTAACGCCTCTATTCAATATATAATTTTATTACTTGATTTGAAGGCTGATAGTTAGTACTCATCAAAATTAATAACTTTTACTAAGGAACATAAAATAAACTTTTACAAATAAAAAATATACTTTTTGGTATTTTAATCCTCCTAAATTCGTACAAGCGTAATGTTACGTCATGAAATGGTGAAAACAATACGTAGACATACTTTCGCAGCAATAGTAGGTTATTTGCTATTAGTTACATATTGAAGAGTTCCGTAGTTTATCTCCGAAGATCTTTATCAGATCCTTATTTAATATATTATATAGGTACTAAAATCTTCCTTAAAACATAAGAATTTAAATAACGAAAACCCCATTCAAATCTGATCAGTAGGTAGTCTTTAAGAAAATCGCGAATATACAAGCATACATACATAACTCCTTTTTTGAAGTCTGTTAAAAAGTTGTTCATATTGATAAGTACAATTAGGGCTCAAGGTCAGCGCTCAAGATAGGTACCTGCCTCGATCTATACTTGCAATAGGGTATATGCATGTATTTTTTATCATTATTCGATTGTATATGTATGTATGTATGGTACATTACCGAAAAAAAATATAACACTTGTAAAAATATGATAAATGAGTATTAAAATTATCAAACAAACCTGCAAGCATTTTCGGGCTTTTGAAACGCCGCCATCTTGGCGCGCTTTCTTTGACGTCAGAGTTCACATCATAAAAGATATCTTGTATGGAATGGAGTGTATAATTAACGAATTATAAATTTTATTGATAGGTTTTTTTTTAATGAATCACGTTAAAGCTCATAAAGAAACACAAAACATGATAGACAACCAGTAATATACACAAGATATTGTCATCGCGCACAGTAACATCACGTTTCACTCCAACCAAAAGTGTGCGTTTTGACATTTTAAATTTCCCTCGCATGATTCTCACTTTTCAACTTTATTATTTAATAGTTAAAATGCGATTAATTTAAAAAGTAATTGCATAGGTCTCATTCTACAGCAATAAAGATTACGAATAAAAAATATTTGACCTAAATTTGAATCACATGCATATTCCCTATTAAACTAGGTAGGTAAGTACAATACCTACTAAGTTGTTAGACGCCTCGGCAACATTCAGTTTTCGGAATAATACAATGTCCTGCAGTCCTGCATCTTGTCATTTAATAATCGTACCTATTCATTCGTTAATCGAACGTAGCTGAGTACCTACAGTTTTAATCTATACCCGCTATTATAAAATTGTAGATGGGTCATGTCCGTACTTTGTACAAAAGATAGTATAAAATAAAAACAGGCTGGAAAAGGCGCATTCTACACGTCAGTATCTACTACTTCATATTTGCTTTGACTTACCTTCAAAACTTTTTCGCAACCAGCAACTAAACATTTCGCAGTCTTATTACTTTCATCAAGATTAAAATATCTATAAACTTTATTAATTTTTTTACGACCCATTTCCGTAATAATTCTTGTACATAAGTGTACTTAAAATCAACTAATTATAAGTATTACGATATTTATCTATAATACCTACGTCGCAGGCGGTTGATGTAAATTTCAATTATTACAAAATAATGTCCATGCACTTTACAACGTTGCCAGTTCGCTCGGGGTGCGGGAAACCGTCCCGTCCAACCTATCAAACGGACCAATTGGATCCCAGCTCGTATGTGGCGTGGATTCGCGCGCTTTTGCAAATGAATAGGTTTGGCAACGTTGCGTATTAATCGTTATAATAACGTTAATTTGCTGTCATAATTTCGTTCTGTTACCCGTAAAACGTTATACAAAAGATTGAAAACGATATATTTGCCGAGGTACCGATAACATTATAACGTTATTATATCGTTACGAATTCCGTTATGGGTAACGTTTTAAGTCCCTGCTCCAGGCGCTCTGACCACTCCATCTTGACTGTTCTATTCAACTTGATTCTTGCGTGCTCTAAAATTAAAACTCAAATGTGGAAATAAAAATACGGTAGTTAGCAGAAATCGATCCCGCGCCTCTCGAGTAAATAGAAAAATTTGTTTTATTCAAATAAAAATGAACCTTTAATGGAACGGTGAAAACAATACATAGACATGCGATCGCAGCAATCGCGGGTCATTTGCTGTTAGTAATTGAAGAGTTCCATTGTCTACCTCCGAAGATCTTCATCAGATTCTAATGTACTATATAATCTAACCTTCCCTGAAAAACAAGTATTTGAATAACGAAAACCCCATCCAAATCGGATTAGTAGTTTTTGAGAAAATCGCGGACATACAAACATACATACATACATATGAGTCGAATACAGCCCGTTCTTTTTTTAAAGTTGGTTAAAACATTAAAAGACGTGATTAATCCGGCCATAAGCACGACTGCTGAGCCGGAGGTCTCGGGTTCGATTCCCGAGCAAAGTGTTATTGAGTTTTTCTGTTAAGAAATTTGTAGTAGCAGCCCGGAGTTTGGAATTGTGCCCGGTTGATGGTAATAGGCTCACCACCTATTACATGGGACTTAATAACAGCATTGGTGAAATTTGTGTGTACAACTGTGTGCCCCTCTGCCCACCCCTTCGGGGAATACAGGCGTGACGCTATGTTATGTTATAAGCTGTTTTCTTAAAATGATTAGGTATTTATCTTGGCCTGAATGTGGGAGTGCGACTCACGCTTAACCAGTTTTCATATTTTTACTGTTTAAAAGAATTTCCATTTTCTTATCTCTCGGAATCAAAATTCTGAAGGAATTCCTTTTGACATTTTTAATAAATTGCCAGAGAAGGCAATTCATTGCAAGAGATAGTTTCAATAGCGTTCTTCTTAATGTGACTTTTTCTCTTTGGCTTGCCAACTTATGAATTTGAACCCGCCATTTTGTTTATCTAGTTCATATTTAAGTTCTTGAAATAGGCAATAATAACATCTTTACGAGAAAGCATAAATTAAAATTATTATGTCTATAAATTTATTAATTACTACATATAATATAATATAGCCTCGTTGGTCTAGTGTTCACAAGCGCGGCTGCTGAGCGTGAGGTCCAGGGTTCGATTCCCAGGTCGGGCAAAATGTTATTGGGTTTTTCTGTTAGGAAATTCTCAGTAGCAGCCCGGAGTCAGGAAGTTGGTGGTGTGACACCCCCGTGCTTCGGAGAGCACGTAAAGCCGTCGGTCCTTCGCCTAATCTCTCTCCGGTCGTGTCGGATTCCGTCCCATCGGAATATTTATTTATTTATTCTTTATGCACAGTATGTACAAAGGCGGACTTAATGCCTTAGGCATTCTCTACCAGTCAACCATGGGGTGGTGCAGAAACAAAAACGTGGTAGGTGCACTTAACGAGAAAGGTTATAGGATAAACAAATTAATACATAAAATTTATTTACAAAAAGTATATAAACTAAATATATATATAATTATTTATATAAATAACTAATACATACTTAAATAAATACATACTTAAATAAATGGCCCGGTTAGTGGAGTGTGATAGTAGGATAACATCAGAACCTGGCGCATGGATAACATTTGGTGTGACATAGCTAGATAGAAGGAGACCGTATCGGTGGCGGTTACCACCAACAACAGCATTCCCGATGAGGGTTGACGTCAGGCAGGCGGCCGGTCATAAAAACATTGCCAAAACTTTAGCAGCATGGATTTTGAATTGGGAAGTATGTATAGTAGTATCACCCGGCCAAATTTGATTATGTGATGATGCATATACAAGAGAATGAAGAAGTATATGTAGGTGGTGATTTTAATGGGCACGTGGGAAGTTTGAATGAAGGGTATGAAAGGGTACATGGTGGCTGGGGATATGGAAACCGTAACCCTGATGGTGAGACACTGCTGCAATCTGCCTCTGCCTTTGACCTCGCAATAGCAAACACGTGGTTCACAACGTGATACATGGTGGTGGAGTGAAGACGTACAAAATATACTGAAAGAAAAGAAGATCGCGTTTAAAGAATGGCAGGGTGTGGAAACAGAGAATGAAAGTTTGAAAGAAGAGAGGAAGGCGATTTACATTGAATGCAAGAGAAAAGCAAAAAAGGCGGTAGCAGTTGCCAGGGCTAAGGCACAAGAGAGGTTATATAACTCACTAGATTCTCCTATAGGCCAAAAGGAACTCTACCGGATAACAAAAGAAAGGGAAAAGAGAGCAAGAGATATAACTAGGATGAAATGTATGAAAAACGATACAGGTAAGATTTTGACCGAAGATGATGAAATAAAAGGGCAATGGAAGGCATATTTTGAAAAGCTAATAAATGAGGAGAATGCATGGAATGGTGTGCTAAATGAGGTACAAGTAAACATGGGTCTGGTGAATGAGGTTAGTATAGATGAAGTAAGAAAGGCACTTAAAAGTATGAAAAATGGAAAGGCCATGGGCCCAGATAATATACCATTTAAACCATTTAAACCATTTATTTTGTTACACTCACTTTACATAAATTATACAACATACAATAAAAACAATACACGTGTAACAGGGGGTCCAGCTCAGTAAATGCTGCGCTGGTGCACAGCACTGATTTTCATACTTCCATACTACCAGTGGAAGTATGGAAGTTGTTAGGAGAAGATGGATGTAAGTGGCTGACTTTATTCTTCAATAAGTTGTTGCAGGAAGAAGCGATCCCACAAGAATGGTGCAATAGTTCGCTTGTGCCGATTTTTAAGAATAAAGGTGATGTCCAGGATTGCAACAACTATCGAGGAATAAAGCTTATGTCACACAGTATGAAAATATGGGAGAAAGTGGTAGAGAAAAGGTTGCGAGAGGAGAGTATGATATCCGAAAATCAGTTTGGGTTTATGCCAGGTCGAGGTACAACTGACGCCATATTTGCACTCCGCCAATTGTGCGAGAAGTACAGACGTGCACATAAGAACTTGCACATGGTGTTCATTGATCTGGAAAAGGCGTATGATAGAGTACCTCGGGATGTCTTGTGGTGGGCTTTGAAAGAGAAAGGCGTGCCTGCGAAGTATGTGGAGTTAATTCGTGCTATGTATAATCAATCCAGTACATATGTCCGGTCAGCTGCTGGCAACACCGACAAGTTCAGTGTGGCTGTAGGCTTGCATCAGGGATCGGCTTTAAGCCCTTACCTCTTCCTGATGATAATGGACGCTCTGACGTTGGACATACAGGAAGAGGCACCCTGGTGCATGCTGTTTGCCGACGACATTGTTCTTGTGGGTGAAGATGTCAGAGCAGACTTGAGAAATGGCAAAATAATCTGGAGAGTGTTGGTCTAAAAATCAGCAGAACCAAAACAGAGTACATGTTTTGTGATTTTGGCGGTCTCTCCAGTTTTGGTGCTATAGCGCTGGGTGGTGCGCTATTACCAGTCTGCTCCGACTTTCGGTATCTGGGTTCTATCATACAATGCGATGGCGAAATAGACCGGAGCGTCAAGCACAGAATTAACACAGGGTGGATGAAATGGCGGCAGGTCACGGGAACTATTTGTGACCCCCGAATTCCCCTTAAACTTAAGGGGAAAATCTATAAAACAATTATTAGACCTGCTGTCTTGTATGGTTCAGAATGTTGGCCCACGAAGGGAATGAATGAAAGACAACTACATGCAGCTGAGATGAGAATGTTACGAAGGATGTGTGGTGTGACGCGGATGGATAGAATTAGAAATGAATATATAAGAGGAAGTCTGAAAGTGGCACCGGTGACTGAGAAGTTGTGTAGAAATCGTTTAGCATGGTATGGGCATGTGATGCGGAGGGATGAGGGTCATGTGACAAGGAAAGTTTTGAGTATGAATGTAGATGGCTATAAGAGTAGAGGAAGACCGAGGAAGCGATGGATGGATTGTCTTAAAGATGATATGACTAGAAAAGGGGTGACTGACGATATGACAGCTAATAAAGATGTATGGAACAAGAATACATGCTGCGCCGACCCCAAATAAATTGGGATAAGGGCAGGGGGATGATGATGACATACTTAAATAAATAAATAAAATAAAATAAAATAAAATAAATAATGAGAGTGAAGAAAGAGGGAGTGCACCTGTGTTTGCGAATACACTTGTGCACTATAATATCTCCTGCGTACTTGGCTAGTCTCCGTGGAGATAGGCCGCCGTGAGCGAAATACGGTCTGTAGGAGTATATTATATAATGAAGATTAATGATTATATATTATATAATGGAAGGAAATATTTTTAATAAGTAAAGTTAATGAGAGTCCCATACATTATTTTGTTAAACATACTCATATTAAATCTGTTCTATTAAAATACAGATAAATCTTTGAAAAGCATTAACGCATGCTTAGCGAACGTTAAAGTTATAATTTTTTGTGTAAAAAGAATACGGTCGCGCCACCCAGATAAATACTCCAGGCGCTCTGACCACTAAGCCATCTCGACTGTTCTATTCAACTTCGCGAGCTCTTGGCGAGCTCAAAAGTAAAAACAAAAATGTGGAAAGAAAAATACGGTCGTTAGCAGGATTCGAACCTGCGCCTTCCGACGTCACCTTAGACGTATTAAGATGTGGAAGAAGAATCCAGGGTAGTGAGCAAAGGTCGAAATGGCTTAGTGTTCAGAGAGCCTGGAGTATTTATCCGAGAGGCGCACGCGCAGGTTCGAATTCTGTTCTCGACCGTATTTTTATTTACAAATAACATGTTATTTAACAGTTTACCCGCCTCGGGAATGAACCCAATACCTCATGCTCAACGCGACTACTAGACCAACAGTCAACCTTATTAGACTGCCAAAATAACTATCTACCCACCAAAAAAAAAAAAGATCACATCCTATCAGAATCCGTCACCTCACATGAAGACTATTCCAATCAGTGTCCCCGACAGATATCGTCCCTGGCCGGCCCGTCTCCAGGGACAGGGGGGTGAGGGGCGGCTGTGAGGGGAGGGGGTCCATCAAACGCACGCCGAATACTGTCATATTTCGCACTCGATATTTTACGAAGCTATGGGTCTGGTGCTGACGGCGTTGTGGGGTGCCAGTGTAAGCGGGCGTAGAGATGTCGTGGATAGAATAGAATATATTTGTTAGTGGAGATATTTTTGTATCAGTGTGTTGTATATTTTTACATCGTGGTGGGTGTAGAGGTTGAAAAATGTGCCGCGTGACACCGCTACGACTCATGCTTGGAAAAAAAATACGATTCACCGATAATTGTTCCGGGTCTGGGTGTGAATGTGAAATAATATGTCACTAGACGCACCCATACCTATAGAAATACTAGTGTGGGTTAATATTAAGTTATGTCGTATAAATGGATTAAAGTTCAAGATAAGAAAATCTGATTTGTATCCATGGTAAAATAAACGCAACTATGCTACATAATTATAACCTTTTTTTACCACGTTTTGAACAAATGCAGACACTTTTCTTTTTGAATACTATGTATCCAATCATATCATGTGTTTTAACCACGCTATATCCATTTTTTTTAAGGTAACACTCTTCGAGCCATGGCTATATTATCTTGTATATATCACTCGTTCAATGATTCCTTAAAAATTACCTATCTAAGTTGTACCTAATTTCAATACCAATCCAAAAGTAAGATACAAAAATATAATTATAGTTTTCATGATTTTGCTTTGAAATTGTTCCACGCTTGCACTGTGACCCCACACACTAAAAGGGTGCACTTGAGAATTTCGAGAGTATTCACATCAAGTACATATTTTTACGCACTGTATGTACTTATGTACATATATACCTAGTATTTACTAACACTTATGTACAAAGTCATCTTCAAACGAAGTGTCGACTCTGTTTAGTTTGGCTTAGTAAGGCTAGATACAAACTTGGGTGTTTGTAACAAAACTGCTCTGCAAAGAAAGCTCATTGAGCGTGGTTTACTGTCAAACGTTATTATTTCTAATAATACTTACATTAAATTTCTTATAATAATTTGGCTGAATTGCCCGCGTCCGTAGGCCCCTGGGTGGTGCAAACACAACTCTGGTGGGAGTCTTCGGCCGCAGCTGTTTACCACCCACCGGATGAAGCCATGCCGTGAGGCGACCTAGTCGTGTTTCGGGATGTAGTTCGGTGCAACCGTTGTGGGAGACGGGTCTGGGCAGTTGCATCAACTCACCAACTATCGTTCTCCCCAAATCTATCAACTCTACTTGCTTCATCCTCGGCCACACCGTCGCTTACCATCAGGCGAGTTGGTGGCCAAACGTAGATCCAATTACGATAAAAAAACGGACAAATAATGCCCGTCGAATATCTGTTGAATCACAGTGTTAATGGTTTGTTAACATAGCCCCGATACAGGAGAAATTCCACGTGTCATTGCCTAACCTTTTTCCAACACTAGCTTCAGCTTTCAGTCTAACCAGAGGCAGTTTAAAACCAGTATTTTTGGGGCTTATCTGACTTCAACAGTCCAGTTAATTTTTAACACGATATCTCGTAAGACTGGTTGTCAGACTTTCAGGCATCTGACTACCCGTAACGGCTATTATAGAGTTTATTTTGACAACTCTCCGAGGCACGGATGGGTTTCGATAGCATAAAATGGTCACTCATTCACAGACAAGCCGCGGCATGCACACCTTGGCCTCGATCGATCGATCTATTCAGTTGTTACTTAGCTACGAGTCCCACGAGAAGAGTAATCTCAAGGGTATGGTTGCGAAAAAAGTGGGCGATTAAATAAAATCTTTATTGTGTGAATCCCGCCTTAAACTGAAACTGTTGACCTAGTGTAAGACTTGTTTGATGTTACTCGTCTGTGATATAGTTTTAGCTCTTAGGGAAAATATAATATGATACGCACATGGCTTCACGTCATCGTTCCCAATGGTAAAGCCGACTGCCTTAATAATACTGCATTGCATCCACATTTAACTGATACCATTATGAAATCGTAAAGCTTTTGCTATCTACCGTCCACAATGCACACGCTACTGAGAAATTCCCAAACACACTTTGCTTGCCCCGCGAATTGAACCCCGGGCCTCAAGCCCTGACTGATCAGGCAGTCTGACTAATCTTTCATATAATTCCTCTGAACATTTTTTGTTTTATAATGAGTAACACATTTCCTCCCAGAATTAAATTCTTAGAAATAAAAATTTGGAAACAAAATTATAATTGGATAATTAAAGCGGTTTCTGGCAAAGAGTACCTATATAAAAAGACTCGGAAATAATATCTGAAGGATAGGCAGAAGCGTCTTTATAACATCTATTTGCTGGTATTTTCGTGAAAAGCGATAAAAAATTATTTATCGGCATTACGGATCGATCAGTAGCCTCATATAACTACAACTTAATATTTTATCCTTCTTTCATATCAGCGTAAAGTAATATCTTTTTGATAAGGTGTCAAAACTCACATAAGCGATTTCCGCTACAGCAGTGCCACAAAATGAAAAGAATCAGAAGGCCCACCGTATACAACGGGATACAAAAAAATGTTGCTTTTGTATGCCAAGATGGACGTACACTTCGCTCCACGCCACGATACAAATTAATACATTTTTGTATCAGGTTCAAATTCTGGTAAATTAAACACGTTAACGTTTTTATCTAAGTAGTATGTTTCCATGTTTTTTACATTATATTTTGACGTGTATAGTCCTCGGTAGTGTTCATACGTGAGATCTGTGTCAAATGGAATCGGGTTTGTGGAGAATACAACTATGAATCCTTTGAAACCCCAGGCCCCTGCTTGCTGGCGGTGCAGACGTCAATCTTGAAGAAGGACGCTGCTGATGGACGAGCGCCGCTGTGTGGTTTCATAGGACAAACAAAGTCAGTGAGGATTTTCATAAACCCAAGCTCATAGCTACAATTACTCTTTCTTCAACAGCCATTCCAGGCGCTACCTATATGGTTCTAGTCGCACAATTTGACTACTAGGTTAAGTTGTTCTAACTTACTTTATTCGTCCTTTTATACCATGGTAACTGGGTTGTGGAGGTCAGATCCGCACCATGTACAAAAATACTGGTATTATGCTGCATCCGGTTAGATTGGAAGCCGACTCCAATGTAGTTGGCAAATGACTAGCCAGATCAATTTCTGTTTTGTATTTATGTAATATGAATTTTTATTTGAAACTTCTAATAACATCACACGGAGTAGGAATTCTGCATCTGTCTGCCTTTTGTCACTATTGTTTGTAGTGTTTGTAAGTTTATAGTGTCCATAAAATCCGCTGTAAAGCGCTGGAAGCGTTGCCGTGGTACATTGTAGCGTCAGCATATCAAGCGAAGTGGTTAAGTTTTTCCTTCGATAGCAAAAAGTGGGGATGCATTATGTATGGGCAATATATGTGAGTGATGTGATACTGGGTCGTTGGACAAAATGTTTGGCTAAAATATTGTTGATATTTGTTTCAACGAAAACTGTTATTTCCCTTGCTAGATTAGAATAAAAAACATTTCTTATTTATTAATTTTTTCGAAGTCAAAGGTTTTTATTTCATATAAAACATATAATATAACTGCCTTTAGTTAAGAAAAGTCTGAATTTAGATGCACGGTTCCAAAAAGTCGTTTCTTGTGGAGAAGAACCGGCAAGAAACTTCATGGTTACTCTTTTAAACTTTATATCTTTTACAATTTCTGTAAATTCAAATTTGGGCGGGATGTAAGAACAACGTAATCTTGCATGTAGTCACTAATATAAAGGATAATTAGATAAGTCTTATTCAATTGCAACACATTTGACTAGTTTACGGGGTACTGAAATTGAAAAAAATGTTGAAGTCAATTAAGCTACATAGGTAGGCTTTCATTTAGACTTAGTGGTAAGATAATCGCATTTGTACGACATTAACTGCAAAGTTGCTAACTGTCTGGTTGGTCTACTGGTCACAAGCGCGACTGCTGAGGTTTTGGGTTCGATTACCAAGTCGGGCAAAGTGTAATTGGGATTTTTTTATTAAGAAATTCTCTTTATCAGCCCGGAGTTTTGAATTGTGCCCGGTAAATGGAAATAGGGTCACCACTTATTAGTGAACATGGGACTGAATAACAGCATTGGTGAAATGTGGGTGTAAGATTTTGTACATTTAAGTGTTTATATTACAATAGTGAACAGTTGAAGGCTTTTATATCTATATCTGTAAATATCTACTATTGATAGGATAACGACTTACAAATCAATATTTAGACAATCCAACAACTTGAGAAGATATTATTATATTATTTACTAACACACAATATCTTCGATATGTGTACTTACGTCTTCAGGATAAATAGAGGTCTCTATATTCATTGTTTGTAGAGTCAACGACCCTACCATAGAGCGATACGGTTATTTAAGGTGTATATAAATAGTCATATGACTGTCTCGTTGATCTCGTGGTCGCAAAAGTGGCTTGCTGAGCGTGAGGTCCTTGCTTCGATTTCCAAGTCAGGCAAAGAATAATCATCATGAGAATTGTTTGTGAAACAATTAACATTGTGGTTATAATATTAAATGGAAAAAAATACGGTCGTGAGCAGGATTCGAACCTGCGCCTCCCGGATAGATACTCTAGCCGCTCTGACCACTAAGCCATCTCGACCTCTGCTCACCACCGCGAATTCTTTTATCCACATTTTAACACGTAATCCAGGAGGCGCAGGTTCGAATCCTGCTCACGACCGTATTCCTTTTCCATTTAATATTATAACTATAGAGTTCACTAAGCATGCGTTAATGCTTTTCAAAGATTTATCTTTAATTATGATTATATTTCTCGTGGAACCTTCACAGTCAATAAAGTCACAGTATGATAACAACGACCCTGCCAGTACCCTCCCAACAAATGGTAGGGTGATAAGCACACGCAACCCAGTGAAGTGAGCGGTGAGAGATATCAGTAATTATGATATATTATTATCATGTCCCGTTACTGACCCGTGACGTCATAATTATTATAATTTAGCTATGTTCACTAGAGCAGTGATAGCTTAGTGGTATGACCGTTGGACTGGGAAATCAGATATCACGAGTTTGAATCCAAGGCACGCACGACTTTACAAGTCATGTGCGTATTGGAAATTAATTATTACAGGTTTAAAACGGTGAAGGAAAACATCGTGAGGAAAACTATTTTTTTTTGACGTGTTACTCCTCTTGGATTTTTATAAAACTTGGCATACTGTTAGGCAAGAAATAAAAAATCATTCTGTATTTCTTCTTTTGGAAATGTTAATTTAATTAAATCTAAAGATATAATATTAAATGGCAAAAGAATACGGTCGCGAGCAGGATTCGAACCTGCTCGCGATGATATTCTCTTTCAATTTAATATTATATCTTTAGAGTTCGCTAAGCATGCGTTAATGCTTTTCAAAGATTTATCTGTATCAATTAAATCTGATAGAAATCGAATGACAAAATTTTTATTTGCATTTTTGTTATAATTTTATTCAGGCTTGGTCCATAGGTAACTGCCATAAAATAAAGTTTAAAGTGTACCATAACATTGCCATTTAGTTTTATTTTACTTGATTTGAAAACACATATCGTTTTGAAAAATAAAAGCCGATTCCGGACACGTTTTTTCAAATAGCTTCTCAATTGACCAAGATAATTTAAATATAGTTAATATCTACTATTACGCGTTGATTTAAGAACTTCCTCCTCATTTTTCATCGGTTTGAAACACCCGGGAATCAAACACAGGACTTTACGCTCAACCGCCACAGCTTGCGACCAACGAGACATTCAGTCATAAATAGATTCAGGTGTTACTTTGCGGAAGTCCATTACAATGGATGGAAATAAATACAATATAGCTACTTCCACAATATTGAGGGTAGTCATGTATTACCTGTGCACCGCCCGCCCGCCCGCAAATATATGCACGTACGCAAGCGGTGAAAGTTTTGCCCCCCCACGGGGCATCATCAGGAGCTGTTAGACCGTGCAGAGTCCGCCACCGAGTGACGATGCACAGGTAATGCATGACTACCCTCAATATTGTGGAAGTAGCTAGATATTGTATTTATTTTAATACATTAAGTCTGTTAAGTTACAACAATATATCTCTGCTATACCCCTGCGGACGGAGCTGGGATGCTGTTATGTTTTTTATCTCTTTTGTTATAGTCGGCACTGATTAATTTATCAACTTCAACGTATTTTTCTAAAATATTCAAAGTCCATCTATTCATCACCACGTACAACCATTAATCTCTATTGATTAATTTCACAAACAGCAGTCGTTCGTTTTATAAACTGATGAATATTCACTATGACGTCACGGACTGAATATTTTAAAATGGAAAGTCCATCGCAGGGATTTGTAGAGTTTTCCATAAATTGGGGGAGAGCCCCCCCCCCCCTTATAAAATAACTGTTTTATTTATTCATTGTAGAAGTATGCTGTTAAATCCTAATATAATACCTATTATAAATGCGAAAGAGTGTGAATGTTTGGTATTGTTTCACGCAATAGCTAATGAATTGATTTGGATGAAATTTAGCTCACAGATAGTTCATAACCTGGATTAACTCATAGAATACTTGTTATCCTGCCTGGATTCAATTTTGAAGTAAGCAGACGAAGTCGCGAGCAGGAACTAGTGGATGTATAAAGTTATAATTTTTGTTGTGGTAATAAAATTACGGTCGTGCAGGATTCGAACCTACGCCTCCCAATTTTCTTTCCACAAATTATATAGGTAGCTTTAGAGTTCACAATGCATGCGTTAATGCTTTTCAAGGATTTATTATTTGTATTTGTTAAGGTAATTGCATCTGTACGACATTTTATTAACTGCAAAGTCGGTTCAATTACCTGTATTAGTACTAAATAGATAGCAATGACGTCACCATAAGACGTATTCATATGTAGAAGAAGAATTTAGGTTAGTGAGCATAGGTCGAGATGGCCTATCGGTCAAAGGGCCTGGAGTATTTATCAGGGAAAATGAAAAATACGGTTGCAGGATTCGAACCCGCGCCGGGTTCGAATTCTGCAACCGTATTTTTCATTCCATAGAAATTTAATTTAGAATTAATTTAGAATAATAATAATAATAATGTTTATTGACTTCCATAACAAAAAAAATTACAAATTGAACAGGATATAATTATGTGTCAGGTATTATGTTACATTTTAAAGCATGGGCAACTGTGCCTGAGCTAGGCAGAGCCTGTATTTCAGGTCACAGTGAGAGAGAATTTTAACTTATAACTTTAGAGATCGCTAAGCATGCGATTTATGCCTATATGAAAGTCGGTAAAAAAATTATTGCGAAGTCTTCGACATCTTTAGCACGAACCTTTTTTCTTTTCAGTTAGTATATTTAAGTAAAACAAGATGAAACCTAGACTTGAACGCAGTTACCTAGTTTGGCGCTATCTGCCGCTTCTCTGGCATTTATTTCGTTGCGCAGAGTTCACGACCAAAACGAATGAAGCACGTACGATGGTGTCGGGGTTCCGTAATGAATGGAATGCTACAGGAGCAGGTTTGCGAGGATGGTTCTTTTATCCGACTGCCGTAGAAGGAGGGTTTAGTTTTTTATTTACATGCAACGTATTTGGGTACTTATGAAATGTCAGAATTTAATTACACATGTGCCTGGTAGATGGCAATAGGCTCACCACCTATATATATATACTCCCATCCGTATTTAGTTCTGGGCGGCCTATCTCCATGGAGATTAACCAAGTACGCAGGAGATATTATAGTTCACAAGTGTATGCGCAAACACAGGTGCACTCCCTCTTCCTTCACTCACATAGTCCGATGGGACGGCAATCCAACACGACCGGAGAGAGATCAGGCGCAGGACCGACGGCTTTACGTGCTCTCTGAAGCATGGGGGTATCACACCACCAACTTCCTAACTCCGGGCTGCTGCTGAGAATTTCCTTACAGATAAACCCAATAACACTTTGCCCGACCTGAAAATTTAACCCAGGAACTCATGCTCGGCAGCCGCGCTTGCGACCACTAGACTAACAAGGCAATCACCTATGTGAATGGGACTTAATAACTGCATTAGTGAAATTAGGTGTACAACTGTGTACACCTCTGCCTACCCCTTCGGGGAACAAAGACGTGATGCTCTGTTATGAAAGCTAATAATTCTATAAAAAGGTAGTACGGAACATGATTCAACCCATACATAAAGAGTTCTTTTTCGTATTTAGTTTAGTGCGACCGGGTCGGCTGGCGTTCTGCCAGGCCCCTTAAATTAATCAACAATTAGCGCGACGAGATTTGTCCGGCGCGCTGTCTGACATTTCGGAAGGCTCGTGTTTTAACTACGATAGTGATTAACATTTTTGATTAATTACACAGAAAGAATGAATATGTATTCTCATTTTAAAATATAACATAGCGTCACGCTTGTATCCTCCAAAGGGGATGCAGAGGTATAAACAGTTGTCGACCCAAATGCCACCAAGTCTGTTGTTCAGTCTCATGAAATAGGTGGTGAGACTATTGCTACAACATACTATCCCAAGCCTTGAGCTGCTACTTAAGAGTTTCTCCACAGAGAAACCTAATAGCACTTTGCCCGATCCGGGAATGGAACCCAGGACCTCACTCTCAATAGTCGTGCTTGCAACTTCTAGACCAACGAGCAGTTTTTATATAAGCTGGGTAGTATTATCCTGTTATTGGCTAATGTCTACAAATTCTGATTACGCTGCTCGGGTTATGCTCGGTGAATTTATCTTCTTGCTGGGGTTACGGTGATTGCAGCTGCAGTCTAGTACAAGTCAGTTAGTTCCGAGATCTAGCTCCAATCACCGGCAGTGGAGGACCCGGTTCAGGTCAGAGTAGCGTGTGATTTTAATCGATAAACTGCCAAGCCATCAAGCACTGTTTAATTACAACAACTTACGTCCGCTGACTCTTTGAAGTCATCTGGTATAAAAGAAATTAATTATCACTTAAAACGGTGAAAGGAAATTAGCACACAAGAGATTTTCTCGATGTCAGAGACCTATGGGTGTAACAAGAAGGTTGTTAATTAACAACACGAGAACGGAGAAGAAGGAGAACAATAATTTGCTGATCGAGATAATGGAGTTCTTCTCCACCAACTGGGAACTTAATTCTAACGTATAGAATAATAAAACTCTTCATTCGTTTAAATCTATGTATTGTGTCAATTCATACGTGTGTGTGTGTGTGTTGTGTGTGTGTGTGTGTGTGTGTGTCGTGCCACACTGCTAGTCACACAAAGTATAGTGTTATTTTAGTGAAACTATCACGTTGCTTGTGTGTCTGGTTTTATTATAAACCGTCGCACACAGAGGCATAAACGACAGCGGTTCTAATATGTAGAAGAGGAATTTGGTACAATAATATTAATAATTTCTGTAACGTCTATACTATGTACCATAATTATTCTAGCTAATAAATAATTCGACTGATTGATTTTTTATTCGATTTTATGACATCTTATTCATAATACATATCAAACAATAAAAAGTAAAAAAAAAACAACTATTAACAGTTTTAGACAGATATAAGAAAAGAGCGTACTCTTTTTTAAAAGACCAGTAACGCACTCTGGTGTTACGGATGTCCATGGGCGGCGGTAGTCGCTTACCATCAGCTCGTTAGCACAAGCGGAGCAGAAGAAGCGGAGCGGGAGTAGTCATAAGCGGTAGCGGGGCGATTATGTATAATATAATTTTTTGCTATAGTACCAATGTAGGTCTCACATGTGTTAGGGGTAACACATAAAAAAAATGATTTAAAAAGTTGTTTTAAGAACGTCTCTTTGCATATATTGTAAAGAAACCAGCACATTGACAGTGAGACAAGATGATTGACAGTGAGACCTACATTGGTACTATAGCAAAAAATTATATGATACATAATCGCCCCGCTACCGCTTATGACTATTGCCGCTCCGCTTCTTCTGTGATGAAGCTTTAATAAAGTTTAGTTTGAAAGCGTACACCGTTCACTTGTCTTAAAATTTAAAAAAAAAAACATCTTAACTAGTGTACCAACACAAAGTTAGGCCAGAAGTCTGAGTCTACAACTTAAATAACACCATGCCTGTATCTCCGAGGGGTAACACAGAAGTGTGCTATAAATAATTGTACACGCACATTTCAGTTACTGAGGCTCGTCTTAATAAGATGTAAGCCATCAACCGGGCATAATTCCAAATTTCGGGCTGCTACTGAGAATTTCCTACCAGAAGGAGCATTTTCACGTTAGTTTTTTCCTACCAGAATAACACTAACGTGAAAATGCTCCTAGTCGTCGTCCATCTACGGATTGACCGCATCTAACGTTGGTTAACTTAAAATATCATTTACCGACCCTAGTTTGCAACTTGGTTAGGATCCCTTCATAAAGACCCGTTTTTTTCTCTATTTTAGTTTATCTATTAATTTAATTTTAAAATTTATGTATTCATATTTATAATTTGTCTATTAATATAAAATTTGACATACATTATTTAAACAAAAACTACCTAAACAATATACTTATAGCTAAAAATAATAATAATTATATATACGATAGAGCGTTAAAATATTCATCCGCATCGCTATGAACTGGTTGACGGTCTAAAATACTATTTTATATTACAATCGGTATGTGATTTAATCTCATAGTTGGTAATGAGTGAACCTTCTATAGATTTACATTTCATGTCAATACTGTCAAAAGTTCCGACGAGTTTCTTTATATTTCTTTGAAGTTCGTAGCGGCGCCGTAGCGGTGCCGTAGCACGACTAGTAGCCGCGTAGTCCCGTAGCCTCGTAGTACTAGAGGTGATATCGGTTTACGATATTATTCAAAGTTTGTCGATATTTATGAATATTGATGAGCGTTGTCGATGATATTGACTTGTTCATGTCACTTTTTTGCTGCAGCTCTGACAATTTTTATGATAAAATGACACCAGTACATTTATACTGGTTTTTGTGAAAATAAATCAGCTTTTGTAAAGTTACTGTGCGATAAAAATATTTGTTTTCGTTTGGTATATATTAATTTTATACTCGAGATATCTGTTATCCTAAAATAGGTAAGCAGTGGTGTAGACGGTATGGCACATTTTTATTTTCGAGTTGTAAGTCGTAATTATTGAACACGACAAAATACAACCTATATTCATTATATATATTAATATTTTTTATACATATTAATGACTATATTAATTTTAAAAAATCAAGGATACACTGAAAAGTACGATTAGTAAATCTGTAAATGATTGCTAAATAAATATCGCTAGGCGTCTCCTTAAAACCAATTGGAGACTTGAAAATTAACTCACACGAACAAAGACACGGTAGCTCTGTTGACACAGTGTTGACACGGAATGTCAAGGGTCGCGGGTTTAAGTCCTGCTCGTGTCTATAATTTTCAATGTTTCCTTGAAAAATAGTTATATTATAATATTAAATGGAAAAAGAATACGGTCGTGAGCAGGATTCGAACCTGCGGCTCCCGGATAAATACTCCAGGCGCTCTGACCACTAAGCCATCTCGACCTCTGCTTACCACCGCGAATTCTTCATCCACATTTTAACACGTCTTTTGGCGACGTCATTGCTATCTATTCAGTCCCTATACAGATGACCGAACCGACACGACTAACTTTGCAGTTAATACAATGTCGTACAGATGCAATTACCTTAACAAATAAAGATAAATATCTTTGAAATCAAGTAATTATTATCCTGCGAACGTGCATTTTTCAGATTTCCTGACTAGTTTTTGTACTCAAACAGAGCCCTTGATCATGAACTGAGCCTGCGGTAATGTCTCGAGTCAATTTTTTTTTATTATTAATGTGTCTCACTAAAATTATTATACAAAAATACTATTAAACTATTATCATTCTAAAATCCGAGCAAAGACGGAGACAAAAAGAAATCTTCATAATTTAGTCTTCCTATCTTTTTAATATATTAAGTTACAGATGGTTAGGTGACTTTGAAGACACCCGTAAATGTTACCATTAAGGTTTAATGTAACATAATCATAGAAAAAACAATTACTTTAATGACCTATTCTGTAAAGAGGTCCAATCTGTTACAATGTCATAAAATAAAATATTATTTTTTAAGTCAAAACCGTCTCGTGAGTTTAGTGGCCACAAACGCGATTGGTCGGAGTTTCCAGTTCGATTCCCGAGTCGAGCAAAGTGATATTGGGTTTTACTGTTACAAATTTTCATTAGCAGCACGGTGTTTGGAATTATGTTCGACCTAATGGGACTACATGGAACTTAATCCCAATATCGGTAAAATGTAAGTACATATCTGTCTAAGCATTTGGAGATAAGACATGTAATGTTATGTTTAACTTTAAAGTTATACAATTTGTGGAAAGACAAATACGGTCATGAGCAGGATTCGAACCTGTGGCTCCAGGATAAATGTAATATCTAGGACCTCCTAGGACTTAATAACAGCGTTGGTGAAACGTGGGTGTACAACTCTGTACACCTTTGTCTACCCCTTGGGATTATATAGGCGTGATGCAAAACGTCATAAGAATGCAATAGTTTTTCCATTATATGCACGTCTTTTTAAATTGGCCTCTGACCGTTCGTGCTAGATAAATCTCTTGTATCGTGAACGACTTTACAGATACATACATCTCATGAACACACCCACACCTGGAATAATAATAATAATAATATAATAATATTCCACAACTATCACACAACGCCGTCTAGTCTCAAGCTAAGCAGAGCTTGTGTTATGAGTACTAGACAACTGATAAACATACTTATATATTTCTAAATGCATACATATTATAGATAAATTACACCCAGACACAGAACAAATGATCGTGCTCATCACACAACCATTTGTCCTGAGTGGGAATCGAACCCACGACCTCCGGCATAGCAGTCAGGGCTACTAACCACTAGACCAACAGGACAGTCATATCTGAACATAATTATCTATAGATTATACAATTTTTGTGTTTCCCCGCATCGACTGTGGCGAAGCTGTCGACAGCCTCTGACATCATGGCCTGTCCTGTAGCAGGAGTGCGGGGCGCATAGCACGGCATGCTAGCATTAACGACATTATCCGCCGGGCTGTTGTCACCGCCGGCGTACCAGCTGTTTTAGAACCTAATGGCTTGGTTCGTGACGATGGTAAGAGACCAGATGGTATGACGTTATTGCCATGGAAGTTGGGTCGGCCTTTGGTGTGGGACGCAACATGTGTCGACACCCTTGCACCATCCCACCTTCCTAGCTCAGCGGGTTGTGCTGGCGCCGCTGCTACGACAGCCGGACAAACGGCGCAAATATAACAACTTGCTCAGTTGCTACGACTTTGAGCCGTTTGGGGTCGAAAGGCTCGGGTCATGGGGTCCGAGTGCAAAACTCCTGTTTAAAAAGATTTCTCGGAGACTAGTCGACTCTTCGCGTGACCAGAAGGCTGGGCTTGTTTCTAGGTCAACGAATCAGCATTGCCATCCAACGTGGCAATGCTGCCAGTCTCCTGGGCACCTTCCCGGAGGACAGCGATGCGGAGGAATACTTCGACGCATGAGTTTTTCTTGATTCTTATTTTAGAATCGTTTTTAAGTTATTGTATTCATGTAGATATAGTAGTTTGTAAATAATTCGGTTTAATTTTATTATTTTAGATTATACAAATAATTGTTTTCTGCAGGAATAAACCTCGCAACACGTATACCAAGGTGTTTCATATACCGTATTTAACTAATAGATATTTGTTACCAAACTGATTACAAACAGCGTCCCTAATACTTGAAAATCACCATAAACGGCCCAGAATACAAATATAAACAACGCATAATAAACCTATCACATTACTTTATCTTTTTACTCTGTGTCACATCTACATACATTAGCTACAATGTGTCGCATCTGCGTCTTAATCTATGTTCTCGCCAACTGTTTGTGACGTATCGTCAATCATAGCACTAAGAACCACACATAGATAACTTTATACATTCTAAAGAAACGCACGCACACAAATATAGCACGACCGTATTTTGTTCTTCCACAATTTGTAACCTTAGTTTTGTGACCTTTTGATGAAGAACTTTTGTACCATCATTATAAACATCATCCCCCTGCCCTTATCCTAATTTATATGGGATCGGCGCAGCATATACCTATCACGCATGCTGCCATGCTGCATAAAGTTTTGGCAATGTTTTATGCCCGGCCGCCTGCCTGACCTCAACCCTCTTTGGGAATACTGTTGTTGGTGGTAACCGTCACCGATACGGTCTCCTTCTATCTAGCTATGTCACACCAAATGTTATCCATGTGCCAGGTTCTGATGTTATCCTTCTATCACACTACACTACTCTTGCGAATTTCACCAATAAAGTTATTAAGTCCCATGCAATAGGTGGTGAGCCCATTGCCATCTACCTAAATTCCTAACAGAAAAACTCAATAACTCTTTGTCCGATCCGGGAATCGCACCCGGGATCTCGTACTCAACAGTCGCACTTGAGACCACTAGACCAACGAGGCAGTCAATATTATGACAGTATACATTAACCGAGGAAGAACAAAGACGTCACGCGTACTGGGTCAGTGGGTCAGTGACCGGTAAAACAACAGTATCGACTCTATTGTTTGTGACCGGTTCCGGCAAGTCGGGGAGAGGGGGGATACGAAACGTGGTGACGTGTAACGGTATACATTTGGTGGGATTTTTACACCAGCAAACCTTTTTGTATACCTTATGTTAAAGTAATCGCATCTGTACGACATTGAAGTTAATCGTGGCGATTTTGTAGTAAAGTAGGAACTGAATAGGTAGCGGTTACGTCATCATAAGATGTGTTGACATGGAAGAGGAATTTACAGCAGAGATCGGGACTGCTTAGTTCAAATCCACATTCTAAGGTCCGGGCTGCTGAAGAAGTGACCTGAGAATGTCTTAACAGAAAACACGAATAACACTGCCCGACCCGGTAATCGAACTCCCTAAAGCTCAGCAGCCGCTTTACACTCACAATGAGACGGTTTATACAAAAGTTACTTTGAAACTCCGTGCGTCCTCCGGATGCAGCTCCTGGCAATTACGCAACATCGTCGAGCTAAAAGCCTTATTACGCGACGAGAAAGTGAAAATTTGCGTAAATTTCGCACCCGAAGCTATGGGGTGGGGTACAAGTGAATAGAGTTAGCGGGAGCGATTAGCATACAGGATTTTTTGCTACAAAGTTGCTCAATGCTAGGGGTGTGTCTTGCATCGTGAGCGCGTTTACATATACAAATCTCTGAGACACATAATTATATCGACCTCCTTGTCTTGTCTGACAATGGCGATTTTGGCTTTTTTTTATCTATTGTGTGCACGAATTTGGCTTCGGGGGCTCGTAGCTAAGTAATAACCGCACTCAATCTATGGATGATTGACCACTATTTCATACCGAGACCCCTTCGTGCCTCGGAGAGCACGTTAAACCGTCGGTCCCGGTTATCAAATTAAGATCTATGACAGCCGTTACGGGTAGTCCGAGGCCTGAAAGTCTGACAACCAGTCAAACGAGATATCGTGTTACCCAGTAACTGGGTTGTGAGGTTGTGATAGGCAGTCGCGTCATGTAAAATACTGCCGATATAGAAGCCGATCCCAATGTAATTGGGAAAAGCTTTGGCAGTTAAATTGGGCCCGAATGCAGCTTGCAAAGCCAAATTTTGTTTTAAAGGTCCTATTGTACGTGTAGGAATACAAAGGCTTCAGCTATATTATTTATGGCATCGAGGTCTGCTAGCCGATGCTTTTCAAAAACAGTCACATTATGATGTGTCCCGCATAACCAGTCACGGAAGGACGTGGGTTAATATCTCGTTCGTGTTGGTCTATTATTTGTAAATGTTATTTACAAAATAAATAGATATATTTTTTTTAACTGTATGTTTTTATTGATTAGGAAGTTCACAACATGCATTCACGTGAGTAACAGTCGTTTGAAATGGTATGCGATGTGGGCTTTATATTTGCAGTAGTTCGTAAACAGTTTTTAATAGTTATGACTCACGTTTCATACTTTAAACACGTTATTGTATTTAATCTTGCTAGTTTCAATTATCAGGATTTGTAAAGTTTACGGGGAAATAAGCAGGTTTCGTACTCAATGGGTGCCTACAGGGTTCTATTACTAGGTCTAAATCATCTATGCATCTGTGTGTGTTTCATCGTTTTAATGGTAATAGGTAGCCTGCTGAAATTTCTCAGAATATTATGAGATCTGCTCTATTACTCTTGAAAATAATTCCGCTCGATTGACATTGAAAATATGTCAGTTCGTACTTTTTAATGCCAAAATGTCTATTAAATAATTATAGATTCGGGATATTATGAAGACAACATGCTTTAAAATTGAGGCAACTGTAATGTGGGGAAATTTATTTTAAAATTACGCGTTGTTTTAAGGTGTCTATTTAATATTGGAATTGGATTGGAATTGGTATTAGTTTCAAGAGTAACCACTGGTTTGTGTAATATTATGTCTGAATTTTTACTCTGTGGTTATTTCACTGTTTTTCTCAAAAAAATTAGTCACAGGAAGTAGGAGAGCTATAGTATGAAAATCTTGTAAAAGCGAAATATGGTGAAATATGTACTTACTTAATTAAATATCATATTATATTTCAAGATAAATCTTTAAAAAGCATTAACGCATGCTTAGCGAACTATAAAGTTAGAGTCAGAGCGCCTGGAGTATTTATCCGGGAGGCGCAGGTTCGAACCCTGTTCGCGACCGTATTCTTTTTCCATTTAATATTGTGACTTTATCATATTATATGTCTATGGGGCTGTTAAAAACGAACCCAATTAAACAAAAATTCATGTTCACGTCATCGCTCCCGCTTCCGCTCATGGCTTGCCCCATGCCCTCATTCCCGTGTCCCGCTTTGAAGTCACCTGCGTCGTCTTTTGATCAGCGCCAAATAAAAACACCGCTAATTGTATTGTCCCGGTCCGACTGATGTACCCCCCTCCCACTCCCCACTGGCTTAAAATAGAATTCGGCCACTTGGATATTTTATGTGATGGTATTTTGAAAGGAAATTAGTATTTGGCAGTCCTTGGATTTACGTTTTGATGGCATGACGATGAATTGTTAATATTGGGCTTATTTCTTGATTATTCATGATTTATGGTTATCTACTTACCTATTAAAAAACTTACAATTATTTATGACCTAATTTTATTGATTTACTATAGGTAATGAGAGCTCATGTAAATTTTTAACGAACAGAAGGAACAAATCGAGTGAGGAACCCAATATACCTGAGAGATGTTCTTGATTGTGTGTAAAACCATGTTAGAAGGATACGGGTGGTTCAAACACCCGACACTAGGTTGTTCATCAACCATAGAATAAAAAGAAGAAGAAGGAACGAAAAAACTTAAAAATAATTTTGCCCAACCCTTCAAACCCCAGACCACACACTCAGCATCCACTGCTTGGAACAACTAGACGAATAGGAACAAAAATCTTTGAGAAGACTTCCACATCCTACAAGAAATACCAGAGAAATACACCAAAAATATGTAGTCTAACAACAAATCTCCTCTTTTTCAAGTCGGCTAAAAATTGCCTATATAAAAGCACCTCCAGACATCGTAAAACAAACATAATATCTTAAGTTGGTACCGTTACTGTGCTGTGAGCTTAGAGCAAATACCTTAGGAGTGAGAACAGGTGTACTTCCATACAATATTTCACGGTCACATGCTGGGATCCCTATTCACCCCATTTGATTGTACCATATCCAAAATGATGTCGGCGCCATCTAGTAATTTTTCCTTCTTAACTTTAATAGTTCTCCTCAGAAAACTGGGTTTAAGCTCAAAATGTTGTATTTATGCTGTATATGTTGTATATGTGCGTTTGTTAGTGTACGTTTTATTTTTATGTCGTTTTTTTTGTGTTCATAGGAACAGGATATGGTTGTTTATTTTTATCAAAAATGGGTCTACGTTTAGGCACTACATTCAGCGACGGTGTGGCCCAGGTTGACGGTGTAGATCTAGAAGAAATCTTTCCACTCTAGTCTTGAATATGCCTAGATTTTATTTCTCAGGAAACAAGGAAGACGGCAAGGATTATATAAGTTATATAACATGGGCTGTACGTATCACGAACGTCGATTGCTGCGTACGAATTTTTGAAATATCCAGGAGAAATAGTGTGCCGTCATACCGTTTTGCACAATATTAACTATGTGTCCTGTACGTATTTCCCCGCGCCCCCCGCCTATTGTAGCATAAGATATTTTTTGGGAAATTGCGCGTTACTCTCTCTATAGGTAACTGCTCTAGTGCTGTAAGGAATCCATAAGTTATGAGTAACGGGCACATTACGTGAACGGGATTACGTGGAATATCAGCTTCGAGGATAATGTTCTACGTAATGTTAGTTCGTAAGTTATGTGTTTTATTTGTAGGTGTTAGGTGTTATTGTACACAATTTTGCTTGTGTATTATCTTGTCTGGTACTACCTTAATGTTAGTCATATTTTCTTCTTTATATTACCTAATAGGACTAATCCTCAGTCATTAAAATACAATCCAGCCTATTAGGCTAATAAGAAAATTTGATCTTACTTAATTTGCTACTAACATAAATTCGTTTGAATAATAAACTCAATTTTCAAGCCGTATATTTATTTCTCTGTACCGCACCCACTTTTTCCTGTTAGAAAAAATCCACCATTAACGCTGTGCCGCACTCCTAACCTATGGCGAGTTCCCAAGATCTAATTCCCTGTATTCACCGCAATCCATGTCGCATGTAGCATGTTGTGGTCCTTCGGGAGTGGTTCGGCATTTACGGACCCCATAATTTGTGTAGAACGGCCGCGCGATGATATGAGATGGTAGAAATTATCCACAAAATCTAAGAAAATCTACTACTAGGACATCTTCTACTATCTAATCTACAAACAACACTAATGTATCACTTATACACTGATACATTATAAATATTTATAATATCATAAATATCTAAGAAAAAGCAATAAAACTTTGCAAACAGAGCCATTGGTCCTGTTGGACAATGACGTCATTTATACAACACACGTTTATCGGCAATACAACAATACGACAGTTCGACAATACGACAATACGGCGATACAACAATATCGCGGGATAACGTCTCGCGCGAATAAGAAATCCGAACGATTGGAGTTTTATAATGTCACAGGGGTGGCACATACTTGTAACGATATTTAAATTTGAGATTAATGGAAATAGAGATATCATTACATCATGTTTCCACGAAGAGGTAAGCAGAGGTATACTATTGTACACACACATTTCACCAATTTAGTTCCTTAATTGGGAATCAGCCTATAGCCAGCCACAGTGGAACACAATTCCAAACTTCGGATTGGTACTGAGAATTTCCTGACAGAAAAACCTAATAACCTACACCACCCGAGTCTATCCAAGTCCTCACATTCAGCAGCTGGGTTCGAAACTACTAGAAAGGGTAGAAATACACTAGTGACAAAATAGTGGATTGTTATTATAAAGATCTTGCAGTCAATTAGACGATTTGTGTCGCTGGTCTAATAGCCAGAAGTACGGATACTGAGCCACTCACACTCACTTTGTAGTGACTGAATATGCTATGATTATATGAAAAGTAGATCAATATTTGGCTTAGAGGTCGCAATAGCTTAGTTAGCACATCACTTGAACCGCAGGATGCAGTCCCAAACGCACGCTAGACCCAGATGGTTGTGTGTGACAGATGGGTGTAGCCATAAATCTAGTAAAAAATAAATTAAAAAACAATATAATTAAATTAAAATTAAAAGCCACGGCTGCCATGAACGAGTTATATTTATACCATTACTAAACCTTTTTGTGTACCATAGCCACTATGTTACAATATTTTTAAATCTTACTAACTTATGTTACCCGGGATAATGTAAGGATTCTATCGATACCCCATACATCTAAATCGGTTCATTCGTTTAGAAGTTATGATGGAATAAAGAAACTCACAAACATACATACATACATACATGAACCCTACAAAAAAACCACTCCTTTTTTTGGTCAGTCGTGTAAAAAAGCACCCTTGCCATGCGTGAACTAAAAAGTAAAAAATATATTGTGTTAGAGGTGAATGTGAACAAGGTACTGAAGCATTGTCATCGTAGTTGGGGACCGTTCTGTGACATTCTCTTATGGGTCTGACTGAGTTGCCCGCGTCCGTAGGAGTGCACCCTTAAAATGGAATCCCTACACGTGGCCTCTGGGTAGTGCAAAACAGGCTTCGGCCGTCGCTGGTTACTACCCACCGGACGAAGGCATCCCGTGAAGCTACCTAGTCGTGTTTCGGGATGTAGTCCGGTGTAACCGTTGTGGGAGACGGGTCTGGGCAGTTGCATCAACTCCCCAACTATCGTTCACACCAAATCTATCTACTCTACTTAGAGCTAATAGATTTCTTCTGGATCTACGTGCCCCATCCTCGGTCACACCGTCGCTTACCATCAGGCAAGTTGGTGGCCAAACGTAGACCCAATTTGATAAAAAAAATACGATATTCCCCAGAAATATACCAAGAATGCTTTTTAACACACTTCACAAGTATTAGAATTGTCAGTATGAAAACTCCATACAATTTTGTGGTCTATTTTCCAGCCGGTCAACACCGCACAGACTTGGGGCCAAGCCAAACTGGAAGCCTGGCTTCATAATAGTTTCCAACAATATTGCGAACAATGATACTCATAACGATAGATGAAAATAACAGACGTGAAAAGCAAAAGTAGTTACATACGTAATATAACATCACGATGGTATTCCCCGAAGGAGTAGGCAGAGGTGTATATAGTTATACATCCACATTTCTCCAAAGCTGTTATTAATTCCCATGTGGTGGTGAGCCTATTGTCATCTACCGGTCACAATTCCAAACTCTGCTACTGAGAATTTTCTAACAGAAAAACTCAATAACACTTTGCACAACCCGGGAATCGAACCCGAGACCTTATGCTAAGCAGTCGTACTTGAGACCAATGAGGCAGTTACCAGCAGTTGGCAGCTGTTTTCTGCCATATTTGTAATATTTTTTTTTGAAAAGCTTCATCAAAAATTGTTGAAGTTTTTGGTCTAACTCACACAATTTATGCACAAAAAACCAATTTTTGCAGGCAGAATAAATCTGACTTTTGTAAGTCCATCATCTGACAGCCCTGTACCTCGCCCTCTAGAGTCATTCGCACGTTCGATAGTAGCGACAAACTTACAACTGTTGTTATCAACTACAAATAAATAACTATTGTTTGAACATACACCGGTTCAATAGCTACGTTATTGTAATGTGTCTATTTGTGTAGAAAATGTAAGGTATAAAACGAGAAATTACTGATTGTCTATGAAAGAAACGGCTTTTGTGGCTATACTGAATAAATGTTGGAAATTAATGTCCACTGTTGAAAATTTTTTTTTTTTTTTTTTTAAACTTTGCCCCACACTAGGAATTTCTTCCTGTATCGTGGGTGCGTTTACAGACATATAATCTCACAAGCACACACACACCCAGACCCGGAGCTAATATCTATAGATCGTACAAATATTTGCTCCGTGCAGGAATCGAACCTGCGACAGCAGTCGGTCTCTCGACCACTGCGCCAACCGCGCTGTAATATATACCTACTAGTCCGACTTTACGGACGCATTTTTCGGTCACGGCGGCCTATCTTCACGAAGCCTACGCAGAATATATCTAGCACAAGTGTATGCGCAAACATGGGTGCACTGCATCTTCCTTCACTCTCATAGTTCGATGGGACGGTAATCCGACACGACCGGATAGAGATCTGGTGCAGGACCGACGCCTTTACGTGCTCTCCGAAGCACGTGGGTATCACACCACCTACCTCCTAACTACGAGCTGCAACTGAGAATCTCCTTACAGAAAAACTCAATACACTGTCCGACTTGGAAATCGAACTCAGGACTTCACATTTAGCTGCCGCGCTTGCGGCCAGTAGACCAACAAGCCATAGTCAAAAAGAAAATACGTAATAGCGAAAGCGGAGGTTCCGTGTTTGAATGTGACATGTATGGTCGTAGCATAGGAAGAGACAGAAGGTATATTTCAGCTGCCTCATTGACGACACAAACGTGGGTAGTGATGGTAAGGCTCTTGGTTCGATTTTTGGGCCATTGTTCGAACAGAGACAGAAAGAAATAATCCATCTCATACCAAGTACTACTTACATATAAGTACTTATTCAAGTACCCGTGAAGCATACATAGCTCCGTAACAGTCCCACAGTGTAAGCTGCTCTTACAAAGGTTGGTCCGTTGATGGGTGACCGTTATATAAGACCTAATAATGGAGCTGAAAGGTTTGAAATGAAACAGTGTGACTTTTTAAAACTATACTTATTATTTATTAATGTTCAAGGTAGATGTTAGTTGAAATACTGGGACGGGACGCGCTAAAAGGATATACGCTGACCTTATTGATGATGTCCTCTAAAAAGGTCAGGTGCATAATACTCTCAAGCGGCGCGCGTGTATGAACGTGGACGAAGCAAAAGGAGTATGTAAGTAGTAGGTGGCGTTCTATAGTTTCTGTCTACCCTCATGGAAAAAATGGCGTGAGTTTATGAAAGAATTTATATTTATTGATGTCCAATAGTAAATTGGTAGGCTGATGAAGATCATAAAATAGCAGTAATATCGCGATCACTACACATTATTACGAAAATATTTATAAAAAAAAAAAAAAACTGGATTAGTCGCAAGTCCTCCTGCGACCACGAACGCTGCAAAGTGTTCGAAACGTCAGGAAAAACAAAAAACCAATAATACACGCGATTAATCCGGTTAAAAGTTGTTTTATTATAAAATAGCAGTTTTATCGCATTTTGTAAGGAGTGGATTTTCTGACCATCCTACCATTGTCTTGTCGGTCGAATTATTTCAGTGCTGCCGTTGTACTGTCAACTAGAATATCTGTGAATAGTTTCATGTGATACACTCGGGCATACAATGCTAGCCATTGCGCTGAAAATACATAGCTTGTTGGAGCCGAGCAGTGCCCGACAGGGGTTAATGATTGTGGCTTCAAGTGCATCTGAAGTGGAGATACTAGCGAACTTATGCAATTTACTAGCGAATTCCTTTTTTTTTTTACTTTAGTAAAAGTATTAATTATTGTTCAACGGTTATTACTCACTTGCATT
Source organism: Xylocampa areola (assembly GCA_935421205.1). NCBI lineage: Eukaryota > Metazoa > Arthropoda > Insecta > Lepidoptera > Noctuidae > Xylocampa > Xylocampa areola. The sequence continues at coordinate 12,694,439 of OW285225.1, forward strand.
CTTCGGGATTGCCCGACTAGTTTCGAACTCGAACGGAGCCCTTAGTCATTAGCTGTGCCCGCGGGGATGTCGCGAGTCAAACTGTAACAATAATTAATATGAATGTGTCTCACGAAAGTTATTATACAAAAATTAGTAAAAGTATTCAAGATAAATCTTTGAAAAGCATTAACGCATGCTTAGCGAACTCTAAAGTTACAATATTAAATGGAAGAAGAATACGGTCGCGAACAGGATTCGAACCTGCGCCTCCCGGATAAATACTCCAGGCGGTCTGACCACTAAGCCATCTCGACCTCAGCTCACCACCGCGAATTCTTCTTCCATATTTTAACACGTCTTATGGCGACGTCATTGCAATCAATTCAGTACCTATACAGGTGACCGAACCGACACGACCAACTTTGCAGCTAATACAGAAGAATTCGCGGTGGTGAGCTGAGGTCGAGATGGCTTAGTGGTCAGAGCGCCTGGAGTATTTATCCGGGAGGCGCAGGTTCGAATCCTGTTCACGACCGTATTCTTCTTCCATTTAATATTGCAACTTTAGTAAAAGTAGTTTAAATAAATTTGTATCTCAGCAAGCGAATTTCATAATATCCTATATTTTGAGCCACCGGGCAAGAGAATATATTCACAATCATGAATGCACACATACATATTTGTGAAGAAGACCACAAATAATAAGTTCCCTGGACTCATCGGAACTACTAGTGTGTCACTTACCATCAACCAAGGCATAACTCCTGCTACTGAGAATTTCAAAACAAAAAAAAAAAAAAACTGTAACTCGACCCGACGCGGTAATCGAACCGCGGACCTCACTCTCAACAGCTACTCCACTCAAATGCAAACCATATCCACCAAAGTTGCGCTAAAAGAGTATCGAAATTTTGCCGTATCATTTCAAATTCTCATCTCATCTCGCCTCGCGCCGGTAGAAAAGCATATTAAAATCGGTTGCACCTTTCAACCCGCTTATGATTTCCTTTGTGACTTAACCTATTCCTACAGAGGATTACTATTATTACTCTAGAATAGTTTGAGGGGATCATGAATTTGACGCTGCGAAGTATTAATGAAGGCGGGTACGGTCAAGATAATTATCTGCTCGATAGCCTTTGACCTGAAGTTTTACGCAATGAGAATAATAGTAATACGTACTAAATAGTCCTCTCGACCGTATTTCGGTCACGGCGGCCTATCTGCATGGAGATTAGCCAAGTACGCTGGATATATTATAGTGCACAAGTGTATGCGGAAAATCAGGTGTACTCCCTCTTCCTTCACTCTCATAGTCCGATGGAACCGAAATCCGAACGACCAGAGAGAGATCTGGCTTAGGACCATAGGCTGCACCGTGCTTTCCGAAGCACGGCGATGTCACACCACCAACTTCCTAACTCCGGGCTGCTGCTGAGAATTTCGTAACAGAGAAACCCAGTCACACTATGCTCGCCCTAGGAATCTAACTTAGAACCCCATGCTCAGCAGTCGCCCTTCCGACCATTAGACCAACAAGGCAGTCATGTACATTAAAGGTCTATAAATTAATACAATGACGGTATAAACCTCTTATATCTTGTAAATTCTAAACAATTTCCCAACAACACTAACCCATTCAACTAAATTATTCCCAATACACTTTAATTCCACAATCCTAATTAGCACGAGAACATTAGCGGTTGCTGTCAATAAATTATTCGTACAATCCCGAAATCGTGCATGATCGTGAATACTCGTAAACATTCGTGCATGCTCGTGCATATTCGGAAGCACTCGTACGGGTTTGAATAGCGGCGGATAATTCACGTGATAGACAAATGGTTCGGTTTAATTATAAATGGATATGGGAATAGAATTGTGAAGTACTTAATTAATGTTAATCTGTCTAAAGGTCTACTAATGCGTTCAGGTGTACGTGATATAATTATGTATGCTTGCTGAAATTTATAGTATAATTATTCTATTTTAAAATATGAACTCAATTTGCAAATATTGCAATGTATACGTGTTCCTAATATTAATTTCTCCCAAACTAAATAAATGAACATCACCTGTTTAATTCGTGTTAGTGTTGTTAATTCTATTTTATTATAATCCCATTGTAATAGGTTTTAATCAAATAATTTAATTAGATTAAGAAGAATTTTGTACGCCTTACACGGACATAGCGATCACTTTAATTTATATTTAATAACTTTAGCCTACCTATGTTCTACAAATAAACAATTTTGATTTTGATTTTATTTCAAAAATTAACATGAACCTTACTGCCAACATCACGAGGCTAACATAATTCTTGGTGCCAACCTCACGGATGCTGACCACGTATCGAATTTTAAGGTTCGGAAACCGCAACCATTGTGTAAAGGTTACAAACCTGTTCGGGTTACATTTTATGACCAGTTCGAAACCTCGGCGGAAATGTAATAATTTATACGTATTGTTGGGTGTTTTTCATGAAAGAAAAGGGAGTAAACGATAGCGTGACGAGGGATAGGAGAATGGAAGAAATAACTATTGCGGCGAAACCAAATAACTTGGTACCAGGGCAGGAAGAAGATGAAATTTGTTAGGTGTTTTAAAGAGAAACTTTTTTAGGAAACAAATGACTTTAAAGTGATGTGTCGGAATCGTAGCAGGTGGAAATAAAAAGTCTCTGTCTACCCCAATTGGGAAACAGGCGTGATTGTATGCGTGCAGAAATTTGACTGGACTCGTTCCAAATATATTGGAGTCAGATGCCAGACTAACCTGATGCAAGTAATACCAATAATTTACATGGAGCGACTCCTTGTCTGAACTTCAAAATCGCAGTTTCAAAACGTCCATAAGTACATATTTATTTTTACTTCAAAACATTTCTTTTTTCACCCCACATTATATATTTCTTTCTGTATCGTGGATGCCTTTACAGACATAATCTCACATGCACACACCTGGAACCGGAACAATTATCTGCAGATTATTCAAATATTTGCTTTGTGCAGTAATCGAACCTGCGACACACGACACATCAGTCGGTCTCTGGACACCTGCGCCAATCGCGCCGTCATACATCTATGAGACTATGTCGTGTGTTTTCGAATCGCTATTGACAATGAATGGAAGTTACAATGTGCCCCGGTTTATGAATATTAATTTAAGAAGGAAGAAGGTTGTGACTGTGATAGGGTCAGATCTGGACACGTCCCATGTAAAAAATTGCCTTTATGATGATAAAATAGCTTCAACTAACTAACTGCGAGAACTGTGATGTTATTGACGACATGTATCATCTATTGATGTTCCATATATGACACGTAACGTGCTGATGCCTTGAACTTACTAGAACTATTACAAGAACTGATTCCATGAAAGACCTGGGAGTCATATTCGACCGTAAGCTTACTTTTCACGACCACATCGCATCCACTGCTAAGGAGTCCTTCAGGCGCCTTGGCTTTGTTCTAAGGAACTGTCGAGACTTCCACAACCCCCACGTTATCAAGCTTGTTTTTGGGGCATTAGTCCGTAGCAAACTTGAGTCTAGTGCTTGCGTATGGAATCCCTTTGAGAAGCAGTACGCGTTAGCTTTGGAAAAAGTTCAAAAAGCATTCCTTAGATACCTTTACAAGCACTTGTACGGGTATTATCCTTTCTTGTATCCCACTAAATTCCTGTTGGGTTGCTTAAATTTAAATTCCCTTGAAGTTAGGCGGTCGCGCGATCAGATGATTGTAATATTTAAAATTCTTAGGGGAATTATTGATGATCCCGATATGCATAATGAAATGTGCAATCTATTTGTCCCAGACAATTACTGTCGTAACAGAAAACACCGCTTACTGGCTGTTCCAACTTGCCGTACTGTTGCACACTCTAAGTCACCTATTCCTCGGACATTAGCCGCTATTAACGCTCTCCTGAACTCAAACACAGATCTCGATATGTTTGCGAATGAATGGAAGATGATACTGTCAGAATGTTTGAATTTTTGTGAGAAGAATGCATGACTGTGTTAAATTAATTATATGTTTAAATAGTGTAATTGGTTTCGGCCGTTCTATTTAAAAAAAAAAAAAAAAAAAAAACTTGAACAGATTTGACATAGATAACCTCCACCATATTTTATCCGAACCCAACACAGCGGAACCGAGAGGTCTGTTCGAGTTAAGGCCCAGATTTTTAATTTTAATTTGTGTTAGCCGTATGTTAGGTATATTAAGTTTAGGTGACGATGGGACTGACATGCGCAACGCATATTAATATCCTCACAAATAAATTAATGGTTATGTGATTCGACCCCACTTCAAGTACGACAAAGTTACGCAATAACAGTTTAATTCACCGTATGCGTCACTTACGATTCCGTCCCCATAAAACATAACAGTCTATATCCCACTTAATCGTCCGATTTCATTACTAGCCAATCTTTCTATTACTATCAGTAATTTTGAGAACGGTTCGGTCTATATTGCCGAGTCGGGGCGCAAGTAGTGGGGGGTTGAACGTGCCCGGCATATCAAATGAGGAGTTAAATATATTCGTTATGATGCAGCTGCAGTACGAGAGTTGTGAACTAATATGTAGGAAGGCGACGTGGATATTCAAATGGTTGGTTGTGATTTTCATTATGAAGTAGTGTAGATATGAAATATTAGTGAATAAGAATATAATTTTTTCTTTCGCGTGGTTATCTGCATCACGGTACGTATTCCCGAAGGGTTTAGCAGAAATGTACGGTACCTAATTAAGTTTCATTGTGGTGACCCTATTTTAATCAACCCGAAACAATTAAAAAAAAAAAAAGGTCCAATATTCCTGCCCAAACTGAGAATCGAATTCACGCTCAGCAGTAGAGTGGAATGAGAGTAAGGAACTCAGCGGCCATTGTCTTACAGTGAGACTTGAAACCGGTTGAAACCGGTTCTCAATCAATCTTCAGTGAAACAAGGTGATGGAAGAAAAATTATATTCTCTCTCTCGTCGTGTGGTTTATAAGCAACCTAGTGTCAGAGTTTAAACCACCCGTAGCTCTCTGACGTGGCTGTACACACCATCGAGAACATCTCTCAGGTGTGCTGTTTCCTCACGATGTTTTCCTTCACCGGTTTATGGAAATGATAATTAATGTATAATATGTACATGAGAAGAAAATACAGTGGCGCGTGCCTTGGGGTCGAGCTTGCTACCTTTGACTTAACAGTCGTAACTGTTAAGTCAAAATCCAACAGGGTATCAATGCTCACAAGTTTTTTTTTTTTGAAGGCCTACTTAGATCCCCAGTAGTCTACTTCCAACAATTTCCTTCTGCTTAACAAAAAAATAATAAATTGATAGCAAAAACCGACTTGAAAAAAAAATTGCTATATTTCAAGTTTTAAAGTTAAACAAACATTTACATTTTAAGCTTTAGTAGACATCACTTAACTTGTTCAAAGAATGGTTTGTTTATGAGTCGCCTAGCAGTGCTTGCGTAAGTATCTACAAAACAAATCGATGTTCAATTATCGATTAATATAATCAATGTGCGCATGACTTCTTATAAGGAATACCAACATTACGCTTACAATAAGTTGTTGCAGAAGGAACTTGTAAAAGAGTTCGTTGTCTAAATTCCGGATACTTCTTCAACAGTATCGACTCTGCATATTAGTAAGTCTACGCCCACCGATTGGTTTTCTGTCTGTCACAGGGCTGTATATTTTTAATCGTTATAAGTTACCAGCGAAGACTATCACATAAATTGTGTTATTATGGCAAATAATATCAAACAAGAAACCTCGAAATAAAGAATTCTAGGAAACGTCAACTCACCACCTTACATAGGACTTAATAACAATATTGGTGAAAAATGGGTGTACAACTGTGTGTACCTCTGCCTACCCCTTCGAGGAATGTGTTGCTATGTAGCAAACGTTTTCCTTTCTGGTCAATCCTAAAACCAGTTACGCATATAACCGTAAGTATTTGTAGGTTATTATTCGTCTGACTGTAGAACATGCTTTATATATTTCTAACAAGTAAAAAACATTGCATTACCGAACACATGTTGGAAGTGACTCTTCTCAAAAATTACGTTTGCTTGTTACCGCAGCTGTTCATACGAATCATCTGACGCGACAATCGACAACGTGACACTATCTTATTCTATCGCTTTTAATTGTGTATACGTCGCTCTCTTTTGCTCCACTTCCGTGGCGTCAGAATATATATCTCTGTTTCTCTTTATCATGTAACGAAATGTGCCTAGAAGTGACGCGTCCTTAAAATTGTACTCTTAATTCTCGTTCAATTAACAGTTATCAAATTACCGCTTCAAAAACTGAAAATACCATAATAAACAGTCGTACGTTTCCGTTTTTTTTTAGTACCTTTTCCCCAGTTTCGGGTTCAATCACATTACGTCGTATTTCGTTTTATTCTATTACGTAAGGTATAGTGCCCTACAGCCCAAACCTCTTGAACGGGACAATTTGATTGGCCCTTAGGTCATTGGGAAAGGTCTAGGTAGATTGTATGACGGCTGGGATATTCGATTTTGTGTTTATGTCAAAGCTCTGTGATGAAAAACCTATGTCTGTGATACCCCAGGTTCTGTTGAGAGTTTCCTTAGAAATGCTTTGATAATCCTCATAATTTGGAGAACAGAAAATCCAAAAGGAGTTTAAGATAAATCTTTGAAAAGTATTAACGCATGCTTAGCGAACTCTAAAGTTATTATATTAAATGGAAAAATAATACGGTCGCGGACAGGATAAATACTCCAGGCGCTCTGACCACTTAGCCATCTCGACCTCTGCTCACCACAGCGAATTCTTCTTCCATATTTTAACACATCTTTTGGCGACGTCATTGCTATCTATTCGATTTGTCGAGATGGCTTAGTGGGCAGAGCGCCTGGAGTATTTATCTGGGAGGCGCAGGTTCAAATCCTGCACGTAACCGTATTCTTTTTCCATGTAATATAATCCAAAAGGAGTGTTATGTTTTAAGGGTTCATGTATTTATGTATGGTATGTATGTAAGTATGTATGTTTGTGAGTTTCTTTATTCCACTATAACTGCTAAATGCCTGAACCGATTTCGATGTATGGCGTTCTTTTTAATTTCACCTTGTTGTACGTGTGTTGACGATGTGGTCTGCCAGACCTCTAGTGTCTCCGTGACTAGAGTTCTCCGTAAACCTTTACTTGTGTTCCGGAACTGCAACAAAAACACCCCCGATACTGGAAAATATCTTATTTTATAACATTAAAAAAAGTATTACCCCTCATTTTTATTAAAATATCATATAAATATATGAGTTTCATGCTGGTTGTGTCCCATAGGACCAACCTTTTGGAACCGAACAACTCAATGAACGTTTCATTAGTGTACGTAATTTGCCTATGTGTAATAAAAACTTAACGGACTTCTGCAACGTAACGCCTAAATCTATTCAATGAAATAAACACTTTTGACTGACTTTAAGGCAGAACTCGCAAGTCTTATAACTCCATATTATAATTTTTTAATATCTTCATTGGCGCCAACCTGTCTCCGTGTCTTAGCTTAATGTGTTCCGAGCGGCATTATCTTTCGAATGAATGTTCTGCCAAGTTTCTGCTATTTTATGTAAGTAGTTAGGTCTATTGTTAGAAAAAATATATCTACGTATGTTATTATTGGCTCCGACTAAAGTCATTCTTCTTAGGAATATTAACACATTACTTATAGTTTTCTTTGTCTTTCCTAAGTATTCCTGGTACTAATATTCATTTTGTTTGTTACCGAAAGTTATAAAAGCATCTTTATGGTTTTAGCGCAGGTCTTTACATGACTATAAATATTAAAGGTTATAGTAGAACCGTGTGCATTTTAGTTTGTAAGAGTTGGCACAGTGTATGAAGGATTTTCTATATTTCAAAAAAGGCCTTGTTGTAATCATTAACATTTTTATCCGCCACCTTGTTTTGCCAAATGCATACGCCTTCTTAGGACCACTGTGTGTAAACCACACTATTTTTACACGGTGCGGATACGATAGTTCTGTTCATGAAAATGGCTTTTCGTACAAATTTCGTATTTCGCGCTAAAATTTCCTTTCGTGCTAAATCGAAGCACAGACAGCGACATTCGCTCACTCGATTATACAAAATTACAACATAAGAAAGAAAGAAATTAAGTTTATTAAACCACAATTCCACAGAACATATAAATATAAATTTCCAAGAGCGAAAAAATGTTATAGGGAACTGAAACATTACAAAACAAATAACAATTAACAGTTACACACACATAGACAAAAACAATGACAATGATGCACACCAAAACGCACAAACAACATAAAAGGTCTAAAACTAGCAGTAAAAATATCAAAGCAGATTATTTTTAAACTCGTCGTTTCTCTAAAATTCATATGCTTCTTCGGCACTCAGTTTCGAACGTACTTAATGGTGTTCACTATCAAACAATTCCAAAATACTACATAAGAAAAATCTAGCAAAATGAAAATCAGAATTTACAGACGAATAAATCTGTTGGTAAATTTAGTAAATATTTGAAAGTTTTCAAGCGTAAAAATAATGTTATAATTTCACCCTAGTGCTTAGGCACTGTGTTCAAACTTCACAAACACAGCAATTCATCTTAGTTGCAAACTTTAGATTACTACTACAGTACGTAATTACAAACTTGTCTATTATTTACTCATAGAATATTATTATTTACCCATCTTTAAGTATTTAGGCTTATAGTTTATTTAAATCTCTGTATAATAGGATTGATTTTAACAAAAACAATTATTTGTATGAAAATGAACTGCCTCGTTGGTCTAGTGGTCCCAAGCGCGACTGCTGAGCATGAGGTCTCGGGTTCGATTCCCGGGTCGGGCAAAGTGTTATTGAGTTTTTCCGTTAGAAATTTCTCAGTAGCAGCTCGGAGTTTGGAATTGTGCCCGGTAGATGGCAATAGGCTCACCACCTATTACATGGGACTTAATAACAGCATTGGTGAAATGTGGGTGTACAACTGTGTACACCTCTGCCTACCCCTTCGGGGAATACAGGCGTGATGCTATGTTATGTATGAATACGGATAATATCGCAGCCGTATTATTGTTCCATTTAAAATTATAACTTTAGAGGTCGCTATGCATGCGTTAATGCTTTTCGAAGATTTATCAGTATTTAAAGCATGCTTTGGCTATTCTGAAAATGTATGCAGACATATTATTTTCTCTTGTAGATTTACAGGTCAACTTTTTCAATGTTATCATAAGTCTATTTATACAAATAAAGTTACTCGTATTTGTAACATAGAAAATAAAATAACGTAACTAAAGGAAATCTAATATAACATTCACATAATCGGCTTCCCTCCCGTTATCCCGCACAACGTATGAGAGAAGTCGATTTTCTTGACATTTGCCCCCTAAGAAGTTTTGTAAATGTAGCAGTGGCTCTCAACCTCCGGCCCGCTGAGGTTTTGTATAGTTTGTTATACAAGATCCAGCTGCTTGTGGCCCGTTTTAATATCTATTTGTTTTTTAAAGTTACGCTATAGAGAGGGGTTAGAATGTATATAGTGTAATCGGTATTTTAGTGAAATTATAGATTTTTATCAAACATGGTGTTCATTTATTTACTCTTTTATATTATTGTACATTTCATGAGATTCTACTTACATAAGTAGCCGAAAATTTACGTAAAACTTGAAATAAAAACTCATCTTTAAAGTTATATAAAAAGAGAACCCTCTACATTGAAAAAGAGATTTGTATAAAATCACGCCTCCCGTATATGTATAAGTAAGAAATGTAAATTTCTGTCTACCCTTTCACTACAAGCACGATTCACCGATGACGTTATTAAATCCTATGTTATAGACGATGACCCTATTGCCGTTTACTGAACACAATTCTGAACTCAGTGCTACTACTGACAAACGTCTAACAAAAAAAAAAACTAATTAACATCATTAATCCGGTTAAAAGTTGTTTTATTATAATGTATAGTGATCGCGCAAACCTAAGATATTACTAACTATATAACACTTTTGTTGACCTAGGTATCAAACCCAATATCTCACGCTCGATCAGCTCGTCGATCTGTATCAATACTATACTCATAATATCTTTGAAGACTCTCGTATGGAATTTCAAAGCGTATTGTGTGCTTTTGCTCTCGAAAGCGGCCCCAACACAAAACAGATTGAGCACCCCTGCATCAGATCCTCGATTTGTAAAGACGTGATTACGGAGCGCCCTTGACACTCAGATCCTGAGATTTCAATTTAAATGTAAATTCAGAAAGTGTTGTGTAGCATTTAATTTTATTTGTTGAACTGACGACTTAGTGGTGAAGACTTCTACGTATTTTAATATGTTGTTTGACTTTCAATTTCAAAGTTTTTGTGAAAGAAAAATAAGTTCGTTCGACCTCTGTTCAGTATTCCGAATTATTTTTCCAAATTATTATTACATCTTAGTAGTAGTGACATCATCGCTATGTATTCAGACCCTATTTAGTGTCATGACAGTTCAGTCACTTAGTGTTCAGAACGCTTGGAGAATTTATCCGGGAGGCGCAGGTTCAAATCTCAGCCGTATTATATTTTCGACAAAAATTTATAACCTTAGAGTTCGCTACGTAAGTAATGACGCGTTTGATCGATTTATCTGTAACGCAATAACACTTTGTCTGATCCGGGAATCGAACCAAACACCTCAGGTTTAGTCACCATTGCGACCATTAGATCAATGAAGCAGCCGACTGTTGCAGCTAAATAAAATAAAATAATCGAGATAGTGTGGTGCCAAGGAACGCATAGCCTATGAAGACCTTTCAGGTTAATTTTAAGTTTTCATTAAAATTTTCTATAGCAATTTCTAGAGGTTTATTTATATTAGAAGTGGAGGCAACGCCCTCAGTTTTCAACAGGTCCTGATACAATCTATTCTAAATGAAAAAGTTCTATATTAATTTCAATCTCATTACCGTTCTATCAAGATGTTTTTATTTTCTGCGCCGTCAACCTATTTTAGTATTAAACGATTTTGGTAAGTTTATTTTGAATTGACATGCTTTGATTTCTTTTTGGAAATAATTTTCTTTATATTTTTTTTTTATTACAGTGTAAGGTCTTGGGTTCGACTTCCGCGTTAGACAGAATATTTTTGGATTTTCCTATTAGAAGTATTAAAATCGTGATCGTTGGTGGATGTGAATAGGCTCAACATCACTGGTGGTTGTGGGATGGGGATGGGACTTTACAACGCATCGATGAAACATACAAGTACTACAATACACCTGCTTCCTATGTTATATCATTAAGAGACAAAGAAATCTGTACTCACTTCAATTCAATTCATTTATTATTTAAGGAATGTCATACAGGATTCTTATTACTTATGGCCATTACAATACTCGTATTTAATAATTTGCCGAAGAATGTCAAGGTCTTTACGACTAACATTATTTGAAAAAAAAAAAAAACATAAATTGTATTAGTAAATAAGAAAAATATAGCATTAAGAAATTTCTAGAAGATAAGACAATACCAATTTCATAATATTATTTTGTAAAATTTACATTATTTAATTGATATTTTTTTACTATTTCAATGAATGATAATAACTAAATAATAATAATGAAGAAATAGTAATAATTAATTAATATGTATCTGCCTAACTTTTTCCCAATTACATTGGGGACGGCTTCCAGTCAAACGGGATGCAGCTTAATACCAGTATTTTACATGGAACGACTGCCTATCTGACCTCCACAACCCAGTTACTGGGTAACACGATTTCTCGTGGTATGACTGGTTGTCAGACTTTCAGGCTTCTGACTACCCGTAACGGCTGTCATAGATCTTAATTTGACAATCGGGACCGTTGGCTTAACCTGCTCTCCGGTTTTCGGTCTCGGTATGAAATGATGGTTATAATAAATTATTAATATGGATGCAAATAAATACAATATCTAGCTACTTCCACAAAATTGAGGGTAGTCATGCATTACCTGTGCACCGCCCGCCCGCCCGCAAATATATACACATACGCAAGCGGTGAAAATTCCGACTACCACCAACTACTCTACATGTGTTTCGCCCCTCCACGGGGCATCATCAGGAGCTGTTAGAACGTGCAGTGTCCGCCACCGAGACTGCACGGTGATGAACTTCCGCAAAGTAACGCTTGAATCTATTCAAATTATTAATAATCATTATAATTGAGACTATAATATGTATTAGCACGACATTGATTATGATAGAACATACGGAAATATTACGATTGTAACATCAGTTGTACCAGATTTGAGCAGATTTGATTGATTGATTGATAGTGGCTACTACTCATCCTCTTAAGACTCTCACGGGTCGAGAGAAGGTGGTTTATTGTGTCTCAAAAACCAACCAGTTATATATTCTTGAAGGTTATTCAATTGTTATAAATGTTATATCAGATGGTCCCACCGCCATTAGACGTACCGAAGGACCAAACCGTTTAGTTTAGAATCAAAGCTATTCGTGAATTAGTAACGAGGCCTCGGTGTCGGGAATGTATCGTATATGTTAAGTTCACAACTACCTTTATTTTATTTATCAGTAGTATTGTGGATTTAATGAATTCAAGGTACAAAAGGCTTTTGAAATTAAAGTGTACCTCACTTTCTGTTTTAATTATTGTTCAACGGTTATTACTCACGCGCATTCTTCGGGATTGCTCGACTAGTTTCGAACTCGAACAGAGCCCTTATTCATGAGCTGAGCCCGCGGCGATGTCGCAATTTTAACTGAGTTTAACTCGACATCGCCGTGGCACCGTTCGAGTGCGAAAGTAATAACTGTTGAGCAATAATTCATATGAATGTGTCCGACGAAAGTTATTAAACAAAAACTTTATATTTAACATAAACATAGCACCACGTCTGTATTCTTCGAAGGAGGAGGCAGAGTTGTCCAGTTGCAGAGTCACATTTCTCAAATGCTGTTATAAAATCCCATGTAATAGGTGGTGACCCAATTGCCATCTTAGAATTCCCTAACAGAAAAACCCAATAACAGTTAGTCCGACCTGGGAATCGTAACCAAGACCTCATGCTCAGCCGTCGTTCTTTTGACTTTTAGACCAATGAGGCATGCCTGATTTTTTTGTAAGACGTGCTAACGGAAAATCCATTTGGAGATATTTTGATTATGTGCTATATTTTGCTAACTTCAGGTTAAAGAATTTATTTTCTCAAAAGAAATCACAATAAATTTTACTTACGTGATAATATTTTTTAAACATACATTTTAATTATACTTCGACATTTGGACTTTAAGTACCTACCTATTGGTTTAAAAAAAGCAAACTTATTTCACCACACTTAGTGCGTTTGCAAATGTAGTAGTAGGTACATTAATGTGAATTTCCACTCATAAAAGTAAAATATTACAAAATAAATGGCAAAAATAACTAATAACCTTCATTTGACCTGACGTCAACTGAAGTGACGTCACAAGTTCAATTTTAATAATTCTGTGGACGGAAAGTATGATAGAAGAGGATAGAAATACATTAACATTTTGAGTGATGCCAGACTTTGTAAAAGGAAATGTTTTCTGGCATTTTTATAGTTTTATTTTTTTAACTAAGATTACTATATATATTTCCACAATATATCAAAATAGATCTATACCCAAAAACGTACAAAACATCCGTTTTATATTAATAACCATCAAAACTTGTATACTAAAGCTGGCAGCACTTGTCGGTTTGACGTGTGTGACCTTCATTTGATATTACCAACTGACATGAAACTGACAGCTGCAAGCAGCTGTCAGTTTCAAGTTCAGTTTTAAGTTCATTTAGAAACTAGTTGTGTAAAAATTTGTGAACGTATAACGAAATTCACGGAAATATTAAAAAAAAAAAAAAACAATTGTCCTAAAAAATAAAATAGCCAAATTAGTTTGTCATAATTAGCTCAACATTCGTAAAGATTAATAAAAAAAAAACTTATTTTTTTTATACATGCTCAATTGGTCCTTGTTCCCATATTTTCTAATTCTTGATCTATTTTTAAGCGTTCCTCTGAGATTTTATTCAGACTTTATTTTTTCACTCTTAAACGATTTAGCTCCGTCTCAAGTTATTGGACTGTCGCGTGAATACTAAGTTGTTTTGGACAATCTTGATACTTGGTATTCTGAAACGTTAGCTTAATATTTTTTGCTAATCTAGATTTAGATTAAAAAAATAAAATACCTTTTCGAGTACCTACTGCGTTGGAATGTTGGACTTGAATGTTTGTAGACTAATTCACATGCCCGGCTTTGTGCAGGCGTATTTACACAAACTGTAATAATTCAAATAATATAAAACACATAAGTATATGTTTTAGCCGAAACCCTCCTCCAAATTTAATGCCAGACACCTTAACTGTTAGTAGAAACTTGAAAAAAAACCGTTCAGCACTTTGAGATTCGGAGTTTTAAACAGACAGACGCGACTATTTGAGTTTAAAAAAAGACTTAATGAGGCTGATGCTTGATTGTGTGTATTTATGCTGACAAAATACATAAACACATACAATCACGCCTGTTTCCCATTGGGGAAGGCAGGGACTATCGATTTCCATTTACAATAATTATGACACACCTCTTTCTCTTAATCTATGCTCATGTTATTCTCTTCTCAGTCTATGCATTTGTAACCCTTGAATAGGAAAATATAATTATGTAGTTAAATATAATATATAAATACTAATAACGCCTACAAAGTCCTACAATAGGTTATGACGAACCTACCTCTTTTCCAATTTGATATATTATAAATGTATTGGTTTATTGTCACCATTAACAGACTTCCGACCAATGAGCCTCTGTATTGCTGTCCTTTCAATATTGTATATATAACAAACTTGGTAATATTACAGCATTACATTATGTAAGTACAACAGCAGCTGCCTCGTTGCTCTAGTGGTCCAAAGCCCGAAGTTTAGTTTTGTGCCCGATAAGTGGCAATAGACTCACCACCATGAGACTTAATAACAGCATTGGTGAAACATACAGTTATTTATTCAATTCATTCATTACCGGTATTAATTTGGACAACTTTTTCTGAAGACAACCTCTCGGTTCCGATGCCCAACTAGGTACGAATTACTAACTACGAACTGAATTGATAGCAATGACGTCGCCATAAGACGTGTTAAAATATGGAAGAAGAATTCGCGGTGGTGAGCAGAGGTCGAGATGGCTTAGTGGTCAGAGCGCCTGGAGTATTCATCCGGGAGGCGCAGGTTCGAATCCTGTTCGCGACCGTATTCTTTTTCCATTAAATATTGTAACTTTAGAGTAACTAAGCATACGTTAATGCTTTTCAAAGATTTATCTTGTAAGAGGTATTCCTTATATTATTTGGAAATCGTGATACCAGGCCCCTACTTGTACGCAAGAAGAACACGTTTATTTTAACCCTAAAATGATATCACAAAATGTCGAAGCTTAAGGTTCTGTTACTATTGAGAAGCAAAAACGTTATTCAATCCGGGTTATTGTGACCGAAGTACTGAAAATTGTGCCTTCACTAACGGTCGCAGTTTAGGGTTGAGACGATCCGCTCTAAATATTTAAAGGGAATAGTTGCGGCTATATCGGTGTTAGCGACGCCATAATAAAATAATAGTGTTAAAATAAAATTATTATAATACAAATTATACGGTCGTGAACAGGATTTGAACCTACGCATTGTGTTTTCAAAGATTTATCTTGAATTGTTAAGGTAATTGCATTCTTTATGACATTGTATTAACTGCAAAGTTAGTCGTGTCGGTTCGGTCACCTGTATAGGTACTGAATAGATAGCAATGATGTCGCCATAAGACGTGTTACAATATGGAAGAAGAATTCGCGGTGGTGAGCAGACGTCGAGATGACTTAGTGGTCAAAGCGCCTGGAGTATTTATCCGGGCGGCGCAGGTTCGAATCCTTTCACGACCGTATTCTTTTTCGATTTAATATAATAACTTTAGTCTGTAACTGTTATTAAGTCCCATGTCAGATTTTAATCACCTTGTCTTGAACTCAAATTCGTCCCGTGCAAGAATGGAACAGTTCAAATTCAAATTGTTTATTCTGTAAATAGTTCTTTACAAACTCTTTTACATGTCACTTTTTTATCTAGAAGAAGCATGTCCTATCTGACTACCTCGGAGAACAAAAACCGAAACAAACTCAGAGGTCACTGTCTCTTTTAAAGTCCGACATCACTGTTTATGGTTATGTAAGCGTAATCATGTGGGGCGTCTAGAAAGGCCTTTTGAAGAAAGAACCGTGGTAATTGAAAGTTGACTAGTCCCTAACTGACAACACACGCCTATCAGCGCCAGCAGCCCAACTAACCTCGCTCTAGCTATTGCAACTGAGTATTCCAATTAGTCTGGTGGTTTTCACCCCACAATCTGGTGCCTTCCAAATAATATTTGGTTACTATAATAATTTACAATCAATCTGCCTAACCTTTTCCCAATTAAATTGGGGTCGGCTTCCAGTCAAACCGGATGCATCTTAATACCAGTATTTAACATAGAGTGATTGCTTATCTGACCTTCACAACCCAGTTACTGGGTAACACGATATCTTGTTATAACTGGGACCGACGGCTTGACGTGCTCTCTGAGGCACGGAGCGATCTGGTTATGAAATTATGGTCACCCATCCACAGACCGACCGCAGCAAGCGCAGCTTAACTTCGATCGATCGGTGTGTGTGACTTTTACTTAGTTACGAGCCCTATACTATACTACTTTACACTAAACTATGAACATTTATAGCGCCATAATAATCTCGTTTAAAAGACTACTAGTGATTGCAATTTATTTAGATACACTGCTGCTGATGCTCTTAAAGTAATTCCTTACTACCGTTATAAATCCCAAGAAGACGTGGGCCTTTTTAACCGTAAATACTAAACGAATCCTAAATAAATCTACACAACAGTAAATAGTACTTTAAAAAACCTATTTTGTATTCAAATCTTGTCCATAACTCTGTGCTAAACCATTTAGCAATAAAATAGACCTCACAGCTTTATAGTAAAAACGTTCGGAACCTATCTCACAGAGGATCGTTTAAGACGAAATAAAATCACCAATCTTTAGGTCTTGTTGGTGTCGTAATACTGAATTATTGAATGCTTATGTGCGATGAAATCCGAGAGATAATTTGTGTATATCTTTTATGTGACAATATGTAACCTATTCGAGTCTAACATCGATAATAATAACAATAAAGTTGATTTTTATTCAATTATATGACCGCGCCTTTAATTCTCGAAGTGGTAGGCAGTGTACACAGTTGAACACCAACATTTGCACACCAATGCTGATATTAAGTCCCATGTAATAATAGGCCATGAGCCTATTACCGTCACCCGGGCATAACTCCAACCCGCTTTTCGGACCAGGACACCTGAGAGATGTTCCTAGGTAGCGTAAGGGCCGTCCAATCTCTGTCACTATATTGTTCATCAACCATACGAAAAGAAGAAGAAGACCAATACGCAGCAGAACAAATAGTAAAGTAAAACATCCAAGTTCTATAATTTTGATTTAATCTGTCTATGTCCATGCGACCAGCACAGGAAAACATTGGATCCACTTCTCTATTTCTTTTTAATAGTGCCGTATTACAAAGTCAAACAGTCGGTTTGACTTGCGACATCGCCCCGGACTCAGCTCATGACTAAAATTTCCGTTCGAGATCGAAACTAATCGAGCAATTCCGAAACATGCACGTGAGTAATAACCAGTGAACAATAATAAATACGAATGAGCCTCACGAAAGTTATTACACGAAAACAGTGTCGTATTTACGATCTTTGACTATAACGTCCTAAAACCGTCCACATGTAAAGATTGTGCGCAGGTTACGTACGAGATTGTAACATAGCTCGAACTCTTTTACGATGTATCTTTTGGTGCGGAAAGATAAGCAGTCAGAAGCTTTGTTTTATGTGTTAAAAATTCGTTTATATATGGATGCCTTGGTTAATTGTGTTGTGACGGAATGTTATGAAAGTTAAATAAAAAATATAGAGTATACGAATTTAAGGGGAACCTACCTATGACCGACCTACTAGGATTAAAGAAAAAGCTTTAATATGAGAATAGATAGCAATGACGTCGCCAAAAGACGTGTTAAAATATGGATGAACAATTCGCGGTGGTGAGCAGAGGTCGAGATGGCTTAGTGGTCAGAGCGCCTGGAGTATTTATCCGGGAGGCGCAGGTTCGAATCCTGCTCACGATCGTATTCTTTATCCGTTTAGATTTCGCTAAGCATGCGTTAATGCTTTTCAAATATTTATTTTTAATATGAGAATGTTTACAATATGAACTACTGATTAAATAATTCGCTACATAAAACAAATTTTTCAACACACTTGTTCGCAAGGTTGCTATTATTGCACAGCTTTTTAGGTTCATAGTGCCGTTTATTGCGTACACGTGCTTAACACTTTACAAAAAAGCAATGTATAACTTTTACATTTACTTTTAAATTTCAGCAATGAGTTCTGATACATTTTTATTTTGTGATTATGTAGGTATACTGTGTTAGTTAAAATATGACAAATAAACATTTCAATTTGTCATTAATTTCTAATTTATTTTTGTTTGTAATTTATTTCCTCGCGAGTGTTTTGTCAGGATGCTATATGTATGTACCTGAAGGTTGCCAACAGCGGGGTAATTGCGGAACTAAATTTCAATTGCAATCGCTTTCATTTTGACAGTTGCATAATATACATTGCGTCTATCTTAATAGTTGAGGAAGTGGAACAGGATTTTTACTTTTAGAGGACACGGCGCAATGTATGGCAAATTGATATGTATTGTCATTGCAAGTCAGTTCCGCAATTACTTACTCCACGGGACTACATTATAAAGTGTCTTTCAGTCGGTCCGTCTTTATCACACAGTACGTACAGTAGGTACAGCTCTGTGTACCTATATTTTAGGTCGTAATGAGTAACCCGTTCAAATATTCACAGAATATACATATACAAGCATAACCTGTATGATAGCAGGGGGGAAGACATAGGTGTACACATTTGTACACGAATTCTGTTATAAAGTCCAATTTAATAGACTACTGTCTTCAACCGGGAAGTTTTAAACTCCAGGCAGCTACTGGAAATTTCCTAAACACCCAATAATACTTTGCCCGACCTGGGAATCGAACCCAAGACCTCATGCTCAGCAGTCGGGCTTGACACAACTAAACCAACGAGGCAGTCAATTTATACAAAGATATATGATAATAATTGTATAGGTTCCTATGTAATAACTTAAGTAGGTATGTATGCACAGACAATTCTATTAATTTACTTTTCATATTAACTCTACCCAAAATTTCGCAAATACAACTGCCCAGTACCCAGTGATAACATAGAATCTAATATCGTGCAGGTAAGCTAGGACAATGATATGCAGGCTGTCCGCGCCGTGAATAACTGTCCGGCCATTGTCCGGGGATTACGAGCCGGACACCCGGACGGTCGCCATGGCGCGGTGGAACGCCGGACAGGGCCGTGAAATATCAGGACCGTAGACTAGGTAGAATTTATGCTAGTTTTAGGAGAGAGAAAATTGGTAATATCATCTCTTAAAGTTAACTTGAATATTTTTGGAGTAAAGCGCACCAGGTTCTTTAGTTGTGTGCAACATTTATGGAGAATGACGTCAGAGTTATGCGTAGTTTTTACGCAATAAAAAAAGTAGGTTATGTTTTCGACCCGTATGTATGATTGTATATCCGCGATATTCTCAAAAACTACTGACTCGATTTGGATGTGGTTGTTGTCATGTATATAATTTTTTCACAATTTTGATAAAATTGTTGCAATACCATTCCAGTAACATAATATAAATTATATATCATTAATTATTAGAAATTGATGAAATTGAAGTGTCTGTTCGTAATGTCATAATAACACATTTTTAAAGTTAGTTAATAGAAAAAGAATATGGGCGCCTGGAGTATTTATCCGGGAGGCGCATGTTTGAATCTGCTCGTGACCGTATTCTTTTTCCATTTAATATAGTAACTTTAGAGTTCGCTAAGCATGCGTTAATGCTTTTCAAAGATTTATCTTTAACTCCTTTTTACTAAATGCATACGAAAGTATATACGGTACTTAGTAGACCAACGAGGCAGCAATTTTCTAAGCATCTCATAATACCATAGAACCACTAGAAAGAGCCAACTAAACCACTTATTCCTCACCTCGCACATTGTCAAGAGCCTTACTTCGTAAACTTGATATGTTCCCAACAACGCTGAGAAAGCTGAAACTTTGCTTTAGATTCACTGTTACGAGTTGAAAACTTACAAGTTAGCTGTGTGTCGTAGTTTTTTAAATAAAGCACTTTTTTATGTAGTCGTTTCAGTACATAAATAAAAAAACAATGGTACTTCTTTTTCTTATCCTGTGGTTGATGAACAAGAACAACCTACTGTCAGAGTTTAAACCACTCGTAGGTTTCTGACATGGCTTTACACACGATCGAAAATATCTCTCAGGTGTGCTGGTGTCCTCACAATGTTTTCCTTCGCCGTTATAAGCAAGTGATAATTAATTATAGTTTAACGGTTATTACTCACGCGCATTCTTCGGGATTGCCCGACTAGTTTCGAACTCGAACGGAACTCTTATTAATGAGCTGAGCCCGCGGCGATGTCGGAGTTTGACTCGCGACATCGCCGCGGATAATCCCGAAGAATGCGCGTGAGTAATAACCGTTAAACTATAATTAAAGTGATCATTAATTTATAATACGCACATGACTTCGAAAAGTCAGTGGTGCGTGCCTTGGATTCGAACTTGTGACCTTTGACTTTTCAGTCCTACGGTCATACCACTAGGCTATCACTGCTACGTAATGTTACTGACTTGTAGAATGATCTCGTTGACTCAATCAAATAGACTTTAGAGATTTATATTTTCGCAAAATAAATTTAAGAGACGTCATTCTAAAACTGCCATAAAATTTTAGTAAGCATGCCGTTTTTAATCGTAGTGAAAATCTAAAAGTATCTCGACTAGAAATACTCTGAAAGTTTAGTACGGCGTTTTTATTTTTATTAGTTCCTGAAAAGCGTATTAACTAAAAATTATCGGAAATTTTAGTTTGAGGTTTATTTGGCTCTTATACTTAATAGCAATAATTAAAATATAGCAATTCCTATCTTTAATTCAACTAAACAACACAAAAGTGACACATCATAATATATACTTAATTTAATCTGGGGCAGTAACTTTAAAACTCTTTTATCTCTATAAAAGCTAATATTTTTTTAGACAGACGAAATTGACTTGACCTTTAAAGACGAAAATTCGCTTACACTACCTGCCAAAAACTTCAAAATACATTCTGTTACCTCCAAACATTATTATTCTATCATCTTTTGCCAGCTAAATTAATTTAATCTAAAGTAAAACAATACTTAGTAAATAATTAATTAAACAGAATAGCTTCTATATATATCTTATTGGAATCAGTTTAAAGCACATTACAGTTTAAATGCAATAAATCTCGTCCGACTTTCATCTGTCTTTACAAATCCAAAATGGCCACCCTACTCCCCCCCTACATTATTGAATTGCACCCAGTTATACGAACTACCCATAGCCATGGGTTTTTACTCAATTATAGCGTATTCAGGGGGTTGTTAGTTCCAAATTGTATTATATCGTTATTCCGACCGCCCAGTGGACGCAATTTGGACACAATGGAACTTGTCCGAATCGGCTGTTCGGGTTTTTGCTGAAGTGGCTGGATTTTAATGACCGCGACTTCACTCGTATTGTGGGCTAACTGTTGTACGTAAGTGCGGATGTCGAGTGTAAGGTAATAAGTTTAATTTTCAAGTAAAATAGGGCAAAGCTTTATTCAAACATTTTTCCTTAAAGAAAGTAGTGAATCAATAAATGAAATCGTTTATTTGCTTGGATAAGGTACGTACTAGGTGTTTAGAAAACAATGGTAGGTATCCCTTACTCTGTCGCAAATGTTCTTACAGCTATTGACCTAATATAGACAACAATTTAGGATAACCATATAAAAAAAACCAGAGAATAAATAAATAGGTATACCTCTTATGTAATTTTGTAGTTTTGAAGGTAAACACTTAAATGATTAACAATCGTAATAGAAATTTACAAAGTATAATCTAAAAGTTCGTTTAAACTATTAAAACATAATATATCTGATAATAGTTTTGTTTTTTTGGATTCACGAGAAATTGGAAAGGTTTTCACAACAGATCGGGATATAAATAGGCGGGACGAAAAGAATCAAATATCTGCTTTATATTCATCATCATTAAATCAGTAATTTTAGTAGGTTTGTGGTTGATGACAACTCTACCTAGTGCGAAGCTATAGTCTGGTCTACGATGATGCACTCTGACCTACCAAAAAACTATTCACTCGAACCTTGAAGACTAAAAGAGAAGAATAGGTTAGATAAGTAGATTAAATAAAGTCGAATACCCTTCATCAGAAAGGTGTACAGTTTATTATACTTATAGACTAAAGAGAAAACCATTTTCACAAAAAAAAAAAATTGTCGAAAAAGGATTTTTTCGGATTTCAGACCTTTTTGACAGGTTATTTTTTTTGTGAATAATATTTGTGGCTATAATCTACAAAATATAGCTAGGTCTAAAATTCTCATCAAGATAAATGAAATAAGCCCAAACACAAAGTAGTTACTGTGAACCGTTAAGGAGATCCCTCCACTATCTTTCGTCTCCATCATCCGATTAACTCCAAGTTTCCATTATGCTGTAGTGTCATCAAAAAACATAATGGATGCAATGTTTCAACAGAGTCGGTTAACATGTGAACAATCAATAAATAATTCTCTATTTTTACTATTATCCATCCTTATAGGGAGATTTTAGGGGTTAAATTTGCATGGAACCAACTTGGAAGTATTCTCTATACTAAAAACTGTAAAAAGCTATGCGTCATACATAAAAAAAAAAACAAAACAAATACGTGAATTGAGAACCCCGCCCCTATGTTTCGTCGGTTAAAAAATGTGTCCCACACTAGAATTTTCTTCGTGTGTCGTGGGTGTGTTTTCAGATATATAGTCTGACTTGCACACCTATATGGGCTCCATGCAAGAATAGAACCCGCGCGACGCAGCAGCATGTTTCTCGACCGCTGCACCAACCACACCGTCAAATAGATACAGTTGTGTCTAATCGCCAAACTTGACTAAAATATGAGAATTGCGTAATTTACGAACAAGACGAAACAAGCGATGACACGTCTAATTCAAATTAGCGAACATTTTTAGTCAGCCACTTTTAGGAGGCCACTAATATGACTGGTCGTCAATCGAAAACTGTATGGGAATTTAGTTTGACGGCTCTTAATTCGTCTCTTGTGTTATTTAATAAAAGATAAAAAATCTCTAATTTTAGTTGAAAAATATGAAAGACTCAAACTCGAAACGACATAACATAAACGTTGTTGGGCGAGTTTAGCCTTATTTACCATAACTGGAATACTTGAGTGGTTGTAATTACGACATAATTAGACTTGTTGAAATTCTGAATGGACTTTCGGTTGGATTTTTAATTTGTGACTTGTGGATAATTATTGTGTTCAACACGCAACGCGAGTCGACTTCAAATTAGAACAAATTACATTTAATTTGAGCGATTTTCTTTTATTTTATGTCTAACACGGAACACGGTCTAATCGAAAGAGACCACTACTCCCAAGAACGTAACTTAAGACATAAAAATAACCTTGCACTTCCTACCTCCAGTTTATCAATATTTCACAAAGGCCTCCACTGTATGTCTGTTAAAGTATATAATAAAATACCAAAAAATATAAAAGAAGATACAAAGTGCACCATTTTCAAAAGAAAACTAACAAACTATCTTATACACAAATCGTATTATAATATGCAAGAGTTTTTTGAGGAAAAAAACGATATGTAAACGTATGGGTATGATTTTCACTTCGCTATGGAGAATTTTACTTGTAACCAAAACATTATTAAAACATAATTTTAGTTAATACTTTATGTTATATACTGATACATACATATATTATGTTCGGCGGTTACGGCGAAGGAAAACATCGTGAGGAAACCAGCACACCTGAGAGCTGTTCTCGATGGTGTGGAAGAGGCCTCGATTTTGATAGTAGGTTGTTCGTCAACCATATGATAAGAAGTACCAACATTGATTGATTGAAATGATTCACTGTTCTATCTGTGAGGGGTAGTCTGCATTTCCACTATCAGTCTATGCATAGAAGAATAATCAAATTTCAAACCTTTTAAGGCCCGGAGAGCCCGTTGAAATATCACTCATTCCCATAAAAAACGTTACCTACAGGCATCAAAACCTTCCTAACGACATACCATCACGCCAGTATTCCCTGAAGGGGAAGGCAGAGGTGTACACAGTTGTACACTCACATTTCACCAATGCTGCTGTTAGTAATAGGTGGTAAACCTATTACCCTCTATCGGAAACAATTCTAAACTGCGGGCTGCTACTGAGAATTCGTAACAGAAGAACCCAATAACATTTTGCACGAACGAGGAATCGAACCAAGTACGTCATGCTCTGCAGACGCGGTTGGGACCACAGGACCAACGAGGCAGTCTACCTAGTCAATCGAATCTGGCTAACCTTTTCCCAGCTACGTTAAGGTCGGCTTCCAATCTAACACGATGCAGCCTAATGTCAGTATTTTAAATGGAGGGACTGCCTATCTGACCTCCACAACCCAGTTACTGTGCAACACGATATTTCGTGTTAAAGCTGGTTGTCAGACGTTCAGGAATTTGGCTACGCTCACCGACTATCGTAGATCTTTATGTGATAACTGGGACCGAGATACGAAGGCAGCTCGATATGAAATGATGGAGAATAGTTACCCATTTACGGAACAACTTCGGCAAGTACAGTTTAAGTTCGATCGATCTATGTAGAGATTACTTAGCCACGAGCCCTCTTTTCCCTCTCCCAAGGAAGAGGGTCGTGGCTAAGTAAATACCACGTATTAGACGCAATTAAAGTACCTTTAAACTAATTCATTTTCAATGTATTTTGTCATAAAACCCTAAGTCTAAACAAAAATAGTCCCATTCCCGCCAAAAACGGCCGCCATTTTGTTTCAAATGAGTCAACAAAAAAGTTTCTATTACGCTTTCCTGTTGGGGAACTCTAAAAATACTTTGCGGAACTCGTTCACATCCCCTCTCGTCGAATCTACGGAGCCCTTAAGCTTATGTCAATCCTGACAAACGTCATTTTGAGGGCTTAAAGAAAAGACAATAAAATGTTGACCTTATGTCTGAACTATTAGGTATATTTCAGCTTGACAGTTTCGGGTGAAGTGAAATTATATCTCAAGGGAAATTACACGTTATTTCAAGTACTATAAGGTTCAGTTTAGTGTGGTCAAGTTATTATGTAAAGTCTTCCCGCTAAGGCAGAGTTACAGTGACGTATCGATGTGTTTCAATTTACATTTATGATATAGATATAGTTTTTATGCAATAAAAATTTATTATTTTCATATTGGTTTTCTAGGAAAAATAAAGTATCAAGGATGTATTGGACTCTATCGATATATGCAGCATATATGTATTCCCTGAGGGGGTAGGCAGAGCAGTACACACCAGTAGTTATCACCAAAGCAGCTATTTAGTTCCACGGAAGGTGGTTGAGCCTATTGCCTTCCGGGCACAGTTCCAAAATCTGGGCTACTAAGAATTTCTTAACAGATAAACTCGAAAACTTTTGCCCGACCCGAGAATCGAACCCAGAACCGCAGACTTAGCAGCCCGACATATATTAACAATACAACATGTATCAGCTGTTTCCCCTGTAACCCGAGGTCAGATAGGGGAACAAATTATAATTACTATCTAAATGCACATCTGTATGTCCATCTGTGTTGTAGCAAAATGTTAAAATCTATTAAATGTTAATAGGGGGAGACAGTACTTCAACTTAATTATTGCAAACTAGCTGACCCAGCGAACTTCGCATCACAATTTTTTTTCTGTTTTTTTTTTAAATTTTCTTTTATTCAAACATTGTCCTGACAAGAACGAATACAAAAAATAAAAGAATTATCCAATTTGGTGCAGTCGTTCGGAAGTTATGCGCGTACAAACGTTTCGGCGATTCATTTTTATTTATATAGATTGCGTGGTGGTTAGTGAAGGGTGGTTTAGCTAAGCTATTGATTGGTATTCTGGGTAGTGTTGCCGATCGATAGTCGACGACAAAATTATACTATCTGTCGATACATATACACATTTTACACAATAATATATAATTGATAGTACCAGGATAGTCACTTCGGTTTTATACATAGGGGCTCGTGGCTAAGTAGCAGTCGCACAAATCGATCGATCGAAGTTAAGTTGTGCTTGCCGCGGTTGGTCTGTGGATGGGTGACTATCATTTCATACCGAGACCCTGCCTCGGAGAGCACGTTAAGCCGTCGGGCCCGGTTGTCAAATTTAGATCTATGACAGCCGTTACGTGTAGTCAGAGGCCTCAAAGTCTGACAACGAGTCATACCACGAGATATCGTGTTACCCAGTAACTGGGTTGTGGAGGTCAGATAGGCGGTCACTCCATGTAAAATACCTACTGGTATTAAACTTGGCATCCGGTTTGACTGGAAGCCGACCCCAATATAATTGGGAACAGGCTAGGCAGATATATATATATATATATATATATATAACCAAGCCATAACTGTCCCACAACAGGGCGCGCGCCTCTTCTCATACAAAGAAGGCACGAGCTTGATCACCATGCTCGCTCACTGCGGGTTGGCGATTTCAGACTACCAAGTTCAGGTTTCCTCACGATGTTTCCCTTCACCATACCAACCAAGAAAGTACATATGACATTGAAAAAGTAATATTGGTCCATGCCAGGTTTGAACCCACAACCTGTGGCTCAAGAGGCGGGCTCGTAACCACTCGGCCACCA
This sequence comes from Xylocampa areola, assembly GCA_935421205.1. NCBI lineage: Eukaryota > Metazoa > Arthropoda > Insecta > Lepidoptera > Noctuidae > Xylocampa > Xylocampa areola. The sequence goes on from OW285225.1 coordinate 12,721,454, forward strand.
CTACATATACAATTGTTTTACACAAATACGTGTGTCCGTCCTGTGTGAACTAGCCCTACGAGTGTCGATTGACAAGCGATTACGGAGTCGGTGAATCGATCGCGTCAGGGTCACACTGTACTGATTCAGTATATGAGTACTGACGCGTATGTACCGTCAACAAATCAGCTGTTTACGTACACCAATCTGCACACGTGATCACAACATCTCCGCGATCACTATACATTATAATAAAACAACTTTTAACCGGATTAATCGCGTGTATTAATACACGTGATTAATCCGGTTAAAAGTTGTTTTTTAAATAAGTTTTTGGAAACTTACCCACGTCATCAATTATGTTATGTAAGCTAATATTAATATTTTTGATTATTTATTTCTGCAAAATGTAGTTAGAATATTTGAGATTATTTACTTATTGCATATTAATTTGTCACCCATAAAGTTAAGCAGCAAATGTTTTATCCAAATAAAGAATTTGAAAATTTTATTTCAAAATTATAGTTTTTGTGATTTAATCAAAATATGATAGTAACTAATTATAAAAATGAGCACTGATAGCCTTCAGGTAATACTTACCATTGTACTGACAAACCAACAGTCGCAGGTTCGAATCCAAAGAATGTACCACCGACATTTCGTAGTCAAATGCGTATCAAAAATTATCACTTGCAAGGAAAACATCGTGAGGAAACCAGCACACCTGAGAGATGATCTCGATGGTATGTAAAGTCATGTCTGAGTCTTTGCGTTCCTCGGATTCGAAACTGCGACCTTTGACTTGTCAGTCCAACGGTCATACCACTATGCTATCTGTTCTCTATATTCCTGAATACTCGACTAGGCACAATTAGTGGAATGTGATAGTGGGATAACATCAGAACCTGGCGTATGTATAACATTTGGTGTGACATAGCTAGTTAGAAGGAGACCGTATCGGTGGCAGTTACCACCAACAACAGAATTCCCAATGAGGGTTGAGTGGAAGAATGCATGCTGCGCTGACCCCAAATAAATTGGTATAAGGTTAGGGGGATGATCACTCGACTAGGCATAAACTAAGCTTGTGACGCAGTTATCTCAGTCGCCAAGCTACAGTAATTATAACAATATCCATTACATTCAATCCACTTGGCAATTGGCACGCGATCCTAACTGATTGAGGGTAATACTCCTCGTACTAGAATAACACGCATATGTTATTAATATTATTATAAGTTATACGATTTGCGTTGTGGAGTTAGAGAGGGTGTAGTGACAAAGATTGAGAAGGGTATGCTAAGATGGTTTGGGCATGTAGAAAGGATGGATGACAGTCAATTGACTAAACTAGTAGGTATATGAGGCGAGCGTGGATGTTAGAGTTAGGGATCGCAACCAAAATGTTTTTTTTTTTTTTTAAAGACAGGTCTTGATCCAATTAAGCCGACGAGTACACATGAAGAGGTTAATGAACATAGTCCGTACAAATAAAAGAGATATTGAGATCAGAACCTGATATTAATTATTAATGAAGTCGGTTAAAAATAACACAACACCACGTCGACCCAGAAAGTTTTACTTCCTAAAAAGCATTTAAAATCCTAGTTAAACTAACTAAAAATACGGCTGTGAGCAGGTTTCGAACCTGCGCCTAGCGGATCATATATTTTTTCTAATAAAATACGAACCGCCTTCAATGGCATTGTGAAAACAATATAGGTATTAGACATACGGTCGCAGCAATCGCGGGTCATTTACTGTAAGTTATTGAAGAGTTCCATTATCTATATCTTCTTCAGATCCTAATGTATTTTATACTAAAACCTTTCCTGAAAAATATTTATTTAAGTAACGGAAACCCCATCAAATTCGGATCAGTAGTTTTTGAGAAATCGCGGACATACAAACATACGTACGGGTCGAATACAGAACCTAATTTTTAGAAGTCGGTTTATAAATACTCCATGAGCTCTGCCAACTAGGCCATCTTCACCTCTGCACACTATTCCGAATTCTTTTTCAACTGTTTAATAAGTCTTTTGGTGACGTCAACGCTATGTATTCAGACTCTATACAGGTGGCTGAAAAGACACGACTAACTTTGCAGTTAATACACTGTCGTACTGATGCGATTTAAAATGTATAACTTTAGAGTTCACTGCGCATACACTTGAAATATTTATCAGCATAATATTTTTACCGTGGGAGAGCCATGCTTCGGCACGAATGGGCCGGCTCGACCGGAGTGATACCACGGCCTCACAGAAAACCGGCGTGAACAACGCTTGCGTTGTGTTTCGCTGAGTGAGTGAGGGTACCGGAGGCCCAAACCCTTTAAAAGGCCAGCAACGCACTTGCGACTCCTCTGGGGTTGCGGGTGTCCATGGGCGGCAGTAATCGCTTACCATCAGGCGATTCGTCTGCTCGGTGGCTCAAAGGGGGGCAATCTATAAAAAAACGTAACAGAACAACAACGAATCGAACACTGAGACACGTCCAACACGATCCAATGCTCTTGAAAGAGTGTCCTCACGCCACCGCGCACTGTTCGAGCTGCATTTTCTCCCACCAGGCAATCTTGCCACCACCACGACATCTTACGTCATCATGACGTACCGCTGGCTCCGCCCCTAAGCTTATTCCCTCTGACACTACAATTATATAAATTGCTCGTTCAATATAACAATACTCGTATAATGTAGCAGCGTTCTCATTTACTTTCCCATAATTAGTTTCTCAAGTGAAACGTATAAGTAATTGTTATCTAAACCAAGTAACACAAGATTCCTTTGAGCCGGAATAAAGAATACTAACTAAAGCGTTCAGTGTGTGTTGGTGTGGGTAATCACGCTAGCACCACTACACATACAAGCAACAGAAGTATCACTCCACATAGACTAAAGTATTTTCATTATAACATTCGATGCTATTATGAAATTTGAGGCAATCAAAGGAAACGTGTGACCTTAACCCTAATTAGTAATATCAATTAATTTTCACCGGTTAATACTCACGTGCATTTTTCGAGATTGCCCGACTAGTTTCGAACTCGAATGGAACCCTTAGTCATGAGCTATGAAAAAGGCACGTGAGTAGTAACCGGTGAACATTAATTGATATGAATATGTCTCACGAAATTATTTATACAAAAAAAAAACGGATTAATCGCGAGTCCTCCTGCGACCACGAACGCTGCAAAGTGTTCGAAACGTCAGGAAAAACAAAAAACCAATAATACACGCGATTAAACCGGTTAAAAGTTGTTTTAATATAAAAAAAAAAAAAAAAAGTTTTACTGTCCCAAGAGAGGTTCCAAGCTTAGATAAAAGTACAAATACGCAGCCGACATTATTGTAACAATATAAGCTGATATATTATTAACTAGTTGTGTCCTCGACTTTGTTTGCGTAAGACTTGGACATAATATATCACTTTTTAACCCACCAGAAACCACAAATATTATTGTTCATATCTTCTGAACCTTGCAAGATTAAGTTAAAATTCAGGTTTTGGCCTCTAAAATTTTTAATTCAATCCGTTGAATCATTTCGTAGTCTATTTGAGACAAACTTATAGACAGACATACAAAAATTCTAAAAACGGTTATTCATAATCATAAATTACCGCATTAGCCATCGCGTAAAAAGATTTTTTCAAGTTATTTTGAAATCACAGACAGGCACTTCAGAATTATTTATTGATGTAGATATAACAAACAGCTTTTCTCTACTTTCTTATAACACTGCATACATGTGTGTGTACACGTATACAAGCACTTAACATCAATGTGTGTGTGTAAGTTAATGTTACGATTGGTATCAGATCGGCCGGGCTCCAGGAGCTCGGGCTCTTGTACCAAACGATCACGCAAACGAGATGCTCAGAGCACGCATTATTTTAAGACACGCTCTCGATTTCATATGGTAATAGCAGATAAAGAGGTAAATGTATGGCTTATCGATTTGCAGTTTGTGGTGGTTTTGGTATCTACAATCTTTGGGATAAAAGTCTTAGAAAGGATTGGACTGTAATTTATTTCAGTGCATTGCAAATGCAAGGAAGTTTTAAATCAACTCTCATACAATACTAATGTTAATCGAATTCCTAACAACAATATCTAATCTAACTCTAAATCAGTCACTTTAATTTTAAAGCACGCTTGTATATAAGAAGCTTCTATTTATTTAATTTGCTTTAAGCCAATTTGGTACGATATAACACAATGGCGCCTGACATGCTATGATGAGATGCGAAAGTTGGACGGAAATCACTCCATTTGGCAAGTAAAAGATACAATATACAAACTGCAAAGTTAAATATCCTTTATCGTACCTTTAACTATATCTTTACTGTAAAGTTAAATTATCCGTAACTTTATACGCTCTAAATTGAAGACTGTCTTCTCAGAAGAGATTCACCAACAACAGAAGAACTGCAATGGTCAACGAATTTTAAGCAATGTCTATGAATCCTGACAAACGAAAAATAAAGCAGTAACATTCGGCAACATACGTAAAAATAAACAAAATGTCCTTATTCCTACGTCCAAGACAACGAAGGCAAAATTACTAGGTATATAACCCGGCCAAAGATCGAAGTTGTCATTCACAGTTGTCGTTTAACAACAAGACAGCTTCTCAATTCCACCGGCTTATACCAGAGTCCGAAAATAAGCCGGCATTAAATGTGGTTTATGTTAAAACCTAGTTGCCGCGTGGGATTACCTGTTGTCCTAGATGACGATGAATGCGATGCGACATAATAAATCTTAAAGTAACACAGTAAAAAAATATCATCATTAAAAACGATGTACTCGTATTTTACCACTGTATTTTTATTGTGACCCGTATTGAGAGAATATTGGAAAAACATGCTGGTCAATCGTAAATTGGTAAGTAATTAGTAAATCACTTTTTCCCAAACTCCTGAACGGGTAATTAATTCATATATTCAGATATGCATCCCACTATTCAAAGAACTATGCAGAATAAAAGAAGATGCTTAGAAGAAGGATAATTCCTAGCTTTCTGATTTGATCAGCTAGACCTGCTTCATATAACAAAAAGGAAAAGAAAAAATTATCTATACACTACATGAACCATATAATTTATTTTAATCGACCACATAAGACACGTTTCATACATAAAAAATCTCACTATTTAATATACTCTCTGCAATTTCACGCGAATAACATAACATAGCATCACGCCTGTATTCCCCGAACGGGTAGGCAGAGGTGTACAACATTGTACACCCACATTTCACCAATGCTGTTATTAGGTCCCATGTAATAGGTGGTGAGCCTATTGCCATCTACCGGGCACAATTCCAAACTCCGGGCTGCTACTGAGAATATCCTAACAGAAAAACTCAATAACACTTTGCCCGACCCGGGAATCGAACCCGAGACCTCCTGCTCAGCAGTCGCGCTTGGGACCATTAGACCAACGAGGCACGCGAATGCCCTTTGCATTCGCGTGAAACTGTTTTGACGTCGAGTAAGGTGCATTGCGTTGCGTGGGTCAGATGTAATGCAACTCTAAACAACTACTCACCATATAAAATATATGAGGTCTGAAGCGCGTAGATCGGTGTTTAAGATCCACGTGTGATCAGATTCACCATTCGTAACTTTTCAAAAACAACCCTCAAGGTCAACAACTTTGACTTTGACCTCGATGTTATCAAGTTAGATAGATATTATTATATACTCTGACCGCCTCCTCTTTTGTATGCCATTTATTCCGGTTTTAAGCCAGTCTTATCCAGACATTTCCTACAACCTTGACTATATCGTCGACCCTTCGTGCCATTGGTCTTCCACCATTCAGTTTACCTACTCTCAATCACCTTTCCGTCACCGATCACCTGCCGTCTACCTTTACGTAATATATTTCGCAGTATTTATTCAATATAATCCAGCTTCCGTGGTATTATTTTTTATCTTTACATCGCACAGCATCGCGATATAGCAATACCGTTCACGTAGGACAGTTAACTAGCGAAACGTGCGGCGGAATCAAATGAAATTGTTAATCCAATAGTGAGGGTAGTCCGCCGAGATTATTGTTACTGTATATCATTTGAATAAATGTTTTATTAGATCATAATAGAGGAGACGGAGTTATTTAGTTTTGAAAATATTTGATTTCGATTTTCGATGTCGAAGCAGATAAAGATGTCGATAAAATCTTTAGAGGTATTGAAACTTTGGCTCCGAGAAATGGTAATTGGAGCAATCTCCTAAATAATAGAGAGATAATATCAAGTAAATGGTCTATAAATTGATATTATCTTTAAGTAATGTCAATTTATAGAGCACTAGTTGTTCCCGCGACTTCATTCGCGCGGACTTGGACCAATTGATAGAACCCGTAACGACACATTTTTGTTGAATATTTTATTATATTCCTAATAAATTAAAAATGAATGAAAGTTTTTATCATGTATTACCGAAGACCGTCTGGTGACCAAAATGTTATGTAACCCTTAGCATGCTTTTAATTAACAACCTCTATTTAGTTATGTAAAAATGTATTGCATTTAAAATATATCCAGTTCTGAAGTCATAATTTTTTATGAATTATAGTTTAATGGTTATTACTCACGCGCATACTTTGGGATTGCCCGACTAGTTTCGAACTCGAACGGAGCTCTTATTCATGAGCTGAGCCCGCGGTGATGTCGCGAGTCAAACTGTAACGCGAGTCATAAATTTTTGTGGAAAGAAAAAGACAGTCATGAGCAGGATTCGAATTTCCAACTCATGGATAAAGTTTAAACTTACTTTAGAGTTCACTACGCATGCATTAATGTGTTTCAAAGATTTATCTATATCCAGTTCTGTCCATCCCCGAATCCAGCCGAGCGACGGCACATAAATAAATTAAATTAAATGTAAGTTAATATTGTGCCTGTCAATTAACCAACTGTCCCGAGTCGCGCTTTGTTACAAATGTAATTATTATTCCGAACAATTCTCACTTAATTGTTTAAAACTAACAATTAATTGATAATAATTTTGTTTTGTATTTGTTGTTTGTCGAGATAAATACTCAACAGTTGAAATAGTTAGTAAAATAGAAACTGTTAGGAAAATAATTTGTGTATAACCTTAAACTTATTTGGATAACGGGACAATCTTGTTCTTGAAGTGGTTTGAAGCGAAATTCATGTTAAAGTTACAATTAAACTTTTAATCGGATTAATCGCGCGTATTACCTATTTATTTTTGTTTTTCCTGACCTTTGGAACACTTTTGCAGCGTTCACGTTTATATATGTAGATAATATAATACTAATACTCCCTCCGACCGTATTTCGGTCGCGGCGGCCTATCTCCGCCGAGATTAGCCAAGTACGCTAGAGTTATTATAGTTAACAAGTGTATGCCCAAACTCAGGTGCACTCTCTTTTCCTTCACTCTCATATTCCGATGGGACGGAAATCCGACACGACCAGAGAGAGATCAGGCGCAGGACCGACGGCTTTACGTGCTCTCCGAAGCACGGGGGTGTCACACCACCAACTTCCTGACTCGGGGCTGTCACTGAGAATTTCCTAACAGGAAAATTCAATAACAGTATGCCTGACCTGGGAATTGAACACAAGACCTCACGCTCAGCAGCCGCGCTTGCGACTACTAGACCAACGAGGCAGAATATGTAGATAACTAAAAAAGAGAGACTAAAATAGTTTTAAATAAACTGTTATATCACCTGTCAGACTCTGTGTGACCAACCTTAGTCATTATGCAACCATGAACGCTGCAAAGTGTTGGAAACGTCAGGAACAACAAAAACTCAATAAGTAATACACGCGATTAATACGGTTAAAAGTTGTTTTAATATGTGCTGTGATCGTGAATACCTACGATATTACTAGTGTTATTTAATCAGTTTCCTGTCCACGAAAAGCCATATTAATTAAACAATCGACATGTATCACATGTGAGTCATCGGTCAGTGAATGGGTTAAGCTACCTGTAGTCTGTAAAAAACAAGAATGGTTACCCATCTTAGCCGAACTTCACAGGTATGTGGACACGGCCACGTAGCCGTAGAGACGTCCTATCACTCTTTTAAAATGAAATCCGACGCAAATTCATTCAAGCCCCTATTTCCTAAGTCCGGAGACAATTGATCGGATTTATTTCGTTTTGCAATAAAATTTAAAGTATCCATTTTGTCGTCTTATAAAGGATCGCTACGGGCTCGATATGTTTAGGCTTTACACACACAGCGCGATTTTCTTTCTAGTCCGACGTGATTGGGGGACCTCAAATTCTATAATCGGTGAAATTGTCATAACATAGCACATACTCCTGTATTCCCTAAAAGATGGGCTAGGCAGAGTTATATTTTAATTCTTTTTATTGACTTATTTACACAAATTACATCTATCATTAGATTTTATCGATGCTATTATTAACTCCGACGTGATGGTGAACCTGTCGTTATCAACCAGGCACAAATCTACAGTCCAAGTTGTAAAAAAACTCAGTTACTCTTTGCCGGACCGTTCAGCAGTCGCGCTTGCAACCACTAAACCAATGAGGCAGACCGCAGTGAAAATGTTGGTACAATAAAATGTTGAATTTTATCTGCGGAATTTGCATTTGTTAGTGGTTTCAATCAGTAACCTCAAGCGGTTGCTTGGGCTCACTGCGGTTGTAAATTACGGGGAATGTAAACTCTGTATATGCCACTTAACTGACAGTAATTTATCGCAAATACATTTATTAAAACATAGCATCATATCTCTATTCCCCGAAGGGGTTGGCGGAGGTGACCACAATTGTACACCCACATTTCACTAATAGTGTTATTAAGTCCCACGTTAAGGTCTATTGCCATCAACCGGGCAAGTCTCCGGGCTGCTACTGTGAATTTCCAACAACACTTTTCCTGACCTGAGAATCGAATCCAAGAACACATGCTCAGCATTCGAGTTTGGGACCACTAGACCAACGAGGCAGTTGAATAAAAAATACATGATAAGTAACATTTTATTTTGAACCTACTTCTTCGCAATCATTCGGTACCTACTTACCTTTGCTGGTTAAAACAGGCCTCGGGAGTTTTAAAATAAAATCGCATAATCGCAACTCATACGGTAAAATCGCGACGTATGTCGTAAGCCTTAGCTGTCAACACCGATTCTAGGCTGAGTAAATAAGGGTAGTCGGTTCAATTCTGAAGATCTGCTAAATCAGACAAAAATGTAAGGATATTTTCTCGTGTTCTTGGGAATATTTCGACATTCAATTGTATGTTTTACAATTGTTTTTGTTTTGTTGGTATTTTTATCAGTAGCGTAAATACTGAAAGCGAAAATTAATAATCACAAGTTTTAATATTAAAGGGAAAAAGAATGCGGTCGCGAACAGGATTCGAACCTGCGCCTCCCGGATAAATACTCCAGGCGCTCTGATCACTAAGCCATCTCGGCCTCTGCTCACCACCGCGAATTCTTCATCCATATTTTAACACGTCTAATGGCGACGTCATTGCTATCTAGTCAGTACCTATACAGGTGACCGAACCGACACAACTAATTCAAGAGGTCGAGATGGCTTAGTGGTCAGAGCGCCTGGAGTATTTATCCAGGAGGCGCAGGTTCGAATCCTGCTCGCGACCGTATTCTTTTTCTATTTAATATTATAACTTTAGAGTTCGCTAAGCATGCGTTAATGCTTTTCAAAGATTTATATTTAATTATTACATTTTATTAAGTAATTTTGTCTGTCTAGAGTTCACCGATGCCATTATTATATTTCGTGTAATACGTATAGGCGGTCTGCCTCGTTGGTTTAGTGGTCCGTAGCGCGACTGCTGAGCAGGAGGTCTCGGGTTCGATGCCCGGGTCGGGCAGTGTTATTGAGTTTTTCTGTTAGGAAATTCTTAGTAGCAGCCCGGAGTTTGGTAATGTGCCCGGTTGATGGCAATAGGCTCACCACCTATTACATGGGACTTAATAACAGCATTGGTGAAATGTGGGTGTACACAATTGTGTACACCTCTGCCTACCCCTTCGGGGAATACAGGCGTGATGCTATGTTTATGTATAGGTGGTGAACTTATTTCCATCTATCGGGAACAAGTTCAGGCTGTTACAGAGAATTTCCTTACTGAACAACACACCCAACCTGAGAGTCGAACCCAGGACCTCCTTGCCAAAAACCGTAGCTATATCAATCAATCAAAATATAATTTATTCGAAATAGTACTTTTTGACCGTCAAACATAAGACAGTGAAATCCCCAAAAATGGCCAACCTTCACCGCTTCCTTATGCTATATAGAAACCGATACATTGTATTCCAGCACAAGAAATATATAAAATATCGTCACCAATCTTAATACCAACCGCGTCAATGGCAGCTTAACCCCACAAACGACTAATTCCGGAAAGTCGTCATTCACCAACGAGCATCAAACACATAAAAGTAGTGTCCAATCCCAACTCCTCGACGGCTGAGCTCTCATTCCGATCGTTTGCATTAAATTCGTGAAACTAACGCTTCTCTTTCAATCTCGCTGTTCAAGTGGATAGATACACAGACACTAATCCACCGTCCTACCTGAGTGAAAATGCGATGCTACGCGATGTGACGTAACGTCACGCGACACCTTGTATAATCTGTCTCGTTGGTCTAGTGTGAGGTACTGAGTTCGATTTCTAGGTCAGACAATATTGTTTGTAAGGTTTTCTTCTCAAGGAATTATCAGTAACAGCTTGAAATGTTTAATTATGTCCAGTTGATGGCAATAGGCTCGCTACCTTTACAAGTTTATAAGGTCATCGGTGAAATGTGAATGAAGAGTGTATGTAGACCTTGAGCTGGCCCATCATATTATGGAGTTTCAATAGTATGCAGAACTAGCTTATACTGGTTTTGTTACCGCTAAAAGGCAACACTTTATTGTTTAAAAAAACGGGGTAATAATATAGCATGAATTAGAATTTTATATCATACCACGGCATAGTCAGTTATAGTTATAACATAAAATTACATAGCATCATGCCTATATTCCCCCAAAGGTTACGCAGAGGTGTACACAATTGCACAGCTACGTTTCACCAAAAAAATCAAAATTTCTAAATGAAAATGTTCTTATTAAGTCCCATGTGATAGATAGGTGGTGAGCCTATTGCCATCAACCGGACACTAATCCAAACTTCGGGCTGCTACAGAGAATTCCCAACAGAAAGACAGTCAGTTTAAACTAAATATATTATAGATAATCTTATCGCATCGCATCGGTTACCCAGGACATAGGATAATCGATAGTCCATCGTAGTTTTAACTAGTGCAAGTTCTCTTTCATTGATATTCCGTCCAGTTTGACTGCAACATTTGGTGCATTGGGGGATTTATTGACGTACCGTTGAAACTTTTACCGTGGCAAGGAAACTGATCATGGGGAATTGATAATTTATTTTATGAAACGGCGAAACAATTGTAATTCTATTATGGTGATACACCCCGTAACATTTTATTTTGCTGTACTAGTAGAAAAGATTATAGCTTCAAAACTATACTTTTATTACTTGAAAAAGGTCAGTTACAGCACTTTGCTTTAGTAACCATAGTGTCTACTTTCAGGTCTAGCCAATGCAGGATAATTTATAAAAAATATAATTTATGAAATGCAGATTCATAAATTAATTTCTAGTTTGAAAAGCTATCTTCATAAAAATATACACAAACTTCACATGCATCAATTCGTTTCCACTCGGACTTGGCGCTTCACAGCCATGCATAGAAATCTGGCAACGCCGCCCGTGTGATGTTTGACAACGGCGCGATTTGCATGCAATCCGCGTTGCAGGGCGTATTCCGAACGACGCCGACGACGTGTCTTTTCTGTGTCAAACGTCGAAGAACTTTGATATAAACTTGGATTATAGAGAGACGCTGTTTCAAAGATATTATTGAAGGATATTACAACTGGTTTCCTGAAGGTATATTGAGAAAATACTAGCTTCAAAGTTATTGAATAACTATAAAACAGCCTCGATGAACTAGTGTTGAAAGCGTGTCTGCTGAGCACGAGATCGTGGGTTAGATTCCCAGGTCGGGCAGTTTTATTAGGTTAGTGTTCGGGTAGTGCTCAGTAGCAGCTTGGAGTTTGGAATTGTGCCCGGTTGATGGCAATAGACTCACGACCTATTACATGGGACTTCATAACTGTATCGGTGAAATATGGTTGAACAACTTTGTACATGTTCTGCCAACCCCCTCGTGATATACGAGCGTGATGCTATGTTATGTTCATGATAAAATGTTGGTCCTTTGAGTCGCAAACATACTAACCAATGAAACCAGCCAAAACACTGTAATTTTAACCATTATCATTACATCAACGAGTTAATTTTCCAAAAGCCGCGTAATAGGGTAGGCAGAGCAGCAGCTAATATAAACGAGGTTTACGAGTTCGATGGTGCGTGCAGTCTGGACCACTGAGTATGAAGATGACATGTAGAGCGCATTATATTCAAATTCCAATGTTTTTATTTCAAGTAGACCACAGTAGGTATACGATACATACCTGCATGAAAAATCAAAGCTACACGCACCGTTCCAAGGAGTTGATCTTACGGGGATGAACTGGCAAGAAACCTAGTAGTTTTGTTTTTTTTAATCTTTATGTCTTAAATAATATGAGACTTATTAAGTTAATCTGGGAAAGAATTATGGGAATCGATGCTTTTTGAATCCTACAAAACTTATTATTTTTAAACCTATGCTGAAAATTTGCATACTTGCAATAGTGGTGTTTATTAAATTGGTTTTTGGGGGTCTAATTCTATATTGGCAGTTTTTAAATTAGGTTATTGATAAAAATATTAACAATTTAACTGGAGCATATAAAAATTAAAGACAATATACATAATATTAAAAAATAAACCACTCTTTTATTGTGTGTAGTCAAAGTTCCATTTAAATTCCTAAAAACTTAATTTGGTCACTATCCATTTACGAAATATAGTACAGTGACATTGAACATTCATTTATCATAGATATATATATGTATTATAGATAGATACATACATATAATTACGCCTGTTTTCCATTAGGGTAGGCAGAGACGATCGATTTCCACATCTTACAAAGTTTTAAATCATTTACTTCCATTCCAATCATAGAGGACCACTAACATTATTGCTCTACGCATTGTCTCATTCATACTCAGCAGTATGCACTATCCCCTTATTTCAAAGTTAATACAATTATAAAGGGGTCCCAACACAGACAGTCACAGGGTCTGACAGACCCTAAACACAATAACATTGTTGAATTGTAAGTATTGATTGTGACTATTCTCTGTGGGATAGCAGGTTCGACCCCTGAGTGGTGCTGACAGATTCCTGGATTTCCTGGTAATTGTTTTAACGTGAATTTGATACTCAATGTTTGTTGGAGGCCAATGGCTTCTCTTTTGATCACTCTTATCTATACTAATATTATAAAGAGGTAAAGTTTGTGAGTTTGTGAGGTTGTAAGGGGGTAATCTCTGGATCTACGGAACCGATTTTGAAAATTCTTTTACCCATAGAAAGCCACGTTATTTGTGAATGTCGTAGGCTATCGAATACGCCTAGATCGTATGTATTTCTCACTACATACATCTATCCATCTATATATACGAGACTTTCAAAGTAAAAGTCAAAGTATTTATTCGGGATGCGCAGGTTCGAATTCTGTTCACGACCGTATTCTTTTTCCACAAAAGTTAACAGGTAAATTCAATTTTTTTTATTTCACTTAAACCATTTTATAAGGCACTTAAGAAACGTCAAAATTGAATTGCACGGTTTGAAAATTGTGATTCCTATGGAGAAGAACCGGCAAGAAACTCCATGGTTACTCTTCAAACTTCATATTATTTACAATATTTGTTCATACAATTTACCAAGAGGAATGCGAGAACAGTGTAATATTCGATACAAATTAATTATAATATTAGTCAATCGAATACAATGTCATTTAATAGTAGTGACTGCCTCGTTGGTCTAGTGATCGCAAGCGCGGCTGCTGAGCGTGAGGTCCTGGGTTCGATTGCCAGGTCGGGCAAAGTGTTATTGGGTTTTTCTGTTAGAAAATTCTCAGTAGCAGCCCGGAGTTAGGAAGTTGGTAGTGTAACACCCCCGTGCTTCGGAGAGCACGTAAAGCCGTCGGTCCTGCGCCTGATCTCTCTCCGGTCGCGTCGGATTGCCGTCCCATCGGAATATGAGAGTGAAGGATGAGTGAGAAGTATTAGTAGGACATGATATAAATTCGAAAAAACCATTTCTTTAATTCATTTTTTCATTTATAAACTGATAAAAAGCACAATCTTGTTGTTTTTACATTTTATAAAAAATCGCTTAACGAAAACACCAAAACAATAACGGCACTGTTTCCAATTTCGTCGCAGAACACAAAAAGACATTCTCTTGTGATTGTTGACAGCCAAACAGAAATTACTTTCATATTTGTTTGTTGAAAACAAGTACGTGCGTACTTTGAAGTTTTGACTGCGAATAGCAAAGACTGGCGACAGTATCGGAATTGTTTCCTATATGCACAGAGATATAAAACTTCTGAGCCTAGTTTTTAAACTCGGCTCACCGGTGATCACGAATGATTGTAGGTGAATGACGAATGACGATAATACTGATTTATGTCTTGCAAACGTGATTGTCGTGTGGGTTCGAATTCCAAGTAGGAATTCCAAGTACCTGGCTACGCTATTTTCGGAAATTCTCAGAATCAGAGTAGAGATTGGTAACGTGTAGGTACGCAACCAAACACTTTCTATACCTACGCTTTAATGATAATTATTAATAATTCACTGGATCATAACCTGGTTGTGGCGAAGGCAGCAGGAGATCGAGAGAGAGAGGATCGTGTGGTTTTAGTCGCAGGAATCCGACACAACATTCTTAAGCGATCCACACGTAAAAAAAGAATAGAATGGAAATATGAAATCTGTAGGTCCAATAGTAATATTAATAGATTTAAGGTGCCTTAACTCGGTAATACTACTACTGCTTTCGTTTAGTTAGTATCGAAACTATCGGCGCCACCCGTAGGCCTCTAACTTGTCTTCAACAACAGCCAAGACCAACGGTTACACGTGCCTTCCGAAACTCAACTATATGTCGGAGATTGACGTTGTTGGTATGGCAGCACCGAGCGGTGCGGTCGAGCACCGAGTGGAGGGAGGACGCCAGTCTCAATAGATTGTTAACTAACCAGCTTCTTGTTTTGCGAGCTGTCGTGCTGGATGGACACACCTAACTTAGCTTGTCCTCTGATTTTATAATCTAAATTGTAATTTTTGTGTAAATTGACTATCTTCTAGTCATGAAAACCCAAAGTGAAAGTGCTCTTAGTGGCGGAGAGCGTTAATGCCGGTTTAATTTGCTATAAGCTGTGCACACGTCGCCGTCCGCGTAGATGTCGGGTGATAATATAATGTCGTTTAAGAACACAACGTAGGAATTAAATAAATAATAACTATTCATGTAAAAAGTTACAGTCTGCTGGATTCGAACACTTAACTTTTTATTTCATACCACTTGGTGGTGCCATAGCCGTTCTAAATATTGAAAATATTAACTTAGCGCTGCACAGGCCGTTTGAATTGAGCAATAGCGCGATGATACATTGTCTGGCGCCGAGCTGCCGCTCTTATGTAAGTGTCCTTACCTTATTCTGCAACCGATCCCACTCTCTACCTTAAACAATCCCATCTTCGAAATCATCATCACCTGCCCTTATCCCAATTTATTTGGGATCGGCGCAGCATACCTATATCTGGCATGCTGCTAAACTTTTGGCTATGTTTTATGACCGGCTGCCTCCCATCCCATCTTCGAAATATAAATTATAAATTTTAAATTAATAGGTAATAATTTCGGTTTCGGGTGTAGCGCAACGGCACCCCTCGAAACAGTCAACCACACTACTACACACGAACTTGAGGATGTAGAGTTTAGCAATCGTTCATTATTAGAGAATTTAATCAGAGAACAATACAAGATTGACTCTATTGGTATTTCAAAACGTGAGAAGCGCAGTGCAGACGACGAGCGGGCTGTCCAAATTCTCGAGCGCACAGCTCGCCGCCTACCCGATAGGCGATTCGAAGTAGGCCTACTGTGGAAGTCAGATAATTTATTATTTCCCGATAGTTATAATCATGCTTTGTCTAGGTTCCTGAGTCTAGAAAGAAAGATGAAACAAGACTCGGGCTACGCAGATTTATATAGACAAAATATGAACGATATTATAAATAAAGACTATGCGGAACTATGTACGGAACCTGATAGCGCAACAGCACCCGTGTGGTATTTGCCTCATTTCGGCGTAGTTAATTCAAATAAACCCGGAAAATTGCGCATTGTTCATGACGCTGCGGCAAAATCGCAAAATATTTCATTGAATTCCTCACTTTTAACTGGTCCAGATATACTACAATCACTTTTAGGTATCTTGTTACGATTTCGGGAAGGCAAAATTGCTTTGACCGCTGATATTCGCGAAATGTTCCCACAAATCAAAATTAGGAAGCTCGATCGCGATGCTCAAAGATTTCTCTGGCGCGATCACCCTAATGAACCTATTAGGACGTATAGGATGTCATCTATGATATTTGGTGCAGCTTCGAGTCCTTTTACTGCTCTTTTTATAAAAAACAAGAATGCCACCGAATTCGAGAAATGCTATCCTCATGCGTCGAATTCCATTGTTTTCGACCATTACATGGACGATTTTATAACGTCTGTGAACACAACAGAGCAGGCCGCACAGCTAGCTTCTGATGTGTACACCGTGCATAAAAAAGGCGGTTTTGAAATGCGCGGTTGGGTCTCAAACGAACCCGAAGCACTATTTTTGCTTCCGAAGGAGAGTTTGAAATCCACAACTGTAGCAAACGCTAACGTAGACGTAGAACTTGGTAGTCTGGATACACCTGTTCGCACACTAGGCCTAATTTGGCAACCTGATAAAGATAACATTGGCTTTAATACTGGTTTTAAGGATGAGCAGGTGTTGCCGGAAAAATTAACAAAACGTATAGTGTTAGCTCACGTAATGCGAATCTATGACCCACTCGGTATTCTTGCGCCTATCGTAGTAAGAGGTCGTATTATGTTCCAGAACGCATGGCGTAAGGGTCTCGATTGGGACGAAGAGGTTTCTCAGAGCGATAGCACTGCGTGGAGGCTTTGGTTTCGAGATTTACTTTCCGTGTCCAAATTACAGATCCCACGCCGTTATTGCCTGAGTAACTTACAGATAGATAAGTGCGAGCTTCATGTTTTCTCAGACGCCAGTGAGTCTGCTCAGGCTGCGGTCGCCTATTGGCGGTTCGTACTCGCTAACGGTGACGTCAAACTCGCTCTTATTTGTAGTAAAGTACGCGTAGCTCCACTGAAACCAGTCTCCATACCACGTTTAGAACTTCAAGGTGCACTTATCTCAGCTCGCCTTGCTTCATCGATCTGTGAAGCCCACAGACTAAAAGTTAACAGGCGCGTTTTTTGGTGTGACTCAATGACTGTCCTTGGTTGGCTTCGCAGCGATGCCCGCACTCTCAAACCATTTGTATCACATAGAGTAGGCGAGATATTGGAGTTATCAAGCGTGAATGAATGGCGCTGGGTGCCAAGTAACTTAAATGTAGCTGACGATGCCACTCGCATCAAAAGTTTGACACTTTCTCCAAAATCCCGCTGGATTTTAGGTCCTGATTTTCTACTTTGTTCTGATTGGCCTTGTGAACCGTGTGTCACAACGCACTTAGGACAGGAGGAATTAAAGCCATCATCACGTATTACAGTTTATCTCATTAGTGATGTAGAGAAGCAGACACCAATATCAGCAGACCCAAAGCGTTTTTGCTCTTGGCTAAGGTTGGTGCGTGCTACAGCAAACGCTCATAAGTATATCACATTGTTGCGCATCCGTAGTCTTCATCGTCGGGGTTTAGACGTAGCTCATCTAATACGTCTTGAGGGGGGTCTTTGTACCTTTACATTTCAGCCTGCAAATAGAACATTTTTCCCGCACTCGTCATCTTTGACGGCTACGGCGGTGACTGCTAGCGACATACGCCTAGCAGAGGCGCACATATTACACCAGTCCCAGCTGAACTCATTCTCGGATGAAATAGCATGCCTTCGTCGTAAACAGCCTTTGCCACGCACTAGTCGTCTATTCAAAATAACCCCTGTTTTCGGTGGAGATAAAATGCTTCGCCTATCCAGTCGCATTTCTGCAGCACAAGGTGTTCGTGAGGAAACCAAGCATCCTATTATTCTGAACGGCAGACATCCTGCTGTGCGATTATTGGTGGAACGATATCATCAAAGAGCTGCTCATGCAAATACAGAGACGGTAGTGAATGAACTTCGACAAGAATATTTCATATTAAATCTCAGAAGTACCGTACGATCCACTGCATTTAATTGCCAAGTATGTCGTGTTCGTAAAGCCGTGACATTCCAGCCCCCGATTGGAGATTTGCCCGAGGCTCGCCTAGCGCACCACCGGCGCCCATTTTCATTTGTTGGGCTTGACTATTTTGGACCAATAAAAGTAACAGTAGCCAGAAGACAAGAGAAGAGATGGATTGCCCTGTACACATGTTTGGTCGTCCGTGCTATACATCTTGAGGTTGTGCAAAACCTATCATCCGATGCAGCAATTATGAGTCTTCGACGTTTCATAGCGCGACGGGGAACACCTACAGAGCTCTGGTCAGATAATGGCACGTCATTTGTGGGTGCTAACAGAGAACTAAGAGCCCTGTATGCTGCCACGATTACTCAATTTACCGCAAATGAAAAAATAAACTGGAGATTTATTCCGCCAGCGGCGCCTTTTATGGGCGGGGCTTGGGAACGACTCATTAAGAGTGTAAAGGTCGCGCTTAAGGCGACACTTAAAGAACGTGCTCCGTCTGATGAAGTGCTGCGGACGTTATTGGCGGAGGCAGAAACACTAGTAAATTAATAGGTATGAATAATTTATTCAACGTGCCAATCTTAAATAATTAATTCAGTAAAATCGACAGTATTTGTCAGAGAATTGAAAGTTTTCAATAAATCTTAAGTTTATAGATTTATTACCCCTAACGGGGTTGGTTTAAACATAATTCTCAATTCAACGCTTAATCTACGAAATCTGAAAGAAAAATATATCAGAAAGTGATTTACTGTAAAGACTGAGAATCACTTTCTATAAGTACCTAACGATAAGGTAAAGCTATTAAAACTTTTTTATTTCATTAAAATTTGGATGTCCCGTTGGTCTAGGTCGATCCCCAGGTCGGGCAAAGCGTTATTAAGTTTTTCTGTTAGGAATTCCTCAGTAATAGCTCGGAGTTTGGAGTTGTGCTTATTACATGGGTCTTAATAACAGCTTTGGTGAAATGTGGGTGATCAATTGTGTACACCTCTGCCTATCCCTTCGGGGAATACAGGCGCTAACGATATAACGAATAACGATTTTGGATAATGCTTTCGTATTACATAACGTTTGGCGTATCTAATCGAGTTACGTAATCCTGAATATCCTCTTTGACTCCCTCATAGGTTTAGCAACTTCGTTTGACTGCTTCGTTGGTCTAGCGGTCGCAAGCGCGGCTGCTGAGCGTGAGGTCTTGGGTTCGATTCCCAGCTCGGGCAAAGTGTTATTGAATTTTTCTGTTAGGAAATTCTCAGTAGCAGCCCGGAGTCAGGAAGTTGGTGTTGTGACACCCCCGTGCTTCGGAGAGCACGTAAAGCCGTCGGTCCTGCGCCTGATCTCTCTCTGGTCGTGTCGGATTTCCGTCCCATCGGAATATGAGAGTGAAGGAAGAGGGAGTGCACCTGTGTTTGCACATACACTTGTGCACTATAATATCTCCTGCGTACTTGGCTAATTTTAGTGGAGATAGGCCGCCGTGACCGAAATACGGTCGGAAGGTATATAGGTTTAGCAAGCGTGACTTCTGAGCGTGCGGTTTTGCATTCCAATTCCGGGTCGGGCAAGGTCTTGCTACTACTACTAGAAAATTTACAGTAATTTAGAAATTCTGCCTTGACAATAGACTCAATCACTAAATGGGACTTAATAACAAAACTAGTGAAACTAATGTGAAGTGCACAACACACACTGGTGTACACTTTTGCCTAGCCCTGTCTCATACAAGCGTGACGATGGTACGGGCTCAGGTCTACACACACTTACACACAGATAAGGAAGGTTTAAGCGTATCAGTCGTCACTCGTCACTAATACTGAGTTGAGTTGAGTTGAGTGCGGTGAGTAAACAAATTACTCAGTAATGGCACTCTCCGCGGACCGATTCAGTAAGCGTACATCAGTTTGAAGGGGAACAATGATGTAGGATTGTTTACTAGATGTGACATTAATATAAATAAAAATAGTGAACACATCAAAGTGGTTTCTGCCAATTAAACTAAACTAAGTACTAGTTGGTCATTGCCTCGTTGGTCTAGTGAGAGAGGTCTCGGGTTCGATTCCCGGGTCGGGCAAAGTGTTATTGAGTTTTTCCGTTAGAAATTTCTCAGTAGCAGCTCGGAGTTTGGAATTGTGCCCGGTAGATGGCAATAGGCTCACCACCTATTACATGGGACTTAATAACAGCATTGGTGAAATGTGGGTGTACAACTGTGTACACCTCTGCCTACCCCTTCGGGGAATACAGGTGTGATGCTATGTTATGTTATGTTAAGTACTAGTTCATTTTCCATTTAATATTACAACTTTAGAGTTCGCTAAGCATGCGTTAATGCTTTTCAAAGATTTATCTTTAAGTACTACCCCTAACCTACAATCTAATACCTAAAATATTACTTGTGCTAGGCTTGTTTTGTATGGGCATTCCATTACACGTCTTTTTATTATTTCTCTATATTATATAAAACGAAACAGCCTTCATCTGTATCTTTCGATATATTTCTTTCCACAAAATCATAATTTCTTGATCAAACCAAATTCCGTCAGCAGCCTTTGGCAAATACAAATGACATGGGGATTCAGACGCCTTCAAGAAAATAGCGTATATCCTTTTGGATGTTCATGGGTGGCGATCACTTACCATCAGGTGTCACACATATTAGTTTACTCGCTATTCCTACCATAAAAAGAGTACGTCACAGCATTTTTGTGTTTTTCACCGTCACTTCTACACACTTTACATCTTCGAACCACAAAATTCTCTCGGTTTCAATTTTCCGTCTGATTTTTCGTCAATGAAAGCTGTCCCCCTCCCCCCCGCGCCGCACCCCGCCCCCTCCAGCCCGCGGGATGGCGATGATGCCCTCTTTGTGCGACAGACAGACCGTCCCTGTGACGTAATTGCTTCTATATATAACAAGTAAATTGAATTCCTAGGAGATAATGTTTTTTGGGACTTTTGAAACGGTAGGTAGTGCTTCACGTTGGTGTTTGTTTGTCCCCGGTTCAGTGCCCGCTTACCAAATATTATTTTATAGATCTGCAGATAATTCTTCAAGATCTGAGCGTAATGTATGTGAAATATGTTTTTGAAAAGGCATCAATGGTTCAGTAGAAATACCTAGTGGCAACGTTTACAAATAATTGGCTAAGAATTTCTCCACATATCTTATTGTTCGTTTATCCATTTCATCATATTCTTCACAATGAATCACACTTTACCAATCACTACTAAAAATCCATCATTCATTCTATTGAACCTAAACCCCTTGCTCAACATCATCGCTTGCAATGTCTGAATCAACAGGGAAGGTCAAATACGACTGACGAGGGTCCCGTCAAGTGATGCTGATAAGTTCATGATATGATGGTGTTAAAACTCATGAAGTGGCATTTAATATCACGGGACTGTAGAGGATGTATGTGTGTGTTAAGGGAAGGAAAAAAACATTTGAAAATAAATTGCGTTGCAAACTTTAAAGGTCACCATAAGTCGTATTAAAATGTCGAAGAAGAATTCGGAGTAGTGAGCAGAGGTCGAGATGGCTTCGTTGGCAAACCGCCTGGATTATTTATCTGGGAGGCGCAGGTTTGAATCCTGTTCACGACCTTATTCTTTTTTGCACAAAAATGTGTAACTGGCAAGAGTTGTCAGTCGTATTACATATAGCATAGTATCACGCCTTTATTCCCCGAAGGGGTAGGCAGAGGCGTACACAAATGTACGGCCACAATTCACCAATGTTGTTATTAAGTCCAATGTAATAGGTGGTGAGCCTATTACCATCAACCGGGCACAAATCCAAACTCCGGGCTGCTACTGAGTATTTCCTAACAGAAAACTTTGGCCGACCCGGGAATCGAACCCGAGACCTCCTGCTCAGCAGTCGCACTTGGGATTACTAGACTAACGAGGCAGTCGTATTAGAAGTTTTAAATAAGCTAAAGTATTACATTTCAACGTGATGACAGTATAGTTCATTGACATAAACAATAATAATATTATTATGTGTGTGTAAGGGTGGTGTTTAACCTCAAGTGCTCATAAATTCACCCCTCACCCACTCGTGGGTGCTTCCCACACGTCCTGTACAAATATATTAAAATAATGTTCGCGTTTAAGGTTTAGGAACGTACTACTATTTTATATTTTTTCTTTGTCACTGACAGATCGATGGATCACTCATGCTAGTAATGTACGAGCTAATCAGTCAATCAAATACACTAAAATTATTTTAGTAAAAATGACAGTCAATTTGATTGACTGATTAGTGGAGTGTGATAGTAGGATAACATCAAAACCTGGCGAATAGATAAAATTTGGTGTGACATAGCTAGATAGAAGGAGACCGTATCGGTGGCGGTTACCACCAACAACAGCATTCCCAATGAGGTGTGACGTCAGGCAGGCGGCCGGTCATAAAACATAGCCTAAACTTTAGCAGCATGCAGTTTCAAAAACAATTAGAAAGTGGAAGAAGAATACATGCTGCGCCGACCCCAAATACATTGGGATAAGGGCAGGAGGATGATGATTATTTTAGTAGTTGGTGAGGAAATCTGGATTGTATAGGATTAGAGACCTAAATGATAAATCTTCCTTCTGTCTCTGTAAGTTTGTATGAAAACAAGCCACAACGTGATTGAAACGATAAAATCTGCCTTGCCTTTTCCTAACTACATCAGCTTCTAGTCTAACGAATACACCAGCATTTCCCATGGCATAGATGACCTAGTAACTAATAGGATATCTCGTGGTTAGACTGGTTGTCAGACTTTCTGCCATCTGACTGCCCGTAACCATGGTCATAGCTTTTCAGGCAACTAGGTACCTATCCTGATATATACCTGTACCGATGATTTAACGAGCTCTCCAAAAGCATGGAGGTGTTTCGATATGAAATGATGGTCACCCATCCTCAGATCAACCGTGGGAAGCGTAGCTTTTGACTACTGACTAAAAACTAAGATTGACAAATTTTAAATAAACTGTTGAGACGCCTGACACTTTAGTCCTCTTGCGACCACGAACGCTGCAAAGTGTTCGAAACGTCAGGAAAAGCAAAAAACCAATAATACATGCGATTAATCCTGTTAAAAGTTGTTTTATTAAAGCATTGACAAATATGTAACGCCATTCACGGCTCAGTACCAACATTTGCTGATTCTGTTCCACACTTTTCTTGTTTTATATTTTGTCTGGTTTGGCAATAAATATTATTATTTCTTTCTTTCAAAGGATTGATCTGTGAGGTTTATATTTAGCAGTTCTAATTGAGACTATAATAAACTACAGTAATACATGTGTAGGATTCATTAAGGTAACTGTTGAAAGTTGAAGCGTACCTATAATATTAAATTAAATTAGTTTGCGAAACTTTAACGAACCTTCACTCAGCTGTTCGGCCGCTTGGTGTTGTCACATGAGTGAAAGGTCGTTCACTCCGATTATAAAACCTTAATACTTATAGCATTATATTATAATTATTATTTATACTGGTAAAGTTTATTTTTAGAACGTTGCCTTACCCCAGGAATACCTCTTATATCATTGTTTTAAAAACTTTCTCACGATAAGACTCAGTCTGACCAGAAACAACTAGTTGTTGAAGTCAAAGTCAAAAGTTTTTATTTCACACAGGCAAAGTAACATGCACTTATGAAACGTTAAATGATTTTAGTTGCACGGTTCCAAAAACTTGGTCTTATGGAGAAGAACCGGCAAGAAACTCCATAGACGCTCTTTTAAAATAAAATAATACAATCTTGCATCTTTGCATTGTTACAAAGTTCATATGTGCAAGAACAATGTAGGCTAATGTGTGAGATGTAATATTATCTAATAAATAATGCTACGAATACAAATAATTAACAGTTAAGTGTAAGTAGTTAAGTGTTGATAGTTTCGCCAGTTAATTATATCTTGTATATAAGCCATGTCACTTTAATTATAGACTTTTATCGATTTTATTACAGCAAAAAAATATACTTTGAAAGCAATTAAAATTTTACGAATACTGTCGTTTAAATTGTCCAAGTAACATCGTTTTTTACAATTGCTGTTTTTGTTTCACCATTCGTTTCCAACAATCGGCACGTAACGTCAAATAAATATGTCGATTTTTTTTTTTGGATAAAGCTAAAAGTAAAAGCTTAATATGCAGAACAATAGAGAATATTAGTACTTTTATAATAAACCAAATAGTTAGTTATTAACCTTTTGCATGCCGGAACGTGGATCCACGCGAAAGAAAATGGAATTTTAATTGTGTCTGGAAATGTGGCATATAAGAGGTTAAGTCAAATAATATAATTTAGCTCAGGTAAATTGAATACATCGTGAAGTACCTACTTAAATCTGAAAATATACCTAAATACCTGCAAACTATACTAATTGTAAGACAATACTAACAGTAGGCAAGTTATAAGACCCAGTAAAGTAAGTGGGGACACCCCTCGAAGGTCCCACCTCTGTTTGAGAGCCCGCATGTCGCGCGTCTAGCTCACTAACTACCCAGATCATTGTCACCCCATTCAATGAGGCAAATATATTGACATTGTTATATCACAGTTGATAGAGGAGACCGGGCTTAGAGGAGTTACGAAAGGAGGACCCAGTCATTTAGCAAAAAAAAAATTGCTAGATCTGGCGGAGGAACGTACAGCACACATATGTAATGTCGTGTTGCTATGAACTCACACTAAAGCAATCTCGAAACACTAACAAAATAAACTTCTATGCGGATATGACTGTGGGAATGTGACAGAGGGGTCCGCCTGTTCTTACGACCACCTTCGATATTTATTCTGAGATTTAGAGGTGATAATTCTTTACTTAAGAACCTTCATAAACGAACTAATGCTAGTTTCGGCGATCAACGATTTGACACTTGATACAGCGATTTTTGCTTTTCGCTACCGCGGCCGAACGTAGACATTTGTTAATATGCGACGCAACATCTATACAGTCGCCAAATGGTCGATCGTACATGCTACAAGTAGCATGTCTGCTGAGGGCCTAATAGCAGTCTCTTGACAAAATATTCTCAACTAAAGAAACTTTATACTATTCGCGAATCATCTTGGTTTTCAGAAAGAAAATATATAAAGTTACTCCAAAATTGCATTTCACGTTCGCGTGTATGAAGTTGCAAGTAACAGTTAATACCTACCAAAAAGACAGTAACCGAGTAAAAAACAAAACAAAAACATTAATAAATTCATATTTATATTGTTTAATATGAGTCCCATAACTACATGAAGATTAATGACACACGCAAGATAACATTCTGTCCTACATTTGAAACGTTTTTCATTTCCCCCGTGTTAAAATTTTCAAATATTTCTGCATTCGTTTTTAATAATACTGCAACTGAAATGCAACCTTATTTTTTACACAATAATGTTGTATTTAAAGTAATATCAAAACATAAACAACATTACTTTCTTATCACTGTAAAATAAACTCTATAAGCCACAAAATAAAGTGTAATGTTAAACAAGTTAGTGCTGGTTAGGTTGTTATGTCTCTCACGTATTAGATTAGGCCACGCGCAGTTCGCGCGATGCCGCGCCTAGCCGCGTCGCTCGTCAGATAAATATGCTGATTTATAAGACAGGACGTGCGACAAGACGCGATGCGACGCGACTTGGCGCTCAACACACATCGTCAGCTCACGACAACTATTCATTTTAAGTGCACAACTTTCATACGACGCTTGTTTATAAGCCGGTGTCGTTAAAATAAGTCGGAAAGTTTTATTGTTTCTTTTATTGTTGTGTGTTTGAGAGATGTAATTTGACAGAGATGCGTTGGTAGAATAAAGCCCCTCGCATACCCAACCTTAATGTTATTCGATATTTTAAATTGAATTGCTTATGTCTGTAAGTGTACTTACATTCTTGCTTCTCAGTTATCGATCGAAGTTGACTTAACTAGACTAGCAACAAAACTTATCGGAACAACTAAAGGTACATTGATTGTCCAGATTATACCCTACGGGTTTAAATTTCAGTTCATGATTGAATTATTTTTGACACATTGACTACTACAAACTACAATGCACTCTAAAATGCCATACATGCATATAAATAATTTAAACCAATTAACAATAGCCCCACTTTAACTAAAACAAACCAATTCAATCACACACACACTTTAATAAATCCCACACTAACAATAAAAAACAATAGCCGGAGCATTTCAAAACTAATAACGCAACAAACGCATTTGCAGACTGCGTAATATCGATAAAAAATGCATTCAATACCCATGCGATATCGATAGCGATAGATATTCGAACGCGTCGATATTTATCGGTGGCGCGGTTATAAGAGCCATAGACCACACGTGACGCGGCAGAACGTGCGCGTTTAAATGTACTCGCGTTATGAAGGGATAATGCGTTTGTGAAAATGGCGGCGTTAGATTATGTCTGGGGGACTTGAGTGCGTTTTATTTGTTTTCGAAGTTCTTTCGAGGTGAGAAAGCAGTGGAGCTGCTTGAACATTATTGTGAATTTATGTTCCAAACGTGATATTATTCGGTACTTTACTTACATTCATCATTACTAGTCTCGGATATCTTTACAATTGGTAAATGGCAGCAATCTTTGATGTAGTGGTTATAATAGGTCATAATTTCAAAAATATTTGGCACCTCACTACACTAACAAGTAGCTATCTCCGATATGTCTAATACAGATTTTTTTAAGTATAAGTTTATAAACCAAAAGGTAGCGTTACAAAAAAAGCTTCTACCTCCAATACAACATAAAATTACAATATCACCGAAAAAACGCGCCCAAAACCTGAGCCAACAAAATTGCCCAATAGATCACCTTGCGAAGTCCCCACGCATCTTACAAATGGGAGGGTAGACGGTAATAAAGCGTAACGTATGGAGTGTCAGTCGTCGCGTCGATCGCCTCAATATAGACAGAGCATAAATCGCGCGACCCGTGATTTAGGTGTCGCGCACTGGACGCGCTGTGGGTCGTGGGTGGACGCACTTATGTTTGTCTAGTGTTGTTTAGACGTGTAGTTGTGAGTTTGTGATTATGTATGATTTCAGTTACTTAGCATATTGGTCGTAAATTCGATTCTACTAACACAAATATTTCTATGACCTACAACTTGTTCTTTGTGCATTTGAGATTTATTTTTGTAATGCACCCACATTTACATTTCAAATGTTAACAAATATGTTTACTCTCAGTCTTCAAAATACAAAAAGAATCGCCAATTACAAAATAATAGCCTTCGTTTCCTATTTTAAAGCCCCGATATAGACGTACCAACGATTTTCCATGCCAGTGCGTCGACCGGGGCTTTCGTCCGCATATAATAAAATATTCCCGGAAATAACCACCGCGCGGTGAGCGATCCCTCACAATAACCACTTTAACACGACCTTCGAAAACAACACAATTGTTTCGAACCAGAGACCAAGTTATTCGGGACATTTGCTATGATAACCAGATTATCAAGACCCTCGGGAAAGATCTTTTCGTGTTATATGAAACTTCAGTTTAATAAGACCTTCCAATACCATTAAAAAGTTTACCATGACAGGTCAAGTTATTTTGGTCCCTCGATCCAATAACCAGATTATGAAGACCCGTTATTACTATACTTTGGTTGTAGTGGCGATGCCAAGCTAGCTGGTCTTTTGGCACGGGACTTATTGACTGGCTCCGCACAAAGTGCTGACGGATCCGTCGGCAATCATTCAATCTCGACAAATGCTTCGGTAAAGCGTAGTTTACATGATATGAATTTTGGTGACCTCTCGTTTATGTACGCTCGAGGAAATGGAATCATAATCTCCCTACACAATATTTCGTTTGAAATTGTTGAAATATTTAGTCTCTATCAGTTTAATTAATATAATGTATGATATAATAATAAAAATAACTAAACTTACGATATTTTTAAACGTCTTGATTTGAAATTGGTGTTAAGTTCATTTTGACCTATTAGAATTCCATGTTAAGTAACAGTTAAGGTGAGTCATGATTTTGTTTCCTCGACTGTACACAGTTGGCATTGTGCAGGTTTGAAATACTACTAAAACATCAGATATTCTAGATACGAAATGTCAATAATTAATAAGTTAATGTCATTTTGAAACGTGTATAGGTTAAGTCTCATAGTAATGAATTTAACCCTCCGAAGGACCGGGTTTAATCCCGAGATAAAAAAGAAACAATAATAATCATAATAATCATTTATTTTTTTGTAAAACATAGGTACATTATAAGTTCTTAGTTGGAGTCTACCCCTAGGGGTGTGCAAATTTAGTCTACTTATCTGTTAAACTATATATATAAGAGGAACCCCACTGGTCAGAGGCTTCCGCGGCGCGAACAACTCAGACCAGCACGCGCATTGGATATCTCAGTTACCATCCAATGGATCCTAACTTTAAAATACACTGCGCCGCATGTTTTATAATATTATAGCTCTTAATAGACAAGCTGTAATATATGACGTAATGTACTACAAAGTGACTATCAATTCGATGGAACAACTTCTGGTGAGCGTCCCACCACATGAAAGAATCAATAAAATAAAATATATTTCTGTTATTATTTATTTCAACTGTATTTATATTGCATGCTCTTGTTTGTCGTGAAGCAGGGGCTGTGTGATTGGCTATAAGTCGTGTCCGGAACCCAGTTGTTTGTGACGTCGCAGTCCATTGGGCACACACAATGACACCCTATATTGTTGGGTGGTGGCCCGTGGTGACGTCACGTTTGGTTTCAAAGAATTTATACTGTAGGTAGACCTCCTGATTGTGGCATTGGGAAATGGTTGTTGGGTTTTTTAATTGAATGGTACATAGGACGTTTTCATTACATTAAGATATTGTACAAAAATAAACGGCCAAGTGCGAGTCGGACTCGGGCCCGGAGGGTTTCGTATAAACTAAACTTCTTATGTGTTATATAACTATTATTGAAATAATTTTAATTTTGATGCAAACTTTTTCGTTACATTTGTTTTGAGACTTTGCCAAATTTCATGATTCTACAACAATAGAGGTACCCAGAGGGCTTTGATTTATGGGCCGATTGTCAAAATATGTGATATAATTGGCTGTGTTTTCTTAGTGTGCTGATTTAGAAGCTTACATCTTCAAGGGATCATAGACGTTAGTATTTAAAATTATTTGACACCTTTACGCGTTACTCATGACAGGACACCAGCCAATTGCCATCGTCTCGGCATACCTTCCACCTAAAGTCAGATCGAAAGTTAACTTAGCTCCCGACATTAAATCCTTATTTGCTCTGAGCGACTCAGTTATCATTGCTGGCGACCTTAACGCCAAAAATGAATCCTGGTGTTGCAATACGACGACCACACGAGGCAGACACCTCGAACGATTAGGTATCGAACTTAACTTCGATATCATCGCCCCGATGAGCCCTACCCACTTCCCTGACAATGTAAACCACCAACCTGACATACTCGACATAGCGATTCTAAAGAACGTAAACCTCGGTTTACGTTCTATAGAGACGCTACAAGAGCTTTACTCTGACCATAGACCAGTAATCCTAGTATTAGGCCCCCGCTCAGGTCCCTCAGACCCAGATCAACCTGTCCCCACTAAAACCACCACCGATTGGGGAAGACTAGAGGAACGCCTCAAGTCAACCTCTTCTGTGCATTTAGACTCAATTCCCGATAATATAGTGTCTGTTGCCGACACGGTGACTGCGATCGACTCCCTCACCAGTCACGTGCAATCCGTAGTGAACGAATGTTCACGGCAAGTTCCGGAGGTGGATGAACACCGCTGGAAACTGCCGGATGATGTACGTAAATTGTTGACGGAGAAAAATGCAGCTATCCGTGCCTACGACAGTTTCCCCAACGAAGCTAACCGTATCCATATGCGCACCTTGCAGCGTGCTGTGAGGAAGCGCATATCGGAAATGCGGGAAGCTAAATGGGACAAAATGCTCGATGATATAGAACCCACCCATCAAGCTTTCTGGCAATTGCAGCGGAAATTAAAATCCGATCAATGCGCCGCTATACCCCCGCTCAATAGACCTAATCAAAGACCTGCTTTTGATGACGACGAAAAGTCAGAAGTACTAGCCGACAGTTTAGAAGCCCAATGTACGCCTAGCACTCTACCAGTAGACAAAGCTCACCTGTCCAAGGTCGATGCTGAAGTCAAACGTAGAACTGTACTCCCGCCCCCAGACGACTCCGACGATCCCTTGCCCCCCGTCACCGTAGACGAAGTCAGAACGATCGTGAGGAACCTCAAACCCAGGAAGGCCCCAGGCTCAGACGGGATCACCAACAAAGTGATTAAATACTTTCCCACACCTCTGATAGTGCTCATGACCGCCATCTTCAATGCGGCACTGACCAACAACATCTTCCCACAATCGTGGAAACAGGCAACAGTTATAGGTTTTCCAAAGCCCGGTAAGCTCAAGTGCGAGCCGACTAGTTATCGCCCGATCAGTCTTCTAAACGTCTTCGGAAAGATCTATGAAAGGCTAATTTATATTCGTTTAAGGGATTATGCCGAATCCAATAAGCTTCTTCCTAGCGAGCAGTTTGGCTTTCGAGCCAAACACTCATGCATCCATCAGTTGCACCGTATCGTTGAGCACATAAGCGCAGGCTTCATGGGCAAGATGAAAACGGGCGTATTATTCTTCGACGTAGCTAAAGCCTTCGACAAGGTCTGGCACAACGGCTTAATCTATAAGCTGTACCAATTCCAAGTGCCTGACCGTCTCGTACTCATCATTCGAGATTTTCTATCGAACCGTAGCTTCCGCTATCGCGTAGAGGGCGTTCTATCGTCCCCTCATCGGATCCAAGCCGGAGTCCCTCAGGGCTCCGTGCTATCACCTCTTCTCTTCGCGCTATACACTAGCGATATTCCCAAAAGTGGCAAAACCAAGTTAGCTCTTTTCGCCGACGACACGGCCATCTATTACACTGGTAGGAGTCTTGACTGCATTACTCGATATCTCCAGACCTCGGCCAACGCCTTAGGCACTTGGTTCAGGAAATGGAGGATTGAGGTCAATCCAGATAAGAGCGCCGCCGTTCTCTTTTCAAGAACGGGCGCCGAGGAATTTCTTCCCCAGCTTCGACCTATTACAATGTTCGGCAAGCCAATCCCTTGGGAACTTCAAGCCAAATACCTGGGTGTTATTCTAGATCACAAACTGTCCTTCCGTCCGCACATTAAGACGGTACGCAACCGCGCGGCCTTCGCTGTCGGCCGTCTATTTCCCATGACAAATGTGCGCAGTAAATTGTCACTTAACCTTAAGATTAGGCTCTATACTACGTGCATTAGACCCATTATGACGTATGCTAGCATTGTGTTCGCACACGTTAAGTATTACAAAATCCGTAGGATGCAAACCTTGCAAAATCGATTCCTTCGTAAAGCGACAGGCGCCCCATGGTTCATTAGGAACCTTCAACTCCACCTCGACCTCAGAGTGCCTACCGTTAGGCAATTCGTGAAAAGGGCATCGAAGAGATACTTCGAATCTGCCCCTAATCATCCGAATCCCTTAGTTGTCTCTTCCGCTGATTACAGGCCGTCCCAGATCAACAAAATCCGCCGACCACGTCACGCTCTCCTCCGTCCCGATGATAGGATCACTGTAGCTCAAGAGTCTAACAGATACACAAGCACACTCCGACGCGCTCGACCGCCTCGTTATAGACCTCACCGGCGAGGTCCGCGTCCGTCGCGAAATGTTTCATCATGTCCGCCCCGACCCTTGCTCGAGCCGGCCCGCGCCGAGCTAGTAGCTTTAAATTCGTCCCTTAATAATAAAGAAACTGATATGATCCAGCTAGTCCCTAGTTGTCCCCCCAGCAACGCCCTAAGCCGAGGTTCGTGTCCAGCAGGGGACGCCCTTAGCGTTGTTGCTTAGTTTATAGTATTTTAAAATATGCTCTGGCTGGAGGCATCAAACTGCCTCGCCTTAGATATTGTCCGGTTACGCAGACAAAACCCCTCTGGGTTTCTGCAAGAGGCCATTTACAAAAAAAAAAAAAAAAATTTACGCGTTACTAAGAAAAGAAGTCTTGACAGACAGACAGGCGGAAAACAAAGTAATCTTTTAAATGTTTTTTTTTTCTTTTTGTGAAATGGAACCCTAAAAACAAGCTAGTTATACATAACTGATGCAGATGTATTAGCCGATTACCCCCTCGGTGCATGTCTTACAATGCATGAGGGAAATAGATTTATGTGTCGCAGGAAAATGGATTACTTCAAAGAAACTAGTTCACAGAAACGGAACGGTGGGCGATTTATTATTAAACTGCAAAAATATAGTATGATGTAAAGTGGACAAAATTGTTAAGGTTTTTTTTTGTAATAGCTACTTATATAATTATATTTTTTTTAATACATGTTGAGGCCATGTAATGCCTATAATAATTATATTTTTCAAAGAAACATTGAAAAAATAATAGACAAAAACGGGGCTTGAACCCGCGACCTTTGACGTTCCGTGTCATCACTCTACCAACTGAGCTACCTTGTCGTGTTCAAACCTATTGAATTTTCAATCCTCTTTGTATACGTCTTAAGGAGACGCCTGGTGATATTTATCTAGTAATCATTTAATTTTATTTTTATAAATTTTTTTCAATGTTTCTTTGAAAAATAGAATTAATAGCTACTTTTAAATAAAAAATAATAACCTACCCATAACTGTCCCACAGCAGGGCGCGGGCCTCTTCTCATACAAAGAAGGCACGAGCTTGATCACCACGCTCGCTCACTGCGGGTTGGCGATTTCAGACTACCAAGTTCAGGTTTCCTCACGATGTTTCCCTTCACCGTACCAACCAAGAAAGTACATATGACATTGAAAAAGTAATATTGGTCCATGCCAGGTTTGAATCAGATTAACTAACAAAGTACATATGATTAAAAAAGTCACATTGGCACATGCCAGGTTTGAACCCACAACCTGTGGCTCAGGAGGCGGGCCCGTAACCACTCAGCCATCACGACTGACCACCTTTGACTTTCAAATAGGTAATTAAATTTGCAGCCTCTTTAAGACACTGCATATTTACTTTTAAGCCTTAAGTCATTGTCAGTAAAGAAGAGTTTATCAATATAATCATGTCTGTTTTGCATTGGGGTAGGCAGAGACTGTCGATTTTTACCAGCTACGATTCTGATACACTTCTTTCACTTAACTTCTGTGGCATACATGCTGTGGCTGAGAGATCCTTTACTACTTCAGCTCGCATTTCTTTATTTCCGAAAAGTTATATATCAAATATAAATGAACTTTTCTATCAACGATAAAGGTATCTGAATTAAAAATGTAAACTCAAAAATCCTTCCTGAAATGTAATTAAATTAATCTGGTAACTCCATGGCATCCCATAAGAGTAAACATGTATACGACACGAGGTCGGCTCTGATTGAAACGAGGGTCAGTCTCTGACACAGTAGCCGGACGATGCGCATCGGTGAGTGGGGGGTTAAACATGATATGTGATATGTAGCCGGTTATAGGAAGTCTCTTGTTGTCTTTAAAATGTACTAGCCGATTTTCAGACTGTTAATTGGGTTCCGTGTTCAACAGGTGCAAACGAAATCCTATTTATAGACGGCGCGGTTGGCGCAGTAGTCGAGAGACCGGCTGCTGCGTCGCGTGTCGCAGGTTCGATTCTTGCACGGAACAAATATTTGTTCGATCTACAGATAATTGTTCCGGGTCTGGGTGTGTGTGTGCTTGTGAGATTATATGTCTGTAAACGCACCCACGATACAGGATGAAATTCCTAGTGTGGGGTATCGATTCTTAAAAAAAAAAAAAAAATATACTTAAATATTATTGTACTACGTCGTCGTCTGTCTGTTGTAGGGCTGCTTATGTTTATAATATTACTAACTTACACCGCAAACATCTTTCTGTCATATAGTTTTTGTGGATAGAGCCATCCGTATCATCTAGGGGTATGAAAAATAGCTTACGATGTATTCTATAACCTACTAAAAATACAAAAAAAAAACGGTCAAGCCGTTTCGGAGGAGTTCGATAACAAACACCGTGACACGAGGTTTTTATGTATTAGATTCAGCTAAATAAATATAATATACCTATTATAATGGCCTATGTCATAGCCCAAAGGTAGGCGTCGCCACCGTGTAAGGCCGAGGAAACGCTGGCGTGATGATTTTGTTGCTTTTAAGTATAACTGGATTGGTCAAGCATTGGACAGAAAATTGTGCCAAAAAAATGGGAGAGACCTTTGCCCAGCAGTGGGGCAGAATGGGTTAGCAAAAAAATTGTTTGTGTCAATACCAAAGTAAAGGTCAATGTTAATCATTTATTTTAATTAGACCATTTATTACAGGCACTTTTGAATTTTCAAAAGCTATTTGCCACGTTCTAAAGTGTAGATTCCTATAGAGAAGAACGGGAAAGAAACACCAAAATAATAATAAAATTAATTATAAGTTTAAACCCAAGGATAATTTCGAGTCCAATCGATTTCGATGGTTTCATAGTAGATAGGACACAGTATTTATTACTCTTTGATAAATTAATCAACGAATAATAAAAACAAAATAGACAACAATAATGTTGGTGGTACGGAACCCTGAGTGCCCGAGTCCAACTTGCGCTTTGCCTTTGAGTTTTATTATGTACGTTAGGTAGTAGTTTCATAGTTTTAGTGGCCACCAGCGCGGATTCTGAGCGTGTGATCCTGGGTTTGATTCCCGTTCATCATTCCGATTAATTGATATTTGACTTTTAATGAAAGAGACGTGTAGTTGTATACCTCTACCTACCCCTGCGAAAAACATAGGCGTGATGTTATGCTGACAGCATGCGCATCCTTGGCAGTCATTCCCTTATTCCGATCATGCTAACTATAATTATATTCTTCTATCACGGCGTGTCATATGAAGAAACTGGTTCCAAGTCTGGAGAAGAATAAGAATAATGTTGCATAATCCTTTCGCTTAGTAAACTACGGTTTAAAAAATGTTGTCTCGTTGGTCTGGTGGTCCCAAGCGCGACTGCTGAGTGGGCAAAGTATTGTTGAGATTTTGTATAGAAAATTCACAATAGCAGCTCGGAGTTTTGAATTGAGCCCGGTAGATGAAAAAAGGCTCACCTCATATGGCACCTAATAACAGCATTGGTTAAATGTGGGTGTACAACTGTGTACACCTCTGCCTACCCCTTCTGGGGATACAGGCTATGTTATGTTATGTAAAAAAGGTACCGCTCCGCAAAGGACTACTAATTTCATTCATTAGAACTGAAAAGTTTAAAAAATACTGAAAATATGTTTCAGTAACTTCTCTTGCCGTCCTAGATTGTACATTTTCTTTTTTCGAGAACTCTAACCAGCATGAAAAATACGAGAGATACATAATTTCTATTATTTTATTTCTTTATTTTCTCCATTTCTAGAAAAAGTATATTAATCCACAATCCCACGGACTACATTTTTATATTGTCACACATTTTGCAAATTAAAATAGAGAAGCAGGAATAAACGGGAAATTCTAATTCACTCGCATTGTACAGTATAGGGAAATGCAGAAGGTTCACTTAAAAAACAAATACAGATAAAACTTAGAAAAGCAACGCATGCATAGCGAACTCTAAAGTTATCGGCCTCGATGTCAACATGGCTTAGCGGCCAGAGCACCTGGAGTATTTATACGGGAGGCGCAGGTTCGAATCTTGCTCACGACCGTAAAAATTATAACTTAAAAAACAAGCTAAAAAACTTTTCGACTCGAATTGGTAACCATAATTTTTAGACTAAAATTATCTTACACATTTATTTATTGTGTTATCGATTCAGAATAAACCACTTGTAGTGACCTATTTATATTACATTAATTTTAATAATTCACGATCAATTTTTATATTATCATTGTGAAACAGATATTACTATTATTAGTTATTTAGGTGTCAGCTTGCCGGCGCAGCTATGATGCGTGTTTTGCTCGCCAAAGTGTAGCTTTTCTGTACTAAATAAACGACGCCATGCTAATTATTCTAAACTTTCGTCATTTCCACTCACTTTTTCCATACCCACATACTTAATACCAGTTAAGTTTCGATGTAATTCAATTACATGTTGTATATTGATCCTATTGGCTACTGCAATCCATTGGTCTGTACTTTATATAAGTAAATAAATTATCAATACCAAATTATACTGCCTCATATTTCTAATGAACGCAACCACGGATGCTGAGAGTAAGGTTCTGGGTTCGTTTGGGTCAGGAGTTCAAGTCTTTTTTATCATGACATAGGTACCTACTTAGAAGCAGGTTGGAGTTAGGAAATTCTCGATAGATGGCAAATGACTCCCTGAGTATAAATTCCTCGTAATAACGGTATCAGTGTATTGTGTATGTACATCAATCTAGATATCCCTGCCTATCCCTTCGGGGGATAAACGCACGATGTTGTTATGATAACTATTAGAAGCTCTTCACGTATATTTTCTGTCGGCTATCGTCTGTGTCCAAGCTTGTTATCATACAATATAAAACGGTTCATCTGTGAGCACCCTCGTTCATAAAGTGTCGCTATGTGGAGTAGGGGTGGGCCAGTAATCCCGGGATCCCGCGATAAACCCCGGACAACGGGACGAGAGGCCGGCACGAGACAATGCCCTATTGTTCTCAGTGTATCGTGTGTAGTGATGGGTGCAGTAGAACAACTCTGCTAGTTAGAATGGACGGTTCAGTTTCATTAGTAAAGGCTGGTATGACTGAATATTGATTTAAGCTAGGTTATTATTCGAATTACACTTCAAATTAACCATACATATGATGTGGTTATAAAATTCAAATAAGTTTAGCGCAGGGGCTCGCGAGTTCGGTTTCCTTAATAGACAACTATTTGTATTATCTAAAGATACATGTTTCTGGTCTAGATGTGTGTGTGTATGTATGTGTGATTTGTGTTCGTAAATGCACACAACGTCGAAATTCCTAGTGTGGGCCAACGTTTAAAAATGCAGTACCTAATAATTATGTCATCAATTAGTTGCAAATAGGAATAGAACATTCTCCGACGGAAATATTGTATCAAATGTTTTTTTTTTTTTTTTTTAAATGGCCTTTTGCAGAAACCCAGAGGGGTTTTGTCTGCGTAACCGGACAATATCTAAGGCGAGGCAGTTTGATGCCTCCAGCCAGAGCATATTTTAAGATACTACAAACTAAGCAACAGCGCTAAGGGCGTCCCCTGCGGGACACGAACCTCGGCTTAGGGCGTTGCTGGGGGGACAACTAGGGACTAGCTGGGTCATATCAGTTTCCTTAAAGTATCAAATGTAATAACTGCAGGCTATTTAAACCCTGTCGTAATTAGTTTGGTGTCGGCCTACTATATTCCACTGCTCTGTGACGTCACTTGGACACAACGTACCGCGTCTCAGTTAAAAACACGACACTGGTGTATTGTCGCACGTTTTTGTGGCAAGTCACATCATAGGACAATAGTCTCACAAAAATAACACTTTATTGTTTAAGAAATAAGGCTTAATATCACTTAGCATCTTCTTACACTTTTGTCAACGTAATTTAGATATATATTTTTAAATAACGCCTTTATTATTTGGCGTTAAGGTTGTTAATCGCTTGGCAATATTGTTGCAAGTAATATTTTTGCCAGTGTAATTCGGGCGAGTTATTATTAATATCTGTGATGATCTGTTAGAAGGACTGTGTAAGCAGCTTAGCAATATAATATGGAAGTCAAGTGTGGGTAGCTGATACACAAATATAATAATAATATGTCTAGGAAATAAGTTAGTTGTTGATGGTAATAAATAAAGTTGGCTGTAGGTAGCGCTGAGATAACACAATATATTATAATATTATATATATACTAGCTGACCCGGCAAACGTTGTTTTGCCATATAAATAAAAAATTTAGGGGTGGACTACCCCTAACATTTAGGGGGATGAAAAATAGATGTTGGCCGATTCTCATAGATACCGGATAAGCACAAAAAAATTCATCAAAATCGGTCAAGCCGTTTCGGAGGAGTATGGCAACGAAAACTGTGACACGAGAATTTTATATATTAGATATATATTTAGATTGCCTCGTTGGTCTAATGGTCCAAAGCGCGACAGCTGAGCTTGAGGTCGTGGGTTCGATTACCGAGTCGGACAAAAGCAACTAGAATCATTTGACGTTTCTTAAGTGCATGTAATTGGCTATTTAAAATAAAAACCATTTGACTTTACTTTGACTCTTCTCACAGCTCATGACTAAGGGCTCCGTTCGAGTTCAAAACTAGTCGGGCAATCCCGAAAAATGCACGTGAGTAGTAACCGGTGAACATTAATTAATATCTAGCTACTTCCACAATATTGAGGGTAGCATAGAGAGTATAGAGGGTATTTTTTGCATCTATAAAATTTTCCGCCAAAAAACTCATAATATATAATATCCATCCATCCATTGTAGTCTGATTGGTCCGTATGTGTCGTGCATGTACTCTCCTAACAACGCTTTGTGCAATCAAACGCGCTGCGGTTTTTATATTCTCCTCTGTGGGTCAACGGTGACACTGTACGAGATACGGCAGAAGGATCACTCATTGTCTGTGGTAAGATTCTTCTTCTTCATATTGTATGGTTGATAAAAAAACAATCTTTGATATGCACTATAATATTCCTGACCACTTTATATAATATATATATGCTTTATACTCTTCCGGACCGTATTCCGGCCACGGCGGCCTATCTCCTAGGATATTAGCCAAGTGGTCAGGAATATTATAGTGCATAAGTGTATGCGTAAACACAGGTGCACTGCCTATTCCTTCACTCTCATAGTTCGATGGGACGGCAATCCGACACGACCGGAGAGAGATCAGGCGCAGGACCGACAGCTTTACGTGCTCTCCGAAGCACGGGGGTGTCACACCACCAACTTCCCATTCCGGGCTGCTACTGAGAATTTCCTTACTGAAAAACCCAATACACTTTGCCAGACCTGGGAATCGAACCCTCGTGCGCCGCTAAACCAACGAGGCAGTCATATATATAGCTTTATATAAAAAC
Source organism: Xylocampa areola (assembly GCA_935421205.1). Classification (NCBI taxonomy): domain Eukaryota; kingdom Metazoa; phylum Arthropoda; class Insecta; order Lepidoptera; family Noctuidae; genus Xylocampa; species Xylocampa areola. The sequence goes on from OW285225.1 coordinate 12,760,993, forward strand.
TCCATTAACAACATTTACTGGTACGTTGTTTTCCTTCACTGTTTTAAGCAAGTAAGAACTTACTAGTCCTACGATAAACACGATAAATAAAGAGTCAATACGGTGTTTATATGAAACTAGTGGACCAAGCAGACGTGCCACCCTGAACCCGATTACAGCTTAACCTACCGGGACTAATTGTGAATCTAAACTATTCAGGAACACACACAAAAAATGACCTCAAAATCGGTTGAGCCATTTTAGAGATTTTGCAAGATAAACACACAAAAAAATAAAACATGGTCATACACGTTTAAATAATTTAAAAAAAGAACTATAGGTAGTCGTGAGGACTGCAGACAGAAGTGAAAACATAAAATCATGAAACAAGTGTGTTTTCTTCTTATTTACATGGGCACGCCTAAAGTAAAGTAATATCTCCTATAAGAAAATAAATTTTCACTTCAAAATTTTTTTTACTTACTGTCAAAGACAACTCAGATTGATCTATTAATTATTAAATGAGTTACAGTAATTTTCTGTTACGTGTCGAATTGATCTTCTGTATCTCTCTGTACAGTGACGAAGCTTGTAAGGGAGTGAGGGGGGTGCCAATCAACCGATAGCTTTGTTGGTGCTCAATCAGTCATATCAAAAGGTGGAACAATTTACACCTATTGGCCTTTTATTAATTTCATTTACGAAACTATATTTCGGTGTGTTCTGCGTGTTGGAAAAATAAATGTGAGACGTGTGAGTTCCATTTTTACCCGACTACGGCAAAGCCAAAAGGAAGGGTTATGATTTTAGCTCTCTAGTTATGTATGTTTTTCAATTACTACTGTACTTTATTTAAAATAAATAAGGACAACCTGTTTATGTGCCGAATACTACTGCCTCTTAAGATACAGGCTCTCGGCCTAGTTTAAGAGACAGCGTTGAAAATTGAAATCTTGATGTTATATTTATATAAGATCTGATAATGTAATGTTACAGTGCATTTTATTGTAATTTTATGGTGATAAATAAATGATTATTATTATTATTATTATTGTAAAAAAAAAAAAAATTACGTGTGTTCCACCATAGCACCTAAACTACTGAACCGATTTTGATGGATATTTTATGCGTAGTCGGGTTACAATTTTTTTAAACTAATTTTTTTATTATATTGTGTATAGGAGCGACAGAGTAAGCAGGCTGAAATGTAAAGGACAAGTAAAAAGAAGTTCACTGACATATTTGGGAGTACTCGAACTCTTCATCCGGGTAAGGGACCCCGAGAGGGTCCCAAAATCAGGTGGATGGTTGAAGTGTACACGGATATTAGAACATGCGACTATAAAACAGGCTACAGGCATATCTCACTCGGATAAGAAAAGGGGTAAGCATAGAAAAACTGACCAAGTGCGTGTCTGACTCGCTCGCTTAGAGTTTTGTACAACCTTTGGAAATTTATTTAAGGCCCAACATTGCACATATTGACAGAAAGACGACAGACAAGGCTGGCTCAGCAACAGGTTCCTTTTGGGCGTCGTTTGGTTACAAAAACCTAGAAAGTGTAAACTACCATCAAAATGACACGTAAATATATCTATGGCAGCATTTATCAGCGTGGCATTTTTTTTTATGTGTACTCCTATCTGGCTTTTCCATAGGACTCTACCAAGCTATGGTCAACATCACTTTCGAAATATATCATTTTTGCCAAACATACAAAGTATAACTTTAATAGGTACATACTTAGTACATTTTTGTATACTAACTTTCAGCGCCTCTATTGTTTAGCGGTTATTACTCACGTGTATTTTTCGGTATTGCCGGGCTAGTTTCGAACGCGAACGGAGCCCGTAGTCATGAGCTGAGTCTGCGATGATGCTGGGAGTTTAAACCACTCACTAAAAAAGCACTTAGTACTCCTTAAAAAAGCGTTCTTGTCGCTATTAAAATTGAAATTTTATTGTATAATATAATAAAGTGTTGTATAACATGATATATGTTGATATATGTCTGGTCGAATTGCATTACTTAACAACTTTATGTATTACAAGCAAATGTACAAGACATCTGTACAAACTTTGTAAAAAAATTAATAAAATTTCATTATTAATATTTAAATAAATTTATATTAAATTTAATTAATATTAGAGGATTAATTCTACAGATCCATTCCTATCTATTTTTAATCCATAACGCATAATTACTTACCTACTACATTCATCAGTTAGTTATTTGAAAATAATTATGTGTTACTGAAACTGGTTCAAGCTAGTGAAGTTTGGTGGGTCACAGACGGTGAAGCCACAAACTGGTCCACTTCTAGTTCTAAGCTAAATAACTGGTGGGAACTGTGCTAAATAAATGATAATCTAGTTTAACATTTAGGAAAACTAGATTAGAAAAAAAAAGAAAAAAAATGTACTAAAAATTAAATATCAGATTAGTATTTTGAAAAATGTGTTAAAGTTATAAAATACGTTCCGGATAAATAGACGGAAGCAAGATGTATAGTGCGATATACTTTCAAGGTTCAGATGTCCATAGCTCGATCTGTATGCTGATGGGGAATCATTATTTAGCACTCATTAGATAAAATAAAAAACAAAACGAAATCTTCTTTAGTGTTAAAAAATAAAATAAAATCCGACTCGAAGGACCATTAAGTGAAGAATGTACTTATATTTATATAGGTAGTTTTGTACATTAAAAATCAAAATTAGTAGTTAATTCAAAAAGTATGAACAGAGATATGAAACTCTGTGTCCAATTTACTAAACTAAGCACAAACGAATGAAAGTCCCAAATAAATTATAAACACAAATACGATAAACAAACAGAATGGAACTCAACTAAGTAACAACATAACTGTGTTATAATATCTGTGAGTAGTTACAGTGGGTCTCGCAATGTGGCTTAGTGACTCAAAGGCTTCTAATGAAACTGAACAACTTTCAACACATATGAAACATGTAGAACTGAATATTAATTATACCTAAAAGGCATTTTGTATTTTTGGTCCTTCGGTCGGTAAAGTCAGAAAAGAGTTTTTATTTCAGTAAATTAGCAAATTTGATGATGTTTTGAAGCCAGACGAGTAGATGCCACAGTTTCTCAAAACCCGTCTCTATAACCAGTGTGTTCTGCCTACCATGACATATGGTGCCGAGACGTGGACGTTCGCGCAGGAGACTGTGCACAGACTAAGAGTTGCACAGAGAGCCATGGAGCGTTCCATGTTCGACATAAACTGATAGATCGAGTTCCAAACGTCGAGATTCGAAGACGTTCAAAGATATTTGACGTTGGAAAACGAGTGATGGAACTGAAATGAAGGGGCAGGACACTTGGCAAGATGTAATGATGAAAGGTGGAGCAAAACTGTGACCGAGTGGCGTCCAAGAGCAGGATGTAAAAGTGTAAGTTGGTCACCCGGCTGCAAGAAGGGCGGATGATACTACAGCTATCGCTGGAATAACCTTGGTGAGACTAGCACAGGAGCGAGGAGATTGGCACAAGCAGAGAGAGGCCTATGCCCTGCAGTGGATGAAGTTGGGCTGCGGATGGATGATGATTCAGTATAATTCAAAATTGGGAATAGTGTTTAATTAATGGTCATTAATAATTTTGAACATGGAAGCATGGACTGGACTCTTAAGAAAAGTAAATAAAAAATAGAGGGAAGGGAGGCTTTTGCTTTAAGTTGGATGCTGTAGGCTGGTTTCAATTTGGAGAACTAAATAACGACAAACGAAAATTGAAACATTTCCCTCAATCACAAACTGAAACCAACATTTTAAAATATTGCAATGTAGTTGGACAGGAGTCGATTGAAAGACAAGTAGTTTCCTCTAATGTCCGTATAATAATGTGTTAACATACTGAATACTTACATTTATATAGAGAAGAGGTGTGCACACACACTACAATATAAAGAATTAAACAAGGAAGTAAAGAATCAATGCTCAAATTATTATGATGTACGCAGAGAATATAAAATTAACCACAATTAATTGAAACTATGTAATTAATAAAATTATTGTGTTCTAAATGTTATAACGTCTGGTTTTAGTGAAGCCGGGTGTCGGTTGGCTTTGTGGTTGAAACACTTCCGTGAGAACCGAAACTTTATATATAATTAAGTAAAACTAATTTATACAACTATAAAACACGAAACTTCGATTCAAGATATGTCTTTGAAAAAGCATTAACGCATGCTTAGCGAACTCTAAAGTTACAATATTAAATGGAAAAAGAATACGGTCGCGAACAGGATTCGAACCTGTAGGTTCTGTCACTTGTATAGGTACTGAATTGATTGCAATGAAGTCGCCATAAGACGTGTTAAAATATGGAAGAAGAATTCGCGGTGATGAGCAGACGTCGAGATGACTTAGTGGTCAGAGCGCCTGGAGTATCTATCCGGGAGGCGCAGGTTCGAATCCTGTTCGTGGCCGTATTCTTTTTCCATTTAATATTGTAACTTTACGAAACTTCGAATTAATTATATTAATGTCTCAGCTGATTCTTGGGTGCTGAAAAAGTTTTATGTTTAGTAAACATGGTATCTCGAACCTAATTGGTCTAGTCGTCGCAAGAGCGACTGTTGAGCGGTCCTGGGTTCGATTCACGGGTTAGGCAGAGTTATAGGCTTTTGTTAAAAAAAAACCGTAGCAGCCCGGTGTTTAGAATTATGCTCGGTTGATGGAAATAGGTTTACCACCTATGGGACTTAATAACTGCGTCAGTGAAATAAGTGTGAAGCAAACTAGACAAGACTGCTATGCTAAAGTTATTATATTAAATGGAGAAATAATACGGTCGTTAGCAGGAATCGAAATCGAATCGCCTCCCGGATAAATACTCCAGGCGCTCTGACCACTACCAAGAACCAAAAAGACGTGTTAAAATGTGGATGATGAATTCACGGTGGTGAGCAGAGGTCGAGATGGCTTAGTAGTCAGAGCGCGTAGTATTTATCCGGGAGGCGCAGGTTCGAATCCTGCTCACGACGGTATTATTTTTCCATTTAATATAATAACTTTAGAGTTCACTAAGCATGCGTTAATGCTTTTCAAAGATTTATCTTTACTGCTATGCTAATAAGCAAAGTAATTTTGACATTTAATTAAGTGGTGTCTTTATTTCTGTATGTAATACAACGAATAGAACAAAATAATGCTATAACAATATCATAACATGAGTGTATTCACCGTGGGGTCGCGGTAATGCGGCTTAGCGGTTGAAAGGTTTCGTGAGATCCGAGACCGCTTGAGATAATACATACACATAAATATTACTGAGAATTATATTTAATGAATATAACATAACGTAGCATCACGCCTGTATCTCTGAAAGGTTAGGCAGAAAACTGTTTTACACCCACCGATCCAGTTATTAAGTCTCCTGTATAGGTGAAGCGGAATCTATCGCGCGCAATTATATTAAACTTAACATTTCTTAACAGACAATCCAATAAAATTTTGCTTAACCCGGAATTCAAGCTTTGGACGTCACGCTCAGCAGCCACGCTTGCAAAAACTAACGCTAAAATTAAAATACGTTATATTATTATGCCTTTTTATGTCGTTAAAATTCAATCTAGTGACAATGTTTTTTTTTTTAACAAGACTGGCTAACCTATAGTGGCCATAATAATTCACCCAGTCTGCTTTAAAAACAAACAACTTTTACAAGTCATTTTAATTTTTTATAAGAAATCTAGATGGCGCCGACTAAACAAAGAAACCTGACTCCGTTTATCGAACAATAGCGCCAAAGGTGAGCTAAACACACATAATTTGCTACGCCCCGCTACGCCGGGCTACGAGCTACGCCGACGTAGCGCTACGTAATCCCCTTCATAAACGTCGCTGCTACGATAGTGCTGTTTTACTGAAAAAATAAAAGCTCTTTATAGTCTTGATATCTTTTGTTCTGTTTATGTAGGTTTATGTCGAAATGATATAATTTTAGATACCTACACAATAAATAGAACGACCAGAAAACCTAAAAATTATAATAGATACGAGTATGTACCAATGAAAATAAAAAATAATAAGGCTTTGTTATTTATAAGTATCAATTTGAATAAGTATTGCTGTTGATATTTTTATATTATTTCTGTTCGTCTCTTTGTTTCTTTTTTGAATTATGGCTATGGTTAATGGCGACCAGTCAGCAAGATTTAGTATTTTATGACTGATTTGTGGGCTTACTCTTGAAAATAATTCCGCTCGATTGACATTGGAAATATATCAGTTCGTACTTTTAAATGCCAAAATCTCTAAAAAGTTATTATAGATTCGGGATAATATGAACATAGAACATAACATAGCATCACGCCTGTATTCCCCGAAGGGGTAGGCAGCGGTGTACACAATTGTACACCCACATTTCACCAATGCTGTTATTAAGTCCCATGTAATAGGTGGTGAGTCTATTGCCATCAACCGGGCACAGTTCCAAACTCCGGGCTGCTACTGAGAATTTCCTAACAGAAAAACTCAATAACACTTTGCCCGACTCGGGGATCGAACCCGAGACCTCCTGTTCAGCAGTCGCGCTTGCGACCACTAGACCAACGAGGCAGTCAGATAATATGAAGACTTTTAAAATTGAGGCAACTGTAATGTAGGTAAATTTATTTTAAATGTACTTGTTGATTTAAGGCGTCTATTTTATATTGGAATTGGTATTAGTTTCAAGAGTAGCCCCACAGATCAATAATGAGTTAAAATTTACATCTAGGGTGTGGTGGGACAATATTTTAAAGTGAAATATTTTTAGATGAGACTTCTTTTTAACGTATTCTGATACTAGCAAAATACACATGGTCAAACTAACATAACATAGCATCACGCCCGTATTCCCTTTCGGGATAGGTAGAGGTGTACAGAGTTGTAAACTCATATTTTACCAAAGTTGTTAATAAGTCCCATGTTTTAAATACCAAATTCCAGGCCGCTACCAAAAATTTCCATACAGAAAATTTTATGACACTGCCTGACCCGGGAAGACACCCAGACCTCATGCTCAGCAATCGCACTTGGGAACACTAGACCAAAGAGGAAAATATGCAAACAAATAAAAAAGAAGAGAAAAAATTATGTCGATTCAATAATTCTAGAATTTTCGGAAGTCGTAACGCGGAGTTTCCGCGACATAAGAAACTATTTCCGTATTTTAAATAAACATACCCTATCACATGAAAGCAGAACACATATGATCCGATTTAAACAAATTAATAGTCCTTAAGCGTAAACATAGGAGGGCTAATCCCACCTCTATTAACTCGCACATTTCCCTAACTGACCCTCCAAATAGTTAAGGAACACCTCTAGTTAAAAATACCCTCATACAACCACTTAAAAGTTCACTTAATGCGCAAAATTTTATTATAATTGTTATAAATAGTGCCATATTATGATACCGCTATTGTTCATTCAGTGACGTAAGTTGTGCATATTACAGAATTTATACTTAACACAACTTGTATAATTAAAACAGGAATTGAGTACAATGATCACCTATTGTTTGTGCTAATCGTACTATACAAACCATAGAGATGTAAAATTCATTATTTATTATACATAAACACGTAAACACAATTATTTTATAAGTGCTTCGTTGGTCTAGTGGCCCCAAATGCGACTGCTGAGCATGAGGTCGTAGGCCGATTCCGGGGCCGGGCAAAGAGTGATTAAGTTTTTCTCTTGTTAGTAAATTCTCAGTAGTGGCGCGGAGATGGGAATTGTTCTCGGTAGATGGCAATAGGCTTACCACCTATTACATGGGACTTAATAACAGCATTGGTGAAATGTGTGTGTACAACTGTTTACACCTCTGCGGCAATGAAAAATCTGCTTTATTCTACATTCCTCGCACCTTTCAAACCTAAAACTGGCTCACGGAATGCGTGTATCGCAAGGTAACTTTATACATTATACTAATAAACTACATCATATTTTGTTTTACTAACAATACATACGTCAAAGTCGAATTAAATGCATTTTATTATAGAAGTCCGTTATATTATATACGCCCATAAAAATACACGGTCCTTCCATCTTATCTACTGAATATCCACCGACCATGCACCATTTATATAAACTAAAAGGACCAACTTTTTTATTGGTCTTTCTGTTCGTTAAACTTTTTTATTGCAAAATTCTGTCCTTCTACAGCGTAATATATTCAATCTGAGTTTAATATTACTAATGATAGAATCCGCGGGAATTTCATTTAGTCTAGAAATGGATGGAATCTTTTTGACTGACGGGAGAGACTAGACTAATAAAATTTATTGCTGGCTCTGGTATTGACAAGGACCATTTAATATATTAAAATACTTGAGTTTAACTTATCGTTCGACTGTATAATATTTATTGGATCATCTAGTATTTGTTGATGGTGCAATCTTTTATAAAATAATTGATTATATTATTATTGTCACTGGCACTATTGAATTATACTTATATATATGTTTTTAAGAAAATTGCGCAAAAGACTAACCAAAGCTAATTTCCAACAATTACCTCACTGAATCAGATTTTCAGTGTTTGTTCAGTAGAAGTGGGTCAGTCGACACAACGGGCAGTGGTGGGAGAGGTTCTCAAACACAAGCGAGACAATGCTATTGTAGTGGTTTGGTGAGCAGCGGCGTGTAAACGTCTTCAGTGGGCTGGTCGGTAAGGTCAGTGGTCCTCTGAACACCTCTTAATGTGGGGTTAATTAGAAGCTGTTTTGCAATACAACACTATTGTGGTAGAGAAGTTGTGGGGAATCTGAATTCATATTTAAAATTAAATAAATAAATCGATGTTGGAAAATAATATTTTTACGTGAGGTCTAGGTGTACTGCAGGCCCAATTGCAGACAAAGCCAATGCCCCATAAACGTAAGAAATGTAAAACCAACGATCTGGTAAAAATGTAATCATCTAATATTAATAAATAATAAAAATGGAATTATTATGCTAATCGGGCTGAATCATTTCTTCGTGTAGAAAGATTATCGAGCATCATCATTTAATATTATAATTTATTTAGATATTTGACAAAAAAGTCCACAATTTACACACAGTGCGTGATGTAAAGTAAGTTGTGTTAACTTTATGGTTTTTAACGCCCACAAGTAGATCTTGTTTTTTATTAAGAACACAAACAAATAAAAGCGCAATGGGAACTCTTCCTAGAAAATAATTACAAAATTTCAAAAAAGTTTGAATAAAAATGTAATCTGAACAAACAACAACTATATTCAAAACACTAGCACCGTTGAGCAAACAATACAAGTTTAAAATTACACGTTGTTGAGCCGCTTACACTTTGTATTCGTTTTGTTCGGTGCCTACATTAAGCACAAGCCATATTTCAACCACAAATGTCTCAGAAATCCCGAGATAATAATGTATATAGTGAAGAAACACATTAAGCTGAGCATAATGATGTTTTTGACAGAAAGGTCTCGACCGTCTGCGTACAGTCGCGTACACTTTAATGTGCTTCTTTTGTTGCACTTTATCAGCGACTGTATCTGTGAGGCGTAAACTATGAGAGATACTCCACATTAAAATGAAAAAAAAAAACGATTATACTCTTGGTTTTTGGGCATGCTTTCCTCTCTCATGTGCTAATTTGTAGGTCCTTCTGTAAGTTGTTTAATCTGCCTGAAGGACTCTTGCCGTATGACCTTATCGAGACATTTCTCAATAACTTTATAAATAGTTATATTTAAATACTGAAATCATTTTATAGGTACGTTTACTTTACGATTGAGTCCTAACCACTGGCAGGTCGTCTACCCTGTCTTGTGGTAGATAGTCTGCAGACAATATAAATTGTCAAGAAACATATTTTAAATTAAATTACTGCAGTGTATTTTGAAACCACGAATTTACTGCTTTATTATTTCTTGTGACATTTCGCCAACATTGCACACAACAGACCTTACAATGGCACCACATAACATAATACACTACGTACATCTACCTATAATACGTATGTATTATATTCTCTGCTGACGAAGCGACGGAGTCCCGCGGGCTGCTCTGTTATTATAAATGGCCAGCAATTGAGCTCAGCTCCCCCAACTATTACGTCATTTGCAAAATTAACTATACACCATATATGCGTATGTCGCAGGTATATTGTCAAAGCCTAGTATTATAATAATCTTACTAGTGATATTATAGTTGCATGGTATGATATCTGGAGGATTTGTTTGTGCTGTCTGTGAGAAGCTTGCACATCCTGGAACCCTGGTGAAGATTAGTCGAGCATCAAAGTGGATTTCGTTAGTAAGAGTTCGCCTTAGCAAACATGAGGATTTCCACAGTTAAATAAACTTCATATTACACATTAGCACTACGTAGTTTTTATTTTATATCGCGGCACTAACGTTCAGTCAATGCGCGTCTTGATGTATTTTGAATTTGAACACAATCAGCTCACGGGGAAAATTTCTTTGTTTCCAAATATCAAAAATAAAGGTATTTGTTTGGAAAAAAACATCTCTATAACTATAATGTATCTAGTAAGATTATAGTATAACGGCTTCCAAAATATCCCTGCGACATACATATGAACCCAATTACATACATTCGATCAGATGTAGGCGAATAAAATGGACTCCCAGTGGACCGATGTAATGAACGATTTGGGAAGATAATATGACGTCTCAGCAGGTTAATAGTGTGGCTATAATACGTATATATTATGTCAGATTTGCCTGACAATGCTCATGGGAAGTTAGGAGGGAGATGATGGCTCGGTTAGCAAAAAAGCTTTTGATAGGTGTCGATTCTTGCTTCGAGCAAAATAATATGACACAGGACAATGGAGTCCATTGTTCCTATATTTTGGCTTATTATAATCAAATCAAAATCATTTATTTCAAATAAATCATTTACAGGCACCTTTGACTTGTCAGAAGTTAGTTCCACGTTCCAAAGTATAGATTTCTATGGATAAGATGAATTTCTCATACACCAACAGCACGCATTAACGATACATGATATTAGTACTACCTATATTATACAGAAGCAGCGTTAAAAAAACATAACAACAGAATAAATGTATCTAATAGATAAAGGTGAAAACTTTGGATAGTCTCTACCTACCCCAGTGGAAAATATGTATAATTGAATGCATCCTGGTGTGTATAAAAACGGCCTCGACGGTCTATCGGCAACAAAACGCTGAAAGCATTTTCAGTTAGTAAATTCTCAATAGCCAAAGTTAGTAATTTCGTCCAATAAATCGTCCTCCCTAGTCTCGATTTTATAGCATTTTTCGTCCATAACTCCTATATTTTTATGTTATTTTACTAACGTCGGCAATTTTGCTAGTTTCTCGCTGCTAACACAAAACGATTTAGCAAGTTACGTCGTCCAGTTAACTCGAGTAACGAGTTCCGAACACCTCCACAATAATAACTGAGTTAATTTTGACAGCTAGGGTATCGATTAGAGTGTTGTACCTAGTATCGATATTTTTTTCCTTTTATCTTTTGTAGCCAGAATGGTGTCAGATTTCTACATTTATCACTGAAACCTGGATTAACGCACCCTTATCACCACCGATGTCCTATGGTGAAAATTCTTCTAGTAGTCACCCATCTACAAACTGACCGTGAGAAGTGTTGCTGAACCTCAGTAATCGGTTACTGGCCATATATTTGCATGTATTAAGATCATTGTACTAAAATCTAATTTGAGAATAATCCGTCATGGATTGATTTGAAATTATATTATTTGCATAACGCGTTACATTTGAAATAGCACGCAATTCGATCGTTTCAGAGTAATCATTGCGTTAACTAGTCATGACCGAACTTAACACAAAAAATAAAGAACAGACTCATGTACAACAGCTCCGACTGATTGTTTAATTTTTTTATTAAAATTTATATGAGACCAATTTGAGACCAAGAATCCTTTATCCAATAAAAAAGAAACGTCTAAAACACGGTCTAATTTATAAAAAAATATAAATATACGCGTCGACTTGAGAACCTCCTCCTTTTTTCATCGGTTGAAAAATATTCGAATACCTATACATACCAATCAACCAAAAAACTGATATTTATGATTTGTTCAATGTATTTCTGGTCCACAAGCAGGCTAGAACACCGGACTTTTTTTGGTCCTTCGGTCCGGATACTAAATTTTACGTTAAACAATCCAATTCTATACCTACTGTACGCCATCCCTACAAACTTTACGTCACACATCCCTACAGATTAACCGGCTCAGGTAAACATTAATCTTAGTTAATTGGTACCTAATACATTAACCTAGCTTTGATAAAACCACATATTTAAGCTCCATACTGTTCCTATAACAATGCTTAATCTGATCAAAACTATGTTTGTTATAGATTATAGCGTCGACGTAATAATAACGTTAACCCTAGCTCTCATGGTATATGAAACGTTCAGGGTCTGTTATTATCTCTGGTTCGTAAACGATCGAATAGGTTAAGCAACATTTGGCTCGGCTAGACTGTGGATGGAGGACCAAATATTAATCAGGTCCCGCTTGCTATCGATATGTAAATAAAGTTAAGCAATTCTGACACGAGGTCTAGTGTATTATGCGTCTGACTGCAGCTAACGATATCCACGCAGTCTTTACTTGTCAGAACTCTAAAGTAAATAAGTGATAATGTTAGAGGTATAAGCAGCAGCGTCCCGTTGATAATAACTTACTGTAACAGGCAAACAATCTTCACTGCGTAAAGTGGATTTATATTTTATTTACTTAGTCGTTAATTTAGAGCTGGTTTATACGGTAGCTTCATGGCTCGTATGATAGTCGTTTTTCTTTGCGTAGAAATGATATAAGCTAGGATTTTTAAAGCTTCAGGTATTCAATTGAACTCTATAAGCAACACGTACAAAATATTTTAAATGTTCTATAAGCTCTTAGGTTTGCGCGATCACTACACAATATAATAAAACAACTTTTAACCGGATTAATCGCGTGTATTATTGGTTTTTTTTTTCGTCAGTCCTCTTGCGACCACGAACGCTGCAAAGTGTTCGAAACGTCAGGAAAAAAGTTGGTCCGGTTAAAAGTTGTTTTATTATAATGTTTTAGCTATTATACCTGACCTATTAACCCTAGAAAGGTATTACAAGGAAGTTCACGGACTATCTATATATTTAAAAGACGCGTTAAAGAGCACTACCTTTCAACCATAGTGTAATTTTAGTATATTTATTTATTTAAGTATGTATTTATAAAATATTTAAGTGATTAGTATAGTTGTTTATATATATATCGTTTTTATTCAGATTGTATTGTATTATAGGTTTTAGTTACCTTAGTTTAATTTAGTATGTTGTGCCAACATAACCAGCAATATAATGTTTATTGTATTCCTGTCCTATTGTTTACACACTGTGCTCCCCGCTTTTATTTACTATATCTCCTTTCGCAGGTCTGCTGTAAGAAATTTCTAAAAGAAATAAGCAGTTCCTTTGTAATAAAACAACTTTTAACCGGATTAATCGCGTGTATTATTGGTTTTTTGTTTTTCCTGACGTTTCGAACACTTTGCAGCGTTCGTGGTCGCAGGAGGACTCCTGCGACCACGAACGCTGCAAAGTGTTCGAAACGTCAGGAAAAACAAAAAACCAATAATACACGCGATTAATCCGGTTAAAAGTTGTTTTATTATAATGTGTAGTGATCGCGCAGTTCCTTTGTACTTAGTTTTCTTTTCCTTCTTATATTTTATTGTGTAATGAGCGTGCATAAATTGTAAAATAAATAAATACAAAGGCAACATTTACGTGTATATCTCTTGAAAACAAATATTTTAAACTAAATACAATAGCATTGTAATCCACAAATAAAAAACCAATTTTGTCACGGTACCACCCCCGTAACCGGCTCCGACTCAGAAAGTATAAGAACAACTGTCTACCATCACAGTATCTGCGGAGGACCGGAGGAACTCATCAAACTGTCGTAAACCTACGAGGGACAAGGAGCAGTAAGGAAATGGAGTACTAGTTTCTCATTTGATTGACCTCGTAGCAACTGAATAGATGGCGATTACCACTTTAATTTGTTACAAAAAATATGACACTGTGAGCGGAGATTGCGATGGTTTATAATATGACAAGAACTACGAGTTAAATTCCGCTCGAGGTAGTACTCCTTCTTTTAGAGTTGCTTGTTATACGTTAATACGGATGTAAGTATTAAAACTTATTCGTCGAATTTTAGGCATGTTTCTTAAGTAGGACCGTTATTCATCAACACTAACTCTAGGTTAACGATTTTAGATATAAAACGGCATGGTTACCCAATAATGATAGTTACAATAAAAAACACAGCAAAAGTCCGGAAAAAGCTTGTTGTCCAGCCCAATAACGAAAACCATTACTCCTCTGATACTAATGATAATAATAAAAGTTATACTTATATACCTCATCATTTTCATTTTTTATTTATTTAATATTAATAATAATGGGGCAGCTTGTGCAGGTCCCTCTCCACGAAATCAATAACCTATATGTAATATGTATAATGTATTTGTTTATGTTTAATTTGCTATTATTTTACTAATTTCATGATTTTTGTATTTTGTATGTGGCCTATAACTTATATGTGTGGATGTATCTGTAAATATAAGTTGGTTATTAAAATAAATAAATAAATTTGTGTAGATTGTGGAGTTAAGCTGACCTTCGAAAAAGTCTGTCAAGTAAAGTAGAAAATTTCATGGTCTAAAATTACGACACTCCATTTGTTGTCTACTCTATGCTCATGACTTCTGCCTCCGACCTTGTTATCGTACGGCGGCAAACGGGCTTAATTGCGGATACTTCAGCCCTGCCCGATTTACTGCCGCTTCCGACAACTGGTCGTGAAAAGAAGAAACGTGAATTCATTGCTCTTTTGTGAAGTACACGTGATTGTATGAATATTGTTGTAAAGGGCAAGGTTTTGGCATATTTATTTATTTATTTAATTTATATGGAAGACTTACAGCTAGACAATACAGAATAAAAAATAGAAAGTTTGACTGACAGCCAATTACAGGTCTCCACGTATACGAAATTGAGTAACAAAAATTGTCTGTGAACTACACAGTACTATCAACCAAGTATGAAGAACAGAATATGTAGCAGTTGTAATGTTAACAGTTTCCGTATTGAGTTTTCATGATATTTATTTCTTAGGCGAGTAATGCTAGTGTGTAGATTGGATTGAATTATTTCAATAGAAAATTAAATAAGTTCTAAGCTCATGAACTCTCGCTCGCTACAGTGATGTATTGGCTGTTAAACTATTCCACTATGTTTGTATTTCGAATGCTACAACACCATATAAAAACGCAAGCGAATAACACCATATAAAAACGCAAGCGAATCGTTTGGTTTTTACTTGTATTAATTAATGTCTAATTTGCCCAATTTGTTTTCCCTAACACAAGGAAAATGTAAGTAATTGTATACTATTAAAGAGAAATGTTTCAGTCCGCTACGAGTTATTTTATATATAACATTCTATATACTGATGACATAAAGAAAACACTGGGAACGGGAGGGAATGGAGAACAATTAGAGACGTAAGCCAGACGCCCGCTGCCAGACCATTGATTGTTGGAAACAAAAAGAAAAACTGTTTCATATTTATTGGTAGGCCTTATATAGCTGGTTTGACATAGGTCGATAAATTAAAGTAAAGGCGAGGTGCACTATTATCGCGCAATTACTCTTTAGTCACCATTAGCTTTTAATATTTGATTCTAATAATAACTCTAAAATCGAGATCTCCTGAGTTTCGGTCTATCTGCAAGCAACTACGGCTACATTCCTCCTACTCTCGGCATACAACTGACAAGCACGTCCCAACAACTTGAGGCTAGCGATCTTTTAATCTATATTGGTAATATTTCATATGACGAAAAACCTAACAAGTGCATTTATGTAGCAACGCCTTCGTAATATATTTAGAATTACAATACAATTTATATATCAGTTATAGACTGATGGGATATTTTGCAAGATTTGTGTTTTATTTTTATTTATTTATCGTCACTATTTTAAGCATCTAGGTCATGTGAGACACTTTGTGAAAATCGTGTGTATCGTAGTCACGATTGCAAAAAAATAAAAAAGGTTCAAAAGACCTAAGGGAATAAAAACAGTTAATTTTTATCCCATGTACCTCGGAGGGTAGGCGGTGATTTTACGAGCAACCCTTCAGGATGACTCCATTTAGATTGTTTTCTTTAGTCATTAACTTGATATCGCGGTGGCTGCGAGATTTTAAAAATAAAATGGTCCTCCGGGGCGCCGTGTAGCGCCGCACCGAAGGACCGAGAATAAAGTCTTTGTAAAGAGACAAAGATGTTATTGTGGAACAAAATGCCTGTAATACTTGTTAATATTATGACAATGCTGTGTTTGAAGAGTTTTACAATGCCGATTCTCGTTTTTTGTAAACATAGTCTACTTTGTACTATTATGCCTTTGTGCACGGCTAAGAATTGCTTCGGCTTTTTATGTCTTGGTTTGTCGGGTAAAAGTGTGATTGGATATTTCGGTTTGGGGAAATCGAAATAGAGAATTTTGCAGAGTCATGAAAATTCGTATAGGCTTGTCTCTATCGCATGGGACTTATAGAGATCATTGGGAAAATAGAAGCCTCGTCGTAAAGGGTTTTGTTAAATAATGTCAGTGATAAAAAAAATTACTCGAGTGATGTAACAGTTAAGTTTGTCTTTCTGTACTCCAAACCAATTTGTGGTTTTCTAGGACACAATATTCTTCTATGACCATAAAGATACACGTTCTGGGTGATCATGTGTGATTTTTGTTTCTGAATGATTCCACAGTAGAGTAGGAATTGTATGTATAATGATGTCAGTGAGTGTATGTAAAATAAATCGATATTAAATTAATGCAATTAGATCAAATTAAAATTACCTCGTCATAAATAAGTTTAAATCGCAAAAGATTAAATGTAGGAAAACTATTTTAATTAAATGTTCCTCAACGAAGAAACGGAATTTCTTAAAAAACCCTGTTAAGTACTGTTTTTGGTATAAACTTTAAGTGAACTTTGGTACGCAAATAAGATTATGATAATGCCCTATATGGATGTTAAGTGCTAGTTTTATTTGTAAGCGAAACTTGGCAACGGGAACGCATGTACTCGTAGGTAGCTCTGTTAGAACTAGGGATGGGGAGCTTTCTAACTTTTGAAGTCGGAGTTTACTTTTGACTCTAAATTTCTGTATTGGGTACAAAATTCGACACCCGCGCCTAAGCTTGTGTAACTTGTTGTACATTATCTAAGTTAGCTTGGGTAATAGGTTCCTATCGAAGTCCTTTATTCTTTTTCACATTGACCTGCATTATTCTCACATTATTTATTGTTATACCGATTTAATTTCAAAAGAGTGTCTCTGGAGTTTCTTGTCGGCTCTTCTCCATAAGATCTACTTCTTGGAACCGAGCACCTATTTTTGACTTTTCATAACTACCTGTAATCTGTGGGGTTACTCTTGAAACTAATACAAATTCCAATCCAATTCCAATATTAAATAGACGATTTAAAACATCGCGTAATTTTAAAACAAATTTATCTTCATTACAGTTGCCTCAATTTTAAAGCATGTTGTCGTCATATTATCCCGAATCTATAATAATTTTTTAGACATTTTGGCATTTAAAAGTACGAACTGACATATTTCCAATGTCAATCGAGCGGAATTAATTTCAAGAGTAAGCTGGTCTATTTATAATAAAAAAACATTCGAATTTGAATAGTTTAATACAAAAATACCAATAATTTCAGTTTTATATATAATTTGCTGGGGAGTTTGTTGCACCACTTCTTCTTCCCAGCTAAAATACTAAGAAGTGGTGAAGGGTGGGCTTTTGGGGGGATGTCTTTATGTTTGACGTTCAAAAAGCGCAAAGTTTTAACCTAATTTGAATAAAGATATTTTGATTTTGACTTTGAATCATGGAGAATGATAATAACTACTTGTTTATTATCATTGTGGTTATTAATATCGGATCTAAAGAAAATATTTGTTCAGTTTCTGCGTATCTGACCATTAATATATAAAAACCAAACTATTTAAAATGTCTATGTGCTGTATCTATTTACACATTTTGAGGCAAAGGTCTACATGAATTGTCACTGTTCATCAATTAACTTCAACTGAACCGACCCCTATTGTGCCTAAACTATTTACTGTTTACTTAAAGTATTTCCTTCGCATCCCTAGTGACGACGCCTCCTGCAATGTTCTGGATCAAGATGGCGCATTTATAACCGGTTTAATGTGGCAGCACTAGAACTTTCTAGTTCTTTTTTATGCTGCTGGTAAAGAAATCGGTTTCTTACAAATTCCGATAAAATATTAAACGAAGGTATTGTATTAAAAATTGCAGCATAAAAATGGCAAGCATTTTAAGATAATTACAGCTTATTACACAACTTCTAAAATCGCCGGAGCGCAATGGTTTCATGAAATTTATTTTAATTAACGTTTTGGAATTACATCTTCATCATCTCGCCTATTCCCTGAAAAGGTAGGTACAGGTGTTAACACTTGTACACTTACATTTCACCAATGCAATTATTAAGTCCCATGTAATAGGTGGTGAGCTTATCTTCTGAGTACAGTTCCAAACTCCGAGCTGCTACTGAGAATTTCCTAACATTAAGACTCTATAACACTTTACCCGGGAATCGAACCCTGGACCTTATGCTTAACAGTCGCGCTTGGGACCACTAGAGCAACGAGGAAGTTTAAGTAAACGTTTTGGAAATTTCATCAGCAATCAGACTATAGCAGGAATAAAATCCAAAATAATCCATAAAAGATAATATCTTTTTCATAAAAGTCTTATTTACTATGTATTTTCCACATAACATGGCAACATTTTGCTCAGGACCGGCTGAGCAATAAACACATTCCTCAAGCTTGGGAGGTGGAATAAATCAGACGGCGACGGTGAGAGTGGAATACTCCGGATATTTTAATTTATATTAGGCTTTGCTAGTTTCGTAGTTTTACGAAAAGTAGGTTTAGGTACATGTCTATTTCTCGTGACGTTACTCAGATGATATAACTGGGATCTTGTTATAGGCTTTGTTTTTAAAGCATGCTGTAACTGGTAGAGGGCCGGAGAGGATACCATGCAAAAAGGCAGAGCTGTACTTAATTTTGTGAACCTTCATGAGATCATGAGCCTATAGCCATTTACTGGGCTCAACAACCGGCTGCTACAAATAATTTCCGACTCAAAACAAAATTTTGCTCGACTCGAGAACTTAACGCAATGTTTAAGGGTCAGTAACCTCCCTTACATGCACTAGACTAATGAAGCAGTAGTATTCGCAGACTGAATATAATGGTGATGAAACTCATAAGGGCTGTAATAACATAAACGTGCTAAGAAAATGTCATCTGAGTGAGTGAGAACGAGGAGGTGCTTATAGCCCATTACTATCTTCCGTTGGTAAATGATGAAACTGTAGATGGGTGAACGCTAGATCTTGATGTACGTACGAAGGAAAGAAAAATTCTTGAGTAGATGTTGTCTTATCACGCATGACATACGGATTAGTCTCCGTTTACGGTTTATTCACAACGTATGGGTTATGCCTCCGATCTTCTGGATGAAACCTAAAACTCGGCTTTTATGACACCTACGGGAATAGAGGGGATGGCCGATAGTTGGCGAGACCCCCCATACCACACAATCATGTATTGGGCTAGAGTTGTGAATGATAGTTGCCCTCCCGGGAAGACTTGCCATCTAAGCGATTTTTGCTTAGAGGGTGTGACGATAGTTTGATTAATGTCTTCAGAACAACTGTTAGAGTTCCGAACCCTCTGCTCTTGTTAACAACTTCCAAAGAAGGGGAAGAACACTTTCTATTTATCTCTGTCGAGGTAATATTTCATAACTTGTTGTCATATTCTATTGAAAGATAGTTTCATTGAAAGATCCAATACCCATTCCATAAGTCTGTCTATTGTTATTTTAAATTAATAGACATTTTGTGGCAAAATCTTATTACAGCACTTAAACTAAGTTTTCTGAGAATGAGCGAACAATGACGTACTCTACAACTGTACTGATACAATATAGTTAAAGTTTGAAACATCCACTCAAACATCAACACGATCCATCTTCATACAGCCCATCCATAATTATTATTTAACTATTGGTCCTTCCATCAGGAATATATTGACTTCCTTTCCCAAGGGACCGTAATACTAAACTAATACATTCCACACTGAAGCGACTCCGATCCTTCCTTATGTGTTCGTGAGTAGTTTATAAGTGGAGGAACTAAATAAACAACCGTTAGTTTGGTCCTTCGAGACGGAAACGTTTAAACTCGCATTAAACACACCAACTGTAAGAGTATTGTCTGCTGAGTGGTTTGTTTAAACATGCTTAGTATTATGATTATGACAACTTTATGATGATCATTATTATGTGTTAATACATACTTAGATTATGAAACAATTGAATGCTTATATGTTTTATTATGACTTTTTTATTGTTCTAGCAGCTACCTATTATTAATATTAATATACCACTAGCAAAACTTGCGTCTATTTGGTAGATGATCATATAAAGTGGTTAATTACGGGATTAGAAATTCCAACAACAAATATTTCATCCATGGCGTATGAAACTAATCCAGTTACCGCATAATTCACACCTGTATTATATTTTAATCCTGTGAATGAAATGAATGAATGGAGGCGAGCTTCAACTGCTATTTATTGCGAGTGGTCCTTCATCCCGCAATGATACCACAACGGTTGGCGACTTAAATGCAGTTTACTCATAAAATTCATATTATTTTATTGGTCCTTTTGTCTGCTATGATATTGTTGTCCTTTTGTTAGCTTCATGGCTGCTCATTGGTCTGAGCTGGTAATTGTTGTTTTATATTATACTGCGATCACCAGTATTATTAGTCGGTATTATATATAAAGAGAGTGGCTTACAGATGATAGACATATCAGTCCGTAGCAGTCCACCGTTGGACATTGACTCTCCAACAATGTGTCACCATTGACCATGATCGTAGATTTCTTATCTAGTTACTGCTAGTTATCTTTCACAAACTCAATAACTATCCTATCGCCTAAAATGCATTGTAACTAGTCTCGGCCATCCAGTATATTTGAGAACATCAGAAAATAGTTATTTTAGAATAGTTTTCTCACTCTATTTATACTCTATAAAGTTACTATTTAGCAAAGAATTAAACTTGCACAGTATATTTCAATAATATAAACCACAAAAGGCCAAAAGGACCACTTTTTCACCTGTGTATCTTTTAGCACAAAAATCACGTGAGAGATGTGACCGCGGTAACAAAACGTTATTTACGAGCGAAACGGTCCCATTCGATTACAACTCTTGTTTTATTATGGTAAGGTTCATATTCTAATGGAACGTTATTTACGTGAGATAGAGTACTGAGAATGGATATTTCTTATGTACATATAGATAAGGTTCAAATTGTAACAGGAACTTATTTTACGAGTAGTGTTGGTGAGGTGTCCGGTTTCTTTTGTTGTGGTAACAATGGCCATTTTTGACGTTCATTGCAAGCTACTTTACCTTTGACTTTGTTAACTGCTTGCGATGTACTCAAGTAGCTGTATTTAGAGTTTCAGTGAGGAACAAAAATGGTTGGTTACGGAAGTACGTGTTTGGGTACAATTTTATTTTAACTTTTTTTTTGTAGTGAAACTTGCGCTTCGATAATCGATAAGTACCTAAATGATAATTGAGAATAACATTTTAAGGAAGCATCAATTTTTGAAACACTGTGTTACGTGAAAGAGAAGAATGATGACGTAAACAGAAAGAGAAAGAGAGTTGTACGAGGGCAGTTTTATAAGTCAGTAACTTTTTGAGTTTCCAAAGCAACCCAAACAACTTTTTGCGCCTTTTTGTAACCGTGGACAAAACATGGATTTTACTGAAAATTTTCTACCAAAAAAAAACCAAAAATGGTTTGTTCGTCCGGGATTTCAGCTCAAGAGCTCACGTTTAGCAACTGCGCTTGCGACCTCTAGACCACAGTACACAGTTGTACACCTACCCACATTTCACCAATTCTGGTATTAAGTCCCATGTAATAGGTGGTAAGCCTATTGCCATCTATCGGGCACGATTCCATAATCCGGGCTGCTACTAAGAATTTCCTAACAGAAAAACTTAATAACACTTTGCCTGACACGGGAATTTAATCCGAGACCGCCTGCTTAGCAATCGCGCTGCAGTAAGGTTGTCTGGAAGAGATCGCTATTTGCGATAAGACCGCCGATTGTACTTTTATTTTATGTATGTAAGTTTCTATGTATTCTGTTTTTGGTGTACAATAAAGTGGATTTATTTATTTATTTAAGGCAGCCTATTTTATTGACATCAGATAGTATCAACCAGATTCATACACAATGCTCAATAAAATAAAGCATCTTCATACGAAAATCTAAAATCTAAAAAAATAAAACATCTAAAAGCATTCAACGTTTATTATAACACTTGAAGCCAGACACGCCGACAGGCAGACAGGCAAGTAATCCGTCACACATAAAGCGTGGCCTACATCGTTGATCCATCACTCACGATCCACCGTGTGAATAAAGGGCTTTAGCTGTTAGTGCTCAAGTTCAGACCGGATCGATCAATCATACAGCTGTGTACATTAGGTTTAATATTATAAAGTTGAAGGTCAAACAGATTTGAGGATCAAAGGGAGAACTTTGCATATGTATTAGAAATTTGAAGGTTGTTATATTTTGGATTTATGTATTTCGTCTTATCGTGTGGTCGATGAACAACCTAGTAGCCACCCGTAGGTCTCTGACATGGCTGTATACATAATAACGTATATAACTACATGCCGCTGTACTATGTGTTGTTGCTGTGCCCGACAGGGTCCCTAATTCATAACTACCATAATTTTTTGTCTACCACCTGTATACATTATGGAGTGCATTAAATGATTGAGTAGGTATTGAGTTCATCTTTAAATAGCATAAATCGAAGACCCCTTGCTTCGTCGGTACGACTGTGAATGTTTTTTTTTTTTTTTCTTATCTACTTGGACTCTTTACACGGGAATCGAATCCTGTGGTCCTGTTCCCATCAGCCGCGCTAGCGACCATTAGACCAACGAGGCAATTTTTCCATAACATATTCAAGAACTTTCAGGATTTCCAGGATTTCCATGGAAAAAATAATTAAGATACCTACATGATACATGAAATGTATCATGATTAAGCGACGTGTTTTATCGTCATCATTCTTGTGTTCCAACATATAAAATTATATATATAAAAAGATATATTTTACTGCCACGAGTAAAAAACTTTTCTCATAGGTATACTACACTATAATATTTTTATATTAAATACTCATGACAATATTCCTAAATGTCTTACATTTTTCATTTACTTACTAAAAGGTTTTATATCATAATTAATGTATCAAGGTTTTCTAAGTTCCTTGGATACAAAAATCTAGTCTCATAAATGAGAAAATTCCACACACGAGATGAAGTAAGTAAATTAATACCTTATTATATACCTATAGTTATATTTTTTGTAAGAAATATTTAATAAACAGGAGAGGTCGAGTTTCACTCGCGTTCCAAGTTAAGAGGACTACAAAAAAGTATTAACTTATCGCGTAGCATGCGTCATAAAAATATATTAAAATTAAAGCATTGTCATTATTTGTTATTTTCAGCGCGGTTTGTGCCTGTTTCTGCATGGCAATGATCAGATTTTTCAACTTTTAATTTAAAGACATCTAGTTAATCCCATCAACTTCGTCTAGGCATCCTCCAAAAAATCATAGTTGTTTATATAGTAAACAAATAATTAATAAGCTTGTCAGTCTCTTCGTAACGTCTTCCAAGTAAACCTGATTTTGACAACATTTTGTTTTATACCTTAAGACATCAGAACTTTGATAGTAGAACACTTATATATTATCTAGTGAGAAAAGACGCGTCTACATGACATCTTGTTAAATGAACTAGTTCTTACAGTTATTATTTTTTGAAATAATAAAAGTTCGGTCGTGAGCGGGATTTGAACCTGCGCGTCCCAGATAAATATCAGCTCCAAGCGCGCTGACAACTAAACCATCTCGACCTCTGCTTATTACTTCGAATTCTAATAAGCACCACATTTTAATAAGCCTTTTGGTGACGTCATCGCTATCTATTCAGTCCCTATACAGATGACTCCCTGTTAGTTATTCTTCATCTTTCGTGTAGTTAGAAGGTAAACCTGGTGTCACAGTTGTTCTAACTGCTATTGGCTAGCCTTTCAAAGCATAGAGAGTCGTCTGTTTATCATTAAAGTAGGCAGAATGTCGATTTCTACCAGATACGATTCTGTGACAACGGTTTTACTTCATCTATGTCTGTTATTCTCTTTATGCGCATCTTCATATGCTCAGTGAGTTTGCTATCGTCTTCGAAGACTGAGCCAAGCATTTCTTAACCCCAACAATGTACCAACCAAAACTTACAACGAGCAATGAATACCTCAAACAAATAAAACTGGAGGCCAAGTCTACTAATTTAATTAAATGACACGCTATTGCCATCTAATTGGCATAACAATGAGATTCCATTATAATTGTGACAGATTTGGTAGTCTGCAAAACTCAGTTGTGGTTCGGTGCAAGAAGTCACTGAGAGATCATCATCAGAAATGATAAACTACTATTAGACTTCCAATAATTATACCATTGAGATTACACTGATAAATTATTATAGTTCAGAATAGCAAATAACTCAATGAAAGTTTAATGGCGATGCAGTGGAAAGTCATTGTAAAACCACTCGTGTTAAAAAACTAGCTGAATGCCAAATAACTAAAATCATTCCATCGACACACTATCGACATTCAACTGAAGCTTTCGTAAATGAACAGACTGGTTCTGATGTTATTATAATCAGTACTATACTTATAATAGGTCGTGGTAGCGAGTGGTTACGGGTCCACCTCTTGTATCGCAGGTTGTGGGTTTAAACCTCATACTTTCTTAGTTAATCTATCAGACTTACGGTGATGGAAAACATCGTGAGAAAACTTGGACTTAATGGTCTGAAATCGCCAACCAGCAGTGAGCTAGCGTGGGGAATTGATCACCATTAGATAGTGCTTGTGCCTCCTCTATATGAGACGAAGGCCATGCCCTGTATTGATCACCATTAGATAGTGCTCGTGCCTCCTCTATATGAGACGAAGGCCATGCCCTGTATTGATCACCATTAGATAGTGCTCGTGCCTCCTCTATATGAGACGAAGGTCATGCCCTGTATTGATCACCATTAGATAGTGCTCGTGCCTCCTCTATATGAGACGAAGGCCATGCCCTGTATTGATCACCATTAGATAGTGCTCGTGCCTCCTCTATATGAGACGAAGGCCATGCCCTGTATTGATCACCATTAGATAGTGCTCGTGCCTCCTCTATATGAGACGAAGGCCATGCCCTGTATTGATCACCATTAGATAGTGCTCGTGCCTCCTCTATATGAGACGAAGGCCATGCCCTGTATTGATCACCATTAGATAGTGCTCGTGCCTCCTCTATATGAGACGAAGGCCATGCCCTGTATTGATCACCATTAGATAGTGCTCGTGCCTCCTCTATATGAGACGAAGGCCATGCCCTGTATTGACAGTTATGGGCTATTTATGTTATGCTATATACTTATAATAATAGTCTTGATATTATCTTCTCCATAAGATCAACTTTTTGGAACCGTGCACCTAGTTTTGACCTTTCCTACGTGCAATCATATAAATAAATTTTAAAAAATGAACTAAATTTCGTACATGTCGATCGTTTAACTATTGTGTCTGCTTCGTGGACAGGGAACCTGTTAAATTATAATATTGGAAAGAAAAATACGATCGTGAGCAGGATTTGAACCATGTCATCTACAGTGCATAATGCCATGCTACCTACTGAGAACTTTCTCACAGTAAATCCCAATGAACGCTTCTTCCTTGACCCAGAAACCAATGCAAGACCTCACGCACTGCAGCTTAACTTGCCATCACTAAACTTAACCAAGGAGGCAGTAAAGTTGTACAAGTCTTGATCTCACCGGAGAATGTAATACTAAGGACTAAATAATTATATTTAGTGTAGAATGCTCCCGAGTTGAATCAACATTAATATTCGGTATACAATAGAACAGTAAACATGGACGATTTATTGAAGTACATAATATTGTGTATACAATCGCTACTTAATGTTGAATTATATAATTTCGGTAAATAGAATACAAACGTAAATATGTAGTATATTATTTGTTTTAGTAATTTATACTGCCTCGTTGGTCTAGTGGTCCCAAGCGCGACTGCTGAGCATGAGGTCTTGGGTTCGATTCCCAAGTCGGGCAAAAGTGTTATTGGGATTTTCTGTTAGTAAATTCTCAGTAGCAGCCCGGAGTTTGGAATTGTGCCCGGTAGATGGCAATAGGCTCACCACCTATTACATGGGACTTAATAACAGCATTGGTGAAATGTGGGTGTACAATTGTGTACACCTCTGCCTACCCCTTCGGGGAATACAGGCGTGATGCTATGTATGATGCTATGTAGTAATTTATGTATGAACGTAGATGAAACAAAAGACATATTTAAGGATCGTAGCAGGTGACGTTCCGTAATTTGTGCCTACTTCCATGGGAGAAAGGTTATAGGAGGCATAAACTCGCCTTTAGGCGAGTTTATGCAAGGACTGCCGATCGTGAGGTCTTGTGGTGTTATTGGGTTTGTCTGTGAGGAAATTCTCAGTTGCAGCCGGAGTTTGGAATTATGCCCAGTTAATAGACAATAGGTTCAATAGTGAATTTTCAAAAATCCTTTCTTATAATTTCTTCCCACGTTACTAAACACACCCTTTCGTGATTAGTGGTACCTGATTAAATAAAACTGTGACTCAACATTTGATGAACATAAAGTATATTTTTCGTTTTATTAAAAACGTAAAGGTGTACGGCCTCACCACCTCTGTAATAGACACTAAATAGCAGCAATCGCGAAATAGGGGTGTACTGTTGTATACACCTCAGCCTATCCATTGCGGGATACAGCCGTGATGCTAAATTATGTTATTTTAGAAAAATCATCGTGATGTGATCAGGGTAGCGTAGCACGTCTTGAACCAGAAAGATGGCTGGTTCGACCTCTGTCGTGTTTTAGTGAATAATATTTGATGGTCTAAGTATTGTGTATTTGAGAAGTTACCTACCTATGTGTCTAACTGGGTATGTATCTTCACCTAGTCGTCAGCAGTTTATTATTCAGGTCACTTTGTTACAAACTAATTTGGTCTCTATATTTAACAACACGGGCAAAGTAATTAACGTTGTTATGAAAACAAAAACAAAATTAAAATATTAATGAACGCAATTACAACTGAAGTACAATAAAGCACGTAGTACTATTGACTAACTTGATTAATTATAATTGAATTACGAACAATTATGGTGTATTTAAAAGTCGCAATAAATATATAAAATGCTTTTTTTTTTTATTTGTGCCTTTTATATCTCACTAGTGAAATTTTGTGATATATGTTTGAATAAAATATATTTAAAAAAATGATACCAAGTACTGAGATCCAATTAAGTTCAGTAAATCATTGGAATCTTACATTAGGTAGTTCATTTTTCTATCGAATGAACCTTGACTTGTGTAATAAAGTATTATTATATGTTTAGTCTACTCGTAAGGACGACTGCCAAGCATGAGGTCCTGGGTTCGATTCACGGGTCGGGCAGTGTTATTGTGTTTTTCTGTTAGAAAGTAGTTGATGTAAATAGGCTCACCACCTTATTATATAGGACTTAATAACAGCATCAGTGAAATGTGTGTGTACATTGTTTACACCTCTGCCTACCTCCTCAATAGGAATATATGAATAGAAACATAATGCCATTTCAAAAGGACCAATAATAAATAGAGTGGTCCTGGCATCGCACCTCTAGATAAAATTGGAACCGTTACAATTTCGAGAATGCACTCTTTGATACGTGATACTATTCTGTAGCCAGTAGGCACGGTTCCAATTTGGGAAACTGAGTTTTTTTTTGTTCTAGTTCGGAACTTAGGACCAAAAAGTGTTAAAGCCGGAGGGTAAGCTTTTTAAACCGATACCAATAAGGTACACTATAAAGTGAGAATATAGTTTTTCCAACATTAGAAAAGTTGGAAAAGCGTTTTTTTTTTAACTATTGCGTTGCCTGATATTACTATATAACTAACAGGAATTAACGCGCAATAAATACCTTTGAATCGCTTGACGTTTCGACCAGGTTGCACTGATCGTGGTCACAAGCAGTCTGCTTTGGTCGCAACGTCAAGCCATTCAAAGGTTTTTGTTGCGCATTAATTCCTGTCTATAGGTCTATATCTAATAAACTAGTCACTAAAAAGTATTAAATAGCAAAAAATACGGATTTTCGGTGCTTATCTCCCGGTTTCATCATTATCCAAACTACCAAACCGATTTTCATAAAATTTCAATGGGACCAATCTGTAAGTATATCCTCTCAAATAATAAAATAAATCCAAATCGAATGATAAATGACGGAGGTCTGAGGTAACAAAGATGAATATAATTTCATCGCAGTCGGGTAACCTATAAGACAATGTGTCACAGTACTCTGTTTTTTTTTTTCAGCCTTTTACGTCTTACTAGCCTATGTTGTCCAGGAAAATGCAAGCAATCTAATACATCGAAATCGTTTCAGGCATTTAGAAGTTATGGTAGAATAAAGAAACTCACAAACATATTCATAATATACAAGTACATATTAATGAGCACTAAAAACATTACACTCCTTTTTTGGGTGGTCGTGTATTAGACATGTAAGAATCATGAAACATTAAGAAAGTGACGAAAATATGTGTATTACTGGTATAAATATTATGAGTTTATTTCAAAGAAACTATTATTAAATCGTGCATGAGATGTTTTTGTAGAAAACTCATTTTAGTACCTGTTTCCCTTGGACGTTTATTGATTGCTATCCAAAGAATGTAAAAGATTCTTTGAATTTAACGTTGCATACTAAAAGCATTAAACCATTCTCAAAATTACTTTATGTTACGCTCATCCCTTAGCGTTAAAACACATGTATTAAACGTCGAAATCGTACACACACAAAATGGACGAACACTATCTAGGCTATCTAATCTAATTTTCACATTCGTCTCGAAACTCCAAATCTCTTAACAAGCCTCCCAGTCGGACGGACCAAGGCGTAAGTTTAATTTAGTTCGGCCTAAAAACGACACTGAACCGGGACCCAAATCCCGGATTAGAAGAAGAGATCTCGTGTGCCCGGGATCCCGCAGGATTTGCCAAATTAATCCCGTACTGTTTACTTCCTTAATCTGAAACATCTTGGACTTCACATTGCCTTTTTCTTGGGAAAGAACCTTCGTCATCTGGAATTCAGAATAGTAACTGAAACGGGAGCGGTCCTTATGTACGCAGATAAGTTACAGTATTAATGAGACAAGGGCTCTAAATATAAGCCAATATTAAAGCAAAAATCTATTCTGAAATAACCATTGGATTTAGGTACATACCTTTTTTTTTAATTTAAGCATGTCATTTTTCGAATTACAATATGTTGTTGTGTTTGTGTACAAAGTTATATTATTGTAATAGTATCCCGTTCGCAGTAAATCGTCTAGATATCTGTCCACACATTATGATAATTAGGTAATAAAGAACCCTGTGACCCACTGCACCTATCGGTCCGTTTTTAGGGACTGTCTTATACCTTGCAATATTAATACTCTAAGGTTTGTCTAATTCTAATTATATCGTGTTTTGGTCCTAACGTCCAGAACTCCTCATTAATCTCAGTATTAACCCGCGCGTTATTATATACACGGTAATAGTTTTAAAGGAACTTTAGTATGCATAGCAACATTTAACAGCAACGATGCTGACTAAATCAACTAATACATTTATGGCAGGACAAGATGTGTAATCGTTATAGAATTAATGGCAGCAGACGATATATATAGATATATCGTCTGGTGCCATTAATTCTATAACGATTACACATCTTGTGGAAACTTGTCACAGCTGATTGCTTCAACTAAGGGTAGGCTTAGAACAGGTCCTACCTTTACCACTGTTTAACTGTGTACACGTAAAACGGACTCTCGATATTACAGCCTAACAGGATTTTATGTCAAAGAGAGAATATATATATGCCTAGCCTTTTCCCAATTACATTGGGGTCGGCTTCCAGTCAAACTGGATGCAGCTTAATACCAGTATTTTACATGGAGCGACTGCCTATCTGACCTCCACAACCCAGTTACTGGGTAACACGATATCTCGTGGCATGACTGGTTGTCAGACTTTCAGGCCTCTGACTACCCGTAACGGCTATCATAGATCTTAACTTGACGACCGGGACCGACGGCTTAACGTGCTCTCCGAGGCACGGAGGGGTCTCGGTAGTAAATGATGATCACCCATCCACAGACCGACCGCGGCAAGCTTAACCTCGATCGATCGATCTGTGCGGCTCTTACTTAGCCACGAGCCCCTCCTTAGATTTTATGTTAAAGAGAGAATAATTGATAAAAATAGAACGTCACTCATGAGGAGTGTTTTAGCACGAAGCAGTTGTGCGCATTGCTAGCTGGTAAACGAAACGGTCGTCGGTCCCGTCATAGACAGGAGGACAGGACAGGAGTCGCAGATGCGTGTGGAAGGCGCGACTAACTGTCATCAAGTTTCACTTCTAACCATACGAAACAAAGAAAGTCGTCATACATCGCTTACTTCACAAGATAACGTATGATTCCAGAATATACGACAAAGAATTTCATATAAGGATTTTTGACTACAAAGAGATGTTTGACCTCTTTCTTAATTAAATTTCTCGATTCGCGGGAGATAGGTAAAAGTTTTCAGTCGTTTCCACTTCAGTGAAATTGTGAATTCAATTTGTGAGAGTTATAACATTTTTATGACTACTTAATTCGGCATTAGGATAATTAGGAGCTATTACAGAAATCGTACGAATTTATGAAATGGCCGAGTGTTTTTGATCGTAAAATCTTGTATACAGGATGTTTTTAGCATTGGATACTGCTTTAATAAATACAGTTTAATTAAAAACAGTTTAATTATATCAAAATGTGCTTTGGGTCTGGTTCAATATTTAAATGTTACCAAGATATAGTAAATAATAGGCCTCCTACGATCCTTGCGTAGGTAACACAAATTCAAACTGAATTGTTATAAAATTTATATCTGTATACAAAATAATAATAACCTAAAGTATTCACTAATCCGTCTGCCAACAAAGCAATATAATTATACCAATTTACGTCAGTAAATTTTAAGAAATAATAGGATTTCTTTTAAACAATATTAATGATAATTATAACCCCTTGAGTTAAAATTGCATGTCATCATTTCCATCACCATCACACCATTAAAAGGAAATCTTGGAATGACAACTCACCCTGTATAATTGGCAACAAGAAGGAGGGATACACCGTAATTCACTCGCAGACGATGTCCCAATCGAATTAGCATAAAAGTGTCCGCCGATGGGGCGCAATTAGTGACTACTGCGCCGCGGTCGACCCCGGCCCCGGACCTAATGCCTTTTAAAACAAATGCGTGTGAATTGAGAAGAGAGATTTAAGACTGTTTTGACTTTTGTATTGTTTGGGTTTGTTTTTGCAACTTTAGAACTTGGTGGGTGGATTTTAGGTTCATAATTTTTAACCTCAATATATATAAAAGGCCTTTTCTTTGTTAATTTAACAAACTCTTCAGGAAACTTAGTTGACTTTTTTATAGGTGGTAATCAACATTTGTATGTGATGTATGCGACTGCTTGCACTGTACAATTACATAATGGTTATCTACAAAATCTCCGCCTTCTAATCAAATTATTTTGAATAGCAACCAAGCATCTATTCAAAAAAACGTAACTGTATAGAAATCTTTAAGCTTTCAATTCCTAATAGAATGATTCAGAATGAAATGAATCGCCCCACTGAAGCAGGCAATACTGTAGCGAAGTCCCAACGGACGCGGCAAGGAGCTGAGCTAGAAGATACATTTGTGCCAAGTTTCAGCGCACGCCAACAAACTAGTTGACCCAGTTAGAAAGCAAAAACTGACGAACATACGTGTATCGATATCGGGACGTGGGGCTCTGTCCTATACCAGCGAGTGATGCGATGCGATATGTTGCTAAGCGTGGCTATACGATGATGCTATATTTACATATTAATTGTGGGCTTATTTATGAGCTGCTGCAATTGACAGCCGCGAATAAAAGAGTGTGTGTAAGTAGGTTAAATTGATTCGTGTGATAGAACAAATTAAATATACATTATAATTAAAAAAGAATACGGTCGCGAACAGGATTCGAACCTGCGCCTCCCGGATAAATACTCCAGGCGCTCTGACCGATCTGAGCCATCTCGACCTTTGCTCAGCACCGTGAATTCTGCATCCATATTTTTAACACGTCTTTTTGGGGACGTCGTTGCTATCGATTCAGTACTTATACAGGTGACCTAAGATATTACTAAACTAAATATAGTTTATAAACTTAGTATTTGTATCTTGATTGTCATATTTATATATTACTTATATTCTTGGTTATATGTACCTGTATATATAACCAATACCTATAGTTATTTAAAGACTAAAATTGGCTTTAATTGCCTGGATTAATGACACTCAATACCCAAATATAATTAAGTAATATTTACGTTTAATGAGAGGAAATAGCAAAATAATAATTATCTGTTGCATCTTGTCGCGTTTTCTTTTTATCTTATTATTATCGCATCGTTCGCCTACATAGGACAGAGACACAGATTGAAGAACTCGACGCGTGTAAAAACTGCTCGTGGTATGTAGTGTACGAAACAAAAGAGGAGCGGCAGACGCGAGGACTGAGAGAAGTGAAGAGGGAAGCACATGACGACTTCTAGTCGGTCGATAGTAAATATGTTAGGTATCGAGTTCAGCGAGATATGAAAGGGTTTTTATATCTGAGACTGAGATTGATTGTGGAGCATCGGTAAATACTAGTAAAAGCTGATTTCTGATATGAAAAGAACTCTTATTCGAGTAACATTAGTTATTATATTTAAGCTAAGGGCGGACACCGAAATGAATTCGCGTGATGTTGTTCTTGGCATTCATTTGAAATCGTAATGCGTGCGTGCCTGTAGAAATTCCTATATGTATGAAATTACTTATGATTTGATTATGTATTCTTTTGTATAATAAGTTTTGTGAGACATATTCATGTCAATTAATTATTTCAAGTTATTGAGTTTTTCCGTTAGAAATTTCTCAGTAGCAGCTCGGAGTTTGGAATTGTGCCCGGTAGATGGCAATAGGCTCACCACCTATTACATGGAACTTAATAACAGCATTGGTGAAATGTGGGTGTACAACTGTGTACACCTCTGCCTACCCCTTCGGGGAATACAGGCGTGATGCTATGTTATGTTTATGTTATTCATGTCAATTAGTGTTCACCGGTTAATCACGTGCATTCTTCGGGATTATCCGACCAGCAGCGATCTCGCGACTCAACTGTTTGAGACGAGAACCAATCGCTAAGAGGTTGAGATGCTTTGGTGGTCAGAGTGCCTACAGCATTTATCCGGGAGGCGCAGGGTCGAATCCTGCTCGCGACCATATTTTTCGTTCCACATCAAATTATAACTTTAGTACAAGTACTTACATAATTAATTAATAACCAATTTGGCAGGTGAAGTGTCTCCAAAACAATTGCATATCAGTTGAATGCCGGTAACATTGTGGTTAAATTATATAAGTTATACAACACGCTCGTCGTGGTGCTGTGATGTTAACCACAACTGTACGGGTGACGCGAAATCTGGTCACTGCATGATTGTGGTCGACAACTGATTGAACTCTATTACAATTATTTTCAAATATTTTACTTAGATAAGTACTTACTTACTCTATTGGCTCAGTGACCCAAAAAAAAATATTTATAAACTAAAACCCGATGACATAAAAATAGCGCTTTAAAAAGTATGAATACAGTAAATATTCTTGTCTGACATTCTGATCTACAAATTATTCAATATTTATCTTCTAATTGGTAGACCACTTACATACTCATTATAACATAACATAACATAGCGTCATGGCTGTATTTCTCGAAGGGGTAGGCAGAGGTGTAGACAGTTGTACACCCACATTTAACCAATGATGTTATTAAGTCCCATGTAATAGGTGGTGAGCCTATTACCATCTAGTCTATAACCATAAACAGTGATGTCGGACTTTAAAAGAGACAGTGACCTCTGAGTTTGTTTCGGTTTTTCTTCTCCGAGGTAGTCAGATAGGAAATACCGGCGCCTTCTAGATTAAAAAAATAACATGTAAAAGAGTTTGTAAAGACCTATTTACAGAATGAAAAATTTGAAGTTGAATCTAACGTGCACAAAATTTCGGAACAAAAAATCAATAATACTTTGCCTGACCCGGGAAATGAACCCAAGACCTCACGCTCAGCAGTCACGCTCGGGACCACTAGACCAACGAGGCAGTTAATACATAGACATAGTGATGTTCAGAGGATAGCCGTGGTTGTGTGCCACCTTGCTCTGAGGATCGGTTTCTAATGTTTAATTAATATTAGTCAAGTATTCGGTAACCAACCCTTAGTATAAGGTAGCATCCAACCAATCTCATCCAGATCCAATGAAAATACTCTTAAAACTCACGCGCAATGTAACGACAACCAGCTACATCACATAAAAACCTTCAAAACATAAAGCTAAATAATTCTGGAATTTTCTACAAATTTCCAAAACATCCCTCCGATCCCAGCGTTAAAAATATTCGATGGCGTCTCCCAACCCCCAGACAACATCAT
This sequence comes from Xylocampa areola, assembly GCA_935421205.1. Classification (NCBI taxonomy): domain Eukaryota; kingdom Metazoa; phylum Arthropoda; class Insecta; order Lepidoptera; family Noctuidae; genus Xylocampa; species Xylocampa areola. The sequence goes on from OW285225.1 coordinate 12,795,962, forward strand.
TAACATACAATAATAAATCTTGCTTACACTTTTTCACTGAATGCAACCCTAAATCATATCAAAGGGTTGAGTTCAACGGATCTCTCACTACAACCCCTTCGTTAGTGTGTGGGGGTGAAGGTGGAAATTAAGTGTTTGCGTGTTCATGTTAAACAACTTGATATAATTGGTAAATTGCTCGTTAAAGATAACTATATTTTACTTAATAATTAACTAAACGATTTGTACTCACACAACATCACGCCTGTATTTCCCGAAGAGGTAGGCAGAGATGTACACAGCTGTAAAACCAGATTTCATAACTGTTGTTATAAAGTCTCATGTGATGACCCTAGCACAATTCCAAACTCCAGGCTGCTACTGAGAATTTCCTAACAGAAAAACTCAACAGCACTTTGCCCGACCCGGGAATCTGACCCGAGACCTCATGCTCAGCAGTCGCGCTTGGAAGCACAACGAGGCGTTTTTAAGTTCTTTTTTTTCCCATTTTATAAAAAAACTTGCCCCACACTAGGAATTTCTTCCTGTATCGTGGGTGCGTTTACAGACATATTATCTCACAAGCACACACACACCCAGACCCGGAGCAATTATCTGTAGATCATACAAATATTTGCTCCATGTAGGGATCGAATCTGCGACACGCGACGCAGCAGCCAGTCTCAAGAGTACTACGCCAACCGCGCCGTCATATCGTCGCCGCCGTCATTTTTTGTAATTTTGTACGCATAACATAGAGATACTAAACATTAAGTAATTAACATTTATTAATTTTCGCTACTTTCCTGCGTTTGGGCGCACCCTGTGTTGCTCCGCATCGGTGCCACTGTGGCGAAGCTGCCGACAGCCTGGGCCACCATGGCCTGTCCTGCAGCAGGAGTGCAGGACGCATAGCCCGGCACGCTAGCATCAACGACACTATCCGTCGGGCTCTTGTCACCGCCGGTGTACCAGCTATTTTAGAGCCCAATGGCTTGGTACGGGACGATGGTAGGAGACCAGACGGCATGACGCTATTGCCTTGAAAGTTAGGTAGGCCTTTGGTGTGGGACGCAACATGCGTCGACACCCTTGCTCCATCGCATCTTCCCAGCTCGGCTAGCTGTGCTGGCGCCGCTGCTGCTGCTGCAGAGACTCTCAAACGGCGCAAATATAGCAATCTTGTCGGCTGCTACGACTTTGAGCCGTTTGGGGTCGAAACGCTCGGGTCATGGGGTCCCAGTGCACGCCAGCTTTTCAAAGAAATTTCTGGCAGATTGGTCGACGCTTCGCGTGACCAGATGGCTGGCCTGTTTCTTGGTCAGAGAATTAGCATTGCCATTCAACGTGGCAATGCCGCCAGTCTTCTGGGCACATTACCGGACGACAGCGATGCGGAGGAATACTTCGACGCCTAAACAACGCTTGGTTTTTATGTTATATATTTTACTTTTATTATCATTTTCTTGTACATAGTTAAGTAATTTAATTTGTTTGTTTTTTTATATTAAATTAGAACTATAGCCTCAATATTATAAATAAAAATGTCAACAGAAGTGAAAAAAAAAAAAAAAACAGTAATTAAGTTACAATATTAAATGGAAAAAGAATACGTTCGCGAACAGGATTCGAACCTGCACCTCCCAGATAAATACTCCAGTCGCTCCGACCACTAAGCCATCTGGACCTCTGCTCGCCAACGCGAATTTTTCATCCATATTTTAACACTCATTTTTTTCCATTTTAGTATAATAACTTTAGAGTTCGCTAAGCATGCGTTAGTGCTTTTCAAAGATTTAGCTTTAATCATATACTTTTATTATTAATATTACATATGACAGACATACGGGGAAGAAGAACATCGTGTTCCCTCACGATGTTTTCCTTCCCCGTATGTGTCCGTCTGTCTGTAGTACTGTTGTACACGCACAGTCCACCGATTCAGACATTATGTCTTATGCAATAAGTACTGATAAAATGAGTCAGTTCAAAATATATATATATAACGATCGAATTGAGAACCTCCTCTTTTTTGAAGTCGGTTAAAAAAGGTTTTTGATCACTACCACAAAGTTAAATGTTCGTATATCATACGAATGTGACGTTTTGTTGTTGTGTTCAAATGAAATTGATGAATGGAGTGCGGTAACAGAGTTGTTCGTAATATGTGATGTATGTAAATAATGTGACGTGTGAACATATCATACAGTTTAAATATGGAGTTTGTTCCTCTCATACTATGACGCTATAGTTTCTTTTCTCTCAACCGAACAGATCTTTTTGCTAAGAATTTATTATTATTTATATATGGTATGATCATGTGATGAGGAAAGTTTTGGGTATAAATGTGGACGGTGGCCCACCGGATGGATGGATTGTGTGAAAGATGATATGGCTAGAAGAAGTGAGACCAGTGAGATGACGGATGACAGAGATGTATGGAAGAAGAATAAGATCCCGAGTTTGAGTCCCGTTCGTGTCTTTTATTTTTTAATGTTTCCTTAGAAAATAATTATTTATTTCTAAGATCACTGAATTTTATTATAAATAAAATAAATAAATAACCAGCCAATAGCTGTCCCACAGCAGGGCGCGCGCCTCTTCTCATACAGAGAAGGCACGAGCTTGATCACCATGCTCGCTCACTGCGGGTTGGCGATTTCAGACTACGAAGTCCAGGTTTCCTCACGATGTTTTCCTTCACCGTATGTCAGTGATGTCTTAGATAAACTAAGAAAGTACATATGACATTGAAAAAGTCACATTGGTACATGCCAGGTTTGAACCCACAACCTGCGGCTCAGGAGGCGGCCCCATAACCACTCGGCCACCATGATATCGAATATTATTATAATCAATGAAAATCTCATTGCAAAGATATAGTATCCCTTCTTAAATAAAATACATTATTGTGCAAAATACAACAGTACCTCAACTAGTTCCGAACTCAAACAGATCCGAAGATCATCCTGCAAAGAAAATCGAAAGTTGCACCAAAGTAAAACCGCGAACAACCATTTATAAAAGCCCAATAATCCAAGTACTTGTCAAGCGCGTCATAAATCATAAATACCCGTCCACTCGTCCCGCCCTGTGTCTACAAGACGGGGTCGTGAGTGTGCGCAGTCTGCGGGAACCGGCAGCGACAATACCGCCGGGACTGCGCGGCCCAGCCGAGGGCCCCTTGTTCTTTATGAGGAGACAAGTGGTTCACACTCTGCGGGCTCTGATTGTTTCATGAACACTTTGTATTGGACGGTCACACTGGAACTATTCCCATCATAGTTTTTTGAATAGTGATGAACAAAAAAAGTTACATTTCGGCAGGATAACTGCGGAACCAACTTTCAGTCGAAATAGCTTTCACTTTGACAGTTCGACAACATACTATGAAATGAAATGAAATGAAATGAAATGAATGAAATGAAATGAAATGAAATAATTTATTTGCTAAGAATGCAGGTACAAACATGTGGTGTTAAGTAAGAGAAGGATCCAATACATTCTACCGTTAGGCATGCAAAAATTTTTGAAGTAGTTAATCATGAAATAATTTAAATAAAAAAAAAAATCAAAAAAAATTTATCTAATGTCAAATGAATAAGATAGTCAATAAAAATATAAATCATTCAATTTGTAATTTCATTCAGTGGTAAACAATGTCAAAATCAAGTTAATATTTTTTCAATAATCCAGTGTCAATAATAAGTTCATAATTAGTCAATAATACTATGACAATAATAAGTTAATAATTAGTCAAATAATACAATCTAAATATGAATCTGAAAATCATTGTTTATAAATAATCATATGGATTTGTCATTCAAAAATTCATCTATTGTATAATAACATTTTTCAACTAGCAATTTATTTAATTCCTTTTTAAATATTTGTAATGTACAATTTTTATATGCATTATATTCTTTTTCAGTAGTGCTGTTTTAAATTTACCTGTATGCAAAAGATTTTTATATTGAGATCTTATTAATGTTGGCCTCGTTGATTGATCAATCTTTGAACAAAATAAATTTTGATTACCTTTTACAAACAATGCCATTTCCAAAATATATAGCGATGGAAAGGTAAGTAAGTTCAGGGATTTGAACATAGGAACACAGCTGTCTGTTGAATTTATTCCAGTCATTGATCTAATGATACTATCTGCCTAGCCTTTTCCCAATTACATTGGGGTCGGCTTCCAGTCAAACCGGATGCAGCTTAATACCAGTATTGTACATGGAGCGACTGCCTATCTGACCTCCACAACCCAGTTACTGGGTAACACGATATCTCATGGTATGACTGGTTGTCAGACTTTCAGGCCTTTGACTATCCGTAACGGTTGTCATAGATCTTAATTTGACAAACCGGGACCGACAGCTTAACGTGCTCTCCGAGGCACGGAGGGGTCTCGGTCTGAAATGATGGTCACCCATCCACAGACCGACCGCGGCAAGCGCAGCTTAACCTCGATCGATCGATCTGTGCGGCTGTTACTTAGCCACGAGCCCTCGTTCGACAACATACATTGAGTCGATTTTCGTTGATGGTATAGAATTTTTACTATTTTTAGCATAGGAACAGCGCAATGTAAGGCTTTATTTGTCATTGTAACGCAGTTCCAATTGCCTCGCTCATTAATATGATCGTGACACGCAGATGCGTCTCTCAAAATTATGTCACAAATTTTCGAGTCAGAGTAAATAGAAACCAGTCAACAATCACAGCATTTCTCAAGCACGTTATAAATCATAAATAAGTGTTTTCACTTAGCCCGACTGGCCTGGCAACAAGCAGGGTCGTAAGTGTGCACTCTGCGGGGCCCGGTACATACAATACCACCGGGACTGCGGGGCCTGGCTGAGGGTCCCTCGTACTTTATAGGGACACAAGTTGTTAACACTCTGTGGGCTCTGATTGTTTCATAATTCAAAAATTAATCAATTGAGAGGCTCGTGGCTAAGTAACAGCAGCAAAGATCGATCGATCAAGGTTAAGTTGCGCTTACCGCGGTCAGTCTGTGGATGGGTGACCATCATTTCATATCGCGACCTCCGTGCCTCAGAGAGCACATTAAACTGTCGGTCTCGGTTTTTCAAATTAAGATCTATGACAGCCGATACGGGTAGTCAGAGGCCTGAAAGTCTGACATCCAGTCATACCATATTGTATAGGGACTGAATAGATAGCAATTAACATTTAATATAATATTTATGGGACGGGTGCAGCCAAACCAGACCCAGCACCCGGCTGCCAAATGTGGCTTGTAATGACGTGGTTTTGGCAGACCATGTACTAGTATATACCGTGTGTTCACTCGTCAGCGGTCGTTAGCTTATTAATAACATTATGTTAATATACTGCATATAACCAATTAACCCAGAATAAACGTGCTCTACGTGGTGGAGAGCCTTAATGCTGGTTTTATTTATGATAACATTTAAAATCCTGTCAGACGGAGATAGCTTTTATTTACCTTTACCCGAAAAACTTTCTCTTAGTTTGCTCCAAATTTGGCACTCGTTTACAAATATGTCACTTCCTATCCAGAAGAACCAAAAAATTTACAAATACAAAGTTGTAAAAACTTCAATGAACCCATGAGAGTGGAATGCCGATTGCCATGACATGTTGAATGAATATGGTGATATCAGCGCCATCTACTTAGTCAGAACGTTTCACATTTCATCAATACTGTTATTAAGTCCCATGTAATAAATAAATAATAGGTGGTGAGCCTATTGCCATCAACCGGGCACAATTCCAAACTCCGGGCTGCTACTGAGAATTTACTAACTGAAAAACTCAATAACACTTTGCCCGACCACGGAAACGAACCCGAGACCTCCTGCTCAGCAGTCGCGCTTGGGACCACTAGACCAACGAGGCAGATCGTTCTGAAAAAAAAAATATCTTTTTTCTTTAATCAAATTCTACTTTATGAGATCTCAAATTCAAAGCGCTATTAAAATTATACGTTACCTATCTACCTAAAGTGATTGATGCCTTTAAAAATAAATAGCTCAGTACATGATTCGTCTGGGATATTTTAGATGAGATAAACATCCATGTTAGTAGGTACGTATACATATAACTTAACTTTGAAATAATAAACATAACCACAGTGTAGCACAGCGGGGTACAGCCCGAAGTATGACATTATCACTGGTAGGTAGTAGACAATAGGCTCACCACCTACAACTTGGCACTTAAAACGGCTTCGATTAAATGTGAGTGTACAACTGTGTACACCTCTGCCTGGTCTTTCGGAGAACACAGGCGTGATGCTATGTTATGTTGTTTCTTATTTTCAAGCATTCTTGTCTCAATACTTCTTGGATATAATTACTTAATAGCCTTCTATGATAATCGCAGTTTTTTTATACAAGCAAGGCGTCGAACAAAAGTACGGCGGCCCACCGGATGTCGTCTTCCAGCGGATGGCGACAGGTTTATTTTAAAAAGTGCCGTCGGCGTCATCCTCAATTATACAGCAGACACACACACATGCACGCACGCTCGCACGCTCGCACGCTCGCACGCATCACGTACCCACATAATTCTAAAGGGTGACATTTAGTGTCTGAATCTAATCTGTACTTACTATTAACATTAGTCCGTCAACCGTCATATAAAATATATATTATAAACGACTTTACATCATACTCTTTACATAATCGTCCATAACCACAATATTCCTTCCCATATTTTCGTATGACGTCACGTGTTAGTCATGTCGCCGTCGTAATGCGGGCTCAGCAGAGATGTGGCCCACACGTGACCCGACTTGTGCGGCAGACGATGTGTCGGTCTTACCCACGTCTTACTAGCGTCGGATTTACAATATGGTGGGGTTAACACGGAATTTATTTATAGAAACTAAACGATGATATGGTGGGGTTAACACGGAATTTGTTTATAGAAACTAAACGATGATTAGAATTTTTGGTACCTATATATTATAAGTAAGTAATTTCATTATTTTCACACGCGACTAAGTATAGGGAGCAATTCCATTGTGAGTGTTATAATTTGTGCCCTGAATGATAATTATAGCAAAAAAATAAAATGGATAATAGTGACATTCTTAAACACGATCTTAATTTCTTCATAACGCTATTTACCAATTTACCTAAAATACATTTTAGGCACGATTAAAAGTAAGGGAATTATAATACTCCTCCCAACCGTACTTCGGTCACGGCGGCTTATCTCACACGGAGATTAGCCAAGTGCGCAGGAGATATTATAGTGCAAAAGTGTATGCGCCCACACAGGTGCACTCCCTCTTCCTTCACTCTCATATTCCGATGGGTCGGCAATCCGACACGACCGGAGGGAGATCAGGCGCAGGACCGACGGCTTTACATGCTCTCCGAACCACGGGGGTGTCACACCACCAACTTCCTGACTCCGGGCTGCTACTGAGAATTTAAAAACCCAATAACACTTTGCCCGACCTGGGAATCGAACCCAGGACCTCACAATCAGCAGCCGCGCTTGCGACCACTAGACCAACGAGGCAGTCAAGGGAATTATAATGCTTCGTACTCGTAACTAGGATACATTCTAGACACTTGGTCCGTTTATTTTTAACAGTCATACGGAAAATTAAAATCCTTAAGTCTATACTAAATCACTAACATCGGCTTGTTAGTAATATGTATGTATACAATAGAAACCACAACAACTTAAATGTTAAGAAGCTGTTATATACTCGTAGATCATTTGGCGTTATGTCCAATGAGACGTTTGGGGAAAATAAAGGGGTTTCGGGAACTCACGAAGGAATGGAATAATGGCGTCAAGAGCAATTGATAGCTGGTTAATAATGCTCTGGAATGAGCTCATGGCGATACAGGGTGGAAAGATATAGCTCCGAGGTCAATGACCTGCTTGCGTGGTGAAGTCATTCGTGCATTATCCAAAAAAAGCTATTTAACGTAAAACTGTCACTATGTCGACAAAAACATTTTCTTTACGTCACTTGAAAGAAACAAAAAAAATATCTATTATGCGGAAAGCACGAGTATTTGTCGACAGCGCAGTGGTCGAGAGACAGGGTGCTGCGTCGCGTGTCGCAGGTTCGATCCCTACACGCAACAAATATTTGTATGATCTACAGATAATTGTTCCGGGTCTGGGTGTATGTACTTGTGGAATTATATGTCGTATCCACGATACCGGAAGAAATTCCTAGGGTGAGGCAACGTTGTTTATAAAATATTAACTTTTTTGATTTCTGTAATATGCTAGAACACGGCAGGTCAAGTCTAGTTTCCTAGTGACGCTGAGAAATTGCTGAGAAAGAACATTGGTAAAGTTGTGGCACATGCTAGGTTCGAACTCACAGCTATGTGCCCAAAAAGCAGGTCCCTAAGCCTCCAACACACTACTTGTTTTTATTATAATATAATATTTTGCTATTCTCATTATCAAAGTCGCTCATCACGACGCCAAGTCATTCTGTCGTCTAAGTATTTATACAACATTGAATTGAATTAATTTCCCGCCCTCCCTCTCCCCGACCCCTCCCTTCCCCAGCTGAGCGCGTACTTTCACAAGTCTGCTCAAGTTTTTCAGCGTCTCAGATATCATCGGTGGATGATTTATATCGCTGTGCGTGGGGCAAAAACTTCTGAACATCCGCCCCCCCTCTCACCGCCTCCCTCACCCCGGGTTACCCTTCACAAACCCGGCCAGTTGATGAATTCCATCCATGCATTAGTGTGTAGAGAGAAGATGCAGAAGTATAGTTTGGTACAACAATGGTATCATGTTAACCATTTAACATCACGATGATATAATGTTAGTCTCGATTGTTGAAGTAGTTAATCATGAAATAATTTAAATAAAAAAAAAAATCAAAAAAAATTTATCTAATGTCAAATGAATAAGATAGTCAATAAAAATATAAATCATTCAATTTGTAATTTCATTCAGTGGTAAACAATGTCAAAATCAAGTTAATATTTTTTCAATAATCCAGTGTCAATAATAAGTTCATAATTAGTCAATAATACTATGACAATAATAAGTTAATAATTAGTCAAATAATACAATCTAAATATGAATCTGAAAATCATTGTTTATAAATAATCATATGGATTTGTCATTCAAAAATTCATCTATTGTATAATAACATTTTTCAACTAGCAATTTACATAATTCCTTTTTAAATATTTGTAATGTACAATTTTTGATATCATCAGGTATTTTATTGTATACCACTGGGCCCATATGCATTATATTCTTTTTCAGTAGTGCTGTTTTAAATTTACCTGTATGCAAAAGATTTTTATATTGAGATCTTATTAATGTTGGCCTCGTTGATTGATCAATCTTTGAACAAAATAAATTTTGATTACCTTTTACAAACAATGCCATTTCCAAAATATATAGCGATGGAAAGGTAAGTAAGTTCAGGGATTTGAACATAGGAACACAGCTGTCTGTTGAATTTATTCCAGTCATTGATCTAATGATACTATCTGCCTAGCCTTTTCCCAATTACATTGGGGTCGGCTTCCAGTCAAACCGGATGCAGCTTAATACCAGTATTGTACATGGAGCGACTGCCTATCTGACCTCCACAACCCAGTTACTGGGTAACACGATATCTCATGGTATGACTGGTTGTCAGACTTTCAGGCCTTTGACTATCCGTAACGGTTGTCATAGATCTTAATTTGACAAACCGGGACCGACAGCTTAACGTGCTCTCCGAGGCACGGAGGGGTCTCGGTCTGAAATGATGGTCACCCATCCACAGACCGACCGCGGCAAGCGCAGCTTAACCTCGATCGATCGATCTGTGCGGCTGTTACTTAGCCACGAGCCCTCGTTCGACAACATACATTGAGTCGATTTTCGTTGATGGTATAGAATTTTTACTATTTTTAGCATAGGAACAGCGCAATGTAAGGCTTTATTTGTCATTGTAACGCAGTTCCAATTGCCTCGCTCATTAATATGATCGTGACACGCAGATGCGTCTCTCAAAATTATGTCACAAATTTTCGAGTCAGAGTAAATAGAAACCAGTCAACAATCACAGCATTTCTCAAGCACGTTATAAATCATAAATAAGTGTTTTCACTTAGCCCGACTGGCCTGGCAACAAGCAGGGTCGTAAGTGTGCACTCTGCGGGGCCCGGTACATACAATACCACCGGGACTGCGGGGCCTGGCTGAGGGTCCCTCGTACTTTATAGGGACACAAGTTGTTAACACTCTGTGGGCTCTGATTGTTTCATAATTCAAAAATTAATCAATTGAGAGGCTCGTGGCTAAGTAACAGCAGCAAAGATCGATCGATCAAGGTTAAGTTGCGCTTACCGCGGTCAGTCTGTGGATGGGTGACCATCATTTCATATCGCGACCTCCGTGCCTCAGAGAGCACATTAAACTGTCGGTCTCGGTTTTTCAAATTAAGATCTATGACAGCCGATACGGGTAGTCAGAGGCCTGAAAGTCTGACATCCAGTCATACCATATTGTATAGGGACTGAATAGATAGCAATTAACATTTAATATAATATTTATGGGACGGGTGCAGCCAAACCAGACCCAGCACCCGGCTGCCAAATGTGGCTTGTAATGACGTGGTTTTGGCAGACCATGTACTAGTATATACCGTGTGTTCACTCGTCAGCGGTCGTTAGCTTATTAATAACATTATGTTAATATACTGCATATAACCAATTAACCCAGAATAAACGTGCTCTACGTGGTGGAGAGCCTTAATGCTGGTTTTATTTATGATAACATTTAAAATCCTGTCAGACGGAGATAGCTTTTATTTACCTTTACCCGAAAAACTTTCTCTTAGTTTGCTCCAAATTTGGCACTCGTTTACAAATATGTCACTTCCTATCCAGAAGAACCAAAAAATTTACAAATACAAAGTTGTAAAAACTTCAATGAACCCATGAGAGTGGAATGCCGATTGCCATGACATGTTGAATGAATATGGTGATATCAGCGCCATCTACTTAGTCAGAACGTTTCACATTTCATCAATACTGTTATTAAGTCCCATGTAATAAATAAATAATAGGTGGTGAGCCTATTGCCATCAACCGGGCACAATTCCAAACTCCGGGCTGCTACTGAGAATTTACTAACTGAAAAACTCAATAACACTTTGCCCGACCACGGAAACGAACCCGAGACCTCCTGCTCAGCAGTCGCGCTTGGGACCACTAGACCAACGAGGCAGATCGTTCTGAAAAAAAAAAAATCTTTTTTCTTTAATCAAATTCTACTTTATGAGATCTCAAATTCAAAGCGCTATTAAAATTATACGTTACCTATCTACCTAAAGTGATTGATGCCTTTAAAAATAAATAGCTCAGTACATGATTCGTCTGGGATATTTTAGATGAGATAAACATCCATGTTAGTAGGTACGTATACATATAACTTAACTTTGAAATAATAAACATAACCACAGTGTAGCACAGCGGGGTACAGCCCGAAGTATGACATTATCACTGGTAGGTAGTAGACAATAGGCTCACCACCTACAACTTGGCACTTAAAACGGCTTCGATTAAATGTGAGTGTACAACTGTGTACACCTCTGCCTGGTCTTTCGGAGAACACAGGCGTGATGCTATGTTATGTTGTTTCTTATTTTCAAGCATTCTTGTCTCAATACTTCTTGGATATAATTACTTAATAGCCTTCTATGATAATCGCAGTTTTTTTATACAAGCAAGGCGTCGAACAAAAGTACGGCGGCCCACCGGATGTCGTCTTCCAGCGGATGGCGACAGGTTTATTTTAAAAAGTGCCGTCGGCGTCATCCTCAATTATACAGCAGACACACACACATGCACGCACGCTCGCACGCTCGCACGCTCGCACGCATCACGTACCCACATAATTCTAAAGGGTGACATTTAGTGTCTGAATCTAATCTGTACTTACTATTAACATTAGTCCGTCAACCGTCATATAAAATATATATTATAAACGACTTTACATCATACTCTTTACATAATCGTCCATAACCACAATATTCCTTCCCATATTTTCGTATGACGTCACGTGTTAGTCATGTCGCCGTCGTAATGCGGGCTCAGCAGAGATGTGGCCCACACGTGACCCGACTTGTGCGGCAGACGATGTGTCGGTCTTACCCACGTCTTACTAGCGTCGGATTTACAATATGGTGGGGTTAACACGGAATTTATTTATAGAAACTAAACGATGATATGGTGGGGTTAACACGGAATTTGTTTATAGAAACTAAACGATGATTAGAATTTTTGGTACCTATATATTATAAGTAAGTAATTTCATTATTTTCACACGCGACTAAGTATAGGGAGCAATTCCATTGTGAGTGTTATAATTTGTGCCCTGAATGATAATTATAGCAAAAAAATAAAATGGATAATAGTGACATTCTTAAACACGATCTTAATTTCTTCATAACGCTATTTACCAATTTACCTAAAATACATTTTAGGCACGATTAAAAGTAAGGGAATTATAATACTCCTCCCAACCGTACTTCGGTCACGGCGGCTTATCTCACACGGAGATTAGCCAAGTGCGCAGGAGATATTATAGTGCAAAAGTGTATGCGCCCACACAGGTGCACTCCCTCTTCCTTCACTCTCATATTCCGATGGGTCGGCAATCCGACACGACCGGAGGGAGATCAGGCGCAGGACCGACGGCTTTACATGCTCTCCGAACCACGGGGGTGTCACACCACCAACTTCCTGACTCCGGGCTGCTACTGAGAATTTAAAAACCCAATAACACTTTGCCCGACCTGGGAATCGAACCCAGGACCTCACAATCAGCAGCCGCGCTTGCGACCACTAGACCAACGAGGCAGTCAAGGGAATTATAATGCTTCGTACTCGTAACTAGGATACATTCTAGACACTTGGTCCGTTTATTTTTAACAGTCATACGGAAAATTAAAATCCTTAAGTCTATACTAAATCACTAACATCGGCTTGTTAGTAATATGTATGTATACAATAGAAACCACAACAACTTAAATGTTAAGAAGCTGTTATATACTCGTAGATCATTTGGCGTTATGTCCAATGAGACGTTTGGGGAAAATAAAGGGGTTTCGGGAACTCACGAAGGAATGGAATAATGGCGTCAAGAGCAATTGATAGCTGGTTAATAATGCTCTGGAATGAGCTCATGGCGATACAGGGTGGAAAGATATAGCTCCGAGGTCAATGACCTGCTTGCGTGGTGAAGTCATTCGTGCATTATCCAAAAAAAGCTATTTAACGTAAAACTGTCACTATGTCGACAAAAACATTTTCTTTACGTCACTTGAAAGAAACAAAAAAAATATCTATTATGCGGAAAGCACGAGTATTTGTCGACAGCGCAGTGGTCGAGAGACAGGGTGCTGCGTCGCGTGTCGCAGGTTCGATCCCTACACGCAACAAATATTTGTATGATCTACAGATAATTGTTCCGGGTCTGGGTGTATGTACTTGTGGAATTATATGTCGTATCCACGATACCGGAAGAAATTCCTAGGGTGAGGCAACGTTGTTTATAAAATATTAACTTTTTTGATTTCTGTAATATGCTAGAACACGGCAGGTCAAGTCTAGTTTCCTAGTGACGCTGAGAAATTGCTGAGAAAGAACATTGGTAAAGTTGTGGCACATGCTAGGTTCGAACTCACAGCTATGTGCCCAAAAAGCAGGTCCCTAAGCCTCCAACACACTACTTGTTTTTATTATAATATAATATTTTGCTATTCTCATTATCAAAGTCGCTCATCACGACGCCAAGTCATTCTGTCGTCTAAGTATTTATACAACATTGAATTGAATTAATTTCCCGCCCTCCCTCTCCCCGACCCCTCCCTTCCCCAGCTGAGCGCGTACTTTCACAAGTCTGCTCAAGTTTTTCAGCGTCTCAGATATCATCGGTGGATGATTTATATCGCTGTGCGTGGGGCAAAAACTTCTGAACATCCGCCCCCCCTCTCACCGCCTCCCTCACCCCGGGTTACCCTTCACAAACCCGGCCAGTTGATGAATTCCATCCATGCATTAGTGTGTAGAGAGAAGATGCAGAAGTATAGTTTGGTACAACAATGGTATCATGTTAACCATTTAACATCACGATGATATAATGTTAGTCTCGATTGTTGTCAGTAAAAAGAGATACAAAGTCAAGTCTTTTGATTGGTTTGTATAATTCGGACACAAATTTCGGAGTGGTTATGACAGCAGTTATTAGTAGATCAATTTGCCAGTTAGATTATTCGATGAACAACCCAGACCGTATTTTATATCGCATAATTTCTGTTTCTGCAATATTTGGAGATAACATTTACATAAATAATAGTTTAAAAAACTAAAAAACACGCTTTTGTTACTAGTCGAACTAAACACAGAAAATTATTTTATATAAATGCAAAAACAAAATAGAGAGATTATGAAAAAAAAATCGTAAAAAAGCGTGGGTCGTTAGCTCACCATGCATTGTTATCCAAACTAAATGTGTATGCAAAATTTCAGCTCAATCGGAAACCGGGAACTGGGTCAAATTTAACTTCCAAGATTTTCTTACATAGTTACAGGTGAAGCTAATATAAAAGCGTATTAATAATAATATAAATAACATTGTTCCCTCAAAACAGTAAAAATGTTGCGTAAAACATTGTCAGTGGTCCTTCTGCATCATGTCACGTTATGACATGTGTACCGGGAACTTTTCTAAGATATATTAAATTGTATGAAATATGAATCAGGACGAACACACATAAGTGGGGAGCGCGCCGGTCACAACTATACGTGCGTGTGTTTATACGACAACAAGGAAGGGACTGTCTGTTTACGTATGTTTTTGCGCGAGTGTATATCTTCAGCTAACTGACATGACCTAACCCATAAATTGTCGTTTCACAGTAGATAAATAAAATGTCAAAATTGTTACTACTAACATTGTAATGAAATATTTTTGTACGACTATCGTAGTTTTCAAAAGTCAATTTTAAGAAATGTTACTGAGGTAGATTCTCTTCAGCACTGGTTTGCTAAAATTCTTTTCCCTCTAGAAAAGTGTTTATTTTCTACTTACGCTATGTTAGAAGTTCACCGACGATATGTTACAAAAACCGGAGGGTAGTTATCAAAGTGTATTCACGCGGACGTGCTCCGGAGCCGCTCGTACTTGTGTGAACTGACTGCCGACGAGGAAGGCGATGTGAGGATCTCGGAGGATACTTACTATGCTTAGATGAGGTCGAGTTGGTACTTAGTTGTGTAACTTACAGACCTGCGCCCAGATGTAAAGAACTCATTAGGGCAGTGATAGCCTAGTGGTGTGACTATTCAACTGGCGCCATTAACTTTCGTAGTTACGTGTGTATTATTAACTAATGATCACTTGCTTAAAACCGTGAAGCAAAAAATCCTGAGGAAACCTGAGAGATGTTCTCGATGGTGTACCATGTCATGGCATCGACTCTGTCAATCGATTATATATTTTACCAGTTTCAATTACTAATAATATTAATTGTATTAACCACAATTTTTTTATTAGTAAGTAAGTAAATACTTTAGCCCTCAAATTTACAACGCCTGTAATAGGCCGCTAAGTTTTAATTTCCCAATATATAAATAAGACCTATTACGTAACTTGGCTTGTGAATAAATGTTTGGAGTTAAACAAAAAGTTACGATTAAAAGAAATTTACGATTAGTTAACAAATTATAGCATCAAGCCTGTATTACCTGAGAGGGTAAGTAAAGATGTAAGTATACAGCTGTAGACCCACATTTCACCAGCACTTTATTAAATCCCATTTAAAGTGAGCTTGATGTCAACCAAACTGCGTATGCTACTGAGAATTTCCCAACAGCAAAACACAATAAAACTTTGCTCGAGCTGAGAATCGAACTCGGAACCTTCGCTAACCAATGAGGCAGAGAATGAATATATCTTAAAATAAAGCTAATACTTTGATAGCGGATTGATTGATCACTTAAAATGCTGTCTGGTATAGTTTGTCGTACAATACATCAAAGTTGATCCTCCCGAGACCAGAGACTAACGATTATTTATTTTTACCGAGAGGCTATAAAAGTAAACGTAGTTATACAGTTTGGATGGCTACTGTAGACATCCTATTAGCTACATATATACATTCAAGCCTGTTTCCCATTGGTATAGGCAGAGAGAGACTATCGATTGATACTGCTGCAATTCTGACACACACCTTTCGCTTCATCTATCTTCATTAACCTCTTCATGCATACTCGTCGAATTAGGTTGTGCCTGACCTGTCCTTTTTTGATAACGTCTGCTATTTGATTGTGGTACCTTCGTCGAGGTCGGCCTGCCCCGTCTCTTCCGTCCATTCTCGCTTCATGTTTAGTCAACCACCTTTCATCCATACTTTCTACATTCCCAAACCATCTTAGCAAACCTTTCTCAATCCTCGTCACTCCATCTTGTTTGACTCCACAACATTCCCTTACCACGTTGTTCCTCGCTCTATGTTTCAAAGTTACTGCACACATACTTCTCAAAGCTCTCATCTCTGCTGCATTATTCTACTTTCATGTTCCTTCTGCCACACCCGACATACTGTCACTACCTGCGCGTACACATAGGAGTTATACTAGTAACTGTATGCCAATAACATTGTTACATAGAGCCTGTGGGGTAGTTACGCAACTGGCTCGTAGGTCTAGTGGTCCCAAGCGCGACTGCTGAGCATGAGGTCTTGGGTTCGATTCCCTGGAAAGTGTTATTGGGTTTTTCTGTTAGAACATTCTCGGTAGCAGCCCGGAGTTTTTAATTGTTCCCGGTTGATGGTAATAGGCTCACCACCTATTACTTGAGACTTAATGACAGCATTGGTGAAATGTGGGTGTACAATCGTGTACACCTCTGCCTATCCCTTCGGGAAATACAGGCGTGATGCTATGTTATGTGACTAACAATGAGACTGACTGTCAATTTTCCAATACATTAGCCTCGTGTTTTAAAAAGTAAAACTCCACCGCCATGTGGACTAAGATTGACGCAATACATATTGTGGAAATGTCTATTGCGAAGTTAAGAATTGTTATTGTATTTTATTGTACAATAATATTGACATCAAATCTTTAAATTATAATAAACAGGTCAACTGCTTAAATTATGTCTTTTAACATAACAGTATCACGCCATATTCTCCAAAGAGGTAAGCAGAGGTATACACTGTTGTACACTCACATTTAATCGAAGCCGTTTTAAGTGCCAAGTTATAGGTGGTGAGCCTATTGCCATTTACCGGGCACAATTTCATTCACCGGACTACTATTAGAATTTTCTAACATCGCCAGAACCGGGAATCGAACCCTGCTCATACAGAGGAGCCAAGATTGTGACGACGACAGCAATAAGGTAGTTGTTTAACATTAAAATCATACTAAATATTTTTCCATTTGCATATTCGCCCGACCATGTTATCAATTCCCTATCGGTACTGAGAGTGCGCGGTCCCGGTCCCGCGGGTCAGATGTCCTCAGTTATCAGCACTCCGTTATCTTGTTATTTGTGCATTGTTCAGTGTAAGCCGATCTTAATTGCCAATTAACGTTCTTATGAACGCGGGACTTTCCGAACCATGCTGTATTTATACGTTTTATTGTTCTGCTTTTATTTTGTTATTTACTTTATGCAAATGTTCTGAAGTTGTGATAAGTTGCAATTTTAAATTTTAAATATATTCTCTAAGTATTATACCCATATTTGCCAAGTAATAAATGATTTGATTTGTTATGCGTGTACAAACCTCTAGACGGATTTAGATGGAAATTTCTATAAGTTCTGGAACAGCATTTTTTTTTCTGGGAAAATACAGAGTATTATATGGTTCCAATCCTGCTCACGACCGTATTCTTTTTTCTATTTAATATAATAACTTTAGAGTTCGCTAAGCATGCGTTAATGCTTTTCAAAGATTTATCTTTAAACACAGAGTTCTTAAGGGAAATGGGACATCCCCCCCAGGGGTTCCACCTTGTCGTGGTGGGGGGGCTCTAGTAGCCGTGGCTTGGTCACCCACGGTGAAGCTAACGGAACCCGAGGAGGGCCGCTCCTCAGGGCTTTGCCTTCAAGCCCATGTTGGAGCGGCGCCGGCGTAGGTTGCGGGCCTTATGGGGGGTGCCGCAACTGAGGTGGGCTGCGGCGTCGTATGGGCGGCACCGCAGCTGAGGGATGGGGGCCGCGGTGGGAGAGGAGTGCTGGTATGTCGATGCGCCGCTCTCCCTACCTGCCGCGGCCTTGACGGGGCCGCCACCGTTGGATGGCGGACGCGGTGGGGCCGCAGGGGAAGAGGAGTGCCGGTATTGCGAGGCGCCGCTCTCCCTATCCTCTGCGGCCGTAGTGGCAGGCGGCGGGGCCACAGACCTGACCCGTCGCAGGGGACCTTGGGCGTCCAGACACGGGGTCGTCTGGCACCCATTGCACATGGTCTCCGAGGTGGTTGCGGCACGCCATTAGTCTGGTGTGCCGTAGCGGGGGGGTGCAATACCCAACCCCGTGAAGGAGTCCGGCAACGGACGGCTGCGGGCGGGTTCGCGGTTGTGTGCGAGAGCGTTCCCGCGTCCCGCCCTCAAGCAGCTGAGGAGGTATACTGTGGAGTTTTAGTGGGTTCGAGTCCCACATAACCGCTCTGTCTCCCCGTGTCAGAGCGGTATGCGAGGGCATTTCTCCACATAAAAAAAAAAAAAAAAAAAAGGGAAATGGGACATTCTATGAGAGAAACTCCGGGGCGCAGCTAGTATACTGAATCGAAAGGCTTTTACTTAGCAGAAACGTAGAATGGGCCATACATAAACTGTTTTCAAGCGTTTCCATATTTCGTAGCAGCAGCGTAGCAACAGTTGATGTAGCAGTGGTTGACGTAGCAGCAGCGTAGCAGAGGTTAGTATAGCGGCAGTGTAGCCATAAATAATGTAGCGGCAGCGTAGCAGCGATAAATGTAGCGACACCGTAGCAGCGGTTGATGTAGCAGCAGCGTAGCAATAGTTGATGTACTTACTGGCGCGTAGCAGAGGTTGATGTAGCGGTTTCATCGCTGACGCGTAGCGATAGTTTGCTATAATTATATATGTGATAACATAACATTCAATTAAGTTTAACAAAAGATGCTATCTTGAGCCAACCATAATAAATTTGTTCCTTTCCGTAGCTTGTACTTGTCGTTTATCCATACTAGTATTATAAATGTAAGTAATAATAATGTAAGTATTATAAAATTCGCTTGTGAATTATAAAATAGTATCGCTGGTCATACTCGATAGCGTGACCGTGGTATGTGTCATGTATCCTGTACATTCGTACCTGCTATATAGAAGTGTGTAGTATAACGACTAGACAGAGCGGCGCGGGCAGCGAGCCAGCTTGTACTACACGCACACATGCACAGTGGCTGCATATAAAAGTATTAGAAGCCTTCCATAAACACTTGATACTTTGAAAAAATCACAAGTAACTCTATAAATACGTTGTCTTCAGGACTCTGTGTCGATTACCGGGTCGGGCAAATTGTTATTGAATTTTTCTGTTAGGAATTTCTCAGTAGCAGCTTGGTGTTTGGAATTGTGCCCGGTAGATGGTAATAGGCTCACCGCCACTTAATAACAGCATTGGTTAAATGTGGATGTTTAACTGTGTACACCTCTGCCTAACCCTTCGGGGAATACAGGCGTGATGTTATGTTTTAAGATTAATAATTATAAAACTGTACGGTACTCGAATGTGATTTAAAGTATTCTTTTTACGCGAACCTAGTGTTAGTATGTGTTGGCGCACCCGCACTTAGTGTTGGTCTCAGCCTAGTCGCGACTGACGGTTTAACGTACCCTCGTAAGCACGGAGACGTGAAGATGAAAATGCTCCCAGTGCGCACCCATCTACAGAGTGACCGCTCTCAATGTTACTTAACCTCACCGGTGGGTATATCGGAGGTTATAAGCGAATGATGAGGTCTTAATTATAACTAGACGAACACACTTGTGTTTGTGCCTCACTTACTATGTATGTATATATGTATGTGATTGTGTTAGAGGTTAAAATAAATAAATCGGTTATCTAACACAGTTTAAGATAGTGGTCGGAGCAATGCCTGAGCTTTTAGTTCTTTTGTTTCCCCGGAGCAATAAAGGTGCTTGTGCAGAACAGTGGGCTTACTCTTGAAAATTATTCCGCTCGATTGACATTGGAAATATGTCAGTTCGTACTTTTAAATGTCAAAATGTCTAAATAATAATTATAGATTCGGGATAATATGAAGACCACACGCTTTAAAATTGAGGCAACTGTAATGTAGGTAAATTTATTTTAAAATTACGTGTCGTTTTTAGGTGTCTATTTGATATTGGAATTGGATTGGAATTGGATTGGAATTGGATTGGAATTGGATTGGAATTGGATTGGAATTGGTATTAATTTCAAGAGTAACCCCACAGATCTCTGAAACGTCTCTATAATATTTGTGTTTATTTCTAAGGTAGTTTTACAAGGTCGATAGTTTCCTTTATAGCTGCTTTATGCAAGTAAATTGAAATCTGAGTGAATTACACAAGGAGACCGATAGCACTGCAGCGCTTTGAGCGACACGAACCGAACTCATTACTAGTCCATACAAATGTAACGACTCAATATCTACTCAGGAAGTGGGATTCAATTTGGGCACAAAGTGCTCTCACCTTCAATACGTTTACAGGATCTGTGTGAGAGCGATTTAGTATTTTAGCGAAACGTTTTATGAATTTCTTACTTAACTATTGTCTACACCTAAAACATGCAAATGATGCAGATTTGATGCAGTCCACATACTGGCCAAATGTGTGCAACTAGCCAAATGATCTCCACCGGTCTGTGCAACACCGCGCGCACCTATAATAAACTAAATAATAATAAACTGAACATTAATGTAAGTGCGTTTTATAGCATAACGCTTGTATCCCCAGTCGGTGCAGGCAGAGGCATTATATACACTAATACATACCCACATTTGGCCGACTTATGAAGGCCCATATACCAAATAGGGTGTGAGCTGTTACCGGGAGAAATTTCAAACCCTGGACTGCTACTGAAGATTCAATACAGAAAAATCCAACAACACATTGCCCAACCCGGGAATTAAACCCAGAACCTAACGATGAACAGCCGCACTACATCAGTAAAGCAGTTCTGCAACTAAATTACCTAATACTAATCTGTTACAAATTTACACGTTCACGGAGCTGAGGTTCATATCTGAGTGCTATCTCCGATGTTCTCGCGCCACGCCGCACTCGGCTCGTCGATTATAGGTACCACCTTACTAACTAGGTAGGTACCGACTCCCGACTCCCGACTCCCGACTCCCGCCGACCGACGGCCGAAGCCGACGCAACTGGAGCGTGACTGTGGCTTCATCTCGCCGAACAAATGTACGCCTCAATTGTTTTAATATCGCTGCAGGTATACCATCATCATGAAAAAATATTGCCGACTTCCTGATGAATGGCAGCAAAAAAATATTAAAAGTAATATTTTTATCATTTTTGTGGTTAGGAAAATACGAACATAGCAGGCGATCGTAGCAAGTGGAACTAGATATTTGCTGTCTACCCCAAAGGGTATGTATGTAAAAATACGAATACGTTTGCATCCCGCCAGCCTGTGCTGGAAGTAATCCAAGTGCACTAAAAAATTTGGTGTCGCGACCAACACAAGGTATTTGTCCATATAGTTAGTTAATAAATCAACTGAAACTTTCTCCCATCTCTTAATACATTTTACATTATGTGTGGGTAAATCTTTATGATTTTGCAACAAATTATTATTTTCTTCGAGTTCTGCTAGAGTACATTATATCGTAGGTCGTTATACATAAAGGTAGCTAAAATCCCAAACTCCTGACAGTCGATCTAATTCGTTCAGGACAATACCAAATTGAATTATAAATGTGGGATAGCAGATAATCAGTCACACTGAGAAGCTTACGTGAACCTAATAGGAATTAGGCAAAGCAGCCTGCTCTTATTATCTTTAAATGTTTTATCTTCTGATAGCACAAACTCTACCGGAATGTATTCGTATCTAAAACAGGTTACCCTAAATTGTAGATGTAAAGGACACCCACGCACCTCCTTATTGAGTCCACAAAGACCAAATTGTCAGAAGGACCACAGCTATCAATGCCTCGCCAACTTTGTTATGAACATTATAGTAATATTTATTTGTACTTTTGTTTAGTGTCAATAAATATTTCTTCTTTCCTTATACCATAACGCGTACGTACATGTTAAACTGTTAATTTTTCATATCATGAAGTTATTATAATAAATGGAAAAAGAATACGGACGCGACCAGTCGCGGCCGTATTCTTTTTCCATTTAATATAATAACTTTAGACTTCGCTCAGCATGCGTTAATACTTTTCAAAGATTTATCTTTAATTTTCATATCATTTTATGGCCTCAGAACAACTTCCAATAAATATTTTGCCTTAAATCATTATTTATTTCACACATATGTACGTAGTCGTTAACATTATTATCGCCGCGGATGTAAGGCACTGCTTCTCGTAATTTCAACACAAGCTTTATACGGGTTTAATTCTGATGACTCTGAAGACCGATAGACTCTATAACTAGCTCGAACATGTTAAACTGATGACGGACCTAACATTATCAGCGCAAATCTTGATTTAGAACTGGGTTTGTCCATCAAGTTTGCAGCTCTCCTTTGGGAAGCTGTCAGACAAAGTCTTCTGGTTTTTATTATTATTTAATACCTGTTTGATGAACTGAATACATTTAATAAAGATTGGAACGTAACAGTGACAAAACAGGCGTGGAAATCATGGTGCAAGGCCATTGCCTTCCACCATGATTGCTATGCCTGTCTGTTCACTGTGCAATGGCCCAGCAGTGAGATTGTAGTGACATCTAACATTCTACATATGATTTTTTCAAGTGGGCGTGGATGGCGAAATTCTAAACTATAAGTAATATCGAAAAGCCTGTATACTACGCAGACGTATACATAAAGATTACGTCACGAACCTTGCACCGCGCAAGCCGACCTTGACCACGAACGTGCATTACAACATTAACCGCTGGGCCGAGACCCGTCAGGCAATACCACTCGCCTGGTCGGAGGATCCTCACTTTTCGATGGAGGTATATAATACCTCGTTCCTGCATACGATAATACAGGCTAACAGTAATGTGACTCATTTTGCATCGTTTCACTATCAGCTCGGTGTCTTTTACGAACAAATGTGTCTCGTTTTCGTGAGTTATACAGACTGGTCCTTTTCCTAATATATCGTAGACGTGGCGTATCGTTCCTGTGAGCCGTGTATTTTCATGTACCTAAGGTGGGCGATCTCATATTTTTTTGAACAAATATTCTGTTGAATTATTCAATACTAGTATAATTAACTGTCGGCCCGGCGCGATGTGAAGGAGTGATGTGAGGGAAAGGTCACCTGGTTTGTTGGTTCATGTTAGATATCAGGTATTGGACATGTTCTAATCAGTTATAAAAACTAAGGTATTATTATAGGCATCAAATACATTGAAATCGATTGAAAAAGTGGAGGTCGCGTTCTATTAAGAGTTCAAAATAAAGGGTATGATTAGAGACTCGATTTACAGAATCTCATAAATTGAAGATAATAAAAAGAAAATAGAGACATTCCACAAAAAACAAATTACTTTAGAAAAAATAAGCCATTCAAATTTTTCAAATTCAAATATTTTTATTTCGGTCTATAAGACCATAATTAATTGTTAGTACAGTATCTTAAACGATGTTAGTAAAGATGAAATTACATTCTTAAATAACAAAATTCTATAACATTATACATTATTATTATAAAATTCAACTCAACCAAATTTATTAAAACATACTTCGTCCTATCATCGGACCTAGTTCACAAGTGTGTGTGCACCCAGTGCCCAACAATAGGACTATCAAATTTAACACTTAATGTGCTCAGGATAACGTTAGGGCTACTCCTCGCCCTACTCATTACTGACGCGGCTCGTTTGCGCATAATGGCGTAAAAATCATCAGTTTGAGTATATGCAAACATTCCAGACGCGCTACAGAATCTGGGGAGACCCAACATTATCCTGAAGGCATTATTATACTGAACACGTAGGGCATTGTAGGTCCACTGCATATATTTTACCCACAAGCTACAAGTGTAAAAATTAGTCGTGTCGATTCGGTCACCAGTATAGGGACTGAATTGATTGCAATGACGTCGCCATAAGACGTGTTAAAAAACATGGAAGAAGAATTCGCGGTGGTGAGCAGAGATCGAGATGGGTTAGTGGTCAGAACGCCTGGAGTATTCATCCCGGAGGCGCAAGTTCGAATCCTGTTCGCGACCGTATTCTTTTTCCATTTAATATAATAACTTTAGAGTTCGCTAAGCATGCGTTAATGCTTTTCAAAGATTTATCTTGAAGTGTAAAAATATTGACTATATGCTTTAAAAAGTGTAATCTTTACCCCGTCTGTACAGCGTGCAAACCTGCGGGCTATCATATTACGTGTCATGAGAGCCTTTGCAGACTAGGCGCTTTTCGAAAACTAGATACAGCGTCTGAATGCTGGAACGTGTGATTTCGCTAGTGCGACCGAAAACAGAGTCACCAAAACGCGAATTAGCGTTCATAGAGTCACCAAATCGCCGATAATAAAAGTAGCAAGTCTGCCCCTTAAAACATTCGTTTCTAAGATTATCAGAACTAACCACTGTACAGTGAAGTCACACGCCTACTTTCAGGTGCATCACTTCGTATCGTGCTGCAAGTGTAAAGTGCAAGTTATCTATATAAGTTATATATATATATATGGTTTACGACAAATAACCTGGTACTCAATGCCAAGAAAACAAAATGCATTAAATTTACTATGCCCAATGTAAAAAATCTCGGACCAAGCATTGTTCTTAATAGAGAGGTACTTCAGGCAGTAGAATCCACAGTGTTTTTAGGTTTGACGGTAGACACCAAACTTCAGTGGGGTTCTCATATATCCAGTCTCGCGGGAAAGCTCAGTTCTGCAGCTTACGCTGTCAAAAAAGTAAGGCAACTAACTGATGTTGATACAGCTCGGTTAGTCTATTTCAGTTATTTTCACAGCGTTATGTCCTATGGCATTCTGTTATGGGGCAAAGCTGCAGATATTGAAAGTATATTTGTTTTACAAAAAAGAGCAGTTCGATCCATATATCAGTTAGGAGCTAGAGATTCACTTAGACATCATTTTAAAAACATTAGTATCCTTACTGTTGCTTCGCAATTTATTTTTGCCAACATTATTCACATTAGGCAAAATATTAATTTATTTGTTAAAAAGAGTGATGTCCACAGCATCAACACAAGGAACAAGCACAAACTTTACGCACCTATTCATAGACTTCACAAGGTGCATGAATCATTTGTGGGGCTCGGTATTCGTTTTTATAATAAACTACCTCTCTGTATATTAGAAATGCCATTCAATGCATTTAAATTAACAGTTAAATACAACCTTTCCCAAAGGGCATACTATACAATTAATGACTATTTAAATGATAAGAGTAGTTGGTCGCCGTGTTGAATGCAAGACAATCCTATATTTTTTTAATTTTCCAATTTTATTTTGGTTTTACATTGACAACATTATTTTTGAGTTGTTTAACTTCATGACATAATCGATGATAATAATTTTATTGTAATATCTGTAATGACAATAATGTGTTAAAAACACATTGCCGTTAACTGGTGACCTCGGCTATTTAGTAATGGTTTTATTTTTATTCTTCTGAGAGGCAGCGAGTTCGTCATGCTCCCCTTGACGTCATTGCTTGCGGTAGCGTCATGGATCGGGTCGCCACCTTCCCTCTAAAATGGCGAGGGAGGCGATGGCTGATCTTTGCGTTATGCTCGTGAACGGGTGCTGCTTGTGATGACTGGTCGTCTTGCTGATCATAGTTCCTAATTTATTAAAATGCATTTATTGAATTAGCCAAGCTGGTCCTAGTTAATGTGCAGTTTCTATCTCTTGGCATGTGTAAGTGGGTACGACCTTCATACGAAATAGTTTTAGATTGGACGCTTTCGGTAATTTTACATTGTTTCTCGATTCATTTAATATTTTTATGCATTGGCATGCATATTACATAGGCTCGTGCTAGCTAACTGTGCCCAAGATATTTTATACAATTATTAGATTATTTATAGATACAATTGTATATAAATTCAATTTTAGATTTGTATAGAATCTGTAAATAATTTTGATACAGACAGACGTGTTGCTGGGAAGTTTGTTGCGCCGCTTCTTCTTTCCAGCTAAAACACTAGGAAGCGGTGAAGGGTGGGCTTTTTTGGGGGCTGTCTTAATGTTTGACGTTCAAAAAGCGCTAATTTTTAGCCTAATTTGAATAAAGAAATTTTGATTGATTTGATTGATTTTGATCATGAAATATTCCATTCATGAGTCGCGTGTGCACTGATTGGCGAAGTAAAGAGATCCATTAACTAACAAGTAAGTAGTGTCATCCGGCGTCACTCGTGTTAATACTATTGACACACAGCTGAGAGCTACTTGAACGCAGGGAGCACTAGATCGCTATACATGGGGGACACGAGTTAAAGATGTGCCAAGTTTATGTTATAGACATTACTTCACGTTTGAAGGCAGAAAGTGTGTAATAGCTTTGTTCATGTAAAGTCAAATATTGTTTGTTGAAACTAGAATAAAAAAGATTTAAAAAAATATATTTTTACTGGTGATAAGAAAAGGGGCAACAAACTTCAGTAACACACCCCTGTCTGTCATGTAATAGAATAATTAATTTCATATAAACTTAATACATCACAAAGCCTGCATAAGCATAGTGTATGAAATATATACATAATTAACAATTATTTTGTTGCGTATTTCGTTTCTTGTTGTCTTACTATGACAGCTCTGCAGCTGTTTCCCGTAATTAAATACAAGTTCTAGAAGCGCAATCCAACCTAATATATAGTTTAAAAAACTCAAATCATAATGAAAAAGTTTTTTAGCTCAAATTACATAAATTAATAGTCTAACAATGCCCCTAACAGTCTATACTGTCATTCTAGTTATAAATCGTCGTTAATAAATCATCCCATCTGTTACTCGCACCAATTACTTGTCACAGTGTCCCTCTCACGATCCAATAATATTTTTATCGAGTAAGCATCTCCGTGATGAACAAAAACTGAGTCCTACTATAACTGTATATATATAACATAGTATAGTATAGTCCAGCTGACGACCAATATCCTTATATTAGTCACGTCTCGGAGGGATGTCCGGAGTGCCCCGGGATCGCCACAGGATCTCGCCCCGGGATACTGTCGCCCCGGGAAAGCGCGGGACGTTGATGTAATATCGGGAGGCTACTGTTCATTACAAATGAAATGTGATAGATATATTTTTCTGTAGACTCTGGTATCGAGTAAGTATTTTTCTTAGATTTGTTGTGTTGATTAATGTTTTGACACTAACTGATTGGATAAAAATACAAAAATTAAGTTATTATAGAGTTATTTGTATTGGATAATCTTGTGTGAAGTCTAGCGTGTATACATAGAGACGCATAAATGTGACCTGATGTACCTAATGATAAATGGAGCAAACAGCAAAACAGAAAGAAAAAGCTATTATGAAACATAATTAATGAGAGGCGTTTTGCAAACATTCCTACCAACGAGCAAACATTGCTAATTACTTTCTACTTCGCATTAATTACAAATATTTTTCACATGCAACTTAATACAACATTATATAAACCACCGTTTACACACAACGCATACATATCCCGTTATCAGTACATCACTACCTCGCGTCCCAGACAAAGGCGATGTCCAGCGTCCGTCAGCCCGGACTTATTGGCGTCCGGACTTTACGAGAGACGGATTGAAATGAGACTGAAACAATACAAACAGGACAAACGATACAAACAGTCGAATGGACGCTACAATGCATTCAGTTCGCTGGATCTGTTGCAAAGAGAACATGGGAACTGTTCGGTACGAACATACAGAACTTATTGTTAAATTAGGATATGTCGAACTTGTTTAACCGGACATAATAGCATCAGCAAGAGTCCGAGGGTAGAATCAAAGGAATATTAATAATATTAAATTAAATTAGATGTACCTAACTATTTTATGTTTTTCTCGTTTTGAGCCCAAACTCACTTCGGATTGTTGAGCCGGAGAAGGTAGGTTATTCTGTTATTTAGCATCTTTGGAAATAATAAAAGTGAAATGAATAAAAATGTAACATGAAATCTATCAGGAGATGTCAATTAAGAATAATGAGTAAATTTATTTACACCTTACAGGAAGCTAATATAAGAATAATTAATTACGACCTTCAACAAAAAACACGTGTAATGCTGAAAATAAATAATATAATCTCTAAATAACAATACTAAAATCGGACCCAAATACGCCTCGGAATCAATGTATGAGGTGTCAAAATAAATAATAATAATAATATTCCTCACCACCGTATCGGTCACGACGGCGTATCTCCACGGAGATTAGCCAAATGCGCAGGAGATTTATTTATTTATTTATTAATTACAACGGTATTACACCAATAACAGTAACTAAAATTTCAAAGAGAACAAAAGAAAACAAATGAAAAATAACTTAAAAATCACATAAAGATACAAATTTACACACAATACTTTTCGCAAAAATTTAAACATATATTATAGTGCAAAAGTGTATGCGCAAATACATGTGCACTCCCTCTGCCTTCACTCTCATATTCCGATGGGACGGCAATCCGACAAGACCGGAGAGAGATCAAGCGCAGGACCGACGGCTTTACGTGCTCTCCGAAGCACGGCGTGTCACACCACCAACTTCCTGACTCCGGGCTGCAACTGAGAATTTCCTAACACAAAATCTAATAACATTTTGCCCAACCTGGGAATCGAACCTAAGACCTCACGCTCAGCAGTCACGCTTGCGTCCGCTAGACCAACGAGGCAGTCAAAATAAATAAACATTTTATCTCAATATGTGCTAAAAAGGCGCAACAATAAGTAAATACATTCGTTGCAATTTTGACACTTCTGATATAATGATAATTGAACCAACGCAGACCGGCACATGGCGCGGTAGACGATCACGATCGCTCAGCCGTCGTCACATCGTATCTAGTCTAATCATTTCTAAGCAGTAATAATAAATTCTATAATTGAAAAGGTATATCGAGGAGCATTGCCATGGACGCGTCGCAACGTTCGTATTGAGGAGATTTGATGTCAAACTCCGAGCATTGCAATATATACTTTATGTCGATTAGATACGTTTTAAACTAGATTGAATAATTTAAATTCTGCCGTGCTATACTTATGACTGTTCACCAACTCTCGCTAAAATGTTGATGTTGACACTCTTTGTTGTTTGTTCTCCAAAACTCCGGAGTGGTGGAAGGTGTCAGTTGTCAAAGAATATCTAACTTTATTTCTCCACGTGTCGGTCGTGTCGGTCGTGTCGGGCGTGTCGGTCGAACGCTCGCATCGGCCGCATTTCTCAGTTTTAATTCCATTGTTTGTTGCAGCGGAGTGCATTTCGTATTCAGCGCGGCGTGTTTAGAATAACTAAGTAAAGCTTTGAAATCTTTCTGTTTTAAGTGATGGCGGCGATTCTACTTGGGTTTTGTTTTATCGCACTTTGTGCCTGTCAGGGGCGAGTTAGTGAAATGAGTGATGCACGATTGAATAACGATCAGGAAACTGTGCAGGTTCCTGTATTTAATATTGCTAGCTAACCAAGTCACTCAGTTTTATACTAACTGGTTTGGAACTTGGCAGTTAATCAAAACTGCAGCTGTGTTTCAGAATTCAAAAGTAGGAAGAACAATTTTAATGAACATTATATTAAAATGTTCACAAAACATACTATTGTAACATTGAAGTTCTAGAACATAAGTCGCAACGCTACCGTGTGACAGATAACGATCAAAGTTTGTAGTACACGGCGGGTTTATTGCACGCCGCCATTGTCGACTGCGCACAAATGACGTAACGGATCATGAATCTTACAAACTGTTGCAGTTCTCAAGGAATTGCTCAGCACACAGATTATATAGTACATACCTGCACAGATACTTGAAGCGCTCACTTGAAGTATTCACTAGGATATACGTTACATGGAAATAATAACTAAATATATTAATAGGCAATCATCACTAACATGCATACATACGATCACGCCTGTTTTTCATTGGGGTAGGCAGAGTCTATCGATTTCCATTTGCTACGATTCGGACTCACGTTCATCTATGTTCATTATCCTCTTCATACATGCTCGCCGATTTAGGTGGCTCCAGACCTGCCCCTTTTTTGGGAAACGTCCGCAATTTGATTGCGTTACGTTCGTCGATGTCGGCCTGCCCCGGCTCTTCCATCTCGCCTCATGTACTAGTTTAGTTAATCGCCTTTCATCCTAGTGATGGATTACTATATGCAGTAAGTATATAACTCCAATATAAATAAAAGCGATCCCTTATCAATTATTAAATGCACAAACATAGGTATTTGTGCTCTTTTCTGTATAATGAAAGATATTGACAAAAGTAATATTGCCCAGTTGTCACTTTTGACAGCCGCTTGCTTTTTTTTTGCCGCCATCAGCACAAAGCAAGCTGCTTTTATAAGAGTATCTTTTACAAATATATTCATCGGTGAAATCTTAGTTTGTATAACGAACTACATATATGTGTAAGTTTACCAGTAGGTAAGCAAGTATCACGTACAGTAACTCACACCGTCACAGCTCATATATTAGGTGTATGAGTTGTGACGGTGTGAGTTACTGCTCACTCGTAAGTTGTGAGACATCATGGTCGCGAGATTTGTCTACGTACCGGAGCGTAGATATACGTAACTGCAAATGTATAGCTGTGTTATAAGCTACAATACTATTGTAAATATAAATCTGAGTATGTGATTCGTAGAAAGTTCCATCGGGAACATCAAGGAATCTAAAATCATAACTGCTTAGATTTGTAACAATTTGAACCGCACCGATTTCATTTAACTTTATTATCATTAGCTGTACTGCATGTAAAGGTTTACTGGGCAGATGCACTAAAACCACAAGTCGTGGTCCCTACTAAATATTTATTTTACCTACTTGGTCTAGTGCTCCGAAGCGCGACTGCTGAGCATGAGTTCTCCGGTTCGATTCCCGAGTCGGGCAAAATATTAATAAGTTTTTCTATTAGGAAATTCTCAGCCGTCATTTGTAATTGTACCCATTACATGGCAATAAGGCTCACCTCCTATTATATGGAACTTAATAACAGTATTGGTGAAGTGTGGGCGTACAACTGTGTAGACCTCTGCCTACCCCTTCGGTGAATACAGGCGTGATGCTATATCATTTTATAAATTTTATTCAAATGTTAATGATGACTACATCATTTTATATAGGTTTGCATCCTTTCCGGTTTAATGTGTGTTTTGATAAAATATAATGTCTTCATTCAAGATTATCTCGTCTAAGAGACAAAACAAGGCGCACTGCCGACCGGCCGCTCTTAAATACCGTCATAAACTATGGCGGAGTCATGTTACGGCACAATAACAACATCAGACATAGCACATTCCTGCCAGGTTTACATTAAATATTACTAGATGCGTCGGCGGAGTGAAGAAGGGCGTAAATTACATGTATTTTGCAATCTTTTACCCCATTTAAGCTCTTGTGAGAGGAGTAATATCTACCGTCACACGTTTTGTGTATAACATAACAAAGCATCAAATCTGTATTCCCCGAAGGGGTAGGCAGAGGTGTACACAGTTGTACACCCACATTTTATCATTGCTGTTATTAAGTCCCATGTAATAGGTGGTGAGCTTATTACCATCTAGCGGGCATAATTCCAAACTCCGGGCTGTTACTAAGAATTTCCTAACAGAAAAATTCAATAACACTTTGCCCGACCCGGGAATCGAACCCGAGACCTGCTGCTCAGCAATGGCGCTTGGGACCACTAGACCAACGAGGCAGTTTTGTGTATGATTATGAGATTTGTTTGTTAATAATCTGTAAATGTTTGTTAAAGATATCGACACGCGGCTTCATAAGACGAAAAGAGAGGAACTTGAAATTTAATAGATGCGAACAGGCGACACGGTAGCTCAGTTGAAAGAGGGATGTCACGGACTGAAAAGGATCGCGGGATAGAATCCCATTCGTATAGACACGTATTCTTCAATGTTACCATAAAATAAAAAACTTAAAAAAAAACTATATTAAGCAATGCAGTGTTTAGGTATTTCGTTATTTCTTCGTTTAGTGTAGTGCTTGAATAAAGTGATGGTTTTTGGAATTTATAAAGACGTCACTTCGGTCTAGTAAGCGCACTGAAGCGTGACGGTCCGTTTGCCAATTCGGATAGTGTTATTGATATTTTCTGTTACGAATTTTTTTGTCCTACCACACCTATGACATGTGAAGTAAAACATTTGTGTACAACAGTATACGTCTGCCTAACCCTTCGTTGGATAGAGACGTGATGAAATAATAAAAACATGACGATGCTCGTCGTGCATGAAGATGTTCTTCTTCTTATCGTGTGGTTGATGAACAACCTAGTGTCTGAGTTTAAACCACCCGTAGGTCTCTGACGTGGCTGTACACACCATCGAGAACATCTCTCAGATGTGCTGGTTTCCTCACCATGTTTACCGTTTTACCAAGTAACTAAACATAGATGTAGCGAAACAAGTGTGTCAGAATTGTAGCAAGTGGAATTCGATAGTCTCTGCCTACCGCAATAGGAAACATGCGTGATTGTATCTATGTACGAGTATGTATGTAATAAACAAGTTATTTGATTTATGAATGAAATGTCACGTTACCGTATCAAATCCGAGACAGTATGTAATTGCTTGATATATAAAACCAATAGAAGCAGTCAGCGTCCCGACAGAGTCAACAGCTCGTCGGTCTAACAAGTTTGGACAACTCACACGATCCCTCAATCTTAAGTTTGTTCTCGAATGTTCGGATTAGTCGGAGGATCGCGGTGTGTCAATATAACGATCACTTACCGTCGAACGGCTGAGTGTAAGGACTAAACTTTGAGCTGCTCATACAATTTTGCTGGCTTAAGTCGATAAATTTTAAGGTTAAGCAATGCTTTGCAAACATTGGTATCGGTTTCTGAGACATCCGGGTGGTTCGCATTTTTTCAACCACACAGCGACCCCTTACACAGTCACAGACACTAAGTTATATTTCACTTTTCAGTTACCTATTTCATTTGGTTTTTTTTTGTGACTATAATCTACAAAACATAGCTATGTCTAAAGTTCTTATTAAGATAAATGAAATAAGCCCAAACACGAAGTAGGTGCTGTAAACCGTTGAGGACTTCCTTCGACTTAACTTTCGTCTCCATCGTCAGATTAACTGCAAGTATACATTTTAAAGCAGTGTCAACAAAAAAAAAAACAATGTATAAAGATTCAACAGAATCGGTTTACATGTTTCCTATTATCCACCCTTAGCAGTGGGTTTTTTTTATTTTATTTATGTATGTGGAACCAAATTAGAAGTATCTTCTATCCAATAAAAAAGAGAATCATTAAAATCGCACTACTCTGTAAAAAGTTACGCGTGGCCATACATAAAAAGATATATATTTATAAATACGTGTCGACTTGAGAACCTCCTCCTTTTTTCATCGGTTGAAGATCGGTTTGTATGAGACCACGCACAAAGCAAATTAAAACCAATATCATCCAAATTGGTCAAATCAACACGAGGATGAGCTATCACGTCACAAATATAAGAAAATCTCCTTGTTTCGCTTAAAAAGTCTGAGCACTCCACTTAGTAATGAAACGTTATTCATATTTTGCTGGATAATACCTGGAAGGTACGACTTTATCGATACTGGATTCCTCATCAATGTCCAGCCTAGTTTGCTGAAACCTCCAATTTCATTAAACCGTTGCCTGATGGCTGCCGGCCGGTGTACGATGGAGGGAATTTAATAAAATATTACTTTTTGGCGAGCGCCGCCGACGTCCACATGCATGGGGGTTATAGGACACTGACCCCTCGGGAACAGATGATTGGTGCGTGCTGAGAACAGGGATCGATTCCTTATTCGATTCTTTCAGGTTTCATTGTAATATGTTTTGTTGATCATCGTATAAGAAAATAGTGACATGGAAGCTTACCTAGTGGGTGACAGTGTAAGTGTATCATTGGATATCATAATAATATGTACTTTAACTATTTTTACTTCTTGGCCTTACTTCCTACTATTTTACTAATATTTTAAATGCGAACCTTTGTACGGATAGATGGATGTTTGTTACTCTTTCAGGCAATAACTACTGAATGAAATTTGGCACACAGATAGTTTATAACCTGGATTAACACATAGGATGCTTTTTAATTCCAGCTGGACTAACTCTGTAGTCTACGCAGATGGTCGACTAAGAAAAGGTCTGATTGAGCTCAAGTCCAGGTTTCTTCAAGAGGTTTCAATTTCGTCCTTATGGTTTCCCATTGACATAAAATGCAACTAAGCTTAAAAAACATCTTAGAATACATCTAAAATAAATGGCAAAATGAAAATCAGTGCCGAGCAGGTCTGTGAACCTTCAGATAAAATTCCTGGCTGGCCACAGTACACACTACACACTACACACTGACACAGGCGACCATACACTTTGTACTTCAGTCCGCTCTTTGTCAGATTTAGATTCAACCCAATGCACAAACGTCCTTGCTTACGTATATATATTTATGTATGTTCTGTGCGTACACTGAGTGTGGCCCCGATTCCCTAAAGCCGGCGCGTTTGTCTGCTTCGATTGCACGCATCACTGACTCTTTACGCACCCTTAGTGAAATTAATTTTATTAAAATCCTTCCTTTGTATACCGAAGTGAACCATACCCATTCATACTTACGACTGATTTTACACTGTATCCCGTTGGCCTGACGATGTCGTATCGATACAAAGTCAAAGTGGATCGATGAAATGAAACTCTTCAATATTTTTATATCATTTACTTTATCCGGTATACGATTTCCATAAACACATGGCGATGAATATATGGATTCTGTACATTCAATATCAAAGTAAACAATAAAATGTATATAATAAAATGTAAATATATATTATGATCTATTAAATTATGTTGGCACCGAAATGCGACACAGTAGTATCGAGTGGACGCTAAGTACAAAACTGACGGGAGACGCGAGGCCGCGCCGGCATGCGGCTTGTCGTGAGGTCGCGCGACTATACGCGACTTGGAGAGATACAATATAAACTTGTGGTCGCAGCAGTTAGTGTCACTTTATGAGCGCTCGTAAATTTTGAATGTTGGTAAACACATTGTTAGACTGATAATAAAATCGGGACTTAACAGTGGGATCACGCTGCGATATCAAGAATTCCAGGACAGTGTAATCGATTACCAAATCACTTTATGAATTGTAATAAATAGACGGACAGAATGTTTTATAGAAAGTTGTTTCACAACATTGATGCTAAATTATAAGAACTTATAAAAACACGACACACTGACCGTTATATTATAACAAAATATATTATAATATAGTCCTTTTTAAGATGTTTATTGTGTACTTGTTATAACTGAATTAATTATGAAACGCTGCCGGCGCGGCCAATAAATACGAGGTGCGGGGGCCGCGGAGCGAACTACCGACGAGAAGAGGGGATAGAGGCTCAGAGTGGGTATGAGGAACCAAAAGGACCCAGTGATCTAAAGGACCAAAAATACCACGAAGTAAACCAAATAGTAGTAGGGTATGGTGATCTAATGGATCCTAGGAGCCATAACATATTGTAGGTTACTATGATTCGATTTAACAAAGTGGATCAGAATCATCACTATGACTTAATGAACCAAAAGTGATCAGTCAGTGCCACGTTAACTAAAGGACGTAGTACCCCAATGAGCAAGTTGGGTCATAACGGTTACAGCAATCAGAGATGGATCATTGTAAACCAAAAGAAGCGAGAAGGAATAAAAACGAATTATTAGAAAATAAAATGGTTATAAAGGACTAATGGGATTACAACACGCCCAAAGGACCAAAAGACCTTAAAGGACAGGGATAAAGACAAACAGTGCAGAGGACCAGGAGACAGAACTCGAAGGGTGACGACACACGATATCCTACGAGAATCATACAGCATGATACCACACAGTAAGGAGGTACAAGAACACCACTTACTGACAACAGACGACATACTCGTAACTTTCGTGAAACGCATTTGTATTTTACAGTTTCACTCACGTGTATGTTTTGGGTTTTAGCGATTACTATTAAGTTGACGCCAGAAAAAAAACATACAACGGAACGGGTAACAAATGTAATGTTATATATCATATATAATTATATTTTTTAATACATGTTGAGGCCATGTAATGCCTATATTAATTACTATTTTTCAAAGAAACATTGAAAAAATAATGGACAAGAACGGGGTTTGAACCCGCGACCTTTGACGTTCCGGGTCATCACTCTACCAACTGAGCTACCTTGTCTCGTTATAACCCATTGAAATTTTCAAACCCCGTGAAAATAATGGACAAGAGTCCATTATTTTTTCAATGTTTCTTTGAAAAATAGTAATTAATATAGGCATTACATGGCCTCAACATGTATTAAAAAATATAATTATATATGATTTAGTGTTATATAATTTAATATACTTTGTAGTCAGCCTGTTCCTGTTCTGTTATGTATAGCTATAGTGGCATACTGCACCTCCTTGCTGTGTGTACATAGTCAGCGAGCTAGACACGACAGTAATGCGAGAGGACGAAGGTTCTACGTAGCTCTTAACTAACTACATCGAATTCCGCATGGACGGATCATTATATCATCATCCAGGTACGAACGAAACAACGTTTTTTTTTGTTTTAGACGCAAGTCTAGTGGATTATGTACAGTAGACACTGCTGTTTTGACAGATGTAACGAACTTTTCAACTCCGTTCTCTGATATCAGATAGGTACTATCGCGGACTATCCGCCTGCCCACATATTTTTTTTTTCGAGTAAATCCGTCGCCGGCGCCATGTCACGCCCCTTAAAGTGTTCGCCTCTTAGGAAAGCGAGAACGTAATTAGTTGCAATATGCACTGCGCAGCTTAGTGGCGCATCACGTGTACTGCCTTTTATGAATTTTAAGGACGATCTAATTTGACCTTGGCGGGGCTACAGAGCGCTTCTATTGTTTTAGTGCAGCGGATATGAACTTAGTGGTGGTCAGGCGGAAGTGTCCGCGATAGTACACAAACATTGAAATAGACTAACTTGAAATTAAATACTTAATTTGAACTAATTGATGTACCGTACGTACTGTAGACGTAGTTACGTGTAGGACATGTGTGTATAGGCGTGATCGAATGAAAAAATATACTTACCTAATTGGATTTACATCTATGAATTATTCACAACTGATGTCCAACACCTGTATAATGTGCATATGTAACAGTTGACAGCAAGTTTGTTGTAGATCATCCACTAGACGTGCCCAGCGCCTTTATATTAATTAGAATTACATTTTTTCCAAACTCATTGTCCAATTGACGATAAACGCTCAGACATACAAAAATACATCTCGCTACAGCTAATGAACTAACGATAGTGGTTAATTGGTTAAATTCTCTGCGACACACGAACATCTCGGTTAAATACTCTGTGACACACGGACAATACGGACACCCGCGACGCGCCCGCGCCTCATTATCACAATCTTAACAATGACTACTAACTTTTATACGCAGTGTGTGATGTGGCAGATAACTTTGCGCATCACTTTAACAACGCCGGACGAATACAAATTTAAGCATATATTTCTAAAGATTTTATTTAAATATTTGTCTGAATAAAAATATCATAAGATCTTAACAATATTGTGAAAGAACGACAAATTTCCTTCGGAAAAATCGAGTAAAAACAAAAAAAAAAAATGTTTACTTAAAACAATAATCATGAGCAAGTACTGAACTCGAAGAGTTTTGCAAAGGTATCTTCCACACGACGCACAAACTTTGGCTACACATAGAGACAGTGTCGAATATCAGAAGAAAACAGATCGATACTAAACACAATCTAATGAACCTAACCACCCAACACCAACACCAACACCAACACCAACGCCGAACATTTGATCAAAACCCCTTACACTACGAGATTGTTGCAAAAATTGTGGTAGCAAATATTATTAGTATCTTGTCCATACAAAAAACGTTCGATCTAAACGAACGACTAAAATTGACATCGAAATTTACATGATTCAGTTTAAGCTATGATACATAGTATTTATACTTTAAGAATTTGACATCTATATAAAATATATTATTATAGTTATATGCTAGCCTGGACTGGCTGATGGCGGTTCTCGCGTTAGAGACAAACTCTTGAACGATATTATATTTATTGCTATACATTGCTGCACTCGATCGAGATAACCTCGTCGCTCGTGAACTGAACACGCACTACGATTATTTTCAGATACACAAAAAAACACGATTGAATTAACGATAAACGAACGATTGAATCGCTACGAAACACGCATCGCGGTAAAAAATGGCTCCCATTTGCAATTTTGTTAGTTATTCTCGTTCAAATACAACTAGCGTATCGGCGAATCCGATCAAACGTTTCCTTTGATACCATTTTTTATTGCTGCTATTTTTGGATGAATATCCGACGTTTATATTTCAGCGAGTTGCTATGGGTTATTACCTAGCGAAACATCTTTGTAATTTACTTGTATGTTTGGTCGTAGTGCGCATTAAGCCCTGCATACTGTCTGACGCAAGAGCCGCCCGCGCCGGCACGTATTGCTTGACAACTAGCACATGAGCTTAACTCTCACTTACTTACATTAACATTATAATCTCATATCATTTGGTGTTCACATTGCACTAGTAATTCACATTCCATTAAAATACGAACATAACGTAATAATCGACCATATATTTATAATAATCAATATAAGAAAAATCTATTTTAAATATTAAAATATCAACAATTTGGCACATTTGTTTCATGTTTATAAATTACGTTAGAAAATAAGAGGATACAGGAAGTTGTAGAGAAGATAACTAAGGAGATATAAGGATTAGGCCGAACGCGCGTGCGCTGAGGCAACCAACCGGGAGGGACAAGTATCTGATACTGGCGTTTGTAAGTTCATGAAAGTAGAAGCAGTACGTCCCAAAGACAAAGTCACTTTTAACATTTAATAGCTTGTATTAAGTGCCATTGTCACGGGCTATAAAGCTGTAGAAGAAAACAAAACAGTTGTTGCTTCAGCGAACGCGTCAGTAGATACGAGTATAGACACGCTAGAGTAACCAATAATGACGTAATACAGTAGGTAGCTACGAAGACTAGAGTAGGAGATAGACTGACAAGTCAGCTCGTCTTGGACGAGTAACAACACATTCCGACGAATGCTACAGTTTGTGGGACAACGATCATAAACTTTTACTTTAACAGTCCGGCGCACCACAGCAAGCTTTGGACACTATTATGACGTCACAAACACTTTTCTTACTTCGAGGACACTCACTGATTTTGGACGCTAGCGACTTTTCACTTTTTCACTACACTATGTTGACTACTTCTGCTTGCTTTGCATTTTGGACTCCAAAGTCAAGGCAGCCTGTCCATTCCTTCTATTGCAATGGCATTCTGATGCATCACCATCGACTGCTTGGGTATCAAATACAGATATCATTTCTTTGAAATTGCTGACCAAGTCAAAACATTTGACGAAGTCACTGGAGCCTCGAAACAATTAAAACCATCAGAATGATAACATCTCCAGGGGTGGATATAGTGGCTTTATTGTGCAACGCTCTGACAGTGTGCCTGGCGGGGGCGGGGGACGGGTAGGCAGTTCTTCTCGGGAACACTGCGACGGCGCCGCTGTGTCCTGCGGCGGCGACGCACCACACTTCATCAGGTTCTGCGACGTGCAGCACGGCGCGCCAGCAGTGCTGCGCCAGGTCGGGCGCCAGCGTGGCGGCCGTGGTGCCACTCGCGCGCACCCACACCACGCGCACGTTCCTGCCGCACGCGCCGCACTCGAGTCGCCAGCCCCCGTTTGCTGGTTCCGCACTTAGGGCCGTTGCTGTCGCACCACCTGCATATGAAATTGTAAAAGGATCTAGATACTCTTTTGGTCCCCGTACCCTATGTACTAGTTACTGTACCATGATTTGTACATTTGACGCTTTTCATTTAGGGACTACATTAGGATCTGTGTATCACAAATATCATTTAGGACTCCGACTGACAAGTTGCAACAGAAAGATTTAACCCTACCAATTGAGTCTAAAAGTCCGAAACATAAAATGGGTGTTCTCTTAATTATAAGAAAATAATTATAAACCAGCAATGGAAAAATGTGAACTGTGCCGTGTTAATGAAACCACCTCACCTGTAACTTTAAGAGTGACTCGCTTGAGCTCCCTCAGCCGCATGAGGTCGGGCGCGCGCGCTCCCACGCACCTGTACTCACCGCCTTCTTGATACAATGCGTCTTTTATACCTAGCGAAGACCAATCATATAATCAAATAATCAAATGCCAAATTAGTATACTTTAGTTATTTTCATAGTGTAATGTCATACGGCATTTTGTTGTGGGGAAATGCTGCCGACATTCAAACTATATTTGTGTTGCAGAAGAAGGCTATTCGAGCAATTTATAACCTTAGTATTAGCTTAGTATTTTACTGATGGAACAATTCAAAGAAATTGGGATAATGACGGTGGCATCTCAATATGTTTATATGACTTTGATCTACGTTAAGAAACACGTTATGTTTTATATCTATTCTGTAAAAACAGCGACTATGCATAGTCTCAATACGAGACTAGACTCCAAAATATTAGAAATTCGTATACATAGATGTCAAAGTGTACACTTCTACAACAAAATCCCAAGCAATATTCAAGAATTAAACCTCAATAAATTTAAGTCATATGTTAACAGACTCTTTGCAAAAAGGGTTACTATAAAGTCAAAGACTACGTAGAAGATAAAAATGCTTGGGATTGTGCCGCTCGCTCTAATGTTTAGACACTCATTAATAATTGCTATATTTTTTTACCACTGTTGACATTCTAATGTTTAATTTATTTATTTTATGACATTTTAATGAATCTATGTGACCTACGCAAACGTCCTCCTGATCTGGTATCGTCTTGTGACGGGTCGTTGAGCTCCCTTAGTTAAGGTTGAGCTACACGATGACTGATGCATACGTGCCGTCAGATAGGACAGGTCACCTCAAAGCTGCTATGGCTCTTTCCTCAAAAGCCATTCCAGACGATCCCTGCGTTCGTATCGTTACACTCACATAGATATGTACTATAATGTCTGGACTTTAAAAGAGACGTTGACCTCTGAGTTTGTTTTGGCGTTATTTCTGAGAGCACGTTCCCTTCTCGTACGAGGAAGGAACGTGCATTAATCAGCAACATATGCTTCTTAAGTTTTGACAATTTCAGATCACGTAATCGAAGCCTCCTCAGAATAGTTTCCATCAACTTATATTTAATTAATAAGTTTAACTACGAAAGTACAGCCATTGAAAAATTTAACATCTTGTGTTCAAAAACTGATTCCAGTAACTACGGTATGATCTCATGGTCCTGATGAATGCCATTTCTGAGTGCTGATAATTATACATTTGGATCACACGATTCATAAAATTCTAGTCTGAATGTATATTAATTTCATAATATTAGTAGATCTTACCTAAGACCCCATGAGCGTGGTGCGAGCCGGCGGGTGCCCAGCTCTCGC
Source organism: Xylocampa areola (assembly GCA_935421205.1). Classification (NCBI taxonomy): domain Eukaryota; kingdom Metazoa; phylum Arthropoda; class Insecta; order Lepidoptera; family Noctuidae; genus Xylocampa; species Xylocampa areola. Next base: position 12,837,836 of record OW285225.1, read on the forward strand.
TGGAGTTACCCACTACGCGCCGCCACCAGCAACCAACACTACCTACACACGGAATGCGAGACATTAACAATAGTATGCGTCCCCTGGGTTTTCCCAAAGTTTTACTTCCGATGTATTACAGTTTACCACACAATAATGCTATTAGTATCAGTTAATGCTAAAACCCGGCAGTCACAGGAAGCGCCTGTAAAATTGGGTCAATTTAATACTTTATTATGCCTTCTGCTGTTATTTTTCCATTTAATATAATAACTTTAGAGTTCGCTAAGCATGCGTTAATGCTTTTCAAAGATTTATCTTGGACTTTATTATGCGTTCTCCATTTGTTAGCTATTCCGTGTATTGAGTGGAGGCTTACCCTTAGGACAGTGAAGCTGCACGTTGCCTCCGAGCGGCACTTCTACTTTCTGATGGTCTGGCTCCTCGGGCTCCGTCTCGGATTCCGTCACCGTCTCTGTGTTTTCTTCAGGAGCTGCTAGAGAATGAAGTATCCAATTCAAAATACAATTTTCTTTCATCAATGTATAATATTATAGTCGTATAACGTTTCGTGCAGTGACTGCTTTTCTTTTTCACCTACTTAAGTACGAAGTTGGCACATTTTGTGAAACAATGGCCGTGAGCGACATGACTGTGACCAGGGAAATGAAATGAATAAAAAAAAACTAACTAAGTACCGAACGTATCGTAGTGCGTATACTCACACATAACATTAAGATAATATCCGATGGAGGAGTACTCGGTGTCGAGCCACGTGGCGCGGCACCGGTACCAGCCGGCGTGCGAGCCGCGCAGCGCGGCCCAGCGCAGCGTCGCCGAGCCGCGCGCCGACTCGTCGCCCGCCTCCAGGGGCGGCGGGGAGCTGACACCGACAACCAACATAAGACACGAGATTGACATGCTCCGCGCACTCCATGATACACAGACAATTTTTGGGTGGGTTTCAACGTGGGTGTATTTCCCGGATACTAGTATTTATAAGGCTCATAAGATTTATGATCTGGTAGTTAAATATTAACAGTAAAAACATATACTGGTCACATCTATAAGAGTTATTATTCATGTAGTAGGAAAAATTGGTAATTCAGTAAGTAGAATTCCAACTCTCAACCGTCAATCTGTTGCTCTTGTGAGCCAAGCTACTGCGATCGCTGCTTTTTATAGTGACTGAATAAATGTCGCTGCCCGTCACCTTAAAACTTATTGAATGTGGTGGAAAATTGGGGACAGCTGAATGGTAGATGGGAGTTGTGTACTTGAGTAGAAGATAGCGGGTTCGAATCCCGGTCGCGGTCGAATGTGGTAAGGTTACCACAAAATTAACAACTTAACTGTTTGCTTAACATACGTTGATACGTTAGAAAAGTAAGAGAACAACTGTAAATGTAAGACTATAAATATGTATATGTTATAGACCTGTGCAGTCTAGTAACTAAACTCATGAGTCATGACTACAATACATCTGTATTATAAAAATCACTAGTCCACATAGTACAGCCGGCACGAGGGCGCCGCCACATCGAGTCTGTTTAGTTTGTCATAAACTTCTGTTGGACATCGGAATGGTTTTAGGTCAAGCGTCCTCAATCCGTTAAGTAAATGCAAGCGCATTTAGTGGCTTCCGTGACCTCAGTACACTTGACAACGTACGTTCTGTTCATTATACCAACAGGAGAATAAAACTGCTGAAATGTAACAAAAATTAACTGAATAAAAAGATATTACACTTTACTGGCTGGTACATCATGAATACTCATTATAATAAGTAGTCAATTCACCTAAAAAATTCACGCCAACATCCAACCAAACAAACTCAAATTAGTCGGTGTATACAAAACATTACAAACTTCCTAACAACAACAGCAAAAAAGGCAAGTTTTATTAAAGAAATAATGTGAACCGGCTTTAATAACTAACGAGATCTGTCCGTACAACATAACTAGCTACGACCTTGTAACAGTTGCGAAGGTCGATACTATAACAAACGGGAGGGTGAGGGTAAGGGCACACGGCCATGTGGAATAAAAGTGAACTGTCAGCGGCCGCCCTCTGTCTCCGATTGTTTCGTTCACTTGCTGTAAGTTGTAATTCACCCGCCACCACATTCTCATTCACATTGTACATAAATTATGTGGGATTCCTTTCCTATTTTATAGGAATATATGCATACTATCCATACCTGTTTATTTGTAAATATTCTTAAAGAAAAACTCTCAAATTAAAACATTTGATAAAGTTAATAGCTAATACAAACTATTAATGATCGATATTACATGACATGACATAGCATCAGGCCTGTATTCCCCGAAGGGGTAGGCCTCTGCCTACCGCTTCGGGCCTACACCTCTGTGTACACAGTCGTACACCCACATTCCACCAATGCTGTTATTAGGTCGTAGGATCGTATGTAATAGGTGGTGAGCCTATTGCTATCTACCGCATGTAAGATGCGATGCCTGTCAATAGGCTTCTAATAATAATTATAATACCTGGTAGGGTTGGTACCTGGTAGGGTTGGCATCGTCTCGCAGCCACCAGGCGCGCGCGGGCGGGTTGGCGTCCACGTCACAGCGCAGCGCGGCCGCGCCGCCCGCCGACAGGGACACGCCGAACCCGGGCCAGCGGGAGATCACGAACGATGGAGGATCTAACATCAATAAACGATTTTATTAATGTAATATAATCTTGTATGTATATTATATTCTCGAGATTTACATCAAAGTCCAAAGTCGCCGACAGAATCTGTTCGCGCAACTGCCGTGCAGAACGGTCGCCAGAACTGAATCGCCAGTGTGTCGCACTTCAAAGATGCTCAATGCCCTCCTGACGGCCAACCCTGAATGTGATGTAAAATTATGCGGGTATGTCTGACGTTCTGTGAGAAAGTACGCGAGGGTGTCCACTGTTCCATGTTAGTAAGTAACGAATAATTTGTTTATGAAAAAATTGCCTGCATGGTATAATTTTATTTTTATTTTATTTCTATGTTAATTAATGTAATTGGTATTGTACCGTGTAAATTAACTGTAAATCATTATCTTGAAGAATTTTTAATATCACTACTTGTGAATTATCTGCAAAATCTCACTCACAATTCACGGTTTATCTAAATTGTTCTAATTGACAAACAAAAAATATATATAATCGAAATTAAAATGACTATATAAATATCGATAAAACATCAAATACACACATATTTAACCTTGTAAATCCACTCAACTTCAAAATCAACTACAAAATCAGCTGAAAACAATAGCAATAGGAAATATTACCAATAACCGATGACATAAAACGATGTTCAGTAGACACAGAAATACGCAAAAATGATGGCGCATCACGGAGCGATATATTCGCCGCGGTTACGGTTCGCTCTCCCCCGGGAGCGATCCGAGCGGCCGGAGCCACGCGAGCGCTCACATCAACAGTATTCGAACGTCAGAGCTCGCATAATCATACTCTCTAATATTTGAGTTGTCTAACTTCAACAGCATTTACATAGATTTTCATATTAAGCTCAACTATTGAACCAATATTGTATGTATCTGTATGTTGGGAGGGTAAACACATTGGCTTCCTAGCAATGTACACAAATATTATATTATGTATCTACACTGAGAAAATATCGAATGTACTTTAAAGCATCTAAGATTTCAGGCAGCAGAGAGGTTACAGACATGAAATCAATAAATACGTTTGGATAATATTTTCTTACAACTTCGCATACGGTTTAAAATATATTTTTAGGTTATCTTTGGTAATATATGTACCTAAGTTAAAATAAAATCGTAGATCGTCTAGAACACGAAACTATTCATGAAAAGTAAAAGAAGGGAAACTTGTTTCGATGGAGCGATACAATTAGCCACAGATGGCTTTTACAGCTTCAATTGGCATCGGACGGAGAGCGGAGTGGAAGCTCTCAAGCCAAATTAAAAATTAAGCATTAGCTACGGCGGCCTGTTCCGAGAGCAGCCTGGAGCAAGTGTTGGAGAAATGTCGGTTGTATCATGAATATACCAGCAATTGGATACGGAGTCATGAACGAATTAAGTGTAAGTATGACGCTAAACTAGTTTTTCTGTAATTATTGAATTGAAACGGGACTTAATCACGCAAAAAACTTAACATTTATTTAAACTGGAAGCTGACCCCTACCTAGCTGGGAAAATTATTGTCATTTATGTCGCTGGGACGGAACGATGAATGAAATAAAAATGTCGCTATCACTATATTAAGGACAGCTCATTCACACATAAATAATTAATTAATCAATGATATCATGTAACAAACAGTATGGTATGGACCGGCCATGTCTGCCGCACGTCAGGTGAGGTGTAAGGTAGAAAGACCACCGACTGGCTGCAATTAAATGCTGGACGACACCACGGCAGACCAAGGTGAAGATGGAGGGACGAGCTTGACTCTACAGAAAGGCCTGGACCTCATGAGCAAGGAACAGAAGTGTGTGGAAAAAGGAAAGGCAGGCCTTACTTGTGAGTATAGTTAGAGAATATAGGCTGGATAGACCATGTTAGAAGTGCGCTTGGTTGGTTTGAGAATAGAATTGACTAAAATTAGTACTTACATGTAACATGTATCTCGAGCTTGGCGGTCATGACGTGCGCGGGCGCGGCGGTGACCGCGGAGGTGGCGGTGAGGGGCGCGGGGGCAGAGGGACGCGCGGGGGCAGCGGGGCGCGCGGGGGTGGCGGGGCGCGCGGGGGTTCGCTGGCGTGCGTCGCACTGCAGCGTCGCGTTGTGCAGCTCGCGCGCCGCCGTCACCACCGCGTGAGACACTGATACGCCTTCTGTGCAAAAGAAACCAATTTTATAATGCTTATGATTATAGACAGAAGGCTCTAGTAGAGGCACACCTCCGGATTCAAAAAACGACAGAACGTTGTTGTAATGCCTACCCTTAATATTTTTGTATAATAACTTTCGTGAGACACATTCATATTAATTATTGTTCAACGGTTATTACTCACTTGCATTTTTCGGGATTGCCCGACTAGTTTCGAACTCGAACGGAGCCCTTAGTCATGAGCTGAGGCCGCGGCGATGTCGCGAGTCAAACTGGCGCTGCACCGCATTGCATGCCGCCGCGCGCGGGCTGTAGATGCACACGGTGCCGGCGTCGGGAGTGTTCGTGTGTTTCCGTCATTTGTCGTGTCTGAGTTACCCATAGTGCATACCGAGCTAACTGTGTCGCACTCCAGACTTGACTCACTTTTACATGATGTAGACTTCAGAGCTGGTTTCCAGGCAGGAGGCAGTGTCCAACCACCGTCTCTGTTGAAGTTTGGGCGTCGACTTATTTCGATAGCTTCACGTACTTTTCGCGGAATGAAATATTTTTCCCTCGCTAGTACGGACGCCTTATCGAACCGTATGAAATGAGCCGCGCCCTTGCTACATGCGTGTTCTGCGACTGCCGACTTGTTAGTGTCCATGCTCTTCACATTACGTATATGTTCACCAAGTCTGGTTGCGATGTTGCGACGCGTTTCACCAATATAGCTTAGGCCACAGTCGCACGGTATCATGTACACTCCGGGGACGCCTAGCGGATCTTTGTCCTTCGGTGACCGTAGTAACTGTCGCAGCTGTCCGGGTGGGCGATAGACGGTCTTAATGCTATACTTTCGGCGTAGTATATGTCCTATTTTGTCCGTGACTCCTCGCACGAAAGGTAGGAAAGCTGGATTGCGTTCCGCGCCCGCCAGTCGACTACGACTCATGTCTACCGTATTTAGGCTGCGTATGCATCGTCGCCACTGGTAACCGTTGCTCTCCAGTACGTCTCGTAGGTGACCTAACTCCGCGTCTACATACTGAGGATCGCACAGACTGAGCGCTCGGTTAAGTAGCGATCTGGGTACGGAAGATAGGTGTGCTGGATGGTGATGGGAGTCTGCGCGTAGATATCGGTCGGTGTGTGTCGGTTTCCTATGGACAGTGTGTGACACACGACCGCCGGGTTCTCGGATGACGAGAACGTCTAAAAATGGCAAGACTCCACTATTCTCCTCTTCTACTGTAACCGCTATCTTCCTATGTATCCCATTCAGGTGAACTGTGAAATCGCTAAGCGCATCCCGGTCGATGATTGCAAATATGTCATCTACATACCGCCACCAGTATCTTGGTTTTGTTATGGCGGACTCCAAGGCTTGATCTTCGAACCATTCCATAAAAATGCTGGCAACCACCGGCGCGATCGGTGAGCCCATTGACACTCCGTCTACCTGCAGAAAAAACTCACCATTCCACAGAAAATAGCCACTTCTCAAACAGTATCTAATGCACTCAATGTATCCAGTGGGTAACGTAGTACCACTTAGTAGTGTAGAGATAATATTTATGACTTCCTCCACTGGAACATTGGTAAAGAGTGAGGTGATGTCGAAACTGACCATTATCTCCGAATCCTTAAGCTGCACATCTGCTAATAAGGTGACGAAGTGCCTTGAATCCTTTATAAAGCTACTTGACTTCCCGGTGTATGGTTGCAGTATAGAAGCCAAATGACGCGACAGTTTATAAGTAGGTGCGTCTATTTGACTTACTATTGGTCTCAGAGGCCAATCCGGTTTATGGATCTTGGGTAAACCGTAAATCTTTGGTGGTGTGGGATTGTGTGGTCGCAGCATTGTCAGAAGGTCACTGTCATCAAGTCATCATGACTTGATGACAGTGATAAACACAGTGAAAGATTTACGGTTTACCCAAGATCCATAAACCGGATTAGCCTCTGAGACCAATAGTAAGTCAAATAGACGCACCTACTTATAAACTGTCGCGTCATTTGGCTTCTATACTGCAACCATACACCGGGAAGTCAAGTAGCTTTATAAAGGATTCTAGGCACTTCGTCACCTTATTAGCAGATGTGCAGCTTAAGGATTCGGAGATAATGGTCAGTTTCGACATCACCTCACTCTTTACCAATGTTCCAGTGGAGGAAGTCATAAATATTATCTCTACACTACTAAGTGGTACTACGTTACCCACTGGATACATTGAGTGCATTAGATACTGTTTGAGAAGTGGCTATTTTCTGTGGAATGGTGAGTTTTTTCTGCAGGTAGACGGAGTGTCAATGGGCTCACCGATCGCGCCGGTGGTTGCCAGCATTTTTATGGAATGGTTCGAAGATCAAGCCTTGGAGTCCGCCATAACAAAACCAAGATACTGGTGGCGGTATGTAGATGACATATTTGCAATCATCGACCGGGATGCGCTTAGCGATTTCACAGTTCACCTGAATGGGATACATAGGAAGATAGCGGTTACAGTAGAAGAGGAGAATAGTGGAGTCTTGCCATTTTTAGACGTTCTCGTCATCCGAGAACCCGGCGGTCGTGTGTCACACACTGTCCATAGGAAACCGACACACACCGACCGATATCTACGCGCAGACTCCCATCACCATCCAGCACACCTATCTTCCGTACCCAGATCGCTACTTAACCGAGCGCTCAGTCTGTGCGATCCTCAGTATGTAGACGCGGAGTTAGGTCACCTACGAGACGTACTGGAGAGCAACGGTTACCAGTGGCGACGATGCATACGCAGCCTAAATACGGTAGACATGAGTCGTAGTCGACTGGCGGGCGCGGAACGCAATCCAGCTTTCCTACCTTTCGTGCGAGGAGTCACGGACAAAATAGGACATATACTACGCCGAAAGTATAGCATTAAGACCGTCTATCGCCCACCCGGACAGCTGCGACAGTTACTACGGTCACCGAAGGACAAAGATCCGCTAGGCGTCCCCGGAGTGTACATGATACCGTGCGACTGTGGCCTAAGCTATATTGGTGAAACGCGTCGCAACATCGCAACCAGACTTGGTGAACATATACGTAATGTGAAGAGCATGGACACTAACAAGTCGGCAGTCGCAGAACACGCATGTAGCAAGGGCGCGGCTCATTTCATACGGTTCGATAAGGCGTCCGTACTAGCGAGGGAAAAATATTTCATTCCGCGAAAAGTACGTGAAGCTATCGAAATAAGTCGACGCCCAAACTTCAACAGAGACGGTGGTTGGACACTGCCTCCTGCCTGGAAACCAGCTCTGAAGTCTACATCATGTAAAAGTGAGTCAAGTCTGGAGTGCGACACAGTTAGCTCGGTATGCACTATGGGTAACTCTGACACGACAAATGACGGAAACACACGAACACTCCCGACGCCGGCACCGTGTGCATCTACAGCCCGCGCGCGGCGGCATGCAATGCGGTGCAGCGCCAGTTTGACTCGCGACATCGCCGCGGCCTCAGCTCATGACTAAGGGCTCCGTTCGAGTTCGAAACTAGTCGGGCAATCCCGAAAAATGCAAGTGAGTAATAACCGTTGAACAATAATTAATACCCTTAATATGATCCAAAATATACGATGAAAAGACCGAGAAGAGTTTCGTTTAGTTGCTTACGTACTTCTGTAATGTTGTCACTTACCGATAGAGTAGTTAGTGTGATGTATCCTAAGGTAAGGTCGGTGATCGAGTGCCGGCTCCAACGCTAGCAGCCGCCATGACAGTTCAGGGGGAGGGACGCCACCTAAAAACAATATAACGTTAGGGGAGCTGCTCAGAACTGGTCAATTTCATATATTTCAGTATATCAAGATCGGTCAGGCTCAATAAATCTCATAGGCTTATTAATATAGATTAGACTGCTAGCACTGCAAGCTGCAACAGTATTAAGCCGTCATCACTGTGTGTTGAGGTTACCTTCAGCGACGCAGCGCACTTCGAGCTCAGTCTTGTCTCTGACGGGCACCCACGTGTTGCCCGCGTCCAGCCGCCGCCCGTCCACCGCCAAGTACACCGACCGCACCGGTTCTGAGTAAACATGGTGTATAAATATCACCCTCTTTCAATCTTATCGCCTAATTGGCCATGCTCAGATCAAAGACAACTTTTGAAATATTCGATAGAAACATAAAGAGATTTATAAAATTTTACGATGTAAGAATGGACTAAGCTAAAAGATTTGGGTTAAGTCATAGTTAAGTAGTTACTCAATATGTATAAGTACCATAAGTTTAAAACAAAAGCTCACCATAAATCAAGAGCTTCGTCGGCTTCCCGGACACCGTCTTCCCATTATGATCACTATACGTGCACCTCCACGCGGCCGCGTCTCCTCTGGTGGCGCGCCCGACCACGATGGCGCCACCGTCACGCCACACACCCTCACCGCCGGTGACGTCACCACCGTGTGACGTCATCAGCTCACCATCCTTGTACCAGCGCACGTCACTAGAGTTGCTGACGTCACACTCGATGCGCGCGCGCGCGTGAGCTTCAACTAACAGCTCGCGGTCGAATTTAGGCACCTGTTGGAGCGTAAAGGCTTAATCCAAAAATGCATGCAAAATATTGTCTTGATTATTCTTTTTTATTGTAACTGGGTAGAAATGATATTTGTATGTCCCGCCGATTATTTCTATAAACACGCACAATTTAGTTGTCCTATTGAAGTAGCAAACTATACCATGAATAAGCCACCAGTAGTTTTAGATATAAGAAATGGCGTCAATTCTAATATAGCACGACTAAAGAAAATTTACTAGACTGCCTCGTTGGTCTAGTGGTCCCAAGCGCGACTGCTGAACAGGAGGTTTCGGGTTCGATCCCCGGGTCGGGCAAAGTGTTATTGAGTTTTTCTGTTAGGAAATTCTCAGTAGCAGCCCGGAGTTTGGAACTGTGCCCGGTTGATGGCAATAGGCTCACCACCTATTACATGGGACTTAATAACAGCATTGGTGAAATGGGGGTGTACAATTGTGTACACCTCTGCCTACCCCTTCGGGGAATACAGGCGTGATGCTATGTTATGTTAAAGAAAATTTAGAGCATTACCGTCTTTTACTAACTGTTACTAAGTGCAGGACGGCATGACGTCAAATTCAAATTTAATCTTGCCAACCATAATTTCCATACAATTTTAGTTTGACGTCTCTAATTAGTTTGACGTCTCTAATTTGAGTGGCTACCTAAAACTGTGCCTTCTAAAAAATTTCAGGGATTTTAATTTGCTTAGTTACATTTAAATTTAATATCTGTTGATTCGTCTCATCTTGGTTTATACACAGACCTTCTTACTAGACAGAAATGTTATAAATTTAGTTAAGTTTAGCTACATTAGAATCGACGCCAGTGTACGTGTTAACCAAATTTCATCAAATATATAACGGACACGACTTGTATGTGTGTAAGCACTTCAAACAACGAGAGCTTCCGTAACGTTCAGTCATGTCAATAGCTTAAAGGCTGACAAGGGACGACCTTCCTCAATAGCCGAATATATAACCACCTACTACACCGACCATAAATATATAAGTTGAAACGAAAGCTGAAGGCCTGAATAAATAACAGACGAAAGTTTATTTAACACCCGGTAATATCCATAATTATATTTATTAATTAACTATAGGATGAACCGTAATATAACAACTATAGGAAGGCATTGTTATAAAACCAGAACTAAAACATTACAAAAACAACAGCAAAAAAATATTGGAATTAAAAGTAAAATACCAACAAATTGTCAAACAGCAAAGCAGACCGACAATCAGCGTCCAATGTAAATCAGAGCGGAGGCGGCACAGAGCCGAGAGATTCCGGTAATTACGTTATAACTCCTGCTAATGAAGTCCGAGGGGATGCGGGGGCAGGAGTGAGGGGGGCAGGTTTGTAAGAAAAATAACAACCTTACAAGTAACGAGATGAATTTATTTACTCTAAATGAAGAACAAAATAAAGGAAACTAGGCACGTGCCTGTAGACTGCCGCGTCGCCGTCGTGTCGCCGTCGTGTCGCCGTCGTGTCGCGCTGAGCTCAACAATACTAACGCATTACAACATTTTTGCTAAAAAATAAATACATACTTCAGTGTAACTACAGCTACTTCTGTATTTATAGAGTCTTATTGGATGGTAGATAACCTGAAATGCAGCAGTAAAACCTTTGCCTTGCGGCGCTAGAAATTCCTACAATATCCTTGCGGCTGTGTTTATAGAAATGCTTGCACAATCATCCAGATCTGGAACCATCTACAGAATAAAATTTGACCTTTGTGACGAGCGCTGATTGTGATCTACACCACCAACCATGCCGTCAGTTTGCTTTGAGGAATTGAATCTTGAAGACAGACCCATAGTCGTAGGGGTTTGTAGCCAACGGCATGCAATCATTTATACATGCTAACCTGTGGCACTACATTGGGTGTGGGCTGGTCGTGCTGCGGCTTGCGCGGCGGCGTGGCTTGCGCGGGCCGGATCACGAACGTGTCGAGGCGCGAGGAGGCGCGCGGGCCGGGCGCGGCGCCCGCGTCTCCGATCGCGTCGCGCACGGCACCGCGGATGTTCAGGATCGTGTCGCCCGTCTTCACGCGCCGCTCGGCGACACTTGACTGATGACCAAATCAAATAATTACTGGTATCGTACATCACTGTAACATGTTCCAGTTTATTATGGAACAAAATCCATAGGATCACAAAAATGCTTAGTGTTTTGTACTCAACATAAAATATGACATAAATAAAGCAATAAGAATGTTTTTAAAACTCTGTATGCGTGAACTAAGTAATATGAATAAATATTGTTCAGAATTAATGCACCAGATCAGTGATAACAAGTCAAAAAGAATCCATTAACATAACAACATTATTAGTTGTTACAACATAATATTACTCACTTTTGGCGTCCGATCCCAGTCCTGTCCACTGCTGCGCTTGGTCCTCGCATCCTGCGTTTGTGCATTCACTGCGTGTTCAGTCTCAGTGGGACGGCTTCCCGCGGTCGCATCGCTTGCATCGGTCACATCGCTCGCATTCGTTGCGTCGGTGGTGCCGGTCGTGTCGGTCGCGTCGCTCGCGTCAGTCGCGTCGGACAGCACGGGGTAGAGGGGAGCGTCGCGCACGGCGTCGGCCGCGTCGGCGGGCGCGGGGGGCGCAGGGGCGGCGGGAGGGGTGCGCTCCGAGCTTGACCACTCCGAGGCGTGCGAGAAGGGGAAGCCTGCGTAAATACAATATTCATTTAATAATTGCACATGGTATATTAATATGTGAAAACTTGCTTAGTTACTCGACAACCTAAGTAGGTCATAAATATTTTAGTTGACTTCTTTTTTAGAGTATAGTTACAGCGAGTTCCATAATATTTTTCGTTAGGTAATCTTCTAAATTATAATGACATGATGGCTGCCCTATCGCTCCGTGTAGCACGAATAAATCCGTATGTAGATAGGTCATTCCGTGTGGTCCTGACAGGCACGGTTAACTTCCAGAATGATTGATAGGCGTACAATCCATTTCCCCACCAGCCCAGCCTACAGTCCGTGACTACTAAACATTTATTTATTCGCGTCGCTACAGGCCGCTGTACATCTATCTTGCAAATTATTCTGACACCAAACAAAACTCCCGTGCCGTTAAATATTAATCAAGCTAATGCTATCTAACCTATTAGCAAATTAGAATATCACAAAGTAATTACACAACACGATACTCATATTTCACCTCGACCATACGTAACAACAACTTAACGTTAAAGTTATATTTCAACGCGAAGTGTGTAGGAACATGTTATTTTGGCAACAACTTAACGTGTCCCTGTCCAACCCTCTGTTGCCGCCTGGGACCGCGCACGTGTGCCGCGCGCTCGCTCAGCGACGGTAATCCTCGCATCGACGATAAAATATACGGCAAAGAAAAAAGTGATGAAAATGCGAGTCATACTAGCGTCGTAATGGTTCCGTTAGAAAATAATCCAAAAACTTGTGGTTGTTTATTCATTCTGGAGTAGTTAAAAGATATGATATATTATATAATATCCGCCATAATAAGGCAATTTGTGCGAAGACTTGTTCCATAGTTTCAGGGTGTCGAGTTGTTGGGTGGTCTTCGTACGTTCTTGTCTTTAGTTTAAGTTACTAACACTAGTATTAAGTGCAAAACTGTTACTAACAAGTTATGGATCTTATAGTTGTCCGAAATAAAATGATTAATAAAAAAATGATTAATAATAATATACTAAATATCGAATATAATAGGTATGAGAAGTACAGAAGAAGATTAAATTAATTAAAAAAAACACGCGTGGCATTTTTTTAATCTGACTATGATTCCCGTGATAATGTAAGGATTCTAAATATACCCCATACATAGAAATCGTTTCAGGCATTTAGAAGTTATGGTGGAATAAAGAAACTCACAAACATACATACATACATGAACCCTAAAAACATAACACGCCTTTTTTGGGGCAGTCGTGTAAATATACCTTTTTAAAAGTAAAAGATTTAGTATAAGGTGTGGTATAATACCATACAACAGCACTATGAAGCAGTTAACTTTCGTATGCACTATTGAATTCAACCTGTGAACTAAAGCCGTTTTTTTTTTTATAAAAAAGCAACCAACAGATAAACAAGACACAGACAGCAAGATTGTCCAATTTCATTTCGGGGACACCTTTAATAAGTAGCGTCAATGGATATGTATCAAGTAATTTATAAAGAGGAGTTAACAGCAAGCTCATGAAGTTAGGGTTTAGTTGATGTGCTGAGAGGCACATTGGTGGTACATTGTGTATAACGTTATAAACAACCGCCGTGTCACGGTAGTTAGTGCACACATTCATCTGAGACGCGCGGGTCTCACACACACACGCTGTACTGTGTACGAGGCGTGATGCCGATATACGAATACATTGACACAACACAAACCAATCAAATATAAATCTCAATACTCAATACATAGCTCTCAAAAGAACAGTACTAAAAATATATGTACAAAGGCGAGGTTAAACCTTACATAAGTTATCTTACAGCAAACCTTTGAGTGATAGAAATATTAGAATAGATGAGAACAGAATGAAGTGTACAACAACAAACGATGTAGTAATAATATAAATATATAGATACATACATAATCTTATTAAAATAGATAACATGATAAATTATATACAATTATACACAAATATAACAATATCATACATACTTATTACAATACACATACATATACTGATTTACGTTGAAGGGCATGCTCCCTGACTCTCCTCTTGAACTCATCCAGAGAAAAGCTATCACGTTTTTGATGGATGGTGAAGATTAAGGCTAACGGTTTGAGCAAATACATAATGTGTTGTACATATACCGTAACTAATTTAAATAACCTATTGAGTAATGTGTGACGGAAAATATTAATAATTGAGCGCAACGTATGATTTGTCAGAACAGCTTTTGAATTTATTAATAAAAATAATTCTCGAAAATTAATTATCAGCATCTGACCTCTAACATCAACACTGTCATATTTAACATAATGGTGATGTATGAGATGAGAGCTACACGTTGCATATCACAATCTAACATAACAAGAAAACTAATTGTGAATATTTAACTAACTTATTTTATTTATTACAACTTTTACAAATCACGATTTGTTAATTAAATTACACTGTCAATACCGGTTTAACTCTTTATCGGACTCCCCAATTTAATTGCAAGGGACAACGATCATATCAGACACATAACAGTCGCGACCGATGGCTTAATGACTACAATACAAAGGCGCCTGTTGTGTGACGTGCGAGCGCGCGATATTAATGAGTGGCATTAATCCGGGGCACGCGCGCGCCACGTGTCGCCCACACGTCGGCCACACGTCGGCCACACGTCGCCACGATACGGGTAATAGTGTCAACATAGTTGGTTAATTTAAAAAGTTTCCCCGACATGTGTCGCCCAGCGGGGAACTTGTGAGTGTAGATTGTAAACTTTATTGTAATGCGTAACTCGACATGTCTGTGATTTTGTGTAGACAAGAGTGTTTACTGCGAATTATTATTGTCTAAGTATTTGATGGGAAAAGAAAGAGTAAAGTTATACATTTTTATAGAAAGAAATAAACGCTGCTCAGCACGAATCTATAATCATCAACAACAATCTCCCAAATAAATACTCCAGGTGCTCTAACAACTAAGCTATCCCGACCTCTGCTCACTTCTCCAATTTCTTCTTTCACATTTTAAACGTCTTATGGTGACGTAATTGCTATCTATTCAGTCCCTAAAAAACCGTCACCTGTCGAGCATAGTGTTATGGAGTTTTTCAGCCCGAAGTGTGACATTGTGCCCGATCGATAGGTTCACTACCAATTGCATGGGACTTAATATCTGCATCGGTGAAATGTGGGTTTAAACAGTACATCTCTGGACAACCCTTAGGGGTACAGGCGTGATGCTATGTTTTATAATCTAAAATCTGATTACACACACCGCGGGACGCATGACGCCACCACGCTAGAATTTATATAATCCTAGCTGGTGCTCGTGACTTCGTCTGCGCGACTAAAGGAGGCCTATGTCCGTCCTCAAGATACAATCTATCTCCTTGACAAATTTCATTACGATCAGTTCAGGGGCTTAGTCGTGAAATGGTAACAAACAAACAGAGCTACTTTCGCATTTATAATACAAGTATGGAAGTATGGATGACAATATATTAATCTCATTACAGTATCAATACGGGTTAACGATACATTAACGTTTTGTTTTCGACTTGACGATAAACAGATCGTCCATTCACCCTCCGATATGACACACTAGCGGTGCCCCGCAGTTTCACACGTCGATGTCCCATGTAATCCATGGATGGTCAGGTAGGAAGTAGGATGTTCAGGCGACCAACTTGAAGCTGAGTCTAATAGTAATCAATTATCATAGTGCTTGTGAAGATAAGTTGCTTTAACAATGTACTTCTTACGTAGGTACATTTAAGTTGATATAAATTGGAGGCTACGGATTTAATTCTGAATTGGAACGGATTTAATTTTAATTCTGAACAAAAGATTGTAATTCAAGATAAATCTTTGAAAAGCATTAACGCATGCTTAGCGAACTCTAAAGTTACAATATTAAATGGAAAAAGAATACGGTCGCGAACAGGATTCGAACCTGCGCCTCCCGGATGAATAATCCAGGCGCTCTAACCACTAAGCCATCTCGACCTCTTAGTGGTTAGAGCGCTTAGAGGTTCGAATCCTGTTCGCGACCGTATTCTTTTTCCATTTAATATTGTAACCTTAAAAGATTGTAAGTTAACAGCTAGCCTTGTGGCCAAAGATATTTATGAAATTTCTTAATAAATAACAGACATACTATGAAACAATACATCGTGAGCACTTTTACTACTGAAATCACCAACACACGGTGATGAATACTCGTTCCTCCTCTTTACTGAAAGAGGCATTAACCAGCACTGCGTTGACACAATGCTGGTTAATTTGTATTTATGAAACATTGATCTTGTATCTCAGCCACTCGTATAGTATTAGCTATCACATCGCGGAGCTCGCTCAGTTGGAAGCTCGGAACTGCTGCCCGGAGCTGTGATCGTGACGTCACACGAGCGATGGAGCCGACGCGATGACGTCACGTTACGACGCACGGCCCACTGGCCCGGCGCTGATATACGCGAACATCAACCAGTATTTTATTTTAATAAACGCTATTACGATACTGTGTTTTGCTTACCAAGATGTCAAAAACTAAGGCCTGAGCTAGATTGTCTTGTTATTTTAATGAATTTGTGAAAGGATTTTTGAATTAAGAAATAACTGAAACTTACTTCAACTAATCAAAACTATGTGTTGGTATGATTCAGCCAGCGGTGGACCCGAATGTTCTAAAATAATGTGCTCACGATGCAAAAGTTTAACTACGGTATCGAGATCCCAAGAGGAAACTTGCCCCGTACGAGGAGACTAGCCTATTACTGTTTCTGCGTAACGACCGATTCCCCAAATTGTCAGTGAGGAATTAAACTCTCCAGTTATAGGAATACAATCGAAAAACTTCAAGTTAGAGTTATTGTTTGAGGCAGTATGATCACATTACAGTAATTAATCGTTCAGTGACCAAACGCGTCACCCCCGCGCCGGCTATTGTTATGTTGTCGTTTTATATTTTATTTACTAAACTCCTATATTTTAATACAAAGGGTGGACAGATAAGCGCGTGACGCATGGCCGGCGGTTACTGATGGCTGCAATTAATACTCGCTACAGAACAACTCATTATTCACGACAAGCCCGCTACTGTAGGTGAGGTGAGGTGAGGAGAGCGGGGGGAATAGTAACCTTGGTACTTGAGGAAGTAGGGGTTTAGACAATTTTGTAATTGTTAGGGGACTTGGGGATGCCGAAGCGATTTATTAGCATCCCTTCTATACGATACAATTACTTGTATGGCCTAAAAATAGATGTTAAGCAAACAATAAGCACCCACGTAGCAGAAGCCGACCCAAGTCTCAGTGTAGAACAATTTGTTTAGTAGAGAATGATAATATTCATGTCGTCTTCAGTACAGTTTAGTGATATTTAGCTGCGTAGGATTATGGAAGTGAAATCCAACTAATTGGGAAGGCATTAGATTATATATATCATACGTGTACAGTCTTAAACTGTACATGTTTTATGACGCTGCGACCTCGATCGGGCGCACATCATTTTACTTAACAAATTGAACATTTTAATATTTACTGCGTTAACATACACGAAGCGAACAACATGAGAGGAAAGAATCGTCAATAGTCGTCAACGTCAACAGATTCATAATCCATATTGGTGTTAATAAACTTTACTCATCGTCTCATAAATGAGCAAACACCTCATTCAATACGGAAGTCAAAGTAACATTCAAAACGGACGCCACAAACAATTGAAAATAAAAATGTCATAAAATGTGAATCGGAATCACTCTGAATTCTATTTTGTTTACAAGCCACAAGCGGCAGTGACGTCACCGCTCGGTATAATGTACGAACAAATGTTTTAATGAAAAAACTCGTACAATTAACAGCTTCCGTCCGTCAGCCCCCGGCGGAGCCTTCCCGCCGTGTTTACACGATGGACCAGTTACAAGTTATATGCAAAAGGACCAAGCTTACTGACTAGTAGGTTGTAACGGGAAAGGTGACCTTGAACCTTGCGTAAAACGAACATTAGTCACATTAGCTTTACATCTATAATGTTACAAGTGATGTCTGAGTTAGGTATTATAAATCCGCGTCATATCTTATTGATAAAGCTGTAATAAACTAGCAGTAGGTATGAACATTAAAAATAGAGCTAACGAAAACTTCTCACAGCACAGGTTACAAAAGCAGAAAATTAACGACAAACAAGTCACATAATTATTTTCGTGTGCTTTCTTGTGACTACGTAACAATATTAATATCGGCGGTACTTCTGTGCCTCGTTATATTGTGGTGCCACTACACGCGGCGGGAACACCCCTCTATTAGTTTAACTGCCGCACTGATTTGACAAGCCGCCGCCGTGAGCCGGTGTGTACCGACAGGAGACCACTGTGTACCGGTGACCCAGTGCAAACAACGAACCGTGGGTAGAATGAAGACTTGCTTGAATTGTAATGCTGTGTCTCCCTATCTATTGCGTGTGGTTGGAAGCGGGGCTGCTGTCCATTTTTCGGAGCTGTTTGACGTGAGGTACAGGTTTTATAGGTTCCGAAGTCGATGATACGCCAAAAGTTATTATATTAAATGGAAAAAGAATATGGTCGCGAGCAGGATTCGAACCTGCGTCTTCCAGTCAGATACTCTGACCGCTAAGACATCTCGACGTCTGCTCATTACCCCGAATTCTTCTTCCATATTTTAATATTTACTCCCTTAACAGGAAACTGAACTGATACGACTAACTTTGCAGTTAATAGAACGTCGTACAGATGCAATTGCCTTAAAAAATAGAGATAAAGCTATGCATGCGTTAATGCGTTTCAAAGAGAAGAGAAGTTAGTCGAAATTCATGTTCTATAAACGTGACCCTTCAAAACCTTGCACTTCGATGTAACCACCACACGAGGGAACGATTAACAACAAGCGTCTCATCAGCGGACCTCTCTGAGCTAACGAGCGACCACTTAGCGGACACTTGTCGCGGGTCCCCACCTCCCCCGCTCTCCACCACGACCGCGTCCCTATAGTGTGGTGTACCGGTATCCTAAGTGACGTGCTCACCCTTCATTTGATCATAGAGGGACTTTCGCTTATTGCAAAGTGTTTGTTTTGTGCACGTTTTTATTGGCGAACGCCCTAGAGCCCTATAAGTACCGAGTGACGACCCGATACAGCCATAGTGTTCCGACGTTTTATTATCAAGATGGGCTTAAATTACTACAAAATATTTATTGTCATTATTCATGTGATCTTAAAAAGGGTGGGTATACATTGGCGATTTGATTAATGCAATTAAAAAAAGATGACTTAATGGTCAGAGCGCCTGGAGTATTTATACGGGAGGCGCAGGTTCGAATCCTGCTCACAACCGTTTTTTTCTTTCCACGAAAATGTATAACTTTAGAGTTCGCCACGCATGCGATAATACGTTTCAAAGAATTATTAGCTACTAAAATAGTTGTGAAAAATATCGGTCCCCCTTTAATGCAATAACAAGCTGTGAATGAATACCACTTAAATTGGTTTAATTTATTCATTGCGCGCAATTGCTACGTAAGCGTAGCCGTCGTAGCTACGACATCAGCTACGTCGTAGCAACTGCGTAGTCATTACTGTATCCGTCAAAACTTTTGAAGAATATTATAATGAGAACAGTTTAACTAATGATTTTGAAAGAACTGCCTCGTTGGTTTAGTGGTCCGTAGCGCGACTGCTGAGCGATTCCCGGGTCGGGCAAAGTGTTATTGAGTTTTTCTGTTAGGAAATTCTCAGTAGCAGCCCGGAGTTTGGAAATGTGCCCGGTTGATGGCAATAGACTCACCACCTATTACATGAGAATTAATAACAGCATTGTTGAAATGTGGGTGTACAATTGTGTACACCACTGCCTACCCCTTCGGGGAATACAGGCGTGATGCTATGTTATGTTTATGTTTATTTTGAAAGAAATAACCCACTACTACTATATTGACTCCAAGGCTAATACTAAACAAGAGAGAGTTGTTTGCTTCAATATATTTCTTCGCTGGTCGGCTGTAGCAGTAACATTAGCCGTAGCGCTAGTACTAATGAACTTTGTAACATAACCCTAGTTCTGTTCTCGTGGTCTCTTACTGTCGGAACAATAACATGTCCCTATTTATAACTTAATGCGGACCTACGTGGAACCTATTACGGCTTGCGAACAACAACAACTGGTGCCGACACAGTTGTCAAGAACAACTTTATAATAATATTGTAGAAAGGGATCTACGTTGATGATACGTGATACGAGATCAGTTACTAAATAATGATTCCTCTTCAGTGTTAAGCTTGATTATGTATATATTTTTAATATATTTAGCAACAAATTCCTATCCTTAATAGCACCCTTGTCAATCTACGTATCTGCACATAGTGTCGGCATGTCTGTCGGCACGTGTCTCCTGACGCTCGGCTGTCTCTCACAGTGGTCTCACGTAATGTGTCGAACACTCTCATTATCACCTGCCCTCCCCGCTCCCACGCCACACACACACACACACACACACACACACACCCTACCTGCCTTCGATCAAACAAATTTGATACAAAAGGGCAACAATCTGCTAAATTGATTGCCCTTTTTTTACTCAATGATAAAAAGCGATAAGTAATACATTAGAAACACATTATGTGCGGTTTAAGACAAATAATGCAAGAGAGTGAACTTGAGCTTTGTGGCATTTTTGAACAATATTAGTTTTACTACTCGTTAAGTTTAGCATGGAAAGAGCAACAAAAGTAGTTTCCGTCGTGTGATGTGACGTCACAAAACAATACACATAACTGCTGACACAACAAACATAACACCGTGCCATAACATACGCTGTGTAACGTGCAGAAGTACGGAAGAACAATGCTCATATTGTGTACGATACAGAGACGTGACAGAAGCTACGTATGTAACAGTACGGAGACAATCTCCATTTTGTGCATACAAGGCGGAGACGACGCCATGGCGTGGCGTTAGCTATGTATGTAGTGCTCCGTAGTGACAATTAGCCGCTCGTGAAAAGGCCAGACGCGATTGAAGGGAGTTGAGTGAGCCAGTGTTACTTCAATGAGTTTACACCGAGTGTTTACAATGTTCGCCTCTCACTCGTGTTAAATACACCTCGCAGGCGGAATGTTTAACGAACACAATGTTGTAAACTCACTTAGTCTCAACAAGTTGTTAGTTGGGTTCAGCAAAAGAAACTTGAAAGCAGAATTAATAGAGAAATAGTAGAGATGAGACCAGTGAGAAATATTGTGAAAAAAGAAGAAGATATTGTAACGAGGATTGTGAAGGATATAAACATGCTCACATGGTGTGGACATGTACAGCTTACTGAAGTTGGGGAAAAGGAGTGTAGAGTTCGTTAACTCAACATTTATATGTAAGTGCAAATGATAAAAAATGCATGCAGAAAATGTCAAATGTCAGTGAGTGCTCAACGGGTATGACTCTAAATGAAAATGCAAGTTGTCCGATTCAAACCACGTCTAATTGAACACTAAATAAATTGTCAATTTACAATAAAAATGTAATGTACAAAAATACATAGGTTTTGCTCTGTCGTATGTCAATGCACTCCCAAATGTGGGTCGCGATCAAAGTGCAAATACGCGAGCCTACAACCTACTTACTTATTTAACAAAAAATTAAATATTATGAAACCATGTACGTACACCGTACATATTGCCAGTCCAAAAGAATGACAAATCAATGTAGCATGTAAACAACAAAAAATAAAAAAATAACAATACAAAGAAAAGCAATATAAAAAATGTAGAATATGTAAAAATGTGAACTAAATTCTATAAGTGGAATGCCCCACTGCCCTAATCAACATACGTCACTATGTTTATGAGTGTCAAATTTCACTGCACTCGAGGACTCAACACTTTGCACCGTATTCACTTCACTATGCACTTTCGTGTCCGGTTTGTTGATAACGCTGTACCCCTCCTCGATGTCATCTTCTCGTCTGCTTCTGCTTCGGGCATCTCGCGGACCCTCCCCCAGCCTTTTCATTGTAATTTTTCGCCAATAGTACACCGAGGGTACAAACAGTGCAACGCTAAAAGTTATGACGACATATATCATGATATAGTGATGGACATCATGAGACGACATGGTTTCTAGCTTCGATTGTTCTTTAATCGAGCTCAGTTCTGTATTGATCTTCTTGAATATCTCTGCGTGGGTTTCAATATGCAATGATGAGTTGCGAACAGAGGTGTTAATAATATTGTTGATGGGAGAGATCGTGGGTAAAATCATAGCATTTGGTTCATGAACTAGAATGTTACTTATATGTCCTCTATTTGCATACAGCATAAATGCATCGCCTTGCAATTCACATCCTTGTTTAAGTGTTATCAGACCCGTGTGACGTAACGTCTCCGATGTCATTTGAGTCCCGCACACTAATTGTACTTCACACGTGCCACAACAATAATAAAACCATGTGTTTTGTTTATGCAACTTTTCCCACTTGTCAGCACATACTTTTATTTCCGTATGACAATACACAATATGTTCTTCGTTGTTCCTAATCAGCTGTATATCACAGACAGACTTACGCCGATCGCCAGTGCTATATATTGGGTGATTTAATTTGCACATAAGAGTTTTGTCATGCACATTTTGGCATTCTTGGATATCATTCCGTTCTAAGGGTATAAACGAGTATTGGTTAACGTTAAATGCAATATATTCAGAGTTTGGGATAACGTACATCACTCGATTAATGTCAATTCGTTGAGGTATGCTGATTAATTTGTTTAATTCGTATAGTGCATCATTTAAAATCGGTATTTTTATTTCCATCAATAAATATTGCTGTGTAATACGTGCATGTACTCTGAATAGCCTGTAGATTTCTCTGACGTCATTCAGAACTTCAGGTAACGTACAGTCGCGAGGTAATTGTCGAGCTATTTTATCCAATTCGCTCTGCATTTGATTTGGTGATAATAAGTGAATATCAATATGTCCTCTGTACATATTTGTCAACGTGTTGACTAGGGCTTGTTGTATACCTTTTAGATTCTGAACCATTGTTTCTGCAGCCATTGCCGATGTTATAATGTAGAAGGCGTTTGAAGTATCAATTTTATCTTTCTGTGTCTTATTTTCTATAGTATTTAGGTGCTCATTTATTAAGTTCAGCTGCTTTACCATAGTAGCTTCGTTGCGCTGTACAATGTTATGTTCAGATTCCAAAATACTTGTCTGATTTTTTTAGCAACTGTAATAAATGGTTCTCATTGTGCTGGATTGTTTTAATGTCATCTTCATATTTATTTGCAAAATGTTGATCTAATACTCCAAATAATGAATTTGCAATATATCCAACTCCGTCGATTAATCCTCTTTTGACCCTGTGTTGGATCATTTTTGGTCCTTCGAGCCGGATTTGAACCAGCGACCTATGGAGCTCAGTTCTGTATTGATCTTCTTGAATATCTCTGCGTGGGTTTCAATATGCAATGATGAGTTGCGAACAGAGGTGTTAATAATATTGTTGATGGGATAGATCGTGGGTAAAATCATAGCATTTGGTTCATGAACTAGAATGTTACTTATATGTCCTCTATTTGCATACAGCATAAATGCATCGCCTTGCAATTCACATCCTTGTTTAAGTGTTTTGGTCCTTCGAAACCGTTGCAAGTATAGTCCTATTGATCGGGCCGTAAAGTGTCGTATCGCGCCGCGGGTGTTATCGTGCACGAGCATTCGGGGCTGTAGCAGCGATCCAGGTTCCAGAGCGACACATCGAATACAGGGAGAGTTCCTGAATTTCAAGTAAGATCGTTCATATTTTACTTATTACGTTGACAATGGAAGGTTTAATCGCACGGCAGGCTGAGATTCTTGAGGAGGTGAGGAGAATCCATTCTAATTTTAAGAAGGATGCAGCGAGTAGGAAAACCTCTGAATACATTCGTCAAAGGCTTGAGCGATTGGATCAGATTTGGGTGGAGTGTGAAGAGAAAAATCGGGAGCTAATGGCAGTAGAAGATAAAGGTCATCAATATTACACCGATAATATTTATGAGGTGATCAAGAACTGGTACCACGGAGCGCGTAAGGAGATTGCAGCGTGCGAGATCAAGCCTCAGGCGGGATCTAGCAACGCCGCCCACAGTAAGGTAGACGTCGAGTTCGACAGCACTCTTTTTGGGAAGACATCAGGAGCAGAGAACAAGTTACCCGAGTTACTGCAGTTGCAACAAGCCAACTTTCGTGCATTTAAGAAGTTGTTAGCGAATAATTGCATTGACGACATTCATGAAAAATGGGAGATTGAGGATATGATAAAAACTTTGGAGTCGCGGTGGACTGCAATTGACAAATTACATTTACAAATTGATGGTATTTTAGAAGGAGAGCATAATGACTATTACAAGGAAATTGGTCGTCATGAAAGTGCTTTTGCGAAAGTAAAACGGTCATTGAACATGAAATTAAACGCCTCGTTGCATCAACAACAAAAGGTGCCAAAGATTGACATACCCACTTTTAGCGGGAATTACATCTTATGGCCAACTTTCATGGATCTATACGTGGAAGCCATTCATAATAATCCTGCTATTGCAAAAACCCAAAAAATGCAGCATTTAAAGGGAAGATTACGAGGTGAAGCGGAAAAGCTGGTACAACATTTACACATTGCACCGGAAAATTATGACACGTGCTGGGAAATATTAAACCATAGGTATAATAACAAGTTCTTATTATTCACTAAGAATTTCCAGGTATTTATGCGTCAACCTACTATACAAAAACAATCTGCATTTGACATTAAGAGGTTATATGACACTAGTAATGAAACCATAAATGCTATACATAACCTGGGTGTAGACACAAGCTCATGGGATCCTATTCTAGTGTATGTTTTATGCGAAAAACTTGATTCTGAAACATATTCTGAGTACATGCAGTCCAGGTCGGATCCGCGGGAGATACCTACGTTCAATCATTTTATGGATTTCCTTGAAAACAAATTTATGGCTTTAGAACCCTTGCATAGGAAAAAACCAGAAAACGTACATAAATTTGCACCTAAAACGCAGTTCTGCAATACAGTATCTCCTATCAATAAAAATTCTAAACCAGCATATTCACAGCCTAGTAAAAGTTCTCGCAATTTCCATGCATACTCGTACAATGCGGGCCAAATTAATAAAATTATTTGTTCATTGTGCAATACCAATCACGCATTATTCCAGTGTTCTAGATTTACTGACATGCCAGGTTCGGAAAAATTGAAATTTATCGCTGACAATAAGATATGCAAAAATTGTCTCTATGTGCATTATAAAGGTTTCTGTGCGTCACAGAAAAGATGCAGAGAGTGCAATGAACCACATAACACTTTATTGCACAACGATATTGTCACTCCAGCACAAACGCCCTCAATTACACGGGACGCACCTAAAATTAGAACAAAAACAAGCATGCAAAACAATTTCATCTCGAATAATGATGACGAGATATTATTGGCAACTGCATTATTACAAGTAGCAACAGCTAGTGGTGATTATATTACTTTAAGGGCATTAGTTGATCAAGGTTCGCAAATAACCTTGATCACGGAAAATGCAGCCCAGAAGCTGGGTTTACCGCGTCAGCAGTTGAGCGCAAGTATCAGTGGAATCGGCACTTTATCTAAGAGAAGTAAAGGAAAAATAAATTTAGTTTGTAAGTCCTTACATAATGATTTCCAGTTTACAACGGAAGCATTATTCATGACGCGGGTGGTCAATAATCTGCCTAATATTACATTTGCAAAGAAGCCTTGGGCTCACGTGACAGGTATTACATTAGCCGATCCAGATTACAACATATCCAGGCCCATTGACATACTCCTTGATGCACACGTCTTTTCTGAAATTTTAATGAATGGATTGATTAAAGGAGAAGGCAATGAGCCCATGGCTCAACAGACATATTTAGGGTGGATTCTGTCAGGAAATGTCCACAAGACATACAATTGCAACGTCGTTTTAAATCAAGTTGATGATTTGACAAAGTATTGGGAGGTGGAAGACATTAGCGAAGATGCATGCAATACAATGACGGAGGGGGAGAGATTTTGCGAAGAGTTTTTCATTGCAACAACAAAGCGTTTAGAAAATGGCAGGTATGAAGTTCGATTGCCAATGAAACCCAATTTTGATCGGTTGTTAGGTAAATCGAAATCACGTGCAGTAGCGCAGTTCATTCAGTTAGAAAGAAAATTAGGCAGGGATGATAAATTATCGGAAAGTTACATTAAATTCGTACAAGAGTATTTGGAGTTGGGACATATGAAAGAGAGTCAACTTGATTATAAAACTACATGCTATTTACCTCATCATGGAGTCCTGAAACAAGATTCAATGACAACAAAGTTAAGAGTGGTTTTTAACGCCTCACAGAAGACTGACACAGGTTACAGCTTGAATGACTTGATGGAGTGTGGCCCCAAGCTGCATCGAGATCTATTGACATTACTTATGGGATGGAGATTATACAAGTACGTGTTTACAGCAGACTGTGAAAAGATGTATCGCATGATCCTTGTGCATGAAGAAGATCAGCAGTTACAGAAAATAATGTGGAGAGAAAATAATGAAGATCCTTTAAAAGAATACCAGTTATGCACGGTGACATATGGTACTAAGGCGGCACCATTTTTAGCACTTCGAACATTAAAACAGCTAGCAAATGATGACGCAGGAAAGTATCCATTAGCAGCTGACGTCATTGCCCACGAGATGTATGTTGATGACGTATTAAGTGGTAGCAATTCCATCGAGCGAGCACAAGAAATTCAAAACCAACTCATCAACATGTTGAGAGGTGCAGGCTTCACACTGCGAAAGTGGTCGAGTAATAACCCGACCTTGATTGAATGTTTGGCATCTTCAGATCTTAACCAAACTACGATGCACTTTACCAACGATGGTACTACAAAAGCCTTGGGTTTACAGTGGAATCCTACAACTGACACATTTACATTTTCAAACAAAATCAAATTTGACAATAATAAGCAATTGACAAAAAGGAAGTTACTGTCCGAGATATCTTTGACCCACTTGGCTGGCTTACACCTCTGACAGTAAAAGCAAAATTGCTGTTTCAGAGTGTCTGGTTATCAGGATGTGACTGGGATGAAATTTTACCTGTCAACGTGCAAGAAGAATGGCAGCAATTTACAAGCGACCTGCACATCATTACCCAATTTGAGATACCAAGATGGCTGGGGGATACTACAAAACCCATCCAGGTTCATGGGTTCTGCGACGCGTCAGAAAAAGCCTACGCTTGCGCTATTTACTTACTGACATTAAATGACAAAAACGAGCCCGTGAGTAGACTTGTAGTGGCAAAATCACGGCTATCGCCAATCAACAAGAAACAGACATTACCACGACTCGAACTATGCGGCGCTTTATTACTTTCACGTTTGATGAAAAAGCTTTTAAAATCTTTCAAGTGGGACAAAATAAATGAAAACACATACGCTTGGACCGATTCTATGATTGTATTAGGCTGGCTGCATGGGGACGTGACAAAATGGAAATCTTTCATTAGCAATAGAGTACAGCAAATTCATGATGTCATACACAAACAACATTGGAATTATGTCAAATCTGAGGACAACGCTGCGGATTGTGCATCACGAGGTGTCAGTTGTTCCCAGTTGCTGCATCATGCTTTGTGGTGGCAAGGGCCAGAATGGGTGAAGAACTACAATGATAAAACAGCTGAGAAGACTGCCATCATACCGACTACATGCGAATCAAAACAAAAACAAATGAAAGCGTGTGTTGTGAAATTCGAACCTGCTTTAATTGTAATCGAGTTACTAGACAGACATAGCGATATGACTCACATTATAAGGGTCATAGCGTGGATTAGGCGCTTTATTAACAATATAATCAATGCAAAAATAAATTCAACCGCCTATTTAACATCTAAAGAGTTGCAAAGCGCTGAAAAACTCATAGTCAAACAAGTTCAATTGCATTCCTTCAAGGACGAGATTATGAGATTGAAGGAGAATAAAAGCATTAGCACAAAAAGTACCCTTCTTAATTTGAACCCATTGCTTGACACACATGACATTTTGCGAGTGGGAGGAAGGTTGCATAATTCGAACTTAAACAATGACACCAAACACCCAATGTTGCTGCCACATGATCACAAACTGACAGAATTGTTAATTTGACAGGCACACAAAAGGACATTGCATGGAGGTCCTAAGTTAACACTGGCATATTTAAGACAAAAAATTAAATATTATGAAACCATGTACGTACACCGTACAAGGAGGTTGACAAAACTAGTGTATGAAGTGTCGTCAGGTCGGCCTCCACGAACGTACCGCAAACAGATTGCGGTTATTCTAAAAAAAGAACAGATCTAAAGCAATCTCAACCAATGAGGATGAAGACGTTACTGCACTTAGATGAAGCGAAACAGATTGGGTCATAGTCAAAGCAAATGGAAATCAATAGTCTCTGCCTACCCTAATGGGGAATAAGCGTAATTTTATGTATGTAAATTAAGCTATAAGTATTTTTTTTTTTATTAATATGTAATGCATAGTGATTCGCGCAGTTTTGTTTGACAAAACCTTCTTTTTTATTTAAATTAAACTGTATTTTATCGAAATGTAAACGATATCACATCAGCGCAGCGGCACTCGGCGATATTCTTTACAGATATTGGATGTGTTTGTAATGTTCCATAAATGTTCAGCATCCAATATCTACGTGTGTACACAGATATAAACATAACTACACTATACGATTAACTATAGCACTCTGTTTTTAAAGACTACATATTTGACATTTATTTAATTCTGCGCCATATTTGAAAGGTGATGGAGAATTGTATACATCATCACGCCTATATTCATCGATAATATTAAGTTCCATATAATAGGTGGAGAGCCTATTACCAGCCATCGGGCACAATTTCAAACTCTCAAGTAATATGAGAGTATGCACACGTCAACAAGTCAATAGAAAGCACACATTATCAATGTTTGTAGACACAGCATTACGTCACGATAGCTCAGTTTGCCAAGCGATGCGAATGCGGATCCGAGGGGCGCAGGTTCCTACTCGCTGTTTTTTTATGCATATCCCCAAAATGTTTATATTTCTTTATAACGGTGTAACATAACCAAGATTCCTAGAACACATCAAATCCAGACAGCAGGTGAGAACATCATCACCTATTCAGTAAAAGTACAAACACTTCACTATAACAACATACACATTATATTTACTTAACTCCGTCTGAACCTATCACGTGTCTGCTTTATCGCCCACTGAGCTGCGTCTGGGCCTGGCGCAGACCTTCACAATACATTGTGTCTAGTTATAGCTGCCTAAATATTAACCGAGAGCCTTGAAAATATAATGCCTAGGCAGTCTGTAGTTATAGGATACTTAAAAGTAATATGAAGACGTTACTATACAAGAATATTAAACAGAAGGACCACGTACACCGTTGAAGGCCACTATCGGATGACCAGGCAGCCGCACGGCAGAACATCCTGATTCGAGTGTTGACATCCCCGTGCTCGCACGACACGTTTTTCTTCTACCTTTATCATTCAGACTTCAAAGAGTGGAATACTTCGCCTGCACTTCGGTCGCATAGTCGCTAAAAATCACGTGAAATACCATAAAACACGAGCTTACCCGTAATAATACAAATATTACTCATACGCAAACATTTTGTGAATGGTTTTCTTAATAAGTCAAGTTTTATTAAACGAATATACCTTATCAGATGGTGTTGATCAGTACT
The DNA here is from genome assembly GCA_935421205.1 of Xylocampa areola. Lineage (NCBI taxonomy): Eukaryota > Metazoa > Arthropoda > Insecta > Lepidoptera > Noctuidae > Xylocampa > Xylocampa areola. Next base: position 12,867,658 of record OW285225.1, read on the forward strand.
AGAATTAATACATTCTCAGATTCCATCGTTCAATATTTATTAAAACAACTGAGAACCTAATTCGCTAATTCCCAACAGCGACACTTTTGTAGCATTCATAGTTTTTTTGTGCGTGGTCCTTCTGTCCTCATCCTACAGCGTGTGTGTGACGTCACAATACAATTTGTTCAATATGGTCGTCGGACAATTAACTAGTAGTAGTGGTCGTGGGCCGGCGCCGGCGCCACTTACATGTTAATTGAGAGCCTACTTTATGTAACAGTTGGATTAGCGACGCGCTGCCGTCTTGATATAAAGACGGTCCTTCGGCAATTATACGATAATTGGACGTCCGTAATAAGGTCTACGTTAAGAACATTTCTTAATAAAATTGTAACAATATGAGAAATGTTACACATTACATCGGAAGCACACTGACGAGGAACCGTTTAACTATGTAACAGCAAAATTTTTTTACATAGGAATATATGGAAATGTTGTGGCATTTACTAGAGTTGTCTATTTAACGAACATCGATCTCTCAGTCTGTGATAGACATGTTATTTGATTTTCTCAAAATTTGAGGATGCAGGTATAATATTATAAGCTCGCTATACGAAATTTATTTTGTGCAGTTTTATTGGATGTCTCCCTCGGCACTACTTACTGCTCTAACATATGCGTGTATGTTTCGCTTGTAATCGCCGGGGACTGTATCCATCAATCTGAGCACATCTGCTACCGACAGGCGGCGCGCCGCTGATGCTCAGCGTACATCGCGGCCTATGTGAGGCCAACAGTGTGTGTAGGCGGGACTGGTGTAGTAATGTATGTATGTATAGCCGGCTTAAGCTAGAACTATATTAGAGATAATATATACTTATTATTTTTATAATGGCATTTTTTTATTTGATACGGTTTAAACTAACGTGGTCGTACCACATAAGTACGTTATAGAATCCTCTCTTACTTTTGCATGAGACTATATCATTAATCATGTCAACAAAATACATAGTTATGGTATAAATCATTTATATTGGAACAAATCCAAACAGTAATCGTAAACACGCCATCGCTACACTAGACAGTGGGCGCGCGGAATCCATGACACGTCGATCGTGTGTTAAGGCCTGATATACGACATTGTTGGGAGCAGCGGAGCGTGGCGTGACATCTATGTCAGCAATCTGGTGACGTCGCCGACGCTAATCCGACGCGAACCAAATACGAGGCCCAAATCTGTGCCGTTGTGCCGTACAAACACGATATTAAAATTCCCGACACGATCGGATCCGACATGGGTCCCCCCGTGGGGGGAGAGGGGAGGGGTGGGGGTGACACGCGCGTCTATCTAAAGTGGCTCGATGTAATCTTAAGAGGTCGGAGACTGACGTCCGTCATATCAGCGTGAATGGGATCGGAACCTCGGAGACTGGTGATATGTGCGGGACAGAAGGACCATTCTTGAAAATTATTGTGTCCCTAATTTGGTGACGACATAAACATTCAACCATTATGTTAAAAATTAGAAACGATAGTCCTATGAATAACAACCTGCAATAACGTAATTCCAAATTAAACGTACATATCTGCAGATTCAACTGTAACTTGGTGTAGTTTGAAATGTTAACATAAAGTTGTGAGCCTAATGTGTTTCGAGCAATTTTTTTTTTGTCTATATTGGATTTGCGTTTGGCCACCAACTCGCTTGATGCTAAGCGATGTTGTGGCCGAGGATAGAGCACGTAGATCCAAAAGAAATCTATTCACTCTAAATAGAGTAGATTGATTTGGGGAGAACGATAGTTGGGGAGTTGATGCAATTGCATATTGATTTTGTACTATTTTTATTGTTATACACTGTTGGTCTTCCAAAAATTTAATCAGAAATATTAAATAAATAAACTGCCCAGACCCGTCTCCCACAACGGTTGCAACGGACTTCATCCCGAAACACGACTAGGTCGCTTCACGGCATGGCTTCGGCCGGTGGGTAGTAACCAGACGCGGCCGAAGCCTCCCACCAGAGTTGTGTTGCCTGTTTTGCACCACCCCGGGTGCCACGTGTAGGGATTCCATTTTAAGGGTGTTTTGTCTTACAAGACAACAATTTCAGAATGAAGTAAACACAAGACAGAGAAAAGTTTAAATATTAACAAGTCAAAAATATAATGCTTCCCAACTACAACAGAGTGCGCGCCATAATTTTATGTTGCCAACAGGTCCCATATTGTACGTAGTGAGCCTTCTGTACGTGGTTAGTGCACGACATCGGCTCGTAATACCCGTCCGGGGACCGGTAGTCGCTCGTAAAACAAAATGAAGTGAAAGATATTTGAGAGGCTCCCGGTAACGTTATGTGTTATTAATTAAACCGAGCTGTTTGTAACGGCAACGCTGAAACATTTTATGAACGACAACTTCTAAAGGCACGTGATCACAAACTGATCCGACGTGTCACATGTCTCTTGCAGAAATACTTTGTGTGTACTGTTCCTGATCGTTTAAAGCTAAAACAGATTTGGGTAACTTTGAAGGTGGATAGGTATATATAAATGCTCTCAAGTGCTAGTTTCCTCGTGACCTTTTTTTCTTTTACGGTTGTACTTATGGGTTGTCCCTAAAAAACTCGACGCCTCTAATATACAGAAATGGCGAGTAGTGATTGATTAGTGGAAACTCAACGATGTCACAATCGGTGACACTTATCCTATTCCACAAATCAAAGAAATCCTAGACCAACTTGGCAATAGCAAGTACTTTTCCGTATCAGACCAGCTATCTGGATTTCATCAGATTCAATTAAATTATGCTGACAAACCCAAACAGCCATCACCTTCCCTGAAGGAAACTTCAAATTTACAAAAATGGCATAAAAATGCCCCATCGACGTTTCAGAGACTCGTGAACTCTGTGCTGTCTCATCTCCAAGGTATTACGTGCTTCGTGTATTTTGATGATGTCGTCTGCTAAGGGCATGACCTAAAATCTAGCATTTGCAATTTTACGTCAGGCGGTATAATGCCTTGGCTTCAAACGTGCGACCGTTGCTGGTTCAAAAGTCATACCACTAGACTATCACTGCTCTTATATAAGCTTTGGTCAGTAAGCTAAATAATCAGGAATTCCCTCTTTTTTATATTATGTACTTAGTGAAGGTATAGGCTTGCTGTATCCGTGGCGTTAGTGAAGATCATCCGTTACTTTTAAATAAAGTCATCAAAATGTTTAACACGATAATAAGATAAACTTTAAACTAGATGCGTACGGGCAGCAATACGATAGCTCAGTTAGAGTATTGCCACGATTCAGTAAGAGTCGCGAATCCAAGCCTTGCCTTCCTTTTTTTAAAGTTTCCTAGTCGGGGCATTACATACACTGCAATCAAACGCGACTTCTGGGCATAAGGGCTGTCAAAGTGTCTGGAAAAGTGTTATTTAAGTTTACCCGACTGACCAAGAAGGAGGGTTATATTTTCGAGTATATGTATGTATGTCATTTTCTTTGGCACGCCCTGTAGCCTAAACGGTTTGATGGATTTTTACATAAGAGGTGTCATTACATTCGTCTCAATTTCAGGAGTGCCATAGACTATAAAAATATATAAATATAGCTTCTACAAATAAAAAAGATACTTTTTTTTTTCAATCAACATATGTGTCAAATGAAAGCCAGTAGATAGCTGATTTCGAATATATTTACATTATAACACTATAATACTACCATTGTGACACAAACAACAAAAAAGTGCGTTAGACTTACGTTGAAACTAAAAAGTATAAAATAAAATAAATGATTAAACATCTAGGTTGTAACAAACGTCGACAATATAATGTGTCACCGACTGTATGTTATAATTTTGGAAAAGGATATTCGGTTATGTATTTTCATCTCATTTCCCTTCTCAGTGCAATCGGGTTTTTTGTTTATTAATCATTTATCTGTAAGGAAATATTCAGTAGCTATCCGGAGTTTGGAAATGTGCTCGATAGTTATTAATAGGCTCACCACTTACACGGGACTTGGGGCATTTTATTTTTATTTTATTTTATTTATTTGGCTCACCAACAATTGTTTACACGATAAAAATATTAAATACAATACATTCATCATAATACCATACTTGAGTAACAATCTCTTATAGGTAAGCACAGCATGCATTATACTACTTAGTTAAAGTTAAGATTTTGACAAAATAACATACAAAAAATACATACCTACATAATACATACAAAAAATTACATTGTAAAAATTAAATTAAATTAAATTTTACCAATTATAATAAAACAACTTTTAACCGGATTAATCGCGTGTATTATTGGTTTTTTGTTTTTCCTGACGTTTCGAACACTTTGCAGCGTTCGTGGTCGCAGGAGGACTGTTTTACCAATAAAATTAAAAATTAAAGAATTATTTACTACAGTGCTAAATTAAATTATAATAAAATAGGAGCAAACCTACAATTTCAGAGATGAATTCTTTTTAGATAATCATTGAAAAGCATTAATTAACGCATGCTTAGCGAACTCTTTTTCCATTTAATATAATAACTTTAGAATTCTTTTGAGTTTGCTGAGTGAGTCAGCGTATAGGTCAACAAGATCACTGCAACCATTGGCATTGGTGAAATGTGGGTATACCTCGTACTAGTACTAGTACTTCTCCCTGCCTTCTCCTTCGGGGATACGGGCTTGATGCTATGTTATTTAGTATAGTATTATATGATCTGTTATGTATGACCATCGAAATGTATTGATGAATATGCTAAAGAGACAGAAATTTAATATTATAATTGTTTTGTGCACAGGTAATATGAGGGCCACGCGTGGACATTAATTAACATCACTTAGTTATAATTACGACGTAAATTAATAAGTGAACACTGAACAGGTCACCAACGTAATGAATAGTTTAACGATCACCCGCACGTCCCGGTCACCGGTCGCCGGTCACCGGTCACCGGTCACCGGTCACCAGTCACGTGTCACTAGACAACGTTAATGAGGAAAGTTTGTCTTAAATTCATAGTGAGTGAACAATGAGACGCATCAAGTGTGGGTACGTGTTGTTATAATTAGATTATATTCACCAGTAGCCACGGATGTGATGTAATATAGTTCATAGTACAATTATCTTGTTATTAGTTGTGTCTCACTTGCTAATGCGTATTTAGAAATATTGCTTTCTTAATATTCTTTATTGCACACAAATCAAGGAACATACACGATACAATTATGATAAAAAAGTACAAAGGCGAGCTTAACTCAAAATGAGTTTTCTTCCAGCAAACCTTTTAGATACACATTAGAGTGGGAAAGTTAAGTGTACAATAATACATGTAATGAAATTGTATTAAATATATGTCAGGAGAAGGGCTGGCGCGAACAGAGTGAGGAAGAGAGTTTCTTTTACAAGAAGTTTAATACAATAAAAAGGAACAAACGCCATTAACTTATGTGGGACATGCTTTGCTCTTCAACCTGTTGTTAGTGGGGTGATGCAATGCAGTTGCGATCCCGGAATTCCAGCAGGAGTTAATGGAGGACTGAGTGGTAGTACATCCAAACGTAACCTAAAACGCTTGATTTGTCCGAAAACAACACATTACACTTCATATGAAACAACAGCAGTGCAGTACAGACCATATACAAGAGCAACAGTTACCACAGCACCACACAGCACCACACAGCACCACACAGCACCACAAATATATGAAAAAGCAACACAAAACTTTTACTATACTTATTATAATACGGTTAACAAAGAATTTAATGAAGCACTAATACTAAGGCAGCGTCGATGGTGGCCGTGTGACGTCATTACACTCATCTCTTACGACCACTAACCGCGGCTGTTGGCGAGCTGCCGAGCCGCGCGCTCGACACCACCGACACGCGCAGCACTACATACCTTCATAAGCATTAGCGGTGTGAAGCGATAGATACTGCACCGATATATTGTAATCTAACATTAATATATTAAGTTCTTCAGGGAATTAATATCGCATAACGAAGGGAGACAGAGGTGTACACTAACACTGCACCGGTATTGTTACCTTGTCCCATATAGGTGGCGAGCCGATTGCCGTCTACCAACACGATTCACATAGCTCCGGGCTGTCACTGAGAATTTACTTATAGAAAAACTGAGAGAAATCAAGCACAGTCACGCTTGCGTGTGTGACGATATAAAACAGTTATTTCGGCTAGTATGTTGTTGACACGTTAATGGTCTCCAACTGCCTCCATAAAAATACATACATGGCGCGTGCCACACATCCTATGGGGACGTAATAATATCATGCTCATCTTATGCAATCACTATAGCGGTTTTTTCATATTTATGTTACTAGCGCCGCATTATCATTAGTAGATCAAGATAACCTTGGGAGTCCCTCCCCTCCTCCATTCTTCATAAATCTGATCAGAACGGTATAGCTAGTTTGATGACGTCACCGCTCAGTCACTGGAGGAGTCGTTCGTCAAAGTTATTAAACGGCGCGGCTGTCATGGACGACGCCTCATCAGTTACGTATTATTGAAAAGTATCATTAATACGATTTTGCTATTGGTTTCTGACAGTCTCAAAAGATTATTAAAAATTAAATTTCTCTTCTAGTTTGACACAACATAATGTTATGTGAAACGGTTTAAAAGTGATTTTATTTCAATTAGGCATTTTTACTTTTGAATTGTGTTCTTACCGAAGTAACTCACACACACACACACACACACATTGACGTCACCATAAGATGTGTTAATATGGGCGGAGAATTTAGAATAGTGAGCAGACGTCGGGATAGCTCTGGAGGGGAGGACGCATCTTCAAATCCTGCCCACGATCGTATTTATCTTTACACAAAAATTGCCTACAACCTATTTTAAATTCCATATACCTGTTACGTGTACAAGTTAGTCATATACACATATTCATACTATGTAGTCATATTTGTTCACAGGTGTGAAAGTCGTTCAGGTCGTGTGAAGCGCGCGCCGGCTCGCGACCGAGTGTAACGCGCACTTGACCGGGTTCTACTTGTTGCCAAGAAAAAACTGAGCTTTTGACCTGTTTCAGATCCCCCTTTATAGCTCACGATATGAACTTTGAAAAGAATTGGGTGTAGGAATCATTGAAGCATTCGACACAACTACAAAATATACACCTCCTTAGAAGAGGTGAAACTGAGAACATTTGCGGAAAAGGGTTCTAAGCTAATTTGGGCTGTTAACACTACAGTATCTCAAACTGAAACTCAACTTTTTTATTTCAAATAGACCATATTACAGGCACTTAAGTCAAAGCTAGGTGCACGGTTCCAAGAAGTTGGTTATGTGTTCTTTACAATTAAAATTTATTAATGTGAGAATAACGCAGGTTAATGTTGAAGAAAAGGCAGAATTTTAATTAATGCAGTATGTTTTATGATACACCTTTAATATTATTTCTTGATACATAAAGCTGAATATGTTATTTGAGAGTGATGCACCGTAATTTCTATCAATAAAATCGTAAGAGCGCAGGTTGGTGATTCAGCTAAAATCAAATTTACTAATTACTATGGTATTGGGTATATATGGATTAGAAACCTGTGCAACTGTATCAGAACATAACATAACCAGCCGACATGTCTGCCACTGCGGACCAAGGGTTTCTTATAGATATTTTATAGAGAGAGTTATTTTACTTCTATGTCAGTGATAGTGCTAAGATTAACCAAGAAAGCATATGCGACATTTAAAAAGTCACATTGGTATATGTAGACCCATAACCTGCGGCTCAAGAGGCGGATCCGTACCCACTCAGCCACCGCACACTTTCAGAATAGATATGAATATAAGTAAATGACTGCGGCGCCGGCCATTAGCTGCGGCTTGTTGTGACGACGCCGCACCGCCGCGACGCCGCGCGGGTTGTGTGTGACATGATGTAAATGTAATGTAATGCAGAATGTGCGTCTGAAGGTAATGACTGTCATGTAGCGGAGGTGTCCTCAGTATGTCGCATCACTTTGCGCAAAAACTTGTGATGTGACCAAATAATGAAGCATAGTAATTGTTTCATATAATGGGACGGCTTGTGGTTTTATGATTGACTGCAGGTCTACAACCCCGATAAAAGTTTGAGGAGGACCGTGTGGTTTTTGGTCGGCGCGGCACAGCGTCCATGATGGATTTTCCACATAAAGAAAAGTTGGATCCCTACAATATAAACAACGGTCTACCACTAATGAGTAGAGCCGTATTGTTACAGAACCCCCGCGACAACACTAATGACTTATGTAAATGTGAGATAATATTATAATACGAAAAATTGTTAATGGCGCCGGAAATGTCGCAATCTGCATAATAACGAGCGGAACCACAAGCTTGGGGAGAATAACTCGAGTAACATAACTGATGGAGAATATACGTCGGAGTGACGTCACAGAACATAACGATGTCGCTCTGAGAACATTAGCTGCGCGTCACCACTGATGACGACGAAATGTCGCGCTCAGTTATATCTAGATCAGAAATATAAAAAGGATTCGTGAAATGCATTAATAGTATTGTCTATAATAAATATTTATATATACCTAAATATATATAAATAATTTCAGTAATTGGACGATATGGCCGTGACTAAGCGACAAACACCATCCATTATTAATTTTAAACAAAAAATAAAAACCGCCTTCCAAAATCTACTACACTAAAAAGTTTAAAATAATATCAAAATTTGCTTATAATAAAATAATTTTAAAATAACAATATATAATAATGATCTGTTAATTTTGCAGTCGGTGCCTGTACTGGGAGAGGGTTATTGTTTTCCTCTTGTTAGTCACTTATGTTCGTTGCGCTGTGGTTATGTTACCGGCCTTTGTATCTGGTTGTAAACCCCACATACATCAGGCACCGACTCCGAAATTAACAGATTATTATTATATATTGTTATTTTAAAATTATTTTATTATAAGCAAATTTTGATATTATTTTAAACTTTTTAGTGTAGTAGATTTTGGAAGGCGGTTTTTATTTTTTGTTTAAAATTAATTTATTTTAGTCTTTTTAGTTTTAAGTCTAATATATATATTGTATAGGTCATATATAAGTTTGTATACTTCATAAATAAGTTAATTAAGTAATTTAATAATATGGGTAGGCCTTCAAAAGCCGCTAGGACTTATTCATATTCATATTCATATATTTATTTGCATTCCATAATGTTAACTTAATAACTGCATCGGTGAAATATTTGTGTACAATAGTGTACACTTCTGCCTACCCCATCGGGCAATACAGGCATGATGCTATGTATGTATTGAGTGGCATGAACTATACATGAACATGCGATTACAGCAATTGCGAGTGATTTGCTGTGATTCATTGAAGAGTTCCATCGTCTAACTTCGAAGATCTTCATCAGATCTTCACTAAATTGAAATGGGACCACCTCTGGGGACTACTCTTTCAAACAATTATATCGACGGACATACATACAAAACAAGGTAGCAACTGTAAAACGTTGAGGAGTTCCCTCGACTGTCCTTCGTCTTCATCATCAGACCCCTAATGACAGTCACAACCCATCTAGGTGTAAAGTTCTCATCAATACAAATTAATCAAGCCCAAACACCAGGTAATTGCTGTAAATCGTTAAAGAGTTCCCTAGATCGTCTTTCGGCTCCATCATCAGATCGACTCCAGACCTTCATTAAATAGTAGTGCTTTAAAATACTTAATGAAAAAATTAACAAATGCACTAGTCGCCCCTACGATTTTCGAAGGTTTCCCTCGATTTCTCGGGGTTCCATCATCAGATCCTGGTTTCCTTATCATGGTACCACCGTTGGAATATCTTCTTTCCAACAAAAAAAGAATTATCAAAATCGGTTCATAAACGACGAAGTTATCCCCGAACACACATAAAAAAAAAAAAAAAAATACGTTCGAATTGAGAAACCTCCTCCTTTTTTGGAAGTCGGTTAAAAATGAATCTGATTAGATTTCTATTGGAACTAATTATTATGGTTCGTCTAGCGGCACCATTTTTATAACATTGTTAATCTGTGGATAATGCCACTACATTATCCACAGATTAACCGCTGCAATAATGCTATCATTATTGTCTATGTAATCTATGTTATTTGTATGTTGTAGCTGTTTATTATCCCTTATAAATAAATTTAAATAAAAATTATATTAAATATATTAAAAAGACAGTAATCGGTCTTACACCTTTTTGCGTTCAGTAATAAGTAAATCAGGTATATAACAACATGTAAATGTTACAATCTCCAGTTGAGATATACAATATACAGACTGACAGCTGTAACATAAGGTTACGTAACATTGTACAATATGTACTTAATAGAACCGTTTGCGTTTGCTCCTTTGATCCAACTTATCAAATTAAAATCACGACCTCAATGACATTGAGGACGCAGCAGCATTCGCAGTGATAGTGAATAAAAGATTTGAAATGAGAGATATCACATAAATGTAGATATTACAGAACGAGCGCGGACTAATCCCGCGGGGTCTTCCTCATGAAAAGTTAACAGATGTTAACACCGTGACCCATCATTACCTCATTCGTTTCTGTTTTGTCAGCCCAGTTTTTCCCCCATCAGTTCATTAGAGTTCTCAACTGATTACCATTGATTATATTATCATCCCTGGTTCGGTATACTTGTCTCGCGGCCCACAGAATACATTATAAATATTTTCGTAAAACTTTCCGAACGAATTCAGCGAAAATAAGTCTTACAAAAATACAGTCGCTAGTTAACGTTTTTCGGTATCAAAGTATCCTCATTTAGAGCGCAGGTGGAGGGGGGGAAAGGTTTGGCTATATTTTATTTTTAGTCGTATGTTGTGTTGCCCTTTAAGTGGCGCGACGGATTCACACGGTAACGTTCTAATGAAGCGTACTATCGACGTGGTTGATACTTCTATATTGAACTCCTCGTAAAAATTGGTCAAATATTTCATTACGAAAATCATTAATACAGGGTTATGCATAGTAAATACGAAACTTGAAAATACTTTGTACAGAATTTGAAGGAATGTACATAATCAGAACAATGGAATGGATTGGAATAATTTTTACACCATGTTATATTTTGACCAAATAATTTAAAAAAAGTCCTATAAGTTGGACACAGTGGGTGCATGGTGGATACCAGCTGATCATACCGGGTGCTATGTCGGCGCGGCCGCAGTGCACCCCGCGCTGTCCCCGCGCCGGATCTAGGGATCGATACGTACGTGTCACTTCCGCCTGCGTTCCCACTATGTGTCGTGTGTAAACACCATGTAGTAGCGACAAATAATAATTGTAAATTATGTTGATTAACATTTTCAAACACGAGATGGTTATCGGTATGAACGTATTTATTTGTACTTACGAAAAAGTACATATGTACTAATATCTACAATTGACCATTACGACAGTCCAAACCCTGCAAGTGTGATATCACAACACTACTTACAACCGCTCTGTGTGATCCCTATTGGCAACGTTATCAATGAACGTAAGGCGGACCGCATTGACTATGTTTATGCGAGGACAACGAGGCAACACAACATGATTGTAACTTTGTGAGATTCCATTAGATATTTAAATAAAACTTAATACTGGTTCTATCATATTAAAATATTTGGCCGTGTGTCGGGCTTCGTATATATTAAGAATAACCCTGTATATATACATATATTACTCTCAACTTATTCCCAATTAAATTGTAATTGTAACATTATTTCACAATACATTTAACCTTTGTCGTCACCTGATGATCAATTTTATTTCTAAACACCAGCTGTGCGCCGCGGTTACACCCGCGTATAATTTAAAATAATTCACAGTTCGTGTCTTCTTGGCAATGCTTGCTCCTCGTCGGGCGGCCAGGGCAATGCTTCACACTCACGCGGCTCGTTCGCGCCACTACTACGAGCTGAGTGTTGAGTTATTTTAATTTTCCATTATCTCGTAAACTTTATGTCCAAATAACATAGTATGCAGGGCAAAGTTTATCTTCCTAAATTGCCTTAATTGTGAAGTAACTTTCGTTCGTAAGAATTAATATGCCATGCCTCATAATAATGCTCATAAATCACGTTTTAATTTTCTATATTTTTTTATAACAATATACCTTACTGCGGCTTGTGTATAAGAGATGGGCATATTATGGTATCGCGGACTTTGTATATATACTAAGGACCAATATTATTGTAGAACATTGTATTTACGTTTGTACTTAAGTTTATATAGGTAGTAACGAAATAAATAAATAAATAATTAAGGTTGTTACCTTAATTATTTTTCAAGATAAATCTTTGAAAAGCATTAACGCATGCTTAGCGAACTCTAAAGTTACAATATTAAATGGAAAAAGAATACGGTCGCGAACAGGATTCGAATCTGCGCCTCCCGGATAAATACTCCAGGCGCTCTGACCATTAAGCCATCTCGACCTCTGCTCACCACCGCGAATTCTTCTTCCATATTTTAACACGTCTTATGGCGACGTCATTGCAATCAATTCTGTACCTTTACAGGTGACAGAGCGCCTGGAGTATTTATCCGGGAGGCGCAGGTTTGAATCCTGTTCGCGACCGTATTCTTTTTCCATTTAATATCTTAATTATTTTTTATTAATTATATTTAAAAAAATTAAGGTTGACAAATTTGACGTTATTATATGTTTAACTAACAGGAATTAAATTTATTGCGCGTTAATTCCTGTTAGTTATACATATAATAATATTCACATTCATAACAAATGGAACGAACTTATTTTCCCAAATCTGATGGGGTGTTTGTCCGTATGGATATTATCTAGGACCAAAGTACTCATCAACGAATCAAACGAGCCCAAACTCGATGCGGTTACGTCGCTTGATTACGGAGATCCTGTGGCCACCTTCCAGCTCCATCATCAGGTCAGATCTAGGTCATGCAAAAATTCAGCTCAATCGGAAACCGGGAAGTGTGACAAATTTAACTTGCAAGATTTGATTACAGACAGACAGCGGGACAAGTGAAACTAAATCAATGCTTGTAAAAAGTGCACATTGATTAGTAATACAAAGCGAAATAAAATTCTGGTTAAATAATAATATTATAAAAGACCGAGATCATGAAAAACCGTATAATGATTGTAAACCGTGCTTTATCTATCTCATAGTTGAACAAAGTTCGCTTCTGCAGACTGGCTGGCGCGGCCACGTGCGTCTGTGTCCGTGCGTCTGTATGTATGTGTGTGTGTGTGTGTGTGTGTGTAGCGATGCGTCGCATACCGCTCGATACGGATACAGCGACTAATAGGTACGACAGAAGTACGAGCAGTACGTGACAACTAATTAAAAAAATACATTGGCATAAACTTATTATATTAAATGGAAAAAGAATACGGTCGCGATTAGGATTGGAACCTGCGCCTCCCGGATAAATACTCCAGGTGCTCTGACCACTAAGCCATCTCGACCTCTGCTAACAACCGCGAATTCTTCTTCCATATTTTAACACGTCTTATGGCGACGTCATTGCTATCAATTCAGTACCTATACAGGTGACCGAACCGACACGACTAACTTTGCAGTTAATACAATGTCGTAAAGAATGCAATTACCTTTAACAATTCAAGATAAATATTTGAAAAGCATTAACACATACTTAGCGAGCTCTAAAGTTTTATTATTCTTTTTCCATGTAATATAATAACTTTAGAGCTCGCTAAGCATGCGTTAATGCTTTTCAAAGATTTATCTTGTACATTGGCATAATTTAATAGTTCCACCAACTATGTATATTCTTTTACCAATAATATTAATATTGTCATTTTTGAGATACCAATATTCGCCTGCTTTTAGTTGATATGCTAACTAAGTGATCACGACCACCGCTTGCATTTGACTTTTTTCCCATATCGATGACCACTAACATTCAATTGTTCCTCCACCTTTTTGCACCTCTTACAGTGACGTCACTGCCATCTTTCCCGTCATTGCAGAGTAGCTAAAAAGATATGTTGTTTCATCTTTTAATCTCCGTGGCATATTTAATTCATGTGTCATTTTTGTCATACCTTAGAAATTACGAGGAAATCAGTACTCGTTCCTGTCTTTGTATGAGAACAGGCGCCTGTCCTGCAGTGGAACAGTTACCAGCTTATTATTTTATATGCTATACACTGTTAAAAAAAAGTGTTGCTAAAAACTATAAAAGCGTCATGAGACTTCTACCACGTTGTCAGGAGTGCGCCTTCTGCGCTTACTTATTGTGTACGCATACAGGGCTTTGCATCACTTACGCTTACACACACATGCACATATCCGGGACACTCGTCCCAGAGGTTTGGTTTGTTTTACACTAATATGCTCTCACTTGGTATGTTTCTATACAACTCTAGATCTAGATGACTGTATTGTTTGATTATAAGACATATAATATATATTGCTTTGAAATAACTAGAAAAGCTGTGTTACTGAATGAAATAATATAGGTAACAGTCCCAGACCTCAGAGGAACACCGCATTAATTAAAACATACAAGAAACGTCTGTATCTCATTCAGTTAAACAGTATTCACGTCAAATACGAGCGAACAACACGCGACCAACAAACAAACTTGGTTCCAACTCTATTCGGTACTTGAACACTTTTTCTCAGCGAGTCGTGTGTTGTGTGCGAACTTACAAAGGCGTGTTTGTGTCGCTCACATCGCAACAAAACATTATCACACGATATTATTGTAATATTCAGGAAATAACTGCTTCAAAGGAATCGTTAGCAAAGCTTCTGACACTCAAATGTTCGTAAATAAGTTTAACATTTCTCTGAAAATTAGAGATCAAACTCGCATTATGTTACAGCTTCTCTGAAATTGATTTACTATATCAAAGTAGCACAAAGATAAATTTTATTGTACAGTAAGTATTGCGTTGCAAACACAACGAACACAACACACAGTCAGTAGGATTATTCCATCCTAAGGGCAAACAATAAGTAGGTAGTTACATTCTGCACCTATGACGTACCTATGACCGTGGGATATCGATAAGCTAAGAGGTGGCACTTTTGTTATCCGCGTTCGTAAGTGTGGGAACCGAACACCATGAAGACGACCACCAGCATAGTTGCATGATAACGTATTAGAATTTAAGTAAATATAAGTCAGTCTTACATGAACTTCTGTGAGCTTAGGTTGTAGGTAATCGTAAATAATAAAATCTTACTACGATTTCAGTAAATATAAGTTGTATTTAAAACTAATCTTGCTCCCGTAATCTAACTAGGTAATAACTGTTGTGAAACATATTCATATCAATTATTGTTCACCAGTTACTACTCTCGTGCTGAGCTCGCAGCGATGTTGTGTATCAAACTGGAATTTGACTCGCGACATCGCCGCGGGCTCGGATCATCACTAAGGGTTCCGTTCGAATTCGAAACTAGTCGGGCAATCCCGATAAAATGCACGTGAGTAGTAACCGGTGAACAATAATTAAAATAAGTAATTTGATGCGATATAATCAAACGCTAGTATACACACACACACATACCAACAGAGACACACATCTCGACGATAGAGAATTCAGTTACGACGCCAAAAAATATTAATTAAATTAGTCAGAAGTAAGACGAACTGATGTTTTGAGTATAAATCAACTATTTATGAACTATTACAATTGTTATAACAGATAATCCGCAACGCATCACTGCAGTCACAGAACATCACACAGAGGACAAACATAGACCTGTATCGGACAAAGGGTGTGTGTCGGTTCGTTAGTCGATGTTTTTCTTCAGTGTGTTGTTGAACGAAATATTAAATATAAATATTTTATTTTATTCATCTGTTGACTACCTAGAAGCGCGACTGCTGGTCGTATGCTCCCGGGTTCTATTCTTGGGTTAGACAAAATGTGGATATGTGCACCACTTATTTTACTCCCAACTGATTTTTCGGTCACGGTAACCTTTCTCCACGGAGATTAGACAGGTTCACAGCTCATATTATAGTGTACAAGTGTATACGTTACACAGGTGCACTCACTCTTACTTCACAATCATAGTTCTTGGGGGCGGCAATCCGACGTGACTGGAGAGAGATCAGGCACAGGGCCGATGGTTTTACGTGCTCTCCGAAGAACATGGACACCCACGTCACACCGCCAACTTCCTAACTCCAGGCATGAACTGACAATTTCCTAATATAAAACTCAATAACACGTTACCTGACTCGGGAATCGAACCCAGAACCTCACGCTCAGCAGCTGCACTTGAGACCACTAGACCAATGACGGAATTCCCACGACCTATTACATGGGACGTAAGCCGTTGGCTCGCTAATTAGCAGACCCAATAGATTTTTATTGTTATCAAGTACGTATTTGTACGTGGGCGTGCAGAAGGGTAACTGTATCAATGAAATGTGAGTATACAACAGTATTCCTCTACTTAAGCCTTCACGGCACACGGTCGTAATGCTATGCACTGACATTGTGATTCTGTATATTCCCTCTTTGTCTTTATAATACAAACAATGAAACAATTCTGTAGATCGTCCGCTGCACTCAGTCTACAGTGAATCGAGCGCCACACGCAGCGGCCGACCAGTTGTAACCGCGCCAGTGTCGCCACTAAGTCACTTACGACACAATCGCGGACTGACTCGGACGTTGCGCATGTCCACTTGCGAAATAGAAACCGGGCAAACTTGAATATGACTAACAACATCATGCGTACTTTATTTGTTCACTGTACCAGTGGCGCAGATGCTGGTGTCTCGACCATAACGCCAACCATGTCATACTGACGGTGAAGAAAACGATCAATTTTGTGAGGAAACCTAATACAATGAGACGCTAGTATTCAGAGGTATTTCATATAAAACACTGTGTGAGACGACCTCCATAACGTAGTGCTCACATTTCAATTTAAGACCATCGCATTACACTAAGTGGCTGAACTGCTGTCACAGCAGATGTAACTCTACTGCTACTACATTATCGCTGGGCGCCGCGCAAGGGTTGCGTCGACAACTTTCACTTTGGCTCATTACTCCCCTCCCATATCACCCTCCTCTACCCCTCACCTCACCCCGATCTCCGGTCGACTATGTACGACGCTGATATCCGACAATAAACCGCTTTATTGCTTTCCATTGGCTTTATCGGTGCAGCAGCTGAGTGGTGCATTACATTTGTGTGGTGCACTGCTTCACGCCATACGATTGTACACAAGATGCGATCGAACGCGGCGTTTTGTTCGGATCCGAGTGTTGGAATTGCTAAATTATACGTTTATTTGCAAAGAGTACGACTGCCCGAGTATGTGTCCCAGCTGGGTGCCAGTAATAATGGTACTATTAAAACGCGCTTAGGACACACGAATTCACAAATATCTTTACTGCGTTATTGTATTATCTAGTACGATATAGTACTCGTATTTCGTCAACTATTCATTTACTAGAAGAACGGAACCCTAATATAGTTAATCAGCTAACGGAAACATGGCAGATCTACAGAAAAAATATAAGATAAAGTGTTAAACATTCCCGAGCGGTCGCCGACTAGTAACCGTTCCCGCGACGACCGGTGTACGCGTGTGTGTGCTAGTTACAGTGTACGTGGGGATCTGTCGTGTACGTGTGTGTGGGCTCCGTCCAGTGGTAATGTGGCATCGGTCGTGAGCTGTGTTCGCGTCGGCCGCGTCCTGCGGAGACACGCGCGCGTTGTAGTGTGTCCCGGGAGATGCGGCACATGTCATGAACTAGTGATCGATGACGACTCGCACACTACGCGCTGTATAAACGTAACTATAGGTATAGTACGATTTAACTATTTGAAAACCCGAGTGGCATGGTTGTCCACCTCGCTCCAACTGACAGCTTTGAGTATTTAACGTTGAAACGTTAGCTGTGTATATTTGGAGTCAGTGAGTGACCGTCTTATTGTATTTAACTGTAACTGACTTCTGACTTACACTTACAGTTGGATATTTGAGAACACGACAGTAGTACAACGACTCTGACTCGCGACATCGCCGCGGACTCCGCTCATGACTAAGGGCTTCGTTCGAGTTCGAACCTAGTCGGGCAAACCCGAAGAATGTACGTGAGTAGTAACCGGTGAACAATAACTAGTAATACAACGAGATTTTATGCTTGCTTGGCTTTTAGAACATTAGATGTTTCATTATAATTCTATATATCAACCCGCCATGACACATGGAATATAAAAGATTAAGCTGTTGCGTCAGTCATTAGCAGACACAATAGATTTTTATTGTTACAACGTACAGATCTGTACGTTACTGACCCGAAAGGTTAACACATATTACTTGCACAGCGGAGCGCAGCGCGTCGTGCCGTTTACTTCTCACTTCACCAGCTGCCGTTCAGTTACCAGCCCCTGAACCCCCTCCGCTCACTCCACCTCGCACCCCCCGCTCTGGTAAATTGAATCATTCGCGCCACAACTCACGAGCTAACTACATTATTGTCATATCACATGAACCCTTAGATATCTCCTACAGCGAACAGTTAGCGATACTATACGCGAGGCACGAATAACACCAGGATAGTGGAACGTTACACCGTCGTAGCCGGCTGTTATTAATTACTAGCAGTCGATAAGACAAGTGGTGACCAGGTCCCACGGTGGGCGCCAACAACTGTCACACTAGGCTGGCTGCTAACTCTAGATTCCTAACGAAATAATAAGAACTGTGAGCTAAACAGTGTTTACATTGTATGACGCGACCACACACACACACCGCCGATACCGGCTGGTGATCCTAGTGTGGACGTATTTACTATTCATACTTAACTACTTGACAGCGCGGTTGGCGCAGTGGTCGAGAGACCGACTGCTGCGCCGCGTTTCGCAGGTTCGATTCCTGCACGGAGCAAATATTTGTACGATCTATAGATAATTGCTCCGGGTCTGGGTGCTTGTGTGCTTGTGAGATTATATGTTTGTAAACGCACCCGCGATACAGGAAGAAATTCCTAGTGAGGGGCAACGTTTTTTGAAAAAATAAAATATACACTTAATATTGTAATATCAGAGATTTTTGCCAACACCCACATCCCAGCTTCCTGGTAGGGACAGTAGCTGCAAAGCGTGTGCGTTTCTGTGTACAACTTTAAAATAATACAGCGATCAACAAATTGTCGACAATTCGCATTAATATTGATGAGCGGCGTCCGGTGCCGGCAGGACCACGCCGGGGGGAGGGGGAGCGAGCGCGGGGGGAGGGAGTGAGGTCAAGATGCAAGTAGGAGCAGAAGACACGCTCCATACAACAAGTATACAGTGTATTGAAGTACAGTATTACAAAAGAACCTGCAGCATGTGACCATACTAGTTATAAGATGTCTTCTTTTACGTAAATAAGTAGTATTTTGTGTTATCGCAAGGATGTGCAATATTAAGACTGTCATGTGTTTCTCCCCTCTCATTGAATGGGTGAGCCTATAAACAACACGGCAACATGAGCCTTTTGTGCCTTCTGTGTGTATTACGTTATGGTAAGCTGGCATCGTTTTTAACCTCAACCTATGAATACATTAGCCACAGAGTAATAACGCTTTAAAAATAATGCCTTCATCCCGCTTCCTTCCGCGCGTAAGACGGCGGGGTGCACGAGCCAGGAGGGGGGAGGGGGGAGGGCCTCGCACATTTTTCACTGGATTGTTCTATGCTTGTGAGTGACGCTGACGGCCGCCATTACCGAACAAACTGAACGTTCCGGTCATTATACTCGGATGGCTCCACCGTTTGTGTTACGCGGCAGCTGGTAATGTGCATCGTTAACGCTGAGGCGCGCTTGTTTCAAATATCATTGTGAAATGGTTTAGTTGAGAAGGCATTATCAATAGATAAAGAAACTCCGCAAGTGACGGTACTGGGACGACATGAGCTTGAGCCGAGCGGAGTATGTGCGTGTAAACGATATAACAATGTTTGCCCGATCATCTACGAGTACATCGTGATGTTCCATGTGGAATGTACACGTTATTGTGATCCTAATTAACTAACACGTTATCTATTTATAATCATTATTGTAATAATGAAGGTGAAATTACCAATTTGCCTCCGCCATCACATATTTTATAATAAGGTATGGAATCACCTGCCTCAAATCAAGAATTTACTTACTAGTAAAATTAAATCTATAATAAAAGAAATTGATATAAAAATTAAAAAGCACGCCTGCCTTGTTTGAATTATATTTCATACTTTGTTGTGTACCATAGCTATAGGAGCTATAGTATACAAAAGTGTGGAATTTGGAATACGGAAGAAAATCACAGTTTTTTTTTTTATTCTACTTGCTTGTAAGGATTCTAATGATATCCCATACATCTAAATCGGTCCAGGCATTTAGAAGTTATGGTGGAATAAAGAAACACACAAACATATATTATATACTTATATAAATACATACATGAACCCTAAAAACATAACACTCCTTTCTTTGGGCAGTCGTGTAATAAAATACTGACTACTAGAACTAACTTATGAAGAAACGGAAAATATTGTTTTAACGATGAGTCGAGATTCAATTCCCTCACACACAACACACAAACGTATTTACACATGCGTACACACGCACACGCACACATAAGTATGCGCATCTCACACACAAAACATTTTTGTTAACGAGTTATCTGTTACTCATTATTATTATTTTTTATCTAATAATATTCATTAGTTTATTATAACCTTAGTAATATATTATAATGGTAATATACAAAAAGCTAAAATCTAATTATGTAAAGTAGGTACGCACGTACGCTGTTCCCTGTAGGCTACAATACTTAATGGTTCCCACATTAGAATGTAAATCAATTACAAACATTAACATAATCGCACAAAATAATTATAATATTAACAGTATAGTTGTGGCTACTCGACTCTAATTTTTGCCAAAACTGGGTTGAACGGGAGACGAGCTCTGAGCCGAGCGACGGCCGGCGGCCGGCGCCCGTTGTAGGTACCTACTGTACGCTCATAATGTGTGCTCATTTATCGTGAGAACGTAATTACAAGGTGCCACTAGGGGTGCCAACCGTCTTTACACTATATACATTACTTCCATTAATTGCATATAAATTTAAATCCCAAAAATAACGAAGTACTGATAGTTATGAAAATTCATTGGAAGTTTATACTGTTCTGTTACTGTTGTAAACAATGCTCTTTATGTTGAGCCCGATGTTTGTCCTGGATCACAGTACTGCATCGCTGACCTTCGTTGCGTTCATTCAACGACGTTAATCAACAACACGTTCACATGTACTATGGCTTGTTCAAAATATAACATAATATTTATGCAATTAACAATAAAAGGGGCAATATGATACTGTATCATTGAAAGCGGGTGACAACCCTAGTTGCGACCGTAACATGGCGTGTTTTATTGTTAAACGTGTTAAAATATTCCACCATTAAATTATTTACGTGATTATATTGTAAGGTGTTAAGTCGCGTGTTGTGGGCACGTCGCCACGTGCTGATGTTTCCATTAGGTCGACGGTATCAAGAGTCGACCGCCACATGAGTGCGTCGCGTCGCCAGCAGCGAACTCATTATACCCCTAGATTGGTTTGCCTGTACTGTAACCAGTTGTATTGTGAGTGGCCCTGCTAAAGCTTGTTATTCAGGGACTATTCGTTGTTAGAACGTTGGCTTGTCGGCTATAAAGTTGCGGAGTCGCGCCGTGCCGCCTCCTATGCTAATGCAAGCCTTAGGGAATACTTATGTAGCGTACTCCAAATAGCGGAAATCTCGACGCTACGTTTTATCGCAAATCGTATTGAACGTCGATCGATGCGACCTCTTTATTTTGGCGGTCGATTGTAATGAATTCCGAGAATTCGGAGGGGAATAAAATAATGTCGAGTGACGCGATGAGATATTAGCATCGACGTAAATGTGCTGCCGGGAGGAAAAAACCGAACAGGGAACAATTGGCAGCGCGTGCCGCCGACACACACTGATTTATTGGACACACTTAACGACGCGACACGCACACAACGACGGGGATGACGGAAGATTACACACTTCCTGCACACATGCGAACCGCCTCAAGTGGTCGGCGTCAAGCGCACGCACACATACACGGGGCTCTTGAAAAAGTTAGGTGATCGCCTCGTCACTCACGGTTACACTACATTGAAAGAGTTCAAGTATGTATTTGTGTAGGAGAGGTACTACCACTACAAGGACATAACTTAGCGATACCTATCAGAGGCGCCACCTACAGGCGCACCTACAGGCGCACCTACAGGCGCACCTACAGGCGCACCTACAGGCGCACCGATGTCTTGGACACAGCAGGAAGCTGCTCCTTGTGTGTCGCACGAACAACTAACTTAATGTACACGATAAAACAGTACTATAAATGTGGATCGACATAATAAAGAAAATTAAACGTATTTATATAAGAATAGACATGGATATAGAATAATATAATGTCGCACTACGCACACATCAATGTGGGGAATATGGAAAGGCAAAATCTAAAAAAAAAACAGTTATTAATCTATTTCAATGTTTTCGGAAATGTTGTATACACATTTTAAAGATATATGTACAACAAACAAAGTTATAAAACAAACAGTAATTGTTATAGGCACCATCGCTCGGCTGGCGGCGCACGGCAACAAGATAAAATGATAAAGGTGTTCCCCCAATTTACGTCGACAAGGTGCTGACACGCAACGTGTGCAGGTAACTGTATTCGTTTGTAGACGCGATAATTTCAGCGTAATATTACATTCATATTTGATAGTAGAAAGTGCTGTTTACCGACAAGCATCTCAGTATATCACAGCTCGCACAGTGCGGCGACCTCGCGATAAAACACTGCGCTACAATTAACTTCTTGTATAATTAACTCCGCGGTCCACTCACCGCTTACCGTTCGCTAACCAACATTTATTAAAGATTCTGTCCGTCTCCATTAAATCGTTTGGACGTAGTAACTTCAATAGGAGCGATCGAGTCTAATTTGGAGATTTTTACCGGACTAAAGGAAAGCCAAAAGGAAGGGTTATTATAATGTTATAATTTTCTAAAAAATCGTAACTGGCACAAATTTAATACGTTAAAAATCTGGTCCGAGTAAAGTCGAGTTTTTCCCCAGGATCTATTTCGGTCCACTACTCCACAGACATGGTCCCTACCGGACCATAAACATATCGTAACGGCTGAGCACCGCCCTATTTCGGACTGCCCATGTCGAACGATTCATTCACTAGTAGCTTTTTTCTCGTGTATTAAGAAATACGCTGTTATGTTCAGTAGCGATTAGGTTTAGTTGATATGATTATTCAAATTTTCAGTCGTCTTCTATAATAATAATAAATCGCTAGTTAATTGCAGACTGTAATAAATCCAGTAAGATTTGGATATACATAGGTATAGAGCCAACAAACACTCCAGAGTAGGTATCCATAAAATCTAGAAAACACATAAAGCAAGTTTAAATCTTCTCTGGCAACAGAAACAATAAATAGCGTCACGAGCTCCGTCTCATGGGTTTAAAGTAAAGCTTTCGTAATTAAATCTCTCCATTAATTTGATGGCAAGATAACGCGGATTATATGATTGTGCGGCGCGCGGAGCCGCTGTAGCAGCGGCGCGGGATCACACGCCACATCCACTAGAGGTGGGGCAGACACAATCGCACTTTATGTGTTTTATTGGAGCTCAGATTTACGTCACTCGTTCTAGTTTAGTACTTGTATGCAGTGGCGCGCTGTACCCGTTGTTTATTGATGACAGTTATTAGTCTCGGGTGAACTTATCGCGTACTATTTTAACAAAAATGTACCTAATGCTAATGATAAATAAGGAGAAGTGCTTGAAATGTTGCTTTGTTTTAGCTAAAACATCCTACGATACCTACCTACTCATCATAACCGTATCAATTTATCTGACTGATTCCCCCCACTTTGTCATTACGGTAAAACACTTAAATACATTACATAAGGCGGAGCGATACAACGGAGAAAGCTTCCAGAGCTTCGAGTTAATGATTGGGGAGAATATAAACCTGCCAAAAACCAAGTGACGAGACAACGTCACGGTGAACGTAGCTGCGGCTGCGTGAGAGTTTCAGTTGGTACGAGTCCGGCTACAGCGTCTATGATGCATTTTCCAGACTAGGAAAAATAAGCCAGTTCTTCGTACATTCATCTTATTCGTCGCGCCATCTGCGCGGTTCACCGCGACGTTGTTTATGATTATGTCAGGGCTCCGGTTGGAGCAGATTTTTGCCCACAAGTGATGAGACATACTGCAAACGTGGCCAGCTCAGTACCAACTTTTTTTGAGTGGGCGCATCATGGGCGCTGTGCCGGATTCCTACGGACCAAAAAACCACACGGTCCTACTCTAACCTTTACCCAGTTCTGGTGTTCGTTGCGGCAATCACCACGACCCCGGCAAGGTGTATTGAGATGGTCTATCGAAAATCGTCAACAGACACTCCGGGAATTGTGCAGGCTGGCAACAGTTAGCCTGCACAGACATTTCAATATGCCGCTCAGTCCCACCTAAGCTTGGCAGCTTTTTCTCCCACATCCATGATTTTGGTTTTGGAGCGCAGTGTAGTATTTAGGATTTGATCAGATAATTCAATTACTACGCCACTAAATGTTGTGAATATAAATAGAAAAACTTACCAGTAAGGAAGATAAAGTAAAGGATCGTGGAGAGAAGGGTGCGCATGCGGCGCGCGGGGCGTGGCCAAGACGCGCACGGCCTATGAGCGCGCGGCATGGCGGGGGGCGGGGCGGGCGCGAGGGAGAGCGCGCGAGCGAGCGAGACAGAGGGCCGGCCGCGCCAGCTGCGCTCATCTCCACGGACGCTGCATCTAAAACCAAACATTATTATTCTATAAGTAATTTTTACAAAATGTCTAATAATATTTGTCTAGAGCAGTCATCACACTTTGGAAGGATATCTTATTATAAACAGTTATTTAGTTTACAGATTAAGATTTGAATTGGGTAAGTGAAGCTATCCATCAGGCCCCACAGAAAGTACGCAACGATATATTTTTCACGACTGGAAAAAAAGGAGTGTTATGTTTTTAGGGTTCATGTATGTACATAGGTATGTATATAGGTATGTATATGTACATATATAACTATGCATGTTTGTGAGTTTCTTTATTCCACCGTAACTTCTAAACGCCTTAACCGATTTAGATGTATGGGATATCGTTAGAATCCTTACATTGTCCCGGGTAACAAAGGCTCGTAAGAATTACATGGCAGGCGTGCATTTTTTTTATTTTTATTAATTTCGTCTTGTTAATTGTAGTACCTAGTAGCTAGGTACTACATTTAGGCGTAGGTGGAGTTCTCAGTTATTTGTGTACACATTCACAAATAATAAGTAGTATTATAATTCATACACAACACACATACAGGTGTGTCGGTGTGTCGGACGCGTCTGATACCGCTGCAAGGCTTTCATATTATTGTTCCAACTAATAGTATATCGAGTTAAGTTAGTTTCCGCAGCGCCCGCACCCGCACGGCGAGCGGCGGCCGCACTGATCGCAACCTACAGAAGGCTAACTCGCGACAAACAACAAACGCAACAAACAAACTATATTAAACTTTTTAAGTTAATTAATTAACAGGTTGTAATTCTGCTTAGTTTCATTATTACCTACTTACGTAGGTATGTCAATTTGTATTAGTGTTTCAATAATTATGATGTCTTGTATGATTAAATGGTAGTTCCCGTTGTCCTAGAATCACGAAATTTGGCAAAAAGCAAGGTCTTATAGCACAAGTAAAGGGAAAATTCTAAACAATAAAAAAAGTTGAATGTTAAGGTAAATTTTGGTGCATACATGTTTTCGCTAAAATCTAAATTTGCCCATATCTTTTTATCGTATTGACACAATAATAGCGACTATAGACCTCAGTATCTGCTATAAATTTCAACTTGCTAGGTCTAACCGTTCCTGAGAAAATCAGTGGTGACACACAGACAGACAGACAGACGGATGGACAGACGGACAAGAGAGTGATCTTATAAGGGTTCCTTTTTTTACCTTTTGATGTACGACACCCTAAAAAAGTACAAAAGTCAGTAAGAACCAACAATGGCAGCAGCCACCTTCATAAATTCCGCCACTGCACAATTAAAAACATTGCTATTGTTCGCTCAACACTGTTAATTACTTTTATGGCTCTAGTGACTGTAGTATGTTATTATCTTGCGTTATGCAGGCTGGAACTTCTGTATAATATTCGCTATTATACGGGATCCTGGGTGCAGGGAGTTGGGAGGGGCGGGGGCGAGGTTGATCGTATTTCTCCGGATCGAGTGGAAGGAAGTGTTTAGCGAGCTTCCTCCGTTCCGCGCGAGACTACAGCGACGCGCGGCACTACGGATCGGAAGCGCTCGGCCGCGCCGCCGCCGCCCCTCTACCACTAGCTGCTATACCGGATACGCTCTTTGTTGCACGCAGATCTGCGGAAGTGCGATACGCTTTCAATAAACTTTTATATCTAACGATCCAAATACGTCACGAACCGGCGTCGCGAGGGTTATCCTTGCCCTTATATTATTTCTGTTTAACTATTCTCGTACAGTTTCACAATGACAGAGCAGACACGTTACAACGACACCACATTCGTTAAGTTACTGTCGCTTTTTATAAAGATAGATAAATTGATATTACTGTGAACAGAGCCAAGTGTAGACGTTTCACGTGTTCCGGGCGGACAACATGTCACAGACTGCACACCACTGAAAAACTAAATAATAAATCACGCGCACTCTACATGCACGTGTGAGTGTGTGTGTGGTTCGGGGTGGCGGGGTGAGGAGAGAGGGAGTGGGGGGTGTCGTATCGCAGCTAATCTCGAGCACTTCATTATCGGCGCGTTGTTCGCAGCGCGCGCTCGCGTCACTCCTCACTGATGATCAGCTGATAATGTACACGACAATCGTATGATTTTTAGCTGCCACCACACCAAAGTACGAAGGTAACAGGCAATAATTACCTGTCTTCTACAAGGACGCAACAGATAATAGACAAACCAGCGTTGTTGTCACGACAGAATATACTCAAGGCAGACATACGGCAGCCGCGCGTGCGCACACTAGCGCGGTGATAATACCGAGTGCCGAGTGCCGAGCGACCGACCGGCCGAGTGCCGAGGGGCCGAGCGCTCAGCACAGCACGTCGTGAAGCTTACACTTGTTCAAGTTTGTGTTCACAAAGTTTGAACTAGTGCTGAGGCGAGCGCCGCCGACCAAACACTCGACAATTATATCGCAACTTTACTCGTAAACACGTATTTGTAATGTTTCATTCTATTCATGTTTATCTGATATTCATACTTAATTCCGAAAATTATATTAATATTGAGGCTTCCAAATAATATCTAAACGCAGTTCATCCAAAATTGGTTCAAAATCTTTGGATTATATTGTAACATTAAAAAAACAGTTTTCTACTTAAAAGATAGTTAATACAATTCTGTCTAATTGTTCAGTTACGCGCCGCACACACCCGCGGTGCGTCCAGCGTACAGCGTGTGCGCGTCCTCCTCAAGCAATCCAAGAAATTGCACAGTTAAACTGTTTAAATTCTCAGCTTGTTGGCAGCGTGAGGTAAAGTATCCATGGCTAGCAAAGATGTACTTATGAAGTTAAAAAAAAAAACGGATGTGCGAGTCTGACTCACGCACCGTGGGTTCCGTATAATTAACATTACAAACATAAACATGACATCACGTCTGGTTTCCCCGAAGGGATGGGCGATTTTCCTAACGGCACTACACACACTTAATAACAGATTACCCGACCTGAGTAGCGAACCCAGGCTCTCCTCATGCTCAGCATTCGCTCATGGGGCCACTAGACCAGCGAGGCAGTCACAGCTGCCACATTCAGTTCATAAACCATGAAAGCACCGAACATAACTCTGGCGATGAAAGTAAAGTCAGATTGAAGAACAAAATTAACTATCCAGTTGAAAAAAAAATTGTCCCATACCTCACGGTCAAACCTCCAACTGCAAATGAAGTTTGTAATCATAAAAAATATTGTATTATATGATATAAATATAAACTAAATTTTCCCTTCGCTTCTTGCCAAAGGACATTGTTCTGCGTCCATACATTGTTCGCCTCGAACCAATAATAAAGGAAAAATATGTACCTATTGCTTTTAAATATGCGTATATTCGCCCATTTAATCTTGATTTTATAGCGGACTAGCTGGAGAATCGTAATATTATAAAATATGTTACAGATTTTGAGGTTATAATCGAATAGTGAATGGTAGAACTGTGTGGTGTTTAAGGTAGTAGTAGTAGTACTGAATACTATTATATACATATTATATTTCTTTTTAAGTAGATATTTTATTAATTATATGTACGGTGGATTGAAATAATTGTAAATAAATTGTTGAGACGCACGACTTCTTAGTCCTCCTGCGACCACGAACCAGTGTTCGAAACGTCACGAAAAACAAAGACCAATAATACACGCGATTAATCCGGATAAAAATTGTTTTATTGTAATGTGTAGTGATCTAGATTCATAGATAGATTAGATCAGTGACCTAAGATATTACTAGATATTTATGCTGTTTTTGTCCCAAAGACTAGAATTCATATAAAAAATACCTGGAATATAAAAAATGAAAAACCTAAGTACTTTCTTAGCAATAGTTTTGCAAAAAGACAACTGTTTCATTATATATTCCGCAAATATAACTTAAAATCCGCAAAACTAATAGACACAATCAACAGTAAACTAGATTCGTGAGTGTTATGATGTTATCCATAGATTATATAAATTATACAGATAGTGTTGATGCTTACACAGTGCAGTGGCGTGTATCGATATATCTTACAATTACCGTACACAATCGATTAGAAAAAGTACATATTCACTATTTTGATGACATTATTTTGGCATAATAACTTCCGCTCAGCTACGTACAGAATTATACGTCATAACAATAAAAATCTATTGTGTCTGCTAATTAGCGAGTTCTAACGGCTTATTAAATAGTAGACTTATTTTTTGTATATAAATAATAATTATAATATTTATTCTGAAAATGAAAGAAAGACCAATATTTTATTCTTTAAAAACAATAATACCCGAAAAACAGGATCTTTTTTTATGGGGTAGGGGCAAACTAGCTGACGGAACGTTTGATGGTAAACGATTAGCGCCACCCATGGACACCCGCAACCCCAGAGGAGTCACAAGTGCGTTGCCGACTCTTTAAAAGGTTTGGGCCTCCGGTACCCGCACTCATTCGGCGACACACAACGCAAGCGTTGTTTCACGCCGGTTTTCTGTGAGGCCGTGGTATCACTCCGGTCGAGCCGTCCCATTCGTGCCGAAGCATGGAATTCCCACGGTAGTCTATCATGTTCAAAATAATACAAAAATAAAAATTATGTGACGGATGATTCAATTTCCACCACTCTCTATGGTTGCCCGCTTATGACCATTGTTTCATTGGAAATAATGATAATCGAATGCAATTTTCCATAATAATGTTACGCTTGCTTTTCTTGCGAGATATTAAAAAATATGTGACAGTGCATTAATAAATCAATATATCGATTGGGCATCCCAACCCTACTTTGACACAAAATGACATTGGTTATTGATGCTTGGCAAAGATGGCGGCGAAAGTGCAATTAGTCATAAAAAATACCTATAATTTTCATTACGGCATGCAGCTAGTCCGTGTTAAACTGTTAATTGCAACTAATATAATAAATTGAACTAATAATTATCGTGTATGTCCGATGCTTTTATCACATTAGGCGAATATTGGCATTGTCCTTTCATAATTCCAGGTCTTAATAAAGTCGGTTTTGGTTTATTGGCCAAAAATCAAATTATGGAGTATAAATGGCCGTATTTTTTACACGACTGCTCAAAACACGAGTGTAATATTTTTTATTGCATCGACTAAGAAACCTGATTTTTATCGTGTGTCAAAGAATTTGATTTATTTATTTATAGATTTATGTACACACAAAAGTAAAAGGATAGGTATTAGAATATAATGTACAAAGGTACTGCTTATTTCTTTAAGAAATCTCTTCCAGCAGACCTGCGAGAGGAGAACTTAAACAAGAAATGTAGACGGCGGGTAAATAAAAAATAAAATAAAAAAAGTGAATCTAAAAATATGCAAAAAGAAAGAACTAATTAATCAATAAGAAATAATAAACATACATATACTACAAAATAAATATATAAATCATTGCAAACCAAACAATTATGAAGCTAAGGAAAGAAAGTGTTCCTTAACACGTTTCTTAAAAATTGAAATGTTTTTACTCTCGCGTATTCCAGCTGGAAGTGAGTTCCACAACCTGACAGCATGAACAGATAAGGAATAGGAGTAAATGTCAGTTTTGTGGGATGGGAATTTAAGGAGGGTACGGAGATGTGACCTGCAGGGAGAACTGGGTGATCGAGTGTAGGAGAAGCGTTCCCGCAGGTAGGAAGGGGCAGATGGATTATGAAGGATGTTAAATAGAAGACACAATATCCGAGTGTTCCTGCGGAAGCGAATCGGAAGCCACTTGAGTAATTTGCGAAAATTGGAAACATGGTCATATTTTTTGAGATTGAAAATAAAGCGAATACACAAGTTTTGCTCAAGCTTATTAAAAAGCTCCTCAGTGGCATTCAAATAGCAGGCATCGGCGTAGTCAATAATGGGCTGAATAAGAGTTTGCGCAAGAGAAATTTTGGTTTTCAGGGGCAAAAACGTCTGAAGACATTTCAATGAGTGAAAGGTACAATGTACTTTCCTACTTACGACAGCAACCTGCGCACTCCACGATAAATTAGCGTCCATAACAACACCTAAGTTTTTCACGGTGTTAGTGTAGGCAATTAGCACACCATCAAGGCTAAGGGGAGTCAATAACGCCAAATCCTACCTGTTTCGCATATTCCTGCTGCCAATGATCATAGCCTGAGACTTAACAGGGTTAATGCGTAGGCCAAAAGACCTTGCCCAACCACTGATGAGTCCCAGATCACGATTCATCGCAGCAATGGCAGGTTCCACTTCAGACAGCGGAAAATGTCGATAAAGCTGCAGGTCATCTGCGTAGAGATGGAAACTAGAAGAAATGACCCTGGAAACAGAGTTTATAAAAATAGAGAAAAGAAGAGGAGAGAGTACGCCACCCTGAGGCACACCCGCACTTAAGTCACACCAGTTAGAGGAGGCCTCGTCATGAAGGACACACTGCGAGCGGCCACGAAGATAGGAATCAAACCAAGTAATGGCGGAGAGAGAAAGATTTGTGGCCCTAAGTGTACCAAGAAGTATGTCAAAGTCAACAGAGTTGAAGGCACTGCTGAAGTCCAGTAAAACAATTACTGTCAGAGATTTGTTCTCCATAGCCCAGCGAATGTCATCAGTAACTTTAAGGAGAGCGGTAACTGTGCTGTGACCTGGCCGAAAACCAGACTGATAGGGACGAAGGAGACAATTTTGAATTTGAAAAACAGATAGTTGTTGATGGACAATATGCTCGAGGACTTTGGAAAGAAAAGGAAGGATGTAAATAGGCCGAAAATGAGACAGTGAGGAAGGACACGGTATTTTAGGAAGTGGAATTATGTGAGCACGCTTCCAAGCGTCGGGAAAAATGCCGGAGAGTAAAGAGAAGTTAAAAATGTGAGTGAGAGAAGGAAGCAAAATAGAAAGGATTGGGGATATCATTCTCGAGCACAAATTGTCATTGCCAACAGCAGAGGAAGTAATAGATAAGATAGATTTTTTAACATCAACTTTAGATACTGCGTTAAATTGAAAAGAAGGAAACTGAGGTAAAGGCCTACTCGAAAGTTCAGTTAATGTGATTGATTTGACAATTGGATCTAGGGAAACAGGGGAAGAAGAGAAGTGATTATTAAGAGCACATAGGTCAAAGTCATTAGAAGAGATCGTATGCGATTTACCGACGCCAACAGATCTTAGGAATTTCCAGACTTCAGCAGAGTTACGGTTATCCAGTGAATTGGGGAAGTGGCGCCTCTTAGCATCTCTACACATCCGACCGCAGCGGTTGCGAAGAGTTTTAAACCGGTTCAAATTACCGTCAGTAGGGCAACGTTTATATCTTCTTTTGGCTTTATCCCTTTGTCCCATCAACTCTTTAATGGCAGGAGTAAGCCAAGGTGCTGGAATATGTTTAATCTTAACACGTCGTTTCGGTGCATGACGGTCAAATAACCCTACGACCGAATCGTTGAGCCTGTTTACCATATCATTAACACTGGTACAATTGACTAAATGGCTCCAGTCAATCATACCAGCATCAAGCCGCAATGCATCCATATCGATATTAATTTTATTTGATTGATATGATATATTCGATTGATATTAATTTCAACTTGATAACTCCTAAGGACAAGGTGCTTGACCGTACGGCCCAGACGGACGTCGTTAACTGTAGTTGTAGTGAGTTGACGAAAACCATAGAGTTTACGATATCCCGTTTATTAGTTATACAGTTACAAAGTCGAGATGGATGCTAATCCATAGTTTTGTTGCTATGACAGTTATTGGTCAATTAAAGTCTAATATGTAAAATTAATATAAAAGGAATCGCGAAGTAAGTCGCGGCGTAAGCAAATTACTTGCTTGTACGTAAACCGTATATTGACATACAGATGGGCAGAGAGACAGGCGGACAACTAAGTGAACTAACAAGGGTTCCTGTTTTTACTGAGTTTGTGCTGTTTTTATTTGACATTTTGTAAGCGACCCAATCCATGATGTTTGTAACCTCAATTGTATTTTTATGATAAACCTATAAATTTGCATGCCACTATCTTATGGTGAAGTATGTCTGGCCAAATTGTATTAATTAACAACTTTATATATGTACCATATTTTAAGCAAATAAACATTTAAACGTTCCTTTCTTCCTTCTCAGGAAGCTAAACATAAACCGAAATTGGTTTATACTTTCATCTAGAAAAGGATAATTATAGTCATATTAGTGTACAACAGAAATAAGTAAATACACTGAAACAAATAGTGTGTGGACGCGCCACACCACCACCGACATCTTGTTCAACTGCTCCGCGCGTACTATCGCATCGTACGCATCGTCTTTCGATTAAAACTTCTATCCCTCGCTCAATTTTATGCACCCTTAGGATTAGTTTGTTAGTTTTCTTTCGGCTTTCACCACCAACAGACCGAGGGGTGCTCAGGGGTGCGGATAGGGCAGGGGAGGGAGCTCGCTCTTGATAAATTTCAACGACAAACGCGCTCAAGAAAAATTCTAGCAATAACAAGTTGCGACAAGCTTAAGGGCGCGACTCGGAAGCGGATATTAGGAATTTATCGTTCTACTTTGCACAGTTTTATTGTTTCGCACTCCAGCAACTTTCGTTTTCCAGTTTTCATATTCGTTTTGGTTTGCGCCGACACCTGAGTAATGTCTTGTTCCAACTCCGGCTTCACCCGACGGAGACACACTTACCGTAAAGTTACGTATTAATGTATTGACGGTAATAGAGGTGCAGTACCTGTCAGCCACTACACCACGCTGCGGGAATGTGGTCGACACACGCGAACCAACACTTACGACTACATGTTGCTAAGCTGAAGTCCACGAGATGCTTGATACTTACATTGACGTCGGACGAGCAATACACAAAAAAGAAAACGTTCTCTTGTACCAGCTATATATTTGTCTAAACCATAGTCGGTGCTAAGCGCTACCTGATATGCATGATATGATTGCTTAACGAGAAAAAAACTAAACTTATGAAATTTACAACGCCTAATGTTAAATATGCTCGGACCAATGTACTATTAAACGGATTAGAGTTGAGCCCTGTTGAGTCTACTGTATTTCTTGGTATCACTATTGATAGCAAATTACAGTGGGGCCCGCACATATTAAATATTCATATATTAACATATTAAATTGTCAGGTAGGCTTAGTTCAGCAGCATATGCTGTAAAAAAATTAGACATTTAACTGACGAGGATACAGCCAGAATAGTTTATTTCAGTTATTTCCATAGTATTATGTCTTATGGTATTCTTCTGTGGGGTCCCTGCAGATATTAATACCATATTTGTCTTGCAAAAGAGGGCTATTCGTGCTATTTACAACTTGGGTCCTAGAGTTTCCCTCAGAGAAAAAATTAAGGAGATCAATGTCCTGACTGTAGCCTCGCAATATATATATGAAAACTTAATGTATGTACGCAAAATATTAAAAATGTTGTTAAATTGTCAGATGTACATACTATAAATACTCGGAAGAAACACAACCTTGCTGTACATGCTACTCGTCTCCACAGAATAAGCAACTCGTTCATGGGTCAATGTATACGCTTTTTCAACAAACTGCCCATTAACGTTAGAAATTTACCCTATAATAAATTTAAGAAAGCTATTAAAGCTAAACTATGCCGAAAGGGACATTACAATATCTCGGAATGTTTAAGCGATAAAAAGGCATGGGAGTGATATGAAAAATGCTTAATTATATTGTTTTGATTTTTCTTATAAACCAAAGTTTCCAATGCGGCGAGTTCCCAGACTTGTTAAAAATTTCATTAGTAAAACCTATACACAAAAAAGACGATACTTAAATTCCTAGCAACTATAGACCCATAGCCCTATTGCCTTCCTTTTCTAAGATATTTGAAAAAGCAATGTACAACAGATTAAATAATTTCTTAGAAAAATATAATATCCTTGACGACAGGCAAAATGGTTTTAGAAGGTCAAGATCGACTACTTTAGCAGTCTATAAGTACATCCAAACAGCACTTCAACTAATAAACGATAAAAATTATGCGATAGGACTGTTACTTGACATGACGAAAGCCTACGATAAAGTATTGTACAATATATTGCTCACAAAATTATACGGCTCGGGCATTCGAGGCCCTGCTTACCAATGGTTCAAATCGTATTTAACTAACAGAAAACAAATCGTGCAGATTGAGGACCATAATATCGAAACACAAGAAATAATAACAATTCGATCTCAGGTAAGAAACTTAACAAGCTCCATTCCTCAAGGTAGTGTTCTGGGCTGCGTGTTATTCTTAATCTATATAAATGACTTGCCGAAAATTTTAGACAAAGATATTACTTTACCAGTACTTTTTGCTGATGACATATCAGTACTTATCAAATGTGACAATAAAAATGACCCTAATTCTATCTTACAAAACACTCTTCAAAACATAACGCTATGGCTACAAGATCACAATTTAGAAATTAACTACAGCAAAACAAAAATGATGCAATTTAGATCATATAAGAAGCCCGCCATAAAGTCAAATATTAATTTCAATGACATTCAAATTGAAACCGTTACAACATTTAAATTGCTTGGTATTCAAATAGACACACACTTAAACTGGAAATCACACATAGAACACATAAAATCAAAATTATCTAAATTTACTTACGCTCTTTTTGAACTAAAACAAAGTACAAACTTAGAAACGGCATTATCAGCATACTACGCATATGCTTACTCGTGGCTAAAATATGGCGTGATGCTATGGGGAAACAGTGTTAATGCG
Organism: Xylocampa areola; assembly: GCA_935421205.1. Classification (NCBI taxonomy): domain Eukaryota; kingdom Metazoa; phylum Arthropoda; class Insecta; order Lepidoptera; family Noctuidae; genus Xylocampa; species Xylocampa areola. The sequence goes on from OW285225.1 coordinate 12,903,244, forward strand.
GACGAATTATTTATATTGCAAAAGAAATGTGTGAGGATCCTGACCCATATAGATAATACCCAAAGTTGTAAGCCCCATTTCAAGAAATTAAAACTATTAACTTTACCGTGCATTTACATACAAGACATGACTATATTTGTTTCTAAAAATATGAAATTGTTTCCTATGGTAAAAGATACTCATAATATAAATACGCGCCATAAGGACAGACTATTTTTACCACCATCCCGCATAAAAATGCTTAACTATAGCCCATATTACATGGCAGTTAAAATCTTTAATAAATTACCAATAACCATAAAACAAGAACCAAAAGTAACTTTATTTAGCCGAAAATTAAAAAGCTATTTAACAGAAAAATGCTTCTACTCAGTCTCCGAATATTTAAATGAAACTAATTTTAACAATAAATTCTTAACTTTATAAAAATCATTATTCAATTAATCATATTATAATATTAAAATACTTAACTATGCTTAAAACCAATTAATTTAATCAAGGACCTGCACAAATACATTAAATAAGATATTAAATCTACAAATATTAAGATACCATTTCATTTGATTGCCATGTTATGTTATGTTATGTTATGTTTACTCGTGAGATTATGATTATTGTATAATAGTAGAATAATATTGTAATTCCATTCCATAGTAAATTTCTAATTGTTATTGAATTAATTATATGAATGTTATTATTATAGGTATAAAATAAATAAATATAATTATGTGTTGCTGTGCCCTTACCGGGCTTCATGTTGAAACCATTTCTATGTTAACACCAGCTATCTATTGTACACATGAACGCAATAAACGTTTTGAGTTTGAGTTTGAGTTTGAGTACCTGACATTGTAATATGAAAAAATTTGGACATTGTATAATGAGAAAATTTGACATTTAAATAAGATAAAATTGACATTGTAATATCATAACAATTGACATTCTATTAATTGACATTTTTTTATTGTGTCATTCTTAATATTAAATAAATTGTGAATGTGAGCATCATGTAGGAAGTTTTTCTTACTTTTTATTTATTGTTATACATGTTTATTTGAAATCTGGCGGTTTTGAGGTTTTTATATGGTCTACGCAAATGTCCTGCTGATCTGGTATCGCCTTGCGACAGGTCGTTGAGCTCCCTATAACATGGTTGAGCTACACGATGACTGATGCATGTGTGCCGTCAGTTAGGACAGGTCAACTCGAAACTGATATAGCTCTTTCTTAAAAAGGCCATTCCAGATACCCTGCATGGTTACGCTCACATAGGGATGTTTAATGATGTCTGGACTTTAAAAGAGACCTTGACCTTTGAGTTTGTTTCGGCGTTTCTTCTCAGAGGTAGTCAGATAGGAAACGCCGACGCCATCTAGATTATAATGACATGTAAAAGAGTTTTTAAAAGACCTACTTACAGAATAAACAATTTCATTTCAATTTCATTTCATTTCATTTATACCTTCGCGTAATATATTGATAATAAGTTCAATTAAGACGTATAAATTGGCTCTCACTATGACTTAATACGATGACGTTCTTTTTAGGGTTCCGTAGTTCAAAAGGAAAAAACGGAACCCTTATAGGATCACTTTGTTGTCCATCTGTCTGTCCGTCCATCTGTCAAGTCTGGAATGCGGGGAAGTATCGAGTTGAAATTAAAACCATATACTCAAGTCTAAAGTCCCTTGAAGCTGTGCTGCGCTGTATGCGCAGTCATAATTGTATGGATCACCAGACTTGATTCCTGAACTATTTATAATATGTACCTACAAATTTGTACGGAACCCTCGGTGCGCGAGTCCGACTCGCACTTGACGGTTTTTTTGTTTATGGAAGTATGTTTATATCATAAAATATTTCAAGTATGTTGGTCGCGTGGAGGGTGTAAGTGTATGATAACAATAGTAAACCTAAAGCTCTGTGACGAGATTGAGTTGTAATAGTAATCTCAAGTTTGGAATCAAATGTCAGAGCAAGTTATACGAGTGCCTACTGCGTCCTCTGGAGTCAAAACTTAGACATAATCACTGAACCGAGCCGAGTACTCTTGTCGATGTATAATACACTGGCTATCACTGGAATAGGACTTTAAATTAACTTAGTGTCGCGGTGGCCCGGGGTAATGGGTTCGAATCAGGCATTTACCAGAGTAGGTATTTTGTAATTAATTTAAGCCTCACTTACATATGGTGAATGAAAACCTACACATGATGAACCCGCAATGAATAAGCGCGGTGATCACTCGTTCCCACTCAGTATTAGACCGGTCATATTATGTTCTGTCATTCACTCAGCCGCTACTTCTTGAACACTCTTGAACAAACGCGTTAGTATTCGTATGACATGCGCGAGGCGCGCACCAACTCCCTCACAATACGTAGGTCTCTGTGCGCTTCGTTTGAGTCCTGAATAAAAATGTAGGTCACATTAACAGTCGCGAGGTCTCGAATATTTAGTGGATCCAGAACCACGTCGGACCGTCACTCCTGGAATATGAAACACGTTGACTGTTTCAGATTGTTCATATAGAATTTGTTTTATAAAGAAATGTTAAATAATGTGTTTACTTTATTATCTAACAACACTGATAGAATAAATAACATAGCTAAACAACAATTATTACCGACATGAGTACATCCTCTCTGTGCGTTTCTTGTAAAGGAGATTCAATTGTTCATTTTGATTCAAAATTGCATTTTAAAATTAACAGTTTTCGACGCAAAGCGACTGGGTGAATGAAAGATGAATAATTATATTTGCGGAACAATGCCAGTGGACTCGCGGTCATTGCAGATTCTACATTTCAGAACTCTACTTTTGCTGTTGTTAAACTAATAATAATGATGAGGTTTTAGCACCGTCGTCCTTGGTAATTATAACATCTGGTACAATCCAGTGGACTTCCAGTGTGCTGTCTGTATGTCCTCACCTCACTGTATAATCAGTAATCCTAGAGCAGGTCGCAAGTTCGAATCCAAGGCATGCACCACTGAGTATTCGAGTCATATGCGTACTATAAATTAATTAATTTTATATAAAAAAAGAAAACTGCCTTCTAAACTCTACACAAAAAAGTTCAAAATAATATCAAAATTTGCTTATAATAAAATAATTTTAAAAGAACAATATATATATAATAATAATCTGTTAATTTTGGAGTCGGTGCCTGATGTATGTGGGGTTTACAACCAGATACAAAGGCCGGTAACATAACCACAGCGCAACGAACATAAGTGACTAACAAGAGGAAAACAATAACCCTCTCCCAGTACAGGCACCGACTGCACAATTAACAGATTATTATTATATTTGTTATTTTAAAATGATTTTATTATAAGCAAATTTTGATATTATTTTGAACTTTTTAGTGTAGTAGATTTTTGAAGGCGGTTTTCATTTATTATTTAAAATTAATTAATTTATTTAGTTTTAAGTCTAATATATATATATTGTATAGGTCATATATAAGTTTGTATACTACATAAATAAGTTAATTTAGTAATTTAATAATATGGGTAGGCTTTCGAAAGCCGCTAGGACTTAATAACTGCAACGGTGAAATGTTTGTGTACAACATTGGACACTTCTAAAGTTACAATATTAAATGGAAAAAGAATACGGTCGCGAACAGGATTCGAACCTGCGCCTCCCGGATAGATACTCCAGGCACTCTGACCAACTAAGCCATCTCGACCTCGGCTCACCACCGCGAATTCTTCTTCCATATTTTAACACGTCTTATGGCGACGTCATTGCAATCAATTCAGTACTTACAAGTGACCGAACCGACAGGACTAACTTTGCAGTTAATGCAATGTCGTTAAGGAATTCTTTACGACATTGTATTAACTGCAAAGTTAGTCGTGTCGGTTCGGTCATTATTATTATTGTATTTCCATTTAATATTGTAACTTTAGAGTTCGCTAAGCATGCGTTAATGCTTTTTCAAAGACATATCTTGAATTGGACACTTCTGCCTACCCCATCGGGCAATACAGGCATGATGCTATGTATCTATTGAGTGGCATGAACTATACATGAACATGCGATTACAGCAATTGAGAGTGATTTGCTGTGATTCATTGAAGAGTTCCATTGTCTAACTTCGAAGGTCTTCATCAGATCTTTACAAAATTTAAATGTGACCAGCTCTGAGGACTACTCTTTCAAAAAAGATATCAGCGGACGTACATACAAAACAAGGTAGCTACTGTAAAACGTTGAGGAGTTCCCTCGACTGTCCTTCGTCTTCATCATCAGACCCCTAATGACAGTCATAACCCATCTAGGTGTAAAGTCCCCATCTGATAAATGATAAATGATATTTATTTCTGTAAATACATCTGTTATAGACACTTTTACAAGTCATAAAAAATTAAATTTAACCAAGCCGAAACACCAGGTAATTGCTGTAAATCTTTAAAGAGTTTCCTCGACTGCCTTTCAGCTCCATCATCAGATCGACTCCACACCTTCATTAAATAGTAGTGCTTTAAAATACTTAATGAAAAATTTACAAACGCACTAGTCACCACTACGATTTTCGGAGGTTCCCCTCGATTTCTCTGGAATGCTATCATCAGATCCTGGTTTCCTTATCATGGTAACACCCTTGGGATATCTCATTTCCAACAAAAAAAGAATCATCAAAATCCGTTCATAAACGACGAAGATATCGCCGAACACTAAAAAACAAAAATTGGTCGAATTGAGAAACCTCCTCCTTTTTTGAAGTCGGTTAATTAAGTATCACTTGCTTTAAACGCTGAAGGAAAACATCGTGAGGAAACCAGCACACCTGGCAGATGTTCTCGATGGTGTGTAAAGCCACGTCAGAGGCCTACTGATGGCTGAAACTGTGACACTAGGTGGTTCATCGACCACACGATGAGTGAGAGACTGTACAATCTGCTGTTGATGTGGTCAGATGACGCACTGTCCGCTGTGCACTGTGCACTGTGCAGCTGTTCATAGAATGTGCAGTGAGTGTCGGTGAGTACCGAGCTAACACGATTCTAATACAGATATTGCTTGATGTTACACAGAACCCCTTAAATGTATTTTGGACTTCATAAAGTGTTTAGTTAATCATTAATGATACTTAATCAGTTACTTAATTCAATTTCAATTTTTATTTTATTTCATCCATGTATCGTTAGTGAAATGCAGAAGCATTATCTTTATATAAGTTAAATAGTAGCTAATTAATTAAATATACACTTTAAAACAATCAAACAATAATCAAGAGTCAAAGTATTAAATAATCCTACTTCATATTATAAACGCGAAAGTTTACGTAATATGTATGGATGTTTGTTATTCTTTCACGCAATGACTATTGTACTGATTTGGATGAAATTTGACACATAGATAGTTTATAACCTGGATTAACACGAAGGGTACTTTTTATCCCGGCTGGGCACAGAAGCTAGTGAAGCAATAATTCCCACAGACATAACATGACGTCATGTTACTTGTATATTAGTATTTAAAATACTATCAGCCATGTGGTCTTAGTCAAGGCTAGTCAAAAATAGGGAAGAATGGTGTAAAAGGGAGAGGGACATGCTCTGCAGTGGACAAAAGCTGCGAATAATAATGAAGTGAGCCAGATCCTTGGTAATACGTACTGATATTATCTGATTGCGCACTTACATCGGTACAACATGAATGCAATACATTGTTAAATAAAAAGCTAACAGTAACACAGACAATAATAACGTCAATGTAAATGTGTTTGTTACAAGAAACAACAGACTCGTGTCCCACATACAAAACGTGTAAACACTGCACTCTCCACACACGCGCACACATACAGACAGACACGCACACACGCAGACCCAAATACGAATATAGACACAGGATGAGGTTAATATGTTGAGCATTGATTGATGAATGTGCTAGTATTGTTTGCTTATTAAACTATTTTATTATTTCTAATGTAGTAGTTATTGTAAATACTTTAAACTGTTGTTCAGTACCTACTGTAGGAATTTGAGTTGATATAACACAGAATCATTATCGTCATCACCATAAATAGGTTTAAGTTAAAACTTGTCCGTATGATGCTGGTTCGTCATTAAATTCAAACGGAAGTGTTACTTAATGAATATACTCAATTGGCTTAACATAGTAGTATGCTCATTCGGACGTAAACTGTCTTTGTGGTTGAACCTCTTTTTGTATCTAGGATAGGCATAGAATAGAATGCCTGTGGCGCTACAGAAATGTATGTAGTACTTACATTTATTTTACTTAAGTCGTTTTTATTTTAACGTTAATTCAATTTTCTTTTTCTCAGTAAAGATCAGAGAACATCCGGCGAAAACGGAGAAGCCGGATGTTCCTCAAAGAACATTGTATAAAGGAAATTTTAATAGAAGCTTTTGTATATAAATGTGAACATTCACAAGGATAACTGTTTCCTAAAAAGTAAAGAATAAGATATCCATTAAAAAATGAACTTGGAAACGACGATAGCTTAAGTGATGCGTATCGCCAAAGATAAATGCAATCCACTGAAGCACTCTGTTGTCATCGCGTAGCACTCACCGATGTAAAGACGCGGGGCCTATCGACACTGAACACTGTCACACGCGGGGCGTTCTCTCTCGCCGGGAGCCGCGAGGAAACTGCCTCCCCCAAGTGTTAGTAGCCCCTCCCCCGCACCGCGCGCCGCACCCCTCCACACGCCACGCACAAAGAGGGGATCAGCCGCTCCCGAATCCCGATACCAACGATGTTCGCCTTTCACGACCCACAGACTTCGAGCGGCGAGCCTCGCCACTGATCTGCTAGGTACTTACCCACACTCTACAGCTGGACTGTCAGAAATTAAAGAAATGTAAAGCTCAAGATTTACAGGATAACGAACCGACTACGGCCTGTATAAACATAGTTGCATAACAGTACTACAGTTGTCATCAGCATAATGATTGAGTAGCCTTCACCTAGAAGATGCATTGACAGTTAGTTGACATTGTCCTGACGTCGACGTGACGAAAAATTACACGCATCAAGCGATGGTCGCATTATGTGAGGCCACTAAACAAACCGGTACAGAAGCTCCACTTAATAGTCTATACCTTGCAGTACTGGAAGGTATACTCATACTTACATGTGTGAAAGATGGAAGACAGAACAATTAGCATAGACCGTTATAACAATTTGGCAAGGCATATCGTAAAATGTGTAAGTGTTGCATCAACTTTACATGCTTTTCATTTCATCGTAACTGAAAACAACGTTGTCGCTTGCCGGGTTGAATGGCGGACCCAGAACTGAACCCTGGGGAATACCGCACTGTATCTCTCATCATCTTGGGGTAGATTACTGTTCTTTTATTAGGTTTAGGTCCCGATAATGTGACGGTGGTAGATTGGCACTCTAGGTTAGTTAGTTATAGACCTTAATATCTGGTATAAATTTCAACTGGCTAGGTCCACCCGTTCCTGAGAAAATCGGTGGTGACACACGGACAGACGGACAGACGGACAAGAGAGTGATCTTATACGGGTTCCTTTTTTTACCTTTTGAGGTACGGAACCCTGAAGAGTGTTGGTGTTTCTATTATCTTATCACACATGTTCATCATGTAAGTACCAGCTATTCAGTAGTAGCATAATTGTTTCAAATTAATTAACTAATCGGGTGTGGATCTTCTTAAGCTGCTAACTGTTGGTGGTGCTCTGCTGCGCAGGCGTCTCATTCTGATGTTAATGCGCGCGCGTTATATTCGTAGCGGTCTGCGGCTTCAGGCCACTCGCCGCGACTCTGCGGTCTGTTCCCGGTGCTCGAAGGTGTCGGCGAGCTCTGAGGGTGGTGCAGGTGGTGCAGTCGTTCTGTTGTTCGTCATGTGGCGCTCGCCGTGTGTAGCGCTGCTACTGTCGGTGCTGGTGGTGCTTGTGAGTCACGTTCACTCATGTTTACTACTTTCTAGTAGGTGTGGAACCTTATTTGTGTCTTGTTACTATTCGCCATTGGAATGTCAAAATCAAAACATTTAAAGTTTGGATTATAATGGTGTAATATTTCGTTCCGTCAAATGCGCATCTGGTTCTACTGGAATCTGAACAATGCTAAAGTGGTTGGCTTGCGTGGCACTATGTACGATGTAGGTTTGTAGTTTAAGCTGAAATAAACTTCTAGTCTATATTTAAGTTTAAAAGTATTTGCATGAAAAAACATTTATTAAATAACCGCGAGTGCAGATTCTCTAGCATGCAATTTGATAATACATCAATGGAATTTGTATTTTTTCTCTAAACTAATGTTGTGGACCAAAGTGTTGGAGGGCCGTAATATCATTGAACGCAACTCAGAAAATCACGGATGCTTTAAAACATCAGATCGTGGTGTCAGCGCGTCAAGCAGGGCCGCCGATACTGCGATATTGATAGAAATATATTCAAAAACCATAAATTATCAATATTATAAATAATTAAGGTCAAGTCTATCGTCCCGTGTATTTTCCACTATAAACGTAAGGCACACTTCGAGTTAACATAGATATGTAAAGTGCAAGCCCTTGCTACTGTTTCTCGCAGCGAGTCAAACTTGTTCACACCGACACAATATCCAAACATAGTTGTATAAATAAATGTGCACGAGTAGATAATGTATCCAACATTACGTCGTGACCATCACGATTCATGTAAGGAACATATATCAACTAGCGCACACATTCTATACCTACCACATAGATCGGAGTAGATACAACAAATGCTATCTACTACATTTGGGATTCTGAACGCGTGTACCACGCGCTGGTACCAAACTATTCTAATACACCGTCCTTGGTCGAAACGTCAAGCGATTTGAAGGTATTTATTGCTCGTCAATTCCTATTATTTTTTTCTTTTTAAAAAATGTGTGACTGCCACGCGACGGTGTGGCCGAGGATGGAGCACGTAGATCCAGAATAAATCTATTCACTCTTAAGTAGAGTGGATAAATTTGGGGAGAATGATAGTTTAGGGATAGATAGGGAGTTGATGATGATACACTGTTGGTCTTCCAAAAATTAAATAAATAAACTGCCCAGACCCGTCTCCCACAGCGGTTGCACCGGACTACATCCTGAAACACGACTAGGTCGCTTCACGGCATGGCTTCGTCCAGTGGGTGGTAACCAGCCTCCGGGCCACTCAGGAGCCACATGTACAAATTACATTTTAAGGGTCCTCTCCTACGGACGCGGGCAACTCAGCCCCAAAAAAGTTTTAAAGTAATATCCAAATACACGTCAAAGCATGACCGTTCTCACTTGCACACACACACAAACACTATTCCTATACTGTGCTTGAGGTACATCATAAGCGCGGCGACAAGCTCATGCCTTCAGCACATCTATTGACTTATTTTTAATTCACTAACTTTTAAACTATTGCGTTGCGTGATATTACAATACAACTAACAGGAATTAACGCTCAATAAACACCTTTGAATCTCCTGACGTTTCGACCAGGTTGCACTGATCGTGGTCACAAGCAGACTGATGCAGCGAGTTTACTCCGTCATGGGTATCGCGACACACTACACTCACTGTGTCCATATTATATAGTCCGTATTATATAGTCATAAGAACGTTACTGTTGTTTTCCTCGGGAACAGTACCTTTTTCGAGATGAAAGGTACCCTATGTCCGTTTCTGTACCACTGACAACATATATGCAAAATTTCAGGATGACAAGTTTAGGTTAGTAGTTTAGGCGTGAAAAGGTAACAAACAAACTTACTTTCGCATTTATATTATTAGTTAGGATATCAACATCTGCCTTATATAAAAATTAATTAAAGTCTACTTTACTTGACAAAGCATATTACAGTGTATCCGAATATTTAAATGATAAGATAAATAAAAAATAAAAAACTGACTGTAGCATCATGACGTTTCTGCTACAACGTTATTATTGACATGTTTATAATCCCTCGCCATTGATATTTATTAAAGTAAACTAAATAGGATAATTCTACTTATAGGTACTTTGCACGCCATATCGTAATATATTTATAATATCTGTGTATGTTGTACCCATATTTACAAATAAATGATTATGAATTATTAAAACGTTTTGCGTTTATCAATGCAAATGAGTCAGATTTTAGATTTTAGTTCTAATTTTTTTCGTTCATACTTTTGTGTGTTATAATCGCTTATAACAACAATAATTCACCTGTATTACAACCGTAAGTCAATAGCAAATTTTTTTTGAAAAATATCATTACTATACTACTATATTAATCGATACTAAATCGTGATTATGAATGAAAATAAATTAAATGGCATGACGCATGAGCGAACGAAGCGAGCTCGGGACCTGGGACCGGGAGAACCTTATATCCCGACACGAACAGGTTAGAATCGAAGGGGATAACTTCGACCCAACCACGGAAAGACAATTCAAAATACAGTATCTTTTCTTTTACTCGAGTGGTGATTATCTGTCATTTAATATACCGATACAATAAATAAATCTGTGTGACTGTATATAATATTTCATTCTGTATAACGTCTAAACGTGGGCAGCAGTTTTTAACGTATCGCAATGGCAATCCAGCTAGTTTCCTGTCAGTTTTGTAAAAAAGCGGATTTTACAATCCATCTGCGCCGTAAATACCAGCACTCACACTAAGAGCTCTGTGCTTAGTGTAATGCTGTCATTGTGTGAACTGGAATATTAACCATGTGGTATGTTTGTAGTGGTGCGGCTGTGTGCAGTCGGCGCCGCTGTTCGGTCTCAGTACTCTATTCGGCGGGTAAGTACTGGCTTCACATGTTAAATTATGCTGTACTTCTAATGCGTATGCAAAATAATATAAAACGGTGGTTCGTTTGCTACAACTAACATTTGATACTGAGGATCACTTTAATTAGAATATACAAAGTTTATTCGAATATCATAATGTGATATATAAACATATTGCAGTTCAACGTCAAGCAACAGCACCGGGCTGTTGGAGGCGCTGGCGCTGTCGCACCTGGAGCACAAGATCAATACACTGCAGGTGCTCGAAGACCTCATCACCATCGCTGGCAACTTCACCCATTCCGGTCAGTGCACACCTCACCTACACACATTAAGATACTGCAACGTCATGACCTGGGCCGACAATACGACCTTGCAGAACACCGGCAGTGAACGTAGCTAATGCCTAACAGTCTTTCAATATCTTCAACGAACTGCTTGCCGGTATGGGCTATAATAAATTATGAAAAGACAAGAAAACAATTTAGACGTTTGAGAACTTTATACTAACACTACGTATAGTGTTGTAATTTGTTGTGTACTCTTTCGAAAGCCTGTGACATATCATAACTTTATTTGTTTCTACTTGCAGGATTTGGATAAAACAAAGATCACGCCGACAACCTCTGCCCGCCACTACAAATGCAATGATTAATGGAATAATATATTAACGAATAAATATGATTTACTTACCTACTCATAAAAAATAAATAATTGTCTTATCATTGTGTAGCCTTAATCTTATCTATAAGATTACTTTATTATAATACCAGCTGTAATCGTGATTCGGTCCGCGAAGAAATTTGAAGGTAACATCATATTGTAAAAAAGGTCAGTTTTTTATATGTACACCAGCGAGTATCTAACCGCTAGAAAGCTGGTAAACCGATTCCTTCTAGAGACACAATTCACTACCGCGGGCTGGGGGACGAGGAAGAAAAAAGCACGATTGCAATTGGTCAGATAAACAAACGAAAAATATCTACCGTAGGGATGTTCTGGTTGATTATGAGAAAATAGTCAATATCGATAATATATGATCAAACGAACTTGCAAGTGAAGTTCGATCATTATTATGATGAGTTGCTTCATTTGAAGATAATATGATTATAACACACGTAGTTTCCCTACTTGCCTGGCAACTTCGCACATATTTTAAAGATTTTAAAACTATTAAATGACGTAATTCCGGTAGGTCCAGCCCAAGGCGGACATCTTGTCGTTAGCTAATTTTTTAGAGTTATGTAACTTAATATACAAAACTTTCTTTAATTGGGAATCGCCAAGCATTTGGGGGGGAGGGTGTTCATATCTTCAAATGAAGCAACTCATCATAATAATGATCGAACTTCACTTGCAACTTGCAAGTGAAGTTCGATCATTATTATGATGAGTTGCTTCATTTGAAGATATGAACTGATAAATAAAAGTATGATTTTAAGCATTATAGTTTTATTTATCAAAAAATCAGCCTTATGATATTTCTATAATGATCCATTTACTTATTTTAAATAAGCTATATTCACAAACATAATGCAGGTAATATTTCTAAAATATACACAATATTGATATCTTAATATTAATCATCAAATAATTATTGAGTATCTGCCGTCAACATACAGATCTGGCAAATTCGCCTTCATTAATGACAGATCTATTATAAAAACGTGCAAATGAATTGGATGAACTAGTCCATCCTGCTGTTTTGCGGATGGTTTCTATGTTGACCCCGGCCAAATTCGCAGCCGAGGTGGACGCGTGCCGCGTACTGTGCGCGCCGAATATATTGATATCGATGCCACTTTCGGACAGCATTTGTTTTATCCATCTACTGATGGTTTGCGTAGTCGCAGGTTTATGTGGCCGTTTGTACGTTAACAACAGATTGTTTGTGGCCACAGGTCTTATGTTTTTAGTTGTAGTAATATAATCTGAGAGTACTGTAATAATTATAGTTCCTTCATTACCATCATATGATATAGTTACATAAATGTGATCTTCGCCATCCAACCAGAATTTAGAAAATTTACTTTATTTCTAAATTCTGGTTCCTTAAAGAATCTCAAATAATTATCTGGGGGCACGGCAGTGCCCCAGCCAAGTCTCGAGCAAAGCAGGCACGGCCGTACCATCCTTTTTTCGAAGCCATTCGCGGCCTTTTCACCCCTCTATATCTTCGCTGTGGACAAAACTATCAGTTTGAACTGTCGGTAAACAAGTTCGCACACCCCCTGATATTATATTTCAGGGCCCTTGACAGCTGAAAGTATTTAAAGGAACTAGTACATATCTTGAAAAAATTCAATTGATAAATTTCCTTCAAAATAATGGCACTCGTCCGCCTGCTGGACAGTACCACCCTTTCTTTGTGTTTTTTTTAGTATTAGTATTGATAGTAGTAGTGCCCAGCAAACTCACGCTGGCCTTTCATTAATTTAATTAAAAAAATATATTATACAAATCTTTCACGAATTAATTTTTTTTTAAATTTATTGGTTAAATTTTTGGAATCTAAAGCTATTATATTAAATGGAAAAAGAATACGGTCGCGAACAGGTTCGAACCTGCGCCTCCCGGATGAATACTCCAGGTGCTCTGACCACTAAGCCATCTCGATCTCTTAGTAGTCAGAGCACCTGGAGCATGCGTTAATGCTTTTCAAAGATTTATCTTGAAATTTTTGGATATTTCAATTAATTATTTTCAATTTTCTAATTCTATTTTTTTTTTCCTTCACTCATCCTTATTCTCCATCGTAGCTGTAATCTGAACCACATCCCTTCTCCGAGTCAATCAACTACAGTGGCACCATTGTTCCGTGCCACTGCTTTCATTACACCGATGCAGAAGTCGGCAAATTTAGGTCCCGAAAACTTGCCGGCCAGAAGGGAGCTCCATGTTGAGGTCGATAGAGACTCATCGACCTCAAATTAGAGCTGCAACCTTCGAGAGCTGAATGCCGAACAATCATTCAGGACCTGCTCGACTGACTGCACGGCGTCAGGCGTCGGAGCTATAGCAGCCCGGGTCATCGCAGCGCTTAAAACGATGGAGGTACGCGGCTTTGCCGCCATGTCCGATCCACGCTTGACTTTTCCAGTAGGACACGCCAACCCTTCCAATTGCTCGGAATGCCTGGCGCACGTCTGGAAAGAAAAGCTTGGTAATCCTGCCCTTTCCGGACAAGGTATATTCCTCCTGCCAGGCATTCAGGGTACGATGGCGTATCGCCCGTCTGGTGTACGAAAGCGGAAATTTGTCGTAGTCTGCTGCCGTGTTATTATAAAGGGCTGCATGCTTGTCGAGATCATCGGCGCGCTCGTTGCCAACGGTACCGACATGAGCGCGCACCCACCAACGCTTCAATGTTCGGCAGCCCGCGACAGACTCTTCCTAATGTCGCACACAAGCGGGCGCGTGGACCGCGGGTTAGCCATTGCTCAGGTTAGGTCAGGTTTGCTCGGGTTAGGTCAGGTTTGCTCAGGTTAGATCAGGTTTGCTCAGGTTAGGTCAGGTTTGCTCAGGTTAGGTCAGGTTTGCTCCGGTTAGGTCAGGTTTGCTCAGGTTAGGTCAGGTTTGCTCAGGTTAGGTCAGGTTTGCTCAGGTTAGGTCAGGTTTGCTCAGGTTAGGTCAGGTTTGCTCAGGTTTGCCAGGCCCGTCAAATCTGTCGATTTGAGCATCATGGGCTTGGACGATGCGGCTACGAAGGAGATAGTAGCGGCGGCGGTCGCTCAGGCTGGGGGTTGTGATGTGGGGCTGGTGAAGGCTGGCGAAATTCGCCGCGGCTTGAGGGGCACCGGTTCCACACTCGTCTCCTGTCCAGTTACGGCAGCCAGGGCCCTACTGAAGGGAGGCAGGCTCTTGGTGGGATGGAGCTCGGTGCGGGTGGTGGCGCTGGGGGCTCGTCCCATGCGCTGCTTCAGGTGCATGGGGCTGGGGCACACGCGCCCACAGTGTACCGCAACCGCTGATAGAGGGGACCTGTGTTTCCGGTGCGGAGGTACAGGGCATCAGGCGGCTAGCTGCGGTAGGGCCAACCCACGCTGTGCTATTTGCGCAGAGTCGGGAAAGTCCAACGAGCACGTAATGGGGGACGCAAGTGTCTCCCCCCGAAGACGAAAGGGAAGGCCACTGGGACCCCGGCCACCCATGCGGCCGCAAACCAGGCTGCACCCGGAGCTGGAAGCCAAGCGGCAGTCGAGGAGGTTGTTATGTCTGATTGATGGATCAAGTCCGACATCACAATTTCCTCCAGACGAACCTCAACCACTGCGCTCGGGCTCAAGACCTGCTAATGCAGGACCTGGCGCAGTGGAACATTGATATGGCTGTTGCTGCAGAGCCGTACTACATTCCTCTCCATCCCTGTTGGGCTGGGGACCTGGACGGCTCCGTAGCTATTGTGGGACGGGTGGGAAGCGGACCCCTCTCAATTGAGGAGAGGGGCTCCGGGTACGTAGTGGCCAAGTGGGGGGAGTATGCTGTCGTTGGCACATACTTCTCCCCCAATAGGACCGTTGCCGAGCTGGAGGTCTACATGGACCTCCTGGCCGCAGCGGTGAGAAGGCAGGCGTCACGGCAGGTCCTCCTCATGGGGGACCTGAATGCCAAGGCTCAGGACTGGGGCAACCCTTCCACTGACTCTCGTGGTGCGGTTGTCAGGGAGTGGGCGGTTGCCACAGGGCTTACCCTGCTGAATGTGGGGTCGGCCTACACGTGCGTGCGACATAATGGGGGGTCCGTGGTGGACATATCGTTCGCCACCTCAGCTGTCGCGGCACGTGTTCGGGCGTGGAGGGTTTTGTCTGAGGTGGAGACTCTCTCGGACCATAAACATATAAGGTTCGAGGTCTCCACCTCCCACAACCAAGGAGGGTCACGGCACGTGATGCGTGTGAATTTCCCGCGCTGGACGATAAGTCGCCTCGACGCCGACTTGGCGGAGGAGGCGGCAGTCGTCCAGTCGTGGTTGGCCGCCCCGGCGCACCCGGATGTGGACGTTGCGGCGTGCCTTTTCCGGGAGGCGGTGACAGCGGTGTGCGACACGGCTATGCCAAGATCGCGACGCCGCCCTGACCGTCGAGAAGTTTATTGGTGGCGCTCGGAGATTGCAGAGCTCCGAGTCGCATGTTCGGAGGCGCGGAGGCCCTACGGCCGTTGCAGGAGGCGGCGTAGAGGCCGTACCGACGACCAACTGTCGGGCGAGGAGTTGGCGGCCGAGCGGCAGCTGTATAGCGTTTACAGAGACGCTAAGCGAGAATTGCAGCTGGCCGTCGGCCGGGCAAAGTCCCAGGCATGGGGCGAGGCCTTGGAGGGTCTTGACAGGGATCCTTGGGGGCGTCCGTACAGGGCCGCCCGAAAGCAATTTCGGGGCCAGACGCCCCCAGTTGCAGGGTCTTTAGAGCCGGAGCTCCTGGGCAGGGTGCTGGAGGGGCTCTTCCCCGACCGTGGTCACCACCACACCCCTCCGACGTTGATACCATCCTTCTCCGAAGAGTTGGACCCGGCCTCCATCCCACCTGTGTCGGAGGTGGAGATGCAGTTGGCAGCCGACCGCCTACGGAGGAAAAGGACAGCACCGGGTCCGGACGGGATCCCAGGGCGGGTCCTGGGGATCGCCCTGAAGGAGATGGGCGACCGGCTTCGGGAGCTGTTCGACGCATGCCTCACGTCGGGACGGTTCCCCAAGCTGTGGAAGGACGGACGATTGTGCCTGCTACGTAAGGAAAGCCGACCAGTCGACTCGCCTTCCGGTTACAGGCCCATCGTATTGTTGGATGACACGGGCAAGCTACTGGAAAGAGTGGTGGCTACGCGTGTTATCCGGCATCTGGAGAGTATTGGGCCTGGACTCTCCGAAGCCCAGTATGGGTTCAGGGTGGGGCGTTCTACAATAGACGCCCTACTCTGGCTCAAAGAGTGGACGCAGGATGCGGTCAGGGAGGGGGAAAGGGCGTTGGCTGTCTCACTTGATATAGCCAACGCCTTCAACAGTCTTCCGCACAGTGTGATACAGGAAGCGCTCCGCTTTCATGGAGTGCCTCTGTACCTGCGGAGGCTGCTGGAGGACTACCTCCGGGACCGCGAGGTCCTGGTGGAGGGACGTGACGGTCTGAGGCGCCGTCGCGTCTCCTGCGGGGTTCCACAAGGGTCGGTGCTTGGGCCACTCCTGTGGAACGTGGGTTATGACTGGGTGCTCCGCGGCACGCTTCCCGTAAATATGCGGGTTGCGTGCTACGCGGACGACACCCTAGTTGTAGCCCGAGGAAAGGACCTCAGGGAGGCGGTGCGGTTGGCCACGGTGGGGACATCTCTCGTGATCGACCGCATACGTTCCCTGGGCCTGGAGGTCGCCCTTACCAAGACCGAGGCCCTATTGTTTCATGGGCCTCGGGGAAGGCCCCCTACAGGAACGCGGGTGGTACTGGACGGGGTCTCGGTACCGGTTGGGACCCAGATGAAATACCTGGGTCTCATCCTAGACGGCCCTGTACGGGGCACCGGTCTGGGTGGATGCCCTCAGCCGCGGGAATAAAACCCTGCTGCGACGTCCGCAGCGGGTCATTGCGACGAGGGCGATCCGCAGTTACCGGACAGTGTCCTGGGCGGCGGCATGCGTGCTGGCCGGTGACCCTCCCTGGGAGCTCCAGGCGGAGATCCTCGCCGAAGTTTACCACTTCGTGGCGGCGAGGAGATCTCGCGGGGAGCCTCCAGCGTGGGAGGAGGTGAGGCGCATGCGGATGCAGGCGCGGGCCGTCCTGTTGCGGCGGTGGACAGAGGATCTTGCCCCACCGGTCCCGGGGCAGCGGACGATTGATGCAGTCCGCCCGGTCCTTCAGCGGTGGGTGAGGCGGTCCTTTGGGTCACTGACTTTCCGATTGGTGCAGGTGCTCTCCGGACACGGATGTTTCGGAAAATACCTGCACCAGATCGCGAGACGGGAGGCCACCCCGGCCTGCCACGAGTGTGGGGCGCTGGAGGACACAGCGCTCCACACGTTGGAAGTGTGTGTCGCATGGGCCCCGCAGCGACACGCACTATTGGCCGTAATTGGCCGTGATCTCTCTCTGCCGAGTGTGGTAAACGCCATGCTTGGCGGTGAGAGATCGTGGGAGGCAGTTATCTCCTTCTGCGAAGAGGTTATGTCGCAGAAGGAGGCCGCGGAGCGGGTCAGGGAGAATGCCGCCCTAGCAGACCCAATCCGCCGCAGAAGAACAGGAAGGCGGAGGGGGCAGCTTGTCCACCTCCTCCATCCTCCGTAGTGGGGTCACCGGTGAAAAGTCGGGGGACTCTTCACCGGATTGCACGGCACCACACATGCGGGAGGGAGGTGGCCTTGGTGAGCGAGGTCACCTCCCTCACAGCGTAGTGGCCCGGCTTGGCCGAGCCCACCGCCGGGGGCAAGACGGTGAATGCTAGCGCGACCCTATCTTGCCCCATCTCGGCGGAGGACTGCTCACGGGGGGGTTTCAGTGGGTTAGAGCCCCACATACCCCCTTCCGTCAACCCCCGTGGCGGAGGAGAAATGCGACTGCATTTCCCCCTTAAAAAAAAAAAAAAAAAAAAAAAAGGTTTGCTCAGGTTAGATCAGGTTTGCTCAGGTTAGGTCAGGTTTGCTCAGGTTTTAGGTTAGGTTGGGTTCCCCCCCAGGGGGGGGGGGGGGTTGCCCCTTGATGATTGCTATCAGTTCGTCAGAAGATGTATCACTCGATATGCCCTTGAGTATCACCATGGGCCGGAGTTCGCGAGCAGGCTCTGCGCTAACTCGAGACGGAGCCGAGCTGAGCAGTTTTAATGTCTCGTCCCTTTGTCGTTCGTTTTGAAACTCTACTCTAAGTTTATTGTTCGACACTCCTTGAATCCGTACAGGGGCATACGTGGCCGACCTGAAGTTGTCACTATGATGGCTGGTCTGCTAGGAGGCGGTTTGTTAGGTTTGATTAGCTCTGTGGGTTGTGGTGATGTGGGTGCCGCCACTTGGGCGTATGATATCGGTGCTTGTTGCTTCTCGAACTTGGCGAGATGTTTACCAAGTTCCTCGCGGACGCAGGAGATGATTTCATCCTTTAGAGTTTCATGCGTTTGATGCACGGGAGGTTGTGGTGCGTTCTCCATCTCTGCTGCGCAGAATTTTGGGAGCAGTAGGGTGGCCCTGCGTATCTCGTCGGCAGCCAGTTGGATGATGCGCTTGTTGAGCACAGTGACGCTGCGGCCCTCGCTGATGATCCGTGTTATATGTGACGCAAGCGTACTGATGATGCTGGCGCATGATTCGATGTTGGTAGCATCGGTGGCGGATGCGGGAAGGGGTGAAGGGTCGATAACGGGTGGAGTCATTTTTGGACGGGTATATCAGAAGAAAAAAAAAAGGTAACCTTATTGTTACAACTACATGATTTAAATAGGGAGAAAGAGAAAGAAAAAAAAAAAGAAAAATATATATATATATATGTGCTTTGGTCTCAGATTTCCTCGGAAACGTCTAGTTGACGAGCTGTGGTGACTCCCATTCGGAATACAAAAACTTGGGAGAAACGGAAAACACTACGTTAGGGGAAGTTGTACGGGCTAACGACCGTACATTTGCCGCGGTCAGCAGTTTTACTTACAACGCGGCATTTGTACTCGTCACGGTTAGTTCACTACTAGCAGCCGAACAGTGTACTCATTGAATATTGAATTTCTATCAATATAATCGATTTCGGGATTAACATTAAATTCATTTTCTAGTGATAATGTGTTAGTCTTAATCATTAGCAATAAACAGTGTCCAACAACTTTCCTCGTATCATTTTAGCAATCAATGTACATAACCCGTACATTTATGGTCCTTCGAGCATTTTGACTTAGCGCGCGGGTTGGTCGAAAACGGGATCATTCGCGTGTGTGGTGTATCAGTCGCAATCATCAAGGATTAACAACGCTGAGCAAGCAAGATCGCTCAGTGACGACCTTCAGCAGCAACCAAGCAGGTGTTGTACGAGCAAATCAAGTAAGATCTTTCCAAATTTTATTAATTTTTAAAAATGGAAGACTTATTAGCTAATCAGGAGCAAACGGTCGGTGCGATGGAGCAGCTTTTCTCGTCGTTCAAGAAGGCGGGACGTGATCGCAGGACAGCCGATTATATCAAGAGGACGTTGGATACGCTTGATACGTATTGGAAAGATTTCCAGGCGAATCATTCGCTCCTGTGTGGATACGGAGATAGGAATGTCACGTATTTTAAGGACAATCATTTTGAGCGAGTGTTAGACTTTTACAATAACACTAAAGCTCACATTCAGCAATATCTACCGAGGTCGACTACTCCGGTTGGTGAGAGAGGCAATGTCAAATTGCTTCCTGTTCCTACACCAAGCCCGAGCGTACCGGGAACATCGTCTATGATACTGAATCCCAAAAAGAAATCCCAAGCAACTGATAGCAAAACAACGGAGATGCTCAAAAAGCAAGCAAGTAATTTTAAAGCTTTTTCTCGTACGGTGAGCAACATCGACTTGGAAGCTGTAACAGAAAAATGGGAGTTTGAGGATTTGTTAAGGGAGCTGCAAGTGAGGTGGTCTGTGATAGACACACTTCATTGGCAATTGGATAGCGAACTGGACGGTGACAACGACGAGTACGAAATAACTTTTTCTGAGAACGAAAAGATCTATCTTTTTATGAAAAAGGAGATCAACACTAAAATGTGGTCTACATCCCACATAGAAAAATCAACTCCTAAAATAGAGATTCCAACCTTTAGTGGTAATTATTACCAGTGGGTGTCATTCAAAGATCTGTTTACGGAGACAATCCATAGCAATCCCTTGTTAAAGAAAACGCAAAAAATGCAATTTCTGAAGAGCAAAATAAAGGGGGAAGCTGAGAAACTTATACAACATCTTCATATTAGCTCTGATAATTACCAGGTGTGTTGGGATATTTGAAATCATCGATATCAGAATAAGAGGCTCATTTTTACATCTCACATAAACATTCTGTTGAATTTATCCATCATGCAACAACCAAATGCAGCCCAGATGAAACGCATTCATGACACCACAAATGAATGCTTGAATTCTATCAAGAATCTTGGAGTTCACATAAACACTTGGGATCCATTACTGGTGCATATTCTATCGCAAAAGTTAGTCTCGGGCACTCACAGTGATTACATGGAATCGTTAAAACAACCCAGAGAGCTTCCGACTTTGAAAGAATTTCTTGGCTTCTTAGAGAATAAATTTACAACTATGGAATCATCAGCAACACGCAGGAAGCAAGAAAATTCACAAATTAAGTGAAACAACGAGTCATCTCCAGAAGGACAATATCGTCAACGAAAGTCTCATCAGTTTAAATCATTTGCCAACAAAAAGTCTTCAGGAACGAACGATCAAAATAAAAAGAAAATGCATTCAATTAAATCATCCAAAACGTGTCCAATTTGCAGTGAGGAACATGCAATTTATCAATGTCAGCAATTTCAAAACATGTCAGCGGATATGAAGCTACAACAAGTTTCGAAACTTGAATTGTGCAAGAATTGTTTATTTAAACATAATGAAAAAAAATGCTATTCAAAGAGAACGTGTCTAGACTGCAATGGTCAGCATCATACAATTTTACACGAGGCCCATCACTCAGCACCAAGTACTTCCAAAAATCTAGTATCATCCTCAGAAGCGACCCATCAAGGTAGTACCTACGTGTCTCAACACGACAACCAGCACTCTAACTCGGATGTGCTTATAACAACAGCTATGGTTCAGGTTCAAACAGGTGATAGCACTTATCAAAATATGCGAGCATTAATTGACCAATGCTCACAGATAACTTTGATCACTGAAAAGGCGGCCAAACTCTTAAAACTACCTAGACAAAGATGTAGAGGTTTTGTATCGGGCGTTGGAGAACAAGAAAACGGTTGTAAGGGAATCATTGCATTAACCTGCACTTCCAATTATAATCCTGAATTCATTTTTGGCGTCGACGCATATATCATGAGCAAGCTAGTTAAAAACCTTCCAAGCTCTACGTTTAAGAAGCAATTTTGGCCACATCTGGATTTACAATTAGCCGACAACGATTTCAATATTAGTCGTTCAGTAGATATAATTTTAGGGGCGGATATATATCCAGAACTCATCTTAGATGGTCTGCGCAAGGGTAGCAGTACATGGATGCCGATTGCACAACAGACTGAACTTGGCTGGATTATATGTGGTAGTACTGAGACGGCGTCATCACCCGCCAAGCTATGTTATGTCGTCAACAATATCGACGAAATTCAAAGGTTTTGGGAAATTGAGGATATTATGGAGGACTCATCTATGTCAGCAGAAGATCAACATTGCATAGATTACTTTAAAAATACAACTGTTCGCAGAGAAGACGGACGGTATGAAGTGCGCCTTCCACTCCAGCAAGATCATAATCAGCAGCTAGAATCGTCAAAATCAACAGCCATGGCACAGTATCGGCAATTAGAGCTTAGATTTATCAGAAATAAGAAACTTGAGCAAGACTATAAAACATTTATGAATGAATATATTCAATTACGTCATATGAAACCATCGACTAGCAACTCAACAAATGCATATTATTTACCGCACCACGCGGTCACTCGCGCTGACTCATCTACAACAAAGTTACGTGTAGTGTTTAACGCTTTTGCCAGGTCATCGACCGGCTATAGTCTTAATGATGTAATGTTCAAGGGCCCGAATCTTCAAAAAGATCTTCAGCAAATCATATTAAATTGGAGGCAATATCAATATGTTTTCACAGCAGACATTGAAAAGATGTACCGCCAAATAATGGTACAGGAAGCTGATCAAGCCTATCAAAGAATATTTTGGCGGGATTCATGTAAAAATCCAATACAGTCGTATCAGCTGTCCACAGTAACATATGGGACAAAGTCAGCTCCTTTCCTAGCAATGATGTGCTTAAGACAATTAGCAGCAGATGAAAAACAAAGGTTTCCAGACGCAGCAAAGGCGTTAGAAGAGTGTTTTTATATGGATGACTATTGTGGAGGGAGTCATTCTTTACACGAAGCTAAGCAATTACGAAACCAATTAATACAACTGTTAAAATTAGGCGGATTTAATTTAAGAAAATGGACGTCTAATGAACCTCAGTTATTGGTCGGACTAGGCAAAGATCAATGTAATCAGAAAACATTTGAATTAAAACAAGCTGAATCTACAAAAACTCTAGGGCTCGGGTGGCATCCTCAAGAAGACTAATTCATCTTTCAGTGCACTATCACAGCATCTAATCAGACTCATACTAAGAGATCATTGCTATCCGACATGTCAAAGCTTTTTGACCCCTTAGGATGGCTAACGCCGCTTAGCACCACCATGAAATTGTTATTTCAAACTGTTTGGATGTCAAAGCTAGAATGGGATGATGAACTACAAGTTGACATTCAAAGAAAATGGGTGAGTCTAAGGCAAGATTTGCATACGATTAATAGGTTCGAGATCAAGAGATGGTTAGGTTTCAGCGATAACGACAAAGTGGAATTACACGGATTTTGTGATGCATCTCAGAAAGCATATTCATGCGTCATTTATTGTAGAGTTCACAAAAACGAGACTGTTTCCCATAAATAAAATCATATCAACACCTAGACTGGAACTGATGGGAGCTAAACTATTATCTAAATTAATGTACAAAGTACAGCAATCTTTATCTCAATACAATACCGAGGTATACGGCTGGATAGACTCGACGGCTGTTTTGGGTTGGTTAGAAGGCGACCCAGCTTGTTGGAAGCCATTTGTAGCGAATCGAGTAAAAGCTGTCACGGACATAATGTCACCTATGTGTTGGCGTTACATCAATACTTCTGAAAACCCTGCAGATTGCGCTAGTCGAGGATTATCAGTAGCGCAACTCAGAGACCACAAACTGTGGTGGAATGGACCAACATGGTTAACTTCATTCACAAAACAAGATCAAGCTATATATGTTACCAACTTAGAGGTAAAAGCGTCAGCAAAACAATCAAACGCTATCATAAAAAAGCAGCAAGAATCAGATATCGTAAGAAACATCGTCAATCAATTATTGAATAAATATAGCTCTTCCAATAAAATTGTTCGAATATTTGCATGGATATTGCGATTACCTACTTACAAACAAGTTCATCAACCTTACCTCACGTTGCAAGAATTGCGTCACGCGAAACTGCTTATTATCAAAAACCTAGAGTTGCAGGAATTCGCTGACGAAATTGAAGCTTTGAAAAAACACAGTAACCTACCATCTAAAAGCACACTTTCTAATCCAAAAATAGATCAAGACGGAATATTAAGAGTGGGAGGAAGGCTTGAAAATGCGAACATTAGTTTAGAAATGAAGCATCCCATTATCATCCCGCACGAAAGTCGTCTTACTACTTTACTTATCCAGCAAGCACATGAACTCACCTTTCATGGCGGCGCACGACTCACTCTGTCAAACCTTAGACAAAAATATTGGGTCATCGGGGGTAATAGAGCAACTAAAAAGCATATACGACAATGTGTGACATGTAGAAAGCAAAACCCGGTTCTACAATGTCAGCGTCAGCTTACCAGCATCAAGAATAAACCCTGAGAGTGCGTTTTATTACACAGGCGTCGACTATACAGGACATATAGATGTTAAAGCAAACAAGGGCCGCGGAATAAAAACCACCAAGGGCTATGTAGCGGTGTTTGTCTGTATGGTGACAAAAGCTGTTCACTTAGAATTAGTGTCAGACCTCACAAGTTCCGCTTTCTTAGCCGCCTTAAGCAGAATGGCATCACGGCGAGGAACTCCAAAGCACATATATAGTGATAACGGGACAAACTTTGTGGGAGCTAACCGGATGCTACAAGAGCAGTTCGATAATTTTCAGCAGATATTTAATAACAACTGTTTAGCAGAAATATCAGAAATGGGTTAGGTTAGGTTAGGTTAGGTTTTTTTTTTTTTTTAATATTTGGCAGGAGTGGGAAATCCTCATGGACGGCCAGGCTGCCTCGCAAGCGAGCCAGTCTGCTCAGTGTCAGACTCTTACTGACTAAAACCACACTCCTGCCACGCAAGTTGTCCTCTGACATGATCAGAGCCATTATTTTGCGATTCAATATATTTGTGTTTATTTTTATTTTAATTACATGCCATATCATTATGTTTTAGGATTACATAGAGAGCTATAACTTATTCTAACAAAATTAAGCATAAAGTTACAAGTTTAGACATTATACCTTATTTTTACATATTGTTTTTTTTTTTTTTTTTTTTTATTTTTTTTATTTGGATTTGTATATTTTTTTCTTTTTTTTTCTTTTTAGAATATTGTATATATATTTTTTTTATTTTTTTTATTTTCATCATTCTTTTAGGTACTTAAACTATATAATTATTATATAAGTAAGTATCCTACTTTTCTTATGCTATCTTATTTCTATTATTAACTATCATTACTATTTTACAACAATACTCTAAAAACTTATTTCTCTTACTACCGCTTATTAAACCAGGTAATTTATCTACAGTGAATTTCTCGTCGATGTCTTGCTCAGCCTCGTAGCGCGTTTTTTCGGTGATCGGGCACTCCAAGAGCACATGCAGAACCGTCTCGTCCTTGCTCGGCTCACAGGCGCACGATGCGTTCTCCTTACACTTGAAGCGTTTCAAGTATGCAGAGAACCCACCGTGCCCCGTAAGAACTTGGGTGGTAAGACTTGTGGGCTCAATTTTTCGCATCACCCTGTACGCCTCAACCGCGTCGGGGAAGAATAATTTTGTGCCAGAGGCTGTTTCACCGGAGTTATATCTCCCGTTCCACTCGACAAGCGACGCCATGCGGATCTGCCGTCTGACGAATGAAACGGGGCACAGATCATAGTCCGGCTTCTTCTTCGACCCCAGAGCTGCCTCCTTTGCGAGTTGGTCGGCTCGCTCGTTTCCCTCCAATCCTGCGTGGGCCTTAATCCAGAACAAGGAGACACTCTTGTTCTGAAGCTTACAGCGGCGAAGGGTGTCTCTTGTTTCCACCGCTAGGGGATGGGGGGAACTAGCATTGACCACCGACTGGAGAGCCGCCATAGAGTCGCTGAAAATGCCGAATGTATCTTCCCTTCGTTTGAGCGCTTCACCAGCCGCTCTTTGTAGGGCCAATAGTTCCGCCTGATAGACGGTGCAGTAAGACGGCAACGCAATTTTGAGGGCCTTCAGTTCAGTGGTGCTATTCCACAAGGATAGCGCCGCTCCGACCCTGCCCCCAATCTTGCTGCCGTCCGTGAAAATACGCACAGGGAGACCGCTGTGGTTTTGGTACTGTTCCTCGTCCATCAGGCTACCGAACTGCAGTGTGGTCTGCTCTGCGGGGTGCGGGGATTCTAACGCTGGAGCCATCCGCTCAATCTCCCTGTCCCCTAGCAAGGGCTGGGGCACCCCCTTCTTGGCCTCGTAAAGCGCAGCCGCCTCTCGGATGCGTAGGTCGAGTGGGAGTATCCCAGCCAACACCAGTGCCGAGTTAAGGGAAACTGTGCGGTAGGCTCTACACAGCTTTTGCGCGAAACCTCTTTGCACCACGTTTAGCTGCTTTATGATCCCTAGTTTGTTAGCGGCTGGTGCCCATGCACTTGCGGCGTACAAGAGCGTTGGCTCAACCGCTGCAGTATATATCACCCGAATGACTTCCGGGTGCAAACCCCAGCTCACTCGGGCTGCCCTGGCCAGCTGCTTGTAGAGGGATATCGCCTTCTTACAAGCGATAGCAATGTGCTTATTAAATGTGAGCTTCGAGTCTATGGTGAGGCCCAGGATTTTTATATCTTGGGACATGCCAATGTCGATCCCTCCCAAGCGCAGGCGTGGCGTGTCGTACTTCAACCTCCGCGTTAGCACCATCGCACAGGTTTTGTGCGGCGCAAATTTGAGCTTATTTCTGACACCCCACGCACGAACATGTTCGAGAGCGGCATTTGCCCGTCCCTCGATTTCCGCTGCCGATTCGCTGTCGAACACCATTACGACGTCGTCGGCAAATACCTGGCAGTAGTGGCCTCTATCATCAAGCTGCTTCAGGAGTGGGTCCAGCAGCAAATTCCAGAAGATAGGACCACCTATGGAACCCTGGACGCAACCTTTGCTGGTTGCCTTTTTACACTCCTCCCCCGCGTATCTCACGCTAACCACCCTGTCGCTGAGATAGCTATCGACTACTTTTCTCAAATTTACAGGACACTTTTCCTCAGCCAACCGTACCTTGATAGCGGGCCACCATGCACTGTCGAATGCTCCCTCTATATCCAGCGATACAAGCGTTACGACCTTTTTCTGTACCAACTTTGCGCGGATGTAGTGCATGAGAGTATAGAGGGAGTCTTCAGTG
This sequence comes from Xylocampa areola, assembly GCA_935421205.1. Lineage (NCBI taxonomy): Eukaryota > Metazoa > Arthropoda > Insecta > Lepidoptera > Noctuidae > Xylocampa > Xylocampa areola. Next base: position 12,930,367 of record OW285225.1, read on the forward strand.
CTCTTTTGGGGCATAAAACCGTATTGGTGAGTACTCATCCTGGGGAGCAGGTAAAATTTGAGACGAGAAATCAGCATCTTCTCGTACACCTTTCCTAGTACGGGCAAAAGCCCAATCGGCCTGTAAGGTTTCGGGACAGTGTACGAGTCTTTGCCTGGCTTTCTAAGCACAACCACCGTTGCTGCCTTCCAGGACTTCGGGAAGTGATGGTGCGCCAGACACCCATTCAACAGCGACAGAAAGAATTCAGGGTCGGTTTCAATGGCCTGAGAGCAGATGTCGGCAGTGAAACCGTCAGCTCCCGGGGCCTTTTTTGGGTTGAAAGACCCCATGGACCTATCAAGCTCACTCCGGGTAAACGGTGGGTCATGCCGTTCATCATGGCTCCACTCGTTTACCTCTTTTGCCAATAGTCGGGTTTGGCGATGGTCCATGTTGTCGTCTTCCTCACGGTCCTCGGGGTAGAACGTCTCGGCCAACAGCCTCACCGAGCCCCCAGCATCCAGTGCTTCACCTTCCCATCGCAGCGGCAGATCCTCCTCTCTTTTCACAACCCTTCCCATAACTCTATAAATCCCTTCCCAGACGCCCTCATTGTCCTGTTTTCCGCAAAACAGCCTCCAGCTTTCTTCGGTTGCTCTCCTTACAGCCTCCTCATACTTTTCTTTTTCTTCCAGGTAAAGCTTCACTACCATCTCTCTTCGGACCGGCGCTGCATTCCTGACTCTGCGTTTCCTAGTGGCGACCAGCTTCTTCATCTTCGCGAGCTCCTCGGACCACCACGGCAAGGTGAGTGTTTCTTTTTTCTTTTTTGTTTGTAAAGTGTGTGTACATGTTTCAGTCACGGCTTTTGTGTATGTATCTACTGTGTGTTCTAATTGTTCTATTGTATTTATGTTAATGAGTTCCGAGACTGTTAAATTGTTTTCCAGCATAATTTGAGACAGTTTCTTACGAAACTGTCTCCAATTAGCCTTCTTTGTGTTGTATAATCTTGTTGTGCGCTCGATCCTTATTCCTTCAGATTTGACCAAATAAATGCTAAAAAAGATACCGTTATGGTCGGAGCTCGTGAGTCCCTCTGAGATTCGCCAGCCGTCCACCAGGTCCAGCATGTCCACCGAACAGGCCGTTACGTCCACGTGGCTGCTGTATCTAATGCCTCCCCTAATAGTATCGAAAGTTGGGATGTCACCCGTGTTAAGGATCTGCAACCCCATTTCCCCCAACGCTCCACACATCTGCTCCCCTCTCGAGTCCTCGTTGCCGCTACCCCACCATGTACTTTTCGCGTTTGCGTCTCCTCCAATAACCAACCTGCTAAGGCCCAACTCTTGCTCTACTCGTTTCAGGTGCTCCAGGTATGGCTCCACGGGCTTGTCAGGCTCGAAGTAGAAGGATACCAGCGTGATTTTCCAAGCTCTGGTTCGGACTCCCACCACAACGATGTTGTTTGTAGTAAGTTGCGGGTACTGTATGATGTCCAAGTTTTGGTCAAGGACAGCTATTGCTGCTTTTACAGTCCCTTCTCCACCCTCAGAGCTCTGGAAGACCCTAACGCCCCGGTAGCCCTTCATCCTTCTCACCGCTCCTACATAGGGCTCCTGGAGTAACGCTATGGCAAGTTTGCGCCTGTCAGCTTCCAAAAACAGCTCGTTTGTGGCCAGCTGACTCCGTTGCAGGTTGGCCTGGACAATTTTGTACTGGTAGGTACCAGGTGCAACTTTAGCAATACGCTATTGAGGCTCGAGCCAGTGCATCCCACTTCTTTTGCACAGGGCATTCAGTGCTGAAAGCATTGTGTTCAGTGTTCCCCAGTTTTGCCTTGGTGCAGTTCACGCACACCGCTGGTTCGCCCGTCTGTCTATCCGGGCAATCGGCTCTAAGGTGCGGGCCGCCGCAGTGACTGCACAGATCGGCTGACTGCTTGCAAAACCGTTTGCTATGTCCATAGCCTAAGCAGCGGGTACACTGCACCAGTGGCGTCTGATCTTCGACGCGCACATTCTGGAGGTCGATTCGAACTTTTACTCCTTCTATGGCCCTCCTCCAGATTAATGGGGACACACTGATAACAATATGATTTAGGTGGGGGTTGCGCGTCTTCTTGCGGAACTTGATGGCCGTCCGTTGGTCCTCGACTGCAAGGCCGTGAAACAGTTCCCGATTCTGATTTCTTAGGGCCTTCAGTACCTCCTCGTCACTGTGCACCAGCAACACGTCCCTCAAAATCAGAAGCGGGTCTCGGTTTTTCATTTCCTCGACGACGAGTCCCTCGCCAACTGCCTCTAGTCTTTTCTTAACTTTACTCCTCTCCTCTTTTGATTGACATCCCAGTATTATTTTCCTGTCCTTCGCTTTCCTAACCTTCTCCACTTGCACCCAACCCTCCTTCGCGTCAACTGCCTTTCTTACCCTTTCTAGTACCTCTTCTCCAGTTTCAGTTTCATTTGTTGAGGAGACAACTACGGTGTGCAGTGTTGCTCGCCCTAGGACCTGAGCCACGGTTTGGCTGTTGTGCACAGCAGCCACAGACGCGTATGTTCTCTCCTCAACAATGTCTCTTGACGCCAAAGAATCTCGCAACAACTCCATTTTGCTTAGGTTCTCTTTAAGCAGAGCGCTATTTTCCTCAAGCCGCTGAACAAGATCCTTGTGTTCACCGGTTTCCTCACTGGGTGGAAGCAGGCTGGTCTGGTCGATAGTCGGAGTGGACGCAGCAGTGGCAAGGGGTTTCGACCTTTCCGACTCTTTTACTATTTCGTAGAGCCGAGTTATAGCCCCCAGAACCTCCGTCTTATCTCGGTCTTGAGGTTGCGAGAGTTGCCCAAGTGAAGCTATGCCTTATTTAGGCAAGCTCTCGCCTCCGCTGTCAGGTTGGGGTACTTCAACTCGGGCTTGTTGCTGGGTCCCGCAGCGTCCGCGGAAGCCCGCCGCGTCCCCAGAGAACCGTGGACTTTCTGTGCGACCTGCAGAGTTGCACCAGGTTTTGGGTTGGCCTTGGGCTCCGCTTTTCCAGCCTCCCATTCCCCAATGCTGCGTCTCACGTTCGCCCGTGAGGTCCCAGCTTTCTCTGCCGATCGCAGCGAGCCTCCGGAACCCTTCGAGTCTACGTCCGATTTGGCCGGCGTGCGGATCATATTAAAGTCAACTGACTTTGACAAAATGATTCTGTCAGAGGACAACTAAATATGTTGTGAATTGAATCCCTGTAAAGGGGGGATCAGTTAACTGATTATACAAAAGTCAATGGTAAAAAGAGAAATAAATTCCTATTTCTATACTTAAACAAGTAGGTCCGGTTCAACTTAATTAAACTTAAACAAATATTAAATGATGATAGAGATGCTGTTCCACAATATAAATTTTTTGACTCTACCTAGTCACTTTTTATAACCTATCTTAAGGAGCACCACAAGCTCTTTATCTGGAACAAAACCGCGTCCCTCTACGACGTATGGTTGCCGAGAACGCCTGCAATCAAAATTTTCAAGATGGCGGATCGCCTAGTCAAAAAGTGAGCTATCTCGGCTTCCAGACGTCACAGAGAGTTGGGAAAAATTTCCCTGTCAATTATTTGGTAAGCCCTATCTCCTCCTATAATAATTTTGACAGAAAATTTTGAACTCCGAATCGACTAAAAGGGGAGCTGGGGGGGTGGGGGATGACAGGGGAACCTCTATGGAGAGAACCTCACTGCTCTACGACTTCTGGTTCCTGAGCAACATGTGTTTTCATCAAACTCTTCCACTCGTCGTTCTCCGTGCTATAGGACTTCCAGAAAAGGATTTTAAATTCTTAAATTTGGGGGAAGATTTGAGGTATGGGGGGAGGGAGAGGTCAGGTTACCAACCCACGAAGAAACCCGGGTTTGTTAGGATGATTTTTGTCAGAGTTATAGCTAGTTGAAATCTAGGGCGGCCTAGGGCGGGTACGCGCCTACTGATTATTAATTTCCGCCCAGGTTTTTGCACCGTAATTGTTCGTGACCTATGCAACCTAGGATACCCGTGTTTGGTATTGTCAGATAGGTCTTGTTTTGATCTATTTAACTTGCACGGTAAAAACAGAGAAACTTCAAAACCCGATTTTTAAAAGCATAAAAACACCAAAAATATTACAAAATTCACTGTGAAAAATACAAAAAATGATTCTAAAAATGTAAAAAAGGTTAGGCAGATTAAAGTACAACTAAATAATTTTTTAACATAAAAGTTCTTGCACTAGGGTGGTTCTATGACCACGCTGGTTCCAACCCTTATTTTTGAAAATAATTTTAAAAAGAAACTATACAACAAAAAATTTGAAATTTGGCGTGGATGTTCTCTAGCCTAAACTCGATTTTTCAATAATTTAAAAAATATAGGTTGTCGATCTCCTTCGGCCTGTATGATTTTTTGAAAATCGGTAAATTTTTAACAATAATATTTCTTAAAAACTAACTGACCGATTTTTGTGTGCGATACGTCTTCTTTCTTGGTCTTTTGAGGAGCTTCGGATGACGTTTTCAAAAGTAGCGACACACCTCCAGGGGCGTGGCTCGAAAACACGTGGTACTTGTTTTTTAGCCTGTATTTCCGGCCGCCTGGGCGGAAAAAATCCGCTAGTGGTGTCAAAAGATGGGGCTCGATGAGACAATCCCGGGACACCCAAAAAAGGTAGGGGTCACAGCGACTAATCACGCAGCGTATTTTTTTGAAATTTTTAAATTGCACTTTTTTGCACTTTTTGCCGATTTGCGGCGCACTGCACAATTCGATTTTCGCGGCACTTTCACAATCACCTGCGCCGGATTTTTGCGCAACTATTGGTGTATCGCACTATAGGAAGCGCGTAAGTTTTACCACTTTTATCGATTTTTTTGTACTTTTTCTAAGCCGTAAGGGAGCGCAACGTGGTGGGACACGTGTTGTTCGATCGGGCGCTCGCGGGGGACTCTGGTTAGGTTAGGTTAGGTTTTTTTTTTTTTTTTTTTTTTTTTTTTTATATTTGTTGGTTAGGTTAAAATAGTGTGAGACTCTCTCATGCTCTCATGTTATACTCATAAGTGAGAATGTATGTTAGGGGGGGGCTCTGCTATTTGATACATTACCCCCCCATATATCATTCATTTATGTTCATCTCTGTATAGTATAATCTCCGTCTTCTTTGTTAAATCCCGTTTGTGCTCTCCTTTCATTATCATTTTGTGTGAATGTATTTGTGGGGGTTCTGCTATTTGATACATCGCCCCCACATCTATCATTCGTATTTATAGATTGTATTGTGTTCGGTTAGGGCCATGTTTGGATCAAGATAATGCTCTGTAGTTATGTTGATTACTGTGATGACTGTTGATTCTATTCTGGTCCATAGTCGATGCGGTTATTGATTCGCTGCTTCATTGATTTGATGACAGGGCAGATGGGTGAGTTGGCTTTGTGTTTGGTGTCATAACTGGTCTTAAATTTGTTGTTGTGGTTGCAGCAGTTGACGCATTTAGGCGCTCCCTTCTTCTCCATGAGCGGACATGCTATAGCCTGGTGGTTTGGCTCGCTACAATAGGCGCAGGGTTCCTCAGCCGATGAGCACTTGGCTTTGATATGCCCAAATTGGTAACACTTTTGGCACTGCGTGAAGGGTGAAAATTCCTCGCAGTGCACGCGCATGTAGTCAATGGCGACTCTGCCCATCTCTATCATTTTGCGCCAGATGTTCGGCTTGGCTTGAAGGACGGCGTTGAATAGGTTTGGGTTGCGGTTGTTCCTCTTAAATGCAATTTTGAGGTCCTCTTCGTGCGAGATAAGTGCTGCGATCTCTTCGTTTTGTCCCTTGATGATAGTTATGAGGTCGTCAGAAGGTGTATCGATTGATATGCCCTTAAGTATCACCATGGGCCGGAGTTCGCGAGCAGGCTCTGCGCTAACTCGAGACGGAGCCGAGCTGAGCAATTTTAACGTCTCGTCCCTTTGTTTTAGGTTTTGAAATTCGACTCTCAGTTTTTTGTTCGAGACCCCTTGGATCCGTACAGGGGCATACGTGGTGGTCCTGAAATTGATGCTCGCCTTAAATGACTCGACCACCTGCTGGCGGGAGTGGGCGTCATCTTTCGAGGTCACAATGATGGCCGGTCTACAAGGAGGTGGCTTGTTTGTTTTGGTTGGCTCCGTACGTTGTGGCGCTATGGGTGCTGCTACTAGGGCGTATGATTTAGGTGCCTGTGCCTTTTCGAAATTGGCGAGGTGTCTACCGAGTTCCTCGCGGACGCAGGAGATTATTTCCTCTTTTAGGTTATCTTGTGTATGGGGCACGGGAGGTGGTGGTGCGTTCTCCGTCTCTGCAGCGCAGAATTTAGGGAGCAGTAGTGTGGCCTTGCGTATCTCTTCGGCAGCCTGTTGGATTATGCGCTTGTTGAGCACAGTGACGCTGCGGCCCTCGCTGATGGTCTTCGTGATGTGTGATGCAAGCGTGTTTATAATGGTTGCGCATGATTCGATGTCGGTGGCATCGGTGGCGGATGCGGGAAGGGGTGGAGGGTCAATTACCGGGGGAGTCATTTTAGGACAGGTTTATGGAAAAGAAAAGCGAGTCAATCTGATGGTGAAACTACATGATACAACAGAAAAAAAAAAAAAAAAAAAAAAAAAAAAAAAATATATATATATATAATATATTATCACCAGAAGGGTGCAGAGTAGGCGGATGTAATGGTGGAAACCAAAAAATTTTGCGGCATTCGGTTGCAAAGTTATCAAACAAATGGGTAAAAATTTATAACCGGCGATAATTACGTAATTTACCCCGAGAAAATTTTTAGTTTGTCCTAGGGTAATGTGAGTAAGGGCATATGATAGCCCTTGGGACAGAAACTATGTGCTATGGTCTTTGATTTACTCGGTGTCGTTAAGGTAACGAGTTATGGCGACTCCCATTCGGCAAATAAAAATATGGGAGAAACGGAAAACACTAATTTAGGGGAAGTATTATATCTCTGTAACTACTTATGTGAATAATATGAAATTAAAAACTACGTTATGCTACTTAATTCCCTAGCTGACAGTTAAACAAAAACAATGAGATTATGAGTAAATCAGGAAAAGAAAAATTTGTGAAGTTAGTGGTAAATTTTATAATCTTAATATATCTGCTACTGTTCGAAATGATGATGGATTAGGATAGGAAAGGTGTCAAAAGAAAGGTATTGACTAGGCAGATGCCACAAATGAACCAGAATCACCCGGACGATCCTGGAAATTAGTTTTTCCGCACTTTCCACATTTCCGAGAAAGTCCCGAGTTGCGGTGAAACCGTTGCAATTTGCCGAATCTTCCACAGATATCTTCCAAACTTTCAGGAGTAGTGGGTAACAAGATTGCACTTTGATTAGTATATAACACTTGACTCTTAAAGTCACAGGAGCACGCACAGAGATGTTGCACAAAAATGTTTTTGGTTAAATTTTATGTAAGTTTGTGGAAAGCACTGATGCTACTATCGGAAAGTGTTCAAATTTTCGGAGAATGTGTGCACAGCATATATGGATGACACCAATATGCCAGAATCAGCCGCACGATCTTGGAAACCAGTATTTCCTTTCCTTTTCTGGTTTCGGAAAGAAGTCTGGTCGCGGAAAAGTTCTTATATTTCCATGGAAATATGTCTGATCTTCACGGAAATTTCAGGAGTGATGGCTGACTAAATGGCCCATCGATTGGTATGTAACATGTACGATTTATTTACACAGGAGGAAGCACAGTCTTGTTGGAAAGTTCGCACTATGGTTGAAATTTTGTTAAAGTCCATGGAAAGCTATGAAATTGGAGGTGGAAAATTTCCAAACTTTCACAGAACGTGTAAGCAGCACTACTTTAAATAATGGTAAATTAAAAACCATAGGTAATCGCGACAAAACTGAAGTTAAAAGCTAATAGTTGTTTTTGCACGGAATAACGGTGAAATTTTGTCACTAAAATGGAATTATAAACTTAATTTGAGGTGTCCGATAAAAACTAATGTCACCACTAGGTCACTGGCACTTTTGCGCAACTTTTGGTATAATTTATGTCTTTGTAGCTAAAACTTTTACGAATTTTTGGATTTTTAGTACGCGGAGCGACGCAAAAATGAACCGATCGCGATCGCGCGCGCGGGGGACTGTGTGGGTTAGGTTAGGTTAGGTTAGGTTAGGTTAGGTTAGGTTAGGTTAGGTTAGGTTAGGTTGGGGTGCGCGCAGAAGACCTCCCCGTGCGTTCGGTGGCTGCTGGTCCCCTGTTTGCGGATACGTCCGGGGGGAAGAGCAGTCACTGAGCCGGTGCACCCTGGGTCACGGACAATGATCTCTTTGCGGGGGGTAGGGTAGAGGAGTATCATTGTTCGGAGCTAACTTCTGCAGGAGGGTTCGCTCCTGACCCGTCGATGTAGTCGATTAGGCGAGGACGCGACCACACCCGCTTAGGTGCAGGCGCATCTAAGCGGGATTCGTTTGTCTCTTCATTCATTGAGGAGCAAACCTTTCGGCGGGTCCGCTGAGTCGGGTTGGCCGGACAGCGGACGGAGGCATGCTTCAATGCCGCCGTCGGGGGGCTTGGCTTAACCGCCCGGTCCCAGAGGAAGGACACCTAAAAACCACCCAATCCCAAGTTTCGGGAGCGCGGCGAGGGGATGAATGGCCGTTGGGGGTACGGTCGTTAGCGCTCCCACCTGCTGGTACCTGCCGCCCCCAGCAGTATGTAGGCTTACCCGGGTACTTAAGCCTCTGCCCGGGGTTGACCTGTTTTGCTTTATACTCGTGGGACCAAAATGGAGAACCTTACAAAAAATACAAAAAACAAAAATGACTTAGTACGTGAAAAAGTACCTCTGGTACTTATTGAGCGGATGGGCGCGTCGGATTCCGACAGCGCGTCCAGCCTTATGAGTGTGGCGAGCGCGGTGAGTGCAAATTCAAAAGGCTTACGCAAACGCGTGAGGGAGGGTGCAGACTCAGGGTCGGACTCGGCCCTGAGTGACACAGCGGTGCCGGCCCCCAAGGTCAGTGCCAAAAAGGGAGGGAGAGGTAGGCCCGCTACTACCGGCAAATATGCCGGTATCGGCCTATCCAGGCGTGAGGCTGCGGCTGCAATGAAGGCCGCAGCAGTCGCCGAAAAATTAGAGGAGGACGAGCGGCAAATTGCGGCTCTGACGAAAAGGGTGACGGAAGGGAGAGTCACTCGTCTGTCGGAGTCGTCGTCTGCCGTCTCTGATACAGGAGTCGAGGCAGAAGAGCTACCTGCCTCCGACCTAAATCAAAGAATGGCTGACGCGGTTGCAGCCATTAAAAGGGTGAGCAAGGTCTCGAAGGGCCTTAGCGGCTGCAGCCAAAAAGCACTCAAAGAGGCCACGGCCTCCATTCTGGAAAGTGCCCAGGTGCTTTTGACTCGCACCACATCGGAGGAGACGGCGCTGCTGCGGGCTCAGAACGCAAAGCTCGCAGCGCAAATGGCGGAGCTCCGCAAGGAGCACGAGGAGCTCAAGGCGGAGATGGCCAACTTCCGCCGCGAGCATCTCAGGCGGGAGGTGGGCCTTCCTCACGAAACGTCGCAACCGCAACCGCAGTTGCCGTCACAGCCGTCGAAGCAACAGTCGTCACAGGAGTCGGAGTTGACTCGCCTGATCCGACGGGAGATGGCGAGTTTCAACGCGCGCTTCTCGGTGCTTGAGGGGAGGATTCTACGTCCCCCCCTGGCTGCAGACCAACGCAGCACACCGGCGCCGACATATGCGGCCCAAGCCGCAGCGCCCCGTGCCGCCCAACCGGCACAAGCGGCTGCTGCCTCACAAGAGAGGACTGTTCCAGCTGCCGCCTCGCAAAAGGAAATTGCGGGGCCTAAATCAAATAGGCAGTTGAAACAAGAGGCTAAACTGGCCAAAAAGGCAGGTGCTACGGCTGCTCCGCCTACACAAACTACTAGGCCAGAAACGCGGGAACCCGCCAGTAGAGCTGAGGCGGAGTGGACGGTTGCGGGCGGCCACAAAAAATCTAAAAAGGCGCGCCAGCGGGCCAAAAAGCAGGCCCAGAAGGAACAAGCGGCGGCCAAGCACCAGACCGCGAGGCTCAGTACCCCCCGCTCTACAGCAGTGGTTCTCACCCTGCAGCCAGGGGCGGAGGAGCGGGGCCTCACATATGCCGGGATCCTGGCAAAGGCGAAAGCCGAGATTTCGTTGAGTGATCTCGGCATAACGGGCCTCCGGTTCAAAACAACCGCTACTGGTGGTCGCCTACTAGAGATATCGGGGACTACTAGTGGTCCCAAAGCAGACGCCCTTGCTGATAGACTCAGGGCGTCTCTAGGCACGGATGATGTGAAAGTGTCCAGGCCAACTAAGTGCGCAGATCTGCGCATTTCGGGCCTGGACGATTCCATCACACAAGAAGAGGTCGTCGCTGCAATCTCCAAGGCCGGAGGATGCCTGCCGGATCAAGTCAAGGCGGGCACGATACGCTGGGGTGTCTCCGGTCTCGGGACAATTCTTGTCAGCTGTCCCGTAGCGGCGGCCAAAAATATTAAAGATAAACGGCTTCTGGTTGGATGGGTCTCGGCGCAGGTCGCGCTCCTAGCGCCCAAGCCCTATCGGTGCTACCGCTGTTTAGAAGAAGGACATGCGGGGGCACGGTGCACCGCTGGGGTAGACCGCAGCCAAATGTGCTTCCGCTGCGGTCAGCTCGGTCACAAGGCTGGCACTTGCACTGCCACGCCGCACTGCGTCATCTGTGCGGCATCTGGCAAGCCAGCCGACCATCAGATTGGGTCAAAGGCCTGCGCCAGGCCCAAGAAAAACAATGCCAAGAGACAGCCGGCTCATCCGCCGGCTAGTATCACGGATATAACAAAGAAGGCAACCAGCTCCTCGCAGCCGGTTCACCCGCCGGTTACGGCAGAACATCCGCCGAGGGCTGGGGAGGAGACGACGGCCATGGACACACAGTAATGGCCCTACGTCGTCTCCTCCAAGCCAACATAAACCACTGCGCCAGGGCTCAGGATCTCTTGCTCCAGAGCATGGCGCAGTGGTCGATAGATGTGGCGGTTGTCGCCGAGCCGTATTTTGTGCCACCCAGGGATGACTGGGTGTGCGACACGAACCACTCGGTGGTACTGATTATGAGGTCTGCCGCCGACACCCTTCTTTTCGAGGCCGTCACCCGGGGGCGGGGCTATGTCGCGGCAATTTGGGGAAATGTTATGGTCGTGGGGGTGTATTTCGCCCCCAGCCTTTCTCTCGCCGATATGGAGGATGTCATCTTGGAGTTGGGCACGGTCGTCAGTCGTAGCCGTCCTCGTCCCGTGGTCGTCCTGGGGGACTTCAATGCCAAATCTACGGCCTGGGGTTCCCCGGCTACGGATGCGCGGGGCGAGTTAGTGGAGGAGTGGGCGGTCGAGCAGGGCTTGCTTCTACTGAACCGGGGTTCCGTGCAGACATGCGTGCGGCAGTTGGGTGGGTCTATAGTGGACCTGTCATTCGCTAGCCCCGCTCTCGCACGCACTGTCCAGGACTGGCACGTCCTGGAGGAGGTGGAGACGCTGTCCGATCATCGATATATTCGATTTAGCGTCTCCGCACAGACCTCGGTTGGGCCGGTCCAAGCGGCCCCAGTGGGCATTGGAGACGTCCCGCGTTGGGCACTGAAGCGGCTGGATAGGGAGGCTCTCCTGGAGGCCTCTATCGTCAAGGCTTGGCTGGACTCTCCAGACAGGCCAACCAACATCGACGAGGAGGCGGAGTGGTTCCGGGAGAGCATGTCGCACATCTGCGACGCTGGCATGCCCCGAGTCCGACCGTTACCATCCAGGCGCCAAGTGTACTGGTGGTCGCAGTCGATTGCGCAGATGCGCATCGCTTGTGTGCAGGTGCGACGCTGGTACGCAAGGTGCCGAAGAAGACGACGCCGCCGCCCCCTTACAGCGGCGGCCGAACAGGAAGAGGCGGAACTATACAACCGCTATAGAGAGGCGAAGAGCGCCCTCCAGCTGGCCATTGTCCGGGCAAAGGCCCAGGCCAACGAAGAGCTCCTGGAGACTCTGGACCGAGAGCCGTGGGGACGCCCCTACCTTATGGTACGGGGCAAGTTGCGCCAATGGGCTCCCCCATTGTCCCGGAGTCTTCAGCCACAGCTGCTGGAGGAGGTGGTGTGTGCGTTGTTTCCGTCGAGACCGGTGCACACACCACCGGCTATGGTTCCGCCTCACAATGTGCCCAACGCGGAAGACGACATTGATGACGACGTGCCCGAAGTGAGCCGGGTAGAGTTGAGAGTGGCGGTGGCTCGCATCAGGAACACCGCCCCAGGGCCCGACGGCATTCCAGGCCGTGCATGGGTCCTGGCTATGAAGGCTCTCGGGCCCCGACTAGCGGGGCTCTTAAGCGCATGTTTGGAGCGGGGCCAGTTTCCAAGCCGGTGGAAGACCGGAAAGCTGGTCCTGCTCAAGAAGGAGGGGCGCCCCGCAGACTCGCCATCTGCGTACAGGCCAATCGTGTTGCTGGACGAGGTGTGTAAGATCTTTGAGCGAATCATCGCCAGTCGCCTTGTCCGGCACATGACCAGGGTGGGGCCGGATTTGGCGGACAACCAGTTTGGTTTCCGCCAGGGGCGCTCCACGGTAGATGCGATCAAGCGCGTGAGGGTCCTCGCGGAGGAGGCGGTCGCCCGGGGTGAGGTGGTCTTGGCGGTGTCGCTCGACATCGCCAACGCTTTCAACACCTTGCCCTGGAGTACCATCCGAGAGGCACTCCGGTACCACGGGGTGCCGCGCTACCTCCAACTCATTGTCGGGGCCTATTTGTCGGGAAGATCGGTGGTGTACCCGGGTCGAGAGGGATGGGGTCGGCGAGAGACGTCGTGCGGCGTTCCGCAGGGTTCGGTGTTGGGGCCGCTCCTGTGGAACGTAGGGTACGACTGGGCTCTGCGCGGTGCGCTTCTTCACGGCGTCGGCGTCATTTGCTACGCCGACGATACGCTAGTTACAGCGCGTGGGAAGTCGTACCGGCAGGCGGCCATACGCGTGACTGCTGGTGTCGCGCACGTCGTGGGTAGGATTCGGCGGCTGGGCTTAGAGGTGGCATTGCACAAGTCTGAGGCCCTGTGTTTTCATGGGCCGGGGATGAAGCCGCCTCTGGGGTCTAGCATCATAGTAGGAGGGGTCTCCATCGCTGTCGAGTCGACGATGAAGTACCTTGGACTCGTCCTCGACAGTCGGTGGAACTTCGGGCCGCACTTTACACGGCTCGCCCCCCGATTGTTGGGCGCCGCTTCTGCGCTCTCGCGCTTGCTGCCCAACCTGGGGGGGCCCAACTCCTCCTGCCGGAGGCTCTACATGGGGGTCGTACGGTCGATGGCGTTATACGCCGCGCCAGTGTGGGCGGACGCCCTGACGGCCCGCAACGTCGCCGCGCTGCGAAGGCCGCAGCGCGCGATGGCCGTCAGGATCATAAGGGGATACCGTACGATCTCCTTTGAGGCAGCGAGCCTCCTAGCCGGATCCCCGCCCTGGGACCTCGACGCAAAGCTCCTCGCGTCGCTCTATTGGTGGCGCGCGGAGGCGGTCGAACGGGGCGAGAGCCTGATGCCTCGACAGGTTGAGGCACGCAGGGCGGAGCTCCGCCAGGTCCTAGTGGCGGAGTGGCGGACGCGCTTAGCGCAACCCACGGCGGGGCACGCCGCTGTAGCGGCGGTAAGGCCCGTTCTAGAGGAGTGGCTCAATAGGAGCCACGGCGCTCTCGGCTTCCGGCTGACGCAGGTGCTTACCGGACACGGGTGTTTCGGGAAGTACCTGTGTCGCATAGGCCGGGAGCCAACGTCCCAGTGCCACCATTGTGGTGATTGCCGCAACGATACGGCGCTGCATACGTTGGCGGAGTGCCCAGCTTGGGCCGAGCAGCGCCATGACTTGGTCGCGGCCGTAGGTGCTGCGGGAAACCTCTCGCTTCCGACTGTTGTGTCTACCATGGTTGGGAGCGAGTCAGGGTGGAGCACTGTCGCCGCCTTTTGCGAGGCCGTGATGCTCGCAAAGGAGTTAGCGGAGAGGGAGAGAGAGGCTGCCTCCTCTCTCCCCTCCCGCAGCAGGCGCACTGGGCGTCGCAGGGTGGCCGACTTTCGGCCACCGTAGGGCGCGGCCTGCGGACGAAAGACACGGGGCGTCTTGTCGTCCGATCAGCGGCAGGCCTCGAGGCGGTGGCGTAGTGTTCCGCGCGCGCCTCATAGCGGAGTCCTGCGGCCGGGGTAACAGCCGCAGTGAGTAACGGGGCCCGCCTGACCATCTGGTGGGCCAATACCCGTCGGGGGGTGGCGACGAATGTTTCGGCGATACCCGCCCCACCGACACACGGGTACATGAGGAACACGGGTTGGTTTTTAGTCAGTAAGAGTCTGACAGTCCCCTTCGCCCTTCCCCGAGGGCGGAGGGACTCCATGAGGATTTTCCAACCCGACACCAAAAAAAAAAAAAAAAAAAAAAAAGGTTAGGTTAGGTTAGGTTAGGTTAGGTTAGGTTAGGTTAGGTTTTTTTTTTTTTTTTTTTTTTTTTTTATATTTGTTGGTTTCATTAAAAATTCTGTGAGACTCTCTCTTGCTCTCGTTTGTTACTCATGAGTGAGAATGTATTTGGGGGGGCTCTGCTATTTGATACATAACCCCCCCATCTATCATCCATATGAGTTATACTCTCTTTACTTGTCTCCGCCTTCTTTTATTTATGTTTGTTTCAGTATCTTTTGCTTTCGTTTCCTTCTAGTTTGTTGTGAATGTATTTGAGGGGGTTCTGCGATTTGATACATTTTCCCCCCATCTATCATTCATTTAACTTTATCTCGGTTATGTTCAGTCTCTTGCTTCTGTTTGATCCCGTTTTTGCTGTATGACTATATCTTGTGCTCTGGTTTCCTGCGCATTTTGTGTTAATGTATTTGTGGGGGTTCTGCTATTTGATACATTGCCCCCACATCTATCATTAATATTAATGTTCATATTGTATTAGTTAGGATCATGTTTGGATCTAGATGTTGCTCTGTAATTATGTTGATTTCTGTGATGACTGGTGATTTTAATCTTGTCCGTAGTTAGTGCGGTTGTTAATACGCTGCTTCATGGACTTGATGACGGGGCAGTTGGGTGAATTGGCTTTGTGTTTGGTGTCATAACTGGTCTTAAATTTGTTGTTGTGGTTGCAGCAGTTGACGCATTTAGGCGCTCCCTTCTTCTCCTTGAGCGGGCATGCTTGTGCCTGATGATTTGGCTCGCTACAGTAGGCGCAGGGTTCCTCAGTTGATGTGCACTTGGCTTTGATATGCCCAAATTGGTAGCACTTTTGGCACTGCGTGAAGGGTGAAAATTCTTCGCAGTGCACGCGCATGTAGTCGATGGCGACTCTGCCCATCTCTGTCATTTTTCGCCAGATGTTCGGCTTAGCTTGTAGCACGGCATTATAAAGATTTGGGTTGCGGTTGTTCCTCTTAAAGGCAATTTTGAGGTCCTCTTCGTGCGTGATTAGTGCCGCAATTTCTTCATTTTGCCCCTTGATGATTGCTATCAGTTCGTCAGAAGATGTATCGCTCGATATGCCCTTGAGTATCACCATGGGCCGGAGTTCGCGAGCAGGCTCTGCGCTAACTCGAGACGGAGCCGAGCTGAGCAGTTTTAATGTCTCGTCCCTTTGTTGTTCGTTTTGAAACTCTACTCTAAGTTTATTGTTCGACACTCCTTGAATGCGTACAGGGGCATACGTGGTCGACCTGAAGTTGACGCTCGCCTTAAATGACTCGACCACCTGCTGGCGGGAGTGGGCGTCATCCTTCGAGGTCACTATGATGGCTGGTCTGCTAGGAGGCGGTTTGTTAGGTTTGATTAGCTCTGTGGGTTGTGGTGATGTGGGTGCCGCCGCTTGGGCGTATGATATCGGTGCTTGTTGCTTCTCGAACTTGGCGAGATGTTTACCAAGTTCCTCACGGACGCAGGAGATGATTTCCTCCTTTAGAGTTTCATGCGTTTGAGGCACGGGAGGTGGTGGCGCGCTCTCCATCTCTGCAGCGCAGAATTTAGGGAGCAGTAGTGTGGCCCTGCGTATCTCTTCGGCAGCCTGTTGGATTATGCGCTTGTTGAGCACAGTGACGCTGCGGCCCTCGCTGATGGTCTGCGTTATGTGTGCCGCAAGCGTACTTATAATGTTGGCGCATGATTCGGTGTTAGTCGCATCGGTGGCGGATGCGGGAAGGGGTGGAGGGTCGATAACGGGTGGAGTCATTTTTGGACGGGTATATCAGGAGAGAAAAAAAAACGTAAACTTATTGTTACAACTACATGATTTAACTAGGGCGAAAGAAAAAAAAAAAAATAATAATAATAATAATAATAATAATAATATATATATATATATATATATTGAGATGGGTATCAGAAGAAAGGTGCCGATTAGGCGAATATTGTAATGAAAACTAGATAATTTTGAGGTGAGTGGTTTTCAAGTTATCAAATAAATGGGTAAAAATTTGAAATCGGCGATTATTACGTATTTTACCCCGAGAAAATTTTTAGTTAGTCCCAGAGTGATGGGAGTAAGGGTATACGGTAGCCCTTGGGACAAAAACTATGTGCTGTGGTCTTAGATTTCCTCGGAAACGGCTAGTTGACGAGCTATGGTGACTCCCATTCGGAATATAAAAACTTGGGAGAAACGGAAAACACTACGTTAGGGGAAGTCTTATATCTCCGAAACTATTCTTTAGAAAAATATAAAATAAAAAACTGGGGTACGCAAGTTAATTCCCTAGCTAAAATGAAAATAAAACAATGTGCTTATAATCAAAATCACGAAAAAATAATTAATGAAGTTGGTGGAGAATGCTATAAACTAAATATGCCTGGTAACGCCTGAAAAATTTGTGGATTGGAACAGGAAAGGTATCAGCAGAAAGGTATTGACTGGGCGGATGCCACCGATGAATCAGAATCAGCCACAATATCTTTGATACTAGTTTTCCGCACTTTCCACGTAAATGGAAAATCCCGGGTTGCAGTAAAACCGTTATATGTTCGCGAATACTTTGCAAATCTCTATGAAATCATCTGGGGTAATAGTTTATGATATTGCGCTTCGATTGGTGTATAGCACTTGAATTAAAAAGTCACAGAATTACAAACAGTCGTTTTGCACAAATTTGTTTTTGGTTAATTTTGATAAAAGTTGATGGAAAGCACTGATGCTAATGTCGGAAAGTTTTCAAATTTTTGGAGAATGTGTGCACAGCGTATACGGATGCCGAAAATATGCCAGAATCACCCGCACGATCTTAGAAAACAGTATTTCCTGCACTTTTATGGTATGAAAAAAAAGGCAAGGTCACAGAAAAGTCGTTATATATCCATGAAATACTGTCCGATCTTCACTGGAATTTCAGGAGTGGTGGGTGACTTAATGGCACGTCGATTGATATATAGCATGTAAGATAAATTGTCACTGGAGTAGGCACAGTCTTGTTGCAAAGTTCGCACTATGGTAGAAATTTTGTGAAAGTTGATGGAAAAGTATGAAGGCGGAGGTGGAAAATTCTCAGAATTTCACAGAACGTGTAAGCAGCACTACTTTAAATTATGGTGAATTTAAAAGAATAGGTTATCGCGACAAAACTGAAGTTAGATGCTATTATATGTTTTTGCACGGAATAACGGTCGAATTGTATCACTTTTTCGGAATTATTCTTATTATTATAGTCCGGAATAAACTAATGTCACCACTAGGTCACTGGCACTTAAACGCAACTTTTGATACTACTTGTGTCTTTGTAGCTCAAACTTTTCCGATATTTTGGATTTTTAGTACGCGGAGCGACGCAAAAGTGAACCGATCGCGATCGCGCGCGCGGGGGACTGTGTGGGTTAGGTTAGGTTAGGTTTTTTTTTTTTTTATTTTTTTTTTTTTTATTTATATTTGTTGGGTAAGTTTAAATATTGTGAGACTCTCTCATGCTCTCTGTTTATTCTCATTGGTGAGAATGTATTTGGGGGGGCTCTGCTATTTGATACATTACCCCCCCATCTATCATTCATATGAGTTATACACTCTTAGCTTCTAGTACGTTCAGAATTCTTGCTTTCATTTCCTTTTCGTTTGTTGTGAATGTATTTGAGGGGGTTCTGCGATTTGATACATTGCCCCCCCATCTAGCATTCATTTAACATTATATCTGTTATGTTCAATGGTTAGGTTAGGTTAGGTTAGGTTAGGTTAGGTTAGGTTAGGGCCTTATCCCCCCCAGGGGTTCCACCTTGTCGTGGTGGGGGGGCTCTAGTAGCCGTGGCTTGGTCACCCACGGTGAAGCTAACGGAACCCGAGGAGGGCCGCTCCTCAGGGCTTTGCCTTCAAGCCCATGTTGGAGCGGCGCCGGCGTAGGTTGCGGGCCTTATGGGGGGTGCCGCAACTGAGGTGGGCTGCGGCGTCGTATGGGCGGCACCGCAGCTGAGGGATGGGGGCCGCGGTGGGAGAGGAGTGCCGGTATGTCGATGCGCCGCTCTCCCTACCTGCCGCGGCCTTGACGGGGCCGCCACCGTTGGATGGCGGACGCGGTGGGGCCGCAGGGGAAGAGGAGTGCCGGTATTGCGAGGCGCCGCTCTCCCTATCCTCTGCGGCCGTAGTGGCAGGCGGCGGGGCCACAGACCTGACCCGTCGCAGGGGACCTTGGGCGTCCAGACACGGGGTTGTCTGGCACCCATTGCACATGGTCTCCGAGGTGGTTGCGGCACGCCATTAGTCTGGTGTGCCGTAGCGGGGGGGTGCAATACCCAACCCCGTGAGGGAGTCCGGCAACGGACGGCTGCGGGCGGGTTCGCGGTTGTGTGCGAGAGCGTTCCCGCGTCCCGCCCTCAAGCAGCTGAGGAGGTATACTGTGGAGTTTTAGTGGGTTCGAGTCCCACATAACCGCTCTGTCTCCCCGTGTCAGAGCGGTATGCGAGGGCATTTCTCCACATAAAAAAAAAAAAAAAAAAAAAAAAAAAAAAAAAAAAAAAAAAAAAAAAAGGTTAGGGCCTTATGGGGGGTGCCGCAACTGAGGTGGGCTGCGGCGTCGTATGGGCGGCACCGCAGCTGAGGGATGGGGGCCGCGGTGGGAGAGGAGTGCTGGTATGTCGATGCGCCGCTCTCCCTACCTGCCGCGGCCTTGACGGGGCCGCCACCGTTGGATGGCGGACGCGGTGGGGCCGCAGGGGAAGAGGAGTGCCGGTATTGCGAGGCGCCGCTCTCCCTATCCTCTGCGGCCGTAGTGGCAGGCGGCGGGGCCACAGACCTGACCCGTCGCAGGGGACCTTGGGCGTCCAGACACGGGGTCGTCTGGCGCCCATTGCACATGGTCTCCGAGGTGGTTGCGGCACGCCATTAGTCTGGTGTGCCGTAGCGGGGGGGTGCAATACCCAACCCCGTGAGGGAGTCCGGCAACGGACGGCTGCGGGCGGGTTCGCGGTTGTGTGCGAGAGCGTTCCCGCGTCCCGCCCTCAAGCAGCTGAGGAGGTATACTGTGGAGTTTTAGTGGGTTCGAGTCCCACATAACCGCTCTGTCTCCCCGTGTCAGAGCGGTATGCGAGGGCATTTCTCCACATAAAAAAAAAAAAAAAAAAAAAAGGTTAGGTTAGGTTAGGTTGGTCGCGGACGAATGTCCACATGCTCCCGTTGCCCCAGCTTATGGTGATGAGACGGAACACGGCGGAGTTTTTAGTGGGTGAGAGCCCCACATACCCACACCGCTTCCCCGAGCGGTGTGGCATGCGTAAGGCACATTTTCTCCGCCCGCAAAAAAAAAAAAAAAAAAGGTTAGGTTAGGTTGGGGTGCTGGCCAGAAAACCTCCCCGTGTGTCCACGGATGTCTTATCCGTTGGGCCGGTGCACCCTGGTAACACGGGTAATCACTTATTACCCGTGGCTAATATTCTGGCAGTAGGAGGCCCTGACCATCTTGGGCCTAATAGGAGGGGTTCTTCCGTATCCCTCTGATCTCAGCAGAGGGACCGTGAGGAACGAGGACCACCCGATTCACTCGGGTTGCGGGTGATTCGCTCCTCGACTTAGAGGACGCGAATTGAGGTGGGTCCGTTGAAAACAACGGACACGCAACACGCTGTTGCACCGCCGCCAGTAGATCGTAACCCTGTGCTGAGTGCTGTGGTCCTGTCCCATGGCTCAGTACAGGACCGAGGGTCTTGGCTTAATCGCCCGGACCACGAGGAAGAAAACCTCTATAAAATAATCACCCCTAATACCAAGTTCTGGCGCGTGACGAGGGTATGGATGGCTGAAGGGTTACAACAGTCGCAAGCGCGCCCCCTGCAGGGTACCGGCGGACACCCTTGTTTGGGTTACACCCTACGCTTACCCGGGTACAGGGGGCACTGCCCGGGTGGACCGTTTATTTCCCCCACACTCGTGGGATTAAAAATGGATATTCAAAAAACAACAAAAAACAAAAATAAAAAGGATGCTGGAGACCCTAAGTCATCGGGAGATGAAAGGGTGGAGTCAGTGCAGAAGGCACTAGTAGATGGAGTAGCACCAGTACCAGTGGTGGTACTGGAAAGGCTAAGGGGAGCGCCAGGTGACTCACGTCCAGGGTCACCTACAATCGCCAACGCGGAGGATAACGTCGCATCTGGTGCCGAGTCGGTGTCCAGTGTGATGTCGGTAGAGCAAAGGGCGTCGGAGAAGCCTCAGCAGGCAGCTGGGCGCAAGCGTCTTCGCTCCAAAAAAGGGAGCCGCTCGGGTTCAGTCTCTGCCTCGAGCGACGAACTGACTCCGGCGGCCAAGGTTGGGAAAGTGGGGCGGCGTGCGGCCTTGAGTAAATCGAGAGCTGAACTCAACGCCCTCGTAAGAGATGACTTTCGGCTCCAAGCTGAGGAAGAGGTGGCTGAGTTGGCCAAACAGGCACAGACCAGAAAGGTCACTCAAGAAGTTGTTCCTAATTGCGCCGCAGATAGTCTCACGGCAGCGGCACTGAATCAACAGGTGTTAGATGGAGTGGACATTGTCCTTAAGGTTGCCACAAAATCCGGCAACTTGAAGGGCACGTTCACCCGTGCCCTCAAGGATGCAGCAGCTTCCATAAAAGAGGCAGTGGGAGCATTGCTCAGCCGTACTGTCTCAGACGAGACTGCAAAATTGAAAGATGACAACTGTCGGTTACGAGCTGAGCTTGCATCGCTCCACAAAGATGTTGCCGATCTTCGTTCAAATCTGGCAAAATCTCAAGCTGTGGCTCCAGTTCCTGCTTCGTCTGAATCGTTGGAAGCGACTCTCATGGTCCAGATTGGGACGATGATTAACGCCAGGTTTGACGCAATACAGGACCGGCTGCTCCCGGAGAAACGCCTGCGGCCACCTCTTGCCGCAGATAGGACAAGTGCCGCGGCTGACCTGGAGGCTGAAGCTCAGCCCCATCATGCTCCAATTGGTGAGTCCAATAAAAACGAGGTGGGAAAGAAGAAAAAGAGGAGGAGAAACAAGAAAAAGGCTCCAGAGCCTCAAGTAGAGGTTGCGCAGCAAGAGCAAGGCGGGCAAAATATGTCGCAGGGTGGGTCCACTTCCGCAAATAATGGCTGGACAACGGTCGGAAAGCGGAAGATCAACAAGCCACCCGGCGCAGTTTTGACAGAGGGCAACAGTCGCACTCCGAAGGCGAAGCTTCGACTGCCGCGCTCAACGGCGGTCGTAATTACACTGCAGCCAGCGGCAGAAGAGAAAGGCATCACGTATGCATCTGTGCTGGCTGAAGCCAGGCAAAAGGTGGACCTTGCTGGCCTTGGTATACAGCAGCTGCGCTTCAAGCGAGCTGTGACTGGCGGCCGTATTCTGGAAGTTCCTGGAGCGACGAGCGGTGAGAAGGCCGACAATCTTGCTTCAAGGTTAAAGGAATTCCTGGATGCGGAGGACATAAAAGTATCCAGGCCCACAAAATGTGCGGAGCTGCGTGTGTCGGGTCTGGATGACTCAGTTACTCCCGAGGAGGTTGGGGCTGCGGTCGCTCGTGTAGGAGAATGCTCCGAAGCAAATGTTAAGGTCGGGCCTATTCGCCGTTTTGCCAATGGTCTTGGCTGCGTATGGCTGCGATGTCCGGTGGTGGCGGCGAAGAAATTATCCGTTGCAGGACGCTTGTTGGTCGGATGGGTCTCTGCAAGGGTGCAACTTCTGCCACCTAGGCCAATGCGGTGCTATAAGTGCTTGCAGAATGGCCACGTGCAAAGCGCCTGCACTGAAGAGACTGACCGTAGCGAGCTTTGCTACCGGTGTAGCCAGCCGGGCCACATTGCGAGCCAATGCTCGGCAGTACCGCACTGCTCATTGTGCGTAGCCGCAAACAAGCCATCGGAGCACAGTATTGGCTCCAAGGCATGTACCGCACCCAAAAGGAGATTTACGGGTAGGATTGGCAGTCGAGCAAACCCACAGTCCCCCACGGAGTTAGCGCAGCCGACAGCAACCCAGACCGTGGGAGAGGTGGCAGGAATGGACACAGCTTCATAGATGGCTCTTAAATTTTTACAGGGCAACATCAACCACTGCGCCAGAGCACAGGACCTTCTGCTCCAGAGCATGGCGGAGTGGTTGATACAAGTGGCTGTGGTGGCGGAGCCGTACACCATCATGGCGAGAGACAATTGGGTGGGGGACTTAAATGGCACTGTGGCCATTATTTCGCAGGCAGTCCCTGGCTCTCTGCCCCTGGTGGTTGTAGATAGGCGTTCGGGTTGCGTTGCGGCTCAAGCAGGTGGGATTTTGGTTGTGGCTGTCTATTTTTCGCCGAATAGGGTCCTTGCTGAGTTTGAATTATTTCTTGATGACGTAGGGGCCCTCATTCGGCGCAACCCGTCCTGCCCCGTTTTGCTCCTGGGAGACCTAAACGCGAAGTCCATAGCTTGGGGAAGCCCTACCACGGACGCGCGCGGTGAAACACTGCTGGAGTGGGCCATCTCGCTGGGACTTTCTGTTCTAAACAGGGGTTCGGTCCACACTTGTGTGCGACAGTGTGGCGGCTCAGTGGTCGACGTCTCGTTCGCCAGCTCAGCTGTCGCATGGAGGGTTCAGGGCTGGAAGGTGATGGATGGTGTGGAGACACTCTCCGACCATCGTTATATCCGATTTGAAGTCTCCACGCTTCCGGGAGCCACAAACAGCGTCCGCTCGAGTTGGAACAGCTCGGCGACCCCTAGGTGGGTTCTAAGCCGGCTCGACCGAGACTTGCTGCGTGAGGCGGCCATTGTCCAGTCCTGGATCCCTAACCCCAGTGGCCACGTAGATGTGGAGTCAGAAGCGACCTGGTTCCGGGAAGCAATGACGCAAATCTGCGACTCTTCTATGCCCCGGGCCAGGCCGTTTGCCCCTAGGCGCCAAGTGTACTGGTGGTCCGAAGAGATTGCAGCCTTAAGAGTTGACTGTGTTGCAGTGAGGCGCCGGTACACTAGGTACCGAAGGAGGCGGCACCGCGAGTCCGAAGTTGAGGCTCAGCTGTATGGCGCGTACACCCAGGCGAAACAGAAACTGCAGCTGAGCATCGAAGGGGCAAAAGAGTCGTCGTGGGAGGAGCTCGTAGAGTCCCTTAACCAAGACCCATGGGGCCGACCCTACCGCTGGGTAAGAGGCAAACTCCAGCCTTGGTCGCCACCGCTCACACAAACCCTGGAACCCGGGTTCTTGGAGGTCGTCGTGTCGAGCCTGTTCCCTGAAAGAGCGGAACACAGGCCCCCATCGATGGCGCCGCCTGCGGTGGTTGCGGACGCGGATGAAGTACCGGAAATCACTCAAGCTGAGCTCGGAGCAGCTGAACTTCGTCTGCGTCTTAAGAATACCGCTCCGGGACCAGATGGAATACCCGGTCGTGCCTGGGTTCTGTCTCTGAAGGCACTGGGTCCCCGGTTGAGCAAGTTTTTCGACGCTTGCTTGGGGCAGGGGTGTTTTCCGCAGCAGTGGAGGTCCGGCCGGCTCGTCTTGATACGGAAGGAAGGACGCCCTGTGGAATCTCCTTCCGCATACCGTCCGATAGTGCTGCTTGACGAGGTGGGCAAGCTTTTCGAGCGCATCATCGCCGTTCGTCTGATCAAACACTTGAGCAGAGTAGGGCCAGATCTCTCCGACAACCAGTTTCGGGTAGGGCGGTCGACGGTCGATGCGATCTTGCGCGTAAAGAGTGTAGCGGAGGAGGTAGTATCGGGTGGTGGTGTTGTGTTGGCGATATCTTTAGATATTGCCAATGCATTCAACACACTCCCTTGGAGCTGCGTCAGGGAAGCGCTCCGCTATCATCAGGTGCCCCCTTACCTGCAGCGGATCCTCGGGGCGTACCTTCACGACAGGTCGGTGTCGTATGAGGGACGTGACGGGCCCTGTGTAAAGCGCGTGTCGTGCGGTGTTCCACAGGGCTCTGTCCTCGGACCGCTCCTGTGGAGCATCGGCTACGACTGGACTCTGCGCGGGGATTACCTCCCTGGTGTCAGTCTGACGTGCTACGCAGATGACACGTTGGTCCTGGCCAGGGAGAGGACGTATAGCGATGCGGCCCGTCTCGCTACAGCAGGAGTGGCACAGATCGTGCAACGCATCCGGATGCTGGGGCTGGAAGTAGCGCTCACTAAGTCCGAAGCCTTATGCTTTCACGGGCCTCGGAGGGCGCCTCCCTTAGGATCCCACATCGTCATCAGTGGGGTCCGCATCAAGGTTGAGTCGAGCATGCGCTATCTGGGGCTCGTGATAGATAGCAGATGGAGGTTCGACGCTCACTTCCAGCGTCTCGTGCCAAGGGTGATGGGTGCAGCGGCTGCTCTGGGTCGGCTGCTGCCAAACCTCAAGGGGCCAAATAACGGCTGCAGGCGGCTCTATATGGGGATCATCCGCTCAATGGTCCTCTATGGGTCGCCTGCTTGGTCCAGCAACCTAACCGTGCGCGGCGCCGCCTTACTGCGAAAACCGCAACGGGCGATGGCGATTAGGGCCATTCGCGGATATCGCACAGTTTCGGGTGAGGCGGCGTGTGCCCTAGCGGGAAGCCTGCCTTGGGACCTCGACGCGAGGATCCTTGCGTCATTATACGAGTGGCGCAAGGAAAACGGTGGCTGGATTGCGCCCAGAATGCTGGAGCGGCAAAGGGCTGCTCTACAGGGGGATGCCCTCGAAATTTGGAGGGGTAGGCTGATGCAGCCCGGTGCTGGACTTGGGATTGCTGAAGCTCTCCATCCAGTCCTAAGTAAGTGGATTGGCAGACGCCATGGACTGCTGACCTTTCGGCTGACGCAGGTACTGTCGGGACATGGCTGTTTCGGCAAGTATCTGTGTCGGGTCGCCGGGAGGGAACCAGACAGCAGGTGCCAGCACTGTGGAGACTGCCGGGAAGACACGGCGCAGCATACCCTCGAGCAATGCTCTGCCTGGGTAGAGCAGCGCCGTATCTTAATCGCTGAAGTAGGGGGTGATCTCTCGCTCCCGGCCGTGGTTCAAACTATGGTCGAGAGCGAGAGCTCATGGCAAGCTGTCGCCACCTTCTGTGAGGACGTAATCTCACAGAAGGAAGCAGCGGAGAGGGAGAGGGAAATCACCTCCACCCTACCTATCCGCACCCGAAGAACGGGGCGCAGGCGGAGAAGGGACAATGCCCTTTTCCGACCCCCGTAAAATGGCCTGTGGGCGGCGGGCTTGGGGAAGTCCGTTGCCCATTGCACACACAAGGCCCGAGACGGTGTTGCGTGGTGTTCCCGCGCACCTCTCAAGGTGAGATTGCAAAAGTGAAGCAGCTCACACCTTTACTTTTCACACAGAGGCGGTGATCGCAAACGCGGTCTCTCACTGCTGGGGTCGCGGACGAATGTCCACATGCTCCCGTTACCCCAGCTCCCAGGTGATGAGACGGAACACGGCGGAGTTATTAGTGGGTGAGAGCCCCACATACCCACATCGCTTCCCCGAGCGGTGTGGCATGCGGTAGGCACATTTTCTCCGCCCGCAAAAAAAAAAAAAAAAAAGGTTAGGTTAGGTTAGGTTAGGTTAGGTTAGGTTAGGTTAGGTTAGGTTAGGTTAGGTTAGGTTAGGTTCCGTGCGCGGCGCCGCCTTACTGCGAAAACCGCAACGGGCGATGGCGATTAGGGCCATTCGCGGATATCGCACAGTTTCGGGTGAGGCGGCGTGTGCCCTAGCGGGAAGCCTGCCTTGGGACCTCGACGCGAGGATCCTTGCGTCATTATACGAGTGGCGCAAGGAAAACGGTGGCTGGATTGCGCCCAGAATGCTGGAGCGGCAAAGGGCTGCTCTACAGGGGGATGCCCTCGAAATTTGGAGGGGTAGGCTGATGCAGCCCGGAGCTGGACTTGGGATTGCTGAAGCTCTCCATCCAGTCCTAAGTAAGTGGGTTGGCAGACGCCATGGACTGCTGACCTTTCGGCTGACGCAGGTACTGTCGGGACATGGCTGTTTCGGCAAGTATCTGTGTCGGGTCGCCGGGAGGGAACCAGACAGCAGGTGCCACCACTGTGGAGACTGCCGGGAAGACACGGCGCAGCATACCCTCGAGCAATGCTCTGCCTGGGTAGAGCAGCGCCGTATCTTAATCGCTGAAGTGGGGGGTGATCTCTCGCTCCCGGCCGTGGTTCAAACTATGGTCGAGAGCGAGAGCTCATGGCAAGCTGTCGCCACCTTCTGTGAGGACGTAATCTCACAGAAGGAAGCAGCGGAGAGGGAGAGGGAAATCACCTCCACCCTACCTATCCGCACCCGAAGAACGGGGCGCAGGCGGAGAAGGGACAATGCCCTTTTCCGACCCCCGTAAAATGGCCTGTGGGCGGCGGGCTTGGGGAAGTCCGTTGCCCATTGCTCACACAAGGCCCGAGACGGTGTTGCGTGGTGTTCCCGCGCACCTCTCAAGGTGAGATTGCAAAAGTGAAGCAGCTCACACCTTTACTTATCACAAAGAGGCGGTGATCGCAAACGCGGTCTCTCACTGCTGGGGTCGCGGACGAATGTCCACATGCTCCCGTTACCCCAGCTCCCAGGTGATGAGACGGAACACGGCGGAGTTTTTAGTGGGTGAGAGCCCCACATACCCACATCGCTTCCCCGAGCGGTGTGGCATGCGGTAGGCACATTTTCTCCGCCTGCAAAAAAAAAAAAAAAAAAAAAAAAAAAAAAAAAAAAAAAAAAAAAAAGGTTAGGTTAGGTTAGGTTAGGTTAGGTTAGGTTGGGGTGCGCGCAGAAGACCTCCCCGTGCGTTCGGTGGCTGCTGGTCCCCTGTTTGCGGATACGTCCGGGGGGAAGAGCAGTCACTGAGCCGGTGCACCCTGGGTCACGGACAATGATCTCTTTGCGGGGGGTAGGGTAGAGGAGTATCATTGTTCGGAGCTAACTTCTGCAGGAGGGTTCGCTCCTGACCCGTCGATGTAGTCGATTAGGCGAGGACGCGACCACACCCGCTTAGGTGCAGGCGCATCTAAGCGGGATTCGTTTGTCTCTTCATTCATTGAGGAGCAAACCTTTCGGCGGGTCCGCTGAGTCGGGTTGGCCGGACAGCGGACGGAGGCATGCTTCAATGCCGCCGTCGGGGGGCTTGGCTTAACCGCCCGGTCCCAGAGGAAGGACACCTAAAAACCACCCAATCCCAAGTTTCGGGAGCGCGGCGAGGGGATGAATGGCCGTTGGGGGTACGGTCGTTAGCGCTCCCACCTGCTGGTACCTGCCGCCCCCAGCAGTATGTAGGCTTACCCGGGTACTTAAGCCTCTGCCCGGGGTTGACCTGTTTTGCTTTATACTCGTGGGACCAAAATGGAGAACCTTACAAAAAATACAAAAAACAAAAATGACTTAGTAGGTGAAAAAGTACCTCTGGTACTTATTGAGCGGATGGGCGCGTCGGATTCCGACAGCGCGTCCAGCCTTATGAGTGTGGCGAGCGCGGTGAGTGCAAATTCAAAAGGCTTACGCAAACGCGTGAGGGAGGGTGCAGACTCAGGGTCGGACTCGGCCCTGAGTGACACAGCGGTGCCGGCCCCCAAGGTCAGTGCCAAAAAGGGAGGGAGAGGTAGGCCCGCTACTACCGGCAAATATGCCGGTATCGGCCTATCCAGGCGTGAGGCTGCGGCTGCAATGAAGGCCGCAGCAGTCGCCGAAAAATTAGAGGAGGACGAGCGGCAAATTGCGGCTCTGACGAAAAGGGTGACGGAAGGGAGAGTCACTCGTCTGTCGGAGTCGTCGTCTGCCGTCTCTGATACAGGAGTCGAGGCAGAAGAGCTACCTGCCTCCGACCTAAATCAAAGAATGGCTGACGCGGTTGCAGCCATTAAAAGGGTGAGCAAGGTCTCGAAGGGCCTTAGCGGCTGCAGCCAAAAAGCACTCAAAGAGGCCACGGCCTCCATTCTGGAAAGTGCCCAGGTGCTTTTGACTCGCACCACATCGGAGGAGACGGCGCTGCTGCGGGCTCAGAACGCAAAGCTCGCGGCGCAAATGGCGGAGCTCCGCAAGGAGCACGAGGAGCTCAAGGCGGAGATGGCCAACTTCCGCCGCGAGCATCTCAGGCGGGAGGTGGGCCTTCCGCACGAAACGTCGCAACCGCAACCGCAGTTGCCGTCACAGCCGTCGAAGCAACAGTCGTCACAGGAGTCGGAGTTGACTCGCCTGATCCGACGGGAGATGGCGAGTTTCAACGCGCGCTTCTCGGTGCTTGAGGGGAGGATTCTACGTCCCCCCCTGGCTGCAGACCAACGCAGCACACCGGCGCCGACATATGCGGCCCAAGCCGCAGCGCCCCGTGCCGCCCAACCGGCACAAGCGGCTGCTGCCTCACAAGAGAGGACTGTTCCAGCTGCCGCCTCGCAAAAGGAAATTGCGGGGCCTAAATCAAATAGGCAGTTGAAACAAGAGGCTAAACTGGCCAAAAAGGCAGGTGCTACGGCTGCTCCGCCTACACAAACTACTAGGCCAGAAACGCGGGAACCCGCCAGTAGAGCTGAGGCGGAGTGGACGGTTGCGGGCGGCCACAAAAAATCTAAAAAGGCGCGCCAGCGGGCCAAAAAGCAGGCCCAGAAGGAACAAGCGGCGGCCAAGCACCAGACCGCGAGGCTCAGTACCCCCCGCTCTACAGCAGTGGTTCTCACCCTGCAGCCAGGGGCGGAGGAGCGGGGCCTCACATATGCCGGGATCCTGGCAAAGGCGAAAGCCGAGATTTCGTTGAGTGATCTCGGCATAACGGGCCTCCGGTTTAAAACAACCGCTACTGGTGGTCGCCTACTAGAGATATCGGGGACTACTAGTGGTCCCAAAGCAGACGCCCTTGCCGATAGACTCAGGGCGTCTCTAGGCACGGATGATGTGAAAGTGTCCAGGCCAACTAAGTGCGCAGATCTGCGCATTTCGGGCCTGGACGATTCCATCACACAAGAAGAGGTCGTCGCTGCAATCTCCAAGGCCGGAGGATGCCTGCCGGATCAAGTCAAGGCGGGCACGATACGCTGGGGTGTCTCCGGTCTCGGGACAATTCTTGTCAGCTGTCCCGTAGCGGCGGCCAAAAATATTAAAGATAAACGGCTTCTGGTTGGATGGGTCTCGGCGCAGGTCGCGCTCCTAGCGCCCAAGCCCTATCGGTGCTACCGCTGTTTAGAAGGAGGACATGCGGGGGCACGGTGCACCGCTGGGGTAGACCGCAGCCAAATGTGCTTCCGCTGCGGTCAGCTCGGTCACAAGGCTGGCACTTGCACTGCCACGCCGCACTGCGTCATCTGTGCGGCATCTGGCAAGCCAGCCGACCATCAGATTGGGTCAAAGGCCTGCGCCAGGCCCAAGAAAAACAATGCCAAGAGACAGCCGGCTCATCCGCCGGCTAGTATCACGGATATAACAAAGAAGGCAACCAGCTCCTCGCAGCCGGTTCACCCGCCGGTTACGGCAGAACATCCGCCGAGGGCTGGGGAGGAGACGACGGCCATGGACACACAGTAATGGCCCTACGTCGTCTCCTCCAAGCCAACATAAACCACTGCGCCAGGGCTCAGGATCTCTTGCTCCAGAGCATGGCGCAGTGGTCGATAGATGTGGCGGTTGTCGCCGAGCCGTATTTTGTGCCACCCAGGGATGACTGGGTGTGCGACACGAACCACTCGGTGGTACTGATTATGAGGTCTGCCGCCGACACCCTTCTCTTCGAGGCCGTCACCCGGGGGCGGGGCTATGTCGCGGCAATTTGGGGAAATGTTATGGTCGTGGGGGTGTATTTCGCCCCCAGCCTTTCTCTCGCCGATATGGAGGATGTCATCTTGGAGTTGGGCACGGTCGTCAGTCGTAGCCGTCCTCGTCCCGTGGTCGTCCTGGGGGACTTCAATGCCAAATCTACGGCCTGGGGTTCCCCGGCTACGGATGCGCGGGGCGAGTTAGTGGAGGAGTGGGCGGTCGAGCAGGGCTTGCTTCTACTGAACCGGGGTTCCGTGCAGACATGCGTGCGGCAGTTGGGTGGGTCTATAGTGGACCTGTCATTCGCTAGCCCCGCTCTCGCACGCACTGTCCAGGACTGGCACGTCCTGGAGGAGGTGGAGACGCTGTCCGATCATCGATATATTCGATTTAGCGTCTCCGCACAGACCTCGGTTGGGCCGGTCCAAGCGGCCCCAGTGGGCATTGGAGACGTCCCGCGTTGGGCACTGAAGCGGCTGGATAGGGAGGCTCTCCTGGAGGCCTCTATCGTCAAGGCTTGGCTGGACTCTCCAGACAGGCCAACCAACATCAACGAGGAGGCGGAGTGGTTCCGGGAGAGCATGTCGCACATCTGCGACGCTGGCATGCCCCGAGTCCGACCGTTACCATCCAGGCGCCAAGTGTACTGGTGGTCGCAGTCGATTGCGCAGATGCGCATCGCTTGTGTGCGGGTGCGACGCTGGTACGCAAGGTGCCGAAGAAGACGACGCCGCCGCCCCCTTACAGCGGCGGCCGAACAGGAAGAGGCGGAACTATACAACCGCTATAGAGAGGCGAAGAGCGCCCTCCAGCTGGCCATTGTCCGGGCAAAGGCCCAGGCCAACGAAGAGCTCCTGGAGACTCTGGACCGAGAGCCGTGGGGACGCCCCTACCTTATGGTACGGGGCAAGTTGCGCCAATGGGCTCCCCCATTGTCCCGGAGTCTTCAGCCACAGCTGCTGGAGGAGGTGGTGTGTGCGTTGTTTCCGTCGAGACCGGTGCACACACCACCGGCTATGGTTCCGCCTCACAATGTGCCCAACGCGGAAGACGACATTGATGACGACGTGCCCGAAGTGAGCCGGGTAGAGTTGAGAGTGGCGGTGGCTCGCATCAGGAACACCGCCCCAGGGCCCGACGGCATTCCAGGCCGTGCATGGGTCCTGGCTATGAAGGCTCTCGGGCCACGACTAGCGGGGCTCTTAAGCGCATGTTTGGAGCGGGGCCAGTTTCCAAGCCGGTGGAAGACCGGAAAGCTGGTCCTGCTCAAGAAGGAGGGGCGCCCCGCAGACTCGCCATCTGCGTACAGGCCAATCGTGTTGCTGGACGAGGTGTGTAAGATCTTTGAGCGAATCATCGCCAGTCGCCTTGTCCGGCACATGACCAGGGTGGGGCCGGATTTGGCGGACAACCAGTTTGGTTTCCGCCAGGGGCGCTCCACGGTAGATGCGATCAAGCGCGTGAGGGTCCTCGCGGAGGAGGCGGTCGCCCGGGGTGAGGTGGTCTTGGCGGTGTCGCTCGACATCGCCAACGCTTTCAACACCTTGCCCTGGAGTACCATCCGAGAGGCACTCCGGTACCACGGGGTGCCGCGCTACCTCCAACTCATTGTCGGGGCCTATTTGTCGGGAAGATCGGTGGTGTACCCGGGTCGAGAGGGATGGGGTCGGCGAGAGACGTCGTGCGGCGTTCCGCAGGGTTCGGTGTTGGGGCCGCTCCTGTGGAACGTAGACGTACGACGAATGTTTCGGCGATACCCGCCCCTCCGACACACGGGTACATGAGGAACACGGGTTGGTTTTTAGTCAGTAAGAGTCTGACAGTCCCCTTCGCCCTTCCCCGGGGGCGGAGGGACTCCATGAGGATTTTCCAACCCGACACCAAAAAAAAAAAAAAAAAGGTTAGGTTAGGTTAGGTTAGGTTAGGTTAGGTTAGGTTAGGTTAGGTTAGGTTAGGTTAGGTTAGGTTAGGTTAGGTTAGGTTAGGTTAGGTTAGGTTAGGTTAGGTTAGGTTAGGTTAGGTTAGGTTAGGTTAGGTTAGGTTAGGTTAGGTTAGGTTAGGTTAGGTTAGGTTAGGTTAGGTTAGGTTAGGTTAGGTTAGGTTAGGTTAGGTTAGGTTAGGTTAGGTTAGGTTAGGTTAGGTTAGGTTAGGTTAGGTTAGGTTAGGTTAGGTTAGGTTAGGTTAGGTTAGGTTAGGTTAGGTTAGGTTAGGTTAGGTTAGGTTAGGTTAGGTTAGGTTAGGTTAGGTTAGGTTAGGTTAGGTTAGGTTAGGTTAGGTTAGGTTAGGTTAGGTTAGGTTAGGTTAGGTTAGGTTAGGTTAGGTTAGGTTAGGTTAGGTTAGGTTAGGTTAGGTTAGGTTAGGTTAGGTTAGGTTAGGTTAGGTTAGGTTAGGTTAGGTTAGGTTAGGTTAGGTTAGGTTAGGTTAGGTTAGGTTAGGTTAGGTTAGGTTAGGTTAGGTTAGGTTAGGTTAGGTTAGGTTAGGTTAGGTTAGGTTAGGTTAGGTTAGGTTAGGTTAGGTTAGGTTAGGTTAGGTTAGGTTAGGTTAGGTTAGGTTAGGTTAGGTTAGGTTAGGTTAGGTTAGGTTAGGTTAGGTTAGGTTAGGTTAGGTTAGGTTAGGTTAGGTTAGGTTAGGTTAGGTTAGGTTAGGTTAGGTTAGGTTAGGTTAGGTTAGGTTAGGTTAGGTTAGGTTAGGTTAGGTTAGGTTAGGTTAGGTTAGGTTAGGTTAGGTTAGGTTAGGTTAGGTTAGGTTAGGTTAGGTTAGGTTAGGTTAGGTTAGGTTAGGTTAGGTTAGGTTAGGTTAGGTTAGGTTAGGTTAGGTTAGGTTAGGTTAGGTTAGGTTAGGTTAGGTTAGGTTAGGTTAGGTTAGGTTAGGTTAGGTTAGGTTAGGTTAGGTTAGGTTAGGTTAGGTTAGGTTAGGTTAGGTTAGGTTAGGTTAGGTTAGGTTAGGTTAGGTTAGGTTAGGTTAGGTTAGGTTAGGTTAGGTTAGGTTAGGTTAGGTTAGGTTAGGTTAGGTTAGGTTAGGTTAGGTTAGGTTAGGTTAGGTTAGGTTAGGTTAGGTTAGGTTAGGTTAGGTTAGGTTAGGTTAGGTTAGGTTAGGTTAGGTTAGGTTAGGTTAGGTTAGGTTAGGTTAGGTTAGGTTAGGTTAGGTTAGGTTAGGTTAGGTTAGGTTAGGTTAGGTTAGGTTAGGTTAGGTTAGGTTAGGTTAGGTTAGGTTAGGTTAGGTTAGGTTAGGTTAGGTTAGGTTAGGTTAGGTTAGGTTAGGTTAGGTTAGGTTAGGTTAGGTTAGGTTAGGTTAGGTTAGGTTAGGTTAGGTTAGGTTAGGTTAGGTTAGGTTAGGTTAGGTTAGGTTAGGTTAGGTTAGGTTAGGTTAGGTTAGGTTAGGTTAGGTTAGGTTAGGTTAGGTTAGGTTAGGTTAGGTTAGGTTAGGTTAGGTTAGGTTAGGTTAGGTTAGGTTAGGTTAGGTTAGGTTAGGTTAGGTTAGGTTAGGTTAGGTTAGGTTAGGTTAGGTTAGGTTAGGTTAGGTTAGGTTAGGTTAGGTTAGGTTAGGTTAGGTTAGGTTAGGTTAGGTTAGGTTAGGTTAGGTTAGGTTAGGTTAGGTTAGGTTAGGTTAGGTTAGGTTAGGTTAGGTTAGGTTAGGTTAGGTTAGGTTAGGTTAGGTTAGGTTAGGTTAGGTTAGGTTAGGTTAGGTTAGGTTAGGTTAGGTTAGGTTAGGTTAGGTTAGGTTAGGTTAGGTTAGGTTAGGTTAGGTTAGGTTAGGTTAGGTTAGGTTAGGTTAGGTTAGGTTAGGTTAGGTTAGGTTAGGTTAGGTTAGGTTAGGTTAGGTTAGGTTAGGTTAGGTTAGGTTAGGTTAGGTTAGGTTAGGTTAGGTTAGGTTAGGTTAGGTTAGGTTAGGTTAGGTTAGGTTAGGTTAGGTTAGGTTAGGTTAGGTTAGGTTAGGTTAGGTTAGGTTAGGTTAGGTTAGGTTAGGTTAGGTTAGGTTAGGTTAGGTTAGGTTAGGTTAGGTTAGGTTAGGTTAGGTTAGGTTAGGTTAGGTTAGGTTAGGTTAGGTTAGGTTAGGTTAGGTTAGGTTAGGTTAGGTTAGGTTAGGTTAGGTTAGGTTAGGTTAGGTTAGGTTAGGTTAGGTTAGGTTAGGTTAGGTTAGGTTAGGTTAGGTTAGGTTAGGTTAGGTTAGGTTAGGTTAGGTTAGGTTAGGTTAGGTTAGGTTAGGTTAGGTTAGGTTAGGTTAGGTTAGGTTAGGTTAGGTTAGGTTAGGTTAGGTTAGGTTAGGTTAGGTTAGGTTAGGTTAGGTTAGGTTAGGTTAGGTTAGGTTAGGTTAGGTTAGGTTAGGTTAGGTTAGGTTAGGTTAGGTTAGGTTAGGTTAGGTTAGGTTAGGTTAGGTTAGGTTAGGTTAGGTTAGGTTAGGTTAGGTTAGGTTAGGTTAGGTTAGGTTAGGTTAGGTTAGGTTAGGTTAGGTTAGGTTAGGTTAGGTTAGGTTAGGTTAGGTTAGGTTAGGTTAGGTTAGGTTAGGTTAGGTTAGGTTAGGTTAGGTTAGGTTAGGTTAGGTTAGGTTAGGTTAGGTTAGGTTAGGTTAGGTTAGGTTAGGTTAGGTTAGGTTAGGTTAGGTTAGGTTAGGTTAGGTTAGGTTAGGTTAGGTTAGGTTAGGTTAGGTTAGGTTAGGTTAGGTTAGGTTAGGTTAGGTTAGGTTAGGTTAGGTTAGGTTAGGTTAGGTTAGGTTAGGTTAGGTTAGGTTAGGTTAGGTTAGGTTAGGTTAGGTTAGGTTAGGTTAGGTTAGGTTAGGTTAGGTTAGGTTAGGTTAGGTTAGGTTAGGTTAGGTTAGGTTAGGTTAGGTTAGGTTAGGTTAGGTTAGGTTAGGTTAGGTTAGGTTAGGTTAGGTTAGGTTAGGTTAGGTTAGGTTAGGTTAGGTTAGGTTAGGTTAGGTTAGGTTAGGTTAGGTTAGGTTAGGTTAGGTTAGGTTAGGTTAGGTTAGGTTAGGTTAGGTTAGGTTAGGTTAGGTTAGGTTAGGTTAGGTTAGGTTAGGTTAGGTTAGGTTAGGTTAGGTTAGGTTAGGTTAGGTTAGGTTAGGTTAGGTTAGGTTAGGTTAGGTTAGGTTAGGTTAGGTTAGGTTAGGTTAGGTTAGGTTAGGTTAGGTTAGGTTAGGTTAGGTTAGGTTAGGTTAGGTTAGGTTAGGTTAGGTTAGGTTAGGTTAGGTTAGGTTAGGTTAGGTTAGGTTAGGTTAGGTTAGGTTAGGTTAGGTTAGGTTAGGTTAGGTTAGGTTAGGTTAGGTTAGGTTAGGTTAGGTTAGGTTAGGTTAGGTTAGGTTAGGTTAGGTTAGGTTAGGTTAGGTTAGGTTAGGTTAGGTTAGGTTAGGTTAGGTTAGGTTAGGTTAGGTTAGGTTAGGTTAGGTTAGGTTAGGTTAGGTTAGGTTAGGTTAGGTTAGGTTAGGTTAGGTTAGGTTAGGTTAGGTTAGGTTAGGTTAGGTTAGGTTAGGTTAGGTTAGGTTAGGTTAGGTTAGGTTAGGTTAGGTTAGGTTAGGTTAGGTTAGGTTAGGTTAGGTTAGGTTAGGTTAGGTTAGGTTAGGTTAGGTTAGGTTAGGTTAGGTTAGGTTAGGTTAGGTTAGGTTAGGTTAGGTTAGGTTAGGTTAGGTTAGGTTAGGTTAGGTTAGGTTAGGTTAGGTTAGGTTAGGTTAGGTTAGGTTAGGTTAGGTTAGGTTAGGTTAGGTTAGGTTAGGTTAGGTTAGGTTAGGTTAGGTTAGGTTAGGTTAGGTTAGGTTAGGTTAGGTTAGGTTAGGTTAGGTTAGGTTAGGTTAGGTTAGGTTAGGTTAGGTTAGGTTAGGTTAGGTTAGGTTAGGTTAGGTTAGGTTAGGTTAGGTTAGGTTAGGTTAGGTTAGGTTAGGTTAGGTTAGGTTAGGTTAGGTTAGGTTAGGTTAGGTTAGGTTAGGTTAGGTTAGGTTAGGTTAGGTTAGGTTAGGTTAGGTTAGGTTAGGTTAGGTTAGGTTAGGTTAGGTTAGGTTAGGTTAGGTTAGGTTAGGTTAGGTTAGGTTAGGTTAGGTTAGGTTAGGTTAGGTTAGGTTAGGTTAGGTTAGGTTAGGTTAGGTTAGGTTAGGTTAGGTTAGGTTAGGTTAGGTTAGGTTAGGTTAGGTTAGGTTAGGTTAGGTTAGGTTAGGTTAGGTTAGGTTAGGTTAGGTTAGGTTAGGTTAGGTTAGGTTAGGTTAGGTTAGGTTAGGTTAGGTTAGGTTAGGTTAGGTTAGGTTAGGTTAGGTTAGGTTAGGTTAGGTTAGGTTAGGTTAGGTTAGGTTAGGTTAGGTTAGGTTAGGTTAGGTTAGGTTAGGTTAGGTTAGGTTAGGTTAGGTTAGGTTAGGTTAGGTTAGGTTAGGTTAGGTTAGGTTAGGTTAGGTTAGGTTAGGTTAGGTTAGGTTAGGTTAGGTTAGGTTAGGTTAGGTTAGGTTAGGTTAGGTTAGGTTAGGTTAGGTTAGGTTAGGTTAGGTTAGGTTAGGTTAGGTTAGGTTAGGTTAGGTTAGGTTAGGTTAGGTTAGGTTAGGTTAGGTTAGGTTAGGTTAGGTTAGGTTAGGTTAGGTTAGGTTAGGTTAGGTTAGGTTAGGTTAGGTTAGGTTAGGTTAGGTTAGGTTAGGTTAGGTTAGGTTAGGTTAGGTTAGGTTAGGTTAGGTTAGGTTAGGTTAGGTTAGGTTAGGTTAGGTTAGGTTAGGTTAGGTTAGGTTAGGTTAGGTTAGGTTAGGTTAGGTTAGGTTAGGTTAGGTTAGGTTAGGTTAGGTTAGGTTAGGTTAGGTTAGGTTAGGTTAGGTTAGGTTAGGTTAGGTTAGGTTAGGTTAGGTTAGGTTAGGTTAGGTTAGGTTAGGTTAGGTTAGGTTAGGTTAGGTTAGGTTAGGTTAGGTTAGGTTAGGTTAGGTTAGGTTAGGTTAGGTTAGGTTAGGTTAGGTTAGGTTAGGTTAGGTTAGGTTAGGTTAGGTTAGGTTAGGTTAGGTTAGGTTAGGTTAGGTTAGGTTAGGTTAGGTTAGGTTAGGTTAGGTTAGGTTAGGTTAGGTTAGGTTAGGTTAGGTTAGGTTAGGTTAGGTTAGGTTAGGTTAGGTTAGGTTAGGTTAGGTTAGGTTAGGTTAGGTTAGGTTAGGTTAGGTTAGGTTAGGTTAGGTTAGGTTAGGTTAGGTTAGGTTAGGTTAGGTTAGGTTAGGTTAGGTTAGGTTAGGTTAGGTTAGGTTAGGTTAGGTTAGGTTAGGTTAGGTTAGGTTAGGTTAGGTTAGGTTAGGTTAGGTTAGGTTAGGTTAGGTTAGGTTAGGTTAGGTTAGGTTAGGTTAGGTTAGGTTAGGTTAGGTTAGGTTAGGTTAGGTTAGGTTAGGTTAGGTTAGGTTAGGTTAGGTTAGGTTAGGTTAGGTTAGGTTAGGTTAGGTTAGGTTAGGTTAGGTTAGGTTAGGTTAGGTTAGGTTAGGTTAGGTTAGGTTAGGTTAGGTTAGGTTAGGTTAGGTTAGGTTAGGTTAGGTTAGGTTAGGTTAGGTTAGGTTAGGTTAGGTTAGGTTAGGTTAGGTTAGGTTAGGTTAGGTTAGGTTAGGTTAGGTTAGGTTAGGTTAGGTTCAGGTTAGGTTAGGTTAGGTTAGGTTAGGTTAGGTTAGGTTAGGTTAGGTTAGGTTAGGTTAGGTTAGGTTAGGTTAGGTTAGGTTAGGTTAGGTTAGGTTAGGTTAGGTTAGGTTAGGTTAGGTTAGGTTAGGTTAGGTTAGGTTAGGTTAGGTTAGGTTAGGTTAGGTTAGGTTAGGTTAGGTTAGGTTAGGTTAGGTTAGGTTAGGTTAGGTTAGGTTAGGTTAGGTTAGGTTAGGTTAGGTTAGGTTAGGTTAGGTTAGGTTAGGTTAGGTTAGGTTAGGTTAGGTTAGGTTAGGTTAGGTTAGGTTAGGTTAGGTTAGGTTAGGTTAGGTTAGGTTAGGTTAGGTTAGGTTAGGTTAGGTTAGGTTAGGTTAGGTTAGGTTAGGTTAGGTTAGGTTAGGTTAGGTTAGGTTAGGTTAGGTTAGGTTAGGTTAGGTTAGGTTAGGTTAGGTTAGGTTAGGTTAGGTTAGGTTAGGTTAGGTTAGGTTAGGTTAGGTTAGGTTAGGTTAGGTTAGGTTAGGTTAGGTTAGGTTAGGTTAGGTTAGGTTAGGTTAGGTTAGGTTAGGTTAGGTTAGGTTAGGTTAGGTTAGGTTAGGTTAGGTTAGGTTAGGTTAGGTTAGGTTAGGTTAGGTTAGGTTAGGTTAGGTTAGGTTAGGTTAGGTTAGGTTAGGTTAGGTTAGGTTAGGTTAGGTTAGGTTAGGTTAGGTTAGGTTAGGTTAGGTTAGGTTAGGTTAGGTTAGGTTAGGTTAGGTTAGGTTAGGTTAGGTTAGGTTAGGTTAGGTTAGGTTAGGTTAGGTTAGGTTAGGTTAGGTTAGGTTAGGTTAGGTTAGGTTAGGTTAGGTTAGGTTAGGTTAGGTTAGGTTAGGTTAGGTTAGGTTAGGTTAGGTTAGGTTAGGTTAGGTTAGGTTAGGTTAGGTTAGGTTAGGTTAGGTTAGGTTAGGTTAGGTTAGGTTAGGTTAGGTTAGGTTAGGTTAGGTTAGGTTAGGTTAGGTTAGGTTAGGTTAGGTTAGGTTAGGTTAGGTTAGGTTAGGTTAGGTTAGGTTAGGTTAGGTTAGGTTAGGTTAGGTTAGGTTAGGTTAGGTTAGGTTAGGTTAGGTTAGGTTAGGTTAGGTTAGGTTAGGTTAGGTTAGGTTAGGTTAGGTTAGGTTAGGTTAGGTTAGGTTAGGTTAGGTTAGGTTAGGTTAGGTTAGGTTAGGTTAGGTTAGGTTAGGTTAGGTTAGGTTAGGTTAGGTTAGGTTAGGTTAGGTTAGGTTAGGTTAGGTTAGGTTAGGTTAGGTTAGGTTAGGTTAGGTTAGGTTAGGTTAGGTTAGGTTAGGTTAGGTTAGGTTAGGTTAGGTTAGGTTAGGTTAGGTTAGGTTAGGTTAGGTTAGGTTAGGTTAGGTTAGGTTAGGTTAGGTTAGGTTAGGTTAGGTTAGGTTAGGTTAGGTTAGGTTAGGTTAGGTTAGGTTAGGTTAGGTTAGGTTAGGTTAGGTTAGGTTAGGTTAGGTTAGGTTAGGTTAGGTTAGGTTAGGTTAGGTTAGGTTAGGTTAGGTTAGGTTAGGTTAGGTTAGGTTAGGTTAGGTTAGGTTAGGTTAGGTTAGGTTAGGTTAGGTTAGGTTAGGTTAGGTTAGGTTAGGTTAGGTTAGGTTAGGTTAGGTTAGGTTAGGTTAGGTTAGGTTAGGTTAGGTTAGGTTAGGTTAGGTTAGGTTAGGTTAGGTTAGGTTAGGTTAGGTTAGGTTAGGTTAGGTTAGGTTAGGTTAGGTTAGGTTAGGTTAGGTTAGGTTAGGTTAGGTTAGGTTAGGTTAGGTTAGGTTAGGTTAGGTTAGGTTAGGTTAGGTTAGGTTAGGTTAGGTTAGGTTAGGTTAGGTTAGGTTAGGTTAGGTTAGGTTAGGTTAGGTTAGGTTAGGTTAGGTTAGGTTAGGTTAGGTTAGGTTAGGTTAGGTTAGGTTAGGTTAGGTTAGGTTAGGTTAGGTTAGGTTAGGTTAGGTTAGGTTAGGTTAGGTTAGGTTAGGTTAGGTTAGGTTAGGTTAGGTTAGGTTAGGTTAGGTTAGGTTAGGTTAGGTTAGGTTAGGTTAGGTTAGGTTAGGTTAGGTTAGGTTAGGTTAGGTTAGGTTAGGTTAGGTTAGGTTAGGTTAGGTTAGGTTAGGTTAGGTTAGGTTAGGTTAGGTTAGGTTAGGTTAGGTTAGGTTAGGTTAGGTTAGGTTAGGTTAGGTTAG